>OY787671.1:14246056-17176722 GCA_963678985.1 Spisula subtruncata | reverse complement strand
ATTCATAATCTTCATATAGAAAAGTGCTAAGATGTCAAGGTTGTAACCCATGTATCATTTATATTAAACGAAAACAATATATCGCCATTATTTTGAAAAGTATGACCCCCGAAAAAGTTTTGCATTTCTTTTGTCCCTGAGTGTATCGATACTGTCTCAGTCGCGCCGAACAACAACGCGCACATGGTACGTACATTTACCAGTATTTGACTTACTTGATAATTCTTACTCCCGTACTTTTTTATTTCCAGGGTATTGACGCAATAAAACCCTTTGAGGTTTTCGACTATGGTAATGTATCTTCTTTAATAATTGTTTCTGATACAATATCAAATGTAAGTATTAACAGGAACTATCTAGTGCCTGGTATTAAAAATGTTCTCAGAATCTGATTATCACATACTAAGTGTAAAAAACGGAATTTCACATGTATGTCTTGTCTGGAAAACACAATTGGTTATGCCTTGGTCTTACATGTACTAAACATCGGGAACAGTGATATTACAAAGTGTCTAATGATGTCACAGATGCTTCCCTTAGAGAACGAATACTATTTTCCAAATGCCTTCCTGTGCCTATTTGCACAATCGGGAGTACCTCGCCGAGGCAAAAAAATCTCAGTAAGACCAAGGCATTACTGGTCAGCGAATGCAGTCCCTGCACGTTTGTTATGAATTTGAGCTCACTTAATCCATTGATTTATTTGTTTATATACCATAACAATAATCTTCATTAATTAATGCAACTCTCATGAACGAGTTGCTGTTAATCATCTTGTCATATAGTTCAAATGGTTGCCTTGATAATGATGTAAAAAGGAGTGACACATTTCAGATTTAAAAGCATTTTGTTTATTGTCTTAATTCTTGACACGTGGTCACTCAATAAATCGGACAAGAAAATATCACGAATGAATGAGGCAAACTTTTTATATGATAGGAATCTACACTCGAGCGTATTTTTGAAAGATTTTGTAACTGCTATGATATTACAATACCCATTTGTGTATCTATGATATCTCTTAGTACTTCCAAAGTTCATCGTCAGCATCGAGATTCCGGGTGTTAAACGAACGGATAGCAGTGTTACCGTCATCGTGACAGCAAGGTACTTATTCAAAATCATAAATTTCATAACACACATAAACATTAATCTAGCCTCTGTAGCATCTAAAGGCGATTGCACAAATGTATTTGTGGGCAATGAAGGGTGTGTAAGATAAGATAAGATACACTTATAATGTACGTCGATAATGACTAACATAGGTAACATAAGCTACAAGCTTGTATTCGTCTGTACATGTATTTATACAGTGAGGCAAATGATATTTTTCAAATATTATTGTAGGGTTAACGCATACTTTTTCGTGCTATTACATCTGCAGAGTCCCGAGGGACGGTTGATGCCCAATGCCCAAGCTACCGAGGGACTCTGCAGATGTAATAGCACGAAAAAGCATGCGTAAACGCTATTATAGCATAAAAAACAACACTTTATTTGTATGTTTTTTCAAAATAATGACATTTTGGCGGGGCATTTTGGGCGACGTTGGGAAAACAAACGCGACGTCGCTTACCAAACGTTACGTCACATACAAGTTTTTGTTATGAGCGTCAACTTCCGGTATCGGCAAATACCAAGAAAACAGTGACATTGGGGGTGTGTTTACATTTATTATTTTACTATTATAGAAAATTGACTAGTAGTTACAATTAGAATGTGAATTACAGTTCATATAACGCTGTAAATCGTTTATATTCGTCGGCTGGGTCTTGAAATGAGCATACTTAAAACTGAACACCAACAGCGAGTGTGCGCGAAAATCTTTACAATAACGTACCTTTTTTCCCCCGTTTAAGTATGAGCAAAATCACCGTTTTTATGCTATAATAATTTACTTTGACACTTTTTTCATTTCATTGAGGCATACCATGACTTTGTTTTAACGTACAGATGTTTGTCATGATACAAGTAAATTATGGAGCAGCAAAGTCCCATTTTTAGCAATCAACCAACCACAAAAGATGCACATTTCGTGTTATATACCAAAATGTTCGGGACGGTCTGAAGATTTCAGACTGCCGGCATAAATCGCAAATTTTTGGTGCGGGCCCTGAAATCCAAGATGGCGTCCAAGATGGCCGCCATTAAATTCAATAAGATGTCATTTTAGTGTAATGGCTCTAGATTTTTTTGGTTCAAGGCTTTTTCATCATTGTTCACAAAAATGTCAATCATGATCCAGACAAAAAGACTAGATAGTTTTCGTAATATTCCAAGGTCATTTTAAGGTCAAATTCAAGGTCAAATGGGAAAAATTGCCAAAAAAATGGAATATTGGTTGGAGATCTTCTCCTATTGTTCATTTATATTATCTACAAAAAGCCATTTTTTCATGCATTTGTGTTTGACATTGCATAACTATTGTATTGAGTGTTTTTAATAATATTTATGTTTGTTAGTCATGGAGAAATAGCATATTTGTACACCTATATCGCAGCATCAGCTCTACAAACAATTCCGTAAAACATCCAATTCGATGTTATGTAATGACTCTAGATTTGTTTTGGTATAATTCTATATAATCAACATTTACATAAATATAAATCATGATCTAAACAAAAGGCCTACATGTTTTTCCGAATAGTTCAAGGTCATTTCAAGGTCATTTTCAAGGTCAAATGGAAAATTTGTCGAAAAATGACATATTGACTGGATATCTTCTCCTATTGTTCATATATATTATATTCAAGTAGCTATTTGTGCATGTATTTATATTTTACATTGTATGGGAGTGGCTAATTTAGAACGTCAAATCACGTCACACGTGCGTTTGTCCCTGATCGTGTTAGGTTGGCTGTACTATGTGAGTTGTAATGGCTTATATCGTACTATTTCCGTGTGGCGCAACGTTATCGTACATGCACGATTACTGTACTTACACTCGCTGTGCACGTACATTGTCCTTTTCCATCTTACGTTGCAATTTGGCAGTATAGAAAGCAAGTTACATGTTCTGTTACCAAGATACAACAGACAGATAACCAGTTCCACATTTATTGACTATTCAATGTTGCAAACATTATGATGGTAAAGACTGCAAATAAAGAAAAACATGCTCAGTACAAATATTGACCCACATCATTCATTACAGCCTATGAAATAAAACATGGTAAAGACAACTGAAACATTATACACATATTATCTTAATTAAACAGAAAATTACATCAATGTCGAAATAAAAAGACATAACAAACAGAATAGAACAATTTAATTATTATCCGAAAATTCACCTATCCGAAAAGGCAAGCACCCTCAACTTCGAATACTGAACAAAGAGACTCTCAGAATGTAACACTGCATTCTATAGGTAGAATGTTATACAAAGAAATAAAATACATTAAATACATACACTACGGTGCTTGTCCAAACACCAAAACACTTAGAAAAGGCGGCCGAATGTCCACAAATAGAAATGGCGTCTCAATCGAGCATGTTTGACTAGCAAGTGCGAATAACGTGACGACATATCGTCATCGTCTAAGCATGAGTTACCTCCCTTATTAAATGAACGTCGAGTTCACCACACTCCCCGTCTGATATAATATACTGAGTTCTAAAAGTTCCGCATCCAATATATGATGTGTCTTTTTTACTAGAATCTCCAACTTATTTATGATAATTCAAATGCGTAGGTGTAGAGCGATGTGTACTTGATATAAATCCATGTCAGTTATCGATTTGAAGATATGTATCGAACCATAATAAAACCACATGTGACACCACCCAACGATTCCAAAGTACACACAACGATAAACTACTGTTTTGTAGTGAAAGGGAGGTAATAAATACCGAAAATTATCTCTCTTTGACCACAGACAATTAATGATGTTGCAATAGAGTCTGTACAACACGCCAGATTTTAAGAAACATCCGCTTTGACATAAAGAACGCAACAATAAAGCAAGTTTCCCATAATTTTAATGTCGGTTGGTCTACAATTAAGCTACAACAATGCCGTTGTTCTTGGTGCAAAAATAGAGCAGCATTACCTGTCTATGTCAGCGGCATTGACCCTTGACCTGTTGTCACGTGGTACGTCATATACAGTTTTTTTCGGATGGAGATGATAAAACAGTCTTATTATGATAGAGACATGTCAATTTAATTCGACACAATGTATTTTTAGTGAAACACCAGCTTCTAGCGTCTTATATACACGAGTCGTTCACAATTATACTTTTTTGCAATCAAATTAAGCGTACATTTCTAACTGATTTGACTAACTTATTGTGTTTTTTCGTAACACAGATACGATGCAAGTAAATTGGAAGTGAAATTAAAGTAAAAAATGAAGAACCCAAATTATGCGTGCTTGAATAGACGTTTTTACCATTTGTGATGGTGTGATCATTCAAGCGTGACGAAATCCAACGGAAATAGGTTCAATATTAACACTGAGGGTACGCAAATGGACAGTGTTCCTAAAAAGTTCTTTTAAGTTAACTTTTCCAAAAAAAATGAATTTTGAATTTAGATGCAGAACTTTTGGAACTCAGTATATATCACATATTTCAGCTTATGACAAAAATTTCCCTGTTACCATCAAATGAGGTAAATCAAAATTTATGTACGAGTCAACAAACATGCTAATTTCCATGCCTATACGTAATGACTCACGTTTTATGAAATGAATATAACACCATCATACAAAACATGAAATAGCTTCAACCTCAAACATTGATGCAGTACTATATGTACATTACCCTAAGAGCATACATAGACTATTGTTTTCTAACAATATAGACTAATAGTAATACAGAATCAATCATATACACAAATAAACATAAACCTATTAGAAGTCAATAATCTGGTAAACAAAAACTAAACATACATAGGTAATTAGGTTTCCCTAACTCAAACCTAACCTACATAGACACCTTCATGTTACAAGTTTCATCAAAACCTTATTTCTTAATATTTGGTATTACCTTTCACTAAAAGCACTATATCAACAATTGGTCTAGTATACAAGACACGTTTCTCATCTCTGAAAACAGAAACTTCCGCTTTTCTAACACGACCATCAATACTTGGAAAAACTCTACAGATAAGTCCTAATGGCCAATAATTACGATGGACATCTTTTTCTTTCAGCAGTACAATATCACCAACTTCAACCGGGTTATGATCACTATTCCATTTCCTTCTCTGCTGAAGGGTCTGTAAGTAATCACGCTTCCACCTAACCCAAAACTGATCGGCTAGGTAACGAACACGTTTCCATTGATCCTTATACAACAATTTGACATCCATGTCCCCAATAGGTTGAATGTCTATAGTCTTTTGATTTAACAAAGAAGATAGGCTAAGTACATCTGGGTTTTCAAGGTCACAGGAGACAGGAACTATCGGACGGGCGTTAATAATAGCTGACACTTCAGCCATAGTTGAGACAAGGACATCGTGGGTGAGGTTTTTTACATTACCCAGCATGGATTCTAGAATTCTGCGAGTTACACCAATCATTCTCTCCCAGGTACCGCCAAAGTGGGAACAATGAGGAGGATTAAAAATCCAAACACTGCCCGAATCATACAGAAACGATTTGGTCTTCGCGTCCTCTACATTAACTGTATCAATTCTCAAAGAGTCTGTAGAACCCACAAAATTGGTCCCACGAACAGATCGAAATATTTTTACACTACCACGAACAGCTACGAACCTGCGAAGGGCATTTATGAATGCAGATGAAGACATCTCATCGACTACTTCTATATGGACCGCTCTGATAGTTAGACACGTAAACATAACTGCCCAGCGTTTAGCACATGCATGACCACCTCGGGTTTTTCTAGCAACTACCTCCCATGGTCCAAATACGTCAACACCTACATGAGAAAATGGGGGAACCCTATCAACTCTATCTAACGGAAGATCAGACATTTTTTGCTGTTCGAAATGATCCCTTCGTTTTTTGCACATGACACAACTATATATGAGGCTTGAGACTAATCGTTTGCCACCAGTAATCCAATAACCTGCTGAACGAATTGAACCCTCAGTGAAAAGTCTACCCTGGTGTTGAACCAGTTCATGACAGTGAAAGGCCAACAGCTTAGAAACATGATGTTTGCCTGGAAGAATAATAGGATGTTTCTCCCTATGAGATAAACTACTTCTTTCCAACCGTCCTCCTACCTTAATCAAACCATCATCGTCCAAAAAGGGGTCTAGAGCATAAAGAGAACTATGCTTAAGTATAGGTTTGAGATTCTTAAAACTATCAAGCTCTTCATTGTATACCTCAGCTTGTACCTGCTGCAATACAAAGTTTTCAGCTTGAATTTTAGACTGAATGGCTAAAGTTTGCTCACAGTTATCAGGTTTCAAACCACATTGAAGTTTCTTTCTGAAATACCGAGCTACTTGATGTAACACAGAGATTGCTAGAACAAGCTTTTTCCACACAGAAAACCGAGAAAATTTACAAGACCATGACTGAGAAGCTGACTTAGCAGACATATTGGTTTTTAAAACATTTACTTCTGGTCTAATCTCGGAGTCATCATCTGGATCAAGCAAGGGAAAGAACTCTGGAATGTTAGATGAAGTTTCGAAAAGCCTAGAAGGACCAGTTAACCACATACTTTTTTGCAGTTGGTTTGGGTCTGAACCCCTACTACCAATGTCTGCTGGGTTATCAGAAGAACAAATGTAATTCCAAGAATTAGGATTGCTAGACTGTCTAATTCTATGAACTCTATTGCTTACATATGTGTGAAAGCGTCTAGAGTGATTGTTAATGTAACCAAGTACTACACGGCTGTCTGTGTAGTATTTAACCATGTCTATAGGAATGTCAATATTTTTCAAAACAGTATCAGAAATCTCAACTGCAAAAACAGCTGCACACAATTCCAAGTGCGGAATAGTGTGACCACTAACAGGTGCAACCTTTGATTTTCCCAACAGAAAACTGACTTGTTTAGATTGGACCGATATTCCCACTATATATGCCACAGATGAGATCAGTTCAGAAGCATCTGAAAAAATATGTATCTCAAGTCTTAATAAATCACTCACTGACTTATCAAAATACCGTCTACACATCTTAATTTCACTGAGAATCTGCAAAGAATTTCTCCAAGACCGAAACTTAGACTCAATACAAGGGGAAACTTGTTTATCCCAACCCTTGTCTACAGACATAATATCTCTCAATATTAACTTTTCTACTATGGTAACAGGTGCAACAATCCCTAAAGGGTCATACAGACTATTGACGGTAGACAAAATACCACGCCTAGTAAGAGTAAGAGGGCGAGAAGAGGACTCCACTTTGAAAGTGAAACAATCACTGTCCAAGTCCCAAATAACACCTAAACTACGTTGAATGGGCAGAACTTCCATGTCAAAATCTACACATCTAAGGTATTTTGCAAGGTCCGTGACACTAAAGGCTTTCATAACCTCTACATTGCTAGAAGCAATTTTGTGAAGACGTAATCCACATGAAGATAGATCACTTTGCGTTTTTTTGATTAAGTCAACAATATCACCCGAGGAAGGTTTGGAAGTAACACCGTCATCTACATAGAAATTCTTAGTCACAAAATCCTTCACCTCCTTATCTGAATTCTCTACCGATTTCCTGAGACCAAAGGCAGCAACAGCAGGGGACGGACTATTTCCAAAAACATGAACACACATTCTATATTCGATAAGATCTTGTTCTGGGTCATTATCTTTGTACCACCAAAACCTTAAAAAGTCCCGATGTTTTTCCTCAACACGGAAGCTGTAGAACATTTGTTCAATATCTACTGTGACAGCAACTAGTTCTGTCCTAAACCTCAACAAAACACCTAGCAAATTGTTAGTAAGATCAGGCCCAGAAAGTAGAACTGAGTTGAGAGATACGCCTTGACACTGAGCTGAGGAGTCAAAAACACCACGAACCTGACCAGGTTTCTGAGGATGAGTTACGCCAAATATAGGCAAGTACCAACACTCTTCCTTTGCTGAGAGAGACGGGGCAACCTCCGCATGACCTTTGTCAATAATTTGTGACATGAATTTAACTAAGAGCTGTTTCTTAACAGCATCTTTACTCAAACTAAAATGCAAGTTCTTAGCTCGTTTGAATGCAATATCTCGATTATTTGGTAACCTAGGTCTAGGTTGCCTGAAGGGCAATGGAGCCACCCAACTACCACTTTCGTCCTTTTGCATATGCTCATCCATAATCTGCAAAAACTCATGATCATCTACGGACAAAGAACGATCATTATCATCAGCTTTTTTGACAAAAACTGGGTCATAACAATAGTAATTTTCTACAATAGCATTAATACTATGACATGGAGTGAAAAATGATGGTCTACCACTTCCCAGTATTTGGGTTTTGAATACATTTACCACACTCTGAGCATGAAAATCTCGGACACAGACATCGCCAATCACTACCCAGCCTAAACTCAAACGCTGTGCAAAAGGTGCTCCTGGTGGGCCTACGATTTGGTCTAACACATGATGAGCATCAATAATATCTCTCCCTAACAAAAGTAATATTTGTGTGTTGGCATCAGATGCAGGTATAACATTGGCAAGGTGAGACAAATGTGAAAAAAAATCCCTAACAATATCAGGTGTACAAATCTCACTCTTGCTAGAAGGATTGTCTACACATTCTATAACAGTAGGTAACTTATAACTAACAGATGCATCGATAGAAACAAGATTACAACAATTGGCTCTACGTCCACTAGCAACAGTTTTGCCAGCACATGAGTTCAAACAATATTGAAACTGATCTCCAGTAATACCTAACTTATCAAACAGTTCAGGTTTTCCTAAACTTTTATTACTTTGATCATCAATAATTGCGTAACATTTGATTACATTGTCAGGATTTTGATCTGAAAAGACATAAACTGGCAATATTTTAGCACAAGAGCTTAAGTCTCCATTGATGTCTGTGAACTTGTTGTTGACCACGTCAGATGAACGCTCCCCGCCATAGGCTTGTGATCTGTCATGGTCTTTATGCATCACACTTAAATGGAATTGACTACCACACTTATCACACTGCACAGCAGATACGCAATCTTTTGCTCTGTGCTCACATGAATTTATGCACTTGAAACAAATATGATTTTCCCGGAGGAACTTTCCTTTCTCAGCTGTTCTTTTCCTTTGAAACGTGTTGCACTCGCTCAACTGATGTTTAGCCTTAATGTGAATGGGGCAAAACTCCTCTATTTCTGTTTTTCTCACACTAATATTATGGTTTCTAGTTGATTGAGGTCTCGAACTTACGATAGACTCCGTATTTGAATATCTGAAGCTAGGATCATTCCTCATTTTACTCTGATCTGAGATGAAGTCCGCAAAAACACTGAATGGGGGAAAGTGTGACTGGTGTCTCCTCTTGTATTCCGTAGCATGAGACATCCACTTTTCCTGTAGATTATAAGGCAGCTTGTTAACGAGTGAATTTACCCCTGTTGAAGAGTCAAAGTAAGACAAAGTTGAACGATACTTTGGGTCTTCTTTTAAACCCTGTACTTCGGCCAAAATGTCTGACAGTTCATAGAGCTAATCATATTGTTTATTGGTGAGTTTTGGAAATGTTTCCAATTTCTTCATAATGGCACTATGAATGTTCTCCGGTGCTCCATATCTTTCGTTAAGACGTGTCCAGATTTTGTTGAGACTTACACTAGGGTCATATATGTAAGCACCCTTAAGAGATATTGCCTGCTTCTGTGCATTGAAACCAAGCCATTTTATTATTAAGTCTATCTCTTCAGATGAAGATGCTCCAGTTTCGGCAACTACCGATTTAATAGTGGCTTTCCAAGACGGAAAGGTTTCAGGTTGTTCATTGAAAGTTGACAGTTTTGACATCAATATGTCTCTCTTCAACAAGTATTTGGTGAAACTTTCATCCATTGGTTTGGCCGAACTAAGACCCACAAACTCAGTTGGTTGAGAGTTCCCTAATGTCGCAGTTGCTTCAACAAACGCTTCTGTTCTAGAGTTCTTATCTACATCTGGCACTCCTACATTATGTACACTGAATTCATCACCAGAATCATCAATATCAGCCTCGGCGGCTTTTTGTCTCTCCTGAAGGAGTTTAATGTCTATATCGATATATTTTTTCCGTCTTGTTGAGTTAGCGGCTTGAACCATTTCTGATTCTTTTATTTCTGCTTCCCTACGTTCCAATTCAGCGGTTTTCTCCGCATGTGCAGCTGCCACTTTTGCTAGCCTGGCTCTAGCGCGACTAGAAAGTTTTGAACTCAAGTCTGACTTACCACTAGTTGCAGATGCAGTGTCAAATTTTAATGCGCGAATTTTGTCAACGAAAGAGTTAGCTATTCTTCTATTATTCGATTCTTCCGATATGATATGTTCTACAAGTTCAAGACTATCTTTTGTTGCGACACTTCTCAGATACCGACAAAATGCACTATGAATGACATCATATCTATCATATAACTCAAAAACTGAAGTTTTGAGTTGTTTCAACTTGATTGGGTCAGAAGAAATAACATTCAAATCTGTTGTAGTAATTTCAAAGACAGATACCCATGATTTTCTAAGGCGAAGTTGATAGTCCTGAACTCTAGTCTCGTAAGCTTCCATAGCTTTTGGTGTGAGGCGTCTAACAGCCCTCAAACTCATGTGACAAGGTCTAGAAGTGTGGTGATTGATGTTCTGACATCGTAGTTCTTTACTGTTCTGTTACCAAGATACAACAGACTGATAACCAGTTCCACATTTATTGACTATTCAATGTTGCGAACATTATGATGGTAAAGACTGCAAATAAAGAAAAAACATGCTCAGTACAAATATTGACCCACATCATTCATTACCGCCTATGAAATAAAACATGGTAAAGACAACTGAAACATTATACACATATAATCTTAATTAAACAGAAAATTACATCAATGTCGCAATAAAAAGACATAACAAACAGAATAGAACAATTTAATTATTATCCAAAAATTCACCAATCCGAAAGAGCAAGCACCCTCAACTTCGAATACTGAACAAAGAGACTCTCAGAATGTAACACTGCATTCTATAGGTAGAATGTTATACAAAGAAATAAAATACATTAAATACATACACTACGGTGCTTGTCCAAACACCAAAACACTTAGAAAAGGCAGCCGAAGGTCCACAAATAGAAATGGCGTCTCAATCGAGCATGTTTGACTAGCAAGTGCGAATAACGTGACGACATATCGTCATCGTCTAAGCATGAGTTACCTCCCTTATTAAATGAACGTCGAGTTCACCAAATTACACGTACTAGAAAGCAGTTCCTCATGCACATTTTGGACCATATTTGAACTTGCTATTCTGTCAAATATGAAATCCATAACAAATGAAGTCATTATTATTCTCAGTTTTTCTGTTATGTACTAAAAGTTTTACGTTGTATCTGCGTGTCCCTTAATTCGTACGGTGTCTGGGCTCACAACGACATATGAATTCCTAAATTTTGCTGACGTTTTTCCAAATAGACACGCACGAACCATATGGGACCGCTTTTAAAGAGAAACTTAATTTATTTATTCCTTCCAGATTTACCTTCAATTCGGACGTGTTGGGTTCATGCAAACTTCAAATATACAATTCAGTCACACAGTATGTACAACATGAACAGCAGGTATGATATATATAATATTACTGAAACCTATTTACAATTACAAATTGTATCTATAAATACAAACTAAGCGAATATATACTGAGCGTCAAAAGTTTCGCAACCAAATTAAAAATTCAATATTTTTAAATTGATCACTCGAACATTTTTTTACTAACACCGTCGATTTGTGTACCCATAGTGTGTATGTTGAACCCATTTGCGTTGGCGTCCGTTACGCTTGAATGACAACACCATCAAAAATGGCAAAACGTCTTTTCAAGCGCGCAAAGTAAGGGCTTTTCATTTTCGTCTTAATTTCCACTTCCAATTTACTTCATACATGTCTGTGATACGAAATACACCAATAGTTAGTCAAAATAGTTTGCAATGTACGCTACATTTGATGGCAAAAATTGTCAATTGTGAACATAAACGCTTCACTACGTTTTTTGCAGTGAAAGGGAGGTAATTTAATCGGTAATTGTACCAAAATAGTCTCACTTTGACCGTAGACAAGTGTGTATGTCGTAATAGACACTGTACGAAATGTCACATTTTAAGAAATAGCGCACTCGTCATAAAAACGCAAAATAAAAGAAAGTGCCCATTCAATTAGTTTTAATGTCGGGTGGACTACGATTAAGCTAACACAATGTCATTGAGTTTGGTGTTTTAATTATAGCAGCATTCCCTGTCTAGGTCAGCGGCATTGACCCTTGACCTGTTGTTACGTGGTACGTCATATACACGGTCCGTATGTTGGATATAATGCAACAGTCTTATTATGATAGAGACATGTCAAATGTATCCGACACGAAGTATTGTTAGTGAAACGCCATCCTCTTAACTGTTATATACACGATTATGTTCACATTTGTCAATTTTTGCCCTCAAATGTAGCGTACATTCCAAACTATTGTGACTACATATTTGTGTATTTCGTATTACAGACATGTATCAAGTAAATTGGAAGTGTAAATGTAGTCGAAAATGAAAAACTTTTACTTTGCGCGCTTGAATAGACGTCTTACCATTTTTGATGGTGTGATCATCCAAGCGTAACGGAGGCCAACGGAAATGGGTTCAACATGAACACTATGGACACACAACTAGACAGTGTTAGTCAAAAGTTCTTTCGAGTTAACAATTTAAAAAAAATGAATTTTTAATTCGTTTGCGAAACTTTTGACGCTCAGTATATGTCTATGTCAATTCATATTTTTCATATCACTAGGACTTTATAGCACCGCGACCGTTCTTCGTATGCAATATTTAAGTTCCTTTAGAAATCACTTATCATGTTGCCGAAATTAAATGCCGTGTATATATATATATGTATCTAAGATTATAAACGAATTCTTAGCTTTCAAATCAGCTTATAGTTTGCTCATTGTGAGATCATACCGAGGTAAATTCATATAAATTAGTATAAATTTCCTCAATCACCAAAATTGAAAAATCACATTGACATAATATTGTATTGTCGCACATATATGCCTCCTGCTATTCTTGTATAAAGACGTTTTTTACAGATTTCCGGATCAACAACTTTCAATATACCAATGAGTGATTTGAAAAGCAAGCTTTCTATGTACAGCAAGATTAATGTAAGAGCAATAGTATCAGACAATGCAACCGCACTAACAATGGTGGCTGAAGAAGAGCTAAAGTTTGTTGTGGAAAAAATAACAGTACATAAAAGCATAGACATACAAGTCACAGATACTCACAATTCCAACTTTGTACCTGGAATTCACTACTATACTACTGTAAGTAAAATAAAAATATTTACTTGATACTCAACTAAGGTTTTCTAATTAGCGAACTATTCTATCATATTTTATGCGAATTCTACTTAGCAAACTAAAACCCCATATATTATTAACAGAGTGTGTTGTTTACTGAATATTTTGCACACAATAACAGGTCAATTAACATAAATTGAAACTGTCATGATGATGCCTACCATACATACCTGCTTAAATAGTATTTTTGAATAGAGCGACAATGTTTTGTAGAAGTTTGTACTCGTATTACATCATACGAGTAAATATAATATATGTTTTGTTGAATAGTTATATTTTGAAATGATCTTCAGGTATTTATTGGTAAAGGAGATGAAGCATTTGGGACGGAAGGCACCATCCATGTCAACGTAACCGAAACATCAGCAGAACTAAGGTTATGTCATCTTAATAATCCGCCTAACCAATGGCTTGACGTCCAAACAACTCATTTAAAAGCGTTCGTAATACGCTACGACGAATCTGGCTATGCTGCCTTGCGCATTCCAAACATAAGCCACAATACTGAAAAGATTGAAGTTGAGGTATTATTTAGTTAGGCGTCATTTACATACTAGGCATAATTAGTAACAACTTGTACAACGTCTAGTTATCACTCGAGACACATTAGAGATGGACACACATAGACTTATTTGAACATCTATAAATTTGAAGCGTTAATAAATACCGAGGGAGTGTCTCAAAAGAATATTGAATATGGATATACATGTAACATAAAGCGGGCGAATTTAATAATGTGCATTGACGGTAAATCAATCTATTTGACTAGTAGTAGTAGCCATACATACTTCTGAGAAAACCCCTAGTACATTTACTGTTTAGAAGACAAAGAACTTCATATCCACCTAGGTGTGCACACATCTATTGTCCCTATGTTAATATGAAATAAACCAATTCCCGCTGCCCTGTATAATTATGTTTCGTTTTAGTAGGAGGTCACCAGTGTGCATACTTTGGAACATCCCTGATGAATGTCTTACAAATAAAGCATACACGACACAATGCCAGACGTTTGGAAAAACCAAAAAGGAACACAGTTTTAGCTGTCAAAAGGACAAGTTAGTCCTAACTATCAAAAGCTAAAGTACAGTCTGTACCTAGTTTAAGTAACACACAATCTTAATTAACTTTTCGAACATGAAAGCGGTTTAAATATGATCATTATCGATATTACATTACGAATTGGTGTGACTTGTCTCTGTGATCTGTGTGGTGTTAGATAGTAAAAACAAACATAGCTAATTTGGATTTCGTCTTTCAGCTCTCATATGGCGCCGTGGTACGTAATCTACACCTTCGAACACTTTCAAGAAGTCCCCTTAAACAAATTAGAATAGCTGCGAACACACCCCATGGAAAAGTAAGTACACAACATGACTGCCTTTCATTCAGTAAACATACATACGTGGGTGAATCAAAAGGTTCGTAGAATTTTGCCATAACTTTTTTTTTCAGAGTTATTGTCGTCATATTTATGCTTAAGAGTACATGGTATTTTCTTTACATACAAAGGTTTGTAGCGCCCTGATGATAACCGTTTAAAAGTATTTATATCTTAAATAAGGGCGATTACGTATACCGGAGCACACCGATAATTTGAAATACATTTTATTATATTTTCTAACATATCTCAATCATAGGACCTCCAAAAACGGTCAAAATGTTATGTCTGATTGCATGATGTCATTTATAAAGTTTGTTAAAATTTCAGACGTCACCTCCGATAAATAATGCTTTAATCAACATTTACATAATCGCACTATATATATATATAAATACCCACGTAAAACGGGTCTACCTGAATTTACGGAACCACGGGCAGCTATAAAAAAACTGCGTGGAACTAGAATAAACGTACGGCATCAGAGACAATACATAGTTTGAAATGTGCAGGTATATATCCTGAAATAAATTAACATCGATTTATAAATGGAATTAATGATTTCGTGTAGGCCGACGGATTTTGACAAAATACAATACAATATAAAATACACCAGATATCGGTGACGTTGGTTCGCAACGTCGTCGAAGAGGACCAGCGCTATATAATAGCGGGTAGAGCAAAACAATTACTCAATAGATTAATCTTATGGGACAGCGTACACAATATTACAAACAATTGAAAATGCAGAAACTATTATCACGTTGGATATACATAAATACCTACATATTAGTCACCCGAGAAGCGAAAATGAGTGAAAACGTTAACGTCAGTATTGACAAACGTGGCGTAAGGTTGACGTCGTTCATCAAATGACACAGACGTGCTCCGGTATGCTATCACAGCATGTGTGCATTTCAATATAAAAATCATGTAATTTTGACTAATTCAATGAAATTTAACGAATTGTTTTGTTAAACTTATGATCACGTTATATTAAAATTTGAAAGCATTTGAAGCTGCGGTTTGTGAGTTATGATATTTTTCTACGAACTTTTTGATTCTCCCACGTAATATTATCTGATGCTATTATATCACATCATTAAGTAACTGTTAGCAATGTATTAAACAAGCACCAACTATTTTCTAAAATAAACCAAACTCCATATTTGTGAATCCGATACTATGGTTGCGCACAAAAATTTGTTTAAATGCCAAAACATAAAATTTATTTAAATACAAGTTTGCAATTATGGTTAAATCATTTTCAGTATATGCTTATGTATTATGTTCTTCAGAAGTGTAGAAATACAAGTTATACGTTGACCGATGTTCGTATATCAATTTTATACTATAATAGTAGTCCCAACCAAATAATGCGATGTTTAAAAAGTTGAACATGAGACGGTTTTGTCAATTGCCACAAATTACTTAATTAAACATATGTGTTTTAAAAATTCTGCACTAAGCATCACTGATAAATCGTGAACATATCATTAATTCACCATGTGGAATATACCAAATGTTCCCACCTCTCCCGATTACCATGATCGCTCTATAGTATTGTCTTGCATTGATAGGTTGGTGATAAGATCAATCTGGATACGGAATCAACTATTCCACTGGATGGCAATGTCTTGTACGAAGTACGTAAATATATACAATAAATGTACTATACAGTATTATGTATGTACTGAAAAGGAAAGAAATACTGCCTTTTTAAGATTACGACCAATTTGTCAAAAGGACAGGACGTCAAAACCAATGTTTGAAAATGTTTAAGGTAATCTTGCCATTTAAATTGAAACTCCACAATTGGTCCGTAAATCCTTCAGCTAATTCTGAAGTATGTGTGCGGCAGGCACAGATATATCTTAACATATCTATGATGCACTGGTAAATTATATGTAAATAATACATGAAAAACAAAAGTATATGCATAACTAGTTCATGAATTGTGCTGAGTCTAAAAGAGACTCACCGTGGTGTTTACATGTAGTTACACACATAAAAAATTGTTCGCCAGAGCTTAAGAACTATGCATAATAATGTGAAGTATACAATTGATTTCCTGGTCTTCCTGCACGCATGTGTGCACTAACTAATTATTTCATGTAACTATGTATGTCAAGCATTTGTGTTACTTCAAAGTATGTATTTCTAAAGGTCACAGATGTATAGCAAGGAACCGCGATTGCAACACTCGAAGCACAGCATATTCCTGTCACACTAGTTAATGCATCATGAGCACAAGATAAAACTATTCTATCATAATTGCAGATTTCTGCACGAGGAATACTTTCATCAGATATTGTGAGTGTTCGTCATGCTGTGAGACATCACTATCAGTTTGCGTTGACGGAAGATATGGTACCTGAAATTTCAGTAACTGCTACATTCGTGACTGGTACTGGTTCAATACTGTCAGATCGCATAACTATTATGGTCGACGGCAGTTCCTTTAAGAATAAGGTAATGCCTTTCATTAGTCTAACCCTATAAAACGTTTATACACAATGTATATTGACGTTTCAGTATTCATGCGTATTTAGTATTTACTAGACAACTAGTGTAAATGAACTTAATAAGAAAGGCGATAAAAAGCCTAATTGAACTTTCTAAAATCTTGATGATAGATATATCATACGTCTTTATTGATACTCGGCTGTCAACGCGCCGGTTATACACCATAACACGATAAAGAAATTATTTATCTAAAGTACCATTTTTACTCTCAGAACTTTTTTCCGATCATCCGTTACATACACAAAATTATGGAACCATATGCATGCAGTAGACTTTTTGTTAACAAATAGCCCATAATCGACGATAGAATGTTAACTATGTCAGTCGAAATAGTAGACCAAATATTACATTTTCGTCCATCTTATGGTTTGTCCACATTTAATTTGGGAATCAACTATAGTGCTAAAATTGCATCATTCTTCAGAGACGTTACCAAGTTATAGCTTATTAAAATAACAGTTGAAGACTTAATGTGACTTTAAAACTTCGGTTACTTTTAGTCATGGTATTTATACCATGCTATTATTATGAAGCAGTTTGCGTCGTGTTCTGGTTGACTATGGGGTGGCGCTTAAAGTAAGCCACGCTCACCGGATGCTGCTGCTGATATTTCATGTTTCAATACGTTGACGTAATTGTCTTAATTCCAACAGTAGAAATAAAACTGACTTTGTAGAGTTTTGACGTTTTAATATAGTTGATCAACAAATGCATGATTCACAAAGTAGATGTATGTTTCACAAAGTTAATGAAGATTGTCACAAAGTTAATGAGTAATGAAGATTGTCACAAAGTTAGTATTGGTAATCCAATATTAGTTCACAAAGATACTGACACAAAGTCAGTATATAATTGGTAATCCAATAAGTCCTATTTTGACACACAGAGTATATAATTTAAACTTGAACTCAAGTTAATGTTCATATATGGAAATCCATATTTAGTCCTATTTATATGCTAGTTAGGAACTCCTAACTAACATAACCTAACACCTAAAGTTTCATGATGGTTACTAGTTATCCTGAATAGGATTTGCTTGACTTATTTACAAGTCTACAGACATTGACAGCTAGAGCAATAGTTATCAAAGGAAGTGGCTTTCAACACTTAATGATAAAACAGTCAAACATAATTATATTAAGGCTTCAATCAGTGACAACTGAACAATAGGTGTAAAATTAATGAAAGAAAGTTTGCAACATAGGTTGAAAGATATGGCTTGATACACGGGGGTGAATCGCACTAGTTTCTATCAAAACAAAAAAGATGGCCGCCACGCTTAAAAAGGTACGTTTTTGCCAATATATTTTTTGTCAAGCAATTGTTGGAACTGAGATATAGCTATTAACCTGCTCAACACTATCCTGCACATTCCGGTATAATTAGATTCTACAACAGCCTCGTAGTTATCTTGGAATGCTGGTCACAGGATTCGAGTCGAGGAATTATTCACCAAATTCCGACGATAGAGCTTAGTGCTATGTGCTAAAATCGATCGTTTCGCACAAATGTGCACGCCTGTATGCGTATTTGTCATACATAAGAAGTTTTGTTTTATGTCTGTCACAAAATTAATTGTCTCGAGCTATAAAATGGCCTACAATTAAAAATACAGCGTTTTCTTATATATGGTAAAAACTAGTGACACGTAACTGATGGGTAGAGCGGAGTGTCATTTCTAAAACATAGCTCTTTGTAGTTCAATTTCTTATTTCAGAGTGTATAAGATGATTACAGCGTCGTAGGAACAGGGATGTAAGATGCTGCCTACTACACAGCGCATAGGAATCCCGAATGATGAAACATAATTCCTAACGTCGTGGATATTTTCTGCAACATATGTTATCATAATATAATTCCCTGTACGTTAAGTGTACAGTGCATTTCCAGCGTGTTTGTTACTCTTTGCAGTTTAACGAAGACAACAAAAACACCATTGACAGTCGATTTGGAAGAATGAAAAGGTTAAATGTAAACTAATTTATTTGAAATACTGTTCGTATTAATCCCTGATTCGAACGATGTATCACAATAATTATCACACTATATAACAATGCGTGTATCACAGACAATCATAGGAAATCACTTGTCTAGTAATCGCATATACCCATGACATAAAACATAAAAATAAAGCAAATTATATTACAACAAAATTGTATTACTAGTTCTACAAAAGGGAGGACAAAAGTGGTATTTATATTTCAAAATCAAGTGATAAACATTGAGTTAACGTGTTAATGCGTTTCAACATTTGTGTCTTAGAATTGACTCTTAAATACAAGTTAAAGTAATATGATATTTGAAAACGAGATTGCTTGACGATGAAGCTGTGGTAGCGGCAGCAAAGTCACCATGAAATTGCCATATAGTAGTGTACGATTTTGATAACATTTTTAGTAATATGCTGTTAAAGTGTCTCGTCAACGGCCAGTTTCCATTGAGTCTTCAGGTTCGACTTCAATTCAAGATTGTTCATATTGCGTTATTTTCATCAAAATATATATTTTAGTTAGACTTTTCTAAAAGGAGAATGTTCTCATAAACATTCATCGGAATCGGGAAAGGGTATAGGGGAAGCTTCGGGAAAGTCATAAAATCGTGATGTATCGGGGAACTCCCGATGTGTTCCCGGTCTTATGCGTCGTCCAACTGCATCGGGGATGTACTTCCGATGAAAATTAGATGGTCTCCAATGTCTTAGGAAAGCTCCCCGATGAATTGGCGAAGCTTCGGGAAGATTCGAGATATTTTAACACATCGGAATATTTCAATGCATGCATTGAACTTAACCCGATGTTCTCATGATTTCATGTCGTGAATATCTCGAGGAGACATTCCCGGTGTTCGGGAATAGATCTGGTGGCATCAACGAAGCACACAGAGCATCAGGGAATGATCGAGGCTACTTCCGCGATAAAACGTTAACCATAAGGCATAACCGTAGCCTGGTTCCCTGTTGTACTATAGTGTTTAGTAAGGTAGGGATCTTGGTAGGCATCACCGATTCCCCACAACATCGGCGATGTTTCGCGAACCTTCGGGGATATTTCGGCGAAACATTCGCGGTCACTGGATTTAATCCCTGCATATTCGCCAATATTTTCGGGGATAAGTTGTTGGTACTGGTAGGCGTCGGGAGTATTCCCGACGTTTCAATGTTTGTCCCACTAATTCAGTGATGTACTCCCAATATTAATGAAAAGTGTCGATGAATTATCGGGTTTCCTCGGGAGCCATCGGAAAAAACTTTTTTGACTTCATTGGAATCGGGACAGGGTCTCGTAGAAGCATATTGGTTAGGTCTACTATGTCACATGGGTCAAGCAAGACACTAGCTCGCGTAAGCACAAAAGCCGTTTTATGTAATAGACTACTAAAGAAATTGGCACGGCATTTTCTATATCGGTGTTGTAACTATCGTATCGCTAATTTTGACTGCATCTTATCTTATCAAGGTTCGAGTAATATATCACATAAAACGGTGTTTATGCTTACGCGAGCTAGTGTCTTGCTTGACCCAAGTGCCAAAATAGGCTTTAGCAATACATTAAAAATATTTTTTATATCATGCTTATGTGCTACTAAGAAACTTCGTATGGGCGACGCAGAAGTCAAAAAGTTTCTTCCGATGGCTCCCTAGGAACCACGATAATTCCCCGACGCTTCTTATTGATATCGGGAGTACATCCCCGTATCAGTGGGACAGACATTGAACGCCGGAAATGCATCAGGAATACTCCCGATGCCTACCAGTACTCCAAACTAATCCCCGAATATATCAGCTAAAATGCAGGAATTAAATCCAAAGTTTCGCCGAAATATCCCCAAAGGTTTGCAAAACATCGCCGATGTTTTGGGGAATCGGTGATACATAGTCTGGAATAACTCCCTAAGATCACTACGTTACTAAAACGCTGTAGTACGACAGGGAAACATAATACGGTTATGCCTTGTGGATAAAATTTTATCGCGGGAGTAAGCTCGATCATTATCCATGCTCTGTGTGCTTCTATTTCCGAACATCGGGAATGTCTCCCCGAGATATTCACGACATGAAATCGTGAGTACATCAGGCAAAGTTCAAGACATGCATTAAAATTTCCCGATGTGTTCGCGATGTTATGAAATGTCTCAAATCTTCCCGAAGCTTCGCCGATGCATTCAGGTGATTCCGTAAGACATCGGGGTCAATCTAATTTCCATCGGAAGTACATCCCCGATGCAGTTGGACGACGCAAAAGATCGGGAACACATCCGGAGTTCTCCCGGTGCCTCCAGATTCATCACGATTTCATGACTTCCACGAAGCCTCCCTAGACCCTGTCCCGATTTCGATGAATGTTTATGAGAACTTTCTCCTCTTATAACAGTCTAACTAAAATATATATTTTGATGAAAATAACGCAATATGAACAGCCTTGAATTGAAGTCGAACCTAAAGACTAGATGGAAAATGGCTGTTGACGAGGTAAATGACAGACACTTTAACAGCATAATTATTTCTTTGTTATCAAAATCGTACACTACTATATGGCGAGTTCATGATGACTTTGCTGTCGCCACTACTGATTCATCGTTAAGCAATCTCATTTTCAAATATCATATTATTGTAACTTGTGTTAAAAGTCAATTCTAAGACACAAATGTTGAAACGCATTAACACGTTAACTTAGTGTTTATCATTTGATTTTGAAATATAAATACCACTTTTGTCCTCCCTTTTGTAGAACTAGTAATACAATTTTGTTGTAATATAATTTGCTTTATTTTTATGCTTTATGTTATTGGTTATATGTGTTAACTTGTGATTTCCTATGGTTCTCTGTGATGCACGCATTGTTATAGTGTCATACTTATAATTATTGTGATAAATCATTCAAATCAGGGATTAATACGAGCAGTATTTCAAATACATTAAGTAGTTTACAAGTAACTTTTTCGTTCTTCGTCATTGATTTTCCTCGTTATACTGTAAGGAATAACAGACACACTGGAAATGACACTCCGCTCTACCAATCAGTTTATTGTCACTAGTTTCTACCACGAATAAAAAAACTCTGTATTTTTAATTTTAGGCCATTTTAAAGCTCGAGACAATTAATTTAGTGACAGACATAAAACAAAACTTCTCATAATATGACAAATGCACATACAGACATGCATATTTGGCCGAAACGGTCGATTTTAGCACATAGCACTAAGCTCTATCGTCCGAATTTGTTGAAAAATTCCTCGACTCGAATCCTGTGACCAGCATTCCAAGATAACTACGAGGCTGTTGACGAATCTACTAATACCGCAATGTGCAGAATAGTGTTGAGCAGGGTAATAGCTATATCTCACTTTCCATAATTGCTTGACAAGAAAGAAATGGACACAAACGTACCTTTTTTAGCGTGGCGGCCATCTTTGTTGTTTTGATAGGACTAGTGCGATTCACCCCCGTGTGATAGGAAATTGATAACATCTCAGTCATCAAGGTATTATACTTAAGATCTCAAATTGACATGTGCTCAGAGATGGAGCAATATATAAGAATCTTGATAATTAAACAATAGAAACCATGATTGGTTATGTAACAAAAATTATGGACAATAAATGAAAAATGTTACGTCATAATACTATTAACTATCGACTGTGACAATATCGTTTTATCGTTACATGTCTTTGTACAATAACATTTATGCATACAAGTATGCACAATAAACATCTTATGATAAATGTATAGTTAACTCGTCAGTATTTTGGATGTCCCAGGTGCCCGTTGCCTATGCTAAGCGCTACGAAGCGCTTTCCACGGTAGATAGCACATGTCTACTTTATTTAATTTAACGGGAGGTAACTGAATGATAGCACCCAGTGGCGCTTTGCTTATGTAACGGGAACCCTACCCACATCTACATAAAGACGTGGGAATTTAATCTTCTCCTCTAAAACAACTTCATCTTGCTAAATTGTATATTCCACATATTACGTGCGTACTCAAAAGCAAGGCTACATCTTATATTACTACACCCACTATTTCCCAAATATTTGTTTCCTAGGTTAACATTGGCTTCAATGCAACACAGTTTAAGCCTGGAGAAACCATCAACATACAAGTGTCAGCTGATCCACATTCTGTTGTTTATATGTTGGCTGAGGACGAGAAGAATAGGTTGCTGGGAACATACAATGATATATATCATGAAGAGGTAAGCCAGTGTTATTATATCCGTTAGAATACACATATTAACAGAAATAATATATAATGATCACTTGGCATTTGAAAGTAAATACGTAGGTAATACATTGTAGCTGAATATCACAATACAGTTGTTATGCATCTACTGTTTGGATACATTTATTGTTGAGAGAACCCGATATTGAATTTGGCTTTTATTAACTATAATAAATGTATATATTTATTTACTTTTCATAAAAATGATCGCATCAAATGTATGTTTGACCTTAATATCGAGTCGTATAGTGTTGCATTTACCTGTTAGGTTTGTTTTTGTAGGTACAGGATATTGCTGTTAATGTAAGTGATAGTGTTAGTGGACATTATTACACACAAAAGGTTCGTTGTGCATGTTATTAAACGCTTATATAGATAAAGTTTATTTTGAATTAGATAAAATTTACTCTTTGGTTTAAAATATACTGTTTATTTGCTTGTGTAGCACAATTATAATGGTTAAATGACCGTGGTAATTACAACCATCTCATATGTCCGTAGACGTTAACTGCAAACATGTATCCACATTCTTATCAATTAGACTAAGTGTATCTAGAAACACATTGATTAATTTCATGGTTTAGGAATTTTATTTAAGACGTCATTTGAATAAAAAGATGGGAGTTCTAGTATCCGAGGCTTAGTATTGTGTTTGCGTTGGCCTCACCTGATTGCATTAGTCTTCTGTATCATTAGAAATACACAACAAGGTTTCTGATTTGTCAAATAAGTCACAAGGTTTATGTCGTATTATAAAGTATTAAAATAAATACTTAAAAAGGCTGCGCCGAAACAAAATCTTATTTTTGTATATATAACTATAAGTTGTATTTAAATATTTCAGGATATGGGGCTTAAACTTTTAACAAACGCTCAGATGAATATCGGACCTCTTCAAAAGCAAGCATTGCTGAGTGAATCAACAGCCTTCGATACTAGTTGTAAGATCACTTTTTCATTATGTTATTTTCGAAATGGTTTCGTCTCAGAGCTAATTCATATAGATGAAACACATGAAAGGTATATGTTCTTCCATGTAGCGGAATAAGCAACCAGTTGCACTTTATACACACTTGATTGGGTATACAAATTAACTACCCGATAATATATACTACTATTGTTGGTGCCAACTTATTGTATCACATAAATCTATAAACGTGTATTTTGTACTTTCCACTAACTTACGACAGTTGAATATATTTACAGTGGAACGTAGGGGGATAATCCTAAATAACGTGGCCTTTTGCTATTGCTTCTCACGGCATCGTTATTTCTTCCAAACCCTGACTTGGTGTATTATAGGAACGTTAATTGCATACGATAATTTGAACAAATTTCACATCGACACAATATAACCAGCAGGCCTTGTACTTTTTGTAACCACCGTGTTTGTGGCGCACACAATATATACGACGTTTTTCAAGTTATAGATTGTATAATGTATATGCAATTATATAGAATGAAAAGCAAGTAAGAAATTCGCTAAACTTAACGACCTTGTAATAGGATGTACTTGTGAACAAAGTTGACGTCATTAGAATAGTGCATTTTGTATATACACAATATTCTTTGCGCTGTTTCACTTGAATAACTTACGTCAATATGACGTAGACAAACCGGCAAACAATACTAATACATGTAGTAATACAGATCTATCATGATCTCGAAAAGCATGTAAAAAATGGCGCTCAATATGATTGAACAGACTAATAGAATATGCCATATAAGCTGAGCTCTTATTTCAAATTGGCATCTTGAATATGTTGACTGTGAAAGATAGGAAAGCGCAAGCATCGCGGAAGAAATAGAACGCGACAACAGTGACGTTATCCGCGATGCATTGCCTGGAAATTAGTTGGTCGTTATGGGACCATACACGAAATAATGCAAAAATTAATGTCAATTATCATTCATATCATTATAATTTATCTAACATAGTACATTTGGTAAACTAAAATTCTGATCATTTTACTATTGTGTTGCTGCATGCCTAATGTTATAGGTAAAAAAACCACCAAATAAATTTGTTCTTTAGCTCAATGTAAAGTGACCAATAATAGCCCCCAAAAATGTCAAACTTTTGTCCATGGGGCCCTCTGAAAATCTCACTATCCTTTGAAATAGCCCTAAACATCAAAACAATGGAAAAAAAAACAGGGGGTCATGTATCATATAAGAAAACTTTTGCTCATCAAACATGATGGACCTATTTTTGCACACCCTCGGACGGCTTCGTTCCGGGTTTTAGCCTAGTCTACTTTCACTTCAATAAAAATGCCAAAATAACAAAAAAATATGAATAAAACAGTTTCTCTACTTTAACTACATTTGTACAAAGCCTTTAAACCCAAATAGACAATTCCAGTCCAATCTTGTCATGCCATAGCCCCACTTCCAGTCAATCAAAAGTTTTTTTAAGGACTACTTGACTGTATCTGAATTTGGCCCGCGTAGGCATTTAATGGTTATTTACCTATATGCATTTAAATCGCCTTGGAATTAAAGAAAAACATTTTATTTAATTCGTGCTTAATTCATGTAATTTATAAATTTGATAACACCAGTATAATTTCACTCTAGATAACGCCCACAAGTCAAATGAAATAAATAAACATACATTAAAATGCTAAAGTTAGTAAAAAGTATATTGTTATGTTGAGTGTATGTTTATGTTTAATAATTAGTATGACGTTCACTCGTAAATCCCTAGTTCATGTTGTACATTTGTATTTATTATAAGGTTTCCTGAAAACAACCTCACGTGAGTAGCTCTATGTTTTATCCTTGTTGCTTACGTCTGCTACTGTAAAAAGCATAAGTATGACAATTCAAGTATCTGACAAAATGTTGACGTTAGCGTTTCAAATATGTTCCAAATTTAAATGCAATTGTTACCATTATTTCAACAAAGAGTCAATAACGGGTTCTTACAGAAATGGCGTACTGACATAAACCCCAGTCAGTTCTTTATATCTTATAAGCCAATCACACACTAAACTTTGGCATACATGTGTGAATACCTAATATTTTGTTAAATAAGGTTGATCGAAGAAATCTTTCAAAACATATCTGCAAATAACTATTTTGAACATATACGTGTGATGATCAAAAAGTAATGAGACATATGCTCTCACTTTTAAAGTTTACGTATCTGAACAATGAGCGTATCATATTTATTTTGCTGTATTTAATGCCGAAGTGTACGCATAAAATATAATGTTCTACAATGAGTAGTTCTTTATTAATGTAACGTCAAATATAAGTTGTCACGCTATGTCGCCGCACATCAAATCGTCGCCCTTTTTCCTCGTATGGTATGGAAAAAGCATTGTATTTATGTTTTATTATATGAGTCATTATTTGTTTTTGCTTCATTGCTTGTCTTTTTGCAATATTTGTGTAAGCTTAACAAAAATGCCATAACAATCAATTTTGTTTGGTTGCACATAATTTGTTTATCAATGTCAGATAGATTTTTATGCATTATGCCAATCAGAAAGAACATGTCTACCTCATTGAAGTAGTAAATTGTTCTGTCTACCTGATAATACATCCAAAGCGAAATTTAAAAACAGTTTTCTTCAAAATAATTGTATTGAAATATTGTGTATAGCGCAATAAAAAACTGTTTGTCATTTTTGCGCTTTAAAAATGTATTGCATTTGTATATATCGATGGCTTAGTACAAGAAGGTCGTAACTACCAAATCGATATATTGAGAAAACAAGAGAAAACTGTCTGTAATTTACTCTTTACCTATGAGAAAAAAGTTTTTAAAACTTCCTTTTGGTCAACATGACAATTTCAGATTTGAAAATGGGCTCATAAGATGCGCCTTTCGATGCTTATTCTAAAAATGTATGAATCCTAAAAGGCCGAAAGTGGCACTTACGACCTTCTCATTCTAAGCCATCGGTATATATACATGTATTATGAACTTAAAGACAACTTCTTAAATGGGAACGTTCTGGGTATATTATTATATGCCCTGTTAGATCGCTTGGTAAAAAGTCGGCCCCGGTGTGGAAAACATACCAAGATGGTCATTAAAATAGTTTTTAGTACAATGACAGTTATTCAGTAAAATTAATGTTGACATTGCAATTATTAATCGTAAAATATTGTCCTATCTGGTGGTTGCTAAAAACTCCAAACAATGTGTAACATGGTAGAAATAGCACTGGTGTGCATTTTTATTTTCATTTCAGGTTATGCAGTTGTTTACCCAATGGCAGGTAAACACTTTTGTCATGGTTCCCTACGTAACATATACTATTTACATTGTGTGTAGTATTCATTATAGATAGAAGCATAAACTTGTATCAATCTTATTGTTAAGAACATTTATCTCGTTTTTATATTCGGGTAAACAAACTTCTTCCCATTCGTAGTGTTCGATATTAATTATTAACAAAGTGACACTTGCGGAGGAATGTCGCAAATTGAAACAATAATGTCCCATCGAGTACAGTAATAGACGTGATCTTTAACAAAACTTATGTAATAAGATGTGTATTCTTTGAGATGTTATTGACTGTTTATGTATATTTATCAAGTATGATTTCCCGCTATATTGGTGCTATTCGACAAGTCATACGATTAATATTAAATAGATTTTCGTTAGAGAATACAGCACTTGCGGTCGATAAATAAAACGCTCTCTGAAATTGTAAGTAAGAAACATACGTCGATTAACATGACAGTAACACAATCTTCGAAAGGCAGTAGATATCCGGTGTATTTCAAAACGTCGAGGAATGACGTTGGTAATATGTACGTCTATTGATAAATATGGCATGATGTAGTGGGTTGTTGTGTCGTTTTTGTAAAGAAAGCTTTTTATTGATACATGTATTGATATTTTTCTGAACACATATGTATGTTTTTTGTCAAAACAGGCGTGATTCCTCATCCAGGTAAACAATTTTATCATGGTTGCCTACGTACACTATAATATTTACATTGTGAGTGCATCCATTAAAGATAGAAGCATAAACTTGTATCAATATTATTGTTAAGAACAAGTATCTCGTTTTTGTATTCGGGTAAACGAACTTCTTCCCGTTCGCAGTGTTTTATATTAATTATTAACAAAGTGACACATGCGGAGGAATGTCGCAAATTGAAACACTAATGTCCCATCGAGTACAGTAATAAACGTGATCATTAACAAAACTTATATAATAAGATATGTATTCTTTGAGATGTTATTGACTGTTTATGTATATTTATCAAGTATGTTTTCCCGCTATATTGGTGCTATTTGACAAGTCATACGATTAATATTAAATAGATTTTCGTCTAACTAAGAGAATACAGCACTTGCGGTCGATAAATAAAACGCTATCTGAAAATGTAAGTAAGAAACATACGTCGATTAACATGACAGTAACACAATCTTCGAAAGGCAGTAGATATCCGGTGTATTTCAAAACGTCGAGGAATGACGTTGGTAATATGTACGTCTATTGATAAATATGGCATGATGTAGTGGGTTGTTGTGTCGTTTTTGTAAGGAAATCTATTTATTGATACATGTATTGATATTTTTCTGAACACATATGTATGTTTTTTGTTCAAACAGGCTTGCTTCCTCAACCAGGTAATTTAAAACAATTTTATCATGGTTGCCTACGTCAACTTTACATAAAATTTACATTGTGTGTTTCCATTATAGAAAGAAGCATAAACTTGTATCAATCTTATTGTTGAGAATAATTATCTCGTTTTTATATTCGGGTAAATGAACTTCTTCCCATACGCAGTGTTTTATATTAACTATTAACGAAGCAACACATGCAGAGGAATGTCGCGAATTCAATAGAAACGTCACCAAAATAAACACTACACAATGATTTCGAAAGATAAACTTATGTTCACTAACTTTCAGGTTTCGCACATAGATAATTTGATATGCAAGTAAGGTGAAATGCAGCTTTAACCAATAACAATTATAACCACGCAATGGATATCGAGATTATACCCGGTATATTGTTTGAATGTGAAGTCGCATATAAGATGAAAACATTGATTCCCTCATGATTTGAAGTCGGTGTTTAACGTTACTTAGCGAGTCATAACAATACAACATTTTTTAAAAATTGTTATGTCATATTTACTTTCAGCACCCGGACGTACATTTGCCCCTGGTAATGCTATATTTGTTATATCATTTTAGTCACGAAATGAACTCGATTACTGTGACGTAACGCACAGAACTCGAACCACTCCGTAAAGATCGATTGTTGCCTTTAATCAAGTCATTACTGACTAATATCCGACGGTGCTATGTAAATAATAAACATATCGTTAGAAAAAATATACAACAACGCATCGAATGATAAAAGTTCCGTTGAGACGACAAGTAACTTCGAAATGAAAAATGCGCAAATTTGACTAAAATATGACGTATCACAACGTTGCGTTTTTGCAGGAGAAGTTAATTCATGATATTTTCGCGATACTTTTAAACTCTTTATCGTAAAGAGAACAACAGAAGAAAAGAATCGTATGATACGTTTTTGTTGAAATTTACATAATTATGTTGTTTTTTTTTAAATTAGAAACATACTCTGAAAGTGCCGTAACATTTTATTTTACTACGCATTTACCAGAAACGTGTCACATTTTTATTAGGGACGTCGAAAAATGAAACAGTCAACTATTGTCGTAATTTTAGACCATTTACAGGAAAGGATTTTAAACCAGAAAAAATGGTCAATATATGTTTTCATCGATGTTTACATGAACAATTTTGGGTTTTAAATCGGAGCCATACTTGAAAAATGCCGCTTTCTTTTCTGTGTCGACAGACTTTATCCCACGCGCGTAAAATTGACGTTAAAAATGAAACAAGAAATTTCGACAACAATTTGTTAATAAATATATTTATCGCGAAAAGAACTGCAACAGAAAAAATATGAATATACGTTTGTATTGTTATTTACAAGAAATTTTTTTACTTTGAAACAAACTCTAAAAACGCCACTTGTTTGAGTTTGACGACAGATTTGTCCCACGTCGGTAAAAGTAACATTTTCTCTCGGTGATAATTTAAACATACTCTCACCTAAAAAACTGCAAAAGAAAAAATGCCAACATACGTTTTTTTCGTTATTTACAAAATAATTTTTAAATTGGAGTCGTAATCGAAAATACCGTCAGTTTTCCTTTGTCCCCTAATTTGCCCCACGTCCGTAAAATAACGTTTTAAGAATAAATCACGAAATTTCAACGATGAATTTAAAATATTTATCGCTAAATTAACCGCAAGAGAAAAAAATGGCAACAAAACTTTTTTCATGATTAACATAAATCTGTTTTATTTCCAAATTGTAGACATACACAAAATATCTCGTTAGGTTTTCTTTGTCCCCCGTTCTTGACATACGCACATAAGTTTGCGTTAAAAATGAAATGTGAAATTTCGATGATATTTTAAAGATATTTATAGATTAAAGAACCGCAAAAGAAATCATGACAAAGTACCCTTTTTTCGTAATTTACAAAAATAATTTAGTTTTTTATATCGGAGAATATACTCTGAAAACGCCGTTACTTTTTCGTTGTCCGCCCGAATTTAGCCTAAACCTGCGAATTAACGTTAGAAATAAAACTCGAAATTTCGACGACAATTTAAAGAAAGTTATAGTTAAAATAACCGTAAAAGAAACAAATGTCAACATTCCATTTTTTGTAATTTACATAAATACTTTTATTTTTAAATTGAAGACATACTTGAAAAATGCCGTTTGTTTTTCTTTGTCCCCCGAATTTGTTCTATGCCCGTGAATTAACGTTAAAAACAATATATGCAATTTCAACGATCGTTTTATACCCATTATAGCAAAGGTAAACTCAAAAGAAAACCAATGTCAAAATACATTTTTGTTGAAGTTTACAAATCAGTTTTAGCTTTTAGATTGGAAGTTTACTTAACATACACAGCTGTTTTTTCTTTGCTTACTGATTTTGTCAGATTTGCAAGAATTAACGTCGCACATGTGTATTTAGTTATTGTTGTTTATCAACTTACAATGTTAATTATTCTAACAAAATATGAATCGTAGCAACCTGTTGGGTTAACACGAGAGTAACAATAGATAATGTACATACATGTGTATTTATTTTCTAAAAATGGTTAACGCAATAAACGATTTCCGCGTCAAGTCAACAAAACAACGTCATTTGACCCAACGTTTAGAAGTACTAGTTCTGTGCGTTACGTCTGTGTTATTAATTTTAAACGTGTATTTAAGTTCGCTGTAAATATTACAAATGTTCGTTGACAGTAAAGTACAAATCGTGGATTCGTGATTGGTTAAAACATTAGACGATCTTGTTATTTAGCTATGTCAGACTTATTGTACTAATGTTTCCTATATGTTTCCTATCAACATTATAATGTAGCTGTTTGATAATTTGTATCTTTCTAAGGTGGAGTAATACCTGGTAAGTGTCTATCCTTGTAGTATGTTACCGTCGAACATTCGAAACGCATGCATATCATACCATTACAATCATTAAAACCCGATGTTTCATATTTTTCTTTCAACGTCAATTTGTGTTGAAATTGGCGAGCCGGTAACACAGGTTCATTGTGTTTTCATGATTCACAGCATTATTTATTTTATCATCTACATTTGCGTTAACAGAAACCAACATTGTGCGATGAATACATGCTTTAAATTAACAAATACTGTAAGGACGATCATGTTTGTTTTTGTTGAATGCACCACAGTGGTCGATTTCATGACTTAACTATTTGCCTATTCCTTTTACTCTTTAACAACGGTACTTACCATATACATTTGATTATAACCTCATAATATATGTATACATAAGTATTTGTAGTACAACTTATATAATTGCAACACAATTATTCCCTTATACTATTAACAAAAACAAACATAGAATAAAAAAAAACCTTAAAGTCCCATAAAGTCTCAAAAATAACAATATTTTACAAACAAATAAGACCGTGACACATTGACAGGTTATATAGCTCCTTAAATGGCATAAAATCAGCATATATTTGATCTATGTTGACTTTCATCCCTCGTCTTCGCAAGTCGCCAATTTGTAAACAAAGGAATATTTTGTCCACCAGACAAGGTATAGGAATTGTTGCGGTATACACACAGTATGCCTGCCGAAGCGTATCCGAAATAGCTGATCGTATCGCGACTCAATGTCGACAGTTGGTATGTTTCCTGATCGTGCGGAAATGGTTGCAGCTGCATTGAGGAATATGCCAAAGGGTTTACGAATCGATGCCGATAGATTGCCAAATGGTTACCGATGTATATATAGACGAAACCGAACTACTACATTTTTGTATCTGAACATCTTGGCAAACTGACGGAATCGCTTCCGCTGTCATTCGGGATATGTGCTGATGACTCGGCATCACTTCCTCCACGATCAACTGGTGCCTTTGGTAATTTTTCGTTTTTCGACATGTGATTTTAACATGATCGGCATAGCTTCCGTGTTTATAACTCATCCCTTTGGCGTTTTCGGGGAGCTTTTGGCATCGATTCGACTTTCCTTCGCAATGGCTAATTGATAACGAAGTCTCACAGAAGGCGTCCCGAAGATGTGGATTGAATGCGGAATAATGCGGAAATGTTCCATAACATCGCGATGACATGCCGAACCATCCCGATCAGGTAAATTTCTGCTTCGTGAACCCTTCGGGTGCTAGTGGACGACAGGTCTTAGACATTTTGGGTAAAATATACTGTATAAATATTTTATGAATATTTTAATTTCTGTCAATCCAATTTTAAAAATGCCGGGAAGAAGTGTTTGCTTTAACAGATATAATTTAACTCATAAAAAGTGCAATAAACAAGTAGTACATTGTTAAATAGAAAACTATCACAAGGTTTGAGAATAAATGATACAAACTAACCCACAAACTCTCAGTTATAATGAACTCTACGCTTTACAAGGCAATATACAGTAAGTTTAACTAGCGACACCGAAAGTTTCTATAGTTTCAAAACGATACCGGTGGACACCGGGACTTAGTACTCGCCGATGTATTTGAATAACTTCACACTCGAGTACACTCGGTACTTGACGAAAAAAAGCTCGGTGTGTATTACAGTCAACAATACATCTGAATAAAAGGCCAGAATTTTCCATATTGTGTTAGTCAACTTATTGTTGCACAGTAATCAATATTTATAAAAACATAATAAATTCTCGATAAGTCACTCATTTTGTGTACAAACTATGACTGATTTTGAGCGTTAATGGGACTTTAATGTAGATTAAAATTTTCTACTAGAACAGGCATTACATACATTATTAAAACGTAATTGAAGTCGGTACCACTGTGTGCGTACGAGATTTCAGTGTAATTGTTAACCAGGGAACACAGCAAGCCTCGTCCCAGGTTAAAATCCGACCCGTCGGGTGAGGCATCCTTATGCTACCTAGAAGCTCATGGTGGATCCTCGTATTCTTTGTCTGCCAATTTGAATAAAGATAGTTATCGCTTTAAGAACACACCTTTTGATAAGGATGTTAAAATATCTCAAAGACCAAAGAAATTCATTAAAAATGATAAGCCGCGTGAAGAGGAACAGTGAAAGATTACTCTATATAATATTCCAGGATGAAACTTTTAAAATGCTCAACTTTATTTGTTATCAAAAATATATTAGGGTATTTCATAGCCTAGCTACTCAGGACTACCTCCAAAACACCGAGTCATTTTATATAGCAAAGAAGAATTCCAGTTCTAATCTGTATTTGGACAATAGTTGAATACAGAAATGCAATACCAATTCGTCACAGTGTGTGATATATGTCGGTAAATCCACGATGACAAATAATTCCATTTTGACTGTAACCTAGAAAGAAGTAATAGTTCAATTCACTATTTAATAACGTAAGCACCTTTTAATTGGATTATAAGATTTTATATAAGGTCCATGAAAACAAAATGACATTTTCTTGTAAAGTCAAAGAAACAAAGTCATCTGACACAGCTATAGAAGTTTGTGCGTTAATTCATAATATTATCTGGATCATTAGTTCATTAGTCATAAGAATATTCTAGTAGCGCGTTCAAACGATTTCGCGTAGTCGTTAAGTATTTGTTGAAAGTTTATATTATCTTTTAAGCGAGCATATCTCTTGGGGAAGTTGTCCGAAGCCGATTTCCAGAAAGTTGGATATGGGAGAGCTATCAAGTTGAGTATGTGCAATTTATTCACTATTAAAAGTATGTTTGAAGCGTAAATATCGCCACTTACGACCTTATGAGACACATGCATGTACATCTTAATGCGCTTCTTAAGAGCCTGTTTTAATGAAAATCGGAACTTGTTATGTTGACCAAACTGAAGTTAAAAAAGGTTGTTTTATCATAAGTAAATAGTAATAGAAACACAGTTTTTCTTGTTTTCTCAAATTATTGACTTTGTAGTTAAGACCTTCTCATTCTAAGCCAGCGATAAATCTGCAACACTTGTCATTTGCCGTGTTTCTACAGACTAATATCAGCTAAACGTTGTTATGGTCTTGCGCAATAAACAACTGCAGTAATGAGTTTAACTATAAAATTAAAGGGCAATTGATAACACATATCCATTTCAAAGAAATTCCTTTAAGGCACATTTTTACATAATGCCATATTGAATTTTGTACATCTTGGGTGTGTAAAATATCATATATCGAGCGTCGCCATAAAACTGTCGATACTGATGATTCTTAAAGGACCACCGACAGTCTTGCAGTCATCGTCGATATCCGTTTAATTGCCTGGTTAATTTCACCGCTTCATTGTGACCTGTTATGGAAATGATAATATTTCAAGTATAACTACAAATGTGATGTACATGTTTATGTCTCATTTTGGTATACAGTATGTGTGTGCAAAGTCCACAAAGATCCATACTGCGTGTGGTATCTGTTTCGTTCGCAGACCAAGGTCGCATAGAAAGTACTGATGTGATCCCTTGCTCCCAGCTCATCGTAACTATTCGTCTGCCCGGATTACTTATTCTCTTTTTAATTGAAATGCGCTTAACTTACCATCCGGAAATAAATCCACATTAAAGTCGTAAGATTGTAACTTAACATTTAGCATTTGACACTATTTCAAAAGCTTCACCAATACTATATGTTTACCTACATAATTGATTGTTTTGCAGTGGTACCGGAGTTTTAAATATAATTCAACCAGTACCTGACACAATAACATCGTGGGTAATCTCTACCATGGCAACCAATCCAACAACAGGGTTTGGAATAACGGAAACAAAACCAAAGGTGAGCTTTGGCTGAGAGTGATGTCTGGTACATGTAGTTATATAATAAGATTTTAGGGGTATAGACTATATGTACTTATGTACACTGCGCGGCAATGAACACGCAACACTTACGTTTAGCATAACACAGTTAATAAGTGTGTTTATCATATAATATGCATGTGCCACATTTGAATCAGAAAAAGGGGTTAAGCATCATGGTTTTGTAGCAGTTGACTTTGGGTCAGTGTAAAACAGAAAGTCTCAATTTTTTAATATTTTAATACCACCGTCTGGAGCGATGCATTGTATGCATCTACGACGTATTAATCATATGAAACGTCCATGGAATGCTAGCATGCTCTTTTGGGGCCTGATGTGGGAAGGGAGGTAACTCATGGAGTAATAAATTGAGTAGATGAAGAACTTGCGAATTTCTTTATGAAGACTGTTTGAAAGTTAGCGGCTCTTAACGCATGGAAATACCACCATTTGTTACTGGAAATAAATTTTGTGAAGGCCATAGGCATGGTTTTATGACTGTTTATTGCACTCCATAGAGAAAAATGCGCTTTGAAAATGCGTGCTCAATTTTTTAGAATTTGAGCGTGTATACAAGTAGAAATATCCAATAATACAATTTAGTGTAAAAGTTTGGTAATTTATCTTAAAAAGTGAGGATAATTATCCAAGAGTTATCGCACTTGAATTGAATATTTTTGTTACATCCAGCGATTTCTAATGCATTTTTATATTTCTTAACAGGTGTATATGTATTCAAACTCGTGTTAAATGAATAAAATAATGGTTTTGGTGATTTAATTCAACGAAACATTGATTTGTCGTACGGATACCCCACATTTGAGCATACCGATCGATGTTTTGGAGTCTCCCATTGACTTGTTATATTGGGGTTTTTTTGTAGACTAATCCATCAACATTCATAAAGTATTTTCACGGAAAAGGTTGAATTATGTAGATAATATATATAAAAGAGAGCTTACAGAATTTGTAAGTTTGTAAGTTAACAAATACGGACATATTCAAGTTTAAAAAGAGTTGCATTTTATTGTCGCTCAGTGTATGATGCTTAGTAAATGATATATACTTGTATGCCAACGCGGCTAAAACAAAGTGAAAGTAATGGCACATTGACACAACCATCTACCATTTATAACAAGACCCCCTCTTCGATAACCTAGTTGTGAGTGTCCGCTTCGAGCACTGGATGTTCCATGTTCGAGCCAAGGCCACGTCAAGCCATTACGAAACAAGTGGTACTTAACATGTCCTTTACTAGATGCTAAGCATGAGTAGGAGTCTCCCTTCTATGCTCTCATATCCTCGTGGCAATGAATAACATAAGAATGAGGTGTCAAAAGCGATTAGTATAAGAAGGAAAATGGTTCACAATAAACCTTCGAAAAATCAGTATCAGTACATGTATACATGTGAATCATGGACCTTATATAATAGGTTTTATCCCAAACAATAGTGCTTACGTTATTAAATATTGGATTTCATTATACCTTATTTCTAGGTTACTGTCAAAAAGGATTTTTTTGTCACCATGGATTTACCGACATCTATTATACAAGGGGAAGAATTCTTATTGCAAGTCACTGTATTCAATTATTCTCCATTGACTCAGCAGGTAAGAAGTGGCATTGCTCTATAAAAGGAACTCGGTATTTTGGAGGAAGTGCTGAGTAGGCTATGTTTGATATACCAAAATTACTTTTAGTAAAAATAAGGTTTGGCATTAACAAAGCGTCCTCTCGGAATATTATATGGAATATTCTTACTGTTCCTATTCATTTAGCTATTCATTGTAATGGATACCGTTGTAACTTGTTGTTGTCTCGCTGATACTCGATTTGTGTTGGCCTTTTTGAAGCTTTGATGGTCAGCATCGCATAAAAGACGCATTCTTCTTGGAGGAAAATATATTTGTAATATATTTGATAAAACTTGATTGTATATGTTTGAATAATTCAGGTATTTCTACAAATTGAATCATCAGACAATCCAACCCCGATTCCGGCATCCACAGTGGTAAGCTTTCCCAAGTTCTACTTGTAATATAAATGTTTTATCCTGGGTGATATACTTAGCGATTTATGCTCTGGGTAATATTCAATATTGGTCATATTTAATTTGAGAATAACGATACCAATCCTATTGCCTGTTACTAATCAAGAGTTTAATACGATTCGGTACGATTCGAGATGGGATGAAGGATTTAATCGACTTTCACACGATGAAAAGGTTAAAGATTTATTCAAATTGACCAGAGATATATAGAGTATATGCATTATATATATCAGTACATTATATATAGGGAATATCAAATTGGTACAAAAAACAAGAATACTAATACACTTTGTAAAATTTATATTTCCGACATGTTCAATTCACAGGTGAAACCAAATCAAGGACATTCTACATATGTTCACTTTACACCTGCTTCCCTCGGTACAGTGAGCATAAAAGTAACAGCTAAAGCAGGATTTTTCACTACTTCTGCAATGGATAGTTTAGTAAAAAATGTAACGATTCTTGTAAGTATGTTTCCTGATTATTATATAAACCGCTTTTACTTGGTAATTTTATATTAGACGTCTAATAGTTAAAATCAGTTTGCTTATATTGATGCTCATTTCAATTAATTTAATCGAATTGATTCAGTTTTTAAAATCCAGATATACAATTGTCGACGTAAAGCCTTTCGTATGCAATAACTCGATGAAATGAAAAATAATTTTAAACCGAAGTTACAAAAATGTCATACATTGGTATGTACAAAAAGCGTTCTGCCATTCTTTCTATTTGGCAAACATATGGAACAAACTAGCACATGTTATCGAGAATATCACTTGTTATCAAAGTGCATGTCTATTATTTGTATTATGCATAGTTAATCATTTTTTTTTATTTTGATCTTTACTCTCTAGCCACATGGAGTCCTTAAAACAGACAATGAACAACACTTGGTTGATGTTAACCCTAGCAGGACGGTGTTTACAAAACCTATTGTACTGGGTAACCCCAAAAATATGGTCAATGGCACTCGATCAACAAAAATGACTGTAACAGGTAAAATTAAACTGCATACAAACAATAAAAATGTTCCGTTTGTCAGTAAACCTTCTGCTATAAGAACAAACCGTTTAACATTTTGAATGTAAATGTTACTGTTAAACAGACACCAATCGTTTGACTTTATTGTGATCAGTTGACCAGATGGAGGGATTCATTGAAACTATGTTTTGAGAGTTCCTAAACCTATTTTAATTCATAAAGGTTTTAGTTAGTTAATTATCATTGAAGGTGACTTTATGGTACCAAGTATCGACGGTCTACAAAATCTGATAAGAATGCCATATGGATGCGGAGAACAAACCATGCTTAATTTCGCACCGGATATATTTATCACAAAATATCTAAAGAGCGCTGGGAAACTCACTACCTCTATCACATCGAAATCGCAGTCAATTCTGGAGTCAGGTATGGCATATACAAAATGCACATACACGTGTGCATGTAACAAGTTCCGTTGCGTTTGCTTCTTCATTTTCAAAATCAAATGAAATTTAAGTAATTTGATACTATGCTGTTAGTATCAATCTATTACGAGTGTAAATACACTGAATGATTAGTTATTGCTAATTCAGTTTTCACACTTCATCTTATAGCGCAAGCCTTATTTAAATAGTCAGTCAGTCAAGAATATCTGGAGTTTCAAGCTAGGTTTATGAAATGTTGTATGTGGATAGGGACCTATAAGGAGATAACGCAATTCTAATTATTGTTGATTTGGACAATGTGGTGCTTTGGATACGGAAATGCTGAAAATTGTGAAAATCTGGATCCTACCATAACTCGAACAGTTTTCAAGATACGTTTATGTAGATATAGGCTATTAAGGAGATTATGCACGTCTAATTGTTATATATTCGGACAAAAATTGACAACCAAAAAAACCAGTATATATATATGAGCCGTTCTCAAAGAAAACCGGGCTTAGTGACAAAATTGTGAAAATGTACAACATGTAAAGTGGATACATATAATATTCCGATTGACACAAGTTGATGTATTCAAACTAGCCATTGCCTTCAAACAACTTTAGAACACAATTGGTATTATATAAATACATGGAAAACAAATTTTATGAAATTATATATACAGGTTATCAAAGAGAAATGCAGTATCGTCATAACGATGGCTCTTTTAGTGCATTTGGGAATCGTGACAGCTCTGGCAGTTCTTGGTAACATGTCAATTTCTTAACTACTATCTGAATCAATGTTCGGGAACCTGTATGTCAGTCTGTCCGGTCGTCCTACTCATGGAACTTAAATATCGTGCATCAGAATAAGTTAGCGACTGTTGTGTTATGCATTTTGTTGAGACTGGTCTTCTACATGTACTTGTATTTATTTTAGATTACCAAATTTGCTCGTACATAAGTGTATATAACCATATACATGTATGGTATGATCTGAAAATAAAGTGTAATATAATATAATGTGAGATAAGAGTAGAAGAAATGATAGCTTATACATAGAATAAAGCTCATAAGCACATTGAAAAGTTGGCCTTTGTGTAATTGGTTTTAAATATGCTATTTTCATTATTCCCCACCATTATTCTGGCTTTTTTTCTCTTATTTTTTCAAACAAATATTCATCCTATATTACATGCAGTAATTGTATATGTTCGACTATATTTATTCTGTTGAATTATCTACAATGTAATATTATTATGTTAAATGTTTATGTACAAATATTGCATGTATATAGGAAATAAACAGTAAATCACAAAACAAAGTGAAAGGAATATGTTATAAATATTGGTCAAGAAATAGAAAACCCAAAGCGAAATTACTATACACAGATTATGTCTACACAGGTTGACAGCATTTGTTCTTAAATGTTTCCACCAAGCAGAAGAATTCCTCAAAATTGACCAAGATGAGACGGCGATAGCAATGTCATGGTTACTAAATTATCAGCAATCTGATGGATCGTTCGATGAGCCAGGACGCATTATACACACTGCTATGCAAGTAAGGAAATAGTCGGTTCATGTAAAACTTTGATTATGTTAGGTTGACTATACGCCTCATTGTTTTGTGTGACAGTGATGCGAAAGTGTGCGGCTCACAAATGATGTTAACCTTTATTCAGACTAGCTGGTATGTCTAGTGTCTTTTCTTCCACCCTGATGTATATGTTTATCAATAAGTTGGATGTTATTGCAAAATATGTGAGTACCTGTTCACTAGTGATTTGAGTCTACGAAACTTTTTATTGACAATTCTATCATGACGCGCAATAAGGTGACGTCGACGCTATTTTATGTATTTAACGTCGGTATTTTACTTATATGTGTACGCGTTTCATCCAATGATTTGATGCACTGTTAATTAGGTAGAATTTATAGTTTAATTACGGATTAATAAGTAAATTTCTATACTTCTAAACTTAACATATCTATTTGCAATAACAGAAAAACGGACACACTTGTTGAAGGGAAATAGTGAAATTTTCAAATGACGTTACCGATACGACGCACGTTTTATGCTCCTGTGACATTTTGTCAGTACTGAGCTCGGCGTTAATAACATTGCAAGTTAATTGGAATTTGTTCAAATTTTAAACTGTTAAATTTCAGACTAAACGTATCTCAAATTTTTAAATAAAGGATTATGTTAAAAATATTAAACGAAATATCGATATTCAAAAAAGAACCATAAAAATGCAACGTATTTTTCATCTGCGACATAAATTCAGCATCTATTTAACAGTCTGATTTTTCAAAACGCTTTGTCCGAAGTATTTCATTTTCGCATATTGTAAATTTCATCCAAACTGTTTGTCAAATTTAAAATATCTACATTATATACTGTATATATAGCGTATAATAATTTTATAGCTATTAAAAGAAAACAGAATATGTTCTATAAATTGTGACATACTCTAACCTTTAGCAATATCCGCTGCCATTTTTGTTTCAAACATCCGTTTCCTTTCACGGGCACGTAATTGTCATTGTCATTTTAAGGTGAAATTTCCCGCGTTTTGGATATAAACAAAACAGATACTCATTTTTATAGAGGTTCGATTGACAGACGTTGTTACTTGTGACACGACGTTTTTGAAGTAATTGTGACGCGTTATTTGCTATTTTCGCATTGATAATGCTTAGAAGGCTTTTTAAAAAAGCTATGATGTCCATTATTTGATAGTTAAATTGATACATACCACATGGAGGATCTTACATGAGTGACTTTTCATATTGAATTTATTAAACGAGTTGGATAAAAGTAATGAAATACGAAGCTCTGCTGCGTATTTTATTACTTTATCCAACGAATTGGATATAAATTTAATATGGAAATACCTGCATGTAAAATTATTTTTATCCCATAAACAAAAGTAGCCATTTAAATGTAGAAAAATAAAAATAGTAGACCCGCTTCCCCTCGAGAAAGAATAAGATTGTGGTGAGTAATGCGGTTAAGAATAAATGAGCATCTAAGCATAGTGCAACACATGGACTGTATTTTAATTACATTTAATTCAATGTTGAAAACGAAGATGAGCCGAGATGGGTATATTTGAACGGCAATAACGTCACGAACTTTTTTAGTAGGCCCTATCCAGTCTTGAAATTAGTTTGGTAAGGGGAACATACTCGTACTAAAAACGGGAAAACATTGTGACGTCATGTTTATGTTTTGACGTCATCACTACTTCAAATATTTCCGGAATGAGATTGATGAATTTAAAAAGAAGCGATTTTGAAACTCAAAAATGCATTAAAATTTTGCATGAAGTGTTAGCCTATGCTATGTTGAATAAAAAATGTGGTTTGTGTTAATTTATTGTATTTCAATTGAATTGCCTTAAAGTTTGTAAATTCTCGTTGAGATTTTCAGATTCGCTTTGTCCAACCGCTGACCATTTTTTTTGACAGGGCGTATCAATACATAAAATAGTGATTAACCCACCTCATTTGCATAGTTATGTTATTGGTGAGGAGTGTAATATCGTTTTATGTAATGGCCCTTATAGTCAGTATGCCAAGTGCCAAAAAGTGGCCTAACCCCAAAAAATAGTATGCACAAAATGTTTTTGCATAAAATGGTTCTTTAACATGCCCCTTCATATAAACCAAATGATGCAACCTTGTCATCATTGAGCATTTTGATATATTCAAGATGGCCACCAAGATGGCCGCCAAAAATCGAAATGAACTCATTTATACAATTTTCTAGGTTTGCAACAGTATTAAATGCGTATGTTTTAGTATTTTAATGTTAAATAAGTATCTTGCATATATTTGGACAAAATAGTGATGTGAAATATCCAAAATGGTCGACAAAATGGCCGCCAAATCAGAAAAACTGGATATTTTTGTTGTTGTTATAACTCTTATAACGCTATAATTCCAAGATTTATTGTAATAGTTACATAACATATTAATTCAAATAAGCATCATTCAAATAAGCTGTAAGTCATGATTAAGGGGGGGGGTGATATCATACTTACGCCCCCCCCATCTTTGATGAGGGAGTATAATATTATTGTTATTATTATTATTAGATAGTATATGTTGGTGATCTTTGACAATTCATCAGTAGGTAGGCTTAAAACTTTTCGTTCAATAAGTCAACAAAAGCTTGGCCGAAGAATCTTAATATGTAAGCAAAGATTGATCAGCAGATGACCACTTTTGATGTTGTAGTAAGTATGTCAAAGATAAGGGTAAAAGTGATATTTAACTTGCATGAATAGACCAAATGATTGATGATCAATAAGAACAGTTGGAAATTAAGATATTCAAAATCAACAGGAAGGTTGGCCATGGCACCATCAGTAGATTAACAATACTAGTATGTATTTTGTGTTCAGTACATTTTGTAGATCAACGTTCACTGTTGAATACCCGGCTGAAAATGAGGCATAAAAGTTTCACAAGCATAATTATATTTCACTCTTTAAGAATATTCCAGTCCGTTCGGTAGAGTCTATTTTGTATATGGGATCTTAATTTTTTCATCATTTACTGAACCACTGCAAGGATCATTGTCATCTTTAAATTATTGAACTTAGTGCTTACTTCTGATTGGGGAAGATTTGCAGTACTAGTACATGGAATGATGACTTAGAACTACTCTTTGCTGATTGACATACAGTTGGCTTTTCATTTACAGACCCAAAGTATTTTGTACGCAATTTGGAATGTGATAGTTTGATTGTGCTTGGTGAGTGGATGTGCCTTAACTTGTTTATGATATGATCTAAGAGGTTAGGGTTATGTTTCCTCATTTTCATATAGCTTTGAAGCCAATTGTTCGAGTTGATGCTAGTCACATAACCCTTGCCTCTACCAACTTATGATTCCTCCCGATTGCGTGACCACCTTGTTAGATGAAGGACCCTAATACTGTGCATATATTTATTATAACTATTAATTGTATCATGTCTTAATGTTCTTGTCATAATGTTCAGGACAACTTCATTTTGCTCTTGGTCTATGTATGGAGGATAAGTGCCAGTATTCAATTTATCAAATTTGTGCCTGAATATGTTATGTTTCTTTTCTGGTAAGGTGTGTGGTTTGTATTAAATGCAATTTACCATGGACAGACCATCAACAATCCAGGCAGTGGTGAAGGCCACTAAACAACTATATAAACAACTATCTTGTGGAAAGGCACAGGGCTCAGATGCGATTTCAGCTGAAACATACAAAGCCGGTGGACTGCCTATGGCACAGAAGCCGCTGGAACTGTTCACTTTATGCTGGAATCGAAGAGCACTACCACAGCAATTCAAAGATGCACCCATAGTACATATTTACAAGTGGAAGAACAACGGAGAATGCAGTGACAACCACAGGGGCACGTCACTCCTCAGCATTGCAGGAAAGCTACTTGCCGGAATATATATGCTCAACAGTCTGATACGCCATCTAGAAAATGGATTTCAGTCAGAAGGTCAGTGCTAACAGCGGAACCGTAGACATGGTCATTGCAGCCCACCAGCTACTGGTAAAACAATCATCAAGATCTATACACAACATTTGTTGTCCTGTCCAAGGCCCTTGACACCGTCAGCCAGGAGGGACTTTGGAAGATGGTGGCCAGTTTTGGATGCCCAGACCTCTTTGTCAACATGGTTTGACAATTTCATGACGGAATGATGACCTGAGTCCTGGACGATGGAGAGACGTCTACCGAGTTCCCAGTCACAAACGGTGTTATGCATGGTTGTGTCCTTGTGTTCAGTCTGATGTTCTCTGCCATGTTGACTGATGCTTTCCAACAGGAAGACCTGGAGTAGGCATCATATACAGGACTGGTGGAATGCTGTTCAACATAAGCAATATCACCAAGGTCAACAGTACTATCTCACTAAAGAGGCTATTTCTATCCTAGTTAAGGTCCCAAGGAATATAGACACATTTACACACAACGCCTACAAAGGTACCAATTCATACCTTGGTGGAGAGGAGCGTTGCTCAGAGAAATTCAACAGTAGCGTACGAACCCAGTGCCTCTCTTATCACAGTGATAAGTGTTGACGAGTCCGAGCTCAGGGGGGGGGAGAGGTGCCTGAGGATTTGGGTCCATAGACTGCTTTTAGTGAGTCATAGAATCATTTTGGGTCAAGTGTGTCAGCAAACATCTGTATTTCTGAGGATGTGTCACTAACTGAGCCATTGATTCTGCGTGCCTGGTGGCTTTGATTGGGCTGTCCGAAAGCAGCTTAAAATTTTAACGCTGAATTATGGTGCTGTTGGTGAGCCAAATGGATGCGATGCTTTTCTTGCTGTGACCCAGATATTTCAATATCGTTTTCCTCGAACCATTCCTGGTTTTTTTTTAATTGTGGGGTTGCGGATCCTCCATGAAGACTAGTCGACTGTATCTCTGAATATAGCCTTGTCGTCATCAACATTGCTTTGACTGAAGTGAACGTCAGAGAATTTGCTGCTGAGATATGTACGCTTGAGATACTTCTTCCCCTGTGACCTTCTCTAGGGTGTTAGATGAGTGAATAGCTTAGAGATGACAAGCATATGTTCTGTCCAGCATTAAGCACCGCACATGGTCTTGGTGAGTTTAACATATTTCTTTTCAGTGTAACAGGGAAGGAAAAATGTGCAACCAGACCGGGGCTCGAGCCCGGGACCCTTCGCTTACAGGGAGAACGCTCTACCGACTTAGCTAGCCGACTGCCTACACAAGTTTCTCCCCTATTAGTTATTAAATCATATACACCCGACTACACACATCCCCTCCTTCGAAGAATTCATCCTCGAATTCAAGGAGTACCAGAACCTCTGTGGGACGTTCTGAGAGTGTTGCGTTGGGTGCCATTTGTAACAGGGAAATAAAAATGTGCAACCAGACGGGGCTTGAACAAGGCGAACGCTTTACCGACTGAGCTAGCCGGCTGCTTACACAAGTTTCTCCCCTATTAGTTATTAAATCATATACACACGGCTACACCTTCCTGGTGAAGACCTATTTTATTAGGTGCCAATGTTAGAATTTCAGTTTTTATGAAAACATGAGCATATTGCCTCATTTTCCCGATTTGGTGGTCATTTTGTCGGTCATATTAATTATTTTCAAAGTTTTTTTTTCAAAATACATTTGGAATACTTGTCCAGAATTTCTTACAATAAATTACTACATATATTGTCAGAATTCTTTGGCTAACATACAATATAGAAGCGATATGTACATTTTTTGTATTTTTGGCGGCCATCTTGACAGCCATTTTGAACTTTTGTATATGCTCAGTGATGCCTAAGTCGCTCATTGCATTGGTAGGAAAATGCTTTAGAACCAATCATATTTTTAACATAATGTAGTTTATAAAAACAACAATATATCACATTTTCACTATTCGGTAGCCATTTTGTCGGCCATTTTGAATATTTTAGACCCTATTTTTTTGTTTTGAATACTTGTCTAGAATGTCTGACAATAATATTCAAAGTATTTGTTCAGAATTTTGCTTTTTACCAACAAAATAAAAAGATATATACAATTGTTTAATATTTGGCAGCCATATTGGCGACCATCTTGAATATTTCAAAATGCTCAATGATGACAAAGTTGCATCATTCAGTTTCTTTGTAGGTACATGTCAAAGGACCATTTTATGTAAAACATTTTGTGCGTACTATTTTTTGGGGTTTAGCCACTGGCATACCGACTATTATTACACTCCCATTTATGTGATAAAATTGGATACGATGAACCGTTCATTTACTACGATCTCTGTAAGAAGACAACTTACATAAATAAGAAAATACGCGACGTTTTTGCGCGTCATGTATATAATGCTGCTGTAAAAAGTCATGATTGTTGTCATTGAACGTATGGGGGTCTACTACTGTGTGTAACACTGTTAATATATTAACAGCCAACAACTGGTAAGATTTAGATTAATCGTAAAATATATTATGTCCGTTCTGCAGTAGACTTACGACAGAAACTCTCAACAAAAGATGAAAAACATTTGTGACTTCAAACGTTAACAGATACGAAATTATTGTACACATATTTATTCCATTTCCAGGCCGGTACCTCTTCTAATATTAAACTGACTGCTTTTATACTGATATCTCTACTTGAAAACAGACACGTTACAGTTGTTACGGTATTGTTGATAATGCTTTTTCACTTTTTGTAACCATGGCAATGTTTTGGTAAACGCATATTGCTATTTGTCCTATATCTAAAACAGTAGGTGTGAGTAAGTACGAGTTAAGACTATGTGATGAATATATTCCCGGACACTACGCCGTCACGTACCTGTGCCTTTTACAATTTATTATGGACATTGGTCCAGTAATTTGTCAAAGTAAAAGAAAATGCCATTTTTACTTTGGCTAGTTTAAGCTTATTTATAAATTGAATGTGTCTGTTGTTGACTTACACGAATATAATCCACATCCATTGCAGTAGTTTACGAAGTAATTTTTATGGGAAGTTTAGTTGCTTAAAATATGCTTAAAATGCCTTTGTGTGATGTTTGTTCGCCTACAATAATGCCGTTTCATTTTTTCAGCATAATTTAGACCAGAGCATTACCAAAGGAACACATTATCTTGAATGTAAGCTAAGTGAAGCGCATGACGTCTATACTTTATCATTATTGTGCTACGCATTGGCTAAATCTGGTAGTGCATCAGGAGCGACATGTTACACTAAACTAAAAAGTGTTGCTATCCTTGATGGTAATGTTTTATTCTTATCAAAAACAATATGATTTTCTTTCAAACATAACACATAATATATTTAAATAAACTGTGACACCAACAAATATACTTCACATAATCCTAGGTAGTTAGCTAAATAAATATCGCATGGTTTTCTTCATAGTTTGTGACAGACTATATATGCGTCTAGTACTGGTCTGTGTTAGAGGGGTGCACTTAAAATAGTACTGTATTGCTTCTTTGATAATTTGATAAGCTGCTATAGCATAGGATTTACACGGGGGTGAATCGCACTAGTCATATCGAAACAAAAAAAGATGGCCGCCACGCTAAAAAAGGTACGTTTTTGCCCATTTCTTTTTTGTCAAGCAATTGTGGAAAATGAGATGAAGCTATTAACCTGCTCAACACTATTCTGCACATTCCGGTATAAGTAGATTCGTCAACAGCCTCGTAGTTATCTTGGAATGCTGGTCACAGGAATCGAGTCGAGGAATTTTTCAAGAAATTCCGACGATAGAGCTTAGTCCTATGTGCTAAAATCGACCGTTTCGGCCAAATATGCATGTTTGTAGGCGCATTTGTCATGTATGAGAAGTTTTTTTTAAGTCTGTCACTAAATTAATTGTCTCAAGCTATTAAATGGCCTAAAATTAAAAATACAGAGTTTTCTTATTTATGGTAGAAAGTAGTGACAAATAACTGACGAGTAGAGCGGAGTGTCATTTTTAAAACATAGCTCTATGTAGTACAATTTCTTATTTCAGAGAGTATAAGATGATTACAGCGTAGTAGGAACAGGGATTTAACACGTCAAAGATACTGCCTACACAGCGGATAGGAATCCCGGATTGTGAAACATAACTCCTAACATCGTGGATATTTTCTGCTACATATATTTTATGATAAAATTCCCCGTACGCTTAGTGTACAATGCATTTCAAGTCTGTCTGTAAATCCTTACAGTGTAACGAGGAAAATGAATGACGAAGAACGAAAAAGTTACTTGTAAACTAGTGTATTTGAAATACTGCTCGTATTAATCCCTGATTGGCACGATTTATCACAATAAGTATAACACTATAACAATGGATGTATCACAGAGAATAACAGGAAATCACAAGTAAACACATATAACCAATAACATAAAACAGAAAAAATAAAGCAAATTTTATTACAAGAAAATTGTATTACTAGTTCTACAAAAGGGAGGACAAAAGTGGTATTTATATTTCAAAATCAAATGATAAACACCAAGTTAACGTGTTAATGCGTTTGAACATTTGTGTCTTAGAATTGACTCTTAACACAAGTTACAATAATATGATATTTGAAAATGAGATTGCTTAACGATGAATCAGTAGTGGCAACAGCAAAGTCATCATGCAATCGCCATATAGTAGTGTACGATTTTGATAACAAAGAAATAATTATGCTGATAAAGTGTCTGTCATTTACCTCGTCAACAGCCATTTTCCGTCTAGTCTAAAGGTTCGACTTCAATTCAAGACTGTTCATATTGCGTTATTTTCATCAAAATATATATTTTAGTTAGACTGTTCTAAGAGGAGAATGTTCTCATAAACATTCATCGGAATCGGCACAGGGTCTAGGGAGGCTTCGGGGAAGTCATGAAATCGTGATGAATCTGGAGGCACCGGGAGAACTCCGGATGAGTTCCCGATCTTTTGCGTCGGCCAACTGCATCGGGGATGTACTTCCGATGGAAATTAGATTGACCCCGATGCCTTAGGGAATCACCTGGATGCATCGGCGAAGCTTCGGGAAGATTTGAGACATTTTATAACATCGCGAACACATCGGGATAATTCAATGCATGTCTTGAACTTTGCTTGGGGTACTCACGATTTCATGTCGGGAATATCTTTGGGAGGCATTCCCGATGTTCGGAAAAAGAATGGATAATGATCGAGCTTACTTCCGCGATAAAATGTTATCCACAAGGCATAACCGTAGTTTGGTTCCATGTCGCACTACAGCGTTTTAGTAACGTAGTGATCTTAGGGAGGTATTCCAGACTATGTATCACTGATGTTTTGCAAACCTTTGGGGATGTTTCGGCGAATCTTTCGCGGTCGCTGGATTTAATTCCTGCATTTTCGCCGATATTTTCGGGGATTAGTTTTGAGTACTGGTAGGCATCGGGAGTATTCCTAATGTATTTCCGGCGTTTAAATGTCTGTCCAACTGATACGGGGATGTACACCCGATATCAATTAGAAGCGTCGGGGAATTATCGGGGTTCCTCGGGAGCCATCAGGAAACTTTTTGACTTCTACGTCGCCGATACGAAATTTCCCAGTGGCACATAAGCATGATATAAAAATATTTTTAATGTATTGCTAAAGCCTATTTTGGCCCTAAGGTCAAGCAATACCCTAGCTCGTGTAAGCATAAACACCGTTTTATGTGATATACTACTCAAACCTTGATAAGATAAGTTGAAGTCAAAATTAGCGATACAATAGTTACAACACCGATATAGAAAATGCCGTGCCAATTTTTTTAGTAGTCTATTACATAAAACGGCTTTTGTGCTTACGCGAGCTAGTGTCTTGCTTGACCCAAGTGCCATAGTAGGCTTTACCAATAAGCTTCCACGAGACCCTGTCCCGAAGCTTTTTTCCGATGGCTCCCGAAGAACCACGATAATTCTCCGACACTTTTAATAAATATTGGGAGTACATCACTGAATCAGTGGGACAAACATTGAAATGTTGGGAATACTCCCGACGCCTACCAGTACCAATAACTTATCCCCGAAAATATCGGCCAATATGCAGGGATTAAATCCAGTAATATCCCCGAAGGTTTGCGAAACATCGCCGATGTTTTGGGGAATCGGTGATACCTAGTCTGGATTACCTCCCCTAGATCACTACCTTACTAAACACTATAGTACAACAGGGAACCAGACTACGGTTATGCCTTATGGTTAACGTTTTATCGCGAAAGTAGCCTCGATCATTCCCTGATGCTCTGTGTGCTTCGGTGATGCCACCAGATCTATTCCCGAACACCGGGAATGTCTCTTTCCTAAGACATTGGGGACCATCTAATTTTTATCGGAAGTACATACACGATGCAGTTGGACGAGGCATAAGACCGGGAATACATCGGGAGTTCTCCCGATTCATCACGATTTCATGACTATCCTGAAGCTTCCCCTAGACCCTGTCCCGATTCCGCTGAATGTTTATGAGAACATTCTCTTTTTAGAAAAGTCTAACTAAAATATTTATTTTGATGAAAATAACGCAATATGAACAGTCTTGAATTGAAGTCGAACCTAAAGACTCGATGGAAACTGGCCGTTGACGAGCTAAATGACAGACACTTTATCAGCATATTACTTTGTTATCAAAATCGTACACTTCTATAAGGCAATTTCATGGTGACTTTGCTGTCGCCACCACAGCTTCATCGTCAAACAATCTCGTTTTCAAATATCATATTACTTTAACTTGTAATTAAGAGTCAATTTTAAGACACAAATGTCCAAACGCATTAACACGTTAACTAAGTGTTTATCATTTGATTTTGAAATATAAAAACCACTTTTGTCCTCCCTTTTGTAGAACTTGTAATGCAATTTTGTTTTAATATCTTTTGCTTTATGTTTTATGTCATGGGTATATGCGATTACTTGTGATTTCCTATGATTGTCTGTGATACACGCATTGTTATATAGTGTGATACTTATTGTGATACATCGTTCGAATCAGCGATAAAAACGTATACTGTATTTCAAATAAATAAGTTTACAAGTAACCTTTTCACTCTTCGAAATCGACTGTCAATGGTGTTTGTGTTTTTCTTCGTTACACTGTAAATAATAACAAACACGCTGAAAATACATTGTACACTTAACGTACAGGGAATTTTATTATAAAAACATATGTCCCAGAAAATATCCACGACGTTAGGAATTATGTTTCATCATTCGGGATTCCTATGCGCTGTGTAGTAGGCAGCATCTTACATCCCTGTTCCTACGACGCTGTAATCATCTTATACACTCTGAAATAAGAAATTGTACTACATAGAGCTATGTTTTAGAAATGACCCTCCGCTCTACCCATCAGTCATTTGTCACTAGTTCCTACCATATATAAGAAAACGCTGTATTTTTAATTGTAGGCCATTTTATAGCTCAAGACTACTTATACCGGAAAGTGCAGAATAGTTTTGAGCAAGTTAATAGCTGCATCTCATTTTCAACAATTGCTTGACAAAAAAGAAATGGGCAAAAACGTACCTTTTTTAGCGTGGCGGCCATCTTTTTGTTTTGATAGGACTAGTGCGATTCACCCCCTTGATTTAGCAAGTTTGATTTGGGTCCTACTTAAGTTTTATATCACATAAAACAATATGAATACATGCGTGTATTATCGTTCAAATAGTTTAAGCAAACTCATATGTTGTAGATGATAAAATGTATTGGAAGGCAAGCTCACATGTTTCTAAGCGACGATCAACTCTTGCGACAAGAGCTCCTTCGGCTGATATTGAAGCAACATCTTACAGCCTACTTACGTTTATGAGTCTTGGTAAAGCATCCGAAGCTTTTCCTATTGTGAAATGGTTAGTAGCACAGAGAAATCCAAACGGGGGCTTCCAATCAACACAGGTAAGTAACACGTTACAATTTTCGCGCAAGTTGCGTACAATTAAGTACAAATACATTAAAGCTAGATGCCCGTTGATCCGTCAAGATTCAGACTGCACATGTGTTTGTCTTGTGAGTTTCCTACTTAGTAGATGAATTCATGTATTAAAGCTACGCATATGTTTGTTAGGGTTTTTAGGATTGCTGGTATTCAAGTCACTGTGCGCGGTATGTACTTTTCTGTTCTAATTGGCATATTGTCATTATATTATATCAGAATATAATATTAATGGCTGTTTTATACATGCTAGGATACAGTGATATCACTCCAAGCGCTGGCTGAATTCTCTAGCAGCCATACTGCAAGCCCTCCTGGTTACAGCGTGCAATTTAATGCTAGCGGTGCTGGATTTTCACATTCGTATGCAACAACCTCTGCGACATTTGACGTTGTACATACTGTAGAGGTGAGTGCTTGGTTAGGTTTGGATACCGATGTGCATTATACGAAACTATGTATCAAATAACAACATAACTTCGACAGAATCAATCATCGTAATTGTATTTTCATAGGCATGTAAACATCTACATCGACATTGGCATGGGAAGTGTTGCATTGACCACTTTATTACAAAGACGTGTGTTCATTCAGAAAATTGCACAATTTATCTTTAAAAGTGATAATACCTTGAGATACTTGATAGGAACTCATAATGTTCAGGTAGCATTCTATACTGTCTGGCAAGTTAGTACCAACTGAAGTTTATATATCACGAAAACGGTTGAGTTCATATGACTTAATAATAGAAACAGGAATTCAAAGTCATAAAAAGGTTTTTATTGACTGACGTTGGTTTGTTTTGTAAGAGGTAGCTACATGTAGCATCGTTGCCAGCTAATTGATTATATCTATTGATATACAGTTCCTGTAAATTTTCAGTTACCAGACACTTTATCAAATGTCATTATACAAGCCACGGGCATGGGATCAGCCGTTATAGAAGTAAGCTAAATTCCTATAAAATGTGTATATTGTCAAATTAACATATTGTACTTTTTGCAAACAGCTTCAAGTAGCAGCTTGTTTTTTTATATACTACTGGCGATGTATATGATGAAGAAGTAGAATACACATTTATATGTTTATATTGATTATATAATATATATTAGTTTAGGTTTTAGAACTAAGGGAACTATGTGTCTTCAGTGTGTTATATGCGCTATTGAACTCAAAGTAATATTGCATTTATAATTTGCCAACGTTTGCTCAATATATATCCCGTTTTGCTTCAAATTAACGAACCAAAGAGTTGCGTAATCTTTTAACTGCAACACATACAAACCAAACTACTTGTCAGTATGTGTAGTTATGTAGGTCAGCGTAGACATTTAATTGCAATTTGAAACTAGTTTTAGAGAATGAATGTATTGTTTGTATTGCTTGTATTGTTTGTATAAATTTTTCACATAATTCGCTGTTTTTTAATATAAAAAGTTATAGGTACTACTTACGACATTTAAGTAAAGAGTAGTTTTCGGACAATTGTTCTTGTTACATTTATAAGGTCGCAATGTCGTACTATGTATCTGGATCAACGATAGATGACCATATAGGTGTGACTGTGAATATCGTCAAGGAAACTGTCAACTCCATAACAGTGCGGCCATGCATAAGGTGATTATAATACTCGTACATTGTTTAACGTTATATACTAGAAACAGGTTTGCATCCGTTCAGCTAATTTACACGTGTCGATTAGATATTTAAATCAATTTTGTAGAAGCTCATTTTAATTCAATGTTGAGCTACCCCATTATGAACATGGTGATTAATTGTTTGCTGCTTTCGAATGAGATATTAAGTAACTGGCTGTGTGATCATGACTGATGCTAATTGGGTCCACTGGCTGTCAAGATATGAAAGACACACACACTGGTGCAAACTGTCTTATAGTTGTTTCACTGAATGTGCACATATTTTAATTTATTTTCAGTTGGAAGGGAGCTTCACAGAGCGGCATGATTGTAATGGAAGTGGAGATGCCCACAGGATTCCAGCCAGATAACGACCAACTAAAAACAAAGACATCCATGAAGAAACATGAAACTAATGGCAGAAACGTCAACCTGTACTTCGATAGTATGGTAATATCAACAAATGCATGTGGTTATCTTTGATTTAAACTTTAAATAAATTAAACAACAGTGATACCAAATATTCCAAACTATAAAAATGAGTTTAAAATTAAACTGACCTTTCTTCCGAATCTTCTTCAACTCAATGTCGTGTGTATTCACTGCGGTATAACGTACACCGGATATTGCTAGCACGGTGAGTATTATTATCAATTTTCGCGACATTCTAATGTTGACAACGGTAAATTCAAAGACGATTTTAGTTTTTCTAAGTGTGTTTAAGGTACATTTTATACAAAAAGATCTCCTTCATATATTTTCCTAGTCTGTGCCACCGATAAATTGCCAGGAATTTCTTAAAAGGGTGTTTAAAAGACGAAACTCCTATCGTTATTCACGCTGAAAGTTGGATCGATCTGTCGAAATTAGATGTTTTTGTTTATATTTTTCGTTAAAATACTCATCATGAATCGAGCGAATTGTCATTCATGTTACAAAGATTATATTGAAAATGTAGTATCCGAAACTAATCGAAACTGACGGTGCATTGCGAGAATAAATACAAGTGTCAGTGCACAGAGTTGCGCAGGACTATTTGTCACTCAAATTGAATACATACAAGGTATAATCAGTGTTATTTTGTATACTGTACTAGATAGATCTGTACCTATTTAGATTGGATTGCATGGACTACATGAAGCAATTAAAGTAAAAAGCCAATCCTAGCTCCAAGCCCTCCCCCTGAATTTTATGGAAAACTTCTATTAATAACTGTTTATTTCACATACAGAAAAGGGTCATAGCTTGGCAATTGCATTAGACAAACTCATAACTACTACTATGTCCAATAATTTGAATTGGCAACGTTGAATGTAAGTCATAGCAATGGAACCTCATTGCAGCATCTGAAATAGTTAAGAGATTAGAAAAGAAACCTTGGTGTGTATATATGGATGTGAATACCCTTATTTGCCATTTGACCATAAGCATGACTCTCAAAGAATTGCATATATCCAAGCTAAATATCACATTTGTACTGCTCACAATAACACGTTATGCATAAAATTCAGAATTCCATTATGTCAATCGCATTCATCTGTCTGACGGATTGAAATATTTTAACATAACCATATAAGAATATTATCATTATATCATATAACCCCTAAGACATGACCTTATTGGTGAGCAAACGTACAAATACGACTGTCGATTTGCATACTTTATTGACTCATTTTATTAAGCCGTACACTTACGTCGAGCTTATGTGTAATACTCTGTACACTAAACAGCAATACTCTATACAGGCACGTGTATCTGTTTTGAAGTGTATCTAAGTTGTTTTTAGAACAATATTCATGAAATTTGTTACAACATTTTGGGGTTCAGAATAAACAAAATGGCAATTTCAAAAATCTACAATTTGGTAAGATAGCCATTCCAGGAGCTTGTACAGTACTGCTGTCAATATTTGCAGGTGAGTAACGACATAATACTGGATCATGTTAACCTTTCTATGATTATAGTGTGCTATAAAGTTACCAAAATGCCCGAAGAAGTTAAAACTCAATTGTGATATGCATAAGAAGTCAGTAATTTGGAAAATATCGACTCTTAACTCTCCCTGGTCTACATTTTATGACCTTAAAATTTATAGTATTACTCATTTTACTAGCAATACCCGGTGTACGGTATACCGCAGTGGTATTAAAGCAACATATAAGCTAAACAGGATGTTTATCTCGCTCTTAATTACATGTCTCGTTTTATTAATTGTCGACGTCTTTTACTATACCATATACCGGTCATGTTGTGTATCAAACTTAGCAAATATAATCAAACCAGTTGTGTTTACCAATGCTGATCCGAGGTCCATAACTTATGTGAGAACAGTTTGACAAGTTATACTTACTGTCGGTTCTTATAACCTAAATCATTGTTATTCAAAAGTACTTGACACTATTACTAAACACATCTTATTGTGTATGTGTTAACAAACAGTTCATTTGATATGGATACAGCTGCGTTATATTTTATTTCTTTTATTTCAGCAAGCCTATTCTGCGCCTCTGTGTGTTGATGTAAAGCTTGATAGAAAAGATCCTGTTGTAAAAAGTCAGGCATGCCATGTGACTGTTTATGACTACTACGAGCCAAGTATTACATTTTTGACTTTTTACCGATGTCTTACATTGACTTGATATGATAGTTGTTTTTGTGATTTTTGCATTATAATTTGTAATATGATACTTCTCTGCATGTATATATTACTCTTTTGCAACCCAATTGCTATAACAATACACTCATTGTGCTGTATTATCGAGCTTTCTTATCACGTAAGCAAATGAGACATACAAATTACGATAAAAAACAAACACTTTTATTTTTAATTCACATTTTCTAATCCACGTAAGTTGCGTTTGTACATGGTTTCATATCTGTATTTACAGTTTTGCCATATTAACCTGTCTTATTGCCGCATTTTCCTACTTACTAGTTCATCAAGCTACAATAAGGTACGAGTCTGGTATCCTGAAAAGTTCGAACATATGTGATGTTTGTCCACTCTGTAACTTCTGTTCAGGAGGAGTCGGACTGGTAAGCTTATGTGTTATGTTATTCCATGCAAGCTCTGATCTATATAACGTAACGGTGGAAGTTATATTGCAAGTCAACATCTTGTTACTCTATGCAAAACGGCCGACACATTGAATTGTATCGTATCGTCTCCCAAAAAGCCAAACAATGGCTGGAAGTGACAGATGTCTTTACTGGAAATAATTCATACAAGCTATTTCAATAGATTCGCATGAACGACTGAGTGTATAGGTTTATTCAGTGTGTAACTACATGTTCTCATTATAAATTTATAATAAAATTAGTGTTGGTTTACCTTCTTAACAATAATTTCATGCCGATTATAGTGATATTTTACATTGTTCATTGTTTTTAAACAGAAAAAATGCAGTCATTGATTACTTTAAACGCATTTACAAAATGTCAATGTACAGAATTGTTTACAGAGTTATTTTGTGTCAGTAGCACGCTGATAATTAAATGGTAACCATGTAAATGAGATACCTAATGTAATTTGTTCATAGTTGACTCACCAAGCAGTAAAACATCTATCTTGAAATTCTCTATTAACAATAACAAATGCTTTCACCATTAAATACTCTAATGTTATTTTACTAGTTTCGTTTCAAACTACATATATTACACATTTGTCAAGTATAACTTAATTAATATGATTATGCTTACAGCATTTTACAACTTCATGAACAGACGTGTTTTGATAACATGTTTAATCGTATGAATTGTACATTTTTAGATATTCCTTTATTGTTTTATCGGGATAATTGGGTGATTGTATTGTGTTTCTTTTAGATTGGTGTTGGAAAATGAGACATAACGTTCCGGGACCCGATATATGCTTTGATAATGATGTGTAAGAAATAAAGATGTTATCACAGACATCTAGTTTGTTGTAGTTGCCTTACTATGTCCCAGATCATTGCGTTCTATTGGCACAAATGATGCTCATATTTGTGTACATTAAGCACTGATTGAATAGTCTTCTTGCCGCTGTACCGTTGTTTGGAACAACCGAGCCATACTTAATCTAGACTTGAACTTTCACGTTTTAACGACATTAATAGAATAGCGTTTAACCGAATTCCATGAAATATATGAACCTTTTATACAGTATGTACTTGGAAATTGTACAACTCCATTACAAATTCAGTTACATTTATTATATATTGATAGTGTATTGCGGGTATTGATATACGTGTATGAATAATTATTACTATACGATCTTGTACAGATATTGGTGGTATAAACAAAGCATTTCGAAGGAAATCTTAGAATTATAAATTTTAATTTAACAGTATTGATGGAATATTTGTATTTTCATGCATTGAGCTAAAATACTCACAAATGATAATAATACCACCCCATTATATTGCGCCCATAATATTGTGATGTTTACAAACAATTGCCGGAATTGCCTTAATATCGAGAAACATAGTTCTAAAGCAATCACGTAAGAAACTACGGTCAATTCTATACTAAAATAACACTGCTAAATTGGGCACACTGGTTGCATCACCTATTATATGTAGGGTAATGTCAATATTTCTCGCCTTTCACGTTACTATGGACAAACTTTAACATACACGTATAAACATGCACTGGCATGCATATAAAGTGATCAATAATTCGGTACAATTTCAAGCAGCTTCCATCGAATAGTATGTATGCGTAATGTACATGTAGTACAGTTTGAATACATTTAGTACTCTGTTACAAAATTTAATACTTACTGGGGCGTTCAAAAAGTACTAGGACCGGAACCCTCATTGATACAGTTTTAAACATTATACAAATATTAATACATGATATTGAATCTAAATTCAGTTGCGAAAAAATGATATCTGATTTATGGCGTGATTTTATCATGTCCGTTCAAAATATACCATTTTAAACCATAGTAACATGCACCCGACGTGGCCCATCAATAAACACTGATGTCGACTACGTAATGAGCTATATCTTCATGTAGTTAACTTAGCTGACCCAATTTACCTTCGCTGTTAAGTTTCATTAATGTGTAATAGTATTATGTATTAGGAATTTAAACGATATGAAGTATATAGATAAACACATGTATGAAATACCGTAAAAGTAATATAATAAATGTTTAGGTGCACACTGCTATATACAAAAATTATAATAAATATTTCTTAAAGTCGAAGACCCAGCAGTTTTACTCAGACAACATTAAAATACGAAACTCAGTTGGAAATTGAATAAAACATATTACACCACCAACATTCCGACCAAACTGTTTTTCAAGAATGTGGAATGAATACATAATGCGTACAACTAATTGTAGGTTTTCCATAGCTTCTCATTAACCCCCCCCCCTCGGTGCATATTATGCACATATTGTTGCCTGCAATCACAACACTGCAATAAATCAAACTACGACACAATTAAGATAAGACATGTGTTAGTAGTTTGATAGTACCAATGGCAAACTATTGTGAATTTCGGAGAATTTGGGCGGCCCGGTAGAATCTGCACATTCGCCTTCACAAATATGTCAAATCAGGATTTAGAGTGAAGTAATACATTGAAGTTTAAGTGTTTGGTATTATGAGATTACACTTTATTATAATAATCAAACTAATATCGTTCATGAAATGAATATATAAACAGAAGTGAAATGATACTTGTCTGATTATACACAAACTATATACAACGATTGACCATAAGATAAAGTTTATTTGGCAAGCCGTGTTCCTCTTGTTGGCGTAATTTGGATAACACTGAAGTGGAAAATGGTGACAAATTAGTCACAAATACATGTTCACAATATAAGTCGTCACATTTGCGACAAATATAAAGTTAATTTTACATGTGTCTGATATTTTACGTTTGCGGTACAAAATTTGTCCTAATGTATTCTCTTTTCTTTATTTGTCAATGTTTCATTTCTGACCAGTTAAAACGAACGAATGTCCTAGAGACATAATGTCATACAGTGACATGTACAACAACATTGAACAGAGGGTTATATTTAGTAGTTGAATGAGTCAATTAGTTCACAAGCGGTATCAGTTAAGTATGGTGTTCTAGAGGCACTTTGAACACTCTCATAGTAAGCTGCCTCACTTCACTTCGGTGTCAGGTAAGTATCGCGTTCTATTGTGTTCTCGTGTGTAGTAGCAGGAAATGAACCTCTATCAATATCATCGAAATCCTCCTCAATTCCCTTCGGTTTCAGGTATGTATCGCGTTCTATAGGGTTGTCATGAGTAGAAGGAAGTGTCGGAACATCATCATAATCAGTATCAGGAACCTCACTATCATTGGCAGGATCCGTTAGTTGTGACGCAGTCGTGGTATATGGGAACTTAGCGTTTCTGTACGGCGTGTCATTCTGTGTATTTCCAATCATGTTGAACGTGGATGGCGCAATGTTGTCATAGTCTTCAGGATCAGTCGGTTTTATGTTGCTATCGTGTCCTACTGATTCTGTTTGGGAAACATTCACGTTAACATGGAACGGTTCAGTCATGTATGTGGGGGTCAAGTAAGAATCTCGCAAATCAGTATTCACATCAGTTGGATTGCCAGACATTTGTTCCTGGGAATGCATCACATTATCTCCGTTTGTTATTCCTCTATTGTAGTTCACAGTTTCATTTCGAGTACTTAACGATAAATAGCCATGTTCGTCAACTTTAAGAATGTTATTTGTATTACACGTCCGCTGAGAATTAGTGTCTCTTACATCTGTGTCCTTTATAACATTATAAACCTCTTCATCTTCTGCATCTTTTGCAGTCGAATAGTCTGTCATGGTGTCAGCTATCATATTGTACATATTTGTATAACCACCATGTTTGTTCTGTGTATCATCCCTGAAAATATACAACTTATTGTAATAGTGTTGGTTAATTCTTACATCCATGGGCCGCGTTAAATAAAATGATCAAATACAAACATTGGCGAGCTTAATATTATTTTCAGCAAAGGTGGAATGACCTAATTCAACGTTAACAAATATACAAACCGGTCCCATCGAGTTTAAGCTTCAATATGTGCCTGACACAGTAATGGTAATTAACATGAGGGAGAATTTGATCTACATGTATATTTACACGAACATAACGATCTACGCTGCATTTTGTTAAACTGTGTCACTTAAGAATGACTATTGTAGCAATGTCATATGAGTGATCATGTTACATACAAATTAAATATAGCTACTAGTGAATGTGAGATTGTCTTGTTCCTTCATTCAATTATCCACTGGTAGGTCTTTTGTACAATATATATACGAATTGCTTTATGGAGACCTTCCTTATAACATTTTAGTATAAGCAATACAAAATCACAAACATGTGGTACTTATAACGCACCTCGGTACGTTTGTAGTTTTGGATTCTGGTGAACCTAAAAAACAAAAGAAGCAGAAGATCAATATACTTTACTATCACATAAATCACAGTGTAGGAGTGTAATAAAGCCCATTACATAAAAACGATATTACACTACTGAATAATTAATCATAAGTATGCAAATGAGGGGGGGGGGTTTATCACTATTTTTATGTATTCATACGCGCTGTCAAAAAAATAAACAAATATGGCCGACCGTGATTTTATCGTCAGCGGTACAGGGTCAGATCGATAGACAAGGCGAATCTGAAAATCAACGAGATTTTACAATGGCAGTTCAATTCTAATATAATAAATAAACACAAACCTACATCTATTTATTGAACATAGCATAGGCTAACACTTCCTGCAAAATTTAAGGCATTTTGAGTTTCCAAATCGCATCTCTTTAAAATTTATCAATCTCTTTCCGGGAATTCCAAGTAGTGATGACGTCACAATGTACGTGACGTTTCCTGTTTTTTTAGTACGAGTAGGTTCCCCTTACCAACCAATTTCAAGACTGGATAGGGCCTACTACAAAGGTTCGTGACGTTATTGCCATTCAAATATACCCGTCTCGGCTCATCTTCGTTTTCAACATTGAATTAAATGTAATTGAAATACAGTCTCTGTGTTGCACTATGTTTAGATGCTCATTTATTCTTAACCGCATTACTCACCTCAATCTTATTCTCTCTTAAGGGGAAGCGGGTCTACTATTTTTATTTTTCTACATTTAAATGGCATATTTTGTTTATGTGATAAAAAGAATCTTACATTCGTGTCTTTCCATATTAAATTTATCAAACTCGGCAGAGCCTCGTATTTTATTACTTTTATCCAACTCGTTTAATAAATTCAATATGAAAAGTCACTCATGTAAGATCCTCTATATATCTAATTTATATGTCCTCTTTATGATAGAAAAGCATGCCCATTAAATATAATACTGGTACATTTGTACGCTTCATTCAACACACAAGAAAATAAGCATATGACAAACATAGCGATACCAAAGTATTGTTTCCGTATAGCAATTGTGTTATTCACAATACATGTATTAAAACATCTTTTATTTTCTTTATATATTAAATTAAAAACAATTATAAATCAACTGACTTGTGTTCTGCTTTTTCGTTTTATTCCGTCTGTATCGAAGACAGCAGCAGATTACCACGACTGTGACTATCAGTAGAAAGGCTGCTGCCGATGCCAGAATTACGATTAATACGGTTTCATTCGCAGTTACTGTAATATATAATAAAGTAAACCAACGTAGTAAGGTGTTTCGTGTATGCAAATAAGTAGGAAAGCATTTTTCGGCATGGTTGATTTTTTTATTTTGTGCCTCGGCCATCCATGCTAAATTTCTGATTTTCTTCTACAGTGTTTAACGAATTTTATTGTATACATTTCAATATGCATTGTGCAAACTTGTTTATTGTTTACAGAAATATTGGGTGAGAAAAAGGGCACTCACAAACTGAGTGGTCAAGTTTCAGCAAGTCCTTACCATTCTGACACTGCTTTCCCTCGAATCCATCTGTACAATAGCATGTGTATCCATTTATTCTGTCCTCACAACTCCCGCCATTTTGGCACGTGATTAGTTCGCATTCGTCTATATCTAAAACAATATAGTTATCATACTGATATGTCATACCATCATATTGTTTTATGCTTTTTCTGGCTGGTTACTATATTATCGTGGCACTAACGGTCGAGTAAATTTACGCACGAACTTTAATTATCTAACAACATCAAAAGGGTAGTCAGTATAGTATTAAGTACTTATACATGACACAAAAAAAGCGTTTAGTAAAAGTACTCAACAAAACGACCAAATAAACACGTACTGCTCTGGCATAGCTCTCCGTCAAATCCGTCCGCACAATGACACTGAAACGAATTCACACCATCGACACATGTTGCTCCATTAAAACATAGACCAATGGCGCAGTTATCATCAATGTCTGAAATAGACATATATTTCTTAATTTCAATTAATGAGTTCGTTTACTAAAAAGCAGTTATTCGCATATCGATATTTGTGCGGAAGATTTAACATATCACCTAATATTATATCCAGATCGATTGGTGTATTGAAACTTTATCTTCTGCACGATTTAATTATTTGAATTTACAATTGTAAGTACATTGGTCAAAAACCTATCATATATAATTCGTATCTTAATTCACAAAAAGAAATAATTTAGACAAGTACGATTTTTATACATGTATATTTACCAATGTCGCAGTTTTCTCCTCCCCATGCACTTGAACATACACACGTGTAAGTATTGAAAGCATCGACACATACTCCATCATGCAAACATGGATCGGATGCGCAATCGTCGTAATCTGTGATAAAAGGTAAACGTCAGAATTTTATAACAATGATATATTCGATTTACTCTTGATTTCCTTGCCTGAGTGCATTTTGTAAAACATCGGGTATCAGGATGAACGACAGAAAGGGTTTAACAAAACGGTCATTACTCTTTGCAAACACACTACGAGAGGTGTTGAAGTTATTTATGAACAGGAAACGAACATTGATATTTGTTACTCTAACAATAAAATTGAATAAAAACTATTATATTGTGTAAAGGGTATACAGAAGTATATAAAATTATTGTAAATTGACAATTAACTTTACGGTTAATTAGCATTAGAGTAAAGGGTAATGTGATTTCAGTTTTGAAGGTCCAAAACTGGAAATAATTGTGTTTACATTTTCCTTCTTTAGTATATGTTTTGATTTCAACAAGATAGTAAATTATATTGTTGAAGCGTGCGAAGACTTCGATATCAATTGTTTTGTTATAAAATATATCTAGGTGATATTCTTTTTTTAAAGTTGTACGAGTCAATATTAATTTTTGCAACATTTGAGCTCGGAGATTCTTCCTTTAAAAAAGTATTAGATAAAAGTATTAGATTTAATATTTTTCTTGTTTAAATGATGTATTGATGTATAACCTATGCTATAGCACACAAATTCTACATCAAATAATCCATAGTTCATTAAAATGCTGTAATTTGTTTGCCTTGGTTTGTTGAAATGTCCTTCCTGTAACGCCTTTGTATCATGCAATATATTGAACACTTATATACAAAGGTAGAAATGTTCTTGTTATTTGAAAAGAACTCCACTCATATAACATAAAAGTGCATTTGTATTTAATAAACATGAAACGGTTAAAAACATATGGAATTTTTGGAGAAACGTTTTTGAAAATATGTAATTTGATCGTAATTAAGTTATCGTGGTCTTTTTAATTCAGTATTGGGACAGCAGAATGTACGTCTTTGTTTAAACAGCTTGTTGACATCAGTCATTGTATTGGCTGCATGTCTGCAAGTCGGGCTGATATTATACTGACATAATCTTAGTAGTGGGTCATTGGCGGACCAGCACTATGTCAGTCGATATTTTGGCAATTGGTTAGACAGTGTGCCAAACATTCCATAAGTCATTGTCACATAAGACAAGTACAGCTGTCTTGTCAGTATGATACTATGACAGTTGAGGTATAAGGTTGGTGTTTATCGGTATCATATTTTGTTTAAAGTATTGTTTTTCTTAAATATACTATAAGTTATTGGGACATCACGAATTTCTGGTATATTAAAGTGTAGAACAACATATCGACCGAATTATCAAAGTTATACATAACTGGTTCATTTTATCATTAATGTGAGTTAACTTCTGATAGTAGGTATGAGAAACCTACAGTTGTTTATGTCAAAACGTGATTCTATCCACATGTCTTACAGTGATGCGTCTCTGAATTGGTAGAATTATCTCCTAATTGGTCTACTGGACCTGGGAAGCTAACAGTAGGTTACACGTAACATTTTACTGATTTCCCTTATAAGCTCAGCCGTTGGATCGACACATCATAGCAGGCTAGCCCGTTTTCCAGTAAGATATTTTAGCCATGGCGAGCTCTCATGGTTCGGCGTCTGTGTTGGTCAAAATTCTATTCATTTTATAAATTGTTTGTTGCTAAAATTAGGTTCTAAATTATTCTAATAAATTCAGTGACTGTGCATTTTTAAGAGAAAGAGAGAGTTATTTTACTGTTGTTAAATCGTAGTTGATCTTTCCTTAAAGTTACAATTAAATTCAATCAACTGAAGTTGGAATGTTGTTCTTGTTTTGTTAGTAATTTAGTTTTCACTATACGATCATATATACGGCCGTAACACTTGTTATAGTGTAACATCAGTTGGGTCAGTCAATATCTAAGTAAGTGTGTTGAACATTTTCTAGCAGTAGGTCAGCAGCAGATCACTTGTTATGCAATCAGTAAAATTGTAAAAATTGCCAGTTTAGTATTCTTATTAACAGTAATAGCAGTTATTACCGTTTATGTTGAAAAACGTAGAACCGTAGTTAGGCATTTTCATCAAACAAGTTGCAAAGCAAATTAATTATATATAATCTACAAGAAAGGTTAAGGTACATTGATCATTTTGAAGATCGTGAATGTCTAAGTGGACAATTGTGCATGCTGCTGTATAACATAATAATTCTATATAATGTAGAAGAAAGGTTAGAGTATATTAAACAAAACGGAATCGCAAAGGTATAAATGCAAAATTGTGAATTCTGCTCCATATTTGTCGGAGCACATTGACAATCAAACTGACAATGTAGCCTCTGATTTCACTGGTAGAACCTGTGGTATTCAAAGAATTGTCTAGGATGAAATGCCACTTGTTGCAACAGAAAAGTAAAACACAAAAGATAATAGCCTTACCTGTAACATAACATCAAACGAATTAATTGAACGTTCTTATGTGTATGTGATGCATTCTAAATTGCGTTTAGCTTCGACTAATGAGGAAGATTCTAACCAATTAACTAAAATATATTAATTAATTAATACCGTACCACATATAATATGAGTCCATTTTAAACTAGTATTTCCTGTAACAAATATGGTATATAATGTAACAGGCAATAAATGTCATGACTACTAGCATGATGTTGACATTTGTTGATATCTTATTTTAAAACTGACACAGACATTTTGCAATATCTGATCGTAACAATACATTTCTCAATAGCATACAATTATATTGTGTAGTTTAATACAAAAATGTCTATCTTGTAACAATTGATGTCCTTCCTGTAACAAATTAGCCCGTTACAGGAAGGACCGTTACATGAGAGAATTATTCCGACTAAATATATTGGTAATAAATAAACTGTGCACTTATGAGGTTGAAATGTATGTCTTGTGCACAGTACAACAGTATGTGTCCAACGTATACCAAACATTGTATCTAATCATATTTTAAGAAATGAAACAACCCCGTTACAGTAAAGACATTTAAAAATATACGCCTCTACTAAACAACCTTCAATTTCTGTTTTATCCAATTTGTTAAACTATTTGCATAACAACACACATGAATGCTTATTCTGGAAGGTTTGTTCTTCACAAAGACGATAAAAGAATTTTCCCAAAGTTGACCACAGGTAAATGTTATTATTATATATATGTGTGTACAAATGTTACATGAAAGACGTAAACGCTGTGTACAATGTTTCAATACAGTTATTTTGAAGAAAACTATCGATAAATTTCGCTTTGGTTGTATTATCAGGAAGACGAAATGAGCATTTGATGTACGCATGGTTTTGTTAAGATAGTTTGATCCCTATTGTTAGTTACTAGCATATATACACAAAAGTTCTGGTCTGGTGACAGCCTAAAAGCACAATTTACTACTTCACTGATGTAGACATGTTCTTTCGGAATGGAATAATACATAACATCTATCTGACATTGATAAACAAGTTATGTGCAACGAACCAAAATTGCTTGTTATGACATTTCTGTTACGGTTTAACTAATATTGCAAAAAGACAAACAATGTTGCAAAAAATGACTCGTATATGTGGCCTTGAATGAAGCAATATGTTATTGGGACAATGACTAGGAACGATGCGTAACACTTATTTGATGAAAACCTGATTGTAACGTTTTGTATCAAAAAGTTCGTGGACTGACCCGTTCATTTTAATATGCCTAATGCGATTGAATTATTTATTTTATCATCTAAAATTACATTCAATTCTATAGTGAGAAACAAATAAAAAGTTCATTTAAAGGTTATATCAATAAACTACTCTAACGATTTAAAAGATGACCTACAGCCACCCGGCGCACATTTATGACGTAACGACGTCATCCAAGATCAAACTTCAGTCACTCACAAACCTGGATTTAACTGTTCTATCGCCTAGCAGAATACTAAGTTTTTACTAAATAGCCATTTTATTCATAAAAAAGTTCGATCAGTTAATGAAAGATTTGACAAATTCATTTATTCCAGCGCCGATAATCACACAGTACATGAAGTCTACCATACTACATCTTTTATACCACTTAACATAATAATTTTCGCAAGACAACCTTACTTTTATATACTAGTACTTGGTGACATATGCAATAATCTGAGATCAGTATTCGTGTATAATTGAGTAAAAGAGCAAAATGCATTGAAAGATCTATAGTCCGAGTGTAACGTCGTGTCGAAAAGTGTCGAAAAGTGCGCCGACGTCATGAAATGCAACGAAAGTTACGCTACACATAACGGCATGGTTATAACGTCACATCAGTATCCGTGACAACAGCGCTACAATATATACATCAGGATGATGCTACGATCTTACGGTTTATGTCGACGGTTTTATATTTCAATTTTTATTTCAAATTGGATGACGATTCACAGAATTATAGGTATATGTGAGAGGTCAAGTGAATGCTTTTCTAAAAGTGCGCCACGGTGCATGATTTCAGTTACCATAGTAACCACCACTTACCCGGAAAAAAGTTATATGAGCTGGAAATTTTCAAATCAATTCGAAATACATTGTTTTAAAGAATGTGTGATTTTTACTGAATTCGGCCAAAAACTAAACAAATGGCAGGCACAGTCTACGAACTTTTTGATTCTCCCTCGTACATAGACCACAGCCTTCAATTTCGTCAATTTGGTACTGAATTTGAAGTACGTATTTCTATAATAACAGTTTTATTGGTATAATCGGCATGTGAAATGCTTTTGATCATCTACACAATAGAACCTAGATGGTCAAGACAATTATTTACATAACATATAGTACAAGCAAACACAAATAAAGAAAAAAAGGAGAATAGGAAAACAGCTTTGTAATATATGCATAGTACATTGTTTCTAACAAATTTACCAGATAATATGCTAATTAAGGCACTTATAAAAGTCAATTAGACTTTAGAGGCAGTAATATATATAAATGTGGAAGCCATATACGAGAGGTGTTCAACTTATTTATGAACAAAACATGAACACCGATTGTGCAATATTGAATATAAACAATTGAAATATATTTTTAAACCATGTGGAAAAATGTTTTAAGTTGAACATATGATCATCATACATTGTATATTTCCTTTGGTTAAAGCTTAAAACAACAATTTAGTATATGGTGTTATTTTCCCTGTTTTGAAGGCAAACTGGCCCTTTCATAAGCATCAAGAAAGTGTTAGTAAATTTTTATTTTGCATTTTAAATGAGAACATCAGTATATTTGTCGTAAGAAGTCTTATTAAAGTTATGTCCCAGTTATTGTGAAATGGCACCAAAAATTAAAAATTGCCCAACTTTGTCAAAATCTACACTTAAACCTAAAATTGGTTTTATGATATCTATGATGAATCCATTAGCAAAACGTGGAATAGTACCACTGATGGGAGTGTCCATAGAAACTATCAGTGACATTTGTTCTACGCTGAAAATAAAAAAAACATGCCTCGCAGTCAAAAGTCTTTGAATCCTGAAATGCGAATTAAACAACATTATGTGGAAAATTGTTTCATTATGGCGAAGCAATGCTAAAATCTTAAAGAATGCTATGATAGATTATGGTATGCTATTTTAGAAAAAGGTCACAAGGATGGGGAGAAGTTCATGTTTGTCCAGCTTTGGGTGTTCGCGGCCGTTTTCATGGAAAGGCATTTGGGTTTGTTATTATGGAAATACGCACATCAAAATCAATATCAAATTGACGAAATTGAAGGCTGTGGTCTATGTACAAACCGTTTCAAATCAGGTTTTCAACAAAAAAGTGTTACATATCGTTCCTCGTGACTGTTCTAAGAACATAGTGTTTCATCCAGATTCAGCTACAAGTCACCATATACAACGCCAAATATAAAACTTTAGAATATAACTTTGATATATATATTATAACCAAACAGTGGATGTCGAAGTCATCTCATGCATTAACAATTAAATTTCGTATCTGGTTGTTACTAAAAGAACGATTAAAGAAGGGAAATGTAACGTAATTATGACGAGTTTTGGACCTCCAAAACGCAAATAGCAACACCCTCTACCCTCATACTGATTATGATTAAACGGTAACGTATTGGCAATTTACCATTATTATATATACTTCTTGAAACACTACTTTACACAATATAAAAAATTATTCAATTTCATTGTTAGAGTAACAAAATATCGATGTTCATTTTTCTGCTCATAAATAAGTTGAACACCTCTCGTATACTGAGTTCCAAAAGTTCTGCATCTTAATTAAAAATTCCTTTTTTGGAATGTTTAACTAAAAATAACTTTTTACGAACACTGTCCATTTGCGTGCCCTTAAAGTTTATGTTGAACCTATTTCCGTCGGGTTTCGTCACGCTTACAAAGGGTAAAACGTCTATTCAAGCAGGCATAATTTGGGTTTTTCATTTTCGACTTAATTGTCACTTCCAATTTACTCGCAACTTGTCTGTGTTACGAACTATACAATTAATTACTCAAATAAATTAGAAATGTACGCTTAATTTGGTTGCAAAAATGTATGATGGTGAACGTACTCGTTAAGACGCTAGAGGCTGGTGTTTCACTAAAACACTTTGTGTCCGATTAAATTGACATGTCTCTTTCATAATAAGACTGCGGTATCATCTCCATCTGATAAAAACCTGTATATAACGTACAACGTGACAACAATGTTAAGGTTTATTTGTATATGTATAATATTACACATGTATTGCCCTTCTTTGGAATTTTTAATACAAACCATTGTGTTATTTGTATCATTGTATCTTAAACTATCAGCTGCAATTATACAGTCACAAAAATGAATGGATTTCGTTAATGTCACGTTTGCAGGTTGTATTATTATGCATTATTTAATTAAGAAATAAAAATCTGTTCGCGTTTATTGTCGGTGAATAACCGACAATATACAAGAACAGAGTTTTTATTTCGATTCTTTATACGATAATATCCTGTACTATTTAACTGCGCACATTCCACTTTACCTGTTTATCTTTCACGATTGCTGAAATTGAGTGGCAATTGCTGGTACAATTACCTCCCCCGTCAAAAAACAAACTTCGTAATTGTCTAAAGGAAAGAATACATTTCAAACATTGTAACAATTTTAATAATTTGATAATATGGTGTTTGTTTCATACAAAACACATATAAAATGAATTGATTAACACTACGTCTGTGAATTGGTTTAAACTCCGACTTTATTTAAATTTAAGCGCTGTAAAGTAGGCCTATTAAAACTGTGTTGATCTGTAGCGCAGACGACACCGATACATACCGGAAGTGCATTTTACTACGAACGGGAAGAATAATTTACTACAATGTTTACATTTTTCATTCATAAATATGTCACGTGATATTTATTTCCCACGACGGTAGTTGGAACTATTTTTGAAACGCACATGTTGATGTTCGATGTATTGTGAAGAAGCGAAACACATTTTTGCAGTTTAATTTGTTTATTTGCAGAAACAGCAGTAACAGTGTATTGAATAAATGCTTATTATGTATTTTTTTAGTTGTTTTGCCATTTTATAGCGCACAAACAGATATGACAAATTTGCTGTATACGGGGCGTAAATAGTAACAGCCAATGTGGCAGCTATTTATTTTGGGGGCAATAAAACATGGTTCGGTTCGTTCTTTGTGTATTGGATTAATCCGCGAATCGTTTTAGAATGGTTTTAAATGGCAAAGCATAAATTGTATACATACGTTGTTCTATATTTCATTTCAGTATATGATAATTTAATAACGGTTAAAACCCCTAAGATTGTATACCCTTGCATGTAAGCCGCATATGATCAGGTGTGTTGTAACATGAGTAGTAAGATCCCTTTAGATGTGGACACTCCAAGATGTCCGTCTCTGGGCCTGAACATTGTACATGATTCATCCAAAACAGATCCGTATTGTTTCCAGTATGATGATAAACACTTTCACTTGATCTGAATATATATATATATTTATATAACCTTACAATGATATATATGTACTAAACATTAGGGATAAACAATGATTAGTTATAATGGTTAGTATTACATCGAACTGTACCTCTCACAAACATGACAGCACAGCACTGTGAGTATCTTATATGACACAACCTAAGTATGGCCTTACTAGTTTGCCAGTTTTACAAAACAAAAACGTTTCTAAAAACAGACAGTGGCTTAAATAAATGCTTCCGGACCTGTAATCTGACAAGTAGAATGCTAAAGTGACGGGTGATAACATAATGCAAATCATGAAATGTTTCTTACAGAAATCCCAAGGTTTGACATAATATGTTTCCCGCAGTTGAAAGTTCATCTAACGTCATTTCAACCGTACATATTGATCCCCATCGTCCATTTATTTCCAGTTCCACTCTTCCATCTCTGTATGATGATCCATCTACTAGTCGCACATTCGTAATATTAAAAGCTGAAACAGTATATAAGGGAACCCAATACATTTTATTGCAGAATCATCGAAATGTTCAAAGGTACCATTGATAATATTATGTTGCCTAAACGTTGGAAATGTGCATAATTTCAAGCAGGCCAAGAATTATTTACGAAACAGTAGGTCTATATCGCAGGTCCCAGATCATATTTAATGACCAATCGTCAAGCTGCCAATATATAACTGGCATAGAGTGAGAAGGTCGGAAGTACAAAATCGAAAATTACTCTTTACGTGTGGTATAATAAGCTGTTTCAACTTCAGTTTGGTTCCGATTTACATGAAAATAGGCTCATAAGAAGCGCTTAATAATTTTAAATATTGATTGGTCTAATAAGTCATAAGTAGTACTTACGACCTTCTCATTCTATGCCAGCGATATATTGGCAGCTTGACGATTTGTCATTAAATATGATCTGGGAACTGCGTGTGTGGACAAAAACGATTAAAGTAACGTGATGTTCAGCATGTTAGTCGTTGTAAGTACAGGGTGTCTCAAAATACATGTCCGATTGTTGAATGGCCATAACTTTGTCAAACAAGTAAATTGATAATAATTGTCTCATATCAAAGCTAAATTTCAAAATTGTGGGTTGAATATTTTCATGTGACAACATTAGAACACTTGATGGCGTCATATACGTTGTATTATTGTCATTAGCAACGAACGTTCTAAAGTGCAGAAGAGGCATGATTGTACGGTATCCCTATAATGCCCACACTGACTGAGATATTGATCATGGGTCATTAGAAAATGAAATCGGGCGCATTTTAGGGAAGAAACGCATAAATAATTGGGACTCGAAATTTGATATTCACACATTTCTAAGCATATTTGTTATCACATTCATAAAACATGCAACAAACGCCTTGAAACGAACACAAGTCTTGGGTTGAATGTCAAGCTGTACGTCTAACTGATCTCCAACAGTCTAATTATAAGCATATAATGTAACTTGAAAGTTTAAACTTGTACTCAAAAAGTATCAATCGCCAAAAAGCTGTCTTGGTAGAAGGACGTATTTTGTGGTGCTACTTTTATTGAAGTAAGGCAACATTGACCAATATATCCTAAATAAAAAAAATTCTGATACTATTTGAAAGTGTGATTAAACAGTGCAATTTATTTAACTACACAAAAACTCAAAATATCAATTTATGGAGAAAATCTATACATCACATGCGGCTTAAAGGTATGTGAACGTCATTATAATCGTCAACCGACGTCAAACACAGGTTTTACCGAATTGGGGGTAGCTACTCAAAATGCATTCGATAGGATTCGTATGCATTGTTTTTTACAATTGATCCGTTATTTCTACATTGGTTTGAATGCCATTTGTCATACATATAAATCAGATAGGTTAAGCAGTACATTACGGAGTGATTAGTCCTCAACAAGCAGACATGTATTTTGAGACACCCTGTGCATGTACAAAGCAGTGCTTCAGACAGTTAACCGTAAACAAATGGTGCAGGAATAATGGATAGAGCTAGCTAGGTTCTGTCGGGTGGCATATTAATTTTGTCTACAGAGTTTAATAATCTTCATTCTTCAAATATATAATAAGCATACAATTAATAATCTATTATTCATATGACCACATTTTCTTTCAAAACGATGTGTGTGTTGGTCTTTACTGGCAGACGACGTTAAGTTCTACACTTTCCAAAGCATCAGTTTTCTGGAAATTCAAATTATTGTAATGGTGTTCGTCAACAAAACAGTAGTGGGACAGTAAGGCTAGGCTGTTGGTTATGTGGTAATATACCATGTTTATACTTGAGAATATCATACAATTATCTTAATACTCGTATGGTGTAATTATATCTTTACCAAAGCAATATAGCCAAGTTCCTCTGTTATATGTATACTTCACAGGTGGTACTGGATTTGTATTTGGAAGATCACATTCCATTACATGAGACTCAGCTCCAAGACATGTCAGCCTATCATACCACGCCATGCTATCATAATCGACGAATGTATGAGCCAACGCTCCAAATCCTATTTGTCTGTCAACAAAAACAATTACTAGAACATGCAATTATATCATACGTAGTGGTCAAACATTGTCAAATATATTTAAACCAATGTTTTTTAGTTTTGTTTTTTTTTAGTTGAAAATATTTATATAGCGCTTTATATAACAAGTCTCTAAAGCGCTTAACACGCGAAAGTCAGCCAGTTGACAGTTCGTTAAATGTCTAAAACAATTTCACTTGATTCACTGATATGCACTTTTAAATAGATGTGTTTTTAAAGTCTTTTTGAAGACTGTCAGAGAGTCAATGCGCCTGATTTCCACAGGAAGACTGTTCCATAAGGTGGCAGCACATTTGCCGAACCGCCTTTCACCGTAATTCTTGGTTCTTACTTTAGGAATGTTTAAAAGCATAGCAGTGTCTGATCTTAAAGACCTGGTTGGCTGGTATTCTCTAGTCAACTCATTCATGGGAATGTATGGGAACAAACAACTTTTAAATCATTTAAAAGTCACATTTGCACTCTGTTCCGTGCGTTATATTATAAAACACTATTCAAAAACTTGTAGCTTCAAACTTAGAAACTTTTGTCTAAAAACGATAACTTGTTGTATGGTAAGCTATAAGTAGTTCCGACGTTCGCATTCACACTTTAACTCCTCTTCTACTTCAATCTAAACTTGATCTGAATCGTGATCAATCGTTGGACAGTCGTGGTCAGTCGAAAGAAGATATTTGCGAAAATGAAAGAGTCGTGGAAAATCGCGTAGGCCGAACTACTTCCCGACCTAACATACTTAACAAACTTTCGTTACATTTGTTCTTATTTACTAGATAAACTACTCAATAGAGTTTCCCGAATTGTGGCCATTTATAACGCCCCACGAGAGTCAATTAATATATATATTTATAATTTTATTTGCAATTATAATGTTGAAATTAAATATCAAAAATGATCTTTACCATACACGTACGTTAGTTTTCTAATAGGGGAGAAATGCCATATATTTAACCGCGAGCGTTTCAAAGGAGCAACCAGTATATAGTATCTGACCCAGCAGTGGTGAATGACATTTGACTTAAAATTGCATTTAACGGTTTTAAAATTAGTTATGTTACAATATCACAAGGTAGCATATTTCTGCAAGACAGCATACACAGTTTAATTTTATTTCATTGCTACATCTAGTAGACTAGTATTGGCGCAAAAACAACTATTGTTTTTGTTTTCAGAACATATACAAAGGAAAAGATTTCCTTACCCTAAACCGAATCTGTCACACAAATATTGAGCTGTTCGATCAGAAAACGTATATCCAGGAGTCCCAACAAATCCCCAAGTGCCGTTGTAGAATATTTCTACCGCACCCTCGTCATTATACTCATTTGTAGATACTAGGCGTACAGCTATGAAATCAAAGTTGATCAAAACTAAAATTATTCAGCATATCACTCACTCAATTGTAAAATCATTAGTTTTCGTGGTTCACCTTTAACGACGAAATCATATCACATCGAACATATTTTTGTCTCTTGTATAAATGTATGATCTTAAATGCATAATCCACGCATTAACGTCCCATCGAAATCTTTTTTACGAAAACCAAATAATTTCGTCCCATCGAAATTAAATGATGTTACAGTATTTAATATTTCGCCCAGAGTTTTAAAATTATTCAATAGATCTTTGTAATCATTTATGTTAAAGCAATGATCTGGAAAGAGAAAAGGTCATTTTTCTTGTGTGTAAATAAGAAAGTTATAAGTTCGAGCTAGAATACGCTAGATACTGTACCGATTGATCGGATGCATTTAACAAAATAAGCTTATACATTCAAACAACCTAAATGGAGGCTCTATCAACTTTACATATTAACCTTACTGTCTTTTGACAGGTTACATTTCAATGATGAGTACTCACTTCCAGCACACATAAACGATTTATGAAAATTATACAATAAACAAGTAATTAGGACTTGTAAGCATAACAGAAGTCCTCTACCGCATTTCCAGGTTGTCAATGTCTCGGTTGCACAATCAGCCGTGAATAATATTCTTATTGGTCCCTATGCACAAACTAAACTCGAAGACTGTGTGAGCTGAAACCCGGTAGGGGGCACAAAAAGCTCTACGATACCTTTACAGGTTAGTTGCACCGTCTTTGAACATGTTAATAGCTCGTCCAGTGATCTGTTACATTGCAATAATGAATGTTCACTGCCATCACAAATAAACCATTTATGGTAAGTTTGTGTCCCTTCAGAATCCACAGCAGAAAAACGGACTGCTCCGCTAAAAAAGAATATAATACCATTGTGATGGTGTACCCAGAACAAACATCATTACGATCATATCGGGATAATGCTATTAAGTTTGATGCACACACGAGAACACAAAATAGCAGAATCTATAATCAACAGAAAACCAACACTAGTGTCTGGAGTATTCCGTTTTTCAAATTCCAATGATACATTTCAATATATATGATAGCAGATTCAGACTCTATAATTTATAATGAAAACGCAAAACTTTATTGGTATATGCGCGTTCAATATAAGCAAATAGGAAAGTCGAATATCAGTATATAACATCACGACAACTAGAATATAATTTGACTTACTCAAACCCTAAATGGTTACACGTAACATGTGCAGCTTTCATATCGAAACCATTGAAACATATCGTATATAGTTGTCCATAAACAGTAGTCTGCAGAATCCCGACATTGTACGTTTCTCCGTTTATCAATTTCGAATCTGAAAAGTATAAAGAAATAAGTGTCTGTTCGTACGGGTACATGTCTGTGTCTACGAGTTTTGTTACAAATATTAGTTGTTTTTAACGTAGGAAACGAAAGAAATTCAACGATGTCGACGGATATCCAACTCGTTATAACGTACTGACGTCGCGTCACAAGTTGGAGCTATTTTGCGTAACGTCAAAAACGCCGTTATTTTAGCTAAATATGACGGACATAAGGCGTACAATTGACAGAATAACTAAATCATGGGCGCACACCAACCATAAACACATAAGTTGTGTAACTATGTGTATGGGGGTATATTCAGCATCCTTCGGAATTACAGAACTTAGATTTAGGCAAAATAACTTGTACGTAATTAACCATATTGATGTAATGTGTGCATTTATCCCTTTGCTCTTTGTACAGTTTAGACTTGCTTGATGCATCCCCAATGAACACAAAATTCGAAATAAAAATCCCTTGATGAATAAAGTACTGTGTACATTTCCTAGTATATAAAAAAACATTTTCGAACCAATCTTTAAAATTTCGATTTCAATTTTGCATTAAATTATCGAAGCTACAACATAAACACTTAAGATATTTTGACGTTACTTAGTACGTAATTTTGCTGGTGGGACATTTTGTGTCGACATTGAAAAGTACTAATAACTTCATCGTATATTGAACGATTTTGATAAACAATATACTATTCAACAGCCTGGAAAAAACGTATTTTATCATTTCAGTGACGAATATTGTTTTACAGAAAATTTCACGTTCGATCAAATCGAATTTCATGTTTAATTCAGTTTTTAGTTTTAAGCACAGGTTGGGACATTTTAGGTCGACAAAGAAAATTTGAAATTATTTTTGAATTCTTGCCTCAAAATCTAAAATGAGTACCGTATTTAATAATATATGAAAAACGTATTTTTTATAGGAAATTTCAAAGAGAAATTATTAAAAATAAATATTGCAGAACAATTTTATCAGTGTAATAACAACTTATTTTCCTGTAATTTTGAAATCTTTACACAACTGTTCCCGCAACACAGAATCAAAATATTTGACTTTATGATGATGTAATTTTCTTTTACGTTAATGACATCAACTTTTAACGTTTAAGAATCATTTTTGCGTAAAAATTATTGAAATTTTGCGTATGGTTTTTGCTCTCCACACATTTTTCTCAAGCCCAACGAGATTGGATGTTACATCTCTACAGTGATATTTCACCGTATTCCGGTTCTTTCGAACCCTGAATGTGTGGGATTATGTAATAAAACTCAAAACATATACATTCAGGTCGATTGTGCTGATTTTCTTCGTTCGATTGATATATAACATATTATATTTATTGAAACAAACAGAATTACATTTGCACCATTTGGCAAATAAATTACGCGAAATTGAAAATAGCTCCAACTTGTGACGCGACGTCACTGTATATACATGTATGAACGTAAGGTCAGTATATGCTAAACGCTTGAATATGAGCACCTGGGCACTGTTTTATCAAAGCATTTGCGCTGGCGTAACCTAAGATTTCCTAAATTATTGCGTACGTCGATAATATTTGCGTAAATGCGTTTTACAAAGATATTTTAGTTCACATTCTGTCGTAAGTTTTAGCTTATTTCTACGCCAAGGCTGGGCAATCCTAAATGGCAAATATGAACGTAAGTGAAGAGTTTTTAACACGCACTGATGATTTTTGACCGTCGCATGTTATTTTAGACCGTCATTTGTTGTTTTAGACCGTCACTTGTTGTTTTAGGCGTGATTAATAAACAAATCTTGACGTTCTGGTACCCGTTATATTTGTTATATTAGTTATATTGTGTCCCGAATTACGTTCAATCTTCAATATTTTTTGCGTAAATGTATGCGAGTATAACTTTAACGCGGTATTGGGACTTGTGCCACCTAAAGTAAATAGGAAAATCAGGTATAACAACATAAGGATATTGGAAAAAGGATTATCTTTTCAATGTGTATAGCTTGGCTATTTTGACCTGAGCCTGACCTTTATGCAAGAATATATAACAAGATTCTTGCTTTGAATATATCAATTTCCGCAAGCAAATCGTGCAATATCAGTATTTCAGATTTGTGTTTGTATTACATATCGAGCGTCTTCGTGATACTCCCCGATTATGAAAACATACACTCGGTGTTGTAAAAGTAGACAATATAGAATAGAATAGATTTTATTTGCATATTTAGTCCTTACAAAACAACAATCATACAACTGATTAAATAGCATGGTGATAAATGGCGAGAAAGTATTCATATTATATGATATAATATATCGGCTGTTAAATTATGCTTATGTCAGGCTCATGTCATTGTGGCCAAACTATACCGTAATTTTAATTTACTTGGTGAATAGAAGTGAGCAGGTAAAATAAACTTCTGCTCTCCCTAAATCGATGTAATGGTCAGTGATTTCTGTTTATATTGACATTGAAGAATATCGCGTTAGAGTTATACTTGCGATCGTTTAGTAAAACACACTTACGAGTTTGCGTAAGGTAAATATATATGCGTAAATTTACGCGACATTTACGCATTGTTAGTAAAACAGTGCCCTGGTCCCAAGTTCACAAAGAATTAGTTTTCAGGATCCGGATCAATATGAAATATATATCCTTTGAAATTCAGTAGATATGCTTAGGTTGAACTTGATATTTTGTATGCATGTGGGTCTATAAAAGCATATCCTTAAATTTAGACATTAAAAAAGTTTTTAGAGTCAGTTATAAATATACTAACTTGATCACAATTTTAAGGATTGGTCCTTGTTTTTCAGATTCAATTTCACTTTCAAAGTACAATGATTCACTTTGACAACAGAAAAATGGTGGTCTGAATAGTTACATGTAAACTTGAAGTAAATTAGGTATTCTCTACATAGCAATTGCCAAAAGTTACCAAAAGCTTTCAAAAATTGGGAAATTATTTTCAGGATCAAATTTGATCCTTTGTGAGCTCGCCATGGGGCATGTACGCTGCATTATAATTATGTTTGCAAGTAGAATAAATTATTTGGTAGCAATTAAACAAACGGTGACTGGTAATAAAACATGTAAACTTACGTACCAACGCAGTGAAGGCTATTTCCATATTTCGCAGGATACCCCTCTGCATTCTCTGTCATCAAATAGCCTCCGGTGCTATAGGATGGGATGATGCAGGTTCCATTGGTTTTGCAGTCTATAGACTCCAGCAATATAAACCCTTCATACGGCCCAATTGGTGTATACATTCCTCCGTAACCAAATTTACTGTAAACAACAGCATTGAACTTTTTCTTATCTTCGATGATTTGGTACAGAAATATTGACCACCAGACGGCGCATCTAGCGCAAGTCAATTCGGTTCGTGTTGTTAATAATCGTAATGAAAAATGTGGACCTAATCATATATAGACATATCTCTGTCTAAAAGTTGTGTCTAAGGTGAAAGCGAATCCTAATACATTGTCATCCAGAAAACGTACGTTACAAATTACACTTACGGACTTTTCCAGGGGTCGGTATTTTTTGTATGAGCTATTTAGGAATATTTTTACCAATGGTATAATGTTCTTAGGTTAAAACGGTGTCAGTAAATTATATTTTAATCCATTTAATGCATACCAACTGAAATGCTAGTAGTGACCACATGGCCAAATCTCATTTTTTGCGCGAGATTCTCGTGCGAATAACAGTATCCGAACTGTGTAAATGGCGATGTGTAAACGATTCATTAGCATACCAAAAAAAACCACGTTTTTAGTTTTCCAAAAATAGAAGTTTACATTTCACGTCAATCCGAAACTGATGTCTCTGGCGGTTTTTGCGCGATTATATTGTCATGATACAATAAATATTCGTCTTCAATAGCGTTTTATGCCAACTGACACCACCATTTAATTCGGATAAATTAATGCGCATGCTCCGCCAAAGAAACGACTCTCGGTCAGCAACCGTGCCTGTCAAATGAATAATTGGTGTCGATAGATATGCTAATTCGTCAAATGAAAATATTAAACACGTTTATTTATGGAATACAGCATTTTCATTTAGTACTTTGCCAATTTGTGTTTCATCTAACATTGAACACGTGCTTCAACATGCAGTCACTTCCTTCTTGTATTACTATTTCCGGATGACATGGGTATTAACCTTAGACAGCAGGAATATAACCATGCGCATAAATAACTAATAACAGTCACTTTTCTTTAAAGAAAAACACTATTTGCGTGATAGAATTCCTAGATTTTGATACCACCGAAAACATATGACATGTTCTTTGAAACATGTGTCCACGGATGAGTTCCATAACCCGATCTGCCCACAAGGTTGTCAAAACCTTTGTTAATGAATAGAGAAACATTCCCAAAAAGCGGATTACATTTGTTATGTGTATCCACTATTGTGAACGCACTAAAAACATAACTTTACTCACACTCCCACTAACTGTGATTTTGGTTTTGAGACTTAAGCACGAGGATGTCACGTGATTTAGTAACATTGTTAACTGTCGTTATGAAATTTTACTTGATGTTTAAACATAAAATGAGCAATCTATAGACAAAATTTAATGCAGTTAAAGATTGTTTGCTATTTAATTTCGTGGTTTGAATAAGTGGTGCGTTTTCAAAGTCCGTAAGTGTATACTCACATTCAATGAAACAACGCATTTAGTTTTGCATTTGTACTTTACTGAGTTCCAAACGTTCTGCATCTTAATTAAAAATCATTTGGACGAACACTGTCCATTTTTGTACCCTTGGTGTTTACACTCAGAGACAAAAGAAACGCAAAACTTGTTCGGTGGTAATAATTTCCTAAATAAATGCGATATATTCGTTAAATGTAAATGATACATGGGTTACAACCTTGACATCTCAGCACTTTTCTACACAATTCAATGTGTTTTAACATGATTTTACCAGTTTAGGGTAAAACCCATTTTTCGCACATGTTTCCAACAACTGAAATCGTTAACATACACGTACAAATAAGTAGTTCGCAATTCGTGGGTAATAAACAATCAATTTGTATTAACGTTGTTGGGGAAGGGGGTTTATTCATTGTCATTTGTTTATTATGTTATTTTGTTTTTGTTTTCTTTTCAGTGGACCTTATTGAAAATTGATATTACCTGTTAAATATGTAATCCACAATAAATAATGTCGTTTTTATAATAATTAGTATTATTATTACTATTTTAACGATGATTTGAAATTTCGTCTATATTTTCTTGGGTTTGCAGCACGTGGAAGGCCTTTATTCGTGAGTGAAACATTATCACACAACTATACATCAATAATAGTATCATGGATGAGGCGTGAATGTGAAAAGTGCATTCGTGTTCGTGGTGCTTACACCAGATAATGAATATGACAAATATGTGACTTTTGCAATGTTGGACTGTTAGATTAAAACCTATGTAAAATAGTATTCAATTATAGAAATGAATGAAATTCTGAAGTATGCCTCATTTATATTTCACCATTGATTGTATAACATTTTAGTGAATTTGAAAAAATAATAACTTTGAAAAATACAATTATATAATATGTTTTGCGTTTCTTTTGTCCCCGAGTGTATTTTGAACATATTTTGGTCGGGTTTCGTCACGCTTGAATGATCACACAATCACAAAAGGTAAAACGACTTTTCATGCATGCATAATTTTGGTTGTTCATTTTCGACTTAATTTTCACTGCCAATTTACTTACAACGTGTCTGTATTACGAAATACACAATAAGTTAATCAGATAAGTTAGAAATGTACGCTTAATTTGATTGCAAAAATGGATAATAGTGAACGTACTCGTGTATATAAGACACTAGAGTCTGGTGTTTCACTAAAATACTTTGTTTCGGATAAAATGGACATGCCTCTATAATATCAGACTGTTGTATCATCTCCATCCGAAAAACACCTGTATATGACGTACTACGTGACAACAGGTCAGGGGTCAATGCCACTCATATTGTGTGTCTTTTTTATTAGAATCTTCAATTTGTTTATGATGATTCAAAAGTGCACGTTGCAAAATTAACATGCCAAGTGTTTCACAAACTTCGCTATCAATTGGAAACTATGTATCGTACATGCATAAATACGAATATTGTTATCTGTCGGCCATTAGTTTTCGACCGTACCCAATGTGTCGCTTATCTTAAGTACTCTGTTTAACAATCGAACGTTTATAAATCATGTTCCTTTCATAGGATACATTGTTTGTATACACAAGACTTGAAATAAAGTCGAAATGTCGGATCAGTTTTACTGGAGTGTGTGTTGTATTTTATTATATCACATGACTTTCCTTGTATCCATGTTAGTATAGCAAGTACTTATTAAGTTATACTAGTGTAGTATAAGGTATTGAGTTGTACCAATATATCAAATTGAATGCATATTGTGCGTTTTTAGTGGCATATGATATAAAGAATCTATCATTCGTTGTCAATCGATATATTTATTAAACTCGTTCAGGAAATATTATTCAGCTCACCAGAGGCTCGCTTAATAAAATTTCCAAACCTCGCTTAATATAAAATTTATATCAATTGACAACTCGTGGTAGATCCTCTATATATTTGATAGGATATACCGGAGGCAGATATAGAGAAACTCGGGCCCCTGTCCGATGAGAACAATGAAATCAGGCGAGGTGGAACCATTCGGGTGGCGAGGTTTACCGAGCCATCCCTGGCGATATCGCCCAACCTGATAACATTGTTCGAGCCGGACAGTGACCCGAATTTCTATTTATAACGGAATAATGTTTTATTTATTTGAAACTAGAGATGTCGAACTCAGACCGCCAGCCGTCATATATAGTTCTTAAGTATACGCTGTTTGATTAAAGGACTATTAGCAAATGAATAAGCTTATGTGGTTTTATGTCAATTTCAGACGGAATGGGAAATTGCAAAATGGTCCGTGATTTTGTGCGGAGCGAAATAGTGTTATCGGGCAGTTACCATGATAGTTGCATGATAAAAGTGTGCGGGTATTCATTGCCATTACACACATTTTACTGATAGCATGTGATAGTATGTATTATTTTTTATCCACATGCAGTTGTATTTACAATTGATAATTTATTACATTACGCATATACACTTATATCACATAACTTGTCTTGTATCCAACGTATAACTTTATACGTAACACGTGTAGTATAAACGGGTGAGTTTTTCCAATAAATCAATGCGTATTTTTCGTTTTTAGTGTCATATGATATAAAGAATCTATCACTCGTTGTTAATTGATATATTTATATTAAACTATATTTATATTAAAATATTAAACTTAAAAAATATTTCCAAAGCTCGTTTAATATAAATTTATATCAATTAACAACTCGTGATAGATCCTCTATATACAGAATAAAAAAGCCGATCACGTTGTCTCCTTGGATTTGCTGTAAAAATGAAGCATTTTGGGAATATGTCGAGCTTTTGGCGACGTTTGTATTAAATGACAATGGGTTATCAGCCAACTCGAACTTATATGTTGTAAATTAAGAGAAGTACCTTATTTGCAATTCCTTGCATAAAAACGATGCCGTCAAGTCGTTAAATCTGTAACCTAGAGTTCCCACAAATCCCCATCGCCCTTGGTGATAAACCTCTACGAATCCTTCTGTTCCTCTCTCATTAAATGGCCACAATCGAATGTTTATATCTAAAATTGTACATTTAAATTTAGTACTTTTACTTTTATTCCTCCAATATTGAAGATATACATGTATATACATAATATATTAGTCCAGTCATTTTAACTCTTAACCTCAAACTAATTGCAAAACAAACAGTTTTGTGTTTATATGGTGCGTAAAGCTATCCTTAGCAATGTACAAAATGTCCTACTTGAATATTCGTGAGCCTTTTTGAGATATTCACAAATATATTGAATTGACACATGTTTTCGCGATATTTGTCACTTTTGATGTAAATAAATCTTGACCTGTATCAGCAACTTATTTTTACATCGTGCTAAGAGGTCGCAATTTTGGTCTGATGTTTATGAAACTTGGCAGCAATGATCATCGGAAGCTAATCTCGGTTAAATATAAGTTTGAGTTAACCGGAGCCAAAATCTAGGTCACTAGGTCAAAACATAGAAAAAACAAGATTTAGTCACCAGGGGTCGCAATTTCGACCTTACACTTGTGAAATTTGGTCAAAATGATCATCTTACAAAAATCAAGGTCATGTGTGAAATTTGATTAACCTGAGTTAAAAACTAGGTCACTAGGCCAAAAAATAAAACAAATATTTAGAAGGCGCCCTTATTTCCTAATGTTTATGAAACCATGCCACATGGATCATGACGACAAAATGTCGGTCAAATTCAATATTAACTTATCATGAGTTAAAACTAGGTCACTAGGTCAAATAATAGACAAACCTTCTTGAACCAAAAAAGACACATCAATTATTTCAACCTATTGACCTAATTCTGACCCGAAAAACTCAATAACGCACTTGTCTCAGATGTTTTGAGATGAGCATTGTGACCAAGTTGCATAAATATTGGACCAAAGTTGTGACTTTTGTACTTACACAACGTTTTCCTTTGATTTGAACTAGCGATATACTTTTTGACCCCGGATGACCCAATTTATAACTTTGACCTAGATTTTTTTGATATCATTATTGTGACCAAGTTTCATAAATATTAGGTCAACATTATGACCTCTAGCGACTTCACAAAGTTTTGCTACAATTTGACATGGTGACCTAGTGTTTTACCCTTGATCATCCATTTAATACCTTGGCCTAAATGTTGTTTAGATGATCACTCTGACCAAGTTTCATAATCATAAAGTCAAAATTGTGGGAATATACAAATGCAATTGTGGACGAACAGACTAAGAGAACAATCACTATTTCTCCCGAATCGATAGATTAAATATATTATCATTATTGTATACTGTCCAAACACCAATATCCTTTTTCCATTAGACACACATGTATACAACACATAATATGTGTTAATTTTAAACAAATTGGATTAATATTAAAGAAATGAATAAAACTTTTGTTTCCCCTTCCAAGTGCTATTTTGAGTCATTTTGTCGACATTTGAATGGGTAGTATACCAACACGTAGACTGGCGTATATATGAAAAGTAAATTGTCTGATGATAAAATCATTATTTTATTAGAAAGAAGAAGGTTGTATCTTTCAGAAAATATAAACTTTAATGTGCAGTTAGTAAATATTTAAAGACTTCCACGGGAATTATTAGAACTTAAAATTCCCCATGTAGTATGAAATAAGGAAAATGCTGAATTGCTACCAAAAGTGACCTTAAACATGTCAATTATTTTGTATTTTCCCCACTGATCTCGCATATTTGACGTTTTGCCTGAAATTGATAATAGTCTGTAGATGATGAAAATGCAAAGAAACTCTGTTTTGCAATTTGTTTGAGGTTGATCATATTTTTAGCTTCAATGACTGGACTATATTGACATACAAATACCATACCATCCTAATATATTTACATACAGTTGAAATGGTTTTTAATATGCATACCGATATCAACAATTATATAAGTACAATGATTGCGTGTTCTTAAGTATATACATATCCCTCGTAATATACATAGATTGTTCAAAATATGTATCTCCATATCGTGTCTAATTACACTGAATGTCTTACCTTACCGAAACGAAATGTAAGATAAAACAAGTGAGATACTGACACTACCCCAGTAAACAACTGCTCGTATTAAGAATGTAAACTACCTATGTATGTATAGAAAGCTATACAAGCTTACATACTGCTAAGGCAATATCGTCGGTCGCCTGCCAAAACATCGTATCTCATTTTTTAAATATTTTCAAGATTTTCGGGAGAAGGAAAAACAGTTTTTGATATTTCTTGAGATACAACATTTTGACCCATATTTTGCATCAGAATTGAAATACGACATTTTGTATAATTAAACTTTATTGTAATTATGTATTAAACTGCCATTAAATTTCAGGTTTAGTCGAAATAATTCATTTACATTTAAATGCCGTTGTAAGAGTTGATGAATGAGTCTTTTTCTTGACTTTTAAGTATTTGTATTTGTATTATATCACTTGTGTTTAGTGTGAGATACGTCGTTTTGACCTGGGCTCCACAAATCAATCAGTGTAACGATATTTCATCACATGACAGAATATCGGGTAACAATTGGCTCTCAGATACGATGTTTTGAGACAAGGCGGGAGACAGGTTTGTGAATATCTTGAAGTCCAAAAAGCCATTTTCCCCAAACATAGAGTTACGAGGTTTTGGCAGCCGACCGACGATATGTACAATAAGTAACATAACACCATCATTTCTAACAGCGAGGTCGAGAATTAACTTACACTGCTCCAATACATCCTCGTAATGTGCCTCCCGGATTTGATCCCACAGGCGCACTAACTACTGAGCAACGGGGTACGTTGAGTACTATGCTCAGTAAGTTTATAACTATCTTAACGCTCACATCAGAACCGAAAAATGTGACTTGAAATAATAACACAGTGGGCCATGTTTCAATTTTTTTAAAAAGATAGGCCAAATTATCATATATAATTATAACGTAATACAAGCAACTTATATAGTGGAATATAATCTGGAAGTTATTTTCTTTATTCTAGCCGTATTCTAATGTTGAACAGCTTGATATTCAATATTCGGGTATTAGAAGTATTCAATATCGCTATGTCTGGTTTATAGGTAATTACTTGCTTTTTAATTAATGGTTTTATTGTGCTATTGGCAGTAATGACTTAGTGGTAACCGTCTCACCTATATGCATAATGCAATCATGTAATATGTGGCGAGGCACACTCTCAACGAATATGGTTCCATATCGACACAATATATATTTTACCCTACGAATAAAGCTTTTTTTATTTGTTTTTTCAACCTACGAATTAAAGTTATTATTTAAAACGTTACTTAAAAATATTGCATTATTTACATACCTGTGTATATTATTTACATGTAAGCAATATCCGGCGTAAATCTCTACGACTCTGTCTAGCTACATTGACATCATATTTTAGCAGTGATCACCATGATTATGATTACATTTATGTACTCATCATCATCATTATTATTCGCTTAAAATAATTTACTTTTAGATAATATAATCAATCGATGATGTCATCATATTACAGATTTATTATCGTAATAAGTGGTATATATCGATGGCTTAGAACAAGAAGGTCGTAACTACCAAATCGATATATTGAGAAAACAAAAAAACTGCCTATAATTTACTCTTTACCTATGGTAAAACAAACTTTTACAACTTCCATTTGGTCAACATGACAAGTTCAGATTTTTATGAAAATGGGCTCATAAGAAGCGCATTGTGATGCTTATTCTAAATATGTATGAATCTTAAAAGGTCGTAAGTGCCACTTACAACCTTCTAATTTTAAGCCATCGATATGTTGTCTTCCGAGTATTCAGATTAAATGATGAGTAATTTCTCGTCGTTGAATCAATGGAGATTAGGCGCATATTCGGCACATCACTACATTCATCAAGCAAACTTACCAAATTCATACTTTAGAGCTTTTAGCCCTGCTACCTTTTAGGTTAGCATTAAAACTAGAAACACAACGTTTAGTTGTATTGGCCTAACAAGATCGGATTAAACACACACAGTGAAATAAAGGACACAATCCAATTGATTCAATATTGCTTCTTTGTTTTACCGGCTTTATAGCATTATAACATTACATCAACCTGCTTTATTAAATGGCACAATTATAATGGTTATGCATCGAATGTGTTTCAAACATTTGAGAAAGATATTCAATCAACCAATCTTTGGTACTACATTATTAAGATATAGCAACTAATACACTTTAAAGTTAAAACTTATTTTTACTACCAGTTTATTAACATGCTCAACAAAAATCCTTATTTGCTTTACAATCACACAACTTTTCAATAGTGAGTTTACCTAATCTGAAATGACTGCTAGAAACAGAGTCAGCTTGGCAGAATGTATCAGTGTTATGTGCTCCAATGGAAATCACAATATCTGAGAAAGTTGCTATATGAGTTTGCTTTATTGACAACATTAGTTAGTTCGTGAATGATAGTTTAAAACTACATCTAATATATCACTTGATTTTTCTTGTATCTAGGTTAGTATAGCCAGTACGTATAAAGTTATACGTACCAAGTGTATCATAAACTATTGGATTTTCCAATAAATCAATGCGTATTTTGCGTATTTAGTGTCATATGATATAAAGAATCTATCACTCGTTGTCAATTGATATAGAGGATATTTGTATTTTTCCGTGTATGATCGGCTGATAATTCACTGAGCAGCTGATGTAATATTTTCACGAGTGGCGTAGCCAATATAAGTCAGCTGCTCACGAGGTGAATTATCAAACGCTCACACGGTAAAATACTAATATTCTATTTATTTCATGCTTCAAATAGCTTAAATGATGGATATACTCCACTATATACCTCAAATGTTTTGCGTGACGTCGTTTTCCCGCCATGCACGCGTCGAGTTGCGTCCGTTTGTTTTACATTTGCGTACATATAATGTTCTGGTAATGTTAAAGACTAAGAGAGTAAGTGAAAATGCTTATTAATTTATTTTTGGCTGCGGGGAAATTTGTTTAAACAAATAGTCCGTTTGCGTGAAATTATGAACTGTGAACTTATGAACAGTGAAATTATCGGGGAATAATCCACCGTTATTCCGCCGTAAACCACCGATAAGCATTAAATAAATATTTATATTAAACTCGTTTAGGATATATTATTAAAATTTCCAAAACTCGTTTAATATTTCAATTGACAACTCGTGATAGATCCTCTATATACGTAACTATCAAGAAATCAAAAATTTATGCTAATTTAAGGGCTAATGAAAATATAAATAGTAATTAAATTGCTTCTATTGTAGTTAAACTTAAGGTATTTTGAAACATATCATTGTTTGACCCACTCTGCATAAATATATTTTTCGATATAATATCGAAACAGATTTTTTACAATCATACATAAAAACTGTCATCATGAGTTGGTGTTTGTAGCTCGATACCATTCTGCAGTCGACTTCGTTGTTTCTACTAAGTATTTGTTATATTGTCAATTCCATATCAAAGAAGATAAGAGAAAATCGGACATGGAAGGCAGTGCAAGTGTATTGACTAAAATGACTTACCTAATGAAACGGAAACAGTTACTGTAAAAGTCAAAATAAATAACACGACTAGTGCCGCCATATTCCTATATTATACACGTCTTTATGTTGATAATAATAGTTCAATATATACAAGTCTTAACTCTATAAGGGTTATTTAAACTTAAATGTCACACTCAAAAGGAACGGCTACGTGATTTACAAGATATGCATAAATTGTATACCTTACATCTTATTCAAATGCGATCAACTATAGCTACATGTTGTATACATCAGATTTAGTAGAACGAACCAGGAAGTTTTTGATGAAGTAAGCTACCAAAACTGTAAACACATAAATCAACCGTTGTAAATTATGCCGATGCAAGAGAAAGAACGATTTAAAAATCGGATTACATCCAACCTAGGAAGAACATTCCTATATGTTTTATCAAATTTGGCCAAATTGTTTGGGAGTGGAAGTCATTTGAAGAAATTTTTGACGGACGATGAGTTACAACAATCTTCTACCAGATTCCCTTTAAACGCGCATCTCAGTGATTTGAGTAGTGATCTGGGTGCTTAGTGTAGTTGTGTTGTAGTGTCACTTATTTCTGTGCTCCGTCGATTACATTTGTAAGTTGAGAGCTGCCTTCACTGTCCGATTTCCTCATACCAAGATCAATGAATTATTCAAATAAATAAATTGTCTGGACCGTTTGTCCGGTAATATCTACTGTCTAGTTGGTAGTGTGTGTTATAGCGACCACACTGGGCCCTCAAAAACCTTATGAAGGTGTTAATGAAATAACTTATGTGATTTGTTCCTACATTTTGTATTTGCATTAATTAAAATACATCCCACTAAAGAACACATATCTTTAAATTCGTTATTAACAAATGGCTTTGCCCTGAAATAGTCCAACTAATTAATTAAAGGTTAATACAAGACATAGCCGGACCGAAAGGCGATAATCGGCACAAAAAATTAATAATCACCGCAAGGGCTTTATTCATGCCGGGCCGATTATCAACTTCCGGCTAGGCTCTGAAATGTATTAAAGTCTTTAATACAATTGTTCAATAATAATTAAATTAAAAAACTTAATGGCAGTAAAAACTACTCACGCGTAGTTCAGTTCATGGAGATCAAAGTCATTTGTGATGAAAATCTTATAATCGACTTCTATAAAATTGTCAAAGAGATTTCAACGTAACGTCACTGCTCCAACGTGACGTCATTTGTACTACATCGTGACGTTATGTTAACATGAATAACGTAACGTTCGCCCGTTCAGCGGGCCGGTTATGATTATGAGATTTCGGACCGGGCAGAAAAGGGATAATCAATCATGTGATGGTCATAATCAGCCTGAAATAAGCTCATTTTTGTTACTATATATGGTAACAAGTGTATTAATACACATTTGTCAAGTTTAAGTTATTTAGCACGATGATGTTTATAGCCTACCCTCATAATAGAAGGCTACGATTTAGATAACAAGTAACATGTGTATTAATAGCATGTTTAATCGTACAAATTGTACATTTCAGATGTAAAGTCGTATTGCTTTCGTTTCGGCAATATGGTACTAATGGGAGCAATTGCTTTGTTAGAATTCAGCGTTATTATATGCATACAGGGTTGGATTGTTTTACTTATCAAAGAAAGTATTGATTATTGTTTCTTTGAAGTAGGGGTCTTCTTAAAGGAAGTATCGCTATAATACATTTGGAGTCAGTTTCCTGTGGTAGTGGTATGTCACGCTGCTCGAGAAACACCCATTTGTTCTTGGGGTTTACTCTGTGATGGTTTTCTTTGTGTTCTCTCTAGTTTGTTCCTATACGAGGGGCGTTTCAAAAGCTCCAAGAAAAGTGCTCTATATTGTTTATCCTATGTTCAAATGAACTCAAGCTTGGCAGCATTTAAACAGAACGATTCAAGATACATAGTACTTATGTTACCATTGATAGTAACACATTTGTCTTCGAAATATAGCATTATCAGCCTTTCAAAAGTATTATCAGCTTTTTGGCCAGCCTCGCGCCCACCGGGGCGATTATGTAGGGTTAACGCATGCTTTTTCGTGCTATTACATCTGCAGAGTCCCGAGGGACGGTTGGTGCCCAAGCCCGTTAGGGCGAGGGCACCAACACTCCCGAGGAACTGTGTGTTAATACGAAAAGGCTTGCGTAAACGCTATTATAGCATAAAAGCAATATTTTATTAGTATGTTTTTCAATATTATGACATTTTGGCGGAACATTTTGGGCGACGTCGAGAAAACAAACGCGACGTCGCTTAGCAAACGTTACGTCACATACAAGTTTTTGTTATGAGCGTCGACTTCCGGTATCGGCAAAAACTAAGAAAACAGTGACATTGGGGGTCGTTTACGTTTATTATTTTACTTTTATACAAAATTGATTAGTAGTTACAGATAGAATGTGAATTACAGTTCATATAACGCTTTAAATCATTTATTTTCGTCGGCTGGGCCCTGAAATGAGCATACTTAAAACTGAACACCAACAGCGCATGCGCGCAAGAATCTTTACAATAACGTTCCTTTTTTCCCCCGTTTAAGTATGAGCAAAATCACCGCTTTTATGCTATAATCACTGATAATGGCCCTTGGAAAACGTTCACGCGCAACGTTACGTCATTTGCACCGGCCGCTGAGCGTTTGCCTATTTCTACAAGAATCACTTGCAAACACGGTTGGTGGCTTTGGTGAAGCAGAATAGCACATTTAAAATATGTTTTGTATCAACCTTCGATAATGCTATTTTTCGAAGGCAAATTTGTTACTATATGTAGTAACATAAGTATTATTGGCTGATAATTCACCGAGTGAGCAGCCCATGTAATATTTTCACGAGTGGCGTAGCCACGGGTGAAAATATAAGTCGGCTGCTCACGAGGAAAATTATCAAACGATCATACACGGAAAATACTAATATTCTATTTAATTCATGCTACAAATAGTTTAAATGATTAAAACAAGCCACTATATGCCTGGAATGTTTGGCATGACGTCGTTTTCCCGCCATGCGCGCGTCGAGTTGCAATCAAACAGTTATGTACATAGTATGTTCTGTTATTTGTTAAAGATAAAGAAAGCAAGTGAAAATGCTTATTATTTTATTTTTGGCAGCGGGGAAATTTGTTTTAAAAACAATAGTCCGTTTGCGTGAAATTATGAACTGTGAAATTATGAACAGTGAAATTATTCCGCCGTAAACCACCGATAAGCATAAAATAAGTACTATTAATAAGATAAAAATGTAATTGTTGAATCGGAGTACCTGACTCTGCACACAGGCTGATAAATAACACCTATAGCTTACAAATACACAGAATACCATTTACCATCCCTTCTCGGAGAAAAAACACACTTATACCAAAAACACACTTTAAACCAACTTAAAGTGGGTTTTTTCTGCGTTTTTTGACAAAAGTATGCTAAAAGTGTGTTTTTTCTGTGTTTTTTTTACTAAAGTATGCTAAAAGTGTGTTTTTTCTGTGTTTTTTTAACAACAAGTGTGTTTTTTCTGTGTCTTTTATCATATAAGTTCGTTTTAAGTGCGTCTTTTCTTCTAAGAAGTGAGTTTAAATAAATGAAGTTGGTCTTTCACGAAAATAAGTTGGTTTTAAGTGCGTCTTTTCCTCTAAGAAGTAAGTTTATATAAATGAAGTGGGTCTTTTATGAAAATAAGTTGGTTTTAAGTGCGTCTTTTGTATAATGATATTTTTCACGAGAGTAGCTTCGCGTTAAAAAGACTCACTTAAAACACACTTTTTAAAGAAGTTGGTCTTTTATTTTGAAACGTTTTTCATGGAAAACAACATCTCAGATCGACACCTTATATTAGTTTTCAATGAAACCAGGGGTTTTATTGTACCATAAATATACATAGAATAGCCCCCGGTGTAATATATAACATATCTGGTCCACCTTCATTCGATAGTTCAATCTAACAGCGTCGTCAGATTTTTTCACACTGAACTGGATTAGAACATGACTATATATATGATATAGTTGATAGTATGCATGTTAAATAAAAAAACTATAAACTTTATTGTAACATAATCATAGAGAAGTTCCTTCCAAATCACACAATAAGCGTTAGCAATGCAGCATAAGTCAATGTCATGATGGGTATTATGTCCACCCTGAAATTTATTGGGTGGGGATTTTGTCCACCCTGTAAAAAACATGGACGGGATTATGTCCTGTCCACCCTGTCAAAAATGAGGGAACGGTATTCTGTCCACCTGGGATTTTGTCCGGATTCCCATAAAAATACATACTAGTATTTTATAAGTTGTGACTATTTGTTGTTAAATAAATTGTAAGACATTTTTTCATAAATGTCAGGTTATTTCAAGGATCTGTAAAATAAATGACAAGTGATGATAAACATAAAGGATCAACATATCGGCGCTTAATATACTATATACATTCACCATATCGGCAAAGGATAACGCCAGTTTTCCGGAATTCCATAAACTTGGTGGTATAGTATAAGTTTACCCACGAACCATGTCCGTGGTTTACCATATAATATCTAGGAATGAGACAATATTATTGAGTGCTCCTGTCGATTGTATTTGACATCATTATTATACAACAAACTACACTGTTTTTTAAACTGAATACATATTTGGTAATGATGAATGCAACAAATCTAACTGAATATAGAATTTCCTAGGGATTAAAATGCATATCAAGGCTCGTATAATGTTTCGTCTGCTTATGGTGAGTCCGATTGTCTTGACAAAATTTAGCAGTGGGTTTTTTGTCCCTATCTCGACTGTTCTTGGTTCGATAATATATATAACACGGAATTTTCATCAGTGATTTACACATTCCAATCTGTATGTCACGTGGGACTATAGATAACACTAAGATAATAGTTCACAGTAAGAGGTCCAGTTTTAATTAACGGTGCTTATAGATAAGGAGGGTCGATTACAAGTTTTGACCACGTGACATGTATAATATACATGATACTGTATGATTAGAGACACGTGACCAATTATGTCATATGTATTTTATATGACATGTGGCAATACGGAGAAATTCAGGGTAGTTTCACAGCGGGCAGTCTTGTAAAGATTGACGGTTGATTTATATTTATAAACTATATGAAATTTTAAAAAAATCTCGATAAAATATTGTACAGTTACACCGTACGAAAAAAATCTGTCTAATCTTTGTTATGCACTAGTCTTAAAAAGGTTACATATGTTTTTTCTCAATGATATGGATTCATTATGAGCATGCACAATAATGACTGTCGCGTTAGATTTTAAATTTGATGAGAAGTGTTTTTAATAAAATACGAATTTGATTTACTGGTAGTGTCATTCCGTTTCTTGATAGCTACAGTAATAATTCATATACTTGACATTTTGGATCTCAAATTGGTAGTAATTTACTGATTACATAGATCTGTGCGTTCCGTCTTGATTTATATTATTTATGCCACAGATATATATATTAGCACAGATATATATTAGATCGTAAAGATGTAGACCCACTACACGCATATCTGTTTTTATGCATGTCTACTGTATATTATATGGTTATAATTTATAAAAATAAACTTTGAATAATAAAAATCGTAAGAGAATAACAATGCCTGTTACAATCGTGGAGATTCACTTGAAACATTATGCTATTAACCACTGAATAATAAACAAACGATCGAACTACTATACTGCAGTAATTATATATTTTGAATTCATCCAAGATGTGTTCGGTTTTTGCGGGGTTTTATACCGTTCGTCGAGACGTACACGATTACTTCCCCTTGTAGGTGGCGCTTGCTAGCGTGGAAAATTCGAAAAAATACAAAACCAGAAAAATGTTACATTAAAGGTAATAATCGATTTATGATGGAATTTTTACTAAGCTATGTATTATTTTATAACAAACAAACAGCAGCACTAGTGTTCTACACTCTCAAAATCTGAACAGGCCTGTGATTGATCATTCTTGCACCATCGATTTCATTGACATTTTCAATTTGTTTGCATGTTTTGTCAGGACTGGATGAATACAAAAAAATGAAATAATGGTTTCCTTTTAGTTGTAACTAGTTAGGCAATTGACGATTTTGCAAGGTTGTGGTTGATTAAAGTACAAGGGTCCCCTCCTGCAAAATACTGGTCAGTCAATATTTTGTCCAGGCGGGGGTGGGGGTTGATTTCAGACATTTTTTAGTTATTTGAAGCGGCTTTAAATTCCCAGACTGGAGACTACGCATCATTGCTAACTGCCTAAATCGAGAATGGGACACAAAGTTGTTCCTGGGTCTAAGAACCATGCCAATTTCCGCCAAAGTCAATTCTATTTCAATATTTGTTGGGTGGCATGGTGGTCGAGTGGTAAGACCGTAAGACACTTGATTCCTGAACGAGAGGTACCGCGATTGATTCTCGGCCATGACACTTGGTCATTTCAGAAACGCTATTTAGTGTTTCCCACCCATCTTGAGATGATCTTGGTTGGAAACCCAGGGCTAGTCTCGCGGGTATCGGTGCTTTACACTGGGCATGTTAAAGATCGAACCAAGGAATCTATTCGAAATGAGCTAGGGTATCGCACCCGTATTCGTTGTATCTCACTTCTCTCTTTAACATTTGCGAAAATGCCCCTGAATGGGCCCTGCTTATTGAATGGAAGAAAAAAAGAAAGGGCTTCCAATCTAACTCCCCAGGTAGAAATTTTCCGCCTGACTTATTCACCCTGTATGCCCCGGGCTGGCGGGCACCAAATTGACTCAAGCTGCTCGACCCTTACACTGGTCCGTGGCCAGTGAAAATCCAGAAGGACCAGTGAAAATATTGGGACCAGTAACTTTTATTTATAAATTTTACGTTTCTTTGCTGGGGGTGACCAAAAATAGTGTCAAGCCCTGATGCAAAGTTCACTGTAAATGTATAGTCAAGTGGGTAAAATGTACAGTACTACTAATCGGGTTCCCATTTTGGTCAGGGCACTTGGTCCCTTTCTGAAACGCTGCTTATGCACCAGTCCGTTGCATCCTTGGCCCCTACCCTCTAGGATGGGCCAGGAAAAGAATCCCAACATTTCCTCGGCAGTGCGGGGGGAAGTTGGAAGGTAAAAACATTGCCGTTTTCTAGGCCATCCGCGGATGCAACTCACTTTTGCATTAGTCTTTCCCGTCTATCTTCAGATGATCTGGTTGGAAACCCAGTGTTAATCTTAATAATCTTAAGTGTATCAGTGTTTTAGACCTGTCATGTTAAAGAACCAAGGAATCTATTCTTAACGAGCTCAAAGGGTTGCACACACTGATTCCTTGCAAGTTGTATCTCACCACTTTGTCCAGACTCCGGTCCACTTGTCTCTAATGCACCAGTCAGTTATGGTCTGGTGACAATTTGGCAAAAAAATCAAGGGGGTCTGCCATGAAAGGCAACAAGAGGTGTTATATACCAAAATGTTCGGGAAGGTCTGCTGCTTCAAAAAAGGCGGGAGCCTTTCATGGGACGATATAGCATTTTTCGTAATCCAAGATGGCGTCCAAGATGGCCGCCATAATTTATGAACACACATGATAGTATATTATGTAATGTGATTTTTTTATTTATGTATTAACTGACAGGTTTTAGCCTGGATATTATTCATTTGATGATGTACATTAACTGGACATACTGAACTGACCACTAAAAGGTCAAGGTCAATGCCATTTCAAGGTCAAATCATGAAAAATAGCTGAAAAATAGATATTTCTTCTCTAACTTTCTTGTTTTAGCAAATGTATTGTATTCAAGTGGGCATTAAATGTGATAAAATAGTTTGTTAACATATATTCTTTAATTATCAGTTCAGTTTTCAATTCAAAATACTAAATCTGACATTATTATGCATGTACACGTTGACTGAGTAGGTATTCTTAGGTAACTGCATCCGTAATTTAAAATTCTAAGTTTTCTAATAAAAAGTTGTCATTCTAATAGTACATATATAAATAAGTGTTTGTATCAACATTGCTTGCATCTTATTTATAATTTTTTTAAATGAACTTGAATCCGACCACAAGGTCAATGTCATTTCAAGGTCAAATTATGAAAAATAGCATGAAATTGAATATTTCCTCTCTAACTTTCAAAATTCTTGTTTTAGCAAATGTTTTGTATTCAAATTGGCTTTAAATGTGATATTATAGTTTGTTAATATATATTCTTTAATTATTAGTTCAGGTTATAATTCAAAATATTAAATCTGACATTATTATGCATGTACACGTTGACTGAGAAGGTATTCTTAGGTAACTGCATCCATAATTTAAAATTCTGAGGTTTCTTATATAAAGTTGTCATTCTAATGGTACACATATAAATAAGTGTTTGTATCAACATTGCTCCTGTCTACTCTATATTTTTTTCTAAATGAACTTCAATCCGACCACAAGGTCACTTCAAGGTCAAATTATGAAAATTAGCGAGAAAATTGATTTTTTTGTCTAATTAGCAAGTTTAAGAAAATGTTTTGTATTCAAGTTGCTATTTAAAGCGATAAAATACCTTATAAGCAAATATTCTGTAATAATTAGTTCAATTTGTGATTCAAAATATAAAAAAAAACTGACATTATTATACAATGACACGTTGGCCGAGATGACCTTTTTAGATAAAAGCTTCCATATTTAAAATTCTAAGTTTCAAATACATTTGTATGGTTCAAAGTTTTCATTCTAGTAGCATGATTGATTTGATTATTGATTTGTAAAAGCATTACTGTAGCGATGTTATAAAATGTATTCTAAATGAACTTGTAACCAACCACTCAAGGACAAAGTCAATGCCATTTCAAGGTCAAACTACAACCTTTGAAATACTTGAATATTTGATATTTTGTTGCAATGAAATGAGGTATGTTGTAGATCTACATTGCATTTTTGTAAATGGGATAGCAGGTATATGTAGTGCAATTCATTTCATTAGAAGACACATATTTTAATAGAAATTGAAAATCAAATCAATTTTTGTGACTGAAAATTATTTGGTGGAACATTTTTTACGCAATTTATACACAAATATACGAATGTACAAACAAGTATCAATGGATAACTTATTTATCAGCCTGGAAGAACAGTGTGTGATGTTGAGCGGCCAAAATAATGCCAGTTTTACTATGACAACAGCACATTTATAACATTTAAATAAAATTCTTTGGAAGGGTTGCAAACTGGGACCCGAATATACCATACTGACCCATTTCGCACAGATCTGTAATTATCAAAAAGTTGTATTTCAATTTTTAAGTGTGGAAATATACTCGAAACAACACATACTGGTAGTTTGTTTCTTTTAAAATTATGAAGTATTTTGTCAGTGTATTTTGTTGCAGATTACGATAGGCTAAGTGTTCATACCATTTCATTAGCAGTTTGAGTAATAGAAATTTATGATTAATATTAATTTCACAAATCAGTCAATTCAATGGAAATTTCAATATGGCAATCAAACATTAAGTGCAAGTATGCTTCAAAATTATTTTCAAATCATTTCTTATTATATATACTGTAAAAAAGCAATAGTAACAAAACTGCATAGAGCAATATAATAATAATAATAATAATAAAGACTTTATTTTACGAGGAAACTTATTTGACAATATACGAAACAATCAATCTTCCATAAGATCCTCAACAATGAGCAATGAACAATGAACTAGAAAAATAACTATGCCAAGAAAACAATGATATTTGATATTTTGATATTTTGGCCCCTATGATGTCTCACAATATAAGTTGAAAAATTCATAAAAGAGTGTCAGTGAAAGGATTTGAAAAAAAAGAAGGTATACCTATGCATAATTATAGAAACATTATCAAGACAATATCTACAGCTGTAATTAAACAAAAACGCTTAATCCGATATAGACACACCATAGGAGCCAGCGTATCATTATACATGTGAACGACATAATCAATATACTTAAAGCAATGGCATTTTAAAAACATAATACACAAAGGAATAATTATGCAGACGGATATATAGATTATTATACCTGCAATAGTAATGTTTGCATGAAGTTTGCTAGCCAGTCATTAGGTTGTAGCAATAGCATGGGATGTTTCAAAGTATGATGGCTTCACCCAGTGTAGATATAAAGTTTTAAAATGTTGAATAGAAGTAGAGTTTTTGATGTAAAGAGGGATAGAATTCCATATTGAGGTGCCAGAGAAAACAAAAGTATGGCGAAATAACTCGGTGTTGGGTTTTGGACTGTACAATTGGTATGTAGAAGAAGAACGTAACAGTCGTGAATGAATATCTGTAGTAAATGTAAATGCATTCTGAAGATAATCTGGTGCATCTCCTCTGAGAGTCTTGTACATTTGGATAGCTTTCTGATAAATAACACGCTCCTAACCGTTGGGGGACAAACACAAACACATCATCCTTTCCAATAAGGGGATTCTATACACTAAAAGGTACGTGTATAGGCATCCCCGATCCTACTTACCAGTTCCTACTACCAATAATTTAGCCATCATAGGCTGTAAGGTGTACTTACATCAACTAAATACAGTCGTACCAAACCCTACATGGTATTAATCACGACGGATTACAACAAAACCAGCTTGCATGCCCGAATCACCACCGAGTACACCTATTTCAGGATCTAAGTGTTCTCAAACCACTGCATAGTGAACCCAGGCCCTATATTAACTTAACAATGGCGCGTCCAAACAGTTCGTACAAAACAGAGTACTTAAAATTGTCCATTAAAACCACTACTATAGGGCTTTAAATGCCACCAGCAATATCTGAAGACCTATGGGATACTGAAAACGAGAGTACAGCCGTCATATGTCGTACATGTATGCAGTACTCCCATCATTAACATGATTGTATTTCACATTTATAGTATTGAATTTCTCTCAATGGTTTCTCAAAATATCCGTATATAGCTATACAGCCGTATCAGGTCATAGGTGTTACTTGCCAGTACCAATCAAAGCCATATCTGCCCAACATCGGCTGTTAAAACCACTGAGTATGGCCATATAAGACCGTACGAATTACTCTGTACCACTAAGTACAGTCATATTGGGTCCAGAGGGGGAACTGTTCCAACTGAAGTGGTGCTCACAACCACTGAGTTCAGCCATATTAGATCATACAAGGTACTCACCACTACTGATTTCAGCGAAACAAGGTGGTTTGGTGAAAATATGGTTCAAAAGTACAGCCATTCAAGGCTCAACACCACCATCAGATACAGTCATACTATACTCATACCATTGAGTATAATCATATTAGTACATATACCTGGCCCGATGTGGTACTTGCCACCACCTGTAATAGCCATATAATGTCCAAATGAGTACATGCACCAACTGACTACAGCCATTCCAGATCATATAAGGTACTCAATGCCACCAATTACAGCCACACCAGAATTTAGGGACAGTCATTATGGGCTCTATTGAGTAATCACCCCCACTTAGTGAGATGTTAAGCTGGAATGATAGTTTCATCCTCTAAATGCAGTCCTACCAGACATTACCTGATACAATCCATTACCAAGTACAACCATCCTAGGCCCTATCAAGTGCTCACATCTTTTGTGTACAGCCACACTATGCCATAGATATACTCACATACACTGAGGTAAGTCATCCAATGTCCTGTCTGTTACTTAACACTGTAAAGTCCAGCCATCACATGTCATATATAGATTTCAACTCCACACCTTTCAGCAATTCCAGAACCTTGTTGGTACCAACCATAAGCCATTATAGCCAAATACAGCCATAGCAAAATTAGGTACCTACCACTACTAGTTACCAAGCACACTAGTTACCAAGCACAAAGGGATACTCAACCACCACAGGGTACAGCTGTGTAAGGCCCAATAGATACTTACCTGTAGTGTCATCATGTCCGAGTAAAGTCACATCAGGCCCTTACTGGGTCTCATGGATATATGCAATACTTGTCAACCCTGCATGCGATAGTACCTCACACATAATCAGGTCCAAATATATATGGCACACCAATTCATACCCTGGTGGCAATGGATAACATTATGAATGGGGGTATTGAGAGTGATTAATATAAGTTGAAAACTTGTTTCACAATCGACCTCAATAAATGAATATAACCTTGATCTGTGGTTTCATAAAGTTGACTGGAACAGCCATTCGTGGCTACTAGTTAACTAGTCTCTATTTGACGGAAGTGTCCTAGTTGCTACGTGTACAACAAACGAACAAGTTTCTTTATAAGATGTGTTACACACACAAGCATCACTGACAGATATAGAAATATTAGCCAAGGGTTTAAAACGAATGTCGAAAGCAGACATGTAAGGCCGCACTCAACTTAACCAGCTGAGTACAGAAACAGTAAACAGTACTTCCAGGAAATAATGTTCTGTCCCGATATTGTTTATATATTTTGTGTTTCCCTTAAATATAGACTTCTTCTAATGAAATAAATTACATTTAGAGTACCTGCTACCACATCTATAGTAAAACGATAGATGTAGATCTACAACATTTTGCATATATGTATAATTTGCCACTAAATATCAAATCTTCACTCTTCAGGTACGTTTGTAATTTGACATTGAAATGACATTGACCTTGAGTGGTCCTTTTCAAGTCAGTTTAGAATACATGTAAAAGTTTATAGGAATAACATTTAAACAAACATTTAATAATATCATTACAATGAAAAATTTATATTTGAAAACTTGGAATTTTAAAAATGGAAACATTTATCTAGAAATGTCATCTCGGCCAACGTGTCAATGCATAATAATGTCAGTTTTTTATTTTGAATCACAAATTGAACTTATTATTACAGAATATTTGCCTACCAAGTATTTCGTCGCATTATATACCAACTTGAATACAAAACATCTGCTAAAACAAGAAAAAAAGAGTGAAATATCCAATTTTCATAATTTGACCTTAAAGTGACCTTGACCTTGAGGTCGGATTCAAGTTCATTTAGAGAATATTGTAGAGTAGATACCAGCAATGTTGATACAAACACTTATTTATTCATGTACCATTAGAATGACAACATTATATAAGAAAACTTTGACTTTTAAATTATGGATGCAGTTACCTAAGAATACCTTCTCAGTTAATGTGTACATGCATAATATTGTCAGATTTAATATTTTGAATTATAATTAAAGAATATATCTTTACAAACTATGATATAACATTTAATGCCAATTTGAATACAAAACATTTGCTAAAACAAGAAAGTTAGAGAGGAAATATCCATTTTCATGCTATTTTTCATAATTTGACCTTGAAATGACCTTGACCTTGTGGTCGGATACAAGTTCATTTTAAGTAAATTATAAATTAGATACAAGCAATGTTGATACAAACACTTATTTATATATGTTACATTAGAATGACAACTTTTTATTAGAAAACTTAGAATTTTAAATTACGGATGCAATTACCTAAGAATACATTCTCAGTCCACGTGTACATGCATAATATTGTCAGATTTAATATTTTGAATTGAAAACTGAACGGATAATTAAAGAATATATGTTTACAAACTATTTTATCACATTTAATGCCTACTTGAATACAAAACATTTGCTAAAACAAGAAAGTTAGAGAGGAAATATCTATTTTTCAGCTATTTTTCATGATTTGACCTTGAAATGGCATTGACCTTGACTTTTTAGTGGTCAGTTCAGTATGTCCAGTTAATGTACATTATCAAATGAATAATATCCAGGCTAAAACCTGTCAGTTTATACATAAATAAAAAAATCACATTACATAATATACTATCATGTGTATTCATAAATTATGGCGGCCATCTTGGACGCCATCTTGGATTACGAAAAATGCTATATCGTCCCATGAAAGGCTCCCGCCTTTTTTGAAGCAGCAGACCTTCCCGAACATTTTGGTATATAACACCTCTTGTTGCCTTTCATGGTAAGGTAAAGTTGAAAATAGAGCACTTTTATCCTAATAGTCACCAGACCATTAGGTTGGCACTATATGACACCCAATAAAAGGCGGTTCCTAATCCTAACCCTTAACTGATTGGAAGCCTAACCCCAAACCTTTTTCTGGCCTTTTTGGGAAAAAGGCCCCTGTCCAATTTGGGAATTTTGTGTCGCGGATTTTTACAAATTGGGAAAAAAAATTTGGGTCAGATTTTTTTGGGATTTTTTTTTCAATTGGGATTTTTTTTCACCAATTGGGAATAGAATTTGAGGCCGAAATTCGGCCTCACACAATACCAAGAAAAAGGTCTGAACCCTAACCCCCTAACCCTTAACTGATTGGAAGCCTAACGCTAACCCTAACCCCTAACCCTGGGGTAGCCAAATACCGGGTGTCATATAGTTTTAATCAGTCATCAGTTACATTCAGTTCACAGCCCCCCCCCGTTCCTGGGGATTGGCCAGGAAGTTTTACTTCTCAGTTCCGTGTTGTCAAAACAGTTTAAACCCCATCCTTCCAAGACCCTTGGGGACAGCTGATAGTAAAATCTCAAGTATTTCCCAAGCCCCTGATAACTAAATATTGTCCCAGTGATTTAATTATTAATTTGGAGAGCAAATACAAACATTTCGGATTCCCTGGCAGTGCGGGGGAATCTTGAAAGTATAAACACGGCTGTTTCCCTGGCTATCCTCCACCCGTCCCGATTGTTTGGCGGACTGTATTGAGAATCCAATCGAGACAAACTTATTGGGTTGAATCGAATTTCAGTGAGACTTTGCATCTCCAGGCAATCTATTAATTAATTTAACACGAAAAACCTGTGTAAAAGCTATTAAAGCATACTCAACATCAGTTTGTTAGTATGCATATTTATGACATTTTCACTGGAAATTTCGTTTTAATATGCTTCATGGTTAGAAATACCAGTCCTGAGGGGAGTTGGGAGTGCCATAAACAGAAATGTGCGGGATGTTATATTATGTCACATGACAGCTTGGTGCACATACTTCCGTTATGAGTTATAAGTTGAGCAATGGAATATATATATGCATTTATTGTATACATGTGTTAATTTAAAAATACTAGAGGCCAATTGTGTTTTTAAGGGTACCCACTTCTGAGATCAAAATAACTACGATTTTTTAAAACCATGTTATTTGCAAAGTACAACCTATGTGAAGTTCATTTTTGAGTCGAAAAACATAGGCTAATGACTTACTTTTTTTGCTATATCCAATCGAAATGACCCACTTCAAAATGGCCATTTTTGCGCAAGTAGCCATAGAAAAGGGGGTAGGGGTAAAGAAATTGCTTATACTTAAAGATATGTGCCCCAAAATTACCCTAAGACAGTCAGAATTCAAGTATTAATCGATATACTAAGATAATAACTCATAAAAAGATTGAAAGTTTCACAAATAGTACCAGAATTGTAGTTTAATGGGCGTTTCAATCAAGTATTAATTGTCTAAAAAATGGCGCCAAAACGGAGCAATATTCAAAAGTTTAACCAAAAAAATATTGTTGAAATAATAACTACGATTTTTTATGACCATGGTAAAATGAAAGGAAATTATATTGTGTTCCAATAGGAAACATCAAAAATATATGCTAATGTGCGTTTTAGAGAGTTATAACGTGAAATGTGTGACCTACCCCTGTTTGAAACAGGAAAAAGACAAATATTTGGTAAATTTTTTCACTTTCATTCCACATGTCATGTTTAATCAACTGGATAACCACTGTACATATGATATTATTTATTTGAATTTGTAATATCATGTATTTGTTCATTCATAGCGTTCAAAATGTACCAAATTGACTCAAAACCATGTTGAATTACCCCACCCACTTTTATAACATGCAAATGGGTCCTTTCATTTTCTCACATCAAAAAGCTGTTGTTACAGTGTAGCCATACCACGTGACCATGACATCACAAACGGCTATAAACCCAAGTAATTTTTTGACAAAAAAACGTCGACTCGGAAAGGAAAACAGGCGTAAGTATTTTATTTCTTCATCGATTTCTATGACATATAGCCCATGCTAAGCGGAAACTGATCAACTTTCAACAAAATATAGTGGCTCTATCTGTAGCTGGACCGTTTTTGCAAACATTCGGTGAAACCTTCGATTGAGCTTGTGTGAAAGCGGACTACTTTGCCAAGCCGTTCTGTTTTTCTTGTATGATCTGCTTTAATCATGCCTGAACACTAATGTTTAAGCCAATCGGTAATACAGGATGATATTTTGCATCAAATAAGATACATATTGAGACAATGCATGGCAGTAATCTTACATTTCCCTTCAATTTCTATTTGTGGCTACAATTGCAAGAATAAATTACCGGCTACAGTTGCAAGCTGTTTTCAAGATTCGCTACAATGCTAATCAGATACCAGTATTTGTCAATGATGCAATACAATGTTATTTATTTAGTTGTGTTTCATTTGTTACAGTTGAAGAACAAAACACGCTGGTAACGACTAAGTAGGCTACTAGCAATAGCAATATGCTGATTTTCTTCGGTTATATGTAACATGTTATATTTATTAAATCAAGCGTAATAACATTTATCCTTTTTGGCAAATACGCTTTCGTACGTGTAATTTTGGTGTTATCAGTGTAGACATACCACGTATATTAACTGTTTTATTTTTTGACTGTCATCTAAATTATTGGCACTCAGCCGATAATGAGTCCTGTCCATGCAACTTTAAAATATCCAACGAAAGGTCACAATTTTTTCTCGGACGTGTACATTTAGGACAAAAATTGTATTTTGAAGAAAAAAAAATCCATTGCCGGGTCAAGCGTCAATGATGTCTCGTTAAAATCGGTCAAACCTGTTTTTAACTGTATGTGGACAGATTTTTCTTGCATACTTAGCCTAATACTATTGTAATTTAAATAGGCACTCTCCATGTCAATGTTCTATGTATGTATTTATATTTATTGTACAACTTCGTGGATAACTGCAATAGCTGTTAGTATGGATAAACCAAATTGCATTGAATTCCGGCGAATACGTTTAGACCAAACGTCCACGAGGACAACGAATAGTTCCTGAAGATGAAATTCGCGACTTCCGAATGGTTCGGCATATCTTCGCGATGTTCTGGAACCCAACACTATCATTTCTAATAGCTACTGGAAGCTTTCCGGAAATATCTCGTTTAAAAGTTTACCAATTTGGACGCCGAATGTATTGTTCGCAACTGATTCGGGAGTGTTTCGTTGTAATATGAAAATCATCGGCAACAGTTTGGGTGTTCGGGAACCGATCGGCATTCATTCGGCATCTCCGGTACGACTTCTGTGAGACCTCGTAATGCTAGCCATCCCGAGTTGCTCCCGAACGAAAGCCGAACCGATGCCGAAAACTTTGCTAGCGCACAGAAGAGATGGGTTATACACATGGACGCTATTTCGATCATGTTAAGAAACATACCGAATAGGTACCGAAAGCACCAGCTGAAAACGGAAGGGATGCCGTCTTTCCCGAACAACAACGGAAGCAATGAGGTCAATGTATGACAGCGATTTTTATCAATACTAAACCTAACAGTACATTGACCCTATGGCTTCGAAATATTGCACACCCATTGACCCACAAATTTCGCCGAACAAAGGAAAGAACCGGTCAACCAGAACGAGCCCACCATAAATGTCGCCTCTCCTTCTTGTTCTTAAAATATAAAGTTTAGGCGAATAGTGATTCCCTTTTCCAGATGCATTAGAAAAGTCAATTGTAGGCGACTATCATCCAACGTGTTCAACTCCCTCAGCTGATGACAATATAGTAGTTTGGCATCGTTTAACCTTTCGGCATTCTATCGGCATAGAATCGCATTTACCCTTCCGCATATAAGTCTGCATTGTAACCGCCGCCTTTCCGTCCGATCGGCAAACATTCAGGGTCAAATCCTGAACCGTTGGCATTTAGGCGCGATACATTCGGCTACTTAGGATAGGTATCGCCAATTGTACCGCAACAATTCGTTCACCGATCCACGGATATTTCCCGAGCGAGTACGATGACAAAGCTTTGCACGTTTTTATCGATAAATGCTCCCAAATGGTTCCCGAAACGAGCGAGATCCGCACATTTTTATCGATAAATGAATCCGAAGGGCTCCCGAAACAAGCAAATTTTATTTGACATCCCTTCCTCATAGCATCGGGGTCTAGTGAACGACAGATCTTAGGTTCGTGAAGAAAGTTAATTTTCGGTGTAATAATAAAAGTATAAGGGTGTTTTATTCACATAGTCAAACAATCTCGTCTTAGTACTAACGTTATATATATCGTACTTTAAGGAGTCAAAAGTCAGAAATTTAAAAGAAGCTCCAAGAAGACAGTCTCTCGTCTAATATTTCACCATATCTCTTATAACGCATGATGCATTTTGGTCCAACAATTCACTCGTAGTTTGAATTCACTTAAGAAACATAGTTTTAAATCGTTTAACTTATTTTATTTCAGATTGTTGCACAGAGAAAAGTGCCTATTGTGTTCTTTGTGTGTCAAGGATCGAGTTCAAATACAAGAAGAACCAGATAACATCATTCCTGTCTGGGATATTTCATCGTCGGTGCAAATTCTGTGGCGTTTAACTTCGTTCGTCTTTTGATGCCCAGGTTAAGAACTGTATGGTCGATGTCGCTAACCAAGCATCTGAATGGGGTTTAGTTTCGTGATGATTTTAGACAGAATATATAAGTCCTTTTATTCTGTCATCACTGAAAATAATAAAGTAAAATCGTAATATTTAAGTAATATTTAAAAGTGTTTTCTTATTGGAAAATATATTTTTGTTTCCTTGTATTTTGTAGAATGTGTTTTTTCAATGGTTTATAATTCTTAACAATTGTACGATAGTCAGTGCGACAACAAACGCCATTAATGTCATCCACAATTTTGCTATAGGCTAATGATTCATTGGTCGACTGAACCCAAATGATACTTACTGGACACGTAAAAGCTATGTTGATTCAATTAACATCTTATAACAAGACAGTAATTGTACGTACAGAAAAGAGGCAATTAGTTTCTTGATTGTAAATTAAGTTTTCACACATGATCGGTAACAGTTGCATTGCATTGTAGCGAATTCTGAAAATAGCTTGCAACTGTAGTCGGTAATTTATTCTTGCAATTGTTGCCACAAATAGAAATTGAAGGTAAATGTAAGATTACCGCCATGCATTGTCTCAATATGTATCTTATTTGATGCAAAATAGCATCCTGTATTACCGATTGGCTTAAACATTAGTGTTCAGGCATGATTAAAGCAGATCATACAAGAAAAACAGAACGGCTTGGCAAAGTAGTCCGCTTTCACACAAGCTCAATCAAAGGTTTCACCGAATGTTTGCAAAAACGGTCCAGCTACAGATAGAGCCACTCTATTTCGTTGAAAGTTGATCAGTTTCCGCTTAGCATGGGCTATATGTCTTAGAAATCGATGAAGAAATAAAATACTTACGCCTGTTTTCCTTTCCGAGTCGACGTTTTTTTGTCAAAAAATTACTTGGGTTTATAGCCGTTTGTGATGTCATGGTCACGTGGTATGGCCACACTGTGTTAGACCTAATCTTGCAAGGAATCTTTAAAACTACTTGATTCTGTTTACAAGGAAGTCCCATACACTTCTTAAATTTGAAACGGTTGTCATGGCAACAGTTATTCAGAAATAGAAAAAAAGTTGATTGTTGGCTTTATGTCATGCATATATTGGTGTAAAATTCATTGAAATTGTGTATATTCATTATTTTTTATGATAAATAAACTCTTTAACATATACATGAGGAAATAAATGTCCAGACCAGGTATGATGTGCAATTTAACATAAAATCTTCATTTGTAACCCCCATCTTTGACCGTGGTTGGAGGCGTAACACACCAAATGTTGTCATTTTGTTGACAAACTTGTATACTGTGACAGTTATTTGAGAACTGTTGCTTTCATGAAAACCATACAACTGGTAATCACATGAAATGGCAAGATACTATGGAGATGGCAGAGTATGCATTGCCATACATCAACAGTTCCGTTACAATCGACTGGTCCAGTTGTACATCTCAGATCTCAAGCCAGTCATATGTTGGGATAGACTGTTGCAGGAGAATTGTATGGTTGGTTCTTGGAAAACCAGTTTAATCAACTGGTATCATATATAACTACACGCTTAATTGGAACAAATAAATGAAATTCCAACAAACAAAGTTGTTTAAGGTATGCAAGTGTTGATGAACACTTTCTATGGATGAAAGTTCAATTCTTTTTGAAAATACCAGAAAAATCTTAAAATACTGCATAGATGTTTTTCATGTAAATAACATAATGCAGTTGTTTCTCTAAATACTGTATTCATGACTGTAATCAGTATTTAATTCTACTGACAAGTTTCATCCATTGCAATACATGTTCTGTTTCAAAGAAATACAACAAAAGATTAAATAAAGTATAAGTTTATTAGCTCATAAAAAGTAAGTCATAAGAGTATGATTTCTGTCAGCCATTCATTTTAAAATAAACAAGAGATGTGTGTAAAACATGTATGCAGCCCAATAGTAAAAAAAGTACAGGTCACAGTGACTTTGACCTACTGACCTCAAAATTAATAGGGGCCATCTACTGTTGCTGACCAACCTCCATGTAAAGCTTGACGTGAGTGGGAACCATGTGGTCTACTGACCGACAGACTTGAGCACAGCAATAAACCCCTCATCAACTTTTGGGACATAATAATAACTCTTTAAAGATACAATAAACCTTTGCATCTCTTAGTCAAGACTAATTAGCAACAATTGAATGGTAATTATAGTATAACATGTTTAAATATACCAATAACCCTTATTGATCACTATTGGACCCCCACAAATGCACCAAATCAACCAAGCATAAATAATCCATAGCTGACGGGACAGAGTTGTTCCCATCATAGTGAAATTAAAGAAAAAATATAATCCAACTATGTGTCAGTATTATGCTGTTTTGCAATTATCCACAACTATAATTACAGTTAGTCTTGTGTGAAAATATGCCACATGGTATAATACGTGTATGTAATACAAAGACTGCAAGCAAGATTCAGAATTTTACTAATTTTACTGTTGCTGGGAAGCCCTCTCTAAACAGGTTCAATACAAATAAACAAGAGTGCTCGCTCACCTGTTGAACAATGATCTATATACCAGTAAAACATACAGTCTGACCTTATTTCATGAGGATTGGATCAAATCAGGGGACAAGGTTTATCCTAAGATTTGACCTAATGACTTAGTTCTTGACCTGACATGACTCAGATTTGAACTTGGATTTGCCTAGAGTTTTATGTAGGATTGCATTCTGACTAAGTGTCATGAAGATTTAATAAAAACTGTGACCTCTAGGCTTTAGAGAGAACAAAAGGTTTTTCTAAGATTTGACCTAATGACCTAGTTTTTGACCCAACAAGACCCAGTTTTAAACTTGGCCTATATTTCATTGAGAAAAATATTGTGAATAAGTTTCATGTACATTGGATAAAAACTGTCAGGTTTGAACAAAATGCTTTTCTAAGATTTAACTTAGTGACCTATTTTTGACCCCAAATGACCCAGTTTTAAACTTGGTATAGATTTCATGGAGAACAGCATTGTGACAAATTTTCATGAAGATTGGATCAAAACTGTTGCCTCTAGAGTGCACACAAGCAAATTGTTGACGAACGACGGACAGAGAGTGATCACAAAAGTTCACCTTGTCACTATGTGACAGGTGAGCTAAAAATAATCTGATGAGAGACAAAAGGTGGTCTTCACAGTCATACAGGCTTTATAATAAAGGTGGTCTTTAAAACAGGTTTGAGTCTTTGACTATATGTATTATAAATGCAATATAATTGTATTTGATTTTACACATTTTATATATCTGTAGTTCTGCACTAGAATTATCAAATTTAAATAATTGCACAGAGTAAATATAACTTTCAACACTAATTCAGAGTCTAAAAATATTGGTATAAACATCTTGTGAACATTTATTGTATTTGCTTCTTAAGTATAGTCTATATCAAAGTTATGCTCTTGATATGCTAAATCATTGGCATAATTATTTAACATAGAGCCTTCAAAATGTCTGGTAGGAGTGTCTTCATGAGCTTTTCACATTATGATCATCTGGTGTCTTCAGAGAAAACTGAAAGTAAACAAATATAATTTTTATACAAAAGGGACACCAGATCATTCAACTATTACTGCAACAGAATGTGCAATACTCAATGTGATACAAATGTATATTAAGTGCAAATAAGTCATGTGCACTACATCTATATAATTATAGCAATATACAAGTCATGCATATAAATAAGAAGATTCCAAAACTTGCACACAGGTTTCACAGTATTGTCAATCCATTTAAGCTGTTCATAATGCCAGAGGCAATTTCACTCAAATAACTCTAAAAATAATGGTTTATAACATGTAACCGAGTGATCTATCATCTAGATTATATTCCAAGTTCTGGCAGGTTGTTTGTACTAAGTACCCTTCCTTGTACAGCTGACTTTTCATCCACAAATGGAGAAGTTGCTCGCTTTTTGTGGAAGGCAAGGATGCAGTCCAGGAAAACTGCTAAAGAAATCAGCTGCCATATATAACTTAAAAAGGTTGAGAAAATATAAAAAATTTATCATAAACAAGGTTTTATACATACTATAACAGCAAAGTAAAAACATTATTACCGGTGTTTGCAGATTGTATCCCGACTGATTGAAACCAGGCCAACATTTTCATGAGAGTACCAAATAATAGAACTGTACATAATAATTCTTCCAAATTAGGTTTTCATTGCTTTCCCTGTCACACTGGTCAAACAAAACCTGAAATAAACAAAACGAAACAAATATTAGACAACAGATCACACCTTTTCATAATTCTATACTGATGCATTGATCAGTGAAACTGATTTCTATATGCTTTCAAATTTATCCTCTTCACTGGATCATCCATATCATATGGGCGAGGCGACCTTGGCCCCAGAAGAGTTTTAGTTTTTGGGGATAGTACATTGAGTCATTCTTTAATAGGTGGGTGACAACCCAAAAGCACACTCCCAAATTGGATGGCGGACAGATGGTCAGGCAGCATATTTTTGGTGCATAATAATAATGATATGTCTTTATTTTCGGTGGATAACATAATTGGTGAACCAATTTTCATTATAAAATGGCCCACAGGTGCATCAGGTTGTGGTTGTCTTGTGGCAATCATTGCTTCGTGAAGTTTGTCAGATCAAGATGTGGCTAAGGGACAAAGACATTTGTTGGGTACCACAGATCTGATGTCCACTAGACATTGGACCGACATCATACAAATCACAAAATTGATCTACCCGACACCATTTTTACAGGGGGTAGAAATGAGGGGAAGGCAGAAAAATTCTCTGGCTATCTGAACATGATTGTCGGCTACTTTTTGCCATTTTCTTCTTTGCTACTTTATAAATTTATATACAGTCGTTTCGGGTAATTCTGCGCATCGGGTAATTCTGCGCACTTTAACTTTCTATTTCTTACAGACTTTGCTGGGTCGTTTTTCTTCGGTCTTCCAGTGTTTTTGTAGATGTATGTTACTTATGTAAGGTTTTATAATCATTTCAACGAAATCGGAAAAGTATTTCTACGAAAATTTGACCAAAATGAGTGTCAACGGCGATTTTCGTTAAATTGACATACCACGTGACACATAATTGAATAAAAGCACTTTTGTAATGGATGATGGCTTTTCCTTTTTTGTCAACATTGTCTTAATGACTTATTATTTAGATACTGTGATAAATTTCTTATGAAAAAAATCTTTGAAACAGACTATACAAAAAACAATCCACCTGCGCAGAATTAGCCGAAAAAATTACGTCATGAAAACCGGGGGTCATCTTGTTTCGTGACGACATTTGACCTAGTTTAGGGAAGGTACGATGTTTTGAATTGTTTACATTTGCCAACGAAGGTTCCGTCTATCCAAACAGCACCATAATTTATTCTAAAAATAAAATAATCTCAAATGTAGAAAGCCAATACCTGTTAGGTGCGCAGAATTACCCGACAGCAGTGTAGCAGTGAGATATGAAATTAATTCATTAATTACATCGACATCAGCCGGGTGTCCAATTAATATTTATAAATAGCAGACGGTTTCCGAATGCAATACCAATTACCATATGTCATAACACCGATTAAAACCCGGCCAATTTCCCCGGCTATCAACCACCCATCCCTGGGCCGTGTATGCAACTGACAGGTAGATATATAAAAAAGAGAAGAAGAACTTAGACACATTAAATGTTTAATTTGTTTGGCTCTAGCACCCCCCTCCTAGAGCTATATGAGTTTTAGGCTAGAACAAGCACCCCACCCCCTACAATATTTAGTCTAATTCCCCTGGCATTTGCCTGCTCCCGAGTCCGTTGCAAAATATTGATTGGTTTTTTATTGAGTTAGTTTTGAGACATGTCAACTAATTGATTTTCAACTTACGATCAGTGACGATATGTAGCTGAATCATTGAATGCTGAAGGTCAGATCTGTCATTCTGTGAACTTCTGTGGCCTGACAACTTGAGTTTCTTGCTTCTGTCAACTTCCACAGTAACGGTGTTCGTTAAACGGTTGGACCTGGCCATGTATTAGTTGCTCACGTATTCTATGACAACATTCTATGATTCTATTCGCACACATAGTGTTTTAAATCCACTTTTTATCACGACGATTCGTTTTCATTTTAGTGAAAATTTGCATGTGACGTAAAGCAGTTTGCTGTCGTAAAATTAAAACACTGACGAATCAAAATCATCACCACGGTTGTTTCCCTTGCAGTCGACGAAAATCGTTTTATTAATTTCTATTAATTTATATTTTTGGCAAAACTGTTTTTAATACGCAGAAGGACAGCTAAGATATCGTTTTTAAGACCGTCGCAAATTCCGTAAACATGCTGCGCGAAAAGATGCGCAGACGATGCAAAATCGTCAACTGTGGGTACCCTTAAACTGTTATTAAAGCTTTAGTATTCAATAATATTATTTATGCTCACAACATAAAATTAGTTCACAAAATTAATTTTACTGATACATGTTTATAATGTTTACATTCAGGTACCATGGTTAATGTGATAGACTTACTGAATGTAATTGTCAACAGATGAGAACACTCAGCATCACTTGACTGCATTTAAAAGAATTAATGAAGCGAATATATATGGTCCACCTTATGGTTGAGAGGAACATAACAACAAAGGAAAAGATCATGACATGTTTTCATTTGAAGATATGTAGAGAAATTCAATGTTGATAAACTGACCCGGACAAAATTACATGCTTGTCAAGTAGTCACAATGTGGCTCAGTATTAAGGTTGGTGCTTACTTCTTTCTCTGTACTGCATAAATATTGCAATTTTGCAGGGTTGGCAAAGTATTGACCGCCTGGTTTTTTCCTGTCCTGGAAAACCCGGTTTTTCCCAGGCTTCCCAGTAATTCCCGCCGGGCTGGGTTTTACGCTTAAAACCCAGGTTTTTGCCATCATTATAATGGGCTCTATAAATGGCAAACTTTACATCCAGATATCAGTTACTATTTGAGCCAAGTTTGCCTATTGCAGAAGCATTGTATACAGTTATGTTAATACTGTTTGCTACTGCTGTAAGTGTTAATGCCACTCTATTGCTTTTGCAAGTGAATAATATACAATTGTTATACTATTACAATGGTTATAATTTATCGCTAAGTTTTGACTACCACAGTTTTACTACATGAATTTGATTGTATTAAATCACTGAAAATGCAGTACATGCCTGCTAAGTTAGGGTTCCCACGGTCAGGGAAAAGTCTGGGGGGGATTTTTCAAGGTCAGGGAAAAGTCAGGGAATTTTGAAATTAGTCAGGGAAATTCGGAAATTAAGCAAAAGTCAGGGAATTCTTCATTTAAGATCTCATTCAGTGTCATTTCATATGACGAAAATACCTAAAACTAAGAAAAAATTAATCGCTATGCTTGCTTGGAATAATCTTAAATTAATTATATATTATTACTTTGTGTTAAACAACAGCACTAAACGTGCTACCTGAAACATTTTGGTTTCATATAAAGCAAATATAACCTCCTTTTCACTGTTTCTATTGTGCTATTTTGCTCTAACAAAAAGGCCAGATCTATCGCTAAAAAGTCATCTGTCTGGTCAGGGGATTTTGTCTAAGAATATTTTTGGGAACCCTGTAAGTCCAAGACATAAACTTGTACATTCTACCATATATCATTCATTGAATTTAAAACATTTCAATTATTGTACAATGTTAATTTTTTTTATATATTGTACTTGTATATAGTATGTAATATGTCCTCATGAGATAAATTCCTGGTTAATTTGAGCACTTTGTACAAAATCGCAAAATTAATTTGTCACATAAAAGATGCAAAGTAATAGTTATACAATTTAATAATTATTTCCTCTTTTGCTTACAGTACATCATTCAAGCTTAGAAACACCGCCGTAAAATGACTTGAGAGCTGTTACACACCTGGCAACATGTTCTCTGTTCCATGAAATGTGAATCAAACAATAATGCAAATAAAAAAGTGTGATCAAGACACCGTTCTGCAGAAAGAAGACAAAGAACAGCTATTATTGGTAATTTGCTGTCTTATTTATGATTTTACTTGCTGCTGCACAGCACACAAGTTGTAATATCATCATTAGCTCCACTTTTCGAGGATAAAAAGAGCTGTTGTCATAGCCTGATCGTCTACGTTGGTTAAGTTGATTGTTAGTAAATGTTAAGCTCAATTTTCTGGAAACTACTGTACGAGAGGTATCGACTTGAAACTTAACATGTGCATGTACCTCCATGCCATCTAAAACCTCTACCTAATTTTAGGTCAAGGTCGTCATGAAGGTCACCATGACCTTAGGTTAAGTTAATTGTTACGGTCAATTTCTTTGAAACTACAAAAGGTATCAACTTGAAATTTCACATGTGCATGTCCTCAATGGCATCAATGCCATCTACAACCCATGCCTATTTTAGGTCACTAGATCAAGGTCACTGTGGTCTATGGTTATTTATTGTGAAGTTCAATGTCTGGAAAACTGCGAGAAGTATCAACTTGTATCTTCACATGTGCATGTACCTCATTGCAATCTACAACCTCCACCTACTTTTGAGTCAAAGGTCAAGGTCACTATGCCCTTTGGTTAAGTCAATTTATGAAAAACTAAAAGAGATATAAACTCGAAACTTGACATGTACATGTACCTCGATGCCACCCACAACCTCTACCTATTTTCAGGTTAAAGGTCACCATGGCCTTTTTAATTCAAAATTAAACCTTGGTGAGGGACACCAACTTTTAAAAGTCCGGTTCCCTCTGGGATGCCAGTTAAAAAAGTTAGTGTCAAGGCCTGAGGATGTAAACCACATACTTAAATTTACTGTCAAATTGGATTAAAGTCGAGCATTCAGTACTCATTGGTGGTTACTTACACTAGGTGCTCTTGTTTGGTTTTGGTTCTTGTCTGCACAATTTTGTTGGATCGATTTTAATGGGGCTGTTGACCTAGGTATATATATACTTTAATATAGTTTTGTTTGCACTATTTGTGGTAACTAATAGTTAGACTGCATTGAAACGTTGCGTGGCTTATCTGGGCAAAGGTAGTTATGTGGATACGCAATGATCAGATAAGTTTTGCTAATGAACTTCAAACAGAACTTAGCACTGCCAAATTTAGACGAATTTGAAGCATATGTTGTGACCCCTATATTGTTAACATGCATGACGTCATAAAAGCGATGTGACATCACTTCCATTTCTCATTGGTGTATAGACTTACATACAACAGTGAATAAGATATGTTCTTAGTCGATGTTGGCAAAATTGTTGATTTTGTTTATTGGTTTGAAGGAATTCTTAATGTATGCATATTATATCATTGCAGATGAGGTGACCTACAATTCTGACCATGTTGTAATGTGGTGAAGCAACTAAAGATGAGAGTGGCACAGCTTTAGTTTGAGGTAATTGTTTGTACCTGTAAAAATGACAGAAAGTATTTTAATCTGTCATTTAAAGTGTATAGAGCTATATTCTAACAGTCATTCAATGTCAAAATAATTACTTGCATCGTTTTAAGTATGATATTAGACTACCTTAATTGCAAATTAAAACTTTGGACGGGTTCCGTGTACATTGATTCAATCGTCGAAAAATAGACGATTCTTATAGTTTCATAAGGTGTTCTAGGAACACTTTCGTATGAAAATGGACAGTTTGCATGTCCAATAAATCACACAGAGAGATTCTGTTAAAACTGAAGCGAAAAATAACCTAATGGATGTGAAAGCATAATTGTGTTTTAGTTTTTGAAACTTACTTGTAAAAAATATGTTCCTATATAGCTCTATACACTTTAAGCAATATTCATTTACAGTGTAATTTCTTGACTGTATGAACTGCAATTATCATGATAATATGTAACTAGTTCAGTGAAGTAACATGTATGCACAACACAAACTGGACTTTTGCACTTAAGGTATAAGAATAGATACTTTATGTAACTATTTAGTGTGCTATTAATAAGATTTTTTATTTTTCTAATTGTTATGTATCTTAGTCGTCCATAGACTGGAATAGTTTATTTAAGATTTTCAATATTTATTGCCCAAAATTGACCTATCAATTTCAAATAAACATGCATTTCTGATAAGAACTTGAAAGGAAATAAATTCAATGGATGAAATGCTGGTGAGTCAACATCTTTCCATCAGTCATGGATGTTTATAATTATGTATGTCTTTTTATAGGTCAGATTGCAGATGTTATATCCACCAAGTTTGGGATTCCACGCGTGGAGGTCGAGGCAAAGAAAATGATGCATCGATGATCAATTTAGTTTAAGTGGTTTTTTAAGGATTTTGTGTTTTTTTTGAAGTGCTTGATGTGGATAATGATTTTGTGATCTTACTTACATGTATCTGTGTGTATATATACTGAGTACATCTAGAAACGCAACACAGGTGTTACTGTCAACACTTTTTCAAACTTTGTATGATTGGCAACCAAACAGTATTAACTTGATGATATTTTATTTCATGAACAATGCAACTGTAACATTGTTTTCATATAGTGCTACCGATCCGATTAAACAGTTGTTGTGTGTATAGTGCGGCTAAGAAGTAACGGAACACAAATGTGTAAAATCATAATTTATTCAGAATCGTTGTTCTACGTGAATTGGTCAAATCTTGATTAATTATTGATTGATAACATACACATGACGTCCAACAAGTTGTGTAGCAGTGTATGAATCAGTTTTAAACTTTGCCTGGAGATGGTACATGCGGAGTTACTGGTCCTGTCGGAGAGTTGTTTCACATGGATGACCTTGACATGGGTGGTTGTAAATGGTGCCAAAGTGCTAGTACAGTGTCTCCAGATGAAACATTGTCGGTTCATGACAATTAAGCCAAAGTGAACTTCCCATTTGACATATCCGTCATAGGCACCCGAATGGCCTGATTTGGCATATGTTCGGACTATTCTGACATTTTTATTCCGAAGCCTAGAACTTTTCTTTTGTGATTTTCTTTCCATTGGCAAACCTTACCATTGATTCGAAGCAATTTAATTCAAATTTTATCATGCGTAAATGGCGCACGTGGAGTTCGTGCGTTTTGTGATTTTCTTGATGCACAAGAGTTACGTAACCCGATCGATAAAATTTGGACAATAGCCAAGTTTCTAGGTGATTATGCAATATTATGACATAAAATTAAAAAATGTATGAACAATGGAAGTAAGAAAAAATCAAGGATGAAAACGTTGCGTTTCTAGATGTACTGAGCATATAAGTTATGTTTTGTTATTACTTTGTTTGATTTTTAATAGCTTCTTACAAGTATGGAGGTATTAACCTGAACATCATTATTTTATTATTATTTTGATATGTTGATTCTTTTTATGCCCCCGTATCGATAGATCGGGAGGCATATAGTGATTCACCTGTCCGTTCGTCCGTCCGTTCGTCCGTCCGGCCTGGTTAACCCAAATTGACCGTTTCTTCTAGCATCAATATGGCTTGCTACAAAGCTTTCAAATTTGCATTGATGTTGTATATGACCACTCTCCACACGCCTGTATCACTTGACTCCATTTTGACCTTCACCTTGACCTAATTTTGGACTTAGACTTATTGAAAGGCCAAATTCTTGGTTAACCTAAATTGACCGTTTATCTAGCATTAATATGGCTTGCTACAAAGCTTTTAAACTTGCATGGATGTTGTGTATGACCACTATCCAAACGCCTGTATCATCTGACTCCATTTTGACCTTCACCTTGGCCTAATTTTGGACTTAGACTTATTGAAATGGCTCCCACAGGGGGCATAAGCGTTTATTGAACGCAGTCTTGTTATTCCAACTATAAGTTTTTTGTGGGGGGTTAAAGATTATGTGGTGGCTATCTCATATGTAGCCTCCCTTTCTAAAATTTGGAAATCAGGTTTTTATTCCATGCAATTTTTTATATATATATTGTTTACTATTACATTGTCTTTCATCTTGGGCTGATCTTAATAAATTGGGAGTTTCATTACATAGATTGTCATTCAGGTGACTATATAGTAAAATAAGGTAGTGGGTTAAACAAAATGAAAATACCTAAGAATTCTCTCATTTTTAAGGTCAGTCCTGATATGCTTTATCTTAATACAGTACAACCTCTCCAGAGGGCACTGCTTTAGAGAGGTTTTACTGTAGTTAACTTTGAGTCAAATGTTGCTAATAATGATTTAAATTTGTATATTTATGGCAAAAAATGTACTATCTATTTATGTGATTTGTCTTTTTATCTGTATTTACACTTTCTTGTCTACAAATCCTAAGTTTTGGTTGGGTTTGACATGTATATATTATGTATTTTTTAATATCAATATGAAATCATTATTTTTTTCTAGTAAATAATTTATTTTATTGTTGTAGTTCTCTTATTGATTGATAAGTGAGTATAAATATATTTTTTGTCCAGCTGAAACACCCTTCAAACATGGATTGAACACATCTTAAATTCTGTGAAAAAGCATACATTAAATTTGCTTTCAAAAGGTATACCATTTAATTTAATTCAAATAAAAGTGAGTTTAAGGCGTGTTTTTACTAGGTTTTTTCATGTTTAAATGCGGGTTTAAACTGTGAAAAACGCGCTTTAAATGCGCTTTTAACACACTTTAAATGCGCTTTTAAGACGCTTTAAACTCACTTTTAGCTCGCTAAAAACACACTATAAACACACTTATTGAATTGAAAAAACACACTTTTTACAGAAGCGAGTTTTTTGTTGGTTAAAAGTGTGTTTTGAAAACCCGCTTAAAACACACTTTCTGGAAAAAAAATTCTTGAAAGAAGCGAGTTTTTAGACTCACAAAAAACACACTTTTAACACACTTCATAAAGAAGATGGCTGAAGCGGGTTTTTTAGACGCACAAAAAACACACTTTTAACTTACTTTCTTGAAAGAAGCGAGTTTTTAGACTCACAAAAAACACACTTTTAACACACTTCATAAAAAAGATGGCTGAAGCGAGTTTTTTAGACGCACAAAAAACACACTTATTGAGAAAAAACACACTTTTAACACGCTTGATAGAGAAGATGACTGAAGCGAGTTTTTTAGACACACAAAAAACACACTTTTAACTCGCTTCATAAAGAAGATGGCAGAAGCGAGTTTTTTAGACGCGCAAAAAACACACTTATTGAGAAAAAACACACTTTTAACACACTTCAAGAAGAAGATGGCTGAAGCGTGTTTTTTAGACGCACAAAAAACGCGCTTCTTGACAAAAAAAACACACTATAAACCCGCTTCATAAAAAAGCGAGTTTTTTTGACGCACAAAAAACACACTTATTTAGAAAAAACACACTTTGAGCCTACTTAAGTTGGTTAAAACTGCGTTTTTAGTGTGTTTTAAGCGTGTTTTTTCTGGTTTTAATCCAGAAAAACCCAGTCGGTAAGCTAAAAGACGCACTTTTAGCACGGTGCGAATACCGCAGCGTTTAACACGCTTTAAACGCGGTTTTAAACCGCGTTTAACACGCTTCTTGGAGAAGGGATATACCATTTATTTATAGCAAATCGACATATAAATATACCTTTAGCCATTTACAAGAAAACAAATATGACCTAGGTAAACACAAACACATATAAACAGCAATTTAAATATATCAAAACCAGCATCAATATAATTGTAAATAACAATATAAAGATCTTATGAAGCAGCAATTATTGACAGTATTTCCTGTCTCAATTTCATAGAACGAAAAATAAAAGTGGCCGTATTAACAAGTACCTTCTTGTTTTTTGAAAAAGAATATTTGCAAATTTATTAAGTGAAACCCATGACATATTTGTGAAGTACTTAATTCGGAATTCTCTATATAGAGAGCAACATAATAAAAAGTGATATTCTGCAACATTTTGTCTACAACATTTTGTGTACAAACTTTACATATTCTATCAGCTCTGTCTTCATTATTATATCTCCCACTTTCAATTTCAAGACGATGCAAACTTAATCTAAATCTGGACATTTCTTGTCTATAGTTTTCGTTTGACACATCATCTACGTGTAAATATTTATCGTACCCGAAAACAGTTTTGAATTTTATGTAGTATTGCATTTTAGTTTGTGAAGATAAGGTATCGTGCCATAATTGAATATATTGGTCACACAGCCTTTGTTTTAATTTAGGCAAATAATTTATGGTATCATCAAAATTGTTGAGAATATATCCAAACCCTAATCGTTCTATATTAGATATTATTGACATAGACCATGTCTGTGTATTCAGAGTTTGTAAATTTCGTTGCTCTTTAAACAAGCGGAACATTAGAGAATTTGGTGATTTCATAATTTTTATCCAGTATTTAATAGAACGTTCAATACAAATGAGTCACAATGGATAACGACATAATTCTCCAAATACAGCCGCATTTGAGGTCTGGGAACGTACTCCTAGAATATTCTTACAAAACTTTAAATGAATTTTGTCGACCTCGTGGTAGTTATAGACGCCCCAGACTTCACAACCATATAATATCATTGGCTTTACCAATGAATCAAAAAGCGACAGTTTACTTTTAACGTCAAAACTTACTTTATTAAAGACTGATAGAAGGCTATGGTAGGCTTTCATAGCTTGCTCATTTAGAGTTTTGACAGCACCGCCCATAGAGCCAGTATGAGTAAAGTTAATTCCAAGATAACAAAAATTATCCACTATATCAATTTGTTCACCATTTATATACCAGTCCAAGTTATTGTGAGATCTACGCTTTTCAAAAGTACATACCATTGTTTTTCTAACATTAATGTTTAAACCCCATTTACAAGAATAGGTATAAACATTATTTAGTTGCGCTTGAAGACTAACTGCGTCTGTAGTAAATAACGCTATATCATCAGCAAACAGTAACATATATATGGAAAGATAATATCGCTTTCAGTAAGATGATCGAAATTTACAGATTCATGTATATCGTTCAAAAATAAGATAAACATCAACGGGGACAGTGGCTCTCCTTCTTTCAAGCCTAACGTTACATCGAAGAAGTTAGAATATGTCATTGAATTACAATCTTTAATACATGATTGAACACTTCGATATATAGACTGCATCATTGAAATGGCTTTACAGCTAACACCAGATTGAACAAGTTTAATCCACAGTGCATCGTGTACGTATGACAGTGACAAATGCTTTTTCGTAATCAATGAAAACACAATGTAATTTACGGTTTTTCGATAGGATATTTTGTATAATAGAATGTAGAATGAACACACAGTCAACAGTACTGTGGTTATTTCTAAAACCAAACTGGTATTCATAAAAAAAATATGAGTCTTCGCACCATGAATTTATTCTATTACGAAGTGTTAAGAAAAATATTTTCGAAATAACATTTATCAATGTTATGCCTCTGTAATTTTTTGGGTTCTGTTTGTCGCCCTTTTTGTGAATTGGGACAATGACACCTTTGTACCAAAACTCAGGGTAAATACCGCTATCATAAATATTATTAAAAATAGTGACAAGATACGGAGATATAAACTCACTAGAATCTATGAAAAAGTCTGCAATATTGTTATCATTGTCAGCGCTTTTGTTTCTTTTAAGAGAAGACAGTGTTTTGGATATTTCATTTAAGGTATAAGGACAGTCTAATTCATCAATCCTTAATTCGCCTGGTCTTTGTTCATGGTCATCGGAGCGAAAAATATTTTTATTTTGTATATCGGATAGTTTGCTAAAATGTTCTACGAAATCATTGCTACTAACACCATTGGATGCACCATTTAACGTATTTTTTTATTAATTAATATATATCCAAAACTTTCGAGGATTAGATCTGCTCAATTTGGAAAGTGTTTGTTTCTCTTTGTAATGATATTTCCTCTTTGCTTTATTTTTTGCTTTACGAAATAGTGATCTACTTTCCAGAAATGAAGTTCTATTTTCAATAGTTACGGGCTACTCTTATATCGACGTTTGCATTGATAAAAATGTGATTTTGCAAGTTTACAACTTTCATCAAACCATAGTGATCGCTTCACTTTATGCTTCTTTGATTTATCTATTGTAATAGTTTTACCATTCAACTGAAAGGAAATATCATATACAAGATTTGAAAAATCATCGATTGTTTTTTTATGTCAGACTCTCCTGAAGTGAGACTCTCAGAGATATGGTCAAAAATATTCTTTTTCTCATTAAGTGTTTCATACAACAATTCAGTGTTATTGTCATCCCAAATTATCTTATCAAAACTCGATTTGTCACAGTTGAAACAAGACATATATTCAAAAGATAGTGAAAGTTCAACAGCACAGTGATCTGAAAATTCAGAAAGTTCATGGACATGCATATTTTCAAACATTGAAAAGTTATTGAATTCCCAATTGGAAATTTACTAATGATAATACATTATGTATTTAGCACCTATTCAACATAACTACAATTTCTCGTTCTCAAAAAATGTCGCTTTGAACCTCAAAAGATGGACTTTCAATATTTGAGTACAAGTATTGGTTATAACTTATAATTTTAGGCCCAGCTTTGTCATGTTGTCCTAAGGTTCGAGGTCGCGCCGTTGGACTGATACTGAGGTTGTCGGTCATTCGTCAAGGACCGCCTTTCCAAGCACACTGTCAGTATCATCGCATAGTAACAGGTAAACCGCCTGCTACGACCATGTGAAAAAGGGCAACACCATTGACAATCATAATTCCAGCACATAATATTTTCTTTAAGAATATAAACATGTTGAAGTGTGAGCATTTCTCAATGTAGTTGTGTTGTTCCTGATTTCTGTGCTCGGCTGGTAAGGATGCGTGCTGCCCTCCCTGACCGCTCTCCTCATACCTTGTTTGGTTGAGACATTATGTGTATTATGTTGTCTCTCTTGTTATGACAACTCCAGATCAGAAAGTGGATAGATTTAAGTACCGTATAGCTGGTTATTTCTGCGGGTGTAATATGTTGCGGTTTTTGCCCCAAAAATGGGGTGCGTTTATTTCTGCTAATTTTAATTACTGCTGATTCACTAAATGGCAAAAGAAAATTTCTGCGGTTTGCTATATGGTAAGAATTGACATACCCCAGTTTCATTCGCAGTCTAATACATGTACAAATTGTAATTAATTTTTACAGTCCAAACTGTGGATCATACTATGACATGACATAATTATCATTATACATGTACAAACAATGCTCGCTTAAATTATAAACACCGTTGTAACACCAGACAAACTGCAATAAACTATACAATAGCTAACTTAACTAAAGTCTTGTAAACAGAACAGAATAGAACATTTTATTTATAGACTTGAGCTATACAGCTCATCATCATACATAATATAAATGCATAAACATAATAAACGTGGAAGGTGAAGAAAAAAAGAAAGAAAAGAAGAGTTTATATTAAACAAGTATAAGAGTCATTGAGAAATCAATAGGATAGTATTATAATTATGCAAAGCATAAGTTTGGAGGTTGAACACAAAATGTGAAAACACACACACTTGCACAAACAAAAACACATAAAAACAATAATGTTAAGACTCTTACCAGATTTAATACTTACGGGGGCGTTCAAAAAGTACTAGGACTGGAACCCTCATTGATACAGTTTTAAACATTATACAACTATTAATACATAATATTGAATCGGAATTCAGTTGCGAAAAAATGATATCCGATTTATGGCGTGATTTTATCATGTCCGTTCAAAATATACCATTTTAAAACCATAGTAACATGCACCCGACGTGGCCCATCAATAAATACTGATAAACACTGATGTCGACTACGTAATGAGCTATATCTTCATGTAGTTAACTTAGCTCACCCTATTTACCTTCGATGTTAAGTTAATGTGTAATAGTATTATGTATTAGGAATTTAAACGATATGAAGTATATAGATAAACACATGTATGAAATACCATTAAAGTAATATACTAAATGTTTAGGTGCACACTGCTATATACAAAAATTATAATAAAAGTTTCTTAAAGTCGAAGACCCAGCCGTTTTACTCAGACAACATTAAAATACGAAACTCAGTTGGAAATTGAATAAAACATATTTATAAAAAACACCATGTAAAGTGACTCACAATTAATAGTACATAACAGTGTTTATGGTTATTCGATGAATTGAAGAAGACAATACTAATAAAAACGAATGTAAAATATTTCAATTACACCACCAATATTCAGACCAAACTGTTTTTCAAGAATGTGGAATGAATACATAACGCGTACAACTAATTGTATGTTTTCCATAGCTTCTCATTAACCACTGGTGCATATTATGCACATATTGTTGCCTGCAATCACACCACTGCAATAAATCAAACTACGACGCAATTAAGATAAGACAAGTGTTAGAAGTTTGATAGTACCAAATGGCAAACTATTATGTATTTCGGAGAATTTGGGCGGCCCGGTAGAATCTGCACATTCACCTTCACAAATATGTCAAATTAGGATTTTGAGTGAAGTAATAGATTGAAGTTTAAGTGTTTGGTATAATGAGATTACACATTATTATAATAATCAAACTACTAGTAGTATCGGTCATATAATGAATATATAAACAGAAGTGAAATGATACTTGTTTGATTGTACACAAACAATATACAACGATTGACCATAAGATAAAGTTGATTTGACAAGCTTTTTTCCTCTTGTTGGCGTAATTTGGATAACACTGAAGTGAAAAATGGTGACAAATTGGTCACAAATACATGTTCACAATATAAGTCGTCACATTTGCGACAAATATAAAGTTAATTTTACATGTGTCTGATATTTTACATTTGCGGTACAAAATTTGTCCTAATGTATCCTCTTTAATTTCTTTATTTGTCACTGTTTCATTTCTGACCAGTTAAAACGAACGCATCTCCTAGAGACATAATGTCATACAGTGACATTTTCAACAACATTGAACAGAGGGTTATATTTAGTAGTTGAATGAGTCAATTAGTTCACAAGCGGTATCAGTTAAGTATGGTGTTCTAGAAGTCATTGGAAGACTAACACAGGAAGTTGCCTCACTTCACTTCGGTTTCAGGTAAGTATCGCGTTCTATTGTGTTCTCGTGTGTAGTAGCAGGAAATAAACCTCTATCAATATCATCGAAATCCTCCTCAATTCCCTTCGGTTTCAGGTATGTATCGCGTTCTATCGGGTTGTCATGTGTAGAAGGAAGTGTCAGAATGTCATCATAATCAGTATCAGGAACCTCACTATCATTGGCAGGATCCGTTAGTTCTGACGCAGTCGTGGTATATGGGAACTTCTCGTGTGCAGAGATTACCAAATTAGCGTTTCTGTACGGCGTGTCATTCTGTGAATTTCCGATCATGTTGAACGTGGATGGCTCAATGTCATCATAGTCTTCAGGATCAGTCGGTTTTATGTTGCTGTTGTGTCCTACTGCTTCAGCTTGGGCAACATTCGAGTTAACATGGCGCGGTTCAGTCATGTATGTGGGGGTCAAATAAGAATCACTTAAATCAGTATTCACATCAGTAGGATTGCCAGACATTTGTTCCTGGGAATGCATCTCATTTCCTCCGTTTGTTATTTCTCTATTGTATTTCACAGTTTCATTTCGAGTACTAAACGATAAATAGCCATGTTCGTCTTCTTTAAGTTTGTCATTTGTATTAAACGTCCGCTGAGAATTAGTGTCTCTTACATCTGTGTCATTTATAACATTATAAACCTCTTCATCTGCTTCGTCTTTTGCAGTTGAATAGTCTGTCATGGTGTCAGCTATCATATTGTACATATTTGTATAACCACCATCTTTGTTCTCTGTATCATCCCTGGAAATATACAACTTATTGTAATATTGTTGATTAATTCTTACATCCATGGAACGCGTTAAATAAAATGATCGAATACAAACATTGGCGAGCTTAATATTTTTTTCAGAAAAGATGGTATGACCTAATTCCAACGTAAACAAATATACATACCGGTCCCATCGATTTGAAGCTTTAATATGTACCCGTCCCAATAATGGTAATTAATATGAGGTAGTATTTGATCTACATGAATATTTACACTAACATAACGATTAACACTGCATTTTGTTAATCTGTGTCACTTTAGAATGAATATTGTATTAATGTCATATAAGTTATCATATTACATATATGTAAACTTAAATATGTCAACCATATAGCTACTATTGAATGTAATATTTTCTTATTCATTTGTTCAAATGTTTGCCGGTAGGTCTTTTGTACAATATATATATATATACAAATTGCTTTATGGAGACCTTCCTTATTACAAATGAGCACAAGCAATACAAAATCATAACTGAAGTACATGCATTCAATACGCACCTCGGTACGGTTGTAGTTTTCGATTCTGGTGAACCTAAAAAAACAAAAGGAGCAGAAAATCAATATATGATTTACAACGAGATATATCGAAACGGTAGGTCATTATATGTCCTCGTTATGATAGAAAAATAATACCCATTATATATAACACTGGTACATTTGTACACTTCATTCAACACATACGAAAATAAGCATATAACGAACATAGCGATACCATAGTATTGTTTTCTTATAGAAATTGTGTTATTCACAATACATGTATCAAGAACTTAAAGTATTACGTCTACAGCATTAACACATCTTTTCTTTTTTTTATTTAAACTTAAAAACAATAATAAAACAACTGACTTGTGTTCTCCTTTTTCGTCTTATTCCGTCTGTATCGAAGACAGCAGCAGATTACCACGACTGTGACTATCAGTAGAAAGGCTGCTGCCGATGCCAGAATTACGATTAATACGGTTTCATTCGCAGTTACTGTAATATATAATAAAGTAAACCAACGTAGTAAGGTGTTTCGTGTACGCAAATAAGTAGCAAAGCATTTTTCGGCATGATTGATTTTTTTATTTTGTGCCTCAGCCATCCATTCTAAATTTCTGATTTTCTTCTACAGTGTTTTACGAATTTTAGTGTATACATTTCAATATGCATTGTACAAACTTGTTTATTGTTAACAGAAATATTGGGCGAGAAAAAGAGAACTCACATAGAGTGGTCAAGTTTCATTAAGTCCTTACCAATCTGACATTGCTTTCCCTCATATCCATCTATACAGTAGCATGTGTATCCATTTATTCTGTCCTCACAACTCCCGCCATTTTGGCACGTGATTAGTTCGCATTCGTCTATATCTAAAACAATATAGTTATCATACTGATATGTCATACCATCATATTGTTTTATGCTTTATCTGGCTGGTAACTATATTATCGTGGCACTAACGGTCGAGTAAATTTACGCACGACTGTAATTATATAACAACATCAAAAGGGTAGTCAGTATAGTATTAAGTACTTATACATGACACAAATAAAGCGTTTAGTAAAAGTACTCAACAAAAAAGACCAAACAAACACGTACTGTTCTGGCAAAGCTCTCCGTCAAACCCGTTCGCACAATGACACTGAAACGAATTCACTCCACCGACACATGTTGCTCCATTAAAACATAGACAATTTGACGATGGGTTCCAGACTTCTAGTGGGGTTATCCTTTGCTATTTTTAGAATCTGTACGATGACTGTTACACTTATGATTGAATTTGAACCAACTTACATCAACATGAGCATATGCATGTGCTTCGATTCAAGCTTATTTACTATAGCAGGTGTAACAATCTAATAGCAGCAACGTTACTGCTATACACAGGAAGCGTTATGTAGAAGTACTAAACCAAATAGACCAAACAACCACGTACTGTTCTGACAAAGCTCTCCGTCAAACCCGTCCGCACAATGACACTGAAACGAGTCCACATCATCGACACATGTTGCTCCATTGAAACATAGACCAATGGCGCAGTTATCATCAATGTCTGAAATAGACATATATTTCTTAATTTCAATTAATGAGTTTACTAAAAAGCGGTTATTCGCATATCGATATTTGTGCGGAAGATTTAACATATCACCTAATATTATATCCAGATCGATTGGTGTTTTGAAACTTTATCTTCTGCACGATTTAATTATTTGAATTCACAATTGTAAGTGCATTTGTCAAAGGCTTATCATATATAATTCGTATCTTAATTCACAAAAAGAAATAATTTAGACAAGTACGATTTTTATACATGTATATTTACCAATGTCGCAGTTTTCACCTCCCCATGCACTTGAACATACACACGTGTAAGTATTGAAAGCATCGACACATACCCCATCATGCAAACATGGATCGGATGCGCAATCGTCGTAATCTGTGATAAAAGGTAAACGTCAAAATTTTATAACAATGATATATTCGATTAACTCTTGATCGCATTTTGTAAAACATCGGGTATCAGGATGAACGACAGAAAGGGTTTTACGAAACGGTCATTACTCTTTGCAAATCACACTACGAGAGGTGTTGAAGTTATTTATGAACAGGAAACGAACATCGATATTTGTTTCTTTAAATTGAATAAAAACTATTATAATGTGTAAAGGGTATACAGAAGTATATACAATCATTGTAAATTGACAATTAACGTTACGGTTAATTAGCATTAGAGTAAAGGGTAATGTGATTTGAGTTTTGAAGGTTCAAAACTGGAAGTAATTGTGTTTACATTTTCCTTTTTTAATAAATGTTTTGATTTCAACAAGATAGTAAATTATATTGTTGTAGCATGAGAAGACTTCGATATCAATTGTTTGGTTATAAAATATATCTAGTTGTACGAGTCAATATTTATTTTTGCAACATTTGAGCTCGGTATTCTTCCTTTAAAAAGTATTAGATTTAATATTTGTCTTGTTTATATGATGTATTGATGTATAACCTATGCTATAGCACACAAATTCTACATCAAATAATCTATAGTTCATTAAAATGCTGGATTTTGTTTGCCTTGGTTTGTTGAAATGTCCTTCTTGTGAAGCCTTTGTATCATGCAATATATTGAACACTTATATACAAAGGTAGAAATGTTCTTGTTATTTGAAAGGAACTCGGCTCATATAACATAAAAGTGCATTTGTATTTAATAAACATGAAACGGTTAAAAACATATGGCATTTTTGGAGAAACGTTTTTGAAAATATGTCATTTGATCGTAATTAAGTTATCGTGGTCTTTTTAATTCAGTATTGAGACAGCAGAATGTACGTCTTTGTTTAAACAGCTTGTCGACATCAGTCATTTTATTGGCTGCATGTCTGAAAGTCGGGCTGATATTATACTGACATAATCTTAGTAGTGGGTCATTGGCGGACCAGCACTTTGTCAGTCGATATTTTGGCAATTGGTTAGACAGTGTGCCAAACCTACCATAAGACAAGTACAGCTGTCTTGTCAGTTGAGTCAGTCAATATCTAAGTAAGTGTGGTGAAAATTTTCTAGCAGTAGGTCAGCAGCTGATCACTTGTTATGCAATCAGTAAAATTGTAAAAATTGCCAGTTTAGTATTCTTATGAACAGTAATAGCAGTTATTACCGTTTATGTTGAAAACGTAGAACCGTAGTTAGGCATTTTCATCAAACAAGTTGCAAAGCAAATTAATTATATATAATCTACAACAAAGGTTAGGGTGGACAATTGTGCATGCTGCTATATAACATAATAATTCTATATAATGTAGAAGAAAGGTTAGAGTATATTAAACAAAACGGAATCGCAAAGGTCTTAATGCAAAATTGTGAATTCTTCTCCATATTTGTCGGAGCACATTGACAATCACTCTGACAATGTAGCTTCTGGTTTCACTGGTAGAACCTGTGGTATTCAGAGAATTGTCTAGGATGAAATGCCACTTGTGGCAACAGAAAAGTAAAACACAAAACATAATAGTCTTACCTGTAACATAACATCAAACGAATTAATTGAACGTTCTTATGTGTATGTGATGCATTCTAAATTGCGTTTAGCTTTGACTAATAAGGAAGATTCTAACCAATTAACTAAAATATATTAATTAATTAATACCGTACCACATATAATATGAGTCCATTTTAAACAAGAAATAGTATTTCCTGTAACAAATATGGTATATCATGTAACAGGCAATAAATGTCATGACTACTAGCATGATGTTGACATTTGTTGATATCTTATTTTAAAACTGACACAGACATTTTACAATATCTGATCGTAAGAATACATTTCTCAATAGCATACAATTATATTGTGTAGTTTAATACAAAAATGTCCCAAAGTTGACCACAGGTAAATGTTATTATTATATATGTGTGTACAAATGTTACATGCAAGACGTAAACGCTGGGCACAATGTTTCAATACAGTTATTTTGAAGAAAACTATCGTTAAATTTCGCGTTGGGTGTATTATCAGGAAGACGAAATGTGTATTTGGTGTATGTATGGTTTTGTTAAGATAGTTTGATCCCTATTGTTAGTTACTAGCATATATACACAAGAGTTCTGGTCTGGTGACAGCCTAAACAGCACCATTTACTACTTCAATGATGTAGACATGTTCTTTCGGATTGGAATAATACAAAACATTTATCTGACATTGATAAACAAGTTATGTGCAACAAACCAAAATTGCTTGTTATGACATTTTTGTTACGGTTTAACTAATATTGCAAAAAGACAAGCAATGTTGCAAAAAAATGGCTCGTATATGGGGCCTTGAAGCGGAGACTGGATGAAGCAATATTTTATTGGAACAATCACTAGGAGCGATGCGTAACACTTATTTGATGAAAACCTGATTGTAACGTTTTGAATCAAAAAGTTCGTGGACTGACCCGTTCATTTTATGATGCCTAATGCGATTGAATTATTTATTTCATCATCTAAAGTTACATTTAATTCTATAGTGAGAAACAAATAAAAAGTTCATCAAAAGGTAATATCCATAAAAATATTCACAGCCACCCGGCGCACATTTATGACGTTACGACGTCATCCAAGATCAAACTTCAGTCACTCACAAACCTGGATTTAACTGTTCTATCGCCTTCCAGAATACTAAGTTCTTACTAAATTTATTCATAAAAAGGTTCGATCAGTTAATGAAAGATTTGACAAATTCATATATTCCAGCGCCGATAATCACACAGTACATGAAGTATACCATACCTATACATTTTTTTTTGTACTAGCATAATTTAACATAATTTAACTCTCATCGCTACATCTTTTATACCACTTAAATCTTTTAACATATTAATTTTCGCAAGACAAGCTTACTTTTATATACTAGTACTTGCTGACATATGCTCTAATCGGAGATCAGTATTGGTGTATAATTGAGTAAAAAAGCAAAATGCATTGAAAGATGGATAGTCCGAGTGTAACGTCGTGTCGAAAAGTGCGCCGACGTCATGAAATGCGACGAAAGTTACGCTACACAAAACGGCATGGTTAATGTCACATCAGTATCCATGACAATAGCGCTACAATATATACATCAGGATGATGCTACGATCTTACGGTTTATGTCGACGGTTTTATATTTCAATTTTTATTTCAAATTGGATGACGATTCACAGAATTATAGGTATATGTGCGAGGTCAAGTGAATGCTATTTTAAAAGTGCGCCGCGGAGCATAATTTCAGTTACCATAGTAACCACCACTTCCTCGGAAAAAAGTTATATGAGCTGGAAATTTGCAAATCAATTCAAAATACATCGTTTTAAAGAATGTGTGATTTTACTGAATTCGGCCAAAAACTAAACAAATGGTAGGCCCAGTCTACGAACTTTTTGATACTCCCTCGTACATAGACCACAGCCTTCAATTTCGTGAATTTGGTACTGAATTTGAAGTGCGTATTTCTATAATAACAGTTTTATTGGTATAATCGGCATGTGAAATGCTTTTGATCATTTACACAATAGAACCTTGATGGTCAAGACAATTATTTACATAACATATATACTGAGTTCCAAAAGTTCTTCATCTTAATTAAAAATTCATTTTTATGGAATAGTTAACTCCAAAGTACTTTTTAGGAACACTGCCCATTTGCGTACCCTTAGTGTTTATGTTGAACCTATTTCCGTTTGATTTCGTCACGCTTCAATGATCACACCATCGCAAATGGTAAAAACGTCTATTCAAGCACGCATAATTAGGGTTCTTCATTTTCGACTTTATTTTCACTTCCAATATACTTGCATCATGTCTGTGTTACGAAAAAACACAATAAGTTAGTCAAATAAATGGATAATGGTGAACGACTCGTGTATATAAGACGCTAGAAGATGGTGTTTCACTAAAATACATTGTGTCGAATTAAATTGACATGTCTCTATCATAATAAGACTGTTGTATCATCTCCATCCAAAAAACATGTATATGACGTACCACGTGACAGCAGGTCAAGGGTCAATGCCGCTTACCTAGACAGATAATGCTGCTATATTTTGCACCAAGAACAATGGCATTGTTGTAGCTTAATTGTAGTCCACTCAACATTTAAAATTATCGAAAACTTGCTTTAATATTGCGGGTTTTTTATGTCAAGGAGGTTGTTTCTTAAAATCTGGCCTGTTGTACAGACTCTATTGCAACATCAATAATTGTCTATGGTTAAAGAGAGATCATTTTCGGTATTTATTTACGATTATTACCTCCCTTCCACTACAAAATAGTAGTTTATCGTAGTGTGTACTTTGGCATCGTGGGGTGGTGTCACATGTGGTTGTATTATGTATCGATACATATCTTCAAATCGATAACTGTCATGGATTTATATCAAGTACACATTGCTCTACACATGCGCATTTGAATTATCCTAAATAAGTTGGAGATTCAAGTAAAAAAGACACACCGTATATTGGATGCGGAACTTTTGGAACTTAGTATAGCACAAGCAAACACAAAAAAAGAAAAAAGGGAGAATAGGAAAACAGCTTCAAGTTTGTAATATATGCATAGTACATTGTTTCTAACAAATTTACCAGATAATATGCTAATTAAGGCAGTTATAAAAGTTCATTAGACTTTAGAGGCAGTAATATATATAAATGTGGAAGCCATATATACTGAGTTCCAAAAGTTTTGCATCTTAATTAAAAAAAAATTTTGGAATGATTAACTTAAACGAACTTTTTACGAACACTGTCCATTTGTATGCCCTTAATGTTTATGTTGAACCTATTTCCGTCGGGTTTCGTCACGCTTACAAAGTTTAAACGTCTTTTCAAGCACGCATAATTTGGGTTTTTCATTTTCGACTTAATTGTCACTTCCAATTTACTCTCAACGTGTCTGTGTTACGAAATATACAATTAATTACTCAAATAAGTTAGAAATGTACGCTTAATTTGGTTGCAAAAATGGATAATAGTGAACGTACTCGTGTATATAAGACGCTAGAGGCTGGTGTTTCACTAAAATACTTTGTGTCAGATTAAATTGACATGTCTCTATCATAATAAAAATGGGTATCATCTCCATCTGATAAAAACCTGAATATGACGTACCACGTGACAACAATGTTTAGGTTTATTTGTATGTGTATAATATTACACATGTATTACCCATCTTTGGAATTTTTAATGCAAACCATTGTGTTATTTGTATCATTGTATCTTAAACTATCAGCTGCAATTATACAGTCACAAAAATGAATGGATTTCGTTAATGTCACGTTTGCAGGTTGTATTATTATGCATTATTTAATGATAGCTTTACATGGCAAAGCATACATTGTATACATACGTTGTTCCACATTTCATTTCAGTATATGATAATTGGATAACGGTTAAAAACCCTATAAGTGTATACCCTTGCATGTAAGCCGCATATGATCAGGTGTGCTGTAACATGAGTAGTGCGATCCCTTAAAATGTTGACACTCCGAGATGTCCGTCTCTGGGCCTGAACATTGTACATGATTCATCCAAAACAGATCCGTATTGTTTCCAGTATGATGATAAACACTTTCACTTGATCTGAATATATATATATTTATATAACCTTACAATGATATATATGTACTAAACATTAGGGATAAACAATTATTAGTTATAATGGTTAGTATGACATCGAACTGTGACTCAAACATGACAGCATTGCAATGTGAGTATCTTATATGACACACACTAAGTATGGCCTTACTAGTTTACCAGTTTTACAAAACAAACACGTTTCTAAAAACAGACGGTGTAATCTGCCAAGAAGAAGGCTAAAGTGACGGGTGATAACATAATGTAAGTCATGAAATCATCCTTACGAAAATCCCAATGTCTGACATAAGATGTTTCCCGCAGTTGAAAGTTCACCTAACGTCATGTCAACCGTACATATTGATCCCCATCGTCCGTTTATTTCTAGTTCCAGTCTTCCATCTCTGTGTGAAGCACCATCTTCTAGTCGCACATTCGTAATCTTAAAATCTGAAACAGTATATGATATTATATATAAGCAGTATATGTAATCAAATACATTTTATTGCGGAATCATCGAAAATGTTCAAAAGTACCATAATATTATGTTGCTAATACGTTGGAAATGTCCATAATTTCAAGCAGGCGCCAGAATGATTTACGAAATAGTAGATATATATCGCATTTCCCAGATCATATTTAATAACAAATCGGCAAGCTGCCAATACATGTATATCGCTGGCATTAAATGAGAAGGTCGTAAGTAATAAATCGAAAATTACTCTTTACGTGTGGTATAATAAGCTGTTTCAACTTCAGTTTGGTCAACATGACAAGTTCCGATTTACATGAAAATAGGCTTATAAGAAGCGCTTAATAATTTTAAATATTGATTGGTCTAATAAGTCATAAGTAGTACTTACGACCTTCTCATTCTATGCCAGCGATATATTGGCAGCTTGACGACTTGTCATTAAATATGATCTGGGAACTGCGTATGTGGAAAAAACGACTAAAGTAACGTGGTGTTCAGCATGTTAGTCGTTGTAAGTACAGGGTGTCTCAAAATACATGTCCGATTGTTGGATGGCTATAACTTCGTCAAACTAGTAAATTGATAATCATTGTCTCGTATTAAAGCTAAATTTCAAAATTGTGGGTTGAATATTTTCATGTGACAACATTAGAACACTTGATGGCGTCATAAACGTTGTATTATTGTCATTAGCAACGAACGTTCTAAAGTGCACGAAGAGGCATGATTGTACGGTATCCCTATAATGCCCACACTGACTGAGATATTGATCATGGGTCCTTAACAAATGAAATCGGGCGCATTTTAGGGAAGAAACGCATAAATAATTGGGACTCGAAATTTGATATTCACACATTTCTAAGCATATTTGTTATCACATTCATAAAACATGCAACAAACGCCTTGAAACGAACACAAGTCTTGGGTTGAATGTCAAGCTGTACGTCTAACTTATCTCCAACAGTCTAATTATAAGCATATAATGTAACTAGAAAGTTTAAACTTGTACTCAAAAAGTATCAATCGCCAAAAAGCTGTCTTGGTAGGAGGACGTATTTTGTGGTGCTACTTTTATTGAAGTAAGGCAACATTGACCAATATATCCTAAATAAAAAATTTTCTGATACTATTTGAAAGTGTGATTAAACAGTGCAATTTATTTAACTACACAAAAACTCAAAATATCAATTTATGGAAAAAATCTATACATCACATGCGGCTTAAATGTATGTGAACGTCATTATAATCGTCAACCGACGTCAAACACAGGTTTTACCGAATTGGGGGTAGCTACTCAAAATGCATTCGATAGGATTCGTATGCATTGTTTTTTACAATTGATCCGTTATTTCTACATTGGTTTGAATGCCATTTGTCATACATATAAATCAGAAAGGTTAAGCAGTACATTACGGAGTGATTAGTCCTCAACAAGCAGACATGTATTTTGAGACACCCTGTGCATGTACAAAGCAGTGCTTCAGACAGTTAACCGTTAACAAATGGTGCAGGAATAATGGATAGAGCTAGCTAGGTTCTGTCGGGTGGCATATTAATTTTGTCTACAGAGTTTAATAATCTTCATTCTTCAAATATATAATAAGCATACAATTAATAATCTATTATTCATATGACCACATTTTCTTTCAAAACGATGTGTGTGTTGGTCTCTACTGGCAGACGACGTTAAGTTCTACATTTTCCAAAGCATCAGTTTTCTGGAAATTCAAATTATCGCTTGTGTTTTGTTGTAATGGTGTTCGTCAACAAAACAGTAGTGGGACAGTAAGGCTAGGCTGTTGGTTATGTGGTAATATACCATGTTTATACTTGAGAATATCATACAATTATCTTAATACTCGTATGGTGTAATTATATCTTTACCAAAGCAATATAGCCAAGTTCCTCTGTTATATGTATACTTCACAGGTGGTACTGGATTTGTATTTGGAAGATCACATTCCATTACATGAGACTCAGTTCCAAGACATGTCAGCCTATTATACCACGCCATGCTATCATAATCGACGAATGTATGAGCCAACGCTCCAAATCCTATTTGTCTGTCAACAAAAACAATTACTAGTACATGCAATTATATCATACGTAGTGGTCAAACATTGTCAAATATATTTAAACCAATGTATGGGAACAAACAACTTTTAAATCATTTAAAAGTCACATTTGCACTCTGTTCCGTGCGTTATATTATACAACACTATTCAAAACTTGTAGCTTCAAACTTAGAAACTTTTGTCTAAAAACGAGAACTTGTTGTATGGTAGGCTATACGTAGTTCCGACGTTCGCATTCACACTTTAACCCCTCTTCTACTTCAATCCAAACTTGGTCTGAATCGTGATCAATCGTTGGACAGTCGTGGTCAGTCAAAAGAAGATATTTGCGAAAATAAAAGAGTCGTGGAAAATCGCATAGGCCGAACTTCTTCCCGACCTAACATACTCAACAAATTATCGTTACATTTGTTGTACTAAATAAACAACTCAATAGATTTTCCCGAATTGTGGCCATTTATAACGCCCCACGAGAGTCAATTAATATATATATTTATAATTTTATTTGCAATTATAATGTTGAAATTAAATATCAAAAATGCACTTTACCATACACGTACGTAGGTTTCAAATAGGGGCGAAATGCCATATATTTAACCGCGAGCGTTTCAAAGGAGCAACCAGTATATAGTATCTGACCCAGCAGTGGTAAATGACATAACGGTTTTAAAATTAGTTATGTTACGATATCAAAAGGTAGCATATTTCTGCAAGACAGCATACACAGTTTAATTTACTTTCATCGCTACATCGAGTAGACTAGTATTGGCCCAAAAACAACTATTGTTTTTGTTTTCAGAACATATACAAAGGAATAGATTTCCTTACCCAAATCCGAATCTGTCACACAAATATTGAGCTGTTCGATCAGAAAACGTATATCCAGGATCACCAACAAATCCCCAAGTGCCGTTGTAGAATATTTCTACCGCACCCTCGTCATTATACTCATTTGTAGATACTAGGCGTACAGCTATGAAATCAAAGTTGATCAAAACTAAAATTATTCAGCATATCACTCACTCAATTGTAAAATCATTAGTTTTCGTGGTTCACCTTTAACGACGAAATCATATCACATCGAACATATCTTTGTCTCTTGTATAAATGTATGATCTTAAATGCATAATCCACGCATTAACGTCCCATCGAAATCTTTTTTACGAAAACCACAAAATTTCGTCCCATCAAAATTAAATGATGTTACAGTATTTAATATTTCGCCCATTATTCAATAGATCTTTGTAATCATTTATGTTAAAGCAATGATCTGGAAAGAGGAAAGGTAATTTTTCTCGTGTGTAAATAAGAAAGTTATAGGTTCGAGCTAGAATACGCTAGATACTGTACCGATTGATCGATTGCATTTAACAAAATAAGCTTATACATTCAAACAACCTAAATGGAGGCTCTATCAACTTTACATATTAACCTTACTGTCTTTTGACAGGTTACATTTCAATGATGAGTACTCACTTCCAGCACACATAAACGATTTATGAAAATCATACAATAAACAAGTAATTAGGACTTGTAAGCATAACAGAAGTCCTCTACCGCATTTCCAGGTTGTCAATGTCTCGGTTGCACAATCAGCCGTGAATAATATTCTTATTGGTCCCTATGCACAAACTAAACTCGAAGACTGTGTGAGCTGAAACCCGGTAGGGGGCACAAAAAGCTCTACGATACCTTTACAGGTTAGTTGCACCGTCTTCGAACATGTTAATAGCTCGTCCAGTGATCGGTTACATTGCAATAATGAATGTTCACTGCCATCACAAATAAACCATTTATGGTGAGTTTGTGTCCCTTCAGAATCCACAGCAGAAAAACGGACTGCTCCGCTAAAAAAGAATATAATACCATTGTGATGGTGTACCCAGAATAAACATCATTACGATCATATCGGGATAATGCTATTAAGTTTGATGCACACACGAGAACACAAAATAGCAGAATCTATAATCAACAGAAAACCAACACTAGTGTCTGAAGTATTCCGTTTTTCAAATTCCAATGATACATTTCAATATATATGATAGCAGATTCAGACTCTATAATTTATAATGAAAACGCAAAACTTTATTGGTATATGCGCGTTCAATATAAGCGTATAGGAAAGTCGAATATCAGTATATAACATCACGACAACTAGAATATAATTTGACTTACTCAAACCCTAAATGGTTACACGCAACATGTGCAGCTTTCATATCGAAACCATTGAAACATATCGTATATAGTTGTCCATAAACAGTAGTCTGCAGAATCCCGACATTGTACGTTTCTCCATTTATCAATTTCGAATCTGAAAAGTATAAAGCAATAAGTGTCTGTTCGTACGAGTACATGTCTGTGTCTACGAGTTTTGTTACAAATATTAGTTGTTTTTAACGTAGGAAACGAAAGAAATTCAACGATGACGACGGATATCCAACTCGTTATAACGTACTATATATACATGTATGAACGTAAGGTCAGTATATGCTAAACGCTTGAATATGAGCACCTGGGCACTGTTTTATCAAAGCATTTGCGCTAGCGTAAACGTAAGATTTCCTAAATTATTGCGGACGTCGATAATATTTGCGTAAATGCGTTTTACAAAGATATTTTAGTTCACATTCTGTCGTAAGTTTTAGCTTATTTCTACGCCAAGGCTGGGCAACCCCAAATTCGCAAATATGAACGTAAGAGTTTTTAACACGCACTGATGATTTTTGACCGTCGCATGTTATTTTAGACCGTCATTTGTTGTTTTAGACCGTCACTTGTTGTTTTAGGCGTGATTAATAAACAAATCTTGACGTTCTGGTACCCGTTATATTTGTTAAATTGGTTATATTGTGTCCTGAATTACGTTCAATCTTGAATATTTTTTGCGTAAATGTATGCGAGTACTTGCGATCGTTTAGTAAAACACACTTACGAGTTTGCGTAAGGTAGATATCTATGCGTAAATATACGCGTCATTTACGCATTGTTAGTAAAACAGTGCCCTGGGCACTGTTTTATCAAAGCATTTTCGCTAGCGTAAACCTAAGACTTCCTAAAATATTGCGTACGTCGATAATATTTGCGTAAATGCGTTTTACAAAGATATTTTAGTTCACATTCTGTCGTAAGTTTTAGCTTATTTCTACGCCAAGGCTGGGCAACCCTAAAAGGCAAATATGAGTTTTTAACATGCACTGATGATTTTTGACCGTTGCATGTTATTTTAGTCCGTCATTTCTTGTTTTAGATCGTCACTTGTTGTTTTAGGCCGTGATTAATCATCAAATCTTGACGTATATTTATTCATTTTGGTACCCGTTATATTTGTTATGTTGGTTATATTGTATCCCGAGTTACGTTCAATCGTCATATTCCAGTCATTTTAACTTTTAACCTCAAACTAATTGCGAAACAAACAGTTTTGTGTTTATATGGTGCGTAAAGTTATCCTTAGCAATGTACAAAATGTCCAAATTGAATATTCGTGGGACTTTTTTGAGATATTTACAAAAATTGAATTGTCACATGTTTTCGCGATATTTGTCACTTTTGATGTAAATAAATCTTGACTAGTATCAGTAACTTAATTTTCATCGTGCTTAGAAGTCGCAATTTTGGTCTGATTTTTAGGAAACTTTGCAGCAATAATCATCGGAAGCTAATCTAGGTCAAATAAAATTTTGAGTTAATCGGAGCCAAAATCTAGGTCACTAGGACAAAGCATCGACCTTACAATTGTGAAATTTAGTCGCAATGACCATCTTACAAAAATCAAGGTCAGGTGTGAAATAGGATTAACCTGCGTTAAAAACTAGGCCACTAGGCCAAATAATAGAACAAATCTTTAGAAGACGCCCTTTTTGTCTAATCTTTATAAAACCATGTCACATAAATCATGTAGACAAAATGTAGGTCAAATTCAATAGTTACGTATCATGAGTTAGGTCACTAGGTCAAATAATAGACAAACATTCTTGAGCCAAAAAGTCGCATCAATTATTTTAACCTATTGACCTAATTTTGGCCCAAATAAGTCAATAACGCACTTGTCTTAGATGTTTTGAGAGGAGCATTGAAACCAAGTTGCATAAATATTTGACCAAAATTGTGACTTTTGTACCTACACAACGTTTTCCATGGGTTTGAACTAGCGATCTACTTTTTGACCCCGGATGACCCAATTTATAACTTTGACCTAGATTATGTTGATATTATTATTGTGACCAAGTTTCATAAATATGAGGTCAACATTATGACCTCTCGCGACTACACAAGGTTTTGCTATAATTTGACCTAGTGACCTAGTTTTTTACACTTAATCATCCATTTCATACCTTGACCTAAACTTTGTTCAGATGATCACTCTGACAAAGTTTCATAATCATAGTGTCAAAGTTGTGGATACAAATGCAATTGTGGACGAACAGACAAAGAGAACAATCACTATTTCTCCCGAATAATTATCATTATTGGATACTGTCCAAACACCAATATTTTTTACCAATAGACACACATGTATATAACACATGATATGTGCTAATTTTAAACAAATTGGACTAATATTAAAGAAATGAATACAAGTTTTGTTTCCCCTTCCAAGTGCTATTTTGAGTCATTTTGTCGACATTTGAATGGGTAGTATACCAACACGTAGACTGGCGTATATATGAAAAGTAAATTGTCTGATGATAAAATCATTATTTTCATTCGATAAAGAAGGTTGTATCTTTCAGAAAATATAAGCTTTAATGTGCAATTAGTAAATATTGAACGACTTCCACGGGAATTATTTGAACTTAAAATTCCCTATGTATATAGTAAGGAAAATGCTGAACTTGCTACCAAAAGTGACCTTAAACATGTCAATGTTTTTGTATTTTCCCCACCGAACTCGCATATTTGACGTTTTGTCTGTAGTTGATAATAGTCGGTTGATGGTGAAAATGTAAAGAAACTCTGTTTTGCAATTTGTTTCAGGTTGACCATATTTTTTTAGCTTCAATGACTGGACTATCAATATTTTTGCGTAAATGTATGCAAGTATAACTCTAGCACGGTTTTGGGACCTGTGCCACCTAAATAGGCAAATCAGGTAAAACAACATAAAGCTATTGGAAAATAGGTTATCATTTCAATGTGTATAGCTTGGCTATTTTGACCTGAGCCTGACCTTTATGCAAGAATATATAACAAGGTTCTTGCTTTGAATATATCAATTTCCGCAGCGAATTGTGCAATATCGGTATTTCAGATTTGTGATTGTATTACATCTCGAGCGTCTTCGTGATACTCCCCGATTATGAAAACATACACTCTGTGTTGTAATCGAAGACAATATATCGACGGTTAAGTTATGATAATCAAAAGGTCAGGCTCATGTCATTGTCGCCAAACTATACCGTAATTTTAATTTACTTGGTGAATAGAAGTGAGCAGGTAAAATAAACTTATGCCCACCCTAAATCGATGTAATGGTCAGTGATTTCTGTTTATATTGACATTGCAGAATATCGCGTTAGAGTTATACTTGCGATCGTTTAGTAAAACACTTAAGAGATTGCGTAAGGTAAATATATATGCGTAAATTTACGCGACATTTACTCATTGTTAGTAAAACAGTGCCCTGGTCCCAAGTTCACAAAGAATTAGTTTTCAGGATCCGGATCAATATCAAATATATATCCTTTGAAATTCAGTAGATATGTTTAGGTTGAACTCGATATTTTGTATGCATGTGGGTCTATAAAAACATATCCTTAAATTTCATAGACATTAAAAAAGTTTTTAGAATCAGTTATAAATATACTTACTTGATCCCCATTTTAAGGATTGGTTCTTGTTTTTCAGATTCAATTTCACTTTCAAAGTACAATGATTCACTTTTACAACAGAAAAATGGTGGTCTGAATAGTTACATGTAAACTTGAAGTAGATTAGGTATTCTCTACTTGGCTATAAGTTGCAATTGCCAAAAGTTACCAAAAGCTTTCAAAAATTAGGAAATTATTTTCAGGATCAAATGTGATCCTTTGAGAGCTGGCCATTGAGCATGTACGCTACATTATAATTATGTTTGCAAGTAGAATAAATTATTTGGTAGCAGTTAAACAAACGGTGACTGGTCATAAAATTTGTAAACTTACGTACCAACGCAGTGAAGGCTATTTCCATATTTCGCAGAATACCCCTCTGCATTCTCTGTCATCAAATAGCCACCGGTGCTATAGGATGGAATGATGCAGGTTCCATTGGTTTTGCAGTCTATAGAATCCAGCAATATAAACCCTTCATACGGCCCAACTGGTGTATACATTCCTCCGTATCCAAATTTACTGTAAACAACACCATTGGACTTTTTCTAATCTTCGATGATTTGGTACATAAATATTTACCACCAGACGGCGCAACCAGCGCAAGTCAATTCGGTTCGTTTGTTAATAATCGTAATGAAAAATGTGGACATAATCATATATAGACATATCTCTGTCTAAAAGTTGTGTCTAAGGTGAAAGCGAATCCTAATTCATTATCATCCAGAAAACGTTCGTTACAAATTACACTTGCGGACTTGGAAAACGCACCCCTTTTCCAGGGGTCGGTATTTTTGGTATGAACTATTTAGGTATATTTTTACCAATGGTATAATGTTCTTAGGTTAAAACGGTGGCAGTAAATTATATTTTAATCCATTTATGCGTACCAACCGAAATGCTAGTAGTGAACACATGGCCAAATCTTATTTTTGCGCGCGAGATTCTCGTGCGAATAAAGATATCCGAACTGTGTAAATGGCGATGTGTAAACGATTCATTAGCATACAAAAACACATTTTCAGTTTGCCAAAAATAGAAGCTTACACTTCACGTCAATCCGAAACAGATGTCTCTGGAGGTAAAGAAATGCTACATACCGGAAGTAGCCATCACGCGGTTTTTGTGCGATTATATTGTCATGATACAATAAATATTCGTCTTCAATAGTGTTTTATGCCTACTGACACCACCATTTAATTCGGATAAATTAATGCGCATGCTCCGTCAAAGAAACGACTTCCGGTCAGCAACCGTGACTGTCAAATGAATAATTGGTGTCGATAGATATGCTAATTCGTCAAATGAAAATATCAAACACGTTTATTTATGGAATACAGCATTTTCATTTAGTATATACCCTGCCAATTTGTGTTTCATCTAACATTGAACACGTGCTTCAACATGCAGTCACTTCCTTCTTGTATTACTATTTCCGGATGACATGGGTATTAACCTTAGACAGCAGGAATATAACCATGCGCATAAATAACTAATAACAGTCACTTTTCATTAAAGAAAACACTATTTGCGTGAGGGAATGTCCTAGATTTTGATCCCACCGAAAACATATGTCATTGATATGTTCTTTGAAACATGAGTTCACGGATTAGTTCCATAGCCTGATCTGCCCACAAGGTTGTCTAAACATTTGTTAATGAATAGAGAAACATTCCCAAAAAGCGGATTGCATTTGTAATGTGTATCCACTATTGTGAACGCACCAAAACATAACTTTATTCACACTCCCCCTAACTGTGATTTTGGTTTTGAGACTTAAGCACGTGGATGTCACGTGATATAGTAACATTTTTAACTGTCGTTATGAAAGTTTACTTGATGTTTAAACATAAAATGAGCAATCTATAGACAAAAGTTTAATGCAGTTAAAGATTGTTTGCTATTAAATTTCGTGGTTTGAATAAGTGGTGCGTTTTCAAAGTCCGTAAGTGTATACTCACATTCAATAAAACAACGCATTTAGTTTTGCATTTGTACTATATCAGTTCCAAACGTTCTGCATCTTAATTAAAAATAATTTGGACGAACACTGTCCATTTGTGTACCCTTGGTGTTTACACTCAGGGACAAAAGAAACGCAAAATTTTTTCGGGGGTAATAATTTCCTTAATAAATGCGTTATATTCGTTAAATGTAAATGATACATGGGTTACAACCATGACATGTCAGCACTTTTCTACACAATTCAATGTGTTTTAACATGTTTTTACCAGTTTAGTGTAAAACCCATTTTTCGCACATGTTTCCAACAACTGAAATGATTAACAGACACGTACAATTTAGTAGTTCGCAATTCGTGGGTAATAAACAATCAATTTGTATTAACGTTGTTGGGGAAGGGGGTTTATTCATTGTTATTTGTTTATTATGTTATTTTGTTTTTGTTTTCTTTTCAGTGGACCTTATTGAAAATTGATATTACCTGTCAAATATGTAATGCACAATAAATAACGTCGTTTAATATTATTATTATTATTAGTATTATTATTTTAACGATGATTTGAAATTTCGTCTATATTTTCTTGAGTTTACAGCACGTGGGAGGCCTTTATTCGTGAGTGAAACATTATCCCACAACTATACATCAATAATATAGTATCATGGATGAGGCGTGAATGTTAAAAGTGCATTCGTGTTCGTGGTGCTTACACCATATAATGAATATGACAAATATGTGACTTTTGCAAGTTGGACTGTTAGATTAAAACCTATGTAAGATATTATTCAATAATAGAAATCAATGAAATTCTGAAGTATAACTCATTAATATTCCACCATTGATTGTAAAACATTTTAGTGAAAGACAATAACTTTGAAAAATACAATTATATATGTTTTGTGTTTCTTTTGTCCCTGGGTGCATTTTAAACATATTTTCGTCGGGTTTCGTCACGCTTGAATGATCACACAGTCACAAAAGGTAAAACGACTTTTCATGCATGCATAATTTGGGTTGTTCATTTTCGACTTAATTTTCACTGCCAATTTACTTACAACATGTCTGTATTACGAAATACACATTAAGGTTAATCAGATAAGTTAGAAATGTACGCTTAATTTGATTGTAAAAATGGATAATAGTGAACGTACTCGTGTATATAAGACACTAGAGTCTGGTGTTTCACTAAAATACTTTGTTTCGAATAAAATGGACATCCCTCTATCATAATAAGACTGTTGTATCATCTCCATCCGAAAAACACCTGTATACGACGTACCACGTGACAACAGGTCAGGGGTCAATGCCACTCATATGTCATGTGTCTTTTTATTAGAATCTTCAACTGGCTTATGATGATTCAAAAGTACACGTTGTCAAATTAACATGTTAATTGTTTCACAAACTCGCTATCAATTGGAAACTATGTCTCGTACATGCATAACTACGAATATTGTTATCTGACGGCCATTTGTTTTCGACAGTACTAGTCCAGTCATTTTAACTTTTAACCTCAAACTAATTGCAAAACAAACAGTTTTGTGTTTATATGGCGCGTAAAGCTATCCTCAGCAATGTACAAAATGTCCTAATTGAATATTCGTGGGACTTTTTGAGATATTTACAAATATATTGAATTGTCACATGTTTTCGCGATATTTGTTACTTTTGACTTGTACCAGTAACTTATTTTTACATCGTGCTTAGAGGTCGCAATTTTGGTCTGATTTTTATGAAACTTGGCAGCAATAATAATCGGAAGCTAATCTAGGTAAAATAAAATGTTGAGTTAACCGGAGCCAAAATCCAGATCACTAGATCAAAACATAGAAAACACAAGATATGGTCACCAGGGGTAGCAATTTCAAACTTACACTTGTGAAATTTAGTCACAATGATCACCTTACAAAAATCAAGGTCATGTATGAAATTGGATTAACCCGAGTTAAAAACTAGATCACTAGGCCAAATTATAGAACAAATCTTTAGTAGGCGCCCTTTTTACCTAATCTTTATGAAACCATGTCACAAGGATCATGAAGACAAAATGTTGGTCAAATTCAATATTTACTTTTCATCAGTTAAAACTAGGTCATTAGGTCAAATAATAGACAAACCTTGATGCGCCAGAAAGTCACAACAATTATTTTCACATATTGACCTAATTTTGACCCAAATTATTCAATAACATACTTGTTTTAGACGTTTTGAGAAGAGCATTGTGACCAAGTTGCATAAATGTTAGACCAAAATTACGAATTGTGTACCTACACAACGTTTTCCTTAGATTTTAACTAGCGACCTACTTTTTGACCCCGGATGACCCAATTTATAACTTTGACCTAGATTTTGTTGATATCATTATTGTGACCAAGTTTCATAAATATAAGGTCAGCATTATGACCTCTAGCGACTACACAAAGTTTTGCTACAATTTGACCTAGTGACCTAGTTTTTTATCCTTGATCATCCATTCTCTACCTTGGCCTAAATTTTGTTCAGCTGATCACTCTGACCAAGTTTCATAATCATTAAGTCAAAATTGTGAATAAATATGCAATTGTGGACGAACAGATAAAGAGAACAATCACTATTTCTCCCGAATCGATAGATTCGTGTACATTTTGTATATTATCATTATTGTATACTGTCCAAACACAAATATCCTTTTTCCATTAGACACACATGTACACAACACATAATATGTGTTAATTTTAAACAAATTGGATTAATATTAAAGAAATGAATATAACTTTTGTTTCCTCTTCCAAGTGCTATTTTGAGTCATTTTGTCGACATTTGAATGGGTAGTATACCAACACGTAGACTGGCATATATATGAAAAGTAAATTGTCTAATGATAAAATCAATATTTGTATTCGATAGAAGAAGGTTGTATCTTTCAGAAAATATAAACTTTAAGCCGCAATTAGTAAATATTTAACGACTTACACGGGAATTACTAGAACTTAAAATTCCCCATGTAGTATGAAATAAGGAAAATGCTGAAATTGCTACCAAAAGTGACCTTAAACATGTCGATTTTTTGTATTTTCCCCACTGAACTCGCATAATTGACGTTTTATCTGTAGTTGATAATAGTCTGTAAATGATTAAATGCAAAGAAACTCTGTTTTGCAATTTGTTTCAGGTTGACCATATGTTTTAGCTTCAATGACTGGACTATACGCAATGTGTCGCTTATCTTAAGTACTCTGTTTAACAATCGAACGTTTATAAATCATGTTCATTTCATAGGATACATTGTTTATATATATAAGACTTGAAATAAAGTCGAAACGTCGGATCAGTTTAACTGGAGTGTGTGTTGTATTTTATTATATCACATGACTTTCCTAGTATCCATGTTAGTATAGCAAGTACTTATTAAGTTATACTACCATGTGTAGTATAAGGTATTGAGTTGTACCAATAATATCAAATTGAATGCATATTTTGCGTTTTTAGTGTCATATGATATAAAGAATCTATCATTCGTTGTCAATCGATATATCTATTAAACTCGTTCAGGAAATATTATTCAGCTCGCCAGAGGCTCGCTTAATAAAATTTCCATACCTCGTTTAATATAAAATTTATATCAATTGACAACTCGTGGTAGATCCTCTATATATTTGATATTGAGAACCTCGGGCCCCTGTCCGATGAGAACAATGTAATCAGGCGAGGTGAAACCATTCGGGTGGCGAGGTTTAGCTATTAAGAGATGTAACATTTTGGCGGTTATGACAGACATCTTTGAATCGCCAATACTATTTTTAATCCACATGCAGTTGTATTTACAATTGATTATTTATTACATTACGCATATACACTTATATCACATAACTTGTCTTGTATCCAGGTTGGTGTAGCGTGTACGTATAACTTTATACGTACCACGTGTAGTATAAACGGGTGAGTTTTTCCAATAAATCAATGCGTATTTTTCGTTTTTAGTGTCATATGATATAAAGAATCTATCACTCGTTGTCATTTGATATCTTATATTAAACTCGTTCAGAAAGATTTCCAAAACTCGTTTAATAAAAAATTTATATCAATTAACAACTCGTTATAGATCCTCTATATACAGAATAAAAAAAAGCCGATCACGTTGTCTCCTTGGATTTGCTGTAAAAATGAAGCATTTTGGGAATATGTCGAGCTTTTGGCGACGTTTGTATTAAATGACAATGGGTTATCAGCCAACTCGAACTTATATGTTGTAAATTAAGAAAAGTACCTTATTTGCAATTCCTTGCATAAAAACGATGCCGTCAAATCGTTAAATCTGTAACCTGGACTTCCCACAAATCCCCATCGCCCTTGGTGATAAACCTCTACGAATCCTTCGGTTCCTCTCTCATTAAATGGCCACAAACGAATGTTTATATCTAAAATGGTACATGTACATTTATTTAATACTTTTACTTTTATTTCTCCAATATTGAAGATATACATGTTTATACATAATATATTAGTCCAGTCATTTTAACTTTTAACCTTAAACTAATTGCAAAACAAACAGTCTTGTGTTTATATGGTGCGTAAAGCTATCCTTAGCAATGTACAAAATGTCCTACTTGAATATTCGTGGGCCTTTTTGAGATATTCACAAATATATTGAATTGACACATGTTTTCGCGATATTTGTCACTTTTGATGTAAATAAATCTTGACCTGTATCAGCAACTTATTTTTACATCGTGCTTAGAGGTCTGATTTTTATGAAACTTGGCAGCAATGATCATCGGAATCTAATCTCGGTCAAATAAAAGTTTGAGTTAACCGGAGCAAAAATCTAGGTCACTAGGTCAAAACATAGAAAAAAACAAGATTTAGTCACCAGGGGTCGCAATTTCGACCTTACACTTGTGAAATTTAGTCAAAATGATCATCTTACAAAAATCAAGGTCATGTGTGAAATTTGATTAACCTGAGTTAAAAACTAGGTCACTAGGCCAGATAATAAAACAAATATTTAGAAGGCGCCCTTTTTTCCTAATCTTTATGAAACCATGCCACATGGATCATGAAGACAAAATGTCGGTCAAATTCAATATTAACTTATCATGAGTTAAAACTAGGTCACTAGGTCAAATAATAGACAAACCTTCTTGAACCAAAAAAGACGCATCAATTATTTTAACCTATTGACCTAATTTTGACCCGACAAACTCAATAACGCACTTGTCTCAGATGTTTTGAGATGAGCATTGTGACCAAGTTGCATAAATATTAGACCAAAATTGTGACTTTTCTACCTACACAACGTTTTCCTTTGATTTATCTAGCGACACCGGATGACCCAATTTATAACTTTGACCTAGATTTTTTCATATCATTATTGTGACTAAGTTTCATAAATATTAGGTCAACATTATGACCTCTAGCGACTTCACAAGATTTTGCTATAATATGACCTGGAGACCTAGTTTTTTACACTTGATCATCCATTTCATACCTTGGCCTAAATTTTGTTTAGATGATCACTCTGACCAAGTTTCATAATCATAAAGTCAAAATTGTGGATATATACAAATGCAATTGTGGACGAACAGACAAAGAGAACAATCACTATTTCTCTCGAATCGATAGATTAAATATATTATCATTATTGTATACTGTCCAAACACCAATATCCTTTTTCTATTAGACACACATGTATACAACTCATGATATGTGTAGATTTTAAACAAATTGGATTTAAACTAAAGCAATGAATAAAACTTTTGTTTCCCCTTCCAAGTGCTATTTTGAGTCATTTTGTCGACATTTGAATGGGTTGTATTCCAACACGTAGACTGGCGTATATATGAAAAGTAAATTGTCTGATAATAAAATCATTATTTTTTTTAGATAGAAGAAGGTTGTATCTTTCAGAAAATATAAACTTTAACGTGCAGTTAGTAAATATTTAACGACTTCCATGGGAATTATTAGAACTTAAAATTCACCATGTAGTATGAAATAAGGAAAATGCTGAATTGCTACCAAAAGTGACCTTAAACATGTCGATTTGTTTTGTATTTTCCCCACTGAACTCGCATATTTGACGTTTTGTCTGTAGTTGACAATAGTCTGTAGATGATGAAAATGCAAAGAAATTCTGTTTTGCAATTTGTTTGAGGTTGATCATATTTTTTAGCTTTAATGACTGGACTATATTGACATACAAATACTATACCATGCTAATATATTTACATACAGTTGAAATGGTTTTTAATATGCATACCGATATCAACAATTATATAAGTACAATGATTGCGTGTTCTTAAGTATATACATATCCCTCGTAATATACATAGATGGTACAAAATACGTATCTCCATATCGTGTCTAATTACACTGAATGTTTTACCTTACCGAAACGAAATGTAAGATAAAACAAGTGAGATACTGACACTACCCCAGTAAACAACTGCTCGTATTAAGAATGTAAACTACCTATGTATGTATAGAAAGCTATACAAGCTAACATCCTGCTAAGGCAATATCGTCGGTCGGCTGCCAAAACATCGTATCTCACTTTTTAAATATTTTCAAGATTTTCGGGAGAAGGAAAAACAGTTTTTGATATTTCTTGAGATACAACATTTTGACCCATATTTTGCATCAGAATTGAAATACGACATTTTGTATAATTAAACTTTATTGTAATTATGTATTAAACTGCCATTAAATTTCAGGTTTAGTCGAAATAATTCATTTACATTTAAATGCCGTTGTAAGAGTTGATGAATGAGTCTTTTTCTTGACTTTTAAGTATTTGTATTTGTATTATATCACTTGTGTTTAGTGTGAGATACGTCGTTTTGACCTGGGCTCCACAAATCAATCAGAGTAACGATATTTCATCACATGACAGAATATCGGGTAACAATTGGCTCTCAGATACGATGTTTTGAGACAAGGCGGGAGACAGGTTTGTGAATATCTTGAAGTCCAAAAAGCCATTTTCCCCAAACATAGAGTTACGAGGTTTTGGCAGCCGACCGACGATATGTACAATAAGTAACATAACACCATCATTTCTAACAGCGAGGTCGAGAATTAACTTACACTGCTCCAATACATCCTCGTAATGTGCCTCCCGGATTTGATCCCACAGGCGCACTAACTACTGAGCAACGGGGTACGTTGAGTACTATGCTCAGTAAGTTTATAACTATCTTAACGCTCACATCAGAACCGAAAAATGTGACTTGAAATAATAACACAGTGGGCCATGTTTCAATTTTTTTAAAAAGATAGGCCAAATTATCATATATAATTATAACGTAATACAAGCAACTTATATAGTGGAATATAATCTGGAAGTTATTTTCTTTATTCTAGCCGTATTCTAATGTTGAACAGCTTGATATTCAATATTCGGGTACTAGAAGTATTCAATAACGCTATGTCTGGTTTATAGGTAATTACTTGCTTTTTAATTAATGGTTTTATTGTGCTATTGGCAGTAATGACTTAGTGGTAACCGTCTCACCTATATGCATAATGCAATCATGTAATATGTGGCGAGGCACACTCTCAACGAATATGGTTCCATATCGACACAATATATATTTTACCCTACGAATAAAGCTTTTTTTATTTGTTTTTTCAACCTACGAATTAAAGTTATTATTTAAAACGTTACTTAAAAACATTGCATTATTTACATACCTGTGTATATTATATACATGTAAGCAATATCCGGCGTAAATCTCTACGACTCTGTCTAGCTACATTGACATCATATTTTAGCAGTGATCACCATGATTATGATTACATTTATGTACTCATCATCATCATTATTATTCGCTTAAAATAATTTACTTTTAGATAATATAATCAATCGATGATGTCATCATATTACAGATTTATTATCGTAATAAGTGGTATATATCGATGGCTTAGAACAAGAAGGTCGTAACTACCAAATCGATATATTGAGAAAACAAAAAAACTGCCTATAATTTACTCTTTACCTATGGTAAAACAAACTTTTACAACTTCCATTTGGTCAACATGACAAGTTCAGATTTTTATGAAAATGGGCTCATAAGAAGCGCATTGTGATGCTTATTCTAAATATGTATGAATCTTAAAAGGTCGTAAGTGCCACTTACAACCTTCTAATTTTAAGCCATCGATATGTTGTCTTCCGAGTATTCAGATTAAATGATGAGTAATTTCTCGTCGTTGAATCAATGGAGATTTGGCGCATATTCGGCACATCACTACATTCATCAAGCAAACTTACCAAATTCATACTTTAGAGCTTTCAGCCCTGCTACCTTTTAGGTTAGCATTAAAACTAGAAACACAACGTTTAGTTGTATTGGCCTAACAAGATCGGATTAAACACACACAGTGAAATAAAGGACACAATCCAATTGATTCAATATTGCTTCTTTGTTTTACCGGCTTTATAGCATTATAACATTACATCAACCTGCTTTATTAAATGGCACAATTATAATGGTTATGCATCGAATGTGTTTCATACATTTGAGAAAGATATTCAATCAACCAATCTTTGGTACTGCATTATTAAGATATAGCAACTAATACACTTTAAAGTTAAAACTTATTTTTACTACCAGTTTATTAACATGCTCAACAAAAATCCTTATTTGCTTTACAATCACACAACTTTTCAATAGTGAGTTTACCTAATCTGAAATGACTGCTAGAAACAGAGTCAGCTTGGCAAAATGTATCAGTGTTATGTGCTCCAATGGAAATCACAATATCTGAAAAAGTTGATATATGAGTTTGCTTTATTGACAACATTAGTTAGTTCGTGAATGATAGTTTAAAACTACATCTAATATATCACTTGATTTTTCTTGTATCTAGTTTAGTATAGCCAGTACGTATAAAGTTATACGTACCAAGTGTATCATAAACTATTGGATTTTCCAATAAATCAATGCGTATTTTGCGTGTTTAGTGTCATATGATATAAAGAATCTATCACTCGTTGTCAATTGATATAGAGGATATTTGTATTTTTCCGTGTATGATCGGCTGATAATTCACTGAGCAGCTGATGTAATATTTTCACGAGTGGCGTAGCCAATATAAGTCAGCTGCTCACGAAGTGAATTATCAAACGCTCACACGGTAAAATACTAATATTCTATTTATTTCATGCTTCAAATAGCTTAAATGATGGATATACTCCACTATATACCTCAAATGTTTTGCGTGACGTCGTTTTCGCGCCATGCACGCGTCGAGTTGCGTCCGTTTGTTTAACATTTGCGTACATATAATGTTCTGGTAATGTTAAAGACTAAGAGAGTAAGTGAAAATGCTTATTATTTTATTTTTGGCTGCGGGGAAATTTGTTTAAACAAATAGTCCGTTTGCGTGAAATTATGAACTGTGAACTTATGAACAGTGAAATTATCGGGGAATAATCCACCGTTATTCCGCCGTAAACCACCGATAAGCATTAAATAAATATTTATATTAAACTCGTTTAGGAAATATTATTACAATTTCCAAAACTCGTTTAATATTTCAATTGACAACTCGTGATAGATCCTCTATATACGTAACTATCAAGAAATCAAAAATTTATGCTAATTTAAGAGCTAATGAAAATATAAATAGTAATTAAATTGCTTCTATTGTAGTTAAACTTAAGGTATTTTGAAACATATCATTGTTTGACCCACTCTGCATAAATATATTTTTCGATATAATATCGAAACAGATTTTTTACAATCATACATAAAAACTGTCATCATGAGTTGGTGTTTGTAGCTCGATACCATTCTGCAGTCGACTTCGTTGTTTCTACTAAGTATTTGTTATATTGTCAATTCCATATCAAAGAAGATAAGAGAAAATCGGACATGGAAGGCAGTGCAAGTGTATTGACTAAAATGACTTACCTAATGAAACGGAAACAGTTACTGTAAGAGTCAGAATAAATAACACGACTAGTGCCGCCATATTCCTATATTATACACGTCTTTATGTTGATAATAATAGTTCAATATATACAAGTCTTAACTCTATAAGGGTTATTTAAACTTAAATGGCACACTCAAAAGGAACGGCTACGTGATTTACAAGATATGCATAAATTGTATACCTTACATCTTATTCAAATGCGATCAACTATAGCTACATGTTGTATACATCAGATTTAGTAGAACGAACCAGGAAGTTTTTGATGAAGTAAGCTACCAAAACTGTAAACACATAAATCAACCGTTGTAAATTATGCCGATGCAAGAGAAAGAACGATTTAAAAATCGGATTACATCCAACCTAGGAAGAACATTCCTATATGTTTTATCAAATTTGGCCAAATTGTTTGGGAGTGGAAGTCATTTGAAGAAATTTTTGACGGACGATGAGTTACAACAATCTTCTACCAGATTCCCTTTAAACGCGCATCTCAGTGATTTGAGTAGTGATCTGGGTGCTTAGTGTAGTTGTATTGTAGTGTCACTTATTTCTGTGCTCCGTCGATTACATTTGTAAGTTGAGAGCTGCCTTCACTGTCCGATTTCCTCATACCAAGATCAATGAATTATTCAAATAAATAAATTGTCTGGACCGTTTGTCCGGTAATATCTACTGTCTAGTTGGTAGTGTGTGTTATAGCGACCACACTGGGCCCTCAAAAACCTTATGAAGGTGTTAATGAAATAACTTATGTGATTTGTTCCTACATTTCGTATTTGCATTAATTAAAATACATCCCACTAAAGAACACATATCTTTAAATTCGTTATTAACAAATGGCTTTGCCCTGAAATAGTCCAACTAATTAATTAAAGGTTAATACAAGACATAGCCGGACCGAAAGGCGATAATCGGCACGAAAAATTAATAATCACCGCAAGGGCTTTATTCATGCCGGGCCGATTATCAACTTCCGGCTAGGCTCTGAAATGTATTAAAGTCTTTAATACAATTGTTCAATAATAATTAAATTAAAAAACTTAATGGCAGTAAAAACTACTCACGCGTAGTTCAGTTCATGGAGATCAAAGTCATTTGTGATGAAAATCTTATAATCGACTTCTATAAAATTGTCAAAGAGATTTCAACGTAACGTCACTGCTCCAACGTGACGTCATTTGTACTACATCGTGACGTTATGTTAACATGAATAACGTAACGTTCGCCCGTTCAGCGGGCCGGTTATGATTATGAGATTTCGGACCGGGCAGAAAAGGGATAATCAATCATGTGATGGTCATAATCAGCCTGAAATAAGCTCATTTTTGTTACTATATATGGTAACAAGTGTATTAATACACATTTGTCAAGTTTAAGTTATTTAGCACGATGATGTTTATAGCCTAACCTCATAATAGAAGGCTACGATTTAGATAACAAGTAACATGTGTATTAATGGCATGTTTAATCGTACAAATTGTACATTTCAGATGTAAAGTCGTATTGCTTTCGTTTCGGCAATATGGTACTAATGGGAGCAATTGCTTTGTTAGAATTCAGCGTTATTATATGCATACAGGGTTGGATTGTTTTACTTATCAAAGAAAGTATTGATTATTGTTTCTTTGAAGTAGGGGTCTTCTTAAAGGAAGTATCGCTATAATACATTTGGAGTCAGTTTCCTGTGGTAGTGGTATGTCACGCTGCTCGAGAAACACCCATTTGTTCTTGGGGTTTACTCTGTGATGGTTTTCTTTGTGTTCTCTCTAGTTTGTTCCTATACGAGGGGCGTTTCAAAAGCTCCAAGAAAAGTGCTCTATATTGTTTATCCTATGTTCAAATGAACTCAAGCTTGGCAGCATTTAAACAGAACGATTCAAGATACATAGTACTTATGTTACTATTGATAGTAACACATTTGTCTTCGAAATATAGCATTATCAGCCTTTCAAAAGTATTATCAGCTTTTTGGCCCGCCTCGCGCCCACTGGGGCGATCATGTAGGGTTAACGCATGCTTTTTCGTGCTATTACATCTGCAGAGTCCCGAGGGACGGTTGGTGCCCAAGCCCGTTAGGGCGAGGGCACCAACACTCCCGAGGGACTGTGTGTTAATACGAAAAGGCTTGCGTAAACGCTATTATAGCATAAAAGCAATATTTTATTAGTATGTTTTTCAATATTATGACATTTTGGCGGAACATTTTGGGCGACGTCGAGAAAACAAACGCGACGTCGCTTAGCAAACGTTACGTCACATACAAGTTTTTGTTATGAGCGTCGACTTCCGGTATCGGCAAAAACTAAGAAAACAGTGACATTGGGGGTCGTTTACGTTTATTATTTTACTTTTATAGAAAATTGATTAGTAGTTACAGATAGAATGTGAATTACAGTTCATATAACGCTTTAAATCATTTATTTTCGTCGGCTGGGCCCTGAAATGAGCATACTTAAAACTGAACACCAACAGCGCATGCGCGCAAGAATCTTTACAATAACGTACCTTTTTTCCCCCGTTTAAGTATGAGCAAAATCACCGCTTTTATGCTATAATCACTGATAATGGCCCTTGGAAAACGTTCACGCGCAACGTTACGTCATTTGCACCGGCCGCTGAGCGTTTGCCTATTTCTACAAGAATCACTTGCAAACACGGTTGGTGGCTTTGGTGAAGCAGAATAGCACATTTAAAATATGTTTTGTATCAACCTTCGATAATGCTATTTTTCGAAGGCAAATTTGTTACTATATGTAGTAACATAAGTATTATTGGCTGATAATTCACCGAGTGAGCAGCCCATGTAATATTTACACGAGTGGCGTAGCCACGGGTGAAAATATAAGTCGGCTGCTCACGAGGAAAATTATCAAACGATCATACACGGAAAATACTAATATTCTATTTAATTCATGCTACAAATAGTTTAAATGATTAAAACAAGCCACTATATGCCTGGAATGTTTGGCATGACGTCGTTTTCCCGCCATGCGCGCGTCGAGTTGCAATCAAACAGTTATGTACATAGTATGTTCTGTTATTTGTTAAAGATAAAGAAAGCAAGTGAAAATGCTTATTATTTTATTTTTGGCAGCGGGGAAATTTGTTTTAAAAAACAATAGTCCGTTTGCGTGAAATTATGAACTGTGAAATTATGAACAGTGAAATTATTTCGCCGTAAACCACCGATAAGCATAAAATAAGTACTATTAATAAGATAAAAATGTAATTGTTGAATCGGAGTACCTGACTCTGCACACAGGCTGATAAATAACACCTATAGCTTACAAATACACAGAATACCATTTACCATATACCATTTATTTATAGCAAATCGACATATAAATATACCTTTAGCCATTTACAAGAAAACAAATATGACCTAGGTAAACACAAACACATATAAACAGCAATTTAAATATATCAAAACCAGCATCAATATAATTGTAAATAACAATATAAAGATCTTATGAAGCAGCAATTATTGACAGTATTTCCTGTCTCAATTTCATAGAACGAAAAATAAAAGTGGCCGTATTAACAAGTACCTTCTTGTTTTTTGAAAAAGAATATTTGCAAATTTATTAAGTGAAACCCATGACATATTTGTGAAGTACTTAATTCGGAATTCTCTATATAGAGAGCAACATAATAAAAAGTGATATTCTGCAACATTTTGTCTACAACATTTTGTGTACAAACTTTACATATTCTATCAGCTCTGTCTTCATTATTATATCTCCCACTTTCAATTTCAAGACGATGCAAACTTAATCTAAATCTGGACATTTCTTGTCTATAGTTTTCGTTTGACACATCATCTACGTGTAAATATTTATCGTACTCGAAAACAGTTTTGAATTTTATGTAGTATTGCATTTTAGTTTGTGAAGATAAGGTATCGTGCCATAATTGAATATATTGGTCACACAGCCTTTGTTTTAATTTAGGCAAATAATTTATGGTATCATCAAAATTGTTGAGAATATATCCAAACTCTAATCGTTCTATATTAGATATTATTGACATAGACCATGTCTGTGTATTCAGAGTTTGTAAATTTCGTTGCTCTTTAAACAAGCGGAACATTAGAGAATTTGGTGATTTCATAATTTTTATCCAGTATTTAATAGAACGTTCAATACAAATGAGTCACAATGGATAACGACATAATTCTCCAAATACAGCCGCATTTGAGGTCTGGGAACGTACTCCTAGAATATTCTTACAAAACTTTAAATGAATTTTGTCGACCTCGTGGTAGTTATAGACGCCCCAGACTTCACAACCATATAATATCATTGGCTTTGCCAATGAATCAAAAAGCGACAGTTTACTTTTAACGTCAAAACTTACTTTATTAAAGACTGATAGAAGGCTATGGTAGGCTTTCATAGCTTGCTCATTTAGAGTTTTGACAGCACCGCCCATAGAGCCAGTATGAGTAAAGTTAATTCCAAGATAACAAAAATTATCCACTATATCAATTTGTTCACCCTTTATATACCAGTCCAAGTTATTGTGAGATCTACGCTTTTCAAAAGTACATACCATTGTTTTTCTAACATTAATGTTTAAACCCCATTTACAAGAATAGGTATAAACATTATTTAGTTGCGCTTGAAGACTCACTGCGTCTGTAGTAAATAACGCTATATCATCAGCAAACAGTAACATATATATGGAAAGATAATATCGCTTTCAGTAAGATGATCGAAATTTACAGATTCATGTATATCGTTCAAAAATAAGATAAACATCAACGGGGACAGTGGCTCTCCTTCTTTCAAGCCTAACGTTACATCGAAGAAGTTAGAATATGTCATTGAATTACAATCTTTAATACATGATTTAACACTTCGATATATAGACTGCATCATTGAAATGGCTTTACAGCTAACACCAGATTGAACAAGTTTAATCCACAGTGCATCGTGTACGTATGACAGTGACAAATGCTTTTTCGTAATCAATGAAAACACAATGTAATTTACGGTTTTTCGATAGGATATTTTGTATAATAGAATGTAGAATGAACACACAGTCAACAGTACTGTGGTTATTTCTAAAACCAAACTGGTATTCATTAAAATCATTTGAGTCTTCACACCATGAATTTATTCTATTACGAAGTGTTAAGAAAAATATTTTCGAAATAACATTTATCAATGCTATGCCTCTGTAATTTTTTGGGTTCTGTTTGTCGCCTTTTTTGTGAATTGGGACAATGACACCTTTGTACCAAAACTCAGGGTAAATACCGCTATCATAAATATTATTAAAAATAGTGACAAGATACGGAGATATAAACTCACTAGAATCTATGAAAAAGTCTGCAATATTGTTATCATTGTCAGCGCTTTTGTTTCTTTTAAGAGAAGACAGTGTTTTGGATATTTCATTTAAGGTATAAGGACAGTCTAATTCATCAATCCTTAATTCGCCTGGTCTTTGTTCATGGTCATCGGAGCGAAAAATATTTTTATTTTGTATATCGGATAGTTTGCTAAAATGTTCTACGAAATCATTGCTACTAACACCATTGGATGCACCATTTAACGCATTTTTTTTATTTATTAATATATATCCAAAACTTTCGAGGATTAGATCTGCTCAATTTGGAAAGTGTTTGTTTCTCTTTGTAATGATATTTCCTCTTTGCTTTATTTTTTGCTTTACGAAATAGTGATCTACTTTCCAGAAATGAAGTTCTATTTTCAATAGTTAAGGGCTACTCTTATATCGACGTTTGCATTGATAAAAATGTGATTTTGCAAGTTTACAACTTTCATCAAACCATAGTGATCGCTTCACTTTATGCTTCTTTGATTTATCTATTGTAATAGTTTTACCATTCAACTGAAAGGAAATATCATATACAAGATTTGAAAAATCATCGATTGTTTTTTTTATGTCAGACTCTCCTGAAGTGAGACTCTCAGAGATATGGTCAAAAATATTCTTTTTCTCATTAAGTGTTTCATACAACAATTCAGTGTTATTGTCATCCCAAATTATCTTATCAAAACTCGATTTGTCACAGTTAAAACAAGACATATATTCAAAAGATAGTGAAAGTTCAACAGCACAGTGATCTGAAAATTCAGAAAGTTCATGGACATGCATATTTTCAAACATTGAAAAGTTATTGAATTACCAATTGGAAATTTACTAATGATAATACATTATGTATTTAGCACATATTCAACATAACTACAATTTCTCGTTCTCAAAAAATGTCGCTTTGAACCTCAAAAGATGGACTTTCAATATTTGAGTACAAGTATTGGTTATAACTTATAATTTTAGGCCCAGCTTTGTCATGTTGTCCTAAGGTTCGAGGTCGCGCCGTTGGACTGATACTGAGGTTGTCGGTCATTCGTCAAGGACCGCCTTTCCAAGCACACTGTCAGTATCATCGCATAGTAACAGGTGAACCGCCTGCTACGACCATGTGAAAAAGGGCAACACCATTGACAATCATAATTCCAGCACATAATATTTTCTTTAAGAATATAAACATGTTGAAGTGTGAGCATTTCTCAATGTAGTTGTGTTGTTCCTGATTTCTGTGCTCGGCTGGTAAGGATGCGTGCTGCCCTCCCTGACCGCTCTCCTCATACCTTGTTTGGTTGAGACATTATGTGTATTATGTTGTCTCTCTTGTTATGACAACTCCAGATCAGAAAGTGGATAGATTTAAGTACCGTATAGCTGGTTATTTCTGCGGGTGTAATATGTTGCGTTTTTGCCCCAAAAATGGGGTGCGTTTATTTCTGCTAATTTTAATTACTGCTGATTCACTAAATGGCAAAAGAAAATTTCTGCGGTTTTCTATATGGTAAGAATTGACATACCCCAGTTTCATTCGCAGTCTAATACATGTACAAATTGTAATTAATTTTTACAGTCCAAACTGTGGATCATACTATGACATAATTATCATAATACATGTACAAACAATGCTCGCTTAAATTATAAACACCGTTGTAACACCAGACAAACTGCAATAAACTATACAATAGCTAACTTAACTAAAGTCTTGTAAACAGAACAGAACAGAACATTTTATTTATAGACTTGAGCTATACAGCACGTCATCATACATAATATAAATGCATAAACATAATAAACGTGAAAGGTGAAGAAAAAAAGAAAGAAAAGAAGAGTTTATATTAAACAAGTATAAGAGTCATTGAGAAATCAATAGGATAGTATTATAATTATGCAAAGCATAAGTTTGGAGGTTGAACACAAAATGTGAAAACACACACACTTGCACCAACAAAAACACATAAAAACAATAATGTTAAGACTGTTACCAGATTTAATACTTACGGGGGCGTTCAAAAAGTACTAGGACTGGAACCCTCATTGATACAGTTTTAAACATTATACAACTATTAATACATAATATTGAATCGGAATTCAGTTGCGAAAAAATGATATCCGATTTATGGCGTGATTTTATCATGTCCGTTCAAAATATACCATTTTAAAACCATAGTAACATGCACCCGACGTGGCCCATCAATAAACACTGATAAACACTGATGTCGACTACGTAATGAGCTTTATCTTCATGTAGTTAACTTAGCTGACCCTATTTACCTTCGATGTTAAGTTACTGTGTAATAGTATTATGTATTAGGAATTTATACGATATGAAGTATATAGATAAACACATGTATGAAATACCATTAAAGTAATATACAATATTTTTAGGTGCACACTGCTATATACAAAAATTATAATAAAAGTTTCTTAAAGTCGAAGACACAGCCGTTTTACTCAGACAACATTAAAATACGAAACTCAGTTGGAAATTGAATAAAACATATTTATAAAAAAAACCATGTAAAGTGACTCACAATTAATAGTACATAACAGTGTTTATGGTTATTCGATGAATTGAAGAAGACGATACTAATAAAAACGAATGTAAAATATTTCAATTACACCACCAATATTCAGACCAAACTGTTTTTCAAGAATGTGGAATGAATACATAACGCGTACAACTAATTGTATGTTTTCCATAGCTTCTCATTAACCACCGGTGCATATTATGCACATATTGTTGCCTGCAATCACACCACTGCAATAAATCAAACTACGACGCAATTAAGATAAGACAAGTGTTAGTAGTTTGATAGTACCAATGGCAAACTATTATGTATTTCGGAGAATTTGGGCGGCCCGGTAGAATCTGCACATTCACCTTCACAAATATGTCAAATTAGGATTTTGAGTGAAGTAATAAATTGAAGTTTAAGTGTTTGGTATTATGAGATTACACTTTATTATAATAATCAAACTACTAGTAATATCGGTCATATAATCAATATATAAACAGAAGTGAAATGATACTTGTTTGATTGTACACAAACAATATACAACGATTGACCATAAGATAAAGTTGATTTGACAAGCTTTTTTCCTCTTGTTGGCGTAATTTGGATAAAACTGAAGTGGAAAATGGTGACAAATTGGTCACAAATACATGTTCACAATATAAGTCGTCACATTTGCGACAAATATGAAGTTAATTTTACATGTGTCTGATATTTTACATTTGCGGTACAAAATTTGTCCTAATGTATTCTCTTTAATTTCTTTATTTGTCACTGTTTCATTTCTGACCAGTTAAAACGAACGCATCTCCTAGAGACAAAATGTCATACAGTGACATTTTCAACAACATTGAACAGAGGGCTATATTTAGTAGTTGAATGAGTCAATTGGTTCACAAGCGGTATCAGTTAAGTATGGTGTTCTAGAAGTCATTGGAAGACTAACACAGGAAGTTGCCTCACTTCACTTCGGTTTCAGGTAAGTATCGCGTTCTATTGTGTTCTCGTGTGTAGTAGCAGGAAATGAACCTCTATCAATATCATCGAAATCCTCCTCAATTCCCTTCGGTTTCAGGTATGTATCGCGTTCTATCGGGTTGTCATGTGTAGAAGGAAGTGTCGGAATGTCATCATAATCAGTATCAGGAACCTCACTATCATTGGCAGGATCCGTTAGTTCTGACGCAGTCGGGGTATATGGGAACTTCTCGTGTGCAGAGATTACCAAAATAAGCGTTTCTGTACGGCGTGTCATTCTGTGAATTTCCGATCATGTTGAACGTGGATGGCTCAATGTCATCATAGTCTTCAGGATCAGTCGGTTTTATGTTGCTGTTGTGTCCTACTGCTTCAGCTTGGGCAACATTCGAGTTAACATGGCGCGGTTCAATCATGTATGTGGGGGTCAAATAAGAATCTCTTAAATCAGTATTCACATCAGTGGGATTGCCAGACATTTGTTTCTGGGAAAGCATCACATTTCCTCCGTTTGTTATTTCTCTATTGTATTTCACAGTTTCATTTCGAGTACTAAACGATAAATAGCCATGTTCGTCTTCTTTAAGTTTGTCATTTGTATTAAACGTCCGCTGAGAATTAGCGTCTCTTACATCTGTGTCATTTATAACATTATAAACCTCTTCATCTGCTTCGTCTTTTGCAGTTGAATAGTCTGTCATGGTGTCAGCTATCATATTGTACATATTTGTATAACCACCATCTTTGTTCTCTGTATCATCCCTGGAAATATACAACTTATTGTAATATTGTTGATTAATTCTTACATCCATGGAACGCGTTAAATAAAATGATCGAATACAAACATTGGCGAGCTTAATATTTTTTTCAGAAAAGATGGTATGACCTAATTCCAACGTAAACAAATATACATACCGGTCCCATCGATTTGAAGCTTTAATATGTACCCGTCCCAATAATGGTAATTAATATGAGGTAGTATTTGATCTACATGAATATTTACACTAACATAACGATTAACACTGCATTTTGTTAATCTGTGTCACTTTAGAATGAATATTGTATTAATGTCATATAAGTTATCATATTACATATATGTAAACTTAAATATGTAAACCATATAGCTACTATTGAATATAATATTTTCTTATTCATTTGTTCAAATGTTTACTGGTAGGTCTTTTGTACCATATATATATATATAATTTATATATACAAATTGCTTTATGGAGACCTTCGTTATTACAAATGAGCACAAGAAATACAAAATCATAACTGAAGTACATGCATTCAATACGCACCTCGGTACGGTTGTAGTTTTCGATTCTGGTGAACCTAAAAAACAAAAGGAGCAGAAAATCAATATATGATTTACAACGAGATATATCGAAACGGTAGGTCATTATATGTCCTCGTTATGATAGAAAAATAATACCCATTATATATAACACTGGTACAATTGTACACTTCATTCAACACATAAGAAAATAAGCATATAACGAACATAGCGATACCAAAGTATTGTTTTCTTATAGTTATTGTGTTATTCACAATACATGTATCAAGAACTGAACGTATTTCGTCTACAGCATTAACACATCTTTTCTTTTTTTATATTTAAACTTAAAAACAATTATAAAACAACTGACTTGTGTTCTCCTTTTTCGTCTTATTCCGTCTGTATCGAAGACAGCAGCAGATTACCACGACTGTGACTATCAGTAGAAAGGCTGCTGCCGATGCCAGAATTACGATTAATACGGTTTCATTCGCAGTTACTGTAATATATAATAAAGTAAACCAACGTAGTAAGGTGTTTCGTGTACGCAAATAAGTAGCAAAGCATTTTTCGGCATGATTGATTTTTTTATTTTGTGCCTCAGCCATCCATTCTAAATTTCTGATTTTCTTCTACAGTGTTTTACGAATTTTATTGTATACATTTCAATATGCATTGTGCAAACTTGTTTATTGTTAACAGAAATATTGGGCGAGAAAAAGAGAACTCACATAGAGTGGTCAAGTTTCATTAAGTCCTTACCCATCTGACATTGCTTTCCCTCATATCCATCTATACAGTAGCATGTGTATCCATTTATTCTGTCCTCACAACTCCCGCCATTTTGGCACGTGATTAGTTCGCATTCGTCTATATCTAAAACAATATAGTTATCATACTGATATGTCATACCATCATATTGTTTTATGCTTTATCTGGCTGGTTACTATATTATCGTGGCACTAACGGTCGAGTAAATTTACGCACGAACTGTAATTATATAACAACATCAAAAGGGTAGTCAGTATAGTATTAAGTACTTATACATGACACAAATAAAGCGTTTAGTAAAAGTACTCAACAAAAAAGACCAAACAAACACGTACTGTTCTGGCAAAGCTCTCCGTCAAACCCGTTCGCACAATGACGCTGAAACGAATTCACTCCATGGACACATGTTGCTCCATTAAAACATAGACTATTTGACGATGGGTTCCAGACTTCTAGTGGGGTTATCCTTTGCTATTTTTAGAATCTGTACGATGACTGTTACACTTATGATTGAATTTGAACCAACTTACATCAACATGAGCATATGCATGTGCTTCGATTCAAGCTTATTTACAATAACAGGTGTAACAATCTAATAGCAGCAACGTTACTGCTACACACAGGAAGCGTTTTGTAGAAGTACTAAACCAAATAGACCAAACAACCACGTACTGTTCTGACAAAGCTCTCCGTCAAACCCGTCCGCACAATGACATTGAAACGAGTCCACATCATCGACACATGTTGCTCCATTGAAACATAGACCAATGGCGCAGTTATCATCAATGTCTGAAATAGACATATATTTCTTAATTTCAATTAATGAGTTTACTAAAAAGCGGTTATTCGCATATCGATATTTGTGCGGAAGATTTAACATGTCACCTAATATTATATCCAGATCGATTGGTGTTTTGAAACTTTATCTTCTGCACGATTTAATTATTTGAATTTACAATTGTAAGTACATTTGTCAAAGGCTTATCATATATAATTCGTATCTTAATTCACAAAAAGAAATAATTTAGACAAGTACGATTTTTATACATGTATATTTACCAATGTCGCAGTTTTCACCTCCCCATGCACTTGAACATACACACGTGTAAGTATTGAAAGCATCGACACATACCCCATCATGCAAACATGGATCGGATGCGCAATCGTCGTAATCTGTGATAAAAGGTAAACGTCAAAATTTTATAACAATGATATATTCGATTAACTCTTGATCGCATTTTGTAAAACATCGGGTATCAGGATGAACGACAGAAAGGGTTTTACGAAACGGTCATTACTCTTTGCAAATCACACTACGAGAGGTTTTGAAGTTATTTATGAACAGGAAACGAACATCGATATTTGTTTCTCTAAATTGAAAAAAAACTATTATAATATGTAAAGGGTATACAGAAGTATATACAATCATTGTAAATTGACAATTAACGTTACGGTTAATTAGCATTAGAGTAAAGGGTAATGTGATTTGAGTTTTGAAGGTTCAAAACTGGAAGTATTTGTGTTTACATTTTCCTTCTTTAATAAATGTTTTGATTTCAACAAGATAGTAAATTATATTGTTGAAGCATAAGAAGACTTCGATATCAATTGTTTGGTTATAAAATATATCTAGGTGATTTTTTTTTAAAGTTGTACGAGTCTATATTTATTTTTGCAACATTTGAGCTCGGAGATTCTTCCTTTAAAAAGTATTGGATTTAATATTTTTCTTGTTTAAATGATGTATTGATGTATAACCTGTGCTTTAGCACACAAATTAATTCTACATCAAATAATCTATAGTTCATTAAAATGCTGTATTTTGTTTGCCTTTGTTTGTTGAAATGTCCTTCTTGTGAAGCCTTTGTATCATGCAATATATTGAACACTTATATACAAAGGTAGAAATGTTCTTGTTATTTGAAAGGAACTCGGCTCATATAACATAAAAGTGCATTTGAATTTAATAAACTTGAAACGGTTAAAAACATATGGCATTTTTGGAGAAACGTTTTCGAAAATATGTAATTTGATCGTAATTAAGTTATCGTGGTCTTTTTAATTCAGTATTGAGACAGCAGAATGTACGTCTTTGTTTAAACAGCTTGTCGACATCAGTCATTTTATTGGCTGCATGTCTGAAAGTCGGGCTGATATTATACTGACATAATCTTAGTCGTGGGTCATTGGCGGACCAGCACTTTGTCAGTCGATATTTTGGCAATTGGTTAGACAGTGTGCCAAACCTACCATAAGTCATTGCCACATAAGACAAGTACAGCTGTCTTGTCAGTTGGGTCAGTCAATATCTAAGTAAGTGTGTTGAACATTTTCTAGCTGTAGGTCAGCAGCTGATCACTTGTTATGCAATCAGTAAAATTGTTAAAATTGCCACTTTAGTATTCTTATGAACAGTAATAGCAGTTATTACCGTTTATGTTGAAAAACGTAGAACCGTAGTTAGGCATTTTCATCAAACAAGTTGCAAAGCAAATTAATTATATATAATCTACAAGAAAGGTTAGGGTGGACAATTGTGCATGCTGCTATATAACATAATAATTCTATATAATGTAGAAGAAAGGTTAGAGTATATTAAACAAAACGGAATCGCAAAGGTCTTAATGCTAAATTGTGAATTCTTCTCCATATTTGTCGGAGCACATTGACAATCACTCTGACAATGTAGCCTCTGGTTTCACTGGTAGAACCTGTGGTATTCAGAGAATTGTCTAGGATGAAATGCCACTTGTGGCAACAGAAAAGTAAAACACAAAACATAATAGTTGTACCTGTAACATAACATCAAACGAATTAATTGAACGTTCTTATGTGTATGTGATGCATTCTAAATTGCGTTTAGCTTTGACTAATAAGGAAGATTCTAACCAATTAACTAAAATATATTAATTAATACCGTACCACATATAATATGAGTCCCTTTTAAATGATGTTGACATTTGTTGATATCTTATTTTAAAACTGACACAGACATTTTGCAATATCTGATCGTAAGAATACATTTCTCAATAGCATACAATTATATTGTGTAGTTTAATACAAAAATGTCTATCTTGTAACAATTGATGTCCTCTCCGTAACAAATTAGCCCGTTACATGAGAGAATTATTCCGACTAAATATAGTGGTAATAAATAAACTGTGCACTTATGAGGTTGAAATGTATGTCTTGTGCACAGTACAACAGTATGTGTCCAACGTATACCAAACATTGTATCTAATCATAGTTTAAGAAATGAAACGACCCCGTTACAGTAAAGACATTTACAAATATACGCCTCTACTAAGCAACCTTCAATTTCCGTTTTATCCAATTTGTAAAACCATTTACATAACGACACACATGAATGCTTATTCTGGAAGGTTTGCTCTTCACAAACACGCTAAAAGAATTTTCCCAAAGTTGACCACAGGTAAATGTTATTATTATATATGTGTGTACAAATGTTACATGAAAGACGTAAACGCTGGGCACAATGTTTCAATACAGTTATTTTGAAGAAAACTATCGTTAAATTTCGCGTTGGGTGTATTATCAGGAAGACGAAATGTGTATTTGATGTATGTATGGTTTTGTTAAGATAGTTTGATCCCTATTGTTAGTTACTAGCATATATACACACGAGTTCTGGTCTGGTGACAGCCTAAACAGCACCATTTACTACTGTAATGATGTAGACATGTTCTTTCGGATCGGAATAATACAAAACATTTATCTGACATTGATAAACAAGTTATGTGCAACGAACCAAAATTGCTTGTTATGACATTTTTGTTACGGTTTAACTAATATTGCAAAAAGACAAGCAATGTTGCAAACAAATGGCTCGTATATGGGGCCTTGAAGCGGAGACTGGATGAAGCAATATGTTATTGGAACAATCACTAGGAACGATGCGTAACACTTATTTGATGAAAACCTGATTGTAACGTTTTGTATCAAAAAGTTCGTGGACTGACCCGTTCATTTTATTATGCCTAATGCGATTGAATTATTTATTTTATCATCTAAAATTACATTCAATTCTATAGTGAGAAACAAATAAAAAGTTAATCAAAAGGTAATATCAATAAAATATTCACATCCACCCGGCGCACATTTATGACGTTACGACGTCCTTCAGTCACTCACAAACCTGGATTTAACTGTTCTATCGCCTTCCAGAATACTAAGTTCTTACTAAATTTATTCATAAAAAAGTTCGATCAGTTAATGAAAGATTTGACAAATTCATTCATTCCAGCGCCGATAATCACACAGTACATGAAGTCTACCATACCCATACTTAGTCTAGCAAAATTTAACTCTCATCGCTACATCTTTTATACCACTTAAAGCTTTTAACATATTAATTTTCGCAAGACAAGCTTACTTTTATATACTAGTACTTGGTGACATATGCTCTAATCGGAGATCAGTATTGGTGTATAATTGAGTAAAAGAGCAAATGCGTTGAAAGATCGATAGTCCGAGTGTAACGTCGTGTCGAAAAGTGCGCCGACGTCATAAAATGCGACGAAATTTACGCTACACAAAACGGCATGGTTATAACGTCACATCAGTATCCATGACAATAGCGCTACAATATATACATCAGGATGATGCTACGATCTTACGGTTTATGTCGACGGTTTTATATTTCAATTTTTATTTCAAATTGGATGACGATTTACAGAATTATAGGTACGAATATGTGCGAGGTCAAGTGAATGCTATTTTAAAAGTGCGCCGCGGGCCATAATTTCAGTTACCATTGTAATCACCACTTACTCGGAAAAAAGTTATATGAGCTGGAAATTTGCAAATCAATTCAAAATACATCGTTTTAAAGAATGTGTGATTTTTACTGAATTCGGCCAAAAACTAAACAAATGGTAGGCCCAGTCTACGAACTTTTTGATACTCCCTCGTACATAGACCACAGCCTTCAATTTCGTGAATTTGGTACTGAATTTGAAGTGCGTATTTCTATAATAACAGTTTTATTGGTATAATCGGCATGTGAAATGCTTTTGATCATTTACACAATAGAACCTTGATGGTCAAGACAATAATTTACATAACATATATACTGAGTTCCAAAAGTTCTGCATCTTAATTAAACATTCATTTTTATGGAATAGTTAACTTAAAAGAACTTTTAGGAACACTGCCCATTTGCGTACCCTTAGTGTTTATGTTGAACCTATTTCCGTTTGATTTCGTCACGCTTCAATGATCACACCATCGCAAATGGTAAAAACGTCTATTCAAGCACGCATAACTAGGGTTCTTCATTTTCGACTTTATTTTCACTTCCAATATACTTGCATCATTTCTGTGTTACGAAAAAAAAATAAGTTAGTCAAATAAGTTAGAAATGTACGCTTAATTTGATTGCAAAAATGGATAATGGTGAACGACTCGTGTATATAAGACGCTAGAGGATGGTGTTTCACTAGAAATACATTGTGTCGAATTAAATTGACATGTCTCTATCATAATAAGACTGTTGTATCATCTCCATCCGAAAAAAAAATGTATATGACGTACCACGTGACAGCAGGTCAAGGGTCAATGCCGCTTACCTAGACAGATAATGCTGCTATATTTTTGCACCAAGAACAATGGCATTACTTACTTTAATATTGCGGGGTTTTTTATGTCAAGGAGGTTGTTTCTTAAAATCTGGCCTGTTGTACAGACTCTATTGCAACATCAATAATTATCTATGGTTACAGAGATATCATTTTCGGTATTTATTTACGATTATTACCTCCCTTCCACTACAAAATAGTAGTTTATCGTTGTGTGTACTTTGGCATCGTGGGGTGGTGTCACATGTGGTTGTATTATGGATCGATACATATCTTCAAATCGATAACTGTCATGGATTTATATCAAGTACACATTGCTCTACACATGTGCATTTGAATTATTCTAAATAAGTTGGAGTATCAAGTAAAAAAGACACACCGTATATTGCATGCGAAACTTTTGGAGCTCAGTATAGCACAAGCAAACACAAATAAAGAAAAAAAGGGAGAATAGGAAAACAGCTTCAAGTTTGTAATATATGCATAGTACATTGTTTCTAACAAATTTACCAGATAATATGCTAATTACGGCAGTTATAAAAGTTCATTAGACTTTAGAGGCAGTAATATATCGTATATAAATGTGAAAGCCATATATACTGAGTTCCAAAAGTTCTGCATCTTAATTAAAAAATTTTTTGGAATGATTAACTAAAAATAACTTTTTACGAACACTGTCCATTTGCATGCCCTTAATGTTTATGTTGAACCTATTTCCGTCGGGTTTCGTCACGCTTACAAAGTTTAAACGTCTATTCAAGCACGCATAATTTGGGTTTTTCATTTTCGATTTAATTGTCACTTCCAATTTACTCTCAACGTGTCTGTGTTACGAAATATACAATAATTACCCTAATAAGTTAGAAATGTACGCTTAATTTGGTTGCAAAAATGGATAATGGTGAACGTACTCGTGTATATAAGACGCTAGAGGCTGGTGTTTCACTAAAATACTTTGTGTTAGATTAAATTGACATGTCTTTATCATAATAAAAATGGGTATAATCTCCATCTGATAAAAACCTGAATATGACGTACCGCGTGACAACAATGTTTAGGTTTATTTGTATGTGTATAATATTACACATGTATTACCCATCTTTGGAATTTTTAATACAAACCATTGTGTTATTTGTATCATTGTATCTTAAACTATCAGCTGCAATTATACAGTCACAAAAATGAATGGATTTCGTTAATGTCACGTTTGCAGGTTGTATTATTATGCATTATTTAATGATAGCTTTACATGGCAAAGCATAAATTGTATACATACGTTGTTCCATATTTTATTTCAGTATATGATAATTTGATAACGGTTAATAAACTAAGAGTGTATACCCTTGCATGTAAGCCGCATATGATCAGGTGTGCTGTAACATGAGTAGTGCGATCCCTTTAAATGTTGACACTTTGAGATGTCCGTCTCTGGGCCTAAACATTGCACATGATTCATCCAAAACAGATCCGTATTGTTTCCAGTATGATGATTAACACTTTCACTTGATCTGAATATATATATATATATATATTTATAACCTTACAATGGTATACGAGTATATGTACTAAACATTATAGGGATAAACAATGATTAGTTTTAATGGTTAGTATTACATCGAACTGTACCTCTCACAAACATGACAGCACAGCACTGTGAGTATCTTATATGACACACCCTAAGTATGGTCTTACTAGTTCACCAGTTTTACAAAACAAACACGTTTCTAAAAACAGACGGTGGCGTAAATAAATGCTCCCGGACCTGTAATCTGCCAAGAAGAAGACTAAAGTGACGGGTGATAACATAATGTAAATCATGAAATGTTTCTTACAGAAATCCCAAGGTTTGACATAATATGTTTCCCGCAGTTGACAGTTCATCCAACCTCATATCAACCGTACATATTGATCCCCATCGTCCATTTATTTCCAGTTCCACTCTTCCATCTCTGTATGATGATCCATCTACTAGTCGCACATTCGTAATATTAAAAGCTGAAACAGTATATAAGGGAACCCAATACATTTTATCGCAGAATCATCGAAATGTTCAAAGGTACCATTGATAATATTATGTTGCTTAAACGTTGGAAATGTGCATAATTTCAAGCAGGCCAAGAATTATTTACGAAACAGTAGGTCTATATCGCAGGTCCCAGATCATATTTAATGACCAATCGTCAAGCTGCCAATATATAACTGGCATAGAGTGAGAAGGTCGGAAGTTCAAAATCGAAAATTACTCTTTACGTGTGGTATTATAAGCTGTTTCAACTTCAGTTTGGTCAACATGACAAGTTCCGATTTACATGAAAATAGGCTTATAAGAAGCGCTTAATAATTTTAAATATTGATTGGTCTAATAAGTCATAAGTAGTACTTACGACCTTCTCATTCTATGCCAGTGATATATTGGCAGCTTGACGATTTGTCATTAAATATGATCTGGGAACTGCGTGTGTGGAAAAAACGATTAAAGTTACGTGATGTTCAGCATGTAAGTCGTTGTAAGTCCGCTTGTTGAATGGCCATAACTTTGTCAAACAAGTAAATTGATAATCATTGTCTCATATTAAAGCTAAATTTCAAAATTGAGGATTGAATATTTTCATGTGACAACATTAGAACACTTGATGGCGTCATATACGTTGTATTATTGTCATTAGCAACGAACGTTCTAAAGTGCTCGAAGAGGCAGAAAACATGATTGTACGGTATCCCGGGTATATTTTTATCATATGTTGGAATAGTAATATACAATTGTACCCTATAATGCCCACACTGACTGAGATATTGATCATGAGTCATTAGAAAATGAAATCGGGCGCATTTTAGGGAAGAAACGCATAAAAAATTGGGACTTGAAATTTGATATTCCCACATTTCTAAGCATATTTGTGATCACATTCATAAAACATGCAACAAACGCCTGAAAACGAACACAAGTCTTGGGTTGAATGTCAAGCTGTACGTCTAACTTATCTCCAACAGTCTTATAATAAGCATATAAAGTAACTTGAAAGTTTAAACTTGTACTCAAAAAGTATCAATCGCCAAAAAGCTGTCTCGGTAGAAGGACGTATTTTGTGGTGCTACTTTTATTGAGGTAAGGCAACATTGACCAATATATCATACATATTTATTTTTTTCTGATGTTATTTGAAAGTGTGATTAAACAGTGCAATATATATAACTACACAAAAACTCAAAATATCAAATTGTGGAGAAATTCTATACATCACATGCGGCTTAAAGTTATATGAACGTCATTATAATCGTCAACCGACGTCAAACACAGGTTTTACCGAATTGGGGGTAGCTACTCAAAATGCATTCAATAGGATTCGTATGCATTGTTTTTTACAATTGATCCGTTATTTCTACATTGGTTTGTCATACATATAAATCAGATAGGTTAAGCAGTACATTACGGAGTGATAAGTCCTCATCAAGCAGATATGTATTTTGAGACACCCTGTACATGTACAAAGCAGTGCTTCAGACAGTTAACCGTTAACAAATGGTGCAGGAATAATGGATAGAGCTAGCTAGGTTCTGTCGGGTGGCATATTAATTTTGTCTACAGAGTTTAATAATCTTCATTCTTCAAATATATAATAAGTATACAATTAATAATCTATTATTCATATGGCGACATTTTCTTTCAAAACGATGTGTGTGTTGGTCTTTACTGGCAGACGACGTTACGTTCTACAGTTTTCTAGAAATTCAAATTCAAATTATCGCTTGAGTTTTGTTGTAATGGTGTTCGTCAACAAAACAGTGGTGGGACATCAAAAGCTAGGATGTTGGTTATGTGGTATAGCTTGGCAATATTGACCTGAGCCTGACCTTTATGCAAGAATATATTACAAGGTTCTTGCCTTGAATATATCAATTTCCGCAAGCAAATCGTGCAATATCGGCATTTAAGATTTGTGTTTATATTACATCTCGAGCGTCATCGTGATACTCCCCGATTATGAAAACATACAATCGGTGTTGTAAACGTAGACAATATATCGATCGTTAAATTATGGTAATCAATAGGTCAGGCTCATGTCAATGTGGGTAAGCTATAATATATCATGTTTATCCTTGAGAATATCATACAATCATCTTAATACTCGTATGGTGTAATTATATCTTTACCAAAGCAATATAGCCAAGTTCCTCTGTAATATGTATACTTTACAGGTGGTACTGGATTTGTATTTGGAAGATCACATTCCATTACATGAGACTCATATCCAAGACATGTCAGCCTATTATACCACGCCATACTATCATATTCGACGAATGTATGAGCCAACGCTCCAAATCCTGTTTGTCTGTCAACAAAAACAATTACTAGTACATGCAATTATATCATACGTAGTGGTCAAACATTGTCAAATATATTTTAACTAATGTATGGGAACAAACAACTTTCAGATCATTTAAAAGGCTCATTTACATTATGTTCCGTGCGTTGTATTACAAACCACTATTCAAAAACTTGTAGCTTCAAACTTAGAAACTTTTGTCTAAAAACGATAACTTGTTGTATGGTAGGCTATACGTAGTTCCGACGTACGCGTTCACACTTTAACCCCTCTTGCACTTCAATCTAAACTTGGTCTGAATCGTGATCAATCGTTGGACAGTCGTGGTCAGTCGAAAGAAGATATTTGCGAAAATGAAAGAGTCGTGGAAAATCGCGTAGGCCGAACTACTTCGCGACCTAACATACTCAACAAATTTTCGTTACATTTGTTCTTATTTACTAGATAAACTACTCAATAGATTTTCCCGAATTGTGGCCATTTATAACGCCCTAAGAGAGTCAATTAATATACATATTTATAATTTTATTTGCAATTATAATGTTGAAATCAAATATCAAAAATGCACTTTACCGTACACGTACGTTAGTTTTCAAATAGGGGCGAAATGCCATATATTTAACCGCGAGTAGACTGGTATTGGTGCAAAAACAACTGTTGTTTTTGTTTTCAGAACATATACATAGGAAAAGATTACCTTACCCTAATCCGAATCGGTCACACAAATATTGAGCTGTTCGATCAGAAAACGTATATCCAGGATCACCAACAAATCCCCAAGTGCCGTTGTAGAATATTTCTACCGCACCCTCGTCATTATACTCATTTGTAGATACTAGGCGTACAGCTATGAAATCAAAGTTGATCAAAACTAAAATTATACAAAATATCACTCAACTCTCAATTGTAAAATCATTAGTTTTTGTGGTTCACCTTTAACGACGAAATCATATCCCATCGAACATATTTTTGTCTCTTGTATAAATGTTATGATCTTAAATGCATAATCCACTCATTAACGTCCCATCGAAATATTTTTCACGAAAACCACAAAATATCGTCCCATCGCAATTAAATGATGTTACAGTATTTAATATTTCGCCCAGAGTTTTAAAATTATTCAATAGATCTTTATAATTATTTATGTTCAAGCAATGATCTAAAAAGAGAAAATGTCATTTTTCTTGTGTGTAAATAAGAAAGTTATAAGTTCGAGCTAGAATACGCTAGATACTGTACCGATTGATCGGATGCATTTAACAAAATAAGCTTATACATTCAAACAACCTAGATGGAGGCTCTATTAACTATACATATTAACCTTACTGTCCTTTGACAGGTTACATTTCAATGACGAGTACTCACTTCCAGCACACATAAACGATTTATGAAAATTATACAATAAACAAGTAATTAGGACTTGTAAGCATAACAGAAGTCTTCTTCCTCATTTCCAGGTTGTCAATGTCTCGGTTGCACAATCAGCCGTGAATAAAATTCTTATTGGTCCCTATGCACAAACTAAACTTGAAGACTGTGTGAGTTGAAACCTGGTAGGGGCATAAAAAGCTCTACGATACCTTTACATGTTAGTTGTACCGTCTTCGAACATGTTAATAGCTCGTCTTGTGACTGGTTACATCGCAATAATGAATGTTCACTGCCATCACAAATAAACCATTTATGGTAAGTTGGTGTCACATCAGAATCCACAGCAGAAAAACTGACTGTTCCACTAAAAAGAATGTAATACCAATGTCAGGGTGTACCCACAATAAACAAGATTACTATCATATCTGGATTGTGCCACCAAGTTTGATGCAAACACTGGCACACGAAAATAAACAGAATGTAAACTCTGCATAAAGCAAAGATAATGAATCAAAGTGATCGGAATATTCCGCTTTCTACTTTCAATGTTTCATGTCAGAATCTACGAGAGGTGTTCAACTTATTTATGAACAAAACATGAACGCCGATTTTGCAATATTGAATAAAATCAATTGAAATATCTCTTTTAAATCATGTGAGATAGTGTTTTAAGTTCAACATAATTAATGATCACCATATACTCGTATTGTATATTTTATTTGGTTTACGCTTAAAACAACAATTTAGTAGGGTTTTTTTTCTGTTTTAAGGCAAGATGGCTTCTTTATAAGTATCAAAAAAGTGTTGGTAATAAACTGCTTTGCATTTGTAATGCGAAAATGAGTAATATTTGTCGTTAGAAGGGTTATAAGACTTCTGTTTCCAGTAATGGTGAAATGTCACCAAAATATGAAAATTGGCCAACATTGCCAAAACCTACAATATCAAGTTAAATTGGTTCTATGATGTATATGATGAATCCATAGGTAAAACGCGGAATAAAACCACTGATTGGAGTGTACATAGAAGCTTTCAGTGAAATTATTTCGAAAAAATTGAATGCTTTCTTCCGAGAAAATGCGAAGTTCCTATGCTAAAAATCAAGAAAAACATGCTACGCTGCCAAAAGTCTTGAAGTGTAGAAAAGCGACATAAACAGCATAATTTGAAAAATATTGTTTCACTTTGGCGAAGCAATACTGTATCTTAGAGAATGTTATGATACATTAGGGTATGCCATTTTAGAAAAGGTCACAAGGATAGGGAAAGTTGATGTTTGTCCAACTGTGTGTGTTCGCGACCGTTTTCAAGGTATTATTAAACTCGTTTAAATTTCTATGTTTACTATGTTTCCCTTCAACTATAATTGGTGATGATTTTCTGATATGCATATGGTGTAGTTAAATAATGTTGCGATTTATGTGTCTTTCTTTACTACAGGTTTTGTTATAGGTTGAACTATACCAATATTGTCATCTACCATTTACATGTATATATCACTTAAACTGTATAATGTCGGTCAACAGCTATACATAGCTAATATTATTATTTTATATGTCAACCGACTGTAAATAAAAATTTGTATCTTGTATATATACGCTTTCATTACAAGCGTATACGAGAGTAAAACACCCGAGAATAACGCATGTACAACTAGAATATACAAGTATTTTATCTTACTCAAACCCTAAATGGTTACACGCAACTTGTGCAGCATTCATATCGAAACCATCGAAACATATCGTGTAGATTGTTCCATAAACAGCAGTCTGCAGGACCCCGACATTGTACGTTTCTCCATCTATTAATTTTGAATCTGAAAAATATAACAATAACAATATCGTGTCTGTAACCGCGATTACATTTTGCGATATTTACAAATATCAGTTGTTGCTTTATGTAGGAAACAAATACAATGCAATTACGGCGACGAATTTCCAACTGCCCTGGTAAAGTATTATGCGTCCTATAAGTAGAAACGTTTGAATACCAGCACCGGTGCACTAAATACGTTCGGTAATAGAAGAAAATAATTGATAGAAACTGAACACACGGTGACTAATGAAATAAAAAGGCAAATATACGTACCAACACAGTGAAGGCTATTGCCATATTTCTGATAGAAACCATCTGAATTCTCACTCATTAAAGTTCCCCCACCGCCGCTGTATGGCGGAATGAAACAAGTTCCATTGGCTCTGCAGTCTATATATTCCAGCATTATAAATCCTTCATACGATCCCATAGGTGTATGCATCCCTCCATAGCCAAACGAACTGTAAACAACAGGATGGAAAACAAAGACTAACCAAACGTCTGGTATAAATAGTTTATGTTTGTATAAAACACCAGAGTAAAATTTGACAAAATTCTACGAAAGCAGGGATATTCTTTTCTAAGTACATTGGCCTGAAGTTTTTTCAACACTATTTAATATTTACTACATTGCTTCACAAGTGAATGACATAGTTGGAGAATGTTTTGGGAGGGATAAGTACGTTTCTAGCATGCAACTAGCCAAATACCTTAAACATAAATTATTATAACTACTTTGATAAATTTGGGGTATTGGATCGGAGAAAAATCCCCAACATTTCCCCTGCAATGCAGGGGAAGCCATCTTAGAAAACACAGCGGTGACTCCAGTACCAAACTCTCTACACCAAGCCCTTGGACAATACTTTGAAATGCGTTCGGTTTACATTGGTTGCTTTAGTTTTTCGATAATAATGAATCGGTCTCGAAAGTATTCTTACAACAGGTGAACATGGCATAACTCAAAATGGACGAATTTGTACTTTCAGTCAGTGTGTTCTAAATTCCATACCCTACATAAGACTTCAAAAACATGTGTAGTACACTTTAATAATATGTTCACATACTAGTTAACAACTTTTTAACATGGTGACCGCCATCTTGAATATGATCGGATTATGTACATGTATATTGGTCGCAGCCCTCGCTGATTGCCAGCGAGCTTGTACCTGTCATATCTATTTAGACACAAGAGCGGGCAATTTAGCGTTTTTCTAGCAGTTTGTACCAGTGGTTGTCGTAGAGAGTTCGGGAGTGCAGTCGCCACTCGGTTTTCGAGGATGGGGGAAGTCGTGAGGTAAAACACGGACTTTTCCGCCGAAATCCGTCGCCCATCCCTGAGGGTAGGGGGTGGATGCAACTGCATGCTGTAAAATTTTGAGATACTCATTACCACAATCGAACGTTAAAGTGTATAGAGCTATATTCTTACAGTCATCCAACGTCAAAATAATTACTTGCATAGTTTTTAGTTTGATACTAGACTACCTTAATTTCAAATTAAAACGTTGGATGGGTTCCTAGTACTTTGATTCAATCGTCGAAAAATAGACGATTCTTATAGTTCCATAGGGTGTTCTAGAACACTTTCGTATGAAAATGGACAGTTAGCATGTCCAATTAATCACAGAAAGAAATTGTGTTAAAACTGAAGCGAAAAATGATCTAACGGATACGAAAACATAATTGTTCTTCAGTTTTTGAAACTTTTTAAAAAAAATATCTTCCCATATAGCTCTATACACTTTAAACAATATAAATACTGCATTTGTCAGGGAAATACCAGACACAAAATGTGCGAGCATTCACTGTCATACTTAATTTGCTGAATTTTTGTATTGTCAGTAATTAATGTTGAATGTAATTGACAATTTACTTATTTTTTCAGCTTAGTAATTTTAAACCAATTGCTGAGCGCATTTTGAGAATCGGTAGAGCGTTTGACAACTTTTAGTCAGATTAAATGACAATTTGTGTTTAGATCAGCCGACTCCTTTTTTTGTAATACCTTAAAAATAGTACCTGATTTGCAATTTCTTGCATAAAAACGATGCTGTCAAATCATCGAATCTGTATACTGGAGTTCCTACAAATCCCCATTGCCCTTGGTGATGAGCCTCCACGAATCCGTCGGTCCCTCGTTCGTTGAAAGGCCACAATCGAGCGGAAAGATCTAAAACGATAAACGTTTTCATGTAATTACACTTTGATATTTGATATTGTAACTGCCTGATAACATATGACCTAAGAACAGTACGTCAATAGCCCGAAAAAAACTTTTTGGCTCCGCCCACAAATCACAGACTTACACAGATTGCATTTTTCAATCCGTCCTAAATTGGCATTAATATCATTCAAATCAGCAAAATTATACATTTAATAGCTATTATTTAATCAAAGTTTAGTTTTACAATCCATATTAGCAATAATTCTTCGCCAGGTAGGGCTACGCCATTGTTATTGTTTTTGAATTCATACGGGTCACCCCCACGGATCGATCGTTTTGAAAAGCCCTGAAATAAACCAAGAAACACTGAAAAGCATCATCAACGATATACAAAATGTACCAAGAAGCATCAAAATTATTCAAACTTATCGACTCTATATTCAATTCACTGGACACAACAATTTTTTTTATATCACTTGAATTTCCTTTATCTCCGGGTTAGTATAGCTGTCAGTTGTCACACACAATCCAGTACATGTATTTTAATTTATCCGTACTTTCTAATTTTGTGAAGCTTAACATATGATATTTTGTAATAATTAACGACCTTCTCCACCCACAATACTCCATCGATGACGTTTCATTGATGAATCATCCAGCAAAAAAAACAGAAAACATTCAAGAGCGGTATTTTATTCTACTTTTACGACACGATGCTCTTAGTTTGGTAATACTTACATCAATTTGCTTAGATTTCTCGTTTTGACCAAAAAATTGAAAAATACCTTAAGTATTTTTTCACATTTTTTAATATACGAAGCAAAACAGCTAGGAATTTTCTGAAACTTGAACTAAAGTATAATCCATACATAAGAAGGCTGGCGGTAAAATTTCGTCAAAATATTTAATTTGTATCATCGTCAAAATATGTATTTAATGACATCACCCATCAAGATGAAATTCACAAATGTACAATTAACATATTTTATAATTGTGCAGCGGTTTTTACCGTATAACTTTTTATTTATTAATATTTTTGCATGAAAATTTGTGTACTTATTATTTACGATCTTGAGGTGCGATTTAGTCGTATTTTCAAAAATGCAAAACTGAAGGTCACATGAAATAACAGAACCAGACATATAAACTTGAAATTTACGAATAAGCGTTAAATAATAAAATATTATAGGATTATTTCCATACACATTAAAGACTCATCATCAAATCAATAAACCAAATAGTCAAACTCGATATAATGCGATTGGAAAACAAAAACATGGGTGTTTTCATTTTTTCAAAATTATGATTTTATTTTTCAATGGTCAAAGGGAGGTGATTTGGTCGAATATCTTTTGTGTGGCTAAATGAGGGTAATTATTGACCCAATTTTGGTTTTATTCTCAGTATTTTAATAATTATATTTGTTTCCGTCATCAGACTATACACTTAAAACAAACTTTATTACCATAACGGGCATATAGCTGCATTAACAAGTTGTCGAACACCTGATCAACTTACTTCAAAAGTGTCCTTTTTACTGAATGGAGAGAAAACACTTTTTTTTTCAAACACATGAGGACTACTATGTATTCATATATTAAGTCAACATGTTTCACTAATGCAAGACAATACAATTTAATGGGAAAATTTTGTGGAAGAACTTAAAAAGAAGTAAAATTATGCAAGAGTTATCCCACTTGAATACACTATTTTTCTTTGCTCCTGTGATTCCCAATATACTGTTTAGGTCTATTTATGTACATTTGTATGCACACACACGTGAAATCAAAGAAACTAATATTTGTGATAATTTAAATCTGTGGAAAAATCTGATCTGTCTGATTGATACCCTCCAGGGAGCGTAATGGCCGCTCTTTCACGACCTATCTTTTACATGTGTGCCATGGGTTTGACAAAATATTTTGTTTTTCCGACTAACAAATACCCATACTACACAACATGCACAAGAAACTCGTGCAACTGGAGAGCAATAGATCGCAAAGTGCAAAAGTTTGATTTGAAGCTTTTTCGTCATGGATGCGTGATTATGACATGTATTTTCATGGGGTAAGCTGCATTAGGTGCACAATCTATATCAAAATAAATATGCAAACTTTTCGGGTTGTACACTCACAGGATACTGAAATATTCAAATTTAAAAATTGTTAGGTCAGCTGTTATGCTCAGTTTAGATACAATCCGGAATGTACAATATTGGGGGTTTTCCGCAAATTTGCATGCGGTATAAATAATGTTGACCTTAATCTTTTGTTAATGCTTATGATTTAAATAAGCATCGCTCCATTCAATGGTTCACACATGAATATTTATCGAACGAAAACACGGATAACGGTAAAGGTTGTTTGTATAGCTTGCCTATTTTGACCTGAGCCTGACCTTTATGCAAGAATATATTACAAGGTTCTTGCTTTGAATATATCAATTTTCGCAAGCAAATCGTGTAATATCGGCATTAAAGATTTGTGTTTGTATTACATCTCGAGCGTCTTCGTGATACTCCCCGATTATGAAAACATACACTTGGTGTTGTTAACGTAGACAATATATCGACTGTTAAATTATGCTAATCAATAGGTCAAGCTCATGTCAATGTGGCCAAGCTATACCACGGGATTAGTGTGGAAAACCAGATTGCATTGAATCGGCGGGCGGTCTAAGAACGATCGAAAACTCTAGTTAAATATATAAAATATGCCACTAAATTGTGCCCCGTTGCTGGTTTCATGATAAGTTGAAACTCGGGTCCCTGCCCGGTGAGAACAATATTTATCATGCTTGGCGATATCGCCCGTGATTTCTCGGTAAACCCCACCACCCTTACGATATAACCTCGTCTGATAACAGTGTTCTTTCCGGACAGGGACTGAGTTTCTCTATATCTCAACTTAATTGATAATTATTTTCAATCACATCTGAACCGAAATTGCAATTAACATACCAATACCCGGAAGAACGCCAGTCTCTGAAACTAATAACATACATCATGACCGCGTTTGATATTTTTGAGAAATGTATCCTAGCTAGGCAAACTTATCAAACCTAACATAAGCAAGTTTATCATTGAATATCATTCGTAAGTTAAAGTCTAAAGTAAAGTTAATATAGCCGTATAAAAAAGCTGAGTAACTCGCTACTGTCTAAGAATATTCCAAAATGGTACATGCATGACCGTATTGTAGGGAAATACACGTATCTGCTTATTTATTAATGGTTTCATTAACGGAAATGGCATGAGTGGTAGCTAGAAAGTATTAGCGGTTTTATCATTGTACCTTCAAAGGTTCTTATCATAAAGATCGTGTACAAAATTCGTTATGTATGTAACACTGTAAGCATTTGAACATTATATTATTATATTCGTCGCTGTTGATGTTCTGATAACATTTGACACGGTATGTTTATTTCTTCCTCACGGTATGAATCGTGTTACACTACTTCTCAGTTCCGTCAGAGAATTGTTCTATTTTCATATGGCTCTGACGGAAATTATTCCACACGCTTACAAATTTATAGACTTTTTAAACCAACCACTACCGTCTACTTTTTAGTGACGTCTAGGTTTTTGGACGTAACGTTATATAACTGACATTTCAAAGATCCGGTATTTGATGAATTTTGACACAAACGTTTAAAAAATTTGGTACATTTTAGAATCATTTTTTATTTTGATAAAACGTGCCCAATTTGTTAGTGTTTGTTTACAGGTAAAAATGCAAGTCTTTTTAGCCACTTGTTTTCCTTGATATGAGTACTTTTTAGAAAGAGATCATCCTAGCAACAGCAAAAGTTATTTTAATACAATTTTAAAGAAAAGTTGAAGTTAATGAATAATACTATACTATCTATTTACTTTAATATGAAATCAAAGGACACGTTTTTTTCTCATTTTAGACATTTTTTCTAAATCTTATTGCAATACTATACTATGTCATTAAGCCCGGTTTTCCTGGAAAACAGCTCATATACATCTATGCAACATACGAGGGTCATTCAATAAATTCGTGGACTGGACTTGTCATTCTAATACACATTGACACAGAGAATAACAAATTATACCACACTAAACTACAGCCTTTCTGACACAAGTGCAGAAAATTGTGCACGAAACAACGAATTTTTAAAGAAAATATGGCTAAAACAAAACTACCACCTTACCGCAACCACCACACAACGCAAATATATTCTGACGTCAGCAACGTTTCTGACGTTTTGCTATTTTTCAAGTGGTAAACCCGAAACTTAATTATGTCATTCATATGGAATTAAACGTAACTATATAAGTAATAAATTAGTAAATAGATCTACAAAATCATTTTAGGTATTCAAAGTTAAGAATTAAGCTAGAAAAATTGGTTTTATGCTAAGTTGAAACACCTCGCACATTTTGACTGGCGTTTCCTTAAATGTCCTTGCGTTTGCAAATTTCGTTCGATCTCTGTATCATTTTTAATACCATGCTGCTCTTCAGGAATTTAATTTTGTCACTAAAACACTGGGACACTGAATACTGCATGCGCTCCGTTTGTTCTCATTAGCAACTTATGAGTGTTTGTTGTGTATTTCCAAGACAAGTGCACAATTTAATAGTTGCTCGAATTTCCTTGCGTAAATTCATCGGCATTTTGACGTAACTGAAAACGTGATAGGCATATATCAAATACTTCTCAACTCAAACTTGCAAACAATTTAATAATTTCACAAAATATTATGCTAATATCTTGCAATAATCTGGCAAATATATGGGAATGAAAATTAATTAGTTCGGAATTAATCACTGGTTGAACTAGTTAAAATAGTACATTACGTCGGTCGGGGGTGGTAATGCGTTACTATGGTAATACAAAGGCTCATGATATGTTACTGTATTGCATAATCAAAGATAAATTTGTTACTTCGGTAGGTAATAGATAAATGTTTATAATGATATGAGAAATTATTATTTATATATGAATATTATAAAACGAGAACGATTGTCTACGAATAAATTGAATGACCCTCGTACAAACTAAACATTCGCAGATTCGCGATAGTATGTGTACGCCAGCGTTCGTACCCTTACGGGCTTTCATGAGCATTTTGAACCATGTCAGTCCGCGTTCTTCTCGGTGAGGTACACGGTATGAATCGTGTTACACTACTTCTCAGTTCCGTCAGAGAATTGTTCTGTTTTCATATCGCTCTGAAGGAACTGAAAACTGATGTAACGCACGGACGGAACTCAAATGTCATGTATCCTGAGTTCCGTCAGAGCGTTACGTCGGTTTAAAACTATCTCAAACAACTCGTATTTACTAAAGTGCAAACTAGTTCCGTCTACCCTATGTGATTTCTGTTCTATGTTTCCAGACAGCAACATACATATGTTTTTGGAATCTCATGTCATACAAGCCTTTTGGGGAAATATTTATATTTTTTAAAGTCCCATTAACGCTCAAAATCAGTCATATTTTGTGCCAAAAATGAGTTACTTATCGAGAATTTATTAAGTTTTTATAAATATTGATTACTGTGCAACAATAAGTTAACTTACACAATATGGAAAATTCTGGCCTTTTATTCAGATGTTTTGTTTACTAGCTGTTATACACAGCGAGCTTATTTTCGTCAAGTACCGAGTGTACACGAGCGTGAAGTTATTCACATACATGGGCGAGTACTGTTTACTAGCTGTTATACACAGCGAGCTTATTTTCGTCAAGTACTGAGTGTACACGAGCGTGAAGTTATTCACATACATGGGCGAGTACTAGAATCCGGTGTCCGCCGGTATCTTTTTGAAACTATAGAAACTGTCGGTATCGCTGGTTAAACATACTATACATTGCCTTTAATAGAGTGGATTTCATTATAACTAAGCTTTGGTGGGTTGGTTTGTATAACTTATTTACAATATTGTGTTAGTTTTCTATTTAACTATGTGCTACTTGTATATTACACTTTTTCATGAATTAAATATCTGTTAAAGCCAACGCTTCTTTGCGGCAGTTTTTAAACATGATTGACAGAAATTAAAATATGTACTTATATTTTTACATAAAATGTCGAAGGGTTCGAATGACCGGAAGGGTTCTTGTAGCAGAAGTTCTACACACGGAAGCTATGTCGATCATGTTAAGGTCACAAGCCCAAAAGCGAAAAGTTACCAAAGGCACCGGTTGATCGTGGAAGAAGTGATGCCGGGTCATCAGCGTATATCCAGAATGGCAGCGGAAGCGATACAATCAGTTAACCAAGAGGTTCAGATAGTAGTTTGGCATCGTCTATTAACTTAACCGAATTTCTAATTGGCCACCCTAAAAAACATTATATCATCTGATATATTATATCAATAAATCTTAGGCTGTGTAATTTGTTCATTCCACGCACTAATTTATCGATTTCCGGAAAGAAATGGCGTATTCGTGTGAAATTGCTTTTCGTGCACAGCTTAGAATAGTATCGTATTTGGTATATGTATTTGTTCCCTGTTGATTGACCTTTCTTTAAAAACACTACAATTTGTGAGAATGCGCCATGTGGAACGCGCTCATGACGTCAGTTGCATGCATACATTGAACGAATTTCCGATTGGCCACGTTTCTTTATAAAAAAAATCAACAAATTGCTTTTAGAAGAATACAAATAATCGAAACCTCGATACTGTCCAATTTTATTGACAGAAAATAAGTTCGAGCTATCAAACCGCATGTTATTACAAATATCGCATTTTTCAAAATGACGTTTTAGCATAATTATATGTCTGGTTTTTGGTGCTTGTACTTGTCATTCTGACAGCCTCAGTGCGCCCCATGTTACTTATTCTCGCAAGTATCAATGCTTTTAAATGAACTTGAAAGGTTCCCGAAACGATCATGTTGTAATCAGAAATCCTTCCGCATAGTACCGGGGTCTAGTTGACGGAAGGTCTAAAACATTATTACATCGACACTTTAATTATATCTCAATATGTTATATTATAATATAATGAAACCAATTTACCCTTTAATTCACCAGTGAAATATTACATTCGATTACCCTATACAATATAGTGCAATAGGATACCGGCGATTACCAGTACCGGAGGATACCGGTTTGACTTTTATTTACATGCTTATACTCGCATAAATTTGTCATCAATATATGTGTCCTCGATCTATTACGAAAATTTACATACTGTCTTCGGAACGACTCGTCGATTTCAGATTGTAAACAAAGGAGTATTTTGTCTGGTGGACAAAATACTCCTTTGTTTACAAATTGACGATTTGCGGAGCTTATTATTCTAAGGATAAAAGTCAACTTACATCAAATATAAATTATGCTGATTATATGCCATTTAGGGAGCTCTATAACCTGTCAATTTGTTAGTAAAATATTGCTATTTCTGAGACTTTATGGGACTTAAAAGTATATGTTCCATCTATTAATATTTTTAACTATTTTTATATATCGTTCTGCACAGTACAAAGTAATGATCCACAAAAAAGCATTCTAATAAATTACATAATAGGGGATTAAAAATAGCCCGCGCAGCGGGCTATTGAAAATACCCACACCAATAACAGGTGCCATGTGCGAATTTTCGTTGAGTCTCTGCCGGTACTAATGCTTTCAAAAAAAGTTATTTCCGGTCAAAAATTTCAGGCAGTTTTCCGAGGTGAATAGTCCTTGGAATATAAAAAAAATAGTAAGCTGTAAACGGTTTAGCCTATCGTTCTCTTGCGATTAATTATCATTTTTTAAAAAATTGAAATAAATAAAACAAACTATTTTTAAAAAACAAAGGGATGTAAGAAGTACTTAAAACACCGTATTAAAGATTAAAGCGCCGTATTCTAAACATCGACAACCAAGGGAAGTCATTCTAGATAGTGATTTACAATAATTGTAAACATTCAGTTCAAGGTCGTTCATACAAGAAGCATTGTGAACAAAAGTTTACTTAAGCCTACTTCAGACGTTAATTATCCAAAACAAATAATTATCGCATATCTATTTAAATGGATGGATTCCGGATTGATCACCATCGGTAGCTGGAGTTCGGTTCGTGGGAGTATGAAACTGCGGAGCACAATTGTGTGATGTTTTTTGTGGTCTTGTATGATTGACTAGGCCCCCAATTAACGTCATACGGTGTCGCTTTTGCAATATCTTCAATTTTCCAAGGCTTGAAGCTGATCTGATAATATGGACTGGACGAAATATGGTTACAGTAGGTTTAGAAATTATCCCTGGACTAATTGAAACTGCTCTCAAGAATACAGTTAGGCCTACAATAAAGGTATGCCATAGATTTTACTCATTTTGAATCAAATTATGACAATTTCATTTTGAATGTGTTGTGTACAAAAAGATATTTACATTGTACTGCTAGGTAAGCGCTACCAAGTGCTTTCGTTATAAACGGGGTGATTTGGTTGCACTTTTCAGCGCTATGTAATAGTCAGCTAGCCACAAGCGCTTGCTGCTTGCCGAAATAATAATATATTTTTCACTTTTTCCGATATACAGTAGCGCTTATTTAAAGAAGCTGTTTCTAAGCATAGCGCTCGATAGCGTGAGTACTGCAGTACATCTCACGCAATGTTTGCCTAAAATCGTGCATTTCTGCGGTCAGGGTCAAACAAAAATTTTACTTGCATCTCTGCAGCCGCAAAGCCTAAAGTAAAATAATTTCACTCACAGTCGCATTAGCAGGCTTACTTGCAAAAAAGAGTGACCATAAATCGCCGCAATTACAACGTCACATCTAAACATGTCGATTATTTACTCTATCCGCTTGGGTAAATAGGTCAAATGCCTTATGTAGTCACTATGTCACAAATTTGGCCTTATATTCCAAAGCCTTTAATCAGAAGGATATTCTTTTAAAAATCAAGTTCAATATTGTGACATCCGGGGTCAAAAGTGTGTCACTAGGTCAAGTCCTAGAAATTTCTTGTCACGGTAGACAATAGAGATAAAAATGTTGGTCTTTTCTTGATGAAATTTCTCCAGAATAAATTATTTCATTATAATCTAGGTCAAGTTCAATTATAGGTCTTCTGGACCGGGGTCCCTGATTTTTGGGCTACCCGACTTCCCGATAATCACTGATAACCTGTGGGACTGACGATCTGTCAGACTAAAAAAAGTCGGTCTGACTGTCAGACTTTTTTCTGCTAAAATCAACAAATGCAGTTATTCCCTTTTAAGGCGGCGTTTACACATTTAAAGAAGGTTTTCCTTGTTTCCAAGTACTTTTATCATGATCTCAGTGTAAGACTTTGTTTTCCGGTTGTCATTTACCAATAATTCAATCGTTTTAATGCACAAAGTTTTCCCTCGCGAAATCATCGAGACTTCAGAAAAAGAGTACAAAAACACCAAGTTAGAAAAATGTTTCAGCTTTGCGATTGGCCTAAGAATTTATTATCGACCTATCAAAATATGTCTTACACAAGACACCGCATTGTCGCAAACCCAGGCTTTCTATACGGGTGTCCGCCTAATGATGGTTGAAAATTCTTGAGAAACATAGGAGTTGAGCACAGAATTAATTGCTTACGCTGCCTGCCCACACATTTGTGGCTATACCCAAATCTAATAACCAAGGATTCTGAAGCCTGGTTAATAAGTGTAGAAAGCATGAATATGCCAGCACAAAAAATAGCATTTCATGAAAAATGCCCAATGCAAACTGAACTTATTGACCGGAAACCTTTATTATATATTTTTAGTAACGGTGACCATGACCCTTTTTGACCCCAAATACAATCCCAAGCTAGGTATCCATGCAAGCTTGCTATATACAAAGTATCATTAAGATCAGCCTATCCAAGCTTCAAGTTATTGACTGTAAACCCCTAGTTAAAAATTGTTTGACTTAGCTGCCTGCCCGTCATCTAGTCCGAGACCCATTGTCCCAATCTAATAAGGAGAATTTTTCGTTGGAAAACCTTGAAAAAAATACACGCGATAATGTACCCAGGAAAAACGTACCCAGGACAGAAACTGAAATTGTTCAATTCATCGGACGGCTAATTGAACAGTCTGGGTACGGTACCCTTACAGAAAATATGCTCTCTGACAAATGTGTAACATGTGTGCAGTTAACATGTATCAAATATGAAATGAATATACTGCGAATGCAGTCTTAAAGGGACTGTGTCATGTTTTAGCGTATAGCAAAAATCAAATAAAATTGTTAAATATTTACTATATTTGGCATAGATGCCTGTATATCCCATAAATAAGCACACTGGTATAAATATAACTTGTGAAACATTTTTTAAGTATTTTACCTAAAAAAATTCTATACCATATATCTGAAATATAGCTTAGCAGTTATCCAACATCTACTATTAAATCCCCGTTTAGGCGGTGCCTTAGTTCATATTATTTCATTTTCAAATCAAAATGCACACTAACTAGTCCAACAATAGAACCTTTTAAAGAATACCTGATACTGTACATAGAATACTAATAGAGAAAACAAGATTAGAAATAAAAATCAAAGTGAAATGTTTGAGATCAAATGGAGTGATTTTATAACATAATTAAATTAAGAAAACACAAATATGTTTTTATTGAAGAGATGGTGCAAAAAGTACCTATACATTCAACTTTTATGTTTCTCTCTCTTTCTCCCCCCTCCCCCCCCGCCTCTCTCTCTCTCTCAAAAAATAATTTATAAATAGAGAATATTTGTTGATTTTGGTGTAAGATCGAATTTTATTTCACCGAGTGATCACAGAAATCAATATTTTCACGAGTGGCGTAGCCACAAGTAAAAATTTAGATTTATGTGATCACGAGTGAAATAAAATTCAATCTTACACCAAAAATCAACAAATTTTCTGTTTATTACATGCGTAATTATCACTGAAAAACGCCATAATCCATTTAAAGCATATAATAAATCCATTTATTATATGCTTTCAATGGATTATGGGGATTTTCAGTTAAAATAACATTGACAAATAACAGTGAAATAACATTTTTGATAATTCACTGTTTTTGACCGAACTACTTTCTTCAATGAAAAAATAAATTACCTCCCTGTATTGTTTGTTTAGTTACAAATTTACCTCCTTGATTGCGTTTGCTACTTGACAGCTGTCAAAAATGGAGTATTTTGCTGAATATGATACCAATGGCTTTGAATTTGAAGCCTTTTTTGGCATTTATTCGAGCCTCATTCACAGGTATACTGTATCATTGAAAACGAAAAAAAAACGAAAAAAAAATTTTTAATTTATATTTTTGTATAGATCTACGTAATAGATCTACTGCACCTGTGTGACCTCATTATTATGAGGAATAAAATGAACCTAGATGATAGATCTACTGCAAATCGAGAACCTCAACAAGTGACAGTCAGGTGAAAGAACAACTATTTATGTAAGTGCTTTCCTAGAAGGGCCTTTAGAAAGAGAATAGATCCTTCTTATAAATGTAACAGATCCTTGTTTCTGTGGTCCAATTATATGGTGGTGTTGCAATCGGACTCAGTCTGTGGGACTTGAATGCGATTACATACACTGCAACGATATAATGGTGGTGTTGTATTTATTGTGCTGGTCCTCAATGTGGTCGTATAGTGGTAGTATCCAATAAGTATAATATAAGTAAATAAATGACTAACTCTACATAAATAACGACACCAAGTTACATGAACAGTATTTAATTAGGTCCTTAGATTTTATAACATTATAATGCAAAGGGATTACATACAATTATTTATAGATTTAACTCAATATTTTAGTTATTGAACGATTAATAAGCCTAAATTAATTGGGTTATATATACGACTAGTTTGCTGGGATTCAACTACACTGGGAGTCATATGAAATATTCTTATGACATAAACGGACATAAAAAGTCTGTATCCAAGATAACAGACGTTCGTTCCAATGAAATATTCTTTGGAAGAATTAGGTGAAGCCTAAGCTTCGTTGGCTACTACTGACCTGACAGTCAGCTAACCAGTGCAATGAGTAGAGTAGGAAACTGGTCTTATATAGCAATAAAATGGGTTGAAAGGTCAGACAAATCACTTTAACCAATGAAATATAAATGAAGTGATTATAAATGCTTCAGTTATTTGTCTACCTTTACCCAATGATACATGGAGTATACAAAATCAATAAGTTTAAAGTACAGGACAACTCAGTCCTACTACATAAACTTCAATTTATTGGAGAGTTGGAAGGTTTATTCTGTTCTGACATGCCAAGGTCTCAGAATGAAATATATTGTTCCGTATCACAGGGGATTGACACATAATATTTTTGGTTCAATATAGCCTTATATCAGTATATATACTGATATAAGGCTATATTGAACCAAAAAAAAACATGTGTCAATCCCCTGTGTTCCGTATTTAAAAGGCGAATCTGAAAATCTGAACGAGCTTTGAACAATTCAAATAAAATCAATAAACACAAACCTACAATTTATCGAAGCATATAAAATCTACTGCCTGTAAATGATCATACTAAATGCATTTTCTACGGAATACCGTTAGGGCCATCGTGGTTACAAATTAAAATCCAGAGGGCGACAATGCGATAGTGCGATAGTACGATGGCGACAATGCGACAGTACGATGGCGACAATGCGACAACGCAATAGTACGATGGCGACAATGCGATAGTCATATCGTACTGTCGCCATCGTACTATCGCATTGTCGCCATCGTACTATCGCGTTATCGTACTGTCGTCATCGTATTATCGCATTGTCGCCATCGTACTATCGCATTGTCGCCATCGTACTATCGCACTGTCGCATTGTCGTCATCGTACTGTCGCATTGTCGTCTATCGCCTTCCGGTACACATGCGCACATCGTGTTTTTTCCTAGATGGAGCCACTTTTAAAAATACTTTACAGGTCGGGATATAGTTTAGTCTTATTTGTTTTATTTTTAAATCAAAGATATTCAACTCAAACTTGGAATACTTGTTCACCATCACCACCTCCACCTTACTATGAAGGCCCATAACCCTAGCTCCCCTTCTTTTGGAGTTATGCCCCCTTTATACTTGTAAAATAGCAAAAAAACAAGGTTAAAGTTTTGACAAACTTATATAACATCATTACTAACAAATATATTCAACTCAAACTTGGAATACTTGTTCACCATCAATTCACCACCTCTACCTTACTGTAAAGGCCCATAACCCTAGCATCCCTTGATTTGGAGTTATGCCCCTTTTATACTTGTAAAATGTAAAAACAAAAAAAAGGTTAAAGTTTTTACAAACTTGAATAAATTCATTACTATCAAAGATATTCAACTCAAACTTGGAATACTTACTCGGAAGGCGATAGACGACAATGCGACAGTACGATGACGACAATGCGACAGTGCGATAGTACGATGGCGACAATGCGATAGTACGATGGCGACAATGCGACAACGCGATAGTACGATGGCGACAATGCGATAGCACGATGGCGACAATGCGACAACGCGATAGTACGATGGCGACAATGCGATAGTACGATGGCTACAGTACGATATGACTATCGCATTGTCGCCATCGTACTATCGCGTTGTCGCATTGTCGCCATCGTACTATCGCATTGTCGCCATCGTACTATCGCATTGTCGCATTGTCGCCATCGTACTGTCGCATTGTCGCCATCGTATTATCGCATTGTCGCCATCGTACTATCGCACTGTCGCATTGTCGCCCTCTGGATTTTAATGTGTAACCACGATGGCCCTAACGGTATTCCGTAATTTTCAGATTCAAAATCGCATCTCGTCAAAAAAATCAACATGTCGTCCTCGTTTTTCGATGTTGTGATGACGTCAAAACACATGATAAAGTCACTCTGTACGTCGATTCCCGTTTTTAACTGTCAGTACGAGTATTTCCCCTTACTATTTAGACTGGCGACATAGAAAAAATAAGTCTATGACGTGATAATGATTAAAAATTCCCGGCATCGTGACTTGAATTCACAATGGTGGATGACAAAACTGTTTGTTGACAATGAAATTACTCCGCGATCAAATTTAATAAATGCCAGTTATTTCGCTTTCAATAAAACATTAAAATAATTTAGTGTTCGTCAAATATTATATTTGTTTTATCTATTAGCTTTACACATATCTTGTTTTATGTTTTGCAGAAAAATACTACAGCAAATAGTTGCACTACTTTCAGTGGAACTTCTGTTTAAAAAAGTGAATAGGTTGAACTGAATTTGGGGCGCCCCACGGGGTGAGGTTCCAAGAGGGAATTGTAAAATATTAATAATATGATTAATTACGCATATAATAAACAGAAAATTTGTTGATTTTTTATGTAAGATTGAATTTTATTTCACTCGTGATCACATAAATCTATATTTTCACTCGTGGCTACGCCACTCATGAAAATATTGATTTCTGTGATCACTCGGTGAAATAAAATTCGATCTTACACCAAAATCAACAAATATCCTCTATTTATTTTTATACTATTTGTAAATATGTTTATAATGTATGGCATAAATGTAAATGTATTTATAAATGAATAAAATTAAAAGGACAAACAAAATTTACTCTGATAATAACGTTATAAACACAATCAGCATTCCGTAACATCCCTTAGTACGAATCAAAATTGAGTGGTCTCTACATAATGGCGAGGATACTAACAAACTGCTGTTCGTTACAGATGTGTCAGTCTGCATATTTCATGTTCGTACAATGCATACTTTAACAAGTCCTGCTTATGTTTGCTCACATTTACTACCTTAGGTAAATCTAAAAAAATGAGTAGCATGCTTTGACCTTGTTTGACCTAATCATTCTAAGTGTATGCTCCTTTTTTTAAATTTATTTTCTTTGTTCTTAGTGTATGCTCCTTGCAAGGAGCAGTCACATGGCACATGCTTTTCAGGTGCAATATTGGTAAATCACATCCGGTATAAATACACAGAGTGACATTAAACATGGACAGACTTTTTGGAAATAATTTTTAAATGTAAAGCGCATCAATGGGGGTAACGTATTTTGACGGAAGTGGATACACCGACTATTTTAATGGTCGTTTTACGTCGATTCGGTAAGTAAATTTTGACTTTTCATTGCTTAGTAAGTCGTTTGAAATTAAAACAAGCTGACCAAAGTACCCGGCCAGGTTTCTAGTTAGCGACCCATGGTTATTTTCCCTCCAAGCACATGTAATTAAGCAGAACACTCGCGCAAAGTGTGGTTTTGGTTACAGATACCTTGATTATTGAATATTTTTATCTGTAATATTTCCTATTTCTCCCGATTTTTATGGTTTCATTATTTATATTATTATAAGTATGCATGTGCAAAAAATTTGCGATGCCATAATATATTGAGGCAAAACACACGAAAGATCCGCTATGATACCCCTGATTAGTGCCGTTTGGGGCAAACACCCCTGACAAGTAAGAATGTCGCGATTAAAACGCCCTTATTATCGGGGGCGCGGCGCGGTTATTTCAGTATTTCGTTAATAATGTTTAAAATTTCTTTCTCTATTTTCACCATATGACGCAGCATTTATTTCCCTACATAACTATAGTTTTCGATTTTCAATGACGTAAGATTAAACTCGAAAAAATGGTGGAAAACGTCGAAAAACACGCAAAAATTACAGCCCCGCTAGGTGGCGCTATTCATCGCACGTCACGTGATATTTCTCCTTAAAACCACCACCATCAGAAAGCCAACACTTGATAGTATATTTATGCAAAATATTATCATAATCCAAGTTACAGGCGATATTTAGCGAAAAGGGTCTAAATTAACTTAAATTTTAAATTATATATTCACAATGTTTATGATTATTCTAAGAGTGTTTTATATTTAAAGAACAGCCCGTAGACTGATAACGTGATGTTGTTGACGCTGCCTACTAAGAACTGACAATGAACACATACCTACAAAAGTGGGTTCAATGATAGGACCAAGCATTTGCACAATTAAACAGTTGACAATGACATGGATGATAGAGTTCGATAGAAAGTGTAAAATTCTTTACTAAAATGAGAAATATCAATTTAAAACCCTAAAATTCCACTTTGTTTTGATAAGAACATGTGCATGCACAGTGGCAGATTTAATGTGTATGGCAAGTAGATATATGTGTATAGCTTGAAAACATATTCCTGTTTTTTTGCATATAAACATCTAGTATTCACCATGTACGTTTTTTATGATTTGCGCGTAATATTCAGTTAATGATCAAATCGCATGTTGTTTTTATCATGCCACATTTCTTACTTGTCAGGGGTGTTTGCCCCAAACGGCACTAATCAGGGGTATCATAGCGGATCTTTCGGGTGTTTTGCCTCAATATATCATGGCATCGCAAATTGTTTTGCACATGCATACTTACACAGCCAGCAATCCGATATCGGCCTAATATCGGACCGATATACTTTCCACGTCGGCCCAATATCAGTTACGATATCGGGCTGATCTTGTTTTGCCTAGCGGCACTTGATCGGGCCGTTATCGACAGCCGACATCAAACCGATATTGCATCATTTATCCGGGGATATAAAATACGTTTATTAAATAAATTAGATGTTTACTTATATTTTAAATTACTAGTATTGAAGGATTGCAACAATAAGTTCAGCCCTAGGTCAAAAAGCTTCCTTCCGGTACGAGCTACTACAGATCTTTTTTTCTTTGTTTTCATAATTTATTCGACATGTTACATTTTAAAACAACAGGCTGCACAGCAGCCTGTAACCTGCTTCTTTTGTGAAAAAAGGGAAGGGACCAAAATTAAACTAAAACGGAAGCAAGTTGATGTTATTTAATTTGGAATTTTGAACAAAAATAATATTACTTATGGTACTAATATATATACCAGTATATATATTTAACTGCTATATGAAAATAATCGGAAGGTGAAAACATTGTACATCGACTTGCTTTGACATATTTTATAAGTACAAATTGAAATATTTGACAAAGATGTATATTTATTTGATTTTGTCTTAAACTGTTCACGAGAGCAAGGGTATTCAACACACGTGTATATTTTATCACTTACAAAGACTGTCACGAAGAGGATTCTAACACAGTTATCACTGATCTGTACTTGAAGTTCACATTTGATAGTCAAGAGGAGGATTTCAAAATGATCGTCACTGTTCTATATTTAATGTTCACTGGTTTAATATTTAAATGTCACACGCGTATTATTTGAATGGGATGGTTATTATAACACGCGAGTTAAAGATATAACGTATTGGTAAATATTGAATTAACATAGTACATTTGAACATATTCATTTTACAAATATTGAAGTTTTTTTTAAAAGGGACAACCCCGCACTGATGGTATGTCGCAGGCCTCATATATAAATATTCAGCCTGCGCCACACCGACATAAGAAGGGCAAGAAGCAGATTGTACAATAACATAATATGTTCACGGTAATCTGAATAGACACTGGATGTACTAGTTAATAGAAGTATGAGGCATTTACGTGATATGAATTACAGTATGACCCTGTAGTGTGTCCGACAACCACATGTGGACTGCATGTTCTTCTCGGACTCGCTTCAGCATCTTATAAAACCTAAAAATAGGTTCAATATAAAAACAATATAATTTTACAAAAATATCCAGCGTCTATTTCATGTGAGACAAGAATGCATAAAATAATTTATGATGACTGAAGTTTCATGGCTCCTGGCTGGAGTTACAGATACTAAAATGAAACTTCTTCTGAAAGTAGAAAAATGAGAAGAGCAGCAAATGAAGCAAAGATGCATATTATTTCAATTTAAACATTTTAACATATAAATCGGTATACAATTCGGGACTAAACTCTAAATTTTCAGCCCAAGCACATAAATTGTGCTGACTCCAGTAATCAATGAATTTAACGGGTGTTAATCTATCAATGTCATGAGATAGACGAAATCTCAATAATGACAAGAATTTATTTATTACAGCAATCTTTGTGATCGTAACATGTTCATGTTTAAAAGCATTTCTAACTGACCATATAACGTATCTTGAGATAGATTACCAAATTACCAAAGCAGGGTACAATACACATTGTTCTAAGTTAAGTAAATCAAAAAATATTTCCTCCGAGAATTGGAGTTTATTATCGGCAATTAATTTTAACAAGTGAATAATAACTTTGTTCAATGGTGTAAAATATGCACATTCTAAGAATAAGTGATACTTTGTCTCAATATTGTTACAGAAGTAACATGTTTTGATTTTTGAGATATTTCTCAAATACAAGAAATAGTTTACAAAAGCAACATCGTGTACTAGTCTATAACAAATATTCTTGCGTAATTGGTCAATTGTTTTTGAAAATATATTTTCAAATACATTTTGAAATTGATATGTGGGAAAACACGTACACATCTGGGAGTATACTTCTCCGTGTTGAGCAAAATCGTATATATAAGCATTTGGAAGGTAAACTGATGGAAAAAGCAAGATCTGGTTCAATTTTTTGGATGGCTGCTAACGCTTTTAAACAATGTGTATAAAACTTTGGGGTATGATCTATACAGTGTGGAAAACTGTTGGAAGAAAAAGAAAGGTTGAATTTCCTTAAATTAAGGCCAATCCAATACTTGGCAAAATGACACCATATTGCATCATGATTTTTTATTAACTTTTGCAAATGGCAAATTAATATAGGATACCATTTTTTCTTTATATTTGGGACATTAAGACCTTCCTGTTTAAAATGTAAATGTAATGTTTCACAGGCTATAGGTTCGCATGATTTCGAATTCCAAATGAAATGGAAAATAGCTCTCTGAAAGAGTTTAACATAATATTTGGGCATGATACCTGCAGTTATATAATACACGATTTGAGAAAAGGCTAATGAATTAACGACTGTACTCCTATCTTTAAAGGACAAAGTACGTGACAGATTTAGATTTAATGTTTGAGAAAACTTGGTATATAAATTAGACCAGATATCATCATTATTTAAGGCATAACCAAACCAGTAACCTAATAATTTACAATTTCTTACCCATGAAATACCAAAGGGGTGATCCGATCTATTCTTCCATTCGCCTAAATATAATCCATTAGTTTTTCTATAATTAATTTTGGTACCTGAAACTTTTTCAAACTTGGAAACCTCCAAAAGAAACTTTTTAATTGATAAATGACTGGTCAAAATTGCTGTATTGTCATCAGCGTATAGAGAAAGTTTGCACTCATGTGCCCCACCTGGAACTGTAATTACCTTAATTTCTTGATTATCTTGAATCTTCTTGGCAAATGGTTCTAAACATAAAACGTATAAAAGGGGAGATAATGAACAACCCTGGCGGACCGATCGCGATAACGTAAAAGGTTCAGATATAAAATTGTTAACAATGACAGATGATTTAATATCATGATATAAAACTTGAATCCATTTAATAAATGTTGGGCTTAAGCCAAAGGAATGTAGGACGTCATGCAAATATGACCAAGAAACTCTGTCAAACGCTTTCTCTTGGTCGATATTAATGAAACAGGCTGCTATATTTTTCTGTTCGACATAATCGAAAATGATGCGTAGTAAATGAACATTGTCAAAAATTGATCTACCTCTGATGGAGCATGTTTGACTAATACCTATAATTTCTGGTAATATACATGATAACCTTTTGGCTAATAATTTGGAAATAATTTTCCAATCTATATTTAAAAGTGAGATGGGTCTATAATTTTTCATGGACGTCGAATTGTTCCTATCTTTACATAAAAGAGTTATATATGACATGCTTTGTGACTCAGACATATGTCCTTCTGAGTATGATAATGAAAATAAACTCATTTAAGAATATGACCAAATAAGTGGGAAAATGTTAGGTAAAATGTTGACGACAAACCATCACTACCGGGGGATTTGTCGGCCGGCATTCCTTTAAGTGTATTTAAAATTTCTGTTTCGTCAATGTTTTTATCTAAATAGTTATTATTCTCACTCGAGACTTGAGATAAATTGTTCAAGAGCTCGTGGTTTAACGATAAAGTTACAGGTTCTTATGTATATAAATTTTTTATAAAAAGTTTGAAATCTATTCCAAATATCTTCAGATTTATTATAAGTTGTGTCATTATCAACAATGGAGTAAATAGTTTTATTGTTCCCATGTTTATTTTGTAAATTACAAAAGTAAGACGATGGGTTCTCATTACTATTAATGTATTGGTTCTTACTTCTAATCAAAGTACCTTTATGAAGATTATTTTTCATTGCGCTGATTTCTAATTCAATAATCTTTTTTTCTTGTAAATCATCTGACTTTTGATATTTATATTTTAATTGTCTTAAATGTCCTGTGTTGCGATTTTTTGCACGCGCAAATTCAATACAAAAATCTTTAATAAGCAATTTCATTTCGTCCCACCGTTCCAGTGTAACGTTATCAATTCTAGAAATAATTTTCCAATGAAATTCAAAGCTTGAAATAAACATCTTATCATCTAATAGAGAATTATTGAATTTCCAATACGATTTGCCAAAAGTAATTAAATCATGTAACTTTATTGTGACAAAGAAAGCGTCATGATCGGATAAAGTGCATGGCATTACATTAGATGTAATCACACTATCTTTTAATGACGAAGGTACATAAATTTGATCAAGTCTACAACCAATCAAGTTATTAGATGTACCACAATTATTACACCACGTTATTAGTTTTTTATTTGGATATAAGGTTCTAAAAGCATCAACTAATTTAAACGTACTAAAAACTGAAGATAAGACTTTCGATCCTACAGTACCAAGTTCACAATTACCTCCAATCTTGTCTAGTTTTGTATTCATAACACAATTAAAATCACCTGCTAATATAACGTGTGAAGATGAGACTAGGTTATGTTGTATTGAATTGAAAAATTCTTTCCTTTCTAATTCGTTATTTGGCGCATATATATTTACTACTTTAAAATTGCTATCAGCTAATGCGAAATCAACAGAAATAAAACGACCATCAAAGTCACTCTGAAATTTATTCATTTGTATAGAAGTATTAATAATAATAGTAGCGACACCGGCAGAACGGCCATTACTGTAACTCCATATGATTTTACTAGACCTATCGAGGTTTAAACGTTTTTCAATATTCTTTGCAGAATTATAATTGTCAATATTAGTCTCTTGCAAACAGAGTACATCGTCCGATACTGTTTGTATTTATAAATGATTTTAAATAATCAATTCGATCGGTGGATCTTAATTCATTTATGTTTAGAGTGAATATTTTTAATTCAGCCATGTTTAAGTTTGTCATAAAATGGTCCTGTCCTTACAATTATAGTCCTTAACAGATACACTAGATTTTTAAAGAATGTAAATGTTTGGGGTGCTGCTTTTAATAGGATACAAAATATGAGAGTTAAATCACTTCCGAATTTAGCATGCATGATAAACTTATAATTATGTATCACCAATGAATGTTTAATACGAGAAAGGTCTATGTCAAAACAGAGGTTTAAATTTAGTATGGTGCATAAGCAGGTACATACAAAACTAAGTATTATAGCATTATTGTAAAAGGAAAGTACATGTAGATCTATATATCGACTCCGTAAAACCATAAATTTAAAGCAGGTACCGATATATTTAAAGTACAGTAGACAGTGATTTATAAACTTAAACCCAATAGTGTTCACATTCTGTATGTGTACATGGTACAATAAAATTCCATAGAACTTGACAGTTCTACATATTAACGCTGAATGGGTCAAGGTCCCCCCCGGGTATACTACTTCACCGTACCCGGGGTACTTTGAAGTATACTTCACCGTACCCCGATTTCACAGATAATACTTCACCGTACCCAGATATACTTAACCGTACCCGGGTTTACAGCGCGCCAAAAATCGATGGCGTAAAATAACAAACAATAGAATAACGTAAACCGGCGGTCATCTCGGCATTGAAAAAAAATGCTTATAAAAATCAAAGAAGTAAAAAAACGAATTTTATTCAAGATTACGTATACAGTGAAGAAGAGGGTGAAGAAGAAGTCAATACTCAGGCTGGTGGAAACGAATTTAAACACTATTTGCATATAATCTCTTGAAAGATAATTATAAAGTGCGCCAAAAACGTCAGTTTTTGTTCCAAGCGTAGTCACGTAACCATCATGTGATCGATTTTTACGACAATAAAATCTTTTTTTTAGAAATTCGACGGTAAAACAAAATAAATATTATGGGTCGACTTATACCGATATGAAATCTTTCTACCTTCCTTTCATTTATAAATGTTGTGTTCAGTGATTAAAATAATATCAATATACTTTTCTTCATCAGTAAAAATGGGGTACCTGTAAGCATACTGGGGTACGGTGAAGTATACTACTAAGTACCCGGGGTACGGTCAAGTATACTTCAAAGTACCCGGGGTACGGTGAAGTAGTACCCGGGGGGACCTTGACCCATTCAGCAATATTAACCTTAACCTTGACACGTTTTGGATTAAAAGTTGATGACGTATATAGAGGTCGTAGAGTACATTCAAACATGATGTAATATAGAGGTCAACGGGTACATAAATAAAGGATGCTGCAATATAGACATAGATGTCAATGAGTACATTGAAAAATGATGCAATATAGAAGTCAATGAGTGCATTTAAAAATAGTGTACAATTACAGCATGGAGGAAGGATAAACAACAAATACAACACTACATCTACTACTAAGTATATATTAGTGTTCATCCTTACTGTTCTATAGAAATTAGAAACGTCGACGGGAGCGAAGCGACAGGAGACGTTTCTAATTTCTATAGAACAGTAAGGATGAATACTAATATACTTAGTGTGCAGGTTTATTTGTCTATGCTACATAGAACGGTACTAAGTTACATAGTACGTTCTATGAACCAATTTTTACATAGTAAACCATCTTGTTCGTTCTACGGGATTTAGAACTCTCGAAACATTTAAAATACAGGAATTTCATTGGCTGACAAATAAACCTGCACACTAAGCAGTTTAACAGGTTCTGTTCAAAATCAGTAACCGTACAATAAGAATCATTAGGCAATATCATAGTCGGTGATGAGGTCCGGGTCATAGTCTCCGGCGACAACAGGGTACAAATCAGTGTTCGGTCATAATCCATGAGGCAAATACAATCGTAAGGTTCTACATGTTACACATCATCAAAACTCGAGGTCTCCAACGACGGATCTCCAAGCGACATCACCGACAGGACAGCACACCTGTTGTCCGAGGACAATAGGAGACTCGGGGACTCATCATCAGAGCCCTTGGCAATGCGCTTTGTCTCTTGTGGAGGAAACTGACGGTGCCATTCCTGGGACTCAGTTAACTCCCCCGAAGACTCATCGCCTTGCCCGACTGACCGTTTCAAACCCTTGCTCTTTGAATCCATAACAGCTGACTCTGCGTCCCCGTCTATCACGAGGGTGTGATCCCCGATACTCTCGACCTCGGCATCAGCCTCAGTACTAAGAGCAGAGGGAGTAGGGACAGGCGACGGCTCCTCCCCCACTGCAGGCAACGGTTCCTGTACTACAGCCCCGGTGACAGACTGGGACGCAGCGCTGGCATAGGACCTACGGACCGTTCCTTCTAACATGACCAACAGTCGAACATTTTAAACATATAGGTGGCCTACCGGATGTTGTAATCAAAATGGACATTCCGTCCTCGAAGGCGACCATGTGCAGGAGAGCATTCCTCTGCAACTCGGTCACCTCGAGGACGACCTCCTCCCTAACTCCACTTTGGACTTTAATACCATTGATTTTGGTCATAACTGCCCTTATCTCAATTATTGTGCCATAATCGGCTAATAATGACTGCAACACAACGTCTCTCACGTACACTGGTAGCCAGTACACGCGTAGAGTAATTTGTTGTTTGCACAACGAAACTATTTGAAATCTGTGGTTACGGTCCGATACAAGTTCACTCACGTTAATGAAGGCATCCGCCACTTCTTTCTTCGTGAAAACTACAGATATTCCCTCTTCCGTGGGCTTGGGGTGGCTATCGTCTCAATATCATCAGGTTCCACACCATTATCTTTATGGGTTTCAATGATTTCGCCTAGCGAGGCTCCACGTGAGTTTATCTTGATAGTCATGTTAATAACATCCACATCGTAATGACGCCTACTGATAGATCGTTTCTTCAGAATACTCATAGTTGAACCTAAGCTACTCCGCATTAAGCGGGGGAAACGAACATAAATTAGCCTGTCCGTATCATGTAGCGTGACGTTACAGCAAGGGAAACCTCCTACAGATCACGTAGGTTTTCAGAAATGGAAGGTTGAATTAGACATTTTTTGCTAATTTCTAGCTTGAGCTTTTTCTTATACACATTTTATTAACCACTAGCAGCTTTTATTTACATCATTCATTTCTTTATACAACAGCCAAATGACGGTACGGTAATTTAAACATTGGCTTATTGATACTTTTTAAAAGTTTGAAAGGAATAATAGGTGATAAACCCGATTTAATTCATTTATAAAATAAAAGGGAGATAAAAGGTATATGTAACGTGCTACAGCGGGCCGAATATAGGTCCAACATCGGCAATCATTGCCAATATTCCGATAGGATGCAAAATCCAAACGTCAGTCCGATATGGGCATACTGGCTGGGATGCAGACCAAAGTAGGAGGGATTAGGAATGATGCAGTTACAAATTACAATATTTGTAAGCCTCACTATATCGGTCCGATGTCGGTCCGATATAGGAATGCTGACCGCGATATGCCGACATGTAGCCGATATCGGACCGATATGGGTATGTTTGCTGGGAAATAAATATCACCGAGACAAATGAGTTAGACATCTATGTTTGCTTATCTTGACTGAAAACCCGCAATTTATTAATCCTACATAACATGAACTTGTTCGCCAACATCGGATAGACGTCGGATAGATATCGTGTGCCGTTGCCGATATGCCGCTATGTTGCCGATATCTATCCGATATGGGCATGCTGGCTGGGTATAATTATATAAATAATGAAACTATGCCCATAAACAATCCATAAACCATGAAAATCGGGAGAAATAGGAAATATTACAGATAAAAATATTCAATAATCAAGGTATCTGTAACCAAAACCGCACTTTGCGCTAGTGTTCTGCTTAATTATATCTAAGGTTCTTGAAGGGAAAACAACCATGGGTCACAAACTAGAAACCTGGCCGGGTACTAATTTGGTCAGCTTGTTTTTATTTCAAACGCCTTACTAAGCAATTAAAAGTCAAGATTTACTTACCGAATCGACGTAAAACGGCTATTAAAATAGTCGGTGTATCCACTTCCGTCTCAATACGTTACTCCCGTTGACATGCGTATAATTAGGATAAATAACTTTGAAATTATATATCATTATTTTGTCTGTTTAAATTAAATACGTCTGGATCGAAAATAAAGGCTAAATTCGGTAGCACTGTGATAAAATATGAATATTTACGAAACAAATTAAATAGTGAAATGTCGTTTGGTTGAGTTGTTATTTTGTCGAATGATTTAACTGTAGCAAGGACATTGGAGCATTTACAACACGAACATTGTACGGTTGATAAAACGGTACTTTCAATATTCATAAGAAGATTCGTAACATATTCCCTACAAATGAAAGTCATACTTTTGTACTTGTTTCGTAATGCAATTTAATCAAATGATGTCCAGCGACATTACGATACTTATCATATTACATAGTGAAGTACGTTGATCAATGGATATACAATCTAATTTACACGATTTGTCATTGAAATTACTGATACGTACATACTTTCTGCAGTAGATTCAGTAAAGTCGGATCATATTTAACTTTGATCACCTTTTCAAATAATTTGTAAGATTGCAGTTACTAACTCGTATAACAGTAGTGCGTTTTTAAATCAGTTAACCATAACTATGCCCTACCTTGGTGACGTTAGGGTGTCAATATAACGAATTTATCCTTACTTCCTTGTCTTGATCAATCGATTACGCGGATCGATGTCAATACATTGTTCCCTGTCTAAAGGTTTATTTACGCCAGTTCTTCAAAGTGTAAAGAAATAGAATGTAATGCATTAGTGATCATTGTGGTGGTATCCCCATCTCTTGTTTCAGGACACTGTGTATTATTATAACCGCACTGATATAGAGTTCTCGTTGAATTTGAACGAGTCGACTTCCTGTTATCACAACAAGACATACACATTGAATTGTATAATATCCCAGTACGCCATGCAGTGATCGGAAGTTACATGTGATTTTAATCGCAATAAGTCATACAAATTGAATGTGTAATATCCCGGTACGTCATGCGGTGATCGGAAGTTACATGTGATTTTAATCGCAATAAGTCATACAAATTGAATGTGTAATATCCCAGTACGTCATGCGGTGATCGGAAGTTACATGTGATTTTAATCGCAATAAGTCATACAAATTGAATGTGTAATATCCCAGTACGTCATGCGGTGATCGGAAGTTACATGTGATTTTAATCGCAATAAGTCATACAAATTGAATGTGTAATATCCCAGTACGTCATGCGGGGATCGGACGTTACATGTGCTTTTAATCGCAATAAGTCATACACGTTGAATGTGTAATATCCCATCCCAGTACGCCATGTGGGTTACATGTGATATTGATACATGTTATACAACTTTGAACTTTAAATGTATGATTCCCAGACACGCCAAAGTCTAGTGAAAATGAGTTAAACACCGGTGAGTTCTGAATAGCTGTATAAGAATTGCTCACGCCGAAAATGACTCACGTACGAGGCACACCGTAAACGAATATGGTTCCATATCGGGCCAACATATTTTTCAAGCTATAAATAAATCGCATTATTTATTATGTAGGTAATATTTAGAGCATTTGATTTACGAATTCACGTCATTATTTATTGATTAACTTTATACACATAATAGAAAATTGCGCAAGAAATGAAGAGCAGGTGTATTAATTAAAATGGCTTACCTAAAGAAACGACAACAGTTACTGTAAAAGTCATAATAAATAACACGAATAGTGCCGCCATGTTCCTATATTATACACTTCTTTATGTTGAAAATAATATTTCCCGATATAATAGTCTTAACTCTATCAGGGTTATATAAACTGTCATACTCAAAAGGAAGGGCTACGTTATTTACAAGATATGCATAAATTGTATACCATACATCTTATTCAAATGCGATCAACCATAGCTACATGTTGTATACATCAGATTTAGTAGAACGAACCAGGAAGTTTTTGATAAAGTAAGCTACCAAAACTGTAAACACATACTAGTAAATCAACCGTTGTAAATTATGCCGATGCAAGAGAAAGAACGATTTAAAAATCGGATTACATCCAACCTAGGAAGTACATTCCTAATGTTTTATCTAATTTGGTCAAATTGTTTGGGAATGGAAGTCATTTGAAGAAATTTTTGACGGACGCTGAGTTACAACAATCTTCTACCAGATTCCCTTTAAACGCGCATCTCAGTGATTTGAGTAGTGATCTGAGTGCTTAGTGTAGTTGTGCTGTGGTGTCACTTATTTCTGTGCTCGGTCGATTACATTTGTAAGTTGAGAGCTGCTTTCACTGTCCGATTTTCTCATACCAAGATCAATAAATTATTCACATAAATAAAGTGTCTAGACCGTTTGTCCGGTAATATCTACTGTCTAGTTGGTATTGTGTGTTATAGCGACCACACTGGACCCTCAAAAACCTTATGAAGGTGTAAATGAAATAACTTATGTGATTTGTTCCTACATTTTGTATTTGCATTAATTAAAATACATCCCACTAAAAAACACATATCTTTAAATGCGTTATTAACAAATGACTTTGCCCTGAAATAGTCCAACTAATTCATTAAAGGTTAATACAAGACATAGCCGGGCCGAAAGGCGATAATCGGCCCGGAAAATTAATAATCACCGCGAGGGCTTTATTCATGCCGGGCCAATTATCAACTTCCGGCTAGGCTCTGAAGTGTATCAAAGTCTTTAATACAATTGTTCAATAATAATTAAATTAAAAAACTTAATCACTGCGGTATAACGTACACCGGATATTGCTAGTATAGTGAGTAATATTATCAATTTTAAGGGCATGAAATGGAGACCACGGTGAGTTTAGAGTCGAAATTTTCATAATTACTGACTTCTTATGCATGTCCCAATTGAGTTTTAACTTCTTCGGGCATTTTGGTAACTTTATAGCACACTATCGTATATCAGATTTTCACAGAAAGGTTAAAATGAACCAGTATTATGCCGTTACTCACTCGCAAATGTTGACAGCAGTACTTTACAAGCTTCTGGAACGGCTGTATTACCAAATTGTAGATTTTTTAAACTGGTCATTTTGTTTATATTGAACCTCAAAATGTTGTGACCAAATTTCATAAATATTGTTGGAAAAACAACTAAGATACACCCAAAAACAGATTGCGTGTACAGAGTATTTCTGTTTGGTGTACAGAGTATTGCACATAAGCTCGACCTTAGTGTATGGAGAGTATGGCTTAATAAAATGAGTAAATAAAGTATGTAAATGGACAGTTTTATCGTATTATTACGTCTGCTCACCAATAAGGTCATGTCTTATGGGTTATACGACATAATAAGAATATTCTTAAATTTGTTAAAATATTTCAACCATCAGGCAGATGAATACGATTAACAACATAGAATTCTGAATGTTATGCATAAAGTGTTCTTGAGATTAGTACAAATGTGATATTTAGCTTGGGTAGATGCAATGTTTTGAGAGTCGTGCTTATGGTCAAATTGCAAATAAGGGCATTCAAATCCATATATACACACCAAGGTTTATTTGATAATCTCTCAACTATTTCAGATGCTGCAACGAGGTTCCTTTGCTATTACTTACATTCAACGTTGCTAATTCAAATTATTGGACATTGTAGTAGTTTTGTGTTTTTCGAATGCAATTGCTCAGCTATGACCCTTTACTGTATGTGAAATACACAGTTACTAATAGAAGTGTCCCATAAAATTCAGGGAGGACTTGGCGCTAGGATTCGCTTGTTATATTAACTTATTCATGTAGTCCATGCAATCCAATCTAAATAGGTACATATCTATATAATACAAGTTATTTTTACAAAATAACACTGATTTTACCTTGTACTTATTCAATTTTAGTGACAAATAGTCACTGCAAGTAAGAGCAATACTCTGTACACGATACAGCAATACTCCGTACACCAGAGAGCAACTAAATAGCAATACTCTGTACACTAACACCTGTATTTATTCTCGCAATGCACCGTCATTTTCGATTAGTTTCGGATATTACATTTGCAATATAATCTTTGTAACAAAAATGACAACTCCCTCGATTCAAGTTGAGTATTTTAACGAAAAATATAAACAAAAACAACTAATTTCGACAGATCGAGCTTACTTTCTGTGTGAGTAACGATATGAGTTTGGTATTTTAATCACCCTTTTAAGAAATTCCTTGCAATTTACCAGTTGAACAGGCAAGGACAATTTATGGAGGAAATAGTTTTGTATAAAATGTGCATTAAACACACTCAGAAAAACTAAAAATCATCTCTGAACTTACCCCTGTCAACACTAGAATGTCGCGAAAATTGATAATGTTACTCATCTTGCTAGCAATATCCGATGTACGTTATACCGCAGTGTTAATGGGAGTAAAAACTACTCACGCTTAGTTCAGTTCATGAAGATCAAAGTCATTTGTGATGAAAATCTTATAATCTACTTCCATAAAATTGTCAAAGCGATTTCAACGTAACGTCACTGCTCCAACATGACGTCATTTTTACTACATCGTGACGAGCGGGCCGGTAATGATTATGAGATTTCGGACCGGGCAGAAAAGGGATTATCAATCATGTGATGGTCATAATCAGCCTGAAATAGGCTCATTTTTGTTACTATATATGGTAACAAGTGTATTAATACACATTTGTCAAGTTTAAGTTATTTAACACGATGATGTTTAAAGCATTTTTCCTACCCTCATAATAGAAGGCTACGATTTAGATAACAAGTAACATGTGTATTAATAGCATGTTTAATCGTACAAATTGTACATTTCAGATGTAAAGTCGTATTGCTTTCGGTACTAATGGGAGATTTAATTGCTTTGTTAGAATTCAGCGTTATTTTATGCATACAGGGTTGGGTTGTTTTACTTATTAAAGAAAGTATTGATTATTGTTTCTTTGAAGTAGAGGTCTTCTTAAAGGAAGTATCGTTATAATACCTTTGGAGTCAGTTTCCTGTGGTAGTGGTATGTCACGCTGCTCGTGAAACACCCATTTGTTCTTGGGGTTTACTCTGTGATGGTTTTCTTTGTGTTCTCTCTAATTTGTTCCTATACGAGGGGCGTTTCAAAATTTCCAAGAAAAGTGCTCTATATTGTTTATCCTATGTTCAAATGAATTCAAGCTTTGCATTTAAATAGAACAATTCAAGATACATATTGTACCATTATCGAACGCATGAGGGTGCGTCGTACAAAATGACACTGCTGCCATAGTAACGTCAGTAATGGCTACCCGGGGCAAGAATGACGTCAAATTTTGAAGTATTTGAACATACGATTAACATTATAGAACATTTTTCCAAGAACTTTTGAAACGCACTTAATTGTTTATTCCAAGATAAAATTTCAAAACAACAACTGGCAGCAGTAATAACAATTTAATTTTATAATTATCTTTATATACAAAATGGCTAGCGAATATTGTTTATAATACATGTAATATATATAGGCTTGCCTTATTGCGATTATGAATTAAATTAAAGTGGCGAAGAATGGCCATGTTGACTTTTACTCTAACAGGTAACGCTGTTAGAGGTGAAAACGCCTTACGCAAGGTAGCAACCGAGGGCATATAAGATTTATTATCAAACTTTAACATTAATTTACTGTAACAAGAAACCGAGTACACTCCGATTACACATAGAAACCGAGTACGCTCCAGGTACTCATAAAAAATACCGAGTACACTCCGAGTACCCATAAAAGAGACCGAGTACGCTACAGGTACTCATAAAATACCGAGTACACTCCGAGTACCCATAAAAGAGACCGAGTACGCTACAGGTACTCATAAAAATACCGAGTACACTCCGAGTACCCATAAAAAAGACCGAGTACGCTACAGGTACTCATAAAATACCGAGTACACTCCGAGTACCCATAAAAGAGACCGAGTACGCTACAGGTACTCATAAAATACCGAGTACACTCCGAGTACCCATAAAATACCGGGACGTACGCTCCAGGTACCCCGTAATAAAACCAGGTACGCTCCAGGCACCATATAAAGAACCATGTCTACAGTAAGTATGTATTTTAACCAAATGTGACTTATCTAAACAGATGAGACCTTTTAAGAGATGCCATTTTTCTAGTTGAGTCAACGCTCGGACAAGTCTTAAACGCTCATAAAAAACTACAGTCAAGTGACTGAATTTTGTAACCACAGGAACCTCAGTCTCGACTGGTAACAGCTGTCAAAACCGAGAGAAAACCCATGGAAATGCAAAATATATGTTTTGTATTGATTCATTTTTAATAAAAATAATAGATATGCCCTCGGTTGCATCCCCACTACAGAATTTTACGCCACAAAATGAAAAATGTATAATTAAGCTTCGATATCCCTATTTCTTATTTATCTATTTTTTATTTCCCCAAAATTCTTATAATATATAACTTAAAATGCCTACGCGAATGGCGTCATTATAGAATTCCAAACCAACGTCGGACAAGTGTATACCGTCATCGCGGAAGAAACCGAGTGTAAGAACGTCGATGTCGACCGTAATATGCCCGTTGGATTGTTTTCGGCCCATCTGGTTCACCCGTTTACGCTTTTTCTCTATGGCTTTCAAACTACAGGCGTGTTCTCCCCAGGTAACTCTGGGGAGAATGTCAACCCATATTATTTTTACTTCTGGAAATGATTGATGAACATAAGTAACAGCCTCTATTATTATCTTAAAAATACATTTTAAGGAATGTTTTGTAAGATCATTGCCACCTAGATGGAACAATATAACTTTAGGACAACTCCTAAACAGGACGGGAATTTGCAAGGAGCTAATTAAATCGTCCAAACTCATACCCCGCTTACACCACCAAGCCATGGTAAGGTTGTCCGGCAACTTCAAATTCGGCATTCCTCTTTCGGCGGCTCGCACCCCAGCCCAATATGGAATTGAATCCCCGATAAACCATACGTCTGTAAAGACATTATTAAAGCCTGTCAGTTACGATAGTCCTATCACCATAGCGACACTAGCTATACCGTGCATGATAATTGTATATATATAATACCATGAATATAATCACCCGCTAGACAAACCTGGCCTAAAGTACGGTTAAACCCGTATGTATGTGTTAAAGGCGGGGGAGTGCCACCTTCCCAGTTTCATAATGGCTGACTCCGACAGTCCCATTAAAGCTAATTGCGTAGCCCTGCCTATGCGAAAACTATGGGTTTTAACATTTGAGTGGTTATATTGAGAACGGTCAATACATTTTTTCAGCACTGCTGCAAATTGATATCTGGTGGCTACTGCCCCGTTACTATGAATGAACAGCGGACCGGTTTGACTCGATTTATAAAAAAGATATTTCTGTAACGAATGAACAGGACATATGCTTCCATCCCGCTCACACGGTAACTTTAAAATCACCGGATTACCACGTTGGTTTGTTTTAAACCTACTCATGGAAATCAAAACATGTTTGTTTGGTATATCAAGAGTTACGTCTCTTGATTGTAACATGTTAACTTGACCCTTGGTAGAGACTAATTCTCCTACGCGAAATAGGCCAAAATATGCCAGGCAAAACATAGCCTTAAATAACTGATATTCGTAAGCATCATGACAAATCGTGGGTAGAAGCTTACATATTTCCTTTAACATATCCATAGTGATCGGGGCTCTCGTATCGAATGTGCGGCGTGATCTATGACAACCCTCCAATAGCTTTTTGACAATAAAGGCTTGAGAAAAATCTGGCCAATTATTAATTTTATGAAAGAAAGCCAGACCAGAAATATATGTTGCTATTGTTCTAGCTGACAAGGCCTTTTCAAAACAGTACGTAATGAACAAAACCACCTCGTTTAAAGGGAGTGGCCAGTTATTTGGTAAGTTATACGAGCCCCTGAATGACTGAAACTTGTTCCTTGCCGTAGAATAGGTCGAAGCGGTATTTTCCGCTATTCCTGCACTGGCCAAGTATTTAGATCTGCTTCGAAGATGTTCCAAAGAAAGTTCGGTATTACCGATGGATATAGATCCGCCTCTGGAGCTAGCTTCCTGAACCGTGAGAACTGAAAACGAGATAGTGAATCACTTATTTCGTTTTTTGCCCCGCTGATGTGAGAAGATTTTACCCAACAATTATAATGCAAACATTGTAACGTAAATACCCTCATTAACATCATGACTGCGGGTGATTTAGAGGTCATGGTATTTTATATATGGACTACTGCCTGATTATCGCAGTAGAAACGAATTTTCTTGTTACGTAGCTCATTACCCCAAATAAAAATTGCCGCGACAATAGGAAACAGTTCAAGCACTGTAATGTCTTTGGTAAAGCCATTTTCATGCCACACGTCCGGCCATTTCGCGTTACACCAATGCCCCTTAAACCAAATACCAAACCCTATAGCACCCGCGCTATCTGTATGAAATTGCTCGTCATCATTAGACACCCAAAAACGGTCGTGAAAGACTGAGACACCATTATGTCCACTGAAAAAACGCATCCACATTTTGAGATCAGATTTCATTTCCTTATTAACACGCACGTAATGATACATATGTTTTACGCCGCATGTGGCATTTATAAGGCGCCTACAAAATGGCCTACCTATAGGAATTGCCCGACAACAGAAGTTCAAAGACCCTATAAGTGACTGTATGACCCTCAAACAAACCTTCTTTTGCGACAGAACGAACTCGATTTTTTGAACGACTTCCGTTATTTTATCGAGAGGTATCCGAACCTCCATTTTTATTGAATCTAGCTCTAAACCTAAGAAAATAATAATTTGAGTCGGGCCTGCTGTTTTCTCGTCCGCTAGCGGAACGCCCAAGTTGTCCATAATTGATTTGAATAACACCATCAACTCTTTACAAGACTTGTACGTTTTTTTCGCCCCCTAAGAAATCGTCTAGATAATGTATTAGGTGGCCCGATCTCATTTTGGTTTTAACGCAAAACTCAAGGAAGGTTGAAAAATTTTCAAATAAACTCGGGGAAATACTACAGCCGAATGGAAGAGCCTTATCGAAGAAAATTTTATCCTCCACCATAAATCCCAATAGTTCGAAATCCTGTGGGTTAATTGGTAGCAAACGAAATACATTTTTTATATCCGATTTAAACAAGTAACAATTTTTTCCCAGTTCCTGAATGATATGAATTGCTTGGTCGAATTCTGTGTATTTAACCGAACATAATTTCGGGTCAATGAAATCGTTGATCGATGACCCCTCTGGGTAAGAAAGATGATGTATCAGCCTAAACTCCCTGGGTGTTTTCTTTGGTACCCCGCCGATCGGAGATATTTGAATGTTTTTCATCGGACTAACGGTAAACGGGCCAGCCGCACGACCGGCATCGATTTCTTTTTGTACTTTTTGTAGGACAATCTCAGGGAATTGTCTAGCCGACACCAAATTCTTTGAAAAGCGTGTCCCACGTGGACCAGTATAATTTAAACGAAAGCCGTGTGTAAAACCTTCTAATAGTATTAGTGCATCACGGGATTTGTAATCAGACAACCAGTGGTTTAAAGATTGGATATTAATAGGTGAAGGAGCTAATTTCGTCGGATTATTCATAAGCGACGGTATGTTATTATTTACTATATGAACCGCGTTGACCACGGTACTGGTTATATCCCCGCCCTCTGTATGGGCGGCGGCCTCGAAAGGGATTTCCAGTAAAACCTTGTTGGGTATTATGACCCGCATTATATGTTTGCGATTGACCGTAAGTACCCTGTTGGTACCCGAAACGTGAAGGACCTGACTGAGTACCTGTGTGACAGTTCATTATGTTATGCGTGCCGCCACAATTAATACATGCGTGGTTATATTTACAACTCGGCCAGCTACATGAGCCTTTATTAAAAGCTACACATATGTTCTGCGATTGACCATGCTTCCGCGACTCGACCCCAAATTGTTTATACCTATATGTATCTTGCATTGAAGGCAAACACCTAGACCACAAGCCTTGATTAATCACCGACCACGACGACGGTGTGGTGGCCTGACGAAGGCGAAACTGCTGGTCGTATATTTTCCAAAATTGTCCCCCCTGGCGGGACGCACATTCTCGTATAACATAAAAATAATGCAACATTTCATGTATCTTTGAGGGGTGTGTGGACAAATAGATAGACATATAGACAATAAACGCGTCTGTCCAGCGTTCAATAGTTCCGATATCATCTTTACATACCGTGGGCCGGACGGCAATCGTACCGTCGGTATTTAATTTGAGCGTACTACCGGAATATAGCTCGGCCAGTTCCACCGCACCCTTTATGAGCAAAGAAAGATTGACGTACTCGCCTTTACAGATTTTTTGTTTTAGAGTAGGCGGTACATGTAACGTAATATCGTCTTGGGCGACACGTGTCAGCTCGTGACCTTCAAAAAGCATGTTTTCAACATTTTGTGTTTCATTAAACGTGAACATATTAGCACTGGGTTGCATTACAGGCGGCAAACATGTACCGTTATATGGCAACGCCCCTACATCTAAATTTCCTAGAGGCAGGGTCTGAGCATTACCGGCGTTAGACAAAATACGGGTCTCCACGGGACTAGTATTAGTGATGCTACTGTTCGAACTAGCATTAACCTGGTCTTGTTCCGCATGAACCTGAGCCTCACAAATAATTTCATTAAAATCTATAACGTTATGATTTATACCTCTCGCTGGCTCCGTCCCGTCATCCAACGCCGGTCTAGCTCGCTTAGCACTGGCCCTAGTCCTCGGCCCCGTTGCTTCTGCACCGCGCCTTCTCTTTGCACCTTGTCCTCGACCCGGCATCATAAAGTATTGCTCGATAGCCAAAGTTTTAATTAATTTTCTTTAAAGTTCGTCGTTTGCTGCCGAACAAGCAAGTGAGCCGACGTGGCAATCATGTGAGTTCACGCTCAGTGAATATCGTATTCTCGCGAGAATTACCATGGAAACGATAGCGTCGCCGGGTAGCGATAAACGCACCATGTGTATATAATACCCGGAGATCCCGTGAAATTCCGCCGTAATAAATTAGATTAATGCATAAGTGAATTAATCTTTATTATATGATTTCTCTGTAAATTGTCATGTATATTTGTGAAAAGATTAGAGGTAATAAGAGTATTATCATTATATCGGGATATATAGTAGTATAAAAGCATTAGATTTGCGTTGTAAATTGAGACAATACTTTCCGGGGCACAATATGTGTACGATCTATGTTTTAATTATGAGGTGTAAGAAATAAAGTTTGTTTTCATATACATCTAGTGATTGTTATTGGTGCCCGACTATGTTCCGATTAATTGGGGTTGTGTCTGTAATTGTGGTACGATACGTTTTCTATACTTGGTTGTTAAAGTTGAGTGCTTGGTTTTTCCGTCCTTAATGCAGCTCTTTCGTTATGTGTTTGGTGTTGCGTCATAGAATTATGCAGTTTACAATAACCTTATAAGTAGTTTTGTATTTGTCCGATTACTAAATTAAATGCATGTTCGATGCTAAAACAGAAAATGAGTACCACCCATACAACATTAATTGTTTTTCGAAACATGCCACCTTATATACTAGTATTCCTGAAACCGACAGAACTGCATGCATAACCGTGGGTTTCGGCCTTCTGTTAACTTATAGAGTTGTAACGATAGTGCCTATATTTACATGAGCGTCAAACATGGCTCTTAAAGACCGATCAAATAAAAGGGACATGTGCACGTAGTATATACACCCTGATCTTGATAGTTGTTTTCTGTGCTCGGCTTTTAAGTTGAGTACTGATCGGTCTAACAGTCTTTGATTTCCGTTAAGTTGTATGTTTGGCAATACGCCAGGATCTTGTGGTAGGCAAAGTTTTAATATTTTCTGTGAGAGGCTGTTGGATCTACCGACCGACCTTCCTAACAAAAGACCGACCGACATGTGAGAAGCAATACACCACCTCATCAAATATGGTGGCATACAACCTTGTGATAACAACTAGTGGTTAGAGTATCGTGTAACAACGGGGTCACGGATACCTCGATTAGTTAAACACAATGCATACACATTGAACCGAGTATAGTGACGGACCTCGGCCCAGAATTACAACCAATACTTACACTCAGCACTCCAATATTGAAAATGTTATACAGTATAATGAGCTATTTTTTGCTATAGCTTGCAAAATCTAAATAAGGAAAATGTGTAGAATTATTATTTGAATGTTGAAAATAGCATTTGATACATTATCTATGCAGTTATGTACTATTAATGAGATAAAAATGTAATTGTTGAATCGGAGTACCTCACTCTGCACACAGGCTGATAAATAACACCTATAGCTTACAAATACACAGAATTCCAATTGGAAATTTGCAAATGATAATACATTATGTATTTAGCACCTATTCAATATAACGACAATTTCTCGGTCTCAAAAAATGTCGCTTTGAACCTCAAAAGATGGACTTTCAATACAAGTATTGGCCCAGATATGTCATGTTGTTCCAGGGTTAGAGGTCGCGCCTTTGGAATGATACTGAGGTTGTCGGTCATTCGCCAAGGACCGCCGTTCCTAGCACACTGTCAGTATCATCGCATAGTAACAGGTGAACCGCCGTGCTACGGCCATGTGAAAAAGGGCATCACCATTGACAATAATAATCACAGCACATATTTCCTTTCAGAATATAAACATGCTGAAGTGTTAACATTTCTCAGTGTAATTGTGTTGTGGTGTTTCTATTTTCAGTGCTCGGCTGGTAAGGATGCGTGCTGCCTTCCCAGACCGATTACCTCATATCTTGTTTAGTTGGGACATTCTGTGTATTATGTTGTCTGTCTCGTTTTGGCAACTCCAGATAAGAAAGTGGATAGATTTAAGTATTTGATAAGCAGTAAATTGGTCATTTCATTAATAACCCAATCAGATAATTTATGTACATGTAGCAGTGTCATTAACACGCTTTTAAGCCACTTTTTACTCATTTTAAGTATGATGAAACAGGGAAATTTAATGCAGTATATTGCTGATGAAGTCATAATGTGTCCAAATTTAACACAAAATAAAATGTAACAAATATCCATCTTTTGAGCATTATTTTAATAAAATTTGTAATGATAAAATACTATGAATTCATAATAAAATATAATCTCTCTTGTAATTGTAATCATGCTAAAATGTGTCCTTTTAAAGGTCATCAGTACTATAAAATATGATATAAAGGATCCATCATGAGTTGTCAATTGGTATCAATATACATTAAACAAGTTTTGGAAATTTTATTTAAGCGAGTCTTTGGCGAGTTTAATACAAATATATCAATTGACAACGAGTGATAGATTCATTATATCATATGACACTAAAAACGCGTAATACGCACAGTTTTGTTGGAAAAAGAAATCAATGTAGTATAGCTTTATACCGCACGTGTTACGTATAAGATTATACATACTATAATAAACTGTATACAAGGCAGGTCATGTGATATAATATAATAACACATTCTTAAATCATTAAATAGAGAGCGACTAAGCTGCAACTTAGATCTAATATAGTCAAAACAAGTGAAGTAGAAATAAAACTGTGCATTTTGTTCAAGGGCAGTATTAAAAACACATCTTAACGGAAGACTTAAATAGTTTCACTTAAGTTAAAAAATGATATATTTTGCAAGAAAACAAAAATATCTCATAGTTTCTTGGTTATTATTATGGTGCTATAGATAACGTTTCAAAACAATTTAAACTGTTGAGAATCTTATTATTCCAGTTTAAGTGATACACTTAGGGAAATTGAAAGATTTTGAGGAATTTCTAAGTTTTCACTTAAGATGCTTTATGAATACCACCCTAAGCCTTCGTGATATACTGCTTATATCATTACTTTTAATATTGAGGATCCTGTATAGCCTGTATTTTTATCAGAAATTATCTTACATATGTCAGTTGTAGCAAAACAATGGAAAATAATGACTTTTTCGAATGATAACAAACTGATAGGTTTGATTAACAATTTGAAACAAATAGTAGCTACAAAAAGACCTGAAGAATCATTATCATATACAACCAATACATATTATTTAAGACGGCCAGGCAAAACATAATGTCTGATGTCAGCAGTTATTAAGACCACCATTCCAATATCAAAGTTGGCCAATACTTAGTAGAAATGAGCATTGTGGGAAAGTTTAATGAATATCATGCAAACATTGTTTCAACTTCTAGGGTAATATTAAACAAGGTTTTCCTTAGAAAGGCCTGGTGACCAAGTTTTTGACCCCAGGTGAGTGATGTTTAAACTTGACCTAGATTTTACAGTGACACAAATTGTAACCAAGTCTAATAAAGCTGAAGTCTAGATCGTTTTTGTGATGTGACAGAATTTTTAACACACTTGCAAACTTTACCTTAAAACATGTGACTTCTAGAGTGTTAACAATGTTTTTTTTATTAGACTTAGTGAACTAGTTTTTAACGTACTATTCCCCAGTTGCAAACTTGTCCTCAATTATACAGAGACACACATTGCAACAAAGTTTCATTAAAAAACAAGTCAAAGATGTGATTTCTAATGTGCTAACAATTGTTTTCTGTGATTTGACCTAGTTTTTAATCCAAAATGACCGAGTTGTGAACTTGCTTTAGATTTCATAAAGAAAAACATTATGACTCAAGTATCAAAACAATTTAAGAGACAATTGTGTCACATGATGGACGGATAAGATCACATTAGCTCACCTCGAGCACTTCGTTTCAACATCAGCCAGAAAAAGTTTTTTTAACAACTATCCTAAAGCTCATAGTGAGCAGAGAAACATGACAAAATGTATGCAACAAAACATGCATAATGAACACTTATGAACTTTAACAATTTAACAGTTTTCAACACAATGAGCTTAACAATAAACGAGACACTCAACATTTAACAGACAAAACAATGAACTTTAAATACATCAATGTGAAAAAGGCATGATGTTGACAATATCTGGAGTATTCTATATACATAAGTATGGCTGTCACATTTTGAAGTTTGTACTGTACAATATAAAGGCAACTAATGATGCGATCAGGACAACACAAACAGGGAGGACAACTCTTGTAACATTTGCTTTATTTTCTAGATTATCTTTTCTTCTCTCCCTTTTATCCTTCTTCGTTTCTTTCTTCTCTTTCCCCTTTAACTGACGCATATTTCCAAGTCCTGGTGTTGAAAGTATATAACTGTAAAATATAATAAGTTAAAACACTCAAACCTGTGTTAAAGGCAGCATTAATAATAATTAATTCATAAACAAATCACACAATCAAAAGATGTAGCCAATATATTTCGCAAAGTTACAGTATGTGCTCTATTGAATATATTTACATTTACACAGTGATGAAGTAACATTAATTGTATACTACATGTGATTTTCCCATTTGGGCTTAGTATTGCATTTCAAGGGAAAGCCCAGCATAGATACACACTAGAGACCAATTTGTAGACTTTAAAGGCATGATCACTGGGCTTTTTTTAATTCAAACAAACTCTTGGTTCATATTAAAAACATTAATTAACAAAATAATTAATTTTATGTAAAATTAACAAAACACAAATTGTTGTATTAAACTCACCAAAAATACAAGTAGATGCTCTAATTTACCGTTTGTTTAAAAGGCTACCAAATTCATAATCTTTGTCCCCGAATGAAATCTGAAAAATAGTACCAAGGAATATAATTATTACTATATTATCATATTGATGGCTTAGAATTAGAAGGTCGTAACTACCAAATCGATATTTTGAGAAAACACGGAAAAACTGTCTGACATTTACTCTTTACTTATGGTAAAACAAACTTTTACAACTTCATTTTGGTCGACATGACAAGTTCAGATTTTAATGAAAATGGGCTCATAAGCCATCGATATGTGCCTCCGTAGCTAAGTAGTTAGTGTGCTTGCCGTCTAATCTGGCGACCCAGCTTTAAATCACACATATATATGCCCGTCATATTTGAGCATAAAGCTGACTGTCAAATAAAGGCTATGCTCAGCATGTTTTTATACATGTAAGCAGCAGGCCTACTGAACATGTGGTGATTGCTGGAAAAGTTCAGTCCTTGTTAGTGGCTATTAAATTACCTCCCGTTTAAAGTAAAAAGACATTTATATTATTTGTGAGATACAAGGAAGGCACCATAGCTCTTCAAATTAGGCATATCTATCTTTTCTCCATCTCCCTCTCAAGGAGATAAGGCACCAGTCAGTTGCATCCACGGCCCCAACACCCGGGGATGGGTGATGGATGGATAGTGTTTTTACCTTCCAACTTCGCTGGGAAATGTTGGAAATTTTTTCTCCGAACCAATACCCTGGGACAATATTTAGTTGTCAGGGACGGGGGAAATAACAGACATTTTAACATCAGCTGTAATCTGCAGGGCCGTGAAATGGAGGGAGTTTTGACAACCAATAAGCAATAATCCCAGCCCATCCCCAGCGTTTGTGTGCCCGTGGATGCAACTGACTGACCGACTAGTGCTAATGTTAGACCCTACGTATGTTTCACGGTATGATACACTATGTTTTTCGTACTAGGGTGCCAAACGAGAGTTCTTAGATGTCTTAAGCATTTTGCAACCGCTGTTGGTGACCGATTTAGAGCATTTAAAACAAATATACAGTTACCGCATACTACACATGCCTTCATAAATACCTTTCCTATCGTTCAATACCAATATTTGCAACTAACCTCACTGATACACAACCTAATCTAGTTTCACTTCCATTGCAAAATTACTGAAATTTCGAGAATGTTCTTTAATTTTAACATTCACGAATACATTTGTATTGTTAGCAAATCATCAAGTAGTTTGTTCATTTGTATTGCCATGGCATGCTTTGTTAAACAACATAATCTATGAGGAAGAATGATAAAGAACCATTGTCATCATGAGTAATCAGGACTACTGACTATCGCGAAAACATATGACAAACCAAATGTTTGCGAAGTTCGGAAAACAAACTCAATACAATCAAGACGCAATAGTAACGATTCTAGTCCAATAGTCAAATGTATAAATTACATGTATCAATTACTTTGTCAAATTTAAAATAAACAAGAAAACTAACTTACCACGTCAACATTTCTGTTTAAAGGACAGACTGAGCTAAATGTTTTCATAATTGGCTAAGCGCAGTTACTTCCCCTGTCATATTTAAGAAAATAATATATAATTTAACAATCAATAGGCTCATATATATAAAGCCACCTTTATAAATATTCAAGATTAATAGATTACGTGAAATATATAGAGTGTAGCCTTATTATATTATTAATGACGAAACGCATATTTTGAAGCCCGGTGCTGTTGACGTTAGATGTGTTCGTAACGCACTGTTCTGTGTTCCAGAACACAGAACAGCGTTACGAACACTCCGGAACAGTGTGCAGGACATGTTCCGCATGTTCCAGTGAACGGGGTGGTGCAGGCAGAACAGGTCACGTGATTACAACAACAAGAAGACAACCGGAAACTTCACGAAATGTGTTATTCTGATCACCTTTGCAATGGTATGTCAACGGGATAAAACGGAAATGACCGAACTTTTAGAATGGGACATTTTCTAGTGTCATTTTTCTTCCGCTCGACGTTAGTGTACTCGTAAAATGAGTAAATAACGTATGTTAATGGACAGTTTTATCGTATTGGTACGTCTGCTCACCAATAAGGTGATGTCTTATGGGTTATTTGATATAATAAGAATATGTTTTATGGGTTATACGATATAGTAAGAATATTCTTAAATGATAATGTTAAAATATTTCAACCGTCTGACAATATAGAATGCGGAATTTTATGCATAAAGTGTTCTTGTGAGTAGTACAAATGTGATATTTATCGTGGATATAATTCTTTGAGAGGCATGCTTATGTTCAAATGGCAAATAAGGGCATTCACATCCATATATATATATACACAAAGGTTTATTTTATAATATCTCAACTATTTCAGATGCTGCAAAGGGAAAGGGGTTCCTTTGCTATGCCTTACATTCAACGTTGCTTATTCAAATTATTGGACATTGTAGTAGTTTTGTGTTTGTCTAATGCAATTGCTCAGCTATGACCCTTTACTGTATGTGAAATACACAGTTACTAATAGAAGTTTCCCATACAATTCAGGGAGGACTTGGGACTAGGATTAGCTTGTTACATCAATTGCTTCATGTAGTCCATGCAATCCAATATAAATATGTACATATCTATATAATTTAAGTTATTTTTACAAAATAACGCTGATTATACCTTGTATTTATTCAACTTGAGTGACAAATAGTCACTGCAAGTAAAAGCAATACTCTGTACACGATACAGCAATACTCCGTACACCAGAGAGCAACTATATAGCAATACTCTGTACACTAACATCTGTATTTATTCTCGAAATGCACCGTCATTTTCGATTAGTTTCGGATACTACATTTGCCATACAATCTTTGTAACAATAATGACAATTCGCTTGATTCAAGTTGAAAACTTTAACGAAAAATATAAACAAAAACATCTAATTTCTACAGATCGAGCTTACATTCTCACGATGGGGAATCACGTGGTTTCGATGGTAGGAGCCACCACAAAAATGGCGGCCAAATAGCGTCGACTTAACCCATATTTTGAGGTAAATATATAACATAGAGACTCGTCTATTTATGGACACCCCGGCCAGCACGCAATGGCTTCTCCACTGAATCTTTTGGTACCCTACTTTACACAATTGATCTCGTAGTTTCCTCAAACACTTCGATATTGTTCCGTAAATAACAAAACACTATAGCGGGGTAGACCTCACGATAATGACGATTTTGACAATATTATGACCATAATTTTTATTATCTCCTTTATATCATCCGTATTTCATGCGATTACAAAGTGCGAACATTTCGCCAAAATTTTCCAACAAAATTTTAACCAGAATATCATATATTTCGGTTTTCTGAAAAATAAAAAAGTCAATTTGCATGAAAGATAGGATCCACGCTAAGGGTAGGACGCACGATTGAACCTGGGCAGTGCACAGTCATCAGTGCGGTCGGCAGTTTTCTGCGGTTCTATCGATCGAAATATGCGGGACAGGCACATAGTGTTCATTTATACAGGAAGCTATATAAGTATCAGTATATCAGTATATACGGTCTATGTACAAGTGCATACACATGTATGTAATTAGTATTCTTCCTGGCATATTTTGTTTATAATTGAATTTTATAAGCTCAAACAACACAGTTGTAGGGTGTATACTGTCTGTCCTTCAGTCAGTCTGTTCGAAAGACGAATTCTAGTGAACACAACTCGACCTTCAGTAACTGTTGTTGCTTGAGTTTCCTAAAACTTTCTCTTATGATCAACCTTGACATTTAGAAATAATAAGTGATGGATTGGTTTTGCAAATACAAATGTAATGTGGTCTTTTGTCAACGGGATATGTGAGTCTGACAGCTATTTTTTAAAACAAATTATGTTGATGCATAAACAATACACGTTAAGTTAAGTTACCAACTTTCTAGGGCTCTTTTCAGATGTTAGGCCGCTCAAGCACCCTTTGACATTTCAACTTCCCCTGGTCATTGTGCTACATATGGTAACCTACACTCGTGTCTCCATGGGGAGACTATTTCTCTCCTGTGGTGTGGCAGCCAACATCGATCTGCGGCGCCCAGGAATAGACACTGCCCTAGCAGGTAACATTTTACACCATGGTGGAATGGAGCATGTGGGTCTTGCTCAGAGATATCAACCAGTGGTCCAGAGGGGGATCGAACCCGGGACGTCTCGATCCCGAAGCGCGCGCCCTACCTCTAGGCCACCGCTCCCCACATAATTCGTGTATGTGTGTCGATCAATGAGTTGAAGAAATATGCTTCTAATGATAGAATTATTTGGTGTTAATAAGCCCGTGTAAAATAGCTTGACTCTCCAGTTAAAGTATATGAATCGGTTATTTTTTAACACATATTGTCTAATATTCTATGTTATAGGTCATCACGTTGATTTTTTTCTTTCACTTCTTTCAGAGCAATGCGTTGAAAAAGTCGCACCTTAGCTTAAAGTCCCACAAAGTTTCAGAAACAGCAATATTTTACTACCTAATAAGAACATGAAAGACAAGTTATAGAGCTCCCTAAATGGCATAGAATCAGCATCCATATTTGATCTATTTTTACTTTCATCCTTAGAATAATCATCTCCGCAAGTCGCCAATTTAGTAGTTTGTGTGGTGAACAAAATACCCCGTTGTTTACAATCTGAAATCGACGGTTCGTTCCGAGGACAGTTCGTAAAGTTCCATTATAAATCGAGGACGCATATATTGATGACCAATTTATGTGAGTATATACGTGTAACTAAAAGCTAAATACCGTTATCCTCCAGTACCGATAATCGCCGGTATCCTATTGCACTATATTGTATGTGGTATTCTAGTATACTATTTCACGGGTGAATTGAAGGCTGAGTTGTTTTCATTAGGTTATAATATACGTATAGTATGAATATATTGAGACAGAATTGAAGTGTAGATGCAATAACAGACTGCTCGTTTCGGAAAACCTTTGGGATCATTTATTAATAAGAATGGGCGGAGCTTTGTCATCTAGGTGATTCGGCAAGTATTCGCGGATCGGTATACAAATTGTATTGTTGTGGTATACACGCAGTATGCATGCCATAGCCTAATGGTAGATCCGATCGTGCGGAAAGCCGGGTTGCGGTTAGACCTGTCGTCCACTAGACCCCGATGCTACACGGAAGGGATGCCGGTTACAATGTGCTCGTGTTGGGAACCCTTCGGGAACATGTATCAATAACAATATGCGGAGCCGTGTCATCGTGCTTGTTCGGGAAGTACGATACTAGTATTCGCAGTTCGGGGTAAGAATGGTTGCTGTATTCATGTACACGCAGTATAAATGCCGAAGCCTATCCGAAGTAGCCGAACGTATCGCGACTAAATGCCGTCAGTTCAGGAGTTAGTCCCGAATGTGTCCCCCGACCGCGTGATATGCGGAAGGGTTTACGAATCTATGCCGATAGGTTGACGAAAGGTTGTCTAGCTCGACCTAGAGGCAAACTGACGGCATCGCTTCAGCTGTCATTCGGGATATACAACTGGGATAATGTCGCGTAAATTTACGCTTATATATCTACCTTACGCAAATTCGTAAGTTAGTTTTACTATAGATAAACCACAATCACTCGGGCGTAAAGATATTTTTAACATTGGAGTAATCCAGGTGATAGGGGTGAATTTACCCATAAAACATACATTTAGAAATGGTTTTATCATGTAGTGCGCATAGCGCAGTTGGCTAAGCTAATATGAATACGAGTTCTTCAGAACTGAATGAATGGGTTCGATTCCCATTCTGGTATTTTGAACTTACACTGGAAATAAAAGATAGTCGGTTGAAAGCGATAACTACTGTATCACTGCACCACACAGTCAAGTTCATAACATGATCGGCATAGTTTCCGTGTGTTAATCTCATCACTTCGCCGTTTTCGGGAAGCGTTCGGCATCGATTCGACTTTCCATCTACATGTAGAACCATTCGGGATGGCTAATGAATACGAAATCTCACAGAAAGCGTCCCGAAGATGCGGGGTGAATACCGATGGTTTACTAAAACTCTCCCGAAGCACTTCCTAGCAAGACCTTCGACGTCCATTTTTTTAAAAACTTTAAAACGAAGATTTTCGGTCCCGAAGTGTACCAGAGGCGTTGCGGACTTATACGGAAGGATTTCATAACATCGCGATGGCATGCCGAACCATCTCGATCTGGTGAATTTCTGCTTCGAGAACCCTTCGGGGTCCTAGTGGACGTCAGGTCTTATAAATATATAAATACTTTATCTATATTTTATTTCTGCCAATATTGTTTAAAAACTGTCGCAAAGAAGTGTTGGCTTTAACAGATGTTAAATTGTGTAGCCCTTTGTTACTATTCATGAGTTCTAATTGGTTGAAAAGTAACACTCTTTCAATTCTGGATTCCGAATGGTAAAAGTTATTAAAAGAGAAAAGACTGAATTCTAGGCGTCAGTTATAGCAAACTACATCGCACAGCTAGCAGCAGCTTTCCACAACATTCCACAATTACAGAATTATAACTTCTTATATTCCCACTTTTAGCCGTCCAGCGGCAATGCAAAGACTATTTGGTTACAATAATGGTACCATAAATATATAATATAATATTTCAATTATAATAAATTATTACCAAATATCTCACAGCGATCAAACGATAAATTACGACTGGACTAGCTGTTCAATTCCACATATATGAATGTTCATGCTATTTGTCTAGTCCGCATCGTTATGAAATGCTTCGTGTATACCTAATTAGATATCCGGCTGGAGGTACATATATATGCCTGCCATGTTTCAGTAGAAATAAAGCAAATAAAGGCTATGCTCGGCATAATTCTTATATTAATTATAATCTGACATGTTTGTAGATGAATTAGTACAGATCGAGTAGGCCGTCATATCACGGTTACAGTCAACTAAGTGAACTGATCGGTAAGCTGTCGACTAATAGCATACTTGTATAAATGAACATTATGTGTCCGTTCCGCATATTCCGATCGATAGAACCGTAGAAAACTACCGACCGCAATGATGGATGCGCTCTGCTAAGGTTCAATCGTGTGTCCTACCAATAGCGTGGATCCTATCTTTCATGAAAATTGACTGTTAAAATGTTCAGTAAACCAAAATTCATGATATTCTGGTGGTAATTGTGTTGGAAAATGTTGGCGAAATGTTCGCACATTGGAATCGCTTGAAATACGGATGATATAAAGGAGACATGGTCATAATATGGTCAAAATCGTCATTATCGTGAGGTCTACCCCGCTAGTGTTTTGTTAATTACGGAACAATATCGAAGTGTTTGAGGAAACTACGGGATCAATCGTGGAAAGTAGGGTACCAAAAGATTCAGTGGAGAAGCCATTGCGTGCTGGCCGGGGTGTCCATAAATAAACGATTCTCTATGTTATATATTTACCTCAAAATATGGGTTAAGTCGACGCTATTTGGCCGCCATTTTTGTGGTGGCTCCTACCATCGAAACCACGTGATTCCCCACCGTGATTCTGCGTGAGTAACGATACGTGTTTGGTCTTTTAATCGCCCTTTTAAGAAATTCCTGGCAATTTACCGGTTGCATAGGCTAGGGAAATTTATGGTGGAGATGATTTTGTATAAAATGTAAATTAAACACACTCAGAAAAACTAAAAATCATCTCTGAACTTACCCTTGTCAACAATAGAATGTCGCGAAAATTGATAATATTACTCATCTTGCTAGCAATATCCGGTTAACGTTATACCGCAGTGTATACAGTACTCAATGACTCCGAAACAGTGAAAATAAGAAAACGATAATTTCACTGTTATTTGCACTGAAAATCATATTAATGGGCATTTTGGGTCCAACATGAGCTGGCCCAGAAACAGCCAAAATAACGGGGACTGTCTAGACTTACGCACGTGTGTATATAAAATTATATATTGTCAATTGGAAAAGTTGAAACTTAAAAAGTTTAACACAAATAACACAATAAAACCCGTAGGCTAACCAGAGTTAGGTATAGCCCTAACTATTGTTGTCATATTTATTTTCGAAGAATGTTTAAGAATGAGCGAGAAATAAATAATAGAGCTAGCTAGAAGTTCTCATTCACCACTATACGTCGCCATTGTCAAGTTGCAAATGTAGTAGTTAGTAAGGGTGAAATATATAGACTTTGTAATATTTCGCTTCGCTCGCCAAATACATTAAATAAGTAATGTTGTCATGCAGAGAACCAGAGTTATAAACAATCGATAGAACGTTTCCGGCGAAAGCACCTTAAAACATAGATGTAGATGATTTACTAGAAGGGTCTATAAAAAGAGAATAGATTCTTCTTTTAAATCTATTGGATGAATTAGAGGAAGACTTCTGCTCTGTTCTGACATGCCAAGCCTTACCAAGCAAGGTTTCAAAATGAAATCTAGGCGAATCTGAAAATCTGAAGAGAATTTGCTAAGGCGCTTAAATTCAAATATAATCAATAAACACAAGCATATACTTTATCAAAGCATGCACTGCCTGTTAATGCGAGTTTGAGTTTCGTCAAAAAAATCGATACATATATGGCGTCCGTTGTGATGACGTCAAAACACATAATAAAGTCACTCAGTACTATACAATTCCCGTTTTTAACTGCCAATAAGAGTATTTTCCCGTTACCAATGGATACATATAATAAACCAAGTCTATAACGTGATAATGATTAAAAAATACTCGGCATGGTGACATGAAGTCACAATGACGGATGCTAAAAGTGTTTGATGACAATGAAATTCCTCCGCAGTTAAATTTAATAACTGTCAGTTATTTCGATTGCAATAAATTATTGAAATCTTTTGTGTGCGTTAAATATTATATTTGTTTAATTAATTTATTTATAAATTCGCACATATCTTATTTTATGTTTTGTAGAAAAATTATATAACAAAAAGCTGCACTACTTTCAGCTGAACTTCTGTTCGAAAAAGTGAATCGGTTGAAAATGATTTTGGAGGCCCCCACGGGGAGTGGCTCCAAGAGGGAATCGTCAATTATGAATAAAATATGATTAATTACGCATATCATAAACAGAAAATTGTCGATTGTTGGTGTAAGATTGAATTTTATTTCACCTGTGATCACATTAAACATTTTTTTCACTCGTGGCTACGCCACAAGTGGAAATATCGATTTCTGTGATCGCTCTGTGAAATAAAATTCTATCTTACACCAAAATCAACGACTATCCTTCATATACTCCAAGTTAAGCTTTGCTTTGATGGTTAAAAACATCACGTCAAACATAATTAATGTTATTCTTTAGGAGGAGAAACCACGTACATGCATCAATGTAGTGGGCTCTTATAATAGCTTTTGAAATCGTGACTTTCATTTTCATGGGTCACTGTGTTTTCTATATCATAATTTTTTAAACTCGTAATAATGGCATGAAAATCACACAACTCGTTGTGTATAGACTGAAGATTATTCATCCGAAAATAAATAACCATAGATACTAAAAACCGATATTTTATATCTGGTGCGTTTTTAAAAGCGGTTGAGTGTATATGAAAATGCACATAGTAATCATATAAACAGGAACAAATACAAAGAAAACAACCCCTGAGTAAGCAAAAGAAAACATAGGTGTTTCTTGAGCAGCGTCACATACCACTACCATAAGAAACTGTTTCCAAAGGAATTATAGCCGCGATACTTCAAAGGAACAATAATCAATCACTTATTTTTAAGAAGTAAAACAACCTGCATTTTATAATGATAACACTGAATTCTAACAAAGCAATTAAATCTCACATAAGTACTATCTTGTCGAAACGAAATCTCAATTTCACCTTATATCTGAATGTACAATTATCTAAGTCATAGCCTTCTATTGTGAGGGAAGAAAAAATGCCTCAAATATCAAAGTGTTTAGAAACTTATGCTTGACAAATGTGTAATACAAAATGTAGTTTACAACTAACGTAGTATACATATATTTTGATTATTGAGGATAAAGCCATTTGTAAATAACGAATTTATAGATAAGCCTTTTTGTGTGATGTATTAAAGCAACTACAAAATGTAGGAACAAATTACATCAGTAATTTCATTTACACCTTTATAAGATCTTACCGGACAGTAGATATACCGGACAAACGGTCTAGGCGCTTTATTTGTTTGAATAATTAATTGATAAGAGCAATTGTCAGAATTTTCTCCAACATCTGAGGATGAAATCCGAATACTACTAAATAAATCACCTAGTAAATCATGTGAACTTGATCCAATACCAACATGGCTGTTAAAGGATTGCTTGAATGAACTACTGCCATTATTAACAAGAATATTCAATGCATCACTGAAAAGTGCTTATGTACCCAAGGCTTTTAAAAGCTCCAGAATAAGACCACTGATAAAGAAGCCAGGCCTTGATCAAAATGTACTGAAAAATTATAGACCTGTGTCAAACCTACCTTTCATTTCCAAAGTTCTCGAGAAGGTAGTCGATGCTCGACTGGAAGAGCATTGAACACTGCACGATCTCCACGGAGAACGTCAGTCAGCATACAGAAAATTCCACTCAACTGAAACGGCTCTTCTTCGTGTGCAAAATGACACCCTTTGCTCTCTAGATCAGAATAAAGCTACGGTCCTGGTAATGCTGGATTTATCGGCAGCTTTTGACACCATAGATCACAATACCCTATTACGCCGACTTGACAATTATTTCGGTATAATAGGCAAGCCACTAGAGTGGATGAAGTCCTATTTGTGTGACCGCTACCAGACTATCTGTATAGATGGAGAACTTTCAAAACCTGTACTAATGAACTACAGTGTACCACAGGGTTCTGTGCTTGGTCCGAAGAACTAAATTATGTACACAAAACCAGTAGTTGCAATCTGTAGAAAGCATCAATTGCAACATCATTTCTATGCCGATGACTCCCAATTGTATATGGCATTCAAACCAAAAGATTGTGTCTCGCGAGATGAAACACTGCAACGAATTGAAGCTTGTCTGAAGGATATCTTGCACTGGATGTAAGACGATTTGCTTAAACTTAACGCCGAAAAAACAGAATTATCCTGCTTGTACCGAAAAGGAATGCCAGTTCAGTCGACAACCTCAATGTAAAAGTTGGTGATGCTGTGATCAGACCAACGTCGATGGTGAGAAACATCGGGCCATGTTGGATTCGCATTTGGACATGGATAAACATGTAAACTCTGTCTCAAGGATGTGTTTCATGCAGATCCGACAAATAGGTCAAATCAGACAATACTTAACTGTTGATGCAATTCTTTAGTAACGTCGAGACTGGATTACTGCAATTCATTACTATGTGTCACCCCGAAAATCATTCTGAATAAACTACAATAATTCAAAATACAGCTGCCCGCCTCATCACACGGACACCGCGTTACAATCACATCACTCCTGTGCTGAAGGATCTTCACTGGCTACCTGTACAGTACAAGGTAGAGTACAAGGTCTTGACTCATGTTTTAAAAGCACTACATGGAAAATCGCCTGGCTACATCAGAAGTATTTTGGAAGTATATATACTCCACAAAGACAGCTAAGGTCTCAAAATGATTCCGTTCTTCTAGTTGTGCCAAGGACGAGGACTGTGACTTACGGTGACCGATGTTTCACAGCTGCTTGAACACTACGGAGTCCGAGGGACTACTCTTTCTTGGGTTAGAGATTTCCTCTCCTCCCGCACCCAGCAGGTCGTCTTAGACGGTTCGAGATCATCAACTGCGCCCGTTACATCTGGGGTACCCCAGGGTAGCGTCTTGGGCCCGTTGCTCTTCCTTGCATACATTAACGATCTACCAGGCAAGGTTACCTCCAAGGCAAGACTATTCGCCGATGACAGCCTCCTATACCGAACTGTGAAAACCCAAGCAGATTCAGAAGAACTTCAGAAAGACCTAGACCTAGCCCCCGCCTACTGGGTTTAGTAGGTCATACTTTTATATGTTATGTACATTATTTACTGTCAATATTAGTCATGATTGTACAGCACTTTTGAACGTGTGTATACATGAAAAAAGGGCTATATAAATATGGTATAATAATAAATAATGATAATAATGATATTTGTTTTAGACCGTCACTTTTTGTTTTAGACCGTCATTAATCATCAGCTCTAAAAGACTGATTTATTCATTCTGACCCCGTTATCTTGATTATATTGTATCCCGAATTACGTTAAATTTTCAATATTTTTTGCGTAAATGTATGCAAGCACTTGCGATCGTGATCATTGTTTATCCCTAATGTTTAGTACAAATATATCATTGTAAGGTTATATAATATATTCAGGTCCAGTGAAAGTGTCTATCAGCATACTGGTAACAACACGGATCTGTTTTGGATGAATCATATACAATGTTCAGGCCCAGAGACGGACATCTCGGAGTGTTCACATCTAAAGGGATCTTACTACTTATGTTACGACACACCTGATCATATGCGGCTTACATGCAATGGTATACACTCTTAGTTTTTTTACCGTCGTTTACTTATCATATATACAGGCACATAGAACAGCGTATGTATACAATTTATGCTATGTCATGCAAAGCTATCATTAAATGCAAGTGACAGCGATAGAAGTGCAGCTAAATGTAATACATCAAATGTAATTTTGTGAAAAAAAATTTCACACACAAAAATAACTAGCACTTCAATTAAACATAAAAATAAATATTTCAAAATACATCGTGCAAAAACTAAAAACATAATTATCGTCATAGTTAATAACTGAAGGATGTTTAATTGAGTAAAGCTGTGCCATGTAAATTGAACGATATTATAATTTTGACGACACTTAGTAAATTATTTTTTAAAACAATGAGTACACAATAAGAAGATAAATCTATGTCGAAAAAGATATAGTCATAAATTGGTTTATCGAAAGATAAATGTAATATTTGAGCGTTTGCAAAAAGTATTGACCGTTTCGTGAAACAATTTGTGTCGTACACCATGGTATCCGGTGTTTTACAAAATGTATACACTCAGGATAATAAAATATCTCACATGTCACGAAAGTAGCTATTTAACGTTCATCTTTTTTCACAGATTACGACGATTGCGAATCCAATCCGTTTTTTCAAGATGGAGTATGTGTCGATGCTTTGAACAGTGTGTATGTCCAAATACATGGGGAGGTGAAATCTGCCACATTGGTAAATAAATCTGTATAGAAACTTACTTGTCTAAACTATTTATTTTGGTTAAGTTGATTGCTTTTTATAACATTCGTTTTTTTTTAATAAGCCTTTTTACAAATGTACTTACAATTGGAAATTCAAATAATTAAATCGTGCAAAAGATACAGTTCCAATATATACCAATCGATCTGGGTGCAGCGGGGACCTTGGAAACTTGTTCATGTCTTGGCTGCGTTTCATTCGGTCTTATGCATTAATCGCTATTATATAATTTCTTTGTGAAATTGGGTCATCCTGCACTTTTTCGGCGGAGCAATTGCTTGTTGGCTTATATGTGGACATTGCTCAGTGTAGTTGTGTTGTGGCGTTTTTTATTTCTGTGCTCGGCTGGTTAGATTTCAAGAACGCTTTCTTTCCTGTCTGATTTCCTCATACCTTTTGATTAGTAGGTGATGTGTTAAATCTTCCACACATGTCTATATGCTTATAACTGTTTTCTTATTAAACGAACGCATTAAATGAAATAAAGAAACATTTCTCTTTTTCAGACATTGATGATAACTGTGCCATTGGTCTATGTTTCAATGGAGCAACATGTGTCGATGATGTGGACTCGTTTCAGTGTCATTGTGCGGACGGGTTTGACGGAGAGCTTTGTCAGAACAGTACGTGTTTGTTTGGTCTATTTGGTTTAGTACTGTGTATAGCAGTAACGTTGCTGCTATTAGATTGTTACACCTGCTATTGTAAATAAGCTTGAATCGAAGCACATGCATATGCTCATGTTGATGTAAGTTGGTTCAAATTCAATCATAAGTGTAACAGTCATTGTACATATTCTAAAAATAGCAAAGGATAACCCTACTAGAAGTCTGGAACCCACCGTCAAATAGTTCACCACGGTAACCGAATTATAAAGTATAAAAATGTACGTTGACTGTATATGAATATATTGAAGACACGAACATATTTTCTTGAAAACGAATTATAAAACAATCATGTGCAATTTAGTTATTTCTTCAAAATGTTGTTTATGTTGTTAATGGAACAGTTTTAATAATAATAAACAGGCGAGTTGTGACGTCACTTCCGGCGATGTTTGTCAAATATTTCGCGCTCGAAGAATTTGTTCATAATTTTGATTTCCATGGTGTTATAAAAATGTTCCCTTCCGATGAATAGCATCTTCCGAAACATAAAACCATAATCTATCATTGTGCTGCGTATTTTTTGAAAAAAATTTGTATTTACTGGCATCTAAACCAAAGGTCGATGGAAAATGCAAAGGCAGTGGTATGAATTTAAAGACAATAAAGACTTAGTCAATACCTTGTGGCCTGTGTGAGGCAGCTTACTGTGTTAAATTTTCTAAACTTAATCCTTTTTTGATTGATGAAATAATATGTGAAAAGTGTCTCACGTGGACTGCAGCTGTGCATTCCCTGGAGTAAAGAATCTTGTAGAAACCGTTTGAGAAATGCAACGATGCATGATGCTATCTACAGATGAAGTTAATAATCAATGTAGGAATAATGCCCAGTCTGCCGTTGGAAATCAGGTCTATGAAAGGCCCATGCAGAGTTAATTGAGATGTAGCTGAAGCAGTTCAGACTGGACTTGTTGAGGAGCGTGAGATTGAGAAACGTAAGCTAAATTTGATTATTCAAAATCTAACTGAGAGCAAGAAAAAGGAACTTCCAGATAAGGTAGCTGACGATAAGACAGATGATGCTTAAATTCTTAATACAAAGTTGAATTGAGAAGTTGAATTTGCAGGATGTGTTCGTCTTGGTAAAGTACCAAGTTCAAGAGGTCGGGCTTTTCGTATTTCTGTGAAGGATTATGAAAGAAAGAAAGGCATATTATAGATACTGCCAGAAATTTGATTAATGATACGAAGTATTCTAATGTATACATTGGGGTTGATCTTACAGTGCGACAACGTGAACGTACATTTAGGCTTCGTGAAGAAGAAAAGCGAGAAAGAATTGCTAATGGAGAAACTGATTTAGTCATAAGAAAAGGTCACATTGTTAAGTCGCCGCCTTAGGTTGTGGATCGTAGTCAGGACCATTCATATGTAATTGGGGTCTCAGGAGGAGGTGGTGGTTCTTTTCGAGGTTTACTCTGAAATCCCTGTTGTAAACTGTATATATGTTAATGTTTATAACAGTTCTAGTTCGAGATTATCAAGTTAAAATTCTAGTACAACCGTTTTTATACGATATGCCTTAGAATGATGGCAGCACAGACAGTTTTAATAGTGAAATTTACTGTATGACAGCAATTTGTCGGTTGATAGCAGTTTTCCTTCCGTTATATGCAGTGTTAGCGGTGACAGTTTTGATACAAGCTCTTCTTGTAGCTCATCGTTGGGAGATCAAAGTGTAACTGGTAATTTGAAAGTGTATTATGCAAATGCGGACGTTTTGTTGAAAACAATCAATGAGCTACATGTTGTAATTCCAATGCATAATCCTGATGTAATAGTGATCTCAGAGTTTTTACCTAAAAACCAAAACCCAATGTTAATACAAGACAATGAGTAAAAGGATACAATTCTTTCATTGGAAATTTGACAGAAGATAGTAGAGGTGTAATTATTGATGTTCGGGACACAAAAGCTCATAATTGTGAAATTCTGAATAACATAACTTTCAAAGATTCCTCTTGGTGAACACTTAAGCGTAAATAATCATGATAATGTTCTTATTGGAGGTATCTACGAAAGCCCAAATAGCAGTGATTAAAATCAGAGACAAATAGTTGAACTACTGAAATGTCATCTTGTCGGAGGGAATAGAAACACTGTGATAGTAGGAGATTTCAATTATCCTGGTATAAACTGGGCAAATTGGACAACAATTCATGGGAAAACCATTTCTCCTTCAAATTTGTTGAACTTTTACGTCACAACTTTATGCACAAGCATGTTAATGAAAATACTCGTTTTAGAATGGGATAGAACTCCAGTTTGTTGGACTTGGTTGTGACAACTTGAGAAGACTTAGTGGACAAAGTGTGCTCTGCTGGAAACTAAGGTGCTAGTGATCATATAGGTATAACATTTGAAATTAACTGCAAAAAGAACCTTGAAAATGTGAAGACAAATTGGAAGAGCTTTTTCAAAGGTGATTATTGTGCTTGTAGAGAATTTTTGACAAATTTAGCGATGTACATGAATCATGGAGTTACATTTTGTAACAGATTGAATATTGCATTGAAACTTTTGTACCTATGAAGACAAATAAGGCTTTCTAAACTAAAATTGATCGATTATTATTGCGTCAGAGAAGTTAAGAAAAAGAACCACGCATGGAAACGTTTTACGTTCACGCAGGGTTACAGAGATTATCAAACTTACTGTAAACTAAGAAATAGAGCTTCTAAGTCATTTAGATTTTCTTAAAAACTTATATCGGAGAATGCAAGTGCAAATCCTAAAGCGTTTTGGGGATACGTTCGTGAATAAACAAAGTCGAGATCAGGTATAGGTGACCTTAAGGACAGCAACGGTAATGCAATTACGGATGATGCAAGTAAGGCTCAATTGCTGAATGACTTTTTCGCGTCTGTTTTTACTGAGTCAGATTCAACTAATGTGCCATCGTTTGATGCAGAAGTAAATGACGAGAACTGTATTTGTGAAGGAAATGTAAATTCTGAGCATGTTCTTAAACTTTTGAAGACGACTGTTACCCCATGTTTCTGAAAGAATGTGCTGATAAACTGTACTTACCGTAATCAAAGTTGTTTACAAAATCACTTGAACAAGGCGATATTCCTCAAGATTGGAGAAAGTCAAATGTTACTTGTATTGATAAGAAAGGTCCTAGGACAGATCCTGGAAATTATCGATCAGTTTCATTTACTTCTATCGTATGCAAATTTATGGAAAAGATTGTAAAAACTGCTTTGTATGACCATCTGGTGAGAAATGATTGATTATCTGATCATCAATATGGCTTCCGAGATAATAGAAGCACAATTATTCAGCTTTTGGGTGTACTAGAGCAATGGACATTAACTTTTGAAAAAGGTGTGCAAGTAGTCAGTATTTATTTTGATTTTGCCAAGGCTTTTAGTACGGTGCCACATCAGAGACTTATTCTTAAAGTGTATAGAGCTATATTCTAACAGTCATTAAATGTCAAACTAATTACTTACTTAATTACGAAAAATAGGCGATTCTTATAATTTCATAGGGTGTTCTAGAACACTTTCGTATGAAAATGGACAGTTTGCATGTCCAATAAATCACCGAGAGAGTTTCTGTTAAAACTGAAGCGAAAAAATGATCTAATGGATATGAAAGCATAATTGTTTTTCAGTGTACGAGAGGTGTTCAACTTATTTATGAACAGAAAATGAACGTCGATATTTTGTTACTCTAACAATGAAATTGAATAAAACTTTTATATTGTGTAACGTAGTGTATGAAGAAGTACATATAATAATTGTAAATTGTCAATACGTTACGGTTTTTTCATAATCAGCATTGGAGTAGAGGGTGTTGTTTTTTGCGTTTTTAAGGTCCAAATCTCGAAATAATTATGTTTACATTTTCGTCTTTAATCGATGTTTTAGTATCAAACAGATAGTAAATTATATTGTTTAATCATGAGAAGACTTCGACATCCTCTTTTTGGTTATAATATATATCAAAGGTTTATTCTTAAGTTTTTTATTTGTCATTGTATATGGTGACTTGAAGCTGAATCGGGATGACACACTTTGTTCTTGGAACAGTCACTACGAACGATACGCAACACTTATTTGTATAAAACCTGATTTGAAACGGTTTATACATAGCCCAAAGCCTTCAATTTCATCAATTTGATATTGATTTTGACGTGCGTATTTCCATAAAAGCAAACACAATGCCTTTCCATGAAAGCGGGTCGAACACACAAAACTGGACAAACACCAACTACTCCCTATCCTTTTGACCTTTTTTAAAACAGCATACCTTAATTTATCAATACATTCTCTCAGATACAGCATTGGTTCGCCATAGTGAAACAACTTTTCCACATAATGTTGTTTATTTCGCATTTCTAGACTCCAAGACTTTTGGCAGCGATGCATGTTTTTCTGGATTTTCAGCGTAGAAACTTCGCATTTTCCCGGAACTATGCATTCAACTTTTTCGAAATAATTTCACTGATAGTTTTTCTGAACATTCCCGTCAGTTGTGATATCAAGCGTTACGCTAATGGATTCCTCATAGACATCATCATACCAATTTAACTTTATAGTGTAGGTTTTGGTAATGTTGGGCAATTTTCAATTTTTGGTGCCATTTCACTATTCCTGGAAAGAGAACTCTTAAAACCCGTCTTACGACAAATATTACTAATTGTCTCATTAAAAATGCAAAATAACAATTTACCAACACTTTCTTGATGCTCATAAAAGGGCCATTTTGTCTTAAAAACAGAAAAAACAACATCATCTACTAAATTGTTGTTTTAAGCTTTAACCAAATGAAATCCACAATATATAATGATCATATCTTGAGCTTAAAATATTTTCTCAAATGGTTTAAAAGAGATATTTGAATTTTTATAATTCAATATTGCAAAATCGGCGTTCATGCTTTGTTCATAAATAAGTTGAACACCTCTCGTATAGCAAAAATAAAATAATTTTTTTAAATACGAGGGGTGCAAATGCCCTCTAATTTTTTGTTGACTGAACCGATTTCAATAAAACTCACTGACAATCTTCATCGAAATCTCCGCTTCAAGATGTACACAAATTGCATTATTAAATTCAAGATTGAAAGCATGTTTCAGTGTCTGCAATAGGTACTACTTCCATGCACTAAAATATGGTTGACCACAAAGACTTCCTGGAAATGTACCTTCGCTATACAGAATGCGGTCTGAGACCAAGAACTTAAAAATAGTCACATGGGACTATATCTATAGAATATACTTGTTTATCAGGCTTATTTATCTAATTTTCGTTCAAAAACTACTCTTCAGTAGATGCCTGGAGCAAAGAGGTATTTTCATGTGAAAGGGATATAATGCTCAGTTTCAGTAGCAAATCGACGCTATATGAAATGTTTCTAAAGTTTTTCTTGCAGAAACTATCTTTAGAACCTATTAGCTACCAATTTACGCATTGATTTGGGCATTTGAACAGTAGGGGCTTGGTCGCTGGACAAAATTCAAAAGTATCACCTTGGTCACTGACTGCGTGTAATTTACAAATACGAGCTTCTTAGAATTTCAGGAATCAAATACATAATATTCCTGGTTCAGACTTTGTAAATGATAGTGAGTTTGTGTTTCGCCATCAGTTACGCTTCGTAAAAACATAGTTTGTACGTATTATGGGTATAAATAAAATATTTGTTGGCATTTAAAGTAAGATGGAATTTTAGACACCACGCAGTGAGCATGGTACCAATGGGGTACAAATGTTGTTAATTTCTAGAATTTTCTTCAATATGATGTGAAAGTGGGATAACATCGAGCATGTGCGATCAGCTAACTGCCCTACTACTTATATTACAGCTTTGAGACCAATATGTAACTTTTTATCAACATTTTGTTTGCCTGTTGTTGTTGTCGACTGATCATTCCTGTTGTTGTCTATCAGCAGCTATTGGTCTGCTTTGAAACATGTTGAATAAATAAAACATTGCTAAAATACATCCTACGATGTCTGTTAATCTTAAAAAGTTCCTCATGTATCAACATGTCACTTTATCTTAGTTAAGGACATCCTTTGATATAAAGCATAATTTCAGTCGGTTTTATCATACGTTTTCCCAACGATTTTTTAGCTTAGTGGGCATTAGTAGGTACATTTTAACCTTACATTATTACAAAACCAATAACTCAATGTCAACCAAATTTTATCCAATTATTAACAATTACATAGTTAAACACGCCAAATGTGACGCCTTAAAATACCGAAACTACAAAGATATGCATACATTTGCATTACCTTTTGAAAACACCCCTCGTATTCACTATATTTTGGCAAAGATGCCTGTATATCTCATAAAAAAGTACACTTGTATAAAATATAACTACTCTCATTTAAATTGCCTGAAATTTACTCGCATGTGATAAAAACGAATTTAAAAACAAACCAAATACTTCATAGATGCTTAGACTGAAGTTTGATTATGTTACAGACCGATCTAGTGAATAATAGTACTCAAAAATCACGCTGAAAGGAAAAATTACGTTGTGTTTAAGAGGAAAAACACACAGGTGTGTGCGATGTTGAAAGTGGTTAAAATCGATTATTGGCAATAAATATTTCTTAAAGCAACAGTCAACAATGTTCTATTATATAAATACTTGATTTGGTAAGAAATTTAAACTTTTTAAAAAAATCGCTCGATCTGTGAGACACGGCCTTTAAATTATAGGCTTATGGTATTCATGAAAAGTTGGCGTCTTGGATAGATAGTTTCCTTAGTGATAGTCAGCATAGAGTTGTAATAAATGGACACAAATCCAACTTGGCAAATGTTAAATCCGGAGTACCTCAGGGAAGTATACTGGGACCATTGCTCTTCGTACTTAGTATAAACGATCTGCCTCAAACAGTTCAAAGTGCATGCAAATTATTCGCGGATGATACACAACTTTATAGGGTAGTTCGTAATGTGCATGACACAACCCTTTTGCAAAACGACATTGATACATTGTGCGAATAGAGTAAGGACTGGCAGTTACGATTCAACGTCCAGAAATTTAAGACTGTTACTTTTGGAAAATAAATACCAAATGTTGGACTGAAATAGAAACAAATCTGATGTTGTTGTGGCTGAAACAGAAAAGGATCTTGGAATACATTACACTTCATCTCTAAGTTTCGAAACTCGTATCAATAAAATTGTTAACAACGCTAATAGTTTAGTGGGGCTTATTCGACGTAACTTCAACTATATGGACAAAATGTTACTTCTAAAACTATATAAGACGCTTGTTCGTCCACGACTAGATTATTGGAACTCGGTTTACATTCCAACACTGACAAAACTGAAACAACCTGTGGAAAATGTCCAAAGACGGGCCACCAAACTTTTACAAGAACTTAATGAGTTATCTTATGTTGATCGTCTAATATCTTTGAATTTGCCGACCAGAGAGTATCGCAGAAGACGTGGTGATATGATACTAGTGTATGGACTGATTCATCATACAATGGACTACGATTATACAAACTTGTTTAACCTATCGCCAAACTCACATGTCCTGAGGCAACACTCGTACAAAGTAACAAACCTAGAGTTGAGAAACCCATCCGTCAGTGTTCTTTTTCGCAGCGTATGATAATCGACTGGAACGATCTTAGTGAGCGATTTGTTACAGCAAAAAGTGTTGCATCCTTTAAATCTCGCTTGGACAAGGACCCTGCGGGGCGGTTACGGCGAATCGATATAACTACGATATATTGACAAACAAAGCGGCGATATTTTTAAGAAGTAATTGAGGGGGGGGGGGAGATAAAACCTTTAAGTGTTTATATGTAGATCTCCACCATTCAAAAAGGTGTATTCAAGAAGGTAAAAATCAGAAGAACGTCTTCTGATTGATTCTAAAAGTTGTGCAATTGAAGAGATTTATTTGATGCGTGGTCATAGATAATACATCTGGACAGTTTTAGAAAGCTGTTACCACATGGAAGCCAAATTGAAAAATCGTAGAAAATGCCTGTTTCATTTATTCTAATGATTCTATGGACGCACACATCCTTTGCTATTCAAGATTCTCATTATTGTTTTCAATTTAGCGAGTTATTATGATCAAGCTATGTATGTCGTCGTCCGTCGAGTCCGTCCGGTTTCCTTCCATCCTGTCAGTCCGTCCGTCGTCAACAATTTCTTTAAACGACTGCTTCTCTTAAACCGCTTGGCCAAAGGAGCAGATACTATAAGGGGTGTTTTGGCCCAATACCCGATTTAAATGAAATTACTCTAGATGAATGATATATACCCTCCTGTAAACGATTTTTGTATTTTAATAATTTATGTTTATTGTATGTTGCCAAAGCAACCGTTTTTTTCTAATTTCTCAATAATGAAATAATCTGTGTTTTTCTTCTAATTTGAACGAAAATAAAACCACTGGAAGTCATGTACTTGCGTATTACGATTTCTACATTTTAATCATAAATAAGTTTTTGTATCCATGGCAACTATTTTGTTTACTTTTACTAAATATGCTATAATCTGTGTTTCCATCCATTTTTTCCATCTGAAGTATTTCTCAATATATGACATATACCATTTGTGATTGATACATTTGTACTGTTATGACCTTTTTCGTGCTTTTGTTGCCATAGCAACCATTGACTCAAATTATTTAATATGCAAACATATTCGATTTACAATCCATTTTCGTTTATTATTCATACGCTTTTATTTCATATTTTGTTATTTTATCCCCAAAATGTTCCACTTTTAAGTATAGTATGACATTTGAGTTTGGCTTATATAAATTTGTAAGTTATCATGCATCGTTCTCATGGATTAATCACCAAATAACATTATTATTAACATTACAGTATGTCGATTCCAAAAAAATCACTTTTACTTAATATTTTGTTAATTTTACCCCAAAATATACCTTGTTTGAAGAAAGATCTGAATCTGGAATGTATCCAACTTAGACTTTGGCTAACTATGCATCCACATCTGGTATTCATTATCAGATAAAATGTGAAACGACATTAAAGGTCACCGATTAAAACAAATCACACTTTTATTTCTTATTTTGTGGGTTTTAACCCAAAATAAAACTCTTTTGCATACAAATCTGACACTAGATTGTGTATAACTTAGGCTTTGGGTTACTATAGTGCACCCATCACAGCACACAATTTTCAAAAATAATAATATATGACATTGCAGTGTACCGATTCCAAAAATTTACACTTTTATTTCTTATTTTGTGGTTTTAACATACAAATATGACACTAGATTTTGTACAACTTATGTTTTGGGTTACTATGCGTCAACCACAGCATTTAATTTTCAAATAAAGAGATTTATGACATTGCAGTGAACCGATTCCAAAAAGTCACACTTTTATTTCATATTTTGTCCATTTTACCAAAACATAGTGTTTCTTTTGCTAAAGCCTCATACACAATACTGTGATTTATAAAGCTAGACGTTTATTCGCATCTACCATTGTGATTTATTTTCAAACAACTTAACTAATGACATTCCAAAAATTAACACTCTCATTTTAAATAAATATTTTCTTATGTTTACTAATTTTAAAAATTAGGTATAAGAACAGTCGTGTACCAACTTATATTTTGTGTATTCATAAATAATGTGATTTTCAACAATTGTACAAAATTTGGTTTTGGTACACGCCTGCGATCGTATTGCAATTTGTCATTTTATGACCATTTTTTTACGAAAATTGCATATTTTGGCCATTTAAGGGGTCAAAAGAAACCCCTTTATGATGTCATCCAGCTAATATAAGTTTTTTTGTAAAAATGTTAAACAGTCAGTTAATATATAATGTTATCGTTTTCTGTAAAAAAGCTTTCATAACATAGCTTTCATTTTTTCCAAAATACTTGGGCCATTATCGCCCCTTATCGTCGTTGCTCCTTTGCTAAAACTTCGCATTAATTAGGTTATGAAACACTAAAAGGCTCTTTTAATCCAACTTCAAATATCTTCTTAAACAAGTCTCAAACCAGAATACCCAGGGCTTTAATATTTGTTATGTAGCATTAACTAGTAGTCCTCTGCAAATATTGTTCAAAGTATGTTCCTCTGGTGAAAATTGGCCCCGCTAGGGGTCGTCAATTTACATAGACTTATACAGAGAACATATGAAAAGCTTATTGTTTTAAACTGCAATGTCTAGAGCTTTGATATTTGTGTTTAGCATCATCTATTCTTACTTCTTAGAAGGTGCAAATGATTTCTTAGGTCACCATCTATAGGTGCTTTTAGACAGGTAAGCGACCTAAGGGCCTTTGTGCCCTCTTGTTTTACAAATGGTTTAATCCGTTGACATGGCAACATTTACGTCACCATGTCCTTAAGGTACTTGGCTACGTTCGTCTGCAAAATTCTCACGTCGCCCGATTTTCATGAAAATTGGTGTGTAACAAGATTGGCCATTCTAGATTTTAAACATGTAATAATTTTGAACACTTTGACTGAGGTCGTCATGGTAACGTCTTTCGTTCGCAGCACGTATAATTAGGTGCGCAACGTGAAAAAAGACGTATAATTGTGTCAAAAATGCATATTGATTATTTATTTTGTCTCAAAAGTATGTGCGAATAGTTGTGCTTGTGTCTCGGCATGTGTTTTATTTGTCATGTTGAACCTTTACAGCATGGAGTTGATAAAACGACCTTGCCAAGTATATTTTGACGCTTGATGTTAGTCGTACTCGACGTCGCTTTATGCCGGATATCTCGAAAACGAAGTAACCAACTACTATTTTTTATTTCTTTATTCCATTCTCTATACATTTTGTATTACAACGGTATAAAAAAATCGATATGTCAATTGTGACCAAATTAGTATAAAAACCGTATGAAAATAAAATTACAACGTAATTTTCTCACAATTTTGCGCGTCGTTACGTCAAGAACGTAACGTTAATGCCATTGCTCGTTATTGGACTAACATCAGGGAAAATGGTTTTTATATTATTATATCAAATGACAAAAACAACATAATTAAAAACTTTGGAAATGAACTATACAAACTTAAAAGACCATCATGGTGCCGCTCCTTGACTGATAGTCTCTACCAACAGACACATCTTCTTCAAGGCAATGAACTCCGGGTGGAGATTGAGAAAATAATGTCTAGGTAGGTAATCGTATTCGCAATATATGTACATTGTTTACTGTGAGCCCTTGATCAATTGAATTTAATATGTTGATACATGTTATGTTTATATACCCCACATACCGGAAGTTGTAAGACGGGTTATCTGTTATTCGCTTGTCTTTCCAACTGGCCGTCTGACCGTTAACTGCCTATTATGGACGTAATTACTCATACAGTTGCAATGTTTTTGCGCGACTGTTTTCAATAATTTCCACTTGCTAAGTACTGAAAATATTTGTGTTTTTGTTTATAAAGGTACACCGAAGACACTATGTCAGAGAACCTCCGATCCGTACAGAGTACCAACTTAAACGAATACCTCAATCACATGGTCACATGAAGGCGCCAAAGGGTGTAACATACTGCGAATCTGTTTTGATTATCGGGTTGCTGCTGCTGTGTTTCAAAAGAATGATTATTTGCCGCCAATATTGACACCAAACGAAAAATACCAATTGATTGAACGAAAAATATAATTCGCTAAAATTTGCGATATCGATCAATATGAGGCGAATTATACATTGTTAACGCTAAAACTAAACCATTAATGTATTTTCTACAATATAAACCAATAAAAACGGAACTAGAGAAAATCAACTTCGTCTCATAGTTCAGATATAGGACCGTTATCGGGTCTTTATTAGGTTTAATTTTTGATATACTGCAATGAATAAATATCACCTAGACAAATGAGTTAGACATCTATGTTTACTTATCTTGACTGAAAACCCGCAATTTATTAATCCTACATAACATGAAATTGTTCCCTAACATCGGATAGACGTAGGATTACGCGTCCGCGGTGTCCGGTATGGCCATCGCAGCATAGCTATAAAAAGTCGATAGTACGATAGTGAAAGCTCGTTAGTACGAGAGTGAAAACAGGATAGCACGATAGAGAAAAGTTGAAATGTATCGACTTTTCACTATCGCACTATCGACTTTTAACCATCATACTATCGTTGTTTCGTACTGTCGACTTTTCATTATCTTGCTATCGAGTTTTCACTATCGTACTATCGACTTTTTACTTTCGTACTATCGACTTGCATTATCTTACTATCGACTTTTCACTATCGTATTATCGAGTTTGCACCATCATGCTATCGACTTTTTAAAACACGAAACTCGATAGTACGATAGTGAAAAGTCGATATCACGATAGTGAAAAGTCGATATCACGATAGTGAAAACTCGATAGTACGATAGTGAAAAGTCGACAGTTTTTTCGCTATCGTACTGTCGACATTTCGAGTTTTCATTATCGTACTATCGTGTTTTCATCATCGTTTCATCGACTTTTCACTATGATCGTACTATCAACTTTCGTGGAATGGTTTGCATATATGCCGCGATGGCCCCAACGGGACACCGTTTCGGATAGATATCGTGTGCCGTTGCCGATATGCCGCTGTGTTGCCATTATCTATCCGATATAGGCATGCTGGCTGGGGAAGGACACCCATATCTTGAACAGGTAAGTTACAGAAAGAAAGTCTTTGAAATATCACTCTATTATATCACAATATTGCACAATAATGCACAATGTTACTGTATGTTATATTGTCAAAACCGTTAGCCTACTTATAGTCACAACAACAGGTCCCTGCAGTAACAGTTTGCAAAATATTCATTTTATATATTAAATTTTAGTACGTTCGTACTATTTTTATATATAACCTGCCCTACTGAAGAATGTCGATTCGCACGTTTCCGTTTGGGAACATTTGCCAATACAAAACATACTTTTGAAACGGGACAAACTTGAATAGAATAAATCTATATATGGTGAACTGACTAACCAGAGCAATAGCTTGTCACCAGGATATTACACCAAAATTAAGAGCCAAAGAGCCAAGACTTGATCGTACTCGAGAACAGACTGCACTTGCCCTGAAAACAGTGGTTCACAAGAAAAGACGATTGCATTTGAAGGTAGACTAATTTGTCGTTGTTATTACAAAACAAAAGAGATGCAATTCATTGATATAGACTGACCAGATTAAACCGACACTCATCAAACTACGTAAAGCTTGTTCGGCTATGCTCGGTTGTATTCGATTTGTATGTTAACTTACTATTCGGACTTTTACCAATTATACAAGTATTCCAATTTTAATCTGCTAGGACTATAACGTTTTATAATACATTATAGCGAGACAGTTGAATCCGTTTTAACGTTGTTTATGACACACCTGCCAATAAATTTGCAGCATCTCAACATTCTAATAATCGCAAAATCCAACTATTTGAGTTTATCTTACAAAGATTGTTAGGACAAAAAAAAACAAGCTCAGTAGCATTGCAATATTTCTTCATACGTATATATAGTGTACACGCAGACAAGCATTGAGTATTTAATTTATTTCCTACAAATATAAAGTACAGTATTCAGACTCTAATAAACAAATATTACCTCCCTTTATATTGTGCGATAACAATAATGAATTATCTTTCTCAATACAGTTTAGTTTAATGCATTTAATGCATCGATATATCAGTTGATAACGTCGCATGTTTGATTTTTATTAATTTGTATTTTAGGCAGAAAAGCAACACAGTGATTTCCTACATGAGGTTCTTGAATGCACGACCTACGAGTCGGGTATTGGTCCTGAAAACATTTCAGAAGACGACGTAACGAGTATTACCACTAGAACGAATGCCATTCAAGAACAAGACACTCGCAAATTAAATAATAAAGGGGGGAGGGGTAATAAATCTTAGGAAAGTCTGGAATATTCTAAATTTTATCAGGTAAAAAATTGAAATATTTAGAGTTGATATTCATATAGATCTGCTGTGTTTCATTTCGTTGTTTTTTATTCGCATGTTATAATTATTGCTTTCACGGATACTCTCATCGAATTTAAACTTATACTGATATTGAGAAAATATTTTTTGTGTTATTTTAAGTGTGCACATTTAAACATTGTTAATAATAGAATTTCGTTTCTTCTACTTCAAAGATATAATGATATAAAAACAAAAAATCCCGATGTTAGTCCAATAACGAGCAATGGCATTAACGTTACGTCAAAAGACGCGCAAATTAGGAGAAAATTACGTTGTAATTTTATTTTCATACGGTTTTTATACTAATTTGGTCACAATTGACAAATCGATTTTTTTATACCGTTGTAATGCAAAATGTATAGAGAATGAAATAAAGAAATAAAAAATAGTAGTTGGTTACTTCGTTTTCGAGATATCCGGCATAAAGCGACGTCGAGTACGACTAACGTCAAGCGTCAAAATATACTTGGCAACGTCGTTTTCTCCACTCCATGCTGTAAAGGATCAACATGACAAATAAAACACATGCCGAGACACAATCACAACTATTCGCACATACTTTTTAATTAATATGCATTTTTGACACAAATATACGTCTTCTTTCACGTCGCACACCTAATTACACGTGTTGCGAACGAAAGAGGTTACCATGACAACGTCAGTCAAAGTGTGCAAAACTATTACATTTTTCAAATCTAGAATGGCCAATCTTATTACACACCAATTTTCATGAAAATCGGGCGACGTAAGAATTTTGCAGACGAACGTTAGGGTGTTTCATTTTTTGAAAATTTTCTCCGATCAAAAACCTTTTTTGCCCAACTGTGACCCTCCTCAAACCATGCATATATACAAAATTTCAGCTAAATTTGTCAATGGGAACACCTTGCCCTTCCGACTCGAACTTTTGACCCAAGAGGGTCTTAGATCCACTTTCGGATTATTTCATATTTTTTCAAACTTGTACAAATTATGTGATGTTGCCTATCATTTTGAAGGGAATGATCAGAGGAATAATTCCGTAAAAGAATTCATGAGATTTAATACGTTTAAAAAGAGTTATGACCCTTTGAAATTTGCCAAAAAGTGGCTTTTTTACCAATTTTCCTTAAATATAATTATATTTGAAATAAATTGAAAAACGGTAGATAAGCATATTATTGGAAAGGTCTCAAGAAGGCACTATCAATGGGACTAACAATACATTACATATTATTCTGTAAAAGTTATGCTCACTTTAATAATGATATAGTAATTTGTAAATTTTCCTCCATTTTGATCAGTGACTGTCACTCTATCGTAGCTCGCAATAATAATGATACGCTTCCGCTCTGCAGTATTTGCATAGTTATTTATGTCCCCCCGTTCCCCATAGGCAGGAACCAACAGGCAGAGCGAATGTCAAAGCAACAGAAAGAGCGAAGGTGAGGAGCCACTGCTATTTGAAAACCAAAAAGTTTGCATCGGGAAAGAGCAACTACCCCTGATGATAGATGAACTTGCAATGGATTAGTTAGGACCAAGCTCATGGCTAACTCTTTCACCTGTTACAAAATTGAAGTGACTGACTAACAATGCCTTCTCAGCAATGGGATTTGGATCGGCTGTAACTTCAAACTCTTCTTCGTCTTCTAGATAAAGATCAGAATAAGAGAGTCCTCCGAATTAAATGGACAGTGTAAAGCTCAGTGAAACATGTACACAAATTTCAGACAGAAATCAGTTTCAGATTTGCTCCTTGAAAACTGATTGAAGTCACATTTAGTTGATCATGTTGCAAAATGAATCAGGCTTTGAGTAGTGTGTTCAATATAGCAACCTTTGTTACAATCTTGTTCTCGCCTTCAGCTGGTCTAGAGATGAATGAGGTTCCTTCTCCTATGATCATGTTATGGGGGCGCTCCCGGAAACATTTCTTGTGTTTGAATCTTCAGATTTCAGTAGCTAGCTTGACTGAATGTCAACAAGTCTTCAGTTAATATCAAGAAGGATATGTTACCTGGCTTGTTTTCGACGACTCTCCAGAAGTGCCCTGAGTGTCCTCTAGTATCGTCGTGGCGCATACAGGGGTTTTCGTTGAATATTCGTTAGTGATACAAGTTGCTGCGTGCGTTTGTTGTGGGCATGGCTATTGTTTTGTAAACAAATGTCTACAATTCTGATTTTCATTTTGGCATGTTCTGACCAGGGAATCATATCCCGCAATTTGGTTGCCATTGTTAGCAATTTCGCAAACATATGTGCCCAAGCTCTATTTATTTGAATGCTAGTGTCATTCCTAGACACTTGATGGCCTCACATTTAGTAACAATGTGGTTTCATCAAGCTTGGCTCTCGTAGATGTAATTATACACATTTTGTTGGATAGAAGCTCATTTTCCATCTACAGGATCGCCAAGAGTGTAACTTTGTAAGGTCTCCCTGTAGGAGATTGGTGTCGTCGTGGCTATGGATGTATATTATACTGTCATTGGCAACAGCTTTGAAGATATCGTTTATGTAGACCAGAAATAGTTGTGGGCGTAAACAGACCCATGTGACACTCAGACATTTCAGATTTGCATTGTTCGACTATGCTCCATACGTTGACCAGTAGTCATGACTTGATCCTGATATAAGAGTCTTGTTTCTGATATAATAGTGCTTTATCTTTAGAAGCAGACTATTATATGGAACATTATCAAACGCTAGGACAGATTCTAGCAGAAACGAAATGATACTGTTTATAGTGGACTTGAATTGTTTGTAAATATCAATGCTGAAAGGGGATGGGTGTGAGTGGGTGGGGGTAAAGAACATTCAGAACTATGCAAATACTGCAACAAATGGGACCCACATTGGACGCATTTATCATAGTTTGACTGCTGTAGAGTGAAAATCACTGAGAATTTAGCAAGAACATAATGGAAGATACATGTACCCTAATAATTATGATAAATAATTATACAAGTATCATGTGTGATTAAACAGTGGATACAACTTATAACTAAAAATTTTGTTTTATATCATTATGTCCCATTGAATGTGCCTTCTTGCTCAATGGATATGCTTAAGTACATGTACTATATTTTAATCTACTTCAAATTTAAACATATGTCGTGAAAATTGGTAAAAAAGCCGATTTTTTATAATTTGCAAAGGGCCTTAACTCTTTATAAACTTATTTAATCTTTTGAATTATTTTACATCATTGTTCCTCTGATCATTCCCTTCAAAATGATATGCAAGATCACATAGTTTGTACAAGTTTGAAAAAATATGAAATAATCCGAAAGTGGATCTAAGACCCTCTTGGGTCAAAAGTTCGAGTCGGAAGGGCAAGGTGTTCCCATTGACCAATTTAGCTGAAATTTTGTACATATGCATTGTTTGAGGAGGGTCACAGTTGGGCAAAAAAGGTTTTTGATCGGAGAATATTTTCAAAAAATGAAACACCCTAACGAACGTAGCCAAGTACCTTAAAATCCATTTTTAAAAATATATTTGAACAGTTTGATATCACATAGTCATGTTCAATGGAATTGGACATGTGGCCATTGTTAACCATTCGTGGTTCTACCATTTTGAGGTTGTTAGATAATTCTTCCGAGGTGAATGCTCATTGTAATAAATAAAACAAACTATTTTTAAAAAACAAAGGGAAGTAAGAAATACGCTCTGAAGTTACATGACCGTGGACCGTGTCACTAGCCAATTGATTACAAGCGTTTGCGAGATTTCCATGCGCCCATTGCACATGGAAGATGATTTAAGAATAAAAAATAAAGGTGAAATTTTCATTTAAATAGCCGATTCATCATGACAGTACTCGCTCTCCGAGGAAATTGGTCTTTAACATACATTTTTACGTAGTTTTACAATGATATCAACACTCATATCATACAAGATGCTTGAACGTAAGTAGGCTACAATTCGTTCCATGTCAACAATGCAAATCATCAATTCTATGTCTCAATGTATAGCTTGTCAAAGCAATGATTATGAGATTATTTTGTTACTGTCATTGTGTATAAGACTTATAACGGCGTCTATTTTAAAAAGGGATTGTCTCCAAAGTCCCTTTTATAGGCCCGTTTTTGCCCTTTTTCAAGGTAAAAAAGTCACTGATTTTTTAAAAACTACCAATAAGAAACAAGAAAATACCATGTTTTTAGTTCATATAAAGTTTATTTTATTCAATTTTCATGAAAATATGGGTTAAAAATGTTATGCCGGCATAACATTTTCATTCAAAAAAGCATTTCAAAGAATAATATTTAGGTAAATTTGATAAAAAAAAAATACTTTTTTTTCAGATTTGTTATGCCGGCATAACATTTTGGGTCAAAAGTCATTTCTTTCAGAACATTTTTAAGGAAATTTTCTATTTCAGATTTGTTATGCCGGCATAACATTTTTGGTCAAAAGTGATTTCTTTCAGCAAATTTGATAGAAATTTTCTGTTTCTGATTTGTTATGCCGGCATAACATTTTGGGTCAAATGTCTTTTTTTCAGTAAATATATAAAAAAAAATCTATTTCAGATTTGTTATGCCGGCATAACATTTTGTGTCAAAAGTGATTTCATTCAGTAAATTTGATAGAAAATTTTCTTTTTCAGATTTGTTATGCCGGCATAACATTTTGGGTCAAAAGTCATTTTTCAGTAAATTAGAAAGAAAATTGTCTATTTCAGATTTGTTATGCCGGCATAACATTTTGGGTCAAATTCATTTCTTGCAGTAAATTTTTAAGAAAATTTTCTGTTTCTGATTTGTTATGCCGGCATAACATTTTGGGTCAAAATGCATTCCTTTCAGTAAATTTGAAAGAAAATTTTCTATTTCAGATTTGTTATGCCGGCATAACATTTTGGTTGAAAAGTCATTTCTTTCAGTAAATTTGATAGAAATTTTTAGTTTCTGATTTGTTATGCCGGCATAACATTTTGGGTCGAAATGCATTCCTTCCAGTAAATTTGAAAGAAAATTTTCTATTTCAGATTTGTTATGCCGGCATAACATTTTGGGTCAAAAGCCATTTCTTTCAATTAATTTGATAGCAATTTTCTGTTTCTGATTTGTTATGCCGGCATAACATTTTGGGTCAAAATGCATTCCTTTCAGTAAATTTGAAAGAATTTTTTTTATTTCAGATTTGTTATGCCGGCATAACATTTCGGGTTCAAACTTTATTTCTTTAAAAAAATTTAAAAATTCTATCATATTTTCTGTTTCAGTTTATTCAATATTGGATTTTGGGTCAAAAGTCAATTCTTTCAGTAAATTTGAAAGAAAATTTTCTATTTCAGATTTGTTATGCCGGTATAACATTTTGGTTGAAAAGTCATTTCTTTCAGTAAATTTGATAGAAATTTTCTGTTTCTGATTTGTTATGCCGGCATAACATTTTGGGTCAAAATGCATTCCTTTCAGTAAATTTGAAAGAAAATTTTCTTTTTCAGATTTGTTATGCCGGCATAACATTTCGGGTCAAAATTTATTTCTTTAAAAAAATTTAAAAATTCTATCACATTTTCTGTTTCAGTTTATTCAATATTGGATTTTGGGTCAAAAGTCAATTCTTTCAGTAAATTTGAAAGAAAATTTTCTATATCTGATTTGTTATGCCGGCATAACATTTTGGGTCAAAAGTAATTTGTTTTCATAATTTTTTAGTGCATTTTCTGTTCAAGTTAATGCAATTTTGCATCCATAGAAAAAATCATTGGATAATGTTACACGGGCATGACATTTTGAACTAAAACTATTTTTTTGAATGAATAAGCTTAAGGTTTGATATGTTATGCCGGCAAAACAATTTAAGGTGATTTTTTTTCAGTAAGCACCGAAAGATAGCATGAATTTTCAAGTAGATCAAATAATTTTTAGACTGTCAGTACTATTTATTTGAGGGGTGATCAATATGTTTGAGAATTTTCATTGAGCAATTTCATATTGGCAGCAAGGCTTAAAAGCGAATTAGGATCATTAGAATTAAGTTAGCACTAATAAAATTGTTTTATTCATACAAGGGCTGTAACAATGGGCGTCACATGAGGTCATTCGAAGTATCATCATTTGAGCGAGATAATTAATTGATCTACCAGGGGTGATCAATATATTCGAGGACTTTTCATCTAGCAATTTCATTTTAGCAGCAAGGCTCAAAACCATTTAACATCATTCGGAATATGATGTGTCTGACTAATAAAATCATTTGATCCATACAAGAGGCGCGTGACATTGGATGCCACCCGACGTCATTCCAAGCGTCACCGTTGGAGCAGCACATGGCTCCTTTCTGCAATGGTACCCGGTCCCATGTATGAGACTGATTTTCTTTTACTACTGAAATAAATAGCCAATTCTTGAATGCGAGACGGAATAAAAAGAGTATATATGCGTTATGGGAAACAAAACAGGGAAAAGGGCGGTTGGCTTTACAAAATTAGATTATTCCAATTAAGAATGAAGCACAACCTATCAGGTTAGGGACGCTATGTTGAAATAAACCTTTTGATTTGGAGTCAACGATTTAACGGTTTATTGCCTATACTAGTCTTTGTTTTCGCAAGTTACATTTGGTTGGGATCTGTGCGTCTTATTTCGCAGCATTTAATGGAAAGTGTCCCTAACGCGGTGTTATTTTTGCTGTTTATCCTTATTTTATCGACTCAGCTTTTTGGCAGAGACCCATCAACCACTTAAACAACGGAATCATATGAAAATGGCCAATTGGGAGCGCACATAGTCCATGCACAAGTTAGTCAAGTCATTTTGGAGATATCGCAAGGATTTTACAAGCTTTACATTAATATTCATAGCATGTCGTTTCTCAGAAATAACGTCCGAGATGCTTGACGGTGCGTGCTTCACCATGGTTACAAAAAGTGACGTCATCAAGTAAATAATGACCTTATTATAAAGTAAAGTAAACAAATCGCGCGATAATTGATTGATCTACATCAGCTTGTAATTTCATTACTGTAGTTCCAATATTTCAAAATTAAGAAAGTCCTCGAATATATTGATCACCCCTCGTACATTAGCTGGTACTCTAGACCCAATATTTCAATATTTAGAAGGAAAGTTGCCGAATATATTAATCACCCGACTATAGAATATATTAATCACCGCTCTATAGTCGTACATTCAGTCTTATATTACTTATTATTATATGCACAAAACAATTGGATCATTTTATGTTATGCTGGCATAATAATGTGTCAATAATGTTGAGTATTTATTAATAACATGCACAGAAAAATTGGATATGTTAAGCTGGCATAAAAATAATACACTTGCCAATAATGTGGAGTATAACATTAGACAAAGTTATCACAAAAGCTGACCTGTACATTTGTAACAGTGACAATAAACGTGTTCATCAGTTTTGCCTGATCATTATTAATATCAACACTCAACTCCCTGATGTCAAAATTGACCTTCATTAAAACAGTAAAGAGAATGTAGCTGTCCATAAACTAGGGCTCTTAAGGAAGACTAAATGTATTTTAGGCCCAGTAAATTTCAGTTTGATCCATTTAAGTAAGGTCTTCTTTGGTTGGCAAAATATCCAGTTCCTCAATCGCTTTGCCATAAAGACCAACAATGAAAACGAATCTATAGATCTTCCAAATAAAGTAAACACACTTTCTAAGATATACAAATATGTTATGCAAAATACAATCCCTATAACTGGTGTTTAGTAGGTACCTAGTACAATTGATTAATTTTGCCTGTTTCTGTTCCACACAGAATACTGGCAACAGTCACAAGTCTCAGAGTTACTTTTTTGGCTAAAGATGTTGAATCAAATGCTAGCTTTGATTTTCTTCTGCTCATGATTACGCCATTTGATGTTGATTGCAACAATGCCTCCATTTTACAAACACATCCTCTTACAATGATTAGTGGTTGATCAAGTTCCAATACATCCATGATTCAGGCGAAGCACATACAAGTCATTCAACAAAATGTGCACACACAAGTCAAACGTTAGGTCATGGTCACAACAACAGGTTACAACTCTCAGGTCACAGGTTCTGTGTGATAAGCAGGAGAATGTGCTAGCATATTGAAGAGGACATTTAAATGCAGAATGAATCAACCACATGTCTTCAGGACGGATATATTTGTCTTCTCTATTCCTCTTAGTAAATGCATTCAGAAGAATAGTTTGCCTTGTTCAGTGATGCGAATCCAATGATGATGTGCACCAACTGCATCTATAGTCTGAAATATAAATTATTCCAAGGTTGAACTTAAATATTGAAAAAAAAATGGGATTTTTGTTTTGAAATTTAAGTACGTTTTAATAGGTGCATTTCAAAGGAAATTGAAAAACGCAAAGGTGCAACTTATATTCATAGATTACGGCATCAACATGTGTTGGTCATACATGTACATAAAGGCTGTGGGGGGCAAAAACAACGCAATGCAGTGCAAACATTTGAAATCATGCTTACATTTACCTCCAAACGATCAAATTCGTCGTTTAAACATTGATTTTAACTCTTGATAGCGTAAAACGCTGTAAGTACGACCAATGAGGTTTTTAAGAGTGTCCGAAAGGATTTTTATAACAGTCGTTTTCATTGGCTAAGCGTTGTACAATGCATCATTCGGACAAACATGGTGCACAAGACACAAACATGAGCCGTCACAGACGGGTGATGCTCCCCGTGGGGTGTTAAGTCACCAAACAAAATAAGGGGAATAACTCAAAAAATATGAAATGAAGAGTTATGGTTCTTGTGCATTGCACTTCCCCTCAATACGATCTAGTCTCCTATGAAGTTTCAAATTGATACTGTTTTATCAAAGCATTTACGCTAGCGTAAACCTAAGATTTCCTAAAATATTGCGTACGTCGATAATATTTGCTTAAATGCGTTTTACAAAGATATTTTAGTTCACATTCTGTCGTAAGTTTTAGCTTATTTCTACGCCAAGGCTGGGCAACCCTTAATTGCAAATATGAACGTAAGTGAAGAGTTTTTAACACGCACTGATGATTTTTGACCGTCGCATGTTATTTTAGACCATCATTTGTTGTTTTAGACCGTCACTTGTTGTTTTAGGCCGTGATTAATCATCAAATCTTGAGGTATATTTATTCATTCTGGTACCCGTTATATTTGTTATATTGTGTCCCGTGTTACGTTTAATCTTCAATATTTTTGCGTAAATGTATGCTAGTACTTGCGATCGTTTAGTAAAACACACTTACGAGTTTGCGTAAGGTAGATATATACGCGAAAATTTACGCAACATTATGCATTGTTAGCAAAACAGTGCCCAGGTCCCTACCTGAAAGGTCAAGGTCACACAGGTTAAAGGTTATATAGTCATGCAAATCGTGTCCGCTGTGTAAGTTTGTCATTTCTTACTGGATTTTAAAATTGCTTGGTACAAATGTTCACCACATCAAGACGGTGTGTCATGCGCAAGACTCAGGTCCCTATCTCAAAGGTCAAGGTCACACTTAGAGGTCAAAGGTTATATAGTCATGCAAATCGTGTCCGCTCTGTAACTGTGTCATTTCTTACTGGATTTTAAAATTGCTTGGTACAAATGTTCACCACATCAAGACAGTGTGTCATGCGCAAGACCCAGGTCCCTGGATTTTAAAATTGCTTGGTACAAAGTCATGAAGACTATAATTTTAAATAATATTCCTGTGTCAAGGTGGTGCGGCGGGGGTATGATTCATCACTCCTGTGATAGCTCTAGTTTATAGCTAAAATATGTTATATTATTCTACTTTTTAGCTCACCTGAGCACAAAGTGCTCAAGGTGAGCTTTTGTCATACCGAGTTGTCCGTCGTCAACAATTTCTTCAAACGACATCTCCTCCTAATCCGCTTGGCCAATTTCAACCAAACTTCACAGTTATCATAATTGCGTGACCCTCATTAAAAATAGCTAACATCTGTCCGCTCCGATAAACAAGGTGGCCGCCATTGCTATAAATAGAAAAATCTTTTAACAACTTCTTTTCCTGAACCAATTAGCCGATTTCAATAAAACTTTACAGGAATGATCTTTGGGTGACCCTTAACCAAAATCGTTCCGCCCCGCTAAACAAGATGGCCACTAGAGCTAAAAATAGAAATATCCTTTAAACAACTTCTTCTCCTTAACCGCTGGACAGTTTTTGATAAAACTTTACACTAATAATCGTTGGTTGACACCTAACCAAAATAGCTTAAATTGTTCCGGTCGCTTAAACAAAATGGCTGCCAGAGCTAAAAATAGAAATATCATTTAATATCGTTTCTTCTCCTTTATTGCTTGACCGATTTTGATAAAACTTTGCAGGAATGATCTTCGGTTTACCCATAATCATAATAGCTAAAATCAGTCCGCTGCACAAGATGGCCGCCAGAGCTAAAAATAGAAATATACTTTAAACGTCTATTTTCCTGAACTGCATAAAACTTTACAAGATGGTCGCCAGAGCTTTAAATATTAATATCCTTTTCTTCTCATTTACAGTTAGACAGATTTTGATAAAACTTTACAGGAATTATCTTTGGTTGACCTGTTACCCAAATAGCTTAAATGTTTCCGGTTCACTGAACAAGATGGCTGCCAGAGCTAAAAATAGTAATTCCTTTGAACAGGTTCTTCTCCACAACTGCTTGACGGATTTTGATAAAACTTTACAGGAATGACCTTTGGTTGACTCTTAACCAAAATTGCTAAAATCGTTCATGTTCGCTAAACAAGATGGCCACCAGATCTAAAAAACATTTAGTTGGTAGTATCATATCAAGTACTTGAGGCAAAACTGTTATTTCCACACATGACTCAGGTGGGCGTAACTGGCCCCTCAAGGGCCTCTTGTTACTGTTGTAGCTTGCCCAGAGTACTGGGGGAGAAACTATTATTTTTATGTCACTGTGCATGGTGTTTGTTAGCTAGGTCAAGTAGCAGTTATACCTCGATTGGTCACTTGGATCAATGTTTTGGCATATATTTGTGAAACTAGGCCGTCCTGCAGCAGGGATTTTGGAAACTAGGTCGTGCTTTAGCTTCGTTCCATTTCGTCACTTTGGATCTTCGTTTTCTTTTTTATTTCTTAGTGAGATTGGGTCATCTTGCATTTTTTGGTGATGACTTGGGCTTTTTAGCTCACCTGTCACAAAGTGACAAGGTGATCGTTTGTTATCACTCTTCGTCCGTCGTCCGTCCGTCCGTCAACAATTTGCTTGTGTTCACTCTAGAGGCAACAGTTTCGATCCAATCCTCATGGAACTTGGTCAGAATGTTATTCTCTATGAAATCTAGACAAAGTTAGAAACTGGGTCATGTGGGGTCAAAAACAGGTCACTAGGTCAAATCTTAGAAAAACCTTGTGTTCACTCCAGAGGCAACAGTTTTAATCCAATCTTCATGAAACTTTGTCAGAATGTTATTCTCGATAAAATCTAGGCCAAGTTCGAAACTTGGTCATATGGGTCAAAGCTATGTCACTAGGTAAAATTTTAGTAAAACCTAGTGTTCACTCGAGAGGTCACCATTTTGATCCAATCTTCATGAAACTTGGTCAGAATATTGTTCTTTATAAAATGTAGACCAAGTTTGAAACTGGGTTATGTGGGGTCAAAAACTAGGTCACTAGGTCAAATCTTAGAAAAAACATTGTGTTCACTCCAGGGGTCACTTTTGATCCAATTTTGATGAAATGTGGTCAGAATGTAGGTTGTACTGATACCTAGACCAATGTGCAACAGGTGAGCGACATAGGGCCTTTCAGGTCCTCTTGTTAATATTAATAGTATGCCCCAATCTTTGATAAAGGGGTATATTGCTTTGCTCTAGAATGTTGGTGGGTAGACTAATTGGTTTCCGTAAAGGTGTTCAATAACTAAAGAACGCTTGAATCTTAAACTTTACATGGAGGTTGTCCATCAACAGTAGATACCCCCCCCCCCCTATTGGTTTTTAGGTCAGGAGGTCAAAGGTCAAGGTCACTATTATTTTGAGACCAAATGGTTTCCGTTCAATAACTATAGATCGCTTTGCTCTAGGATTGTCAAAATTTACATGGAGGTTGGTCAGCAACAGTAGATAATCCCTATTAATTTGGGACCAGTAGGCCAAATGTCACTGTGCATGTGATCTTTACCATTTTCGACTATTTGACTGCCATGGGGGCATATGTTATGCTTTGTAAACATATCTCATGTTTCATTTGTTTGTGTGGGCATTATTCCGTGTAGTTGTGTTGTGTTGTTACTGTTTTCTGTACTGGGCTGGTTAAGTTCGAGTGCTACCTTCCATGTCTGATTTCCTTTCTTATATCTTACATGGTCAAAAATAGGTCACTAGTTTATATGGTAGACAAAAATAGTGCAAATTATGAAAACCTTGTTCATGAAAATAAAGGCTGTATAAATAATTTCCATTGACACCATAGGTGCTTACTACAATGTACTATGTAAAGGTGAGCGATCTAGGGCCATTGGGGCTGTTGTATAATTTGACATATTCTTATAATTCTTAATTATCAATTAAAAATGTTATGCAGACATTTTACACAGAAAAATATTTTTGATTCAAAATGTTACGGTGGCATAATATATACAGAACAGAAAACTTTCTACCTTAATTGATTGATAATTATTTTTTAACTATAATGTTATGCCGGCATAACATCTTCCAATCTTTCTGTCCATGAAATATTGAAAACCGAAAGACCTATAAAAATGTATCATTTTTTGACACAAAATGTTATGCCGGCATAACAAATCTGAAACAGAAAATTTCTATCAAATTTACTGAAAAAAAGTCATTTTTAGCTATAAATGTTACTCCAGCATAACAGTTTGGAAATAGTAAATTTTCAATTAATTTACTGAAAGAAATGCATTTTGACACAAAATATTATGCCAGCATAACAAATCAGAAACAGAACATATACTATCAAATTTATTGAAAAACAAACATTTGAAATTTTCTAACTGGAAATGTTTTGTAGGCATTCCAATTTTGAATATGTTGTAACAGAAAATGTGAAAGAAGTTTTCAAATTTACTGAAAAAAATGACTTGACTCAAAATGTTATGCCGGCATAACAAATCTGAAATATATTTTTTTCTTCAAATTTACTGAAAGGAATGCATTTTGACCCAAAATGTTATGCCGGCATAACAAATCAGAAACAGAAAATTTTCTATCAAATTTATGAAAGAAATAACTTTTGACCCAAAATGTTATGCCGGCATAACAAATCTGAAATAGAAAATTTTCTTTCAAATTTACTGAAAGGAATGCATTTCGACCCAAAATGTTATGCCGGCATAACAAATCAGAAACCGAAAATTTCTATCAAATTTACTGAAAGAAATGACTTTTTAACCACAATGTTATGCCGGCATAACAAATCTGAAAATTATAGAAAATTTTCTTTCAAATTTACTGAAAGGAATGCATTTTGACCCAAAATGTTATGCCGGCATAACAAATCAGAAACAGAAAATTTTCTTAAAAATTTACTGAAAGAAATGACTTTTGACCCAAAATGTTATGCCGGCATAACAAATCTGAAATAGACAATTTTCTTTCTAATTTACTGAAAAAAAAGACTTTTGACCCAAAATGTTATGCCGGCATAACAAATCTGAAATAGAAAATGTTCTATCAAATTTGCTGAAAGAAATGACTTTTGACCCAAAATGTTATGCCGGCATAACAAATCTGAAATAGAAAATTTTCTTAAATATTTACTGAAAAAAAAGACATTTGATCCAAAATGTTATGCCGGCATAACAAATCAGAAAATTTCTATCAAATTTGCTGAAAGAAATGACTTTTGACCCAAAATGTTATGCCGGCATAACAAATCTGAAAAAAAAGTAAATTTTTTTTATCAAATTTACCTAAATATTATTCTTTGAAATGCTTTTTTGAATGAAAATGTTATGCCGGCATAACATTTTCAACCCATATTTTCATGAAAATTGAATAAAATAAACTTTATATGAACTAAAAACATGGTATTTTCTTGTTTCTTATTGGTAGTTTTTAAAAAATCAGTGACTTTTTTACCTTGAAAAAGGGCAAAAACGGGCCTATAAAAGGGACTATGGAGACAATCCCTTTTTAAAATAGACGCCGTTTTATGTACCAGTTAGTTTCATCCACAGCACACCAGCCTTGGGGGATTTGTCAAAATCAACAGCCCTTCTACGGCCTGCGGGGGAAGCTGATGGTAAAACATCCCGCATTTCCCCTGACATCTACCGGTAAATATTGTCTCTAGGCTATTGGTTTTCGCAGAAAAAATCCTAAATTTCCTCTGCCTTGCGGGGGAAGCCGGACGGTAAAAAAATGGCCGTCTCCCTGGCTATCCGCCATGGATCCCTGTGGTCGGGGGAACTGTGGATGCAACTGACTGGTGCATTAATTATTTATGGAGGACAAACTTGTGTACTAGGAGGGTTAATACGTTGTCGCTTATGTAATATCTTCGATTTTCCAAGCGGATAAGGACGAAAGACAAACGAGAGGCTGTAAATTATCTACATTCGGAATATAAATAAGCCATCTTATAGTAGGCCTACAGTACTACAGTACAGTTCAACAACGTATGTCTTTGATTTTATGGAATTGGAATCAAATTATGGCAATTTGATTGATTGACTTGTGTGCTGTATAAAGATTACAATTCACAATGATTGCAAGCATTTGTTATCTCCTTGGATAATGCATAGCAACTGGGACCCGTGTCTATATCTACAAATATAGCCTAGCGGTTATCTAATATTTATTAAATACCCATATAGGCAATGCCTAAGTTCATATTAGAACATAGCCAGATTTGTTTTTTTAAAAATTAAGAAAAATATGATGGTATGACATATCAGTATGATAACTATATTGTTTCAGATATTGACGAATGCGAACTTATCACGTGTCTAAATGGCGGGAGTTGTGAAGACAGAATAGATGTGTACATATGCTACTGTACAGATGGAGTTGATGGAAAGCAGTGTCAGATTGGTAAGGACTTGTTGACCGCTCGATTTGTGACTGCTCTTCTTCTCGTCCAATATTTCCGTAAACTATTAATAAGTTTGCACAATGGATATTGTAATATATACACTCAAAATCGTTCAACAGTGTAGAAGAAAATCAGAAATTTAGCATGGATGGTGAAGGCACATTATGAAAAAATATCATACCAAAAATACTTTGACACTAAATTGCGTACACGAAACACCTTACTACGTTGGTTTACTTTATTATATATTACAGTAACTGCTAATGAAACCATATTAATCGTAATACTGGCATCGGCAGCAGCCCCACGACTGATAGTCACAGTCGTGGTAATTTGCTGCTGTCTTCCATCCAGACGGAACAAGACGAAAAAGCAGAACAAAAGTCAGTTGTTTGATAATTATTTTTAAGTTTAAAAAAATGTGTTAATGCTGTAGACGTGCATGTAATACGTTAAGTTCTTGATACATGTATTGTGAATAACCCAATTTCTATAAGAGAACAATACTTTGGTATCGCTATGTTCGTTATATGCTTATTTTCTTATGTGTTGAATGAAGTGTACAAATGTACCAGTGTTATACACTCAATCGCTTTAAAAACGCACCACTATTGAAAATAATAACACTTCGTCAAAAATCATTTTTTGCTAAAATTTATAGTTTACAGGGTTTGTTCAGTTCATAAGCTTGACCTAATTAAAGAAAACGATTTTGTTTTCATTCGGAATGCTCCGCACAAAGAACTTTTTTTTATTTTGCATATTTTGCATGTTTTGCACGTGCAGTTCGATCGCGTAGACCTATGTGGTCAATATTGACTTTAAACTGTAGGCTGTTGGTTTATACATTGAACAAACAACAGAAACAGTATTTTCTAATGGTATTTTTATGCTGCGAATATCTTAAATATTTGTTCGGATGATTGTGCCTTCGCTGCCAACTGAAAAGAGCATCAGTGCCTAAGCATGGCGGTTCAGCTGCCTCCACACAACGATTTAGGGCTTAGAACATCGATTCCTAGCGAATAACACAGTCAAAGACCGACCTGGATGAAACAAGCTAAAGGTATTGAGCCCGAGCTATGAGGAAACATGACACAGGTTTTGCCACTGTAATTGGTACCGCATGTCTGCACACAGTGTCAAAAGAATGTCGGGTGTCAATAAACAAGCCAAAGGTACTTTATTGCATTTTTATAACTATTCTTTCCATAATTGTCAATAAAAAGGAAAATAATTTTAGTACACTTTTTAACGAGTTTTCTCCCGTTAAGAGCCGTATGTCCCAACATTTTGTCTTCAAGCTCCTTCATAGTGTGGATTTGAGGTGCCATATAAGCACCACGGGAAATATCCTGACAGTCTGATGCTCATAACCAAGATTTCAAGTTTAAATAAGGCTTGTATTCATCTTAATAATACATAATGCGCATATTTGGACCGCACTCGGTCGTATGGTATTAGCTAGACAGCCTAGGCCACATAACATTTATAATTCAAGTTAAGCTTTGCTTGGATGGTTAGAAACATCACGTCGAACATGATTCTATCCTATTACGTAATTAATTTTATTCTTTAGGAGGAGGAACCACGTACACGCATCAATGTAGCGGGCTCATATAATTGCTATTGAAATTGTGACTTTCACTTTCATGGGTCACTGTGTTATCTATATCATAATTTGTTTGAAACTCGTTATAATGGCATGAAAATCACACAACTCGTTGTGTATAGACTGAAGATTTTTAATCCGAAAATAAATAACCATAGCTTGACGTTTTCATCAATAAAACCGATATTTCATATGTGGTGTGTATATAATGGGTATTATTTTTCTATCATAACGAGGACATATAATGACCTACCGTTTCGATATATCTCGTTGTAAATCATATATTTATTTTCTGCTCCTTTTGGTTTTTTAGGTTTATCAGAATCGAAAACTACAACCGTACCGAGGTGCGTATTGAATGCATGTACTTTAGTTATGATTTTGTATTGCTTATGCTTATTTGTAATAAGGAAGGTCTCAATAAAGCAATTCGTATATATATATATATATTATATAATATATGGTACGAAAAACCTACCAGTAGACCTTTGAACAAGTTAATAAGAAAATATTACATTCACTAGTAGCTATACATATGGTTTACATATTTAAGTTTACGTATATGTAGCATGATAACATATGATATTAATACAATATTCATTCTAAAGTGACATAGTTTAACAAAATGCAGCGTAGATCGTTATGTTAGTGAAATTATACATGAATACCATAAACTGCCTCATATTGATTACCAAAACTGCGTCAGGCACATACTGAAGCTTCAAATCGATGGGACCGGTATGTATATTTGTTTACGTTGGAACTGGGTCATACCACCTTTTCTGAAAAGAATATTAAGCTCGCCAATGTTTGTATTCGATCATTTTATTTAACTCGTTCCATGGATGTAAGAATTAACCAACACTTTTGCAATAAGTTGTATATATCCAGGGATGATACAGAGAACGAAGATGGTGGTTATACAAATATATAATACTTATGTTACTATATATAGTAACAAATTTGCCTTCGAAAAATAGCATTATCGGCCTTTCAAAAGAATTATCAGCTTTTTGCCCCGCCGCCACGTGCCCACCGGGGCGATTATCACTGATAATGACCCTCGGAAAACGTTCACGCGCAACGTTACGTCATTTGCGTCGGCCGCTGAGCGTAGGCATATTTCTACCAGAATCACTTGCAAACACGGTTGATGGCTTCGGAGACGCAGAATAGCACATTTAAAATATATTTTGTTTCAACCTTCCATGAAATATATATGACCTGCATAGTAGACGTTTCTTTTATGATCAAAACAATGAGTTTCCTAGACGAGATCAATATTTTTATATTCTTCCGAAAATGAGAAAAAACATTTTTTCAGAATTTTGCATTAAACTAAACATCAGCGTGTAGCAAATTATCTAATTAAGAAAATGGATACCCACATGATAGGTTTCCGTTCAAAAATAAAAAAGTTACGAACATTTTAGTGTTAGATCTACAGCTCTTGTAGATGTGCATTGCGCGCCTAGATCCAAGTTTGACAACAATCCATCTCTACAATAGCAAATGATCTACCAATTACTGAACTAGTTACGTTTTTTAACTGTGTTGTTTTAATGAAAAAACTGCAACATAAATATTATACAGAACAATAGATGGCTGAGCAGTGCCTTTGAGTAATAATCGCCCCGGCAGGTCTGTGATAATGGCCCTACAATTTGATAGCTGATATCATGACAGACTATTCAACTACAAAAGACGTAACAGATGAAGAGGTTTATAATGTTATAAAAGGACACATATGTAAGAGACACTAATTCTCAACGGGCGTTTAATACAAACGACAAGCTTAAAGAAGACAAGCATGGCCTTTTATCGTTAAGTACTCGAAATGAAACTGTGAAATACAATAAAGGAATTATAGACGGCGACGATATTACGCATTCCAATGAACGAACCACTGGCAGACCCACTGATGTAAATAATGAATTTCGCGATTCTTACTTGACGCCCACGTACAGGACTGGACCGGGTCATATTAACGCGAATGTGTCCGAAACAGAATCAGTAGGACCCAATACCACCACAAAACCAACTGACCCCGAAGACAATGATGATATTGAGCCATCCACGTTCAACATGATTGTCAATACACAGAACTACATGCCATACAGAAAAAAGCTAATTTGGTAGCGTCTGAACACGAGAAGTTTCCATACAACACAGCTGCATCACAACTAATGGGTCCAGAAGATTATGATGACATAGAACCAGGTCCTGCCAATGGTAGTGATATTCCTGATACTGATTACGATGATTATGGAGCTAGTGTTCCGACACATCCTTCTTCCCATGACAACGCGATAGGACGCGATACTTACCTGGAACCGAAGGGAATGGAGGAGGATTTCGATGATGTTGATCGAGGTTCATTACCTGCTACTACCAATGACATCCCGGTAGGACGCGATACTTACCTGGAACCGAAGGGAATGGAGGAGGATTTCGATGATATTGATCGAGGTTCATTACCTGATACTACACATGAGAACTCGATAGGACGCGATACTTACCTGAAACCGAAGTTACTATGAGAGTGTTCAAATGCCCTCTAGAACACCGTACTTAACTAATACCGATGAGAAATGGTAGTGATTGTGAAGTAACTTGCTTATTCAACTATTAAATATACACCTCTACACAATGTTGTTACATACATGTCACTGTATGACATTATGTCTCTAGGACATGCGTACGTTATAACTGATCAGAAATGTAACAGTTATAACAAATTAGGCCACATTGTGTACAGTACATGTAAACTATCTGATAAATGTAAAATAAACTCTATATTTGTGCACATGTGACGACTAATATCGTGCAAATAATTTTGTGACCAATGTGCGACCATTTTCTATTTCAACGTTTTACAAATTGCGTCAATAAGATGAACAACTGATTGCCAAATACATTATCTTATAATCAATCATTGTATATTGTTTGTGTACAAAACAACATGTATCGTTGCACACTTCTAACAATCAAATGTATGTCATGACCGAGATAGATTATTATTTGTGTTTATTTATCACACTAAAGTGAAATTTCATAATACCGAACTTCAATGAAACAATTCACTCAAATTGGACATATTGGTGAAGGTGAAAGAGCAGCGCATACCGGGTCGCCTGATTTCTACGAATGTCCCAATAGTTTCGTACAATCAAACTAGTAACGTATTTATTTCACATTCTTCAAGAACAGTTTGTTCGGTATGTTGGTGGTGTAATTGAAATATTTTACATTTCTTTGTACTAGTATCGTCTTCTTCAATTCATAGACTAGCCATTCACACTGTCATGTACAATTAATTGTGCGTCACTTTACATGGTGTTTTGTTTTAATAAAATTAATATGTTTTTATAAATGTCCAAGTGAGTGTCGCATTTTAATGTTGTCTGAGTATTCTACTTTTAGACATAAATGTATTAAAACCTATGAGCAGTGTATTTCATTTAATATTTATTTTATTTCCAAAGATATATGATAGGGCGACAGGCATAGCCTATATTACCTCACAACTTATGCTCAGTGTATATAAACATGCAATATATAACTGTAACTGTTGTTTATACATATAGGAACTTACACGAGTTTTTTTTATATCAACATTTCTGAAATGAGTCTAGAAAAAACAGTTATTTAGCGAGCCTCCGGTGAGCTTAATAACTTTCTTTTTTGTGATGAATTTAAGAAATTTAAATGCTGATTCTTTTTTATCACATTAGAAATATTTTGTTTACCAAAAATAATTGGCTAAATACGGTATTTGGTAGCACCAACTTGCTTTCTGTATACCCTCAAGAAACTATCAATACTGACTTTATATAACTGAATGTGTTTTTTAGCTCACGCGAGCTTTTGTGATCACTCTTCTTCCGTCGTCCATCGTCCGTCCGTCGTCCGTCCGTCGTCCGTCTGTCGTCCGTCTGTCAACAATTTGCTTGTGTTCACTCTAGAGGCAACAGTTTGGATCCAATCTTCATGAAACTTGTTAGAATGTTGTTCTTTATAAAATCTAGACCAAATTCGAAACTGGGTCATGTGGGGTCAAAACTAGGTCATTAGGTCAAATCTTAGAAAAACCTTGTGTTCAATCCAGAGGTCACAGTTTTGATCCAATCTTCATGAAACTTTGTCAGAATGTTGTTCTCTATACAATCTAGGCCAAGTTCAAAACTGGGTAATGTGAGGTCAAAAATGTGAAAAACCTTGTATTCACTCAAGATGTCGTGATTTTGATCCAATCATCATGAAATTTGATCAGAATGTTGTTCTCTATGAAATCTAGGCCAAGTTTGAAACTGGGTCATGTGGGGTCTAAAACTAGGTCACTAGGTCAAATCTTAGAAAAACATTGTGTTCACTCCAGGGGTCACTATTTTGATCCAATCTTCATGAAATATGGTCAAATTTCCAAGTACATATTGTTCAAAAGGTATTGATATACTGAGCGTCAAATTTCCGCGAACCAGATAGTGTGCGTCTTATTTATCAGAATGGCCAAATAATATATGGTGATTCATCTGCATGAATGTATAGCGATATGTACTTGATATATATCCAAGACAATTATAGATTGTAAGATATTAATTGATCCATAATAATACCGCATGTGACACAATCCCACAATTAAAAAAACACATAACAATTTACTACTTTTTTGCAGTGGAAGGAGGTAACTTAATCGATAATTGTAGAAAAATGTCCCTTTGTCCACAGACAATTGTGGATAGGCACTGTACGAAATGTCAGAATTTGAGAAACAGCGCGATAAAATTGACATGTATCTATCATTATAAGACTGCTGTATCATCTCCATCCAAAAAACCTGTATACGACGTATGCAAATGGACAATGTTCGTTAAATGTTATTTTTAGTTAACTATTCCAAAGAATGAATTATTAATTAAGATGCAGAACTTTTGGAACTCAGTATAAAACAACTAATTTTGCGCTCTTGAATAGACGTTTAACCATTTGTGGTTGTGTGATTATTCAAGCGTGACGAACGCCAATGGAAATGGGTTCAACATGAACACTATAAATTGTACTAACTATACACCAATGGACAGTGTTAGTAAAACGTTCTTACGAGTTAAAAATTTAAAAAGTTTGAATTTTAATTCGTTTGCGAACAAACATGACCCATATTTCATTTTCGGAAAATGATATCTGTTTATAAAATATTCGGTTTGTGGAACATTTTTTATTGTCTGCACATACAATTCGACGAGTTGGTGCTATTTATAGTATTTGCAGGTGAGCATGACGTGGTTTTGTAGCTATGTTTGGTTACTATAGACCAAACAAAGTTAAAGGTTAACGTATAACGGCCGAACTTTTGCTGGTTCGCTTTTAAAGGAACTCGACTCAAGTTGGTTGATTGTATGTTTTTTTCTTAAAGTCTATTGCGTGACTAACGCATCAAAATATACATTCAACGTTGTGTCGCTAGGTTGGTATTTCAATGCCTAGAAAAGCCGTTACCTAATTAACGGACGGTAGGTTCATCAATAGCGCATTTGATCTTAATGTAAATTGTAAGAATACTTTATGTTATCGTGAAACATAGTTTTGTGATTGAAACGTCTACAAAAACTTGTTTTATCATCTAAATGGAGTTTACAATGTAGTCCCTTTAATCGTGTTCCAAATGCGCCTTGAAGTTCGTAAAACTACTCGAACATAATATTATGAGGTTCGGAGACTGACAAACCCAGACATGCGCATACAATCGAACCCGACCAGACAATAGTTGGCGCTAATACCGCACATGTAGTTATCTTAATTCACATATTTATTGTTGGTGCATTGGATTGGTTTTGATTTTATCCTAGTGCTTGTGGCACCATGAGAGATGACAATGAGCGTTTGGGGGTGCTTTGAATCCTGTGTCTGAACATAGTTTATTATAGTGATTTCTATGTCAGATATCTCAACGTGTTCGAGGTGACCAGGTGTCCGTTGCCTAAGCGGGGCGCTACGCAGCGCTTTCCATGGGAGGTAACCCATGCATTCTGTATTTAATTGAACGGGGGTAACTGAATAAAGGTACTCGATAGAGATTTGCTTAGGTAACGGACACCAGATTATTAACCATCAACTTATATTTGTCATGATCTGAGCGGATGGCATACTTGTAATTAAGGAGACAACTCTCCTAGCCTGGAATGGCTGCTAAATTATATTACCTTTTATGCTATTGTGACAGCAATAAACAACACACTCCTCCCTATAAATTTCACACTAAGTATATAAAGTTTATGAATTATTCGTCTCTACGTAAATAGATTAAACGTAGTTAGTTTTTGACAAGTAACGGCTAACAATATGCCCTGTATGTGAAGCTATCCTGCACATGTCAATATTTCTGTGATGTCTCATTGCTGGGGTTCTAGCACTTGAAATAATTATACAGGTTTCATTGTATCAAGTAGTTTCGGTTTGTAGAATGAAGTGATGTGTTTCTATTTTTACTCTACTTTGTCATTTCATGAATCCAGTCATGTACGATCCACGACTTGTAAATTATTATTTTACATGTTTATGATGTAGGAGTGTACCTAAATCCTTGAAGAGGGAGCGTCTATTGGTCCGCTATGGATTGTGCAATACCCATTGTACCATTCTATAAATAGTCGAAAGCAATCTTTGTGACGTTAACGTTTCACTGCACAACCGGCTAATGCGTTCAATAAACTATTACATTATTAAATATTACAGACTGTGCTGGGAAAATGGGTCAGTTGCTTGAACTTTTCATTTTGTTCGAAACTTGGACGTGGCATCCGGAAATTTTAAAACAGCTTACAGTGTTTCCACCAATCGTCAGAAGTACGAATTGGTAATCCAGGGGTACATGTAGCCTAAGACACATGTTTGATCCCATTCGTTGCAATACATTTCACTGGGCTCTCTGGTTATACATATCGCCAGTGTTGATACAGACCGTAGTGAAAGTTCCGTTACATATTCTAGTAATCGATGATTTAATAAAACACAATTCAATCACAAATGTTATACAAGGATTGTTCCATAAATTATGACAATGATGCGTTTTTGTTGTTGTGTAACAGTTGATTCAGTAATATTTTAAATAATGGCTAGTGATACACACAATGACTTATGTCACATTTATTTGAAAACACAAGCTTTCAGAGTTGTCTAAGAGTTGAAAATGTGCATTTATAGAATTCCAACATCGAACAGCAATTAAAAATGATGAAAAATATAAGTATTTAAAAAAACACGAAAAGTTTTCTGAAGGTTGATTTTCACTGACATTAATACATTCGACCGAGGCAGTCAAATTGCGTGGTCATTCGGTTTTACTTCTGCCCTCATGAGCAAAGCATGCTTGTCGCATCCGATGGAAGTGATAGAATCTTCGGTATCATGGGCCTTATAATTCACCAACGTTGTAAGTCTAAAACTCAGACTTAGACTTTATATTTCCAAATGTTCTATCCACTCTCATGTTGTTATAAATGTACCGATATTGATATAAATGGGTAAACATGTTCGGTGGGCCAAAACCAAGGATCAGATAACATTTCACTTGGTTAAATGTAGTTGCAAAGAAATGGCAGTGATCATAAATGTTGTCAATTTTAGGTCTAAATCTGCGTTTCAGTTTTACAATGTGGGTGAATAAGGTCCCGGCCCTAGCTCTTTCCAACTATGATACTTGGTATGTTGCACGGCGTGACGTATAGTAAGTTCAATCAGGTTTACGTGGCATTGTGTTCGCAAAATAACACAGTGTTTGAGGTATTTGAAGGTTAAGTTTAATCTACAAAAAAATCAGAAATCATGTTCTTACGTGGATTTAATTTTAGCCCATCAAGGAAAACATGCTTATTGCACAGTTTCGTATCTTTAAAGTGCTATGCTCATTAAGATCAAAAAGATAATATTTAAATTCATCCGATATCTTCATATGAATGATGTGTACAACAAGATTTCATTATTTTTTGCGCCTCCGAACAATCGTAAGAGCGGGGTCACCAATTATACACACTACATGTGTACGCGGTGCCTGTCTACATGTACGTGAACACTGAGGAGTGTGGCTATCTGTATATATTACTCCAAACAATATCGGCAACTAGGTCTCAAAATACATCAAAGCGTTAATAAATGAAATAATTGGTTGATGTTATAATGTCAACCCATATTTCTAAATAGGCCTACTACAACAGCATAGGCCTATTTCAATTTATTTCATTTACATCATTTATTTCTATATCACGTTGCTGTAGCAGAACTTCTAAACTTTGTATAACCTTAGCAATAATTAGCAAATGGATAATTTTACTTCATGAAAAGCAAAGACATGATATAAATGCAACATGAACAGTAACGAGTACCACCTCGACGATCAAATGTAGCCACAAACTCGGAACAGGGATGTGTCGACGATATAATGACAACACATAAATAAAATATGATAAGTTAAATAATTAGGTAAGAATTGTATACATTGTTCGGAATTAGGAGCATGTTCGGAATTAGGAGCATGTTCGGAATAAGGGGACCCGCTCTACTCGGTAAAGTTTCAAAAGGTTTAAAATTTAAACTTTCAAGGACAATGTAATTATTGCAAGGTTTAAAATTTACACTTTCAAGGACAATGTAATTGTTGTAAGGTTAAAATACTAGTATGCTGCATTCGATTCTGAACGAAGTGTTTTTTTAGAACATTCATCTGGTATTATATTTTGAAGAGACTTAATATACAAGCCTTTACCTGTCCAAAATATGACCTTGAGTGTATTGTGCAAAACATAATCGTTCTAGACTAAAGTCTGGATGATATTTGGTTTACTGTGAAAGCATTGCAGTACATAAACAGTAAAGTGTACGTATAGTGCACCAACTTTAATTTGAACAAAGCTGAAAATGCAATAAGTTCACGCTGTTCGATATAACAGAAATGTCTATCTAACCGTTTGTATTAATACAACAGTCATTTTCATCCACGGTCCCATTCCCAGGGATGAGCCGGGATTTAAACATTTGGGTTATAAACAAATCCGCCCTTCTACCACGGCCCTGCGGGGGACAACTGGTGGTAAACATCCGGTATTTCCCCGGCCCCTGACAACTAAACATTGGGGTAAGCTTGAAGTTAAAACTCGGTCGTTCCCCCAGCTGTCCATCCACAGGGTGGGAGGAAGCCGTGGGTGCAACTGACTGGTGCTTAATATGTGAAGTTTCATATTTGTGGTGTTTGAAATGTGGTTTGAACCACAGTCAAACTGTCCTTGGACTTTAAGGCCGAGCAATGTCGTTGTTGGCGTTAAAAGCAAAATACCCATATCGAACTAGATAATTGCTGTATGCATAGCAACATGGGGTACACTCGAAGGTTACCAAAAATTCCAAAGTTTTGTCACATGCTCTTAACGTTTTTGTATTCATTTGTAATACTCCAGATCGCTCGGAATAATTTACAATGTTATTAACATGAGCCTTCGATAGGTAACATGTTTAGGCGCAATGCATTATTACGATTCGGTCGACATTTGAAATCCACGTGTTGTGTATTCCGTGTACCCCTGTCCATTGTTGTGGCAATTTTGACTGTTTTGGAACCATGGTAACGAGAATGCGGCGCGCACATATTTGCAACTACTTTCAAGTTACATATATAATAATATATCATGAAATGCATGCATGCATTGCCCAGCACTAAACTAACGATGAGATGCGAGGTGACATCATGTAAAAGTTTAACTTCACCGGGACTGTGTGTTTAGTTATAAACATGTTGCATCGCGCGGTTTCACCGGATAACCTACGTTAAAATTACGTCGTCAGACTGGCATTTGAAGATTGCAATAATACAGATCTGTAACGATAGAACGATCGCGGACGAAAATTTAAAATCGTCGTACCAACAGTAAAGTCAATCCAAAATGCTTGGACGATGACCGGCGATTGTCTAAATAAAATATATACTCTATTTTGGATCATCCCTCGTATGTAGATATATCTACGATGGGCGTTTGAAAAATTCAAGGAAAAGTGCTCTATAATGTTTATAGTATGTTCAAATTTCTTCGAACTTTGCAATTAAACAGAACAAGTCATCATACATATTGCACCATTCATCGAACGCATAAGGGTGTGTCGTACAAAATGACATTGCTGTCATACATCAGTAATAGATGTCTGTGGCAAATATGACGACACGTCGGAGAAATCGTCAAACTAAACAATAAATTGTCCCGAGTCAAAGAGCTATTAATTAAATACGACCTAAATTAACTGCATCGAACGTTTGCGAAGGGCACTATAACATAATTTTGGTCAATTGATCACTCGTAGTTCAAATATTCCTACTGTTTTGTTCAGTTTTCATTGTCACCGTATTAAACTGGCCCGCCAAATGGCTGTAAATCATTTAAATTGACCAGTCTTTTTGTCTTTTGGCAGGGACATTAAGATCTGAAACAGTATATTTAACGACAATCGCCTCTTAAAAACGTTACTTGTCACTGATTGGGTGGTAACAATAGTTTAAACGCTCCCAGACTGTCAGTGGAAGGACATGTTGTGAACCATTTGGTGACATGAATGAAATTTAGTCAGAACATATCAGTAACGTACGGTCAAGGGTAGCCGTCACTGACGTTACTATGTCAGCAGTGCCATTTTGTACGACACATCCTTGTATATGCGTTCCATTAATGGTACAATATGTATCATGAAGTGTTCTATTTAAATAATGCAAAGTTTTAAGTATTTTGAACATACGATAAGCATTATAGAGCACTTTTCCTTGAATTCTTGAAACGCCCCTCGTACTTCTACATAAACTATACATTTGCATACGACAATCATAACAAAAACTACACAAACAGTAAACAAATTCATGTGTAAGCATGCATTAATAACCCAACCTTGTCGAATCAACAGTAATTGTCAAGGATAACACAACAAATGTTTTTTTTAAACTTGTTTCTATAGTAGACATTGATTATATATAGTGCTGTATGACATAGGAATATATCACATTTTGAGAATAAATGCCCTGGCTTAGAATGAGATTGATAAGACTTAAACAGGATGTTTCATAATATATGTCCCCATTACAAACTAATACCATAGATACTGCTTGATTTCGTCTGATATTTCCACATACCAAAAATCGACTAGCAATTTATTCACTATATAACACGACAATGCTACTATCAATGCAACCTAGTGATTAAGGTTCCTGAAATAAATATCATTTTTCGATTAATGTGAAAATGACGTCCATATTCAATTTGTTGAATTATATAGCTTGTAGAGTATTGCATGATATAAACAATTTTAAAGTTTTTAAAAACACAAATGTTATATTGGTATGAAAGTTACATGTATATGCGATAATCTATAAACCTAAGAGTGGTTAATTTGCTTTGGTTACTAGTTGCTAGGCGTCGAAAGAATCTAACTCAAAACATAAATTTTGCTCGCTTTTATATCAATATATTGTCACGTGCTAGCGGTTATCTGTATCTCAGTGTTGTCTACTGTAGATATGCGGTAGCGTGTCGTTTCAGCACGGACAATACAAATACAATAAAATAAAATGGACTCTCAAATGGACTCAAAATAAATAAAGTAAAATGAAGACAAAGTATAAATTCCAGTCTCTACCATTTAATACGATAACAAACTCTCAATCTAACTGTAATAAATCACCAATGTCAGAACAATACTGTCTAAAATACAACTAATTCACATGCAAAATATCACCATAAAATCTCTAAGTATGTTCACCAACGTTCCAGTTAATTAAATAACAAGTCTTTCTTTTAATACAGTAAAAACTCTTAAAATCATTCAAATGTATCTTAAATAATTAAATAAATAACCCTAAGTTGATAGAATTAATGTTAAAGCAAAATAAAGAAAATCAGTCTTGCACCTACGAGCTAAAAAGTCAGAGTCCCAGAATCTGAGCTGACCGGTCCTTATATAGTGCACCAAAAAATGTGTGCGCTACGTCGCGCGCAATGTGCGCTATGCTGAGCGCACATCAAATCTTGTGCGCTTTACAACGTAAAAGCGCACATGACAGCGTTGCGCGCAGACAGCGCACAATCCAGCGCGCAGATAAAACTGTGCGCTCCGAAGCAGAAGATCTGCTCGCGAAAATGTATGAAACTCAATGAATCGAGAGTAAACAGTACAAAACTCGATAAATCAAATACACAGTCATGAAATACAATAATAAACAAATAAATCCTTACATGTTAAACAATATCCAGTGAGTAGATCAGGAGCAATAAGCTGTTGAAGTCGACAGACGACGAAATGATGCCAAAATGTCTCCAACATAAACTACCCAAGAATCCGTTTACTAGGTCAAAAATACGACATATCCGGTAAAAACAATGGCCGACTCATTAAACACACGTTTGTTTACAAAAGTGATAATAGAAGATCTCGGGTTTATAACATAAAGTACAGGTAATAAGTCGATTCAGATCGACTAATGAAACACTTAAGATCGTGAGCCATGCAATTCTTAGGCTTGCCAATGTCGATTTACGTAAATAAACCATAAATAAACCGTGGGAAAATTGCCGAGACAGAATGTAAACAAACATACATGTACATAATCTAGGACGACCCAGGGCATTACATTACCCCCTCCTTAAAGCTTAAAGGTCCCTCTTTAATCAAAAATAAAAACAATCTATGACAAGAAAAACTATAGACACCTTTATCTCAAATATGACAAAGATGAAAAAAAAGTGTTATGCTACCTTAAACATCATCTTGTCAAGCTACCTTAATAACAAAAATAATTACTGACATCTCATATCAAAGCAAAAATTGAAATCTACATCCAAAAATCACACTATTAAATAGCACCTATGACAGACTGGACCAACTCCGAAAACATACATAACAATAGCAATAACAAGAGATCATTTCGACAATAACAGTGTGATCATGTAAACAACAATATTCTGAGATAATCAAAAATGACTAGATCGCTAAATATACTAAGTTCACATCACCTTTATAAATTACCAACGACCAAGTGCGACTTAAGGATGATAATTTCCGGACTAGAGTGCCTCTATTACAACTAAACATAAAAATGCATCATACAACATACAACAAAATAAACAAATATAAGATGCATACTTGAGAACATCACTTTAAAATATCATATGAACTCAGACTCAGGTTAGCAAAACGGTTCAACAACCGACAGACAGGGATTGTTAACAATACCTAGCACAAGCCTACTTTCAAAACATCATTCAAAAGATAAATAGACATTCCCTGAATAAATAAGTAATATCAACAAGTTCTACAATCATCTGTCAACACAGAAGTCATCCCTCAGAAGCATTAAAATACTCAACAGTACTTAAACACTAAAAATGTCCTAACAAGGCAGATAACAAGAGAAAGATCATTACTTAAAAAAGACAACAAAAAAATGCAAACAACTCATGCCGGTCTAACAACAAAAAAATACTTTAAAAGAAACTTTACTTAAAGCTCTAAAATCCAAGATTCCAAGTATAACGAGCCATGAGAAAACTATTAATCAGTAATATAAAGGTCTGAGAAACAAAAATTTACTTCTACTAAGTTCAAAATTGTCAACCACTTAACAGAAACAACTAACACAGCAAATAGGGAAGGACATCATTTTCTTATCAGTCTTGACTGCTTTTCTGTCTAATCATCTGTCCTCTCTCCTTAAGAGTAAGTTTAAGGTTCCTCTCGCTGCTTCACAGTTCCTCTCACTGCTTCACAGTTCATATCGCTGCTTCACAGTCCATATCGCTGCTTCACAGTCCATATTGCTGCTTCACAGTCATTATTGTGCTTTACAGTCAATATTGCTGCTTCTCAGTCCATATCGCTGCTTCACAGTCCATATTGCTGCTTCACAGTCCATATTGCTGCTTCACAGTCCATATCGCTGCTTCACAGTCCATATCGCTGCTTCACACTTCATATCACTGCTTCACATTCCACATCGCTGCTTCACAGTCCATCTTGCTGCTTTACAGTCCATATCGCTGCTTCACAGTTCCTCTCTTATGCCGTTATTCTACTCTTAATCTACTCTGCTATCTGTCCTGTCCCAACTCCTGTGGTCTCTCTATCATTAAAGGATCGCACCTCTATGACAATATACATCAGCCTATGATCGTAGCATAAAGTAATTGAAGACATATCGCACAGTTTTCTCATCATCAGCTGCTCAAGACTGAAAGTACATAAAACATAACAAAATATACAAAAGTTGAAGCAATTACTGCTCCTACGACTACTGATAACAACTGTCATGTTCTGTTCTTGCTCTGTACTCTGATTTCCAGAACAAGATCCACAAAAATATATAGCAACAGAAGATTCCATCAAGTCCACAAATCTGCATCATCAATCACCAGACTTCTACAACATATCAACTCTTTCTGTCAGCTGATAAACTCAAACCTTCTCAACTCATTCTCCTATTCTCAACCTTCAGCTTTCACCTCACTGGTCATCTACTCTCACACCCGACCCTACTCTAGGTCAATCCTTCACATCTCATCATCTTAAACAAAATCAAGTTGAACAAAATATAATCCGTTCTGTTTCCTTTCTCTTCTGCTCACTGACTTCCATCTTCTTCTTACCTTCATCACAGGACTTGACACTTCTGCTACCAAACAACACAAACATGTAAATCTGCATAGGTCTACCAATCTCCACTCATTCCAATATTAGTACTTGACCAAATCTGTATACCACTTCAATATCACTTCCTGTAATAAATAGAAGCAATCACCAGTTGAAGCAAAATACAATTCAGTAGCTCATTATAGAAGACACTTCTATAATATTAAAAAGTAAAAAAAATAAGTGTGAACAATATTCTCTGCTGAACATGCACTATCCATAAATACTGCTTCACATCTTAAGTTGTCAGCTATCACATCACATCTCAACAGCTACAACACTGCATCTAAATATAAAAATTCATAAAAACATTTACTACATTAGGATAATATAACAACAACAACAACAGTACAACAACAACAACACACAGGGCTCCGGTATCTATCGACTATCTCGGAGTGTCCTTGTAGTCTCTGTATGAGGTTGCATCTTGATTGTTCACACTTGTTCGGCCTCCAGACACCATTCCAGGCGGAAGTCGCACTACATGTCCCCTTGCTGGGAGGTTCTGGGCGAGCCCTATTGACTCCCTTTGTGTTGCATGATACGCACCTGTATGTGTCATTCCTGGACGCATTGCGACCCTCCGTACATTGGAGCTGTTACTCACCTCGCTGTACTGGGTTGGTGTTTGGGTCTTAAAGGGACAGTTCCTGGCTATGTGGTTTTCTTGGTTGCAAGAATAACACCGTATGACTCTCTTCTGAGGGGTTTGACTGCTCTGCATACTCTGGGGCGACTGCTTTTCTAAGGTTAGCTCATTCAATTTCTGAAGTACCTGTTGTAGGATATCATTCTCACTACTGGTTGTGTCAGTAGGGCTTGTTCCTGTTTCGACCACTTTCGCTGTTCTCTCGTTCTGTGATGTTGCCCTTTTACTTTGCAGCTTTGCTTTTCCCCTGTAGTTCTTGGACGGTACTCTGTATGCATGCTCATCTTCTTCATCGCAACTTACCTCATCCTCATCACCAGACTCTGACTGTGTCCTTCTGACAGGATTTGCTGCGTGCATGTGCCGTCTTCTGGTCTGAATATAATTCACAACATGGTATACTGCTTCGTCGATGTCTGCTGGTTCTTTTACATATTCGACTTCCCAGCGCACCTCTTCATCTTTTAGACCATCTAGGAATCGGCGCACCAGATCTTCCTTCCTTGTTCTTTTATCTCGTCTGGTGTGTGCCTTGTCATACAGACACTTTAGTACTGCCGCATATTCCTCAGCTGTCTCCTTTGCTTTCTGGTCTCTCTTGCTAAACTTAGCAGCGAAAGTCCTCGGTGTTTCTATAATTCTATACCTACTGTTAAGTTCGCCCACTAGGTCCCTGTAATCCCGTAATGTGTTGCGTTTAAGCTGTGTGAACACGAACTCTCCGGCACTACCCTGTAGTTTCGGAAGCAGATTATCTAGCCTCTGTTCGTCACCCCAGTTCTGGCGTTCTGCTATGACCTCGAACCTGTTGATCCAGACTTTCCACTCATCCTTCCCTGTGAAGGCAGGTAGCTTGATATCAACGTTATACCTTTGATTCCGCCTAGACTGTGTTCGATGAACAGATCTCGAATAGGTAACATTATGCTCAGGCTCAGAATCTGAAAATATATTACATGTATCATTTGCATACTGCTTACCTGAAGTGGCTCCTTCATTAGACTGATGACTGTCTGTACTACGGTGATTATAGTTACTATTTGTCTCAGGTTCATTGGAGCTTGGTGATACTTGTACCTTCTGGTATATATTGGTTAGTAAAGTGGTTACACTAATCAGGGCCTGGGACATTTGAGACTGCATGCTAACCATGTTCCTTACAGCATCTTTCATCCAATCAGATGAATCCATATTCATGCTACATGTAGGACCTTGATCCTCCAGCCTCTGTTCATATTCGCACCTGTCTTCCGCTGAAACTTCCAAAGTCTGTTTAATCCTTCCACTTGACAAAGTATAACTTGCTCCTTCTGTATCTTGCTGTTCAGAAGTTGACATTCTAATTCTTTCTTGAGACGGGTGTCGATCACTGAATCTTTACTGTAATTGACGAAGATCCCACCGCTGCCACCATAAATTATGTCACGTGCTAGCGGTTATCTGTATCTCAGTGTTGTCTACTGTAGATATGCGGTAGCGTGTCGTTTCAGCACGGACAATACAAATACAATAAAATAAAATGGACTCTCAAATGGACTCAAAATAAATAAAGTAAAATGAAGACAAAGTATAAATTCCAGTCTCTACCATTTAATACGATAACAAACTCTCAATCTAACTGTAATAAATCACCAATGTCAGAACAATACTGTCTAAAATACAACTAATTCACATGCAAAATATCACCATAAAATCTCTAAGTATGTTCACCAACGTTCCAGTTAATTAAATAACAAGTCTTTCTTTTAATACAGTAAAAACTCTTAAAATCATTCAAATGTATCTTAAATAATTAAATAAATAACCCTAAGTTGATAGAATTAATGTTAAAGCAAAATAAAGAAAATCAGTCTTGCACCTACGAGCTAAAAAGTCAGAGTCCCAGAATCTGAGCTGACCGGTCCTTATATAGTGCACCAAAAAATGTGTGCGCTACGTTGCGCGCAATGTGCGCTATGCTGAGCGCACATCAAATCTTGTGCGCTTTACAACGTAAAAGCGCACATGACAGCGTTGCGCGCAGACAGCGCACAATCCAGCGCGCAGATAAAACTGTGCGCTCCGAAGCAGAAGATCTGCTCGCGAAAATGTATGAAACTCAATGAATCGAGAGTAAACAGTACAAAACTCGATAAATCAAATACACAGTCATGAAATACAATAATAAACAAATAAATCCTTACATGTTAAACAATATCCAGTGAGTAGATCAGGAGCAATAAGCTGTTGAAGTCGACAGACGACGAAATGATGCCAAAATGTCTCCAACATAAACTACCCAAGAATCCGTTTACTAGGTCAAAAATACGACATATCCGGTAAAAACAATGGCCGACTCATTAAACACACGTTTGTTTACAAAAGTGATAATAGAAGATCTCGGGTTTATAACATAAAGTACAGGTAATAAGTCGATTCAGATCGACTAATGAAACACTTAAGATCGTGAGCCATGCAATTCTTAGGCTTGCCAATGTCGATTTACGTAAATAAACCATAAATAAACCGTGGGAAAATTGCCGAGACAGAATGTAAACAAACATACATGTACATAATCTAGGACGACCCAGGGCATTACAATATCAATTGACTTGTGTTCTAATGTTTTCTTTCTAAATCATTGTTTTAAAATCACCGATTGCTTTTTGTGGTTTTATTTTTTACTCTTAACGTCTATTTATGAAGTTAACACATTCATTTGGAAAAAATGATAGGCGAAACCCAGTCTTCTGTTACTTCACTACATGAATAATGTATATGCGTGGTCAAGTTCTTTCTTTGTATAGCAACTAGGAACCAAAGTAACTGTGTCAATACTTTATGTTCCACTTGTCTTATAGTATCAGAACCATCCAAACATTATTGTATTTTGTTTATAAACATTATAAGACGAGTTGAATCATCCAATTCATTTCAAGCTATGCTATCAATTTGGGAAAGTCAAATTTTGAAAGTCATTTTGACGATATATAAAATTGGCAATTATCAAGATTCTTATTTACTGTGTTGTCATGATAGGAACATGACCATGTTTTATACTGAATAAAATGTCAGCTCTCCATTGGAGTATGAAGATATCAGATTAAATCATGCATGTACTCATAGAATTCGTTTGTTATTGGGACATATATTATGAAACACTCTCTATATAGTTAAATCTTCATTATAATGCGGTTCTTGTGAGCTTATATTCATGAAAATTGGAAATTGACATGCTGCAAAAACACGAATTTGAAAAAGGCTTTCCCAAATTGCGTTGTTAACTATCGACCATCTCAAACTAAGCCAGCGAATTATATGAACAGATATAATATAAATAAATTACTCTGCTTACTTGTACAACTATCACAGTTAAGTTGTTAATATATATAGTACATATAAATAGAACATTGAGACATTCGTGAAAGTTAAATTCGAAATAAAAAATAAATTATGAAGAACATGTATGTCTCCGCTTGGTAGACCAATTGTGGAAATTGGTATAAGTCACAGTGCACTTGACCTTTGACCCACTGACCTCCAAATCAAGGGGTCATCCACCGTTGCTGACCAACTTTAATGTAAAGTTTGAAGATCCTAGGGCAAAGTGTTCTTGGGTTATTGAAAGGAAACCATATTATTACTCCAAAAGACCGCCCAACAGATATATGACCGACATACATCTGACCGACAGATATATGCAAACCAATATACCCCTCATCTAATATAGGGGCATAATATTACCAATAATGAGCAAATAGTATCCGATTGTCCATACATAAATATATTAATGCTGAATATAATATACAAATATAATAAATTGAACATGCTTATCACAGTATACGAGTATTAATATACAAGGTCATTATTACAATCGTAATCAATATATGATGACATAAATAACATACATGTATTTTACTATCTATCGGGAAATATAATCTTATGCGAACAGAATTAAAACAAATTCCATTAAATTATTGAAATTCAAAACGTGAAACTTAAAATATGTTTCTTGACCCTTGATTTCAACTTAGCTTGCAAAAAGTTTGCACATCTGATAAGATGGGATGACGGGAGTGTTAAACAACTCAATGATTCATGTTATGTTTTGGCTTGTAGATCCAAAGCTTTGATGCGTGACTAGTAATAACTTTGTAAGCTATCTCTAAATGGGTCATTATCATTTGACGGTTAAATGTACTAGGAGTTTAATCAAAGTTAGGTACGAATACAGCTAGTATAGCTAGTTTGTGATAGAAAAAATGTTGTTTTTTTAATATTTCTCTGTAATTATTGCATGTACAAGTTTGAAATTTTGCGCGAAGAAATGAAATATATCAACCTAATATACACTTCAATTTCAGCAACATCAGAAATGAGTTAAAAAGTTTTGTTCATAAGTTCTATGTAACATATTGGTAGTTTTGTATGAAACATCAAGTTAGAAGACTTAATACTTGCAACAGCAAATTTCACGGTCACGTGATACGCATAACGGTATATTTGCGTATTTGCAACCTACTTAATTTAACACATGCGAGGTCCGTCTGTGAATTAACGAAGTACATTTTATTGTTGTACATTGTTTATAGGCGACACACCTAAATAAACCGAATTACAAGGGCCTCCTAAGTCTGGTCTTTAGATCATCAACCTCATCTCGCCGTTCATGGATTGTAACGGTTAAATAATAGAAAGTAAATCATCAATGGAATGCCACATTACCTCCCTGCGTTAAACTGTAAATACGCATGTTATTTCAATATGTAATCAAGAATAAATGTCTTTTAATTGGTGACTAAAAATTATGAAATTCAAAATGGGGGTATGTAGGAAGTTATCGTAGTAGTGTGTAATTTCTTTATTACCAAAATCTGATAAATAGATTTTCAGAAATCGCAAACTAGCTATACAATGAATTGATTTTCCATCAATACACATGATTAAATTCGTCTGCGTTATACTATTTCTTAAATAATTTGAGACAATCCCTAAGGTTTTACTCAATTATATTGTTGTATTTAGTAACTTTTTTCTATAAAAAGGAGAACTTTATACTACCATGAATATGATGAATTAAAATCATGTATTACTAAAACATTCCGCACTTTAAAAAATACAGATTTCTTAATCCTAGTATACAATACACATATAAAAAAGAGCGAAAAATACTAACGGACGATGAATAAGTATTCGATAGAATTAAGCAAGATTATTAATGTGTACATAAATCAACTATGTACAGTTTTAGTGTCTTATATGAAAACCATATCGTTGGCTTAGAATGAGAAGGTCGTACAATATAACTACAAAATCAATACATGTATATTGAAAAAACAAGAAAAACTGTCTGACAATCCCTCATTACAGTAAAATAAGCTTTTTCAACTTCAGTTTAGTCAACATTACAAGTTCCCATTTTCATGAAAATATGCTCATAAGAAGCGCCTGGCGATATAGAATTCAAATATGCATTTTTCGTATAAGGTGGGAAGTGGCACATACGACCTTCTCATTCTAAGCCGATGATATATGGAGTACGACTAAATGGCAATCACATTAAAAGCAGACCCTGTTTACGTTCCATTACTTGCTATACTGATATTAGATCAGACAAAACTCCGTGTGGGGTCAAATATTTTCTCTCACAAATATGAAAGTGCTTGGACATATAGATGTTTCACGATATATTAGATTAACGAATATACGTGACCATAGAGGTCATTTGAACGTTAAAACTTCTGGAGAGTAGTTCGATCTCTAACAGCTTAGAGGAATAGAGTAAATGTTAGGATCTGCTTTTAATGAGACAGGCTAGATGGGTTTATGTGATAGTTTGGCCCAACAAATATACCATCAAAGTAATTTACATGCATTGTTTTGCAATTAAGTTGTAATACAAAATACATAATGTGCATAACTATACAAATATACTAAATGTAAACGAGTTTATGTAATGTACTAATCAGTAAACACACATAATACGCTGGCTTATATTGAGAAGGTCGTAAACACATATAATACTGATAAGACGATTCTTATGAGTCTATGTTCATAAAAAATCGCAATTTGACCAAACTGAAGTTAAAACAGCTAGTTTTCCCATAAGTCATAATTTAACCATTTTCTGACATTAGTTTCTTGTTTGCTCAAACTATTGATTTTGTACCCATGACCTTCTCATTCTAAGCGAGAGAATTATAGCCAGCGTTCAAACTATGTATCACAAAAATAATGTACTGCGACTTGCCAATAAATTCTTAAAAAACCAAAGCATCATACCGCATACAGCGGGAGAGGTTACCAACACAATAATCTATACATCACACGTGCAACAATTTTGTCGTATTTCAAAAATGCTTTAAAACATGCATTTCTCTATCATCTATTATTATAAACATTACTAGAGGTTATTCAATACATACAGTAAACTATACTTAGACACAAGAAACAACAATTATACGCTAACATGCAGCTTTCGTTCATTAGTACAAGGACTACATTACATAACAAGATGGTACTCATTTTCAATACATTATCACAAACAAATTGAAACGGGTAGCTACTGGTTAATGCAATCTTTCGAATAATAATCGTAAAAATCTTAGGTTAAAACTTAATTAAACACATTGTTGTATTCTCCAATCTATTATCCAGGTGATAGACTATTCCACTTAATTATAATTACATGCACATATCGAATCAAACAATTCGGGTCACTTTATTACCAAAATTTTAACATTTACACATACATGTAGCTGATTATTTTAAGTGTGTAAGTTTTTGATTTTCTTCCAGTAGACACAATGGGTTGACCGTCTAAATTGTTTTGATAGCACCTAATCCCGTAAATAGAAAGTTCTACACACGTGTCATCTTCAAACGTTTAATATAAATCAGATTCATAAGTTTGACATGTTTAAATATTCAGTGATTTATGAACAAAATATGATAAATATACAATATTTTTAAAGTATATCACCTCGATAATAGATTGGAAAACAAAGCAATGTATTTTATATTGAATTTGAGTGAGTACCTTTTTTAGGATTTTATCAAAAAAATTGGCAATTTTCAATGTATAATAAAGCACATTTTCAAATAAACTGCATATTTATTTCTTCCTACAAATAGTCATTGTAGATATAAATATTTCAATATAGCATAATGAGTTCAGCTGAAAATTATATTGCAGACTTGAAACATCAAATTGTTTTCCGACACAATAACACTGGTGACTTCAATTTCAGCCCAACAAATTACCTTAAAAAGTTATCTTTATGACATTTCCCAACAAATAGTTAAATTTACTATTAAATAAACCAGTGGTAACACATGTGTATAGAAAATCAAGCTAAGTGTAATAATGTAGTTTTTGAACAATTAAGTCATTTTTAAGATTTAGGTTGCAATTTTTTCAAATCGTTCTATGTCATTATAAGGTTATTGTGCATATCGATATATTTCTTTTAAAATCATGTCGATCCGAGTTTTTTAAGACCAAAGTACATTATCTGTCTTGTTTTAATATATCACATACTGCCCACGAAAGAATGCACAATTTTCCCCCACCCTGACCATTTTTCTATTATCGTTTTAAAAATCTAAGACTGTAGCACCGGGTGGCGTAAAATTAAACGAACAGCACGAGAAAAGAAAAGATGATAACAATAGCAAATTTCAGATATGTCGACACTCTTAAATAATTCAGCAATGACAGAGAAACTCTTTAGAAAACTACTAATTGAAAATTCGTAAGTATATTTACAAGACATTCCTACACAAAACGCAAAATTAAATCAATGTCCACAGGAACAGCAGGAACAAGAACACCATTCAAATACAAGGTCATGTCATTAACAAACAGAATAGGTGGCCTAAACTAAATGTCCATGTTACAATAAACACAACATCAGAAGCCACGTTTGCAATAAAGAGCGAACAGAAGCGCTAATGATTATGAAAGGTGACAAACTACAAAATGATCACACGCCATCGGTATTAACAATAACAATACTTATTTAAAATCAAAGCACTGAAAGTACTGATGTGTGGCGTACTGATGTCATTATAACCAATCAAATAAAGGCTGCATTAACATGCTGTGTCAGAGCTCTGAAAAGCTAAGACTCACTCGAATGTTTGTGCTGCTCTCAAGACACCAAGCGCCGGTGTCAAGATGAGTGACTGGGTAGTCTCCATACAACTGAATACAGTGGAAAAACGAGATGGCAATCCCCCTGCTATAGAAACAGGACTAGTAGGAGGGTAACGATACGCTCATCTCACGATACGATACGTATCACGATACAGACCTTATGATACGATACGTATCACAATACACATTATAGTTTTTCATTAAGACTGTATAATGAGTATGTTCACTGTTGAAACTTTTGATATTACACCCATAAAGGCTTTTTACCTTATATAAACAGGCAGACATTTTATAAATCGTCTTCTCTTACAAAAAATACCTATTAAAAGCAATTACTTTTACCAACAAATGAAGTTCACTTAAAAAAATAATTCCCCAATTCTGCACAGTCATGTCCATATATACTGTATGTAAGGGTCTTTTGAAGTTTAGAAGATCCCCATTATAGCCCACAACTGTCACCTTTAGTTTCATTGATTAATTTATTATTGTTTCTTTAAAGTTCTTTTTCGAACATAATAAACATTTCCATTCTATGAGCTGTCAATTAATTTTACGATATTTGTCCGTATTTAACGTATTTTCGGTCCGGATTCGTATGGTACGGTCCCGAACGGGCTTTAGCCATTCTGCATAACCAATATGGCGGCGATCGTCCTGTCACTTTCCACGCTCGTTGATAACAAACACATTATTGCTTCTGAGATGTCGTACTCGTAATTAAATCTAAAAAAATATTGACGTCCGTTCGTTTAATTGATTAGTAATGTCAAGCGAATGATTCATATTTTTCTTCATTTTAACTGAAGAATGGATAAACTCCATTTACTTTTGGTAATGGATTCAACCCCCACTACAGCCAAAATAGTTTTATTCTTTTTTTCTTTAATTTTTAGTTGTAAGACAATATTTTTGCTTTGTGACATCACTTTGTAGTGTAATTTGGAGAAAAATATTTTTCTTTTTTTTTCTTTAATTTTATAGGAATTAATATGTTGTAAATAGATGAAAATCCGGTTACTATGGATTTCTGAAATGTATATATTGAAAACCGCTCGGTAAAATCTTTTTAAATTTATTAACATAACACACACCTTGAAATTATTTTTGCAAAAAAAATCAATGGCGCCAATTGTTTGGATCATATATTATTGCCATTTATCTATAGGGTACTTATTGGCAATATGCAAAAACATGCCTTAATTTCAAGGAGGTAAGGGTTACATTTTTATTTTTATCAACTTCATTATTAGACCAAACATCATTTTTACACTTTTGATTGAAGAAATAATAATTATCATTAGATTTAAACACATTGTGTCATCTGATGGAGACTTAATTTATTTATCATGCAGTTGACTCCATTTGTATTTTCAGTACGTTCTTACGCTCGGTGTAGGGAAATAAAAATGGTAATTACTCTCTGAAATGACAATAAAAGTGTTTCAAAAGTCACATGCAGTTGTCTTAATGGATATACAATAGAAAAAAATGTAACAAATGCAGTCCTCAACATATAAAAAAAGTTTTTACACCCGGACATCGTTAATGTAATATTTGCCCTAGGAAATGAGTCAGGTATGCTCATGTTGCATTATCATAAAGAGGACATTGATTTTAAACCTTAGAGAATCGAAAGTGGTAGGTAAGTACTGAACGCCGGTATAATGCTAGTAAACCTTAAGTTAGCCACACTATGACAATTCATAAGATTATCCCGACGATCATTTTTTGTATTTGGCATGGTTATCTATGCTTGTGGTCTTTTTTGTTCTTTTGGTGCCTTTCGTGATTCGCTGTTTCAGCCTAGTGCTGCTTTCCATGTCCGCTTTTTATCATTTGTGTTTCACATGCGTTTGTTCCGATTTTGTAATTTCTATTTCTTCATTGCATGTGGTTGGTGGGGATGTCTGTTCCCAAACTGTTATATTTAGTTCTGCTTTACTTTTAATTGGTGTAATAGCTACCGCACTATGATGTGCCTTTTTCTGGCATTTCTTGTGTCTTTTTTTAGTTAATATATTAGTCATAATTTGAACGACTTGAGAAGCAAAAGTATTATGGCTTGTGTCTTCGTCACTGTTAACGTTGTGGGTTGTTTTAACCTTTATTTCTCGTCTGTGTTTGTCCGATATGTAGCCGGCTGAATGGCACATACATTTGGGTAGGAAAGATTCCAAGAAAATAATGACGGATAATTTTTGCAGTCTTTCGTGCATTTTGTTGGCTTTTACTATTCCGTAATCAGCACTCATTAGTTCAGTACATGAATTTGACATCATTGCAATCAGAGCATTCAACAGCAAGATTGTGGTTAACAGAACAAACAGCACAAACACAAAAATTGCCATTACTGGTTGTCTTGCATTGAACATATCATTGAACTCGCCTATACCAAGCATCACGGTAAACATTTTAAGCAAGGTTTTCGGAACGCTGGTGAAATCATCGTTGGTTGTATTCGCACCTTGCATTACCACAAACATGGCAACGGTAAAGCCTAGTAGCAGGAACCCCATGACAATGGCGAAATTAAACATATCTCTCAAAACACGTTGAATCAAAACAGTAAAGAAACTAAACCGTCTGAAAACTTGTAGGAAAAAGAGAACCAAATACCACCCGATGATCACCGCGAATACAAGACATTGATTTTCATACTCATTTACAGTGTATGCAAGAGGAAAGTCCATTATGAGAAAGAGGGCAAACAGAACAAAAAACAACTCGAACATATGGTTTGTGTATGGTAAAGACGAGATCATACGCCACAGGTTTTGCATGAATTTTGCTTTAATACGCGCTCCAAATCGCTTATAACAACACCAATAGACAAGGTAGCGCATCATTGAGTGACATACAATGACAACAACTCCAAATATTAGGCCAAATATAGACAAACCAAGAGATGTAGGATCATCGCGAACCGGGTGTGTGTTGCGTATCGTGTTCATTACACTGACATTGTCGAATTGAAACTGCAGACTCGAGCGCTGAACGGCCGCCCAACTCAACAAGCTCATAACAATCAGGTGCAGGACAAACCATGTGTAAAAGTAATACCGATATCGTGACCATTTCTCTTTTATAATCATACACACAGACCGAGAGCTAGCAAAGTGAAGTGCTATTTGCATCTGTTGAAGATACACAAATTCTAACACTGAAAAATGTTTGATTTTCTGGATGTGATCATACTCATTGCCCTTGACGTTTTCTTCTTCCACTGGTATTGTATCCATTTCAGTGATGTCGTATACTTCTTCTATAGAGAGTCCATCATCGGAGGTCGAGTCACAGTAGCTCTAAATGTAAATAAGCATAAGAAAATAAGACGTCAAAGAGAAAATGTGTAATTTGACAGTGTGATCGCTTATAACGGAACAGCTATGTACTTGGATGTACAGAAAAGGTACCAGTATTTCAAGTAGTCCGTGAATATAGACCAATATTCTACGCTTAGAAATAAGACTACTTTTTTAGACATTTCCTTCCAAAAATAGATTTTAACATTTTGTTTTCTTAGGAATTAGCTCCATAATTATAAGTGCCTTCAAGTGTAGACGTTTTCAAAAGTAAGTGTATCCCTTTTTCGAGAATTCAATTTTTTATGCATTACGATTTACTAGTACTTCATTTTGTATGTGAAATTTATTTCGATCATCAGTGGTTTTATAACTGTAATATTTCTTACTTCATATTTATCTAGACTAAGTGCTCGAGATAAGTAACTATACTAGTATCAGATGATTTTACAACTTTTTTGAATAGGCAAATGTGGGGAGTTTCATCATCAATCCTAGAATCAAATTATGTCAATTAAGTCTCCTACGTGCGCTTCATAAAGAAAGTCCCAAATTCGCAGACGAATCAATTTAAGTGTGATATAGGGCTGTTCTAAATATATTTTGTCTTAAGTGCGCTGAATTTTGTCAGAATTATAATTGCCGCATTTATGTCCACTTGAAGTATGTATTAAGCATTATGATATGTTAAAAAGTTTGAATAGTTATCGGACGAGAATTATTACTAGGCAATTACGAAAGTTGGCGAGTGTAGTGTAAGTACAGCGTGTTTGCCTCTAGCTACATAGCGGTTTTACTTTTAGTATGACCCTGCGAAACAGGATTTATGAAAAAGTAAAAAGTGCATCGGGTTTTGTGGAGGAGTTTCAATTGACTGATGTTTTCGTATTTTAGGCAGTGCTAAAGGAAGGTTATAGTTAAAAAACACAGTTAAATCAATGTAGCAAACCATATTGTGAGACGTATACTCGTGTAAAATATGCATGCACTCATTTTCAATGCTAACGAATGATGGACAGGTAAGAATAAGGCCTACCTTGCATTGGATAATCATCTCAAAGAAGTCAAACTGCTGACGTTTTGCTGCAAGTTGCAACGGCGTTAAATTTTCCATACTTTTCGATCTCAAGAGCTTTTGTATGCCTTCCTTTGCCTTTTTTGTATTTTTCCAGGAATGTGGATCCAAAATGTAGGTGAGCATTGCTTTTCCCTTTTCTATTTCATTTTGATGTTTTGTAAAGTATTTTATCATTGAATGGATGATGTTGTCTTCTTTCAAATTTGTGGTCAATCCTTGAATGTCGTCATGTGTATCGTAAAGGCGCTGAACACGTTTAAAGATAGGTATATCCAATGTTAGTGCTGCAACACCGAGCGGAGTACCTGCCAGCATGACCGAATCACCATCCAGAATGGACTTTTTAACTGGTCTAACTTCAAGTTTGTTCGGGTTGTCCCTGATTTTGTCAATCATTATTTTTAACACGCCAGCATGTTTCTTGACAATCGCCATATACAGTGGCGAATATCCTTTGCATTCAACATTAAATTTCTTTGAAGTAACGATCATAGTAGGAATCGTCTCAATCAAGTAATAAATGATTTGTTTTCTTGCTTCGTCTTTATTCATAAACGCTTCGTGTGCATCCATTGTTGACGGTCCGCATCTTCCAGTAAGGGCTCGGTCAACCGAATCCGATGGCAACAGTCTTTTCTTTTCTCTTTTTCCCTGATACTTTGACAAAACGCGATACAACACGGTTTCTCCATTGACAGAGACACGAGGTAACTCCTTGTTATCATTCACTAGTGTCTGATTTCCATCTTCAAATGTTCCTGTAAGAACCTCTTTTGAAAAGAATATCCTCCTATTCTTATATATTCGTAGTATCTCATCGCATGTCCATCTAAAGTCATTTACATTATCTAGTTGATTTAATTCAGGACTCTTTTCAATTAAATCTAATGTCGTATACAATTTAGAGCAATGTTGAACCAGGTCTTTTTTATTGAACCTTTCCATGTCTTCAAGCTAGTTTTGCCATTTAAAGTTTCGAAACGAGCACTGTAGTTCTTATCTAGTATTGGTGCATTTGCCGACTATCTATATAATCCAACTTTCCAAGGACCCATTCAAAATGTACTGCTTCCAGTAACTGCAGATAAATAGTAAACTCAGTCCAATATCTGAGTATATCTAAACCACACCACGTATCGTATACTATTGAACAGAAGCATGTGGGGTATAACCGTACAGAAATCCTAAAGCTCAATCGATTTTTCTGTTTAACGCGTTAGGTTTCGACATGCTTTTTGCAAAAACTAGATTTTCCGAAAATTAAGGTCACGTTTCATTTCGAACTGTCTTATCCAATAAGCCTCTGACATAACAAATCATGATATGGAACTATTTTAGTCCTATGATTAAGTGGTAATCTTATTTGCTTAACATAACACTTGTACAAAATAAAATAGGTTGATAAAGATCTGCAAGGACCATTCGGTAATGACCCCTTTAGAGATAGAATATAAAGTTATTACTAGTCACGCCTCGAAGCTTTCTGTGCACTTAATTTTTCTTAAATAAGTTAAAATTATTCATAGTAAGGCCAATACCTTTTTGGTTTGACTGATTTCGTTAACATAATTATGTAGCTTTGACGTCAATTATTTTATGCCAATCTGAATTCAATCATTTCCACAAACCATATAAAAATCAGGACATCAGAAAACGGCGCGCTTATCGGGCTGTTAATGCAGCTAGGTGTCGGTTTTGGGAAACTTGATTGGCTGTGTTTCATTCGGTCTTATGCAATAACCGCTATTCTATAATTTCTTTGTGAATTGGTCATCCTGCATTTTTTCGACGGGGGCTTTGATCTTGTATTGTTTCTTTGTTTTCTGATTTCTGTGCTCTATGAATTATTGATTTTTGAAATTCATAAACTTAAGGGTATTTTAACATATTTGAAAGTCTTTATCCACTCTATTTCACGTATTAGTCTATAATATCTTGACTCATCCTTCATCGTCTCCAGTACTAATACACCAATGTCTTTTGAAGAATGGCATTGACTGTTAAAATGGTCCGATATCGGTTTACAGCGTCTAAGTCTAATATCAGCTTCATGCTCTTTAAGCCTCTCGTTCAAGGTGCGACTTGTCTTCCCAACATATAACTGACAACTCCCAAGTAACACTAGGCTTTTTACCAGATATTTGTAAAATTTTGTTGAAGTATAATTTGCAGAGTATCATAAATATGTTCACATCTGTCACACATTATGTACCACCAAAACGTGAATGGAAAGCTACTGTTAAAAAGGTTATTGCCAAGTTTGAAACACAGTTGTGGGATACTAGAGTGTCGCAAGACTCAGACTTTATATTCTTCCGGATTTTAAAACCCGATATTAAGCAATCAATTGTGTATACAGTGTTTCAGCAGAGCGCACAAAGAAATATCATGAACATTATTTCACGACTATGGACGCGATCTGTGAACCTCGAAAACAACGTGTGCGTTATATGCGAATCAATATACCAGGAAGAACTAGTGCATGTGCTTTGTGAATGTTTACAAACCGAAACAAACATTTCCACCAAGCTTCTCCCTTGACCATTTTAAAATGAGGTGCGGTGATATCATCTATTAATCAGGAAAGTTGCTTCAACGATACACTTATCAGGTATCGATAAACTACACTATTTGGGGGAATTAAGACCTTGTATCCATATAGTAAGTGTGTGTTATAGGGGTAGGGCTATGGAGTAGTACTGTGTGCAACAGATTTTAAGCCAAACATAAACCAATTTATTCTTTGACAATCAGCACACAACAACATGGCTATTGAACACTTGTGGTAGCAGTAGTTACTATATGCATCAGTCATTTTCAACCAGGGCCCTCCAGTCCTCAGGAGATGGGCGGATGATGGCTTGGGAAATTGCCTTAGTTTTATCTTCCAGCCTTCCCCGCCAGGCTGGGCCAATGTTGGGGATTTTGTCTGAACCAATACCCCATGGAAATAATAAGTTGTCAGTGGCCGATCAGATATTTTATATAATATGTGTAATTCAATATTCTTTCACCAGACCGTACAGATATTTCGCCAAAATTCTAAGGGGACCTACCCAAGAATGCCGGGCGAATACACCCTCCGTACAACATCCCACACACATGAGCTGCTCATGCAAAGTAATCACTACATTATATCTAGTTCGTTAATAATGTTACAAACAGGTGAAAAATACGCTCAGAAATTAAGACAATGGCCTTTCGGAATTACGAACAAAAGGTGACAGGCATCAATGTAATACACCGATTCGGCAATTGTCCAGTCTACTTTCACTTTCGATTATTTCGGATAGTGTTTTTGGTGACTTATGCTCATTGGTGTAGGATTTTAGGTTCTAACATGTACCAACAGAAAACTGAAATACATGTACGCACCATTTTGATGATTTAATTACAAGATAACCAATAGTTTTACCTCCCAATCTGCCTCCCGAGACACGAATCATATACCGGAAGTGTTTGTATTTCTCATACCTCGCGCGCATGCGCACTAATCGAAGTCGTACGCATACAACACCTCATACAACCGTTATATGACACCGAATTGTATCTATTTACACCTTGGTGAAATGAAGCATGTGAGTTATTCTAGCTCAGAGAAATTGACCGGTAGTCCAAAGAGGGGTTGAACCCAGGACCTGTCGATCCATACCTCTCGATCCCCTCTCCCTAAGTCAATTTTTAAAATAAAAGCATTAGAAAATCAATAAGTATTTTCGATGTTCTTGCTCTGTATGTTTGTTTGGTCTGGTGATGTTCTGTTTCAATTGAATTTTCCAGCTAATGCTAACAATAATGTTACTAAGAATACCTGTACTGGCGTTTACCGTGTCTAATCACCGATTTGGCCAGGTATTGCCACTCGAGTGTGTAAATCAAACTATATTGATCCAAGTGAGGCAATGTTTTTTTAATTAGTTTCTCTGCTTTTTTGTGAATAGGTAGCTAAGTTTCAGCAAACGTGACGCTTAACATAAAAAAGATTTGGTATGGCCTTATATCGCTGGACTATCTATTTACTAGTATTCGATTAGACTTAGTATACATACTGTTCATGTTGTCGGTAGTTTATAACACTCGGCCTTCAAATTGGAAAAAGGGACATTTTTGAACAGCCGATTGAAGAAAAACAACCACCGTGGTTATACCTCCAATCGCCTCTTAATATATGTCCGCTTTACCCCCCCCCGCTAATCGTGAAACTTCATTTAATTTCTTTTTCTCTTAAGTCAAAAAATGAGTATTTATATGTTCATGTCGATTCTCCAATTATTACAATCATAACAATATAATAATACTATCATGAAAGGAATACAAAAGTCCCTAAAATAGATTATAATCACCATTTATTTTTGCCATGCACATATTGAAAACACAAAACAAACATGGCCCATATTTCATTTTCGGAAAATGGTATTTGTTTATAAAATATTTTTATGAAGCACTTTTTATCGTCTGACCATACAATTTGACGAGTTAGTGCTATATATAGTATTTGCAGGTGAGCATGACATGGTTTTGTAGCTATGTTTGGTTACTATAGACAAAACGAAGTTAAAGGTTAACGTATTACGGCCGAACTATTGCTGGTTCGCTTTTAAAGGAACTGTACTCAAGTTGGTTAATTGTATTTTTTCCAAAAGTCTAGTACGTGACTAACGCATCAAAATATATATTCAACGTTGTGTCGCTAGGTTGGTATTTCAATGCCTAGAAAAGTCGTTATCTAATTAACGGGCGGTAGGTTCATCAATAGCGCATTTGATCTTAATGTAAATGGTAAGAATTCTTTATGTTATCGTTAGATTAAAACGTCTACAAAAACTTGTTTTATCATCTAAATGGAGATTACAATATATTCCCTTTAATCTTGTTCCAAATGCGCCTTGAAGTTCGTAAAACTACTCAAACATAATGTTATGAGGTTCGGTGACTGAAGAACCCAGACATGCGCATACAATCAAACCCGACCAGACAATAGTTGGCACCAATACCGCACATGTAGTTGTCTTAATTCACATATTTATTGTTGATGCTTTGGATTGGTTTTGATTTTATCCTAGTGCTTGTGGCACCATGAGAGATGACAATGAGCGTTTGGGGGTGCTTTGAATCCTGTGTCTGGACATAGTTTATTATAGTGATTTCTATGTCAGATATCTCAACGTGTTCGAGTTGACCAGGTGTCCGTTGCCTAAGCGGGGCGCTACGTAGCGCTTTCCTCGGGAGGTAAACCATGCATTCTGTATTTAATTGAACGGGGGTAACTGAATAAAGGTACTCGATAGTGATTTGCTTAGGTAACGAACACCAGATTATTCAACAATCAACTAATATATATCATGATCTGAGCGGGTGGCATACTAACTGTCCGTGCCTAGTGCCCGTGCTAAATTATATTACCTTTTATGCTATTGTGACAGCAATAAATATACACACTCCTCCCGATAAATTTCATACTAAGTATATAAAGTTTATGAATTATTCGTCTCTAAGTAAATAGATAAAACGTAGTTAGTTTTTGACAAGTAACGGCTAACAATATGCCTTGTATGCGAAGCTATCCTGCACATGTTGATGTCTCATTGCTGGGGTTCTAGCACTTGAAATAATTATACAAGTTTCATTGTATCAAGTAGTTTCGGTTTGTAGAATGAAGTGATGTGTTTCTATTTTTACTCTACTTTGTCATTAATACTTGTTAGTTCATGAATCCAGTCATGTACGATCCACGAGTTGTAAATTATTATTTAACATGTTAATGATTAGCTTTAAATGTAGGAGTGTAACTATATCCAACTTCAAGAGTGAGCGTCTATTGATCCGCTATGGATTGTGCAATACCCATTGCACTATTCTATAAATAGTCGAAAGCAATCTTTGTGACGTTAACGTTTCACTGCACAACCGGCTAATGCGTTCAATAAACGATTGCATTATTAAATATTACAGACTGTGTTGGGAAAATTGGTCAGTTGCTTGAACTTTTCATTTTGTTCGAAACTCGGCCGTGGCACCGAAAATTTCTAAAACAGCTTACAGTGTTTCCACCAATCGGCAGATGTACGAATTGGTAATCCAGGGCAATCCATTTCACTTGGCTGTCTGATTATACATATCGCTAGGAATGACATAACACCGTAGTGAAAGTTCCGTGACATATTCTAGTAATTGATGATTTAATAAAACACTATTCAATCACAAATGTAATGCTAGGATTGTTCCATAAATTATGACAATGCTTTTGTTGTTGTGTTACAGTTGATTCAGTAATATTTTAAATAACTGCTAGTGATACACACAATGACTCCTGTCACATTCAATTGAAAACAAGCTTTCAGAGTTGTTTAAGAGTTGAAATTCCAACATCGAAACAGCAATTAACAATGATGAAAAATATAAGTATTTTAAAAAAATGTTTTCTAAATGTTGGTTGTCACTGACATTAATGCATTCGATCGAGGCAGTCAAATTACGTGGTCTTTCGGTTTTATTTCTGCCCTCATGAGCAAATCATGATTGCTGCATTCGATGGAAGAGATTGAATATTCGTGTTATACGAAGAATCCTCGGTATCCTGGGCCTTATTCACCAACGCTGTAAGTCTAAAATCAGCCTTAGACTTTATATTTACAAACGTTCTATTCACTCGCATGTTGTTATAAATGTACCGATTTTGATATAAATGGGTATACATGTCCAATTGGCAAAACCAAATATCAGATAAAATTTCACATGGTTAAATCGAATTGCAAAGAAATGGCAGTGATAGTAAATGTTGTCAATTTTAAGTCTAAGTCTTACACTGTTGGTGAATAAGGCCCCTATCCTAGCTTTCCGAATAGGATCGTTGGTATGTTGCACGGCGTATAGCAAGTTCATTCAGGCTTACATGACATTTTGTTCGCTCAATGGCACAGTATGTGTTTGATGGTAAAGTTTAAACTACAAAAATGGAGTTTCAGAAAAAATGTTCAGACGTGGATTTAATTAGGAATGCATGTACATGCTTACTGCACAGTTACGTATCTTAAAAGGTCACAAACCACCAAATAGAGTTGTTCTTTAACTCAATGTAAAGTGACCTAGGTCAGCCAAAAAAAATGTCAATTTTTTGTCCATGGGGCCCTCTCAAAATCTCTTAATCAATAGAAATAGGATCCAGCTTGAAGAAAATGAAAAAAAAGTGGGGGTCATGTATCATATAAGAAAAATTTGGTTCGTCAAACGCGGCGAACAGATTTTCTCACATGTACGGATTTTCTCACTGTCCGTTAGCCCCAACCTTACTTTCACTTTCATATTTAAGCCAGAATACAAAATATTTCTGAATAAAACCATTTCACTACATCACATACATGCATACAAAGCATTTAACACCAATTTCATGATTCTGATGCTGATTTGTCAAGACATACCCCCATTTCCAGTCGCTTTTAAGTTTTTTAACGGACTATTTGACTGTATCTGAATTTGGTCTGCGTAGGCATTTAGTGGTTATTTACCTAAAAGTGTTATGCTCAACGAGATCAAACTGGTCATATTAATGCACCCGATATCTTAATATGAACGCTATGAACCGAGAGATTACATTTATTTATCTATTGTTCCCCCCGAACAATCATTAAATCGGTAAAGTTTCAAAATGTCTTTTACTTTCAAGGACAAAGTATTTTTTGTAAGATTAAAATGTGCTGCATTCGATTATGCACGAAGTGTAATGTGTGAAACATTCTTCTGGTGTCATATTTTAAAGTGACTTATTATACAAGCCTTTATCTGTCCAAACATGACCTTGGGTGAATTGTGCAAAAAAAACAATCGTTCTAGACTAAAATGCACAAAGCTGAAAATCCTGTATTCAAGCGTTTGTATTAATTTGTCAATTTTATTGTATTTGAAATATGGCTTAAACTCAGATAAACTGTCATTGGTGTCTTAGGCCGAGCAATGCCGTTGGTGGCGTTAATACTGTAAACCTAGAAACTTTCGCGGCTACTAACTTTCGCGTTTTGTCGATCGTCGGCATATTCGCGGCTACAAACTTTCGCGTTTTTACGAGGGGGTATCAAAAAGTTCGTGGACTGACCTGTTCATTTTAATATGCGTAATGCGATTGAATTATCTATTTTATCAGCTTAAACTACATTCAATTCTCTACTGAGAAACAAATAAAAAGTTGATTAAATGATTATATCAATACAATATTCTAACGATTTAAAATATGACCAACAGCCACCCGGCGCACTTTTATGACGTTACGACGTCATGAAACGTCAAAAACTCCTGTCACTCTTCGATCGTCTAAAGAATCCAAAACTCATAAACCTGGATTGAACTGCTCTATTGCCTACCAGAATACTTCGTTTTTACTTAAAAACCTTCTATTCATAAAAAAGTTCAGTCTGTTAGTGAAAGATTCGACAAATTCAATTATTCCAGCGCCAATAATCACACAGTACATGAAGTCTACCCTACTGATATACGCATCATTCAACCCTCATCGCTACATTTTTTTATACCATTTAAACAGATAAATTCATGATTTAATCTGATCTCAGTATTAGTGTATAATTGAGTAAAAGGGCAAATGCAACGGAATATCGATAGTCCGAGTGTAACGTCATGTCGAAACGTGCGCCGATGTCATAAAATTTGACAAAAAATCAGGCTACACAAAACGGTAAGTTTATAACGTCACGTCAGTAATCGTGACAACAGCGCTATAATATATACACCATAATGATGCTACATTCTTCATGTTTATGTCGACGGTTTTATATTTCAAATCGGATGACGATTCAAAGAATTATAGGGAAATGTGGGAGGTCAAGTGAATGATATTTTTTAAATGCGACGCGGAGCATAATTTAAGTTACCATAGTAACCGCCACATACTCGGAAAAAGTTAAATGAGTTGGAAATGTGCAAATCAATTCAAAATACGTTGTTTTAAAGAATGTGTGATTTTTATGGAATTCCCTTTACAACTAAACAAATGACAGGCACAGTCCATGAACTTTTTGATACCCACTCGTAAGTCTCCCTCGAACTCCGCGAAAACTAAGTCGCATAGTGACAAAATTATTGATATTATAACCTGTCACATACATTGCTTGTTTCGTATATAATTGCTTCTTAATGACAGTTCTCACCTTTGTTAAACCCCCTATCACTCTTTTTGATGTAAATAGTTACCTATTGTATTGTTAACTAACAATGCAAACAACGCTTGTAATGTTTTCACAGTTTAACACTATCAGTCCTTCAGTATTATGACATCATAAACAGGTGTACGGACGAAATCCCCCTCGGACAAAATCCCCTTCATGTCTTACAGAGAAAACGGACAAAATCCCCTTCATGATTTTTTCACCCGGACATAATCCCCTTCATGGTTTTATCAGGTCAGACAAAATCCCCTTCATTCATTTTTCAGGTCAGACAAAATCCCCTTCATACAGAATCCCCTCTGTTAAATTATTATACATATTAGTCTAACTCTTGTGTTTAAACTTGGTTGTATAGGACTAGATATGCCTGCTTTGTATAATGTATGTCTTCTTCAATTTTCTACGTCTTATTCCTGTATATTAGTAATATACAATCACAATACAATGATGTATTTGCTGCATTTATTTACAACCAGTACTCAATTCCTGGGAATATCTAGACCAAAAACATAATTGTTCTAGGAACAATAGAGTAGCATCATACCAGTATGATCATTTTTAAATATATAAATAATTATGTTTTTGGTCTTGATATTCTGGATAGCATCTTTTATTTCATATACAGTATAAACATAACAAGATAATGAATACAACACATATAATAGCACATTTTTACTCTTTGTTTGTCATGGTTTTCATACAGAATTGACAAACTGGTAATAATTAATGAAGAATGTTATTAATATTAAAGCACATTTATTTGTTTGCAAACAAATGCAAAGCAAGTTTTAAATTGAGTGAAAATTACATTGTTTGTTTTCAAATTAATGAAAACCGAGAAGTAATTAAAAAATCAAAGCATTGATAAAACATAATCAATTAAAGTTAATATTTACACAAGCAATACATAAATTATACAATAGTGTATTGTCTCCATTTAGTTACAACCAGTACTCAATTCCTGGGGATTTGCATACGTATCATACCAAAAAAAAGCAGAAACACCAATATTAAATGGTGATTTCCTTAAATTAATCCTTGTTCAGTACAGAAGTGTATCGTCATACCAGTACTACATTCCTGGAGTCATATTTACTTGTACATTTGTTTTTTTTTCCACAAAAAATTAGATTCTATTTGGATTTTAGCTTCACTTAAGGAATTATATTGTGGATTGGTCATAAGGGGATTTTACTATAAACCTTAAGGGGGATTATGTCTGAAGGGGATTATGTCCGATAAAAAAATAAATGAAGGGGATTTTGTCTGCCTAGGAAAAAGTATGAAGGGGATTTTGTCTGCCCTGGAAAAAGTATGAAGGGGATTTTGTCCGGGTAGGTGAAGGGGATTTTGTCTGAGGGGGATTATGTCCTACAATCAATAAACAACGCTATTTACACGCATGCACGTAGTATATTGAGTGTATTGTTTAACACTTTTTCAAGAGAAAATTGAGGTGTTTTCATTATTTTACCGTAATCATCAATGGCTTTTATTTATTAAAAGGCTATTGACCTAACGTTCCATATTTGAAAAATAGCACTTCTAAACCTGTCTTGTAAACGTCGTATCAAAATGATGAAATTCATTCAAAAACGAGAAACTTTCGCGTTTTTCTTGTCCTGGACATGTTCGCGGCTATTTACTTTCGCGGATTTTTTCAATCCGCGAACTCATCGAACTTAAATCGCGCGAAATAATTTCTAGGTTTACAGTAGTAAAATGTCCCTATCGAACTAGGTAATTGCTGAATGCATTGCAACACGGGGTACACTCGAAGGTTACCAAATATTCCAAAGTTGTTTTCACATTCTTTTAACGTTTATGTATTTATTTGTAATTCTCCATATCACACGAAATGAGCCACACTATTATTAAAATGAACCCTCGAAAGGCAACATGTTTAGACGCAATGCATTATTACGATTCGGTCGACGTTGGAAATCCACGTGTATTCCGTGTACCATTGTTCATTGTTGTGGCCATTTTGTGTGTTTTGGAACCATGGTAACGAGTATGCGGCGCGCACATATTTTGCAACTGGTTTAGAGTTACATATATAATAATATATCATGAAATGCATGCAAGTAATGCACAACACTAAACTAGCGATGAGATGCGCAGGTGACATCAATGACATGTAAAATTTTAACTTCACCGGGACTGTGCGTTTTGTTATAAACATGTTTCATCGCACGGTCTCACCGGATAACCTACGTTAAAATTACGTATATGACGGTATAAAGCATAGAATGATCGCGGACGAAAATTAAAAAAACGTCGTACCAGCAGTGACGTTAATTCAAGATGCTTGGACGCTGACCGGCGATTGTCTAAATAAAATATACACTCTATTTTGGATCATCCCTCGTATGTAGATATATCTTCGATGGACGTTTTAAAAGTACAAAGAACAGTGCTCTATAATGTTTATAGTATGTTCAAATTTCTTCAAACTTGACTATTAATCAGAACAATTCATCAAACATATTGTACCATAAATCGAACGCATAAATGTATGTCGTATAAAATGACATTGCTGTCATACGTCAGTTATAGATGTCTGTGGAAAATTTAACGTCGCGTCGGAGAAATCGTCAAATTAAACAACAAATTGTCCCTAGCCAAACAGCTACCAATTAACTGCGACCTAAATTAACTGCATCGAACGTTTGCGAAGGGCAATATAACATAATTTTGGTCATTTGATGACTCGTGGTTCAAATATTCCTACTGTTTTGTTCAGTTTTTATTGTTACCTTTTTACACTCGCCCGCCAAATGTCTGTAAATCATTTAATTTGACTAGTCTTTTTGTCTTTTGGCAGGGAGATTAAGATCTGAAACAGTATAATGAATGATAATTGCCTCTTAAAAACGTTACATGTCACTGATTGGGTTGTAAGAGTAGGTTAAACGCTTCCAGACTGTCAGTGGTACGACATGTTATCAATCAGACGATTTTTTGACGTTTCTATTTGAATGTTTGACACTTTCGAATGCTTTGTCAAAGGACCCTGGAAATGCATACCTTGGAGGGAGGCATATTTGGAGAATATAAAGTATTTGTATTATTCTAGTAGTGACTGACTGAGTGAGATTAAGTCAGAACATGTCAATTACGTACGGTCCGGGGTAGCCATTACTGAAGTTACTATGTCAACAGTGCCATTTTGTACGACATATCCTTGTTAATGCGTTCGATTCTTGGTACAACATGTAAAATGAAGTGTTCTATTTTTAAAAATGCACAGATTAAAAAGAATTGAACATACGATAAGCATTGTAGAGCACTATTCCTGGAATTCTTGAAACGCCCCTCGTATTTCTACATAAACTAGACATTTGCATACGACAATCATAACAAAAAACTACACAAACAGTAATAAATCAACCTTGTTGAATCAACAGTAATTGTCAAGGATAACACAACAAATGTTGTTTTTTTTAAACTTGTTTCCATATTGGTCATTGATTATAGTGCTGTATGACATAGGAATATATCACAGTTTGATAATACATTTCCTGGCTTAGAATGAATTTGATAAGACTTAAACATGATATTTCATAATATCTGTCCCCATTACAAACTAATGTAACAGGGAAAGAAAAATGTGCAACCAGACCGGGGCTCGAACCCGGGACCCTTCGCTTACAGGGCGAATGCTCTACCGACTGAGCTAGCCAGCTGCATACGCAAGTTTCTTCCCTATTAGTTATTAAATCCTATACACCCTGCTATACTAATGCTTGGTTTCGTCTGATATTGCCACATACCAAAAATCGACTAGCATTTTATTCAGTATATAACACGACAATGCTTGAAACTTGATTATTTGAACTTTGTTCTAATCTCTGAATTGACTGGTTGATTTCAATCAATACGGAATTATCAGACATAAAATCATTACCGACGTTAATGAGATCGAACTTATCAAAATTACTGAACGAGGAACATGTTTCATTTGTATTACAAACATCAGTAATAATATTCCACGACAATAAAGAGTGGTCAGGTATACTAGTTGGTGCTTACACCTCTATATCTCCGCAACTGTTAATCAAATCTGACAGTAAAGTCCTTAAAATACACCAATTTTTCATGAGGTGTAATGCAACAGTCAACAACAGATGAACCTTTCACAGAAACTGAAGTAAAAGTATAACAATCACCATTCCTACCATTTAACGTACACATATTAGTATTAATAAAAAAATCTATTAACAGTTCGCCATAGCGGTTTGTGCTAAAATCAATGATCCCACGCGGTGGTACATCATCGATTCCCGCAATAAAATCATTGAGCTCACCACACCTACTATTGAAATCTCCACAAATAAAAATATTCCTTTCATTCTGATACTGGTAAATATCTGTAATTAATTATCATAAAATGCATTCACGTCAAAACATCTATACTCGCAGGGTTTCAATTGACTGGTGCATTACAGACAACAATTTTTTTCTGTCACTTTCACGAACATCAATGAATTCTTACCAAATCAGATACAGAAACATACACTCAACAGATTTAAAAATGCACCAGTATACAAAATAACTGAATTTTGTCAAAATTATGTTCAGCTGAAATTAAAGAGTTTACAGTATCTAGGGTTTATAATCTGTTACGACAGGTTTATAATTAGGAATAACCCATCACTATTTAAAATTATTGTTTCATGCCTGTCTATTTTTGCAAGTTGTTTGGTGTAGAGTACTAGAACATTCAGCACTCTGTCAAGTAAAGCTGTAACGAGTATACCCCACAGCATAAAAACCATATCACTGTATACTTTATCGGATTACTAGAAAATAAAACTTGTATCCTTTATTGCTATTGAAAGCACACAGTATTGTCAAATCTGACCAAATTTATGACTCATGGTCATACTATATAATTCAATGTGCACTGCAATTGTGGGAAATCAACTTGTTAATACACAGTTTGTCATACTATATTATTAAATGAGAACTGCAACTGTGGGAAATCAACCTTTTTAATACACATTGTACACTAGTATACTTTCTTCGTAGCACATCAATGATAAAGGTACATTTCTTGTTGTTCGTCCATCATTGCACGATGAGGACCATGACTTCCTTCTACGAGATTGACTGGATTCTGTGTGTCCAGAGGTGGCTCAACAAACCGATCCGGGCACAAAAATAGCGACCACAAGTAGGACACTTGAACTTGGTGACTATAGTGGAGGTACTGGCTGACTTGGCCTTACAAATAGCACGCTTCTCCCTGGCAGCATAAAGAGGAGATTCTTTTGATACTTAGACACCTACAGTGATGCGATGACGCCAGTGGGGACAGTCAAGAGCATGGTTTTTCAAGTTTTCCACTTGATGTTCATTGTCTTTAGGGAATACTTCAGGGTGTCTTTGTATCTCTTCTTTTGTCACCCTACTGTTCTCTTGTCTTTCCTGATTCAAACTCACCCTATAGGATATACATTTCTTGAAATAGCCACTGCATTCTGGAAAAGAAAATTAATGCTTAAAGTAACAAAGGCTCTGCATCTCAATAGCCTAATGGTAAAACCTCTGCTTCAAGTGAGGGAGGTCCCTGGTTTAATTCCAAGCCATATGTCACCTACTGACGGCCCGACCTGTACAAAGCAATATATACCATTATAAAGTTAGGGGGGTAAAATTAATATGAACACATAAAGGCTATTGATGAAATGTAAGCATGGTTAAAAGCTTTATAATTTTTGTAATACTTCAACCATCAGAAATATGTACAGAAAGTGGCAAACAAGCAACAGTTATTGATCTCTGTATATACTTACATTATGTTTTAATCACAGAAAGGCTAAGAATCAGTAAACTCACCACATCAGTCTTTCTCAACAGTTTACTGTCGCCAAATGGTTAACAGTGACATTTCATCTTCTTTAGCTGAATCTTTACAACTTCAAAATATCGTTCATTGAACTTTGAACAATATGTCACATCTGAAGAGGAAAAATAATATTAAAGTATGTTCAGTAATGTATAGTGAAGATACCAGAATACATCTAAAACATAGCCAAAACAAAATCATTCTGTGGTTTCGGCAATCCTAGTTGCCGGCTGTAAAAATTCCATTGCTATTCTGCAGGAAGTTACAATGGAGCATTGGTTGCCTAGGCCTATAAATAAATAACATTTTAAAAGAACATGTATGCGGATGGTAGACTTGTCCAGGTGTGGAAGTCCAGTGTCCAGCTTGCAAAACATGGGTTTTTTAGTTTGCGGGCAAGTTAATTGTATCATCCAGCATACCAAAGTCCTTTTTTATCAAGAGATACCAAGCATGAATTCAAAATACTTTTGTGTGTGTGTGAAAATCCAACCTGAATCAGTTATAAAAAACGTAAGTCAACTAAATGAAATGACCGACTATCGCACTACAAACTTAATCATATCAGGCATGATTATTGATACGGGAACTGTATCTCAGGAAGTCAACTTAAGGTAAAGGATCAACAATATCATGCCAAGGCCTGAAAAACAATGAAAATCCAACCTGAATCAGTTATAAAAAATGTAGACAACTGAAAGAAATGACCAGCTATCACACTACAGACTTAATCATATCAAGCATGATTATCGATACAGGAAACTGTTACAGGAAGTAAACATAAGGGATGATATCAACAATACCATGCCAGGGCCTGAAAAACCATTAAAATCGAACCTGAATCAGTTATAAAAAATGTAAGACAACTGAAGGAAATGACTGACTATTACACTACGGACTTAATCATATCAGGCATGATTATTGATACCGGAACTGTATCACAGGAAGTCAACTTCAGGTGAAGGATCAACAATATCAAGCCAGTGCCTGAAAAACCATGAAATCCAACCTGAATTGGTAATAAAAAATGTAAGACAACTGCAGGAAATAACTGACTATCACACTACGGACCTAATTATATCAGACATGATTATCGATACAGGAAACTGTTACAGGAAGTCAACATAAGGGATGAGATCATCAATATCATTCCAATGCCTGAAAACCATTAAAATCGAACCTGAATCAGGTATAAAAAATGTAAGACAGCTAATAAAATGACCAACTACTAAGTATCGCACAACTGACTCAAACATACCGAGCACAATGATTGATACAGGAAACTGCATCATAAGGAGCCAACTAAAGGAAGTAGAATCAGCAAGTTTATGCTAAGAATTAGAAAAACCATGAAAATCCAACCTGAATCAGTTATAAAAAATGTAAGACAACTGAAAGAAATGACCAACTACTAAGTATCACACAACTGACTTAAACATACCGAGCACAATGATTGATACAGGAAACTGCATCATAAGGAGCCAACTAAAGGAAATAGAATCAACAAGTTTATGCTAAGATTTAGAAAAACCATGAAAATCCAACCTGAATCAGTTATAAAAAATGTAAGACAACTGACAGAAATGACCAGCTATCACACTACGGAACTAATCATATCAGGCATGATTATCATTACAGGAAATGTATCACAGGAAGTCAACATAAGGAATAAGATGACCAATATCAATCCAGTGCCTGAAAAACCATGAAAATCTGACATTTATCAGTCATAAAAAATGTAAGACAACTGAAAGAAATTACTGACTATCACACTACGGACTTTATCATAACCGGAATGATTATCGATAGAGGAAATGTATCACAGGGAGTCAACATAAGGTATTAGATCAACAATATCAAGCCAGTGCCTGCAAAACCATGAAAATCCAACCTGAATCAGCCATAAAAAATGTCAGACAACTGAAGGAAATAACTTACTATCACACTACGGACCTAATTATATCAGACATGATTTTCGATACAGGAAGTAAACATAAGGAATAAGATCAACAATATCAAGCTAGGGCTGAAAAACCATGAAATTCTGACATTAATCAGTTCAAAAAATGTAAGACAACTGAAAAATTACCGACTATCACACTTCGAACTTAATCATATCAGGCATGATTATTGATAAAGGAACTGTATCACAGGAAGTCAACTTCAGGTGAAGGATCAACAATATCAAGCTAGTGCCTGAAAAACCATGAAAATCCAACCTGAATCAGCTATAAAAATATAAAACATTTTTTTATTACGTGAATATAGAACGAGATATAGTTCTACGCGTAACAATTAGAATTCTTTATAGTTTTGTTAGATATTTCCTTTTAACAAGTTGTTTTCTTAGGAAGAAGCTTCATAATTATAAGTGTCTCCGAGGGTTGACATGTTCAGAAGAAAATGAATCCCTTTTTTCGAGAATACAATGTTATGCTTTATAATTTACTGGTATTTCATTTTTGTTTGTGAAATTTCTTTCGATCATCAGTGGTTTTATTACTATTACATTTCCAAAATCATATTTATCTAGACTAAGTGCTCGAGATTGGTAACCAATGGGGGTAACGTACGGAGTCGGAAGTGGATACACCGACTATTTCAATGGCCGTTTTACGTCGATTCGGTAGGTAAATCTTGACTTTTCATGGCTAAGTAAGGCGTTTGAAATAAAAACAAGCTGACGAAAGTACCCGGCCAGGTTTCTATTTTGCGACCCATTGTTGTTTTCCCTCCAAGCGCCTATAATTAAGCAGAACACTCGCGCCAAGTGCGGTTTTGGTTACAGATACCTTGATTATTGAATATTTGTATCTGTAATGTTTCCTATTTCTCCCGATTTTCATGGTTTATGGATTGTATATGGGCCTAGTTTCATTACTTATATGATTATAAGTATACATGTGCAAAAAAAATTGCGATGCCATAATATATTGAGGCAAAACACACAAAAGATCCGCTTTGATACCCCAGATTAGTGCCGTTTGGGGCAAACACCCCTGACAAGTAAGAAATGTGGTACATGTATAATAAAAACATAATGCGACTTGATCATTAACTGAATATTACGCGCAAATGATAAAAAACGTGCATTGTGAATACTAGATAAGTTTATATAATGCAAAAACAGGAATATGTTTTCAAGCTATACACATGTATCTACTTGCCATACACATTAAATCTGCCACTGAGTTAAATTTTAAATTATATATTCACAATGTTTATGGTTATTCTAAGAGTGTTTTGTATTTGCAGCACAGCCCGTAGACTGATCACCTGATGTAGTTGATGCTGCCTACTAAACCTACATACAACAGTGGATTCAATGATAGGACCATGCATTTCAACGATTAAGCAGTTGACAATGACATTGATGATGGAGTTCGACAGAAAGTGTGAAATTATATACTAACATGAGAAATATCAAATAAAAACCCTTAAAAATCCACTTTGTTTTGATAATAAAATCTACATGCTTGTGTGTGAGAACATTCACGGTGTCGACCCGTATTGGCACCCTCTCTGTGCAAAACAATAGTTTTTGACGACACAAGTCGACAGGAGAGGTACGAAAACCTACGAGTTTGCCAAAGATACAGAAAGTCTTTGAACCAATTAGGCCTCTGAATGCTTTAAATATTACAACTTTCATGAAATAATATCAAAAACAGCCTACTTTCCGTTTCGTTGTAGCACCGGAACCCTCTCTATTCTGGCACCGGCACCCTGTCAGTGCTTTAGTTATTGTGAGCACAGCGAGGATTCCCGTGCCAATCAGCTGAACCACACAGAGAGAATGCCGATGCCAGAACAAAACCGAACGTAGGTACTTTACGTAATTTAATACAATACAGCGTTTTGCAGACAGTGTGCAAATACGGGTATGGGACACCGGGGCAAGTCAGAACGGTCCTTTGTTTTTAACGAGGGCTTCTCACAAATTCTGCAATTGTACCAACTAAATACGTATGTTTATCAAGCATGGAATCTACTCACATAATATAGACGCACTTCATAGACTGGGCGATTGGTTATCAAAATATGAGCGTCCATATGGACGGGGCAAATCGGAACACGGTCGGGGTTAAGATGGAAATACTTTAATCATACTCTGTCTTGTCCTGTATCAACTCCCACCGGACAGGTTCCTATTCACTGTAGTAGTAGATACTCATTGGAACAAAATACAGCAATCCCTGACGTATTCGGATACTCACCACCACGGAACTCAAGTAAAGCCACCCTTTTATTTGAAACAAATATAACTACTCACACAACCACTTAATACATACATATCATATCCAATTTTGGTAATAAGCACATCAAACTAAAGCCACACTATGTCCTACGAATATTTACAACCACTGGATACAGCCGAACAATGTCGTTAACGGTAGGTTGCCACCCTAGAGATCAGTTTTATTAGTCCCTATTTTAGTTGTTCGTTCTTGCCACTGTCGCATACACACTCACATGCTAGCTCTAAAAATATACAACTTATGTACTCACCACCATCAATTACAACCATATCAGGTCCAATAGGGTGCTCAAAACCACATAGAACAGTCACCCCGAGGCTTGGTACAACTACAACCATACCAGACTCGAAGGCGTCTCACACCAACCATATACTACCCGTTTTTTAACATCAACGCGTTCGGTTTTGTTCTGGCACCGGCATTCTCTCTGTGTGGTTCAGCTGATTGGCTGTGCTCACAATAACTATAGCACTGAGAGGGTGCCGGTGCCAGAACAGAGAGAGTTCCGGTGATACAACGAAACGGAAAGTAGGCTGTTTTAATGTTATTTCATGAAAGTTGCAATATTAAAGCATTTAGGGGCCTGATTGGTTCAAGGACTTTCTATATCTTAGGCACACTCGTTGGTTTTCGTACCTCTCCTGTCAACTTGTGTCGTCAAAAACTAATGTTTTGCACAGAGAGGGTGCCAATACGGGTTGACACCGTGAACTGTTCTCACACATAAGCATGTACATGCTATTATAAAAAAGTGGATTTTTAAGGGTTTTTATGCCCCCGTATCGATAAATCGGGAGGCATATAGTAATGCACCTGTCCGTCCGTCCGTCCGTCTGTCCGCGCCAACTAAAGATGTTTGTCTGGTAAATTATTTGTCAAAAACTTGTTTAAGTGGTAGTTCTGGTTTATGTGGTTTAGCCCTTAAACAATTGTCCAAGTTTGTCAGAATGCTTATTGAGTGGTCCCGGTTTATATCAGGATCATTTGTACTTACAACCTTAATTATGGACGCCAAGTTATGTCCATTATATCGGACTCGTTTGCTGCATTAGTCTCCCTTACTCCAAGCACTATTTTCACATTTACGCTCTACTGCTCTCTGTCTTATCAGTGTAGGAGCTCGCAAATACCGTATGTAAACCACATGTTGAGAACTCGCTAGTTTCCAATTTAAACCTTCTTACAATCTAGTAGAGGTTTAAAGGGCTGACAGCATTCTTTCTACAAATGTCTAAGAATGATATTTATTGAGCGATATAGCTTTGAGTCGAAAACTGGAAATGATTATAGTATAATGATGGTAAAAACTTTCATTGTTATTAAAAGGTTAGATCAAATAAAAATTAAAACGGCAACAAACAGAAATTTTACCGATTTAAAGTAACATAGGTTACAATGTTGCCATCAACGTTTACACCATATCAAACATGCTTTTTCTAATGGTGTTAATTTGAGGTACTAGTATGTGTCTTAAACAACTTGTTAATTACAGCAGTTGTTAATGGTATCACATATATGTATAAAATGTATATGTGGATGAGGATTAATATATAAATATAAACTTTATACTGTATTAATACTTATCTATCAACAATTTGATATCGAGTTGTGACAAAATTTGTCAATACATATATATCACTGTCACTTTCGCAAACTGGGCATGTCATCTCGTTAACATCAAACATAACCTTTTCCAGTGTTTATTCTTTTCACTGTAATATGTGGATATAACATTTACAGAAAAAACACATAAAATGTATGATGTCAGCGCAGCCGCTCGAGCAATTTAATTTTGTAAATGCCTACTAATAAACTGTTCAAAGTCACTATGGACAATTTTAAAATCTTATTTTGGTAGCTATTGTATTTCCGGTGTGCAATAAATTCAATAGATTTATATTAGATAGCAGTAAACTGCCACCAGTAAATGCCTTTGCATGAAAGTTCACTGATAGTTTACCTTCTGTCAAGGACAGATGCCCTTCACTATGGTATGAAATCAATAATAATCTAAATAGTGTTTTTGTAGAATTAATTACTTACACATTGTAGAGAGTCACGGGTACCAAAATCTCTCGACACCGCCATATATCGGCCGTAACTTATTTTGGCTAAAATACTGTCATAAAAATGCTGAAGTTGACAAAACAATTTTATCTCATATTTCAATGTAAAGTGCAACCTATATCTTGGCCCCAATATATAATTGTACTAGGACTCTCTTTTGGCTTATAGGCAGGACTTTCATGTTTTTCCAATGACAATCTTAAAAATGGTCTTTTAGCGTGTGCAAGTGTGTGTTATGTGAGTGTGAATGTAAAACTGAGACATCTCCATCAATCAAAAGTATAACGGAATATCATAATGATATAAATAAAGCTTATGAAATGTTTTATGTCGAATATAAGGATATTGAAACGCCCCGATAGTTTGATAACAATTATTTGTAAATCTTTGAAAAACAGTAAAGAGAACACAGATATTAAACGCTTGAATGCGAACGTAACTTTTGAAACTTCAAAGATAATTATAACTAGCGCATGAATATTAAACATGGCAACTATAAGTTCTTTGCAGATGGTCAGTCTGTTAATCTTTATAAAAAGGGAACTGGCAGAAAAAGTAAGTAAATAATCTGGCCTTGGAAAAAATGAAAATATATAATCTGGTCTTGAAAAACAGTTAATAAATAAACTGGCCTCACTTTCAGCAAGTTTACAAAAAAACATAGTATCCTTCTGCAGACGTATGTAAAATAAACGTCTGCTATAGAGAGGATACAGGTAGAGGGAATTCCAAACACTGATTGGCGAATTGTTTATCTCGGGCTACGTCACGTCGACAAAATACAGGTTATTTTTAACAGACGATATTTCTACGGATATAGATCTCTATTTAGTCTGGCTACCGACCAGATAATTTCTTTATCATACAAAATGTTTCCATTCAGTATCAAAGCATTTTGAGACTTGGCTGAATTATCTGGTCTGGTGAAATCTGCCAATGTTTTGAAATATGATACTCCCTATTGTGACAGCACAGGAGATAGTGAAAGTTTTTATATCTAATTTAGCTGTCAAGACTAATCTCTAATTAATGATCTACTGGCCAACTGTATTTCTCTCAAGTATTTTTCTTGAGGTGTGTTTCAGAATGGGTTTGAGAAAAGAACAAAGTTAATACTTTCCAATCCCGACAGTCAAGCCTTTGCAAACAGCTTGGAACCAGATCAGACACCGAGTTACTCGGCCGAGTAACTCGGAGTCTGTTCAGGTTCAAAGCTGTTTGCCACTCAGCCGACATTTCTTTCAAATTAAGTAAATTGGTAGAAATTTAAAGTCGAGCAGACGACAATTCAAGATGACGACAATTTACCCGGCAGGACACGGGTTAAAACATTAAAATTAGAAAGTAGTGATATTTAACACATTACCACACTGATATGTGTAGTATTTGAAAACATTGTGGCAAAGTGAGAAATTGCTCCTACGGGAGCAACAATTTCTTCCTTCGTCATAATGTTTTCAAAGCTTTTCAAATTCAAATCAGTAGCAAACTAGTATCCAGATCTGTTTAACTGTCGCGTATATGCGGTGATTGGTTAAAGAGACAGACATGCTAAATTAAATTAAATCCTATTTCTACACTTTTAGTTAGTCAAATCAATATTATTATCAATTCATTACTAACTGAAAACGTAGAAATACCATTTAAATTTAATTTAGCCTGTCTGTCGTTTAAACCAATCACCACATATCAAAAAATGTCATGAAGCCCAGTTTAGGACACTGTCTTCATCTCTCAGTCTCATTGATTCAAACTTTTAGAGTTATTGGCCCTTTGAATTTAGAAACCAATGGTTATATAATAGGATATTGTCCATGTTTCACTGGTCTGATTTGATTGAAACAAGCACTATAAGTAACACCGTCAAAAAAGGCTCACAAAATTGAAAATGAAGTAAAATGATGTGCATCATCCTGTTATTTGTCCCCATTCACATACTAAGTTTCATGCACAAATATGACTTCGGACACCCATTGCTACACAATTTGCTTATAGAGTTTTATTTTAAGTGTTGGGGCCGTAAAACGTTGCCCCGACTTCATCTCAGTGTTGTTATATTTCTCTGGTCCTTCGGGATTAATGACTCCAATACTTTGTGTTGAGAATTGAATACCACTCAAGCCGGTGCTACGAGGCGTGAGAGATGTTGCACTTTCCATAATCTCTCATGAACCGACTCAATAAAAACGAGCTATTTTTGGCTTTATTGTTTGGTTTGGTTGCTCTCGAGGGATCAACTTTATCCAGATTTTTATGATTTTCTTACAGCCCTGCTAAGAAAAATCTGGATAAAGTAGATCCCTCGAGAGAAACCAAATTTTAACCCTTTGGTTCCAACTAAGTAAAAGAACACACCCTTGTATTGTCCATATACAAGTTTCTTTCTTAGATGACACTGCACCTAAATTGCTAAGTCTTTTTTTTCGGTTTTCTCACAACAAAGCTCAAAATGGAAAAAAATATATGCACCATCCCCTTATTTGCTCCATTCACATACCAAGGTCTGATTTGTTTCCAAGCTGTTTTCCACTCAGCCAATATTTATTCAAAATTTTATGTAAATTGAAAAAATTAAAGTCAAGCAGACGATATTTCAAGCAGACGACACTTTATACAGCAGGATAAGGGTTAATCCTCTGGAATAGCTTATGTGCAGTCTGAGTTGGCTGCTAAAATTAATATATTTTTTCATCTTTACTTCTCTAAAACGCTCGATGGACTGTACAGAACTCCAGTCTGGAAAAGTCAATGGTTTATATTTAGTGGAAGAAGGGTAAAGTATCCCTGCACTGAAAACAAATGTAATCAAGCACTTCATGTGATAAGCGACAAGAGGGTGTAATTAATCACACCATGGGTTAACAGGTGTTCAGAAATTCTTTCGCCAGAATATAGGCGACAAGCATACCGCATTTTACCAGTCCCTTGATTTCAGCACCAAAGAAAAGATAACTCATGAAATCAAAGGACGGTAGCCAGTCTAATCTCTATTATAACATGGACTTTTCTATCAGAACTAAAATTGCACTTTGTAAAAGAAAATAAACAAAGGAGCTCTTAATTACAGATTCTAGATAGGTATCTCAAAGCCAAAACAGTAACAGCAACGTTACATGCAAAAAGGTATTTAAAATCATGCTCTTGAAGTTTTCCCGACCGGTATATGTAAATTGATGATTTATAAAATAATTCAATATATGACACAATCAAAAATAATCATAATTTCATTTTACTAACGACACGTTTCCCGTTCGATAATGGTGATTGGGCCATTATCGAAAGTCATCAACATAAAGAAACAAGCAACGCATGAATTCTCAGACTGAACTTGAATTCAACCATGCTTGCACTCCTCAAAAACATATTCGGTAACCCTGTAAAGTGCCATAAAATGTTAAAATTTCTAAATTTAAATCACTAAAACGGCACGTGCGCATTGCACATGCACGTATAATGCCCTGTTGATAATGACGGTTATTCATCTTTATTTAGCTATACATTTTGCATAACCAAAAGCTATCAAAAAGAACCTAGATAATCTTCATTCTCAGCGCTGTATGGAATGAGTAGTCACGAAAAGGGAAATGGTGCGCACGTGCCGCTTCAGTTATATCAAATTTTGTATGATCGATTCAAATCGGTTTTCCCAGTAAGCACTCGGTTAGGTCATATTTGCTTAAATTTTATTTTGAAAAATACGAAATTTAAACATTTTATGGCACTTAACAGAATGACCGATTATGTATTTTGAGGATTGTTTACAATAATTCCGGGATAATAATTTTAGTTTCATCTTTAGAATTTTGTTGAAAATTTCTAGACTGATTCAGTTTTCAGACTGATTTTACTTTCTGTTATTTTATAGTTGTCTGCGCTTCGAAGGCTGAATATCACCAAGCAAAAAATTATAATGATTGATATTTATGCCATTGAGTACGCTTATTTAGACTAGTATAGACTTTTCAGTAAACACCCATAAACAACACGGCTAAAAAAAGACACCTTTAACGGTGTTCCGGTGTTCATCTTTCATCTATAGTAAAGTTTGAATCCAAATTACATACATGTAGAGTGCAGTATTATATCTTTCTTTTTTCATATGCACTACGAGCATAATCCGTGTTGCCAATGAACTCATAAGTCAAATGATAGATCAAATATTCTGTGAAAATAAAAATTTGGCCTTCTACACATATATTTGTTCTGAGAATTTATCAATTTATACTATTGTAGTTTGTAGCTAAAGATAAATGCCAGGATGAAAAATGCATTTTCTACCTCTCTGTAAATACACAATTAGCTAGACTAGCTACTAGTCTGATAATAATTCATTATAACCAACTGGTCACATTTTATTTTCTGTCTCTGATACAGAGTATCAGACTAGTATAATGCGACTCAGCCCAAGAAGTTTGATTGGCATTTATTACTTCTTAATGGCCCTTGTAAAATTCCCTTGAAAGATGCAATAATTAGATAACAGGATTCTGACCAGTGATTGATTCACTTAATGGCCTCCCTTGAATCCAGTTTGAACTCTGATAACAGATTGGGAGTTATAATGCATTTCGATTTTAGAAAAAGACAAGTACAGTACTGTGAATTGTTGTTTTTTTTGCAGAATTATACCCCTTTTTTGGATTTAGAAAATTTGCGTTAAGGTTTTGCGTGCAAGTTTCTATCTCTGCAACCACTGAAGGGAATGGCTTGAAACTTCACACACTTGTTCACTGTGAATATCTAAGCTGATAGGGACAGGTCCCATAACTGTGAATCGTTTTTTTTTTCAGAATTATGCCCCTTTTTGGACGTTATTTTTCACTCCACTATCAAAGCCTTTATCATACTATAAAGAACTTAGATTAGTCGAGCGCTGCTGTCCTTCCGACAGCTCTTGTTTTATAAATATGATATATAGTATATATATGTGCTAATTATTATATTATTTATCGAATTAATTGGGCACTTCCGTCTTTTATGTCCCACTTTTTAATTTAACAGTATGTAAATATCTACAATATTTAAAAAGATTTTTCTAGAATACCAAAATACATTCAATAAATTTTATACACAGATTCAATTTACAACAAATCTCCACCTTGGAATGGAGTCATGCTTGGTCAGACTTGTGCTACAATTATACAGTTATTGAATCTTAACGAGACCATCAGGGATCACCTTGGCAATAATCTTCTTGGCAATAACCACCTGACACTGATTTATAACACCGCAACTTTTTGAGGTGTAAACGAACGCATTAAACCAGTCGGTTAGTGTCCAGGCAGAAAAGATGTGGTACATTTTATGTGAAATTGCTATCGAAGTGGGCTTATGTGTAGTGACTTAAAATAAACACTCTAACCGACTGAAACCAGTCTAACAATTAGCAAGCGGTTAAGGTTGGAAGATAACAATTGCGATGTTTCCAAATTTTTTATTGGGGGAATCAAGCTTCTTCAAAATTAAATCAGTTGATCAGACGCATTTTTACCATTAAATCATGGCCAATTTGTATCTTCTATTACTGACTAGTCTGGCTACCGACCAGATAATTTCTTTATCATACAAAATGTTTCCATTCAGTATCAAAGCATTTTGAGACTTGGCTGAATTATCTGGTCTGGTAAAATCTGCCAATGTTTTGAAATATGATACTCCCTATTGTGACAGCACAGGAGATAGTGGAAGTTTTTATATCTAATTTAGCTGTCAAGACTAATCTCTAATTAATGATCTACTGGCCAACTGTATTTCTCTCAAGTATTTTTCTTGAGGTGTGTTTCAGAATGGGTTTGAGAAAAGAACAAAGTTAATACTTTCCAATCCCGACAGTCAAGCCTTTGCAAACAGCTTGGAACCAGATCAGACACCGAGTTACTCGGCCGAGTAACTCGGAGTCTGTTCAGGTTCAAAGCTGTTTGCCACTCAGCCGACATTTCTTTCAAATTAAGTAAATTGGTAGAAATTTAAAGTCGAGCAGACGACAATTCAAGATGACGACAATTTACCCGGCAGGACACGGGTTAAAACATTAAAATTAGAAAGTAGTGATATTTAACACATTACCACACTGATATGTGTAGTATTTGAAAACATTGTGGCAAAGTGAGAAATTGCTCCTACGGGAGCAACAATTTCTTCCTTCTTCACAATGTTTTTAAAGCTTTTCAAATTCAAATCAGTAGCAAACTAGTATCCAGATCTGTTTAACTGTCGTGTATATGCGGTGATTGGTTAAAGAGGCAGACAGGCTAAATTAAATTAAATCCTATTTCTACACTTTTAGTTAGTCAAGTCAATATTATTATCAATTCATTACTAACTGAAAACGTAGAAATACCATTTAAATGGCAACGTGTAAAATATGGAGTGGAGTCCTGGAGTGGAGTGTTGGAGTGGAGTCTGGAGTCATATCTTGGAGTGGAGTCTGGAGTCAATATTTGGAGTGGAGTCTGGAGTCAAATGTTTGATTTGGAGTCTGTCTTTATAGATTTGGGAAAAAATTTGTTCTGAAGAAAATCAATGCGAATGCCTTCCTTACAAACCTAAAATGTTGAGATAATAAAAGCACATAACTGCATTCCTTAAAATGCTAGAGCTACTTACAAATTTGCTTTTTTGTACTTCAGCTTCTGTTGAAGATATTGAATTTTTCTGTCCTATCCGATTAAGGAACGCAGGTATGCATCCAACTTTCTAATTTTAGAAACACATTTGAATAAACCATGGCGACTAAATATATAAAAATGAACATGAACATTTATATGTTTTCATAAGGAAATGAAGGGAAAATGTAATGTTTTTTTTTAAAAAGAGGTAAACTCGTAAAATACGTGCATGAATGTAAAATGTATGTCAAGAATATAACTGCAGTAATTACTGTCATTTTATCATTGCCTTCTTATCAGGTCATATTTTTCAAATTTGAGCTCCTATTTAGGTGAGGTCAAACTAATTAATTGAAAGTCTCAAAGGTCCTATTTGAAAGTGTCAGATATTTCTCCCAAAGGAAGATCAGCAAGCATCTGGTAATTAATTCAAGAACTACGAAAGGTACTTTGATTTTAAACTAAACACTAATTTTATGGTTACAATGGCTGGTTAGTACTTACAGTTGTACTAACTAGTACTTACAGTACTATAAGTACAAACAAAGTTTCTTATAAAACATGCATTATAAATGCATAAAGTACGACGAAAAATTTGATGATAATCGTCAAAACTTAGCGTTTTTGAAATTTAGGATTTACTTGAAAATTGATCATATATTGATTTTAGATCAGAAGGAAGTATAAGTATGGTTCCTATCAACCCTGACTTCAGACTCCACTCCAAAATTTGACTCTAGAGACTCCACTCCAAATACTGACTCCAGACTCCACTCCAAATACGACTCCAGGCTCCACTCCAAGACTCCACTCCAAGACTCCACTCCATACTTTACACAGTGCCCATTTAAATTTAATTTAGCCTGTCTGTCGTTTAAACCAATCACCACATATTAAAAAATGTCATGAAGCCCAGTTTAGGACACTGTCTTCATCTCTCAGTCTCTTTGATTCAAACTTTTAGAGTTATTGGCCCTTTGAATTTAGAAACCAATGGTTATATAATAGGATATTGTCCATGTTTCACTGGTCTGATTTGATTGAAACAAGCACTATAAGTAACACCGTCAAAAAAGGCTCACAAAATTGAAAATGAAGTAAAATGATGTGCATCATCCTCTTATTTGTCCCCATTCACATACTAAGTTTCATGCTCAAATATGACTCCGGAGACACATTGCTACACAATTTGCTTATAGAGTTTTATTTTAAGTGTTGGGGCCGTAAAACGTTGCCCCGACTTCATCTCAGTGTTGTTATATTTCTCTGGTCCTTCGGGATTAATGACTCCAATACTTTGTGTTGAGAATTGAATACCGCTTAAGCCGGTGCTACGAGGCGTGAGAGATGTTGCACTTTCCATTATCTCTCATGAACCGACTCAATAAAAACGAGCTATTTTTGGCTTTATTGTTTGGTTTGGTTGCTCTCGAGGGATCAACTTTATCCAGATTTTTATGATTTTCTTACAGCCCTGCTAAAAAAAGAAAAATCTGGATAAAGTAGATCCCTCGAGAGAAACCAAATTTTAACCCTTTGGTTCCTACTAAGTAAAAGAACACACCCTTGTATTGTCCATATACAAGTTTCTTTCTTAGATGACACTGCACCTAAATTGCTAAGTCTTTTTTTCGGTTTTCTCACAACAAAGCTCAAAATGGAAAAAAAATTTATGCACCATCCCCTCATTTGCTCCATTCACATACCAAGGTCTGATTTGTTTCCAAGCTGTTTTCCACTCAGCCAATATTTATTCAAAATTTTATGTAAATTGAAAATATTAAAGTCAAGCAGACGATATTTCAAGCAGACGACACTTTATACAGCAGGATAAGGCTTAATCCTCTGGAATAGCTTATGTGCAGTCTGAGTTGGTTGCTAAAATTAATATATTTTTTTCATCTTTACTTCTCTAAAATGTACAGAACTCCAGTCTGGAAAAGTCAATGGTTTATTCACGCCGGTCTCGAGACCGGCGTGTGATATGGGATAGGTAAGAAATTTTGCCCATGGGGAGATGTGTTTGACGTCACTGGTTAATTTATGCAGAATGGATATATGCCAACTAACCCGTACCGGGCCGGATAACTTGATGGCTAGAGTTAACGTTCATTTTATACGAGGGTTGCATGCTGTTGTTTCGGTTCTAAAAAAAGTAATAAAATATCTTTCAATAAATAGATTGTCGATTTGCCTGGTTGGCAAAAGCGAACGAGCGGCAATTATCACAAAATTCAGTCATTTTCTATTTCAAACAATTAATTCATTTCTACAAGGTCTTTCATTTGAAAGACCTTGATTTCTAGTGCAATATTAATGTTTTTACATCATATTAAAGCTGTTGGAAATGAAAACTATTGAAATCCCGCAATGAAACTATTGAATCACATTCTAAAGATGTAAAAATCACATATTTCAAGTTTGTTTTTGTGTTTAGTCTCTAGGCGAGTGTTCAAACATGAAATGTCGTCAGTAAATATTGAACCTAGAATTTCGGAGATGTAATTCGCGATTCACAAATTTTATAATGATATAAATAATAAGCTCAAAGTAGTTTCAAAATATGAATTTCAAGCGCTTTCTTTTGATATAAAAATGATTAAAATCAACCAAGAAATAAAACAGTTATTGATCAATAAAAAAATTGGCGGCTCTGTTCGCATATTTGTTTTGGTTTCTTTCTGCCAATAAGCAGTTGAAAACCCTAACAAGTGCGTGCGACGTCATTGCGCACCATCAAGAAATAATTGTTAAGAGTTTAAAGTATTTAATTTATTACCAAATTAAACAAAAACAAGGTATGTCAAGTTGTCACAATTTCATACTCCAGTATTTAATCATACCATGACAAAAGACAACTTTTGAAATCCCCCATGAAAAGCCAAGCACAAAACACACGCCACGACAAGTTGACGTAAGCCGACTAAGCGGTCTTAGTTTTTTCATGAAAAAGTATGGGTCGACAAGAGCAACCGTAACAATTAAGACCGCCTATGTAAATTTTTCGCAATAATCAATGAATCATATTATACTCCGGTATATAATCCTACAGTGATAAATTAAGATTAGCAGTCTAAATTTCTATTTTTCATGAAACAAGAGGAACCGTAGAAATTAAGACCGCTTATGTCAATTTGTCGCAATAATCAATTAATCATATTATACTCCGGTATATAATCCTACAGCGATAAATTGAGATTAGCAGTCTAAATTTCTATTTTTCGTGAAAAATTATGGGTCGACAACAGGAACCGTAGAAATTAAGAACACTTATGTCAATTTATCGCAATAATCAATGAATCATATTATACTCCAGTATATAATCCTACAGTGATAAATTGAGATTAGCAGTCTAAATTTCTATTTTTCATGAAAAATTAGGCAAACCGGAAAACCTGGGGCGGACTCATGGACTGGACTCGTGGACCGGACCCGTGGACTGGACTCATGGACCCAGATATTTGGACTCCAAACATGAGGTCATTGACCTTCTTTCAGGTCACCCACTTCTGGATGTAATATTGTAGTGTTCAACAGACAGGCTGTAGACATGTCATCACTCTGTACCCATGGGAGTTCAAATGGTCTGTTTCTGTTCTGAGTAAACATCTTCATGAGATACTGAAGTGAATTTCTGTAGAATGTTGAAGTATTAAACTCAGTAATAAATTCTTTACACTTTCACATAGGTAAATACTGATATCTTCTTTTTTTTTTTTTTTTTTCAAACAAATTTACCAATCAAATATGCTGGGCGTTAGGATCATAGTTAATAAATTATAATTATCCCTTGTATAAGTTGATATAAAAGTAGTACTTGTTTACCAAAGCCTTACTACCAAAAATCTTACTGGGGCTAAAACCCGGGAATTTTTATGTCAGAGGGAGACAAAAGTATTGTCACAAACGTAACATTTTGAACTTGGCATGCTATTTACCAGGTAGGCCTACTATAAATATGGAAGTTAAATCCACTAATAAGAATCACAGATGCATGTAGGAAGAATTAAAATCAAAGTTTCAACTTTGTATTTAACTTATGTCTATTGGTTGAATACATTTAAAGTATATTGTCCTTCGAAGTAATTGCTTTAAAAACATATTTGTACCATGAAAAGAAATGAATATTTTTAATACAAACTAGTAAAAGCAAATAAACAGTCAAACATATGAAGTGCAACATCATTTGGGACCTGCAATATTGGCTGTTGATTTGAGGTTGTTGCTATACAGAGGTTAAATTATGAATACATATCATCTTAGAAAAAGTTTGAATGTGTTGTTATAGAGAGGTTATTATTTTGCAGTGAACTCTAGTGAGGTTGTACTGAATATTTACTCCTGTCATTGGACCATTGAGCTTAATCTCCCTGGGAATTGTAGTTATATCACACCTTAACATTGTTCAGGAACTTTATATAGGGGTCATCAAAGGGTAATTCTAATGTCTAATTGATGTAAATAACTCCCTTGGACCAGGAAGACAGTTATACAATCATTCATAGATTTCAATAAGACCCAATTCGAAATTGTTGACTAATTTTATTTTGTTGGAATATTTATGAAATTGCATTAAGTTGATCAGCATGGTATAAAGAAATGTGTGACCTCAAGTTCCTGCAAATGATATTCTACATGTTCATCATTATGTTGTGTAGCAAACCCTTCTACGTTTTGTATACATGAAATAATCACAAAGACTTATGCATCGATGTGTTGCTCCTAATATTTAAAAGGACCGCTGTCAGCAAACATCTTGGGTATTTATTAAAATAATCTGGAATGATATTGTGTTCAATCTTAAAACACTTGTACCACCAATAGTCAATTTAGTTATTTAGTCATTTATATAATGCTACTGGCCAAGAGCAAATACCATATTAAGATTCAAAAAAAAGCGTTCCCTTTAAAACTGTGACAGTTATTGGATTAATTTGTCTACTTGGGAATTTATGTATAGGTTATAGATCATATATTAGATTTATAAACAAATTAGAGCAAGGGAGCGCTAGCGACCCGCAGCTCTAATTTGTTTATAATTCTAATATGTGATATATAACCGGCTTATAGTTTACCCGCCAACTTTTGGTGAGCTTTCCAATGCTTTTGTATGCAAACAATAGCATTCCATTTATTGAGAATTGAGAGTGAAAAGGTGTTAAGGTGTTTCAGCGCTTTTGGGTGGGAGTTTAAAAATCGCAGTCACTTGGATGTATTGTAAGCATCTGACAACCAAGATCAAATAATACAAAATGCTTAAAATTGATTTTTCAGCATCTTCCCATGTCTTAAAATTGCGAGTGTACTGACTAGTTATTACTATTATATACTTTTAATGAAAATACAGAAACACTCTTAGCTCTATTCCTACGGATGATATATTCCAAATGATATTAAACACATAATCTAGCGAGTTGGTTACGATGTATTTAAAACGTAGTTCTATGCGCCCATATCAAACTTATTCAATAGTTTTAAACAGTATCCCAAGAATTTAAGAGGACGGTTCTTTTGCATTTATTCCTGCAGAATACAAACTAATACATGCAGAAGTACCCCAATTAAACTGTAAGCGCCTTGAAGTATGCACTTTTAAAAAAAATAGAATGATCGTGAAATCTGAATACAACGGATGCAAAACGTTGATTATTTTTGTTACCTCCCCTGTTTTCAGCATTTCTGAAATCACTAAAAGTGTAATAAAAATAAACTAACCGAGCAATTGTCATGAAATATTGCATGATACTTCAATATTTGTTACTCTACTTGTTGTATGCATGAAACCAGTATGTCGTTCAACGATTTTTCATATTAAACTCAAAAACGAAAATTAACATATTTTAAAATAGTATTTAAAAAATCAAATATCTTGCACAGTATAACATAAAAATTACAGTTTGGTTCCTTATATACGAACGTTTATGTATACCAAATTGATGAGGATTAAAGCAAAACATTTTCGGAAAATCACAATTATCAGTTTTTAGGGGTTGTCCCCAAAATCCAAGAATATCTTAAAAAACTAGCCGAGCAAAATCGTTGGGATTTTCCAGAATGGTTGTCGTAAATGTGTTCTTCATAAATATAACAGGTTTTATATACATTTTACAGAAAAATCCAACACCGGTGAATCACCTTAAGCAGATTATAAATTGCTGATAGAATAACAGTAAAATTATGAGAGTAGGCGGGTCTAGTTTTCCATATTAGGAAACAGCCAAATAGTCCTAATAAATGGATTTACTAATATTTATTATGTCCATTGCACAAATAAATGAATAAGTGGTCCAAAATTTTGAAAATCCCTGGCTTTTGATTGGACAAAGAAGTAGGGTGAACTATAAATATTTATGTAATTTGGAAATATTGAAGCAGCTCTCTAAATCAAGAGCTCATGCAGGCACAAGGAGAAAGTTAATTCAAAATGTAATATTCTTAGTCAGTTTTTTTAACTTTTCTCAGTTGATTGTCTTTATTTAACTATAGATAGTTTCTTGTGAAATAATTGATTTAAAAATTATGTGCATAAAAATAAATAAGCATTGCAGGACAGACTGTATATAAACTGCAAAATTTAATTCAAGCAGATGCATATTTAATCCTTGCCAGTGAACCATTGACTTAAATCCCTCTGGGATTTGTAATCACTGGCTCTTAGACAGACATGTCCCTGGTATCATTTGCTGACCTGTAAATTGTTCAGCTGAACTTTTTATAGGAGTTTGTGTAGGGATAATTCTAAGGTCTAACTTTATATCTCCCTTGGGGTTTTCTGCTGACAGATATACCGCCTTAAGTGTCCATACTCTTCAAATATTATTCCAGAAGGACATAACCTTAAAGTTTTGTGAGGACAATGACCTGGTTATCTGAGGTCAAGTATCTGGGTCCATGAGTCCAGTCCACGGGTCCAGTCCACGGGTCCAGTCCATGAGTCCAGTCCACGAGTCCAGTCCATGAGTCCAGTCCAGGTTTTCCGGTTTGCCGAAAAATTATGGGTCGACAAGAGGAACCGTAGCAATTAAGACCGCTTATGTCAATTTTTCGCAATAATCAATGAATCATATTATACACCGGTATATAATCCTACAGCGATAAATTGAGATTAGCAGTCTAAATTTCTATTTTTCGTGAAAAATTATGGGTCGACAACAGGAACCGTAGAAATTAGGAACGCTTATGTCAATTTGTCGCAATAATCAATGAATCATATTATACTCCGGTATATAATCCTACAGTGATAAATTGAGATTAGCAGTCTAAATTTTTATTTTTCGTGAAAAATTATGGGTTGACAAGAGGAACTGTAGAAATTAAAACTGCTTATGACAATTTGTCGCAATAATCAATAAATCATATTATACTCCAGTATATAATCCTACAGTGATAAATTGAGATTAGCAGGCTAAATTTCTATTTTTCGTGAAAAAATATAGGTCGACTAGAGGAACCATAGAAATTAAGACCGCTTATGTCAATTTGTCGCAATAATCAATGAATCATATTATACTTGGGTATATAGTCCTACAGCGATAAATTGAGATTAGCAGGCTAAATTTCTATTTTTTCGTGAAAAATTATTGGTCGACAAGAGGAACCGTAGAAATTAAAACCGCTTATGTCAATTTATCGCAATAATCGATGAATCATATAATACTCTGGTATATAATCCTACACTGCGATAAATTAAAATTAGCAGTCTAAATTTCTATTTTTCGTGAAAAATCATGGGTCGACAAGAGGAACCGTAGAAGTTAAGACCACTTATGTCAATTTGTCGCAACAATCATTGAATCATATTATACTCTGGTATATAATCCTACAGCGATAAATTGAGATTAGCAGTCTAAATTTCTATTTTTCATGAAAAATTATGGGTCGACAAGAGGAACCGTAGAAATTAAGACTGCTTATGTCAAGTTGTTGCAATAATAAATGAATCATATGACACTCCTGTATATTATCCTACAGTGATAAATTGAGGTTAGCCGTCTCGAACCTTTTTAACATACATGTCTTCAAATTGAAAAGAGTAGAGGAGATAAACACTCACCCTGCCTCACGCCCAACATACATTTAAAACTTTTACTTCATTTGTTCATATGCTTTACTTTTGATTTTACTCGTTACTTGTTAATAGGACGAAAATACTGTAATGATAATACCTATACAACCAAAATTTAAGAGCTAGTCATCTTTTTCCAAGTTAGTTTTTTGAACGTATCTATATGAACTGATTAATAAGCCAGGTTATTTGTTTTCTAAAGTTGGTAATATACACTATCAGGTGGCCCTTAAATATTTTTGTTTAGTACATAACTGATAAGACAATTTTACTGCCGGCGTAGAAATATTTGACTTGTATTTAGTGGAAGAAGGGTAAAGTATCCCTGCACTGAAAACAATTGTAATCAAACACTTCATGTGATAAGCGACAAGAGGGTGTAATTAATCACACCATGGGTTAACAGGTGTTCAGAAATTCTTTTGACAGAATATAGGCGACAAGCATACCGCATTTTACCAGTCCCTTGATTTCAGCACCAAAGAAAAGATAACTCATGAAAGCAAAGGACGGTAGCCAGTCTAATTACTGACGCTTGCTCTGTTGAAAGCTATGAGTATGCGCGGTGGAACAGACTACAAAAAAAGGAATCGATACATAAATACAGGGTGGTCCAATGAATGTGATAGGATAAATAACTTTTTCAAATGATGAGATACATAAATTGTTGAGCACTTGCTAGAAAGCCAACTGAAACAAATTTTTGTTCATTACACTGAATAATGTCATACGACGTTAAATTTACGTCAATGACGTCATCAATGACATCATCATTTCCAGACGTTCCAAGATGGCTGAAATCGAGAAATAATAAAGTTGTACTTGGAATCGGAGAAATAGCCATCTTTAGTAAGGCGAAAAGTGAAAAAGTTTAATCCCGGTACTACTGTTTAATCCGAGCAGTAAATACGGAGGTTGGTGGCCAAGTTTGAAACTGTGTCAAGGGAACCGTTCAGGATATTATCAGAAAACTGCCAGGTCAGAACAGGACGCCCAGAAGACACAGTTGACGAAGTCCTGCAGATACCTGAAGAAACACACAGAAAGTCTATCAAAAAAGTAAAGAGTGATATCACAAATTATAGTTTAGGTAATGCTATTTTTGGAACAGTGAGAAAAGTTTTTAAATATGAATTAAAACACAGGCCATACAACATAACTGTCATGTAGCACCTAAAAGATACCGATGTTAGTGTCAGATTAGCTTTCATTCAATGGTAAGATCAGAATGATAACATGGCCTCCACATTCGCAAGATTTGAACCCTTTGGACTTCTTTTTACAGGGATGTTTGAAAGATCGTGTATACACCCCCATACCCAGCAATCTACATGAACTAAAGACTTCAATTCGCCGAGAAATGCGCAAAATCAAGATAGACACATGTTATGTCACAATCCAGAGTTTCCGACGTCGCCTAAGGCTTGTTCCTGAAAAAATGGCGGACATATTGAGCTTTTGTTTTAGATACAGAAGGTGATATATCAAGAAATACTCCTATTGTGATAACACTTATACATATGTACTTCAAATACAAGCATTGCAAAATGAATCATTTCAAGTATTGAAAGAGCTATTAATATTATTTATCCTATCCATAATCATTGGATCACCCTGTATATGTCCCAGATGTTTATTCGGTCTCCACTAGCGAATTCAGGGGTGGAGGCGCACCCGACGCACGCCCAATCCCCTAAAATTTCCTGAGCATACATTTTGACAGTTATAAGTACATGTTCACACTTTTTGAAAAATGATGATTTAAAGAACTTTTGGGTGAATGTGAAAAATATAATCAAGACATGAAAGAATCAATGGTACGATACCATAATCTATAAATAGACTTCAAATTTCTGTTACTTGGACGGGGAATGTTTTGATGGCGCCTGAGGTAAATATTTGATTTTCTATCTATCGAGAAGTGAGTTATCAAAACCATATAGCCTGTGTCATGCTGTATAATATATGCTGCTTTTATATACTATGATTTTTTTTTGCAAAACATTTCACAAATTAATCAAATCAGCTAAGAAACATATTAAAATGTACGTTACTAGTAACATTGATTCGATTAAAAGTGCTCCGCCACTCTTGAAAATATAACATCTGGTGCTCACTCGATAAAATAAATTTTGATCTTCGACCGAAACAAACAAATACTCTCTATATATTTGTTATTTCAAATTGCAATTTAGCTCAGTTTAAATGGATAGTGTGTATGTCTGGAAACTGTTTCATATGCCTGATTTTTGTATAATTACTTTGGTTCTTGTTGTACGAGTAACGAGCATGTACTATTTTTTTAACGTGCGTTGTTAATATTGATCTTTCTTAACTGAAGGTCATATTATAAATGAGAATTTGTCTTAATATGTTACCTTTATGAAATAAAGAGTTTCTTATTATTGTTATTATTATTATCATTACTAGTATTATCATCATTTTTATTATCAGAGATTTGATTTAAGAGTTCAATGACCAAGTGATAAGTTTTCAGATATTTTAATTGTGTGACTATGTCAGTTGCATATTTGAAGTTATTTATCTTTAAATATTGAATATATTTTTCACCAGCGACAAATATGGTTGTGCATTGGCAAAATGATACTTGCATGCTGGATAAAGCCAGTGTTAGACTATCAAACTCATTGCATCAAACCTCATAAATAATTTGTTTGATGGGCTATTTGAAAGAGTAACATGCCTGGCTGTAGCATCCGAAGGTAGATACATTTTATGGTCAAACTGTTTCATGTGACTTGTGAGAAGTCGCAAGGAATAGAACCGGTCCAATTTTGTAATCAAGTTTGATGTCACATTCACTGATATAGGCAAGATAGACCCAAGAATATGGTAATTTATTTGGTATTGTGACCTTTCTTCCAAGTGAAGCAGTATTCGCACTAAAATATCATGTAAAATGACAGTACTTAAGTAAGGGGACGTCCATTTAATGTTCAGCGGGGGGGGGGGGCTGAGTGAATTTCAAAATGAATAGTTTGTCGCTCATTTGAAGCAAAAAAAAATAGTTTGTCCCATACATGACTTGGAAAAAAATAATCTGTCTCTTAAATTCCAGGAAAAAATAGTTTGTCTCTCATTCTAGCTTGTGTTTATTCTATAAAGAATTTCAAAGAAAATCGCATAAATGACATGTATCTATATAAAAAATAATTTTTGCTCGGCTTTAGGAATGGAATTGTCTGTAAAAAAATGGTGTCATAAACAGGTAAAATGTGCATATAAATGGACGGACAGACAGTGACTACAGGGCACCAATACTTACATGGTGGGGACACAAAAAAAGGATGTGTGACTGACAGATAGACAGACAAAAGGACAAAGTGACTCCAATATTGACACTTTCATAGGCGGATTCAAGGGGGGCGCACCGGCGCGCGTGCCCCTTAAAATCTGTCGAACTTTCTTTTTGAATAGCCTAAAATCGAGCAATCAAACATGTTAGTAAAAAGTTTCGCTTCGCTTCGCTCGCAGATTTTCAGATCAATACCATTTATAACTGCTTAATTGGTGGGACCTGAGTAAACAGTAAATCAAATTTGTCCAATGACTTTTTCAAACTAGTTTACTGATTCAAAGGATGAAATTGTGTCAAGTAGTGATGCTCTAACTATGTCAAATATACGCCAAATTGCACCATTTGAGGTATACTTTCCAAACATCCCTAGCACATCTGCGCAAAAATCCTGGATCTGCCCCTGATGTCCCTCACATAAGGTGTTTGTGTATAATAATTTCAAAGTACTTTGAAATGTGAAGTTGCAGACATCACCTTTACGCATACAAAAATTATCTCCTGTATGAACTTTCATATCTCTTTTATTTTCATTCTTTCACAAACAAATTTAAAAGAATTAAATTACATTGTTATGCGCATATAGATGGTCTCATTATTAACAGTCCGCAAAAAAGTCTGTCTTTGAGAAGTTGGGAAAAAAATAGTTTGTCTCAAGGCACTTTGGAAAAAAATAGTTTGTCTCTTGTTGCAAACGAAAAAAAAATATGTCTGAATGTAAACACCCCCCCCCCCTGAACATTAAATGGTTGTCCCCTAATTATTTTTCATTGAAATAAGTTCCAAAAAACCCAGAACATTTAATTCCACTTGATTTGGCAATATTTTTTGAATCATCGATTAGAAATTTCTATCTATAAAACATTGAAATATTTTACATTTAATGCTTCATTGATTTCATACTTGTATAATATTTCATTAAAAGACATAATCATTGCAAACTATTGTATGAACATAGAAATTCCCACATTTTTGTACAACACAAAACTACTTATTGATAAGCCATTGATGTACAAGCAAATATTACTGTATGTAGGCTTCTATTTCTTGAATTTGTAAATCTAAATACTCGACTTACAGGATAGGACATGTTCTATTTTCGTAATATTGTTGTACAGACCTCCCATGATGACAAGTAACAGATTGCCAAATTATTGCCTGATAATGGTGTAAATGAATGAAATTTCAGAACAATTAAGCATAAAATGTAAACATTATAGTAGTAAGTCAAAATGTCACAGTGGAATAGAGAGGAAGGAGTTGAAAGAATGATGGCCGAGCTGGTCTTGCTTTAAATTCAGACATCAGTCAATTTAATTAACAATAGAATTTATTTCATGTTGCACCAATTAATGTATACTTGCCAGATTTTTTTCTGAGAGGAAATGCCGCGGACCCCCTAGATATTATGTGCCCCTCTAAACCAAATTCCTGGAACTGCCTCTGTAAACCTTATGTTGAAAACTACATGTATTTAAAGACAGATTATCGACTTAGACGTTGGGAAACTTAGGACGAGGGACTAGATAAATTATAGACTGGGACTTTGTATCATTTTTTTTTTCTTTTGATTACAATATTACATCACTTTTGTTTATACATATAAAAGGATAAGTTTAACCATGTTCCAAAACAATATACACATGATGTAATTATTTTCATTTTATATTTATTATTGAATTCTCTTTTAAGAAAAATTATTTAGGAGTTTAGGAGGCGAACGTGATGATTCATTTGATACAGAATTACCGTTTGAATGTTAGTGTTGTACTGCTGTGAAAATTGTACATCAATTTTCTAATTGATGGTGTACAAAGAATCCCTATCGTCTGTAATTAGTTTGAGGGACAAACTTTTGTTTTTGGTTACAACTTGTTTGAAAAACAATAAATCAGAGATACTGTTTAGATTTGTATAGTTGTGAGCTACACGTTCTTGTAAGGACTATGAATCTAATAGGTTTGATAGGACAAGTTTGATAGTCTAAACTAAACCCGGCTTTAAAGCTTAAAGCAAAAAGAATATACATTTAGTATTAATGTTATCAAAATATGCAAACTTGGTGAAGTGGGGGACTCCCCATGTTTAGATGTTTTGCAGGTGCCTACAATCTAGGGCATACTATAAAACCTGGGCTGGGTCTGTGGGGTGGGCCCGTGGGCTGGGCTCGTGGGCTGGGCATATGGGTTGGGCTCTTGAGACATGACCTCAATTGTTTACATCTTTCAGGAGATGAACTTCTATAAAAAGTTCAAATGAACAATTATAAGTTCAGATGAGTATAGCAGTTGGATAACCCCATAATTACAATTCCCAGTGAGATTTGATTTTATTGAATGATAGAAAGCAGTTGCAGTGTAAGACCGAGAATGAGGAAATGTATGCTTTATAGCAATTTAATACTTTTAAGTCTATTCATGTATGCATATTGAAATATGATTTACCTTTCAAAATATCAAGAAAGTTATGTTTGATACACTTTTTCATTTTTTTATATTTTGAGTCCAACGACTTACCAAAATGGCGCAAATTATTATTATATCTTTTTAGCTAAACTTTTTGAAGAATGCTGGGAGCCATTGCAGTTGTCAGCATTGCATATGATGAAAATTACTATCATGTACATAATTATCTCTGTAGCCTCTGTAATTTATGGGATTGACTGAGTGTATCTGAGTCTAGGGGTATCAGACAGACAAGTTACGTAACTCTTGGTTAAATTTATAAAATATAACAATTTGCAAGCAATGTACAATCATTCACATGTTTCAGTGACTATTAAATGTATATATCAATTTTGCTCATTGCTATGCTATGCTAACGTTCAGCTTGCAATTATAATTCCATAGTTTTTTTATGGAAGACCAATAACTAATACAATCATACAGTGCCAAAAATAAGAAAAAAATACATATAATTATTAATATTCCTGATCCGTAGAATACCATAACATTTTCCTATTCACGGTTAATTTGTTTTCTTTTAGCAGGGATTGTTGTAAATGACAGGTAATCAGCATGCAATAACCAGCCCATGAGCCCAGCCCAAGGGCCCAGCCCACGGGCCCAGCCCAGGTTTTATAGTATGCCACAATCTAGCGATAGAGATCACATTACTCGTTTCAAAGGTCGTCATGTCAACGCCCTGTCAACGGACCATATTTTGTAATTAATTTTTCGAATGAAACTGGAACACACTCATATCTGCCTTGGATTCAGTCGCGGAACAATCTCTATTGAAATCGCAATGTCAGCAGCAAGTGAAAAAACAGGAAAAACAATAGTGTTTAGTACACTACAGGATCTAAAAAAGGCCGACGAACACGTAAGTTTGAGATTTAGATTTGATCTTATTTTTATAACTTTTAAAGCGAGTCACTATATATCAAATTTGTTTTCACGGCAAGACATACATGATACAAATATATATCGGGGGGGGGGGGAAGGGGATTAATTGCCTGACATATTTCTAAAAGGAATCATGAATTAAATTTCTAAAAGTCAAGAAAATTTATAAAATTTATAAACATGATATATATTGGATGCGGTAACGTTAACGTTCGGGCATACTACGATAATCCGACATCGTTCTATTTGCTAAACGACCTTAGTTATTATCTTCATTTTTGACATACCAGTTTGGCAAAAATGTGTAGATATGAAAAATAAAAGACTTCGTCGGTTTATCTCCCCGTTTCGTCATATAATATTTAAGGCCGAATAATACAATTTTCAACCAATACTTACAAAATTTTGACAACGCTACTCGATAGTTTATTACCTCGTTTGAGGTTTCACAAAAGTTGGGGAAAATTTCCATAACATTTTAACGACTGACGCGTGCATCGCATGTAAATGTAAAATCCAAACCCGGTTAATTCCGAAATAAGTTTACAAAACAAATCCGATAACTAATAACATCCATTGTGTATTATATTGAGGTTGAGCTCTTAAGTGGAGTGGTTTAGTGGAGTCTGGAGTCAGTTTTTGATGTTGAATCTGGCATGGATAATATGGAGTCTTGGCTTATCCGGGTTTATGTAATTAAATGTTCCTGTTGAAAAGAACTAATTTATCCGTTTTACAGTTAAAGTGATTTCAATTTAAGTGTTTGGTATAAATATTTTAGATAAAATGAAAACAACACTCAATTTTAAATTCAATTGGTCAAAAAAGGTAAAAATTTTAGATGACAGACATATTTAAATTAAAGAATAATAAGTATCACTACCTTTGATGCATTGCCTCGCCTGGCCCGGCCTTGTCAAAAATTAAGCGGATCGGGCCAGGCTAGGCCAGACTAGGTCACGACAGGACAGGCTAGATTTTAGAACATGCCAATATTGAGGTGGATGTCTTAAAATAGGGTGGTTTATTGGAGTCTGGAGTCAGTTTTTGATGTTGAGTCAGGCATGAATAATATGGAGTTTTGGGTTACTTGTTCATTTTTTCAATACTGGTTAATATTCTATATGAAACAACAATTTTGAATCTTTTATCAATTTATATTTTAACTGGACATCAAACATGCTTCAGATCATGCCATACATTAAATCTAATGATAACGGAATGCTGCATTAACGTTGATAGAAAGGGACCAACAATAAATATTGCTCTTATCAACCTATGAGATTCGAGGCTCCCCTGGTCAAGTTCAAGATAAACAGTACACCGTAGGACTTGTACGATTGACCTATCACTAATTAACTGTAATGGCTATAATGTGCTATCTGTATCGTTTACTCAAGCGACTCATTATGATGATCTGTTTCAAAATATGCTTGATTTTCTTCAGACAATTTTAACATACAGCTTTCTTTTTTTGAAAAGCTAACCTATTTGGATATGAACGGTGGATGTGAAGGAGTATGTGCAAGTATGAGTGCTAGTCTCAATAATTCGACTTCAAAAGCAGACCTGTTTTACATTCTGACATTTTATAATGGTCTGCGTTTTATATGTCACCTAGCAAAAAATATAATGGTATTCATTGCATTGAGTATAATTATTTGGACTAGTATGAGGGTAACAGATGGGCAAGAAAGTTATGAGGAAGGAAGAATATATAAAGATTCAATACAAACTTTACTTTTAAAACTCCCCTTCCATATTTTAATTCGGCTCAATAAAAACCCCAATGCCACGCATTTACCTTAATTAAGCCCTATAGGTCTTTACTTGTTACAAAATTATTTCAGTCAAAACTAAAACCCCCAAGACTCCAACTCTAAAAACTACAGTGCCTTTTCTGATTAGACTACTTTCTGATATTAAACAATACGAAATCCACATGTTTTGCCTTGTGTAACACTTTATAAAATTTCGACATTGTGTCATTTGTTCATAATAGCAATCATAGCCAGATCAGTCTCCCACGCTCACTTTTCCCTTAAGATGAAAATTAAATTCACATCACAGTGCCTAATGAATGCATGTGTTATCGTAAAAAACTAGCTAAATTGCATCGCATGTGAAAATAGATAGGAGCTTGGATTCGACTTAACAGTATGTAACACCCCGGTAAAATGGTGTTTTTATGCGACGTTGATCAATATATGAATTTGGGTTTTATCTAATTTTGATACATTAAAGTAAAATACAATACAGCATATTCAAATATCTGAACAATGTCCAGTTTGAACCATAAAATCAAGTTTATGAACCAATAACAAAATATAACGTCGGTTTCACAGTGCAGAAATGCCGTCAAGATGTATCATTAGTACGATGCTATACTTTGTATTGTGTGTACAACGTTTATTTTAAAAAGAAAATAAATGACTAATGATAGAGTTGTATAATAATCGATAATACGTCTTTTTAGGCTGCTGTGGAAAAAATGACGAAATTTAGATTAGAGGACACACGAATGACGTTCAGCTCAGATGCGGGCTCAGATGAAGAAATGAAGAACATGCAGAAATTTTGCAAGCAGCAAAACATTGCCATCAAGATAGAATAAATGTAAGTTGAAAGTTTAGTGTGTCAAAGTAGTTTAAAGAATTTTTGTCCAAGTTGTGAATGAAATGAATGTAATATATCAAGAAACGGTTACGCATAAATGTCAGACATCAATTTGTTTGGTCGATAGAAAACCACTTTTTACTCCAACAGTCTGTTCCTACTTAATAGTTACACACAATTTCAGACCGACCGTGCTTATGGGAGTAATAAATCAGTTGAGCAATTCTTTATGAATCCCCGCTCTTTTAGTTCTCTTCAAGGCTACACTTATTAAACTACAGGGGATAATTGTTGCGTTTCAAGATGTCTAGGAACAAGCTCCCGTCTGGTCACTGACTGATGAGAGATATAAATACGATCAGAACATACTTGATTGCAGATATTTTTTCAGAGAGCAATATATAAAATTGAAGGTTTAGATAGCACTGACCGACAGTTTGGTGGAATCTTAATTGATTTAAAGCATTTTTTATGATTAATTAAACTGTTTATTTTACTGATATTGGATAATATAAGAATGACGCACATTGATGGGTGCATTTTTAAAAGACAGAGTTAATTAATTATACATGTATTTAGCGAACTTATCGAAATAGAATGACTCAGTCTGTAGTTTATTTGTTGAAATCCTTTTTTATTCAATACATTTTTTTAAATGTTATTTGAGGGAAAAGTGTTTTATTTCATGCTTACTGACGAAATATTCAGATTTATCGATGAAGTGTAAATGATATTTCACTGTTTGAACGGGAAAATAAACGTGAACATATCAAATATTGTTCCCTGCAAATGTATCAAGGGAAATCAACTTTTTCAAAGATTCACGGTACATTTATGTTTTGGCGCCATTTTAGTAATGTGTGACCGATTTTCTTTTTTTAAGGCAAAACTAAAGCAAATTGCATAATTTTATAAAAAAAATATCGTTGAATGCGGATTTTTCTAAACTGGTTGATGGACTGTACTTTTAATCATAGGATAAATCGAGAGAAAGAATCTAGTGAAATGATGTCAAAAGAAATACATGCAAGGAATAAAAGATTAAAATCACTTAAAGTCTTTGCTAAAATGTTTCAAACTCATAATTTAAATTCTAAATCAAACTTTCATTTAGTCAAAGACAAAATATGATGTAATTCACACTCAGCTTATCCGGAGACATACATTTGTTCAACAGCAGCAACCTCTAAGATAACTTTAGGAAGGTCAAATTTCATCAATACTTCAACAATAAAGTATATCTTTTAAACAATAGACATCCACTGAAAAAAATGGGTATATAAACATGTTTTACCCTATATACCCGAAGCAAATCTGAAAATTGTATGTTCGGCAATGAATAAGAACTTACTTCTTAGAAGCTAGAAATGAGTTTATCAAAACTTTTGTAAAATATTACTCATTATATGGTATCGAAATAATGATTGGTGCCACGGATTATGGATATATAATATCTTTCTTCGATTTTTGTTGCAGGGACCGGTGGATCGACATGGGCCGAGACGACAGCTACTAATACAGACTTAAGTATATGATGGCAACCGATGGACACTGTAATACTTTTGATACAAGTGGTATTGTGAACGACAGCTATCAATTGTTGATAAAACCATAAGTCATATAAACATAAATGTGTTGTTGTTAACTAGAATTTTTAAAAGCTGCATAAAAATCAAGATAAAACAGAAATCGTATTTTTTTTCTGTGTGTTTGGTTTTGAAAGGCACGTACAACAGTCGCCGAATTTTAATATAACAATTGATTTATTGACATACATGTATTTGTTTATAACACTTAACTTTCAATATTCCATATGCATATAAATATAGGCTCATCTGTGAAATGTTTCCCTTAAACGCATGATCTAAATATCTGTATTCATATTCATGACCAAAGCTGGTTTCAAGATGTTTATGCTATTTCAGTTTCAAAAACGCAGTTTTTTTCGACTATAACAGCATAATTTGTGATTTTGGCCCAATTTTTTAGACATAAGTACATTTTATTTCTCTCAAAGCTGAGGTGTATGCCTAGTACATGTAATACGCATTTGTCTCGTGTCCATGTCGACTTTTCCCCTGATTGTGACTTCTGCATTGTCGTGCATATTCTTACATCGTACTTTAATATCGTGCAAACCCCGTTAAATAAATAATAACGCTCCTGGATTTAAGCACAAATATTTCAAAAGAAAGAAATGTTTTTATTGGATTGAATAGTTACTGTATGTCCATCTTTGAGTATTATTTCATAATCTTATAAAAAAAATGTTAACAACTCGTAAACTGTCTAGATCAGAAGTTTTGTAATACGAAAAGTGATATCTTGTTTTTTTTGTCTCTTTTTTATTTTAGTGTATATAAGTCTCGTATTTAGTGAATCCGCGGCATTTTAAAGGTATTTACCGCCAGAAATGGGTAAAATGTTAATTTTTTCAAAAATCATTTGTACAAGGGTAATCACGAACATACGTTTTAGTATTTGTTATTTTCTAGATATTTCTTATTTAGATTTGTCGGAAAGTGCCTTGACCATTTTAACCATTAAAAACATCTATATGTAACTTTAGTTAGTTCGCTTCTGTATCATTATTTAGTTTGCTTCTTTTATTATAAAAAAATACAAAACATGTTGTTTGTCTGTTTTTCAATGACCCCAATTAATTAGCCGTTAAGTCAGTACGCCCCGTATTACATTCTGTTGATTTGCAGTATTAGATGTTGAGAACGTAACCACAAACTACTGACACTGATTTATTGTTCTGCCAACCGCTTAGAGCTGGGTGATTTAAGGAAACGGATACTAGATCGTTTCTGTATAGGCTAAAAGATGTCGACGCAATCGAACTAAAACAAATTCTGTATGAACCAATATGATTATTCACTCTGGCGAATCACTGCAGAAAAGTGATCTGTAGCAGATCAATACACTTTTCTTCCTATCTCTTGTGATGACAGATTAATTACTTTAATGTCCAGCATTTTCAGAAATAAATTGGCCACACCAGCAGGTCTATTTAACCTGATATCAGATAACTGCTGATAAGCCCACCATTGGCTGTTGTTCAGTGTCTAATGTTGTAGGGGCATATTTATCTCCTTGCAGCATAACTAGTTAAATCAATTTGGCCTTAACCCTTATCCTGCCAACTCCGAGCATCAAGCCTTTGCAAACAGCTTGGAACCAGATCAGATGCCTAGTAACTCAGCATCTGATCCGATTCCAAGTTGTTTGACACTCAGCCAATATTTTTTTCAAATTTTAAGAAAATTGGTAGAAATTTAAAGTCAAGCAGACAACAATTTGATCAGACAGCAATTTACTTGGCATGATATGGGTTAACGCTGAGTTATAAACTTTCACTTATTGCTTAGTACTGGGTGGTTCCAGGAAGCGGATTCGAGCGCGTTTCTATATAAACCCAAATGCTTTCTACGCAATCGAACGAAAATGAAATTTTGAATAAACGAAACAATACCAGTATTGTGAAACTCTGAAGCCTTTCGACATATTGGTTATCGAACTTTATCTATATCTGATGAGGTTTGGTGAAAATTCGATGTCAAATGGTTGACTAATCAAGAGGAAACCAGAACAGATGCATTTTTAGCTCACCTGGCACAAAGTGCCAAGGTGGGTTTTGTGATCGAGTGATGTCCGTCGTGTGTCATGCGTCAACATTTTCTTCTCCAGAACCGATGGGCCAATTTCAACCAAACTTCACAGGAATGTTCCTTGCATGGCCCTTACTCAGATTTGCTCAAAGAAATCCATTCAATGAAGAATTGTGGTTGGCATGGCAATTTTAAGGAAAAATTCACCAGTTTTGCATAGAGTTATATAGAAAAATCCTTTAAAAATCTTTTTCTCAGAAACCATACGGTATAAAGCTTAGATATGTAGGCATGTAGCCTCATCTAGTGTTTCTTTACAAAGACTTTTCAAATAATCCCCCTCGGATCAAAAATGGACTCTCCCGTGTGATCAGCAGTTTTGCATAAGAGTTATTTAGGGAAAATATTAAAAATTCTTGTTTTCAGAAACCATATGGTCTAAAGCTTAGATATTTTGTATAAAGCATCATTTAGGGGTCCTCTACAAAGGTTGTTAAAATCACCCCCTCGGTTCAAAAAAGGACTCTCCCGGGGGATCAGCAGTTTTGCATAGTCATATAGTAAAAAATATTGAAACATTTTCTCAGAAACCATTTGGTATAAAGCTTAGATATTTTACATGTAGCATCAGCTAGGGGTTCTCTACAAAGATTGTTTAAATTATCCCTCTTGGGCCAAAAATGGACTTGCCGGAATGTCAGCAGTTTTGTATTGAGTTAAATAGGAACAATCTTTAAAACTCTTCTTCTCTGAAACCATAGCTTAGATGTTTTGCATGTAGCATCATTTAGTGGTCCTTTACAAACTCTGTTAAAATAATTCCCCTTGGATCAAAATGGACTCACCCGGGGGTCAGCAGTTTTGCATTGAGTTACATAGGAAAAATCTTCTTCCCAGAATCAATAAAGCATAGAGCTTAGATATTTTGCATGTAGCAACACATAGAGGTCTTCTACAAAGATTGTTCAAAGTATCCCCCTCTGGTCAAAAATAGACTCGCCCACGGGATCAGCACATTTGCATAGTTGTATAGGGAAACTCGAGATCTTTAAAGATCTCCTTCTCAGAGACCATATAATTATATGGAATAAAGCTTGATATTTTGCATGTAGCTTCATCTAGTGGTCCTCTACAAAGATTGTTCAAATTGTCACCCTCTGGTCAAAAATAGACTAGCCCGGGAGACAGCTTCTACTCAGAAACCATAATGCATAGAGCTAAGATATTTTGCATGTAGCATTATCTAGTGATACTCTACAAAGATTGTTCAAATTATACCCCTGTAGTTAAAAATTGTCTTACCTTGATCAAAAATGGTCTCATCCGGGGGTCACTAAGTTTTGGTACATTGTTTTGCAGCATGCCGGTTGGTCCGTAGACCAAATGGTTTCCGGATGATAACCGGAGAATACTAAGGCTTAGGATCATGAAAGTTGACAGGGTGATTGGTCATCATCAGCAGATGAACCCTATTGATTTTGGGGTCAATAGGTCAAAGGTCAAGATCACAGTGACCCCAAACAGTAAAACCATTTCCGTATGATAACTCAAAAGCGCTTTGGCTTAGGATAATGAAAGTTGACAGGGTGGTTGTTAATCACCAGCAGATGACCCCTATTGATTTGGGATCAAAATGTCAAGGTCACAGTGACTCCAAGCAGTAAAACCATATCTCACAATAGAGGTTTCATTGTTTATTTGATTTGAGTCAAACTTGCACACAATTGAGAGATATAGGGCCATCATGGCCCTCTTTTTTTAATCAAGGGCCGTAGCCCTGAAGCCTCTGTGTCAGTTTGACTGGTTATCGAATTTGACCTAACACTTATGGCTTTGCACATTTTATGAAGTTTGGTGAAGATCCGATGACATGCAAATGGTTGAGTTATTGTGAAACCAGAAAAAATACAACACAACTTAAAGGTAGGTAATCACGATTGATCGGCATTATATGTCATGTAATGATCTATTTGAAACTTTAGAAACTAATAATTGATACCTATTCGAGTTGATTGGGCACTTAAAATTGTTTGATTTTCAGTGGAGTGAATTATTAACTTTGATTTTCCTGTCCTCAGGATGGATCTTGTTTAACATAAGGAAAAATTCAATGAACTTACTTTGTCAACGAATGATATAACTCATAAGTATATATTCATCTAATATTCGATATTTCGTATTGACTTTTAGAATACTAAGCTAAATTTCGTTAAAAAGATAAGTTTGTATGACCATTTTTACCTCCCTTTGTCTATCTTGGTTGCGCAACCAGGATAGACAAAGGGAGGTAAAAACGGTCATTCAATCTTGTCTTTTTATTGGATTCCAGCTTATTATCTAAAAGTCAATACAAAATATTGAATATTAGATGAATATAGACATATTAATTATATCATTCGTTGACAAAATTGGTTAATTGAATTTTTCCTTATGCTAAACTAGATCCTACTTGAGGATAGGAACATCAAATTCAATAATTTACTCCACTGAAAATCAAACAGGTTTAAGTGCTCAATCAACACGAATATGTATCCAGTATTAGTTTTAAAAGTTTTAAACAGATCCATTACATGGCATATATTGCCCATCAATCGTGATTACCTACCTTTAAAGGCCCGTAAATCTAATTTGACTGGTTATCCAACTTGACATAGTTCTAATGACCTTACTTACTTTCATGAAGTATGGTGCAGATCTGACGACAAATTATTGAGTTATTGAGCGATTTTCATATGCCCGGGGCCCCGAACCATCGGTTCCGGTGTTCTAGGGGCATAAAAAGTAAATGATTAACGATGAGTTTAAGTTTTATAAGTCGGTCTTATGTTTTATGTTAGTATCTAAGAATGACAGACCCATGGTGACGAGAAACCCCTTGCAATCTGACTGATGCACATATTCCAATCATTCAAACCCATTCAGTCGCCACTTACAATCTCGAACGGTTTAGCAGTAGTTTTAAGTGTGGAATAATGACTGACCCCTCAGTTCATGATGGGTACCCTCCGTGAAAATTGTCGTCTGCTTGAATTGTCGTTTGCCTGACTTTAAGTTTCTACCCATTTACTTAAAATTTGGAAGAAATATTTGCTGAGAGGCAAACAGCTTGGAACTGGATCAGGGGCCGACTTCTAGGTCTCTGATCTGATTCCAAGCTGTTTGCAAAGGCTTGGTTTATACAGAATTTATTTTAGTTTGATTTCGTAGAAAGCCTTTGGCTTACATAGAAACGCTCTCGAATCCGCTTCCATGAAACACCCAGTACTAAGCAATGAGTGTAAAGTTTTTTGCTCAAGGAAACAACGACTAGCCTCTGACGGGGCGTAAACCCGCGCGGACAGCAATTTTTAGATCACAAGTCCTACGCGTTAACCACTAGGCCACCGTCGCCACAAAGGCTTGTAGGTTTGGGTTGACAGGATAAGGGTTAAAACTTGGAAAATGGCTGTAAATTTTGGATAACTACCAGAATATTGGTATATTGACATTGATGTCAACCCCCAAATCATTAGTTTGGATGCACCAGTCAAGTGTGCTAGTTATGACATGTACATGCCTTTCGGCAGGATAAGGGTTAATCTTCATAATGATGTCTTTGAAAATTAAAGCCAAGCTGGGCAGTTCAAAGCTTTGACCTTTGATTTGTTCCTAATGGTAGCCATCGAAACTGGGATTAGTTCTATTCCCTGGATTTGGGTTCGTAGTACGTATTTTGACACAAAAAATAGCGTAAATTGTTATCAAAACTTAGTGGCGACGGTTGCCTAGTGGTTAACGCGTTGGACTTGTAACATAAAAATTGCTGTCCGAAAACATATTAAACGGCTCACATTTCTAATTAATTAATGAATTAATAAATCCGTGGTTTAAACGACATATTATATAAATACAATATATAAACAAAGCGCTATGATTATGTAAACATCGAATTTTGTATAAAAGGGAGGTAATTACAATAAAGTGAATATACGGCAGTATATATTGAAGTACATTGCTTGCTTGTGATGAATTATTGTTAACACTATGGCGTGATACGTTACGTCGGCGGGAAACGGAACGTTCCGCCGTTACTTCTGCGTTGCTTATTTAAGAAATGAATTTGATATTTTGTGTTGCATGGTTGTAAGAATAGTTATTGTGTAGGAAGCTGGTAGCTTATAGGCACACTCGAATCCGTTCCTGGACCTAACAAGCAATAAGCAATACGCTTTTTATAGAAAATCCGTTCCTGGACCTAACAAGCAATAAGCAATACGCTTTTTATAAAAAAAAACTGATCGGTCCTAGTCGGGGTTAAACTCATGCGGATAGCAATCCTAAGTCTACTATTCCGACGCGCTTACCAACCGGCCACTACGCTACATATGGTAGGAATACTATACCCATTTGAAAGCGTTTCTTGTTATATTAATAACAATAATTATGGTAGCCGTGTTCAATACAATTATTTTGAAAAGTAAGGCCACTTTTTGTGTGAATGGCTCGCATTAACAACATACAACACTTCGTGTCCCGTGCTTTAAATGTTGACTGTGGTGTAAAATTGGTTGGAAGTGTTGTATGATTTAAAGTACTACCCTTAATATTTTCTGGGTCCATTAGCAATGTTCATATTTATTGTAAATTCTACTAATATTGTACTGCGAGTGTAACTGCGACCTGGTAGTATGTACTGGCCTTGCTTGGCCTGGGTCCGCCTTGTTAAAAATTGAGCTAATCGGGCCAGTCCAGGCCAGACTAGAGATTAGAACATGCCTTATTCATGAATATCCATACCATTTTGTCATACATAACGACGAACTACTGACTGACTTTTCAAACAAAGGCATTACATTATTTTAAAGGAAATGCAAAACTAACAATTGGTGAGAAATATAAAAAAAAATCATGCAACGCCTGGTAGTGGCATACATGTTAACACTGACAATAGTCTTTGGGTGTTGAAATGAATAAATACAGCTAAAACGATGGGGAAAGAAAACATGACTTAGGATGAAGAATTTCTTTGTACTTTAATCCAAGTGTAAAAAAGTAGACCACCACGACCCTCGGTGACACTATTTAAGATTTCTTTTTGACCCTCGCTGAGACTAAATAGATTCCGTTATAACGAAATAAGATTTCGAAATAACGAGATAATATTTCGAAATAACGAAATTAGATTTCGATATATCGTAAAAAGATCTCGTTAAAACGAAACAAGATTTTGTTATTACGAAATAAGATTTCGATATATAGAAATCAGATTTCGTTATAACAAAATTAGATTTTGTTATTACGAAATAAGATTACGAAACTTGAAACGTTATAACGAATTAAGTTTTCGTTATAACGAAATAAGATTTCGAAATAACGAAAGAAGATTTCGTTATATCGAAATAAAAATTGTATAGAAAATGTCACCTTAAGGGCTCCGTAAAATATTGCTTAATTTGTATTATTTAATGTTACTGTTTCTTGCAATGGTTAATACACTATGTATATAATAATACAGTAACAGGCAATATGAAAGTTGCAAACTTAACATTCCGGCATATGACCTGTACAACCAATGATGTTATGGACCAAATGGAAAATTCTCATGTATATATATTGAACTAGATTGAATTTATTAAGTGATGGAAACGATACATTGATACAACATGTCTGCCATAGATTTCCACACAATGGGCAACACAACCTATATCATCCAACTAGTGAAGTACTACTGAATGCTGTATTACCGGGCTTTTTTTTCTCATGAATTATTTATGCTTGTTCGTAAAGCGTTTTATAATTATGCTTCAAACATGTTGGTTATTAAGATCGCATTTTGAAAACGCGATAAATCAACTGTTTTACGCAATTCCCTCCTTGACCGTTTCCTGTCTGGCATCAGATCTAAAGAGCTGTCAGTACCAGATTAAAGAGGTGAAAATGGGCACGGCCGTTGATTTACAGGGCCGGTAAAAGTCGGATTCCTTGAAATTCCACAGAAACGGTGCGGACTTTGTTTAGCAAACATGGAAATTCGGCGTTCGTCCAGAAATTGTGAAAAGTAAGCGTTTTTCCTATCTTAATAATGCAAACGTTCTAAAATAATTAAATGTTGCAAAATATATACTGTGTATGATAATCACAGTTTTAAACTTGATTCACCGAACGAAAGAGATACATGTAGAATTTTTTATTAAGTATCAATGCTTTCCGAAAATTCAGGACAATATTAGGACTTTTTTTGATTCACGAAAAAGGCATATTAGCAAAAGAAAAAGCCTCTTTAAAAAGACTGTTAAAAACGTCTTATCGTTTTCATGATATCACGAAAATCTTCGGTTCAGTATGATACAGTCATATTAATACAAGAAAGTTCACTAATTCATTCAATGATAACTGAGAATAATTTTCGGAAACAAATTATCATTATGAATTTGAAAGCAGTTATGAAGTCAATTTTAATAGGTTTCACTGAATTTGTGAAATTATGTTTTCTGATCTGTAATAAATATATTTTTCTTTTAACAGAATAGATAGACAGAAACAGACGAATTTAGCTGCGCACGCAGTGAAAAATGAAGAAGATCCAAGTGGATTTGACGTACAATTCATTAACAGCATAATAGGTTTGTTTATAAGTATACATATTGCAGATAAGATAAGATTAAAACGTGTAACATTGAAACATTACACAAATACGAAATCGTCCCAATTTTGTTTAGGCTTCCGGCTTTCAGATGTTGGTGTGCTTATTTCAAGATTCATTACTCGTACTTTCATACGTTCATTTTGTAGAAGATTAAACGTATGATGTCTGTAATTTTTACTTTTCAGAAAGCACAAATTAACTATTTTATTTTTCAATTTCATACAGGCTACGGGGTATTTACTACAAAGAGTTTTGAAAAAGGTCAATTTCTGCTGCGGTATCCAGGGCCTTTAATTTCTTGGGCGGAGGGAGTGAAAAGAGAGAAGGAGTATGATGCAAGAGTTGGGTCATTTCTATATTTCTTCAAATGTAAAGGCAAATACTACTGGTAAGTCGCTAAGCGTTTTTCCTTTAGCAAATAATAATATGAAATGCCTTGTTAACTTAAAGATGTTCAACATTTCAACTTATATTTGTTTATTTCATCTTAAACAAACCCTATCTCTCTTTGCATCATTATTTGATTTTCCTATTATAACACATAAGGATTCAATAATACATTATCCGTGTACATGTACATGCTTCATGTTGGTTGGTTATTACACTTTTGAACTTCGCTGTTTATTTTAACGAGTAACAACTAACAAGTATACGAATTATTATTGCACTAGTTAAATTGAAGGTATTATATACAATTTATAACATTTTGTCCGTTTGTCAACCGAAGCTCTAACTATAGTAACACACATAATCATGATCTATTTTCCTTTTGTTTATATTTCAAATTTTACTATGTACATTTGTTAAGCCTTAATGAATTTCGATTATGATAGTTGTAGAACTATCCTTTACATTATTTTATTGAAAATACGCCATAGCTTACCATTGCTAATTATTGATTTGTACTGAAACAATTCCAATACTAAGGATTTGAGGATGCCCAATAACGGGAACCCTAAAATATCTAATTAAATCAGATTGCACTTCGGATTATGTCATGGGCGACTTGATTGGCAATGAAAGTCACCATATGACCTATAATGTGTCGGTGCGACGTAAAACCAAACAAATTGATAAGCAATGAAGAGCTGAACTTAAATAAAACATGATATTGCAATAACATGAATGCTTACTAAATATGAATGTTTCATCAAAATACTGTGACAAATTTTGAGAAATACACCACTAAACTAATGAACAATTGATATAAAAATTGCACGTCAACTTATATTACCACGATTGGTAAAAATATAGATTTCAAATATTGTTGCAATTAAAAATGCACATGACTTTAATGAAAGAAAATGATATCCAAATGTATATCGATGTTAATTACATATGCCACGCACGTTTGGACCCAGACTTAGCACTTTTATTTATGCAAACTGAGAGTACAGTGTATATAAACAAACTTGATAACACATTTCCGGCAAGGTTTTCCGCGACGGTTTAAATTTTATCCAGAAAGTAGTATCTTAGGGGGCAGGGGATATATTATTGGCCAATTTTGAGGTTCCGACAGGCCGCAAACAGTCAAGCGGATTTCTTGAAAACAGCAAATAAGACAAGAAAGTATTTATGTGTCAGTCTCAGGGCCTATGCAACATAAATAGAAAATAACATCAAATTGCAAGGCTAACCCCTAGGGTTGTGGAGTTATGGCCCTTTGTTTTTGCCCCTACCCCTCCAAATTTTAGTCAAAAATATACAAAAGTGACCAATTTCACCCCATACACAGTATTTTTAAACCCAATGCAATCCTATTTTTGGTCCCATTTTACATAAATAACATGTCTGAGCTAGGTTAATTCAGCAAGAAAAGTGTCTCCCATACCTGCCGATTTTTTGCTATTTGCTGTCAAAGTTTTTCGCTGTTTCTAACGACGCTAAATTTGAACTTCCGCCAGTGGTGGTAACCTCCATTTTGAAGAGCTACAAATCCTTCAGAGCCAACTGATATTTAGTTTCTATGATTTTTCAAAATATTAAACACCTTCTTTGTACAAAATAAATACAGAATTGGGTCTTTAAAATACCAATTTAATTTTTGGTGCCCATAAATAAGCCCTACACTAAAGATTTGATATTTTGAGGGACCCCCATCACCCCAATATATCCCCTGCCACCTTAAGTTTTCAGATCTATGTTTTGAAACCAAATTTTATATGCGCATCTTGTTCTGGGATGAATTTTGAGTAAAACCTCACCCATGAATATGATCTCCATCATGAGTTTAGTGATTTACATGCAATTTACTTTTCCACATACATCCTTAAGATTTGCCAAATTTCAATTTCATTCTTCATTACAAGCTACCCATGGTAATGGCTAGTCCAAATTCCTGTTTTTAAGGGAAATGTTATATAACATATGCACATAATGACTCTCTGATGTCACGCGCAGGCTTATTTTCACCAAATCAAACATTCGGAACACTTATCCAGGAATATTGGTCCACCCGGGCTGTATGAGCCACAAAATAGTTGAATAAAAAATGGTGACCATTGTTCCATAATCACAAAATAAAAGTAAAAATTTAGCTCTAAATGTGTTTCTGCAGAGTAAATGTACTCAATAAACATTATTTTACTATATTTTATCACACCAGTCAGCAAATATGACACAGGATGGACCAGAAATCACAAAAACAGTGATTATATGCAGCAAGGGAGGTAACTCAGTTCAGCCCATCAAATTTCCATGTGTTATATTGGTCTAATTTCAAGTTTTTCAACATTTTTACTCAATTATTTCACCTGAATTAAGCCGGTACATTCTTTTCAACACCAAATAACACTTTCTGTTCAATATCAGGCACACTTATGTACTCAAACTGTTACTGAACCCCCAGCGACAAGGCGGAAATCAAGAAAATACCCAAACCGCCCCCAAATATTCAAATTTCTAGACAATACAGCAATCTAAATGCACTTTTTGGATACATTTGGCAATTTTAATACATATTTAACAAAATCCATGCAAATAGAATACAAATAAACAGCTTTTAGTGCTGAAAAAGGGTGGTGAGGGCAAATCTCAGATTTGGCATTTTCTCACATTTTGGATTACCTCCCTTGTTTCAAAGGAAATTGACAACACAATTTGCCCAAAAAATGCCTGAAATTGCCAGCACTGGATTTCTAAGACATGTACCTATCTAAATTAATGCAAAACTGTATGATCCAAGAACTTTGATAACAAGCCATTTTCTATTAAGGGGGCAGGGGATATATTATTGGCCAATTTTGAGGTTCCGACAGGCCGCAAACAGTCAAGCGGATTTCTTGAAAACAGCAAATAAGACAAGAAAGTATTTATGTGTCAGTCTCAGGGCCTATGCAACATAAATAGAAAATAACATCAAATTGCAAGGCTAACCCCTAGGGTTGTGGAGTTATGGCCCTTTGTTTTTGCCCCTACCCCTCCAAATTTTAGTCAAAAATATACAAAAGTGACCAATTTCACCCCATACACAGTATTTTTAAACCCAATGCAATCCTATTTTTGGTCCCATTTTACATAAATAACATGTCTGAGCTAGGTTAATTCAGCAAGAAAAGTGTCTCCCATACCTGCCGATTTTTTGCTATTTGCTGTCAAAGTTTTTCGCTGTTTCTAACGACGCTAAATTTGAACTTCCGCCAGTGGTGGTAACCTCCATTTTGAAGAGCTACAAATCCTTCAGAGCCAACTGATATTTAGTTTCTATGATTTTTCAAAATATTAAACACCTTCTTTGTACAAAATAAATACAGAATTGGGTCTTTAAAATACCAATTTAATTTTTGGTGCCCATAAATAAGCCCTACACTAAAGATTTGATATTTTGAGGGACCCCCATCACCCCAATATATCCCCTGCCACCTTAACATTAAGAATATCTGCGATCTTCATCGATTTGGGACTCTGGAAATTTCGACAAAAATGACTTTATTTTTCAATATAATTTTAGGAAAGCTCAGTATAAGCTTCTTAATTAGCAAAAAAAAGTCCATTAACGTCAAAATTTCAGAAAAATGTTTGAAAAAATATGTTTTCGGGTTTTTGGATATGCAGGAATGAAATGATATGTTTTATTTTCTGTATAATTATATTGAAGTACATTGCTTGCTTGTGATTATTTATTGTTTATACTATGGCGGGATACGTTACGTCGGCGGGAAAACGACACGTTCACCAGTACGTATCTTCTGCATTGCTCATTATTATCTACTGAATGCCGGCAGTATAAGATTATGATATAACATTATTGTTCCTTTCGATTTGAAAAAGTATATTTCATAACCCAGGCAAGTCTTCCTTTTATAAGGAAACTTTATATCATATTTTATTGCTTCAAATCAGAATATACAGAGAACATAAAACTCATCAACAAAATTCTTATAGACTAGATATGAGAAAAAAAAACGTGTATGTTTAATAGGTTAAAGCAAATGGGTTGGGCCACAAGTTTTACCAACATTAATGAAGGCCCTTCCCTATAATAATATTAAGTAACAAAATGTTTTGTATAAAGGCATACGAAACTTGTACGTAATTAATATGCAATGTTTCTTAATTAATTGATTAATTAATAAACAGGAAAGTCAAGAAAACACCGAAGTTTTGTGAAGGTTAACATATTGAATACTTGTTTTCTTGATTTCTAAACCCTCAACTTAAGAAGAATATTAAAATTGTTGAGCTCTTCATTAATTATTGTTAATTTTGTACGCAAGTGTATAATGTCTCCTGGATGAAATTAATAGATGTTCCTCACCACCTCGCTAGAATCACATTTCTAATAATAATTCCATTTTCAAACTCCGTGAAATTTGTAATTTACACTTTTATGACCAAACTATAAGCAAAAGAAGTTTTGCGAAGAATTTTAATTGCTACGGAACGTCAATTACATACGTTTTCACGTTAGATAAACGAAAATAGCGTAGACTGGTTTTTATTTTCAATTTACGTCACTATAAAATTACAGTGATGTCTGCTTAATTGGCAAATAGGATTTAATTGGTCAATGATTACACACTTTTCGAATAACGGCGAATGTGTCAATGGACCAGTAAGTTATGTTTAGATCATTTCAACATGATTTGCACGGGAAAAGGGAAAAGGGAATATAATTGTTTCTTTCTCCCCCAGTTTATCGTACGCGGTATGGTAAAAATATTGTTAAGAAACTGCGGACGGCGGAATAAGTTCGAATGATTAAAATGCCGACTAAATAAGAATGATTTTTTTTTAAATTTTCTCTTTCAAAGAAAATGTGTATTCGTTTATTAGAGTCTCTATCACATCCATCTGATCAGGACTGAACTTTCATGTAAAACAAACCTGTTTTCTATGATTACACCGCCTCTTAACTTTGAAATTAAAAACATGGACCTAAACCTTAAAGCAGAGGGCTTAATTGCCAAGAATTATATTTCATTCGAAATAGCCCAATACTTCAAAAAGGTTCTTGTTTGCGTTTAATGCTAGCAAACTTAAAATAAAGAATAGTTTGCCTATGATTTCTTTGAATGAAATAACCTTGTAAAAGTATACGCAGTTCATAAAACATTATTAATCTTCATTCATAGATCGTGCTAATTTGTTACATGACACTACATGTGTTTCAAAATGTACCACCGTGTTTCAAACACGACTTTAAGGGACTAAGGCTAGCACAAAATCAAAAATCATACATTTTAAGATTATTTGTCATACAAGCTTCCCGAAACCGTCTCTTTTCAATAAAGGAGCACATGTGGCAAAATAAATGTCAATAATCTCTTTAATTGAATTACTGCAGATGCCAGAAATGCGTTTGTTTACATGTATTTATTATGCATTATTCTCTTTTGGATACATTATTTTATTAGAAGAAAAAGCAGAATAAGACCAATGATTTTTAAGTGACATACTGTACAGTTTCTAATAACTCTATTATACATCAAATACATACATTAAACAAACAACAGTTATAATGGTTTCGACAGAAAAGAAAACTATATTAGATTCATTAAATACTGAAAATTTCAAAAGATAAATTGATGATTAATATTAAAAATGTGATTTTAAATATTGGCCATAAAGAGAGTAATGCTCGAATTTCGATAGAACAGTCCTACGTTTATGCCCTCTTCAGCAAGAAAATTCTCCGAATTAGATATTACCACTAGACTCAGCATGGTTTCATCAGATAATTATTGCTTTATTGGTCGCAGAGAAATTAACACCTTGTGGTTTCGGCTGGAAGGCTGCTTGGCCACTTGTGATTTATTACCATCTGTTTAAAGGGACGTTTCTCTGAATAGTATTTCTAGACTAATTTGAAACAACATACACTATTTGGAACACAGAAGATCTACCCAGAAGAGAAGAAAAATAATCAATGCAAATGAAATTTACTGCATTTTAATACATTTTATACATTTGCAGACTAATCAATTACTCATTAAGAGTTAATAAAAACACAAAAAGTAGTGACGTCGCGCACGGTGTTGCGTCGTGGAAGCGTCACATGGAAAGCGTAAAACTTAACGTCAAAATATTCGAGCAGTCATTTTCAGCGCGTTGTCTTGAAAAAACTACTATAGTGATGTGTATTAAATCCAAAACATTGTTCAAGTATATATCAACGATAATAATACTGAAAAGAATACCAATATAACTTGTAATTTTATTAAATATTTTTTATAAAGAACGTCGGAAAAATATTTTGTAATTACAAAAAGAACGGGTTTAATTATGTTTTACGGTTCTTTCTTCAACAATAAGATCTCTAATTTAGTTGTAATCTTGATCTTTAATTTATTACTTGTAAATAATCCCTATATGTTTTATTACTCTGTGTAGGAAACAATGCGCTGGCTTAGAATGAGAAGGTCGTAACTACAAAATCGATATTAAGATAAATCAAGAAAAAAACTCTTTACTTATGGTAAATCAAGCTTTTTCAACATCAGTTTGTTCAGCATGACAAATTCGTATTTTCACGAAAATAGGCTAATAAGAATCGCCTTGTGAAGCAGTCTCTATATGGGGCGTAAGTAATACAAATATACAAAAGTAGTAACAATCTTCTCATTCTACATGCTAACGAATGTCATGCAACATGTAGTTTGTTTTAATAAATCAATATTGCTTATATTTTAATTAATGTGTTCGTATTTGCCCCCCCCCCCTTGATAAGATTTCATTCACAAAATATAGGTAATGTTTAACATAAATTATGAATAAAATAGATGTATATCATACACGTGTGTTTTCATTGTGATGTGTATTAAAATTAGGTATCTGTGTGTCAGAACACCCGACGTCATGTTTAGAGCGTAAATTTATAAAAGTTTACAAGCTATAATGCCGATGTAAAATATTGTATTATTTTAGCATTTATGCTGGGAAACTTATGAAATTTTACACGATAAATCTGTCATGAAAACGGAATATGAATATCATAATTTTGTTTCAGTATTCATTAAAATCTACTAACACCGTAGTTCAAATAATAATGAATAATTAGAGTCATGGTTCGAATTTAAACATTTTAGAAAAAGTTTACAAAACGACTTACATCCGAATATAACCTCTAACGGACCAAATTAAGTACCCTAGCTATTTGAAATTTTGACAATTTGATAAAGGTGTAACAATTAATGAAACAGTACCTTTCTTTTTTATGAAATTGTGTTGCAGCATCCAATATTAATGACATAATATAAGCTACTGGGACGCTAACTACGAAAAATACGTCATTTTCTATTTTGTGACATGCCGGGTGGCAAACGAAGAATGCTTATAAAATCATAAAAATTATAGTTTAGTTATTTTTTAATTAGTGTACACTTTGCATGATGGTCATAGCTATAACATGTGGATAAGGGGAAAAAGAAAAGTGACGATCATAAAGAAATATTTGTGTATGAAATATTTTTTCGGATTTTACTGTCACGTCAAAATAATTTGTGACATGTTTTTGTATTTTTATAAAATTGTTGTATTTTCTAAAATTGCGTTTTCTCAACCATATTTTCATTACTAGTTTGATGTCATATTATTTCTCTTAAAGTGTACAAAATATCAATATTTTGCAGGGAAAATGAAAATAACTGGAGGAATTTTTATATAGAAGTTTTATATATTTTACGCAAAAAATGGCAAAGTTACAGAATTTAACAAACTATTTAACAATTACCAACAGCTATGTTTGACGTCTCACGTTCAAATGTAATATGCCATCTTGTTCGTTATTCATTTGCGAACACATGTGGTATCTTACCGTAAAACTTGACCTTAAATCGACTTATTTAAGGTGAAATATCGCACACTGCATCAAGACAAATGTGACGCAGTTACACGACGTTTTTCAACAAAAATCTCAAGAAAAATGCCTATTATAAATTTTCAGGAAGGTGTTCATCTATTTTGAAATTATGGCCGAAAAGTAAATTTTAAAAACTACTCCTAGTTAAAATTTGAAAGAAATCTGATAAAAATTAAGCTCTTTACCAATTTTCTTCCAATGCGCATACCCTAAAAACGTAAAAAGACGGAACATCGTGCGCGACGTCAGTGTGATAAGCTTATATTTTTGGAACTGAGCCCAGAAGGACTTTACTACCAATGTGCTATGTAGAGAAAAAATTGTTTGTGATATTGCAAATCCTCCTTAATTGATAGAAATATTTTGCTAAGGCTTTCAGTGATTAACAGCCCATATTATGTAGAATACCATGAAGAAAGAAATTTTGGCTGCAAACAAATTAAGCAAAATAATGTCCCTTTGTTGATTTTTAACCTGAGTTATTGGACTTTTATTGGAGTTTTTATCAGCACACAGAATATAATGAAACATCGTTTGTGTCCAACTCATATGGCTTAAATTTCTGCAGGTTTTAAAACTCTTGTATTTGCAACAGTTTTCAAATGTCAGTTTAATATACATAACATCTAAATATCTTTACACCCATCTACTTGACAGAAAACAAAGTTCCTCTTATATCTAAATTATAACACTCTGACTACGAGCTTGATAAATCTACAATGGGTGTTCGAGATTGTTTACATAAGCTCGGTAAGCTTCCTTTCAGACAAATGTGGTATGTAGGGGCACCCGTGTCCTATGGACACATTTCTAGTTTAACCCTTATCCTGCCAACCCCAAGTATCAAGCCTTTGCAAACAGCTTGGAACCAGATCAGACGCCGAGTAACTCGACGTCTGATCAGGTTCCAAGCGGTTTGCCACTCAGCCAATATTACTTCCCAATTTTAAGTAAATCGGTAGAAATTTAAAATGAAGCAGACGTCAATTCAAGCAGACGACAATTTACCCGACATGATAAGGGTTAAAGCCACACTATCTCTCCAAACGGCAATTTCAGAAGAGCAATAACTGGGTAACATATTTGCAGAATGATGCAGTTTGAGCACTTTAGTTTTTTTCCCTAAGGTGAAAAACACGAAAATGTGAAAGAAAACGAAAGTTGGTTTGTCAGCAAAACAACGAAATGTAAACAATCAATACATGATTTATAGTCTAAGAGAAGTAACTCTGGCAAAATCGGTGTTTTGTTCCTCCGGACATGTTACTAAAATACGAGTTTTGACACACTATTTCGGCAGCTTTAGTTAACATTATATTGTTAATTATTGGTCATTGGTAATATTTTTAATTGTTAAATCCATCCTTATCTTTGCTAGATTATCAAAAACCGGTCTTTGGAAAGATAGTGTGGCTTTAAGCCATAGACTGCTGAATTGGTTTCGTGTTTGTGACCAGCGTAGATTCAGATCAGGCGGCATGCAGCCGTGCCAGCTGATTAGGGTATACGACTTTCACTGCTTAACCACTATGACCTTACCTACTTATTTGGCAGGAACAGTGAAAATCCTGATCAGTCGGCACAATTAAATGCCTGCTGATCTTGATCAACACCGGTCGCAAATGATTTCAGCATTTGGACCCTTTTCCTGCCAACCCCGAGATTCAATCCTTTGCAAACAGTTTGGAACACGATCAGACGCCGAGACGCCGAGTGACTCGGCGTCTGATCCGGTACCAAGCTTTTTGCCATTCAGACAATATGTCTGCCAATTTTTATGTATATCGGTATAAATTTAGAGTCAAGCAGACGACAATTCAAGCAGACGACAATTTAATCTGCAGGATAAGAGTTAAAGATTCTACAAACATACCTAAAAATACGGAAAATATCTATTTAATGCCAAATGTCTTATAAAAAAGGACATTTGTAAACAGCATAGACCCTGATCAGATGCTACATTATGTGGCGTCTGATCAAGGTCAATTATGTTTGCTTATCAGAAATTCTTCAGAAATTAAAAAAAATATACGACTAATATACCAGACTTGCCTTAATTTGACAATGGACTCTTCCAAGTGATAAGACTAGCTAAGTCTACTAGGCACACATGGGTTAATCACAAATACCTGATCAGTGAATACTTGGGCTTATCAGCAATAAAAATAGTAGGCCTACAAATGTGTGTGAGGGATACTTGTTATAAACGGCAAGCAATTATTGGAGTCAATTAAATGGGCAATTTGAGGTCAAATCGAGAAAATCCTAGGTTTTCAGGAGTTTTCAGGGCATTAACGTAGGACTGAGAAGTAAATGTTCTCGGGAATACTGTTTGCCATTATGACGTAACAAGTATGGCAAATAATCTTAAAACTTTGGGTTTTAGGTTTGTATTAGACTAAGTGCCTTTAAGTCATATTTAAAATACCAGAAAGTGTAAATAGATAATTTTCAGCTCATAAATTGTGTAATAATTGAATTAAAAGTGCAAACTTGTTTTTAGTGTGGATGCCACCAATATCAGCATGAATGAAAATAAAGGGCGCATGGTGAACGATGCGCCCATTTCACATTCAGCGTGCAATAGTGAGATGCGTATAGTTGGGGTAGACGGGAGTCCTCATTTGTGCATTTTCGCTAGACGCTCAATACAGAAAGGCGAGGAGTTAAGATATGATTATGGCGTTGATTCGTTGGAATGGAGAAAGGTATATATACATAGGCACATACTTGTAGATTGTTCGGATTATACATAAAAAATGATAAAAAATGTATTTTCCCCATATGTGGGAACATTTTTTTGAGTTTTTCGAGACGTTTTTGTTTTCTTTAAATGCGTTGATTATTTTTTTTACTTATTCTTTTTACCTCTACAAGGGCTTAAGACACAGAGCTTGCAGGATTCTTTTTTTTCTTCTCTCGGCATGAAAGTCAAATTGTAACGCGAGATCATCGGTGGATGAAAATTCTTCCTAGATTCCTTTGATATCATTACAGGCACAATTACACGTGTCAAGCTAATTTATAATGGCAATTAATTAGATATCCCTTTCTCTACAAAAACAGACAGAGTTACTTTTGTAAAGAAAATTAATTGCTTACCTTACTGTTTTGTCAATACAGCGAATTAAACATGACCGGAACTATGATTTTCTTTAATTGTTTTTTAATTATAAACTTTAGAATCAAATAAGTAATTACTGAAAATGAGTTTCACATTTAATATGTCACAAAATAGTAAATGATATTCTAAAACACAGGAGCTTCATCACATGTGTTTTGGTATAAATTAATAAACAAGGAGGCGATACTTTCTGTCAGTTTATGGTTAGGCTTTGGTTGTTTATAACGTCAGGAACAATGTAATAATAACAGTTCCTGATAACGTAGAGAATGCACTGACAAATTTGAAAATTATGTACGCTTCGAAGTGAGTTTACTGTTCATAGCTCTGTGTCATAACACCAAGTAACAAGAGGGCAATGGTGGCCCTGAATCGCTTATCTGAGTCATATTGCTCTAAGTACTAAAACACAACATATTGACAAAGTTATATGACAATGAAGTAGAAAATGTGACCTCCTGTAGTTTAACATATTTCTTCTATGATTTGACCCAGTGACCTAGTTTTTGAATGCAAATGACCCAGTTTCAAACTCGACCTAGATATCATGATGACAAACATTCTGACATTTTTATGAGGATCTGGTAAAAATGTTATTATAAATGTTTGTTTTTTTATTATTTAAACTAGTGACCTAGTTTTTGACCGCAGATGACTAAGTTTAATTATCAACCTAGATTTTATAAAGATAAACATTCAAACGAAGTTTTATAAAGATGAGGTTGAAAATATTGCCAACAAAGTGTTCAAAAGGTTTTCCTTTTATTTGACCTGGGGATCTAGTTTTTGACCCAAGATGACCCAATATCGAACTCGTCCAAGCTTTTACTGATTTTACTACGTTGTGGCCATGTTTCATTGTGATTTGGCCAGAATTGTTACCTCTAGAGAGTTAACAGTCCAATTGCTGACGACGGACGACAACGACGGACGACGGTGCTCAGGTGATCTATTTCTCTCCTGTGGATGTGGCAGCCAACAACGATCTGCGGTTCCCAGGAATAGACACAGCCCTCACAGATACCAATTTACACCATGGTGGAGGGGAGCATGTGGGTCTTGCTCAGAGAAATTGACCAGTGGTCCAGACGGGGTTTGAACCCAGGACCTATCAATCCTGAAGCCTGCACCCTACCTCTAGGCCTCCCAATACAATACAATACAATATTTATTTTAAGTCGGATTTACATTTACAACAAATAATATTAGCTATGTATAGCTATTGTCCGACATTTATAACTTACATAAAGTATTAATAAAGTATTAACAAATATAGACATTGACAAATTTATTAAAAGCAGCCAAACATTTTAAATCAAGCATAAATATATATATTTATGTCTCACACAACCATATACATTGTGCACGCAATAAATGTAAAACTAAAACATCCTTGTTAATCAATGAATTAAGATATGCAATAAAATTAAAAATTTTCCCCTTGTTCAAAATCTATTGTGTGCAGACGAATTTTGATGGCAAGTACTGGCATTGAATTGTCTAGAATTTTTTTAGAATCGAGCACCGATTGAAATAACCTGTGTGCGAAAACGGGAAATACCTAGATTGATTGCATAGTGAAATAATTAATTCAATAAGGATATCCTCTGCAGAGTATTTCTTAAATGTTTTTTTAAGGTTGAAAAATTCCTTATCCTCAGCTGAGGAAAATCATTTAAGGATGAGGCAAACGTTATACTTAATATAGAATCTATAGATCTATATAGAATTGGAATCTGTAAGAATTCATGTGCAATGTGTGTCTTGTCAAAGTTTGTTTTTAATGAGGACATTCTGAATTATGTAATTATTTTGCACTTATGTCCCCGCCTTTTGTGACACCTTGTAACATATAGATTCAAAATAGCAGACTCAACTGAGCAATAACTGACGAAATTGGGGCCTGATATTGTATGCAGCTGTCATAAAGTATCAATTTCATGTTCTTGCTAGTTTCATTCATCTTGTTCTGTTTTAAAAGGATTCCATGGTCTTGATTTCCTTATTTGGCTTTGGTATCTTAGTATCTAGTCACCATAGCTGACATGATAAGCTGACATGGTATCATGCATGTGTCATTGTGTGTCTCTCTAGGCTCATTGAACCTTGTCCGGTTAGAATGCAACATGGATCTGCATGTCAATCTGCTTCATACTAGACTTGTTGCACAAGTCTCATGTAGGCTTATTTGGTCCGACCTTAAACAATTACCAGGGTTGACAAATTATGTGATTTCTCGGCCAACTTCCTAGGGTAGTGTTCAATCCCTGCTTGAGTGCTGAATATGCCTTGTTAAAATCAGCCAATTTTACTTCATAGTTGTTTTAAACTTTTTGTTGGTACACTTTTACTTATGAGCTTGACACACGGTATATCCACCATGGTTATAAGGAACATTAAGGGAGAGAACTCAATATAAGCAATATAAGAGTATCTTCCCTAGAAATCATGTAATGTTTTCACAATCACATGGTTTAGTTGATTTTAACAAATTGTAATTTTTTTACTACAATTTAATTAATTCATAAAAATGTTTAAATCAATGAAACCATGCGCCTGTGTTCACAATAACAACACACGAGAACAAGACATGAGTTATGTACATGACTTTATTTTAAATACATCTCTTGAAAAACGACAGCATGTAATGTAATGTATCCCAACAAGTAACAACTTATTATTCCACAAGGAATAAAAACAATCTGAAAATCAACAGCCTCCTTGATAGCCTAGTGGTAGAGTGTTCTCTCTGAGTGCGAGAGAACTCAGGTTCGGACCCTGGTTGCATATATAAAAATGGTACAGGTAATTCCCTTGCTTGACACTTAGCATAAAGGAGAATCTGGGTACTCCTCTCTCATGCCATCTTGGCGATATCAACAACAGTAATATAAATCAATATGAACATATTAACTTTAATGAGAACAATAATTAAAGGAGTAAGTGGAACCACACGACTAAACATATATTAACTTTAAAGTGTATAGAGCTGTATTGGACAATATTTTTTTTTAAGTTTCAAAAACTGAAAAACAATTATGCTTTCATATCCATTAGATCATTTTTCGCTTCAGTTTTAACGGAAACTAACTCTGTGATTTATTGGACATGCAAACTGTCCATTTTCATTCATAGTGTTCTAGAGCATCCTATGAAATAAGATTCGTCCATTTTTCTACGATTGAATCAAAGTACACAGAACCCATTCAAAGTTTTAATTTGCAATTAAAGTAGTCTAGTATCATACTAAAAACGATGCAAGTAATTATTTTGACATTAGATGACTGTTATAATATAGCTCTATACACTTTAAAGCAATAATGACACATCTCAACAACAACATATAACAACAACAACAATATACAATCATTATAAAGATCTTATCTCCATAGCAACAATGTAACAACAAAAATATAAAATTGTTATCAACATCTTTAAAACAACAATGAAACATCACAACAACAATTTAAAATCACAAACAACATCTTATCTTCAAAGCAACAATGTAATAACAAAACAATTTAAAATCACAAACAACATCTTATCTTCAAAGCAACAATAAAACAAAAACAATTTAAAATCACAAACTATAAGAATTTTTTTATATTTATATATAACATCTTTAAAGCAACAATACAAAATTGTAAAGCACAGAATGTAACTTCAATATACACATCTTGAAGTATATATTGTCCTAAAGGTACCTGTAAAAAAAATCAACAAGATATAATATACACTTGACAAAAGTACACACTTTTAGAGCTAGAAAAAAAATCAGGAATAACTCATCTAAACCTAATAGTTGTACTTAGATATAAATGCCGATTTGCTAATAAACTTGATATCATATTTGGGGGATTGCCTTTAACACGGAAGAAGAATTAGATTTACACAGAAACCATTGATGCATGATGTAAATGACAAAATCCTATTTTTCTCGTGCAAACTACTCAAATATGTGATTTTTTGTTTGAATTATTTCATACACGATTAACATTTAACCCCCAAACATAAAGCCATAAAATTTTTGCATAATATACAATTGAAGAACGCGCACTTGAGATAAGAATGCCAGAAACTGGCATGTCAATAAAACGGGTAAGTTTTTATTCATTAATTGAATATTTTGAGTTTTTTTAGCCATGCAAGATTATTTTATTATGCCATTTGCATCGAATTCACGAAAAAAATCAATGTTTCTATTGACATGTTTCAAACTTGAGAAATCATCATTCTGGCGTCACTTACAGGTAGTCATTAAATGTGTCAAAACAAGTTTGTTACAATGTCCGACTGATGGTTATATTACTAAGGGATCCCGAAATAATGTGGAATCGTTAAATTAAACATGATATGTCCACTTCTTTGTGTGGAGCATTTTAAAGTTGAGCTTGAAAGTGACGTCAAATTGGCATTTAACATCAAAATTACAACTTTAAATTGGCAAAATAGAACTTTTCCCGGACAGTCATGACTGTTGAATGAAACAAACACACTGTTATCACATGGAATATGATTTTGATGAATTTATTTATAATTTGATGTTTGCCGGGTATTTAGCCGACAGCGGAGGGCCCCCGACGATAATCTTTCCCAATGTTATTCCCCATGTATATTCCAACCGAAGTATAGTACTGTACATTATAACAGACTTTGTACTGGAATGGCACCCCAGCAACAATTCCTGAACAACTGTATCAATTTAATGCATTGGAACTGTCAGGACGTCATTCGGGCATTCGGTGGTCATGTCAGATATTGATGTGCGACTTTGTTTTTTTTTAGCAATGGTCATGGTCATTTTTAAATAATTTTATTATTTTAGAGTGGAAGTTTACTGCATATGATATACAAAAGTTTCCTGATTCCAATGGTATATTCAGTTCACTTATCGGTGTTATACTTTTTTCAGAAAAACGTGTTTACTTTAATTCGCCTAGTGCATACAGTCTAACCAGATAACAAAATATCCACATGGTTTAATGAGGCAGAGAAGCTATTTACCCATAGCTGGAGGCCTGTTCATGGGCACCAGGGCATGTCCACACGCTGGTGGGCCTAGCATGCCGCATGTCTGGGGGCAGACCACCTCCGAGTCTCCTGCAGTTCAGCTTGAGGCCGCAAGGCGCTCAATTGACATGTGCTGCCACGGGAAGGCACTGCATGGAGCTTGCCTATGGAGAGGCTATGTACTGGCAGAGAAGGCTTACATACTTGGCTTCCTTTTCACTTTAGCTAGCCAGTGGTAGAGGCTGATAGTAGAAGCTGACAAGCATATAACACACAACATACCACACTTAGTCGCATCCATAGACCATTAAGCACACAAAAAAGAGAGTCTGAAGCTAAGTCAATGAAACACTATGGTATGCATAGCTGACTTACATACCCAATCTAAATGACCGTTCGCGACAATTGAGGGCCAGTGCCTTGCCAATTAGACGACACTCCACCTTCCTAACTTAAAGCTCATAGGCTGAATGCCTAGAGCTGTAGACTCTGCCATAGAGTCTACGCACCAACCGGCTCAGACAAAGCACCGGTCGGTGGGTCTACAGAACACAGTCAGGTTGCATAGTCTGCAGACCAAGACACCAAAATAAATGGATCGGGACAATCCACATAATGCAGGATCACCGGTTGACCTGCAGGCAATGCTGGATTCTGGTAAATCACATACAATGCTGCATCCGGGGATCCACAGACTCCATCTTCTGGTGGTCTTCTCATCATAATCCTGAAACTATAGTACTAAAAAACCGTCATATCTGTCAAAATAAGAGGGTATAATTGTAACAGGGTACCAAGCATGATGAGTCAATAATTTTACTTTATTTTGAATAACAGAGTTTGCAACTGTTATTTACCTGTCCGGGCCAACCTATCAGTGTGAAAATTATAGTGGCATTCTGGTTATTCTATTAATTTAACCTTATTAGATTTATCTAGAGTGAGCACTGTGAGTGAGAACTTTTTAAAGACTTGATATTTAGATAATCCATGGTTCGTATGTTATGGTCAATCTGTCATGGTTCGTCTCCAACTATGTCCTGGTTCTCCCACTGGTGTTCAATCAAAAGCTATACTAACACTTCATTATAAGTAATATCCACAAACTACAGGAAGTTGAATTCCTGCATTTTATGTAAAGTTTGTTTTTTTCCTAAATTGAAAGTACAGGTAATGGGTTCATGAAAAAAGTAAAAAGACCCCAAAAAAATAAAAAAAGTTCCACAAATTGTATCAGTGACCATGCGACTCTTTTACATTTTACAGGGGTGTGTTTGCATAGTATAATACCTCCCCTTACTTTGCCAAAGTTTTTCTACTTTCCTACAAAAAAATGCCCTTGTCAAACTTTTCCCTGACTTTTGCCACAGACGAACCACCAGACCAGCCATAGGTACCAGCAGTTCAATGAAGGATAAACTTATAAATAACTGTAGCAAGCTAATGATCTGTCATCGTCCGTCCGTAACATCGTCTCCAAAACAATCACACCATCGTCTCAAAAACCTGCGATTACAAGCAAGCTAATGATCTGTCATTGTCCGTCTGGATTATCAAATACCCGTCCTTATCTCCCGATTTACAGTAATTAATATACTAGCCCCAGACTTTGAGGGCTCGACATATCTCCATGCTAGACAGCAAGGCACACCTTTACTATCTTTGATGAAACTGTATAATGTAAGGTATATCAATATTTAATGTAAAACGGAAAATTAAAGTAGACACCCGCCTATCCGCCTATCTGCCAGCCGAAATCGCCAATCTAATAACCAGAATTTCAAAACCTGCAGTCCGAAGAGACGCCACCCTCTTCTGTAGACTTAATTAACATTAAACTGCCTCAACCCTTATGGGGGAGAGTATGTGACTATCTTAAAACACACTTATCTTAACAAAATTGTCACGCCTGCAAGCGGATGTCCGTCTCCAAAACCATCGTATGCTGAACATCTGTGCTCCTCGTCTATCTGAAAATAGAGAAATAAAAAAGAATTGATTTTACCATCGTATGCTGATTATATGTAGTCATGCTGAATTTCATTGAAATCCAACCAATGGTTACGGAGAAATACTGCAGTAAAAATGCACTGATCTACACACAAAGGCTAATATATACCTAACATAAGCAGACATGGGTTCGATTACTTTGAAAAGTAATCGATTATTAATCGATTATTTAGACATTTTTGGATAATCGATTATTAATTGATTACCAAGCAAATTACTGTTAATCGATTAAATTATAAATCATCCATTGAAGTAATCGATTGATTAATGATTACTTTTGAAATTTTGAACGGAATAAAATCATGTTAACTTAAAATCACGTAACATCGATAAAGGGGGGGGGTAATCTTTATTTTAGTATGTTCAATAAAGTTTAAACTAATACAATGTAACTTTAAATACTATAAGAATTGGATTTATGGACCAAGTCTTGAAAGTCGATTAGTAATATTTGAATGCTGCAGAATAAATAGAGGATATTTGTATTTTTCCGTGTATGATCGGCTGATAATTCACCGAGTGAGCAGCTGATGTGATATTTTCATGAGTGGCGTAGCCACGAGTGAAAATATAAATCAGCTGCTCACGAGGTGAATTATCAAATGATCATACACGGTAAAATACTAATATTCTATTTATTTCATGCTTCAAATAGCTTAAATGATGGAAATACTCCACTATATAACTCAAATGTTTTGCGTGACGTCGTTTTCCCGCCATGCACGCGTCGAGTTGCAATCCAATAGTTCTTCTGCAATGGCTTCAATTTCGTCCATTTGTTTTACATTTATGTATATATAATGTTGTATTATTTGTTAAAGATTAAGAGAGCAAGTGAAAATGCTTACTTTTTTATTTTTGACGGCGAGGAAATTTGATTTTAAAAAATTGCTGTTTGCCGTGAAATTATGAACAGTGAAATTATGAACAGTGAAATTATCGGGGAATAATTCACCGTTATTCCGCCGTAAACCACCGGTAAGCATGAAATAAAACTTGCATAATTCAGCGCGCAATTGCTGGATTCCTGGAATTGATATTGTGTATTTGTATAAATTTGCAAAGTGATTTATAGTAACTGAGGCCAGTGAAAATTAAAGTCAAAGTCTTGAAGATCCCGTAGCTGTTTCTGTTACAAATTTTATACTTATTTACTATCAGACCAGTGACCAATAAAGTTAGTGTCTACCCCTGCAAAAAGTGCAATTTAGTCAGAGAAACTTAACTTTTTTACTTCAAGGGTTCTAACTAGTTTCCAAACAACTTTTAAGTATAAGAAACTTACAGGCTACAAGTATGAAAGTTTTACTCAGCGTGCAACTAATAACTTAAACTGGTACAAATATAATTTTGACAACAGATTTTTCAAGGGCTAAACAATACCCAAAATATGTATGCATTACTTGAACAATAAGATTTCATCTTTCCCCATAGTGACTTTGCCCCAGGCAATGTAAAGGACTGGTATATTGTAGCTCTGAGCATGACATTCATGATTGGGTACAACTATATTAGGTGATAATTGTCATACCATATAAAGGGATAATGTGTAATTTTTGACACCTTATAGACAAACACTACTAAAAAGGATTAAAGTGTAATTTTTGACATGTTAATAACATTTATAGACAACGATTTCCATGTCATATTATTTTATTTAAAATGCAGAGTGATAAATTTTTTTTATATTTGTTACTTCAACTTACTTGCAAATAACTTCTATGTACATAAAATCAATTTAGTAAAAAAACTTACTTAGTTTATTTATAACTGATAATTTCCAGTAGATGCACTTTATGGGGGACGGACATAAGCCCCTACGACCATAAGCCCCTACGCTCATTTTTATACATGAGGACATAAGCCCCTATGCATTTTTTTACACTAGGACATAAGCCCCTACGCATATTTTTACACTAGGACATAAGCCCCTACGCATGTTTTGTTTGTACTGTTCTATGTTTTCTTCTAATATTAAATGGTTAATTAAAAAACAATTATTGTACAAACTGTTCTATTGTATCTACTGTTTATTTGTTACAAATATGCATTAATTTTGAATATAAAATTAGTAAATTGAAAGATAATTAGTCTGCAAAATGCTTGATAAGATCAATTATCAAGTATTGTGGTGACTATTTGTTTGTTACATGCCTCAAAACACCCATTTTATCATAAAAACTTGTTATAAATACTATAATTATTTATTATTATGTTGTGTCTCATTTGATGTTTAATTACAACTTAAAAATTGAACTTGTAGACACTGGAGCTTGACTGAGTTGTTCATGTTGCAAACAAACATGCGTAGGGGCTTATGTCCTAGTGTAAAAAAGTATGTAGGGGCTTATGTCCTGGTGTAAAAAAATGCGTAGGGGCTTATGTCCTCGTGTATAAAAATGAGCGTAGGGGCTTTTGTCCGTAGGGGCTTTTATCCTACACTCGCACTTTATATATAACATTTTAATTTGCATCCTGTTAATCTATTTTTGTTGGCACAGTCTCAAATAATATGATAATTGTATAAAGTTAGATAATACACAAAAAGTCATGTATATTAAACCTAAAGTAATCATAAAGTAATCGTAAAATAATCATGATTACTGCCATTTTTCTTCAATAATCGATTAAATTATTAATCATTAATCAGAAAAATCCATGATTACTGATTAATAATGATTAATGCAAAAAAGTAATCGATTATTAATCATGATGATTACTTTAATCGATTAACCCATGTCTGAACATAAGTATTATAAAATTTACCGGTAATTAATAATGGCAACAGAAGAAATGTCACACAACACTACATCATAAAAACCAACTACTGCAAAATCATTTCATTTCAATGGGACCATTTTTTCTTGTTTTTTTTTGGTGAAAATAACCATTTTGTTTTGACTTAATTTCAAGGCCTACTTAACCATTAAAGACATTCGTACCTTTTCAATTTTTCTGTACAAGGTATAAAAAACTTGTCATTTTTATGAAGATCAGATTAATGCCAACTATTTAGAAAATTCCCAATAGTTTTGCTCAGCTAGTTTTTAAGATATTAGATTAAGAAGACAACCACTAAAAACTGAAAAATATATTTTACCGAAAAAGTTTTGGTTCAAAAAGCATAAAACTTGGCATACATGAAATTACGCATGTGATGCGCAACACGAGAAAAGGGCAACAGGATCGTGTCAAATTAAGCGTACAAGTGTCTCAACAGTTGTAATTTGCATCAAATCAGCGCTTTTTCTCCCAATGGTGTAAAGTTTTATTTGTTGTCAAATATGTTATGGAGCTGTTAGAACAAAAATACTACGTCAGAGAGATGTATTTTCATAAAAATAATCTTAAGAAAGCCGCATATTCTGACTGTGAATGGATGTTTATTTTGGGTGTTCGGCTACGCTCACTTCTGCATTCGCCAATTCGGTGCACAGAACATTTCAAACAGAATTTTGTATTTTCCTACTAGATTTTAACTAGAAACCAATCGAAACTAATGCGATGACTAAGTGTTTGATTAATTAAACCCTCTAAGTTCCTTTTTGAAAAAGTGCGATGACTAAGTGTTTGATTAATTAAACCCTCTAAGTTCCTTTTTGAAAAAAAAATAGTTGTTGACATGAAACTACAGGTTTAAGTATATACGAGTGTATTTATTGATGCGGTTTTAATCGCAGCTTAATTATTTTAGATCTACGGAAAAATATTGAAATCAGTTTGTTGGTTTCAAAGTTTTTGTCAGAATAGAGAATCTAGTTCTGAAATCATTGTGATTTACCTTTGACCTGTTGAAACTTATTAACTTGACCAAAACACACATGCATTTATAATTAAATAAAAAACATCAGAAATAAGTATACGTGGGTGAATAAAAAAGTTCGTAGAATTTTGCCATAACTTTTTTATTTTCATAGTTATTGTCGTCATATTTATGCTGAATGAATGCATTGGTATTTTCTTTACATACACATATTTATAGCTACCTTTAAAACACATTTTATTAAATTTTCTAAAATATCTCAATTGTAGGACCTCCAAAAACCGTCAAAATGTTATGTCTGATTGCATAATATCATTTATAAAGTATGTGAACATTCCAGACGTCATCTCCGATAAATAATGTTTTAATTGACATTTACATAATCGCACTATACAGAAATACCCGCATAAAACGGGTCTACCGGAATTGATGGAACCACGGGCTGCTATCAAAATCTGCGAGAAACTGGAATATACGTACAGCATCAGAAACAATGCATGATTTGAAATATGTAGGTATATATCCTATAAAAAATATACATCGATTTATAAGTGGAATAAGTGCTTTCGAGTAGGATACCAGAAGTTGACAATTGAATACAATACACCCGATATTGGTGACGTTGGTTTGCAACGTCGTCGAAAAGGACCAGCACTATACAATAGCGGATATAGCAAAACACTTAGATTAATCTTATAGGACAGCGAACACTGTATTAAACAAAAACTTGAAAATGCAGAAACTATGTTCACGATGGTTATCCAAAAATACCTACATACAAGTCACTTCGAGAAGCGAAAACGAGAACGTCAGTATTGACAAACGTGGCGTTAGTTTGACGTCATTCATCAAATGACTCTGACGAGCTCCGGTATGCTGTTACAGCATGTGTGCGTTTCAGTGTAAAAATAATTAAGTTATGACTAATTCAATGACATTTGACATATTGTTTTGTTATACTTATGATCATGTTATATTTTAATTTGAAAGCATTTGAAGCTGTGGTTTGTGAGTTATGATATTTTTCTACGAACATTTTGATTCACCCACGTAGATCTGTCCTGGGTTGTAAAATAAAGATCTGCCTTATTTCAGCACATTCATTTTACTGATTCACCATAAACTGAATGTTCTCAACAATATGCATTCTCATAGTGGTAATTATTTAAACCTTTCAGTCAAGGATAACCCATAAAAGCGCAAGCACTTATTTCCAATGGGGTCCTGTGTTTTTGCTGAAGTGACAGCGAGTAGAGGAGACAGTCGGGTGATACAAGGTATCCGGGCTTGATGCCCTAGTTCGTTCCTTAGAGACACCTTGGTTCTTTAACGTGTTCGGTGTATAGCACCGATACACGCGAGACTACCTCTGGGTTGCCAACCAGTTCATCTCAAGTTAGGTGGGAAACACTGAAAAGTGTTTCAGAAATGATCAAGTGTCTCAGCCGAGAATCAAACCCGGGATCTCACGATCAGCACTCAAGCAGGCTATCTGCTCAACCACCGTGCCATTGTTATAAGTAATTATCTTATGCTGAAGTAACCCTATATAAATCACTAATACTCTTAAAGATTTGATTTCATGGTTGAGATCATGCACATATCCACAAAAACTAGATCCCACAAATCTTAATGATTTTACAGTTAATGAAATTTTATAGATATCAATCATAGCATAAAATTTAATAATTCAAAGATGGTTGCTAGTCAATTTTCGGCACAAACATTTCCAAAACACTAAAAGGCATCATAATCCAGTCAATTGTATAAAGTGTTATGAACAGGGTTGGGGAAATGCCGGCATTTATGAGTAAAGTCCACGCCACTGGCATTTACTGGCATTTTCCGGAATTAACCGGCATTTACTGGCATTTTCCAAAATATACTTTTTTAAGTTAAAACAAACTTCACTTTTGATTTGACCTACTTATAAATATTCAATACACAAATTTGTAAATACATATACAGTAAAAACTCACTAATCCAATCCGAACTAATATTTCAGTCCGGAATTAATATTTTGTTCATAAATTGAACTCTGTAATCCGAAATTCAAAAATATGTTCGGCCTTCTGGACTGTATATTAAATTGTCAAATATTTCAACATGTGCACCATAATTGACTGGTGACAATACACTCCATTGTTATGGTTTGTATCATAAAAGTTAACATTTTGTAAACAACCTATTGTCTATTGATGTAGAATGACCCCTTATTATCTAGCAATGTAATTGAAAAGTATGATGCATAACTTTTCCCAAACCAAAATGGCACGCTTAAATAAGCGTGCGGTAAGGTTGCGGCAAGGTTGCGGTTGCAATATTTATAAGCGTGCGCACGCATGCCGCAGCCTTATTCTGAAGATCATGCACACTTGTAAACTTGCAAATGTAAAGTTTTCGCGCACTTAATATTTATAATTGAACCAATCGCAACCTTAATTTAAGCGTGCGCATGCTTAATTCCAAGCTTACAAGCGTGCGCAACCTAAATAAGTGTGCAAGCGCGCAAGTATGCAAGCATGCGCACGCTTCAAGCGTGCGATTGGAACAATCGCAACCTTAATTTAAGTGTGCGCACGCTTACCGCGCGCTTAACCTAATTTAAGTATGCAAGCGTGCGCACGCTTCCGCGCGCTTGCAAGCATCACACGCTTCCGCGCGCTTGCATGCGTGCGATTGGAACGATCGCAACCTTAATTTTAGCGTGCGCACGCTTGCGCGCTTATTCAGGCCGCGCGCTCGCACGCTAAACCTTATTTAAGCGTGCAAGCGTGCGCACGCTACCGCGCGCTTGCAAGCATCGCACTCTTCCGTGCGCTTGCATGCGTGCGATTGGAAAGATCGCAACCTTAATTTTAGCGTGCGCACGCTTGCGCGCTTATTCAGGCCGCGCGCTTGCACGCTAAACCTTATTTAAGTGTGCGGCCTGAACAAGCGTGCACAAGCTTGCGTGCTTAAATGAAATGTCCACTAAATTCCACACATTTAGAATTTTTTAATGAAAATATATTTTTTATTAAATTTTAATGCATGTAATAACACAAAAACACAAACATTTCAAAATAGATAAGCCCTTTCTAATGTTTTTAATTTTCTCCAAGAATAACTGATTTATTCATTGATCGCAGATTTCATATCCAAATATGCCGACACATCATCTGAAAATAAAAATCAACATCATTAAAATCAAAATTATTAATTTCATGTAAAGTAAAAAATTAACGTTAGTACAGTTCTTGAACTGCCTTTAATTCTGATACATACCGCAATCATGAAAATTAATTCATACTAACATTTGTTAGTTTAATGTCATCAAGCCCCTTTTGTTTACACTACTTAGTAAATTGCCATTTAAAAAATAATCTCACAAAGTTCAGGGCCATACTCAAGAGTTGAAAATGACCCTATTACAACAAAAATGTGATACAACATTATAAAAAACGTCATAGCACCAAAACAAAACATGACAGCTTAGCAATACAAATTAACTATTAAAAGCACTGATATATAAATTAAATTCTTTTAAATTTGCTTACCTGTTATTGTATATGCAACCATACACTGTTCGAAATCATTTAGCGTCTTCTCGAGACTTCCAGAAATCAAGTCATTTTGGCCAATACTCTGTAAAATAGAACAATCATAATTACAGATCTATAAATTATACTAGTGAAACTGAGCAAAAAGTTTTCAGTGTTTTAAATTTATTTTTTGCCTTTCAGAAATTACTCACAGTATACTTCAAGTTTTAATATCATTATGTTTATATCTTTCAGCTTTAAAATAACAGTTTTGTTATACAATGTACAAGGATAGATGTAATTTACTTACACTTTCCAATTCTTCCTGTTGAAGGCTTTATATCTACTGGTAATGAAGTATCCAACACAAATAATCCATACTCCTTATTGTTGTTGTTTGTAATCAACAAATTGAAGTCATGAAACTCAACCCACCTTCATGAAACATCACATCTAAACATTTTACAAAACAGCAAAAAGACTTGCAAAAAATGTGCCAACTTTCCCAACATGTAAATAAACAACACAAAGAAATGGGAGTTCTGACCTGTTCAAACTATCCAGTGACCTAGAAACTTCAAACTGACCAATCAATGACCATCTGTTATCAGTCATATAATCAGGTATATAAGATTAAGGGGCTTATTAGCCTGTCTCTCTGTGTATGTGAATAGGAAACTGCACAAGGAGTTAATTGAAAAGATCTGTGTGGTTAGCAAGTCATAGCCAAAACCAATTTATAGCCTGTATGTTAGATAATTGACCACTGATACAAATATTGCAATATTATGAATAAATAAATAAACAACACTGTCAGTTCTATGTATAGGTAAAACTGACAGATAAAAACATAGTAGATTATTAAATTACATTTCTGATCAATCAGTGAGTATTCAACAGGTATCACAAACTTCTTATGATGGAATTTGTAGACTTTGTAAGTGTCAATAATTGATTGATTGATTGATTGATTGATTGAGAATGGTTGATTGATAACCACAATTTTTGTGTTAAAATTTCATAAATACAAGTTTTTAGTGCACCTTTTTCATCTGAATACAATGTTTTTTGATATTTATAATGTTTATGCACCATGATGTCAAATCAATAAAAACAAGACTGCGTTCAATAAACGCTTATGCCCCCGTGGAAGCCATGTCCATAAAAAGCTAAGACAATCAGGGGCCATTATTCAGTTAAAATGTTTGATAGTGTTACATGGCTTTGAACTATAAGGGGCTTATGATGGTAAACGAGTAATGCCACATTTGAAAGCAGTGCCTTGATCGACTTCATGTGTGATCTGGTGATACAGATGTTATGGTTCTTTGTCACTGCACTTCTCCAAGTTGCCATCTATTCATATACCAAGTTTCAAGTCAATATCTTAAACACTTTTGAAGATACACTCCTGTCAAAATTTGATTCAGAAAATACTAAAGGGGAGATAATTCAAAATTTAAGACAGACAGAGTTATGGTTCTTGGTCATTGCACTTCTCCAAGTTGCCATCTATTTATATTCCAAGTTTCAAGTCAATATCTTAAACACTTTTGAAGATATACTCAGAGCAAAATTTGACTATAAAAAAACACTAAAGGGGAAATAATTCAAAATTTAAGACAGACAGAGTTATGGTTCTTGGTCATTGCACTTCTCCAAGTTGCCATCTATTTATATTCCAAGTTTCAAGCCAATATGTTAAATAGTTTTGAAGATATACTCAGAGCAAAATTTGACTATAAAAAAACACTAAAGGGGAGATAATTCAAAATTTAAGACAGACAGAGTTATGGTTCTTTGTCAATGCACTTCTCCAAGTTGCCATCTATTTATATTTCAAGTTTCAAGTCAATACGTTAAATAGTTTTGAAGATACGCTCCAGACAAAATTTTATTGTAAAAATACTAAAGTGGAGATAAGTCTAAGTCCAAAATTAGGTCAAGGTGAATGTCAAAATGGAGTCAGGTGATACAGGCGTGTGGAGAGTGGTCATATACAACATCCATGCAAGTATGAAAGCTTTGTAGCAAGCCATTTTAATGCTAGAAGAAACGGTCAATTTGGGTTAACCAAGAATTTTACCTTTCAATAAATCTAAGTCCAAAATTAGGTCAAGGTGAAGGTCAAAATGGAGTCAGGTGATACAGGCGCGTGGAGAGTGGTCATATACAACATCCATGCAAGTTTGAAAACTTTGTAGCAAGCCATTTTAATGCTAGAAGAAACGGTCAATTTGGGTTAACCTGGCCGGACGGACGAACAGACGGACGGAAGGACGGACGGACAGGTGAATTACTATATGCCTCCCGATCTATCGATACGGGGGCATAAAAATGTTCTCATATTTTGTTAATATTATCTATCAATTTGGACTTAGACATTTTAGCCAAAACCAAAGGAAACAAAATCAGTACAAGTTCTCACATCGCACGCTTGCCACAATTTTTTATAACATTAAGCTTGCAGAATTATATTATGCTTGCGATATTGCACGCTTGTCACTGTCTACAACAAAATTAAGCGTGCGGTGAAATCTTTTCCTGCGCGCTTAATTTTCCTGCGCACTTCCGCGCGCTTAAATTTTTGGACCACAATCTTGTTTAGCGTGCGACAAGCGTGCGCACGCTTGTCACGCGCTTGCCGCACGCATCCAGCATGCTAGTATTTTGGTTTGGGTTAACACCTTTACACAACAAACATCTGGTATTGTAAGTGGTCATGATTAAACAGTCAGTTTACATTTGATAAATTTGAGAATTAAAAAGTACTGTAGTCAATATTTAAGTTGATGTAACAAAAGTATGCCATACAAGAGTTTTTCATTTTGAGTGGTGCTACTGATATATAAGAATTAATAACTGTTCAACGTATAACGCAATGTAATTGGGAAAACGCAATTAGTTTTGAAAGTTTAATGATTTGATTACACTTTCATCAAAATAAATAGATTTTTTTTTATTTTGTGTGTTTTTTTTTACATTATTTTATTCATAAATGCCAGTATTTGCCACTTTTGCTATTTTGGGGGTATTTGCCATGCCGGTATTTACCGGCATTTACCACTGGAATTTACCGGCCGGACAATACTTGTCCCAACCCTGGTTATGAAACAAGACAATTGTGCAACATTACCTCATCATCCATCCAGACGGTCAGGGTACGAGCATCACAGGGATAAGGTTCTTTGGGCTGACCCATTCTAGCGAAGCTGAGTCACATTGCTCACCTGAAAACATTTCAATTTAACTTTATAATAAGCTTATAATAGACAACATTGTGCAAATTTGTTTGGGTTGTTGCTTAAAACGAATGTAGGATAAAAGCCCCTACGGACATAAGCCCCTACGCTCATTTTTATACATGAGGACATAAGCCCCTACACATTTTTTTACACTAGGACATAAGCCCCTACATACTTTTTTACATTAGGACATAAGCCCCTATGCATGTTTGTTTGCAACATGAACAACTCAGCCATGTACCAGTGTCTACAAGTTCAATTTTTTAAGTTGTAATTAATTATCAAATGAGACACAACATAATAATAAATAATTATTATATTTATAACAAGTATCTATGAACAAATGAGTGTTTTGGGGCATGCTACAAACAGATAGTCACTACAATACATGATAATTGATCTTATTAAGCATTTTGCAGACTAATTGTCTCTCAATTTACTATTTTATACCTGAAATGAATGCATATTTGTAACAAATAAACAGTAGATACAATAGAACAGTTTGTACAATAATTATTTCTTAATTAACCATTGCATAATAGAAGAAAACATAGAATGGTGCAAACAAAACAAGCATAGGGGCTTATGTCCTAGTGTAAAAATATGCGTAGGGGCTTATGTCCTAATGTAAAAAAATGTGTAGGGGCTTATGTCCTCATGTATAAAAATGAGCGTAGGGGCTTCTGGTCGTAGGGGCTTATGTCCGTCCCCCGCTTAAAACATTTACATGATATTTGCACAGCATGACAAATACATAATTCACTCAGTAATTGATACTTTGAAATAGGCGAGAGAACGATTACAAATTGATGTATTATTTATGGATATTTTTTCAGTGTACACACACGATAAATACAGCATACACGATAAGTACAGAGTTGCTAGGGAGTTTTCGTGGCATATGCTTTTGTGAATATAAACCTGGGCCCCATCAAATGTGGTACGGTGTCGCTTTTGTAATACCTTCGTTTTTCCAAGCAGATACAGTATGGAAGAAAGACAAACATGGTTAGGTCAGGTAGGCCTGTGAGGCTAGAAATTATCTATATTCCGGGACAAAATAAAACCTCATACAGTAGGCCTACACTATTACAGTACAGTATAGGTATGTCATTGATTTTATTGGTTTTGAATCAAATTATGACAATTTCAATGCATTGACTTGATTTGTACAATGATTGCATACATTTGTTATCTCCCTTGGATAAAGCATATAGCAACTTGAGCCCATGTGTACCTTATATCTACAAATATAGCCTAGCTGTTATCTAATATTTATTAAATACCGATTTAGGCGGTGCCTTAGTTCATATTATTTTTTGATATTCTAGCGTTATTGATTATAAGTTCTATTGATTTTACACTATTGTTTTTTTTTGTCTTTATCTACCGATCTAGATTTGATCAACAACTGAACAGAACAGAAGGCAAACACGCTGTTCTATTTGAAGTAGAACACTTACGCTTGCAGTACAATATTTCTATTTCCCATCATGCACATTTACTGTTTTCCAAGTATCCAACAGAAGCTTACATTGGTTTTTTTTAAATCCTAGTACTTGGATACTGGTTTAACAACCGGTTTTCATATACACATGTATTGATCTTTGAAAGAGTACTCCAATACTGGGGAATTGCTGCCATCCCTTGTATTTACAATCAAGCAGATGTGCTTTATATTTTCATGATCATCAAGTGTTCAGCATCTTAGAAGATGAACAAAAAAGTAAATGTATATTACCTGGCGAACCTTCTTCGTCAGGCTATCCACAAAAACCAGGTAAACAATCAGGACAAAATGAACAGTAGTCGTCCATCAAATCCATCTGACAGTGTGGTCCAAGTACGAGTACCACAGGGATAAGGTTCTTTGGGCGGACTGACCCATATAAGCGTAGATGTGTCAAATGTGTCACCTGAAAACATAAAGTTCACTTGATAAGGATAAGCTTACATAAACATATATAAATACTACTCTTAATTCAATAAGGTTCCAGACATCAATATTCCTGATGTCTTACATTCACTACTGTATAGCGGGTATAATTCGTGGATGCTTAATTTTCACTATATTTGCGATCAACATCGAATGCGCGAAATCTAAACCCCGTGAAATAATGACCTAAAATATACAATTTTTACAAAGGGAGACAATTTATCATAAAAGTCAATGAGCTATAAGAAAGAACCAAACGTTGACCCAATTGTTTTACAAGAAGTACAAATAAACACATTGTGTCAGTTCAGTAAAATAATAAATAGATTTTGACATTTATAAAATATTATTCAAAATCATACACAGTAAAACCTCTTAATCTCGAGGACTCAGGGTCATTTATATAGTCATAAACACGCCTTACTTCTAATTAGACTCTTTTACCATAACATATGATTGTGCGTCTAAAGAAGATCAAATGTATAACACAGACGCTGCGCATGTACACAAAAAGATCTTATATGTTTCAGCATATTCATAAGCGTTCAAATAATTTTGCAAAAATAATTGAGTTCTTAATTGTCCGACTTGCTTAATTATTGATTATTGATAGCAATATTTGACATCTGAAAGTGTACATATCTTCGCAATTTTGAAATCATATCTAAATGAACAATTTTGTCTTTACGACCGGTTTTCATGCAGTATTGCATTTACAGTTAGACTTAATTTCCATGTTATTTTTTGCGTACTTACACTGTGAAACTTACGTTGGAGGGACCTCCAGCGTTCATTTATTCAAACAAGGTTTTATGTTTGCGGTCAAGGTCGTTTGCGCAAAATTAAGACAGGATCCATTAATGCAAAAATTGGACACCGTGAAATATACCCGCTATACAGTATACACAAACTACTAAAATTCAAACAACATCCTACTAAACGATACGTTAAAGTAGCTCAAAATTGGGCATCAAGGGTTCAGCATCTTAAAAGATAAACGTAATATAACTTTATAATTTTATATGTTACCTGGCGAACCTTCTTTGTCAGGCTATCCACAAAAACCAGGTAAACATTTAGGACAGAATAGACGTCTATGAAATCCATTTATCCAATTAGGTGACAGTGTGGATACATTATCCATCCAGTGACAGTGTGGATACACCATCCATCCAGTGACAGTGTGGTTACACCATCCATCCAGTGACAGTACGGATACACCATCCATCCATTGACAGTACGGATACACCATCCATCAATTGACAGTATGGATACACCATCCATCCATTGGCAGTGTGGATACACCATCCATCCATTGACAGTGTGGATACACCATCCATCCATTGACAGTGTGGATACACCATCCATCCATTGACAGTGTGGATACACCATCCATCCATTGACAGTGTGGATACACCATCCATCCATTGACAGTGTGGTTACACCATCCATCCAGTGACAGTACGGATACACCATCCATCCAGTGACAGTGTGGATACACCATCCATCCAGTGACAGTGTGGATACACCATCCATCCATTGACAGTACGGATACACCATCCATCCAGTGACAGTGTGGATACACCATCCATCCATTGACAGTGTGGATACACCATCCATCCATTGACAGTGTGGTTACACCATCCATCCAGTGACAGTACGGATACACCATACATCTGTTCACAGTGTAGTTACACCATCCATCCATTGACAGAGTTGTACTTTTCAATCCAGCAAGATCGGGTGTACCTGCAATATAGCACAGTAACATACAATCATTATTTGCTAAAATGTGACAAAAAATGGGAAATTTGGAGTAGATAAAACCTTTGCCGCCTAGACCAAAAGACAAGCGCTTCCGTCAGACATCATGGGAACATCCCTATTTGCATCGGCAGTATGTACCCGGGGAAGTTGAACCTACAGGTAACTATCATTTGTAAAGAGTAAAATGGTCAGAATGTTTATGCATCAAAACAATGGCTTTTGATATCTTCATAAACAAATTACATTCAAACAAAACATTGACAAAGTGGCTAGCGTACAAAACCCCCAATCGACGACATTGATCAACTAGTTATGCTATGAAACGTAGATTCTGTATCAAGACAATCACTGTGGTGCATTCGACACATACCACAATGACTGTCCTTACAGCGTTTTATGCATCGATTACTGCGTTTATCGCCAAAGAATGTCAAAATCAAAGATGAATTATATTGCATGCATTTAAATTTCAGCATGTATTCATTTAATAATGTCTCATTTGTTAATCACATGCCATTATAGATGCTACATTTATATGATGCCATAAATAAAATCAAAATGCACCTAAGTGACCTGCTGTCAACGTCTCGAGTAAAAGATAACCTGTCCTATAGCTTGGCTAATTTTACATGAACCTGACCTTTTGATAAGCATATTTTAACAGTCGATATCTTGCCAGTATTTATAACCTCGGCTGTATGTTTTCATAGTCTGGGAGTATCACGAAGATGCTCGAGATGTAATATGTGGGTATATCCAAAAGTAATGACACTGATGCTATAAAATTGTGCATAATGTCAGTAAAACCACGCAATTTTTCACACCATAACTTCAGTCTATTTTGAATATGATGACCAAATTTCACAACACTGCAAAGAACAGTTCTTTAGATATGAACATTTATATGAGGCGTACTTACGAACATCGCCACAAGTCTGAGGTCAACAACGTCATAATGACGTTACTTGCTGACGCATACTTATCCGGCAATCGTTCATGTCTGGTAATTTCTAAAGACTCCCAAATCATGCAGTCATTTCTATGATCTTTAAAAATGTGCAAACCGCCTGACACTTACTCTCTGCGAATTAGAATTAATTTTTGAGTGTCCTCTAGATAGTCACAAGGCTTAAATTTTAACTAACCACATAAGAATCGTAATTTTGAATGTCGAGTTGAAAATGCAACGTTAAAGATACTCTATAGTGTTCTTTTCGGATCTACTTAAAACTGTTCATACCACTTTCCGTTGGTAATGATTTGGTTATTGTAATGACATGTATAAACTGACCAGTATCATTGATAACCTTTGAACTCTGTAAATTTCCACTGTATAACATGTATGATAGCATCCCGCCCAGGAATCAGTCTTAGATTAAAAGTTCAACTGTAAACACGCTTGTGTTGTTGCTTTTATCATAGTCACATTTGTGAATACTAGACCACCAAGAACACTGATATTACCACACATAGAAATTAATACATGGTGTCAGAAGTAAAAACGAAATTGGAATTATATTATTAAATTTAACCACATACGAAATGGAAGGATTATCAGTGCCAGTCATGAACTGGGAGGCAAGTAACTTGCCGAAACAATGGATTAAATTTCATCGCCACGTGGAGCTGATGTTTAAAGGCCCACTCAGCAATAAAACGGATGAAGAAAAGGTCTCCTATCTTTTGATATGGGTTGGAGACAAGGGCAGAGATATATATGCGTCGTGGGAGCCGATGGCAGAAGAAGCAGCTAAGGAGCCAAAGAACTATTACGATAAGTTCAAAGCCCATGTTCAGCCTTCCCTTAATCCAATCTTCGCCAGATACAAATTTAATAACGAAGTACAAGGGACCGATAGTATAGATGCGTTTGTCACACGTCTTCGCTTGTGTGCAGTTGATTGTAATTTCAACGACAAGGAGGACATGATACGTGATCGAATTGTGTTTGGGACAAATGACATTAAAATACGTGAAAAACTGATAAATAAAGGTGAAGCTCTAACGCTACAAATGGCTATCCAGATAGCCCAGACGCACGAGTATTCCAAGCAGCAGTTGGAATCGATGGCGGCATCAAATGACGTCCATGCTGTACAAAGAGGGAATAAACAACGGAGACGGAACAATCGTCAGCATCGACCACAACAAAAAGGAAGTGACGACACTTGTACACGATGTGGACATTCAAAACATCCTAAGGGATCGAAGTGTCCTGCAGAAAATGCAAAGTGCTTTAACTGTGGAAAACTAAACCATTTTTCCTCAATGTGTAGATCAAAACGAAAAAATGTTGATAATGTGGACAATAGCTCAAGTTTAAACCAAGGACAGGCTAGTTATAGTGATAGTGAGGACTATAGAGATTTCAGTGTTGATACGGTAAATTCTTTAATTTCTCCTCCTGATCGTGCCTTTGTCGAAATTAACCTTGGTCCGTCCCGAGTCCCTGTAAAGTTTAAATTAGACACCGGAAGCGCGGTGGATATTTTGCCATTAAGTCACTTTCACAAAATGAATATGAAGTGCCCCCTAGAAACCCCACATAATCAGTTAACCTCGTACACAGGCAACATGTTACCTGTACGTGGTACCCTCAAATTACCTATGAGATATGCTGATAAGGTTTGTGAGTCAACATGCTATGTTGTTGATAGCAACACTGTACCCCTGCTGAGTTTGCAATCATCAGTAAATCTAGGTCTTGTCAAACTGACATACTCAGTAGACTCATCAATTGTAATTGATCATCTGGACAAGCCAAAGGTTATGTCAGAATATGGGGAATTGTTTAATGGTGTAGGGATTATTCCGGGTGAGAGTAAACTTCACATTAAGCCTGATGCTGTACCTATAATAAATGCACCTAGGCGAGTTCCAGAAGCATTGAGAGACAGACTACTGGACGAACTCCAACGTATGGAGAAAGAGGGCATCATAGTAAAGGTCACTGAACCTACAGACTGGGTTAACTCCCTTGTTATAGTGGAGAAGCCTAAGACAGGCAAACTTAGGATTTGTATTGACCCTAAAGCCCTAAATGAGGCCATTAGAAGACCCCATTACCCAATGCGTACTATGGAAGACGTGACATCGAGACTGGCTGGAGCAAAGTTCTTCAGTATACTCGACATAACACACGCATATTGGAGTGTAAAACTTGACAAAAAGTCCTCCATCTTGACAACCTTTAGCACGGTATTTGGCAGATATCGTTGGCTGAGACTACCGTATGGCATTTCTGCATCTAGTGATATCTTCATGCAGAAAGTAGACCAAATATTCGAAGGACTGACAGGTCTTACTGCCATTGTTGATGACATACTGATATATGGCCAATCTAGAGAGGAACATGACGCAAACTTGCGCAATACCCTAGAAAGAGCCAAATCGGTTGGAATAAAGTTTAATCCTGATAAATGTATCATAGGTGTTACGGAAGTACCATTCTTTGGTCATTTGATTACTGCAACAGGACTTAAACCAGACCCATCGAAAATCGAGGCCATATCAAATCTCGAGATTCCCAAGAACAGACAAGAATTAGAAAATGTACTTGGGATGGCAAATTACCTACAGAAATTCTCCCCAAATTTGGCTGAGGTAACAAATCCTATGAGATGTCTTCTAAAGAAAGACAACGAATTCCTTTGGGATTCACCCCAAACTGAAGCTTTCTCAAAGATGAAAGCAATCATGACGCAATGTCCGGTGCTAGCGTATTTTGATACGAAAAAGCCCGTCACGCTAGAATGCGACGCTTCACAAAATGGTGTAGGTGCAACTATAATCCAAAATGGTCACCCTGTTGCATTTGCATCCAGGACATTGACTGACACAGAATCTAGGTATGCCAACATAGAACGAGAGCTATTAGCAATACTGTTTGGATGTACACGCTTCCATCAGTATGTATATGGTAGACATGTTACGGTTCATTCAGACAATAAGCCCTTAAGTTCAATTATGCTGAAAAGCTTATCTGCATGTCCACCAAGACTTCAGAGAATGAGGTTACAACTTTCTAAATATGACATTGACGTACGTCACGTCAGTGGCAAACAAATACCTATCAGTGACCTATTGTCTAGGCAGCCACTCAAGGAAAAGTTAAACATTAAAGGCCTTGACTTACATGTACACACAGTACTGAAAGGGTTAAACATGACTGACCGTAGACTCGAGTCACTGAGACAGGATACACAGAATGATGCTACTATGCAACTTCTGAAACAGACGATAATTGATGGTTGGCCTACATCGCGCGCTAACTGCAGCCCTGCAATAGTTGAGTTCTGGAACCATAGGGACGAACTATCGGCTGCTGATGACCTTATCTTTCGAGGTCAGAAGATTATTATTCCACAATCCGCAAGACAGCTACTGATTGAATCAGTGCACCAAGGTCACATGGGAGTGGATAAATGCTTACAAAGAGCCAAGGATGTAATGTTTTGGCCTGGCATGACGAAACAGATCACTGATCATGTTTCCCAATGCGCTATATGTCAAAGGCACAGGTACTCAAATGCTAAGGAGCCTTTGACACCCCACAATGTACCGGAAAGACCCTGGCAAAACATTGCCGCTGATCTTTTCGCATATGACAATAAAGACTATCTGGTTACAGTAGACTACTACAGTAGATACTTTGAGGTAGACGCTCTTCCCAGTACACAAAGTATTACAGTAATCAGAAAACTCAAGGTCCAATTGGCCAGACATGGTATTTGTGACAAACTTGTGACAGACAATGGTCCACAATTTTCTGCAGCAATGTTCTCAGACTTTGCTAAAGAATGGGGATTCTCACATACAACATCGAGCCCCTTACACCCCAACAGCAACGGCCTAGCTGAGAAAACAGTTTCCATTGTCAAACGTATATTCAAGAAAGCACAGGAAAGCCATAGGGACCCTTATCTAGCAATTCTTGAGTACAGAAATACCCCGCTTGAATGTGGGTTCTCCCCAAATCAATTACTGATGGGTAGACGAACAAAATCAATACTACCCACCACTAATGCACAACTACAGCCTAAAACAGTCAGTCCAAAACTTGTCGGCGAAAAAATGCAAAACATAAAACAGAAACAAAAGTCTCATTATGACAAATCTGCTAAAAAGCTACCCCCTTTCAAACTAAATGAATTTGTCCGAATTCAGGTCAACAAATCATGGGAACCAGCCAAAGTGATAGAAATTCATGATGAGAACTCTTATGTAGTACAAACACCTGCAGGTGGTATTTACCGCAGGAATAGACGTATGCTAAACAAAACAAAGGAAACTTTTCCACAAATCCAAGAATTTTCCCCTGATATCCTCGCCAGAAAGGATCACAACAACCCCCTTCAGGCCCCTAATGATAGGAAAATTCCATCCTCAAACAATGATGACCATTCATTGACCCCTGATAAGCCAAGCCAAACTGAACTTAAGTATCAAACACGATCAGGCAGAGAGGTTAAGCTGAATCAACGCTATTATGATAGCAACTGGATAAATAAATGATAAAACAATTACCATGATCTTAGTGTTGAAAAGGGCATACTATAAAACCTGGGCTGGGTCTGTGGGGTGGGCCCGTGGGCTGGGCTCGTGGGCTGGGCATATGGGTTGGGCTCTTGAGACATGACCTCAATTGTTTACATCTTTCAGGAGATGAACTTCTATAAAAAGTTCAAATGAACAATTATAAGTTCAGATGAGTATAGCAGTTGGATAACCCCATAATTACAATTCCCAGTGAGATTTGATTTTATTGAATGATAGAAAGCAGTTGCAGTGTAAGACCGAGAATGAGGAAATGTATGCTTTATAGCAATTTAATACTTTTAAGTCTATTCATGTATGCATATTGAAATATGATTTACCTTTCAAAATATCAAGAAAGTTATGTTTGATACACTTTTTCATTTTTTTATATTTTGAGTCCAACGACTTACCAAAATGGCGCAAATTATTATTATATCTTTTTAGCTAAACTTTTTGAAGAATGCTGGGAGCCATTGCAGTTGTCAGCATTGCATATGATGAAAATTACTATCATGTACATAATTATCTCTGTAGCCTCTGTAATTTATGGGATTGACTGAGTGTATCTGAGTCTAGGGGTATCAGACAGACAAGTTACGTAACTCTTGGTTAAATTTATAAAATATAACAATTTGCAAGCAATGTACAATCATTCACATGTTTCAGTGACTATTAAATGTATATATCAATTTTGCTCATTGCTATGCTATGCTAACGTTCAGCTTGCAATTATAATTCCATAGTTTTTTTATGGAAGACCAATAACTAATACAATCATACAGTGCCAAAAATAAGAAAAAAATACATATAATTATTAATATTCCTGATCCGTAGAATACCATAACATTTTCCTATTCACGGTTAATTTGTTTTCTTTTAGCAGGGATTGTTGTAAATGACAGGTAATCAGCATGCAATAACCAGCCCATGAGCCCAGCCCAAGGGCCCAGCCCACGGGCCCAGCCCAGGTTTTATAGTATGCCGTTGAAAAGTGTTTAACAACAATCAGAACAGTGCAAACGTTTATGTTACATTAACTACAAGACTTTGAGAGAATCTATTAATAAGTGAAGTTTACAGAACAATTAGTACTACGTGTACTTCACAAATTGACTGAGTGATTAATGCATGATTAAATATTCAATGTCATCACATTGATTTAATTGATATCATATGTTCTATGAATTTGTTGCTAGTTAACTACATGTTTACAAATGTTTCATTAATAAACTTCAGCAATTATTCAAAGGAGGGAAATGTAATGACATGTATAAACTGACCAGTATCATTGATAACCTTTGAACTCTGTAAATTTCCACTGTATAACATGTATGATAGCATCCCGCCCAGGAATCAGTCTTAGATTAAAAGTTCAACTGTAAACACGCTTGTGTTGTTGCTTTTATCATAGTCACATTTGTGAATACTAGACCACCAAGAACACTGATATTACCACACATAGAAATTAATACAGTTATATAATATTATGTCCCTTAAAAGCTTATACTACATGTAAACGAGACTACGTTGGCGTCGAGTGTAATGATAAGTTTCAGTAGCTGACTTTCATAACTTTTAGGAAAAGTGCATTACTACGCGCAGCGTCTTTTTATCACAAGGCTGCCGTGTTTTCACTTACCGGTAGTAATCAGCTGAGAGTATATTGCGAGTTTCAAAATAGATTGACGTCAATGAAGTTTTAGCAGCAGACAGAAAACATTTGTTTCATCACGTCACGAAAGTATCGCCTGCTTTCAAGAATTATTTTTTATAAAAACGCATAAAAGAAAATTAAGATTATGAAAAAAATCGTAATTTTCGTGTCCGGCGATTTGACGTCATAGATGTATTTTAAATTTACATATAATCCAATTATGATAATCGAATAATGCAGCATGTTGTGTATTAATCAGAATTGAATTACTGCACATTTTGATATAGCTTTGATGCATATCGGCCTATAAACAAATTGACCACGGGAGGAGAGACATTACTTTTGGATATACCCACGTACAAACACAAATTTGAAATACCAATATTGCACAATTTACATGTGGAAACTGTTATATTCAAAGCAAGAACCTTGTAGTTTATTCATGCATAAAGGTCAGGTTCGTGTCAAATTCACCAAGCTAAACCTGGTGATAATCAGCTACATTCAGCTATGAGATCAGTCTAGGTCACATTAACAGGCATGATGTAACAGAAGTATAACCAATACAATAACTCACCATTTCTCTCTGTCTCCTCTCATTATGAAGAAACTATCCAGAAACTTTCCCAGGAACTGCATCACCTAGATAACCTGTGAAACATAGAAAATCATTTGAAATTAACTGAATTCGATAGGTAATACTGTAAAATCATTAAATTTCGTTGGGATGAAATTTCGTGGTTTTGGTAACAAAGACAATTTCGTTGGGACTTTAATTCGTGGATTTTGCATTTCAGGTAATAAAACAAGGGTCAGATTTTATGTTCGTTGAGATTGAGGTGAACCACGAAATCCACGAAATTCAATCCCCCATGAAAATTAATGATTTTACAGTATACTTTATTTACTGACTGGTAAACACAACCTAAAAAACCTTCCATCAGCAACAAGTAACTTCTCCACATTCATGATTTGAGAAAAAAACCTGAAATGATATCAATCACAGAAATTTTCCCAAGGTCAAAATTTTGTGAACTTGAAGGCCATATGAAGTTGTGTATATAGTTAAAGGTTTGACTCACAACCATTGATTAATTTCACCCACATCAATAAGTAAAATTCCTCATGATTTTTTTTTTATTTAAAAATACGTCACAACCGTCACTGTATCGCATTTTAATAAGATAGTATTATTTTACTTCATGAATGCTTGATTTCACTGTTGATAATTTCACTCAAAGGGACTATTTTTAAGCAATTTTCCCCGCCATCAAAAATAAAATAATGAAGCATTTTCACTTGTTCTCTTAATCTTTAACAAATAACAGAACACTACATTTACATAAATGTCACAAAGTGGACGAAATTGAAACTATTGCAGAAGAAATATTTAATGGAAATTCGGCACCTGCATGGGGGGAAAAAAGATGGCATGCAAAACATTTTAGGCATATAGTGGGGTATTTCAATTAAATTGGGGGCGTATAATTAATTAAAGCTATTTGAAGTATGAATTAATTAGAATATTAGTATTTTACGTATAATCGGTTGGTATTTCACCTCATGAAAATATTGCTCCTGCAAGCTTCAGATGCACAAAATGACGTGGTTGTATAATATATATATATATATATACACATAGCTTACCATGATTCAAACAGTCCTGTAGCTTCCTTGTTCTTGTCTTTCAGCGAAAGTGGTACTTTCCAAACTAATGTAGGTACTTGTCTCCCAGCAAAAGTGGAACATTCCAATCAACAATCAAACGTAGGTATTAGTCTTTCAGCATCAATGGTACATTCCAAACCAATGTAGGTACTCGCCTTTCAACGACAGTGGTACGTTCCAATCAAATGCAGTGTTCATCATAATTCAATGGACTTGCCATATTCTGACAGTAGGGTGACTTCGGTCATTACTGTAAACTGTCCAAGACATCTAAAATACAAGAAATTTGAACTGCTGTAATCTCATGATTCTAAAATGTGACTAAACAAGATTCCACACTGGTGAATTTCAAGTGTAATTGATCAAGCAAGACAAAAAAACTAAGTGGAGCATACTCTTTAACTATAACATTTCATCAATCCTAACATGCCAACTGCACAGATTAGGTCTGGTTCGTTTTATGATCAAACTTAAGGTCATGTTTTCAGAAAAATAACTATGGACATTCTATATATTGGACCATACACCAAAAGAATTATTTTTTCTACCATTAATTCAGATGATTGTTTCAAGCCACTATGTTTCGTTTCTTTCCTTTACAATCACAAATCTTAATTAGTTTTACAAGAAGTACAGGTACTTACCAGTTTGTGAACAGTGTTATTCAATGGAATTGCCATATTCAGACCATAGCGTGACTTCGGTCATTACTGTAAACTGTCCAAGACATCTAAAATACAAGAAATTTGAACTACTGTAATCTCATGATTCTATAATGTGACTAAACAAGATTCCGCGCTGGTAAATTTCAAGTGTAATTGATCAAGCAAGACAAAACAACTAAAGTGGAGCATACTCATTCCACCAAACCTTACATGTCAACTGCATAGATTAGTTTTACAAGAAGTACAAATACTTACCATTATTTGAACAGTGTTATTCAATGGACTTGCATCCGTTCACAGCATGGTTACACCATCCATCCAGTGACAGAGTTGTACTTTCCAATCCAGCAAGATTGGGTGTACCTGTAATATAGCACAGTAACATACAATCATAATTTGCTAAAATTTGACCACTCAATGGAACTACTTTTTTAGCAAACATCCCCACAGTCAAAAATATAATAATGACACATTTTCATCTTTAACAAATAATAGAACACTACATTTACATAAACATCACAAAATGGAAGAAATTGAAGCAGTTGCAGAAGAATTATCTGTCTATATCAACCTGTTATTTTTATAGATTTCAATGATCAATTCCAATGCATGTAAACACTGATCCCAGTAAAATTTAGCTAGCAAGCTTCAGTTGCACAAAATGATATGGTAGTATTATTTATATAATTATATATCTTACCATGATTCAAGCAGTCCTGTAGCTTCATTGGTCTTGTCTTTCAGTGAAAGTGGTACTTTCCAATCAAACGTGGGTACTCGTCTTACAGCGACAGTGGTACGTTCAAAACCAATGTAGGTACTTCCAGCATAAACTATAACTTTCATATGCTTGAATTGTAGCATAGATCATCCCCATCCACCAATCACGAGCTCAAATAGCACTTGGTCCTAACTCGAAGTACTAGGTACTCGGCCCAAAAAAACCAAAGGAAGCATAGTGTGCCTCGGGGCACAAAAAAATTTAGAAAATTGTATCAGTGACTATGTGACTCTTTTAACATTTTACAGGGGTGTGTATGCATAGTATAATACCAAAAACTCACTTTACTTTGCCAAACATTTATCAAAGTACAATAAAAAAAATGCTTTTCCCTGTACTTTTGCCTCAGACACAATGGCGAACCAAATGCAAGCTACTTGATCGGATTCCGGAAAATTCACATCTGCTGTCAATTATGTCCTGAAAATATAAAGATACAAATAACCCTAGAAAATAGAAGAATCCAGCAATTCAACCATGACCACTGTACATGTATTTAGATTAATTATTTGAATATCTACAGTAAATGTCTTATGACTGATTAATAGTTATTAAATCATATAGAAATAACATAATTTAACTTAGACGGTAGTCATCAGTAGGCAATTACTACGAAATAAAATTTTGAAAAGTAAAAGTGCAATCTTGCTGATCTTTATTTAGAACTGGTCGTCACTGTTTTTTTGGAAATCATAAATCAACAGCCATCTGACATTTGTCACGTAATCATCGCATACAATACCAACAAATCAATCATCATTGGTTGAAGCGACAACACCACCAAACTAACTTGCTGCAGATGATTATCCATATTAAAGCAATACAACATTTTACTTTCCTTTGTGTGTATGATAAAAACTTACTTTTGAAAGTCCTACAAAGGTGCATCTCAAGCTTCTGAACACCCTCAACATCTTGGACACTGGAATGTGAAACTTTACTTCCTGCAAATCAAGGATATTTTGTATGATTAATTGATTTAACAATAACAAAAAAACATAAGATGTCTTGGTGTTATTACAAAACTATACTGTTACAGTAACTGACACTGAAACAGTCTATACAGACCTTCATTTATATCAATACCACTACATTTGATACAAGTATTTTATAATGTTTGGTGATTGGTTACATCTGGCTTAAAGTGTATAGAGCTATATCTGACTTTTTTTCTAAAAAGAACTATAAAAAACTGAAAAACAATTATGCTTTCATATCCATTAGATTACTTTTCGCTTAAGTTTTAACAGAAACTCTCTCTGTGATTAATTGGACATGCGAATTGTCCTTTTTCATACGAAAGTGTTCTTAGACTAGAACACCCTATGCAATTACAAGAATCGTCTATTTTTTTCAACGATTGAATCAAAGATCACGGAACCCATCCAAAGTTTTATTTTGCAATTAAGGTAGTCTAGTTTACTTAAAACAATCAAGTAATTATTCTGACATTAAATGACTGTTAGATATAGATCTATACACTTTAATGAATACTGTAAAATCATTAATTTTCATGGGGGATTCAATTTCGTGGATATCTGGGTCGCCTTTGAATTTTATACACCGGCATGGTGTAAAAACATTTGCCATCATCTGTCTATCAAGATAGAAAGCAAGATGGCAAAAACTCTCTGAAATTTCTTAAGAAAACAAGAACAAATCAGGAATACGTACTAGAAGCTTTGAAAATTTGATAAAAATGTTACTCCCTATAAAATCCTTTCAAATTCATATGATAACTGTTCTGACACATGAACTTGACCATCAGGTAAACTATGTTTATCTAGATTAAACTGGGTGTAACTGAGTAACTGGTAATCTGTATTAGTTTTCCAAATGAGATAATACTAACTAGTATTGAAGCGATGATAAGAGTAGTAATTGTATCAATTAACACAAACGAGGGATGATCAAAATATAATAAAATGCTTATAACTTTGTTTTGGCAGTACTGTACCTAACTTTGGTTAGGTAGTCATATGTTATGTCACGCATGTGTTATTGTTCTGTGATAGCAAAAACATGAAGGAAAAGATATCAATAAAATATTTAGTTTTGAAGAAAACATGTTATAATGAAATTGTGTGCAGGATTTAGTAATCATTTGATGATCATGCCATGTCAAAAGCTTCAATTCATAGTATACATTAGGTATGATTTCGTCTAACATATGTACTAACCATCAGATAAGATAACTTTAGCTATGTTGTAAGCATTTTCTCATTATCTATTGATCAGGCCTCATATAATTGGGAGGCATGGGTAAGGAAAACTTTGCTAGTTTTACAAGAAGTACAGGTACTTACCAGTTTGTGAACATTGTTATTCAATGGACTTGCCATATTCTGACCATATGGTGACTTCGGTCATTACTGTGAACTGTCCAAGACATTTGAAAAACTACCATCTAAAATAAAAGAAATTTAAACTGCTGTAATCTCATGATTCTTAAATAACCCAGCTTCCGCCGGGACTCAAAGCTTGGACATTCTGCGCTGAAGGCGGACACCCTTACCACTCAGCCATGGTCGATTATGTGGAAAGATCTATCTAATGGTTAGATTTAATTAAGATACATTTTCAAACTTGTTCATTAAAACATCTGGACAAATCTATAATCATTCAAAAACATGTTTTTTTTTTAAAAAACTTCATACAGTTGTTGCCATGGAAACAAAATGTGTATACCACTTACAGCATACTGTCTAACTGGCTGTAAAACATTCAAATCAGCAAAAGTGAAATGTTGAAAATGTGAGTGAAACTTACAGCGAGTTCAACTTGATATACATCATCAGAAACACTGACCACTCCAGTGGCCCATTCTGTAGCGAAGCCTGTTGTTCCTCCAATAGCACCATCTACCGGAATGTAAGCTCCATCAGGACGATGTCCGCCTCTGATCATTGTCCCTTCAACAATCATTCCAGATGTGGAAAACACCAAACTAACAGTGTCTAGTATATCCAGTCCAGTCTCATCTCTGTATAAAGTTAAGGCAAAATGTATTAACAAGAAGACATGGAACAAAACAAATAATTCCTGTTAAAATGGCTAGTTGTCTTTGACAAGGATGACTTCTAGGATTTTTAAGAGAATTAACGGATAAAGCAAAACACTGTTGGACAAGTGTCCTGAATTTGGCAGAAAAATTTGATTCAGTATTTTCCACATTTCCTTGTGGTAGATCAAGTAAGAACTAGTTAAGTATCCAGTCCAGGGAAACTCGTAAGGTTAATATGCTGCAGTCTATGGTAAATGGGTGATGTGAAATGTTACAGATAACAATTGAACGACAGTACATTGTATCAATATTATTTAACATATTTAGTCCGAGGTTCAGACACAATGATGAAAGTACAAAAAAGAAACATATCAAAATAGATAAAAGTGTGTGTACAGTGTACCAACTTTTTATGAACAAAGTGTTGTAATTGTTTGTCTCACGGTGGAATTACCTAAGGTACAGCATAATAAATATTCACCTCATTACAACAAGACTGTCGTGGAAATACTGGCAGGTGGTGCTGGGAGGAACCTCCAGGAAAGCATATATAGCATCATCACTACACTCCACCAATTCCATGGCCAAGGGTAGTTGGTTGCTACCAAGATCAAATGGTTCACCACACTGAACAAGGCTTCCATGTGACACCTGAAATATATTAATATAATATTTAAATATCAGCTGCATTTAACCGTTTACCCAATGATGATGCAAAAAGACTTATAGTAAAACTTCATTGTACAATAATCAATAAACAACTATTTGTCCAACAGCTTAATTCGTTCACACCAAGTCTACAAAGAGTTGGACAAATCTGAAACCTATATTCACTGAACTAAGTATAAATTGCAAACAGCATTAGGTATCTTGATGAGTTTGAATCTTCAGTTGACACACACCAAGGGAATTCCCTACCAGGGACCTTAAAAGTGATCAAAGATCAGCGTATGCCTGCATGTTACAAGGATGCTGTGATATTAGTTATTGTGAGTCTACTTCAAAGGAAGCCACCCTCAAATATTAAGTAAGTTTACCTCAGACAAAGTGGTGACAGTTTTTACCAGATCATCCATATATGTAGGTTGATTCCACATACTGTCGATCATCATGGCTACCAATGTACCACTACCCTGAACATCTAACACACATAGATACATCAGTGTGGGAATGTCAACGGTGAAGTTCTCATACAAGGCAACTCCATACACACTAGGTGTGATATGACTATCCTGAAATGTAAAGTACATTATAATAGACATTTAACAATAAGACCAACAGTTCTGTAGGGTTGAAAATGTTCTTATAATATAAATTTAGGTGGTACTGCCCACTGAACTTGAGAGACTGTTTAACACCAAGAAGTCCTCCATTTTATCATGCTTCATATTAAAATAGCAATAATACAGTATGATGCCTGGCAAAAAGTAAGACAATATCAACAGTTATATGTTTCAAGCAAATGATATTTAATTTCTATATTATACAAATGCACATCGTCCTATCAGCCAGACAACTATATTTGCTACAAGGTAACAGGGCATAAAGACAAACTTGTCTTGTCAAACTTTTCATTGTCGGACATAGCTAATGATATATTGTTGTAAATGTAGTCTGACTTAAAATGAAGATTGTATGGTGTTGTAATGTAGTTTCCATGTACAGTTTCAATATATCAGGATAATCAACAATAAAAAAATTTATATTCATTGAATTATCACTATTGAAAGTTTTAATGTTTCTGTATAATTTCCTTATTTTCAATCTCAATTTCCGAGACAGTTGCAGATTTTTATTTTATTGATTAAAACTAGAATACAAAAAAAACCACTAAAGCAGTTGTTGAATTTCGCAAATACCTGTACAAGTAATTGCAGGTAAGAGGATCATGTTAATATCTCTGCACAATACGGTACATTTTATTCATTTAATCAGAAAACAATTTTATGAGGTTTAATTAAGGGTTACTATACCTCAGATTCCTTGTATGAAGACATACATATACAGGACATAAACACCAGTCTGTGTTCCTCCTGTTGATCTCTGGCTACGATAGGAAATCCCTGGAGCATGTGACTAGATCTAGAAGTATGACGGAAGTACAAGTCCAAAACTGGGGTATCAATAGCCTGTAAAGAATAAAAGGTTAATCATTAAATACAGAGACCTATATAAGATTAGTTCTTGAATACATAACTTGTGACTAATATTTCCTAAATTGTCAAGAAGTTGCGAATGACCAGATTGACTACGAAACACAAGAATTCTGACCGAGGCTTGTTTCGGGTGCCATTAGCACAAACCTAACACAAAATCTCAATCCAACCATTATTCTATTGCTTTAGTGACATGACACCATTAATTTATTCAACGCCATAAGCTGCAAGTAATTTAACTAAAATTCAAACAACATTTTGGTAATGTTTTAGAATAGCAGCCCATGGGCATAGGAGCAGGGGGTTGCCTCCCATGTCAGGGGGCAGCATATCTGGGATATGGCCAACCAACAAAATTGTGAGTGTTGAACTATCCATGGCAGTAAATAAGTTATTTACCCGACACACCAACTTGTCCTGTGGTAAGTCATCTTCAATCAACTCTGGTCCTTCCATCGAAGCCACACCTCGATCACAAACATATGCTAGCAGTGCTCGAACAAGCAGAACCTGTATTAAGGAAACAAGAAAAATCTTTAAAAAATGTACATGCATTCCAAAAATTAAAGGGGTTTGACAAAATCGGCAGAAAGAAAAGAAAACATATAACATATAATGTATAGCTATTGACAGACTGAGTTATGAAAGATACAGTATTTATTTATCAAGTAATCAAAAAGTTAAATTATCAATAAATAAACAGTCGGTGTTTAACATTTGGAATAGATCTTAGAGCTCCATTTATAATTTAGTTTCACAAATTTTCTCATAACAAGCACGAGGACGTCCCTGCTGCCCCAATTGTCGGGAGATTTCAGACTTTAGTACAATTTTAGTATAGCAGATTATTGAAAGAAAAGGCTGACCTGCAGTAATAAATTTAAAAGTGAAATGTAAATAAAGCCTGGAATCGTGATAATTATCAAAAATATTAGATGTAACCTCGTATGTACATGGGTCAATACAATATTAAAGTCATGAGCTTGTTGAACTTGAAGGTCAAATGTTTTCCTTGCCACTTCGCGCCAAATAAAATAGAAGTCACCCAAAATACAACCTGAAATAAACTGATAAAATAAATATTGAATATAAATGGTCTACTTACGTCGACGATCAGCATCATTACGTGCAACACAATCCAGCAAACGTAGAAAATCATAGTTGCTAAAGTTTGGTAAGCAAAAATGTAACAGCGAAAATTTATGGTCTTGCTCTGAATGACAGAAAATCAAGAGTGATAAAATGACCTGATTTTGAAATATTTCTCACGCGTTTTCGTCTGGACCCACTATGGGACTCACTATAGTAAATAAGCTTGGAGATGGAGAACCAGCCGTATTTCTCGCCTGGAGCGAGCTATGCTTTGTGCACGTGATCATATGTACACAAAGGCATTTTTACTAACACAATAGCCGTGTTTCATGATATTCACAAGTATGGTAGGTCTATTGTATTTATGATACGTGCTCACCCGGATAAACCAACATATACATGATTAGAACACAAAGCATGGTCAAGAAATTTGAATAACCTACATAGATGCATGGGCGTACCAGGAACGTCTTCAACATGGGGGATGGGGTTGCAACCAACACCAATAAAATAAGACTGACGTTATCATGGCCGCAATATATCATGGGGTTAAATTTTCTAGGTCAGACTGTGATTATACTAGGCCGTTTTGAATAAGATATTACTAGAAAAATAACATGGCTAGGCCCCTATCACGGTGTTTACCCGTATCGGCACCCTCTCTGTGCAAAACGCTGTATCGGCACACTCTCTGTGCTGGCACCGGACTTTCTCTGTACTAAACAATGCTATCTGAGGACAAAAGTCGACACGAGAAGTAAGAAAATCATTGTTTTTGCCAAAAATACAGATTTTTGCTTAAAAAACGATAGCCCACGGAACAACCCAATGCTTAAACACTGTCCCCATGTTGTTTCGTTTGTAATATCAGTTGCCACAAGTTCAGGCTAAGATGGAATGTTGACCGATGGTACTTGTTAACTTAGAATGAACACGTAGTTCTGTTTGGACAGTTAAATGCGATTTTTCATCAATATAGGAAATATCTCACACATAAGATGGAAAGTCCTTGAACCATTATGGCCTTTAAATATTTTTTATGTGGTTATTGTCATCAAAGTACGTTAAAAACAGCCTACTTTCGGTTTAGTTGGCACCGGCACCCTCTCTGTTCTGGCACCGGCACCCTCTCTGTGCGTTGCAGCTTACTGGCACCGGTACCCTCTCTGTGCTCACAATAATCAAAGCGCTAATTAGCGCTGAAAGAACAGTCTGGTTCCCGTGGTCAGACAACCATATTCCCAGTTGCAAAGTCTGTGACACACACCCTGATCGTGAAAACGCTTTTATGGATGAATCGAAAATTATTAGTAGTTAAAGCCCTATATTATCGCATTAGTCAATATAAACAAACACAAGTCATATATAAATTAAGTTGCTGTGCTAACTACAATAAGCAAACTATGCACGTTAACACAATATGTGTCCATTTCCATGGCGGGATAAAATAATAGCATCTTCATATTCATAACTAAATCATGCGCGTTTTAGTAGAAGCAGACGTATGTGAACAATAGTTTTGCCTTAATGTACACCCATATACAACTATGACATTCCCTACCTGCGTTTTGTAGGCAAAAAATCAAATAATAATCGTATATCAATTTTAGTCGTTATTATTACTGATCTTAATGAATTCGTTTAACTGTGTAGGATTTTTCATTTCTTTTTCAGCTCTCTGAAGCGTAAACGGAAATCAAACTCATGGCTCCACCAAGCAAAACGACGCAGATCAGCAGAAAACCAGAACCATGTTTGGTCAACTGATCATTCTTGAACACCTAAAACAAAGTCCTTATACTCGGTAATGGTGATCATTCCATACGTGCAACATATGATCATGGACGCCAACGTCCTCAAATAAATGGTAGCATCTGTAACGATGTTCTACCTTTATACGCAACTGATCCTATGTGGACTACACTGACTTATGTAAATTCAGTTTATCCTGGAACTGCAAAGCTTAAATATACACCTTCAAAATGCAGAAACGAAAATGTGCCAACGATATAAAACACAGCGCTTTTTGATGCAAAATCAATGGACGTTCTTCCAAAAGAAATGAGCGAAAACCCGCCAACCATACTGTCACATTTAGAAGCAACTGAAAAACATGTTGATTCAGCCAGTTCCTTAGACTCATTACCGCGGACAGATTTTGCTATAAACAACATACCATTTTTGCTTCTGTTGGATTTTTAAAGTGGAACTCGCTGCATAATACTTTGCAGACGATTAATAAAATGGATATAATGAAATTTTTGAAGACATTATACCGACTCTTTCATGGTAAAACACTGCGGTTTATGAGTTGAGAGAAGTCACCTGAACCGAATATGACAAGACTAATGCTGAATTTGAAGGACTTGAAATTGTTAATCAGTACCATAGCATATAAACGAGTCAACTTCTGGTTATCAAAATCTGTTGTATATTCAATGTGTATTGTAAAGTATCACAATAAGTCTTACTTTGATTAACGCATATGATGTACGTATAATAACTAGTCTTTACCACTGCTGTCATTGGATTGCTGTATGTGTATGAATATTGTTCCCATGGTAAATGAAGGATACTGAGTCGGGTGTGTGTTTATTGTTGAATTTATAGACATAACTTCAATAATAAATATTTAACACTCATTGTGTATCTTAATTTTCACCCGATAAAATAAGACAAAATACGATATAGTTTAAACAATCTTTTTATGCTATGGCGGAACAACAACAACGTTCACTTGTCAATCTAGAACATGTAAACAAATGGTGTTTTAACAAGTGTTAATTTCACAAGCATGTATAGCTGTTGAAATACAATATATCAAATTCAGATCTATCTTTTGTTTTGAATGTTAATACATATTTCGTATGAAGTGTCTTTTATGTACATTCTTGTCAAATATCTTTTTAATTCTAAACATACTTAACTCCATGTCTTTGTGCCATTTTCTATTGGCTAATCAAATTGCAGGATACTATATTCTAAAAAATTAGAAGTTTTAATGAATACAAATGACTTGATACGCTTGCACCGTCCGGTGCAATCATTACACATTATCTGACACAGTTTTATAATAAAGCATCCCACTTTGATTGGCAAATAGATGTACCAACTAACACCTGATACATCTAAAGGGACAACCTATAAAGTATGGTGTTTATTATATAACCACCACAAATATACCTTTAGTATCATTGGTTGAAAATGTAGAACACATTTTAAATGTGATAATTATATGAATAACTGATTCGGTTGACAATCGTGAATATACATGCTATAACAAACAATGTTCAAATAATGTTAAAAATATACGTGCATCACAGAAGAAGGCAAATGTAGACTTATGTGTATCATTTTCATGTCGCGTCAGTCCGAGTTTTGAGCTTTACCGTTCCTTACATGTTTCACAGACATTTTAGATGTGTATACAGCTATGCATTGGTAAAGTATACTTTTCCACATTGCACATATGGTACTCCCATTGACGCATGTCTTTGCTCATGTCTTTTCAAAGAACTTTTTCTACCAAATACATCATCGCAATATGTACATTTTAGTGCAGTTTTCACTGTCATTTCACCACTGACGACCCCATTAACATGTCCCATGGCATCTGGGACTAAATGTTGCCGTCCATGATCGATAAGTTGCACATATGGAAAGATCACCGATGATTTCATATTGCGTATGTGGACTGTGTTTTGGTGTCCAAGAATGATTAGTTGACCAAACAAGGGTCTGATTTTCTGCTGATCTGCGCCGTTTTGCTTGATGGGTTTGGTTTCGGTTTACGCTTCAGACAGCTAAAAAAGAAATGAAAAATCCTATTCAGTATAAAACAAATACGTTGAGTGTAGAAATAGTAACGAACAAAAAATGATATATTTGATTTTTTAGCAAACAAAACATAGGTGGGGAATGTCAATTTAGTTATACATACATGTATGAAGATGCTACACTTAATAGTTTTCAAAATTATTTTATCTCGTCATCGAAATGGACACATATTTTGTTAACGTGCATAAGTTGGTTATTGTATTTAGTCAGGAACCTAGATAGTTCCTGATTTAGCACAACAACTAAATACATGATTTGTGTTGGTTTGTGTTAAATACTGCGATTATGTAGGACTTTAACTAATAATGTTCGATTCTTCAATAAATGCATCATCACGCTCAGGGTGTGTGTCACAGCCTGGGCAACTGGAAATATAGTTGTCTGACCACGGGAACCAGACTGTTCTTTCAGCGCTAATTAGCGCTTTGATTATGGTGAGCACATAGAGGGTACCGGTGCCAGAACAGAGAGGGTGCCGGTGCCAGAACTAAACCGAAAGTAGGCCGTTTTTAACGTAATTTGATGAAAATAACCAATTAAAAAGCATTTATAGGCCAGATTAGTTCAAAGACTTTCCATCTGAGGACATGATTTAACTGTCCAAAACAGAACTCCGTGTTCATTCTTACAAGTACCCTCGGTCAACATTCCATCTTAGTCTGAACTTGTGGCAACTGATATAACAAATGAAACAACATTGGGACAGTTTGGGTTGTTCCGTGGGCTATCGTTTTTAAGCAAAAATCTGTATTTTTATGATTATCTTACCTCTCGTGTCGATTTTGTCCCCAGAAAGCATAGTTTTGCACAGAGAAAGTCCGGTGCCAGCACAGAGAGGTGCCGATACAGCGTTTTGCACAGAGAGGGTACCGATAAGAGAGTGTGCCGATACAGCGTTTTGCACAGAGAGGGTACCGATAAGAGAGTGTGCCGATACAGCGTTTTGCACAGAGAGGGTACCGATAAGAGAGTGTGCCGATACAGCGTTTTGCACAGAGAGGGTACCGATAAGAGAGTGTGCCGATACAGCGTTTTGCACAGAGAGGGTACCGATAAGAGAGTGTGCCGATACAGGGTATACACCGTGTTGGTTAACAGTGTAACTATACTATATAGGGATCTTTAGACTCGCCAAAGCTGACGCATGCAATTGATACATTGTATAACTTTCAATATCATCTGTATATCTTAAACAGAGTTTTAATAACAGGTATTTACAGAGTTTTGATTATCCAGAGTTTTAATAACAGGTATTTACAGAGTTTTGATTATCCAGAGTTTTAATAACAGGTATTTACAGAGTTTTGATTATCCAGAGTTTTAATAACAGGTATTTACAGAGTTTTGATTATTCGAATATCAGATAATGTTAAGGATTTGTCTGCTTTTAAGCATAGGGGTCTGTAACGTCTTCCACCCCATTCACTGTTCAAGGATATTTGAACAGTGAATGAGGTGGAAGACGTTACAGACCCCTATGCTTTTAAGTGACATAAGGGCTACATGGAAATTTATTATTAACATTTTATTAAGCCTGACTCTGGTTTCGTTATGAGGTGGAGCTAGACGTATATATATTTGCGTTAACTGTTGCTGTTTATGTAGTTAATGCCAATATTACTAACAACCATGTTAAATTCGTACATTTATTCAGTACAGTACCTGTACAATAACTACAATGTATAACAAGAAGTGTTGGAATCACTCCATAGGCGTAGGAGCGTCTCAGCATTGGGGGGGGGGACAAACATTTGGCAACTTGGGGTAAAAAAATGATGTAAATTATCTGCACTGAATCAGAGTTTTGCAAAAACAAGCTTTACAAAATTAATGATATTTAGAATCTTATTGGAAAAGTAGGAGGTCCGGGGAGGCATGCTCTCACGGGGAAATTGTCGAAACGAGGGATCAATCTGGTGCATTCTGGTGGTCTGAGATACCTTTTTTGCTGGTAAATAGGTCATGCTTTTCTACAAAACCAGGCTAATTTATGTCTTCAAAGTCTACAGTCTTTCATTTATTGCGGAGTGATCGAGTATATAGGCGTACTTGTAGCATACAATTTTTGGGATGTGGATGTATGGTTCTATGTCTTACTCTTGTGTGAGTGGCTAGGCGCTGTCGCCATAGATGTGTCGCTTTGGATTGTCCTTATGCACCTAAACGTGAAGTGGTTTAAATTGTACTTGGGGGTATTTAACATGGAAATTAGTGTTGTAATAGCAATTTCGAAACTGATGCAAACTTTGACTCGCAATTTCTTTTTCTCAAATGCAAAACTTTTTAAACAGGTGTGTGTCCCTTCTTTTATATATAAAAGTTAATTTTGCGAGCGTAGCGAACACGAAAATTTCACATTAAATATTTTTTCACTAAGAATTAAATGCAAATTACATTTAACTAGTCTATTTCACACCAATAAAAATCGTTACTTTGGCGATTTTAGGGGGGGGGGGGCGTACGCCGGGTCCGCTCCCCATGGATCCGCCTATATGTAACTTGACCCGTCCCATCTTTTCCGTGTATTCCACTTTTCTACTTTTACCTGTCAAGATATATTTCTGATTAATCTTGTTCCAGCAATCTATATTATTCAATTTGAAAAATAATTCTATGGACAATTTGATGAACTTTTTTCAAATTTAAGTATATTATTATAGCTAAAACAACTTTGTGAACACTCCCTTCCTAATAAAAATATATCAGCTATTAAATTATGCTAATTAAATGGTTAGGATGGCGTCAAGTTCTCTGGACTGTATTATGTGTAAAGGGAACTAACTCCTGTGATGAGTTAAATGAATCGTCCATGAATTGTCTCCCTTAAATGCTATAATGATTGCTAGGAAACGGTATGTCACTGCCCATACTGCGCTACCACAATTGAAAAAAAAAAGAAAATAGGCCAAAAACACTTTTGAATTTGTTTTTTTAACCTTCAGAACCTATTCGACCGACTTATTAATAACATTTATAAGACCTTTATTGTATGTTGTATATATGCATATTCCAACCAGAAATAATTGTTAAAATTGGGTTCGAGGACAAATAACAGTGTTAATATCAAATCACCCATTTATTGACAATTTTATTGAATAAGTATCAATTATTTTAAACTTTGTCTTTGCATGTAACATTAGCCCATCAAACTAGACCGACATAAAGACTGATTAGTGAATAAGAATCGGTTTTCCGTAATTTCACTGAGAATCTATACCACTTTTTGACCCTGTCTATCAGCCAATCAGATTGCTTGAAAGGAGGGCCAGTATCAATATCACTTTTCGTCCTGTCTATTAGCCAATCAGATTTTATAACACATTTCCTGCCGATAACTGATATAGATTTTCGGCCATGATATAGTGGAAGCATGCGTATTATCAGACTAGGGCAATGCTGTGTTATAGGGCTAATAATTGATAGTCATTTAATAAAATCCTTCGCCCATCTTCGTCATTCGATTGGAGATAAATATATGCAGATCCATGGGAATTTAATGGATAGTACAAATGTTATTAATCACAACCAAGTAATCATAGTGACCCGACAAAACAACCTCTATTTATTGACCACATGGCATAACCTCTATACAGTGACCATACAGTACACCAAGTTCAAAGTGACAAAAATGTGGTACCTCAATAAAGGGACAGTGCATTCACTCAAACCTATATATAGTGACCACTTAGTTCAACCTGTATATAGTGACCACGTAGTTCAACCTGTATATAGTGACCACGTAGTTCAACCTGTATATAGTGACCACGTAGTTCAACCTGTATATAGTGACCACGTAGTTCAACCTGTATATAGTGACCACTTAGTTCAACCTGTATATAGTGACCACGTTGTTCAACCTGTATATAGTGACCACGTAGTTCAACCTGTATATAGTGACCACGTAGTTCAACCTGTATATAGTGACCACGTAGTTCAACCTGTATATAGTGACCACTTAGTTCAACCTATATATAGTGACCACTTAGTTCAACCTATATATAGCGACCACTTAGTTCAACCTATATATAGTGACCACTTAGTTCAACCTATATATAGTGACCACTTAGTTTAACCTATATAAAGTGACCACTTAGTTCAACCTGTATATAGTGACCACATAGTTTAACCTGTATATAGTGACCATACAGTAAAATCTAAAAAAAAATCAAATACCACACATCATAACCTCAATATCGGGACTGTGCAGATCAGCCTCTATAGAGTGACCATACAGTACAACCTCTTTAAAGTGACCACTCAGCACAACCTCTTCATATAGGGACTGTACAGACCAACCTCTATATAATGATCATATAGTCCAGGATCTTCTCTAAAATATAGTCTAACCTCTTTATAGTGACCATACAAAGAAACTCTATATAGTGACCATACAGCACCACTTGTACATTGAGACATTGCAGTCCAACCTCTGTTCAGTGTCCACACAGAACAACCTCTATGTAGTGACCATACAATCCAACCTCTTTGTAGTGAACATATTATATAACCTTTATTTATTCACCTTGCAGTACAAGTTATATGAATTGACCATACATTCCAACCTCTATTCAGTGACCATGAGACACGACTTTTATTTTGAGGTCATTTAGTACAACTTTAGAGTAGCGGACCTACCATATAATACAACCTATTCTTAGTGACCATACAGTACAACTTTTTTTTAAATATTTGATTTCAATTAGTAAAAGCACTTACAAAAATTTGTTGAGTACTTTAAAATGAAAGAAATTCTGATTATTAAAGTGCATTTTCTTTAAGAGTATTATCGAACAGAAATATAATAAAGATATGATAATTTATACTTTTAAATACAGAATAGAATCTATGTACTATAATTACCGGTAGTATTGAAATCTTAAAATGTAAGAATTCATGTGTGTCTTGTGAAAGTTTTGTTTTAAATGAAGAGATTTTGAATCATGTAATTATTTCGCAGTTATGTCCCCGCCTTTTGGGACACCCTGTAACTTATCTATTCAAAATAGCAGGCTCAACTGAGCCATAACTCAGAGAATTGGAGCATGATATTTTACACATTGGTCATAAGTCCCAATTTCATGTTCATGTTTGTTTCTATTCATCCTGTTCTCTGTATGTACCAGTACAACGTATATAAACACACAACACCGACACTAATGGAAAACTCCCTGTGTCCCACGTGCACTGTCCAGACGAAAAATATTTCAATCATCCATAATTATAGTAAACCCATTAGGCAATAACCATTTATTGAATGTACGCCACACTCTATACAACAACTCATGTTCCACGTGCTCAGTACCTGACTAAACTATTTCATTCATATTTCTGTATATACACTGAAGTCGTATTTAACTTATACAGTACAAACTTGTATAGAAAGGCCAGTCAAGCAACTGCTAAAATGTAAATACTTGGTTCTATATATCTATATTTTTTGTCCTTATTTGTTGCCTTATGTTACTTTTGTATTCTTGAGTTGTATATTTACACGTGTTTAGTTACTTTTAAGAATCTCACCCATTGATGTTGTTTGCCAAACTGAATCCCGTTTATACACTGATTATTATTATTATACAAGTATTATTGTGACTAAACTTTAATAGACCCAGTACATATCATGACTTTGAAACGAATATTTTAAGATGTTATTACAACAACTTTTAGTACTATAGTACTACACATATATCAATGTTTTGTTATCGTTATCATATAAATACATTCCCCATAAATCACCATAATGTATGATATTACCATCTTAATTCCACCATAACCGATACCATTGTAAAACTATTATTCACATGTCATTACTTTGTAATCTGTAAATGTATGCAAATAAAGTTATTGTTCTGTTCTGTATTAAAAGAAATCCATGGTCTTGATTTCCTTCTCTGGCTTAGATATCTTAATATCTAGTCACCACAACTGCCATGGTAAGTTGGCATTTTATCATGCATGTGTCATTGTGTGTCTCTAGGCTCATTGAACCTTGTCCGGTTAGGATGAAGCATGGATCTGCGTGTCAATCTGCTTCAGTACAAGACTAGTGCAACAAGTCTAATGTAGGCTTATTTGGCCCCACCTTAAACAGGGTGGACTAATCAGTGATTTCTTGGCTAACTTCCTAGGATAGTGTTCATTCCCTGTTTTAGTGTTAAATATGCCTTGTTAAAATCAACCAAATTTACTTCACAGTTGTTTTAAACTTTTTGTTGGCACACTTTTAGTTGTCAGCTGGACCAAAAGGTCACACGGTATGTCCACCATGGTTATAAGTGACGGCCCCTGAACATTAAGGGAGAGAACTCAATATAAGAGTACATGTATCTTCCCTGGAATTCTAGTAACGTTTTCACAATCACATGGTTTAGTTGATTTTAACAACTTGTAATTTTTTTGACTACATAAATTAATTTATAAAAAAGTTTAAATCAACGAAACCATGTGTCTGTGTTCACAATAACAACACATGAATACAAGACACGAGCATGTACATAACTTTATTTTAAAACATCTCTGAAAACATCTTATCTTCAAAGTTTAACAGAACAGTTTATTTCAAAACATGTTAAAGGCCACCGGCCCATACACAACATATATACAACATATTGTTTTTTTCATACAAATACAATATTTCCCAATTATACATAATACAATATACATGAAGACAATATTTCCCAATTATACATAATACAATATACATGAAGACAAACAGTATTTTCAATTATAGCATGTTACTAGTATATGATAAAACTATGTTAATTATTGTAAATTTTTAACCAATTCCTTCGATGAATGAACGTCTTAATTTAAAAGCATAATATATAAACATGGCTAAATTTCTAAAAGTAGTTTTGTTTGTACGTGACATTATTAAATAAAATTTCAAAGTAATAATGTAACATCAAAACACCAACATATAACAATCATTAACAACATCTAATCATCATAGCAACAATCAAACATTGGAGCAACAACATCATAAAGAAATGTATCTATAAGCACAGGCAGGTTTTACGTAATTCTTGTTCAAATTATTAATCACTGTAATAAATCAGGCCTGGGTAAAAACCAGAGATAAAATCTCATTTCTGAGAAATGTAAAAAGCTCTGGAAAACTGCATCTGAGTTATTACATTAAGACTTAAGTTCATTTTGCTACTGATAATATACAATGTAATTATGTGAACAAATTTTCTGTCAAATGATCTTGAGCTTTAACCCTGCACAATTGACATTATCTTATATGTACAGTACTTACAAAGTCAAAAGAGAATTGTTTGTCAACATCGAGTTGTCTGTCAGGTAAACTTAGTTTATCTAGCTTTAGCATGAGTTAACGGTAATCTCCGCTATTCTTTCGAATGTGATATTCCCTCATTAGTATTACTTATTAAATCGACCGTATAACCCTATACAATAATAATAATATCTTTATTTTAAGAATATAACACATTAAGAATATACAAATTATACAAAATTGTTATCTTTTTTACAATGTGGTCTTCTATAAGAAAACATACCAAACAATTAAATCATACATACATACATACGTACATACAACTAACATTCTTTCGTGCAATTAGCCAATACATTACACACAGTAGACAGACACGCCCATATCAACAGTAATAAAAAGAACAATTTTAAAGGCAAATCATGAACAACATTATTTATTCGTCATAAGATGGTTTTGTTTAAAGACTGATAATAAATTCAAATTTCGAATGAATATTTGTATTGTCCAATGTAAACATGATCTAACAAACTACAAAGCTAACACTTGATATGTGCAAAATTAAATTACCTACTGATCAAGAAACAAACAAATTTGTATATAGGCCTACATGTCAATAGGGGTGTAACGGTACGCTCACCTCACGATATGATACGTACCGTCAATTTTTCTAACGGTTCGGTATATTTCTGTATGATACATTATTCTCAAACAGCTGCTTAAATATTTCAATTTTAAAGTAATAATGAATTTGTTGCTTCTATAACAGCAAATATTATGTGCCTATCAACTATTTTAAGTGAATTTAGACAATTTGAAGCATATCTCAACGAGTGATACATGGTAACTATACATAATCATTGTCTGAATATGATTTTGCTCATACAAAAGCTTATACCGAACCGTACCGAAATTTAGAAGTCTTGTAGCGTGAACCGTGTGGGACTGAAGTCCGCGGTATTTCGTATAAAGTTACAGCCCTACAAGTCAATGCTATACACATAATAATGTATTTAAAGAGGCGTTCCCTATAACTTTGATTGTTTAAATTGATTCAGGAATATTATACATTGAATGAGAATCATTATTGCTTAAACTCCTCAAATCTTCAACAAAAAGGTCCCACCAATTACCGAGAAAAAAATGAAACTATATTTCAGTATCGAGCCAAAATAGTCACAAGTTGTTACCCTAAATTGACCACATAATAATAAATCGCTGGAAGCGATAAATTATTATAAGTGATTTGAATATATTTTTGACATTATAGAGATATATTTGCGCACACATACTTCTGACAAATTATGATAATTGATAGTGCTTTGTACATTTAGCTCATTTAATGTGATAGTAGAGAAATATATGCTAGTTAAAGGGAATGCCTCTTTAACCCTTATTAAAATGTAAAGAAACTTTATTGTTATAATACTGTCAAACTTGATAAAAATTTACAGTCAAGAAAAGTCGGTTCAACAAGAATTTTTTTTAGAAAATTAACAATTATTGCTGTTGTACAAATGTTTTCCTTAGGGTATACAAGACTATCATACAAAAGTTATTGAAAATTTAAGGTAAAATTAATTTATGACTGGCAGGTCAAAAACGATTTTATTGTTTTGCAACTATGTTCAATAGGAATAGAACTGTTATATACAATTGTTTTATTTAGTAATAACTGGAAGAATAATACCTTTTCCATGATTAGAAATCATTGGTTATTGTGATTTACAAAAAATGATTACATTACATATAATGCAATACAAGATCTAAGAACAGTCAGTTTAAAGTTAAATGATAATGGTTGTAAACATAATCATGACCATCAGGTAAACTATGTATATTTAGGTTTAACTGGATTAACAAAGCTGTACATCCTACTTTTCTTTCGAATGGGATAGTTTACTCATTAGTGTTAATACTGAATCCACTATAAAAAGAGGAACAAAAATAAAAACGTCAACAAAAATACAAAACAAATGAAGAAATGAAATTTTAAAAGCTAACAACATAATAAAATATTAACTTAAAACAATACTTATGTTTAAAAAACCCAAACAATCACTATCAACAACAATATATCATCCTAAAAACAACACCCTTAACAACAACATACTATTTTAACAACAACACACTATTTTAACAACAATATGAGATCATATTTCAACATCATATCAACTTTAAAAAATTAGAGGATCTTTTAAACACAATATGTCTTCTTGATACCAACAATATATTTATCATTTTAACACCCTGTAGATCATCTTAAAACAATATACCATCATTAACAACAACAACAACATATAATAACAGTAATATAAATCGACAAACATAAAATCTTAAAGTCTGCTATTTGAATAAGCTATAACTTGGTAACCTCTCTGCAGAATGATGCAATTTGAGCACTTTAGTTGATTCCCAAATGTGGAAAACACCGTAATATGGAAGAAAATGTAATAAAACATGCAGGTGTTTTGTTGACAAATTCACAACTTGTAAACAAAAAATGTGGAATTTAAAGTCTAAGGGGAGCAACTATCGCAAAATGAGTATTTTGTTCACCATACAATTTTCTAAATACGATATTTGATCTACTATTTCACCAGATACAGTTAACATTCTATTGTAGAGTATTGGTCATTTGTTAAGAAACAGCCTAATGGTTTCATAATTCATTGTATGTAACGGGATTATCGGAAAAAAGTTGAAGGAGCAATAATGTTCAGAACTTAACACAATTACAGAACACATATCATAGCAACAGCAACTTAATGACAACATCTTATCATTTACACCACTAAAATATTTAATCTGAAATCACACACTCATCTATTCTTGCAGACTTAATGTCTAGCACAATATTTTAACTGTTCAGGATACTGGATCAAACTCACGCACTCGTCTATTTGTGCAGAATAAATGTCTTAGCACAATATTTGAACAGTTCATGATACTTTTCAGTCTGATCAAATTTAATTGATAACAGTTGTAAACATCAACTCATCTGTCAGGTAAAATGTTTATCTTGGTTTTACTGGGTATACCCAAGTTAATGGGAGTCCCCGTTATTCTTTCGTAAGGGACAGTTCCCTCATTAGAATTACTTGTTGAATCCACAGACACTATCTGATTTGAAGTACTGATTGATTAAAATTGTTCCTATGTCCATGTAGACAATATCTATTTGTAGGATACCTGTGGGGTATAAACAAAAATAATCAAATATATAACAAGCACAGTCACACAATCTCCCATAAACATAATCTTTTAATGGTTATGACAAACTACCTTTGTAGTGGGAAGTCAAAATTTCGAATGAGGGCATGGCCAAATTTTGGTACTTATTTCTTTTTGATAAACATTTCATATTGACTATCCAAGAACAGTAGTCAACAAAGCGCTATAACATCCTGATTAAATAGAATACATGATTACTAATTTGGTGTAGAACTACATATTCCAGAAAGTATGCCGACAGTAGCTCAACATTTTGAACAAACTATAACAGACTAACAGACTGAATGTTCTGTCAGCAGTCAAGTAGTTGAGTTACGCACAGAGTTAACCTCATGGATTATGTGTTACTTTTTTGGAACTAATTTCTGCATTTGATAAAGATAGAGAAGCCAAATTTACATTTACATAATATTGTCATCCTTTAACAAGTGAATTTGTACCAAAAATATGGATTAAGACACTTACTTTCATTAAGAGAATGTATTGCTGATTTTACAATGCTTCATAAAATTCAAGTCCCACATCTGGATTAGTAAAGTTGGAAAAATCTGTAAAAAATATAAAAACAATAATTATAATAATAATAATAATAATGACTGGTTGGCCAGTAATCCATGTCTATAAGCCTGCTCTCTGACTGTGGATAGTATGACATTCCACATGCAGGACACAGGTAATTGACATGAAATACTGGCCAACCAGTCAGAAGCACAAAACACATTAAAAAATATTTTTTAGCATAAAAATATATATTTTAAAACACTTTTGGACCTCATGCCGAATAGTTCCATGCAAGACAATGCACACCTCTGTGAGAGTCACTATCCTGGATGAATCTATTATTAGCGGAAATCACCAAAGCCTCAAAAACTCAACTATACATACGCCAAAAAACTCACATGCAGCCTACATCACACATCCTAGTTCTAGGGGTTGTACGCACAAGAACGAGGACATGGACATACACACATGCAAACAATCAGGCACACAAGCCAACAACCATGCACACGCCAACAAGCTCAAAAGCAGCCTACATCACATGAGGACCTCAGACCAAATAGTTATTAGCGGAAATCACCTATCTAATAATAGGTTGCTTTAGAGTAAGTCAACTGCCGTTCATCTGCCTCCGAATTCGCCAATGTAAAAGTTTCATTCAGATATTTCATATCCTAAAGGAAACAAACAGTAAAATTGAATCAAAAAACAATCAAGCACACAAGCCAACAAGCTCAAAAGCAGCCTACATCACATGAGGACCTCACACCAAATAGTTCCATGCAAGACAGCGCACACCCCTGTAAGAGTCACTTTCGTGGATGAATCTATTATTGGCGGAAATCACCTATCTAATAATAGGTTGCTTTAGAGTAAGTCAACTGCCGCTCATCTGCCTCCAAATTCGCCAATGTAAGAGTTTCATTCAGATATTTCATATCCTAAAGGAAACAAACAGTAAAATTGACATTAAAACAATCGGACACACAAGCCAACAACCACGCACACGCCAACAAGCTCAAAAGCAGCCTACATCACATGAGGACCTCACACCACATAGTTATTAGCGGAAATCACCTATCTAATAATAGGTTGCTTTAGAGTAAGTCAACTGCCGTTCATCTGCCTCCGAATTCGCCAATGTAATAGTTTCATTCAGAAATTTTGTTTCCTAAAGGAAACAAACAGTAAAATTGAATAAAAAAACAATCAAGCACACAAGCCAACAAGCTCAAAAGCAGCCTACATCACATGAGGACCTCACACCAAATAGTTCCATGCAAGACAGCGCACACCCCTGTAAGAGTCACTTTCGTGGATGAATCTATTATTAGCGGAAATCACCTATCTAATAATAGGTTGCTTTAGAGTAAGTCAACTGCCGCTCATCTGCCTCCAAATTCGCCAATGTAAGAGTTTCATTCAGATATTTCATATCCTAAAGGAAACAAACAGTAAAATTGAATAAAAAAAAAGCCACGCACACGCCAACAAGCTCCAAAGCAGCCTACATCACATGAGGACCTCACACCAAATAGTTATTAGCGGAAATCACCTATCTAATAATAGGTTGCTTTAGAGTAAGTCAACTGCCGTTCATCTGCCTCCGAATTCGCCAATGTAATAGTTTCATTCAGAAATTTCATATCCTAAAGGAAACAAACAGTTAAATTGAATAAAAAAACAATCAAGCACACAAGCCAACAAGCTCAAAAGCAGCCTACATCACATGAGGACCTCACACCAAATAGTTCCATGCAAGACAGCGCACACCCCTGTAAGAGTCACTTTCGTGGATGAATCTATTATTAGCGGAAATCACCTATCTAATAATAGGTTGCTTTAGAGTAAGTCAACTGCCGCTCATCTGCCTCCAAATTCGCCAATGTAAGAGTTTCATTCAGATATTTCATATCCTAAAGGAAACAAACAGTAAAATTGAATAAAAAAAAGCCACGCACACGCCAACAAGCTCAAAAGCAGCCTACATCACATGAGGACCTCACACCAAATAGTTATTAGCGGAAATCACCTATCTAATAATAGGTTGCTTTAGAGTAAGTCAACTGCCGTTCATCTGCCTCCGAATTCGCCAATGTAATAGTTTCATTCAGAAATTTCATATCCTAAAGGAAACAAACAGTTAAATTGAATAAAAAAAACAATCAAGCACACAAGCCAACAAGCTCCAAAGCAGCCTACATCACATGAGGACCTCACACCAAATAGTTCCATGCAAGACAGCGCACACCCCTGTAAGAGTCACTTTCGTGGATGAATCTATTATTAGCGGAAATCACCTATCTAATAATAGGTTGCTTAAGAGTAAGTCAACTGCCGCTCATCTGCCTCCAAATTCGCCAATGTAAGAGTTTCATTCAGATATTTCATATCCTAAAGGAAACAAACAGTAAAATTGAATAAAAAAAAAGCCACGCACACGCCAACAAGCTCAAAAGCAGCCTACATCACATGAGGACATCACACCAAATAGTTATTAGCGGAAATCACCTATCTAATAATAGGTTGCTTTAGAGTAAGTCAACTGCCGTTCATCTGCCTCCGAATTCGCCAATGTAATAGTTTCATTCAGAAATTTCATATCCTAAAGGAAACAAACAGTAAAATTGAATAAAAAAACAATCAAGCACACAAGCCAACAAGCTCAAAAGCAGCCTACATCACATGAGGACCTCACACCAAATAGTTCCATGCAAGACAGCGCACACCCCTGTAAGAGTCACTATCGTGGATGAATCTATTATTAGCGGATATCACCTATCTAATAATAGGTTGCTTTAGAGTAAGTCAACTGCCGCTCATCTGCCTCCAAATTCGCCAATGTAAGAGTTTCATTCAGATATTTCATATCCTAAAGGAAACAAACAGTAAAATTGACATAAAAAATACGGACCTGTTTTTGGCTGAACCTGGCAGGGATGGTGAGCCAAATTCTAGATTGGGTTCTGGAATATGAGCATATGTCTGCAATATTCTTTGAAAACCTGAAAATAATAAACAATTTAATATAACAAATCAAATAACTGATTGCTATTCAGCGAAATTTCATACCCTACACATCTACACACATTAAGTTCAATGTGACAATCATAATAAGCTTGTCATCACTATGCGTTGACCAATGAATCTTTTCTCACAACTTATAAAATAAAAGAATTTGCACTGTTAATAGAAAACCTTATCAATTAATGAATCATTGAAAACACTTATGTGCAACATCCATTCTGAGCAAGTTACAGATTATAAATAGATTTGCCAAGGCTCACTACTTTTTTATTCAACTTTTTCATAAATTCATTACAAGATAAACCCTTAAATCTCATATGTTGTCGATATACTAATACATCGAACCATGATAAGAACAAACAAAGTAGCCTTTAAATCCTTTAGTACCTGCTTCAATGTAATGATTCCAGCACATAAAATCTCCATTTCATGGTAACTCCAATATATATGAAGCATAGAATGTAACTTCAATATACACATCTTGAAGTATAAATTGTCCAAAGGTTTACCTGTAAAATAACATCAATAAGATATAATATATACAGTCTAACCAGAGAATTACAAAATATTCACATGGTTTAATGTCGAAAGATTCATTGTAGATGATAATAGGAGATTATCAGATGGTAAAATATAGAAAAGAACAACAATTATGGAAGAAATAGAAAATAAGCAATTATAAACAATATTAATGTTAATCTGCGATGTAATGGAGCTAACAAATGAGTGTCTATTTGGGAATGAGCAGATCACCAGCAACTTGATGAAATGAATTTTTATATTTCTTAAAATTATTAGAATACATTGGATCTATTTTAATTAAGGTTGATCTCAATTTGTAAATGATCAGTTGAAATATATATTAATTGTAGCAAAAATTTACGTTATGTATTATTATTCCTCATATCTTTCCCTCACTTCAGTAACAAATACACAGATTGTCTCTTGTTGCAGTAGACATTCCTGTTAGTCACATAATCAAAGGTTCGGAACTCCCCTGTAATGGGTTTTGATGTCATATTTTGTCCTTTTCATTGGCCTTGTTCAAGTGGGCCATATTGAAATTCCCAAGCTGCATTAATTGTTAATGATAAAAATATAGCAAGTTTCATAACAATAACTCATTTTTAACAATCATGTACTGGTTTGCAGTAACGGACCCTCGTAACTAACATTAGTGTATTTATTTACTTACTAAGTTTAAACCAGTAGACACTCCCCCTCTTCTGTTCATCACCAATTTGATCATGGTTCCTTCATCATGGTTTGTATGTCATGGTTCATTCGTCGTGGTTCCTTCATCGTGGTTCGCATGTCATGGTCCATTCATCGTGGTTCCTTCATCGTGGTTCGTACGTCATGGTCCATTCATCGTGGTTCCTTCATCATGGTTTGTATGTCATGGTTCATTCGTCGTGGTTCCTTCATCGTGGTTCGCATGTCATGGTCCATTCATCGTGGTTCCTTCATCGTGGTTCGTACGTCATGGTCCATTCATCGTGGTTCCTTCATCATGGTTCGTACGTCATGGTCCATTCATCGTGGTTCCTTCATCGTGGTTCGCATGTCATGGTCCATTCATCGTGGTTCCTTCATCGTGGTTCGTACGTCATGGTCCATTCATCGTGGTTCCTTCATCATGGTTTGTATGTCATGGCTCATTCGTCGTGGTTCCTTCATCGTGGTTCGTATGTCATGGTCCATTCATTGTGGTTCGTACGTCATGGTCCATTCATCGTGGTTCCTTCATCGTGGTTCGTACGTCATGGTCCATTCGTCATGGTTCATTGATCGTGGTTCAGTCATCATGGTTTGTAAGTCATGGTTCATTGATCGTGGTTCGTACGTCATGGTTCGTATGTCAAGGTCCATTCATCATGGTTCATCCATCATGGTTCCTTCATCAAGGTTCGTATGTCATGGTCGATTCATCGTGGTTCGTATGTCATGGTCCATTTGTCATGGTTTATTCATCATGGTTCGTATGTCATGGTCTATTCATTGTGGTTCGTACGTCATGGTCCATTCGTCATGGTTCATTCATCGTGGTTCTTTCAACGTGGTTCGTATGTCATGGTTCATCTCCAACTATGTCATGGTTCGTCCCACTGGTGTTCAATCAAAAGCTATGCTAACACTTCATTATAAGTAATATCCACAAACTACAGGAAGTTGAACTCCCTGAATTTTATGTAAAGTTTTTTTTTTCCTAAATCGAAAGTACAGGTAATGGGTTCAACAGATGAAAAGAAAAATAAAAGATCCAAAAAAAAATGTTTAAAAAAAGTTCCACAAATGGTATCAGTGACCATGCGACTCTTTTACATTTTACAGGGGCGTGTTTGCATAGTATAATACCTCCCCTTACTTTGCCAAAGTTTTCCTACTTTCCTACAAAAAATGTCCTTGCCAAACTTTTCCCTGACTTTTGCCACACACGAACAACCAGACCATCCACAGGGTCCAGCAGTTCAATGAAGGATAAACTTATAAATAACTGAAGCAAGCTAATGAACATCTTCTCCATAACCGCCTCATCGCCTCCATAACCGTCACGTCATCGTCTCCATAACCGTCATGTCATCGCCTCCATAACTGTCACATGATCGTCTCCATAACCGTCATGTCATCGCCTCCATAACTGTCACATGATTGTCTCCATGACCCCCACGTCATCATCTCCATAACCGTCATGTCATCGTCTCCATAACCGTCATGTCATCGTCTCCATAACCGTCACATAATCGTCACGTCATCGTCTCCATAACCGTCACGTCATGGTCATCTGGTGATCTTCTGTATAAATCCTGAAACATAGAACTAAACTCGGTTATAACTGTCAAAGTAGAGGTTATAAATTGTAACAGGATATCAAGCATGATGTGTCAATAATTTTACATTGTTTTGAATAACAGAGTTTGCAACTGTTATTCTCCTATCCGGGCCAACCTATCGTCATTGTGAAAATGAATATAATGGCATGCTGGCTATACACTTAATCTAACCTTAATTTATCTAGAACGAGAGCACTGTGAGTGAAAACCTTTGAAAGATTTTTGATATTGAGATAATCTATTATGAATCATTTGCTAAAAAACTAGGATCAAATGAAACAGAATCATCAGTACATAACCATTGCGCACTGGCTACAGTGAAATCAACTGATCCCCTGAACCTTGTTTTCAAGCAAATAAAACTTTTCAATTACTCAAATATCAGTCCTTATTTGCCTGATTTACAGTAATTAATATACTAGCCCTAGACTTTGAGGGCTCAACATATCTCCATGCTAGACAGCAACACACACCCCTGATAGCCACTATCTTTGATGAAACTGTATAATGTATGGTATATCAATATTTAATGTAAAACAGAAAATTAAAGTTGACACTTGCCTATCCGCCAATTTTATAACCAGCATTTTAAAACCTGCAGTCCGAAGAGACGCCACTCTCTTCTGTCGACTTATTTAACGTAAGAAACTGCCTCAACCCAATTAGGGGAGAGTATGTAACTATGTAATTAAAGACTTATCTTAACAATATCTTGACGGCTGCAAGTCGATGTCCATCTCCAAAACCATCACATCTGCGCTCCTCGTCATGGGATAAGGTTCTTTGGGCATGACCCATTCTAGCAAAGATGGGTCACATTTCTCACCTAAAAACATTTAAATTTCACTTTATAATAAGCTTATAATAGATTACATTTTGCGAATTTGTTTGGGTTGTTGCTCAAAACATTAACATGATATTTATAGTGTTATTTATGCGCTTATTTTCAGCGTTCACACACGATAAATTCAGAGCTGCTAGGGGGGTTTTGGGGCATATGCTCCCCCAGAATTATTTTTTTACCAAACCATATATTTTTAGATCAGTTTTGTTTGCCAGTTTTTACAAACAGCGTACACACATACGTATTTGCGTATGCCCAACTATGCCCCGGTTTGCTGAATTTATCGCCAAACCAAATGAATAAGGAGTCAATCAAAGAGGGAAGACAATTATTGGATTAACGTCCATGAGATTAACCAGCTTTGTCATAAACAAATAACTGACATGATTTGTTTATACTTGCAATTGGTAGGCTGTAACTGTAACTAATCTTATTTGGTTTCATGAATCTAACATTTTCAAAAAGGGGCATATTAAGGAGCAGATGTTGACAGAAACATTAACAATGTTTTTTTTAGATCCTAGTAATTGGATAATGATTTAACTACCGATTTTCAATATACTGATCTTTGAAAGAGTACTCCAGTACTGGGGAGTTGCTGCCATCCCTTGTATTTACAATCAAGCAGATGTGCTTTATATTTTCATGATCATCACATGTTCAGCATCTTAGAAGATGAACAACAAAGTATACGTTTGTTACCTGGCGAACCTTCTTCGTCAGGCTATCCACAAAAACCAGGCAAACAATCAGGACAGAATGAACAGTAGACGTCCATCAAATCCATCTGACAGTGTGGTCCAAGTACGAGCACCACAGGGATAAGGTTCTTTGGGCGGACTGACCCATATAAGCGTAGCTGGGTCAGATGTGTCACCTGAAAACATAAATTCCACTTGATAAGCTTACATAAACATATATAAATACTACTCAGAATTCAATAAGGTTCCAGTGATCAATATTCCTGTTTTGTTAATTCACAATGTCCAACTGCTGACAAAAACCATGTGTAACTATCAATCTTGACTGTTGCTAAATTGTAGCAATATATTATTGCCATGTTTTCATAACCTTTTGTGATACACACAAATTCCTAAAATTCAAAAAACATCCTACTAAAGCAGCTCAAACTTGGGCATCAAGAGTTCAGCATCTTAAAAAATAAACAACAAGAATAATAATACGTATGTTACCTGGCGAACCTTCTTCGTCTAGCTATCCACAGAAACCAGGTAAACAATCAGGACAGAATGGACGTCAAATCCATTTATCCAATTATGTGACAGTGTTGTTACACCATCCATCTGTTGACAGTGTGGTTACACCATCCATACGTTGACAGTGTAGTTACACCATCCATCCATTGACAGTGTGGTTACACCATCCATTGACAGCGTAGTTACACCATCCAATCCGTTGACCGTGTGGTTACACCATCCATTCGTTGACAGTGTGGTTACACCATCCATATGTTGACAAGTGTGGTTACACCATCCATCCATTTACAGTGTGGTTACACCATCGATACGTTGACAGTGTGGTTGCACCATTCATCTGTTCACAGTGTAGTTACACCATCCATAGAGTGACAGAGTTGTACTTTCCAATCCAGCAAGATCGGATGTACCTGTAACTAATATAGCACAGTAACATACAATCATAATTTGCTAAATTTCCACAAAAAGTGGGAAATGTGGAGTAGGTGAAAATTCCCGGTAATAAACTAGATTGTTTAAGACACTGTTTTGGTCTTCAAAAATAATCATTATTTCATTAAATGTCAATTAAGTGTTGGGCATACTGAACTTAATCATAAGTATAAAGGAAGGTCACTCTATATTATGGAAACCTTAGCAGACAAGAGCTTCCGTCAGACATTGGGGGAACCTCCCTATTTGTATCGGCAGCATGTACCCGGGGAGGTTGGACCCACAGGTAACTGCATCAGTTATAAGAAGTAAAATGGTCAGAATGTTTATGCCTCAAAACAATGGCTTTTGATATTTTCATCAACTAATTACATTCAAACAAACATTGATAACATGACTATTGTACAAAATCCCATCAAAGTTATGCTATGAAATGTAGATACTGTATCAAGACAATCACTGTGGTGCATTCGAAACAAACTACCATGGCCGTGCTTAAAGCATTTTATGCAATGCCATCAATTACAGCATTAATTACCAAAGAAAGTTAGAATTAAAGAGGAAAAGATTAATTATATTGCATTCATTTCATAATATAATGTCTCATTTATTAATCAACAGTCTTTATAGTTGATACATTGATATGATCCCATAAATAAAGAAAATGCACCTCAGTGACCAGCTTGTCAATGTCCGAGTAAAAGATAACCTGTCCTACCTGGTGATAATCTAACATTCAGCTATGAGGACAGGCTACGGTCACATTAACAAAACAGGCATGATGTAACAAAGTATAACCAACACTATAACTCACCATTTTCTCTCTGTCTCCTCTCTTTATGAAGAAACTATCCAGAAACTTTCCCAGGAACTGCATCATCTGGATAACCTGTGAAATATATAAATCATTTTAAATTAACTGAATTCAAAAGCTAATATACTTTATTTACTCACTGGTAAACATTACCTAACAAACCGTTCCATCAGCAACAAGTAACTTCTCCACATTCATGATTTCAGAGAAAAACAGAATTCATATCAATCACAGAAATTCACCCAAGGTCAAATTTTGTGAATTTGAAAGCCAGATGAAGTTGTGTAAATTGACTCACAGCCATTGATTAATTTTACCAAAATCAATAAGCAATAATTAATTCATGATTTTTTTATTTTACAAATTATGTCACAACAGTTACTGTATCGCATTTAAATAAAATTGGATTATTTTATTTCTTGCTTATCAGTGGTTTATGCGGAATAACAGCAGATTATTCCCAGTTAATTTCCCTGTTGATAATTTCACTCAAAATAACTACTTTGTTAGCATATTTCCCAGCTGTCAAAAATAAAATAATGAAGCATTTAATCTTTAACAAATTACAGAACACTACTAAATGTCACAAAATGGACAAAATTGAAGCCATTGCTGAAGAACTACTTAATGGCAACTCGGCGCCTGCATGGCGGAAAAAAGGGGCACACAACACATTTTAGGCATATAGTTCAAATCAATTGGGGGCATATAATTAATTTAAGCTATTTGAAGTATGAAATAAATAGAATATTAATATTTTATGGTGTATGATCTGTTGGTATTTCACCTCGTGAGTAGCTGACTTATACTTTCTGGTGAAAATATAGCTCCAGCTTCTCAGTCAGTGAAATACCCACTGATCATACACCGTAAACGCAAATATCCTCTATATATTCCAACACTACATCCCTATCTGTCTATATTAAGTAATTAACCTGTTATTTTTGTAGATTTCAATAATCAATTCCAATGCATGTAAACACTGATCCCAGTAAAATTTAGCTAGCAAGCTTCAGTTGCACAAAATGATATGGTTGTATAATATATATAGCTTACCATGATTCAAGCAGTCCTGTAGCTTCATTGGTCTTGTCTTTCAGTGAAAGTGGTACTTTCCAAACTTTCCAACAATCATAGCTCCAATCCAAAGAAGTACTTGTCTTACAGCGACAGTGGTACGTTTCAAACCAATGTAGGTACTTCCAGCATAAACTATAACTTTCATATGCTTGAATTGTAGCATAGATCATCCCCATCCACCAATCACGAGCTCAAATAGCACTTGGTCCTAACTCGAAGTATTAGGTACTCGGCCCAAAAAACCAAAGGAAGCAAAGTGTGCCTCGGGGCACAAAAAAATTTAGAAAATTGTATCATTGACTATGCGACTCTTTTAACATTTTACAGGGGTGTGTATGCATAGTATAATACCAAAAACTCACTTTACTTTGCCAAACATATCTCAAAGTAAAATAAAAAAAATGCTTTTCCCTGTACTTTTGCCTCAGACACAATGGCGAACCAAATGCAAGCTACTTGATCGGATTCGGAAAATTCACATCTGCTGTCAATTATGTCCTGAAAATATAAAAATACAAATAACCCTAGAAAATAGAAGAATCCAGCAATTCAACCATGACCACTGTACATGTATTTAGATTAATTATTTGAATATCTACAGTAAATGTCTTATGACTGATTAATAGTAATTAAATCATATAGCAATAACATAATTTGATTTAGACGGTAGTCATCAGTAGGCAAACGCTATGAAATAAAATTTTGAAAAGTAAAAGTGCAATCTTGCTGATCTTTATTTAGAACTGGTCATCACTGTATTTTTTGGGACCATAAATCAACAAATTATCTCAATGAATGTAACATATTTTGTCTAAAATAGAGCTTAATGATAGAGCAATAGCTGTCAGTACAGACATAGTGATGCCCCAAAACAGTAAAGACATTAGGGAACTGCCTTAAAGATGCAGACAGCCATCTGACATTTGTCACGTTATCATCGCATACAATGCCAACAAATCAATCATCATTGGTTGAAGCGAAAACACCACCAAACTAACTTGCTGCAAATGGTTGTCCATAAGCAATACAACATTTTACTTTCCTTTGTGTGTATAATAAAACTTACTTTGAAAGTCCTCCAAAGGTGCATCTCAAGCTTCTGAACACCTTCAATATCTTGGACACTGGAATGTGGAACTTTACTTCCTGCAAATCAAGGATATTTTGTATGATTAATTGATTGAACTAAAACAAAACAAGACTGCGTTCAATAAACGCTTATGCCCACGTGGAATATGAAACGATACCTGCATAGGTATAAAAAAATTGATAATGTAGGGCTTTCAATGGTATTATCAAATTGAACAAGGTCAAGTTCTTTCATGGATTGGAAAAATGGTCTACATATTAACTCATTATTCAATATAAAACTAAGTTTTCGTACTAACCACCAGATAAGATAACTTAGCTATGTTGTAAGCATTTTCTCATTATCTATTGATCAGGCCTCATATATTTGGGAAGCAGGGGTAAGGAAAACATTGCTAGATTTACAAGAAGTACAGGTACTTACCAGTATGTGAACAGTGTTATTCAATGGACTTGCCATATTCTGACCATAGCGTGACTTCGGTCATTACTGTAAACTGTCCAAGAAATCTAAAATATAAGAAATTTAAACTGCTGTAATCTCATGATTTTTAAATGTAACTTAACAAGATTTCACACTGGTAACTGTAAATTTCAAGTGTAATTGATCAAGCAAGGCAAAACATGTTATCAATACTTTCTTTGCATAATTACTTCTCTTGTATATAATAAGTTCAGGATGAAAAAAAGGAAAATTGACAAATGCATACATTGCCTCTATTAAACTTATTGTTGATATTATTACAGTCACCACATGTACTGTATAATTAGTTGAAATACGGCTTTATTATAAATATAACTATGTGCCTAAGTCTACTTTTATATATCATTCTAACTATAATCTTAGTGTCATATCTATATTTTAAAAAGGGAGCTGTATTCGAATAACTTCCTGTAATTATGAGGGCCTCGTATATGATCTACCATTCAAATAGTATTGAAAAACGGTGCATTTAAATCACTCAACCTGCACCAATTTTTTACACCGTTAAGACACCTTAAATGATTTGAATGTATCATTTGCTTATGTGTAAAGCTCTATCCAAAGGTTAGATTTAATTAAGATGCACTTTCAAACTTGTTCATTTAAACAGCTGGAAAAATTTGTAACTCAATCATACAAAAAAAATCAAACATATTGTTTTTGAATAAACTTCATACAGTTGTTGCCATGGAAACAACAAACTGTATATACCACTTATCAGCATACTGTCTAACAGGCCGTAAAACATTCAAATCAGAAATTATGAAAATATTCATGAGTGAAACTTACACGGAGTTCAACTTGATAAGCATCATCAGGAACACTGACAACTCCAGTGGCCCCTTCTGTAGCAAAGCCTGCAGTTCCTCCAATAGCACCATCTACCGGAATGTTAGCCCCATCAGGACAATGTCCGCCTCTAATCATTGTCCCTTCAGCAGTCATTCCAGATATAGAAAACACCAAGTTAACAGTGTTGAGCATATCCAGTCCAGTCTCATCTCTGTGTAAAGTGAAGGCAAAATGTATTAACAAGAAGATATTGAACAAAACAAATAACTCCTGCTCAAAATTGCTAGTAGTCTTTGATAAGGAAGACTTATTTTTAGGCACAATAAGCTAACAAATGGAGCAATTTGAGTAGTAGAAAAAAAACCCGACGTATTGAGCCCATTAGCGGATTTTAAGAAAATTAACCAATATAGCAAAACACTGTTAGACATTGAAAACTTTAAAATTATGAATCAATGTAGGAATTTCAAAGTCAATCACTACTCCTTTAGTCAAAGAACTTTTCATGAGCAGATTTTAGCAGGAAAATTTGAGTCAATCTTTTCCCACATTTCCATATTGTGGTAGACCAAGTCAGAACTGGTTAAGTTTGAAATGTTACAAAAAAGAATTGAATGACAGTAAACTGTCCCAACCATTTTTTAACATGTTTAGTTGAGGTTCATACAATGATAAAAGTACAAAGAAGACACATATCAAAAATAGATAAAAGAATGTGTACAGTGTATAGCTTGGCTATTTTGACCTGAGCCTGACCTTTATGCAAGAATATATTACAAGGTCCTTGCTTTGAATATATCAATTTTTGCAAGCAAATCGTGCAATATTGGTATTATAAACTTGTGTTTGTATTACATCTCAAGTGTCTTAGTGATACTCCCGGATTGTGAAAACATACAATCAGTATCATAATTATGTATATTCACCTCATAACAACAAGACTGTCGTGAAAATACTGGCAGGTGGTGCTGGGTGGAACCTGCAGGAATGCATGTATAGCATCATCTCTACACTCCACCAATTCAATGACCAAGGGTAGTTGGTTGATACCAAGATCAAACTGTTCATCACTCTGAACAAGGTTTCCATCTGACACCTGAAATATATAAATATTAAATTTAAATGTCAATTGCATTTAACCCTTTACCCAATGATGATGCAAAATGACTTATAGTTAAACTTCCAACCATCATAAGGAGAGAGTGAACAGATTAAATACTTCAGATACTATGTCAGCTGGTAATTAATGATCAAATTGAATGTGCAATTGAATTGCCACTTGATGATTTATACATATATACGTGGGTATATCCATAAGTAATGTCACTGATGCTATAAAATCATGCAAAATGCCTGTAAAACAATAATTGTTTTTCTTATCGCTACTCCATTCTAATTTAAATATAATGACCAAACTTCGCAAAAATGCACAGAACAGTTATTGAGATATGAACATTTACTCAAGACATACTAACAAACATCGCTGCTAGTCCGTCGTCAATGACGTCATAATGGCGTTACTTGCCGACATTTACTAATACATAAAAATGTCAACCCTGGTGATTTCTAATGCCTCATTAAATCAAACAGTTATTTCCACGTCCTTGACAAATGCGCAACCTTCCCCACACTGACTTTCATTGCGACCAGCAGCAGGTATCCTGAGAAATTAGTCTAGATAAAGAACAAAAGGTTTTGTAGGAGAATTGTCCAATAGACCAACAGAATACTAGCAATTCCCCAAAAAGGTGACCGCAAGTGTTGGTGGATGAGTGCACCTCTGTAGCAATACTCTTGTGATGCAGGATTTAGCTATTGTACTTAAAGTTTAGCTGACCTCAAGTATTAAGTAAGCTTACCTCAGAGAAAGTGATGACATTCTTTACCAGATCATCCATATATGTAGGTTGGGTTAACATACTGTCGATCATCTTGGCTACCAATATACCATTACCCTGACCATCTAACACACACAAATACATCAGTGTGGGAACGTCAACAGTGAAGTACTCATACAAGGCAACTCCAAACACACTAGGTGTGATATGACTATCCTGAAATGTTAAATACGTGGGGTGTTCCACAATTAATAGGACTTTTTTCATAGCAGTACGGAAAATCAGAAATTAAGACAACTAATTGTATATAATTAAATTTTGATCTTTCACTGACAAACACGCGAAATATATAAGAAATTGGATGAAAAATAAGAAATTTATTAAACATTAAATATGCTATGTACCAAGGAGGCGGGTCGCACCGTGACGTTATTATGCCGTCGCATTTCAAGCACAGTATTTTAACATAAAGGAACATTTAATAATTTTGTTTACATTCATACTGACTTCCTAACCAGATCTAATAACACTGTTCCGATTATTTAACTGTGATTCCGTAACCCTGTTCACAAAAAATGTGTTGCAATGATGTTAGAAATTGCTCAAACATTGGAGCGTCTATCAGGGTACAAACAGTGTTTATTAACGCCAACATAATTTTCTATGACCTCACCTGTGCTTATTTGTAAGTTTATAAATCCGGGATATGTAAACAATTTGAGCCAAGAGAACACAAGTGGCTGCTTAATGACACTACATTACATGTATTTCATCATTTCATTGGTTAGCACTGTTGGTTTTCCAAATGTATACTATTATTTGACATTCGCGCAGTTTCTGTTTATTGGTGTTGACGTCATTTTCACCTATGACGCGCTTGGATACATACCCCTGATAACTGACTTGTGATAACAAACACGGATCGATTTCTTCGAAAGTTTGCATGTACATGTATAAGTCATCCACGTAATGCCATACGATTAGGCGTTAATATTTATCAAGTGGTTATTGAGATATTCAAATTTTTAATAAGGATGGTAATGACAAATAATAGTGTGACCCGCCTTGGCGTTATATGGTTTCTATGACGACGCTTTGTATGAGCATCATCAGTAACAACAAAATTCTGTTGCTACCAATATAGAGAGCATACATTGCTTAGCATATGCGACAAATTTCATTAAAATGTAAGCGTTGAGTAAGAAGTTATGATAAAAGTCCTGTTATTTCTGGAACACCCCTCGTACATTGTTATATACCACATTCAACAATAACACCATTGGTTATGTTAGGAAGATAGATTTCTGATTTGTAAAGAAATGCAAAGTCACTATCAGGATTTTTTTAAACAACAAACATACCATAATTCTTTTATAACATTACATAAGATATGATATGCAAGTAAACTGTCCAAATACCTGACTATACATTGTATATAAAAGCAAGTATGGTAACCAGTGTAAATTTGACATACATGTATTTGTATAACTGTAAAATCATTCATTTTTGTGGGTGATTATATTTCGTGAAATCAACTCCAATCAAACAATAATTAATAAAGAATTATTTGTTTAAAGGCGCAGTCGTTCCCACCAAGTTAACAAAGAGTTGAACAAATCTGAAACATATATCGATGGCTTAGAACAAGAAGGTTGTAACTACCAAATCGATATATTGAGAAAGCAAGAGAAAACTGTCTGTAATTTACTCTTTACCTATGGGAAAACACGTTTTTAAAACTTCATTTTGGTCAACATGACAATTTCAGATTTTCATGAAAATAGGCTCATAAGAAGCGCCTTGTGAAGCAGATTTCAAATATGTATGAGTCTTATAAGGTCGTAAGTAGGAGTTATGACTTTCTGGTTCTAAGCCATTGATATATTCAATGAGCAAACTATAAATTGCAAACAGCATTAGGTATCTTAATGAGTTTGACTGAATCTTCAGTTGACACACACCAAGGGAATTCCCTACCAGGGACCTTAAAAGTGATCAAGGATCAGTGCATGCCTGCATGTTGCAAGGATACTGTGATATTAGTTATATATATAGTGAGCCTACTTCAAACAATGCCAACCTCATGTATTAAGTAAGCTTACCTCAGACAAAGTGGTGACAGTCATAACCAGATCATCCATATATGTAGGTCGATTCCACATACTGTCGATCATCTTGGCTACCAATGTACCACTACCCTGAACATCTAACACACATAGATACATCAGCGTGGGAATGTCAACGGTGAAGCTCTCATACAAGACAACTCCATACACACTAGGTGTGATATGACTATCCTGAAATGTAAAGTATATTATAATAGACATTTATCAATAAGACCAACAGATCTGTAAGGTTGAACATGTTCTTATTTAGATGGTAGCCCACTGAACTAGGGAGACTGTTTAACACCAAGAAGTCCTCCATTTTATCATGCTTTATATCAGGATAATCAACAATAACACAAATTTATATTCACTGGATTATAACTATTGAAAGTTTCAATGTTTCAGTATAGTGTATAATTTCCTTATTTTAATTCTCAATTTCCGAGAGATAGTTATGGATTTTTGGTCCTCTAAGATTTTTATTTTATTTATTACTAGAATGTGTAATATTAACACATCTTATTTTTGAAATCAGACAAACTGGATTAAAAAAAAACCTACAAGCAGTTGTTGAACTATGCAAATACCCTGCACTAGTAATTGCGCAGGTAAGAGGGTCGTGTTATAAAATATCTCTGCACAATAAATAAAATGTAATCAGAAAACAATTTTATGAGATTTGATTAAGGGTTACTATACCTCAGATTCCTTGTATGAAGACATACATATACAGGACATAAACACCTCCTGTTGATCTCTGGCTACGATTGGAAATCCCAGGAGCATGTGACTAGATCTAGAAGTATGACAGAAGTACAAGTCCAAAACTGGGGTATCAACAGCCTAAAAATAAAAGGTTTATCATAAAATACAGAGACCTATAGAAGAAAAGTTCTTGAATACATTACTTGTGACTAATATTTCCTAAATTGTCAAGGAGTTGCGAGCGCCAAGATCAACTACCAAGTACAATTAAGGATTCTGACTGAGGCTTAATTCCCATTCCTGAAAAGGACTGTTTCCGGTTAGCACACACCCCACATAAAATCTCATTCCAATTGTTATTCTATTGCTTTAGTGACATGACACCATTTTAGTTCTACGCAGTAAGCTGCAAGTAATTTAAATAAAATTTGGAAAACATCAAAGAAGCTTGGACTAACTCGATCTACTTAAAATATCTGGGATATGACCAATAAACAAAATTGTTAGTGTTTGACTATCCGTGGCAATAAATAGGTTGTTTTACCTGACACACCAACTTGTCATGTGGAAGTTGTAGCAACTCGTAAACTGGCAAGTCTACTAAGTCATCTTCTATCAGCTCCTGTTCCGTCGATGCCTCAGAATGACCTGCATCAGCCAGCCATGCTTGAAGAAGTCGAACCTGTAAGGCATCAAGAAACGTCAGTGTGTAAAAATAGAGACAATGCATCCACTTGTAAGACGTAGTTCATTTATGCAATTAATAACACGAGAGAAAATGGTAATTCTGGTTGATACAGATGGCGGGAAAAGACAAAGGGAAACAACTCGGTTGGTCTAATTACCAGACACAACTTTAATGCCGTCCGGTCCGGACACAAACAATGCACAGTATGGCAAAAGATCTTTAAAATGTGTTGACATACACCGAAAAAATAATTGGAATGTTTTTTTTCATTTAATTCCTTTTAAAAAATGTTTGTCTCATATGGAATTTCAGCGTATTTTTGCTGCAAAAAGGATATTAACTAAAATCCAAGATATTAACATAATCAGGAACTATGTAATTATGTTCCTGACATAATGAAATGAGGAAATCCGAAAGGGACGGCGCAGCACAAAAGCCGAGCTCAGAATACAGCAAAGTCACAAGCCAACTACATGGAGCAGTGCTCACGCACAACCCAAGTCTAGGTTCCTGAATTTAGTATATTGAATAGATTAAACTTTGAATAGAAGCTTAGTATCTAGTCTTCAAAATGAACAAATAAATGATAAATTCAAGATCTGTATGGACAACATCGTGACAAGAACAACTTGCAACGGGACTCAATTCAGCTTTAAATATATACTAAATACACAACATACGCTATAGCTTGGTTAATTTGACACGAACCTGAGCTTTTGATTAGCATACTTTAACAGTCGATATATTACATGTCCTACGTTTACAAACCCGATTGGATGTTTTCACAATCGGGTAGTATCACGACTTCAGACGCTCGAGATGTAATACAAACGCAAATCTGAAATACCGATATTGCACGATTTGCTTGCGGAAATTGATATATTCATGCAAGACAAGAACCTTAATTGTAATATATTCTTCCATAAAAGTCAGGTTCATGTCAAAATAGCCAAGCTATAACAGCTTATTATTGATCGGTCAGTAGCGTGGTTTACAAATGAAGTGACATGTCTTCAAAATCAAAACATTTTACCGCCGGATATAAATACATGGATAATCTTGAAAGTCCCGATTTTACATCAAATTGAACATGCATCCTGAAATCACAGCAATATTGAATAAATATATTATACTTACATCAACGACCACCAGCAGTACATGCACCAAGCACAACAAACTGTAGAAGACCACGTGGAAAAGCATGATTGCAATTGTAGTTAGCAAAAATGAAACAACGATATAGTAGCTCTTATTCCGTTCAAAACGAGAATTAGAATGACAGATATCGTGTAAATTTTCTCAGTGCGCGATTTGTGTATAATTACTCTCCCGAGGCAATATATTACCCACGTGATCATATGTATTGTGCTTTCGCCATAAAAGGGCATTTTTACCAACAAAGAAGCCCTGATTGCATGATATTCACGAGATTATTGTATTATGACATTGAACACACCGTTCGAAACAGGTCAAGAAATTTGAATAGTTTATTGTGTGACTGTGTTTACACGTAACCTACAGCTTATATTTAGATTTTTGGTGTTTATAAAAATCTCAAAGGTGGGACTTTTGGTATCGCACGAAAGGCACATGAATTAATCAAGTGTTCATAAATATTTTATTATAATTATGATAATTGACCACGTATTGTTTCTTTACCAGGACTCCTTCGGTCCCAGCTCTTAGTCCATGTCCCAGGTCTTGAAAATTGAAGATCCATTACCAAAGAGGTGAACAGATCCAACAATGATTTTCGGTTAGCTTGATATCTCAGCTGTCCGAAATCAGTTGATGGACTTGCGGGACATTTTGCCAAATGACCTTTTGGCGGCCATCTTTAAATATTGCTGCCGTTATTTTAAGCAATCAGAGGGTTTAGGAAAACTTCGATTATTCCTCACTCACAAGGGCTATCGGTTGTAATATCGATGTCTTAAAATGTTTGCAATTAAACCCCGCATGGGATAGTGTATAAATATAGATATTATAATATGGTTATTAATTAATAATTATTGATTTTTTAAGGAAATTATGATATTTTTCGATTTTTGTCGTTAATTTTTCTCTTTTAAATCGGATCTGAGTGTGTATTTGACTATTTGTTGATTGTTATATGCAGAGGTTGGTTCTAGGCGTCCATAATAAACATTACATTGACAGATTTTTATTTGAAAGTCCTTCATTAGCCAGGAATATTTGATAACTGATAGTTGATTAATAGTCAAGTCTATAAATGGGATATTTAGGTTATACCCGGCATTGGATTGTATTGTAATTTTTTTTTTGGTTTTCTGTTAGGGAAATTGTTTGCAATTGAAGAATATGAATAATGCCCAGCTGGCATCATTGAGCATTTTGTGAAAATCAAGATGGCGTCCAAGATGGCCGCCAAAATTTAGAAAAACAATCAGAGGTGCCAGAAATTAGGATTTAATCGCCTTTTTGCAGATTGGTTGTAGTTTTAATGTTTTAAACATAATTATTTATTTATATTCAATATTATTGATTGAGTTAATGAATGTAAAATGGCAATCGTGATAGCTGGAATCAACATGGTGGCTAAAATGACAAGCTGCTAGGAAAATAATTTGCTTTATCACAATTTAAGTTGAAGTGATGTAAAATAAATTGTTCAACTGTAATATGTAATAAATGCTCCAAGAAATCTTTGAGTTTTAAGCATTGCACCATTAGCTTATTCAAAATGGCGGACTAAATGGCTTCCAAAACCAATTGCATTGTGTGTTAGTGGTCCAAAGAAGTTACAAATTGATACTTTTGTGATCGATAGCAGTGTAACTTTTGCAAACATAATAACAACTTAAATACACTGTATAAAATTATAAAATAACATTATATCTATTTCGTGATCGACTTATCCCGTTTAAAATGGTATAAATGAAGGCTGAAATAATAATTGTGACAAAATGGCCGTCGCATACAGGTATGTCAAACTGAAAAATTGCATTAAAACATGTATCGTAATGGAATGTGTTAATGTGAATACAGCTATACGTTAAAAATATAGATCTACTGTAACATTTTATGTGCAGTATATTTGTTATGACTTCTAAGATGGTTGCCAACCATGTATGTTCAAATGGGAGTGGTATTCAATACTGATCTTATCTAATTGGAGAATAAGGATAGCCACATAGTCACATCGCCTGTAACTGACATATTGTTTACTATGGTTATCTGGTTGGATGTCCTTACCCTTAAGTCAAGTACGATTAATATTGTGTAACACCGGTACTGATTGTCCAATGTATGTTGGGTTGGTAACGTGGTGCGGTATATGTATAAGATATTTTTCATACATAGTTATACATGTTTTATTTACACATTGCCGTCAAAAAAAAGTAGTAGCTCACCTGCTCATACATCAAACTCGACGCATACACCGAATTCACAGTAGCACAATCAATATGCCACGGAAGCGATCCGCTTACAATTACACTAATCTACCGATCACCCAGCAGTGACCAACCATCAGCAACCTAGCTTTTATGAAGTCAACCACCTCCACCCTGCCTACCCAACATCGACAAAATGGCTAACAGGCGACATCAACCCAATATTTATAGACACGGTCACAGAAGCAAGCTCAGAACAATTTGTCAACTTCACGATAGGGGTAAACAACAAACGTATCCTCTTTATAACCAGTACAGCACTATCTTGGGTTAGCGACCATAGCGCTGTATTCATAGTGGCGAGGACCACAGCGGCAAGACGGAATACCCCGGCATGAACGACACTTTATGAATGTTATTTCAGAAGCTATGCCAACGAACCATATAAAATTATAAACCCATATACCATCCCAGTTATTTCCAACAATTGTTAGTAGTAATCAGAAAAGTCAAACGTCTATGATGAAGAAGTGGGCATTCCGCACAACTTCAGTATAGACAAAATGGATACCAACAGCCAAGCTATCGACAACGGTGCTTCGAAGTCTACACCGATTGAATTCATGGAAAAGTTCACTGGTATCCAGCCATTATACAAACGAAGGCAAGCCTAAGTAATTTTTTAAGCGGAGAAGTTCAGATCAATACCGAACCACCAATGACAACAAGATTAGCTGGATTTACCAAAACTCGGATCAAGCGAAGCCGCTTTGTACACCAAACCAAGAAGTTAGACCAATAATTTGCACCTGATTTGACCATAGCAAGTACACCTATTGTCAGGGATGATATAGTCAACACATTAGCAAATGATCTGTCTGCAGTAACTGTGAGACTCCCAGTCCCTCAACTCGAGCCAGGCAAGCAAGATGATGAATGTGTTCGAAGGAGCCTGGCACTATCGATGATAAGCCAAGAATACCCTCCTGAGATATGGACCCGTGTCTATACTGACGGCTCAGCCACCAAAGCTATCAAAACTGGAGGTACTGGAATCTTCATCCAATATACACCAGGTAACAAAGAGAGCCATCACAGAGCCACAGGGAAGCAACGCAGTAATTACAGAGCGTAGACCGAAGCTCACAACAAAACACCAGAACTAGCCAAAATACTACATATTCTTAGTATTCACTGCAAACTAGTCTTGCAATGGATTCTTGTCCGCTGTGGAATGCCTGGACATGAAACAGCAGATGAATTGGCAAAAATGGGAGCACAGTCAGCACAATCACCAGTACATGTGAGATATAAAGAGAAAGTAACCATTATCAAAAACTTCACAAGACAAGATGCTGATCATCACCATCGCCTTAACAGGTCAGAACAAGTGATTATGATACGACTACGCTCAGGGCACAACATTTTGAACCAAATGGGTACCGTCTCCAGTCTGTCCTTGCGGGGAAGAAGAACAAACTGTCGATCATGTCCTCAAAAGCTGCAGAAGACACAACCAAGATTGAACTGCAACGTGGCCCACTGGCACAACTCCTCAAGAGAAGCTCTATGGAGACGCTGATGATGTGCGGAAGACCAGAAAGTTCATTGCAGACACCGGGATGATAGTGTAGGACAAACGACTGAGGCGAGGTGAGGTCAAACTGGGTGTGAGAAAGAATATAACTGGTCATGGTCCTTATGAAGCAACGATTCCAAACAACATCCACACAAGTTTTTGGAATACTATACTCCCTTCTGACTAGCGTCACACCCATCATCAAAACTGGAGACCAATTTATAGCGACCTAGCAACCACTGGTCCATCTCAATCAAGTCTGTGTAAAGTGAACTGTTCGAGCTCACACCGTTACTTCAAGGCCAGATCATGGCCCTTCTTGACACGTTTTAGATCCTAGGTGACTAACAACATGGTTCAGAAAGATATTCCCTGAGAGCCAGCTGGACTCCATAACCAACTACAACTGTTACCTAGATGGTGGAGATCAGATTGGCCCGTCATTCGGGACTTCAACAAAGCCTTCGGTCTAAGAAGAGACAAGCAAGCAAACTGAATTATTACAATATCAGTGGAACCTGCTGGGCAGGAATAGTACTAACATAATTCTTGCAATCAGAACCCAACATGTACTGGTCGGTGAACAGTCCACCAACACAGCACCAGTCGCACCAGGCGTACCTCAGGGATCAGCAATTGGACCACTTTTTTCTGTTGTATACCTACCACTTTCTAATTCATGCAACATCTACTCACCATCTGCTTGCTGACAACAACCTCTTGAACAGGGTAATTACCAAAGAAAATGCTTAAGCCTAACAAGATGACATGGACAGACTACAGCAATGAATGGGAGGGTCCATGATTGATGTCATTTAATCCTTATAAGTATCACTAGGAAGAGAACTCGACAGACGTGTTAAGACTCTGTTTTTCATCCACAACAGCATGACACGCTACAAGTTGTTGCAGAGATAAGTGCATCGGGGTATATATAGATGAGGTCTCCTTGAGTACCAATGTTGCTACCATTGTGAGGAAAGCCAACAACAGCATCGCCTTCTTCTTGACAAACTTGACAAACTATCGAAACAGATTAGGGTACGATGTTACCAGACACATGTCAAATCAATCCTTGAACACGCAAATTCGGCAAAGGATCAACCTGGGCAAATACTTTTCATCTGGAGGCAGTTCAGCATATTGGACGCAATTCGTCAAACAGTACTTTAGCACAACAAGCAACATCAGGCAGATCATTGGTGACTTTGGTTGGAAACTCTAGAACCAGGTCCATGAGCATTGTCGACAGCGATCATGCCTTCTCGAGGGGTCTTATTTATAGTTGATAATCATGATTACTTGTTTTTAACAAAAATAACTCGCCGATCACACGATATTGTAATGAAATATCAATGGTACGATAATGCCCCAGAGGACGACCATATATACTATACAGAAAGAAGAATAATCTACAATTTATTCCCCACTTATGTTATGTCCAGTAGCCATCTTTGCTGCCATTTTTAAGTTAAACCATAATGCATGTCTGATAAATATAATGTTCAATACAAATAAAAACTATTTGAACACACATACGATTTTAATAAAATATGCTTATTCAGCAATTATGATGGCCATTACAGCCGGTAGTTGATTTCTTAGTATGCTATCTTAAATAATTTCAAACAACCAACAATGTTATGATTGAATAGATACTATGTTTAACATCTACACAACTGCCAATTAGCAACAATAGTAATTTATGTAACTAATCTCTTGAACCGCCGACATATTTCCTGATTTTGGTGGCCATCTTGGACGCCATTTTGAATAAGGCAACGGGTCAATTGAGTCGAATCGAACTTTTATTTGTATGTTAGTGAACTATGTTGATTCCCATATCACCAAAAATCATTTCAATAAATGTTTTAATAGAATATATCAATATGTCAATTATTGCGGCCGCTGTAACCGCCATTTTGATTTCAGCCGACATGAATACCATCCCACAATATTTTAATCGACCAATAACAATAGATATAATATAAAGACATGTGTTAAAACATCTTAACTGCAACCAATCGTCAAAAAAAAAATTGTAACTAATTTCTGGTATCTCTGATTGTTTTTCTGATTTTGGTGGCCATTTTGGACGCCATCTAGATTTTTACAAAATGCTCAATAATGTAAGCTGGTCATCATTAAGATTCTTCAATTGCAACATATTTCCTAACAGAAACCCAAAACATATTTACAATACAATCCAATGTTGGGTCTAAACTAAATATCCCATTTGAAGACAGGACTATTATTAAACCTTTAGGTATCCAATATTCTTGGCTCATGAAGCATTTTATAAATGCAAATCTGTCAATGTAATGTTTATTATGGACGCCTAGAACCAACCCCTGCATATAACAATCAACAAATAGTCAAATCCACACTCAGATCCGATTTGAAAGAGAAAAATTATAGACAAAAATCGAAAAATATCATAATTTTCTTAAAATATCAATAATTATTTATTAATAACCATATTATAATATTTATATTTATATATAACCACATGCTGGGTTCAATTGCAAACATTTTAAGACATATAACAAGCCGATAGCCCTTGTGAGTGAGGAATAATCGAAGTTTTCCTAAACCCTCTGATTGCTTAAAATAACGGCGGCCATCTTTAAAGATGGCCGCCAAAAGGTCATTTGGCAAAATGTCCCGCAAGTCCATCAACTGATTTCGGACAGCTGAGATATCAATCTAACCGAAAATCATTGTTGGATATGTTCACCAATTTGGTAATGGATTTCGGTCTGTCACATGGACTATCTAGCCAGTTGTGCAAGATTTGTGTCCAACCCACTATACAGGCACTGGGCCAGGCACTTTGCGAGAAGACCCGAGCCCCCGTGCTCGCTGAGAGGATAATGTGTAAAAGCCTAGAATATAACCTGTATTTTTTATTTATAAAATGAACGTAAGTAACATTAACTACCGGTAGACACAAGTTTTATTCCTTTATCTGGCATATACAGAAACACTGTTTTGCGGAGCGGTGGCCCAGAGGTAGAGCACCTGCTTCGTGATTGAGAGGTCCCGGATTCAACCCCGTCTGGACCACTGGTTGATTTCTCTGAGCAAGAATAACCCACACGCTCCATCTCACCAATGTGTAAATTGGTACCTGTGAGGACACTTGTCTATTCATGGGCACTGCAGATCGATGTTTGCTGCCACTACCACAGGAGAGAAATATTCTCCACAGGAAGACTCGAACGTAGGATTCCTAGATTGTAGTAGAACAAACACATTTCAAACAATCATTCGTTATGAATACTGCACACATTTGTGCAGACTTTGAAAGTTACTTTAAACGTTAACAAAAAAGTTTCATATTTGGACACTATGAGTGTTATGGCCACCAGTCGCAGGTTGCGATACCATTAGCATAAGACACCACCTGAATGTTGCGCAAAATAAACAAAATGGGTCCGTCGTAATAAGCTCGGTGCTGCAACGATTACGGTGGAGATATGGAAGGTTACTTAATTTTGTATACATATTTGTTGGTTGGAAAAAACGGAAACCACAATCCTAACCTTCGGACAAGCTCAGTGAACAAACCAGTCAACTTCCGGTTATTGCAATAAGTCATACTAGTCTGGATTACCTGCCCCTGATCACTTCTAAAATACTATAGTACGACGGGAACCAGACTATAAGTCATACATGTACACGTTGAATTCAATATACACCCAAGACTGTCAGTGGAACGATTTTATAAACTATGAATATCACCGTTTAGCCTGATACCCGGCATACAGATGGCACTAAGCATAATAACTGTCAGTATATGTGCATGTATACATACACGTTCAGAATTCGAGCGGAAACTTGAAAGAGGTATCAGTACACAAAATTCGGTATTACTGAATGCCGAAAACAACATTTTGCCGAAAACAACCGAAAACAAATAAAGATTGCCGAAAACAAACGATATTTTCTGTAACGTTGCGGTTTATATTGTTTTTTATGCCCCCGTATCGATAGATCGGGAGGCATATAGTAATGCACCTGTCCGTCCGTCCGTCCTTCCGTCTGTCCGTCCGTCCGTCCTTCCGTCCGTCCGTTCGTCCGTCCGCCCTGGTTAACCCAAAATTGACCGTTTCTTCTAGCATTAATATGGCTTGCTACAAAGCTTTCAAACTTGCATGTATGTTGTATATGAACACTCTCCACGCGCCTGTATCACCTAACTCCATTTTGACCTTCACCTTGACCTAATTTTGGACTTAGACTTATTGAAAGGCCAAATTCTTGGTTAACCCAAATTGACTGTTTCTTCTAGCATTAATATGGCTTGCTACAAAGCTTTCATACTTGCATGGATGTTGTATATGACCACTCTCCACACACCTGTATCACCTGACTCCATTTTGACCTTCACCTTGACCTTATTTTGGACTTAGACTTATCTCCCCTTTAGTATTTTCACAATAAAATTTTGTCTGGAGCGTATCTTCAAGACTATTTAACATATTGCCTTAAAACTTGAAATATAAATAGATGGCAAATTGGAGAAGTGCATTGACAAAGAACCATAACTCTGTCTGTCTTAAATCTTGAATTATCTCCCCTTTAGTGATTTTTATAGTCAAATTTTGCTCTTAGTATATCTTCAAAACTATTTAACATATTGGCTTGGAACTTGGAATATAAATAGATGGCAACTTGGAAAAGTGCAATGACCAAGAACCATAACTCTGTCTGTCTTAAATTTTGAATTATCTCCCCTTTAGTATTTTCAGAATCAAATTTTGACCGGAGTGTATCTTCAAAAGTGTTTAAGATATTGCCTTAAAACTTGATATATAAATATATGGTAGTTTGTAGAAGTGCAGGGACCAAGAACCATAACTCTGTCTGTCTTACATTTTGAATTATCTCCCCTTCAGTATTTTCATGATAATTGTTTGTCCGGAGCGTATCTTCAAAAGTATTTAAAATATTGACTTGAAACTTGGTATATGAATAGATGTCAACTTGGAGAAGTGCAGTGACAAAGAACCATAACACCTGTATCACCAGATCACACATGAAGTTGACCAAGGCACTGCTTTCAAATGTGGCATATTCGTTTACCATCATAAGCCCCTTATAGTTCAAAGCCATGTAACACTATCAAACATTTTAGCTGAATAATGGTCCCTGATTGACTTAGATTTTTATGGACATGGCTTCCACGGGGGCATAAGCGTTTATTGAACGCAGTCTTGTTATTTGATATTTCTCATGTTAGTGTAGTATTTCACACTTTCTAACGAACTCCATCATCCATGTCATTGTCAACTGTTTAATCGTTGAAATGCCTGGTCCTATAATTGAATCCACTGTTGTAGGTATGTGTCCATTGTCAGGTCTTAGTAGGCAACATCAACTACATCACGTGATCAGTCTACGGGCTGTGCTGCAAATACAAAACAGTCTAAGAATAACCATAAACATTGTGAATATATAATTTAAAATTTAACACAGTGGCAGATTAATTGTGTATGGCAAGAAGATATATGTGTATAGCTTGAAAACATATTCCTGTTTTTGCATTATATAAACTTATCTAGTATTCACAATGTACGCTTTTTTTTATCATTTGCGCGTTTGTGCTAGAAATATGATTGTATTTGATAAAAATGTGCTTTTGTACAGGCATTCCCTATAACTAGCATATTTTTCTCTACTATCACATTAAATGAGCTACTTTAATGTACAAAGCACCAGCAAGTATCAAAATGTGTCAGAAGAAAGTGTGCGCAAATATGTCTCTATAATGTCAAGAATATATTTAAATCACCAACAATAATTTATCGCTTCCAGCGATTTATTATTATGTGGTCAAAGGGAAACAACTCGTGGCTATTTTAGCTCGTTACGGAAATATGGTTTCATTATTTTCTCGGTAATTGGTTTTTGTTGATAATTTGAGGTGTTTCAGCAATAATGATTCTCATTTAAAGTAAAATATTCCTTAATCAATTGAAAAGATCAAAGTTATAGGGAACGCCTCTGTAAGCGCATAGACTATGTCCGGCGATCTTGCAAATATACGCTAAAAGTGTCATGTAACGTTCAAGTCAATAACACATGTATAGCATCATACATTTTTGTATAAGAAATTTAATTATGGAAACAAAATGCACCGGTCTGTCTTCGAACATCTATGTAAACCGAACACGAACGCTACATAGAAAGGACGAAAACTTTCAGGCTTTTCATTTATATAAGTACACAATGAATAAATATTCAAAATGGATGGGGTTCAAACATTGAATTAGATCCACAAGCCGTAGTTTAGCCAATTACGGACACAAGGACGACATTATTAATTTGAATATGCGTTTCTATTTTGATTGATGATTAAATAACATGTTTACCTGAAATAAATCCATTATAGTACAATTACGCCCCATAAATTTAAGTTTTTATTTAAGCCCCAGGCCATATTTATGATACCAATTTCTCAGCCTACTAGAATTGACCTTCCAAAGTCCCAAAACTCCCAATTACCACTTTCATACGCAGTATAAAAGTAGTTCTTCGCGGATCTCACTAACCGCCTTTAAAAATGCAGAACATCACTATTTAACATGACGGTTTCATAAAAAAATGTAAAAGAAATATCATTGAAGCAAAATTGATAAGCATTGACTAGGACATAGTTTCTATCGTTTACATATTCATGCGAGAATAAGTTCCTCACGGTCTTATGCCGAAAAGATACGAGTGTTTACGGGGACAGTAAGAAGAAACTTTTTTCTGAGACATTTTTTGAAGACATTATATTTGGTATTGATATAAACATATTTTAAATATTGTTATTTCATTTTGCGTTAACAAGACATTCCAGAAAAAATAAAATGAAAAGAATTGTGGCTAACTCGGAACTTGGCTGATTCGGACCTTGAAGTTTTTGGCTGATTCGGACCTCAACTGCGCGATTCGGACCTTTTATGTTAAATTATAATCATTCATCTAATGTTTAGTTTAACAATGAAATGCCTAAAAATCACCATTATTTGGGTTAAAAAAGACAACTTATGAGTACAAGAATTTGTTCTAAATAAATACTGAATAATTGAATAATAAGTACTAAATCTTTTCAATTGTTATAGAGTCATAATTATGCGATTTTTCGGAGAAATGGGACGTTCGAATTGTTAACAATTTACGTACGTGACGTCTTTGACGTTGTTAATGTGCGGCGAGTCGCTGTTCCCATGTTTGTAAAACAGTAGATATCTCTGCCATTAATGTATTAGATTTATGAAACTCTGGAGACGGAGAGGGGATAGATTCTTAATATGAAATAAAACAGTTCACGAAGAATATTCATTTTAAAGCGTTTGTGTCATTACCTTTTGATCAACCCACGTATAAAAGTTAAACTTTTGGCCGCAAGTGCATACACTGTTGATGCTCGTAGTTGACTTTGTTACGACTGAAATAGAACATGAGTAAGGATATGAACATATTTTTCCGTAATTAGATCAAGTAATTGATATACTCTTAGGCTATTTCTTTTTATTATCAACTAATAATTATCAATCATGTTTAGCCTACGCTGTTGGGGCGAAATATTAAATTATTAAAACTACTAAATTAAGTATTTGTATTGTTTTATTGTACCTACCTTGTTGGTTATATTGACGAAAATCGCCTAAAACTGTCATTAGCAATAAGTCGTTATTATTAGTAATATTATTTTGTGTACTGCAAACCGGTTACAAAATACGAGTCATTGTCCGATTCTTCACCATATACTTCATTGTGGTAAAACGTCTTATACTTATTCTTGATTAATTACTTATAATCACAAAACTTGTGCAATCAGCTGTCCGGTGAATGTTTAACTCTCAATTTTATCCCCCGCCAAAGACAAAGGGGATATAATAATGGTATGCGTCCGTCAGTCCGTCCTTCAGTCCGTCCGTCCATCGACTTTCTGTACGCAACTCCTACATTTCTCACTGGATATGACCGAAACTTTCACAGAATAACTACTATGGAGAGCACTATACCAGGATAATGTCAGATTGTGTGATTCGACCATTTGTGTCTGAGTTATGGCCATTTGTTACTTGTTTACATATCATACTATTATCTCTATTTGATGGGGTATATTACCGCTTCTAGTACATCTTGTTATTGTCAGCTCGACTGTTCGTTGTCTCCTCAGCACTAATTTACGTTTGTCACTCATATAATCGATTTCTTGTGCATTTCTCTCAACTTCTTCCTTGTTATGTTACTGTCTGACAACACGTCGGTAAGTCTATCTTTTAAACTTAATATATTCATGTCAGGTGACCACTAGTCATTTAACATGTACCTCTACCACGCAGCCTACCTAGCTGTTTAAGCACTGTAATGGTTTAATACTTTTGGTACACCAAACGATGACGTCACTGTCACAATATCATAACTGGACTATACTTATTATTTTCTATGGTGTGTGATATTTAAATCACAAATCTTTGCTATACTGATCAAATACATGTTTTATCAGTAAGAGATGATACAACAGTCTTATTATGATAGAGACATGTCATTTTTATCCGACACAAAGTAATTTTAGTGAAACCTCAGCCTTTAGCGTCTTACATACACGAGTACGTTAAACATTATCCATTGTTGCAATCAAATTAAGCGTATATTTCTAACTTAATGACTAACTAATTGTGTATTGTAACACACACGTTGCAAGTAAATTAGAAGTGAAAAATTAAGTCAAAAATGAAAAACCAAAAGTATGCGTGCTTGAATAGACGTTTTACCCTTTTTGATTGTGTGATCATTCAAGCGTGACGAAACCCACAGAAATAGATTCAACATAAACACTGAGGGTACGCAAATGAACAGTGTTTGTAAAACGTTCTTTTTAGTTAACTATTTACAAAAATGAATTTTAATTAAGATGCAGAATTTTCGGAACTCAGTATATAATTGAAATGGAAGTATAGTCGATTAAATAAGTAATACTTATGAGGGAACTATCACATTCCAAATAATAGCGGCGAACTCATGTATACCCAGTTAAACCTAGATAAACATAGCTTACCAACCATACGATAGTATATTTACAACCGTTCTCATTTGACTTTGAAATGACTGTACACCCGTATTATATAGTGGCTAATGGTCTAGTAATAATGTTGAATGCGAACTACTTTGATGAAAATGGCATCATTTATTTTATAGTTCAATATGAGGTGTGGTCTTTCTAATTTAGCCTGTGACATTCTTGATACTGATACTATAATTTGATCTCAGAACGGGGAGGGATAGTATACATTGGATTACAATAATAGGAATAAATAATAAACAAACTAATCATCTCGTGTTTAATATATTTTTTTATTTCAATAGTATATCGCTGCCCCAATACAAATTATGTTATTTCAATATTAAACGGATAATGTTGGTATTTTTTTTATTTTTCTCTAGATAATGAAATGTAAGTGTTTTTTATTGTTCATATGAGAATATAAATGTATATAACCTATATATATAATACACGATTGAAGTGGTATTATCCCTCAGGCAAAACTATATATTTTCCCGAAATTAATGAATGTTTAATGCCACCTTAAACCATAATGTACAACTTATTATGAAATTCCATTCCCTTGATATTCATGACTTTTAACACATGTATATATAGTCAACTAAAAACAACAAAATCGATAATTCACCAAACCGGGCAGCTACAACGGACACTCAACACTCCGTGATAGGAGTCGTCTTAAAGGTAAGTGCACTTTATTCAAGTTATATATTTTTATTACATTATATATGCCAGAAAAACCGGGCTTAGTGACAGAATTGTGAAAATGTTGATAATATACAAAGTCATGTTGGCTAGAAAGTTGATTGTATTTAATAAAAATATGCTTTTGTATCGGCAATCCGTATAACTAGCATATTTTTCTCTACTAGCACATTAAATGAGCTAAATGTACAAAGCACTATCAAGTATCAAAATTTGTCAGAAGAAAGTGTGCGCAAATATGTCTCTATAATGTCAAGAATATATTTAAACCATCAATAATAATGTATCGCTTCCAGCGACAAATTATTATGTGGTCAAAGGGAAACAACTCGTGGCTATTTTAGCTCGTTACGGAAATATGTTTTCATTCTTTTCTCGGTAATTAGTGGGAATTTTTTGTTGACAATTTGAGGTGTTTAAGCAATAATGATTCTCATTTAAAGTATAATATTCCTGGCGATCTTGCAAATATACAATTTGTGTCATGTAACGTTCAAGTCAATAACACACATGTATAGCATCATACATTTTTGTATAGTAAATTTAACTACGGAAACAAAATGCACCGGTCTGTCTGCGAACATCTATGTAAACCGAACACGAACGCTACATAGAAAGGACGAAAACTTTCAGGCTTTTCATTAATATAAGTACACAATGAATAAATATTCAAAATGGATGGGGTTCAAACATTGAATTAGATCCACAAGTCGTAGTTTAGCCAATTACGGACACAAGGACGACATTACTAATTTGAATATCCGTGCTATTTTGATTGATAATTAAATAACATGTTTACCTGAAATAAATCCATTATCAACAGTACAATTATGCCCATAAATTTAAGTTTTTATTTATTTTTAGTAATTGTATTTATTTAATACATACCAGCTATTCATGTGATTTCAAATAGTGATATTTATATAAAGGACCATCATTGGAAATAAAGTTTCTTTTGAACCCTTTCTTACGTTATCCGTACAATTTAATGCTGGTTTGGCATGGCTGTGGTAAACAGAACAGAACAGAACAGAACAGAACAGAACAGAACAGAACAGAACAGAAAGTTTATTTAAGACTAAGCATACATAGCTTATAGCCTTTCATATATACATAATAAATTATAAACATTGCATGCAAAAAAAAAGAAAGATAAAAAAGACATATATAACATGATCATGAAGACAGAAAAGAGTAAATAGTAAGTAAGAATGTTTTGTTATTGTGAACTGTATGTTTTAATATAACGACTACCACGCTGATGTTTATTTTATGTCAAAATAGATCAAATTCTACTAGATAAAGGTCTTAGGCTAAGAGCTGAGGGCAATTAATTCAAAATTGTCTTATTCCAGGACATTAGTTCCATTTCAGTTGAGCGGAAGTTTAAAAATCGCAGTCCCTTACACGTATCTCAAGCATCTAACTACTATGATCAAAACGTAAGCAAAAGTTTAAAATTGATGTCATAGTACATTTTCATTTCTTAAAATCTAGTGTGGTTCTCAATTTTAAATACTAATTGACAGTATTGATAAAAATATCGAAGAAACTACTGGTGAACCTTAGAATGATTTATTCCAAATGGTTTTAAACACCAAATCTCACGAGTTGGTTACAACGTTTGTAAAACGTAGTACTATGCGCTCGATCATATCAAAACTAGTTAATATTTTATAACCACACCCAAACTATCTGAAAGAAGGTTTTGTGTTTATTGCTAAAGGGTATTTATCGCAAGCAAATGCAGGAGAAAAAAACACTTAAACTGTTAACATATTTGATTATTGACATTTATTAAACGGGTATTATCGCGAAAACTATAGGCAACGGATGCAAACCGTTGATTCGTTTTGTAACCTTCCCTGATTTCAGCATTTCTGAAATCACAATAATTTCAATTAAGAACAATCTAGCCGAGCAATCGTCATGAAATTTGCTATGATACTTCTATAACTGTTACTGTACTTGTTGCATATACGAATACCGTATGTTGTTCAACGATTTTTTACGTAAAACATATTTTTTTTAAAATACATATTTTAAAATATTATTTAAAAATACAAATAACTTACGAAGTATTGATAAACTTTTACTACCTGATTCCTTACATGCGTAATTTCATGTATGCCAAGTTTTATGCTTTTGAACCAAAACTCGTTCGGTAAAATACATTGTTGGGAATTTTCTAAATGATTGGCATTGATCTGACCTTCATAAAAATAACAGGTTTTATATACCTTGTACAGAAAATTTCAAAAATAACGATTGTCCTTAAGTTATTTTACCTTGTGTTTACTTACAATAATATATATTGGCCGTCATCTTGGATTCTGAAGCGTTGTGAAAGTAGAATTTTGTAAGAAATCGGGTTTCTTTAAGTTCGATCATATGACTAATTTTGGTGAACGTTTCCGATTTGGGCTATCCGTTGGTGACACAATTTGCCAGTAAATGATGAAATACATAATATCATAAAAACATTTAGAAGCTGGGACAACCACCGTAGGGAGATACATTCTATATTACATCAATATCATTAAATCGCTGTCTTAGAATAGTAATAATAACAATAATAATAACGACTTTATTTAAAGTGGATTACATATTTGGTTTAAGACCAATTTTCAATATGGTCCACAGAATGAGAAGGTCGTTAGGACTACTTTCGACCTTATAAGATTCATACATAATTGAATTCTGCATCACAAGGCGCTTCTTATGAGTCTTAGTTATCATGAAAAGCGGATTTTGTCATGTAGACCTAACCATAGTTACTTTGAGGTGATATTTCAGTATTTTATTATTTTCTCAAAATAATGACTTTGTACTTACAACCTTCTCATTCTAAGCCAATAAACTATTCTCTATAAATCCATATTCGTCAAAATGGCTACTTTGTCATGTCCTACATATTTGATTTAATTCTAAACCATTTTACATGTTTGATTAATTTAACCGATAACACGGTATATACTATTTTTAAATAAGTTTGGATAATTGAAAAGCCTAATCCTTCTGATTCCAAAATCACAAAATTTTGTTTTGAAAGTGATAGTGAATAATTATACAGTAGGGGTAACCATGACGTCACTCCATAGGTCAGTAGCGGATCACTTTGGTACATAGTGGAATATATTAGGATAAAAATTTCACATGACTTTCCTGATATCAAGATTATTATAGCCAGTACTTATTAAGTTATGCGTACCACGAGTAGTATAAAGTATGTAGTTTTTCCAATAAATTAATGCGTATTTTGCGTTTTAGTGTCATATGATATAAAGAATCTATCACTCATTGTCAATTGATATATTTATGTTTAATCGTTCAGGAAATATTATTAAGCGAACATCTGGCTATGAAATTTCCAAAACTCGTTTACTATAATTTATATCAATTGAGAACTCGTGATAGATCCTCAATATATGCTCTGAGGCACTTGTGAAACAATACATGTAATTGTTTTTTATCTTGTCAGGGCAAGTCACTTTGAATTGGCATTTTAGTAAATTGAAAATATTGTCTTGATACGCTCGATTGTTTTTCAACAGCGTTGCTAAGAAAAGCTAGATCAGTTTAATAGTGGGCAGTTCGACACAGACATCTAATTCTAGTCTAAACATAGTAACGATTTGTCGAATGTCATCCACCGCTTTTAAACGACTAACAAGATACATACGAATACAATAGCTCCGCTATTGTGCTTCTTTGTACATTTCCCTGCTGATGGTAACTAAAAAATAAAACCAAAATTAACAATGTCACTATTGCAGTTACTCGAAAAGTATGCTTATAATTATAAATATTACTACACTGTGTCTTTTCTCTAGTTCCATGTCCTATTTATAGCCCAGCTAATAGTATTACCTCCGCATATTGTTATACATGAGAAAAAATAATTCCAAACAATAAAGTATTAAAAAGGTATCATTTTTATAAGAAATTATCATTTTTAAATGCGTTTTTTACCAAAACAATGTTTTTTAATCGGCATAAGTTTACCCGGTGGCCAGCTTGTTTAAACTTCATTGTCACTTTCTAAATTCAAGGGAAGCAACTCGAATAATCTTGTCAGCTTAATAACACGCAAGCAGCCAATCGTAAATACTCGGGCATTTCCGAAATACGACTCCGTACATAAGTGCATGGTTACCAATTTTGGTTATGCGGTTTCCGGTAACGGCCAATCATCAGTTTTTCAATGATACCGGTCTCTTTCTAGGGAGTTGATACCTTTATACTTTGTGTACAAAATATAAAGGTTGTGCTGTATATTGTAGATACCTTTTGTTCTACATATCGGAAGCCATCAAACGCTGTTCTCGTAGCACTATCAGCGCTTTGATTTGGTATAGCGGAATACAAAAGTCAGTGAACTATACAATTCAAATTTTGGTATATTTTCCCCTTATGGAAGCAAATAAGTATGCCAAACAAAATGAAATTAGTCGTCCATCGAGTATGTCTACTAAAGTGATTCCCTGTACCCACATGGTCCTCTATAGCCAGATCAAATGCATATCAAACAATAAACAGTTCATGTTTCAGGGCAATCTTTATCAATTGATCACTAGAATGGAAACACAACGACCACATGTCGGTTAGAAAACAAAGAAATGGAAAACTACGCGACAAATTTGACATTTAACGACAGTTATTACTGGTATTGTTATTCCTATTTCCTTGAAGAGACAAACAATTCGTTTATGACCGATCTAGTCATAGTGAAACTTTTGGCCGCAAGTGGAAACACTGTTGATGCTCGTAGTTGACTTTGTTACAACTGAAATAGAACATTAGTAAGGAACACATTTTTCCGTAATTGGATCAAGTAATAAATATACTCTATTTCTTTTTATTATCAACTATTAATTATCAATCGTGTTTAGCCTACGCTGTTGGGGCGAAATATTAAATTATTAAAACTACTAATTAAGTATTTTTATTGTTTTATTGTACCTACCTTGTTGGTTATATTGACGAAAATCGCCTAAAACTGTCATTAGCAATAAGTCGTTATTATTAGTAATATTATTTCGTGTACTGCAAACCGGTTACAAAATACGAGTCATTGTCCGATTCTTCACCATATACTTCATTGTGGTAAAACGTTTTATACTTATTCTTGATCAATTACTTATAATCACAAAACTTGTGCAATCAGCTGTCCGGTGAATGTTTAACTCTCAATTTTATCCCCCGCCAAAGACGAAGCGGATATAATAATGGTATGCGTCAGTCCGTCCGTCAGTCCGTCCGTCAGTCCGTCCTTCAGTCCGTCCGTCCATCAACTTTCTGTACGCAACTCCTACATTTCGCACTGGATATGACCGAAACTTTTAACAGAATAACTACTACGGAGAGCACTATACCAGGATAATGTCAGATTGTGTTATTCGACCATTTGTGTCTGAGTTATGGCCATTTGTTACTTGTTTACATATCATACTATTATCTCTATTTGATGGGGTATATTACTGCTTCTAGTACATCTTGTTATTGTCAGCTCGACTGTTTGTTGTCTCCTCAGTACTAATTTACGTTTGTCACTCATATAATCGATTTCTTGTGCATTTCTCTCAACTTCTTCCTTGTTATTCTACTGTCTGACAACACGTCGGTAAGTCTATCTTTTAGACTTAATATATTCATGTCAGGTGACCACTAGTCATTACACATGTACCTCTACCACGCAGCCTACCTAGCTGTTTAAGCACTGTAATGGTTTAATCGTTTTGGTACTGTACAGCCACAGATGTTTTAATCTTTATTTCTCAATAATACTGGCCGACGCATAAAATCAACACTGAAAATACACAAATATCAAAATAATTGCCAAATTAATAAATTCAGTGGAAGAAACCTTGACAGAGTTCAAAGAAGATCTTGTTTATATTGTTAAGTGACAAATACAACCTAAACAATTGAAATTGACGAAGTTACTCATTTCTTGAAATAATTGACGATAATGCTAACATACTTTTCGGACAGTAACAATTTCGGATACTGATTAAGCGTAGTAGCTGGGCCAATTCAGCAAATTTACCAGACATATTAGAACAACAAGCTACAAAATTGAACAAGGCAATGATAACAATCAAAAGGCTTACACTATAAGGCCACAATTCTAAGGAGAATGTCGATCTTGATTGGAAACGCATGTTTCCGCCATATTACAATGAAAAGAACGTTAGGTAATGCACCACTAAAATAAAGGTTACGCACAACTAAATTTTACGCGAAACAGGGGCTTCACAGGTACACACAAACGATGACGTCACTGTCACAATATCATAACTGGACTATACTTATTATTTTCTATGGTGTTTGATTTTTAAATCACAAATCTTTGCTATACTGATCAAATACATGTTTTATCAGATAGAGATGATACAACAGTCTTATTATGATAGAGACATGTCATTTTTATCCGACACAAAGTAATTTTAGTGAAACCTCAGCCTTAAGCGTCTTACATACACGAGTACGTTAAACATTATCCATTGTTGCAATCAAATTAAGCGCTCATTTCTAACTTAATGACTAACTAATTGTGTATTGTAACACACACGTTGCAAGTAAGTTAGAAGTGAAAAATTAAGTCGAAAATGAAAAACCAAAAGTATGCGTGCTTGAATAGACGTTTTACCCTTTTTGATTGTGTGATCATTCAAGCGTGACGAAACCCACAGAAATAGATTCAACATAAACACTAAGGGTACGCAAATGAACAGTGTTTGTAAAACGTTCTTTTTAGTTAACTATTTACAAAAATGAATTTTAATTAAGATGCAGAATTTTCGGAACTCAGTATATAATTGAAATGGAAGTATAGTCGATTAAATAAGTAATACTTATGAGGGAACTATCACATTCCAAATAATAGCGGCGAACTCATGTATACCCAGTTAAACCTAGATAAACATAGCTTACCAACCATACGATAGTATATTTACAACCGTTCTCATTTGACTTTGAAATGACTGTACACCCGAATTATATAGTGGCTAATGGTCTAGTAATAATGTTGAATGCGAACTACTTTGATGAAAATGGCATCATTTATTTTATAGTTCAATATGAGGTGTGGTCTTTCTAATTTAGCCTGTGATATTCTTGATACTGATACTATAATTTGATCTCAGAACGGGGAGGGATAGTATACATCGGATTACAATAATAGGAACAAATAATAAACAAACTAATCATCTCGTGTTTAATATATTTTTTTATTTCAATAGTATATCGCTGCCCCAAAACAAATTATTTTATTTCAATATTAAACGGATAATATTGGTATTTTTTTATTTTTCTCTAGATAATGAAATGTAAGTGTTTTTTATTGTTCATATGAGACTATAAATGTATATAACTTATATATATAATACACGATTGAAGTGGTATTATCCCTCAGGCAATATTATATATTTTTCTTGAACTTAATGAATGTTTAATGCCATTTTAAAATACAATGTACAACTTATTATGAAATTCCATTCCCCCTGATACTTGTGACTTTTGACCCATGTATATATAGTCAACTAAGAACAACAAAATCGTGATATGCACCAAACAGGGCAGCTACAACGGACACTCAACACTCCGTGATAGGAGTCGTCTTCAAGGTAAGTGCACTTTATTCAAGTTCTATATGTTTTATTACATTACGTATGCCAGGAAAACCGGGCTTAGTGACAGAATTGTGAAACTGTTGATAATATACAAAGTCATGTTGGCTAGAAAGTTGATTGTATTTAATAAAAATGTGCTTTTGTATCGGCAATCCCTATAACTAGCATATTTTTCTCTACTAGCACATTAAATGAGCTAAATGTACAAAGCACTATCAAGTATCCAAATTTGTCAGAAGAGAGTGTGTGCAAATATGTCTCTATAATGTCAAGAATATATTTAAACCATCAATAATAATGTATCGCTTCCAGCGACAAATTATTATGTGGTCAAAGGGAAACAACTCATGGCTATTTTAGCTCGTTACGGAAATATGTTTTCATTCTTTTCTCGGTAATTAGTGGGAATTTTTTGTTGACAATTTGAGGTGTTTAAGCAATAGTGATTCTCATTTAAAGTATAATATTCCTGGCGATCTTGCAAATATACGCTAAAAGTGTCATGTAACGTTCAAGTCAATAACACACATGTATAGCATCATACATTTTTGTATAAGAAATTTAATTACGGAAACAAAATGCCCCCGTCTGTCTTCGAACATCTATGTGAACCGAACATGAACGCTACATAGAAAGGACGAAAACTTTCAGACTTTTCATTAATATAAGTACACAATGAATAGTATTCAAAATGGATGGGGTTCAAACATTGAATTAGATCCACAAGCCGTAGTTTAGCCAATTACGGACACAAGGACGATATCACTAATTTGAATATGCGTATCTATTTTGATTGATGATTAAGTTACATGTTTACCTGAAATAAATCCATTATCAACAGTACAATTACGCCCCATAAATTTAAGTTTTTATTCATTTTTATTAATTGTATTTATTTAATACATACCAGCTATTCATGTGATTTCAAATTGTGACAAGTCTCTCCTCATATATTTATATTAAGGACCAACATTGGAAATAAAGGTTCTTTTGAACCCTTCCTTACCTTATCCGTGCAATTTAATGCGTGTTTGGCATGGCTGTGGTAAACAGAACAGAACAGAACAGAACAGAAGGTTTATCTAAGACTAAGCATACATAGCATATAGCCTTACATATATATATATAAATAATAAATTATAAACATTGCATGTAACATTTGAAAATGATTTATGTCCTGAATAAAACTTACATGCATCTGTTAAATTATGGCATATAACAACAAATCTTACCTTACAAACTCGCAAAGTTATTAAAGTTAATACTGTTACCATATATTAATGATCACCCTGTACATATACATTTTGTTATTCGGACTTTGAATTTCGTGAATAATTCACCATAAAGGGAGATACTTCTTATTGATAAATACACTGAAGTGAAGTATGGGGACTTTTTTAAAGTCGTCATATGGCACTTAACACCTGATATACTGTAGCTCAAAGCCTCACAGACACAGCGCCCTATCACCATGTACAACTGTATAATACTTGATCTGGAAAGCATAGCAAGTAATCAAATGCCATAAGCATAGGAACTTATCTGTATATACTCTGCATATACGCAATGTAACACCATCAGGAGAGAAATAGTCTCTCCATAGAGACTTTGGCGAATGTTATATTAGGTAGCCAATAGCCAGGGAAGTTACAATGGCAAAGGGTGGTTGAACTGCTGAAATGCTAAACTCAGCTTTCGAAAATTGGTAACTTTTTAACAACTAAAATTCTTTTTTTTTCAGGTCTGGATCAGCTTTACGAAGTTTTAATAATTGAACAACTCGACACGAACAGCAGCGGCAGTTGCGACAAAGAACAACAACAACTACACACAAAACAACAAAAACGACAACTGTTGTTATAGCGGCAGCAGTCGCATTAGCAAACAAACAAACAAAAACTTTTTCAATTGAGTCACACAACTATGGAAATGGAAAACTTCCCGACCACCTTTACCAACAACGATATCGATGTCAATGACGATATCTACGGCGATACATACAGCGCTATCGATAACGATACATATAACGGTATATCGTACACGTATTATATGTATTACGAGTATTATTACTACTATTACGGAAACGGCACTTTTGATCTTGTGCCCGGGCTAAACACAGACATATCGATTTTTGTAAACCTTGTCATAATCTTGTTAGGTTTGATAGGTAATATATTGATCATAATAACACTCAGTAGTAAGAGAATACAATTCACCACAACGCATATGTATTTCATATCATTGGCAGTAGCAGACTTAATTGTGATGGCCATCGGTCCATGTCTGGATATTGCAGGATATTTTACAGAAGTCGATCCAAAAACTTTCTGTAAACTAAGCAGCCTATCATCTGACTGCCTCGTTTTATCATCCAACATTATTGTGATGATTACAATTGAGCGAGTTCTTTGTGTAACCCTACCACATAAAGTTAAGTTGATATGCACAAAGACTACTACACTTGTGCAATTAACAGTTGTATGGCTGTTTTCTATTTGTTACATTTCGTTAAACGTATCATGGGCTGAAGTTGTGCCATATGACGGCGATAAAGCATTGTGTGTAATACGCGTACCGGAGGCGATCCGTACTGAAACATTTGTGGCCGGTACGAAGGTATTCAATATAGCTCTTAACATTGCGATTCCTTTTGGTGTTATTCTCATCGGAACAATTATCATTTTAACAACATTGAAGAAACGAATGCGTTCATCAAACAGACAGAGTATATCTACAACATGGATTCTGATAAATACAAACATTGTATTCTTTTTAACAAGATTTCCACCTGTTTTTTGGACTACTTTTCACTATGAATTCGACGTGTTACAGCTATCTGCCGAGATGGAGAAAAACATATTTCTTATCAAGACCTTCCTTGATAATTCCAATTGTGCAGTGCATTTCTTTGTTTACTTCCTAAGCGGACGGTACTTTAGACAAGCAGTAAAAGCGATATTTATGGATATGTTAAATACTTGTAAAAGATGTTAAAGAAAGTTAATAAACACCTAAATAAAATTATAATTAGTATTTATACGGCATGGGACTTGTTTTAACCCCACACATGCCATACGTTACCCAGATAATTATGAATGTTTGGAAGAAAACCTGAATGACTAAAACATTGCGGATGTATGCTTCCTAAAATATCGTATCATACGGAATGATAAGTTGACGTCGTGAAACTACAATTATTTTACTGCATTTTTGTGAATATAATACACAGTATGTTGAAACAGTTTAAATACTATCTATTATCTTTTAGAAAGTGAAATTCATATTTCTTGATGTTTTCTTCCATTGGCCTCATGGTATACAATATCACAAAACATAGATAATCTAGGAATTGGCACTTAAGAAATGGGTTTTTTGGTATGATATTAACTTGTCTTTCAAAATATATTCAAAGGTTTTTTTGGCACCGTTCGTGGCAATTTTAGTCTGTGGGCTCTTGGACTACCTATATCGGCTCGCGAATTCTTTCCGATATCTCACAGGGAATGACCCAAAAAAAATTACCAAGGCAAGATAAACATCAATATTTACATTGACAAACAAACAATGGAGAAATAGAAAAAATATATAACTTTATATAGTGATATATACCTAGTTTAATGGTTGATCACAAGTTACATTTTCATATACAATGTACAAATGGAAAGCTGATAATTCCAATGTTTAGTTAATATGTAAGACGAGCATATTACTACAGGGTGATCATTAATATATAGTATCATAAATAACTTTATTAACTTTGTCAGTTTTTAAGATAATATTTGTTGTTATACGTCATAGACTAACATATAAATGTAAGTTTTAATCAGGACATACATCATTTTCAAATGTTATAGATTTTTGCTCAGCAGATGTTTGTTGAAATCATTTTCCTTAATTCTGCGAAATTGCCAATGTCAGAAGCAAATGTCGTCATAAATTACCAATTGAAATTGCTTATTACACTTTGATGCTTCCAAATTCACATTGAATTGTAGTTTTCAAATCAAGTAAATATAATGTTTTATTTAGTATACACTCTTCCTTCAACCATTCCCAAGATCACAAATCCAAAGCGTTTGGGTGCATATTTAAATGCGGTTTTCAGCGAAGTGGTTATTAAAGTTACTCATGTTACCGTATATTAATGATCACTTTGTATGAATGTACTCCATGAACAAAGATCCAGTATTGCTTAAAATAACCAACAAAGATAAAGTGTTTCGAAACAAAACATACTAGTATTTATTTGAAAACATTATACATTTGAGATAACCTTAAACGTATAAATGTTACCGTTGCTTTGGTTACCAGTTACTAGGCGAAAAATCAACCTGACACAACACACTTTTCTGGCCAATAACAAAAACAGACAATTGTCTTTTATTTCTTTATATGCATTCTTAATTATTGTTTTGAATTGATACATTGCTTTCGTTGTCCATACTTCAATAGGTGCAATAAAAACTTGCATTTAGGTCGCTCACCTATTTAAGTATGCACATATGATAAATCTTAAGGCATTGTAGTTTTAGACAAGACATATTTTATGTTTTCCCCATATAAGTCTATGTAAAACTGGTGACCTCCATGGCGGGGTCAATTGAGACCACATGGACATAATTTGAACAATGGTAGTGGACCACTAGATAATGATGCATACCCAATATAAAAGCTCTAGGCATTATACATGTACCATTAGACAAGAAGATGTTTTATATGTTTCCCCTATGTAAGTATATGTAATACTGCTGACGCTAGACCGGGCCGATGAGGTCCCCAGGGATATAAGTTGAATAATTTCAATCTATGTAGATGACCATTACATGATGCTGCATACCGAATATCAAAGCTCTCGGTAGTTTTAGACACGATGATATGTGTGTTTTAATTATATAGGTATATGTAAATCTGATGATCCCAGGGGCAGATCCAATTTCAAGGCATGTAGCTTTAGACAAGAAGATTGTGGAATGTTGTCCTATGTAAGTCTATCCAGGGGCCAATTTTGACCTCAGGGACATTATTTGAACAAGCATGGTAAAGGAGCACTAGATAATGCTACAAACCAAGTATCAAAGCTCTAGCCCTTGTATTGTTGAACGAAAATATTGTAATTGTAACAGTAAAACTGGTGACCCCGGAACCAGACCAATTTTTATCCTTGTGACATCATTAGGAAAATCTGGACGACTAGATCATGCTACATTCCAAATATAAAAACCATAGATATTGTGGTTTCAGACAAGAATATTTTTGAAGTTTGAATTTTAAATGACCATTTTTTGGCCCGTGACCTAATTAATCAACAGAACGGAACTATTTGACCGGAACGATTAGAACATTTTTGGAAGCGATCCACATTGGTCAAGTGGTTTAGGAGTAGAAGTTATTTCAAGAAATTGTTAACAGACGACAAAGGAAGAGTGAATGTAGAGTGATCATAAAAGCTCATTCTGTCACTAAGTGACAGGAGAGATAATAAAACCAGTCACCTGTTGGCTTGGCTATGAGCGGTAATATAGTTTGTGTAATGGTAATGTAATGATCTATCATGGCCTAGCAGCTAATACATAGAGGATATTTGTATTTTACCGTGTATGATCGGCTGATAATTCACCGAGTGAGCAGCTGATGTAATATTTTCACGAGTGGCGTAGCAACGAGTGAAAATATAAGTCAGCTGCTCACGAGGTGAATTATCAAACGATCATACACGGTAAAATACTAATATTCTATTTATTTCATGCTTCAAATACCTTAGATTATGGAAATACTCCACTATATACCTGAAATGTTTTGCGTGACGCCGTTTTCCCGCCATGCACGCGTCCAGTTGCAATCAAATAGTTCTTCTACAACGGCTTCAATTGCGTCCATTTGTTTTACATTTATGTATAGATAATGTTGTGTTATTTGTTAAAGATTAAGAGAGCAAGTGAAAGTGCTTATTATTTTATTTTTTGACGGCGAGGAAATATGATTTTTTAAAAATAGTCCATTTGCCGTGAAATTATGAACTGTGAAATTATGAACAGTGAAATTATCGGGGAATAATCCACCGTTAATCCGCCGTAAACCACCGGTAAGCATGAAATAAACATAACTAAAGAAACAATAACATTTACTTGTTTTTATATTAGGCTGTTGCATAGGAATGAAACAATTGAATTGATACATCATTATTTTATACTCGTATAAATGTATTATTATTTAAACTTGTTATAACAAGCGACAAGCCAAACTCGGTACTATTTAAGGTTCCCAATCAACATAAAGAAGAGCAATGCCATTCCTTTGCAAATATTTGGGTCAAAGGCATTTCACATGCCGATTATACCAATAAAACTGTAACTGCAACTATTTGGTCCATCAATCCATACACTTTATCTAGTTTGCACAAGTACCTGATTTCTGATTGTGTACATAATACATACGTGCATGTACACAATATGTATCATACATTGTATAAGGTAATATAGTGATTTACAATGTACATGAAAAACACGACCTGATAAAAGACTTTTAAATATTAGTATCGATGTTCATGATCGGTTTAGTTGCACAATTTGAATTGCCTTTATTATACCAAAGGCCTAAGAAACTATATAACAAACTACAGTTTTTCCTCCCCCTATTTTTCATCCATTCAATATACGTATATATTTCTTTTATCTAACGAATGTGGGAAAATTTGGGCATGTAAAAGCTAGATGTGTTTGTGATATAATTTCTTAGGCCTTTGGTTATACTATTTCGATAAGGGTCAACACATTTGCCTTGTGAATACTTTGCAAAAATGAATACTAGACTAGGTAAGATGTATTGCCGCTAGTATTTACAGAAACATAAGGTTTGATTTGCGACATTTTAAAGAAATCAAAATGGCTTCAATATGTGACACAAACGTGCTTACATGTACACACTTAGACTCTCTACAATAGTTGTGGTGCTTTCAAGGCTTTATGATAACAGAATGCGATATTTATTTTGGGCATTTTGGAAAATCCATCTAATTATAGCAATTTTGACTTCAGCAAATACAGTGTATCAGTTACTGGTTACTGGAAAAAGACAATATGAAATGCATCAATGTGTCACATGCTATATCAATATTGGCACATCAATTTCTTTATCAGTATTTTCAAGAATGGCATACGTATTGTTTTCCTGACCCTTAGCAATCTTTAAGTAGTATATTTCTATGCATTTAAAATGAATCTCGTTATTGAAGAATATCAGCTTTTATGTCTCTAAGACCCTCACTGTTTTGATAACATGTCTATGCAAAATCAGACGTATAAAATTTATGTAACGTATTATACTGTTGCTTACGTCGTTTGTTCAAAATCAGAGAACAACTTGTCTGTTAGCATTAACTAATACTATCTACATGTACCCAGGACAATGTATTTGTAAATAACGCTATTTTAGCTGCACTAAAGTAATGGTTGCGAACCCACTTGTTTTTCTCAAGTCAACTGTCTTGTAGGCATGCACACAATAAATGTATTCTCCAGGGGCTGTGTCTCGAATAGTTCCTAAGTATTCATGGACAGTGGCTAGTCCTTTTGAAATTTGCTGTCTAGATGTTACTGATGACAGAAATTGTATAAATAAGTATATATTTCAATTGAAGTACACTATTCCATCTTTTTGGCAGTTCAGTTCCACTTTCCGATATCAATGAAGCATTGTGCCGTCATGAATACGCGTTCAAACGTCTCTGCCAATAAGGCAGTGAAAAACATGCATCGGCATAGTTATGTACTAGAATTCATTTAATGGATCGTCAACGAATTGTTAGTTTGTTCAACTATATACCAAAGATATGTAGATAATTGTGTATATCATTTTGCAACACTGTTGTATCTTTGGATGGGGCATATTCTCTTCACGAATGACACTCAATCCAAATTCTACCCATCAGGATTGGAATATGTGGGTAATACCATTATATGTCTGCGCTTATTTGGACATGATTTTCGAATACCTTTTAGCAACAATGATTTTTAAATATTCATCTTGTACAATGAAAGGATCAGAGCCGCAGAGAAAACGATCAAGGTCAAACTTTACAATTTCACTTTTATATCCCTTACTTTCTAATAGATCAATCACTGACATACCCGTGTTGTCACAAATATCGATGTCAGCGTCGCATTCCTCAATCAATTGTTTGAAAATTACTAAATTCCGTCTCATCAATGCTTTGTGAAGGGGAGTGTCACCATATTTGTCCTGCAAATTAACATTAGATACCGGACAAAGCATTTTCGCTATATCTGTCCTGAGCCTGTGGATTGCTGTATGTAAAGGTGTATGACCATTGTTATCAGCTAAATTAACGTCAGCAACCGGTAGAAGTTGCTTGACCATTCGTATGTGTCCTTTCTCGGTAGCGACATTTATAGGTGTCTTGCCGTAGACGTTTTGCATGTTTGGATCAACCCTGTGTTGAACTAGAATATCAACCAGATCTTCGTTCCAATTCAACGCGGCAATATGGTAAAGATCCATAGTTTTCGTCCGACGTTTGCCATATGAAGTTAATTTGACATGCGCTTGTTTTTCGTCAGCGCGTAAGAACATTTCAACAACAGCATTGTTTCCTTTCAGAGCAGCACATTGTATAGGAATGTATCCACGATAGTCTTTAGCATACAAAGACGCACCTTGACTGACTAGTAGTTCAGCGCTTTTCGGACTTCCAGCTTCAGCGGCAAAGTGCAATAACGTACGTTTGAAATGTCCAGTGTTATAGCTCTTGTCAGCTCCGTTACGTAACAGATGCTCACACTCCTCTAAATTGTCATTAAATATCGCCCTTTCTAACGCAGCCATGGAGTACACATTTCTTCCTTTTAACGGTTTCAACTGACTTTCTTCTGTGAACTCGTTAATCAGTCCACAAATTTTGTCTGCAATGTGTTTATGGTTCTTTAAGACAGCTGCGTGCAAGGGAGTCATACCGTTTTTTTCTGGCTGCTGCATACACGTTTTTGAACACTTCGTCAATAACTCAACAAGAAAACCATAACTTGTGTATGCTGCCAAATAAAATGATGTTCTACCATAGGAGTCCTGGATGTTCGGGTCTGCATCATGTTCCAAGAGAAGTTTTACCAAACTGTGATTATTCTTCCAGACAGCAATGTGTAGCAAGGTCATGCCTTTTATACGAGATTTCGAACCGGGAGAAGAAAGTTTTAGTGACACCTGACTGTGGTCTGCTTTCAGCATTGCTCGCACAGCATCACAATGGCCCCTAATGGCAGCACAGTGGATAGGGTAATGACCACGATAGTCTTTGTCTTTTAACGATGCACCTTTCTCAATAAGTAATGCTGCTATCAAACCGTGTCCAACGTCCGCAGCAGTGTGAAGTTGGGTTCGTTTGTATGGTCCAGTCTTTTCAGTAAACATAGCACCACTTTCTATCAAGACTTTATATGCTTCAAATTGTTTACTAAAAATTCTATCACTGTATTTATATGACAGTTCGCACGACTGATACTTCTCTGGTAGTAGGGCTTTGTCAAGCGCCGATTTACCTTTGGCATTTCTGTAATTTACATCAAATCCATATTTGATCAGCAACTTCATAATATCAACTAATCCTTTTTTTGCTGTCACAATCAATGGGCTGTTCTTGTTTAGTATACGAATATAGGACTCGGTGCGAGGCGTGTACTTTTCCAGAAGGCGTTCGACTATATTCGCGTGGTTGCTCATGGTAGCTATGTACATACTTTCCTCATCGGGCTCGGCTCCATAACGTAGCAGAAGCTCTACAGTGTCCAGTAGCCCTACACGAGCGGCCATTAAAAGTGACATGTACAAGAACATTTTCTTATCGTCGAACGCTTTCCAATTATATTTCATAAAACTTTCGAGCAGTTTTGTATTCCCAGCAAGAAGTGCACGAGAAGCTAAATACACAGGTATCTTCTCATCATCGAAGTTAAGACCACAATTTCGTAGCAATCCACTTATACAAGCGATAGGCATATGCAAAATATCTCTTCCTTCTTCGCTGTTGCAAAACACGCGTAGAAAATTGTCATTCATAAAGCAGTCATGCTTCAGCATCGATATATTGATTTCGTAAGAACCTAAATACATCTTATCGGTCAAACTGTCGTGTTTCATTGTCCTTAATCCAATCAATCCAAATAGATATTTAACATCTTTCTGTTGCATTGCGTTGATAATGGTAGTGGTGAGTTCGTCGTAGCGGAAAGGTTCAATGAAAACATGAATGTCGTCATCTTTATTCTCGTTCACTGTAGTGTACTGTACGAGAAACTCCTTATTGGCAAGCTGAAGGATTGCACTTGGATAGTGTTTCCCTGCTACAATTCCCACCATATCCTTCGCGATGTTGTGACAAAAACTGTAGTCTCCACTTTCTTTGTGATACGTTAGAATTCCCCCAGCATTATAAGATAATGACCGACGTAGTAATGTTTCAAGTTGTTGTCCTTGTCGATCAAATCCGAACCATTTGGCTGCTTTTAAAATCTTCGCAAGGGCAGGTGTTTTAAATCCTGGTAATTGAATCTGTAAACGGTTTAATGTCTGCTTCGGCATCGACCAAATAAGAAAAAGAGCAAAATACTTCTCTTCTTCCATAAACAATTCTTCAATGCAGTTTCTGAAGAACACGTACGGTTTTTTAAAAAACAGTTGCCCTTGGTCATAGAGATCGTCGTTGCTTGCAAATAATCTTACTGTTTCTGGATAGCCTGTCATAGTCTTCAAACTCTCCCATTGTACCGTCGAGAAATATTTCCCAACTTTTCCCATGCACTGGTAAGGTCTTTGAAATGAATTCTTCTTTTCGTAATCAGTTACAATCCAACCAATCGTCCATTCGTCCATACTCCTGTTAAAATAACGCAAATGAAGCTCAAGTATTTGTTTCATTTCAGACACGGTTAGTTGTGACGAAGAAAGAGTTTGGATGTTTCCACTATCAAATAGTTTACTGCGTGTTTTCTGTTTTGCTTCTGACATAATGTAATGTCGTGAAGTAATTACCAGTTTGCGTTTCCTTTTGCGGTCGTGTACAAGTTTTAATAGGTCGGGAAACCATGGTGACCATTCACGGAGCATATCTTCATCAAACACACCAGTGCCAAATATATCGTCGATGAAAATGATTTCGAATGCATTGCTGCGTAAATCCAACATTCTCATATCTGAGGGTTGGTTTAACTTCAAGCAAGACCCCGGGTTTGCAACCTCTGATATAAGCTTTGTTGCCATCATTGTTTTTCCTTCTCCAGGTGATCCACATAGTACAACTATTCCAGAGTTCAATAACATGTCCTTTGCCTGCGTGTGTGCTTTAGTTATCACATATAGTTGGTCACGTTCCTCGTCCTCTACACTCAAATCCGCAAATGCTGAAAACGTAATCAAGCATGAACGATAGTGTTATGTTATCTATTTCATTGTAAAGCATTAATCTACAGGTAAAGCACGAAAACGATAATGATATAATGCTTGATTACTTATCCAGTAGTCCAAAGATTCTAGCGAATGTAGTTTGTGTGCAAAATCATCATACTAGATACCGGTACATTATTCTTAAGGAAAACATCATGTATATAAATGCATTTGTTCAAAATGAGTCGTCATGGAGAAGAGTAGAATGGTGCAAAACGACCAGTAAGTGTGCTTCGATTAAATAACTGAACAGTACAATCGCAAAATCATAGCAGCAAGGTCTTTGCAATGACAAAATTAACTAAGCCAATCAAGGGAATGTTTTAAAATTTGTTAACATAAATCAAGGCGCTTTGAAATTGAGATAGTTTAACACATGTATATAATAATAACTAACATCGATTATGTTAAATCGTTTTTAAATCATTACACCTTCAGTGATACTATTGTATTACCTTGCAAGTTACGTTGCACATCCAGGTGTTCGATCCTTTCGTCAAGAGCACCAAAGCGTTGTTCTGTATGAACATGTTGTGTTTCGCGTACCTTTCTTTCCTCTACGATATTTGCCTCTAGGTTGGTTTGCTTCGATGCGACAACCTTCAAAGCAGAGTCGTGCTTTTCACTTTTGATTCTAGTGCGTTCCTCTACGTCCTTCAGTTCATGTGCCACGTCATTTAATTGAGAGGTCTGTTGATCGACAGTCTCAGCTATATTGTTGATACATCCTTCAACTTCAAAAAGTTTTGATTTCGTTTCACTGACGTCTGCTAGTAAATTAAACTCATTCTGTCTGCTCTGTTGAAGTTCTGTCATGTATTTCGCTTCGTTTTCCGGATCAATAGAAGATGTACTCAGCTTTTGGATACTCCCTGCCAAATCAGGTATGCCTGTCCCAAGTCTTAAAATAATCTGTAATAGAACATGTTGTAATATAGCTTATTCTCATATACATGCCTACTGACTCCATTAAACATGTACATTATTTTTGTAAGCGGACACTTGTGTGAGACATTCACTCAGAAAATGTAGTCAATTAAAGCTTCAAACTATTTCCGATGTTGCATAACTATTTACACAGTTAAATAAAGTTCACAGCTTATTGCTTGAAGACAAATAATTGTAAAAAATACACTACGACGGATTAACATGACTGTGCTACAGTAAACTTATCTAATTTGTAGTATTAAATTTTAAATAGTGTATTAGTAAAACTTAATAATAAAACAAAGAAATGCAGTGTTAATTTCAATTAGTGTCTTGGTTGAACTAAATACTTAAACCAAATAATCACAATTTATCTACACCCAATCAGTTATAGAGCAATGGGTAATCATTTCTGCTGTCCACAAAGGTTAGGAGCAAAATCCATCAAAATTGAATGATTTTACATTATTGATTATCAGTAGGATTACAGCAAAACAATAAACAACGTATTATTAAATTGTTTGTAAATGCATACATTGTTCAACCAACACAAGTCTTGAATTATTATTATATACTAAGTTCGAAAAGCAGTTATAACGTTATATTTGTTTTCATGTTTCATGCACCAATGCAATGTCACTAAGTATTACTAGAATACAACATTATTGTAGTTACTATATCATTAAATATAGTCCTATGTAAGAAAATGAATGTTTAAACTTAGTCTAGAACATGTGTCAATTCATTACGTTGCTATTATAATACAAACATGTTTTAAAATATCGGAATAAACACAGTATTGTAACATCAACGGAGCAGTTTTAGATATAAAAATAGAAACATTATTTTATAAATATTGTTGTAACATAAATGACAATCGTCTATTGTTTTAAAAACCAAATGGAGAGTAATTATATGCACATATATGTATGTACCTTTGTGCATCAAGCCTCCTTAATCCATGAATTTGGAAAATGATTGCTTGTGTAATCTCATGTTGTATTAATAGTTTCTTGAATTTTACTCGGTCTATATGAAAGTTAGTCTCTCAAATGTGTTAGGCCAAGGTAATTATGTTACATAGAGTCATATTTTCTAAACTTCAACACATGTTCTGCCCATGAAGTGTGCCCGAATACATTGTGATTATCATTGTCTCTTTGGAAATCATTTTATTTTAGTCGAAGTATAAGTTAGATAAAGTACGAGTTTGTTTATCAAAAGTGCCCTGTTACAAGGGTTATAGTATAGCTTTGTAAGGACGAACGACAAATTATCCTCGGCTTCGCCTCGGACAATTTCTTGTTTGTCCTTACAAAACTATACTACAACGCTTGTAAGAGAATAAAAAAAAAGTACTGTTTTACAGTCTGTATCTATTACATCTTTTTCAAACAAATAGGTACAAACATGAAACAATAGCTGTTTGTAAAACATGCATGCCCCAGTGACAGCCTACACGTTTGAGATGGCCTCTGAATTTAAACCTTTAACCAACTGACCTGAAAAGCAATAGGGTCATCTACATTTCGCTGGCTTAGGATAAAAAGGTCTTATATGCTTACCTACGACCTTAAAACACGGATATATATTTAGAATAAAAGACACAAGGCGCTCCGTGTGAACAAATTGTCATGTTGACCAAACTGAAGTTGAAACAACTTGTTTTACTATAAGTTAAGAGTAACTTTCGATTTTTTTCAGGTTGTCTCAAAATATCGATTATGCACTTATATAATATAAATTACGACCTTCTCATTCTAAGCCAGCAATATACCCCCTCATCAAGCATAAGGATGCATAGTTAAACTAAATCCTTAATCAATAGTTCGTATCTAAATTGTTGCACGAAGTTAACTTATATAACAGAAAGTCTCGATAAATTTGATACAATCCGTGAACAGTGTACACGCATTGTTCGGTGTACATGTGGGGTTTGGGGTAAAATGACGTTTTATGTTAAATTGCATTGCACTTGAATGCGAGAGACAGGAAATGGTTCTTCCTAGCGTTAGATTGGGCAATATGTAACAGCGCTCACTTACTTCTTTCAACTCGTCCCACTTCTGTTCAAAGACCTGCTTAGTAAGATTAATAGTCTTTATGTGGCCAACCTGAAAATATATAATTCAAACAGTCCAGATCCATGTTATTGTTATTATTTTACCAAATTTATAATTATTATAAAGTAGCCCTTTGTTCATGTAAATTATACGTTCAAAAGTGCTGTACAATTACGATTGAGACAGGGTTAAAACGATATGTAATGGATACAAACATGCTAGTAAAAAAATAATGCGGATACATAATACAACTATATGTATGAATACACACATCCGCCACTAGTTTATGCACATACTAAACATTTTGCAACTCCGGTTGGCTTCATAAACCAGTCTACACGTGCATTACTGCACACGCCGGTGTTCCAGGCGTCCACTATTAAACCAAACTTCATTATTCACCTGTACGTGTTTTAGAATTTGTGTTTCAAGAGCAGGGTCAATACATCGACTGCTAACGAGAAATCGTCTCTAAAGATATAACCGAAGCTACCTTTAAAGAGACTCCTATACTTCAAAAACATCAAATACCTTCTTTAAGAAGTTGTCTTGTCCATGATTTTAACTAAGTCAATTAACTTGAAGGTTTTGTAACGAACAGACGAACGAACGGACGGACGGGTGAATAACAACATATATACTCGCATCAGTTAATACATGGGCATAATAAAACGTATGAATATAGTCAACATACTGTACTAGTTTTAAAGCTGTGAGCTCCAACAGACACGATAAGTGCCGCAAAACTATGAGTGTTTAGTACATATCGCTGGCTTAGAATGAAAAGGTCGTAACTACAAAATCTATATTTTGAGAAAACAAGACAAACTGTCTGACAAACACTCTTTACTTATGGTAAAACAAGCTTTTTCAACTTCAGTTTGGTCAACATGACAAGATCGGATTTTCATGTAAACAGGCTCATAAGAAGCGCCTTATGATGCAGATTTCAAGTATGCATTAATTAGTCTAATAAGGTCGTATGTGGCACTTACGACCTTCTCATTCTAAGTCAGCGATATGTATAATGCTTACCTCGTTCCGTATCCGTCTAAGCCGCGATAAATCTGCTTCTATTGATGTGTCAAATGAAGGTGGTATGCCCTGGGACCAATATGTTGAGGATTTATCAAGGTCGCAAATCCATCTCAACAGAAGATTCAACAGAGTAACATCAAAATCGCTCGAGCAAGGTTTGTCCGGTGCGTTTATCTGAGGGTATAGGATGTCCCATTGAGTCTGTGTTATGATATTTTTCCTCCGTAGGTCATTAAGTTTTCTCCGAACAGCTTGGTCATTAAGTTTGTTTTGTAGCTCAACTTGAGAAATACGTGAGTCGAATTGATGCCTCAGAACAGCTGTTCCACCGTCAAAAACTAAGCCTAGGATCCTAAAGCAGTAGGCTTTTGTTTCCGATGGGGCAATGGAGGCAGCGCTTGCCATGGTTGACAGCTTAGATATTTACTTGTACTATCCAGTAGTCATATTTTGTGGTCGAAAATGTCTGAAATGTATGAGATAAAGTCGTTATATTAAGACTTGACTGACGTCTGAAGAGTCAATACCTGTTGCATTGTGTTCCGATTCACTTTTTCTCCATAGCATTGACGTTACGCACAAAACTGGTACATAAAACGTTGCGTCAAAAACGTCAACTTTTACGGGTCGACGTCGTTTTCTACAAATGCGTAAAGTTACTTACATGACTTAAAGCGATGACGGAAAGTTGATTACATTTTCAAATTCATATACATGTTATATTTTGATATAATGTTGGATAAGGCGAAAATAGTTTTCTTGGGGGAAAAATAACAACAATTGTTCTTCATGTGGCCAATTTGTAGAGACAAGTACAGTGATATTGATAGGATTATAAGGAGTCTGTATTTTAATCAAATTTACACTAATGAAAAGGATACGACTTAGAAACTCACTTGCAATTATTCAAAACTAAATAATTCAAATGTAAAAATGTCATTCTAAGTAGAAATATCCAATTTATCCTGACATTTACGCGTAGTTGATGAAAAAGTGACGTTAAAATTGGCGCCCGGATATTTACACTGGGCAATTTCAATGTTTGGCACTAAGATGGTCTTACATACCAGTCTATGAGGAATTTTATCTTCCAACGGGGTTAATATGGCCATTTAGTATGCTATATTTTATAATTAACATGTTCGCATTTTATGATGCTCTAACCATACTGAACGAAATCGACATGCACCCAAATGTTGCACAACAACGTTAAATCGCGTCAAGTGGACATTTTCACTGGGCAATTGTAATATTTAGTATTTCTGTTGATAAGCGGAATTGATTAGGGATCTTTATATCAATAATTCAGTTTATCTTTTTCAATTTAACCTATATATGTTAAATACTGTGCAAGTATTATCCATACTTATATTTTTCGTTTTGAAACCACGGCATACAGTTATTTGGGAGAAAATAATGACGTAAAAATGGAATGGGACATTTTTACGGATTTTCGTTGATATGTAATTCCGACGCAATCTGAAGTGCTATGGACAGCAATTTTTTTTTTTTGTAATTCTCTTTTTATTTTCCAATTTTCAACATACTATTAATACAATATGTACAATATGATAATTTCATGATATGCGAAAAATAGTTTACACAAATTGTTCAAAGCATCAAGGAAGATAATAATACTCATTAGTCGATGGATACCTTATATACTCCCTAGAAAATTTGTGATTGAACGTAACACTTTTGCGCACTTAAAAACTTATGTTGCATGAAACATGAACTGGTTGATGTGTTTAACAAGAAAATATTTAATCATATGCCAGTATAACAACGTCGTAGAACAATGTACATTGATAAAATATAAGTTCAACGTCGTAGAAAAATACAATGTACATTGATAAAAGATAAGTTCTAATATATACTGTCGATGATACTAGATACTATTTTAATCTATAAACACAAGGGGGAGTATTCCCGTTTAACATATTTATTAAAGTTGTTTGGATTACCTCCCTTATTATCTTCGATGTATTTAAGCAAAATTAATAACACGTAGAACAATGTGCATTGATAAAATATAAGTTCAACGTCGTAGAAAAATACAATGTACACTAGCTGAAAAAAGATAAGTTCTAATATATACTGTCTATGATACTAGATACTATTTTAATCTATAAACACAAGGGTGTTCTAATATATACTGTCGATGATACTAGGTACTATTTTAATCTATAAACACAAGGGGGAGTATTCCCGTTTAACATATTTAGTAAAGTTGTTTGGATTACCTCCCTTATTATATTCCAATGTATTTAAGCAGAATTAATAACTTTTAACACAGGGTACATAGATCATGATGTGTCAAATAAGAAAATACATATTTACATATCATACATTTTTTTTAAATAAGGCACAAATAGGAAAACGTTTTTTTTTTTTTTTTAGTTTTATGTGATAGTATTTTATAACAAGTGTAACTTAAATATCAAATACATATTGGAGATCATAGGCTATAAATGAAAGTTGTGTCCTGATAGCAGTTTAGTAACATAAATAAAAGAGGGTCGTTTCTGTATCAAAGAAGACTTTTCGGTTAAAGTTTGACTTTGTACTGTAAGGATCTAATACAAAATTACTAATAATTTTAATATATTTATATGTGAAGTCAAAGGTTTAGGTATCTTCATCCAGAGCTGCTGTAAAGTGGTGCCATTTTCTATTAAAAAGATTTAATGTACAGGTTTTTCTTGCTTGATACTTTTCAGTTTTGATATATGACATTACCGTTTGTTTAAAAGTGTTTAAAGCAGGTGAACAATTTTTCATTTTGCAACTGTAAATATACTGTTTGGTCAGTAATATAACATTGTTAATTGCCTTTGAAAATTTTTTACTACCAAAAATAACATCTTCTTTAAGCAAGATGATATTCGTATCAGAGAATTCGTTATTTATCCAAGTTTTTACCAAATTTATGAAGGTTTCAACATGGGAACAGGACCAAAACAGGTGAATTATAGTTTCATCATGTTGCTCACAAAAAGAACAGACATTTGAGTTTTTTATTCCCATTTTATATAGAAGATGGTTTGTTCCTAAAATTCTATGGTTAATTCTGAATTGAAGCCATTGTAATTTTGGATCTTTAGTACATACAAACGGGATGTCATAATAGAACTTCCAGTTTAAAACATAATTTAAATTGAGATTTTCGGACCATTTGTTTTGGGATATTGGGGTTAGTTTATTCTTTATCAAAATGTCATATAAATTTCTGCATCCTTTCTTACACAAAGTAATATACTTAATAATTAATGGCCTTGTTGGTGCAAATATTTGCTGAGGGGACTGGACAATTCTTAATTGTGTAAGGGCTGACTTAACAGCATTTGTTATACTCCTTAGTTGTAGGAAATTTGCATTTATTTGATATTTGTTTTCCAAATTGTTAAAATTAAGAAATTCCCCATTTTCATCTAGGAGGTCTTTAACAAACGTTATTCCCTTGTCAAAGAAATTTTTAAACATAAAACTTTTGCCAGCAATTTTTAATAAACTGTTGTACCATAAAGGTAATTCAGTAAAATCGGAGAATGTTTGTATTTCAAGACAGCCCGATAATTCTACATACCCTTTGACAACATCTTTCCAAAATATATTGTCAATATTGTTTAGCTTTGATTTAAAATAATCAGCACCTAACGTTCCAACATTATTAATACATGGGCATATAACCTTAACAAGGCGAAAATACTTGTTATTGTTAGTAAGTAATCTTCTTATCCAAGTAATTTTTAATGCAGTTATGAATTTGTTAAAGTCGATTACCCTAAGTCCCCCTTGATTGTAATTTTGGGTCACTATTTTCCTTTTAACTTTGTCCGGTCCCCCTCCCCATAGGTAGTTAAATGTCATGTTTTGGAGTTGGTTAATAATATTTATACTTGGGTTTGGTAGACTCAAGATCAGGTGGTTAATTTTTGATAGTGCTAGTGTTTTAATAACAACGTTTTTACCTATGGGGGAAAGAATTCGTTTTGACCATTGTATTAATAACTTATGGATGTCATTTAATTTTGGTAAGAAGTTAGTGTCTATCATGTCTGTTAAATTTTTTTTAAAAGTTATTCCAAGAAGAGTAAAAGAATCATCCTCCCAAGTTATCCCCAAGTCTGGACATATACAGTCTCTTCTATTTTTCAATGAACCTATCCAAATGGCCTTAGTTTTTTCAATATTTATCTTTAAACCAGAAATATTCGCATAAAATTTTAAAACAAGCATGGTGTTTCTGAGAGAATTTTCTGAACCGTCTAGTAAAAGAGATGTGTCGTCAGCATATTGAGATACTAAAAATTCTTCTGTATTTACGGTGATGCCCTTTATCTGATTGTTCTGTTTTAGAAGGATAGATAAGATTTCAGCACATAAAATAAAAATGTAGCCAGAGATAGGGTCACCTTGTCTACAACCTCTGTGAATATAAAACCAGTCTGATAAATTTCCATTAACAGATACACAGGAGACTATATTTGTGTAAAATATTTTTATCCATTGTGTTAAATTTGGGCCAATATTAAAAAATTTAAGTACTTTAAACATGAAATTCCAAGATAAGCTGTCGAAAGCGGTAGCGAAATCAAGAAGGAGAATCATACCTGGTACATTATTTTTTTCTGTGTAATACATCATATCATAAATAAGTCTTAAGTTGTCACCTATAAATCGTCCAGGTAAGAAACCACTCTGGTCTTCACTGATTAATTTTGTTAGGACACTTTTTAGACGCGCTGCCACTGTGGCTGATAAAATTTTATACTCAACATTAAGCAGAGAAATCGGACGCCAATTTTTCAAATGTAGCTTATCTTTATTTCCTTTAGGGATACATGTTATAACACCTTGTTTCAAGGTAATAGATAGTTCCTTAGTAGTAAAAGAGTGGTTAAGGGATCGTGTCAGGAAAGGACCAATATCTATCCAAAAGAATTTATAGAAAGATACAGTAAAACCGCTACTTCCCGGAGAAGAATTATTGGACATCTTTTTTAAACTGGAGAGATATTCCTCATACATAAGTGGCTGATCTAATTCAAGTTGTTCTTCTTGATTTAAAGCATACACATTTTCTTTGTTTAAATTACTATTTAAGTTGACTTCCTCTACTTCAGAGTTAGCATACAGCGTTTTGTAGTGGTTAGCGGTTTCTGTTAAAATATCAGTTTGATTAGTGAGTAGATTTCCGCTTTTAGAGTATAATTTATTCATGATTTTGGATGTATAGTTTCTATTTTCTAGATTACAAAAATAGTTAGTGGGTTTTTCACCTTCAAAAATCCATTTTGCCCTTGATCGTACAAATTTGCCTTCCAAATGAATCCTTCTTAATTCTTGTAATTCCTTATTTTTTTCATCAAGTTTATTCGTATCAACTACTGATTCATTTCTTATTAAGTTTATTTCTTTTTCTAATAATTCTTGTCTATTTACACGCTGTTTTTTTATGAAAGAGGAATATGATATAGTTTCACCCCTAATCTCTAATAAAAGTGTTTCAAAAAATAGTTGGTCGTTAATATCAAACTTAATATCTTTATTACAAATTTCTACTAAGGGTAATTGAAAATCTTGTATCGTTGATGCGTATTGTAACTTAGTTCTAATTATGGTTTCTTTAATTTTTTGAATATATGTTTTGTCTTTCAGTAAAGAATTATTGAATTTCCAATATGACGCTCCTTTTTTACATGCATCCATCAATAAAATTAATGTAATAATTGAGTGATCAGTCCTGTAGCCTGGATTTATATTACTATCTTCAACATTTGAATAAAGTGTACCTGATATCAAGAAAAAGTCTAGCCTAGCTTGTTTTAAAGGAGTTTTTTTCAACCAAGTATATTGACGATCTTCTATATGGTCTTCACGCCAGCAGTCCACTAGTTCAAATTCTAACATTATTTCTAAGAGTTTATCCCGAGCTTTAGTATTATTTACATTTACATAATTTTGATAATCTTTATCGGGGTCCATTACTAAGTTAAAGTCACCTACAAGGATTACAGGGTTATCTAAATTGCTTATTTTTTCTCTTAATTTGTTATAGAATTCCGGGTCATCTTTGTTTGGGCCGTAAATACAGAAAAGTGAAACTACCTTTTCATAAGATGTAAAATTAATCATAATATAGTTACCATTATTATCCTTTTCTGACTGTAAAAAATTGAAATCAAAATTATTATTTATAAAAATTGCTACACCCCTTGATTGGGAATTAAAGTTACTGAAGTAACATTCATAGCCCCAGAGGCTTCTGATAAATGGGATGTTTTTATCAGTAAAGTGAGTATCTTGAATACAGCATATGTTTGGATTTTTACTTTTCAGAAAGTTAATGACATCTCTACATTTATTATTGTCACCAAGACCTTGTACATTCATGGAAATAATATTTAGCTTACTATTCATGGGGCATATTGTGGATTGTAAATGTCTTACAACAGCAATGGTAGAAAGAATACTGTTCCATATCGGATACCCTTAAGATACACAGTACTTTGTCAAAACTAGTACGACCCTCGTTTATTGAATGTGGAAGATTTGTTACAGTGTAAGAATATAAAAAAACAACATATAAACTGCACAGCCAAATCCTGATTTGGCTGTAACTATTCATTTCAGTTAATAACTGAGAAGTTTGTGGCATAGAAGCCGGATAGCGGTATAAAGAAGGTTAAATAATACAACGCATCAGCGCAGACAAAAAACAAAACATACAAAAAAGGAACATTTCGTGAACAGCTTAGGTCAGCTGGTCAACTGACTCATAAAGTTAAAATGAAAGTAGGCTCAGAAATATATATGCATGTACAATAGAATAGAATATAGAGTAGAGATGTACATGTACACCTACGGACACAGTGAAACCGGCATGTTTAGCGTCTTCATATATAATATTATATCTATACATGCATGTATACATACTCACACACACACACACGCACACACACACATATCTCTTCCACTACACACATACATATACACACATACAGCAATTGTCATTGACAGTAAATTAGTCGCACCATTGTATGTCTATAATTTATAATAAAGCATGTCAACAGAGAAAAACGAAAGTACACCCACGTGTGTACATGTAATATAGCAAAACAACTACAAAATTACCACAGAGAAAACGAGTGTAGACCCACGTATGTTTATGTAATATTCGAGTAAACAACTGCATAATTACAACAGAATAAGTATCATTTTATAATGGAATGTCAAACAGACACCAAGTGACACAGCGTCCGTGTCTGGCGTGTGCAATATGAACACAGTTCTGAAAACTTAGTATTCAATTACATATTACTTTATAAGTCGCATCAATATGCAATATATACAGCGTAAGTCGGACGAAAGAAACACAAGCATTTCTTACCTTAAGAAATACGGTGTCAACGTACAAACCATCATAAACAATTTTAATGTCAGAGAAAAAGAAAGTAAACCTACAAAATATACATGTATACAGCGAAATGACAATGAGTCGCTTAGGGTTTAGAAAAAAAAAAAAAAAAATATTGCTTATGTCACTGACAATTTGGTATTTATATATGCCAAAAGTCCTCATGCCGTACAATGGTGGACAATGCAACAACAAGACAATATTAAGTGTGTTCGGAGAACCGTACGGAACCTCAAACCGTCCGTAGATCAGATGATATTCCGTACCATGTTGACGAAAGGCCACAAATAATGTGCCGCTTAGAGCATGAACAAAGACATAAACAAAGTGTACATGAGCAGGGATTGATCACATCATTTGTAAAATGTATAAAATATGAATAATGACTTTTTTTACTAGATGATAGAAATAATAAACAATAAAGTCAATTCAGGTAATACTCATTTTGATCCCCGATCTTGTTGTGTAGCAAATCCAGTGTAGCGAATGATGTCACTGAGTGTCCAATCATTGGCTATGCAGGTGAATCACGTGATGACCGCGGTAATTAGCATATCAAAATAAACAAAAACACGTGGCTGTCAGAATGATATTAAGCCGATGAAGGCTTGAGTCAAGGCGCGGGACGCGTTATCAATTTGCAACAAAAATACACAATTAACACAAATGTACGCAGCTGTCAGAATATTACAGATCTGTAAGAGATCTGTTCAAGTTGGTGTCGAGTTTCACTTTGAGTTTCCTCCCGTCGTGTAAAAGGGCGAAAATCCTTCCCTCGGCGGACCAGGCGTTTTTTACGTCATCCCTCCGGGAAACGGTTTCTAGAAGCTTCGCATTTCTGCTGGTCAGGTCCTCCCTGATAACCGTTGCAGAGCCCTTGAGTTTCCTACGAGCCGATATCACAGAGAACTTAGACTCCCTGGACACAAACTTGCAGATTATTGGTCGGTTGCCATCTGGGAGGAATTGCCCCAGTCTGTGGGCCGTGTCTATGTCGTGAGATGAGATTGGAACATCAAGTTTGGTGTTAATGGTCTTAACGACCAAATCAATTGTCTCTTTGGAACTTTCGGTTTTATCCAGGTCTTCTACACCATAAATTCTAACACTGTTCCTGCGTGTATATTGTTCTAAATCGTTCAATTCGACGTCGTGTTTTTTTAGTTGTACAGATTTTTGGTCAAGTTGTTCCTTTAGCTCTTTGTTGTTTTTTAATAACAGTTCCCTATCTTTGCATAATTGTTCCATTTTTAACTCTGTGTCAGACTGGGCGTTCTTCAGTTCAATCACTTCGGTTGCCTGTTCATCCAACATGGTCTTAAACTTTGCCATCTGGTCTCGAACCTTGTCCACCTCGGACTTGATGTGCTGCGTTATGTCCTCTCGGAGCTCACTAATCATTTTCTTGGCAACGTCGGCAGTCATAATTTTTTTTAGACTCTTGTCAATATAATCCTTAGATGCAAGCGAATTCAATTTCTGACTTAACATGTTCATGGTGCTAATCAATTCACTGATATTGGAGTCCTTGTTGATAAGCGTGACCATGGTGTCTAATTTAGCTTGCTCAGGTTTATCAGATTTACTGGATGAGTCACGAGTTTTTGGCGGCATTTTGCAAATTTATCCCCAATGCTACACGTTTGTGTACACAGAACACTGTTCTTCACTCGGTGATCACGCAGAGCTATAATCCTCTATCGCCCAAATATGGTGTGTGTTATGAAAAAAGTCCGATGTTGAAAAAATACCAATACACAACCAATACACAACCGTCTTCCACTCACAAACTTCTCAAATGGAATGAAAAAGTTAAAACATTTGGTCGTAACTTAATCCGTTGCTATTGTCTGCAGTATTCCCATATAAAAACTACACTTCAGTTCCTTACAATTCCTCAAAATATTCAATTATTTTCGCAGCGACCAAAACACGTCTAGTCACTTCCATAACGACCTTGACCTGCTATGGACAGCAATTTGACAACCATGATGTATAAACACTCGCTAACAGACAATAATAGCAAAATATCAATAAATTCAATGCTTGTGATATATGTAATATGGGAACTGAAAGAGGAATATTTTAACGAAGTTAAGCGAAGACGCAGCGTTGGGACAACGTCTACCTAGATAGTATTTATGTAAGTTAAAGATGTAGCTAGAGTATTTTCAGAAATAAAATATATACACATATTCAAAAAATATAAAGAAACAGTATTACGAAAAGTGTAAACAAATTCGCACCATCTTTATCAATTAACTCGAGTTTTTCATGGATGCCTAAAATTTCTCTTCTAAACGTGACACCTTTTTCACATTCAGTAAACAGTGTGTCTGGGATATAGTGGAAATTACATAACACCAGTTACTTGCTTACGCATATTGTGGCGTAATTTCAACGAATTTGAATCAACAGTTCGCTAACTATGGAGTGTTATATCAAGCGACGCAGAGATACGTGCAACGCATGACAGCAGTTTTTGACGTGATTTTCCACTTTGAAAAGAAAATAAGGGAATTTAAAATGGTCAAAAACTCTTAGTAACCACCCGAAATTCATAAACGTCCGAGTTTCGTGCGTAACGTCATTGTTTATCAAATGTGTTTCGAGCTATGTGTGCTAAGACTCTTGTGACAATTAATGAAGTCGTCAGTCAAGTTGCATGTACATTCACACCTGGGTTAGCTTCTATTGTCTAACCCTGCTTCAAATTTAGTTTTAAAAGCAATGCCTTCATGGACTAGTTTCAACGGACGAACAAACGGCCATGACACTCACTATTTGCTCCCGCAACAATAGATGCCGGGGCATAAATATCATTTTGTTTCTAAAAATGTATACGTTTTCAATGTTACAGTTACCTGTGCCAGGATTTTCGTTTACAATGCTAGTATTTATGTCTCGTTCAGTTGTATTTTCCCAGCAAACAAAATCTATGGGACCCATGAGGGCCCCATCTTGGTTTCTATATGGGTCCAACATGGGTACCCCATGTGGGGCCCTCACATGATTTGCAACAGGGCACCATGAGGGGCCCATGTGGGCATGCAATATGGGCCCTATATGGGTCCATTGATTCCTTCAGAAATGGGACCCATATGGGCAGCCTATATTCGTATGAGCACTTCAGATATATAATTGTAAATCGGAAATTGTATTTTTCTTCAAACACCATTCTATCTAGGGTTGTAACGGTATACCGCGGAATACGAAATACGGCGGACTTCAGTCCCACACGGTTCACGATACAAGACTTCTAAAATTTCGGTACGGTTCGGTATTAGCTTTTTTATGAGCTAAATAATATTCAGACAACGACAACGCCGGTCAACCTTCTGATTACGTATATTTACCATGTATCACTCAATAAGATTTTTTTGAGATATGCTTCATATTGTCTAAATTCACTTACAATAGTTGATAGGCACATAAAAATTGCCGTTATAGAAGCATCAAATTCATTATCACTTAAAGATTGAAGTATTTAAGCTGCTGTTAGAGAATATTGTATCATACCAAAATATACCGAACCGTTAGAAAAATTGACGGTACGTATCATATCCAGTGTGTAGAATCACGTGATCAAATCGATTGAAATGAATGAATCTTTCTTGATTATAACGATCGTGCATTTAATATGGTTATATTATATAGCCTAAAGTACTTTCCGTATATGTAAGAAAACCCGGCAAGTACCGAGTTCGCTCTATCTTCAGCTGTTTTTTAATTGATGCTCGACCAAATGCAGTTTCCAACCGAGCGTAATAATTTGGTCGAGCATCAATTAAAAACAGCTAAAGATAGAGTGAACTCGGTACTTGGTGGATATTCTTACATATACGGAAAGTACTTAAGGCTATATAATATAACCATATCGAATGCACGATCGTTATATTCAAGAAAAAAACTCACCGTTAGCACACGAAATCGCAACAGTTTTGAGCGTAAACCCGCATTCATTTGATCACGTGATTTTACACACTAATATCGTGAGGTGAGCGTACCGTTACACCCCTAATTCTATCCTCTGCTTTTGCGACTACTATGCGTGCATAGTGTCCTTGCAGGAAGGAGCAGTTGAACAGCTTCTTGTTTATACAAGGCGTTCTATATTATATGTTTAAAACTTCGATATTTACAAGCTATATATCACATTTACATCAAAAGTTTCCAGGCAACCATGTGGTAGAATTTAGAAAAAAATGCACTTATATCAATTTACTTTGAACTTATGAAACACTATTATTTGACTGAAAGTAGATATAATAGCAAGAAGAAGATTTATTTTAAATTTACTAATATTTCTATTCAAGGGAGGTTATACTTTTTTGTTCTATATGGGCTTGCCCAGGAATAGCCCATATGCGACCCAGATGGGTACCAAATGGGAAAGCCCATAATTACGCGTTTGCCAAGGAATAGCCCATATGTGACCCGTATGTGCACCAGATTGGAAAGCCCATATGGGAATGTCCAGGAATAGCCCATATGAGACCCGTAGGGTACCAGATGTGAAAGTCCATATGGGCTTGCCCAGGAATAGCCCATATGGGACCCATATGTGTGCCAGATAGGAAATCCCATGTGGGCATGCCCAGGCCCGGATATCCTATATGAGACCCGTACGGGTACCATATGGGAAAGCCCATATGGGACCCATATGATCATGTTTGCTGGGTTGCATTGTGATGTATGCTCATAATAATACTAGTTTTAAAACTTTTAGTGTCTACTTTCGTTTTGAGTTCTAAATTAATTCTACTTTCGGTTTAGAAATAATTCATTATTACAGTAAACATATTAGAGTGGTATGTATTTCGTTTAACAAATAAAAGGCAAATTGACTATTTGAAGCTGTCTTGTAAACATCTAGGAATAGAAAACGGTTGGTCGTAGTCAGGCTAGCTTGCATCACTTGTTAATTTGAAGCTGGTGGTTATAGTTGAGGTCCTCATGATTGTGGATTGTTTTGGATTTTAATGCCACTATTTAGAATACTTATGATGTTACTTTTCAAATAAAAGTTACGTACGTGCATACGTATGTATCGCCTGCTACGCCCATGCCTACTCCAAGTACATGTATGTTTGTTGGAACACCCACTGCATGCATGAATCAGACCAGATAATTTAGTTTTTTAACGTCTTGTAAATAGGTCACTAGAAACTTCGTTTATATACGAGTACGATATATAATTTAGTTAAAAAAGTTTAAAAGTATTCTGCTGAGCTAATAGGGTATAATAGCGTAATAAATCACAGTTATAAACAATATAGATCATTGAAAGAGTAAAAATATGGAGGGGGTGGGGAATTCCCGAAATTATATTTCTGATTATTTTTCAATGATACAGTTACCTTTGTAATAAGCATGTGTAATATGAGTAGTTTTGAAACAAACGATTTGATATCTGGATACCTAGCTTAGCTCTTAATCATGGCATTTTATTTATATCGGGTACCTCGACCATCTATGAAAACTTAATGACAATGCTAAACATCGACAAACACCGTGTGTGTATGTGGTTGCCAACTACAGGTTGTCAACAACACACTTTAAACTAAATGCTAACGTTAGATCATTATTAATCAATGCAAGAATATCATAACAACAAATTCGCTATGACATTACTACAATGTAACGTTACATGTATGCATATTAAAGTCCTTACCTGATTGAACGATGTTTACCTTTATACCTCCAATTAAAGTATCTTCACAGTAAATTTAAGCGGATGTAAAAGTTCGAACTAATTTATTACATGGGTTAAAATTATCGGTGTTTTCCAAAAACACACGTCAATAGACAAGGTTATATAATCAAAAGACATTTACGGAAAACGACAAGACCTACTTTGGATACAAGTGCGTAGCTGTGACATACTAGTATAATAAACTTCAACTGAATAATATCGACCACTACGAGTTTGCATGTTCCTTGTATCTAATATACTATAATATACTAAAATTACAATGCCATATTAATTAATGTAGCTTGTGATCCCTGAGTGACTATGAACTTAAATAAAGAATACAGTAGAATAGTAATAATAACCCTTTTTATCAGATAAAAATATTCATTTTAGGTTGATATGGCTGATAACAAATGAATCGAGTCATGTCATCACCTAACTGCTAAGTATGTATCCCCCTTTCCGGGGAGCTACATATTGTTTTTTCCCTGTCCGTCGTCCGTCTGTCACACTTGTCATTTACGCTTAATAACTTGAGAACCATATGACCCATAGTCATAGAGTAGTCCTATATTTATTTAGGTCAGCAGGTCAAAGTGACCCAAAATGTGAAAATTGTTTTTACTCAGTAACTCATGTTCTCTTAACTCACAGACTTCAAATTGCATAGGATCACTAGTCTCATTGATGAGATGATCTCTATAATTTTTAGGTCAGCAGGTCAAATGTCAAGGTCTCGGTGACCCTTTAATGTGAAATAAGTTTTCGCTGATCATTTCTGCTTGATAACTTGAGAACCATGTGGCCAACAGTCATGAAACTTCATAGGACGATTGGTCTCATTGAGTAGAATAGTCCTATATTTTAGGTCAGCAGGTCAAGGTGACCCAAAACGGATGCACTGTTTAGCCCAATAAGTTCTCTTTAACGTGCATGCAGTCTTCAAATTTCATAGGATAATGGTCTCATTAATTAGATGATCCCTATCTTTTTTAGGTCAGCAGGTCAAATGTCAAGGTCACGGTGATCCTAAATGTAAATATGTTTTCGCTGATCATTTCTGCTTGATAACTTGAGAATCATGTGACACACAGTCGTGAAACTTCATAGGATGAATGGACTCGTTTTTTTTTAGGTCAGCAGGTCAAAGTTACCCAAAATGTGAAAAATGTTTTCGCTCAATAATGTCAGTTTCTTTTGACTCACGTTCTTCAAACTTCATAGAGTAATTGGTCACATTGATGATCCCTGTTGTTTTTTAGGTCAAAGGTCAAATCATTTTCGCTTAATTACTTGTGTACATTTTGACTTGCAGTCTTCAAACTTGATAGGATGATTGATCTTATCAAGTGTAGATTACCCCTGTGGAGTTGCAGTGGGTGAGACAAGCGTTTGTTTTTCTAAAACAGTATCTAGTTTCGTACGTATTTTAATGTTTTAATATTAGGTATCACGCACTAATCCATTACAATATTTGTAATATTCTGTGTATGCTAATCAGTGTATTTGTGCTTTTGTTCAAGGACGTTAGTTATAGTCTTTCTCCGTGCTCTAATATTTTTTAATAACTGTCCCAGCAAACACGCGACGTCGGTACAACGTTGGATTAATGTTGGATTCGGGTCGCGACGTCGGAGACCGTAATCGAACGTTAATCCAACGTTAAAATCCCGACGTCTAACCAACGTCGGGGTGCAACGTTGTTACAACGTCTGATTGTGGTCGGAAACGAGTAAGACGCAATAACAATATATAATTATTGAACAAGCTGATAAAATTATCGCAAGCCTATTTGCTGTGGTAGAAACCCTAAAATTGTAGTAGCATTTGATTAATTTGTAATCAGAACAGAGTCAGTTCCCTTTACTGTGCTCAGAAAGTGTACACAAGGCGGCGCTCTAAATTGCCGGTAAACCTATCTTACTTTCATTCAGAATAAAAAGTATTACCTCCCTTGAATAGAAATATGAGTAAATTTAATATAAATCTTTTTCTTGCTATTATATTTACTTTCAGTACAAATAATAGTGTTGCAGAGGTTCAAATTAAATTGATTTATGTGCATTGTTATCTAAATTCTACCACATAGTTGCCCGGAAACTTTAGATTTAAAGTGATATATAGCTCGTAAATTTTTACCTTGTTAATATATAATATAGAACGCCTTAATTAACATGAGGTTGTTCAACTGCTCCTTCCTGCAAGAACACTATCAGTATGTTACGTATAGTGATCGCAAAGCAGAGTATAGAGTGGTGTTTGTTGTACCAAGATTTTTATGCGCTACTGCAGAAAATGTGCTTGCAAAAGTTACAAATACCATGAGAATTAGAATATGGTTGGAATAATGATGTTGGGTGGACGTCAGAATCCGACGTTGGACAGACGTTAGAAAATAACGTCTAAATGATTTTCAAAACCAACCAAAATCCAACCGTTATCCAACGTCGGGGTCTAACGTCTACACAACGTTGAGCCAACATCAAATGTTTACTGGGGTAATATTAATGTTCATGTAGTGTTACCCTAATTAAGGGCCTTAATTAGCTCTATTTACATTCATCGCATATCATTGTTCACAGGTAAACACGCAGCCTTTTATAAATGATTGATATGCATTTTAGCCGTTTTTAATGAAAAAAACCCAAATGTACTGTAGTGACCGGTTCGTCATTTTCTTTACAAATGGACATTAAAAGACAAATATAAATTTTACGCAACAGTTTTTCGTGTTTTGTTTCGTTATCAATGATACTGTTACCTGCACAGGTGGCAGTATCAGTGTTTGGTCCGCAAACGATTAAATAAAATAATAATAAAAATTTATAAAAATGTCCGTACTGAACTAATATACTAACATTATCAAGGTATAAAGCGTACTATATGTCTATATGCCAAAGATTGTGGAACATTTCATCTCGTTGTTTCAACATAAAATACGGGCGCTGAAGAAAAATTGCTATAGAAGTCATTCAAATAAACTATAAGATATTAATTCTTACCGAAAATCTCGTTCAATTGTATCTTATAACTGCGAAACAGCAAAACAGTGTTACTTTCGTTATTCAATTTCGCTCAAGGTCATTATATTCATGCACTGGTTACCCGCTGCGCTCACAGTATCGTAATAATTGTTGGGAACCAAGCCTATTGTAAGATGCAATGTTCCATAATCTTTGGACATAGACATATACTACGCTTTATACCTTGATAGTATACAGGGAGTTAGATAGACAATCGATATATATACGGTCCATGTAATGTATTAGCTCAGTGACGGATTTGTTCTTTTTCTTTTCCAAACACTGATACTGCCACCTGTGGTTACCTATGGTCCTCTCTCACCCATAAGATAGGGTACGAATTTATACTAGTGGCACGGTGGTCTAGTGGTAAGACGCTAGACTGCTGATCGAGAGGTCCCGAGTTCGATTCTCGGCCGGGACACTTGGTCATTTCAGAAACGCTATTTAGTGTTTCCCACCCAACTAGAGATGATCCTGGTTGGTAACCCAGGGGTAGTCTCGCGTGTATCGGTGCTTTACACCGGCAAAGACGTCCAACACTGGATTTGAAAGTCATCGATTTTACCGAAAATCTTGGATTGTCCACAATGCATTGCGCACGCCTCGGTAATTATCGACCGTTTCCGCTAAACCTTGATTTTACCGCGTTCGGTTAACTCCGTTAATTTCCGCCGATATTGTTCACGAAAACGGCCATCTTTAAAGGAGTGGACAGGTGGTTTAAATGTCTAATAATCGACTTTTATTGAGACAAATTGGCGATTTGATTGGGTATTAACATGTTTATTGTCATTTGAAATGTTTTATACACAGAAACTTCGATTAAAATAGGAAATTATTATGTTTTTCACACATTGATCACGAGCAGAAATACGAACGAAATTTGGATTTGGACGCCCGATTAAGAATTCAATTTTACCCCCTCAAATAGAAAAACGAAGTTGTTTCATTAACTCAAGTATTTTCAAGACAGTCCAAAGATTACAAAAAGTAATATTCCATAAAATAGCGAGTACGAATAGCTCTAAAAGAATAAAAAACAAACCGCTTAATTTGTTGCGGGCCGATTCGTCGGTTCGAAAACTCCATTTCGATGACTCGCACAAATCTGAGGTTAATTTCAATATATCGAACGTATCATGCAAACTATTGTAACTTAAACATTGATTACATATTTTATAATCAATAAATGCCCATATTTTTTCAGTTTGACTGATGATTGAACTTGCAAACTCGCATTTAAAACTAATAAAAATCTTCTCTCATGCGAAAAAATCCAAGATGGCGGATAGCGGTTTTTTCAATCGTGTGACGTAGGTAGATCACGTGACTAATAATCTCGGGTCAGCTAATCAGAAATGCTCTAAGAAATACTCTACTTTCATATCCAGTGTTGGACGTCTTTGACACCGGGCACGTTAAAGAACCAAGGAATCTATTCGAAACGAGCTAGGGTATCGCACCCGGATTCCTTGTATCTCACTTCTATTTCTTCATTGATTGTCTGCCCTTGCCAGACAGTGCCAATAATATCTGTGCCTCCCAATCATAATCGAGTTCGATTGTTCGGGAGTATAATGTAGAATAGTTCGTTTCAGATAGGGGACGAATCGTGAGTTTAAACATGATGAAATTTTTTACTTCTTACTAAATGTGAATATCAGTTCAGTATATTTGGAACATCAACAATCAGAAATTTGTCATTTAGAAACACTGTTAATTATGTTAAAAGTAAATTTATGAACCGAAAGTAGATTAATTTTAACCAATCAGAGGCCACCACATCATCACCGGTCCTACAACATGGCCGCGTCCATACGGTAAGAAAATTTTATTTACTTTGACGTGGTTTATTCACGATTATCATTGACACCATTGATTCGTCTTCTTTTTAAAAGGTATTCTTCTTTAGTTATGATGATTTGTGATGAAACAATCTGGTTGACATTACATAATAACTATTTTTTGTGTGAAAAATACGGCATTTTTTTCCGGCTCAAAAATCACATTCAATCTCAGAATCACAATATCAGATAAAAATCGCCGGCTCCTAATTTAGGCCAAGTTTGGATAATCGTCATTTTTGTTTCTTCATTTTAATTTTATAAAGCAGAATAAATTTCTAATAATACTGCATTCGTTTTTTTTGTGAACAGAAATCCAAAACAATTTGGTATTAGTCAAACAAGAATGTCGGACGAAGCGTACGACTGCACAAGCGTACCAGGACTTAGCGTACCACTTGATCGGACTAAGCGTACCACATATGAAATATATAGTGAAAATTAATCAAATAAATTTCAAGTATTTTCAATGTTATAATTGCTAATTGTATATTAAGATTGAAAAGAAAATGTATACATCATGAATTATTATTCATGGTAACCATGGACAGTATATTATTTAGTTGCTTATGTTGGAAGATTTTGAAGCAGGAACAATATAAGCTGCACTGTTCCTGTTTGAAGTTATTATGCGTGTAAAATTAATGCTGTAATTAATTACAATATTGGATATGTTTGCTAAATATGTTAATAGATTTTGAATAAAATAACTATTTTAAAAACACTTAGTCTTACCCGATGTTATTTTGTATTTCTATCCTCTTACATCCGTTTTTATAGAGATTGATCTATAGTCCATAGATCTACATGTATTAATTTTATCATTAATTGCTTCATGCCATAGTTGTTCTGAAATATTTCCTCTATAAGTTTCCTTGTATGCAATGTTCTTTGAACGTCACTGGAAGAAGTCATGCTTTTCAGTGCGACGGTTATGATCGCTGGCATCACAGAAAATTCAACATTATCCTATGATTTATTTATACCATTCTCGTTCAACCAGTGTATTTGTTTTCCATTACATGTCTATGTACTTGACTAACCCGTATTTTGGAAGTATGCAGGAATGCAGTATGTTATGATATATTAAAGGACGCACAAAATCCACTTCTGAATTATTTGCGTATGGACGCAAAACTGTAAAAGAGACGTGGAAAAATTGTGCGTACATGTGCAAAAACTCCTGCTTAGGAGTTTATGCGTACATGTTAACGATATACATGTAGTAGTTATGTCTGGAAAAATTGGAGTAGGAATAGACGTTTCTGCGCATATACGCACAATTCTTCCAGACATCACTACCACATGTATATCGTTAACATGTACGCATAAAATCTCAAGTAGAAGTTGTTGCGCATGTACACACAATTTTGGAAGCGTACATAGCTCCCGTGGTTCATGTTGGATTATGAAGTTTGTGAGTTTCTGTTATAGTTATTGTAGCCTTAGTCTCCTATTCTCAGTGGTTAGATCGCTTGTCGCCAAATCTGGGTTACGGAAAACTAGTTGAATTAACTGTGGTATTCATGCATCTGTCAGTTGCATCCACACCTCCACCCAGGGGATGGGCGGTGGACGGCAGGGGAAACGGTCTGTTTTACCTTCCAGCTTCCTCCACACTGCCGAGGAAATGTTTTAATTTTTTCTCCAAAGCAACACCCCAGGAACAATATTTAGTTATCATGGGGGGGGGGGTTACCGGAGATATTACCATAAGATGTCCCCGGCAGGGCAGTGGAGGTTTATACAACCCAAAAGTAACGGCCCATCTACGAGGCGGGGGCCGTGGATACAACTGACTGGTGCATAACAGTTTGCATAACCGTTACTGTCACTGACCACGGTGACAATGATGACCAGTAACTTGCAGGACAACCAATTCCCGTCATCAATATTGTTGTGTTTGTAAAATTTAATATAATTGTGTTCCGCGTCACAAATATTCTTGTGTTTTGTAAATGTAACGGTTATAGATAGATCTATATTTCGATGCTTTCATTGTGCTTTTGTTCCGAAACAGTAAATATAAAAATGTATTCCATGCTTTCCGATGCTTGTTATTGTTGTTAATTAGTATATAATCTAAGGTTCCTAAGGATGAATAAATTATATGTATGTTATTAATGACATTAAATATCTATTAAATATCTATTGTTTCGGGAATGAAATATAGCATACATTTACATTAATTAATTGTTGTAGTTTTGTACAAATACGAACGATGATACATACAAAATAACAAATATAAAAAAATGCAGAGTATATACATCTAGTTATGTACAACTAGGAATCTATTTAAATATATGGACGAGTTAACTATAGTTTCACATAAAACTCACACAAATATGCAATAATTAACATATAATATTACAAATATATGCATCCTGTATTTCAGTTTAAAAGTGTGATTTCTTTATAAATCTCCCTTTTTTCACCTATTTACTCAAACCAAGATTGATAAAAGATGTTTTTAACACCTAATTATCGAGTGTACCAACAAATATATTATACACTATAATTCATATGTGGTACGCTTAGTCCTAAAATGGTACACTTGTGTAGTGGTACGCTAATGCAGTGGTACGCTTAGTCCTGCACCCGTCAAACAATCTTGACCTAGTGAATATACTCATCACTTAGGTCAAGACCCAGAGTGCAAAAAAACAGGTAGAAATCATGCAGATATCAAGTTTAATTTTAAGCCCGATTTTGATGTTTTTCGGCAATGTACATGCAAACTATGAATAAAAAAAGACGAAAGCCATCGAATACCTGGTAATATGATTAGTTATTACCCGTAAATCTTCTTCTTCTTCTTCCATTAAAGTACAGGACACCATCTGGCGTATACTCGATACTCGTACTCGATAATCGATAAATAAATCAGCACAAACTCCCCTTGCTCAAATCTTCATGTACACAATCCACCGTGTGGTATCATGCGCCACCGTGCCAAGTCTAAAAGACCGTTATCCTAACTTTCCGGGAATTCATTGGTTAACATAATATATATGAGTCGTTAATGTGCTTAAAAAGTCCTAACTCTTCTTGTTTTTGTTTGTTTATCAATATTTAACTGCTTTTAGAAAAAATATCTATTCATCAACAAATGTTTGTTTACTTTTAGTTTTTTGTTTCAAGTGAGCGCCGGCAGTGTTGGTTTCAAGTGTACTACAGTACGGTACAGTGAAAATCAAGCGCGCCAAAAATAACTTTAATAATTTTCGGGAAACCCCTCCCAAAATCCTTTCATTTGCGTAGTCTGATTGGTCTATAGGTGGAATACCAGTTTCTACTAGGCCAAAAATAAAATATTATATGTTTCTCCTTCCCGACCGACTCGGGCCAAAAATGCCCGACTCAAAATATTTTTTCGACCTTCTGAAATTTTTTTTTTATTTCGTTCTAGTCGTACCAAAATCGGTCTTTTCGTACGAATGTGCACAGTACGAAATGTGGTGAGTACGAAAGTGCGTCTGTAATAAATTTGTAAGCCAATCACAAAGCGTGAACCATTTTTCTAATTCTGCGTTCTTATACTCCTATTTTGAAGAGTCTCTTCCAATTTTGCGTGGGAAACATGGAAAAATATGGTTAAAATTGAAAGAATTATTGGTTATTGGCCATCGGACAACAAATTTAATGCTGATTTCTCGGAAACAAGGAAAGCTATCTCTTACCATGTGTACGTCGTCTTAAAAGGGAAATTGAAAATATTTGAAACATACCGAGGTGTTCCGAATGTGTGTCAATGTGGTGGCAGATTTCGAGGAAACAAAATCCAGATTTACAGAAAATAGACCCCCTCTCTCCTTATTGCACCCAGTCCTAGTTGTTTATGAACGTCTACTGAATCCAGAGAAAATATTCCATCATTTGTGTTGAGCGTTTCTGCAATGAAATTATCGTTTGAAATGTTGACCTACAGAAACTGAATCCAAAATGGCGGACATAACATGTGCTTTTCATATTGAAAGTTTGTAAACAGAAATCATGGGTCCAAAAACACCGAAACCTGATTCAAACAAACCTCAAAAGAAGTCTCAAGTCAATAAACCTAGTCATTCACTTGAGCATAGTTACAGTGAACAGAGTTCCTGTGCAGAATGTGATGAATATATTGATGATGACGACCGCGGTCTCCAGTGTGAATTATGTGATCGATGGTACTGTCCTCCGTGTACTGGCATGTCAAACGCGGTATATGATGAACTGACTGGTGCCAGTTTGCAAGACAATTTGATATGGTACTGTAATGGTTGTAAGAAAGCAATTCCAGGTGTAAAGAAAGTGTTGAAGACTGTAAGTACAATGAATGATCAATATCAAGTAATGAGCGGTCGAATTGAAATGCTAGAGCAGAGAATAAATAATGTTCCGCAAGCTTCTTCTAGTGATCTGGCTATAGACTATCGTATTGACCAGGCCCTTCATGATTTTAGTGAGCGCGAGAAGAGAAGGAGAAATGTTATTCTGTACAATGTTCCAGAAAAAGTAAATGAAGATGATGATCTTAGAAAGCAAGAGGAAATTCAGAGTGTTGAAGACATTCTTCAAGCTGTCAAGGTTGATGGTGATAGTCCAGTCCATGATATTCTAAGATTAGGTGATCGGAAGTACGGGGAAAATGGAAAATCACGCCCTTTGAAAGTGACTTTCAACAATGAAAAAACCAAGCAAAGTCTTATTAGAAACAGTAATTCTTTGAAAAACACTGACCAGTTCAAACGCGTGGCAGTTACTCCGGACTACACATACCGCCAAAGGAGGATGAATAATGAAATGAAAAATGAAGTATCAAAGAGACGAGAAACTGATTCTTCATTTACCTACCGGAAATTGAAAGATGAATTAGCTGGTAAACCAACTGCATATGAACCTATAAACTCCAGTCAAAAGAGAGAGTGGCGAAATGGGTCATCAGGAATACCCCGTCCCAAAGTCTACTCAAATAGGAATAGAAATGATCATCAGTCACAATCTCTGGGCTCACAAAGTCATAGTCAGCATCAACTTCATGACTCACAAAGTCCAAGTAGTCACAAGGAAAGAGAGGATGTGCTCAGGATCTTGAGAAGTGACAAAGGGCAAGCGGCAAGTGGATCTGGTCCCCCTTTAGGGCGGGGCGGGGGCTCAAGCAGAGCTCGTTAAGTGGTCCTGATAGAATTAAAATAGTTCCAGTTAATTGTTCTACTGTTCCTGTTGAAAGTTTAAACTGTTCTACAAAATGTTCTAGTACCTCAAGGAATGAGGATGTAAATAGTGAAAGTGTTTGTAATGAAAACTCTGAAATAGTCAATGTTAAAGACACTTCTAGTGATATTGAGGAGGGCTATGTTGAGGAGGACTATTCTCAAAATAGTATGAATTCTGTATCGTCCGATGAAAGTACAGGTGAATTAATGGATGAAAGTGCAAGTAATGCTGACACAACGTCAAGCTCTAAAGTAAACTTAAATATTAGTATTGAACAAAGAGGTGGATTGAAATGCCTTTATACAAATGCAGACTGTATTTCAAATAAATGGACAGAGCTGGAAGCGCTTGTTTATATTCACCAGCCAGATATTATCGGATTAACAGAAGTGTTCCCAAAGAGCAGACCTGATGGAATAAATGAACTAACTAGTTATGTGTTGCAGGGTTACCAGCAGTTTATAAACCCGAAATTTGAAGGTCAAGGTAATAGAGGTACCCTTCTATTCGTAAGAGACAACCTTGAAGCAAGTTCTTACAAGAAAATGAACGAGACCTCTTCAAAAGAGGCATGTTGGAGTGAAGTAAAAGTGAACAAGTCAGAGAAAATACTTATTGGTGTTGTATATAGATCACCAAATTCAACCGAGGAAAACAATCAAGCTCTGAATGACATGTTTATTTCACTTAGTGAAGAGACTCAATCCCGTATTGTAGTGATGGGGGATTTTAATTACCGAGAAATTGATTGGGTACACTGGCTATCAGATATGCCAGACAACCATACTAGTCACAAGTTTATTGAATGTGTGAGAGACTGTTTCTTGTATCAGCATGTGGACTTTAATACAAGACATAGAGAAGGGCAGAGATCTAGTATGTTGGACTTAGTGTTCTCAAATGATGAACTATTAGTAAATAACATTGATCATTTTAGTCCAATTGGGAAAAGCGATCACGTTGTTATTACATTTGAAATTGTTTGCAAGATCAGCGAGCCAAATGGGGACGAAAGTCGGTCATATTTATATGATCGAGGAAACTATGATGCGATTAATGATGAATTATCTTCTGTTGACTGGAGCGCTGAATTTGATGGAAAAACGTTAAACGAAAAATGGGAATTTATGAAAACTAAACTCTTGAAAAGTATGGATAAACACATTCCTACAAGGAACTCCAGAAATAAGGGGAAAAGTAAGAAAAATAAGCCAGTATGGATGAATAAGAAGGCATTAAATGCAGTGAGAAAGAAGCATAGATCGTGGAAGAAGTATCAAAGAACCAGGCAACACATAGACTTTCAATATTACTGTCGTGATCGAAATGCTGCAACGAGAGAGTGTAGAATAGCTAGAAGTGACTTCGAAAAAATGATATCAGAGGAGGAAAATCCCAAATCATTTTATAGATACGTGAACTCGAGAAGAAAAGTGAATACAGGAATTGCCAAATTATTGCGAACTGATGGTTCACTAGCAGAAAGTGATTATGACAAGGCTGAAGAATTAAACAAGTTCTTTAAATCTGTCTTTACTGTGGAAGATACTGACTTTGTACCTACATTAAGTGATCGTAGTAACGGAAATAGACTTGAAGACGTAGACTTTAACGTAGAAAAGATAATGAAATTGTTTGAAAGTTTAAAGATAAATAAATCATGTGGGCCAGATCTGCTCCATCCACGCGTGTTGAAAGAGACAAGAGATAGCATTGTTTTTCCCATGCATAAATTATTTGAGAACTCATTTGAAATGGGCCAAGTCCCTGATGACTGGAAAACGGCAAATGTGAAAGCCTTGTTTAAAAAGGGAGCCAGGGACAAACCTGGTAACTATCGTCCAATTAGTTTGACGTGTATACCATGCAAACTCATGGAGAAAGTAGTTCGGGATAACGTTGTAGATCACATGACTGAACATAAACTATTTTCAAGCTCCCAATATGGATTTAGATCATTAAGATCATGCGCCCTACAGTTGTTAGATGTTATGGAAACATGGACAGAATGGCTGGATAATGGAAAACCGTTTGACTGTTTGTACTATGATTACAGTAAAGCTTTCGATAGCGTTCCGCATGAAAGGCTTATAATGAAACTGAAAGCATACGGAATAGATGGGAAAATATTAAATTGGATTCAGGACTTCTTAAAAAAACGGACCCAAAGGGTAGTTGTCAACTCTAGTATATCTGAATGGCAAGATGTCACCAGTGGTATTCCACAGGGCTCAGTGTTAGGACCAACATTGTTCCTTATATACATTAATGATATTGAAGACCAGATTGCCAGTACCATACGTATGTTTGCGGATGATTTCAAACTCTTTAGTGTTGTGAGAAATGATAATGAAGCTCAGAAAATACAAACCGATACTGATACTTTATGCAAATGGAGTGAACGTTGGCAAATGAAGTTTAACGCAGAGAAATGTCATACGCTGCACTATGGATACAACAATCTGGAGTACGACTACTACTTGACAGCAAATAATGCTAGGAGTGAAATAAAAACAGAGGACTCGGAACGTGACCTTGGAGTATTGTTTGATACGGATCTTAAGTTTCGACAGCATATCAACAACAGTATTAACAAAGCAAATAAAATCACTGGCTTGGTTAGAAGAACTTTTCTACATATCACAACAAAATCATTCAGAAAACTTTATAAATCGCTTATTCGTCCTCACCTGGAGTACTGTAACATTGTCTGGAGTCCTCGTTTCATAAAAGACATTGATGCTGTTGAAAGGGCACAGAAAAGGGCCACCAAACTTGTGTATTATGTGAGACATATGGCGTATGAGGACAGATTGAAAGTCTTAAAAATTCCGTCTTTGTCTTATCGAAGAGTGCGAGGTGACCTGATAGAGGTTTACAAAATTATTAACAAGAAGGAGGATATTGACTTTGAAGTATTTTTTGAATACAATAAGACATCCACAAGAGGCCATAACCTAAAATTGACAAAGAAGAACTGTAGGAGAGACACTAGAAAGAACTTCTTCTCTATGAGAGTTGTCAATAACTGGAATTACTTACCTGAAGATGTAGTGAAAGCACCAACATTGAACTGTTTTAAAAATCGGTTGGATAGTTATATGGGGAATACAATCTACACCACACGTTCGGCCGAAAACTGGGTGCAATCCATAGAGGGGGTCCTATGAGCAGAGCCTGCTCGCGACCCGAACAACAGATGTAAGATGTAAGATACATAATAATAATAATATTATGGCGTTGGGGTGGCATATGAGGTATGCTTTGTGGCTGGACGACAGGAACAATCCCTGTTCTTTCAGTACCATTGGCGCTTTGATTCTAACTATTTGCACCAAAAACATCCATAAAAGTGATTTGTTTGTTCCGACAATTTTAACACAACGATGTCACACTTAAAAATTCCACTACAGTCTATTTGTTGTTGATATATAAATCTTCATTCCCCTATTGACCAATTAAAATACTCTATGGAAAAAGTTTCTAGAACAATGAAGGATGCTGGGATTTTGGCGCTAAGTGGTTTTCACAGTGATGTACCCTGGTACATGTGAAACCATTACACTGAGCTCGCTGATAGAAAAAAAAAAAAATTAACGCTTTGCTTATGAATTACACAAGTGTTGCTCTTATCTAAGGTGGTGTACGCGAACTGGGTAAGTACTCTCAGTTATGTTTACATTGGATTTTCGGAAAATATGCTTGCCAATTTATTTTTATCAATTAATTATGCTTCCCGAAAATTCGGGGGAGCATATAGTTGCCGCTTTATCCATCCGTCCGTCGTTATCAGTTCTGTAGTTCGCATTCCGCGAAATCGTCTTTCTTTGCACGCTTATTGAACATAATAACTTCAAAATTGTGACATAGCCGTTTTTAAATTGGCGGATGCATATATTGCTGTGAGTTTTATGAATATTAGTTCTTATAGCTGAAAAGGTTCATTCTTTGAGGGCTGCGATGATGTTATATATTTCATTGAGGTTCAGTGATTTTTACCTGCGAGTCCCGAGTCCTCCATGGACTCACAAATATCAGTAAAGATGCGAAGTTACAAATTATGGGAGTCCCAATAATGCATTGAGATTTCTAAAAAAAGTTTTTTGAAGATTGCTTAATGTCTAAATTATTATTAGTAATTTGTACTCATGTACTAAGTGTAAAGAAGTCTAGTTTTACACACTTCTTTAACAGGTTATTTTAAATTAATGTTTTTTTTTAAAGAAATATTTAGACTCATACATTTGCAAGTTATCGAAGCTTAGGACTCGTTCATTGAAATTTGTAAAGAATCACTGCAGGTTGGTGGGTTTCGTTAAGTTTTTAAGTTCCAAAAGTAGCGGTGAAATTCTTTTCGGAAACACAATTGGGCATGTCTTGATGCGAATCATTATAACACTGGCAAAATCCTCAATCTGTTGATGGTGGCTGGAAAGTGGAAGGAGAAGAATACCGGTGTGGCATGTCTATCTCAATGTAAAATCCCACCCATCACTGTGTTACTACTGCTGCAAAAACAATGGCATGTGCAAAATTATTCAGACTAATTTTTTGAAATCATGTTTATTGTATGGCTGAGTAGAGAACCAGGTTGCAAGTTGTTAATGTTCTGTAGAAAGGCCTGCTGTCCGTATAAAACTATTTTAACCTTAGAATAATGCTTGAATGTTTATATTTAGAGATGTACTGAAGATGGCTGCCACAACATTTGTGCTGGTGCTGGTTGTCTGTCTCACTACTGTCGTTCATGCTAAACCAAAACATGTGTCTGTGTATCTGGATGCTAAATGGAGTAACACACCACTATTACTGGAGGCAAGGTGAGGTGTTAGATTTTTATTATTTATATTTCATGATCCTATTAAATATTAATTATGTTTCTTTAAAGCTGTTAAAAAACCAAGTGTTTCTACATTTGCCTCTAGTATAAAAGGAGAAAAAAGCAAAATATTTGTTTATTTATAATTTTTTTTATTATATTCAATTTTTTTATTGGTCATGGCCTAATGCTACAGTTTCCCAACTTCGTGGCAATGTGCTCCTGTACATTGCAGTGTTCTTATTGAAGAAATAATCACTGAATAAGATATTCTTCAAGCAACATTCATCTATTCTATCAAAATATACTAAAGTAACATTAGCGTTTCTTTGCTTAATACTTACTTTTAGATCTGCATCATATTAAATGTTTGTCAAACAAAATTCTCTTTCAGCGAATTTCTTGCTTCCGAAGGAAATGATGACTTTTGGGGGTTTGTGACCCGAATAAATGAGTTGAGCCCTGATCTGCTTGCTGAAGGTAAGATTATTTAGATTTTTATCTGATGTCAAAATGAAATAATTATTATTGTGTCGCGATCTGAGAATAGAGCCCTTAATGACATTGACATGAAATTGAGAAAATGCAATTTAAAGTTGCATCACCTTTTTTCTGCACATTTCAGAACAGGGTAAACTCGCACTAAAATGGAAGGCAATAACTTTGTTAAAATTTGAATTTTAACAAAAATATTTATTTTTTATGTACAGGAAACTTTAAGATGGATTCAACAGAAAATGCCAAAAAGTAGAACTCTAAAAATATCATTAACAGCCCTTTTCTCAGACCTTTGCACTATTATTTGTGTTAAATATTGATACAACTAGTTCTTTGCTTTAGATTTATTTCTTTGACATTGTACAATCTGCATGTGAAATATATATTAAAAAATGCACTAAAACGTTAAACAAGCATTCATGCGATAATAATGTCTTGGCAATCATCATTTTATGTAAAGAATGACACAAACAAAAATTGTGTGATCATACATGTAGTTCTTATTGCCAGTGTGGTTCTTTGACATAAAATAAAATGAGCAATATGTATAACTGACGTTGTTATAGAGGATATAAATTTTGTTGATTTTGGTTCATACAATTTTGGTTCATACAATTTTCTTGTAAGATCACATTTCATTTCACCGATTGATCACAGAAATCAATATATCTGGAGTGGGCTGGCATGATTTTACTTTAGACAAGTGAGTCAAAGTCATCATGATGGTCAAAATGTGACATTTTAAAAGTTTCAGGGGCCTTTTTTCGGGTTAAATGCAGTCCCCTGATATTTTCTAGCGTCACTAGTCCCCTTATTTTCCATCTTTTTCAGAGACAGACCAAGCAATGTATCATTTGGTTCAAAAATTCTCCTCCAAGTTTCTGTCTCCAATGTTGCAGAATTTCTTGAAAATGTTTTTATCACTAAGAGCGTATTCACCATCCGTGGAGATGTTTCAACAGGTCAGTATGGTTGATGGTTGAATTACTGCCCTTGTTTTGAATAGTCTTCTTTAAGGACAAATACGATCAGCATTCATAGAAGCTGTTTAAAGATTTCAATAATTATTATGCATATCCAATCGTTGATGAGGGGGCATATTGCTTTGCTCATGTTTGTCGGTCTGTCAGTCGGTAGACCAAATGGTTTCTGTTCAATAACTAAAGAATGCTTTGTCATAGGATCTTCAAACTTCTAATGGAGGTTGGTCAGCAACAGTAGATGACCACTATTGATTATGAGGTCAGTAAGTCAAAGGTCAATGTCACTGTGACCTTTACCATTTTCGACTATTGGGCTGCTATGGGGGCATTTATGTTTTACAAACATCTTCTGTTATGATTATAGCTAAGCCTAAGGTATTGTTGTATGAATGTCTCATTTTCTAATGATGCCTATGCAAGTACAAATTCAATATTTTAAGAAAAAAGAAAAAGCTGTCTGAAAATTACTCTTTACTTATGGAAAAACAACTCTCTGGACTCCAGTTTTGACAACATGACAAGATCTGACTTTCATGAAAATAGGCTCATAAAAAGAAGCAGATTTTATCTATGTGTGAGTCTTATAAGATCTTAAAGATAAGAAAAGATATGTTTACGAGGGCTATTCAATATATTCGTAGACAATCGTTCTCATTTTATTACATTCATGTTTAAATAATAATTTCTCATATCATTATAAACATTTATCTATTACCTACCTTAGATACAAATTTATCTTTGATTACGCAACACAGTAACATGTCATGAGCCGTTGATATACCATAGTAACGCTCTACCACCCCCGACCGACGTAACGTACCCTTTTAACTAGTTCAACCAGTGATAAATTCCGAACTAATTTATTTACAATCCAATATATTTGCCAGATTATTGCAAGATATTAGCATAATATTTTGTGAAATTATTAAGTTGTTTGAACGTTTGAATTTGAATTGAGAAGTATTTGATCTATGCCTGTCATGTTTTCATTTATGTCAAAATGCCGATGAATTTACGCAAGGAAATTCATGCAACTATAAAATCGTGCACTTGTCTTGGAAATCCACAACAAACACACATAAGTTGCTAATGAGAACAAACAGAGCACATGCAGTATTCAGTGTCCCAGTATTTTAGTGACAAAATCAAATTCCTGAAGAGCAGCATGGTGTTAAAAATGATACAGAGATCGAACGAAATTTGCAAACGTAGGGATATTTAAGGAAAAGCAAGTCAAAATGTGCGAGGCGTTTCAACTTAGCATAAAACCACTGTTTCTAGCTTAATCCATAACTTTGAATACATAAAATGTTGTGGTAGATCTATTTAATAATTTCTAACTTAAATAGTTACGTTTAATTCCATATGAATGACATCATTCAGTTTCGGGTTTACCACTTGAGAAATAGCAAAACGTCAATAACGTCGCTGACGTCAGAATGTATTTGCGTTGTGTGGTGGTTGCGATAAGGTGATAGTTTTATTTTAGCCATATTTTCTGTAAGAATTTGTCGTTTCGTGCACAATTTTCTGCACTTGTGTCAGGAAGACTGTAGTTTAGTGTGATATAATTAGTTATTCTCTGTGTCAATGTGTAATAAAATGACGAGTCCAGTCCACGAATTTATTGAATGACCCTCGTATTTCCAATTAAGGGTCATATATGATATGACATGTTAATCAAGATTATACATAATGACAAACATATAAATACAGAAATTAAATGGTTCTAAAGTAACTAAAGCTTAATTCTAATTGGTATAAACACAATTAACAAACGCTTGAATGGTAAAAAACTGTTAATAGTAAGTATTAGTTACGACCTTCTCATTCTAAGCCAGCGATATATGTATATATATAACAGATGGCTGTTGATGTGGGACCACCAGAAGGATGTGAAGCATTTGTATATGTACACGGTGTGAAGACGTGTGATGTTGATAAAGTCCAGGAACTTGTTGGAGCTGTGGCCGGAAGGTTAGATACTTGTAGTAGATTTGTCTGTCAAAATAATGACAAAACTAAGCATCATGATTTTGTAACTGTCTTTTTTACTGGATAACAGTATGCTGTGCTCTGGTAGATATTTGGGGTCTTAATAATACCCCCGCACAATGTAAGTTGTAAGGGGTATAATTGTACTGTTTTCAACCTGTCAATCCATCCGTCCGTCTGTCCTTAGTCAGATTCTTGTGGACACCAAATTATTGTGGACGCAAGGTCTCAACCAGTTTTTGTCTTCATTGTTTTTCAGAGATGGTCCACCAATGTTTAAGTTTGATCATGTATATCCATCTAACAACATGGCTAGCACAACTGTGGTATTGTATGCACAGCTAGGTACCCAGGGTTTCCAGAAGTTTCACAGTAAACTTGTAGAGATGGCTTCGTCTGGGAAGATCGTCTACGTATACAGACATTTTATCACGGTTGGTTTATTCGCTGTTCTAAACTTAATTACTGTAAAATCATTTAATTACAATGGAACAAAATTCTGTGTTTTTGTGAAAAAGTCCATTTCATGGGGACATAATTTCAATGATATCTTGTCCACTAAGTCATATACAATTGAAATTATTAATATTTGAGGGGATTTAATTTCGTGGTTGAGATACCCATGATATCCACAATTATATTAAATTCCCCACAAATATGAATGATTTTACAGTATAACTTTATTATCAGTTGCATTGTTAAAAGGAGTCCGATCTCCCGTTTATATTCTGTAATATAAATTGATTATGGTAATATTTGTTATCACTGCCGCCTCGATGGCTTAGTGGTAGAGCATCTGCTTCCAATGGTGGGAGGTACTGGGTTCTTTACGTTAACATCAAATAATCAAAATGTTCCACAGACTGGTAGTGTTTTAAAGCTGTTTTCGTAAAGAGTACGCTTGAAAATATACTTAGGTATTTTATCAAATATTTAAATTACTGAAATATATAATATTTTGGACATTTCATGTTTCCAGTTGCATGAATATCGTTGAACTATTTACGATAGGTGTAAGGATATATGTGTGTTTAGGTCCGCTATACTTCTGGGAAGTGATGTGACATTAGAAGGCGATTCAATATCGCCTTCCAAAAATGGTTCCAGTAACTTCCTTGCTAGTCATTCAGCACAATAGGGAAACTGGCTTCTTTTCACTTATACCCTTATTAAGATGTTTAACATTAGGAGTGTGTACATGTATCCAGAGTTATGAATATAAGTTGGAAAACTTGTTTCAAAATTGACCTAAAATTAAGTTTTGTATAAACCAGTACATGTTATATTATATTTCAGAAACCGAGTGAATCACGAACCAGATTGTCTGGGTACGGTGTAGAGTTAGCCATCAAAAGTACCGAATATAAGGCTAAAGATGACACCAAAGTTGAAGGTTTGAGCACTTTACAGATAAAATGTTTGTCATATTGTGTAGATTTTAGCCATTGTGTTTAGTTTGAACATTCAATGTAACTTAGCTTTAATTTTTCAAACCATGTTAAACAGCTGATGTTTTGAAAAATAAATTCATATCAATTTTCATGCAAGCATACAACTTCAGGTTGAACCAGAATGCAAAGCTCTAGACTGAGGTCTTTTTAAACATGTTTTCCCAGGTATAAATTTATGAATCTGCAATCTTGCAGCATAAATTAATTGAATTTTCAACTGAAGTACAATTCTATCAAATAACAACTGGCATATATAATTTTAAAATTGCTGACAAATATATAGAGCAAAATAGTGCTTGAATATGAACGACGTTTATAATGAACAAGATTTATTATGAATTAAGCCATCTTGGATGACATGGAAGGAGAAACAGGTAAATTGGTACACCTGAAAGATATATAATCATTTCATATTATACAACCTGTCCTATTTCTTTATAAATCCTGTTTCTATGGTATATGGTGTTGATGGTTGTGTTTCATTGTTTAAAACAATGTTTTGAGTTTTTCCCGAAAATTCCCAAAAAATGTTTTGGACATAGTTGAGGGTTTTACAAAATGTTTTTGACATTGCTGTGGGTTTTCCAAAATGTTTTTGACATTGCTGAGGGTTTTCCGAAATGTTTTTGACATTGTTGAGGGTTTTACAGAATGTTTCCGATATTGTTGAGGGTATTTTAAAATGTTTCCGATATTGTTGAGGGTATTTTAAAATGTTTCCGATAATGTTGAGGGTATTTCAAGATGTTTTGGATATAGTTGAGGGTTTTCCGGAATGTTTCGGACATAGTTCAGGATTTTTCAATATGTTTTAGACATTGAGGAGTACTAGTATTTCCAATGAAGAAACAGACACCACATTTGGTTACTAGGTCCCTTTAGTACTTATTCCACTGTAGGTCAATCCCACCTGAAAGCAAGTTTTGAGAGACTTTGATTTATTGGTTTATTATTTGGTGTATTATCATTATTTGTAATATTTGTTTACCCAAAAATTATTTAAGGGCTATTATAGAGAGAGCTCCCTGATATAGAAATGGAAACCAAATAAAATCAGTATTTATTGGTGGGAGTCAAAAAAATTAGAATTGTGTTTTTGATTTTCCTACCCAAGGAGAATTTCTCAGCTCAGTTCTTATTGAACTGAATTTTGATTCTGGTTTTGGTTGCAACTCAAACTTATAGAGTATCCCTTATAAGGCACCATATAAACATGTAATGCTATTTTATTTTAATGATGGGTGTTTGTTTAGTCACTCATTTCCATATAAGTACCGGTAACCTTTCAGAAAAGTTGGTATTATAATGGCCCCTGTTTAAAAACATGGTAATGTAATGGCCCCTGTTTAAAAACATGGTAATGTAATGGTCCATGTTTAAAAACATTCTAATGTAATGGTCCTTGTTTAAAAACATGGTATTTGTTGTATTTATTTTATCAGCATATGTCACATATTCGTAATTTTTGTAACCAATTAAGTTTCAGCGGAGTTATTGTTTTTGATCGAAAACATAATTTGCCAGATTGTATTTTTTTTGTGTATCTATAGAGTGAAGGACAAAATCCCGACTGGACACGTTAATCCCCACTGCCAAATTTTGCCCAGGTGTATAAAATCCTCCCCATGGAGTTTTCAATGTGGACAAAATCCATATCTCCGGAAGTACCTAATTTACTAGAAAACAACCTTACATTGCCTGAATTTGAGTAATAACAAAAAAGAAGAATAAATAATCAATAATTTTAGTGAGATTCAATTTCAAGCAAAATGAATGATTTGGGATTGTCCACCCAATGCTGGAAATCTTGTCCACCTTGGCAAAATGAGCAGTGGGATTGTATGTCTAGTGGGGATTTTGTCCATATCCCATATTTACATCGTTGCAGGAGGTGATGCTAATGTTGATGATGAAGATGATAGTGATGAAGACACTGAAGGATTTGTGTTTGCCACATTGAGGTAATTTTTAATGGTCCTACAAATCCAAAAGTCCAGGGCCCAGGATTATAACCATTACTTACACTCTGCAATCAGCACTCAGACTTAAGATTTACACATGATTAGCTATGAATTACTGTAAAATCATTAATTTTCGTGGGGGATTTAATTTCGTGGATTTCGTGGTTCACCTCAGCCACAAACTTTAATCCCAACGAACATTTATTTTGAACCTTGATTTATTACCTGAAATGCAAATCCACGAATTCAAGTCCCAACGAAATTGTCTTTTTTACCAAAACCTCGAAATTTCGTCCCAACGAAATTAAATGATTTTACAGTACACTATGAAGTAGGCTAAAACAAAATTTTGTACCTATTTAATATTTTTACAACGTCTTGCTCTCAAAAATGGTGGCTATGAACCTTAAAATGATAAAATTCAATATTTGAGTGCCGAGTGCAGAGTGTAAGTTTTGGTTATAACCCTGGGCCCAGATTTGCTTCATGGAAATATGGACTTTTCTGCAGAAAAATAATGTCAATTGTTGAATTATACTCTAATTATTGACTTATGTTAAAGTCTATTGAATAAGAGTGAAATTAGATATTAATCATGTCCTTCAAATCCAAAAAATCAAAGAAATTCTACTCTGAACTTTTCTGCAGAAATTTAAAGTTATTTGATAAAAAGTACAGTATTAGACTTAGTTTAATTTCATTTGAATTTTCAAAATTTTATTGAGGATGAGGTCATATTGCTTTGCATGTGTTTGTCTTTTCAAGCATTGTCTTTGTGTCACCCATTGATTTAGAATTAATTCTGTTTGGTTCCAGGGAAAAGTATCCAGATTTAAAGGAAGATTTGAAGAAGTTTAAAACCCATTTATCAGACTCCTCCACAGAATTAGCACCATTAAAAGTCTGGCAGCTTCAAGGTTTGTATTACTCATTTACTTACCACTACAGCAGGTGTTAAGTGCTGTGTGGTAGCTGTAAAATGTCGCCCCATACTTCACTCCAGTGTGGTTATCAGTTATAATTACCTCCCTTTATAGCAAATTATGCACAAAATTCAAAGTCCACAGTGTGTCATTCATTGCGGAGTGAGCATATAAGGCTCGCTTGAAGCATCAATTTTTGGGGATGTGGATGGCTTGTACTATGTCTGACTCTTGTGTATGTGGCTAGGCGCTGCCGCCAAAACCGTGTGGCTTGGTTTCTGCCCTACTTTTTACAAAATATCAACAAATTAGCTTGCTTATGTAACTGACAACTTGTTAGCTTACTAGTGACCTCAGTACTTCCATTTATGGAAATCTTAAACCTACAATCAAATTTAAATTATTTGTAAGACTTTTACAACTATAAAATGTGATAATTTGAGCTGTTACGCTAATCAAAATTCAGTTAATGAACACATACAAACAATATTTGTCCCCAATGTGCAGTTGTTAAAGAATTAACAGACTTTAAATTTGAATGTAAGTTTACGATTTCTATAAGTATGTTGATAAAACAGTAAGCTGTTGTATAGTGACAAGCCAAGCTTTTGTGATTGTTTTAAAGCCTCTTCATCTGTTGTCAGTCTGTTGTCAGTGCTTTGTCGGTCCACAAATGCTTGTGAACATAGTAGTTTTAAAAGAAGTCACAGTTGTTACCTTATCATTGTGAGTTCAGTTATCCATAGCCACGAGGGTATGAAAGAAGTGAGTTTCCCTTATATGCTAGGCGTCTAGCAAGGGAATTTCTGGCACCATTATTAATTAGTCTTTGGTATGACGCAGCCTGGGATCGTACTAGGGGGGATAAAAGAGGCCAGCCCGATTTATCTCCAGGGGATATACTGGGCGGGGGATAAAAGAGGCCAGCCCGATTTATCTCCAGGGGATATACTGGGCGGGGGATAAAAGAGGCCAGCCCTATTTATCTCCAGGGGATATACTGGGCGGGGGATAAAAGAGGCCAGCCCTATTTATCTCCAGGGGATATACTGGGCGGGGGATAAAAGAGGCCAGCCCTATTTATCTCCAGGGGATATACTGGGCGGGGGATAAAAGAGGCCAGCCCTATTTATCTCCAGGGGATATACTGGGCGGGGGATAAAAGAGGCCAGCCCTATTTATCTCCAGGGGATATACTGGGCGGGGGATAAAAGAGGCCAGCCCGATTTATCTCCAGGGGATATACTGGGCGGGGGATAAAACTGACCGATACACCGGGACCTCTTGAAGCAAATGCTCACTCACTAGGCTATCTAGGAGGCGATTGTACAAGACAGTCATTTAATATTCTAATAATGTTGAAACTTTGTTTAACTCCTCAAATTATGTTGTCATGGTTACATGTGCTTGTTTTTTGTGTTAGATCTTGGATTACAAGCGGCGCAGAAAGTGGTATCTGCAAGTCATGAAGATGCTTTAACTGTTCTCGAGGAAATCAGTCAGAACTTCCCCTCAATGGCAAGGTATGTATGATATTTTATACATAATATTGTTATTATGATGTAGAATCTAGCATACATGACGAGCTAGTTAAATCCAAAATAGGAGTGATAAAGCAAAACAAGATATGCACTTAAATGTGTTTTAAAAGGGATTTAGGTGCATAAATGTATTAATTCTAGTGGTTTAAGTATGGGACAGAAGATCATACAATGAATCAAATTTACAATTGTTCAAAGTTAGGTGAACTTGAAAAACCAGAAATTAACAACGAAAAAAGGAGTAACTCCACTTTAATAGGAGCACAAATGTACTTGGCTTGTATGAATGTAGTGTTGATATTGTTCTTCATATTGTTTACTTTATATTGCAGACATCTTGTGAAAACTTCTGTTGATGAGAAATTGAAAAAAGAGATTGCAAAAAACCAGCAGGTACGTTATTATACTACATTTATTTATGCTAATTATACCCTTGAACAAAAAAAGAGAAAATAAGTGTAGCACACGATAATTATACCCTTGTCAAAGTCTGACCCTTGCTCTTCTTGATGTCATCTATCCCTGTTTCCATAATTTTCTTTGGTTATCTCCAGCAAGCTACGTAAGTGCACCCAGGATAATGTGATATTTACCAACATTGACTAGAGTTGCCTACTGTTAAAAAGTTAGTTTCTAAAGTAAACGCATAAATTATGTTAAATTCTATACTAAAATAACACCGATAAGTCATGCATATTTGGTTAAACCCCTATGTGGGCTATACCACATTTTCCCACCTTTCATGTTATCCTGGACACGCTATAATATGTTGTCTGTGTTTCAGTACTTTGAGAACTACCATGGTATAGGTGGTGGAGAGTCTGCACTGTATGTGAATGGTATACCACTAGATATGGAGATCTACGATATATTCATGTTCCTGGACATCATGCGATCAGAAGCTAAAGTCATGGAAGGATTGTTTGCTCTTGGTTTTAAGGTGAGTATAAAATAGATATCTTATGATATTGTAACGTGCTCGACATTTGGTCAACAAACCTTGTCAATAGAAAAGCCTGCTCACCCATCAATGGTGGTTTATTAACTTATATACTCAACATGTCCGCTTATACCAGTCCACAAAGTTTCTAATTTGCATATTAGACAATTCATTATAAGCATGTGATTCAATTAAACTGTAACCGTCACATTTGTTTTAAATGCTTTTTCTTTGATAACTCATTAATTTTGTGTCTTTGTAACTTGGTCATTGCCAATGGCCTTTATTTTCACTGTTATGGGAAAACAGTTTGTATAGTAGTTGAAACTATGTGCTTGTCATTGGTTTTTGTCATGCTACTCTAAAAGGCTTTCATACAAACTTTTAGTACAAATGGATAGCATAGTGATATGCTTTGGATAGCCCTATTTGATAGTGTTTTTGTTATGCTACATGCTCCTTGAAAATACAAAAAAATTTGGAATTCTTTGAAATATCTAAAACTTAAAAAAGTGAAAATCGTTACATTTAAATACCCCAAAAAAGATTTATTATATTCTGGTAATTCTGACGGAAAATGAATTTTTTCATGGAAAAGGTTATAGAAAAACTTTTGCAGTCATATATAACTGATGGAATATGAATTTTATATTGGGTGATCAGACAATGACATGACTTATACGGACTACAATATACTATAAAAAATTAATTTTTGTGGGGATTAAATTTAACCATGAAATCAAATCCCATCGAAAAAAAAATTCCCTTGTATTTATTACCTGAAATGCAAAATCCACAAATTAATGAACCATCGAAATAGTATTTTTTACCAAAACCACTAAATTTCGTCCCATCAAAATTAAATGATTTTACAATATATGATATTATATATTACAGGGAGATGATTTATACAAGCTGCTACAGATAGATACCACCAGTGGTAAACAAGACTTTGCTTTAGATATCAGACATGTTGCTGTACAGGTAATAATTACTATGTTCACTGTGTGTGGGGAGTGGTAGCCTAGAAATAAGGAGGGCACTTAGGTATCGAGAGGTCCAGGTTTGGATCCCCATCTGTACCATTGGGCAATTTCTATGAGCAAAAAATATCCCTTATTGCTTCACTCACACAGTTGTATGAATGGAAACCTGAGAAGGTCAGAAGCCTGATGTTGTAGCTGCCATCAGTGCTGAGTGTAACATGTCGACTTTCAACTCGAATGACCGGGGTTTGAATGTGCAGTAGGCTGTGAATATGAATGTCTTAAGACTTAAAAACCCTTAAAAACTTTAACTTTATTCTTTGTTTATAGTAAAATCTCTGTAATGATTTCCAACACTTCTATAGCTGATTGTAATATTGAAGTCCACTCTTCTTACTAAGATTGTCCTATTGAGCCTTAAATAATAACAATAGAGGATATATAGAGGACTTACAGTTGCCTTGGCAGGTTGTGTCCTTTTGTTATCTTTGAGTTTCCATTTAACAGTAACATAACTCATCAATAATTGATATGAGACAAACTGGTTTTAAATAATAATAACAATAATAATTACGACTTTATTTAAAGAGGCAACACAGTTGGGCAAGCCCAGTCTTCCCTGTGAGCCTCTATGACAAATGATTTGTACATGTTTTTAGTAGTATAATTTACGAAGCATGAATTCAAGCAATAGCAATAATACTCCTGAAATGAAAATAAACATTTGTATGTAACAAATATGAAACATTATTTACAATACAACAGAATAACAATGTACGTGACAATATTCACAGGCAAAAATATTAAAGGTGTGCCATATATTTTACTGGTAATATTATTGAAAAACAAACGGCATGAAATATTATAAGCTATCTTTGACATAATTTAAAACTTGAATTTCTTATCTTTTTCAGTTCATTAATAATTTAGAGACTGATGCTAAATACAAGGGATGGCCGAGTTCTACCAGGGATATGCTGAGACCCACTTACCCTGGTATGCTGAGACATGTTGCCAAAAATTTCTTCAATTTGGTAAGTTCCTAGATAACTTCATTGTGATTCCTCTGAGTAAATGCATGTGTCGTCCTCTGCTCTAGTTGGTGACTGATGTTAATGATTTTGAAAACAACAACAACAGCATTTATTTAGCTTCAAAATCACAATTAACATTGTCATTATCAAAACAGTTTGTATTGCAATAGTACATGTCTGTCTGTGTGTGTGTCTTAATATGCACCCCCTATCTATGTTGAAGGGGTATATTGATTTGATATTTGTCAAAGGTTGTTAAAGGAAGAAATTCAAGTGAATAAATTCAGATTCACATGCAATCATGTGCTGTAAATTGACATTATACCAGAGCAGAGATAGTTCCTCCTGATTGTTTGTTGAAGGCTGCTTGGTGAAGGTTTTCAAGTTAATCTATTGGACCATGTGATTATAATTTATTGTTAACTGATGTAATGTCAATTGGGTCTAAAATTGTATTAATGCTCAACTTATTACTTGATTGAAACTGGACAGACACTATGTTACTTTCTTTCAGTTGCAACTGTGTTTATATGTGTGTATTTAAGACCTCATGTTAATGTTTACAGATATTTATTGTTGACCCTGTGGAGAAGGACAGTCGTGAATTATTGAAGATGGCCGAGTCTTTCTATGTACATAGCGTACCAGTAAGGATAGGTATAGTGTTTGCTGTAAACTCGGACAAGGATGTTAGTGGTCTAGATGATCCAGCTGTGGCTCTAACCTACGCCTTTAATTATATCAAGAATGAAGATGGAGCACCAAAGGCTTTAACATTCATCACTGATGTACGTTATCATTTATTACTTAAATTTGGTTTAGTGCATGTATACAAAACCCTTGTCTGTGAAGTGCTGTAAAATCATAAGTATTCATGGGGGATTTAATTTTATTGATAACCTCAACCAAGAAATTAAATCCCCACGAATATTATAACTTCTGTAGTATTTAATTATTATTATAAGTGGATAATGTATCCTTGAAATTATGTCCCATAATTTTTTTATTAAATCACGAAATATTTTCCCATTGAAATTTAATGATTTTACAGTAATTGCTTTTGAAGAACCAGGCAAACCTCTTATAAGTAACAATAAAGTGATGTCATATCTTTGAAGATATGGTTTCATGGAAATCCTATATTTCTTGTATGTTTTTATTGTGCCCATCCCCCATATAGCATTGGTGCTGTCTGTCCATACATACGTTTTGCAAATCTTGTGTGTTGATCTCCATACAAACCGTTGGGCGGAATTTCTTCAAAGTTTCACAGATTAACAACCTTGATGTGTAGTTGACCGTAATAAGGACTGAATTTGTGGTGCAGCATTTTCACCAGATTAATGGCCCTTTTTACTTTTACTATATACTCCAATGGGGACACCCATGTTGATGGAAATTTCTACTTCCACTTTGAGCGCAAGATGTATTGGGTTTGATGCAAGGCATACCAAAGTCACTGAAACTGGTACTGGTATGTCTATCTTGCTTAATGGTCAGCATACTTTTGTTAGTTCTTGGTACCGACTGGTTTGCCAAATGTCAAAATATTGAGACTTGGTAGTATCAATAGGACTGAACTTTTGTTGACCAGTAAGATGTAATACAATAATGATAGCTTTCTTTGAAACTGAGTCATACCAAAGTTTTTATTTGTCCCCTACGGGTTTTCCGTCAGTTCATCTGCCATAGCTCAAATAATTTTCAATCTAGGTTTATGAAACTTGGTATGTCGATAGGGACCGATAAGGAGATTATGCTTGTCAAATTTGTTTTCATTCAGACAAAAATTGCGGTTATCATTGCAACAGAAGCATCGAAAACCTGAAAACCAGGAAGGGGACTTTTGTTTTGGTTGCAATTCCTAATTACTTGTTGTTTGTAACATTTATATATGTATATTTGTAGGTGTATGAGACTGCTGGTACAGATGATATCACTGTTGACATGGTTACCAGTGAATTCAAACAACAGTTTACTGATGAAGACATTGAAGCTGTATTCGGTGATAACTCAGAATATGATTTAGTCAAAAAGGTAATGGTAACTTAGTTAATTTGATTTGGTTCTTATTTGTGTTAAATGTTTCATTTAAACTTTTGAGTTGCCTGAACAGGCAACTTAATAGGTGTTACTTTTGTGGGCAGCGGCCTTTTTGCTTTTCCAGAGCATAATTTTGTCATCATAAGTTGAAATTACTTTAAATTTGGTATGCATGTTTCTTGCAGTGACTCTGAGTTCTTTGCACAGGAACCGTAACTCTACCTTGTTGGATTTTTTAATTATGTTTGTGCCATTTAATTTTCAACTGTCAATTCTCCTTCATAAATCCTGCTTATTACAGAGTTGCGGTGACTTCCTGTCTAGATCTGGTGTGAGAGATTTCCCACAAGTGTTGTTGAACGGTAAACCACTGGAGAAAAGTTTCCTGAATGAAGATAACTTTGAAGAAGGTGTGATAACAGAGATTATGCAAGCTACACCTGAAATACAACAAAATGTCTACCATGTAAGTTATTGTAGGTCCAGTGGTTAATCTTAGAATTGATTTGTAGGTCAGTGTTTCCACTGACATTTTTATTTGGGGGTACAAACAGAGATCTTCTTACAAATTTTGTACCCCCTGAGTAACAGACTGAGCTCTATTGCAAAGTTCATCAACAATGGGGGTGACAGCAAGCATTTTGGGGGTAAAACCCTCACTTGGGGGTAAAAACCCTCATTTGGGGGTGAAAAACCCTCATTTGGGTTGTTTTGGGAACACTGTAGGCACAATCATTTAAAAACATCTGACAGTTTGTGATACACTTTAAGTTTATCGATATATTGTAGTTGAAACAATCTTTGAAACTTTTGAAAAAGCCCTCCTGTAGAAATATTAAAAACAAATGTTGAATATAGAACAGTGTAACAAATGTTGAATATAGAACAGTGTAACACATGTTGAATATAGAACAGTGTAACAAATGTTGAATATAGAACAGTGTAACAAATGTTGAATATAGAACAGTGTAACACATGTTGAATATAGAACAGTGTAACAAATGTTGAATTTAGAACAGTGTAACACATGTTGAATGTAGAACAGTGTAACAAATGTTGAATATAGAACAGTGTAACACATGTTGAATATAGAACAGTGTAACAAATGTTGAATATAGAACAGTGTAACACATGTTGAATGTAGAACAGTGTAACACATGTTGAATATAGAACAGTGTAACACATGTTGAATGTAGAACAGTGTAACACATGTTGAATATAGAACAGTGTAACACATGTTGAATGTAGAACAGTGTAACATATGTTGAATGTAGAACAGTGTAACACATGTTGAATGTAGAACAGTGTAACACATGTTGAATATAGAACAGTGTAACACATGTTGAATGTAGAACAGTGTAACACATGTTGAATATAGAACAGTGTAACACATGTTGAATGTAGAACGGTGTAACACATGTTGAATATAGAACAGTGTAACACATGTTGAATGTAGAACGGTGTAACATATGTTGAATATAGAACAGTGTAACACATGTTGAATGTAGAACAGTGTAATAATGTTGAATATAGAACAGTGTAACACATGTTGAATATAGAACAGTGTAACAAATGTTGAATGTAGAACAGTGTAACACATGTTGAATATAGAACAGTGTAACACATGTTGAATGTAGATCAGTGTAACACATGTTGAATATAGAACAGTGTAACACATGTTGAATATAGAACAGTGTAACACATGTTGAATGTAGAACAGTGTAACACATGTTGAATATAGAACAGTGTAACAAATGTTGAATATAGAACAGTGTAACACATGTTGAATGTAGAACAGTGTTATAATGTTGAATATAGAACAGTGTAACACATGTTGAATGTAGAACAGTGTAACAAATGTTGAATATAGAACAGTGTTATATCTTGAAGGTCAAGGACATACTAAGGGTTTAAAGGTAAAATAGTTGCCTCAATTGATTTTTGTTTCAAAAATTGAGAGAAGCAAAACAAATTTGGCTGGGTTATTGGGCTGAATGTCATGACAATGCATTGTTCAATGTTTATTTTCTTCTCTATGTAAGTGCAAAAATTATTTGAGGTTTACATCCCAATTTCATCTAAGAAAAAGTCAAATTTAATAGGAAAAATAGCCATGGTTGCCATTGTAACAAAAACATAGAAAACCAGGTAGGGGACTTCTTACAGTATTGCTTGCAATCCCTAATTACTTGTTTGTCATGATGGTAATTAGGGCCCTGCAAATTTTTTGCAGGTGCCCTATAGTAATCACCCTGTCCGTCTGTCTGTCCGTCTGTCCGTCCGTCTGTCCGTCCACATTTTTCATGTTTTTTCTTAATAACTTGCAAACCATTAAAGGTATCGACTTCAAACTTTAAACATAAGGTCACAGCAACAATACACTATTGTATGCCAAGTTATGTTACTCCAGCTACAATATTGTAAGAATTATGGCCCTTTGTAAAATTACAATTTTCCTCATTTTTCATCTTTTTTTCTACATTACTTCAAAACCGTTACAGATATTCAAATGAAACTTGCTATACATATTGACAGTGACAATACGCACATGTGTAGCAAAGGGCAACAACTCTAGCTTTAATAAATTTTGGCTTTTGCCCCTTTTTCGACTTCAAAACTTTTAACATTGGCCATAGTTCAAAATGTTTTTTCTTAATAACTTGCAAACCGTTAAAGGTATCGACTTCAAACTTTAAACATAAGGTCACAGCAACAATACACTATTGTATGCCAAGTAATGTTACTCCAGCTACAATATTGTAAGAATTATGGCCCTTTGTAAAATTACAATTTTCCTCATTTTTCATCTTTTTTTCTACATTACTTCAAAACCGTTACAGATATTCAAATGAAACTTGCTATACATATTGACAGTGACAATACGCACATGTGTAGCAAAGGGCAACAACTCTAGCTTTAATAAATTTTGGCTTTTGCCCCTTTTTCGACTTCAAAACTTTTAACATTGGCCATAGTTCAAAATGTTTTTACTTAATAACTTGCAAACCGTTAAAGGTATCGACTTCAAACTTTAAACATAAGGTCACAGCAACAATACACTATTGTATGCCAAGTTATGTTACTCCAGCTACAATATTGTAAGAATTATGGCCCTTTGTAAAATTACAATTTTCCTCATTTTTCATCTTTTTTTCTACATTACTTCAAAATCGTTACAGATATTCAAATGAAACTTGCTATACATATTGACAGTGACAATACGCGCATGTGTAGCAAAGGGCAACAACTCTAGCTTTAATAAATTTTGGCTTGTGCCCCTTTTTTTGACTTCAAAACTTTAACATTGGCCATAGTTCAAAAACTTTTCAAGATATTCAAATGAAACTTGCAATACTTATTGACTATGATAACGACAGGGCCCTGATCACGACAGTGATGGTTCTTTGTATATATTATTGAATGTATTCTATGATCAGGACAAACTACATGATGGACATAATATACTGGAATGGTTGATGGAGAGAGAAAATGTCTTACCTCGACTTAACTCTAGAATACTGGCTGGTCCAACTAAAACGCTAGATCTCACAGAAAATATAGGTAAACATATTTATTTGTCAATTTTATAATGATCTCCTGAGGTGTCATGTTCATAAAAGTAAACATTTTTAGTGTAGGCCTACTTTCTTGCCAAAGTAATATTGTTCTTTAATAATATAAGGGGTTTCATTTGACACCTAAACTGGCCCTAAATATTGACCCCAGAAAATTCTAAAAATTCACATTTTCATTTTTTGACCCTCTGGATTTTGACGTGTTTTGACTTTATTGCATGTATGAGTAATAGCTTGGCTATTTTGACCCGAACCTGACCTTTATACAAGAATATATTACAAGGTTCTTGCTTTGAATATTTCAATTTCCACAAGCAAAAAGCGTGCTATATTGGTATTTCAGATTTGGGGTTTGTATTATATCTCAAGCGTATTTGTGATACTCCCTTATTATGAAAATATACAATCGGTGTTGTAAACGTAGGCAATATATCGCCTGTTAAATTATGCAAATCAATAGGTCAGGCTCGTGACAAATTAGCCAAGATATACCTTGTGGTATGTTTTATTTCAGAATCGGGCCTGTATGAGGATATTTCTACATTTGAAACATTGGTATCAAAGGATATGAGTGCTGTAGTAGCTAATGGTGTCAACTATCTTAACAAAAATGGTAAGTTTCTATAGCAACTGTCCCCTTGTTGAGAATTGTAAAGCTATGCTCTAGTTGTTCTTCTGGGAGACATTTGCTTAGTATCGTTGTGTTCAGTCTGAGAAATTATCACTTTTCCGGTCGTCCAGGACAAGTAATTGTTGATTCCCGCATGTAAATTTAATGTTGTCGGGCCAGTAACATTTGCAGTAATTATGCATAGAGTTTATAGGAAAATTTAATTGATTCAGGCAAGTAGTTTCAAATCCTATTTTCGCAAACTTCGTGATATAAAAATTTATCATCTCATAAAATATGTAACTTTGAAATCAAATGACTTGCAGAAAATGCTCCCTGCATAATGTTGCACCACAAATCCAAAATGGTGAAAAATAACGTTTGTAAAGCCTGTTGTGAAGAAAGCGCTTCGCTGAAACGACAGATTCCAGCCTGAGTAAAGAACTATGAAATACTACTTTTACATACTAGGTGGCATTGCAATCTTAAAATTTTTGATGATTATGCCCCCTGATTGTTGTTCTCCTTATATTACTGTGTGTTATGTTTGAATATTTACAGATGGTGAAGCCATGTTTGGTGTATCTTCCTGGGTAGTTGGAGACTTTAATACAAAACAAGGACGTTCTCTAGCTTACGCTGCCTTAAAAAGATTGGTTTGTAACTTTGAACTTATAACCACAATAACAAAATTGTGATGATTATTAATCATTTTTATTTAAGCTTTACAAAAACGCTTCTCTTTTTCGTATTTGACCGAGAAAGAGATAGTTGCATGGTCATTAAGTTTTATTCTTGCCGAATTTGCCAATAACCCCCTGCTTTGAGGGAAAAACAGAAAGTAAGTGTGAAACAAGGAATCTTTGCACCGTACCTCTTTCCAAGTAGACTCCTTCGTTCTTAAACATGCCCATAGTGTGTGTAAAAAGCACCGATACATTCAAGACAATCTTTTGTCGAAAGTGCAAACAACTCAGTCAAAGTGTCACACATAGGAGCATTATCAAAGCATTGAAAAATTCTATATTAAGCATGTTGCAGATTTTCAAATACCAAATGGATTTTCTTAAAAGCCTTCAACGAACTACATGTACTTCCATGGTGGAGTCATCTCTGCTTTGGCATGATTTCAACTGACATGTATGTCAAATGGATTATCTTGAAAGTTTTTGACAAATAAAATATCTGCCACAAACAGTAAAATGGGGGCCATCTCTGCTCTTGCATGTTGTCAACTGCATTCAACATCTTCATTACAGAAACATTCCAATGATTTGAGAGTGGCATTTATATCCAATGCTGCATCACCGTCAGACAATTCCATAGACATTAACAAGGCTGTGTATGTGGCTGCTAAAGTCTTACCTAATAATCTGGCCAAGAATTTTATTACCAAACTAGTGAAGGAAGATTATGTGGAAGAACTCATGTCCGGTAAACGATTACTCAAAGACCTGGAAGTTAATGTAAGTTGTGTAAATTAAATATTAGCAGTATGATCCTAATTGCAGAAAGTTTGATAGCAAATTTGTTTTGCTGATTTGTTTTTTTTATACGCCCGTTGAAAAACGGGACGTATTATGTGAACACCCTTGGCGGGCGGGCGGGCGGGCGTGCATGCGGGCGGGCGGGCGGCGGCGTCCAATATTTGTCTGTACTCTAACTCAAACAGTTTTTGTCCGATCGTCTTCAAACTTGCTGACAATGCTTATGGGTGTAATATCTAGGCCAAGTTTGATTATAGGCCAAATCGGTTCAGGCCTTCTTGGGTTATGGTCCTTCTTTTACCAAAAAAATGTGAAATTGGCCTTGTCTGTACTCTAACTCAAACAGTTTTCGTCCGATCGTCTTCAAACTTGCTGACAATGCTTATGGGTGTAATATCTAGGCCAAGTTCGATTATAGGCCAAATCGGTGCAGGCCTTCTTGGGTTATGGTCCTTCTTTTACCAAAAAAATGTGAAATTGGCCTTATCTGTACTCTAACTCAAACAGTTTTCATCCGATCGTCTTCAAACTTGCTGACAATGCTTATGGGTGTAATATCTAGGCCAAGTTCGATTATAGGCCAAATCGGTGCAGGCCTTCTTGGGTTATGGTCCTTCTTTTACCAAAAAAATGTGAAATTGGCCTTGTCTGTACTCTAACTCAAACAGTTTTCATCCGATCGTCTTCAAACTTGCTGACAATGGTTATGGGTGTAATATCTAGGCCAAGTTCGATTATAGGCCAAATCGGTGCAGGCCTTCTTGGGTTATGGTCCTTCTTTTACCAAAAAAATGTGAAATTGGCCTTGTCTGTACTCTAACTCGAACAGTTTTCATCCGATTGTCTTCAAACTTGCTGACAATGCTTATGGGTGTAATATCTAGGCCAAGTTCGATTATAGGCCAAATCGGTGCAGGCCTTCTTGGGTTATGGTCCTTCTTTTACCAAAAAAATGTGAAATTGGCCTTGTCTGTACTCTAACTCTAACAGTTTTCATCCCATCGTCTTCAAACTTGCTGACAATGCTAATGGGTGTAATATCTAGGCCAAGTTCGATTATAGGCCAACTCGGTGCAGGCCTTCTTTGGTTATGGTCCTTCTTTTACCAAAAAAATGTGAAATTGGCCTTGTTTGTACTCTTACTCAAACAGTTTTTGTCCGATCGTCTTCAAACTTGCTGACGATGCTCATGGGTGTAATATCTAGGCCAAGATAAGTTTCAAGATGATTGTTCAAAAATGTTTTGACATAATATGGGCTTTTATTTCATAATCAATATTTTTTTCACAAGCACAACCAAGACGGGCGTATTTTGTGACATTTTGGCATCTTGTTTGTGTATGAAAATGCCATAAGAGGTTTTTCGAGTTTTGAGAAAAATGGTAGTGATTTATCACCCTTGCTTGGTACTTAGCACAGTTAGTTTCACGTAACTGCTGTTTTTTCCAGTGTAATTGCAGAGAGTTTGATAGCAAATTTGTTTTGCTGATTTGTGTTTTTTTGTGTATGAAAATTCCATAAGAGGTTTTTCGAGTTTTGAAAAAAATGGTAGTGATTTATAACCCTTGCTTGGTACTTAGCACAGTTAGTTTCACGTAACTGCTGTTTTTTACAGTGTCAGGATTGTGTGACTGTGTTTGTCTCCATATGACTAAATACTGTAAAATCATTAATTTTCATGGGGGATTAAATTTCGTGGATTTCGTTGTTCACTTCAACCACAAACTTTAATCCCAACGAACATTGATTTTGACCCTTGTTTTGTTACCTAAAATGCAAAATCAACGAATTCAAGTGCCAACAATATTGTCTTTTTTACCAAAACCACGAAATTTTGTCCCAACGAAATTAAATGATTTTACAGTATGTAAAAAGTGTGTATATTATTGTTATGGGCCGGTGTCAGGATAACATGTCTGGGTAGTCTCCATACGACTGAATTATGTAAAATATTGTTACGGTTCAGAAGCTTATTCCAATAAAAGGAGTGTCATTGCAATATTGGTAATAAAAATAATAATTTCATATTTTTTTTCGATTACGTTATTAGCTAACCAATTTTTATTGAAATAAAGTTGACCATTGGAACTTGTACTAATATTTAAAAAAAAAAAAAAATTTTTTCGGGCCCACAAGGGTAACCCCATATTTAAATATTGATGTACTGCGTTTCAGGGTATGGATATGGATGCATACATGACTAGTTATAACAGCCAGACAGATGGGTACCTGAAAGTACAGAGACAGTTTGCTGAGAGAGTGTTAGAATTCATGGCTGGACAGAGAGGTGTGGTCACTAATGGACAGGTCAGTATCCATGGTTACTTAGTAGGTGACATTGTTTTATAATTGATGAATTTATGCAATAACTAAAAATGAAATAATTAAAAATAAATTAAAGTAATCCTATAATGCCTTACAGCAATAAAAAGGTTCTGTTAGTTAGATGGTTGGTTTGCAATCAATAAATCAAGAAAATTTGTATCTAAGATTCTCATACTTTACATTTTTCGATTTTGACATCCACGGTCACTTTGACTTTAAAAAAAAATAAATGGTTAATATTTTTGCATGTGGGCATACTGATGCCTCTTGATATCTAAATTATTTGTGAACTCAAAGCTGAGATATTTGTGTAAAGTCGAAAGCTTTGATAAGTATAAATGTTAAAGCCAAGATATGCAAATGAAGTAAGACCCTTGTATTATGTACACATGCTATATTACAGGTTCTTGGTCCACTAAATGAAGATGAAGAATTTCTACCAGAAGATGTGGACTTATTGGAACTATTTATCAAACAACAAAGTAGTAAAAAGATCAAATCCGTACTGAAGACAATGAAATATAGTGGACAGAAGTATGTCATTTAGTACCAGTATTAACAGATAAATTTTTAGCCTTACTTTACATAGACAAAATATTAAGTTCTTTTATTAGGCTGACTTTTCTGAGACAAAGGAGAACTTTTGTTATTCTTCCATTCATCGAAATTAGCACTTGCCAGAAGGCCATGGCGAGTGAGTTTTTGCTGATTTTCTGTTACAAGAAATATAGATGTGATACTGTAGCTCCTTCCAAATACATTTCTTCATTCTTAAATGTGACATGTGTACTATAGCGCAATATATGCTCAAGACTGCCTATGGTTCCCTTTCCAGTTCATCTATATTCGGGCTTCAAAAATGAGCAAGTGGCGGGACCCAGCTGAAGATTTGAACCAGAGACCTCTAGATCCTTGTTCATAAGCATTACCTACTTCACCATTATGCCACCCTACCAATTAAGATATTTCTTGCATTTGCATAGTTATAATGTACATTATAGGCCTTGTTGGACTTTTGAAATGTGTCATATCCTGATGCGTGACGTGTTTTACAAAGAGATGTTAATTTTAGTTCCAAAAATGGAGCAATTACAGGTTTTCTCTTCCAAAATTTTACAATATCAAGAAATTGCAATTATGTATATTTAGGGGCAGTGATTTATTGATGAAGATTGGTGGACTACTTTCTGCTGTGGGAACCAGTCATACGAGGAAGAAGATCAATTATGGTGGGGACCAGCACAGGTAGGACCAGTAAAACTACAGTGTAACCTCTGTAGAGCAACACCTTTGAAAGCTGCAAATATCGACCGTTGTTTATCTTCAGACTGAGATTAAATTATTAGCAGATTTAAGGCGTGGCCTTGGCCATGTGTTAAAATGCACAAGAAGGTATCGCGTGTGAGAAATTTCACCTAAAAATTTCATCCACTGTCAAGCTCAATTTTGTGTGTGTAACAAAATCAATAATGGCGACTAACAGTTGTCGTTGTATCGTTGCTTAAGACATTAGTAACTAATTAGCAACTACATCAGTTTACCTAACGTAGGCCTACTTGCGTCTCCGATTGCTTAGCGGCTAGTATGTTGGAAAAAATATTTTAGCTTGGCTGTAGGCCGATTATGTAGCGTGGCCAAATAAATTGTACCTATTTGCAACGTAATGTCTTTATAGCTTCAACATGACGTCATTTTGGATCCAACGTGACGTCATGTTTAAGTGGATAACGTAATGTGCGCCTGTTACGCTGTGGACCGATTATGCTTATTAGATGGCGGATTACATTGCTATTTTATTCTTTAGTACTAAAAATAAATCCGCAAAATAGGTAATGCCTTAGTTCATATCACAGTAAATAAGGTTTAGGGAAATTTAGTCAGTGTTGTTGTAGAGAGGTTGTTGCTGTACAGAGGGCCCCTCTGGAGAGTTTATACTGTGCATTAACAATCAGTCTAAATCTTGACTTTAATCCTACATTATCAAATGCTTTATTACCTAATTGGGTGCAAGCGCTGTCACCAAAAGTCTGCTTTCAGCCATGTGTATGTTTAGCTGACTCAATTAATTTATGCCACCCCTTTCTCCCTTTCCCATTCATACACTGTGTAGAAATGGATTGTGGTTCGTGTGCTTTCTTTATGAAGTTGTGTGGTAGCACGGTCCGGGCTCAGGACATTTGATTTCCAAAAGCATGTGTCCTACCTCTAGACCTCCACTCCCCACCAGTTATAGGTTAATAATATTATTACAGAAGGTTATTGTTGTTGTTATTTCAGTGTTGTAAAGATTCCCGGGAGTCCAGACAGCCCGGCATTCCAGATAGAGGCTATAGTAGATCCTGCATCTACTGCAGCACAGAAGTTATCACCTATACTGATTGTACTGAAGGAATTATACAATGTTGACATCAAAATCTTCATGAACTGTAAAGATAAACTTTCAGAGATGCCAATGAAAAGGTAAGGGGTCAGGGCCTCTGGGGTCACTGATATATACTGTAAAATCATTAATTTTTGTGGGGGATTAAATTTCGTGGATTTCTTGACCCATCTTCTACCACTAAATCAAATCTCATCAAACACCAATTTGACCCCTGGTATAAATTACCTGAAATGCAAAATTCATGAATAAATTTCCCACCGAAATGGTATTTTGTTAACCTAAACCACGAAATTTCATCCCATAGAAATTAAATGATCTTACTGTATTCGGGCCATTCTGCCATTGATGACACTGGTTTCCAAAGAGAAGAAATCCAATGAAATTGAAGCCTTCAACTCATATTTGACTATCAAGAATATGAGGTGTTAAGGATTTAAATTTGGGATCTCTCTTATCTTAAAAATCATGCCTAGCAAAACCTTATTTTGCCAATCAGCTTCCTGATGAGGCCTAAACATGGCAGACATATGAGTGCCACGATCGATCCACCTGGATTTGAACCTGCATCACCAGGTAAGACAGCAAGCACACTAACCACCCAGTTTAGGAGGTACCCAATTTGCCTATCTTACCTATAGACATCTGCCTGCTACCATGCAGTCTTGATAGAACCATTCAAATTAATTTGTTTGAACAGAAGGTTATAGTTTTTTCCTGAAAGTGACTCAACTGTAAACTTATTGTTGACATATCTTTAGGTGTCAACTTAACCAAAAACTCAAGTGGTATGTCCACCCTGATTAAGTTAAAAAAAAGTTAAGTTACCAATTTTCTAGGGCTCTTTTCAGCTGTTAGGCCGCTCAAGCACCCTTTGACATTTTAACTCCCCTGGTCATTGGGCTACATATGGAAACCTACACTCGTGTCTCCCTGGGGAGACTATTTTCCTACTGTGGTGTGGCAGCCAACATCGATCTGCGGTGCCCAGGAATAGACACTGCCCTCACAGGTACCATTTTACACCATGGTGGAGTGGAGCTGTGGGTCTTGCTCAGAGATTTTAACCAGTGGGGGATCGAACCCGGGACCTTTCGATCCCGAAGCGCGCGTCCTACCTCTAGGCCACCGCTCCCCATTATTATAATTATAAACTGTACCTCCATAACTAGAAATATTGTTTCTTACACAGATATTACCGTTATGTACTGGATGCTGAGCCACAATTTAAAGCTGATGGGAGTGCTATATCAGGACCTAGTGCCAAGTTTACAGACTTACCTAACAAGTCCTTGCTTACATTGGGTATGAACCCACCTGAGAGTTGGGTGGTCGAGGCAGTGAAAGCGCAGTATGATCTAGATAATGTCTTACTGGAGGAAGTAAAAGGAGGCGTGTCAGCACAGTTTGACCTTGAATACTTACTGCTTGAAGGTCAGTCACATGTTACAGAATTATATTGGTTTAGAAAAAAACTTACTTATAATGCCAACTATGAGACTGAGAATAACATCCTGAACTGTTCAATGGCACAATCAACAAAATCATATTTCCCTTTCCCTTCCCGATGATAAAATTTGTACTTTTTCAATAACCTCACTGCCATACTATTTTACTTTACATATACATACTGGAGCATACCAGTGACAGTATTAAGGCCCTATGACCATTGGTCAACCTTACATTACATATTATACATGTTTTACCGGTCATTGTTATGATGCTAGTTCTGGTCAACCTTACATTACATATTATACATGTTTTACCGGTCATTGTTATGATGCTAGTTCTGGTCAACCTTACATAACATATTATACATGTTTTACAGGTCATTGTTATGATGCTAGTTCTGGTCAACCTTACATTACATATTATACATGTTTTACAGGTCATTGTTATGATGCTAGTTCTGTTCTACCTTACATTACATATTATACATGTTTTACAGGTCATTGTTATGATGTCAGTTCTGGTCAACCTTACATTACATATTATACATGTGTTACAGGTCATTGTTATGATGTCAGTTCTGGTCAACCTTACATTACATATTATACATGTTTTACAGGTCATTGTTATGATGCTAGTTCTGGACAACCACCTAGAGGTCTACAGTTTGTACTCGGTACAAATTCATCAGACGTGGTTATGGACACCATTGTTATGGCAAACTTGGTAAATATATATGAAACAATACATTCTGATTCCCCAAGCCTGTTGCCTATGCCTTGTTTGGATTAATTTTCATTCAATTCAATTAAGGATGCATGGATAATGTATCTCGGAAAGCATGACAAAGTGCTTTCTTAGGAAGCTGACCCCAGCTCAAATTAAGTTTTACTTGTCTGTTTTTTCTATGATTTAATGATATGCACGGTGCTCACTTGTTACTATCAGTGGGTCAGCTTGGTAATGATATGTAGATGTTATTGATATTCCTTCCTTAAACATCTTAGCCTACCTATAGATGGTTGTTGTGTTATTTAATTTACAATGTCTAAATTGGACAATTATTTTACAGGGATATTTCCAACTGAAAGCTAACCCTGGTGCCTGGACATTGAAACTACGACAAGGCAGATCATCTGAGCTGTTTGATATATCCAGGTATGAGATAAATTTGAAACATAAAACTGTAAAAGTAAAGGACCAAGGTACTTACGGTAGTCGTAAACTTACGTTCAAGTTTGAATCCTTTATAATTATCTAACTGCTACAAATTCTGGTATAGCGAAAGGTAAAATTTACCATTAAAGTCAATTCAGTTAATGATTTCAAACAATATAGTTCCCACATTTGTAGATGTTAATGCACTATAAGGAATTTCAATTAGAGTGTAAGCTTTAGATTTTTGTAAGTTCTTTGATGAAACAGTACCCTCGTTACAGTTGAACATGTCTGTTCAACAGTCTGTACATATACCCCTGGATCATTAAGTTCTAATTTGACTGTTACACGCAGCGCCAATGACTAGAGAAAAGTTGACCAGTAATTTGAGAAAAATTGACCAGTAATTAGAGAAAAGTTGACCATTTTTTAGATAAAAAATTGACCAATAATTAGAGAAAAAAATATGTTTTTTAGAAAAAAAATTGAACAATAATTATAGAGAAAAGTTGACCAGTTATGAGAGAAAAGTTTACCGGTAATTAGAGAAAAGTTGACTAGTAATTAGAGAAAAGTTTACCAGTAATTAGAGAAAAGTTGACTAGTAATTAGAGAAAAGTTTACCGGTAATTAGAGAAAAGTTGACTAGTAATTAGAGAAAAGTTGACCAGTAATTAGAGAAAAGTTGACCAGTAATTAGAGAAAAGTTGACCAGTAATTAGAGAAAAGTTGACCAGTAATTAGAGAAAAGTTGACTAGTAATTAGAAAAAATTTACCAGTAATTAGAGAAAAGTTGACTAGTAATTAGAGAAAAGTTGACTAGTAATTAGAGAAATTTTACCAGTAATTAAAAGATGAATGACCAGTTTATCCTGTAATTCTGGTATGTAATTTATTATTAAATGTCCTGGCTCCTGTTGATCATACAATGTCACCTACAAACACTGGTGTCCTGTAAATGTCAGTTATTCTATGCTAGAAAAATCACAAGAGGTCTCCATGAAAATTTCATATTTGCGTTCCTATATATTGATACTTAAATAATAATAATGATAATAATAACATTATTTTAGATGAAATGCCCATTAAGCTAAAGGCTTATCTTCCATGGGGTCATCTAACAAAACATCAATTACAAGAAATATTACACACAACCATACGAAAGCAACATTTAAATGGCAGACAATACAAATATCTCTGATAGTATATTTTGATGCGTTATATTTTCAGTCATGAGAATACGGACACACCTGATGGTCACCAGGATGTTATAGTCACCATTAACGACTTGAAATCTAAATCTATAAGGGTGAAGGTATGCACATTTATCATGCTTGTTCAGTGGCACTAAATTATTAGACTGGGAATGCAGTGGGCTTTAAGGTAGCAGTCTGGTAAGGTATACACAGTCTATGAAATCAGGCCCCAATCTCCCGAAGCATCTCAATTTGAGCTAAATCTCACCTCAATTATTGTTATTTATCTTTGAGGTAGATAACATGAGAGGTTGGACTTACCATTAGTATCACTAAACTTATGATTTATCTTTAATTTAGACTCTGATTTTAGCATAATCTCAATTTGAGTTGAGATTTCTACTTGAATGGTTTCTGGGGATTGGTGCCTAGTTTTTGTATTTTGGGCCAGTCGCCTTTATTTTAGAAAATAAAGAAACTTGAAACTTGGTGAATTGGCTGCTTTATAAAACTGTTGAAAAATAGTGTTTAAATCTGAATGACAATGTACAGACATTTATACTATATTGTTTCAAGCTTCACTGTTTATGTTTTCCATCCATTTTTACTGTTACTATGTAAGTGTTTCATCCATGTTAATAATGTCATTTGAACCCGTCGTTAAAGACTTCTGCTGAATTTAATAATCTAATTTGTGTATATACACCATGTATACTTGTCATAAAATCAAATTTGTAACATATATTACATCAACAACTACTTTCCCCACCCGTTTATAAACAATTATTATAATCTACATTACTTTTAACATAAAATGTTGTTGTTTTCTTGAAATATGTTCTCTCCTGTTGAAAATTCTTATTACATGTCACACCGCCATTATCCATGTATATCATTTCTGTATATATTTAATGCACTTGTCATTACTATGTAATCTGTGCTGAAAATAAAGGATATGTTCTGTTCTGTTCTGTTCTGTTTATGATCTGATGATTGTACATATATTTATGTTATGTCATTTATATTTATAGGTGAGTAAGAAGGCAGGTATGGAGAATGAAAAGTTACTGTATGAAAACAAGGAGGAAGAAAGTGGTATATGGGATACTATATCTAGGTACGATCTTAATGCAATATCTCATAGTTAGTGTTTGTAGAAAATTCACTTATTACTCAAAATTTTGACCTATTGGTCTTCTTCAGGAGCTATTTAACACATTGAAATCGGTCTACATCCGTAAGTATATAGATTGTCTTTGCTGTATTCCCTTTTAGGGATATATCATCACTAGTATATTTAGTTCAGGGCTTTTTGTGGCTCTTTTGGGAATCCACCTAGCCTTGAATAGGAAATATTATTGAAGTGGAACCTTAAATGTTTGGCATTGTAAAGTGGGATTCTATCATGATTGTGAATTTTAGAAAAAGTATTATTAATTGATTTCTTTTTGCTGTAATTAAGTTCACATCAAAAAATGCAAACTTCACCGTCTTACAATTGGGGAAAATTGACAGTCTTGTATTGGTACTAAGGTCCTTTAATTTGCATTTGGAATGGGCCCATATTCAAGACCTTAAGAAAGTACACGATATCTCTCAAAAGTTTGTTTGATTTGAGATAAATTGCCTTTGCCAAGTATATAACGTACAGTTATAGATTTACCCTAATGGTGGCTTCATTTTGTCAAGTAAAATCTTGATATTTTAGAATGTCATCAGCAATAACTGGTTTAATGGTTTGTTTAGGTAACGAGGTGTACATATAATATCACACATAGACTGTTATATGTTACAGTTCATTTTCTGGTGGAGACAAGACTGCAGAAGATAAAGATGAAACATTGAATATATTCTCTGTAGCATCGGGACATCTGTACGAAAGATTACTCAGGTACGTTAGTACTCATTACTCATTGTTCTCTCAGTATTATCCTTCATTGTCAACCTTGGCCTAATCTCCCGAAACATTTCAAGTAGAAATCTCATCTCAAACTTAGTTTTAATTTCTGATACTATAAAATCATTAATTTTCGTGTGGGATTAAATTTCGTGGATTTTGTGGTTCACCTCAACCACAAACTTTAATCCCAACAAACATTAATTTTGACCCTTGTTTTATTACCTGAAATACAAAATCCACAAATACAAGTTCCAACGAAATTGTCTTTTACCAAAGCCACGAAATTTCGTCCCAATGAAATTTAATGATTTTACAGTAAATCTGAAGTTCAAACTCAGTAAATTAACCTCGTATTGTTTGTCTTTACAAAACTATCCTATAACACTTGTAAGAGGACACTTTTGATCAAAACCTAGTACTGTTTCTATTACATAATTATATTCATGCGTCAAGGTCAAGATCAGGTCAAATTGTCCAAGCTTTAGCTTTGGGAATACACAATTTATATGACTTGTTGTGTATATTTTTTCTAGGATAATGATGATGAGTGTATTAAAACATACAGAATCCAAAGTGAAGTTTTGGTTCTTAAAAAATTATTTATCACCCACATTTAAGGTAAGTAATGCTCAATTGTTGCCACACGTTTTTCATGATCATTCATTTTCTGGAATATTTTTCTGTGTTTCCTACTCAAATAGAGATGAACTGGTAGGAAACCGAGAAGCAGTCTCGCATGTAGTGGTGCTAACACAATGCAAAGAATTAAGGAGTTGTTTCAGAAAGAGCGAGGATGTTACATCCGGATTCCAATGCTTCTTGCCACTGTCTCTTCCATCAAAGTCTTGAGTTTCTATTGGCCATTACATAATTGCAGGGAAAAAAAGAAGACTTGATCATTATGATACTATTTGCAAATCTCATTTTCAAGCATGGTTATAAGGTGGGTGAATATATATGGGAAGAAGGAGCCATATTAACAAAATCTGAAACATTGAAGTTTAAATCTTTGTAGTATTTTTTTCAAATAAAAGTTTTAGGCGACAACATGTTCTTGTGTCATTTATACACTTGGCAACTTTTCTGATTGGTTGCTTTTCAAACCCAAATCACTTCAATTGTGACCGATGAAAAAAGTGGCTGAGTGTATAATTATCTACTTTAAAGTTTGATGTCTATAATTGTATTCTGTTACATGTTATATTTTCTTTACAGGATTTTATTCCACATTATGCAAAGGAATATGGTTTTGAGTATGAGTTTGTAGAATATAAATGGCCAAGATGGCTAAATCAACAGACAGAAAAACAAAGAATTATATGGGGTTATAAGATATTATTCTTAGATGTTTTGTTTCCATTGGATGTGAAGAAATTTATATTTGTGGACGCTGATCAGGTACATGATTTTTATTTTATTTAATTATACTATTGTTGTCAACACATTTTAGCCAGGAATTACATTAGGGTTGAAAATTAAGTGTAATTTTTGATAATTTTGTAATGTATATTGAAATTTCTCATTTTAAAGGAAATTATTACTCTTAAGTTCAAGATCAATCATTATAAAAAATTTGACATCAATGACAATTCTCTTCCGAATGTTAATTTAGGAATTGCCACTTCCTTGGGGAAGGTTAAATAAGTCACGAGTTAGGTTACAGCTAGGAAAACTGATTGGAAGACTATGTTGCTATATGTAACTGTAATGCAATATTCATTTGGCAATAAATAGCGCTTTTTAGGTCCCTACCGGTTTCCAACCGGAGGGGACTATAGGTTTGCCCTCTGTCCATCAAGAAAATCTGGACCCTGCCTTAACTCAAACAGTTTTCAAGCTAGGTTTATGAAACATGGTATGTATAGAGTGACTTATGACGAGATTATGCCCGTCTAATTATTTTTTGATTCAAATAAAGATTGGGGTTACCATGGCTAATGAAACATTGACAACCTGGAAACCAGGTTTAGAACTTACGTATTGCTTACAATTCCCAATTACTTGTTTTAAATAAACATACAAATGACCTTGTATTTGAAAGAGTGTAAGCCGGCAATATTTTGCTGTTTAAACTTGAGTATGACCTTGACCTTGTATTTGACAGATTGTAAGAACAGATTTACAAGAGTTACATGACCTTGACCTTGGTGGAGCACCCTACGGATACACACCATTCTGTAGTGATAGAACAGAAATGGATGGATTCAGGTAAATATATAATTATATCTCTTTTAACTTCTTACACATGGATTGTGTTTTATCTCATAAAAAACTTGATATTCCATGTTATAACAGAACAAGGTTCATCAACACATGTGATAAGAAATACATGACATCACCAGATTTGATGCAAAAACTTAATATTGTCGGCTTAAAATTGTTATACATGTCTAACATTGTTTTGACTCAGAAATCATAGCAATGTGATAAAAAGACACCTTCATTTGTAGTCTTTTCGATCCATATATCTTTAACTTGTCATGAAAACAAATTATTATGCTTGCCAAAGCCTCACTTAATAAACTTTGTTTTCCAGACTCTTTGAAGAAATATTGATCTCCTAAAACAACTCTTAACAGATCCTATATTTACAATCAGAAATCATGTTTAGTTGTATACACTCAAGTTAAAATTGGTCACAGCTGTTTATTGGATACAGGTAAAACATGGGAAAGATTAAACGCAAAGAAAGATGCACAAAATCATGAACATAGTACGAAAGAATATTGCTTGATTCTCCCATCAAAAGTAGAAGTTTCATTTAACCCAGCACTTTGTGTCCAACTTTCAAAAGAGGCTAAAAGGACTCTAATTCAAGCCTCATTTGTTGGTATTTTCCTTTGTTTGATCACTTACTTGATGTTATAAAACCGTGGACAGATTACCACGCAGACTGTTAATAAACAAACCTAATCAGTTCCATCATTGAACACCATATTTTACTTCACAATTTTTTAATTCACAGATTTTGGAAGTCAGGATATTGGGCAAGTCATTTAGCTGGAAGAAGATACCATATTAGGTAAATAGGAACCTTTTTAACAATCCTCCATACTTCTTTCCAGAATATTTTTGACAACCCTAAATATTTTCCCCGTAAGTTATATGCCAACCCTTAACTTTTTTCATCCACCTCAAACCAGAGTTCTTGTGTAACATTTTGAATGGCCCTCAAAAAAATTTCAATAATCGTTTTAATGAAATTGATAAGCATTTTTTGTATCTTACAAAAAAGATTTCTGTAACTTTTTGATTGACACACAAACATTAGACTCTAATCTGTATTATTTCAGTGCCTTGTATGTGGTAGATCTGAAACGTTTCCGTCAGATAGCCGCCGGGGATCGTCTTCGGGGTCAATATCAAGGGTTAAGTCAGGACCCTAATAGTTTATCTAATCTAGATCAGGATTTACCTAACAATATGATTCATCAAGTAGCTATCAAGTCACTACCTCAGGCATGGTTGTGGTGTGAGACATGGTGCAGTGATGAATCAAAAACATATGCTAAAACTATAGATATGGTAAGTTTAACATACAATACACTAGGGGTGTAACGGTACGCTCACCTCACGATATGATACGTACCGTCAATTTTTCAAACGGTTCTGTATATTTTGGTATGATAAACTATTCTCTAACAGCAGCTTAAATACTTAAATTTTTAAGTGACAATGAATTTGTTGCTTCTATAACAGCAATTATTATGTGCCTATCAACTATTTTAAATGTATTGGACAATATGAAGCATATCTTATTACAATTAAAACGAGCGATACATAGTATTATACATAATCAGAAGGCTGACAAATATTTTTGTTGTCTGAATATTATTTTGCTCGTAAAAAGCTTATACCAAACCATACCGAAATTTAGAAGTCGGGAACCGTGTGGGACTTAAGTCTAAGGTGGTGTGTACCGTGGTATACCGTTACAGCCCTACAATACACAAGTTTCACAATTAATTACTGGTGTGGTTTGTTTTTACAATATCTGGACTATCCAATGAACTTTTTCAATTAAAAGATAATTAGTCTATTGAAATGAATGTTTCATCTGGGGTCAAATTGGCCCATTTTTAACTGCCTATTTTTATTACATAAATATTATCATCTTCGATATGAGAACAAATCACGGAACAATGTTCTCCAAAGTGTAACGTCCCCAGGTTTTGGGTATGGTGTTCTGTTGTTGTCTAAAATTTGTTACTTCTGCTTTTGTTTACACTCAGTAACTACCGTTATGTTGATTTTAAAGGTCCACCTTTCTTGAACTTCAAAATCAATATTTTAAAACACGCTTTTACAGCTTCATTTCGGTCAACACGACAAGTTCTGATTTTCATGAAAATAGGCTCATAAGAAGCGCTTTATGTTGCAGATTTCAAATATGTATCAGTCTTATAAGGTCCTAAGTAGTAGTTACGACCTTCTCATTCTAAGCCAGCGACATGTACCTTTGTCATTGTCTAAATATTGAATTTTTCATCTTCTGCATATTTGTATTTTACATTAAATTTACAGTGTAATAATCCAATGACGAAGGAACCTAAGTTGAAAGCAGCAATGCGTATAGCACCGGAATGGAAGTTATATGATTATGAAATAAAAGTATTCTGGGATCGTATATACGGTACCAATACACAATCACAAATAGAATATGAGCCACCACAACTAAATCCAGATAAAAAAGGTAAGTAGGTTTATTATCCCCCCCCCCCCCAATCATTCATGTTGGTCGGTTGTCGGTATACCAAATGGTTTCTGTTCAATAACTCAAGAAGTTGAATGCTTTGCCCTAGGATCGACAAACTTTGCATGAAGGTTGTAAAGCAACAGTAGATGACCCCTATTGATTTTGAGATTAGTAGATCAAACATCAAGGTCATGGTGGCCAGTACCATTTCTGATTATTGGGCTGCCATGGGGGCATACATGTTTTACAATCATACCTTATTTTAGTAAGACGAAAGCATGCAATCATCCTCTATTTCTTGTGCCCCACTCCCTTCAAGAACTTTTACTTTGCACATGTCAGTAGGTTGTCTATCTAATGATTTGCAACCAATAACTAAAAATCCCCAAGCCATTTGGTAAATCTTGATGACTAAATTTTACCGCCCATTTTCAAAAAAATTCTGAACTATACTTTGTTTGTCAAATATGTATGAGTCTTATAAGGTCGTAAGGGTTAGTCAAGTGTCGAACAAAAATGTGTTTGTTGTTTTTAATGGAATTTACTTTATATTTGCAGAATCCTGGAGAGACAGAACAGATTTATAACAATGTGTCACCATAGCAACCAAATAATTCTTACATATGTCATTCTCAGAGACTTACATTTAATTCCATATATTGTTGACATTTGCTATGTATATACATGTATAATTATGCATGTGTTTGTCTGATGCGAAGATGAGTATTGTACATTATACATTTTGTATATCGGTGATATTTAAACTTTTTTGTTTTCTTAATGTTTTTGATTTTGTTTCTTAATTGCTCACACTGACTTTTCATATTCTATTAAGGTGTTTCACCAAAGCACTTGCAGAAAGGTACTATCAAGTACAAGAAAGCAAAGCGTCCAGTACTCACAGGCAGTATCAATTTCTGCTGCCCTGTATTCATATATTACAGTAATTTGATATTAGCTTCTTTGGAATTATTAATGTCTGTCATTTATTTAATATTTTGTCAATATTCATTTGGTTAAGTTTAAATATTGTCCTATTTTTGGTGCTGGGAACCAACGTCTTACTGATTGCGGGATGAGTACTGAGTTCAAATACGATTTTCTTGTTACAGACTTTTGTGTTATAAAATGTTTGTATTTCAAGGGAGTGCCTCTCTATATAGAATTGGCATTGTACATGTATTTGACAAGTTTTCAACATGATTTGAACTTATACTGATAATTTTGAAATCAAAAAACCATCTCAACCTCGTAAAAAAAACATAATACACCGATAGTGTTGTGACATCATAAAATTATCATGGCATCGCATTGTAGTCACATATACTCCATTAAATGACTTTCTGGAATTGATTGGTATCGGTACTTTATTAGGCCTAAAATATGTTTCATTTCAAAATGTATTATTCACTAAATAAATGTTTGCAAGACTACAAAGTGACCATTCTCAGGATGACAATACAATTAAATTTTTGCTTATAATAGCATGTGGAGATCAAAATACTACAAAAGACCCGAGTTGATGCTTAATTATAGATAGTTATAGATTATAACTAAGCACAAAATGTAAGAAGCAAAATTCAATGATTTGAACCGTACAATAAGACAGTGACAGATGATTTCAACAAAAGTTAACTTGATTTAGTTATCATTTCATATTCTGCAATATGAACATCAACTCTGGTCTTTTATAGTATTTTGATCTCCACTTGCTATTATAAGATATATGATTATTTACTCATTAGAATGTCTTTTCAGACTGCGTAATGTCCATTAAGTTTTGTTATATTGTGTTGTACATATGTGGTATTCAGACATTAGAACCAGAACTAACACATCTAATGTGTCTCAATTCATAATCATACATAAAAGCCAAACTTGTGTAAGATATACATAACTGAACTTTTAAGCTGAATGCAGTACTAGTGAAAATCTCTGTGAACATGTAGTGATTGTCGTCTAGTGATTGCCTATTTAGTATTTGTGGAATTATGACGTTCTAAATACATATAATACATATTGTTTGTGGATTGACTTCTTATTGTGTCTGCTTTATGATTCTTGCATAATGTTAAATGTCTATTCTACTGTGGTATGATACAGTGGAACTGCTCACAACTTTACACTAAATAGACCAAATAAAATATTCTATTTCAACAGGTGTTAAGGGGTTCAGATGAACAGAGATATATATACTGAGAGTATAGAAGTGTACCCATATTTCTGTATCCTAGATATGGAATCAGTTAGCTGTGTGAGAGTATGAACAGTAATGTTGGAACAGAAAGGCTCCTATCAATTTATTATTATTAGTACCTGTCTTCCGAATGTAGCCAATTAATATAATGTTATACTGTAGAAGATTTGATGCTAAACTTGATATCAAATTGCAATATGTCATTAATTTAATGCATTAATGTTGATCATTATCATCGGTTTGGAGTATTTCTGATAGCATTCTAAATTATACACTTGAAGTGTTGTACATAAATGTACTGTTCATGAGTCTGGTGTTCATGGATTATTGGAATATATTGCATGTTTGTGTATGTTTAGTTGGTACCTACTCGGGTTAATCTGTAAAATCCTCTTACAGAAAAACCTGGTTTATTAGTTGGGCGAATTCTGGGGGTCAATGAATGTTATACTCAGAAAAACAAATTATTTACATATTGTTTTCTGAAACTATACAGGAATATTAATCAACAGACATATGGATGTTTGCACCTTTGACCTTGTCTTTGGTTGAACCAAGTCCCAGCAGAGTTATGGCATTGTATGTATATGTGGACCTGGCTCCGATCTCCCAAAACATCTCAATCTGAGCAGGATCTCATCTCAAATATTGACATGCGACTTAATGTTAATTTCCATCATGTGAGGCTGAACTCATAAATTTAGCATCACTAAACAGAAAGGAGATTCTAAGTTTATTACTGTAAGTGAAATTTCAAAAACTGGAAATATCAAATTTCTTCTTAAGATGCTTCAAGAGATTAGGGCCAGGACTTACTACTACATTATGTTTGTCTATCTGGGGAATCATGATGTGTAATGGTTTTGTGTAAATGTATAAACTTGAAAATCTGCTTAATGTATTTGTTGTTTGTTCACTGAATAAAATTCAGCTTTAAATTTACATTGATATTTCATATACTGAGTTCCAAAAGTTCTGCATCTAAATTCAAAATTCATTTTTTTTGGAAAAGTTAACTTAAAAGAACTTTTTAGGAACACTGTCCATTTGCGTACCCTCAGTGTTAATATTGAACCTATTTCCGTTGGATTTCGTCACGCTTGAATGATCACACCATCACAAATGGTAAAAACGTCTATTCAAGCACGCATAATTTGGGTTCTTCATTTTTTACTTTAATTTCACTTCCAATTTACTTGCATCGTATCTGTGTTACGAAAAAACACAATAAGTTAGTCAAATCAGTTAGAAATGTACGCTTAATTTGATTGCAAAAATGTATAATTGTGAACGACTCGTGTATATAAGACGCTAGAAGCTGGTGGGTTCACTAAAAATACATTGTGTCGAATTAAATTGACATGTCTCTATCATAATAAGACTGTTTTATCATCTCCATCCGAAAAAAACTGTATATGACGTACCACGTGACAACAGGTCAAGGGTCAATGCCGCTGACATAGACAGGTAATGCTGCTCTATTTTTGCACCAAGAACAACGGCATTGTTGTAGCTTAATTGTAGACCAACCGACATTAAAATTATGGGAAACTTGCTTTATTGTTGCGTTCTTTATGTCAAAGCGGATGTTTCTTAAAATCTGGCGTGTTGTACAGACTCTATTGCAACATCATTAATTGTATGTGGTCAAAGAGAGATAATTTTCGGTATTTATTACCTCCCTTTCACTACAAAACAGTAGTTTATCGTTGTGTGTACTTTGGAATCGTTGGGTGGTGTCACATGTGGTTTTATTATGGTTCGATACATATCTTCAAATCGATAACTGACGTGGATTTATATCAAGTACACATCGCTCTACACCTACGCATTTGAATTATCATAAATAAGTTGGAGATTCTAGTAAAAAAGACACATCATATATTGGATGCGGAACTTTTGGAACTCAGTATATTTGGTTTGAGTGATGTTAATGTAGCCGGGTGTATAGGATTTAATAACTAATAGGGGAGAAACTTGTGTAAGCAGACGGATAACTCAGTCGGTAGAGCATTCGCCCTGTAAGCGAAGGGTCCCGGGTTCGAGCCCCGGTCTGGTTGCATATTTTTCTGCTCCTGTCACATTAAAATTACACCGAAGAGGTTGAGTTTATGTTGAATGTTGTTTAAAACATCACCCTCAGTGGTGGAATAAGGGTTAAGGGTCGTTCCAAATAATAATTACACAGATATGTCATTTGATGATTTAGGTATTCTAAAATTTTATGTACTATATTAAGTGTGCTAGCAACTATCTATTTATATTCAATTAATGTTGAACACCCCATATAGGGGAATATATACATTTGTGATGTCAAACATACTGTTATTGTCTGTATTACTACATGTACTTATCATTAGTGTATAGGTTGGCCATTTTGACCTGAGCCTGACCTTTATGCAAGAATATATTATAAGGTTCTTGCTTTGAATATATCAATTTCTGTTGCAAATCGTGCAATAACGGTATTTCAGATTTGTGTTTGTATTACATCTCGGGCGTCTTCGTGATTCTTCCCGATTATGAAAACATACATTGTTTTTGTAAGCGTAGACAATTTAACGACTGTTAAATAATGCTAATCAATAGGTCAGACTTGTGTCAAATTAGCCAAGCTATGCATGTAATTGTCATTATTGTACGGAAGTTGTATATTGTTAAATGATGAATGGATGACATGTGGCTACTCACACAGTATTGATGCGTAAATGTGTTTGTGTATGTGCTTACGTGATACATTTGACATGTGTACATGATACATTAGTGTGCGTTAGTGGTACGGACCATGAGGTATATTTATTAACACTTGTGGAACCTTATTCACCAACAAATTTCAGACAGAATCTCAGACTTTAGATTTACTAACATCGTGATTTTTAAACCAACAGTTCAAATTTTTGCACTTGTGCAAATTTGTACTAAAATCTATCTTTTTATTATAGAAAAAGAACATTTGATATTTTGAAGAACATTTAAGATTTTGTTGGAAGAACAATCCTCCCTCCTTTGATGTTTTGAAGAATACTTAATTTTTGAATCACTTTTGAATATTTATTCTATATTTTATAGAGCATTTGATATTTGAAGAACACTTATTTGTATTAACTATTGACCATTTGAAGAACACTTGAAATTCTCTGCAATATTTCAAAGAATTTTTGTAGTATGGGACTCTGTCTGAAATTATTGAGGAATAAGACCCATGTATAATATGTCACCATGCCTGTAAATCTACATAAGGAGCAGTACATGAATGAAATAAAACAATTAAAACACTCATCAGGTTGCAGTTATTTATTTTACAAAATGCTGTAATAATAATATATAGTAATAAAGACTTTATTAAATGAGGCAACACAGTTGGCAAAGCCAGTCTTGTGAGCATGTGAGCCTCAATAACTATATGTACATACAATTTGCAACATTTACAACATTTTCATTGAATATAGCACTTACAGAAATATATTTACATTAAATTTAACAGCCCGTGAAGTTGATCTATAAAACAAAGAAAATAAAGATCACAATGACACATTCAAGTATTTTACATGTTCATTATCATTAATGCATAAGTAAGTTCAAGGTCAGATTTCATGATAGTTGACTGCATGTTGTTTGTCATCCTGAATTGGTTTGTTCACACAACAGAGGTCACAATTTTACCTTCTCTTTAAAAAACTTGTTCACACTGTTAGTCTTCATAAAAAGAAATTGACAGTGCCCTCACATTCAAGTTGTCTCTGTGTTGCATTAGAAGAAGAACTCTTATGGGGTGGTTAATAATGTCTAGTTTATGGTTTTGGGACTTAACAGAGTTATTTCCCTTTGGTTTAACCAAACTTGTGTGAGTGTGCTATGCGTTAACACATTGTTATGATCAAAATTGAAACCAAATGGTTATCACGGGTGTTATGATAAATTGTAGATTCATTACGAAGAAGACAATAAGGTGTGGTGCGGAGAGCACAATATTCACAGTGTTTGATATTGCCTTATAGATAGATTTATTTCTACATGTAATAAGTTAAGTTATCTATTTGCTATAATGCCTAATTAACATGACCAAATATATTGCAATAAACAACCATACACGCAATAATAAAGTAATAGCAATCAGCAGTACAAGTAAAGGGTGGCACCCATTCATGCCGTTCTTATATAATTTCCATTTCGGTCCTTTGACATATAATTTAGTGAAATAATTATAAGACATGTAAATATATCGAAAAATAAAAACAATTTATAATGTATGAGATGTTAACAAGTCAATAAAAATATTATGTAATTATCCCCTGTGCGTAAAATAATCCAAACATTAATGAAAAAAGAACCTGCTGCCAACAATTAAAATAACACAAAACTTAACCAAGGAATTTTCGAAGTTCCATAAGGGGCAATAACTCATGCAAAATGCAGATCAGAGTTATGAGTCTCGCTTGACATAGTTATGTATTGATGGTGAACAAGTGTTAAAAGTTTCAAAGCAATAACTCAGATAGTTTAGGAGAAAAATGGACTTAAACATAAAACTTAACCAAGGCATTTTTTTCTAAGTCCAACAAGGGGCAATAATTCTTACGAAATGCTGATCATAGTTATGGGTCTTGCTTAACAGGCTCAGGTATTGATGGTGAACAAGTGTTGCAAGTTTCAAAGCAATAGCTTAGAGAGTTTTTGAAAAAAAATACCTAAACACAAAACTTAACCATGCAACACCGACAATGACGACGATCAAGTGATGACAATAACTCTTTTTTTCAAAAATCGGATGAGCTAAAAATGCCTCGCTTCAATGTATGCACTTCCAGTGACCCTGTGCAAAGTATTCGAAAGTGTCACAAAATCAAGCAGAAACGTCCAACGTAACGTCTAGCCTCTGATTCACAACAGACCGTACCTTTCTGTGATCATCTGCAGCAGTACCACTGGCAGTCTTGAATTGTTAGTACTGTTCATAAATTGCAACGTTCTTAACAGGCAGTAATTATAAATACTACTGTTTGAAGTCTTGATTTATCCAGCCAAAAGTCAAAACCTAGCCATATTCCAATGATTTAATTACACTTGACGGGTTATTCTAATACGGTGACAAATAAATAAACACAACGGTCGAACAATTTAAATTATGTCATAAAATGACCAAAATGATGTTATACTGCCCTTCGCAAATGCATGAAATGTTTCATGAAGTAATTTTAGGTCGTAGTTAATTGGTAGCTGTTTGGAAGTGTTGGATTTTTAAAACGTGAGGCCAAATTTGCCCTGGGTAGCCATTACTGACGTTACTATAGCAGCAGTGCCATTTCGTACGACACACATTCATGCAATCGATTCATGACTAACAATTTAATGCGCCCAAAGTCAGTACATTTTAAATAATGGAGATGTATTGCAAACATGCGTGGAACAAGAGGGATGATGAATTGTCGTTACGAACTACATGTATGTCGAGACCATACTGTCAGCGCTCAGCAGACGTTCGAGACCCATTTCGAGGAAAAAATACATGAAGCTACACGGACATTGCCTGAACAAAAATATACAGCTGGTCTATCACTTCCTGCGAAAATAGCTGGTCGGTGCGCACTTAAAAAGATGCTATCGCTTGTACCGCCCATGGATAAGTATTATTTCACTCACGCGATTCATGCAATGTAGTAATAGCACGTGACTTTGGGCTACATGTCCAAGACAAACTTTGCTTCGAAATCGGGGAAAAAGTAAAGTACTTACGGCTATATTTGATTTCAAAGCCCTCTTTCTCTACTTTTGTGACCCGACCTTTTGGACAGGGAGTTTTGTGCTGTTTTTAATTAAACCTATTATATGTGGCAAAACTTGTGTCAAGTTGGCACGTTAATCGTAAACTTCACAAAAACTGGAAATTTGCAAACAATTGATGAGAAAAAGGACAGAATTAAAATTTTAAAAAATATAAAAACACGTTCCGTCAAAGCCGATGAAATGACATACCATATTAGCCATTCTGTTAGACAACACTTTTAATTCTTGTCATCCCCTAAAGAAATTAAGCAATGATCACAAGTTTTAAAAGGGAAACCCAAATTAAGGGGCACGCAATCGAGAAGAACAGAAAATGTCACTCAGTTAATTAGACCTCTAATAATCGTTATCTCTTGCATTAAACTTTGTAAACACTTCTGACAAATTTCTTAACCCCAGGCCTATAATTTCAATTACGTTTATTGGAGGGTCAATTTGCGTGAATTACATGCTGAAATCGCGGGAAGCATGGTCGGCGGATTTGTCCCCTGAAAGCTGTTCATTAAGTTGAATAATTGAGACAATTTACTGTGTCTCAAAATAGGCATGAAATTGACAACATTTTGTTGGTTTTGTTAGTTCTGTTAGCTTCGCCAAATTCATTTCTAGCCAAACTGTGTGTTCGGTTTATGACGACATGCGCTTACTGGAACTGTCAATAACTCGACCTGCCAATCAAAATGTCTAACCCACGTGGTTTACCCAGAATTCCAAGGGCGCGCGAGACGAGCCTCGTTCTCAGTGTCGGTGTCACTGAAGAGGCTCTTCAGAATAAAAGACGGAGAAAAGACTGATTTTAACAATGGATTTATGTGCTATTCCGTTTCAATTTCGTCCTATAGACCGCTAATAACCCTATTCAAGTCATTCGTGAGACGAAAAATGGTTTTATTTTCCGGTGACAGAGACACGCCGTGTTTCAATAGCGGCTAACAATGGCTCATCAGCGAGGCCTTGTTAAACACAAAATGGAACAAAATAGCCTCTTTGCCGGTACAGAAACGCACTAATGAAGCTTTAGAAATTGAAGACGGAATCTCAGCGTATATTGTGAGTGGTGAATAGGGTGCTTGTATGCCGTGTATTAGTGTGTAGTACTATCAATTAGAACATTATATTCCTGGAACTTTTATTGAGATAGAATTATCGTTCTGGAATTCCTTGTCTCTTTATTTGTTCGTATTTAGAAAGGAATTTCAGTCATATTTTATGATGGGGATATTTTGTCCACATGTCAACATGTAACGCTTCAAATGCTAGAATAACCAGCCAGTCAAAGTCGCAGTTGGTTGAAAACTTTCACAAGCACGACCTGTAAGTCTGATTCAAGGGTGGCATAATTAATGTTCTTCCGTGTGATTTGCTCAAGTCATATTAGTCTCCATCTTAGACTGTTAGGTTCTTGTTATGTATTTCTGTGAAAATTGATCGTTTTTGACTTAAAATAAAACAGTTAAATTCAAGAAAAAGGCAACACCAAAAAGGCTCGCGAATGCATTCCAAAGCACATTTTTATGGTTCACGGCAATCCGGGCATTGCGATCTTACTAGCCGCAACAAGCCACAAAATATAACATCTTTGCTCAAGATCTTCATGTCACAGTGCTGTTCCAGTGCTAAATCCTGTCCTAGTGTCTTGGTAGATTATCAGATATTAGTATATATCCGCTTCCATGGGACCTTATTCACCAACGTTTTAAGTCTAAAATTCAGACTTGGACTTTATATTGTCAAATGTGCTATTCGCTCACATGTTGTTATAAAAGCTTCAAATTTGATATAAATGGGTATACATGTTCAGTGGGCAACAGCACATAATCTGATAAAATTTCACATGATTAACTTTAATTACAAAGAAACGGCAGTGATTATAAATGTTGACAATTTTAAGTCTTAAGTCTGAGTTTCAGTCTTACAACGTTGGTGAATAAGGCCACTGGTTGTTCAGGTTCGTTCTGTTGTGCATTTCATATGTACGGGAGATCTAGGATGGCATCTTGTGTTTGTCTATAGGTGGTTTCATCACATTCCACATTCCATGACTATGGTTAAATATTCTTCAGATGCGGATCAGTTGAGAGGTACTTGCGAAAGAACAAGTTTTTACTACATGTAGTTCGTAATATATAACTGTTTCATTAAAACAATAGCTCACACCATGCATATCAATCGGGGAAAAAACAATGCAACAAAAAAGATCAACTAGAATTGTTAGAAACCAAATGGAATGGTTTCAATGTATAGATACCAAATCAGTAGTACACAACTAAAGCGAAAATAAAACTATTTTATTGACTAAAAGGCTCACACCCCCCCCCCCCCCTCTTTCTTTTTCTTCTCCCCACTCGTCGCTTGATATGCTCTCTTCACTTCTCTAAATGCAAGTCAGTACAATATACTAATACCCACACTTATACAATTTTATATTTGAGTAAAAAATAAAATAAATAACGGTTTCCTAAATTGGTACTTAATCAATATTGCCTAAAGAAACCTACAACCTATTCACATATGAAAGAGAACGACGTGGTAGTCAAATGTCACAGATATCAAGCAAACTATCCGCTGCACCCGGATGCTTCAAGTTCTTATGAAGGAGGGCGTTAATAGAAAATGGCCGTTACAAGTTTCCGTAGTGGTAATATAATTCCAGTATTAATGAAACAAATAAAGTATTCAGTTTTCGACACACAAACAATTATCAGAACTAATAGTCGCGTTGTTGGTTTTGTCTCCAAGCACTGAACATCGAGTTCTCACGAGAAAAGACGATAATCTCATTTTCTCAAGTTTTGTACAAAATACGCATGCTTATTTGTGTACATTTTCCGAACCCTTGTTCCCATTGGCGAATAAAACGATTGGATAATTGTTAATTTTCTCGCATTATTTCACCTTATTTTGCTCTTTCCAGAACGCATCAGTACAATTTACATCATTTTCACGATTCATTCGCCAGCATTCCTTCGGAGATTTGATATGTATCGCGTACCAAACACGTCTTGCAGTCGAAGTTATATAAAAGTGTTTTGCAATGAAAATTGGTACATGTAGTATAATGAACCATGTATGTAGAATTAAGATTCCACTTTGACTAATGTCAACATACAATATCTGTAATAAGCTGATTTGTTTTTCACTCAACTGTTCAAAAGATATTGAACATACATGGTATGATGGCATATATTATGCATGGTCCTTGTAGACAGGCATTGTAATACATTTTGTACATGTAATTGTCTTTGTTCGCCGGGGGATCTTTGGCATAAATCTGACTGTATGTTCAACGATGAAAACGCAAAAACAAACTTGACAATTGCACGTAATGGTGGCCCAGTGGTCGAACGGATAACCCGTTTGACTATATACTGATCGAGAGGTCCCTGTATCGATCATCGGTCAAGACACTTAGACATTTCGGAAAACATTTTCAGTATTTCCCACCAAACAAAAGATGAACTTGTTGGCAGCCCTAAATATAGTCCCGTTTGTATCAGTGCTGTACACTTAGCATGTTTAAGAACCAAACGAGTCGGTTCGGACAGATATGGTATAGCCTTATACTATAGACGTATATATCGCGGTACAAAATCGATATTTTGAGAAAAACGAGAAAAAAAATCAGAAAAGTACTCATTACTTATGGTAAAACAATCTGTTTCAACTTCAATTTGGTCAACATAACGCGTTCCGATTTTCATGAACATAAGCTGCGCGTTGTGATGTTTATTTTAAATATGTATCATTGTTATTATACTATACTTACGACCTTCTCATTCTTAGCCAGCGATATTACAATTATAACTTTTAATATAATTTTACTAAAAGCATCAGTTATATTTACCCGTACTTATCATTCAGCATATAATATTTAAAGCTAAAATGTTGATTTGGGAATTGATTTAGTACAAATTATTTTTAGCATTCTAACTCATGCAAATGACTGTTATGTTATTTATAACATACGTACGTCCACGCAGCGCGTTAAAACATAAATCATACTACTAGACTGGTCGTCATAACATAGATAAGAGGGGTAACAGTACCACACACTGGTCCTCATCTTCCAAACTACTTAAATATATTATCACAAGAAATCGTGAAAAAATGTGACGACGGAATAACAGGATGAGATGGGAAAAACTAACATAGATGTATTGTCTGATAAACGTAATCAGCGAGAAATAATGAAGGAATCAAGAAAAGATTTAAGTTTTTTACCACCACTAACACATTGAAAACAAATACACTGTCGTAATGAGCTTGAAACATAGTCCTTCTATCGTACGAATATCTAAAATCGACAAGTACTCGGCGGTAATCTAGATTTTGATAACTGAAAGAACAAAGGCTTTCTCTAAATATCACGCCGTACTTTCCCCTTGATCACTACAGACACTGTCAGACATTAGGGCATGATAGATAAAACAAACGTGATTATGTTGTATAGTAGAATATTAACACATCTTTTTGTTCTTATATATCATAAACTGTATGAATATTGCACGTATATTTACACCCGATCAACCTGCGTCAATTAATCATTGAGTTCATACATCATCGACAATATTAATCATATATTAATATACAATGTTCCATTGAATAAACGTATATAAACGCATTCTACCAAAACATATTCAAATGCTTCATCGAATATGGTACTCAATGTTTCATCGAATATATCATCGAACATGTTCCTCAATGTTTCATCGAATATATCATCGAATATGTTCCTCAATGCTTCGTTGAATATATCATCGAATATGTTCCTCAATGCTTCGTCGAATATATCATCGAAACATTACACTACAAACCATCCAGTACATCATCGAAACTATAGTACATAGTCGAATAAATATCATCGAATATGCGATACAATGCTTAGTCGAATTAATATCATCGACCATGTTACTCAATGCTTCGTCGAATAAATATCAGGGAATATGTTACTCGGTGTATCATCGAAAACTATTATCGAAATTCTTAAACAAGGTAACATCGTTACAAATATTTCTTTATGTACCCCATCGCTCATATCATCTAAACAGAAACATATTTCGATATGAAAGACATGACGGTGTCGATGACAAGAATTTGATGCATTCCTTTTGCGGTCACCCACTGTACTATCAACCCGGTTATATTGAACCTCTGTAGCTCATTGGTTAGTGAGATTGTCGTCTAATCTTGCGATCCGGGTTCAAATCCGGGTGGATGTACATAATATATAATATATGCCTGCCATATTGCAGCAGAAAGTAGCCAATAAAGGCTAAGCTCGGCATTATAGCGTTAAGGGAAACATCCGTCATGTTTCTGCCCTAGAACTTCTTTTTAAAGGCGGTTGGATTTGCCTATATAAAAGGATAAATGAGCAGGTTTAAGTTACTGTATTACACAGAACTTGAGTACATTGGCTTCAATATTACAGTAGATGCTGACAAATACACATCAGAGTCAATTATGGATATTAATCAATTTCGACGTACACGTGTTACCCATGCACCCACGTGTTTGTCTGGCCACACCTAACAACGTTGTATAGTTGTGTATATTTAGAGACCTCTGATTAATATCGCACATTGTGTTGGCGGTACAATAAATTAAAAATAATTTTATACAAAAAAACTCTAATAAATAATTTATTAAAATGAATTGAATCTGATTTGCAAACATTATAAATTGATTTACCTGCACGGAGTGTGACAGCTCACATATTTATCATAAAATAAAAGCTTTTTTAATTGACTTTAATAGGAGTTTTCGTTCCTTTATAGACATATGTCAATTTGTGAACAAACTACAAATATGGTGGATGTTAGTGCTCAATCAACGACCAATTTATGTTCAGTAAACACGTAAAGAATACAATAATTAACAAGAGAGGAGTTCTATGGGTTTAGCAATAATAGATCCACAGGTATAGAAGTAGTCCTTTCATTCAGTCGGTGTATCTATTGATTTCGAACTAATATAACAATATTTGACAGTAATTTGCTTCAATAAAGTGTCACTGGTATTCAATATGGAATTGTCTAACAATGCATCTATACAATGTATGTATTTAGTACTATTTACACATTCTAACACTTTTGTTGTATCAATAATATTAAAAAAAACTAGCTACTGAGAAGACAGGTTTCTGACGGAAGATACTAGCACATCATGACATGTAACATGTACGTCAAGACTACTTTGACAGTTCCCATATTTAAGACGTGTGGTGATGTCGCCACAAGCTTCCCAGTATGTTCCGGGCTTGGCATTTGCTCCGCTGCGCGATCGTTATAATCAAGAAAAAACTCAGCGTTAGCAGACGAACTCGTTACTGTTTTGAGTGTATACCTTATTCATTTGATCACGTGATTCTCTACACTGTTAGTCTTGACTATGTTTGGTCTTAGTCCAAGTTTGGTTGAGAAATGTGTCAGTAGTGACTTTTTTCCTGTATGTGTTTCTGGGTATTGAACAGAAGAGCAATGTCATCAGCAAAGTCTATAGATGGTATCTAGCTGTTCCAACGAGTTCTGGTAATTTTGCCCCTTTCCTTACTGTATTTACTCCTCTTCATCCCGGCTGAGACATAGGGCCGTCACCACAGCTCGCCATTTGACACGATCTTGTGCTGTCTGCTTCGCTCTCTCAATGACATCCTGGATCTTTGGAGCTCTGTGTTGAGTGTTCTTGTCCATGTCATGTTTGGTCTGTCTCTTCTTCTGCTGCCTTGCGGATTCCAGTCTAAAGCGTGCTTTGCGATGTTGTTTGCGTCTCTTCGGAGGGCGTGTAAATTCTTCTCCATTTGCTCTGTCAGGTCCGGTGATTATAAACAAATTTTCAATCTCATACTCCAACTCCAAGATCCAACTCATACTCCATGGAGTACCATACTCCAAATGCGATTATAAACCTTTTTTGAGCACGTATTCCATGGGGTACGGATTCTCAGTCGTAAAATACATGTTACCTATTTATTTCTGAACAGAAACATGTTATGTGGTGGTTTATTTTCTTAGTTAGATCATTTGCTACAGGTTGATGTATGTTTTAATGACAAATACAATGTATCACAATTTCCGTTGAGTGCCCAAAACTAAAGGTTGGGTTAACAAGACAAATTTACAGATAAATTTTCTCTCCCTTATGATTGATTTTACTTTGCTACTGAAAAAGAACCTTTGTAGCCCATAGTAGGCCTACCAAAAAAGTGAAAAACTATTTTTTTTGAGAAATTTGATTCAACCCATACATCAACTTGTGGCAAATGATTCAACTAAGAAAATTAACACCAATATTATATGTTTTTGTTCAGTAATAAAGAAGTTATTATACAATAGCACTTTTTTTACCGAGTATGACTCCGAGACGCCTGTGGAGCATTCTCAGAATATCATATTCCATACTTACTCTAATTGGAACACGTTCTCCGACTCAGAAATTTTTATTCGTTCTTCGCCATAGTTCTTGGTTTGATATTCTGTCAGGCCATCTGATGCGTAGAATCTGTCTGAAGCAATTGTTAGTGAAAACTTGCAGCTTGTTGTCTATCGTCTTCGTATGTCGCCAGGTCTCGGATCCGCAGAGGAGCACAGTCTTCACATTGGAATTGAAGATTCGAACTTTCGTCTTCAAATGGATGCTCTTGCTGTTCCGAATAGGCTTCAAAGTGATAAAAGCATGTCAGGCTTTGCCAAACCTCGCTTTGACATCTTCACCAGTGCCTCTTGTCTTGCTGACAATACTTCCGAGATAGGTGAATTTTGGGACATCTTCCACTGTTTCCTCTCCAAGCCTTGTAGGTCTATCATGGGCTGCATTGATCCTCAAACTTGTTGTCTTCTTGGTATTAATTTCTAATCCTGTTCTCTTTGCGATAGTTTGTAATCTTTCTGTTTTCGCTTGGATGTGTGTGGAAGTGCGTGATAAAAGTCGATTAAAGTGACCAGCAAAATCTAGATCTTCTAGTTGTTGTGTCAGCGTCCACTGGATTCGTCTTTGTTGGTCTAATGCTGTCCTCATCACCCAGTCGATCAACATGGAGAAGATGATAGGGGATAGGGGTTCTTGTAAATAAGCTTTTTTATATCATCCTAATTGTTTCCTTGTTGAACGAACGTACAATGCATACAGCTGGAGTAAACCACATTTCATCTGGCTCTATATATTTTGAAAACACAAAAAGCTACCAACAGCACCACATATTGCAAGCCCCCAATGGCATGGTAAGATTCGCATCACTGGTAACGCCATAATTAATAGTAAAACATGTATTTTGTTAGGACTTGCAAACAGGATTAAAATGTTTTCAAGTCCATGTCATGTTGACGTTGATAATTTCAATGGGAAATAACAAAATAAAATGTTGCTTTACTTTTGCCTTTGAGTGTTCGAACATGTTGCAATAAGTGTATTAAATGAATTACTATATTGTTGATAAGGAAACTAGAAACATGTTTGTTTATAAATAACATGTGTGATAATTGACAAATGTAACTAAATAAATGCTGACATGAAAGAAACTGTTAACAAATGTGATAGAATTGAAGCAAAACTTTTGAAAAAAATATGTTTAACGACATCATGCTAAAGTTGCCACTCTGACTGGCGATTGTCTAGCTAGACATGACCATGTCATTGTATAATATATTTATTATATAACATTTGATTGCAACTGATTTTATGCAGTATCATGTTAAGTATTTGTGTTGATAAAGACCCAATGTTCGGAAGGGAAGAAAATCACCAATACAAGCTTCATTAATTAGGCTGCTCCTTTTCTGTCAGTCAAATACTTCATTCATTAAATGTCTATGCACGGAGTTTGGTAAATATTGACATAAAACCAAAAGCCAGACATAGATTCTAGTAGTGTGTTTGACTTTTCAGTAAAAAACTTGACTTCATTTGAATTAAAATATTACTTTATTCAAACACAATTATATAAATTCAATTTTTAAGAAATTTACATAATTTAACTTGATAAAATTAGAAAATATAACATTGACATTTATATTTATTTAGATTGATATTTTCATTAGAAAACATTTATGAGAATGGGAGATGCTAAGTGTTTTTATTTATTACATTTATGTCATACAGCGAGCATTGTTCATTTTTGTCGAGCTTTTATGGGCCAAACAACCATCAGACGCGCTGATTTTGTATATTTCATTGTTAAAAAGGCATTTTTAAAGAATACACAAATAATATCCTTCCCTTATATTGTAAAGTAAATATGACTTTAGGGCTTTTATTAATAATATATAATTTACACATTGAATAAAGTAATTATACTGCCTTTATACGAATCACGCTCCAGGCGCGCTGGGCCCAGAATGACTTACCCCGCCCACAAACCATAGCAAAGAATAAAGTGAATAGTAGTTGAAAACCGCGCTGAAAACGTTGATATTTTCTCCCTGACTTCAATAATTATAGGCTTATGCTATTCAAGACATTTTAACAAAAAAATCAAATTACGACTTGTGTGCTTTGACGTTTTGTTGTACCCATAAAGTGGTGTATTTTGACGTTGAATAAATCGTATTGTATAACGTGCTATTAAGCCGAATACAATTTTAAGTCAAAGTTTTTATTTGTCAAATCTATTATGAAGAAGGAAAAAGGCTAATTACTTGGCCGTCTGCTTGTCGCGTTATTCTAACAGACCTCTGCCATTCCATTCAGACCCTCTATTCTGACACGGCTTGCTCTGTGAAATAGTTTCCGTTGCTACATTGTCTATATATGTCATTTCAACCATATTCGTCAATAGTTTACACTATCCCCATATGGTACTTTTGTCTGTAACCTTAAAATATTTTACAAATTAGCTGTTTCCTGTCAAAGCTATAATACATTTCACTGGCAGTGCTGACAAAAGTCTATGGTTGGTGATAATAATAACATTGTTAATAATAAAGATCGGTGCCATTGATCGATTTGTAAAATCTGACAATGTTTCTCAGAAATTTTCACAACAGATACAAATACCTGTACAATAACCTTTCTAAATACGATGGTTTTTAATTATAATAAACACTGCACAGACTTTTTTGTACATACAATACAATATAAACGCTGAAGGTGTCGTAATAATACAAATGAGTATGAAAAATGGTGTTATTATTAATAAAAACATATCATGATTTTACCCTGAATATGAAGAGAATATTTTCATATCTAGACTTATAAATGTATTCAAATTCGTGATCTCTAGTTAACAGAAGTTGACAAATAATTGACAAGATGTCATCATTGATATTATACGCAGTGATCAACATTGGAGGCCTTTTTGACGGAACGTTTAGACACCAATTTCCTGGCTGCGTATAATGTGCTTCTTATGAGACATGTTGACCGAACAGAAGTTGTAAACGCTTGTTTTCCATAAGCATAAATAAATAGTAAATTTCAGAAAGTGTTCTTATTTTTTCTCCAAAATATCGTATTTTGTAGTTACGACCTTCTCATTTTAAGCCGGTGACATGTATTGTAAACAAATCCAATAAAAACAGTACATGTATATTATACAATGTGAACACAATATTCTATTGAATGCTTCAAAATATCCTTCTTTTTGTCTCTATTGTGATTTTAAAGTATGTTTAAGGATATTACTTACTTTTGTACTTATACTACTTATAGAGGTACAGTTGCTCTTGACCATTTTATGACATTTTGACGGCTTGCAGCGGTTTTATTTCATTTTGGTTCAGTTGAGATTTTAATAAGACTACACCAATGTCCAAAATGCTCCAGCAGGTCAGTGACATGGATTTCCTTACAGAGATAGACGTAAAATGCATAGAGCCTGAATTCTCTTACCTAGAAGCGTTACAGCCTAGTAGACGAAAACCATCCTACTGGAATAATCTGGGGTCCTCTAAGTCCAGGACAAAACAACAGGAAACAGAGGCCAAAGATGTAATTCAACATATGTTAAATGAAGAAAGCCCTAATACAATTATTGCATTTACTGATGGATCCTGTAAGGGTAATCCAGGTCCATGTGGGGCAGGATCCTGTGTTTACATGACCAACCAGGAGAGGATAGACCTCAAACAACCCGTGTCCAAGCTGGCCTCAATTTTAGTGGGTGAAATGGTCGCAATTAAATTAACTCTTCAGCACATAATGACTGAAAATAAAAGAAGACCCATCGAACGCCTAGTGATATTTTCTGACAGCCAGACTGCTATTGGCATCATAACGCTAGGATGGAGTAATAAGCAACACATCCAGCTGGTACAAGACATTAAACTGCTGTGGTCAGAGTTAGAAAGGTGTGGCATCACTATTGTTCTTAATTGGTCACCAGGTCATTCTTCTATAGAAGGAAATGAAATTGCCGATAGACTAGCTAAAGAAGCTGCTACTGAAGCAGTTTCTTTAGGAGAAGAAGACACACACCCCACATCTCAGTCAGAAGTTTACTCGGCAGCAAATGAATCCGTTAGAATCAAGTGGCAAAGACGATGGGAAAACACAGACAAGGGTAGGAGGCTATTTGATTTTAAACCTAAAATCAATAATGGAATCGACTTCCACAACAGTGAAAAGCAAAGAATAATATTACAGCTACAGAGTGGCCACAACAGCCTCAAACACCATATATACCGCATAGGGGTTGAAGTGGATCCAGCATGTCAGTGTGGAGAAGCTGAAACCGAGGAACATTACCTTCTCCAGTGTGTTTTGTATCAAAAAGAAAGGGAGGAGCTGTTTGCTACCCTTCACAACATGTTTGGTATCAGGCAAACCGAGGTGACCGAAAAACTCTTACTCACTACTGGCCCTGATGATCCGTGGAAGGAGTTCCGCCATACAATAACCAGTGAACTTAGCCGATTTGTGACAGCAACCAATAGATTCAAGACTCAAAAATAACTATCAAGGCATACCCAAACAAATCCAATCATCATACTTCACCTCCGCTTAAAATAAGTACTTTTTATGTAAACTACCTGCGAGACGTTATTTGTCAACTACCTGCGATGAGACAAGTACCTGTGACGATATTACGGCTATAGAAGGCCGAGAACCAACCAACCAACCAAATTTGTGAGCTGTTCTGTGTTCTTGTAGTCAGTGGTATTTCTGTTTTCTGTGTCCAGCTCGTTCTGTTAAGTGTTGCGTTCCCTGTCAGATTTTCATTATATTTTGTAAATTTTTTACTCGTGTGTATAATTCATGACATGCTTAATAGTCTGCAACTTTTCGTCTTTGTACGCTGATACAGGTCGTTTGTGATAGAAAACAAATCCTATTATCATTTTTTTTAATTTCTGAAATTCTATTCATCGGATTTTGGTAAAAAATCACATAGAAATAAAATGACTTCCTACCTACTCTCATTCCGAATTTCATAATTGTCAATCACCTATCATTCTCGTAAAACCTGCATATGTTTCATCTGAAACATATTTTATAGTCTAGGGACACGAATTTCTTAGGATGTATTCTTTATACAAGAGCATTTTCACGTACACTACCGCGTTAATGTCAACACACTGGTTTATATTTCCTGGAAAGTAATTGTTTATAATTACGAACACCAGATGAATGAATAACAGATAAGTAAACAAGAAAATGCAAATGTTCTTACGTGTCGTCACGTGACACAATGTGACCGATATATCACTGGCTTAGATTAAGAAGGTTGTAAGTGCAAAATCAATAGTTTGAGAAAACAAGAACCAACTGTCTTAAATTCATTATTTACTTATAGAAAAACCAGCTTTTACAGCTTATTTTGGTCAACCTGACAAGTTCTGATTTTCATGAAAATAGGCTCATAAGAAGTGCTTTATGATGAAGATTTCATAAGTGTAGCATTCTTATAAGGTCGTAAGTAGTAGTTACGATCTTCCCATTGTAAGCCAGCGATATGCTCTCTAATAAGCTCTTGTAGTGCAACGAATTGGTATAGAAATTAAACACTCTTTCAGCAAACACGTGAGGTAATTCTTAATAAGTTTATATAACTTAAACATTGTTATAATTGTATATGAATATAATAGACACAATAAAACGAACTCATTCGTTTGTTAAATGTTGTTTGTTCGGACCACCTGTTTATACAGCTAGGTGAGAGACTGACAAATAATATCATTCATTTATTCAATGTTAAGTCTCATTTTTTACATATTAAGTATATTACAATGAAAGATATCTCTCAATTAATTGTTCAACTCCTATATCTCACACTTTGCCCTTCTTGAATATTTATCCACATGTGAACACTTAACCGTTTTCTATTCATTCAAATGAGATTAATCAAAAACATCTATTCAGTTTCTCAGTTGTTGCGAACAAGTATCCTTTTCCACGTGGCTCGCCCTCAATTGATTAGAATTATCTGCTCTTGACGGGGTTACGACCTTGTTTTAGAAAGCCCTGAAGGGGATTACAATGGCAACTACGAACCCTACTGATGCTGTATAGAAATCGCGAGATATTAACTTCAACTTGTATTATGAATGCGCCATAGCTGTCTGTATTCATGTTATAAAGGCAACATATAAAAGCAACACGTTTAAAGCTACTTGACCAGGAAATGAAAGGGAACTCAGCTGATACGTGAAGTCTCCGGGGTCCTCCGCATTGTTCACATAAAAGGGAGCATTATTCTCAAAAGCTTAGGACTTAGAATATGTTTTTGTGACTTTTCAATACGGCAAAGGAAGGTTTCATTTAACAAATATAAAAGCGCTGATGAGAATGAAAACACGTGTGTAGTAAGGTGTTAAAACGAAGGATAATTTCATTTAAAATTCAATGGGTGGCTTTATATACAATTTGGTTCAATTGAATTCATTGACAAAGGAGGAATAATAGAAGTAACACTTGGGGTTTCAATCTCATAATGTGACTTTGTTGTTATTTCTTTAGAAATTCATTAGACATGTTTACAAGGCTTGGGTTTCGCTATTAAGGTAATAAAATCACAGTTTATTCCAATTTCTAACTATTCACGCTTGTTTATTCATCACTGTGAATATGTTATAAAATTATAAAGATATCTTCGTGTCTTTTCTACTTTTGACAAATCGGTTTAATCCAGTGTATTTTATGCCGATAGAAGTATGTTTTGATATTTCCTTTTTGTACTCCAATTAATATCGGATTTGATTAGTAATTTGAAAAAAAACTCATTTAGGTGCACAAATGTTTGATGTCCTTTGTATTGGCATATTTCATGGTCATTTCAACACCTGGGTTATACCAATATAATTTTTAACAAAGTAAATGTGTATTTTGGTGAGCGGTGATAAAAAGGTAACAACGCCTTGGGGACTAGAAGATCCCGGTTTCGGTCCCCGACAGTGCAACTACCTAATTTCTCTTACCAAGAATTACACACAACACGTAGCTAAAGCGACATAGATCTACTCTCACAATGGGAGAATCCAGACTTAATTCTTTCTATTAGATACTCCGTGTATCAAGAATGGCACCAACAAAGTTAAACTTAGGTCCGGTTTTCATAATCGGTACAACATGCTCCCTCGTGGCATTGACTATAGTCCTATGGACACTCCACATGTGAAATGATTGTAACTTCATTGTGCTCGTTAGTATAATAGTAAACAAACTACTTCCAAAAGAACATATATTTTACACTGGTCGCCATTAATTATATAGCTTGTATATAAGAGACAATATCTTGAAAGAAAAGCGTAAACGTTATGCAAACTGGCTTGTCAAATCCTGCCGAAATTCAACGAGAAAACATGTTGCAACTTTGAAAAATTGAGGCTTCCCACAACCAAGTTAAATCGTCCCTAATGCTACATCTGCGCCTCGGGGCGTCACTTGTACAAATCAATGCTCATTACGTAATATGTAGTTGATGGTGTCGAGTTTACCAAAAACATTTGGTAGACACGTGACATCATGGGGCTTTGTTATGATGTCACGTTTTCTCATAAAAAGTAACAAGGAGGCCGAGATCAATACAACGCTACTTACGAATCTTCTTGGAACAAGAAAGACATATGGTTCGGTATACTTGACCATGTCTTTATATTATACCTTTTGCCATATCTGATTATTTATCCAATGACCTTTCCAGAATGATAGCAAAATCTAGACCAGGCCTATATTAAATGTTTGTCACAACGTTACCAGAATACACAATACAATGTTAATGGTTTTGAATGAACAACGTTGCTGCAAATACACACTTATACATTTCTGAAAGCGTAATATTGTGGTTATACTGTAAAAACGAAAATGGCAAGGGTATGAAGTATCTGCATGAGATAGTTAACGGCCTATGTAATGTTGTTCTGGGCGTCGCCGTGATAATACTCAACTTGCGACTCAAAGAACGCATGTCTAAAAAAAAGACTAGGACTTGGGATGAACTTGGGACTAAACTTTTTTACGAAACATTGAGACATATTATAAAAAAAGTTCAACTACCTTCGCTCCCAGTTAAGGTGGTATGCATCTCATAATTATATAGATCTACTCCTGTTTCTGTTTTCAACTCAATTTTGTTGAAGGAATTATCAAATATTCAGACGACATTTCCCTGATTTAAACGACGCCATGTCACCGGAAGTTGGAACGCAGTTTCAAAATTATATCTTTTTATTGGCTATCAATGAACCAATCAACAGAACTTCCGGTAGTGAGGTCAATTCATTAGAATTCTCACAGAATCGCATTTGGATTTTAAGTCGGCTTGCAATAATATTGTTTTGAGCATAAAAGCAAAACCAATTCCAAGTTAATGCCTTATTTAGCAGACGGAAATTCAATATAAATGAATAGCAGACGACAATAAGCTGTACCGAGATGTTCAATAGACGATCGCACACGTTGATAAATCCGATTGTGTATTCATCAATTATTTTTGTGGAATTAATTGTCTAATAAATAATGAAAGACCGATATTCTGACATTTTTATACCATTTCATAGTTTTAGTGAAACGCCTCAAAGTTATATCAGTGCTTAAAATCGGGAAGAGTGGGGTCAGGAATTGCACCAGTATCTTTAAAGGCTCCTCGCCTAGTATGGCAAACAGAGAGAAAACCTGCTAGAATACCACTAAATGACAAAGCCAATAGAAGTCTCTTCAAGAAGTCCCATGACAAAAAATGTTTCAGTTATATACATGTACATGTGTATATACTTCTTAGTGACCTTATCCTGACTCTCGGCCAACCAGCAACAGGTACCTAGGACTAATACTAAGTAATAATTATGCTGAAAATCAACCAAATAAGATATAATGGTATCTTTTAGTATGTCACGACTTGGCATCGAACCCAATGCCTCTCACACAAGACCAGGCTTCTACCTATAGCACCAAAGACGGACGATGAACTATCTGAGCTGTTTAAATATTGATTTAGGGCAAGCTAGAGACTAAGTACTTAGTAAAATACTAGTTAAAATATTATTCTTAATTGACATCAACAATTATATGCCAAATTAAGCTACCCAAATACAACTTGAACCTAGGTTGGGTCACCAACCATCATCAGTCAGCAGCCCGTCTGTAAAAAGGGTATGAGGAAATCAGAGAGGGAAGGTAGCACCCAACCTAACCAGCCGAGCACAGAAATCAGAAACATCACAACATAACTACACTGGGCAATGCCCACACTTAAGCCAATGAAACAATCGAAAATCCATGTATCCGCCGAAATAATGCAGGGTGACCCAATTTCACAAAGAAACTATAGAATAGCGGTTATTGCATGAGATCGAATGAAACGCAGCCAAGACTCGACCAAATTTCCCATGGCCCCGCTGCACGGGACCCAAACGCACAAACCAAAACCCTGCCAAAACGGCGACCACACGAGACACAACCACCCCGTGACCTAGTTTAAACACCAAGGATAGTGACCTAACGTTAATGCGAGGCACAGCTACGACTGGACTTGTAACTCGGACTGATGGATCAAAATGGATTCCATGTCCACGACCATCCCTACTTTGTCTACGGTTGCTTCACCAAACACATAAAGCAACAAACGCAAAAATAATATCATTTCTAGATGTATAATTGTTTCCCATAAAATCATAACAGTATTAGTAAAGCGGAATATGTTAACTTCCCCTAGGTGTCGATATTCCTGCCATACACAATTATGTTAGCGCGAACCATAATTGATCCAAACACAGCTGAAAGTGACAGGAATTATTCCAAACTTAAGTGACATTTCTCAAACACTTGTACGGAACCTTTCATAGCACTAAGGTATAATTTTGAATGTTTAAGTTAACTTCGTTAAATACTTGTTTAGCCAAAAGAAATGATGACTGAAATTAGTATTCTAAAAAGACAACACTTAGCAATATTTGATTATCTGTCGATGATTGGATCTGGTTGAACCTTAACCTCTAGAGAGCTCGCGTAAATAGGCGGGAAAACAGGACAGAAGTTAAGCTAATAAATTGAAATAATAAAATTATGATGGTCGTCAATAAGTTGGTGACAAGATATAGTGTAAATCGTTTAACAGAGCAGAACAGAACAGCGAAGCTTAAGTACAGTAAGACCATTGCGTCCACAGGCCTACGAAATTATATCACAAAGTAATTTTTCACTTCCCAAATTTCCACCTAGACAAGCCTCGTAAAATGTGCACGCTCATAACTTAATGATTCAACTTGTTCGTAGTAATTGAAAGTTTATAATGCATTTATCTGAATAAGAAACGATTCAGAGTCATTTCGTATATATCTATATAATATTTCAACAACCCCTGAACTTAGCTACATTATGCATCCTCCGTGTATTATGATACCTACCCCCGTGCGGTAACTCTTAAAAAGATTGCAGACGTTGACGAACGTAATTAAAATTCAAAGTTTTCTTTAATAGAAAAATGATAAAATTTTCGCATTATACGAAATACATTATTTAGACAGGTATTGTGTACGCACAATTACTCGGATGTTTTACGGCATAATCTGTATTGGTAATAGTGCCATAATGATTAAGCCTGTTTGTCATCAGTCGGAGGAATAATCTGTTTATGTAATAGATTTACCTATGTATTAAATAATGATAGCATATCTATTTATCTTCGATTATTAATTACACTGAGTCAATCATATATAAATGAGGTTATTAGAAAGTCGATTAATTTTTGATAATCTTTTCATGCTATTGTAGCGCATTATATCAGTGAAAATATAATAACTTACATTTTCATTATACAAAAGTGAAGACTTTGACCGATTTTTATTTCGATGAGAATCTTTGAAAGATTATATAATAACTCATATGTAATTCTCGTTCAACCAGCGTATTTTACATATGCAATTTAAACACTGATTCATGAGGATGTCATATGTCTACCATGTTACGACAGAAAGCTGATCGGCCGCAAAGAATAAAGGCTATTCTCGGCCTATTCTCTGTAGTACTAGTATTTACAGAAGTTATTTTTCAAAGTCTTTCAACTTTTGTAGAAATTATTCCGTGAACAGTTTGGTACATGTTGGTCTACTCTATTTTATGAGTGTATGAAAATGGGGGTTATTTCTTAACTGTCTACAACACAACATGGTTACTAGTTTGCTACGGGGGGTTTACCAAATAAAACACGATCAATTCAAACTGCTTCTGGTCCGTAATGCTACGGTCACAATGCTCGTACGATGTCCGTACGAATTTACCAACTCGTACGAGTCTGATATATTTTAATCCTAACGGTACGTTTGTACGTTCTAAGAATCTGGTCACAGGTCGTACGGGTCTCGTACGAGTTGTACAGAGCGTATAGTTTTCACCAGATCGCCGAGTCGTCTACGATGGGTGAAAATCCGTACAATGCTCGTACGAGTTCAGAAAAATCAAGTCGTACGGAGCTCGTAGGGTAAATGTGACTAGGGTATTAAGACATTGTTATATCATAGTGATAGAAACAGTTATAGCCAGGTGGTACGGGCGGATTGGCACTTTGGAACTAACGAACATGGAGGACAATCACAGATTATAAATTACAACAACAACCATAAAATGAACAAGAAACAAAACTGAACACCAACTCCACCAACTCCGACAACATGCCGCTTCAGTCAATCAAACCTAATCACACCATGATTCTGACCCAGATTACACTCAGAAACCCACTGCATTGGTGTGATGAAAATGGCGACTGTTTACAAGACTGTCTAACTTTTATTTGTCTCTGGCCTATAAATCAAATTTGGAAATGAATATTAATTTATAAAAGAATAATTAGTCTATATAACATCATTAGATATATAAATGTAATACTCAAATGCTAATTTTGATTTAATCTTTTTATTCTATTTAAATATTTCATAGAAAATAGTGGTTTACAAAATACTGTAATCGGCGCATTGTGCAATTAACGAAAGCGTTAGAAATACTTCAGCGTCGTAAATCAGGCGTCATAATTAAAAAGTAGTGTAATGCCATGTGGTTTTTTGTACAAGCATAAGTCGAAATAATGTTATCTTCATTGTTACATAATAGACTTCAATTATTTAAACATGTTGTTTAGAAACTTGTCATCAAATCGATCAAAAAAGGTCAAAGTTTCAATTCTGTCAAATAATTTAACAATTTTGTATGAATGCCAATAGGTTGGAGTCCGTAATAGAATTTAAACAATACGCCAACGTTTGCCTCAAAGTGTATGATAATATTTTGAAGTAATTTCTATTCAAAAATTAATAAATGCTTTTTCTACCCACAAACTGTTGTATGTAAACGTTTAGATTCTGTGTGAATACATGAACAAGAGCTTTATATAGACGTATGTATCTTTGCTATTCAAAAGAATCAGTAAAGGTACGCCATGAATAAATTCTATTATTCGGCTAAATTCATCGTTTAAAAAATATAAAATGTGTATTTGTCAAGATTCTTTTCAAAGCCAGACCATTGTTTGTCATTTCATTGAAAATAGCGGAAAAGGAGGAAAGAATGGTATTAATGATCACAAAGTTGTCAAAAGAGGCAAAATAACTACGTGAAAGAGTCAATAATTACCACAAAGGTATATTTGTTTATGTTGTAATTGTTAAGTTGTCGGATTTTAGGAGTAAAATAATAAATCGAACTATCCAATAAAATGTTTTATTTATCTTTCTGGTTTTATTATTTTTCTCCGTAAATAATCGATGTTTGATTTAATGTTGTATGTGTGTCCGCTCTTATTGTAGTTTGCATTCATTTCCAAACATCTAATACAAAAATATTACTAATACAAAGTATTATGTAGTAGTTGTACTAAGCATATTTCAAATAACCGCAAGGCCAGAATAGGAAATGGAATTGTTACTATTACAAGTGAATTTCTTGATATGACTGTTGATGGTACTGTATGTACCGAAACTAGTCAAGCAAAACTTGTACATAACTTGAAATAAGTGTATTATGAAAGTTATGAACATTAAAATTGGCACATTCATTATCAAAACGGATCGACAAAGCCAAGTATATTATTATAAAGTTTATTGTATAAGTAAAGGATGATACATGTGCACCTTCCATGTAGAAAATCAGGGCTCTGTTAATGAATAAACTTGTTATTTGTTCACTTGGTTTTCTAGAACCTAAATCTTGATTTCAATTTTATGAAGTATCGTCTAGCCTATGAAAGGTGATAATGTTAAACATTTAGTTTTAAAGCGACATGCCCTTTTCCGGGTATACGAAAAAAGGATACTTATGAATGGAACAGGGTATGGAGCAAACAACAAGCAACGATGTCCTGAAGCATATTATGAAGAACTCGCATCTCAAATTGAGATTTTGCTAAAAACAATTCCGAATTTTAGACAAAAACAAGAGCAAAATTATTATATTTTACTGTAATGAATTCAGAACAATATTTTCTGTCGTGTGATGCCAATGTTGAATCCAACCTCCTATAAAAATTAACTCAAAGTAAGATTGAGTTGCTTGGGAGTTCGGGGCCAGACATGAGAGAACATGGAAGACATAGAGACGAGCGCGCTACGCTAGTTAGTAAATACAACGGTATACTGGGTGCAAAATAACCTGGTTGCATATAGGGCATACGGAATGGGAATCTGTGGGTTCGAACAAATGTCTGTTAAAAGATCATTTGTATACCTGTAGTCCGCTTATTTGGTGCTCAATGTGGATAGTAACTGTTCTAGAACTGGTTTGTCAAGTGTCAGGATAATTTTACTTGGCAGACGCTTAATATAATGCGACTGGAACTTATAATTTAAAATCAGGAAAGACGAACCAACGCGACTTTTAAAATCAGTAATGATATACCGAAATGCTTTTAGTCAAATGAACACAAGTAAATGTATCCCATAATTTTAGAGAATTTAGTGGTTTTTCGGCGCAATGAGACGTTTTTCGAATATTCAAACAATTTATGTACATGGCGTCATTGACGCCGTTAATGTGCGGCGAGTCGCTGTACCCAAGGTTGCAAAATACTGGATATCTCTGCCAGTAATGGATGAAAATTTATGAAACTCTGCAGACGGAGAGAGGATACATCTTCTATTTGAAATAAAAACTTGTTTTATTGATATCACGAAGACTTATCGTTTTAGAGCGTTTGTCTCATTACTTTTTGATCACCCCACGTATAAAAAAAATCAGACAGATTCAGAAAACTTTATTACACGATATTATACACTCAAAATAGTAAAAACGACACAATCGAAAATAACGACACCACGTGGTATGTACAACAACACGCAGAAGAAAACGTCGATTGCAAAAAACGGAACAACTACATAAACTTGTACTTCATAATTACAACTTCAAACTATTTTGTGCGGTCGGTTTTTTGGGGTATGCACAAATCTCGCATGGTGTACGATGAATGCAGATAGTATAATAAAACTAAACGTCTGATATCAACAACATATGTCATATACATCGACATTTTCAGCCAATTACTGAAAACAAATATGTTCCATAATGATGTTGATACTATCAAAATAGAAATACTGTACGGAATACGAGACTAGCTGGGTGTTAATCAAGGTTAGATATCTGTCATGAATATTCCCTCTGTGTCGTCCTGCCATGTCACATTCTGCTAATATTTTACGCAAGATTACAATTGTTGGGTACGAACTGTTTTGAGTGCGAACAATAACTTTACCGATTATATTTGTGCGCGAGTGTATTATTATGAAATCACCAGAATCGCGAACAGATTATCCTATGAGATAAGAATAACTCCAGAGAATCAAATTTTATTGAAATCACAGAAATCTGACAATTTTGATGGGAAATGGGGAATAGCTTGCCTAGGTAACTGAGCGTTTTATCAACCTTAGACGCAATGCCTTCTCTCATACTTACCACACATACTATAGGAAAGTATATACAACTTTAGCAGTTAGATATACCCCATTATACAGCAGGGATGGCCACACAGGATTCTTATTGAATGCATCATAATCAAGTTCACATGAGATTGCATCAAATTCAGGATGTTTGTACTAAGGACAAACAAGGTCACATGTTGGTGATGTCATACCTTACCACTTTCCCACGTAAGATGGAGTGATGTTTCCCTGGTCTTGCGCTTACTCTTAAACACGTGACCAGCTAGGTAAACTCACCTAGGGTAAGACATATTGAGGGACGGCATAGGAAGTCGGGATTCCTTGTACCATACAGAGTTTATGTCCCTTCACAAGATGGTGGAGAGCATTAGCCAACTATAGACAGGAATACAGTCGGGTGGAATGACCACGCAATTACGACTGACCCAGTCGAACGAAAACAAAGAAAACGTAATAAATACAGACATATTTATAACTATATTGATAGGTTGGATCTTACTATATGTCTTTGTAATCCCCCATTGTTCTATCTAACCCTAGCAGTTGCTGTCGTGTTCCGTTATACCATGTTCTGTTCTGAACTTCTGAAGCATGGTATAGGAATATTTCGATAGGAGTATTTTACCTCCCAATTCTTACCCTTTAATACCACATCATAGAAAGTTCCTTCAGGTATTAAAGTACAAGGTATCCATTAATTAACAGTACCTGGGAGACCATAAATCGGCTACGCCAGAACCGATTCTAAACTAGGATTCAAACATTTACAGCCTTCCACCATTCAGGCGGATACATTGATATTGTTAACACTCGGACAATGTGCCTGTGTAGCTACGTGGTTAGTGCGCTTGTCGCCTAAGTTCAAATCCGGATGGATGAACACGGTTGAATATACCAGCCGTATTTCAGTAGAAAGCTGACTGGCAAATAAAGTTTATGCTCGGCACAATAAAGGCTTTGCTCGGCACAATAAAGGCTATGCTCGACAAAATAAAGGCTATGCTCGACAAAATAAAGGCTATGTTCGGCAAAATAAAGGTTATGCTCGGCAAAATAAAGGCTATGCTTGGCAAAATAAAGGTTATGCTCGGCAAAATAAAGGCTATGCTCGGCAAAATAAAGGCTATGCTCGGCAAAATAAAAGTTATGGTCGCAAAATAAAAGTTATGTTCGGCTCGACAAGCTGTCCGTATTTGCATTTCTGGCACTCTTTCCAACGAACTTCCTGTCCTCATACCGCAGCTTTTTGTATTATCGTAGTTTATACTTCTCAGTTTGAAGACTTCAATACGTTTGCGTTTCGGTGTTTGATCGAGTATAGAAAAGTATACATTTGATTAGTTACACATATTTTAAACGTGAAAACAAATACGCCCCGAAATGCAGGTTTTTATGTTTTTTCATTTTTTCCGTGGCACACATATTTATATATTATATCTACTAGTGGATGGTTGCTATGTTAGCGCGCGCTCTGTCTCCCTCAAGTTCCCAACTGTTCCCTTTGATTCTATGTAAACATCGGATGATCTCTGACCCCTTCCTTAGAACTCCATGATTACTTGATTTATTTCGCAGTTGTTCCTACCACCAATGTTTGTTTTCTCCGACGGAGATGATCGCTATAACACACGTTTATTTCTCGCATGCATTAGATTTCTCAAAGCCTAATTATGATATTGAAATAGTTTGCTCTTTCTTTGCAAAATATCATGTGTAAAATAGATGTATGCATTTTCAGGCAGGTTTGGTCTCGTAAAAGTTCACATGGCATAATATGACGAAGATTAATTCTGGTCGTTATTATATAACTGAACTATTAAAGCATATGGAGCGGCACTTTTCATGTCTTAGAATTATATAAATATTGAGCTTAGTTTATACTAATTTATTTAAAGTGTATAGAGCTATATCGGACGATATTTTTTTAAATATAACCGAAACGTAGGCTAATATTTTAAATGCACCTACTCCAAAATGAATTAAAGCATCAAAACATTAAAACTAAAATAAGCGATATGCAGGTAGCAATACGTTATGTATAATTAGGGGTGTAACGATATGGTCACTTAACGATACAATACGTATCGTGGTATTGGGTGACGATACGATACATATCGTGATACAAACATACCTAATTTCTCTTGTAAAGTATTGATACTTTTCGGAATATAGTTGACATTTTATTTATTAATATGAACTATTTTACTGGATCAATTTTATTTTAACCCAAAGAAATTATACATATGTCAGCTTATTCAGTTATAGAAACAACAGTGAACAATGTTTTGCTTTAGCGTTTAATTTTTCCCCCTAATTGACAGATATTTAAAATATTATTCTAACAGCACTTTAGGTACAAATCATATCGTGATTTGCTTTATGTCACGATACGCATTGAATTGCGGGCTACGTATCGCCAAACGATATGATACGATATATCGTTGCACTCTTATGTATAATAGTAATTTTTCCATAAGAGAATGTATAAGTAATGAGTATATTTACACTTAGTTCACATGTAGTGCCCTCAAAATTATCAGAGTATGTTCTGCAGCGACCGGGAATAGTGCATACAAATGTATTGAAGGTCAATTTTCCAAATATAATACGTTCCTGATGTTATCCATCGCCACGAAGTTATGAGAGAAGAGAAACTGAATGCTGCGAGTCTAGCAGGGAATCTCGGGAAAGGCCACTCGGTAGTGCAAAAGTGACAGTCACGCATTTGAAGCCGCTGTTTACTGAAACCCTCATTATCCAGTGGAGCGAGTAATCATTTTGTCCTTGAGTATTTATAAACCTTCCATGTCATAAAAATAGAGAATAAAACGAAAGAATACACATACTGGTATATCAGCTTTTTATTTTGGGTTTATTACATCTAGATATATTGCATTTTGACGCGTTTTTTACGAATTGTAAAACATTTGCAATTGCGGTTAATGAACGCATACAATAAAATAAACACTAAACAAAACAATAGCGTTTAACATGTCGTTGTGTGCATGAGACTGTAGCCGCCTCAAGTTGGGCTGACGTTAAAAGGAAACACTTAATCGAGTCTTATGTATCATTAATTCGGATCCAGATTATATATACTAATTACAACGTACATGTCCAGCTTGAACTACTTCATAACTTTTGTAAGTTTGTAATAAGGTACTATTTATGCATTAGTAGTTCTGGCTAAAAATATCGAACTGTAAAGGCGATATATAAGATGCCGAATGCCGATGGTTTATGGTAGTTGTACATATATGAGTGCCTCCACCCGGATTTGAACCGGGACGCCAGATTAAACGGCAAAAGCACTTATCACTGAGCTACGGAGGCAAACAATTCACGCATTACGTCCGTCGAGGATTCACCTCTCGACCCGGGTGTCCCAGGTTGTAACGTATATATCATCACAGCACCTGTGAATATGAACAGGTACCGTGTGAATGGTCGTCAAACACGTGCAATAACACAACAATACAGAGACAATACACCTACGTATACATTACCACCTTTATATAGAGAAACAAACACGTGAAGTTTACTTAAACACATGGACACCCTTTGCAATAACTGTATTAAACACCCGTACAATGGTAATAGTACATTCGCTCTATACCGCTGCGGGATATTTACTGAAGTAATTCTATGTTTATTAAGAATTGAGAAATGTTATTCATTTCACTAGGGCCCTCGAAAAACAAGGCCCTGTGTATCAGCAACAAAACTCCGTTCACAATATATCGCCGTATCTTTGAATAAAACTCCTGTTGTCCTTCTTAATTTGAAATTCACACCGTTATTGTTAAAATTTTATCTTTTAAATGTTAAGAAAATTAAATGTAAATAAAGGGCTCGAACTTTGTGAATAGGTCTATTCATATTATAATCAATTCACAGTAGTTCAATTACTATACAATGTCGGAAAACTAATCTGCAATTCTCTATTTCTTAAAAGGTTTCATTCAAATAAAATAAGATCGTAACAAGTTGTGCTGTCGATGTTAAGTACCCGAAATGATTCCTTTCATGTATTGAAACTCTGCACAATAAACTGAATAGTTTGTAAATTAGATGGGCCCTTGAGAATCATCAAGTTCGCTCATTCAATGGTAACAACGTATTATTAAAACCTAACCCTGACATTTGTCATAGCAAGGAAACATATCAGTGATGCTTAATACACATTATGCCGCTCAATGCGTGAATACAAGTAAAAAAAGAGAAATGTTTTTCAATCGAATTTTCGCCATTCAAGATTGTTGCTATCATTGTCAATCCATTCTTCACTAGGTTTTGTGAAATTGGAGACGAACGAAAGATATATTTGCCCCTCAGCAAACATAAAAGAAAAGAAAATATAACTTACCTATATTATTACATTTGTAGAAAGTGTTTTATTTACTGAAGAAAATGTTGTCACCAAAGTCTTGCTCGTGTATTATTCAACATAACCACTCGTTTCTCATTCTGCCACATTTTATAATTATCAAACATATTCATTTACAATCAAAATATTTATTTACTCTTCCACTGGTTCATTAGTTTGTCTGTAAACTAGTTAATGTGTTGCATGGTTTTAGTACTGCCTGTTTATATATTGTCTGACCTGTGTCGACCGGTCTGTGTCATAACTGGTTTGTGTACTGATGTGTTAGTGTGCAGACTTGTTTGTGTGTTGAATGGTTTGTGAGTTGAAAGGATTGCGTTTTGACCGGTTTGTGTGTTGACCGGTTTGTGTGTGGAATGGGTTGTGTGTAGAATGGACTGTGTGTTGAATGGGTTGCGTGTTGAATGGTTTGTGTGTTGAATGGTTTGTGTGTTGACTTGTGTGCGTGTTGATTGGTTTGTGTGTTGAACGGTTTGTGTGTTGAATGGTTTGTATGTTGACTTGTTTGTGTGTTGAATGGTTTGTGTGTTGACTGGTTTGTGTGTTGAATGGTTCGTGTGTTCAATGGTTTGTGTGTTAACTGGTTTGTGTGTTGAATGGTTAGTGTGTAGAATGGTTTGTGTGTTGACTGGTTTGTGTATTGAATGGTTTGTGTGTTGCATTGTTGTGTGTTGAACGGTTTGTGTGTTGAATGGTTTGTGTGTTGACTTGTTCATGTGTAGAATGGCTTGTGTGTAGAATAGTTTGTGTGTTAAACGGTTTGTGTGTTGAATGGTTTGTGTGTTGACTTCTGTGTGTTGAATGGCTTGTGTGTTGAAAGGGTTGTGTGTTGCATGGTTTGTTAGTTGCCTGATTTGTGTGTTAACTGGTATGTGTGTTGAATGGTTTGTGTGTTGAATGGTTTGTGTGTTGAATGGTTTGTGTGTTGACTGGTTTGTGTGTTGAATGGTTTGTGTGTTGAATGGTTTGTGTGTTGAATGGTTTGTGTGTTGACTGGTTTGTGTGTTGACTGGTTTGTGTGTTGAATGGTTTGTGTATTGAATGGTTTGTGTGTTGACTGGTTTGTGTGTTGAATGGTTTGTGTGTTGAATGGTTTGTGTGTTGAATGGTTTGTGTGTTGACTGGTTTGTGTATTGAATGGTTCGTGTGTTGACTTGTTTGTGTGGTTAAAGGATTGCGTTTTGACCGGTTTGTGTGTTGCATTGTTGTGTATTAAATGGTTTGTGTGTTGAATTGTTTGTTTGTTAAAGGGTTTGTATGTTGACTGGATTGTTTGTTGACTGGTTTGTGTGTTGAATTGTTTGTTTGTTAAAGGGTTTGTATGTTGACAGGTTTGTTTGTTGACTGGTTTGTTTGTTGACTGGCTGTGTGTTTACTGGTTAGTTTGTTGACCTTTGTATGTGTTGACTGGTTTGTGAGTTGAATGATTTTTGTGTTGATATGTTTGTGAGTTGAATGGTTTTTGAGTTGAATGGGTTGTGTGTTGAATGGGTTGTGTGTTGAATGGTTTTTGTGTTGACTGGTTTGTGTGTTGACTTGTGTCTGTGTGGACTGGTTTGTACATGGACTGGTTTGTGCGATGACTTGTGTGTGTGTTGAATGCTTTGTGTGTTGAATGGCTTGTATATTGACGTGTTAGTGTGCAGACTTGTGTGTGTGTTGACGGGTTCGTGTGTTCATGGCTTGTGTGCTGAATGGTTTTTGTGTTAAATGGTTTATGTGTTGACTGGTTTGTGTATTGACGTGTTTGTGTGTTGACTTGTGTGAGTTGAATGGTATATGTGTTGAACGGTTTGTGTGTTGAATGGTTTGTGTGTTGACTGGTTTGTGTGTTGACTGATTTGTGTATTGACTGATTTATGTGTTGAATGGTTTGTCTGTTGACAAGTTTGTGTTTGGAAGGTTTGTGAGTTGACTTGTGTGTGTTGAATGGCATGTGTGTTAAATGGTTTGTGTGTTGACTGGTTTTTGTGTTGACCGGTTTGTGTGTTGACCTATTTGTGTTGAAAAGTTTGTGTGTTGACTTGTGTGTGTCGAATGGTTTGTGTGTTGAATGGTTTGTATGTTGACTGGTTTGTGTGTTGAATGGTTTGTTTGTTGACTTGTTTGTTTGTTGACTTGTGTGTGGTGAATGGTTTATTTGTTGACTTGTGTGTGTTGAATGGTTTGTGTGTTGACTTGTGTGTGTGGAATGGTTTGTGTTTTGAATGGTTTGTGTGTTGACTGATTGTGTGTTGAATTGTTTGTATGTTGACTTGTTTGTTTGTTGACTTGTGTGTGTTGAATGGTTTGTGTGTTGACTTGTGTGTGTGGAATGGTTTGTGTGTTGAATGGTTTGTGTGGAATGGTTTGTTTTGAATGGCTTGTGTGTTGACTGGTTTGTGTGTTGAATGGTTTGTGTGTTGAATGGTTTGTATGTTGACTTGTTTGTGTTTTGACTTGTGTGTGTTGAATGGTTTATTTGTTGACTTGTGTGTGTTGAATGGTTTGTGTGTTGACTGGTGTGTGTTGACTGGTTTGTGTGTTGAATGGTTTGTTTGTTGACTGGTTTGTGTGTTGACTGGTTTGTGTGTTGACTGGTTTGTGTTTTGACTTGTGTGTGTTGAATGGTTTATTTGTTGAATTGTGTGTGTTGAATGGTTTGCATGTTGACTTGTGTGTGTTGACTGGTTTGTGTGTTGAATGGTTTGTTTGTTGACGTGTGTGTGTTGACTTGTGTGTTGACTTGTTTGTGTGTTGACTGGTTTGTATGTTGACTTGTTTGTGTGTTGACTGGTTTGTATGTTGACTTGTTTGTGTGTTGACTGGTTTGTGTGTTGACTGGTTTGTGTGTTGAATGGTTTGTATGTTGACTTGTTTGTGTTTTGACTTGTGTTTGTTGAATGGTTTATTTGTTGACTGGTTTGTGTGTTGAATGGTTTGTTTGTTGACGTGTGTGTGTTGACTTGTGTGTGTTGACTTGTGTGTGTTGAATGGTTCGTGTGTTGACTGGTTTGTGAGTTGACTTGTGTGTGTGGAATGGTTTATGTGTTGACTTGTGTGTGTTGACTGGTTTGTGAGTTGAATGGTTTGTTTGTTGACTTGTGAGTGTTGACTTGTGTGTGTTGACTGGTTTATGTGTTGACTGGTTTGTGTGTTGACGTGTTAGTGTGCAGACTTGATTGCGTGTTGACCTTGTTTGCATATTGTGTATTGACTGTTGTTAATGTGGCTGAATGTATATTAAAACGTTTGTGCTTTGACTAGTTTTCTGTGTTGACTGTTTCTTTCCAGGGATCCCTGGATGTTAAAAACAAAAATCCGGACGCGATATCGATGATCTGAAAATGAAAAAAAACATATAATGGTTGTTAATTTCATTATCATCTGTTCAGATTTGAATAGCAGTAAGCTAAATAGTGTGATTTGTTTGCCAGTTGTTATAATTTCTAAATGGCGCCCTTACATGTTTAATTTCAATAATTTCTTGTTACAGTGACCAATTAGAAAGTCAGTCTTGAAAAAATCTCTCAGCTTAGCGTTACGCCGATGGGCGTCATGGACAAATTTAAACACAAGAACAACGACGATAATATATCTAAATTCACTCGATTCCACTTCATTATGTTTCAATAATGCCTTCAATAAAATGCCATGTCAATTTTTCGCAAACATATCACTACTATAGAGGTAATGAGTAGTTTTCCTAGCCTCACATCGTCTATTTGTTCGCTAATGTAATTCTACCTATTAATTATGTTTGCACTTATTACCACGGCACAATAGCCGTCCGCATCAATAAATCGCTCGCGATACCATTTCATACCTTAGAGCCATTAAAAACCCGGTCCGGACTTTATTTGTGCCGTGAATGGCGGCATTGTTATTCAGTAATTAACACCACTCTGTATTGTTACTTAATTGTTCGCTAACAATAAAAATGAAACATAGATTTTTGTTTATCAGGTAATCCAAGCCTCGATTTGAATACATTGTAATACAATATGGTATTTTCCCCTACAATATGAGATGCAAATGGCAACTAAGCGTATTGTGTCGGGGCTGAAGGACAAAAGGCGACGAGGATATCAAGCTATACACGATCCGTGTCCCGCGTCCATCATATGATGACACGTATAATGGGCTTATTTAAAAAAGTGGTTACGCTTACGTGTTTTTAACATATTGTCACGAAATTCTATTCCTTTTGACAATCACTCGAGCACTCAACTTGTTTAAATTGGCCATAAATAATCGACATGTTTTCAAAAAACGGTTTGTTGAAATCTAGAAGTATCATAATCAAGGTGATGGTAATGTCTTTCATATTTTAATATTTGCTACGTCTGTGGCTTTGTTCATTGCAAGGTGAATATCATTACCTGGAATTTGGATTCATTAATATTTACGTGTCGTACAAAAGTTGTTTAACTATATCCGGTAATAAAGTCATATACCTTATGACCCTAGTATCAAAGAGGACACATCGGTACAAACACGTACAATGAATTTAGGGATGGGAAAATACTAATGATAAATCATAATGAAACACTGCGTCCGATTGGAACATGGATTGCAGAGGTAGTGCCACATGACCAGGGCAACTGTTAGATTTCGTCACAATAAAAACACATCATATTGATCCACGGTTTGCAAAGTATGTGTAAGTAATTCGGGCTTTAAAGGTAAATGGTATCTGCCCAAATTATTCATACCTTTCATGCATTACACTGAGCTATTAGAGTAAGAAATTAAAAATGTACACGGCGTATGGAGTATGAACTACAATTTTGAGAACAAACATGTCAACACCCTATATATAAAGTATGTGCAATGGTTTCATCAGCGTTCTAGAACCCTAAACCCAACGTGTGCGTCAATACATGGGTGGTTATAATAATTATATGATGACTCAATGAATATAGATAATATTACATTTGCTCAGTCTAATCTTTGCCTGTACTTTTATATTTTCAATCTATAACTTCCGCTGCGAATCTGCATCAACCGCCTCAATGTCCGTACATCAAAAACGGATTCCACTATTCACAAGAAAAAATACTTCTAATAACAATAATAATGTAATTGACGATAAATGAAGGTTTTTATTTAATGGTAAAACCAGTTGTTTATTCTGCCTGTGAGTCTTTATTCAAACAATGTACACACTAATTGCTTCCTTTTCTTTTTCTAAGCTGTTTTATTCTCATAAAAAAGTAAATCATTTCACGCTTGGCTGACTTTCAACAGAAAAGTGCGGCATGGTATATGCTGATAGAATTAAGATGAAAGTTATCACACTAACGTTTGCCCCGGTGCATACAATAACATATACACATTAATGTAATATATCTACCATATACTGTGCCGGGTTGTTGTTTGGGGGACACACATTTACATTTGAAGATGTATGATAGAGGAAGTTTTGGCAGAAAGGTAATCTGTGACACTTAAGGTAGTTCTATATTTGCATCACGCAATCACAATCCGTTTTGACCCTAGCAAACATTTCTACGGGTGAATACTAAACATTCCCTAGATATTTCACAATCTGAGGATATGAGTTGACATCAATGCCTGGGGTCAATATTCGCAACATGTTTGAAGTATTGTCTAAACATGATATCTAACACAAAAGTTTTCCTCTGAACTTCTCCATATTTTCCTTCAAGATGGTTATATAGGTCCCCAATATCCAACAGGAGTCCACGCCATTATAACCTTGGTGATATCTGTTTCCTTCGTTATGGAATATAATATATAGCTCATTCTGATGTCCTGCCTTTTGTTTCTTCTGACAAACGTATGTAAATTGGTATCATAATTTTGCAAAATTCGGATTCATACATCTGATTTCAAAGAAAGTTGCTTTTGAACATAATGGCTGTGTTTCAGGCAGTTTTAGATGGTCGAAGAGCTGCAAACGTTCTCTAGGCGAAAATTGGACTGGGATGGCAGCACCCAACTTAAACAAGCACAGAAAAAACGTATAGAACCAGCATAAAACAATTATACCACAAATGCACGACACATTGCCCACAAGAAAATAAACTACCCAGCCCCAGCGTCCAAAGACTCAGTGACCTAGTTTCCGTAATCGCAAAGACGGATGTCCAAGCTAAATCATACAGCTTCAACAAGATGAAATATGTAGCTGAATAGTTCCAACAGCAAAAATGTCAAGTACATAGACTGAGTCTTGAAGTTCTTTTAATGACTATGTCCAATGATTTAACACAGTTTTGTAGCTTGGACGTATTCGGGAACAAGGTCGGGTCTTGGCTGCGTTTCATTCGGCCTTTTGGGATCACCGTTTGTTGTTATTTCTTTTTGAAATTGGGTCGTCCTGCATTTTTGCATCTGTGACTAGGTATTTTAATCATTTATGTGGGTTGTGTGTGAGCATTGCTCCATTTAGTTGTGTTGTGTTATGTAGTTACTGTTTTCTGCGATCGGCTGGTTAAGTCGAGTGCTGCCTTCAATGCTCGATCTGCTCATACCTTTTTTGGTATCTGGTCCGAATAGAAATGTCCTTTTCGAAATCCTGCACAGTTCTTTCTCGCTTGTTTGTTTTTTGTTTTGCTGCATTTTTTGCGGTGGCTTAATTGTTTTAATTAAAAAAATTGTCGAGTGTTCGTTCTGCTTGTGGTTTGCTCTTTTATTTCTCCATGACAGCGTAGATAGTGAATGTTAAAGACGTTGTGACTAGGTTTGTTTCATCTTCCTTTTTTTCTCCCGCTTATCATTTTTGTCAATTTACTCTGTATTTTCAAGCGCTAGATTACCGGTAAGATACTAGTATTTTCTTGCTGATACTATTCAATCTTTGACTGCATCAAAGTACAGTTCCTGTAGACTTCGTAGCAGACTGAATCAGCTTTTGAGTTTTAACTGGAAGCAGAGTTTAACTTAATAGTGTCTTTAAACATTATTGTAATTCCCTACGACGGTACTACTTCCTCAGCTGACATATTGCCTCTGACTTACTCGCCCTCTGTTGTCTTTGACTGACAAATGTGGCTTGGCAAGTCGTCGTCATTGTCAAGTAGATGTCACATAATACTAATATAGAGCAACATTTCTATACTATATGTTTTGTAAACACTGAATTCTGCAAATACACGGTTTAATGTTAGAGCTTTGAGTGTACCCGGTGTATTTGAAATACAACGTGCATACCAAAGATTGTCGATCAGACATAATTGCAATGCAGACAATGTAAATCATTTACATAAGTTCATCAGCTCGAGCATAAACTATTTGTCTTATCCAGAAAACATTTATACAGTATACCAATCAATCAGTTATTTGTTACAGAAAAAGTGATGCTGCTCCATGAGTGGTCCAAGTTAATCGCACAGGCCATTTTTAGATGGGTATATAAGGAAAGATTTGAGCTTGAACTTTCTTTCCATTCATCTAAACCATTCACGTATAAAATCAAACATAACAGCCTGTGCACCAAATCCTGACCAATGTGACCTGCGTACACTATCGTACTGTCGATAAAATACCAGCTACATCTGTACCAATGTGACCTGCGTACACTATCGTACTGTCGATAAAATACCAGCTTCATCTGTATCAATGTATTCACAGCGCGTACACTATCGTACTGTCGATGAAATACCAGCTACATCTGTATCAATGTGACCTGCTTACACTATCGTACTGTCGATGAAATACCAGCTACATCTGTATCAATGTGACCTGCGTACACTATCGTACTGTCGATGAAATACCAGCTACATCTGTATCAATGTGACCTGCTTACTTTATCGTACTGTCGATGAAATACCAGCTTCATCTGTATCAATGTGACCTGCGTACACTATCGTACTGTCGATGAAATACCAGCTACATCTGTATCAATGTGACCTGCGTACACTATCGTACTGTCGATGAAATACCAGCTACATCTGTATCAATGTGACCTGCTTACTTTATCGTACTGTCGATGAAATACCAGCTACATCTGTATCAATGTGACCTGCGTACACTATCGTACTGTCGATGAAATACCAGCTACATCTGTATCAATGTGACCTGCTTACACTATCGTACTGTCGATGAAATACCAGCTACATCTGTATCAATGTGACCTGCGTACACTATCGTACTGTCGATGAAATACCAGCTACTTCTGTATCAATGTGACCTGCGTACACTATCGTACTGTCGATGAAATACCAGCTACATCTGTATCAATGTGACCTGCTTACTTTATCGTACTGTCGATGAAATACCAGCTACATCTGTATCAATGTGACCTGCGTACACTATCGTACTGTCGATGAAATACCAGCTACTTCTGTATCAATGTGACCTGCGTACACTATCGTACTGTCGATGAAATACCAGCTACATCTGTATCAATGTATTCACAGCGCGTACACCTAGTCACCTTGAACAAACTGTTACATTACAGCTACATGCAATGCAATAATACGATAAAAGACTAGGGTGAAAACGTACACTTACGCACCAATGACGGTAAGATAATACGCGTTTCACATCCTTATTAAATAAGTTGTTCGCCTGATTGCGCGGATTATCCCGTCAAAATAACTCTTTAGAAAATACGAATGATCAGTGTTTTAACTTTGCATTTATGACACGGTCTTCAAATGAGATTGTTAATGACGCTGGAGACAAACAATAGAAGGCTTAAATCGTTGAAAGCAAGCTATAATGCGAGGTACGATTCACCAACAGGATCCATTCTCTGGAGAATAAAGACGATTACAATGGAAATGAATAAGCTATTTTGAGATTTGTTCGAGTGTAAAAGTCCGTTCTATCGGTCTGATGGTCGACTTTTGATCTTTATTCATGGCGCGGCGCAGATTCCAGTAACTGAATGGTTTTCAATTTTCTGTCGACAATTCAAGACTCACTTGGCTGTTGATTTTATTACAGTGGACGACAATGGTGAATGAATAGAAGTCAATCCACGCTGAATCTGGTGTATTTGTATTGTTGATGTTATTATGTCACTCACAATGCGCGATAAATCAGAAATGTTTTTACACCCAGTAGGAGATTTCTTACTGTTGAAATTATTGCGATCTATAGTAATATAAAATACACATTGAACTATAGTTACACAAACGTGTCTGTATGTATTTGGCTAGTTTTATTAATTAAAATGTCTTACGAGCATAACTCTATACAAAATGACTCATTCTTAAGAATGCATCTGTTCTTTTCTTTAGGCTGTTTCCCCCTTTTCTCGTGAATGCATTTCCTAATAAATAGGATGATCAAATGAAATTAGTAGGATGGTCAAATGAAATATTATCGGCAATATTATAAAAATCAATAATAAATACTAGCTATGTCGCCCTTATTTTTTCTGAATAAGAAACCATTACCAAATGTGTACAAAGAGAACCGACTATCTACTCTAGAACGTACACGCCAAATACCGGACTTATGTAGTGTCACCCAAATGTTATTGCTAGGAATTGCCTTACTGTCTATATTATCTATGTCGTATCTTTGTACAAACTGAATCTCCAGGGACAGTTTGATAATTTAATATTACCGTTTACAATGCAATAGTCAAAGTAACTTTATTTTAGGAAAGTTCATACATTTTTTTTACAGTTTTCAATTTTCAAAGAGCCAATTAAAATAAAACATCGTTACGCAGCAATTGTGAATGTTTATTTCAAAACATTAAAACTAAATAAATGTCATTAGCACATGCCTGGGTGAATGTGCACATTAAAAACGTAGAAACTACATAATATATTATTCAACATTTAATACTGGAATTGTTTGTTCTGTTAATAATACGGACGATTTAATGTAACAGTCTGTGATAATGGGGGGATAATGGGTACATCACTATTAATAAAAGTACATGCATAGTGGATGAATAATGAATACAAATATGACCGAGATCACCCGTAATATCGCAGAGGTGGATACATACTAGTACATTTGTATAGTTATGAATATTTAAATGGCATCCGGTATGAAATAAGATTTCAAATTACAAGTTCGATTTTATTAGCAAATCGGCATTTTTACAATGCCTTTGGCCATTAACAAAACATTACATACAATACAATTGCACTGAGTACAAACAGAAACACACATGTTATGTATACTAGTATATAATTTCTATTGTCGATTCAAAGATGTCTGTCAAAACCACCATAATGTTCCATTTGTGAATAGCTAATTGCAGTAAGTATAACCACAACGCTATATGACCATTAGCTTTTTAATCATTTCAGTGTATTATCGACAGTGTAATTTAATCCCGAAACAGTTTTAATAATCGACCGGGGTGAATGTTTGTTTACGCGGTTGTGACAGAGATCTTTGAATCAACTATACATCTTTCTTCGAAGGCTATACAGAACCGTTTATCGTCGTAGCTCGTCAAAAGAATAAATAAAATTCTACTGAGAGCGACTGATAGATTATACAATGTATAAGCCTTTACCCATAAAACGGTCAGTTTCGTCCCCTCTCCGAACTTTACTCGGATTTTGAATTGTAACAGGTTCTAATAAAAGCACATACTCTTTTACATTTCGCCCCAAGTAACTTTCCTAAACAGTCAATGATAATCAAATGAATGACGTCATTTTAGACAAAATTGACGCCATTTGGGACACTATTCAAAATTAAAAGCATTCCACAACAGTTCGCAGATTTATCTAAGAAGTTATAAAAGTCATAATAATACGAGCGCATATGTGAATGCACACTGAGCGATTGACTACAAAAGTTCATTAACACGGCTTCATTATACTCGATTAAGTCCAATCCATAACATAAAAGTAGTATAACTAACTCTCTCACGTCTGATTACATTTCGTCAAACTATCAAGATGTTGCATTGTATAAATATCACACGAGTTGACTATCCTCTCTTGCCATGGCGACCAGACCACCTACAGTTTGTCATGTGCAACATGCCACACTCACACCTTATGTCAGCGTCAATAAATAGGCTTCATGGAGTCCCAAAATAGATACGTGACACATATAGGCATATATCGTAAATAAAGTAATGCACCGAACAGGGTGTAAAATATTGCAACATTCTTGCATGCAACGAACTGTGGTAAATCCTTGTTAAGATCTTATCAATTAAGTATTGTGCATGCACTGATAATGCGAAGCTACGTAAAAACGACGACACACTTAAATGCTCCAAAAGCATGTTAACCCGAATGTATATAAAATACTGCAACGTACTACATACTTGACATATGCCTACTTGTAACGAACTATTCTGTGCCAATAGCTAATGAATTTAAGACTACATGTATAGCCAATAATTCGAAGAGAGATGCGACAAACGCAAGCCTAAGCTAAAGATATTCAAAGAATACACATCGTGCATAGTTTCCTTATGCCATATTATCATGAACGGGGTAATTGCAAATGGTAACTGTACTTACTGGAAGGCATGACTATTGTGTCAAATATACGACATACAGGCAATTGGAATGATTCTTTGTTGCATAAACGATCATAATTGTACATTATTTGTTTTGTAAATGACTTGTATAGTTACATAGAATAAGCACAGCTTCCGTAAACCATATATTAAGTATGTTCTCCTTTGACATCAAAGGCAAACAAGGGAGATTAACAAGTGACGTCCGTAACGATATATCACCTAAAACATTGAATTTCTTTAATGATTTTTTAAGACTTGAAAAAGATATACTGTAGCAGTCATCACACAAAATAGTCAAATGTGTGTCATGTGATTAGTACATGAACCAGAAACGTACATACTAATTAGTAATTACAATGAATATAAGGTTTCAGAAATGTTGTGGAAGTATTTTCTTATTTTTTCTTTGAATACAATAATAGTCAATATGTGTTAGTTATATACGGAGACTATAACCAATAACCTTATTGCATGCGGCACTGGACCAACCTAGCCCAATGTGCTCCTCTTATAAAAATACTCAGAGGCAAACAAGGGGAGGCATACCAACAGTTACATTCTAACGATTGTTTACCTGTCCCTAACCTCCATCAAAGAACCACTTAACTCAGATATGTAGGCAAACTCGACAAACATTTCACGTGTACATAAAAAATGAAATGAACGATGCAAGCAGGAGAGAATGCAATTGTCCTAATCTAACTGGACTTAAGCATGTTAAGGACCACAAGCGGACAACAAAGTTTATCTTCTCAATTGCCCTGGCCTTGGAACAGCAATCGAAGATTCGGAAAACAACAATCTCAAACCGCAATTAATTAAAAATATATATTTATCTAAGTCTTTTACCAGGCATAACCAAATACCTTTTATCCTCAATTATTGTGCATGTATGAATGGAAACAAAAAGGGGAGGGTGATAATTACATAATAAATACTCGACCTTTCTTTTTTCCGTTGAGTACGTACGGCCGGTATGACTTTTATATCTACCTCCCATGATCATGTGACGAGGTTGGAGGTAGTCTGGAAACTCCATCATTGCAACCCCTGTCTGTGTTTATCAACAGTGAATAGAACAGACATTTCTTTATTTCACTCTGAAAGTTTATTTAACGATCTAAGTTGAAGTCTTTGAACGTTTTATACAGAAACATATCGCAGAATGTTACTTTCAACAATTCGATGAATGTATTTCTTATAAGCATCACAAATGAATATAACATAATGAGAATATTAAAAGTAACCAGAGCGCACGTGTGGTTTGCACTGCTTATAATACGGGTGAATGATAGAAAATGAAATTAGTCTATAGTACGTGGCGGGAAAATATGAGTTTTTTCCATATGTGAATACTTTTTTGTAATTAAATGATCTGTGGGATTGTGTGCTTTAGTATAAAAATACAGGTGGTCACGTTTTGATAAAATTGAAGACACTGGGATAAGTAGTGATTGTTTTATAATTGGCACTGGTTAAAACAATTAACACAGTTAAAAAGTTGACATGTATCGATCAAGAACCAGGCGAATGAGGCGATAGAACGTACTCGATCGTGTATTATTAATGTATTCGCACGAAGATAATATGACCTACTTGATATGGGATCATTCAGTAGATAAGTATTATTTTACAGTTCGTTTGAACTATTGTTGATCCTCGAAAATGTTTTTCTATAGATAATTTTCCTCTAACAACATTTGGTGAAAGGCAAACACAAACTCTCATACCAAGGCATCGAAACATCACCTCATGTCCATTTTCGTGCCTATCTGGTTCCCGGCTACGTCGCCCGAGTTGGTCGAACGCTGGGTCATGAGCCAGTAGATCCGGTGTTTTTAATTGTCTGATAATTTTGATCATGTGACACACTTTTATTCTAATAATGCATGTGTATTTCCGTGCTTTCACGCATTGGTCAGTGTATATTTTATTATGTTATTTGAATCCGTCAGTTGTCCGTAGAATAAATGCAAGTAATATTACTATTAAGTCGCTGGGGTAAGCTAAACATCTATACAAACCATTGCGTTACTTGTTCGCTAGCAGACACCGACCCACAAAAAGGTGCTACTGGTAAATGTCGCTGAATCAGTGGTTAGGCAAGGCCCTAGACTATATTTATATTTCACATGAAAACTATGCTGGTTGAACGAGAATGCTGATAAGCACACTTAGAATATTAACAACATTTATATAGAGCACCAAAATATTCTCAGACAAAAAAAACTCCTTAACGTTCTTAATAAAAATGACATTATGAAATAAAGTGGAATTCGTCTTCTAAGACGTTACATACTTGACTTATTTTGTCCATGGGTTCGCGGTATAATAATATCTGTTCTATATATTTTTGTTTTCAGTTCTAACGTTAGTCTATGATTTGCTACGTAGTAAATGTGAAGGTGTATTATTCGTTAACAGTGGGAAACATCTGTTGTTAACCTGGCTTTCTATTAATTAAATAAACGTTATTATTTAGATATGGATGAGTAATATATATGCATCGCAGAATGTGCATTAATGCCGTGTGCATCCAACAAAACGCGTTAATGCAGTAAATATTAATTTCAAATGTATTTGAAAATATTTTTTAATTAATAAACAAGGTAGCTAACAGAACTAATTTAATTCTCAACATGGAAATGCATGTTAACCCAAACATTGGTAAAGGCAAATACAATGTATCGATAGCTGGGAATATCGAAAATTCCTAAACGTTATCAATTTCGCCAAACCAGTTGATAGCTTTGCCTAAACTGACGATATATCTAAACCAAAATTGTACTTACACCATTCGATATACAAGTGGTTACAAAAATGTGTGTGAGAAAACATCAAACATAGATGAATTTCAATCACTTTCACATGAACAACAAGCATTTACCAGAGTTCTATATACATAATATATGCCAATACCAATTCCAATCCCATAACATTCTAACACCGACAGTATGTGACAATTGTGCATTAAAATATTAAACGTAACAAATGAATCCGGTCTTCGATTTTATTTCCAATCAACATAATGGTGTTGAAAGCTTTTTCTGTCTCGCATTTTCTCGCGATAGTTCCCGGAATGTTACCATAATGGAAATGCGTTAATAATTTAATCTCGCCGACAACGCCAAGTCACTTTTGTTTGATCTGTTTACAATTTTTTATTATTTTTTTCAAAGATTTGTTTGATAGCTAATTTCATTCGGGTTGAATAGATCGTGTTTTGAAATCAAGTAATGTATCTTTTAGAAAAAAGTAGCAATGGTGTGTAACGCTTAAGTGTAATGATAATATAGAAAACTGAGCTCCATGAATAAATCGTCCATACGTATAGCCATGGACAGTTTTGTATCTAAACAATGACAAATTTACCCGGAATACTAAAAATATATAATTTTATGTTATTCATATTACTAGAAGATTTATTGACCAGGAATAAAATGATTAGTAACAAAAATATATTGAAAAATCGGACAAGAGAGGCAGCGGAAACAGCCAAACAACCGAAAATAGAAATTACAAAGAACACCACTCAATACCCAACACAAACCTGAACTAGAAAATGAATCTTCACCCCTGGAAGTCCTAGTTTCAGCTGCCAAAAAGATCAAACAAAGCCCACGAACCACCGCAAACGGCTTAGCCAAGCAACAATTTAATACAAATAGCTTTTGATAGTTATCCACCAGAAAACAATCAAACCAACAGTATAAGTTGCTTGCTGCTTTTTACAATTACAACAAAAACAACAAATTAATGTAATCAATATGGATTCTTTATAAAAATGCCAGTCAGTGTTCTACTAAAATTTGGAAGGCATATAATTTATATTCTGTACCTCCATCCAGATTCGAAACATCATAAGTTTATGCAACGTATCAAAGAAGTATCAAGTTATTTGAAAACAATTTATTGCAACATTAACACAAGGCCTATGAAATGGAACAATTTGTAAGCAAAATTAACGGTTTTAAAAAAAACCCAGAGTAATTTGAAAAAGGCATTAGAAAAAACGAAACAAAGCTTCATTGTGAATACTGTTAAATAAACATAGTATTTAAAACAGAATAAGTAACATCACTAAGAGCAGAGGGTAACTTTAAATTAAAAATATCCGTTAATCAACCGTAAATATCAACTGTGTTACGATTAATTTTAAAAAACAGTAAACAAAAACAAACAAGGGACGTACAACACTATATTAGTATGAAAGGGTCAACTAAGTATGTATTAGAAGTATGGATAGCTTAATATGAAAGGGCAAAATACCTTATACAATATTTTTTAGTAACATTGCAGCGTCCCAATTGGAGAATTCAAATCAGTATTAGTATTGTGGATATAATAGCTTTAGGTGCAAGGTCAAACATCTTTGATATTACATACCTTTTTAGGAGCATGGCAATTAATTGCAGCGTCCCAATTGGAGATTCCAAATCAAATGACAAACATTTTTTTTATAAACTATAAGTTTAAAACCAATTACAATTATACTTATAAATACGTAATGATTCAGGCAAATATTAATTAATAACATACAAAATTGAACACACACGCAGAATAAAAGCGGTTGATACAGTCGTTGCATTGTATACATCAGACTGTGTCATCTATTGAACGGAAGTAGTGCCAAGCTTAATTGCACCAGAGGAATCTTCCTTTATAAACATATTTTCACATACGAAAAAAACAAATACCAGTCATACACAGTACAAGTCGACATACCAGTATATAGTAACTATACACATACGCATAAAACTATTCACCCCTCTTTTCATTAGTTATAATACAGCTGTTGATTTCTAGTCTTACGTTTGAACTCCTTTGAGACTAACAAAACAATGGAGCACTAACAGGTTTTGTGTCCAAGTTTTTGTACGATGAATCAATAATCCATTATCTGACTAACAAGTATATTATCTATCATCTTGTTTGACTCGAGTACTTATTCTTCGAACCATTGTACCAACAACAATAGTCATTATAGGCATCAGTTTATAAATAATAAACATGAACAGAATAAATTAGACTTCTAACTGATCAGAGAAGTTATCTGTATCTGGCTCTTAATCAGTCCAATGCTTGCTTTGTTACGTTGACTGCAAGATTAACACGGCCGTGACAATTTCAAAATGTGTTCATTTTACGGCCTTTGACGCCGACAAAGGTATCGGGATATGACATTATGCTGATTGCAACATCTATTATTAACGAAACAGATAACATTACAGATAGTGTTCCTAAAAGGATCCGCAAACAATCTTGTTTTATTCTGAACTTTATTATGGTATAAAATATTAAAGGATGAATTATAGTTATTAGGTTCGGACCGGCAAGCGCACAACACCTTTGACAATACCTTTTCTAGGAGCATATACTTTCATTGTGGCGTCCCAAATGGAGAATTCAACTGACACTCGTGTTGTATAAATTATAACTTTGAAAGCAATTACTTACCTAATGATTCGAGCAAGTAATTGCTCCTAGTTAAATGTAATCAATTGCTACTCTCAATACTTAACGTTTAAGTTATGCATGGCTGTGAACTTGATGAACATTGGTTTTATGCATAATTTAATGAACAAAGTAGTTCCCCTTTTTGTTTATAAATCTCCGGAGATCATTGTGCTTTTAAATATGATAATGTGTGTTGAAAGCTCACAACCATTTAACAAAGTTAACACACATTAACGACAAGGTTATCGCCCTATATTACGCTGGCTTAAAGGACCAGAAGGAACTTGAGACTTAATAGAGACATTTGTCACTCCTATCGTGTAATTCATTATGGTTCTATAATGGTTTCTATAATAATTTATAATTAATGTTCAAAAACAAGGTAGGCGTTGTAAATGTGACATTGTCTAGTGTTTTGTATTCTATTTGTTGTTGTTTTTCAGCCTAGGTAGCTCGATGGTTAGTACGCTTGCCGTCTAATCTGGCCACCCGAGTTCTAACTCGGGTGGAGGCACATACGAGGGCCCATCAATAATTTTATGTTGCGAATATAAATAGCCTAGCACACTATTAGACTCTAGTCCTTGTAAAAGTAACGCCCCGTGCTCAGTTTGCATTTATTCCATTGCTCGACCCATAACCGGGTCACGTACAACATGCCGTCACGTGACATCTCCCGCAAATTTCTGTTCACGACGCACCCAACTCCTCTCGGGGCTTGTATTTCTAACCATGCTGCCTATTTGTGAGTTTTTGGAAATGGCCAGAAGTTGCTAATGTCCTATTCTAGGCTATATGATGGGTGCGGTAACAGTTATATATCCAGGTCCTAGATTGTGTCCGAAACAACGCTGATGCGTTGGGTTGGCGAATTATCATGGTATAATAGAATGTGATACATTTGAAGTTGTATGTGCGTTCTTTTCATAACAGATAGCAACTGAAATTTAATTATTGCTACAAAAGTTTCTAATAACAGTAGGCTTTCGAAGCAACACATTAACTGCAAGTTATACCATGTATGCCGCACAATACTATGGTCAATACACTTAACCGACCGCCAATTTAAATGGAAAATGGCCGGCGAATAGGCTTATCATCTTTGTATGCTCCTCTATTGCCCTTAAAGCAATTTTTCAACAACAAAAACGCACTATTCGATTGCCAAGAGTACTTATAAACTGCATGCAAATTTTCTTGAATGTAGAACACATATTTCCTGAGTAATGTTTAAGTCATTAACACAAAACGTTACTCGGTCCTACTAGGCTACGCCATTTTTTATTACAAACGCCCGTGACATGACGTTCGAATTTTGCTATGACGTCATAAATCGTGACGTCAACAATCATTGTTCATGCTGAATTAATTGGAGAATAAATTATCTTTGACCGTGCAAACTTTTAATAAGCTATGCCAAAGCCTTATAAAACTGTGGAATTAGTTCACGAAATTATTGATGGGCCCTCGTATATACTCGTATGCCTGCCAAATTTCAGTAGAAATAAAGCAAATAAAGGCTATGCTCGGCAACGACAACAGGCTGTTTTTTACTTAATTTTCTATATTGTTCTATAGGCTGATGGATGGCAACATTAATATACGAGTATGCCTACGGTCAGTATAGCCAAACTAGGCAATAGGTAATCGGACACGGAAGACAACGCTCAAATTCCACAGCCGAGCATAGAAACCACAAAAAACATATTATGCCTCGATATTCATTATTCTGATATTGTTAGATCTAATAGCAAAATATCTCATCGAAATACCTAGTGCTACAACGTACCTTTGCATATATTAACTTGTTAATAGTGAGCAGTATTTGAATTCGATGCTGAAACAAGTTCGACCATATACGGCTAACACTATGCCAAACTAATATTTTCTAGAAGAATTATCAGCCAGTACCATATCTAGCCCTTTGGCAGCATACAACTGTCTGTCATAGACGTGTTATATACTGCCAATTCTAAACGTGCTATATACTGCCAAGTTTTAACAGCCTAGATAAGTAAATGCTAATATTAAGATAGTTCAGGGGGTGGTATAAAAAAGCTACCAATTTTCTAGGGCTCTTTTCAGCTGTTAGGCCGCTCAAGCACCCTTTGACATTTCAACTTCCCCTGGTCATTGGGCTACATATGGAAACCTACACTCGTGTGTCCCTGGGGAGACTATTTCTCTCCTGTGGTGTGGTAGCCAACATCGATCTGCGGCGCCCATGAATAGGCACTGTCCCACAGGTACCATTTTACACCATGGTGGAGTGGAGCTGTGGGTCTTGCTCAGAGAAATTAACCAGTGGTCTAGAGGGGGATCGAACCCGGGACCTCTCGATCCCGAAGCGCGCGCCCTACCTCTAGGCCACCGCTCCCTCAATTGAAATTATACAAGTACGAAAATATTTGAAATATTTAATCAACTTTGAACCAATTTCAAAAAGTGTTGACGTTCTCATAATTCTTTATTTCTGTACATATATCACTCAATTAAAACTTCAAGAAGTTTGAACTTTTATAATTACTGTGATGTATCATTGGACTATAACTCCCTGAAAGACTATCCTGAATTTTTATTTCATGTTTATTTTAAGTAACATACCAGATTCTAAGAATCGACGTAACGATTCGTCGAAACGATTCATTCATGTTAAACAATTTTATCATTTGAAACTATTCTACCATATTATGCTATTCGCAACACCTCGTGCATAGCTCACATGGGACCTTTCTATATAAATAAATAATGATACACCTGAAACAATATACTGGTTAAATCAAACACAGTTGGTAAGGTTTATATGAATGAGTACACATGATGCCACAATATCAAAGTGCCACCAGACGATAATTCTAGGAAAAACTCTATAATGTTGTGGCATTTTTAAAGTTTGTTTAATTTACGATCGACAATAATAAAAGAATAATCACTGAAATAAAAAAATACATAAATCCAATGCAAAAAAAGAATACTCACTAGTCTTGAAGGTCATAGTACATGTTTTGAGTCTTGAATGAACTTGCAATCGGGACCCTACATACGTGGGGTTATCCAAAAGTTCGTGCTCTTATTCAAAAACCATTTAACTTAAAGCTATGAATCTATAGTCCCTATACAAGTGATTTATATTGTACAAGTATACTAAATACCATACGGATATGATTCAAAATAACATAAATGTAGCATTTGTAAGCATGTTTTGTATAGGCAAAGCCGGCGCTCGCTCAGAAACGACGTACGACGTCACCCTATCGACTAAATCATTTCATGAAGCTCTTTAACACTATTAATCAGTTGTTCTTCGTTTCCAATAATTAGCTGTATGCCTATAACATGCAAACCCACTTGTTTTGTCTATGTGTCCTGAATTGTGTCGCTTCTATCTCTACCAGTCGATTTTTTTCTATTTTACCTAGGATGGTCGATTCTAACCAACGTAACGCACATTCGTTGAACGTCGGTTTTGTACCTATTAACATGCATCGTCTCCCATCACCCTGACTTTCTGTTAACTGTTTATACCATTTAAAAACAGTCGAATACGTGGGTTGTCCCAGAATACCGTATAATCCTGTTATATCTTAAAAACTATCAAGTACTGTATGCCCTAATTATAATCGACGTTTAGAGAAATTATTTCTTGACATACTAGTCAAGTTTCATGATATATCTTCCAAAAATATTCAAAGTGTGTACATTTGACGAGTACCAGGTGACGCTTTACGGCCCACAGAATGTCAACGTCATCACTCGCCAACGACGTCACGCTACCTCAGTTTTCCAAAGAACTCACATTCGTGGGCTTTACACTTTAAAACTTATACGCCGAAATTGTTATCAACTCTATGGAAATATATTTCTTTACATACTGTCAAAAATTCATTAACTGTTTTTCCAAATGGACAGCTTGAGCTGACATTCTGTGAGGATAGCTAGTGTAGGAAGCGATTTGATGTAAGTTTTTTGTTGTGATCGGTCCATCTGATCACTTTTATTCCGCTTCCTTTCTGTGCCAAACAAAACGTCATGGGATCTTAAAAACAACTGCCGAATGACCAAGATGTATTGTGCTGTGGATTTTACATAATTTATCGTTCCTCCGGATACTATTCTATGTTATATACGGTATAACACAATGCTTAGGAAATGGCAGTCACTCCGTAACGTCGTCTGACGTCGTGATTTTTTTATATTGTAACGCTTACAACGTTGCTATATTACTTCATTAACCCATCAAATATGACCTCATCACTATGAATCATTGTATAAAAACTCGTCAAAAGATGCCAATTATTCTTATATATATTATGGCGCGGTGCGGCTAAAACTGCTTAAGCATTATTGTCATTAAATAATTAAATTCATTTTTGTGATACATACATTTTTCGTGCTGGCCGTAAACCGTCACCATATGTTATAAATACATAATTTTTTCGAATACGACGTATACTGATATAAAATAATTTCGTCAACTACACGTGCTATGGTTGTAGATATGTCCATGTAAAATTATAAAACTATATCATTATGTTGGAGTTAATAAATCCAGAATTATACGCTATTCTGGGACAACCCTCGTACAATGCAGAAGGGTTCATACCCAATTTGTCAAACATTTCTTGTCTTCTTCGCGGGTTCCCCTAGCTGTATATATAATTGAATTATTTTGCGACCGCAAATGATATCTTGTGACGTCATATTTTACGTTGCATTTTATATGACAACATTAACCCTAAAATTTTATTTTAAAAAACGAAAATATCAGATTTAACCTTAGAATTATACCAAGAAACGGTATAACATTACACAACACTTGGACGCATTTTTGTATTTTTAAATGAAGAAACACTGTAAGAATCGTCAATAACGTAACACGTTTTACTGGAAAAAAAGCTGCAGTGCGACGCTAACTCATTTTTGTGCTACTATGGCAACGTGTTAGTCATAATACAAACTTCAGGGTACTTTATAAAAATATTTTGAGATTATTGTCTGTAATGGATTAATGTCACTGTATGGTAAGTTTCATACTGATCTGACTTAAAATAAACGTTTTAGAGCAAAAGTCCACGAACTTTTGGATAACCCCACGTATAAGAGAATAATAAAAAAAATCCCTCTTGGTCGTACTTTCACGTACGGGTATGAGTTATATATGAAATAAAATGCGTTTTTAAATTATGGTTTATTACGAAACACTCCTAGTTTCATCATTGGTTAAAGGTGTAAATGAACCGTATTCAAACATCAAATTAAAATTTAATTAATGGATGACCTCGACCTCACTAATGGGTACCGTGTAATTAGGAAAGTCTATTTTATCTTTGAATCAATACAAAATGCTCTCTCATCATTTTCGGTCCGGGCAAAATGGTATTAATAATACATGGGATTCTGGTTTATAATGAAAAACATGTCACCTCTGTTTAGCAGGTAGCGTTTGCATGATAGTGTCACAAATATGGAACATTTGCGAAGAGCATCATTGTATTGGATGAATAATATTATACGAATTAATTAATTAAAAGGACATTGACTCAGGACAAATCGTGTAGTACATATTACACTGTGTGACAATATCGGACAAGGAAAACAGCAGAACACGGGAGGCAAAAATATGTATGAATACCTAGCTCTGACGAATAATGACATTTTAAGAGAGGTTACTGAATATTTAATTGAAAAATAGTATTGCCTTATTAATATAATGATCTCTAAATTTGGTGCAAGTTTGTTGAAATCACTATATATATCTATCGTATATAGATGTGTACTCATGGGCCAGATTTTGGATAAAGCCTTTGTCAATTTAATTGAGGTGTTTTGTAATGTTGTTTCGGACTCTTCGGGAACTGGCATAAGCATCAAAATCCAGTCTTTCTGTTTAATTACCATTTAATATTTGTGTCGGTGGGTTTTCAGATTCTTCTTAGTAAATGATTCTCTAACAGTCTGTCCCCTGCATCTGAATGGATAGGATCTTGCTCCGATAGAATTTTTTTTGACACTGATGTTTCCAGATCGATTTGTTACGTTGGTGGAATAACACGTATGGTTGCTACAACCTCTTCAGTTGCATTGTTTTGACTTCGAACACTTGCTAACAACATGTATGTAAAATCATCATTCTCTTTAATTGGTTTATTGTCAATTGGCATTGCATTATAAGCAAGCCTGTGGACTGCAAAGTCTTTTTAAGTAAGGCTTGCTTGATGATCTAGGTAAATATTCTGTGTTCGTTCGGATGCTGCCTACACTGCTCTTGTAAATACAGTAACACGGTCTGCTTATTGCATGTATTCAAGAATTGGTGTAGGTATCTATCTAATTCCACAGTGGTCTCAATATCCAGACGGACAGTAGTGTGATACAACTAATATGGACATTGGTTGGCTTTTTCGCTTAGTAGCCGACAATGTATTTGCACCAGGGGAGCTTTTCTGTGATTCATATCTGAGTGAACACTGTCAGTATGATTATGCAGTCGTACCGATGCAAGTTTTTGGTTCCGCTTTCAGGATTGTACTCTAAAAGGCCTAGCAATTTGTTAATGTTCATATCGTGTATTGTCAGCATGGCTTAACGTACGTTCTTCTTAGATTGGTGAATCTAAATGTATACTGGCTTGTTTTCCAGGACATGTATCAATTGTTGCTGTTTCTACTATTTAGATGTAATTTGGATAATTGCTATAATTTTGGTTTTGATGGTCTTAAGTATTGTTTATTCATTCAGCGTAAAATTACCTTTATAGTCTGGTGTCCATCGGTCTAGAAATATTAACCTTTGTGTGGATTCGTTGCTGATGATGATGCTGATTTAGCTAACGATTAAGATAAGTCAACTATGTTTGTCGTTTATAAGGTTTACCTGTTAGTACTGACGAAGATATTCCAGCTTCAGGACCAGGGTTCTTAATTATCATATCACTGCTTAACTGACGTGCAAATTTCATATACTAATAGATCATTATTAAATTATGAAAAGTGGATCTGCAACATAAACAATGTCTTTTGACTCTATTTGTAATTGTAAAATAGTACAAAATGTATGAGCATTTAAATTGAAACATTAGTTTACGTTTTCCACGAAAGGTATACGACTTTAACATATTTGTTAGAAAGGCGTTGACAGTTAACCTCAAGGTTAACTGATAGTGTTACCCCACATCAAAATAACACAAACACGATGAATTCGAATAAAATGAAATAAAATGAACGTTTATCAACACTTTATGTAAAGGATTATTTCGTCACTCAATAAAAGACATGTGTTATTCGATATTGAACTAAAAGTGTACTTTTATTTATATAACTCATCCTTTGCCTTTCTGAAACGGGTATTAGTCCATTATCTATAAATTTAGAAGACTGCATAGTGACGACAGTTACGATTGGGTGATAAAAAAATTTAAGTTACCAATTTTCTAGCCTAAGGAATCTTTTCAGCTGTAAGCCACTCAAACACCCTTTGACATTTTAACTTCACCTGGTCATTTGGGCTACCAATGGAAACCTACGTTCGTGTCTCCTTGGGAGGCTTTTTCTCTCCTGTGGATGTGGCAGCCAACATCGATCTACGGCGCCAAGGAATAGACCCTGTCCTCACAGGTACCAATTTACACCTTGATGGAGTGGATGCTTAGATATAGATCAAATTGTTCACACCCCTCGAACGAAATTAAAATTGTTTACAGAATTGTTCTGTAGTCAGGGATTTTTTTATTATTTTACTGCCACGTGTGATGTGGCACAATGACGTTCCTTTATCATATCCTATGATACATAAAAACTTCAACTTAGTTTTAACACCTTTTAACCGTGGAATTGAATATGACATGGAATATATTCATGCTGATTGATCAAACGTAGCACTCGGTTGTTTAAAAGAAAACTGTGTATAATTAATATTTAATTATTAATTATTATAAGATTAAGTACCCTAATAAATTACTGTCATTTCCACCTATGGCATTATCAATGGGCCGGTTACGTTTAACTTAATTAAGCGGTTTACCAATGTTGTCAGAGTAGGTCGATGTGTTCATTTAGCTGTTGTGTTTAATTAACTCCTCTTCAGTTTTCCCCTTTTCTATAATTTCTTTGTGAAACTGGGTTAGCCTGCATTTTTTCGGCGGGGACTTGGATCTTTAATTGTTTCTTTGGCTTATGTGTGGGCATTTGCTCAGTGTAGTTGCGTTGTGATGTTTCTGATTTCTGTGATTGGCTGGTTAGGATGAGTGCTACCTTTCCTGTCTGATTTCCTCATACCTTTTTTGTAGTGGCGTAAAGATCAGTAACTGTTACATGTAATCTGGGTTGCGGTTGTACTTTGTAAGTCCTGTAATTATTTTCTTTTTCGCGTGTTCTATCTTGTGCAATTCGTATCTTGATGTTGCAGTTGAGTGCTGCCTCCCTGACGAAGTCCCTACATTCGCGAACTCAACAGAAAATACTAGAAAACGGTAATTAACCTCCAAAACCATGAACTATAAGACGCACCAAAAGTAGTCAATAAATAGTCTTCAAAACACAGTATTCGTCATTTTGACTGCATAACTCGTTTACTGTATTTTGTGCCTTTCGGGCTCTGCCTTCCTATTTGTTATCTTGTACGAGGGTCGTTTCAAAAGTTCCAGAAAGTGCTCTATAATGTTTATCGTATGTTCAAATTACTTCACACTTTACATTTAAATAGTACAATTCTTGATATACTCATTATATTGCACTTTTCCTGGGAAATTTGAAACGTACCTCGTATTTAAGACTTTTTAAAATTGTATATTTTTTTATATACAAGTTTTATTATTTTGACATAATATCATTGTGACATTATAATTATTGTCTTTACCAAGCGACGCATTGATAGTTGCACTTCCCTAGAATGCTACAACTGTGCGTTTCAGAAAGGAATAAATAACACACCAAACACATTACGAAGTGCGTGTTTAATGCTTATTGTTGTGGATACCCGTTTCAACGTCTGTATTACCATAATTAGTAACAACTAATGGATTTACGCGTCACAACAAGGGAACACGCTGATAACAAAACGAACCAACAAATCACCTTTAAACGATACAATAAAACCAATGTAGCTTTTTCTAAAGCGAATTGTAATCTTTTCCATTTCAAGCAATATGGCGAACGGTGAATTATCATTAAAATCATAAAAAATCGAAGTTTGATTCACAAGAATAGGAAATAGTGACGTATAAAAGAATCATTTGAAATAAAGTGACGGTCGTTTAAGACAATTATTGATGACAATCATCGAGTTACCAACCCGTGCACCTGCATGATGTTTGTTATAATACACGAGACTACTCGTGCATGACACCCTGTGGGCTGATACGGTGGATAATGACAAACAAATACTCAGTGAGTAGCAAGAAATAAAAGACTGATGATGTTAAGACTTAAATAATTGACTTTCTATTCTACATTAGGCCATACTTTAAAATTAAATTGCTCACGATCATCGACTGTTTAGATTCTAAGGGGAGATAATTTCCATCACTTTACCGGGATTCTGTTTGATCAATATTCTAGAAGGTAGTAATTAGGGGAATACACAGGAAGGCAGAATAAACGAAACAAAAACGACCCTTAAAGTCGTTTGTTTTGAGAAAAGCTGTAAAAATGTATTAAGTATTCTATTATGAAATATTTATTAGACATTACCGGAGCGTTAACTAGCTTGTATAATATCTGGGTATAATGGCGGAGGTATGCCACTTTAATGCTCATTGCTCAGTAATTGAAAAGATAGTACTATCTTACTTTAAAGTTAAGGCCGAGTTCTTTCGAAAATGACAATTTTAATCAATAATAAGAGAATTATTATCCGGTCCAAAGATTATAAAGGATGACTTAGTTGCATTTTAACGAAATGGTAGTTTAAATGGAAAATGCCAAGCAAAGTCTTTATTTGCCAATCAGCTTTCTGCTGAAATATGACATGCGTATATACGTGTGGCTTCACCCGTTTTTTTACCCCGAGTCACCTGATTAGACGTCAAGCGCACTAACCACAGAGCTACGGAGACAATTGAATGGTTGAGTATCACTGAATATTTTGAAACAAACCCTTTTAAGTAGAGATTGAAGCAAAAATCGAGGTCTGGACACACTAGTATAATTTTAAGTCGTTGAAAATGGTACTGTTACATGAACCTCCCGTGCTTGGAGCTATGTATAGTTACTTTCAGATACTAGTTACCACATGTTCGCCACATGGCAGGATAGTATGACAGGGTGGTCTCCTTGTGACTGTAGTTGGGGAGTGGGACTTATATAATTATTATTTCGCTGGCTTCTTGTGACTGTAGTTGGGGAGTGGGACTTATATAATTATTATTTCGCTGACTTCTTGTGACTGTAGTTGGGGAGTGGGACTTATATAATTATTATTTCGCTGACTTCTTGTGACTGTAGTTGGGGAGTGGGACTTATATAATTATTATTTCGCTGACTTCTTGTGACTGTAGTTGGGGAGTGGGACTTATATCATTATTATTTCGCTGACTTCTTGTGACTGTAGTTGGGGAGTGGGACTTATATTATTATTATTTCGCTGACTTCTTGTGACTGTAGTTGGGGAGTGGGACTTATATTGTTATTATTTCGCTGACTTCTTGTGACTGTAGTTGGGGAGTGGGACTTATATTATTATTATTTCGCTGACTTCTTGTGACTGTAGTTGGGGAATGGGACTTATATTGTTATTATTTCGCTGGCTTCTTGTGACTGTAGTTGGGGAGTGGGACTTATATAATTATTATTTCGCTGACTTCTTGTGACTGTAGTTGGGGAGTGGGACTTATATTATTATTATTTCGCTGGCTTAAAATGAGAAGGTCGTAATTTTGCGAAAACAATAATATTGTCCGAAATTGTTTCTTTATTTATGGTAAAATAAGCTCTTTCATCTTTAGTTTAGCCAACATGACAAGTTCCGAATTTTATTAAAATAGGCTCACAAGCAGCGCTTTGTGGTGTTGATTTTAAACATGTATCAGTCTTGGAAGGTCGTTAGTACTGTCGTAAGTAGTGATTACGTCATTCTCATTCTAAGCCATCGATTTGTTTAATCCGTTTTGACGTCACTTGTTTAACTCACTAAATGTAGTGTATGTACTTCTTTACGATTTCGCTTCATTTAGTGTGGGTTATAAACATTTATCATTACCTTTTAAGAAATCAGTTTACACTGTTAGAACAATCAGCTGTTTAATAAAGCCCAGTTACATGAAAGGCAATAAATTAACAATCTTGGGTCAAACATGAAAATGTATCCGACTTTAAGTAGCCGAGTGACTCAATGTTGTATTATTTGCCCACAAAGAGGCGGTTATTGGGTTCGCTGGGTGATTATAAAACGCACATAAATACAAATACATTGTTAAAAGGAGCATTATTATCGTGTACAGTGGATTATAATCGCGAATAATGTGCTAAATGAACGAGCTTTGTTCTTGTATAAATAAATTGTTTGTTCAATAAACGGTGAACAATGCAATCCTGATGTTATTTTGAAATCTTACACTGTTAAACGATTTTAGATACTAGTATAAGAGATGCATTGTAAAAGGTATTGATAGTTTGACTAGTATTGTTATACAGCTGCCGTAACTGTAGTATAAACAAATAGATCCGCTGTACGGTCTGAATAGAACAAGTTGTGGACATTTTCTATACAATTTGTCAAAAACAAATACTGAACTATTCATGGGATTATTATGACACATTTAACTGAATACCAAAACTTCAGACTCAAATTACAATACATTAGTCTGTGTCGATTTAACGTGAAACAGTTCGCAAACATAAGTCTGTCGTCTACATCATAATAATTTATTTAGGTATATACAATGTTCAAGAAGTCTAATTGGTCAAGATCAACAGTAAATGCCGCCATATAAGTATGGGGACACTACCCAAAGACATTATCCTGACATCGGAGCAACCAGCAATTGTCTGGAATTGATTTCGATGGCTTAGAATTAGAAGGTCGTAAGTGGCACTTCCGACCTTTTAAGATTCATACATATTTAAAATAAGCATCACAAGGCGCTTCTTATGAGCCCATTTTCATAAAAATCTGAAATTGTCATGTTGACCAAAATGAAGTTTTAAAAACGTGTTTTCCCATAGGTAAAGTGTAAATTACAGACATTTTTCTCTTGTTTTCTCAATATATCGATTTGGTAGTTACGACCTTCTTGTTCTAAGCTTTCTATTTCATGGGTCATCGTTTACCTATAAACAAATTTATAGTGATATTGTTCTGAATGAACTTGTACTATTTTTAACGATTTGAATATGTCACAGCTATATACGTGTGACCCGCCTTGGCGTTACATGGTTTCTATGACTACGCTTTGTTAGAACATCATCAACAACAACGACAATATGTTGCTACCAGTACATAGAGCATACATTGCTATGCATATGGAACACATTTCAGAAAAGTGTATTTGTTAAGTAAGATGTTATGAGAAAACTATTACTTCTTGAAACCACTGTATTTCCAATATATAACATGCCTGCTTGTACATAATATATTATTGTATATAGTTCCAAGACAGATGCCCTAGTACCTAGCTATATGTAATGTAAATTGGTGTCTGCAAGACAATAGCGACCGAACTAAGACATAGTTACAATAAATAGAACTTTAGAATCTTACAGACAGCAAATGATTGAAAACCGTATGTGTTGTAGACGAAATGTCGTGCTATATTTCAAAATCTGATAAACAATATCTTACGTCATTGTTTATGAATAGCACAATCAGCAAAATCAAGTACGAAATAATGATGTATTATGCTGATTCAAGTAAATGCAATTGTTATGTTATTATGTACTTGTCATTTGACAATTACAAAACGTGGAATCAAAAGAAGGCGTGGTTAATTGGAAATACGTTCTATACATTGACGTCACGATTCAACACGGTGAAATATTTTGAGCAGCAAAATACGACAGAAAAAAGCAGCCCGTCAAATAATACATCTCTGATATTCATTGCGTCATCGCCATTGGTAAGAAAATAAATTATCCGATTGATATAAATGTTATAACGATAAAGCAAACACAGTAAAGTCGTCAATCGTGCTCCTCGCAAAGTCGTGTTCCCCTCTCAATGTTGCAAACTGTACCCCTCCCCCAGGTCTTAAACCGTACCACTCACAAAGCGCGAACCGTTTCCCTCCCAGGTCGTTAACCGTACCCCTCACCAGGTCGTAAACCGTACCCCTCACCAGGTCGTAAACTGTACCCCTCACCAGGTCGTAAACCGTACCCCTCACCAGGTCGTAAACCGTACCCCTCACCAGGTCGTAAACCGTACCCCTCACCAGGTCGTAAACCGTACCCCTCACCAGGTCGTAAACTGTACCCCTCACCAGGTCGTAAACTGTACCCCTCCCCAGGTCGTAAACCGTACCCCTCACCAGGTCGTAAACCGTACCCCTCACCAGGTCGTAAACTGTACCCCTCACCAGGTCGTAAACCGTACCCCTCCCCAGGTCGTAAGCTGTACCCCTCACCAGGTCGTAAACCGTACCCCTCACCAGGTCGTAAACCGTACCCCTCACCAGGTCGTAAACTGTACCCCTCACCAGGTCGTAAACTGTACCCCTCCCCAGGTCGTAAACCGTACCCCTCACCAGGTCGTAAACCGTACCCCTCACCAGGTCGTTAACTGTACCCTCACGGTGTACCAGTTGATACGCAAAATGCGAAAATTTACGAAAATCGCTTCAATCTTATCACTGAAGATTTAAGACTATTGTAAATAAATTGACGGATAATCATACAAATGTTCAAATTAAAAAGATAAATGGGAAAGTTGTGTTCTTATTTTCAAATTGACTTGTTACTATTAAATACGATTTCGTTTGAACTACTTTTTAATAGCTTTGATACATTTGACCAGTCTCTTAAAATACGTGATTTGACAGCGGCCCTACAGTATTTGTGTTCAAAAAGGAGTCAAAATAATGATAAAATCACGCTTTTTACGTTTTCTGGCCTAAGTCCGCAATGATTGGTTTTTGCATTTCGTTGCTTGTTACATAATAATAGATAACGCCAGAACGGTGTGTAAATATTTATTTAATACCTTCATGTGCTCGTTATTTATAGTTATTTGTCACTTTTTGCTGAAAATTGTAAGTGATACGAGGCATCGGATCTATAGGCCACTCCAGATTCCTTTAAAGGGACGCGATTTATGGGACAATCTGCTAATGGCTATTGAAACAACTGTATATTATAGCTACATTAGAAACAAAACGACTCGCAATCATGATATAGAGCAAAATTAAATATCCATTTTAAGGGTCTATACTATGTGTCAGGCGAATATCAACAAAAGGGGTCAACATTTTTGGTATTAAGCGCGGAGGATTTTATTGTTCATCGTTTGTGATTCTTCTAAAGAGCTGCCATTTCAAAGGAGAGGAATGGGACGTTTATATGATATACGATATTTCATTAAGGTAGTTTACAAATACGGTTTAAGGGGGAAGGTATGTCTTAAAATGTGCATTCGTCGCATACACAGTAAAACACTCGAAAATTGTGCAACGTAAACAATAAAAACTGTTTTAATCAAAAGACGATGCGACGTTGAATTGTTGTATAACATTGAGTCTTCATCTATCAACTTTCAATTTATTCACGTATTAAAGCGCAATAACTCGCAGGTAATAGAAGTGTTTGTCGATTTATAACACACAATGACGCAAGAACAAAACTAACTGCCTATATTATCACCACAATGTTTTATTTAATGTAGCTGATCATTGTTTTGGGATTTTACTAATACCCTAGTCACATTTGCCCTACGAGCTCCGTTCGAGCTCATGAGTACCAGTTGATTTTTTTTAACTCGCACGACGTCCGAACGGAGCCCGCACGGAGCCCGCACGGAGCCCGTATTGATACCGAGACACGTACGAGCATCGTACGGATTTTCACAACTCGTAGAGGACTCGGTGATCTGGTGAAAACTATTCATTCTGTACAACTCGTACGAGATCCGTACGAGCTGTGACCAGATGCTAAGAACGTACAAATACCGTTATGAGTAAAAATATTCAGACTCGTACGAGTTGGTAAATCCGTACGGACATCGTACGAGCATAAATATGTTTGTAAAAAGTATACAGGGTTTATTAGTACATGTATCATAATAAGCTATTATGTCGCAAAATGTCTCATACAAACCATAGGATACATATATCGTGTGAGTCGTTAGGGGGTGTAATTCACTAGCACATATATACATGTACATTATTATATTCGGTGTGTTTTTATACAAAAATAAATTATAGGTTTATGCCGTGTGTGACATGGCCGCTAAAACCTGCCAATTATTTTCCTTTTTGAGAGTTTTGATGATCAAAAATACCTAATTAGCGCATGCAATTGCGCGATATACGTTTAATTTCAGCATCTCTCAAAATTCACATTCTGAGGAGTGGCAACACTGTATATGTTTTATTGTCATAACTATGTTAAAGTTAAAAAAAAGTTTCCAATTTTCTAGGGCTCTTTTCAGCTGTGGTGCCGCTCGAGCACCCTTTGACATTTTAACTTATCCTGGTCATTGGACTACCTATGGAAACATACACTCGTGTCTCCCTGGGGAGACTATTTCTCTCCTATGGGTTTGGCAGCCAACAGCGATCTGCGGGGCACTTTCAATATTTCCAAAACATATATAAAAATATATATATAAAAATGCCCGCGAAACTTTTTTCAATTTTTACTTGTACCAATTGATAGATCAGGAGCAATATTTATATATAATAGTATATGTCATAATGCTATAAATACATTCCCACACGTGTTACACTAATACTACCCCCGCCCACACTGTATAATTACATATGGTTATAGATACGATATACACATGATATTATATCACACAAGCATGCTCACAAACATCAATGACATTCTGATGATGCGTACTTAAGTTAAGAACAACCAAACCCGAATCATTTAAAAAATACTTATACTACAAGCAAAGAAAACGTCAACAAATCAGTCTGCAAAAACCACCCATGCTATTTCCAATCAGGTATTTTTAATTATAGTTTACCTTGTTTGAGAGACCACCTGTCGATAAAGACCATGTTCGGTTCACGTGCTTGACCTTTACAGACAGGTTTGAAAAACTTGGCTAATTCAGGCCGTTCTAGGTGTATTTAAAAATACTTGGGAAAAAGCTCTTAAATATCTGTCATCATCTTCAAACAATTGTCATTTCACGACTTTGATAAGATGACTACATTCTTATGTGTACTAGTTGGGTACACCACTCGTTTAGTTCCGTTCTGTTCCACTCTATTATGTTATCTTCTGTTCTCTTCTGTTCTCTTCTTCTTTTCTGTTCTATTCTGTTCTGTTCTGTTCTCTTCTGTTCTCTTCTGTTCTATTCTGTTCTATTCTGTTCTATTCTGTTCTCTTCTGTTCTCTTCTGTTTTATTATGTTCTATTATGTTCATTTCTGTTCTATTCTGTTCTATTCTGTTCTCTTCTGTTCTCTTCTGTTTTATTATGTTCTCTTCTGTTCTCTTCTGTTCTCTTCTTCTTTTCTGTTCTATTCTGTTCTATTCTGTTCTCTTCTGTTCTCTTCTGTTCTATTCTGTTCTATTCTGTTCTCTTCTATTCTCTTCCGTTTTATTATGTTCTATTATGTTCATTTCTGTTCTATTCTGTTCTATTCTGTTCTCTTCTGTTCTCTTCTGTTTTATTATGTTCTCTTCTGTTCTCTTCTGTTCTCTTCTGTTCTATTCTGTTCTATTCTGTTCTCTTCTGTTCTCTTCTGTTCTCTTCTGTTTTATTATGTTCTATTATGTTCATTTCTGTTATATTATGTTCTATTATGTTCTCTTCTGTTCTATTCTGTTCTATTCTGTTCTCTTCTGTTCTCTTCTGTTCTCTTCTGTTCTATTCTGTTCTATTCTGTTCTCTTCTGTTCTCTTCTGTTCTCTTCTGTTTTATTATGTTCTATTATGTTCATTTCTGTTATATTATGTTCTATTATGTTCTCTTCTATTTCATTATGTTCTATTAAGTTCTATTATGTTTTATTATGTTTACTTATGTTCTATTATATTTTATTATGTTCTATTATGTTCTCTTCTGTTCTATTATGTTCTCTTCTGTTCTATTCTGTTTTATTATGTTCTCTTCTGTTTTATTATGTTCTATTATGTTCTCTTCTGTTCTCTTCTGTTCTGTTCTCTTCTCTTCTGTTCGCTTCTGTTTTCTTCTGTTCTCTTCTGTTCTCTTCTGTTCTCTTCTGTTCTCTTCTGTTTTATTATGTTCTATTATGTTCTCTTCTGTTCTATTATGTTTTATTATGTTCTATTATGTTCTATTATATTCTCTTCTGCTCTATTATGTTTTATTATGTTCTCTTCTGTTCCATTATGTTTTATTATGTTCTATTATGTTCTATTATATTCTCTTCTGTTCTATTATGTTTTATTATGTTCTCTTCTGTTCTATTATGTTTTATTATATTCTCTTCTGTTCTATTATATTCTCTTCTGTTCTATTATGTTTTATTATGTTCTCTTCTGTTCTATTATGTTCTATTATATTCTCTTCTGTTCTATTATGTTTTATTATGTTCTCTTCTGTTCTATTATGTTTTATTATATTCTCTTCTGTTTTATTATGTTCTCTTCTGTTCTATTATGTTCTATTATATTCTCTTCTGTTCTATTATGTTTTATTATGTTCTCTTCTGTTCTATTATGTTTTATTATATTCTCTTCTGTTCTATTATGTTCTCTTCTGTTCTATTATATTCTCTTCTGTTCTATTATGTTCTCTTCTGTTCTATTATATTCTCTTCTGTTCTATTATGTTTTCTTCTGTTCTCTTCTGTTCTATTATGTTCTATTATCTTCTATTATGTTCTATTCCAGTGTGTTCAGTTGTTGTGTTCATATGTATAATTTGGCCAATTTGAAATGAGCCTGACCTATTGATTACCATAATTTAACAGTCGATATATTGCCTTCGTTTACAACACCGATTGAATGTTTTCATAATCGGTGTGTATCACGATGACGCCCGAGATGTAATACAAACACAAATATGAAATACCGATATTGCACGATATTCTTGCGGAAATTGATATATTCAAAGCAAGAACCTTGTATTATATTCTTGCATAAAGGTCAGGCTCGGGTCAAAATAACCAAGCTATAGTATGATCCGATCCGTTCCGTTCTGTTCTGTATAAACGTGGGTGTACTAATGTCAGTAATGTTGGAAAGCCATACGAGGTTAATTGAAAGCAGTCAATGACATTTGAAATACATGTATTTACTGACATTCTAAATTTGAGTTCTTATAACTTTTTAATGAGCCTAGCCAAATGTATGTGTGCATAAGTTATGTTATATGTTTATTACGGTATTGTCTATATGTGTTTTGCTCCGTCAGTCACTATGATACATTTGTATAGGCTCATTAAAAACGTATAAGAACACCGATTTAGAATGTCAATAACATACTTAAAATTGTATTGACAGTTTCATTTGTGTTACAATGCTAGCTAGTAATGTTAAGTTTTCAAATGATATAAATAAGAATTTTAAACATACAAGATACTTTGAACATGTACATAAAAGTATCTTCTTGTTCCATACCAGCAAAATCAACACGTGATACTGGTCAATTGATGGGGAAAGAATATAGTCTTACGCATAGGTCCCATTGAGCATTTCGGCGACATACTCCCGATTTAAATGAATTGGCTTCGGTAGAGATCGGATACAGTTATTTCACAAATTTTATAATGACTTCCATGAAGCTTCCTCTTGACCACTTATAGAACCATTTTCCGATGCCTTTAGATGTCCATTTATCAAATCGAGAGAACATCGCCGATACAAAAATACTCATTGGGATCTTGGCATAAGTGATGGGGTATGTGCTCCGAGTGTGAGAGGAGTCCCGTAGTCTCCGTAGCTCAGTGGTTAGTGTGCTTGCCATCTAATCTGACGACCTGGGTTCAAATCCGGGTGGAGGTACATATACATGCCTGCCATGTTTCAGTACAAATAAAGCAAATAAAGGCTCGGCTCCGCTCCGCTCGGCTCGGCTCGGCTCGGCTCGGCTCGGCTCGGCTCTATCTCAGATTGCAACATTATACTAGAAACGTTGGTGCTGGTATAATTATCTCTCTTGCTTGGCGTTCAGCATATAGTTATTTCCAGGTAACTGCTGGTTCACCCGCTGTAAGGATAATGTGTGGACTGAAGAGAATGTCATGTATGTCAATATGTTAGATTTCATTGACATTCATTTACCCTTTATAATTATATATCGATGGCTTAGAATTAGAAGGTAAGAGCCACTTACGACCTTTTAAGATTCATACATATTTAGAATAACCATCACAAGGCGCTTCTTATGAACCTATTTTCATAAAAATCTGAACTTGTCATGTTGACCAAATTGAAGTTGTAAAAGTTTGTTTTACCATAAGTAAAGAGTAAATGTCACACAGTTCTTCCGTGTTTTCTCAAAATATCGATTTGGTAGTTACGACCTTCTAATTTTAAGCCATCGATATAGTTAATTTGTACCCACGTAGATCAGTGGTTAGTGTCCTTGTCGTCAACTCTGACGACTCCGGTTCAAATCCGGGTGGATGCAAATAATAATACATATGATCGACCGTCATATTTTGGCAGAAATTTGACTGACGAATAAAGGCTATGCTCGGCACCCTTTATATTTGACAATACTGGTGTTTACATATTTGTTTTCTTTTTGTGTTCTCAGACCACAAAATATGACTGAACCGCAATAAGACGTTGTTGTACTTGTAGGCAAGAAGCCAAATTGTGGCTTAGAATATATATAAATGTTGGTTGCGATGGTGGTGAAGGTATTCTTATTGTCGTTAACCATTGGAACATTAAACAATAAGTTTCGATACTCTATTTATGTATAACATTATATTCTAACAGCACAAGCATTGTGTTCGATGCAAGCACTTGACAGTAACTTGGGTGAAAAGTCGTTAACCATGATTAATATTGTTGTAATGACGTATTTCACCATCGGGTGCAATATGGGATAGTTTTAACTACCAACTACCAAGACAGAAAAATACCCACTGTAGGCAAAATATATAAATGTACAGTCTGTTTTATGAATGCTGAGAAATTGCTTGTTTGCTCGAACTCGGTTCAATCGAACACCCCGGATAACTCGAAATGGATATGTCCCAATTTATTTCTAGATTAGTTACTTCTAGTGTCTGAACTGCCAGAATTGAGCTAACGTGAGCTAAATTAGTAACATTTAACTGACTGTGTATTAACTATATATTTTTTATACATGTGTATATAAAAACAAGAAATAGTTTATGTTGCCATTTTATTACGTTTTCAGAAATATTCAGAAAACAACAGAAAAATAACATATTTTATTTTCAACAAATTATAAAAAAAATGTGATCTATAAATTCTGACATTTAGTTATTGAAATTATAAGCACATTTATACATGTATATAATAAAGACAATTACATAATCAAAATTACAATTATTACATGTATAACTATATACCGTATTTTATCCACAAAAATTTGTAGATATGTCTACAACAAATGTAGCATTCATAAAGAAAACAATCATTGTGTTACGGAATTCTCCTTTTGAAATCAACCGGAAGTATCGTTTATAGACGTCTTACAATTGAAAATAAATATTGACAGTTTTTACAATAGATCTGAGACTTTAGCTTTCATACGATTGTTCGGATACTGTAGAAATAGCAAAAAGTTTAAAACGCTTGTCAAAACATACATTGAAATCTTAAATTATGTTGACGTAAAATTTAAATCAGTATTGATATAGAATTCAGTTACTTTTGTAGGCCTATTCATCGCAAGCGGCAATAAATAATAGAATATTACCTAATAGTGACTGGAACATAATTGGTGAACCTATCTGTATTGTTTAAAATTGTATAGGCAAGTTCACTTTTATTATTCTTCGATAATGTCTTCAACAATAATTTACAAGTCCCTTGACACGCCTCAGACTTAGTTTGATTAGCATTGTATGGTCAGATTTATAGTGATGTGTTAACAATAATACCTAAGTAAATAAATTATTATTGTTAACTTATACTCGGTTATTTTAACATGTACAATTCAAATAGCTTGTATTCATTCTGATCACCTCGGTTTTTATGCAATGCATTTATCGGAGGCAAACGGAAATGGGCGAGCATTCACGATTTGGGTCGTATTATACCGCATGCACTGGTGCGCATTTCTTTAAATATTTTCAGATACATATTGTTGGGTATTTATTATTCAATTTAGAAAATCCATTATTACAAATCATCGATACATTTAATTTGAATGGTAAGAAAAATACACAGACCAACCAATCTCTTAAATGTGTCCATATTTACAACTGGAATATAAGCTTAAAAACTAACCGAGATGGATGAACCGTATATATTGCAGAACATATATGAGTAACAATAATAATCATAAAACTAATATGTTAGTTTCGTAAGGTCACTACGCAAGACTTGGGTAACCGCAATAACACTAACAAGTAAATGATCTATAGTCAATGAGTTAAAATAGAAATCTGATAATTATTGTCGAGCAGAGTGGGCAGCTGAAAAGTGTAGTCCGATGAAGCATTTGCCGCAAATGGCGGATGAGTGTCACTAAGCAAGACTTGGGTAACTGCAATATTCTTGCTTAGCAAATGAGCAGGTGAATGAGTTAAAGTATGAATCTGGTCATTATTGAGTAACAGAGTAGGCGGGTGGGGGTCGCTAAAGCATTTGAAAAAAAGACTGTTGAGGGGAGTTGGGTAGAACTTCAAGTGAGGGAGTGAAGGTAGAACTTCAGGGAGATGGGAATCGGATCGGAAAGGGAGTTTAGTTGGTGAATGATAGCATTCTACTTCAATAATTAGGGATTTGGTATAAATTATTGATTTAATACACGCAAATTGTCACATATTTTCTCGTTTGGTATGGTAGTAAAAACAAAATGATGACGTTACTATTTCAAAGAGGTTTAATGAATCAATGTGGCACCGGCTATCTAATAGTCACCACATTTACAAGAATTTGATGACATCTTTACTTAAAGTAAAGTTAAACAAATGCGCATGTCGACGAATGAAAAAAATGATAGAAACTTTGTCCTAAAATATACAATATGTAGTAGCCATTATAACACTTGTTTTTACGAAAGAAACACAACGTTGACTTTTAAAATTTGGATGTTGCTTGTATTAATATTACATGGATAATGTGTAATGTATAGTATTGAATGTAACTTATGTTCATACTTCCTCGATTTATTGTGTAATTGGACAAAGGCATTAAAATATCTATTAAATATACCAATAAGACTGTAAACTGACAAAATTATTTGCTTTACTTCCAAAAACATTAACCTTTCGCAAAATACAAAATGAGTCTTCAAGTTAAATGAATAAAAAGTGTCTGGAGTCAGAACTCTAAGACTTGCCAATGTTTTCGTCGTGACAAAAAGTCTACTACTGATGCGTTAATCTACATGTATGAAATTTCAGAGACAATTGTTCCATTCCGTTTTAAAAAAGATGTAGGATAGTCCATTTTGAACACGTCTTTTAAATTAAAATCTCGAAAATGAGATCTCATAAAACAATAGTCAAGACTAAAATAAAGACGAATTTTAGAAGTGATAGATATTTCAAACAACATAATTATCAGAAAAAAACTGACGTATTTAAATAAACGTCATTATCAATTAATGTTAAAATAATTCAAAACGTATTTTATTTGTTAGATTTCGAAAATCGGAGATTGCATAAGCAAATCAACAACTTTGTTTATCCGCAATTATTAATGATGGAACGGCACTGGTTGGCTAAATGTTAGATTTAGAAACCATTTCAACATGCATAATGCATTTTCAATACATCATATAATTAATATTATCTAATAATAACATCAAAACGTCGTCATAATATATCTAAACTAGCTACTATTGTAATTCTTAAATGAAAACGTTTAAACGTTATTTTAAAAATGCACCAAAAATCTAAATAGTATTTAATACACAAATGCAATAACAAATAAAAACATGTTCATATTTTGGTAACATGCTTAACAATAAAAACACTTTCAACACTATAAGCACGATTTGATACACACACACTCATATAAACATTAAACATTATATAATTATCGATATAGCACATGTCTTGGAGATCGTCGAGGAAAATCTCGTTCACTTTTATGATAAAGTAACAAAATATGACACGACTTCCGGTAGCGTTCGTGAAGTAAACTATTTGAGCACTATAACACCGCTGGGTGACGATAATGATCTTCCGGTTTAACTAGAACGTAAGCTAAGGGTCTGTGTACGTCATTGGTTGAGGGGAGATATGACGGGGGACAGCATGGCACAATATACTGACCCGGATGTCCCGTGTGCGCAGGCGCAGGTAGAGAGCCTAACGCTGCGCTCTGTGCTTGTAGATACTGTGAGTACAGTGATGACGTCATTTGTGACGACATATGCTCCGATAATGAAGTCCGCAAAGGTAAATTGGAACTGTCAAGTTTCCCACCGTTATCTAGATGCGACAGTAATGGATGCGACGATAAGCTTGTTGGTATACTCGTTGGTGGTTGAAATGCTCGCATTTTCTCGCTAAATAAAGCTTGGCTCATGGCTGACTCTGCTTGACCGACGGATAACGCCGGATAAGATGGTGGAAGTCCATTGAATGGATTGAAACCGGGTACAAGCGGCAGTGGGAATGCGTACTTATCCTTCTTCATCAGCGATTTGGGTTTCCTTCTTGGACGGTATTTATAATCCGGGTGTTCTTTCATATGTAAAGCCCTGAAAATATAAAGAACATAGATATGAATAGTTAGTATCCGACTTAAGTCTGAAACATTTTCACAAAATAGATATATAGAGAACTCTGGGATGAAACACAAAAGAAGCACCCTGCACTCAATCAGGGCCTCAACACTCACAGACATGTCCTCTGCACACAACTAGAGCCTCATCATCCGAGATCAATATAAAACAAATTAATAATATTTTATTAATATGTTACTGTCCGAAGTATGTCTGAATTTGATACTGTTCTGAGAGTACCATCATGAATTTGCATGCGTTTGTTCCAGCAATGGATAAGTTCATACTAATTTATTTTAGGTCGATTGCGATACAAGTGTTCTAACTCATAATAAAATTATTAATCACTCTCGACACCTCATTCCTGATGTTATCCATCGCCACGTGTGTATGAACGAGCAATGGATTGGTGCGATCAATATGTAAAGTAATTTGAAACAATATATCTACCAAACATCACATATGAGTATATTGTCTAATACAAAATACCTATGATTATTTATTACTAGTATTATATAATTCTCAGTAACTCTGTCATGGACTACCTAAAGAGGATATTGTGAAAAGAACTTAAATAAAACGATTCAACAGTCTTTGTTAAGGATGAGTTTAGAATAATTAAAAATCCCATTTTAGCGATGTTATTTGGCCATTCTATATTTTCAATGTATATCAAAGTTGGTACAAAGTTTATAAACAACTCATTTTGTCTTGTATCGAGTATAATGTACGTAAAACCCATCCTTTGCTTCGTTTATTTTCAAACAGTTCGGATTTCACACAAGTCAATGTAGAATTGTTAATACAACTGTAACCGGATACCTACAGTTTCATATCAAGTCTAACATTGTTTTCGAGGCTATGTATACGTTCCAAAGAGCATTTTCTTGCCATGGCGATGTACTCACGGTTAAAATAATAAGATTCGGGAGTCATTGGGAACAGATATGTCACAAATTTTCCATTAACTACCCCCGAGGATTACCATAGAACACTTTGCCTTTCGAAGCCCATTCTGTAAATCGCGAATACATCGCCGAAGCAAAAAAGTATCAGTGGGACCGAGGCATTTATATTAAATTGACGTTCTTTTGTGGTGAATGATTTGATTGTATTAGTTAGCCGGTTAGTTGTTCAATCTATTCACAGAATCACAAACTTTCATCAGTATTAATCAAGCAAGGTATCAATACCAATCATAAACGCATTAAATCAGCGAGTTATGATATTGAACGAGGCTCGTGCCACCCACGGGATGTTGGGCTTATAGGTTTTTTTCAACACCTGTTTACACTCTACTCATCTACTCCAACCAAAAGATGATTATTTTTCAATTGATTCATGTTGTGAGTTTATTTTCCTAAAATATTGAGTATTATTTAAGTCTAGATCAAGTTGCCTCAAACTTTAAAGCGTCTCAATGGTAAATCTCAGCTCAAATTAAGAGCTTACTCAAATAAAAAAAATCACATTTTGTGTTAAAGACAAATCCGAAGATGGTACTCAACTTACTGTAATAATAGTGTTACAATGGGTTTCAGATCTGAAAAAAACTATGAACAGTGAATTGCGAGAAATAGTCACAGCGTCACCTATTTTCACGCGTACTTTTAACACTGTCAGATTAATAAATTGTCTTTTCCAATAAAATATTTAACGTGTTAGCTTGCAATATCTCGATTTCATTGAAGAGGAATACAACTGCTTAGGTTCTGGGTTGTAATAATAATTTACTGCAATCAAGTTTAATGTCGATTAAAAAATAATTTAATCACCCTCGACACATAATTACGGAAGGTTGCCATCACCACAAGGGTAATAAAGTATCATACTATAGGCAAGCAGACTTAAATTTAAAGATAAATTTGTAAGAGGACATGTTGGACATGTTCTTTATTTCCTAGTACAATACATTAACTGTTGGCACCACTACATCCTTCATCTCCTCCTTCTTAATATATGTTGTTTTAATGAGTAAATGTTCAAAGGCATTTCACATGCCGATTATACCAATAAAACTGTAAAACTGTAAAACCGTAAAACTGTAAAACTTAATATTATTTTACTTTTTGTCGACAGAAATATAATATTTTAGAGAAGGTTTCGTCTATGTATATGATAGCATATAGTAAACTCCCTGGGGCCTTATTCACCAACGTCGTAAGTCTAAAATATAGACTTAGACTTTACATTGTCAAATGTTATTTTCGCTCCCATTTTGTTATAAATGTACCGACTTTGGTATAAATTGGTAAACATGTTCAGTGGATAACAATAAATAGTCCGATAAAATTTCATTTGTTTAAATCTAATTACAAAGAAATGGCAGAGATTATGAATAATGGAAATTTTAAGTCTAAGTCTGAATTTTAGACTTACAACGTTGGTGAATAAGGCCCCAGGGAGTTTACTATATGCTATCATATACATAGACGAAACCTTCTCTAAAATATTATATTTCTGTCGACAAAAAGTCAACAATTTATTTACAAATACATGTATATGACAAAACGATAAACAACTAAAGTTTCAATTTTCATGTCAGTGCTATTTTCGTCTTATATAAATGGCTAAAGGTTGATCTATTTTTTCAATTTGATAGAATTCAATGATAAAATGCATATAAATGTCAAATACATGTATGACTTGTACATTTAGACAGTCAACAATCTCAAACTACCGTAATGTATATATTTATCTACGTGTTCAGAAGTTAGTTGTGTTCGTCGTCTGTGACTTTTTCTACTATGCTTTTTTGTGACTTTGGTGTTCTGGTGTTTCTGTAGAGTGATACATTTCCTGTCAATTTTTTATTATACTTAACAGGCATCGTATAAAATTATTTCATGACTCATTTAGTAAGTTAACACCGATTAAGTCATGAACTCTTAATACCAGATTTGAGTTTAAAATGATGATATGTCTCTTAGAATTAGATTGATTTGAAATGCATGTAATTATCAAATTTTCTCCTAGAAATGCACGTATTTAACGTTTCCAATGATAATTATCACCGATTATCACTGATAGTTATGTTGACAGGTCCTTACATACACACATCATTTTTACTGAATTGTATTGATAAATTATCTTAAACACGGAACTGTTCATTTACAAAAGTAATAAGCTGTTCATAGTAAATAAATGTAAAAAAACGTATTAATTAAACAAAATATTCTTATATACTCAATAATCAAAAGTATTTTATTGGTAGGACAAATTTGCATAACCAATTATATATGTACACATGTATCTACGACCTTCTAAATGTGACAAATAAATGATGAAAATAAACGGTAAATTACCAATACACGGATTCATGAGAAATGAGTATAGGTGTAATCATACCTGAGACGTTTGGCTTCATCTATAAAAGGTCGTTTCTCTTCTTCAGTGAGGAGTTTCCAGTCTGCGCCAAGTCGTTTACTGATTTCAGAATTATGCATTTTAGGATTTTCCTGTGCCATTTTTCTCCTCTGGCCACGTGACCACACCATGAAAGCGTTCATAGGTCGTTTAACATGGTCGCCACAATGTTTGCCTAAGTTTGAGTCTCCGTCCGATAGGCTGCCACCCGGGGACATATCATCCGGCATATCCATCCCACTCATATTTTATGTCAATGTTAAATAAGTAACTCTTCTGTCTATAAAGTTTCACTTCAACCACAGGTAGCTATCACGTTGATCAATTTAAATCAGTATACACCTCAATTACCACTTCATAATAATTATCCTCAATTTTGAAATGTCAAAGTTTTAACTTTATTTCAATGATAAAACAATATTTGTGTTGTAAAAGTCATTTAAACAACACACTCAAATTCTCAATTATCCTGAATATTAACAGAAATGTTATTCTATAAAGCAGGTCCTTTTCCCGTGATGATCATGCTAAAATACGAGTTTAACCCTTTTTGTTCTGACTCCAGCCAACAAGTGATCGAATACCGACTTTATCCCATTATAAAATACCAGCTTGAAACCTCTTCTTGTTGCGATAAAAAAACAACGTTTCGTAAATGACAAAAGCTGTATAATACGCGATCTTCTAAGCGTCCATTAGGTATTCAAACGAACTGTTCAGACATTTGAAATGTCATTCAAAACAGTAGCAAGCCAACAGACAACTTCTTGATACCCCTGATATTGTTACAGTAACTGATAGGCTGAGCTAGATACAGTTCTAATCTCTGATTGGCTAATGCATTGCTCTCTGGTGATAAACGCCCCGCCCACTTACAATCAATGACGAATACATAAACCTCCTATACAAGTGCTGCGTCTATAATATTTCATTTTGGATTCAATTTTTATTAAAATCAGAAACACTGACTGCTTTATTTGATTTTCCATTTATATAATTTGTAACTATTATTTTAGTTAGATTACGTAGTAGGTATTACTAATAATTTAATTAATAAACATACACTATTGCGGAGACTGCCTCGTGAAATGATGGGACATTCATATTTATATTGAATTTATAATTTAAAATGATTTTTTCCTTAAAATGTATAGAGCTATATTCTAACAGTCATTCAATGTCAAAATAATTACTAGCATCGGTTTTAGTATGATACTAGACTACCTTAATTGCAAATTAAAACTTTGGATGGGTTCCGTGTACTTTGATTCAATCGTCGAAAAATAGACGATTCTTATAGTTTCATAGAGTGTTCTAGAACACTTTCGTATGAAAATGGACAGTTTGCATGTCCAATAAAACACACGGAAAGAAATTCTTTTAAAACTGAAGCAAAAAATGATCTAATGGATTTGAAAGCATAATTGTTTTTTAGTTTTTGAAACTTTTAAAAAAAAATGTCCTTGATATAGCTCTATCCACTTTAACCATTGTTTAAGTTATTGTTATACTTCTAATATTAATAAATATAATATAATTATCTATTTTACACCGATTATGAAACAAGTTATCACAACATTCGCGATAACTGCTTCTTCGGTTACTAAACGTGGAGCAGACAGAACACCATCGTATCAGTAATTGCGAAGGTCATGTTATAATAAAATCACACACATTTATACCATTTAGAGGTCAAAAGTTGGCAAACACACGTAAATGAAAGTTGCTACATGCAGTGAAGTTCAGTTCAGTTCAGTTCAGTTCAGTTCAGTTCAGTTCAGCTCTGCTCTGCTCTGCTCTGCTCTGCTCTGCTCTGCTCTGCTCTGCTCTGCTCTGCTCTGCTCTGCTCTGCTCTGCTCTGCTCTGCTCTGCTCTGCTCTGATCTGTATTAATTTAATGAGAAATGTGTATTTATGATTTAACAAACATAAGTATAAGAAAACTGCTTGTGCAGTTCATGAACAACTTACAATTGGCTGTAACAAACTTTGTTACAATATTAATTTAAACTTTAACATTCCAATTACAAAAATTAAAAAGTAAGAGTGTTTGGTACCAGTTTACCTGTGTACATGTGTATATCGATGACGAGAAAACAATACAGGACCCGCTTGCTTTCACTCTTATCAAATATTTAAACTATAGTATAAATATTACACCTCCTAAGTGCCATCGTTAGTTTTCCATTTAGCCTCTTCAATAATAAATATAACTGCATTAGTGTTTAAACGTTTTTAAATTGAGAACACTAATTGTCAGGATGTTTCGATAAATATAGAATTATTTATATAGCTGATAATGTAATGAAATGAAGCTAATGGTGGCATTATGAATTAACAACAATATTGTGCTACTGTAGACGCTATTGTCCACGCATGTATCTTTTTCAAAAGTCATGTAGTTACATTGAATATATAGCTTGGCTATTTTGACTTGAGTCTGACCTTTATGCAAGAATATATTGCAAGGTTCTTGCTTTGAATATATCAATTTCCGCAAGCAAATCGTGCGATATCGGTATTTCAAATTTGTGTTTGTATTACATCTCGAGCGTTTTCGTGATACTCAACGATTATGAAAACGTAGGCAATATATCGACTGTTAAATTTCGCTAATCAAAAGGCCAGGCTCGTGTCAAATTGGCCAAGCTATACTGGCTTGAAAAAGAAGCGCAACATAATGTTATGCAATGCAGTCGTAAGCTGCCTAGGGTGCTATCGTTTTTTAAGCAATTGAGTACAAAGTATTATAAAAAAGAAACTTGCACATTTATCTGTAACAAAATGTTTATTTTTTTATTATTTTATGTCCAGTGGTCAACAGTATATAAGTTATACCCTAGTCACATTTGCCCTACGAGCTCCGTACGAGTTGGTTTTTCTTAACTCGCATGACGTCCGTACGGAGCCCGTACAAATATCGAGACTCGTACGAGCATCGTACGGATAGAGGACTCGGTGATCTGGTGAAAACTATACATTCTGTACAACTCGTACGAGATCCGTACGAGCTGTGACCAGATGCAAATACTGTTAGGATTAAAATATTTCAGACTCGCACGAGTTGGTAAATCCGTACGGACATCGTACGAGCATTGTTACCGTCGCATTATACGGAGAAAGGCAGGCACATTACCTTAAATTGCTTAAAAATACAATTTCAACAATAATTTGTTTCCTATTTTATAACACTGATACATTTGTATACATTGTATGTCTAAAATAAGCATTGCAAGGCGCTTCTTATGAGCAGGTTTGTGAAGTTGACTGTTTGGCTGTATAGCTCAAGTCTAAAAAATAAAATGTTCTGTTCTGTTATCTGTTACTAAGTATATGTTAGTTCAGAAGTTAACTCAGAGGTTATATCAGATGTTAAAGTGTATAGAGCTATATTCTAACAGTCATTTAATGTCAAAATAATTACTTGCATTGTTTTAGTATGATACTTGACTAACTTAATTACAAATTAAAAATTTGGATGAGTTCCGTGTACTTTGATTCAATCGTCGAAAAATAGACCATTCTTATAATTTCATAGAGTGTTCTAGAACACTTTCGTATGAAACTGGACAGTTCACATGTCCAATAAATCACACAGAGAGTTTCTGTAAAAACTGAACCGAAAAATGATCTAATGGATATGAAAGCATAATTATTTTTCAGTTTTTGAAACTTTTTTTTAAAATATCGTCCCATACAGCTATATACACTTTAACTCAGAAATTGAAAAAGAGGTGAGGTGAAGTTATTGTTATTCATATCCAGATCAATTAGAAGCAAAGACGTCTTAGTGTTCCGTCTTTTTACGTTTTTAAGGTATGCGCACTGGAAGAAAATTTGTAAAGAGCTTAATTTTTATCGGATTTCTTTCAAATTTTTACTAGGAGTAGCTTTTAAAATGTACTTCTTGGTCATAATTGCGAAATAGATGAACTACTTCCCTGAAAATTTATAATAGGGATTTTTCTTGAAATTTCATTGAAAAACGTCGTGTAACTGCGTCACATTTGCCTCCATGCAGTGTGTGATATTTCACCTTACAGAAGTCAATTTAACACTTACGCTTTCCGTGTGACGCTTCCACAACGCAACACCGTGCGCGACGTCATATACACATTCTAATGAATTAACATCGTACGAGGGCTTTTCATAATTGATGCACCTGTTGCAAACTCTCGAAATTCATTCGGTTACATTGATCCGTAATATCAGTTTTCAGGCATCAGTAATAAGTAATCATTTAACTTGACATTTTGTAACTGTATATCGAGTCATATACGAACATGATCAGTTTCAAATATGTCAATTAGTTGCATTGCACTCAATATTCGCTGCAAATTGCCTTCTTATTTGATCATACATTCACGTACGGCAAACTATTAGATTACATGCAAAAACATTGTCAATAAAATTTGTTATGTTTATAGTACGGAAGCAATTAAGTTTCAATTAGTAATTTAGTACAGTTACAAGATGTGTAGCCATTTTAATCCTGAAGTAAACAAAAACGTTTGGGCATCATGGATAACACACACTGTCAGTTAAAATCACATGTAAGAAAATTTGACAAATTTGGGACTTTGGAGTGGAAAATGCTTTGTCCGTAATATTAAGTAAATAATAGCAATGCTTTACTTGGATGAAAATCTCATCAGAAATAGTTATTCCCTTTCGTTGGTAGCTTTTATAAAAGCCACTTTCCCAGAACCTGTAGATTCACCAAATTCACTAAAATGCTTTTAAAAGTGGTCTCATGGAATCACCGCTATTCTATAATTCCTTTGTGAAATGGGGTCATCCTGCAGTTTTTTCGGCGGGGATTCGGACTTTTAATTGTTTCTTTGGCTTATGTGAGGGCAATTCTCAGTGTAGCTGTGTTGTGGTGTTTCATATCTCTGTGTTCGGCTGGTTTAGTTGAGTGCTGCATTCCCTGTCCGATTTCCTTATAATTACCTGCTTTCAAAGACTGAAATAGTTCTTGCATGAACAAAAAATGAGACTAATTGAAGGAAATGCATCATTGTATTGGTCAGAATCTATCAAACAAATTCTAATTACCAAATGACGTATTCCAAACCAGATACATCAGCAGAATTGTCAGAGTCTTCTGTCCGGACATAATATCAAACAAAGTCCAACATGAACAAACCTGCACTACCTAAGTCTACCTAGCGAGGTCCAAATCAGACAATGACTTTAGATTTGGCATGACGAAAAAAAACAAAGTTGTTATATTAGGTGCATATAACTTTTGTCGTCCCTAACACCAGATACCGATGGCGTACGTGCTACATGTTGCCGACGGGGAGACATATATGATGCATCGAATAAGGTATGGCGATGCTCTACTGGACCAACTTGTATGCAACTCTGTGGAGGTAAAAGGACAGACAAACATATTATGGTGCATCATGTCATAGTTGCATGCTACGGTCGTTTTGGTACATTTAAATGTCACTCACACACAATTAATCAGTCGTTGCATCAATAGTCTTGATATATGAGCGTATTGCCAATATTGACCTAGATGGACATACCATTGTCCAATCAATGCCTTTGGGATTATTGATGACTGTTAATTTCTGTGTATTAGTTCTTATGGCATCATGTTTCGGAAAAGAATCATCTGTAATTTCAAAATAAGTTACCCATCCTTTCCCATACATTGGTGGTGGCACTTAGTACGTGCATACATTCTACACCCTTCTCTAAATATATGTTGACATATCAATCACGAAACATTGATGTCACATATTGCTTATCTTTTCCACATTATTCAACCATCGTAAAATAAACACAATGACGTCTGTGAGAGTACAATAGACGTCAGGGGATTTTATACATACAGCGCATTGCCACACACAACAAACAGCGTCGGTATTTAGTGTTCTGACACAAGCTGGTAATGTTTGTGCCTATTGTTACACCGCTTTAGTGTTCTCCCTATTGACGTCTAGCTTTTAGTTGTATACATTAAGCATCACTTAACATCGTGAAAGCAGATATTAAATACAAGACAATAAGTTAATTACAGCCTCAGTTAGCATATTCTGTATAGCTATTCAATGTTGATGTTGTTTATTGTCCCCGGAATGGAACTTATCTGACCTTAGAGATTCCGGCATTTTCCCGCGTATGAATACGCATACTTTTCGCGGACAAATACATCATATAAAGAACACAAACGAAATACATTATTTTAAGTGTTTCATTTATTTCCCATAAAGACATGTTCATTAAGACAACGATATAATCTCACAGACTATTATACAGGATTGTATTCATTGCAGAAATAAACAATGCACTATTTTCTTGGTATTATTCCGCGGACGGTGATAAAAAATCTCGAATTTCCTTGCAGTCAATATTATCGAAATCAGAATCTGTTGTTAAATTGAGAAATTAATGGCTTTTAACGTCATATTATGTTACTATGGATATTGCAACTAAGGAGTTCTATAAAAGAAATAAACGAAATACTTGACTTGTTTGTGACACAATTAAATTGACCAATATAATAAATAATATACTCAACATCTAAATTAAATGTTGCTGTAATGCTACTTCATTTAGCCTCAATTCTGAGTCAAACCCAACAAATATTTTAACAGTATTCAATGCACCACATTCTCGTTTACCAGTGTGTATCTTAATCTGAACCATTGTCTGTGAACTTGTTTGTATGCTTTTATTTATCTTCACCACTGGATAATTCATATGGGTGAAGTCTCCAGAAGAGTTTAGTCATTTACGTTTTAGGGAGTTTACAGGTGGTGTGCTCGTTACAGAGACGCCACTGGTTCTTTTACTTGTCAGTTGTTTTATAGCGCCCATACGTGGGGCATCGGTTTAAAGTCTCACCCGAAATACTATTACATGTAGTAATTTTAGTTGATCAGCCCTGAGAATCGAACCAACAACCTAAGATTAAGATTCTCTACTACCTGAGCTAAGCGGACTGACTACTAGCCTTGATGAATGGGGTTTACATGTATGAGGTACCATATATAGAGATTTTACTTTCATCATAGACCATGTAATTTAGCTGCAATGACATATGTTGACGCCCCAGTTAACAGACATTATGAACAATTATTACTGTCAATGAAACTAGTGTTCTAAACCAATGTTGCTGCAGATGAAACAGAAAACGTATGAATTAAATATGCTTTCCATTATAATTTGTCTGCAATAACAGCAATATCAATATAAAGTCTTGACTACCCGAGTTTGCATGATATTCATCGTGACATAAAACAAAAAGAAACAACATACACATGCACCCTGGGACGCATTAACAGCGACAGCCGCATCATATGACAAATGCCCCACTCGATCAAAAAAGGAAATCTGACAGGGAAGGCAGCACTCGACCTAACCTGTCGAGCACAGAAATCAGTAACACCACAACACAACTACACTGAGCAATGCCCGCACAAAAGCCAAAGAAAAATGCAGGATGACCTAATTTCGCAAAGAAATTATAGAATAGCGGTGGCTTGAACTGGTACCTGTGAGGGTGGTATATGTGTATGTTCGATATTTCTTGTGGCCATATCCCGATGTCGGCTACACTCAAAAATAAGAGAAACAGTGCCCTCATGGAGACTCGAACACATGTCTGTTTTTGTAGCACAATTACCAGAGAAAGTTTACGTGTCAAAGCGTGGCTGAACGGCTAAATTGTTGGAAGTGTCCATAAAAAACTAGTTACTTTTTAACAGCATTGTCACTAAATCTTCACCAGCGATTCGTCCGGACCAACCATCCAGATAAATGAAGATGCAGCATCAGTGCTTTCACCACCAAGAATACTAGTATCAGCAGAATTTGGCAAGATGACTTGCAACAATTCAGGAACAAGCACGCACATATCTGTGCCAGTAGTACAATTGTCAATGGAGACTGTTCGTCACGTCGTCCAACATGTGTAAAAATGACGTTGACGATATCACGTTGTGTTCAGTTTACGTTATAACTTCATCGATATACTTTACTAATAAAACAATGTTGGATAACCAGTTTTCGAGGACTGCCTTCAGCAATGCAGTCGTACAGCCACCCTTTCAAATGCTAACTTCCCCTGTCCACTGGGCTACCTACAGCAAGTTTTCGGTATGCTTATTATTCGTATCTCGATTTTGGCCGCATACCCAACAGGAGAGAAATAATCTCACAAGAGAGACTGGATGTAGATTGTGTTAGGTAGCCCAATAATCAGGGACAGCTAAAATGTCAAAGGGCAGCTGATCTGCTGAATTGCTCGAACACTGGTTTGTCTTCATTACTCAGTACTTAGTGCGCTTGCCATCTATTAATGAAGACCTGTGATCAAATCCACGTGGAGGCACTTATATGCGTGCATAGTTCTGCAGAAACCTGACTTTCCAAACAAAGGCTATGCTCGGCTTTTAGAAAAATGGGTTACTTTTGTAACACAACATTCCTTTTGCTGCTCCATCCTAAAGCTTTATGTTTAGCGTCGTCGTGCGCTTAGGTTTTGAAGTCCATTTTCGGAATAAATTTTTTTTTCTGGATTTTCATGCTCTAGAGGTGTTTGCTCTGTCACAATTGTGTGTTCACTTGTATTTTAAATTAATACCAAAATTAATGTTGCTTAGAATGCCTTTACTGACTTGTTTCATGTCTACAACACCCATTTACTGATTTAGGCAGGCATTGCCACTCGGTTGTGTAAAAGCACCTAAACGAATCCAAGTGAGGCAGTCTTTTCTCATCTGCTTTGTTTGTTTTTCAATAGGTTGCTAGGTGTCAGAAAGCCAGACCTGATGCTAAACATGAAAGCAATTAGGTATGGCCTAATATAGAAACGAATCAGACAGAAGCACGACACCATATCGTACATTATGTAAAGACTCCAAACTTTATGGTCTATTATCATTTCTCGAACGATCTCGGTTTATATTAAGACATAAATAAGAAATACCGTATCAGTAAACTAGTTGCATTGAATATAACATTGAATGAGTACTTTAAAATTGAATGACTGGTTGGATTCAACACTCGAATGTGAATTACATTAACATTGAATTAAATTTATATTATTATCTGCATGTCCTGTATTCTGCAGTAATTTGTTACATCGGTGACAAGTTTTCAGAAATAAAGCCGTTCAGCCAACCTTTGACACTTGACGTCATTGGGCTTCCTAAACTAAGGAAACTTTTAGTTTTCCTGGGGAGACTATTTCTTGCATGCCCTGTGCGAGTGGAGTATGTATGAAATGTTCTTGCCCCGAGAAATTAAAATGGGTGTCGCAGACGGGGATCGAATATGGACCTTTTGATTTCAATGTGCACGAATCACCTTTAGACCACTGTTCCCCATGGGAGATGTTGTGGGGTCATAATAATATTAATAATCAGAGTAACAAAGGAGTCATAGAGAAGAACACAGGTCTTGATACAATCGAACAAAAAAACAAATAATAAATTCGCCGGAAGCTCGAATACGCATCCCAACCATCTATGTTCCGATTCGACAATGAATATATTAATACATGTCAACAATGATTATGCAACTTATCATACTAGTCAACGAATAAAAAAGCACGACAAAAATCCTCCAAAAAAAAACCTTTCGACTAATACTCAGTAAATAATGTCCCAACCTAGGTGCGATATCGCCAACCAACATCGCGATAAAATTAACACAAAACATCATAAATACCAATTAAGTTTAATTAGATATTAATGTATTTTCTATCGAATCTATAAATCACAGTAAAATGTAGAAATGTTTGATATTATTACCAATATAGAGACCAAGGGTACATAAAAACTTTAATGCTCTGATGATAATTACAATAGGTTCAATTTTGATCTAGTTCGATTGTGAATTAGCTTCTATTCTGGAGTTTAAAATGAAAAAAAGGTTTTCATACTTGAATTGCTGTTTTTCTTTATTACCCGTATTTCATGTTTTATTTAATAACCACTATGTTTTAATCGATTTGCACCGTATTATAATTTTAAGAACATTGTAACGCACTGTAGTTTTAAGGATATGCTTTATAAGCATATAAAGATAATTTAAAAGCGTTAAAAACTTTTATTTTAGCATCAATGAGTTTAGGATTAACATGACGTTGACTAATGACATAAAATAACACAATACAATAAAATCATTAAAATCCATGTTGCATTAGTTCAAACAATTTTCGATGCAGTTGTTGGGGATCGTTTTGTTTACCGAAAGCTAACTAACAAAAAATATTTAAAATTATCGAATCGACACTAAAATTACTGAACAAAAATGACAGCGCATTTTACTGATTATAATTTCTTTGAACTTGGAAAATTCACGAATCAGATAATGTTTTACGGTTGTGTGTTGGTTTTGATTGTTAGTTGTGAGTCTCCATTCACCACATGGTGTTGACACGTTCCGGGATGGGTTAATGTGGAAGCCGATGTCATCTCTAGGACAAACATTGTATTATTATATCCCACATAATTACACACAATGAAATAATTTATTTCAAATGTATTAAATGCATCTTGTTAACCTTTACTTGGCAGTGAATTTGTCAAACACATGGTGCTTGTCATATTGGCAATTTAATGTTCTTAATTTCATAATTAATATGCCCATTTTAGTTCATTTGTTTGTCTGAAAAAATGACGATCACTACTTTTTCATAATTATGCAATGATAGTGTCGATTTATAGTGATGTATTCTGGATATGCCTGGAACTCTTCAGGAAAGACTAGGGTGTCATAGGTAGAGGTCGAACCCGTGTCAATGAACGAACTAAAACAAAAGCTATGGTGAATGTTGTTTGCTTTGAAAGTATGGGTATGACGTGAAGTGAAAATAGTAAGTATGCAATTACGAGAGGTGTCCCACTTATATTTGAACAGTTTTGAACATCCGATATTTTAAAGCTGGCACTTTATAATCGGAAACATTAAATTTTATTCAGTGATGCACATCAATGTGTCGAGTAACATATACACCCATATTTTTATATTTGCATTCATTAAAACTAAAATAACATTTTTGAAGTGAAGGCGCATCGAGTTTTAGCTTTTTTACCGAACAATTCAACAAATTTTGTAAACATTAATCGATTGTAATCAATGTTTCTCTGTCCTAAAGATTTCAAAGTCTATGGACGCAATATTGTTACACTTTGACATATAATATCCTTGTACTATATATTTGTAAGAGTTGCTTTTGATACCGAATAATGTGGATTGTGTTGGGGTATGAAGCTGGACCTTGACCACACCCCCATGATCTAGGCATTGTCGACAGGAAAGATATGTGGATCAAATCTGGCCATACAAAACGTTTTTGAATACATGTATAAGGGGCAGAGTACTGTGCGATATGTTGTCCAATTGTATAATGCGTAAGAACTCCAGTTTATTAGTTATTACAAACAACAGCGCATGTCATGCAGCTGGCCGCGAACTCGTGTTGCTTAACGAATATCAACTTCTTGGAAATATCGAATGCATTTATCAAATAGCAGTATGTTCTTTTACCGTCAATATTTCAAGGTTAATGTATTGTCTTGTCAGAGGTGACAACATTATCGAAATAACCATTCCGTTGTAGAATTTATGGTGGTTAAAGACGATTGTCTCCCTTTGATTTTTTTGTTGTTTTTGCGCTTCTTGGTTATTGGAGTTGTCCTAGTTATCTAACACCCAATTGGTACGACTACCAAAGAAATCATCACGTTTTAGCATAGTTAAATTGTTAGGGCCATTTCACTTATGAGAGCAACAGAACAAAAACACCCTTCTTGTGACGTTTACTACTGCTTATCTTCACAAAAACGATACCCATATGATTCTTTGACCTCTTCTTGATGCTTAATTGTTGGGAGTGTTTGGCCTTCAAAAACCAAATGCCACATCCTCTACAGAATTGTCGATTTTGGTTCGAACCATATTGGAAACAAGAAAAACGGTGATTGTATGTGATAACTGACACATTACTTTAATTTCTCGGTTCAAAAGAGATATTTCTTTAATGTCGAATTGTAAGAGGCAGGTAATCCAGGCTAGCAAAGATGATACCTGTAAAATGTGCAATGCTAATAATAATGCATATCAAATGATGTCAAACAAATAGATTGCCATAGATTCTATCTGAAATTTGGTCCACGACTTTCGGCAAGGCAACTTGTCCTTGTGAAATGAATGTCACATAATACCAAATTTGAAAGTGTTGCACATTGCAAAAAAGCGATACAAAATATGCAAAACATAGTGTATTCACTGCGTATATTTAAACACTGAAACGTTATTTGTCCATGTGCAAGTATGTCATCATAATTATGCCAATAACGTCCGAATTACGTCATCAGTATTCATTTGGAATAAGCTAGGTCTTTCTGTTTTTATTACCTCTGCTGAAATGAGCTGAAACTATGTCTTTTGACAGCTCTTGTACTGCGGGAACTAGCTGAATGAAGTTCTTTCGGCGGTTCATTAACATTTTCTCGTTCGGTTGTGTTTTGGGAAAATATTCCCTTAGATACATACCTTCATCGTTCGGCAATTTTAAAGCCACACTCTATTGTCTGACTCAGTTTCAGCCGACTGATAATTAAATATCGGAACAGAAAGACAGCGCTTGACAGAAACAACCGAACTCGAAAGGAACAAAAAGTAATAAAGTGCACATCAAATACATTCGCCATGTAATGCCTAACACAAAACTTAAAGGGAAAATGTTGAACGTTTTTTGTTAACATCAGTTCTCACGTGCCTCATTTGGTCACTTGGGGGTCACCGTTTTGTCATATATTTGTGAAACTAGGTGATCCTGCTCTTTTGCAGTGCGGGCTTGGGGAACTACTGTAGGTCTGGTCTTAGTTTCACTAGGTCATCCTGCTCTTCTGCAGTGCGGGCTTGGCAAACTACTATAGGTCGGGTCTTAGCTGTGTTTCATTCGATCACTTGAGATTACCGGATTTTGTTATTTCTTTGTGAAACCAGGTCATCCTGATTTTTTTACAACGGGGACTTGGGTTTTTCATTTATTTTGTCGGGTTATATGCACAGGTGGCAGTATCAGTGTTTGGAAAAGAAAAAGAACAAATCCGTCACTGAGCTAATACATTACATGGACCGTATATATATCGATTGTCTATCTAACTCCCTGTACACTATAAGGTATAAAGCGTAGTATATGTCTATGTCCAAAGATTGTGGAACATTGCATCTTACAATAGGCTTGGTTCCCAACAATTATTACGATACTGTGAGCGCAGCGGGTAACCAGTGCATAAATAAAATGACATTGAGCGAAGTTAAATTACGAAAGTAACACTGTTTTGCTGTTTCGCAGTTATTAGATACAATTGAACGAGATTTTCGGTAAGAATTAATATCTTATAGTTTATTTGAATGACTTGTATATAGCAATTTTTCTTCAGCGCCCGTATTTTATGTTGAAACAACGAGATGAAATGTTCCACAATCTTTCGCATATAGACATATAGTACGCTTTATACCTTGATAATGTTAGTATATTAGTTCAGTACGGACATTTTTATATATTTTTTTATTATTTTATTTAATCGTTTGCGGACCAAACACTGATACTGCCACCTGTGGTTATATGTGGGCAGTGTTGTGTCAAGTTGTGGCGTTACTTTTTTCTGTGCTCGGCTGGCAAAGTTTGGTGCTACATTCCCTGTCCGATGTTCTCATATATGTTTAGTAATAATAGTCATAATGAACAAAAATGTTCATTTGAAACAGAATCATACTATATCTAACTCACAAACACAATAAAGGAACACAAGCATGTTAGCGTATTTGCCGATCAACGTCGCACAAAAAAGATTGACTTGTCTTCAACGGCATTTAACTGTACTACTCAGATTTTCTTTCATAAAATGCCACTCATAAAGAAACAGGTGTTCGCCGGTAAACGAAATGTGCTTTATTTGCATATAAAAACATACAGGTTGATGCACTGATTGCGTGAATGTTTAATTTTGCAATGTTGCTTTAAAAATCATGATGCTTTTGAAGGGGTCGACATGGTCCTTTGGTGAGCATTGGCAAGACTGCAAGAACACGACTGACCTCTCATCCCTGCAAAAAAGAGTACCAAAGGTGATGGTGAAAGTCCATGTAAACCGTACTCGGTACCCAGAGCATTATGGTTAGAGTGACCGCCTCTGTGGCCTTATTCACAAACATTGTAAGTCTAAAATTCAGACTTATAATTTACATTGTCAAATGTTCAATTCGCTCTCATGTTGTTGTTGTTGTAACGATTTGGAATAAATGGGTATACACGTTCAGTGGATAATAACATATAATCAGTTATAGTCTCACTTGGTTAACTATAATGGCAAAGAATCGGCAGTGATTATAAATGTGGTCCATTTTAAGTCTATCTTACAATGTTAGTGAATAAGGACCCAGGAATGGCTGGTACAATCACGGAACAGCAATGGCATATACATCCAAAAATCGCAGCCCGTTCTACCTCTGGGAGAGAATGAAGCCATCCACGTTCCATTGTGTTTGAGGTGTCGTCTCTTCCATTTTCGAATCAGTACTGATGCTAAGACAGGGACATAGTTAGTTACGAGCTAAAGAACACACCATAGATGAAGCTCAGATATCTAACTTATGTAGAAATATTTACGTTTTCCCTTACGATGCTTTGTTGATACCAACACAGGCCCTGGTTAAACTTGTGGAATACTGGTTAGGTGCAGCCAACACCAAGACTTGAATAACTTTAAATTCCAAATTGCGTTGTAATAAACATTCAAACACTACTCAAATACATATCGCAAAAACAACAAAAACCGCGAACATTCTAGTTTACCAAAATATGGTATTGCGGTGTAGCGAGACCAGATCTTGCCAGATCAACTAACTTAATTCATACCCAACTCTGCACTTTTGTTAAATAAAGATATAATATTGATACACGTCAAAAGATGAATAAAAACCGAACATTCATGGCGAGAAATAAAGTAATTATGTGTATGAAACGACATTATGAACCAATATGCGGTGATTATATTGGTGAAAGTATTCCTACGCCTGAGTTGAAGCGGTAATAATATAATTCATAAAACACTGAGACTGCTGTTTTATTTTGTGATTTTTTTTGTGATTTATCGTTAAATAGTCGCATTAACCCGATGATAGTACCCTCGTCATAATGTTTGGATGCTAGCTAGTCAGGTATGGTAGTAGTGATAACTCTCTATATTCACTGATAATATCTTTTTCTCAGCCTTTTATGAAACGTTAAAAGCATTACACATTTGGTTGCTCGTCTTTGTCGAAATTTCTTTTCAAATTAACAAAGTTCGCATTGTTAAAATTCGTACAGTGTGAAATGGAGATTCAAATCATCATCCATTTTTCAAATATTCATCACATACTTTGACATTTTAATACACGGGTAAGTCATTTGACAAAAGATAAATGGTGTATTTAGATAATTTGTTGGTAATTGGAGTCTGCCTTCGTCTTATAGGATATCACGTTTTACGGGTTTATAAAAAAACAACTTGCAACTGTTGGAGGGACCCTATATGAAAGGAAATTAAAGTATATTGAAAGCATATGGTAAGATTAATTACACCCAGTACTTTCATTTCATCGTTTTTGTTAAAATCTATTGAGGAAAATAATTATTGTCCTTTTAACCGAAACATTGCTAGCGTCCCAAATTAATCACTAGACAAAGATCAGACGATCTGTATCAATTTTATATTTCAATGTTTAAGTGATGCAGCATATGACTTACTGCAACATAATTATACAACATTAATATACTCGTACTAGTTAAGTTAAGTTAAGTTACCAATTTTCTAGGGCTCTTTTCAGCTGTTAGGCCGCTCAAGCACCCTTTGACATTTAAACTTCCCCTGGTCATTGGGCTACATATGGGAACCTACACTCGTGTCTCCCTGTGGAGACTATTTTGCTCCTGTCAGTGTGGCAGTCAACAGCGATCCGCGGCACCCAGGGATAGACACTACCCTCGCAGGTACCATTTCACACCATGGTGGAGTGGATCATGTGGGTCTTGCTCAGAGAAATTAACCAGTGGTCCAGAGGGGGTCGAACCCGGGACATCTCGATCCCGAAGCACGCGTCCTACCTCTGGGCCACCCCTCCCCTAGTGATAACAATTTGCAAGGGATGGGGGTAGTACTCAACAGAAACAGCAGAACACAAATGTTACAAAATAGACACTAAAATAATCACTGATAACAAGAACAAAAAAACAGCCGAGTGATCATACACATTGGACAACGTACTTTATGCTCCTACTCATACTCCGTTCTCCAATTGGAGCATGTTTGAAAATACAAAAATGTCTGCAACTTCTTTATTACTTTTGATGCAAACTTCTAAGGTGCACTGTGACAAACCCATTTATACATGTATTCAACTGCAAGTGTCCACACTTCACAACCCTATAATACATGTACAATATTATGCATTGCTGATACCTGGGCCGCAAATGCAATCACATTGCTGCCCCTTCATCAACGGTGTACTTTGTTCTAATCGGTCCGGAGGCAGGACGGGTATCGGACCGGTGATCCGACAGCTATCGGCCGGGCATCTGGTTGCGGCTCGAGTGGGTGGCGTCTTTTTGAAATATACATTGCCACACTTTGATTAGTGTTCACACTATGCCAGCTCCCGGTTACATATGGGATACACAGACATTGTCCAACGTGACCTTAGTATCAACAATCACCTACACTATAACTGTTTTCTTGTCTAAATCGTGCATCACCATGTATACATAAAATTATATATTTAAAGGTCATTTTATCGGTTGTGGTGTTTCTATGCTAAAATCTCAATATAAGAAATGACGTCATTTACATGTTATTAATTAGCACTACGGTATTGTAGTCGACATTTCGATTAGGAAACAACAAATACCTTGACATTATTTTAGGTATTGCAGTGATAATATTAGCAAAAGAAAGACCGAACTATTGACTAATCCTAATAATATGCTTTATATACATTTGATTGTTTTTAACGCCAAGTTCCAAATATTGACGCATAATCATTCATTGCTTTGGCAAGTGTTCAATTATGTACACAGACTCTGAAATCGTCTCATTATTATATGTACGAATATGGTGAAACACTTTGATTCCTGTGTATGGAATTGCTTCCGGTCTTTCATAACGTTGTAGCAAGTTCACAGAAGCAGGCGTTCGATCGTGATACTTGTAAGTCAAAAAAGTGTTTAAAGGCCACATACAGTTTTATATTTACATAGATACGTTAAGCTGTCGTATACATGGAAATTCTATTAGGATGTGTTATGAATAGGGCAAAGAAAAGTGAAACTAGTAAAGACAGACTAAAACTCGTACGCATGGGCATATACGTAGTAAAAGAATAGAAGTAATAGTACGTTTTGCAAAGTTACTTTCTGCTATCAAAAGGCAAGACCAATCAAGCTTCTATGATGGTATACCAATTGAAATAATTCCGGCATATCATGTTGTGTTTCTTTGTAACTGTGCCTCTCATCCTCAAGAAGGTCAGATTGTATAGCTCATTCTTGAAGGACGCGAACGAATGGGCATCAGCAATAGATGCTGGAAGATTGTTTCAGAAAGGTATACAACTAGGAAAGAGACTGAACTTGAAGACGTCAGAAGAAGTAGCATGCAAAATGAATCTGTTTTTGATGGGATATCTTGACCTGCGTTTGGTTTGGTGGTTGGCTTAACGTGAAATGGGTCAATCACTGCTAAGTTGTGGATGTTTCTGTAGAGCATGGTCGGGTGTACGTTTTGATGGTGTGATTGTATGGTTACCCTTTTCAGTTTGTCATGCTACATGTGCAGCAAAAACTGGCCTTTGTAGACAGAATATTTTTCTTACAAGGTTCAAATTTCATTTTTAATGTCCAAATGAAGATAGATAAACTTGGTACTTCGGTCTGTTTAGTCAGGTTTCTGTAATAGATGTAAACTTTATTGTTTATGCTCTCAAGTTGTTTTAACGCAGGGTTTACCCTCCAATAACAACGGAAGCTTTACAACTGAGCTGCTTCTGAGTTATTAAATACTGTGTTATATATATTGAAACTAAACATTTACCATTCACCCGTACACAATAGTGTCTATAAATATCACTTACTAACAACAGGAAGAAAACAACTGTACGTGTTTTTATCAAATTCATGACGTAATTTGGAAATTTACGGGAAGTAAATCTCATTCTACATAAATATATTGTTTTGTCATAATTCAGTCGCATATGAAAGGAAATATTAACAATAACGATAACCCATATACACGTTGTTGACAAATTGATTCATTTCTTGATTTAACATGTATACTTGATATTTGTAAAGTGATGTGTATACATACATGCATGTAAATATTTATTGTATGTTGTTTCACGGTGATAAGATGTATTATGCTTAAGCCGAATAAACTTTTCTGTTTTCTGTATTCTGTATTCTGCTGTTATGACTACTACTAAATGAGACGAGAGATTTGCCTTTAGCATACTGCTCGAATGTATTTGCCTATGCCATTTTGCCGTTAACATTTAACAGTGAAAACAACTAAACGGTTACTTAGTATATGTTTATGTCTAATTCGAACTTTACAATTCACTTTTGATCTTGATGTCCGAAAGTATCGAGGACAGGTCGTTCGTATTTTATGTCATAAATGCGACCAGAGCTGACCTGGAATAAAATCGTGTTGTATCGGTTGAACACAGTCTTCCATAACATATTGGCGATGTTTCAAGAACATTCAGGGGTATTTTGTTGTCGATATTTGGACGACGCACTCGCGGTATCTGGATTTATTCGGGGGAGAAAGAACTGCCGATGTGTTCCCCGCGTTCTTCTCCAGCCTCACCTTCTCTGGGATGTACTGCCAATGGGAATCACTCCGAGATGCCGCGTCATGCCACCTTGTGTGCTACAGGACAAACTATTATCGATATTCTCTGAGATTCTAATACACTTATATTAAAAGCCGATTGTCACTACACATGTGATGCATATAATTCCATTCAAACTGTCAAAGATTTGAACTAAACAACAAATGAACCGTTGAATGAAAGTATTTTCCTAAATTGTAGCGAAACATTCACAATAATTGAAAACATTGATTTCATAGCGCGGTTAGTGGAATGATAGAATAGACGCCTCTCAGTTTGTCATTATGGTCCGTATAATTCCTTTATTCGACTGGAAGTATGCAAGCTATTTGAATAGTGGATAATGAACTCACTGAGCAGTGCAAAGTGACGTCACTCTGGATGTTCCGGTATTTTCCGAATGTATTCGGAAATGGTTCATCGGTATTTTCCGCACATTCTTTCTTTCTTCCATGTAATTTGCAGGACCCTCTCTGGAGCATTATCGCAAATGTTTTAGAGACAGAGGTGAGATACAAGGAATTCGGGTGCGATGCCCTAGCTCGTTTCGAATAGATTCCTTGGTTCTTTAACGTGCCCGGTGTAAAGCACCGATAACACGCAAGACTACCTCTGGGTTTCCAACCAGGATCATCTCTAGTTGGGTGGGAAACATTAAATAGCGTTTCTGAAATGACCAAATAATGCAAAAGCAACAGACAACACCTACGGGGCATTCTGCTGCTATTTGACTATGAAGTTAGCCTACTATTTATAACCTTAGTATCATGTTGGTCCTATTCAGTGTAGGGAAATACAAGTTGCATTGAAATCGTGTTACTCAAGTAATTATTTATTGATGCGCTTGAAATGATGATATGGTGTCGTAAGGTAAATGTAATAAGGTCGACTGTTGTTGATTTTAAATATTCGTTATATACAATCTTTGTACGTCATCACAATTTATTCCGTTTTCCGTTTCATGAATGTCAACCATTCTCGGGTTCGGTTTGGATAAACCACAAGTCATTATGACAAACTATATGATATAAGGACAATTAATCATATATCCTGCATGTCTGTGTTCAATCCCTTAATTTACATATATCACCATACTTCAAAATGGGGCTAATTTGTTTCATTGAAATCTCATTTAACCCCAGTAACAGCACGTGACCTGTAATTTGCATTTCACGACTATATAACATTTGATAAAAAATATGTAATAAAACACGGGTACTATGATTTATTGCTCTATAAATACAAAATTGGTCGTCAATTAATTATGAAATGTAAAAAAGTTCGGATGCATTGCGGTACAAAAAATAGACACGGGCCCATCTGTACTTGTGTATATATGCGTGTGGGGTATAATGGATGGTCGGAATTCAATTTCACTTTTCATCAATTTTTTTCTAACCGGCAGTTTTTGCGCGTGGTATATTTTTTTATCTTAGAATTACAGAATCTGTACCAATTAAAAAGTAATTACTTTACAAAGTCTATCAAAAGGGAAAATAAATGGTTACGTAAAACATGTGTACAACAATTTATGCTATAGGCCTATGTGCAACTATTCCTGCCTCTTTATTTGGTAAAATGTACAACATTTGTTCAATTAATAATGTGTGACAAAATTAATCCATTCATATTATCTCATACATTTTAAAACAGTAAAATAGTCCCAAAAAACACATTCTAGATATTTAGACAAATAGTTAAGGTCTAAAATTGTATTAACTTCGAGAATCGAACTCGCGCCACACAGTACAACGTCGGCGCACGACAATGCGGTCTAGACCACTTTACCCCGTCCAAGCGCTGACTTTAAAACGATCAATTCAATGTTCATTATGTTATACTGTATAATACAGCTCGTTGTAGCTTGAATCATGCGTACGCGTATCATGCGCCAACTTCCCGAATTATACCGCGTGCATAACGAATTGTCGTCAAGAAAAAAAGTTCCGCAATAAAAATAATCACAGCGATGTTCTTCCGCCATAAATAGTCCGCACAACAATGAGCTTTTAATGTGACGTGAACCGCATTTTATGTGCGATTCAAGTTACTTGCGATGAATAGGGAAGAAAAAAAACTAACATTTATATTTATTTTCAAAAATAAATCAATTCCGGGGTCTAATATCCTTTTCAGCATAATATCAATTATACAGAGAACAATGGTGTAAAAGAGGGAGCCGCAGAATAGACTAAACTCCGCACAATAAACCTGTCACACTCAGAGTGGGTAACCGAATATTCGTATTATAGTATTTCACATTAAATGTAAATTTCTTTTGTTGCTATTATGTTAGAACGGCCATCAACTCTGCCTCAAAACAGCTGTAAACGAGCTGGGTAGGATTGGGTCCATTATACGTATAACAATAGAAAGCAAGGAGAACCTGACCCAAACCGCGGGAGCTTTTGTCATATTGTTGTCTTAAAAGTGCGTTAAAAGAGATAAACTTTCAATCCAGCACAGGTAAGTTAACAATTTGTGAAACATGAGTCAAAATATGCGAAACTGACACCCTGGAGATGGATACATCGTGGTCCTAAAGTTATGTATACACACTACACTATAGCTGTGTGTTGGGGTTTGTTTGCATGATGGACAACAATGGCCTGTAACTATTTTAGGTGCATTAGGGTATATAAGAGTAACGTTGAGCGCGTTTTACGGTATACCCCGATCTACCTACACATCTCAATCTGAGCTAAATCTTATCTCAAATATTGTAATGTGTCAGTTGGATAATTTATTTGGGAGCATGGACTCAAATTTTGTATCACAATAGAAATCATTAATCTTAGTTCATTGATGTCGAATTCAAAGCTATTGGCCATCAGATTTATCTCAAATTCAGACTGTGATTTGAGCAAAATCTCAATTTGAGATGAGATTTCTATTTGTGATGCTTCGAGAGATCGGGGGATGGAAAAGAAATGCAACTGACTCTCTAATGGTTTGTTTAATAAGTAATCGGTAACAACAAAGCTCGCAAAGAACTTCTCTTAATGTTTTATAGAATACTGACTAGCTTCATTTTGTATTTCAAAATTGAAAGTCTGTTTTGCCCTCTGCAAAATGTACATGTACCAGTCATGAACTGTAATTTGACATACACATAGGCGTCATGGGATAGTACCGAAGTCAATGCAAATCGAGCTTCTTCAAAGTAGTCACCTTTGGCTAGGGCGATATAATAGACTGACTGATCAAGCTCAATCATGTGTTTATTCGCTATTACTCTGCTTAGCAGTAGTAGATGCCTAGGACACTGAAGCATTGTTGTGAAGTATGCACGTGTTCGTTTGCATTACAAAACTTGCTGACTACATTTGTCCATGTAACATATTTTATTTCTGTATTTGCCTCATTGTGTTTTGCAAATGTGGGTATCTTAGAAATTCATATATGCGCGTGTCTGTCTGATAACTTAGTACACCATGCTTTTCTCCTGTCTAATAACTGATTGGTTCACCATATTTTACTCTTGTCTGATAACGGACTGGTACATCATGTTTTAGTCTTGTCTGATAACGGACTGGTACACCATCTTTTACTCTTATCTGATAACTGGTTGGTACACCATGCTTTACTCTTGTCTGATAACTGACTGGTTCACCATGTTTTACTCTTGTCTGATAACTGACTGGTTCACCATGTTTTACTCTTGTCTAATAACTGACTGGTACACCGTGTTTTAATCTTGTCTGATAACTGATTGGTTCACCATATTTTACTCTTGTCTGATAACTGACTAGTACCCCATGTTTACTCTTGTCTAATAGCTGACTGATACATCATGTTTTACTCTTGTCTGATAACTGACTGGAACACCATGTTTTTCTCTTGTCTAATAACTGACTGGTACACCGTGTTTTAGTCTTGTCTAATAACTGACTGGTACACCATGTTTACTCTTGTCTGATAACTGACTGGTACACCATGTTTACTCTTGTATGATAACTGACTGGTTCACCATGTTTTAGTCTTGTCTGATAACTGACTGGAACACCATGTTTTTCTCTTGTCTGATAACTGACAGGTACACCATGTTTTACTATTGTCTAATAACTGACTCGTACACCATGTTTTCATCTTGTCTAATAACTGACTGGTACACCAAGTTTTCATCTTGTCTAATAACTGACTGGTACACCATGTTTTACTCTTGTCTGATAACTGGTTGGTACACCATGTTTTAATCTTGTCTGATAACTGGTTGATTCACCATGTTTACTCTTGTCTAATAACTGACTGGTACACCATGTTTTAGTCTTGTCTAATAACTGACTGGTACACCATGTTTTAGTATTGTCTAATAACTGACTGGTACACCATGTTTACTCTTGTCTAATAACTGACTGGTACACCATGTTTTAATCTTGTCTGATAACCGGTTGATTCACCATGTTTTAGTCTTGTCTAATAACTGACTGGTTCACCATGTTTAAGTCTTGTCTAATAACTGACTGGTACACCATGTTTTAGTCTTGTCTAATAACTGACTGGTTCACCATGTTTTACTCTTGTCTGATAACTGACTGGTACACCATGTTTTAGTATTGTCTAATAACTGACTGGTACACCATGTTTTAGTCTTGTCTAATAACTGACTGGTACACCATGTTTTAGTCTTGTCTAATAACTGACTGGTACACCATGTTTACTCTTGTCTGATAACTGACGGGTACACTATATTTACTCTTGTCTGATAACTGACTGGTACACCATGTTTTAGTCTTGTCTAGTAACTGACTGGTACACCATGTTTTAGTCTTGTCTAATAACTGACTGGTACACCATGTTTTAGTCTTGTCTGATAACTGACTGGTACACCATGTTTACTCTTGTCTGATAACTGACTGGTACACCGTGTTTTAATCTTGTCTGATAACTGATTGGTACACTATGTTTACTCTTGTCTGATAACTGACTGGTACATGTTTTAGTCTTGTCTAATAACTGACTGGTACACCATGTTTTAGTCTTGTCTGATAACTGATTGGTACACTATGTTTACTCTTGTCTGATAACTGACTGGTACATGTTTTAGTCTTGTCTAATAACTGACTGGTACACCATGTTTTAGTCTTATCTGATAACTGACTGGTACATCATTCTCTTCTCTTATATGATAACTGACTGGTACGCCATGTTCTACTCTTGTCTAATAACTGACTGGTAGAGCATATACTCTTCTCTTATCTGATAACTGATTGGTTCACCATGTTTTACTCTCGTCTGATAACTGACTGGTACACCATGTTTTAGTCTTGTCTTATAACTGACTGGTACACCATGTTTTAGTCTTGTCTAATAACTGACTGGTACACCATGTTTTAATCTTGTCTAATAACTGACTGGTACACCATGTTTTAGTCTTGTCTTATAACTGACTGGTACACCATGTTTTAGTCTTGTCTAATAACTGACTGGTACACCATGTTTTAGTCTTTACTAATAATTGACTGGTACACCATGTTTTAGTCTTGTCTGATAACTGACTGGTACACCATGTTTTAGTCTTGTCTAATAATTGACTGGTACACCATGTTTTAGTCTTGTTTAACAGCTGACTGGTACACCATGTTTTAGTCTTGTCTAATAACTGACTGGTTCACCAGGTTTACTCTTGTCTGATTACTGACTGGTACACCATATTTTAGTATTGTCTAATAACTGACTGGTACACCATATTTTACTCTTGTCTAATAACTGACTGGTACACCATGTTTTAGTCTTGTCTAATAACTGACTGGTTCACCAGGTTTACTCTTGTCTAATAACTGACTGGTACACCATGTTTTAGTCTTGTCTAATAACTGACTGGTTCACCAGGTTTACTCTTGTCTGATAACTGACTGGTACACCATGTTTTAGTATTGTCTAATAACTGACTGGTACACCATATTTTACTCTTGTCTAATAACTGACCGGTACACCATGTTTTAGTCTTGTCTAATGACTGACTGGTACATCATGTTTTAGTCTTGTCTAATAACTGATTGGTTCACTATGTTTTAGTCTTGTCTGATAACTGACTGGTACATTATGTTTACTCTTGTCTGATAACTGACTGGTACACCATGTTTTAGTCTTGTCTAATAACTGACTGGTACACCATGTTTTAGTCTTGTCTAGTAACTGACTGGTACACCATGTTTTAGTCTTGTCTAATAACTGACTGGTACACCATGTTTTACTCTTGCCTGATAACTGACTGGTACACCATGTTTTAGTCTTGTCTAACAACTGACTGGTACACCATGTTTTAGTCTTGTCTGATAACTGACTGGTACACCATGTTTTAGTCTTGTCTAATAACTGACTGGTTCACCATGTTTTACTCTTGTCTGATAAGTGATTTGTATACCAGGATTTTCTCTTACCTGATAACTGACGGATGCACCGTGGTGTTCTACGCATGTTAGTGACTTGTTTTTATCGCAGGGTATATACCGTGGTTAAACTTGTTGGACATCATACTAAGTCTAGTAGTTACGGTTGCAATAATTTTCTTTCCTGTTCTGTCTATCTTTGGGATTCATCTTACTGTTCCTGTAACCATATTACATTTACTGTACACGTGGTAAAAGATGGCTTACCTTGTTTAATAAGTACTTTCATTGTTTAGTTAGCTATTTCACAGAACTGATAATAAAGTAGTACACATCACATAGGACCCTCCTGCTTTTTTTCTCGGAACTTAATTGGGACCCGACGTTGGTGAGTTACCTGGTGTTTTTTTCATTACGTTAACGATAGATATATACTTGAATTTTGTGGACCATAATGAAAATTGGTTCACCAATTATGTAATCCACCGAAAATAAAGTCGTTATTATTATTATTATTATTATTATTAGTATTATACTATGGAAACAAAACAAACGCCTTAATTTGTTTTCACCTTCAGAAATCTACCGACAATAAATTACTATGGAAAACAAAGACGTTCGTTTCTATACTGCTCATTTATTCATTGATTTTAATATTTTACGTGCACAAATTAATCGAAGCCAAACAGAAACACCGACAGTACCTTCCTGACAGAAACAAAACAAACCATCGGTGTCTTCAAAAAGGATAATTCAAGCTCGCCTTTTTCTGTGCATGGCATTAAACACATATAATTGTAATTTAACAGTATCATGTGGTCACGTGGCAACCGGTGCACAGAGTAGTAGTACAACGTAGATAATTATATTATTGCACTAGAAAACCATAGCCTTGTTTTATTCCTAAAAGGGAACTTGCCCGAGGGCGGTCATGAGTTATGTGCTAGTAGGATGAACTACTGTTGTTTTCAGAATTTAAGTACTACATTTTGGTAATTTATTAATCTTATAAAACAACTTTTTTATATAAACACCTAGTGAAATATGTGAAAGTTCTTGTTAGTATAGCGATGTTAGAGCGCGATAAAATAGCTGTATAAAAATTTAGGTACATAATTTCATTTACCGGGATATAGTAAATTTCATTCTTCACTGAATTTATTATCGTATTCGCATAAAAATGAAATAAAATCAACATCATCAAAAAGAACAAGCTCATTCTTCAAAACTTAAATTACTCTGCGTCGAAATGATCATTGTAATAAAAGACGAATCAATAAAGTTATATTCACACCAAAAATGATACAGAAAATATTATGATAATAAAGGCTTTGTCATATGTCAAAGGATGGGGCTGTTAAAGCTATTGAAATCATAAAATACCATTACCTGGGTACAAAAGCTTGACTTTTAAAGGTAATAAACGCGCATTCAACCGTCGGGTATCTTATATTTGATGCCTTTTACCAATTTCGTAGTTCGCTGGAGCGGGAAATGATTACAAAAGCTATTTACTCTTCGCTTTCATATCAAATTTTAGAGACAATCAAATCATGAATATTTTATGGGGTAACTTGTATTAAATAAGCAAAAAACTAGCAAATATCGCACCTGTCTATTTTATTAGCATAGAGTATATAATGCATGCACTGGTGTTTATGTTGTTGAAATTATGATATCACACTGGTTGTTTGTCAGGTTTTATATACGGGTGGTTTCATAGTGGGAGTCCAGTTGTTTAGTTGTCCTGTTGTTTTCTGGTCACGTTGTTTAGTTTTCCTGTTGTTTAGTTGTCCTGTTGTTTTCTTGCCACATTGTTTAGTTGTCCTGTTGTTCATACTAACCAAAAGAGTAGAAACGTGGTTTGAAGAGAACGATAGACTGTCTGATGCACAATTCGGATTTAGAAAAGGTTATAGCACCGTCGACGCAGCATTTATTCTCCACAGTCTTGTTGAAAATGCCCTGATTAATAAATTAAGACTGCCTTGTGCATTCATAGACCTATCAAAGGCTTTTGACTCAGTCTATAGAAATGCGTTGTGGTACAAGTTGTTTAATATGGGCTTAGATGGTAAAATTCTTAGAATGTTTAAAGCTATGTATTCTGTTGTTAAATCATGTGTCAAGGGCTGCAACTCCTTATCCGATTTTTTCGATATTTCCATTGGACTAAGACAAGGCCAAAATAATTCCCCAGTATTGTTCGCTTTATTTCTAGAGGACCTAGAACTGAGTCTGCAGGGAAACTTCGATTGTGGAATGAATATTTATGAGCTATGTATTATGATTTTACTTTTTGCAGACGACATGGTTTTAGTTGGCCATTCGATCGAAGATCTCCAGAATAGTTTAAACCGTCTAAATGAATATTGTAACTTTTGGGGCCTTGAAGTAAATACGACTAAGTCTAAAATTGTTGTCTTTCGTAAGAGAGGGCCGATAAAGAACAACGAACAATGGTATTATAACAATTCGTTATTAGAAGTAGTCGATGATTTTAATTACTTAGGTGTTGTTTTTAACTATACTGGGACATTTGTCTTAAACCAGCAATATGTTGTTGGCAAGTCATTAAAGGCTATGAATGTATTAATCAAACATATAAACAAATATGACGTATTACCAAAGTTAGCAGTTCAATTATTTGACTCTTTTGTTGGGTCCATTATGAATTATGCTTGCCCTGTGTGGGGCTTCACTAAATCTAAGGACTTAGAACGTGTCCACTTAAAATTTTGCAAGCAAGTTCTTGGTGTCAAACAAAGTACATGTACGGCAGCTGTATACGGCGAGCTCGGTCGCTATCCTATGTATGTCAATAGGTATATTCAGATTATCAAATATTGGTTTAAAATAAAAGATTCAAACAACATTATATTAAAGAGTTTGTATTACAAATCAGTCGAACACGGTAATCAAGGTTTTAAAACCTGGTATTGTAATGTTAAAAATCTGTTAGACCAGTACGGCTTCTCCGATGTATGGAAAAATCCAGATATGTATTATGTGAATAAATTTTTACCATTATTTAAACAAAGGGTCATTGACGGGTTCTTACAGAAATGGCGTACTGACATAAACTCCAGTACAGTTCTTAATGTTTTATACGCCGATTTAACACTTAACTTTGGCATATGTGAATACCTAAATGTTTTGTTAAATAAGGTTGATCGAAGAAATCTCACAAAAACTCGAATATCCGCTCATAACTTACTTATTGAAACCGGAAGATATAGTAGAAACAGGTTAAATAGAAATGAAAGATTATGCACTTTTTGCGATAGAGAAAACATTGAAGACGAGTTTCATTTTCTTTTAATATGCCCATGTTACTCTGAATATAGACGAAAATACATTAAACGTTATTATTACCAAAATCCTAGCATGTTTAAATGTTTAGAATTGCTTAACATCACAACTAAAACTATCCTTATAAACCTATGTAAGTATATGTTTTATGCATACCGAAAACGGTCAGAAATTCAAAATGAAAACCAGTAACACTTATGTTGTTAATCAATTATTAATATTTTCATAATTGTCCATTCTCCTATACTAACAAATATTTATAATATCTGCCATCTGCGATATTTTGTTTTATGTGATCATGTATATATGTATATATGTTATTTTGTATAAACTCTTTGTATGTGATGAGGTGCTGAACGCACAAATCCAATAAACTTCTGTTCTGTTCTGTTCTGTTCCTGTTGTTGTCTTGTCACGTTGTTTAGTTGTCCTGTTGTTTTCTTGTCACGTTGTTTAGTTTTCCTGTAGTTTTCTTGTCACGTTGTTTTGTTGTCCTGTAGTTTTCTTTTCACGTTGTTTAGTCGCCTGGTTTTTTTTGCTACGTCCACTTGTCCTCTTGTTTTCTTGTCACGTCGTTTAGTTATTTATTATACCATATTTATAAAGCCCCGTTTTCATGTAAATTACACGTTCAAAAGTGCAACTTACATTCATCACTTTTTAGACAGAGTTAAAATAATATGCAATGGATTCAAACATGCTAGTAAAAATAATGTGGGTAAAATATAAACAATATTGCGAGTAAAATACACAATTTAATGTAGTTCAAGTCCAAATGGTTTCGTAAGTTGTATTGTCAGTCCAAACGCGCATTACTCATCCAGTTATTTCTCACTTTACACTATGAAACCTTACTTCAATGTCTGATTACCTTGTGAGATATTTGTGTTTTAAGAACAGCGTCAGATATACCACTGCTACGAGAAACCGCCTCCAAAGGTATAACCGAAGTTACCTTTAAAGAATCTCTTATACCAGTTGGTGTTCACTATGCAACATCTTTTCAATGTTCACTAAAGACATACGTATGTTTGTGTATTTTAGTTGTCCTGTCGTCATGTGTTCCGGTTATCGTGTTGTCATGCCGCCACATTCACTGTTGCCTTGTGTTCTGTATTATATTTAAGTTTATAATCAACTCTCAATGTTGATCATATTTTCATTCTGACTGTTGTTGCAGTGTTGGTGTTTATGGTCTTTTTTATTTATTAAATATTTTATTCACTTATCTGTATACTAAAGAGCACTGCAACACAATAGCTGTAATAACAAATATTAGTAGGCATGTAATGTGAACGTGTTTTGTTGCTGTGCCTCAATGGTTCAGTGCTTAACGCTTGCCGCCTAATCCGACGATCAAGGTTCAAAACCGGATTAAGGCACTCATATGCCTGCCATATTACAGCACAAAAACTGACTGACAAATGAAGGCTGTTTAAGCATGTTTCTGTTTGTGTTGTTTGTTGTTGTATTTTGTTGTTATAAATGGCGATGTGGTGTTCAATGTTCTTCTTTGTTTGACATGACAACGCGAAGGGGTGATTTGTCTTTACTATATATCGTCTAAGTGTTATTTATTCCTCCTCGTCCCAGATTGGACTGTGGTCATAAGGCTGCGATGTTCTTTCTCCACTTGATCCTGTATTTGGCAAGTTTCTGAGCCTTTTCCACGAATAGACACATGTCGTCAATTATTGATGTATCACACTCAATTCACCTGTATGGGTTATCCCTGTGGGGAGGGTAAACAAACCCAACACACCTGTATATCAAATGCAGACAGGGTTGTTTCGTTGGTGTCGGGTAGATTACAAACTGTAAATACGGGTATGTAAGCGAACAGGGTAGACAACTGATACCAGTTACACAGGTAACGACCTGTAGAGTTAACGTTCTTTTTTAGTAAAATGAGTACTTGTATTTAAAACCCGAATTGAGATTCAATTACAAGCACAATTATAGACTATTAAAAGTAAGCAACAAGACACGCTTTTTATGATTTTTTATCATTGAAACAATTTCATTTTAAATTTTTTACATCTTAACATTTACAGTGTTATTGGCATCAACCCATGAAAAGCATCACTATTGTCGGTGGCTTAGAATGAGATGGTCGTAAGTACAAAATCGTTATTTTGAGAAAGCAAGATAAAAAATATCAGAAGATTGCACTTTACATATGGAAACCAAGCTGGTTCAACTTCAGTTTGGTCAACGTGATCGATTTTCATGAAAATCAGCTGACATTTTCATGAAAATCAGCTGACATAAAGCCCCTTGTGATGCTGAATTCAAATATAATTATGTTAGTCTAATAAGATCCTTTTCATTCTTAGCTAGTGATATTAATAGTGTTATATTTTATTTTTATAGCATACAACACTCGTGTGTGTATGCGTCGTATCATTTGTTGGTATTTAACAACAATGAATTAGAAATTATAACTATACTTGGTTTGTATTTAATGAGGAGTATTTGTGTTTCGAAAACTATCTGAGAATAAACCAGTCAAGGAATTTCCTCCACTCATTGATTATGTTTGTGATAAAATAGAAATATCTTCACTAAGCACATCATAGTCCGTCTGTAATTTCCGTGATTATCCGAAGAAAACTAATATTACCACAATTCCGGAGTAATTAATTACCGCTGGCTTTTATACACCTCCTTTGTACGGATTCTTTAAGACGGGGTTTAACTACAACCGAATCCGCGTCGCACAAAAATGCTATTGTGTTTCATACAAACTTACATTGAATCGGAAAATACGGCTTATTTTACGAACGGTGTAAAGACGTAGAAAATCGGAATAACAGTGAGATAAAGAATTCATTAATTTAACAGAATTCTGGAAGGATTAAAGTCCAACTTGTGGAAAAAACAACACGTCGACGCCATCTTGAAGGAGCATTGGAACACCGCATTCAGTGATGGAAGATGTTGATTATTTATAAGGTTTGGCAGGTTGATCTTTGCACAAACTAGGATTGTTCCAAACAGTTGCGAACGTTTGAATACAATCAATTTCCCTCAAGAACATGCCGTACAACCCCCATTACGCGACACCATAAGATAACTTGCTGGATCGGACTACGTTACAATTCTTACAAAATGCCACCAAGTTGATGTCACAAGGTTCGAATTAATGTAAACGCGATACCTACCAGGTTTCTGGGGTGAACGGGACATCCATTGGACTGTTTTCTGAACTAAAAAGAAACCCAATACCAACATAGGTTACAAATCATATTTAAATTATTTTTTATATTCATGGATATTCACTGGATATGTTATATCAAACACCAGGGTTTGGACTTTTTATATTGTGTCTGACACTATCTTGTGAAACGACTTTATAAGTCTCTATTTGAGGTAGTAAAGCAATATTTGGTGGTGGATTTTGTATATAAAAATATCGAGCTTCTTTTCAAAATCTATATTTACTTTGTATTAGTGACATTTATATTGTTTTTAATTATCAAATCGTAATTTTGATTATACGAGAGGTGTTCAACCTACTGAATAAAAACGATTGCTACCGGTATAATCTCTTTTAAACCATATGAGAAAATGTTTTAGCTTCAACATTATGATCATTATAATTATATTGTATATTCAATTTGGTTAAAGCTTAAAACAGATGCTTTAGTAGATAAGGTTGTTTTTTGTTTTTTAAGGCAAACTGTCCTTTATAAGCATCGATGAAGTGTTGGTAAATCCTTAATGTGCATTTTTTTCAAGAGAAAAGAAGTAAGTTTATTAGAGTTCTGTTTTCAGTAATTAAATAGTGAGATGACACTACAGATTGAAAATTACCCAACGTTGCCAAAACCTACAATACAAAGTTATATTAGATTTATGATGCCAATAATGAATCTATTAGCAAAACATGGAATGTTACCACTGATGGGAGTGTCCATAGAAACTATCAGTGGAATTATTTCGAAAAAGTTGAATGCATAGTTCGAGGAATATGCGGTGTTCCTACTCTGAAAATCAAGAAAAAGATTCATCGCCTGGAGTCTATAATTAAATGCGACATTAACAACCGTATTTGGAAAATTGTTTCACTGTGACGAAACAATGTTGTATCTTAGAGAATGTTATGATAGATTAGGGAATGCTATTTTAGAAAAGGCCACAAGGATATGGAGGGGTTGGTGTTTGTTTGAGTTTTATGTGTTCGCGGCAGTTTTCATGGAAGTGCATTGTGTGTGTTATTATAGAAATACGCACGTCAAAGTCAATACCAAATTGACGAATTTGAAGACCGTGGTCTATAGTGTACCAACCGTTTCAAAAACAGTTTTCTACAAATAAGTGTTACGTATCTTTCCTGGTGCCTGTGCCTGTTTCATCCTGACTCAGCTTCAAGTCACCATATATAACGACAAATAAAAGACCTATTAATACAATTTGATATTTTATAACCAAACAGTGGATATCGAAGTCTTTTCTTGCTTTAGGAACCAGACCACAGTTTTCAAACCCCATATGCGAATTGTCCATGAACAGATTTGATAATAGAGGAGGTTTTGGCTAAATATATTGGGCGTTTGCATATTTATAGAATATTTTTGTTGCTGGTTTTGTGTTTTCATCCCTGGCAGTGACCATAATATTAGCTAATTGTGCATTCGAATTTGATGTGTTTACATTTTTGATCTCCTAGAAGCTTGGATCTTGGAACCAAGCGTTTACTGACTGATAGAACTGCTTTTTGAGTGAAAGTGGGTTGTACTTTTCTAGTCTTGATCTACAAATATCAGCAGCTGGTAGACTTCCATCATTGACCGTTAGCGCATGAATAGGGGATCGAACATGGCTTGCTCGTCTTCGGCTGGGCATTAACATTCATGGTTTTGCTGATTGTTGTGAACAAAAAAGAGTGGATTAGAGTAGGCGGTATATGAAATGGTGTTGCATATATTGTAAACTGGACTTGATATCTGTTTAACCATGAAATGTTTTCTTTTTATAGATGTTCGAAGAATTATGGTCAGTTTCAGGACTTGTATTTTGTTGAAAACTGAGACCGACAGCCTTAACAATAAAATTTTCTAACAAAACATCGATTAAAAAAGGAAAAGATAAATTCAATTATTTCGAGTTTTGGACATTCATAACACAGTTAACAACACCCTCTACTCCGATGCTGATTATTATTTAACCGTAACGTACTGTCAATTTACAATGATTGTATAGCTTATAATATATACTTGACTAACTTACACAATATAATTTAGTTTTTATTCGATTTCATTGTTAGAATAACAAAATAGCGATGTTCATTTTCTGTTCAAAAATAAGTTGAACACCTTTCGTATAAAGGTAAAATCATGGATGAGCGACATACACGGGCCTCGTATAAATACATGATAGTATAGGTCCTTGTTATCACAATATGTTGATACCTAATGAAACACACAGTAATAAAACCATTTCTACAACATAAACAAGAAAATGTAGATTTGACATCGTCATCAATATAATGAAACACCGTAACCGATTGTCCAGAAGACGGCAACAGCATGCACAGCAGTTTTCCTTCCCGTCTGACGATTCTTCGAGCGTATTGATGTCGTCCGTTGTGTTATGACCTTCATCCATACTTTTGTCTGTTTTCAATCCATTTATTTTATTTTTAACTTTTTGTACTTGTTTGTTTTTAACAACAGCTATTTTTGTTTTCTTCTCATCAACAAAGTCATCGCACTTTTTATTGTACTTGTTTTTCAAATTTTTAGCTTTGAGTTGAATATCCTCTTTCTTAGCCTTAGTGGACGCTTTGATTTCTCTACCTCGATTAACTACCGTCTTTCCAGCATTCGCGACTTTACTTGTTACCGCACTGAATTTTGACTTCCGGTTATTCCCCTCGACATCATTGTCACTAAGCCTTGGTTCACGCACACAACAAACACTCAAACAGCAACCGTTGTTCCGTGCTGTTCGTATTCCGGATTCTTCGTTTAAGTCATTCGGGTTTTTATCCAAATCGGCCGGCCATATTTGTTTTCTACAAGCGCCTGCTGATTGGAAGATTCTTCGGATTAACGGCATGAAAAGTATAATTTCAAATCCGAACCCTACGAAAGCTGATAAAGAACTGTCTAGAAAATCTGAAAGAATTGTCCACCAGTCATTCCAAGATGTATTATACGTGTGGTAAGCGATGGCGATAATCGACTTCGGTACCACCGATAGTGAGTATACGAGAAACGTCAAAACGAAGCAACACTTAAAACAATATTTGTACATGTAATTATTCTCACACAGTTCACGAAACAAGCAATACAATGCCATACACTGAAATATTGTTGTTGACACTTGGACGATAATGAACGGTATCCAAACCAAGTCTTCGAAATTATGAGTGTCACCTATATTCGCGACTGTGTCACCAATATCGGTAAATAATTTGTAGAATTTTGCATATCCCGTACAAATATTCGCCAAAATCATTATGATAACAACACACTTCAATAATTGATAGCAACAAATCGCCATTCTTAAATGAAGTCTTATTACCAAAACGTACAAACCAAATCACTGTATGACTAATCGGATCACTATAAAATTCAACTTGTATCATTTATTGCTATTGAAAGCACATGTAAAATCTTATCACTGTACTCCTTATTACTGTGCTCTATAATTCAACATGTACTCCTTATTGCAATTGTCGGAAATCGGTAACTTTATACACAGTGTATTCACTATGATATTTCCTCTATGTTGTTTAAATCTGATGATGTATCGATGTTTTATTATGGATAATATTGAAATATTGATCGGTTTCACTAGGTGTGTATAGGCTTAAGCATTCATAAATAATCATCTTTCTAGTATATTCAGTGGCGTGCAGTGAATGTCAATGTAACTTGAGTAATATTAAATCTGAGTCGATTCATGGTTATTGATCAGAAATCGCTTGCTTAGAATGAGAAGGTCGTAACTACAAAATAAACACATGTATATTGAGAAAACAAGAACAAAACTTCCTCTTCACTTATGAAAAAACAACCTTTTACAACTTCATTTTTGTCAACATGACAATTTCTGATTTTCATGAAGAAGCGCCTTACGACGAATATTTCAAATATGTATCAGTCTTATAAGGTCGTAAGTAGTAGTTACGACCTTCTCTTTCTAAGCCAGCGATTTTTAGACTTTATAATAAATATTGCATGTTTGTCGTTGGTTATAAAGTTCTTACAGGAACAAGTTAGAATTATATGGTTCCTGGTTCTAATGTGGTAAAAATGTGTTTGACACTCGAACGCACTATATAGTTTTATACAGTTTATTTCGAAATACATTAGGCATTATGCTCATGAGTATACAAATATACATACAATATGTACATGAAAACATAATAACATAAATGTTACAAGGTCAACAATAAATATATTGCTTAAATAAAGAACAGTAGAAACCCGTAATATATCAGAATATCACACGAGTTTACACAGTGTATTATGTATATCTCCAAACATAAATATAGTCAGCGGACAAAAAATGTACAATGATTACTAATTCTGGTTAACTTATTCATAAATTATAAACTATACCAGTCAATATTTTACATACAGCGGGAGAGGTACCAACAAAATACTTTATCCATAGTACATATAATACTGATTTCTAATTTCAAAAGCTTTAAAAACATACATAGCTAATCGTCTATTAATATTAACATTTTGAGAGGTTAACAATTCTATAAATTTTACTATATTTGGACGCAAGTAAAAATATTTATTAACATATAATTTTCTGATATCACTATAGAGACTACATTCCAGAACAAAATGACATATATATATACACTTAAACGAATTTCTAATTGGCCACCCAATGAAATATTATATTATGCGATATATTCAGTCAATATTTCTAAAATTGTGGTTATTATCATTCCATGCACTTATCTATCGATTTCAAGAAATACATTACGCATGCATATATAAAATCATCCATGCGGAACAGTTAGGGCAAAATGGCTTAAGTGCAAGTGGCTCACGTGCCCGACATGTTTGATGTTTGAAATCAGTCAAAATGTATTCTCTGTCGATTGGCTTAATGAAAGGTATTGATACTGACGAGACTAAGTAATATGGGGCGCGCTGAGGACGTTAGAATGACGAGTACCAGCACCAAAATCCAGACATAAACGTCAAAACGTCTTTTTGTAAAAAGCGATATTAATAATAACGTGGGGTTTAGCTCGAATTACTGTGAGAAACATATTTTCCATCAATAATATTGGACAGTATTGAGGTTTCGATTATTTATATTCTTCTAAAAGCATTTTTTAAAACTATTTTATAAAAACAAGTGGCTAATCAGAAATTCGTTCAATGTATGCATGCATCTGACGTCATGAGTGCGTTACACATGGCTCATTTTCACAAATTATAGTGTTTTTAAAAAGAAAAGTCGATCTACAGCGAACAAATTTATACCAAATACGATACTATTCCCAGCTGTGAACGAGGCCAACGTGCAAAAAAGCAATTTCGCACCAACCGTTATGCATGGATGATTTTGTATATGAATACGCCATTTCGTTCCAGAAATAGATAAGTAAGTGCGTGGAATGAACAAATAACACAGCCTAAGATTTATTGATATAATTTATCAGATGATATAATATTTTTTAGGATGGCCAATTAGAAATTCGTTTAAGTGTATATATAAGATTCTAGTAGATTGTGATCCATGCAAATACAGGTTAAGACTATTACCACACTTTGCAGTTTTTAAACTATGGTATTGTGAACTTCTTATCCCCAGTGGGGGGGGGGGGGTAAAGACTACGTTCATTTTGTATTTAGATCACTTTAAGGAACATATCAGTAATACTCCGCTACGTTCTTTTTAAAGCAAACTACATCATAAAGTAAGTACATCTGTAGTTACTTACTACGTGTACATGACATTAGAGAATGTAACGACACTTATATACTACTATATATTAAACTGTTTTATTTCAATACCCAGTGTATACTCTTATCAAAATATGCAATAAAACCTTCAATAAATGTTTTCATTGTTTTCGGTTTTGGCTTAAAATATTGCACTAATATTGAAACTTTATGCGCGATTATTATTATTTTTAATGAATCCGGTTATGGTGTAATTTGTGAAGCAGTCAGTGGAAACACTTTTGAAATTCGTGACAAAAAATGCAACCCTTAAGCCGCACTATTAGAACTGTTCAATGGCAACAAATAGGCATCATTCTGATTGTGTATTTTGTATAAGAACAAGAAAACGTCAAAAATATGTAGACCTATACATGTTTTTTCTTCTGAACTGTTACCCGAAATGTCTAGGTATTGTAAAATGTCAGCATAAAATAAAATGATGAATACATGGCCGGCTTAGAATGAGAAGGTCACACGTACAAACTCAATATTTTGAGAATACAAGAAAAACAGTCCGAAACTTACTCTTTACTTGTGGTAAAACAATTTTTTATACATCAGTTTGGTCAACATGACAAGTTCTGATTTTCATGACAATATGCTCATGGAAGCGCCTTGTGATGCTGATTTTGAATATGTAGCAGTCTCATAAGATTGCAAGTAATACATACGACCTTCTTATTCTAAGCCAGCGACATTTAGTATATTACATTATAGAATACACGTATAATGTTCATAAAGATAATAGTTATCAAGATATTTTGTTTGATAATGCTGTGAATATAAATCAACAATAAAAGCAAAATAACAACGCAATTTCCACAATGTAAACAAGAAAATGTAGATTCGACATCGCCATTAATATAATTAAACACAGTAGCCGATTGTCCAGAAAACGGCAACATGCTGCACAGCACATTCTTTTCTCGTGTTCAGAATCAGGATCTGAGTTTATGACGTCATCTGTTTTTTCACATTTTTTGTTATTACCAGCGTCCGTTGACTGAGTTTGACATTTATCGTCATTATTATCTTTTTCCGATTCATTTCCCACTTCACTTTCTTGCTTGCTTTTCGCTGCGACTAGTTTTGCTTTGTTTTCTTCAATAGAGCCATCGACTTTTTTCTTGTATTTGTCTTTTAAGTCTTTCGCTTTCAATTCCAACGCGTTTTTCCTGGCTTCAAGAGCCGCTTTAGCTTCCCTTCCTTTATCTACAAGAGATTTCCCAGCATGCCAAACTGTTCCTGTCATCGTGCAACATTTGGACTTACGATTACCCTCTTCTGCATCATTATCACTAAGTCTTGATTCACGCATACAGTATACACTAAAACAGCAACCGTTGTTCCGTGTTTCGGATTCTTCGTCCGCGCTACGGGAGTTATCCCCATCGGTCGGCCATATTTTCTTTCTACAAGCGCCTGCAGATTGGAAAATTCTTCTGAGCAGCGGAACAAAAAGAACAATTTGAAATCCAAACCCTATCAAAACGGAAAGAGAACTGTCCAGAAAATCGGACAGAATTTTCCACCAGTCATTCCAAGATGTATCATTCGACGTGTTGTAAATGATGGCGATAATCGACTTCGGTACCACCGATAGTGAGTATATGAGAAACGTCAAAACGAAGCAACACTTAAAACAATATTTGTACATGTAATTATCTTCACACAGTTCACGTATTAAACAAAACGCCTGTAGAAACTGCAGTATCGTTGTGGAAATTTGTATAATAAGGTAAGGTATCCAAACCAAATCTTCGAAACTATGAGTGTCACATATATTCGCGACCGAGTCACCTATAACATCCTTGATCAGCTTGTAAAACTTTATATATCCCGTACAAAGGTTCAATATTATCATGCTTATGACACCAATTTTCAACAACTGGAAACAACATAAAGCCATTGTTCTTTTAATTATTAAAATTAATCCAATTCGATATGCAGTAATCTAGGAAAATTGTAACGACAGTACTAACGACGCATCGCGGCTGATTATACAATGCGCTTAATGTAATCCTGTTTACATAAATAGTTTGAGTATATGTAGTACAATGTTTGACCGGACTATAGCTTACGTGATCCATAATCAATATCTATACAACTTGCAAACCTGATATTGTTATGATTTAGTGTCGCTTTAAATATGCATAAAACTGCAGACAAATGTGAAGGCTTTTTATTCATAAATCAAAATTTAGATCGTATTACAGGATCTAGCGACCGGAAAATTAATGAATAAGTTAGAAATACTATACGATATTTAAAAATATTGAATAAAAGAACGTTGAAATTTAAAAAAAAATGTATACAAAATAATATAATCTAACAGAATCCGGTCTTATTATAAACGTTGTCGATTTTGCGGTAGAAACAGTCAACCGTACTTTCGAGCTCTAACTATTTATTGAATTACTTAGATCACTAAATTATATCCCTTGTATTTTGTAAAAATCCAGACCCGAGTGATTGTTTAAATGTTTTCATCATAGAAAGTATTAAGTATCTTATAGCGAATTTAGAAAATAAATTTAATTCAATATCCGAATAAACAAATTGTGTAACATCGTTTGAGTATTTTCGTTGTCATCGGAATAATTTTATAACACCGGCAAGTGCGGCCAACTATGTGGTCACAAAATAGGTTGACCGCGGTACTTGCGGCTACAATTATCATTATTTTGGCAACTATTGTAATAGTGTGTTTTTTGTCCGAGTAGTTCTTAGATTTGCAAGATGAAATTCGCCAAATAGGCAGTGCCTTAGTTCATTTTGAAACGTAGCATCCCCAAGTTGCATATTTCGATGATAGATGATTGTTTAGCCCTGCAACTATGTTTGCAAATATTGTACTCAATAAATACTACATATGACAGGCTTAGTATGAGACGGTCGTACCAACAAAATCAATATTTTGAAAAAACAACAAGAAAAACTGTCTGACAATCATTCTTTACTTATGGTAAAACAAGCCTTTTCCAACATCAATTTGGTCAACATAACAAGCTCCGATTTTCATGAAAATAGGCTCATAAGAAGCGCCTTGTGTTTTAGATTTCAAATATGCGCCAGTCTTATAAGGTCATAAGTGGCATTAACAACCTTCTTATTAAGAATAAGCGATAAATGTTTTCTAAAATATTGATATTGTAATTACGACCTTCTAAGCAAGCGATATACACTCGGTGAATTATAGATTTCAGTGTAAATGACGTTTCAGTAAGTGAAATGTTAATGTATTATGTCGGTAGCAGTTTTAACATTGTTGTACCCAAGGGACTATAAACTCCAGTTGGTAAATTGCAAGAAATATCAAAAAGCTCTCTTAAAGTCGCATTTTTGGCTTGACCGACCTTATAATACATTTATATACGAATCTAGAAGAAAAATAATCGCATATCGTCTGTTTCATAACTTTTAAACACATAAATCCTATTGCGTGACTAAGTAGTAAATATACATTTCACGTTGTTCTATAGCATAGTAGTATATAAATGCCGAGAAAAGCCGTAACCTAATAAACGGACGGTAAAAAAATGTTTGTGAGTTTTCATCAATAGTGCCTTTGATCGTAATGCAAGTCGTACTAATACTTTATCTATTCATTCAACATAATTTTCTGATTAAAACGTCTACAAAACGTGTTTTTATCATCGAAATGGAGTTTAGTCCCTTTAATTTCAATTCAGTGCCTGTGTTAGACTTTCAACGATAAACAAACATTGATACCTAGTTTAGTGTTCGCTTTGTTGGCCTTTTATTTTTTTTCATTATACCAACAAAACTGTAATACTAATTAGAACATAATGTTAATTCAGTATTCTGCAAAAACGAAATGAAGTGTTTTGTATTTTGTGAATCAGAATGGTTTCCCATCTGTTCCGTGCCATGTTTTAAGTCATAATACGAGGAATCATTCTGTGCCTAATTACGTGTGTGCAATATTGTTAAATACTAAATTATACCAGTCACAACCATCGAACGCCCCTTCCGCTCAAATCCGTTTCATTTCCCCAGGGTAGGTAATTTGCCGGAAGTAGTAATGTCGTCTGGACAATCCTGAAACTAGAGATTAATACGCGGGTATTTTTCGACCAATTAATGTATTTGAAAAGCCTTATTTAGCCGAAAGGTAGAGTTATTGTAGACGGTGTAATAGATTAATGAAGGAACAAAATGCTGTCCTTATTTCCTCTGAAAGCGTTCTTGTGATTGATAAACGGACATGAAAGCGTTTCTTCTGCACTGATTTGTGTAATTGTGAAATATACTGACAGGGGGTAATTTTCGGGCGAGTATTTAATTGTTGTTGTGCTGGTAGTTGACCAATGATGATAAAGTTCAACACACAAAATAGCAGACTAATAAATAAATCTGTAATTTTATAATAAATACATTATGTACAACCAGACGACAAATTTAAACTGCCGACTGCCCTCAAGATTATGCTCGCTTAGTAGTTGTTGTGTTATAGCAATTAAGGCTAAGCATATCTATATAAGTGACCCTATGTATTTAAACAGTGTGTATCAAGATGGCGAGTTTGAGTGTGGTTAATTATTCTATAAATGATGTTGATTCATTGAATAGAGGTACATGTACATAAACATACAGATGAGATGAATACTATCATAGAAAAACAACCGAATTGAAACGTGCCATTCAAACTTTGGTGCGTATAGTTATGAAGGGAACTATTATTTAAAAAAAAAAAACTCAGAACAATTTGAGCGAACGCATTTCCCCTTAAAATCACAATGTACAATGAGAACTAAGAATTTGGTCAGACTGAACTCCCACTCCTGTAGGCTAAATATCAAATATGAAACATATTAATACATGTCAACGTTATTGAGACACAGAGACACAGAGAGAAAGATGGGATTTTACAGACAAAACATTTATATGGAATAAGATCTCTATCACAGAAGTCAAAAACAGTCGCTAGTTCATATTGTACCATTAATTGCTTTAAGCCGATGTTATAGCGAGCTATAAAATTCCCAAGACACTGCAACATTTTCTCGGGGCTAAATGTGATGCATCAAGCAGCGCAAACAGCTTTCAGTTTCATTCAGTTTCATTCAGTTTCATTCATCCTAATGAAAGACCTCAAAGAAATATCAGGACATTTGTTATGTACAGTCTGACAACTGTTTCTATGGATTATTTCTTTGGCGGATGAATAGCCTTTTATTTCCGGTAACAGATTACTGATTAGTACGCAGTGATTTGTTTGCGCGGGCCGTGTAAACAATACAACGCAAACAGACGAAGACAAGACAACTCATCTGCCGTGTCATAAAATGTCAATTTCTCTGGAAGAATCTGCCAAAATAGAAAAGAACAAGTTTTCTAATCAGGTTTCTTTTTAAATAGAGTTTCATCACTCAAACATCGGGGATAATTGGACAAAGTTTTAATCTTTCTTCGTTGTAAAGGTCTTTGTCGACTACAAAGGCTACATTTGTCCAACCTGACAAAACGTATTCTTCCGAGAAGGAAATTCTCAATGTCGTCAAAGAACTCTGTGTAAACATTAAACCGCGCAAGAAATAGTCCGCATTAGTTTGGTTTATGTCCGATCTTTTGACTTTGTGACATAGGGTCCAAAATAATCCTGGTTGTAATTATATGGTTTAAAATAGCGGAGTAATTTATGACATAAGAATTACAATTCATCAAAATGGAAGCTGCTCGCATGATGATTGTGTTGATTCAGAAAAGTTCCTCTATTTGAATTAACTGACAAATGAAAATATCTTCAATGTTTTTCTATGCGGCTTGTTCTGTTTTGTTTACTTTCGCATTTCATGAATATTTTGAGGATATTGTAAGTAAAGATTTGATAAGGCAACTCCGATTAATCATAGAATATTACACGAGAGAATCAATTCCTAATTTTGCTGACTGAACTTTTCGTGGCTCCCATTAGCCTTTCAACGCGTTATAAGTTTGACTTGACTAACCTTATTCCAACGTTTGTAGACATCTGTCATAGATTTAGATAATAAATAACATAATAAATAGCATTCTAATCAACCAAAGCAATAACGGTTCCTTATTGAATTACCTCCCCTGTCGGTTTTTACAATGTTTCCATATTCCTACGAACCCGCCTATATACAGAGTACGGGGTATCCGAAAGTAAAAAATGCGATGAAGAAATTTAATTAGCGTGGATAATTCTCTAACCTAGATTCCTAATGTTTAATTCTAGCTTAATATGTGCACGGATCCATTTAATGCCAATATTAATTAGAGTTGTAATGACCCAGTATAATACTATTACTTCACATCGTGGTTATAAAAATATAAAAATCAATCAGGGAAGTGATGTAACATTCAAACGAACATGCTGGGCGCAGTAAACAATTATAAATGACACAGACCATCAACAACACACAATCGCCAAATCAAAACTGAAATGAAACTGAACTTCTGCTTATAAAACGTCTTACAAAAGTGTAAGAAACACTGTACAACCAGTCTAGTTGTGACAATTGGTCAAATAATTCTATCAACTCGTGGTGTAATTTCAATGCGCCTTATATATTATAAATACGTCACCTAAATACTACACTTCATTCAAACTACAAATATCCAAGCCCACCATCCTCATTAAGCAGTGTATAGTCAAGTCTCCAGTGATCTAGCAGAGGAAATCACTCTTAGAGACTTGAAATTAGTCAAACATAGTTCTCTTCCCTGATTTGAAATTAGTCAAACATAGTTCTCTCCCCTGATTTGAAATTAGTCAAACATAGTTCTCTCCCATGATTCAAACAAAGTTCTCTCCCCTGATTTGAAATTAGGCAAACATAGTTCTCTCTCGTGACATCAAGGGAAGTAACTCTTAGATTACTCATCTATGATTTTCAAGGGAAGTCACTGTGAACTACATAAGATAAGTCAAATACAGTTTCCACTCTTATATTAAGGAAAGAAGCTTATAAAATACATAGGTCACTCCCTTGATAAACAGGGTAAGTTACTCTTACCACATTGATTTAAGACAAACAGCTTTGATATGAAGGGAAGTAACTCCTTAAGCACTTTGAGTTCTCCTACCTGATTTTCATTGGAAGTCACTCTTACCAACTGGTTGCTCTGTGGATTTCTTATGGCGTGTCAGACGTTGCAAAATTCAATAACTGTCTATGTTTGTGGTATATTCGTATATATATATGTTATATAAACTCATATATACATTGTAAAATGTTATATATATATGGTATTTTATCATATATATGTTCCATAAAGTTATATGTATTTGGCAAAAACCATATGTATGTGGTATATTTCTATATACAGGGTGTCTCAAAATACATGTCCGCTTGTTGAGGACATATCACGCCGTAATGTATTGCTTTACATATCTGATTTATATGTATGATCAAAGGGCATTCAAATCAATGTAGAAATTACGAAACAATTATCCAAAACAATGCATACAAAATTTATAGAATGCATTTTGAGTAGCTAACCCCAATTCGGTAAAAACCTGTTTTTGACGTCGTTTGACCATTTTAATGACGTTCACACACCTTTGAGTCAGATGTGATGTTTCCATATTCTTCACAAATCGATATTTTGTGTTTCGAAGTAGTTACATATCTTGAACTGTATATCTAACTTTGAAATAATATTAGAAGAAATAAATATTTAGGATGTTTTGGTTACTTTTTCCTGATTTCAATTAAAGTAGCATAACCACATTCATTCTCCTACCAAGGCAGTTTTTGTTGATTGATACTTTATTAAGTACTATTTTATGCTTTCAAGTTACATTACATGACTATTTTTGGACTGTTGGAGATAAACTGGACATACCGTTATACATTCAATCCAGTATGTTTCATTCGACGCGATGTGTGCATCTTTTATGAATATGATATGCCTAGAACTGTGTGAATATTAAATTTCCAGTCCTAATTGTGTTTAAATTGTGTTCCTCCCTTAAATATTTCCGATTTCATTTTTTAATGACCCCTGATCAGTTTCTCAGCCAGTATGTGCATAGTAGGGTACGACTGACTATAACTATGCCCACATATGATATAAAATTTACCCATGTTACCGTACAAACTATGTTATCTGCCTCTTCGGATATTTTAGAACGTCCGTTGCTAATGACGTCAGTATAACGTGTATGACGTCATCAACTGTTCGAGTATTGACACATGATATAATTCACCCCACAATTTTTAAATTTAGCTTTCACTGATACTATGATTATCAATTCACTAACTCAATTGGCAAAGTTATGACCCTTCAACAAGCGGACATGTATTTTGAGACACCCTGTATATGTTGTATAAAGTTATTTATATTGTAAATTAGCGTATGTATATTCTATAAAGGCGTATTTATTGTAAAAGTTTTCATATATATATTTTTATTCATATATATATATAAAAATTGTTCATATATAATTTTTTTGGTCGTATATATATGTTCTATAATTGCATATATAATTTTTTTGATCGTATATATATGTTTTAGGGCTGCTGCGAGTATCCGAGTACTCGGATATTCACGAATCTGACTAGAAAATCGGGTACGAATATTCGTCACTGCAGAAATCGTTGGATCGCGATCTTTGTCTAAACTTTTGAAATGAGTGTTTTTTTCGCTAAATAATCCAGGCAAATGCGCTGCAAAGCTAATTTAAAGAGTATTTTACCTACAGGGTTCTCGGCAACGCGTAATTACGCGTATTTGGACGCATACTTTTGAAATCAGACGCATAAAATCGGCGATCAACGCGTTTTCGGGACGCAAGCTTTTTCCGACGCACGCGTTTGACCTTGGGTCATAAATTCGTCGTAAACACACGATTATACAATAAACAATTGCAGCGTCCCTTGTATCGAGTAATTGACAGGCGAGAGGCGGGGTTAAATACCCAAGATATGCATCGTGAACCAATCAGCGTTCGCGAGTCCTTAGATAATCACTGACGCGTCCCGCGAAAAATAAACTTCATCAGATCGATGCATATAAATCACAAACTGTTACGTAAACACGTACGCTTTAATTGATTGTGATAACTGATATCTCCACTAAATTACTGACCGTGTCGTTTATTTGATTGCAGACAGATTTATATGACGATTTTAATTTTTGTCGTAACGTTACATCGGAAAAGCGATTAGTTAATCCAAACTTATTATTTACGATTAACGCGTGTGTTATAGATCTACATTAAATCCAAACAATAATTTCGAATTCTACAAATGCCGAGTTTTAAAGAACATACCTATTAAATTCATATTCCGCGCTGATAATTCCTTGATAAAAATATCACTTTCCCAACACAAGCATATATTTCCGACCCGAGGTCATTTTGACCTAATTACGGCAGACGAATGTTTCAACTGTACTCAGTAAAGGTCGTCAGTTTCAATTATCAAACGCACGTGCGGCGACAATTTCTACATCAAGGTCGTTTGATGGAACCGACGCGGGTAACTTCAGAGGAGCGGTCTAGCGATTCGGTGAACTTTGATCGTGCGACATGTGAACTTAATGCCGTAAATTGTATTCGATATACGTGCGTTTTTTTTATAAATTTGAAAATATGACTGATGCAGCTTATTTTTTCTGGATTTACCAACTTTGCTGATTTAGTTCACTCGCGAACATTCATGATTCAACTCATGTCAATTGACGAGATGTTTAAAGCATTGAAAGATGCTGGTATGATTCGAGTTTTAACACAATTAATTATATTCAAACATAATCAATCATTTTACGAGCTTTTGGCTGCAATTGACCGTGAATAGGATAAAGTACGACATGCAAGTTACAAATTTAGGATGCGTACATATTTTCGGATGAGATCGATTTTTTTTGTCCTGTCAATTTTCTATCGATCTTTTATCAATTATTAATACGTAGCAAGAATGTTATGAGTATGTAAATTGTAATCAAGCTCTTTTTCTGGGTATGAATGCTGATTCTACCATTCAGTAATAGGTAATTAAACTGTGAATCGTGAATCGATCTGTGAATCGTAACACATGAATCGTGGATCGGATCGGATCGCCACTTACCCAACGATCCACAGCCCTAATATGTTTTATAATTGCATCTTGGGAAGTGATACCAGTACAACCTTTCTAGTGTAACACTCTCTGTGAGATTACAGTACAACCTATCTAGTGTAACACTCTCTGTGAGATTACAGTACAACCTCTCTAGTGTAACACTCTCTGTGAGATTACAGTACAACCTCTCTAGTGCAACACCCTCTATGAGATTACAGTACAACCTCTCTAGTGTAACACCCTCTGTGAGCTTACAGTACAACCTCTCTAGTGTAACACTCTCTGTGAGATGACAGTACAACCTCTCTAGTGTAACACCCTCTATGAGATTACAGTACAACCTCTCTAGTGTAACACTCTCTGTGAGATTACAGTACAACCTCTCTAGTGTAACACCTTCTGTGAGATTACAGTACAACCACTCTAGTGTAATACCCTCTGTGAGATTACAGTACAACCTCTCTAGTGTAATACCCTCTGAATACGATCAAAAAAAATTATATATGCAATTATAGAACATATATATACGACCAAAAAAATTATATATGAACAATTTATATATATATATATATATATATATGAATAAAAATATATATATGAAAACTTTTACAATAAATACGCCTTTATAGAATATACATACGCTAATTTACAATATAAATAACTTTATACAACATATATATAGAAATATACCACATACATATGGTTTTTGCCAAATATATATAACTTTATGGAACATATATATGATAAAATACCATATATATATAACATTTTACAATGTATATATGAGTTTATATAACATATATATACGAATATACCACAAACATAGACAGTTATTGAATTTTGCAACGTCTGACACGCCATAATTTCTGATATGCCGCTGCGAAATTTATTTGGTACTCTTTATGGTTTGTTTCATGTCAGCATCCGTAGATCAGTGGTTACTGTGCTTGCCGTTCATATCTGGGTGAAGGTCATATTTCAGCTAAACACTGACTAATAACTACAGTGAAAGCTCGGGGAATATCAAAGGTCAATATTATAGTTGCAGTGCAAATGTCAAATTGACGTGTTTGGATTATATCATCTTTATGCAAGGTGGGATTAGTTAGATATAACTTTGTGCTTGTTTTCACAGTGCGTCAAGTCTCGAAATACTCTGCCCGCAGGCATGGCTTTCTATTATAAAAAACGCCCAGTATTTAGATGGAATATAAGTATAAAACGGTAAGAGGAAATCAGACAGGAAAGGCAGCACACAACCTAACCAGCCGAGCACAGAAATCAGAACCACCACAACATTACCACACTGAGCAACGCCAACACACAAGCCAAAGAAACAAAAAAAATCCAAGTGATCTAGTTTAAAACACCAAGGATAGTGTCCTATTGCCAACGCGACCCAAAGAGACACAACCACCACCTGACCCAGCCCAAAGCAATGTGCAAGGTAGGAATGGGGCGGGAAATAACACTACATATTTCTAACAACTATACACCAAAGAAACAATTAAAACTCCAAGTCCCGACGAAAAATGCTGGATGACCCAATTTCATAAAGAAATTATAGAATAGCGGTTATTGCATGAGACTGAAACACAGCCAAGGTTCTACCAAGTTCCCCAAGGCCCCGCTGCACGACGACGCAACCGCACAACCCCATGCCAAAAAGGCGACTAAATAAGGAACAACCATCCCGTGACCTAGTTTAAATCACCAAGGACAGTGACATAACGTTAATACGACATAAAGAGGCACAACTACGATTTGGCCTAGTTTGAAATAACGGACAAAAAAGGAATGGGGCGGAAAATGATACTACATGTTTCTAGATGCACATTGCTCCAGAATATGCCGCGATCAAACAAGGCATTACCGCATAGTGACCTATTTTAAAAAGTTGCTCTCCCAGCAGAAGGGGTAAACTTCAACAATAAAAGAGGCGAATATTATAGCCTAATAGTAGGCGTATTGACATATAACCACTTGTTTACTAATATCTTTGACCAATTGCCACATCTAGACTGGTTGTCCTGTGATTCTTACACGTTGTAAGTCATTTTTACAAGCAGACGTCTCATACCAGACTGTGCCATTTAGAATTGTTGACAGTGCCCTGCATTTTCCTTTAAATGTTGCGTTCTTCCATTCTATTCTATACATATCAATATATCTCGTGGTGAATTTTTAAAACAAAATTACCATCAGTTAAGAGAGTAATAACCACATCTATTTCCCTACACCAAAACGTCAAAACGTACCGCAAAAACAAATGAAGGCAACTGTATGGCAATTGAAATATTGACACTCTCCATTAGATGACACAATAAATTCAATAATGTGTCTAAGTCTAGTTATGGTGATGATAATTTAGTCAATACAAATTGCCTAAAGGGTGTTTGAACTAGTTATGTAGTAGAACAAAATGTAATACCGACCCCTTAAAATTAAGATGTTTGGCTATTGCCAATAAGTTCCATATTGATAAATGCCAATAAAATACAAACTAAGCCATTGTAAGATCTATTTTATTCAGAATCAACTTCAATGTCACCTACCTATCCCATTCGTACCCGCTGGTACATACGACTGCAACCAGGTATCTCTATTTCGGTCAGTCCTTCGCAATCACCTATATTTCACCAAAGTGTTTTCCCATCGTCTTTATTGCACTGTTAATCGTCCTTCTCCTTCTTTCGTTTGATTTTCCTCAGTGTCTTTTTCCGTCTGATTGGGTCCATTTATATTCACCTTTACAACTTTGAAGTCCATCATGAGGCTGTCACATGTCTTTAAAAAAAAGGCAAAAGTTCTTTGCTGATGTGTGTTTCTATGCCAGTAGTACCTCAGTGTGGTGTGTGGTTGTACATGCATGTGTTTCATTCTTGCATATTGTCCCGGTTATGTTTCACTGACATAGATGACATGCGGTCTTGGTATAATGTTTATTTCCAGTTTGTACCTCTTTTTGTGAATTCGTCTTGCTATACTGTAAAATTATTAATTTCCATAGGAAATAAATTTCGTGGATTTCGTGGTTCACCTAGTATTAACCACGAAATTAAATCCCATCGAAGTAAATTTTGGCCTGAAATGAAAAAACAACGAATTAACGTCCCATCGAAATGGTCTTTTTTGCCAAAACCACCAACTTTTGTCCCATCGAATTTAAATTATTTTACAATAGGTGATGAGTGATTTTCGTGTGTACCCTGCAATTTCTGTTGAATGTTGATCCCTTACTGAATCCCCAGTTTACCATTTCAAGATATTACAGTACTAGTACATGTATAGTGGATGTCACAAAATACATGTGCACTTGTTGAAGATACACTGTTATGTAATGTATTGCTCTCCCTATTTGATAGATATATGCTAGCTCTTCCTTTCAACTCCAAACCAAACAGCCTTGGCAATTATCAAACTCAAATTATCAACCAAATGTTACCAAAATTACCAAAACAATATTCGGAAACTCGACTAGAAGGAAGCACACAACTTTACAGCCGAGCACAGAAAACAGTAACAACAAAACATAGCACAACTAAGCACACAACCCAAAGAAGTTATTTAAAGCCTAAGTCCACGCCGCAAAATGCAGGATTACCCAATCAATTTCACAAAGAAATAACAACAAAAAACGGTGACCCAAGCGATCAAATGAGGCATAATTGCGACTTGACCATGTTAACAAACAACATGGACAGTGACCTAATATTAATAGTTTCTCCCCCTAGCATAAAACTCATCCCCGAAGGCATTACTCAGTAATGTATAGCTCTATACAGTTCTGATATATCTGGCCCGGTGATTATAAACATTTCTCATTCTAATACTCAAACTCCATACTCCATGCTCAAACTTGAAAAACAGCTTTGTTTTAAAAATTGCATTAAAACCAAAAAAGGTATGAGAAAATCCGACAGGGAAGGTAGCACTCAACCCAACCAGCCGAGCACAGAAATCCGAAACACCACAACAACACAACTACCCTGAGCAATGCCCACACATAAGCCAAAGAAACAATAAAAAGGCCAAGTCGAAATGATGCAGGATGACCCAACTTGCATGAGACCAAATGACACGCAGCCAAGACTCAATCAGCCAACACCAACTTGTAGCAAATGACCTAATCAAGAAAATGAACCACATTTCATATGTTTCCATTCAGTAATAAAGAAGTTACAGCAGCTTTTGTAACTAAGAAACGCTCCAATTGGAGTACAGATTATGAGTTGGAGCATGGAGTACGTTCTCCAATGTTTATAATCACCGGGTCTGTGCTACCTCTTGCTTTTAGCTCCCAAATCAAAAGTCATTGATAATTATCCATCTCATGTTATCAACCAAAGGTTAAGTCCTGTCTGGGGCCTTATTCACCAACGTTGTAGATTTAGACTTTATCTTGCAAAATGTTCTATTTGCTCTCATGTTGTTATAATGTACCGATTGTGATATAAATACGTTTGTACACTGGGTATCAACAAATAATCAGATAACATTTCACACAGTTAAATCTAATTGCTAAGAAATGGCAGCGATTATAAATGTTGTAAAGTTTAAGTCTTATTGTCAGTCTTACGGCGTAGGTGAATAAGGCTCAAGTAGTCGTCATCTACATTAGTACAATCTTATGCAGGGCTATTTATTTGTATACTGTTCTTTTTTAGCCTTCAGCGATCTACCGTTTTCATTGAGTGCTGCCTTCTGTGTCATGTTTGTTTTTACGATCATGGACTTATCTGCATTAAAGTCAAACCACTTAGCGGGTTTCCGTCTTATTACACCAATACCCAAAATAGTCATGAAATAATGAAATCGATTTAAGATCGACAACCACGTTATTGCAGGATATACAATGGTAAGGAGTTGCTTCCCATTTTCAATTATTCAATAAAACGTGAAATTATTGACATTTCGTAACACTGTATGTTGACGAACGGACAACTGTCATAAGATTAACACTAATGATATTTCACAAAAGTATATTGTAGTATAGTATTGATTTACAACACAGAATGTAAACGACTTAAAAATTAAACAGTTCTTTGTACTCATATTTAGGCACGCCTACTCGTATACCTCGATTGAAGACGTTAATGTATATACAAGTAATTACATTACTAACAAACACCCCCAAATCCCAACACCCCACCCAGCCACACGCACGCACGAACGCACACACGCGAGCGCGCACACACGCACACAAACACACCCACACCCACCGAAACCAGTTTGTAGCGAATGATCAAATTATGAAATTGAATCCCCAATTAATATGTTTCCATTCAGTAATTAAGAAGTTACAGCAGTTTTCGTAACTAAGAAATACTCCAATTTGAGTACAGAGTATGAGTTGGAGCATGGAGTACGTACTCCAATGTTTATAATCACTGGGCCTGACGAAGTACTGTCAGGTTATGTAGGCAATAAACACAACGCTTATCATATATTAGTGCTTATAGTTTAATACGAACATTAATTGAATTAATACTGACATGTTGAAATACAAAAAACGATAGCATTGGAATATACATACTTAGATGTATTAGCAAAGGTCCGGAAAAGCTACAACCATATAGAACGTCTTTACCCTGGTATCATTTAAAATTAATGATGTACTTGTACTTGTGGATATTGACGCTTAAAATATTTAAGTATAGTCCAGTTAGGAAAAATTGACAGTAACGTCATCGTTTATGTGTAACTAAACGATTAAAACCATTGCTTAAATCACAGGTGGCAGTATCAGTGTTTGGTCCGCAAACGATTAAAAAAGTAAAATAAAATAAAAAATTTAAAAAATCCGTCACTGAGCTAATAGTATACTATCAAGGTATAAAGCGTGCTATATGTCTATATGCCAAAGATTGTGGAACATTTCATCTCGTTGTTTCAGCATAAAATACGGACGCTAAAGGAAAATCGCTAGACAAGTCATTCAAATAAACTATAAGATATTCATTCTTACCGAAAATCTCGTTCAATTGAATCTTATAACTGCGAAACAGCAAAAACAGTGTTACTTTCGTTATTTAACTTAGCTCAAGGTCATTTTGTTTATGCACTGGTTACACGCTGCGCTCAAAGTATCGTCATTATTGTTGGGAACCAAGCCTATTGTAAGATACGATGTTCCACAATCTTTGGACATAGACATAGACATATACTACGCTTTATACCTTGATAGTGTACACGGAGTTAGCCAATCGACATGTATACGGTCCATGTAGTGTATTAGCTCAGTGACGGATTTTATTCATTTTTTTTCCAAACACTGATACTGCCACCTATGGCTTAAATAGGTTGAGTTTAGTTTGGTACTGAACTGTTAGTATAATCATTTATACTTCTTTTTACACCGTACTAGTGGATTGTTCAACTGGGTCACTGAATTTTTATCCTAACTGGACTGTACGGACTTCAAACATGATTATCCACAGATTTTGAAAATATCTTGCCACATTTTAGTATGCATTCAAATGCATGACTTCTTTTTTTATACCGCGACAAGCGAAATTCGATTTTCGCTATTGTTTACCTTTTTGAAAAATGAAGTTTGCCAAATTGATTTTAAGAGACAAAAATCGTCACATGTACCCTTACTCAAACATAGTTTATACTCTTTTTCAGGTGAACCCTCCCTCAAGTATGCACTTTTGTAAAACAAGTACCATGCACTCAAAGTTTATTAAATACAAATACTTAGCACACTGACCTAGATTTAAATTATATATATTGGTAGAAGGTTATTATAAGTGTTCATAGTCTGGAGTATTTGTACTGGTGTAATTAAGATATTTAGAGGCGTAAATATAATACAAAATTTAATGCTATAATAAAGCTTTAGTGGGTAAATTAATAATAAATTATTAAAACCTATCTGAGAAAAACACTGTAAAACCATACTCCACCCACTTGTTGACACTACGCAGGACTTATAATGTCCAATACCGTGTGTATAGTATACATAGAAATACGAGTAATGTAATTTGGAGGTATACACTTGCTTGTACAGGGTGTCCCAAACAAAGGGGATCTAGGATAAACAATTGTAACTGGTTTCTCTATTATAGATAGCACGCTATTAATATGTCAAAACAATAAGGGAAGAACACAGTTCACAATACTAGCATCATTGTCATGATTATTTAGTTCAATACTCAGAGTTACCTCCCATGTTTACAATCGCATGTTTCAGTTAAATACCATAAACTGAAGCCAGGATTTCAGAATTAAATGAGATATATTTCCATGCTAACCTCAAACATCTTCTCATGTGCTCCTAATCATTGTTTATGGTTCCTGATACATTAGGTCATTATGTATATCAAACAAGTTCACTATTGGGATCAAGTTTGAGTAATTTAAGGTCATATGGCCTGTTATATGAGGTCAGATGTCAGTCATAACCAGATTGTGTTGCTAATTTATTGCAAGAAGAGTTTTCCCCTTGCATATGGTGCCATCTTATAATTTCGGACATAAACAATTACTCCAAAATACAGCTATGAACTGTTCCTTTGGAAATATTTTTACATTTTGCTCCTTTGTATGATCCAAGCGTTTTTGGTAATATTCCTTGACAATATTCATGTTTTTAACCATTGGATTATTGTTGATGCTATTCTGGAAGCTTTTCCACTTCCCCTTTGGTCAGTTAACTTGCCACATTTTCCTCTGTTTTGCTATTTCTTGTCATATTTGTTTATTTTTACCATATTTGATCACCCCTTTCACTTTAATGTTGTTTTCTAACAATAAATGCTCTGACACAAATGCCCTTTTCACATAATGCCCCTTTTCAGGTGATAAAGAAAAAATAACGTAAAATTTTGCCATTGTGAAAATGATGACGTCACTTCCTGTGTTGAAGCACCATATTTAAACAAGTACCATTTTTAGAAGTTGGGATCCCTTACATGCACTTTCACAAAATATCAGCTTAATGCATCAAAATATGAATGAGTAATTAATCAATCAAATGAATGCGGCTTTATGCTATATAAAATGCACAATCGTTATAATCAAGAAAAAAACTCACCGTTAGCAGACGAAATCGCAATAGTTTTGAGTGTAAAACGATTCTACACGTTGAATTAAGTAGCATAAATATATATTTAGTAACAATACTACTTCAAAGGTTTCCATAGTATGTCTTAACCTCATACAAATGAATAACCTTTATATTCGAAAGTACAAACACATGCAGGGAATGGACAAGGTTAAACAATGACAATGTAAAGGCGTTTTTAGCTCACCTCACTTGTCAAAAAGTGACAGAGTGAGTTTTCCACAGTTTAAACTTAATCATTATGAAACTTTGTCACAATGATCATGTCAACAAAATCTAGGTCAAGTTCGAAACTGGGTCATCTGTGGTTAAAAACTAGGTCAAATCTTAGAAAAACATTGTGTTCACTCCAGAGGTCACCGTTTTGATCCAATAATCATGGCACTTGATCAGAATGTTGTTCTCTATGGAATCTAGGTCAAATTCAAAACTGGGTCATGTGGGATCAAAAACTAGGTCACTAGGTCAAATCTTAGAAAAACCTTGTGTTCACTCCAGAGGTCGTGGTTTTGTTCCAATCACCATGAAACTTGGTCAGAATGTTGTTCTTTATGAAACCTAGGCCAAGTTTGAAACTGGGTAATGTGGGGTCAAAAACTAGGTCACTAGGTCAAAGCTTAGAAACACATTGTGTCACTCCAGGGGTCATTGTTTTGATCCAATCTTCAAATATGGTCAGATTGTAGGTTGCACGGATACCTAGACCAATGTGCAACAGTTGAGCGACCTAGGGCCCTTTGGGACCTCTTGTTTTTTCTAACATAAAAATAATGATTATTCACCGGGCCTAGTACTTTAAAGACCAGTGTGTTGAAAGGAATAACTCCGAGTTGATACAAAATATTAAAATATTTCGAAGATAATAAAATCACAAAGTGTCTGTTTGTCACTTGTTGTCGATACATTATACATCTATACATAGAACAGAACAGAAATTTATTTCCAATTTGTACACAGTACATCATCTATACAACAAACATATAATGTAAAACCATTTAATGTCGTGGTTATGGTAAAAAAAGACAAATTCGTGGATTTTGCATTTTGCCAGTATACAATCCATTGTTTTCATTATCGAGTTCAAAAGTTCAAAAATTGAAACATACATGGCCTAGCTTAGTTATAGTACTTTTATATATAATTTTCTCAAATTGTCGAAACAAAACGAAATCAAACGTAAGGTTTAACAGACGATGTCTGTGGAGAATACGAGCACACAGCGCATGTTAGGTCCTTGCCATCTGGATATGTGTCACATGGTAACGCACCACACCGAGCTTCGACGTAATAAAGTAGGGCGCCATTACTGTTTGTGGTAGCAGATGTTTCCGTTGTCTCCAAATGTTCATCAAGGCACACATACTCAGATCGAGGATGGGTGTAATGCTCGCTAGCTAAATATCCATGATATTCAACCTTCCAACCAGGGTAACATTCTGAACGGGCTGGAAGCATAATGTTACTGGACCTTGGTATCCAACATACTGCACATGGAACTTCGTGGTTCTGAAATTGGCCACCCAATTCATACTCGGTTCCATATATAAAGGCAATGGTTTGTGTAGCGTCGTTGCTGGTACCAAATATAGGATCCTTCGGCATGCATTGTAGGTTAGCGCCACCTCCTGCATGTGTGTAATGCGACCCGCCTACCCACCCGTCGTAAACCTTTACGGAATCACCGTCGGGACAGATCGTTCGGCCCCATCGAACAAATGTGGATCCAGTTGAATAGCCTTGATTCTGTAACGCTTGAACTGACGAACTGAGTTCATCAATTGTATGTAACGCGGCTGTAATTGACAAAATGAAGTTATTAGTACAAAGAAAATCATATTTCATTATTTATTTATATAACTTTTATTTTTCCAATTCAGAAGAGCATCATATATTTGGATAGATACATAGATTTTATTTGGTATTGAAATACATTTTCCATATGTATTTGCGTATAGCATCGGCTCGTATTTCAGCGGTACCCAATTTCCGCGGTAGTGGATATAAACAGTTGTGTAAAAAAGTAGCGAAAAGGTGAATAAACAAATGTTTTGGCTTGAATTAAGATTTCCTCCTAAAGAAGAGTCCATATTATAGTGTTGTTCAAGTAGGTTACTTGCAAAAACTCTAGCAGCAAAGGTATCCGCTCTACAAGTGTAGAAGGGAGTAGGTTATGGAAAAACTTATTTTTGTTTATGTCTTGTCCGATAAAAAAACATTTAATTAGAATAAATCATAAACCAAAGGTACATTTTATTATTCAGTGGCAGGATGTTACCAGTTTTGTCGTTTAAAACATTTTATTTAGGTTCATAGTTAAGTGCCTCGGAAATACGAGGCACTTGTATACAACAATATTATATAAAATACAAAACATATTAAATAGAAAAAGTGTTATATAAAATATGCATGCACATACCGCATGCATTAACCACAATGACTAACGGAAGAAACGGTACAAGAAAAATTAAACTAAACAGCCAAACGTCTTTGACTCATATGTCGCTGGTTTAGAATGAGAACGTCCTGCGTACTCCTTACTACCTTATAAAACTGATACACGGCGCTTCTTCTTTTCTCTAAATATCGATTATGTTCTTACGATTTTCTTATTCTAGGTCAGCGATACATGCATTCAAATGCCCTTACATAGTTGTTGACAATATAGACGTACTGCATCATTGATTGTGATTACAAATAACTGTCCAATATCGACATTAAAATAATTTGAACTGCAAAAATACATAATTTTAAAGTTACCTTCAAGTTTTGTTGACAGAGTTGATATCGTTTCATCTGATTTATTATATTTTGCATTCAGCTTCAATATAGATTCTAATACTCGATATTCATATTCAAAATCCGCTCCATACGGAAAGTCTCCTCCGTGAACCATAACAGCCAAGCCGAAAACGACAAACAGAATGCAATGTAACTTCTCCATAACGTTGTTGTCTTGATGGTGATAGTGTTGAAGTAACCAATGGTTTGATTCCCAACTGCATATTGCTTAATGGGTAAATGGGTACTTATATAGCTTCCAAAATAATAGAGCGTAATACACATTTCATTAATTATCAGAAAATGTTTCTGATTGGTCGATGATAATACGGGGAATCACCGAAACGCTCCTGTTTGTTCTCCACGTTGGTCTAAGTGTCACCTGTTCCTTGTATTAGACAAGAATAGGAAGAAATAATTTTATCCAACCAATCACAGGTCATACAGTATATTTAATCAATGGTAAAAATATATGTATTGAATAAAATATAACTTCCTCCGATTAAGCATGATGGTATAATTAAAGACATAAAAGAAACTTAAGCTTAATTCGTATTAGTTTAACACTGTCAAATAATATAGGGGTACTAATATCAAAGTAAGAAGTAAATAAAGGTGAAAAATTAACTTATCGTATTTAACACTATATTTTTTTTAGAGAATGAAACATCAATGGTCTGAAAAATTATCGCTTGATAACAGAACAGCCCTGTTTTTATCAAGTAAGTACTTAGAAAAAAAACATTTGAAACTTTTGTGTCTTCAGAGGACATTAACCACACAAACTTTTGATCTTCATTTAGCGAAACAAAATTCTTATTTAGCATCTCCATTTCTTTAAACTACTTTACACATACACATATGAATTTCATCTACTACATTGATAGAGCAACAGTTACAAAACCTTTTTATCTGCTAGTCTTTTTCTATATCTGCCTGTTTCTTTATTCAGTTTCTAAATTTCGTAAGAACGGTTCTTACATCTTTATCTTTAATGATTATAAATAAGGCTCTCTACAAAACCTATGTTTAAATAATGAGTATGTTCTTAGTTTCCCTCCATTATCTTATGTACTCAGACACCTATTGGTTTTATACCTATGTATGTATTTATTAATTTAAGTTTAATGATATTTACTAAATTCTTATTCGACAAATCAACATCAGAAATATCTAAATGAAACAATGATGTACTGATGAAACCCAGTTAGCCATATTATTAACAGATGTTTAACTGTTTGTACTCCACGTTGGTCTAAGTGTCACTACTTCTTTAGATCACTGGCTTGTATTAGATTTGACGAATACAAGGATTTCATATCTATATACAGACAACCCTCATGTTATGGTAACTAGAATTAAGCAACTAATCTTTATTGAAAAGCAACTGAAATACTTAAGTGGTAGTATTTCTCTTGTATTGCATGTGTGTTTGGTGCGTTCGGCAGTGAATATGTTCGTACACAACAGCTTGATGAAGTGAAAGCGAAATCTCAACGAATGATGGATCCTTTCGAATTCTTTAGCTACAGGGTAGCGTAAGGGACGTTGTTCGTTTGTTATACAGAAGAAAGATGAAGCCTTTGTCGTATATGTTCAAAGCAAAGACTAGTAGTCTGCGCCTACATACTTGTATTTGATGTGACAAGGTGTTTATTTCATAGCACATTTTGAAGTATAAATTGTAGTGTTTATATATATTGCACATTTCTTTGAGTATAATTCATGTATTGTCAGTAATGTTCTATTATGTACTTGTGAGTTAGGTTACAGTTTGAAACATTTGTCTGGGCATTGTCTTGGATTTTTAATTATTTCTAGGTTAATGTGTGGGCATTTCGCTGTGTAGTTTTGTTGTGGTGTTTCTGATTGTTGTGCTCGACAGGTTAGGTTGAATACTAACTTCCCTGTCTGATTTCCTCATACCTTCTTTATAAATCTATATGTGACATTGATGGACATAAATGTACCGAAATGAAATGATGGTCATATAACATAAAGTATTTATTACTTGCAATATAAATGGTTCAAATGAAATGAAATTTAATGATTACTTAGTACCGACCGCTAAATTGTGATAGCAAGTATAAATGTAATTATTCTTTTTTTACCTTTCTAAGATTCCAATTTTGTATACTAGTTCGCCACGGCATTTAGATGAAATAAACTTGTCTGAATGGTATTTGAAGTTGACATTTTCATCGCATAATGCTACGTCTATGTCTTGTCTATGAAATTAAGGATAAACATATGCGCCACATAGATGGTGTTCAACGGTATGTAAATTACAATATACACTGTTTATGTAATATAATATCATAAACACCGTCTTCTAAGTAGCACATTTCTTTTCATTCCCACTTCCTTTCAGCAGGGTTTAAAGTGGAACTGATATATAGAATTCATTGTGTATTTGAAATAGTTCATTGAGATCAATCCGCCTTTTTGTTAATAAGATATTCAGTGAATTCGTCGTAAAACATGCTATAATTTTGAATTTATAATTGTTCTATTATTGTTCCCATGTATATATTTGGCACACTACCAGGCACAAATAATTGCACATATGTGATTGGATTAAAGTCCTGAAGTTATTGGCTTCCTTTTTGAGAAAGGTAACTCAATGCCTCTTTGTAAATAGGTCTTATAACTTTATTTAAGTCAATATTATATACATTTCACACGAGAAAACAGTCCTTGCAATGAATAGGTAAATTAAATTCGCGGGTGTCTACTAGACTGTAGTAAAGGCATTTTATATGGTATGTAGATACTTCAGTCTTGCCGGTAATCTCCAAGACATAACGAAAATTTCCATGGAAAAGTTAGATCTTCCTGATCCACAAGTAGCTAGCTATATATTTGATTCACAATAAAGGTATTATGTTTTAAATACATGCTGAATGATTGAGTATGGTCGTGTATACATCCAATATGGATTCAAAACGAATTCACGCCGCCAGTTGGTCCATGGGTACAGCTAGTAGTGTATACAGTACATGCTACGGGCTGGAATCACAACATATGCATGCAGCTATCATGGAGTATTCCATTTTCTCAAACCCTCAATAACGCGTGGGAGTTCTTTAATTTCTTCCTCTTGTCTCCCACATTTTAGATTGATTGCACTAATGAAACAAAATATGCAAACTATGTTGTTGATTAGTTACCTAGTCATTCGAGCACATATTTGTAGTTCTTGTTGTAGATGGAAATAACAATAAGTAAGGTCAACTTCAGTTTGACGCTTGGGCTATCATATAAATCGAAAGATCCGAGTCATTTAAACTGCAAATGGTGTGATGTAACACTAACACGTCAAATTCAAACATTATGATAAAAAGAAGCACTGATTATACGTAATTAACCCGACTATGTTTGGCGTACGATATAAGACAAACAGGGAGGGGAGCAGCTGCACCGTTTTTGCAGAACAGAACATAACATATCTTTTATTCTTTCTCAATGCATACAAACATGCAAATACGAGGAACACAACAAAGAATAATAACACGAGGCTACAAAACATGAATTGGGAATAAATAGTAAACATGAATGACAATGTATATAAGTGATATAAGACGATAGCTTTTTACCAAAGAACATATGATATACCATAAATATCTAATTGTAACATTTAAATGTTGGATCTGCACAATACCACAGATATTATATCTAGTACATTGATAACATGAATCAGCAGGTTCTTCTAGTTGTTTAGTTTCGTTGTTTGTGTCCATTTAATAGGTTTTATTGTTTCGAATGGTGCCAGTACAATGTGTAGTTTAATTTTGGGATGAACATTTAGTTACCTGTAGTTTTTAATGCCGATCCCCTTTCTACACGTTCAGCTGCCACACTTATTGCTCGTTCTTCTGACTTTCAGCTACACAACTAACAACCATAAATTTAAATTAACCTCTCAAAAATCATGAACCTAACCTCTTCATATCCATTGGAGTCAGTCAATTCAGGGCTTGATTTTTGTTCTTTCTGTGTATTTCGTGCACTACTGTTTCTATTGTAGGCTTCCTTCTGATTGGTTTCTATCAATATGTTTAGCGGTTTTCATTCTCATATAGTTTTACACAAATACCGTACTTTAGGATATTGTGGACATGGTTCAATTAGCCATCCTGCCCTAACGGCGAAAAGTTCTGTCCAAAATATAACTGGCGAAATTGTAGATTTTGACCTCAGGGCCCAATATTTTAATGTGTAAAAGGTGTGCAGTATGAAAATTAAGTACGATTGACACTCAGTGTTCATGTGTGTAAAATGTTAACGACTTTCTCAATTAACGATCGACAACCTCGTTATTGCAGGATATACAATGGTAAGGAGTTGCTTCCCGTTTTAAATTATTCAATGAAATACGCGAAACTATTTAAATTTCGTAAAACTTGCACATCATTTATTAGAACTGCCAAAAGATGAAACGTATCTCACACAAATATTTTTTAGTGTTTTAAGATACTATTTAGAATTTATAAGGTTTTTTATCTCACCTGAGCACAAAGTGCTCAAGGTGAGTTATTGTGATCACTCACCGTCCGTCCGTCCGTCTGTACGCACACACGAAAGCTACCTTAGGTGGTCGGAGGTGTGGCCTAACACAATAGAAATCTATTCAATTCATTCCGTGACCACTTAATTCTTTTGTCCTTTAAGTGGTCATTCCTTTGATCTTAAACAATGGAATGACCACCTAAGGTAGCGATCGTGGGGGCGTCCGTCCGTCCGTCCACACTTTCAAACGACATCTCCTCTGAAACCATTTGGCCAATTTTGATGAAATTTTGCCAGGATGTACGTGGCATTGGGGGATTTAGTAATTGTTCAAATTATGGCCCTGGGGTCAAAATTGGCCCCGCCCCGGGGGTCACCGTTTTACATAGACTTTTATAGGGAAAACATATAAAAATCTTCTTCTCTAAAACTACAATGCCTAGAGCTTTGATATTTGGTATGTAGCATCATCTAGTGGTCCCCTACCAAGATTGTTCAAATTATGACCCTGGGGTTAAAATTGGCCCCGCCCCGGGGGTCACCGTTTTACATAGACTTATATAGGGAAAACATATAAAAATCTTCTTCTTTAAAACTACTATGTCTAGAGCTTTGATATTTTGTATGTAGCATCATCTAGTGGTCCCCTTCCAAGATTATTCAAAGTATGCCCCTGGGGTAAAAATTGGCCCCGCCCCGGGGGTCACCGTTTTACATAGACTTATATAGGGAAAACATATAAAAATCTTCTTCTCTAAAACTACAATGTCTAGAGCTTTGATATTTGGTATGTAGCATCATCTAGTGGTCCCCTACCAAGATTGTTCAAAGTATGCCCCTGGGGTCAAAATTGGCCCCGACCCGGGGGTCACCAGTTTACCTAGACTTATATAGTGAAGACATATAAAAATCTTCTTCTCTAAAACTACAATGCCTAGAGCTTTGATATATGGTATGTAGCATCATCTATTGTTCCCCTACCAAGATTGTTCAAATCATGCCCCTGGGGTCAAAATTGACCCCGCCCGGGGGGTCACCAGTTTCTATATTTACGCTCTACCTTTGTTAGTCTAAATTGTGCAGGGTTTCATTTATAATCAGGTGAGCGATATAGGGCCATCATGGCCCTCTTGTTAAAATGTTCAATTGTATAAGTTACGTATGCAATGTTCATTGTATGAATTGTCGATGGTTTTAGCCAACGGGGGGTTTGACCCACAAGTGTTTTTCTAACAATGCCTGATTTATATACTTTATTCAACTTAAAATGATTTAGAGATCATACATAATTGACAATATTATGTAAACAAACTAAAGGATAGTGTGTATGTTCTAAACTAACTAGAGCTGCAAATTGTAACTTGGGTGCAGTAAATTACTGCCACCAAATGTGGGGGTTGCGTCCGAAAATTCACTAACTTGAAGGAAAGTTATAAAAGCATCTTGGTCACTGTTTTGTAGTTCTTTTTTATTTTCATAGGTTAATTCAAATTAAACAAATGATTTAATTGTAAGTAACTTAATAATTTGACCCTAGTGTTTCAATATCCTCGATACGACCCAATAATCTGTGGTATTTTTGACTCACAAAATATCGTTTTAGGCATTTAATAATTTTTCCGTTTTTTTTAAATCATTGCACACAAGTGAAAAGTGTAAAAATCTTATAAATAATCTGTTCAGATATAACCATGTCTAAAGCGTGATGATTTTAGCATTTTTTAACGTGTAATTTACATTGGTGGGGAGCGGTGGCCTGGAGGTAGGGCGCGCGCTTCGGGATCGAGAGGTCCCGGGTTCGACCCCCCTCTGGACAACTGGTTAATTTCTCTGAGCAAGACACACAGCTCCACTCCATCATGGTGTAAAATGGTACCTGTGTCTATTCCTGGGCGCCGCATATTGATGTTGGCTGCCACACCACAGGAGAGAAATAGTCTCCCCAGGAAGACACAAGTGTAGGATTCCATATGTAGCCCAATGACCAGGGGAAGTTGAAATGTCAAAGGGTGCTTGAGCGGCCTAACTGCTGAAAAGATCCCTAGCAAATTGGTAACTTTTTTTTACATAAAAAGGGTTGATAAAAATGATATAATAATAATAATAATTAGGTATAGGTTGTGGTAATTTATGAGGTACATTATTTGATTTATTATACAAATGGTGTCAAGGTTTAACAATCATTGAATAAATAACGCGTTCACTTTTTTCAAATTGCATTCGTGCACGGTAGTGGGTCCGGTTACATTGTAGCACATAACTGCCTCTTCCAAGTTCCCACATACATTTGTAGTCAGAAGACATAAGTCAAACAAGCAGGAATACAATGAATACCAAATTATTTGAAGCAATCTCCATCCAATGTAACAAACAAAAGCAACACATGCAAACTGGTCGTAATTTCTAAGTCATGTGTGCGTTTGTCAATGTTGGGAATAAAACTAAAAATATAAGTATGTTTTGGTTATTTTATTTTTTTTATACAAAAAATCAAAATGAGATAAGTTCCAAGTTCAAAGTGCCATATAAGAACATTACATACATGTTCTTATATGGCACGTTTGTGAATATGACATATTTGGTTTGTGTGCGTGCCTAGGTATTAACAAAATATGAACGTATTCATGTGCAAAGCAATAAGTGTTAAAACTTGTGAAGGTGATCGTCGTAATAAAAGACTATCTTACAGTTAACTACTTATCATGCAATATCATCAAATAGTTTGAATAAATATCTACAGCAAGTTTGGATGACTACATAATAGTCACTGTGTATTTAGTGAATACAATAATAGTCATAACAAAATGTTATAAAAATTTGTGCTTAACACAACATAGGTAAATTCAATAGACTGTCGTACATATATTTTTGTAATTCTTGCTTTTCATGCATAATTATGTATAATTATAGTATAAACATGGAAAAGTAACAGCGAACAGTAAACGTTATTCGTGGAAGTAAAAATATATCAGGCGTATGGTCTAATAGACGTTTGGCTTGTCTGTGGAGAATACGAGCACACAGCGCATGTTAGATCCTTGCCACCTGGATATATGTCACATGGTAACGCACCGCAGCGGACTTCGACGTAATACAGAAGGGTGCCATCGATATTTGTGGCAGTAGAGCGGTCTGTTTTCTCTAAATCATAATCAACACATACATATTCAGTTCGATAATGAAGGTGATGCTCGCTAGCTAAATATCCATGATATTCAACCTTCCAACCAGGATAACATTCCGTACGGGCTGGGAGCATGATGTTACTGGATCTTGGTATCCAACATACTGCACATGGAACTTTGTGGTTTTGATATTTGCCACCACATTCATACTCGGCTCCATATATAAAGGCAATGCTTTGTTCGGCGTCGTTACTAGTACCAAATATAGGATCCTTTGGCATACATTGGGTGTTTGCAGCACCTCCTTTTTGTGTGTAATGCGACCCGCCTACCCACCCGTCGTAAACCTTTACGGAATCACCGTCCGGACAGTTTGTTCGGCCCCATCGAACAAATGTTGATCCGGTTGAAAAACCTTGATTTTGTAGCTCTTGAATGGAATGTAAAGCATCTGAAATTGACAAAATTGACGTTTTTAATAACTCGACTTTTTATTAATATTGTACGATGTAAGTGCATTTACACATAACATGATTCGCAGCTTTTGGCGTTGCATAATATCTATCTGCATAATGACAACCGGCGTGGATAAAACGTTCCTGGTAAAAATGGTACATTTCTAGGGTCATAATAACTTAGACCATGAACTGTGGCTTACAGTTGTACAGAGATGTCCATAGAAACACTCCCTGGTAGACAGTACCAAACATACAAATGATTACGATTTCCGTTGAGTAAAATTCACGGACATTTTAGTGTTGAGTTATGTAGTCCCTGTGGATGGGAGCTTATATAACTCAGTGCAATGATTATTCGTAACTACTCGGGCATTTCCGTAACTGAGAAATAACCTTTTCGTTAGATAAACGCCGATTGGTTCCGATTGTGCAATTATGATATACAATTTGTTTCATTGATATAACTCAAAGTCCCATCAACCATGAACATTATAAAACAAAATATTCACATTCAAATTAACAACTTTGTTTATTTCCGTGTCATTTATATAGTACAACTTATATTCAGTAGAAAAAAGATTGGTCATCGAAATACTTTTTGGAATAACCAGTTCAATAACAAGTCCTCTTTAAAACAATTTAAGTATCAGGAGCTAGTAAAAAGGGGGTAATCTGACGAAATCGCGACCGAAATGTGTGTTTCAATGGACAACAAAATGCGCCAAAAACAGCTTTATTCAATATTTTAAAATAGATTAACACCTATTTTGGTGTCACTGATTATATGATAGAGAAAGGGGTTGTTTTTTCACTCGACAAATAAATAGATATAACCCTAATTACTCAAAAAGTGTGGCATAACGCATGTTATAAATTGGCAAAATGACAATGAACGTTAAGACTGATGAATTATCTTTGATCATGGAACTGATGTTTTGGTCGGATTATGTCACATTTCTATCTGTCAAATGGCTTGTATTTTGTCAGCAAAGACACCCCTTTAAGAGGGAATAATCAATATAGATTTTTCACCTAATACAGTAATAAAGATAATAATAAAGACCCATGCACTACATATAAGTATATTATTAAAAAGTTACATGTACCTTCAAGTTTTGCCGATAGACTTGATATCGCTTCGTCCTTTTGGAAGTTTTGTGCCTTCAGATCTAATATAGATTCTAATACTTTATATTGATATTCAAAGTTCGTTTCGCACTGAAATTCTGCTCCCTGTATAGTTAGCACAACGAAGCCAAAAACGACCAACATTATTAGGGGAAACTTCTCCATGGCGATGGAAGTCGTTAATCTATTGTCGGCAATCCTTTGGGTTAACACTCAACTAAGAATTGGTTGAAAACGTACACTTATATAATTTACAATATGATAAAAAAAATCTCAAACAAAGTACGCCTTTTTAGATACAGTGAGCTTTTTGATTGGCCGATAATAGAGTGAGAGTTTCCCGAAGCATTGCCGTTTTATCTAAGTTGAACTTAATTTCCTTATTTCTTTCTTTATTTTACGCTTATTTGTGTGGGTCTAATATTTCAACGTACAAACAACCCTCTGATTGAGGTGCATGCATTACATACGTATAGGATATCTACATCGGGTCGAAAGGCACAAACATCAGCACACACAAAGGAAACTCTCAGACCGTAAGTGCCTTCCAAAATAGCCATCTAAATTATGAGATAAGCAAGAAAATATCGATTGATCTTGACAGCTAAAACTGTACATAGATACGGCACCGGCATACTCTGTCAGCTTTCGGCTCTGTCAGTCTAACAAAACCGGGGTATGGGTAAGCAGACAAGCACAAATTACAGGTAAGCTAACTCGATATTCACAGAGACTAACCCTGAGGTTAATGTTTAAGTTCCTGAGTGTTAAAATTGTTTATATATTAGATAATATCTTCATTTCAAATTGTTCTGTTTTTAATCGTTCACATCTTGGAGGATTGGACTCTTGTGTATTATCCTGTGCCAATTTAGCGCCAACATTGTTAATCCTTTAATTACACATACTTGAGCAGCAGCCAAAAGAAACAACAATCATGCCATTTCGAAATAAGTCAGTAATATACAAAATGCTAGGTCTGGAAATAGTCAATATTGAGTTGGGATAATCTTTGATTCACAATATCCATTTTCGCACACACTTTCGCAAACAATGATATGAGGAAGCAGCACCCACCTTAACCAGCCGAGCACAAAAACATTAACAACACAACGCAAATACACGGAGCAATGCCCACACACAATTTAAGAAATTATTAAAAGCAAGATTCGCAAAAATGCAGGAAGATCAAATTCGAAAACAAAAACAGAAACAACAAAAAACGGTGATCCCAAGTTACATAATGAAACGCAGCTAAGACCCGACCTAGTTCCCCAAGTCACCGCTGTGCAAGGACGACCTAGTTCCGCAAATATATGCCAAAAATGGTAACCAAAACAACCAAATGAGGCATAACTACGACTTTATCTGGGCCCAGGATTATAATCAATACTTACACTCTGCACTCAGCACTCAAATATTGAATTTAATCGTTTTGATGTTCATAGTCACCATTTTTTCAAAGCAAGAAGTTGTAAAAATGTTAAAGGGGTACTAAATATCATTGTTAACCTATTTCATAGTGTACTGAAGTGTGTATGTCAGTTATATGTGTAATTTACCAGTCTAAGTGCACCCAAATACAATAATTACGTTTTTACCTCGTAGACAGTACAAAACAGCAAAAATATTAATCAATGTTATTTTTAACATTCAAATAACAATTTTTTACATTTCCCCACCTAGATTAGCAATCTAGAACAGATAATAGCTCATTAATATGACGAATTCAATATTTCAGTGTAAAGTGCTGAGTGTAAGTGTTGGATATAATTTTGGGCCCTGGGTAACAAACACCAAACATATTGACCTAATTTTAATGCGCCCCCCCCCCCCCACAGCAAACAGGGCAAGCTACAACAGTGACTTCGTTATTTTTTCGACTATTGATGGACAGATACAGCTCAAATTTGGACTGTGTATAAAGATGAAAATAAAATAGCATCACTATAAATAGTCACAAAACCGACACCATGCAAAAGAACTGAGCTCTGACTCACATTACAAGTTGCAGCTCAAACATTAATACTGCATAATTGCAATACACGATCGATACCACTTTCACCAAAGTCTTCGAATTTCAATATTTTTAGGATCTGTGAAAAACGCTGTGTATGCGATCAATGAGACAACTACCAGTCTCAACAGCTTTGCAGGATCAGGCCATTGTTCAGGAATTTAGGAACGTTTCGCAAACATTGATCAGAAAATAAGAATTATTAATTTTGCAGAGATAAAATATAGCATAATCATTACAGAATGACATAAAACTACTAAATAACAAAACTAGAATAAAATTAGTTGATCACTTTGTCGCGCTTAGTAAAGATTAAGTGTTAGCTTTCTGTATGAGAGCAGGGTGTAAACATTTGATCATGCATAGTCACTGAAACTGTATACTTTCTTTTTAGACACCCTGCAAATGCAAAACAAAATCCCAATCTTTCCAAGCCGTTCGATAATCATATAATGTTCCACGTCATTTTTAAAATGTGAGATGTCAAATTTTCCAATACAAAAAAATGTGGTGAGCATTTGAGAAACATTCACTGTGACAAGCATCAATAGAATATGATAGGAATGAAGACAACTAGAATGTACTTCAAACATCCACGATACTTGTACCACCAATTGTTATTCAAACAACACCCATCCTCAATTTTAAACTGATATATATATACATTTGTATATTCTATTGAATACAGATATATAGTTTCGGCTTAAATAACATTTTTTCAAATAATAATACCTAAGATGGAGATGATAAAATTCATTCAAAACTGTAACATTTGGGTTCGAAAAGGAATCGGTTTGTTTCGTCGTTACCTTGCATACGAATTCCAAAAAGGAAGGGGGAAGTTATTGTTAAAAATACCCACAATCGAAACAATCTAGAAGAAAACAATGCAACAGTCTCTGAAGATTTCATCTTGACTTTTCCCTTCAAACAAAAGCAAACGTATCTATGTTATCGCCTGTATGGTTTTTACTATTTTGTATCTAGTCAACATGTTTTTCACTAATTTAAAAGTTGCGGATTGCTTCAGGTTTGAAATTGCAAACTTAAATGTTTTGGGTAACATATATTTCTTGCTAATTCAGTAGGGTAATCATATTGGCAATTTCGGAAGTGGTCCCATAGAAACAATACTAGTAGTTATATTTTTCTACCATAGTTTCAGGAGCATTCCTGGATCGCTTATAAAAAAGTTTCTATAAACATTGTAAAGTACCAAACAAACTATTTGGATTTTCAAAGCACCCCCCTTCCGAAGACTGTTTAGATTGATGATGTTTGGCTGGAAATAATGAAAAGATTTCAGTTTTTATCCGATTGATAGTGATATACATGTATAACCTAAAACATTCAGATCGGTTGGTTGTAGCTTTAACCACTGTATCATTTAGTTCATTGGTCATTTTGGACGTACATAAACATACCCAATTTAAGATGTGTACATAAGACGCGGATACTTAGTTCGGGAAGGGCAATGTTGTGGGTTTAAGGTAACGGAGTATAATTTATACTCAACTATAGTGCAGTTTTCTTTCAAAAATGTATTTTGCCTTCAAATTGATTTCGACGAATAAAATAGACATTGCATTATGATTATACTGCATTTGTTCTTGTGGTCAGACACCAGTATTTTGAAAAACGAATTTTTAAGCATAACCTCAATTTTATTGCAAATCTTGCACGTTCACAAACAAAGTCAACATGACCTGCCAAAGTTTCTTGTTGTGGACATAGTCAATAATATATATAAGGGTCAAACTCTTACAAAGAAATCATTATGAAACATATTTATGAACTAATTTCATAGAAAACTTCTATGTCCTTTGCAAGCCGAAAGTAGAAAAATTATTCTTTAATATCATTTAAAGTATATGTTTTATAGTCAAAAATTAAGTTAGAGTTCGCACCCTGGAGTTATAATATAAACATGTTTTCCTTCGTGCCATTTGCCCATTTGTGTATTCGCTAACCAGTACTGAAAGACATGCAAATTCATTCGAACATGCATTTTAATTAGAAGGCCAGTGTTTTAAGAATACTTTGGTATTCTCTTGGGGTAGTAGTATATACAGAATACAAGTATGTCTGCTCCAGTCCTTTCGTTTTCTTAAATGATCTGAATTCTTGTTTACCACACCCCTCCCACTTTTGTTCTCCATTCGTCATAAAAATCGGACCAAAATGTAGACCAAACTGAAGCCCAAATAGTTTTCATAATTAAAGACTAGTTTTCAGACTGCTTTTGCTTGTTTTCTTTTTTTGTAGTTAAAACCTTCTCATTCTACTGCCAGCGACATGTAGAGAAAAACCATAAGAAGTGCTGCAATGAAAGTGACAGTTTTGTGTTATTTCAAATACCGAAATGCAGTGTTTTCAAAGCACTGAAATGTAGTGTAGTGGATACACTAAGGACTTTAATACAGACGGTCCTGGTTTGAAAGAAATTTTATTCAATTGTTTTAATTGTTTTTAGGCCTAAAGCTGTGCGGATAGTATATGCACGTGTAGTAGTATTAATAATTGTGTTGCATTTGCTGATGGAAACGTCAGTGACATGTGGATAAAATTAAAGATATCGAGACTGTCATCGATTTAAAACACTCAGTGTACTAGAGCTAAATAAGTCATTGCCTTTACCAAAATAGAATAATAAAAAACATAACGTGAATGAGACTCGAACTAGCTCATGTATCTTGTAATAATTTCTGGTTCCACGGCTTTACCATCTGAGCTACACATGAATTACTTAGTTTATGTAATTGTTTTGGTTTTTGAAATTTCATACAAACCAAGTGTCTATTGACCCTGACCGCAAACGATCATCCCTTAACATACGAAATGAAATCGTCGCCTTATTTTTATGTGCGGAATTCTCTAGTTTAGTAATATTATACAACAGGTATATGTATGCGCACAACTGAATTGTAGAGGGATACAAGTAGATACAAATTAGTAAATAAAAACATGAAGGCGTTTACAAAGATACAGTTGATAACGAAACTTTACAAACTGTTTATTGTTTGAGGTAGAAATGAAGATCTTATTGTTTTCTTTTAGTGTTTTGCGACTCTGCACATTTCTAAATCATAACTTCCCCCTTCCTGCTTATCCTTAGTTTGCAAGGGAACGATATAATCAACTGAATTATTTTTCAAATACCAATGTTACAGTTTTGAATGAATGTTATCATCTCCATCTTAGGCACTGTATTTGAAAACTGTTGTTCAAGCCGAAACTGTTTCAATGTCAGTGCAACAGTCATAATTGAGGACGATGACTAAGGCCATAGCAAATGTTATTTTCGTTTAGCGTCCCCCCCCCCTCAGTTCGGAAACCTATTTAGCTATCCGGGGTAAAAAAACCCAAAACACTCGAAACAAACAGGTCTACATGATAACGACTTCTATCCTCATCATTATATGGCTAACAAATACTCGTATATCTTTCAAAATAACTTACAAAAGTAACTGAATATATTGTAACGCCCGCGCTGATGGTACTCTAGACACCGGTGGTGCTACATCAGCAATCGCTAAAGGATATGCTCGAATAAGATGAAAACTGTTAAATACAATGGTAGCGTGTATCACATACTGGAGGAGGCTAACCTGATAATGACCACAACTGTGCGACAAAATTAAGCATAGACCTAGGTCTAACTGAGACTCGGACAAATACCCCCGGTCGTAAACTTGTTGATACACTGGAAACATATATCACAGCTTGGAGGAGGCTACCTGATAACACAGACCAGGTCGCGTCAACCAACTGTACGCGTGACAATTGCCAAGAACAAGATAAAAAAAGGCAAAAATGTAAAAGACTGCAGACAACATTCATTTCGGCTTAACGAGAATTTTATTAGGTAAAAGGGCTTAACAAAGACACAAGACGGGTATCAGACCAAATACTAAGACATTCTAAGACTAAATAACCGGTAAAACTAGCTCGAAGCCAGAGCAGACGACAGACAGTTAAAAATCGATTCAAGTTACAAAACCGTCAAATGTCAAACAACGTTACCGATACTGACACCAATAAAGTCTAAAATAATTATCGAATAAAAGCAATTCAGGTTTAAAGTTGAATGAAAAGTTACCAGAAAATGCTTAACTAAAATAAATTATATATTATTATAAAATAAAAGAAGAGCGGCAGAAGCACGTCTGACCAGCTCTGGGGACAGTGGCAATGTGACGAACGCTCATTAAATTTCTGGTATGCTAGTAAGGTTGTGGTATGCAAATGAGCTTTTGGTATGTATATAAACGGTCATCAAAGGTACGCTTGGAGCCGCACGAAAGACCGTAACCTAATTAGCAATACCAAAATTCCTAAAATATATAAACATTAATTTCCACATGAATTATACCAGCAACTTTCATCAAGAATAATAAATACAACTTGACCTGACTTTGAAGGTTAGAGATTACATTAACCGGAAGTTGACAATTAAAAACAACATGGCTGACGGAAGTGACATTTTTCCAAAGTGCTACGAACATTATGCACAATTATACATAACAGCAATAATCTAGAATGTGGTTGTTGAGGTAAATAATTAAATCTACTAATTAGCTAAGTAAATCTATAGTATCAAGGCATGACATTGTATAATAAAGACAAAAGCACTCTCCAAACACTAAACATGTACATGTAGGTCATGTTTCTAAAAATAGAACAACAGGCCTTAAATAGCCTTACTGAGGCATGTTACAATGATCTGAGGGTTAGACTAGACTAATAGTTTCATGTTCTAAATGATCTGAGGCCAGGCCTCACAATATGTTGAGAGAAAACTACTGCTATTTAGGGGTTGGGAGCATGGTGCTGAACAAGTATTAAAACAATATCTAAATAAGAGACTACAAACGCTTTCCTCTCCCAAGATGCCCAAACCTATCCGTCCTCGGATTCTAAACGAAGAAACGATTTGGTATCATGGCCTACAACTTAGTGTCGTTGGAATAACAATTGGTGTTGCAAGTATCGTGGATGTTTGAAGTACATTCTAGTTGTCTTCATTCCTATCACATTCTATTGGTGATTGCCACAGTGAATGTTTTTAAAATGCTATCAACATGTTTTGTATTCATATACATGTACTCAACATCCCACATCACTTAAATGACATGTACCATAGTCGAACAGCTTCGATAGATTCGGACTATGCATTGTATTTATCTTTACTACTCTATACACAGGGTATCTAAAACATCAAATAATCAAACATCAAATCAAATAATTCTATTCCAGTTCTTGTTTTTTGTCCCCTACCGATGAAACCGGAGGGGACTTATGGTTTGCGATCCGTCAGTCAGTCCGTCAGTCTGTCACACTTTTTTGTCCGGAGCATAACTTCAAAACTAAGCAAGCTATGACTTTGAAATTTCACATGTGTATAGATATTAATGAGGAGAAGTGCAGTGCACAAGAACCATGCCTCTGCTTTACTTAATTTTTGAGTTATTCCCCTTTGTTAATTTTCATACTTGAATTTTGTCTGGAGCATAACTCCATTACCAAAAGAGATATGATTTTGAAACTTTACATGTGGATAGATATCAATGAGGAGAAGTGCAGTGCACAAGAACCATAACTCTCCCGTACTTAATTTTTGAGTTATTCCCCTTTGTTAATTTTCTTACTTAAATTTTGTCCGGAGCGTAACTCCAATTCCAAAAGAAATATGATTTTGAAACTTAACATGTGGATAGATATCAATGGAAGAGTGCAGTGCACAAGAACCTGAACTCTCCCTTGCTTATTTTTTTGGTTTATTTTTATACCTAAATATTGTTCCGAGCCTAACTCCTTTACCAAAAGAGATATTATTTTGAAACTTTACATATGTATAGATATTAATTAGGAGAAGTGCAGTGCACAAAAACCATAACTCTCCCTGTTACAATTGGCTACCGGTAGGGGACTTTCATTGCTTGGCAATAGTCTGGTTTAATAGTTTTATTTGCTTCTGTAATGTTTATGATATATGTTATCTCTGAAAAATTAATAGCTCATATTTCCTGATCAAAGTTTGCGAAATATTCCTCAATTTCTGAACAAGGTCCTGATCCTGCAAGTTTTTAGGTCTAGTGGTAGTCTCATTTGTCACATAAAAAGCTTGTTTCCGCAGATTCTTAATACATTTTAAAAAATATGGAAATCCGAAGACGTTGGTGATAGTGGCATCGGTCGTATGTTGTTGTTCTGCAGTCATATTCGTGACGCATGTGTTATGTGACTGAGAGCTCCATCATACAGTACTGTTGCATGGTGTCAGTTTTGTGACTTTTTATAGTGATGCTCATTTAAAATATAACTTCATTTTCATCTTTATTCACAGTCCAAATTTGAACTTTAATTGTCCATCATTAGTCGAGAAATAACGAAAGTACTGTTGTAGCTTGCCCGGTCTGCTGGGGGAGAAACTATTAAAATTAGGTCACTGTGCATGGTGTTTGTTAACTAGGTCAAATCGCTGGTATGCCTCATTTAGTCGCTTGGGTCACCATTTTGGAATATATTTTCGGAACTAGGACGTATTGCACCGGGGACTCGGGGAACTAGGTTGGGTATTAGCTGCATTTCATTCTATCACTTGGAATCACTGTTTGTTTGTTGTTGTTGTTGTTGTTTTTAATTTGGTCATCCTGCATTTTTACGGAGGCGACTTAGGCTTTTCATTATTTCTTTGGGTAGTGAGTGTGCATTGCTCAGTGTAGTTGTGTTGTTGTCTTGTTAATATTTTATGTGCTCGGCTGGTTAAGGTGGGTGCTGCCTTCCCTGTCCGATTTCCTCATTCTATATTTTTGCGTTAGGAGTATGTGAAAGTGTTTATAGTGAATCAAAGGTCACCACAACGCAGTATTCCTAATTTTGACTTTTGCAAGAGCTAGCATTTTGCATATTACTAGCTCATTTCTAAATGATACGATTGTTGTTTCTTTTGGTTGCTGCTTTGGAATAGTCTCTGTGAAGATCGGGTGGGCATACCTGTGATTTGTGTTTGTCTGTTTATTCATCCCCCGGTTTTGTCAGACTGACTGTGGTGGAAGCTGACAGAGTACAGTGTCGTATATATGTCGTATATATGTACAGTTTTACTTGTCAAGAGCAACCGATATTTTTCTTGTTTATCCCATAATTTAGTTGTGCTATTTGGGAAGGGACTTACGGTCTGAGAGTTTCCTTTGTGCGTGCTGATGTTTGTGCCTTTCGACCCGATGTAGATATCCTACGTACGTAATACATGTACGTCAATCAGAGGGTTGTTTGTACTTTGAAATATTGGACACAAACAAATAAGCGTAAAACAAAGAAAGAAATAAGGAAATTAAGTTCAACTTAGATAAAACGGCAATGCTTCGGGAAACTCCCACTCTATTATCGGCCAATCAAAAAGCTCACTGTATCTAAAAAGGCGTACTTTGTTTGAGGTTTTCATCATATTGTAAATTATATAAGTGAACGTTTTTCCACCCTATTGTTATAATAGTTGAGTGTTAACCCAAAGGATTGCCGACTTACATCGCCATGGAGAAGTTTCCCCTAATTATGTTGGTCGTTTTTGGCTTCGTTGTGCTAACTATACAGGGAGCAGAGTTTCAGTGCGAAACGAACTTTGAATATCAATATAAAGTATTAGAATCGATATTAGATCTGAAGGCACAAAACTTCCAAAAGGACGAAGCGATATCAACTCTATCGACAAAACTTGAAGGTACATGTAATGTTTTAATAATATACTTATATTTAGTGCACTGTTTGTTAACTTAAAGTATTACTATATTAGATGAAAAGTGTCTGTATTGATTATTCTCTCTTAAAGGACAAAATACAAATTATTAGACAGATAGAAATGTGACAAAACCAGACCAAAACATCACTTGTATCATCAAAGATAATGCATCAATCTTAACGTTCATTGTCATTTTGCCAATTTATAACATGCGTTATGTCATAGCTTTTAAGTAATAACTCTATTAGGGTTATATCTATTTATTTGTCGATTGAAAAACAACCCCTTTCTCTATCATATAATCAGTGTCACAAAAATAGGTGTTAATCTATTTTGAAATATTGAATAAAGCTGTACATGTATTCTGGCGCATTTTGTTGTCCATTGAAACACACATTTAGGTCGCGGTTTCGCAAGACTATCCTATATAAATGACACGGAATTATAAAAAACGTTGTTAGTTTGAATGTGAATATTTTGTGTTATAATGTATCATGATTGGTGAAACTTTGAGTTAAATCAGTGAATTAAATTATCATTGCGCAATCGGAACTCATCGGCGTTTATCTAAAGAAAGTGAGTATTTCCGAGTAGTTACGATTGATCATTGCAGATATAAGCTTAGATCCACAGGACTATATACCTCAACACTAAAATGTCCGTTTTTTATACCCAACGGAAATCGTAATTATTTCTATGTTAGGTAATGTCTACCAGGGAGTGTTTCTATGGGTATCTCTGTAAAACTGTAAGCGTTGGTTCATGGTCTAAGTTACGGTTACTCAAGAAATGTACCATTTCTGCCAGGAACGTTTTATCCACGCCGATTGGCACTATGCAGATAATATAATATTATGTTAACCCCAAGAGCTGAGAATAATGTTATGTGTCAAGGCACTGACTCCGTACAAAATTAAAAAAGAGTCGATTAATCAAAAACGTCATTTTGTCAATTCCAGATGCTTTACATACCATTGAAGAACTCGGTTCAACCGTTCAAGAGCTACAGAATCAAGGCTATTCAACTGGGTCGACATTTGATCGATGGGGCCGAACGACCTGTCCCGACGGTGATTCCGTAAAGGTTTACGACGGGTGGGTAGGCGGGTCGCATTACACACATGCAGGAGGTGGCGCTAACCTACAATGCATGCCGAAGGAGCCTATATTTGGTACGAGTAACGACGCTACACAAGGCATTGCCTTTATATATGGAACAGAGTATGAATTTGGTGGCCAATTTCATGACCACGAAGTTCCATGTGCAGTTTGTTGGATACCAAGATCCAGTAACATTATGCTTCCAGCCCGTACAGAATGTTACCCTGGTTGGAAGGTTGAATATCATGGATATTTAGCTAGCGAGCATTACACCCATCCTCGATCTGAGTATGTGTGCGTTGATGAACATTTGGAGACAACGGATAAATCTACTACAACAAACAGTAATGGCGCCCTTCTTTATTACGTCGAAGCTCGGTGTGGTGCGTTACCATGTGACACATATCCAAATGGCAAGGATCTAACATGCGCTGTGTGCTCGTATTCTCCACAGACAAGCCAAACTTCTGTTAGACCATACGCCTGATTTATATCTACTGACACGACAAACGTTTACTCGTACTCGCTGTTCCCTTTCCATGCCAAAATGGTAACCAAAACAACCAAATGAGGCATGACTACGACTTTATCTGGGCCCAGGATTATAATCAATACTTACACTCTGCACTCAGCATTCAAATATTGAATTTAATCGTTTTGATGTTCATAGTCACCATTTTTTCAAAGCAAGAAGTTGTAAAAATGTTAAAGGGGTACTAAATATCATTGTTAACCTATTTCATAGTGTACTGTAGTGTGTTTGTCAGTTATATGTGTGATTTACCAGTCTAAGTGCACCCAAATACAATAATTACGTATTTACCTCGTAGACAGTACAAAACAGCAAAAATATTAATCAATGTTATTTCTACCATTCAAATAACAATTTTTTACATTTCCCCACCTAGATTAGCAATCTAGAACAGATAATAGCTCATTAATATGACGAATTCAATATTTCAGTGTAAAGTGCTGAGTGTAAGTGTTGGATATAATTTTGGGCCCTGGTTAAAAAACACCAAACATATTGACCTAATTTTAATGCGCGCCCCCCCCCCCACAGCAAACAGGGCAAGCTACAACAGTGACTTCGTTATTTCTCGAGTATTGATGGACAGATACAGCTCAAATTTGGACTGTATAATAAAGATGAAAATAAAATAGCATCACTATAAAAAGTCACAAAACCGACACCATGCGATAGTACTGAGCTCTGACTCACATTACAAGTTGCAGCTCAAACATTAATACAGCATAATTACAATACACGATCGATACCACTATCATCAAAGTCTTCGAATTTCAATATTTTTTAGGATCTGTGAAAAAAGCTGTGTATGCGAACAATGAGACAACCACCAGTCTCAACAAACTTGCAGGATCAGGCCATTGTTCGGGAATTTAGGAATGTTTCGCAAACATTGATAAGAAAATAAGAGTTATTAATTTTGCAGAGATAAAATATAGCATAAACATTACGGAATGACATAAAACTACTAAATAACAAAACTAGAATAAAATTAGTTGATCACTTTGTCGCGCTTAGTAAAGATTAAGTGTTAGCTTTCTGTATGAGAGCAGGGTGTAAACATTTGATCATGCATAGTCTCTGAAACTGTATACTTTCTTTTTAGACACCCTGTAAATGCAAAACATACTCCTAATCTTTCCAAGCCGTTCGATTATCATACAATGGTCCACGTCATTTTTAAAAGTTATGTGTGATGTCAAATTTTCCAATACAAAAAAAATGTGGTGAGCATTTGAGAAACATTCACTGTGACAAGCATCAATAGAATGTGAAAGGAATGAAGACAACTAGAATGCACTTCTAACATCCACGATACTTGCAACACTAATTGTTATTCAAACATCACCCATCCTCAATTTTAAACTGATATATATATACATTTGTATATTCTATTGAATACAGATATAGTTTCGGCTTAAATAACATTTTTCAAATAATAATACCTAAGATGGAGATGATAAAATTCATTCAAAACTGTAACATTTGGGTTTGAAAAGGAATCGGTTTGTTTCGTCGTTACCTTGCATACGAATTCGAAAAAGGAAGGGGGAAGTTATTGTTAAAAATACCCACAATCGAAACAATCTAGAAGAAAACAATGCAACAGTCTCTGAAGATTTCATCTTGACTTTTCCCTTCAAACAAAAGCAAATGTATCTAGTATGTTATCGCCTGTATGGTTTTTACTATTTTGTATCTAGTCAACATGTTTTTCACTAATTTAAAAGTTGCGGATTGCTTCAGGTTTGAAATTACAAACTTAAATGTTTTGGGTAACATATATTTCTTGCTAATTCAGTAGGGTAATCATATTGGCCATTTCGGAAGTGGTCCCATAGAAACAATACTAGTAGTTATATTTTTCTACCATAGTTTCAGGAGCATTCCTGGATCGCTTATAAAAAAGTTTCTATAGACATTGTAAAGTACCAAACAAACTATTTGGATTTTCAAAGCACCCCCTTCCGAAGACTGTTTAGATTGATGATGTTTGGCTGGAAATAATGAAAAGATTTCAGTTTTTATCCGATTGATAGTGATATACATGTATAACCTAAAACATTCAGATCGGTTGGTTGTAGCTTTAACCACTGTATCATTTAGTTCATTGGTCATTTTGGACGTACATAAACATACCCAATTTAAGATGTGTACCTAAGACGCGGATACTTAGTTCGGGAAGAACAATGTTGTGGGTTTAAGGTAACGGAGTATAATTCATACTCAACTATAGTGCAGTTTTCTTTCAAAAATGTATTTTGCCTTCAAATTGATTTCGACGAATAAAATAGACATTGCATTATGATTATACTGCATTTGTTCTTGAGGTCAGACACCAGTATTTTAAAAAACGAATTTTTAAGCATGACCTCAATTTTATTGCAAATCTTGCACGTTCACAAACAAAGTCAACATGACCTGCCAAAGTTTCTTGTTGGGGACATAGTCAATAATATATATAAGGGTGAAACTCTTACAAAGAAATCATTATGAAACATATTTATGAACTAATTTCATAGAAAACTTCTATGTCCTTTGCAAGCCGAAAGTAGAAAAATTATTCTTTAATATCATTTAAAGTATATGTTTTATAGTCAAAAATTAAGTTAGAGTTCGCACCCTGGAGTTATAATATAAACATGTTTTCGTTCGTGCAATTTGCCCATTTGTGTATTCGCTAACCAGTACTGAAAGACATGCAAATTCATTCGAACATGCATTTTAATTAGAAGGCCAGTGTTTTAAGAATACTTTGGTATTCTCTTGGGGTAGTAGTATATACAGAATACAAGTATGTCTGCTCCAGTCCTTTCGTTTTCTTAAATAATCTGAATTCTTGTTTACCACACCCCTCCCACTTTTGTTCTCCATTCGTCATAAAAATCGGACCAAAATGTAGACCAAACTGAAGCCCAAATATTTTTCATAATTAAAGACTAGTTTTTAGACTGTTTTTGCTTGTTTTCTGTTGGGTTTTTTTGTAGTTAAAACCTTCTCATTCTACTGCCAGCGACATGTAGAGAAAAACCATAAGAAGTGCTGCAATGAAAGTGACAGTTTTGTGTTATTTCAAATACCGAAATGCAGTGTTTTCAAAGCACTGAAATGTAGTGTAGTGGATACACTAAGGACTTTAATACAGACGGTCCTGGTTTGAAAGAAATTTTATTCAATTGTTTTAATTGTTTTTAGGCCTAAAGCTGTGCGGATAGTATATGTACGTGTAGTAGTATTAATAATTGTGTTGCATTTGCTGATGGAAACGTCAGTGGCATGTGGATAAAATTAAAGATAACGAGACTGTCATCGATTTAAAACACTCAGTGTACTAGAGCTAAATAAGTCATTGCCTTTACCAAAATAGAATAATAAAAAACATAACGTGAATGAGACTCGAACTAGCTCATGTATCTTGTAATAATTTCTGGTTCCACGGCTTTACCATCTGAGCTACACATGAATTACTTAGTTTATGTAATTGTTTTGGTTTTTGAAATTTCATACAAACCAAGTGTCTATTGACCCTGACCGCAAACGATCATCCCTTAACATACGAAATGAAATCGTCGCCTTATTTTTATGTGCGGAATTCTCTACTTTAGTAATATTATACAACAGGTATATGTATGCGCACAACTGAATTGTAGAGGGATACAAGTAGATACAAATTAGTAAATAAAAACATGAAGGCGTTTACAAAGATACAGTTGATAACGAAACTTTACAAACTGTTTATTGTTTGAGGTAGAAATGAAGATCTAATTGTTTTCTTTTAGTGTTTTGCGACTCTGCACATTTCTAAATCATAACTTCCCCCTTCCTGCTTATCCTTAGTTTGCAAGGGAACGATATAATCAACTGAATTATTTTTCAAATACCAATGTTACAGTTTTGAATGAATGTTATCATCTCCATCTTAGGCACTGTATTTGAAAACTGTTGTTCAAGCCGAAACTGTTTCAATGTCAGTGCAACAGTCATAATTGAGGACGATGACTAAGGCCATAGCAAATGTTATTTTCGTTTAGCGTCCCCCCTCAGTTCGGAAACCTATTTAGCTATCCGGGGTAAAAAAAACCAAAACACTCGAAACAAACAGGTCTACATGATAACGACTTCTATCCTCATCATTATATGGCTAACAAATACTCGTATATCTTTCAAAATAACTTACAAAAATAACTGAATATATTGTAACGCCCGCGCTGATGGTACTCTAGACACCGGTGGTGCTACATCAGCAATCGCTAAAGGATATGCTCGAATAAGATGAAAACTGTTAAATACAATGGTAGCGTGTATCACAGACTGGAGGAGGCTAACCTGATAATGACCACAACTGTGCGACAAAATTAAGCATAGACCTAGGTCTAACTGAGACTCGGACAAATACCCCCGGTCGTAAACTGGTTGATACACTGGAAACATATATCACAGCTTGGAGGAGGCTACCTGATAACACAGACCAGGTCGCGTCAACCAACTGTACGCGTGACAATTGCCAAGAACAAGATAAAAAAAGGCAAAAATGTAAAAGACTGCAGACAACATTCATTTCGGCTTAACGAGAATTTTATTAGGTAAAAGGGCTTAACAAAGACACAAGACGGGTATCAGACCAAATACTAAGACATTCTAAGACTAAATAACCGGTAAAACTAGCTCGAAGCCAGAGCAGACGACAGACAGTTAAAAATCGATTCAAGTTACAAAACCGTCAAATGTCAAACAACGTTACCGATACTGACATCAATAAAGTCTAAAATAATTATCGAATAAAAGCAATTCAGGTTTAAAGTTGAATGAAAAGTTACCAGAAAATTCTTAACTAAAATAAATGAAGAGCGGCAGAAGCACGTCTGACCAGCTCTGGGGACAGTGGCAATGTGACGAACGCTCATTAAATTTCTGGTATGCTAGTTAGGTTGTGGTATGCAAATGAGCTTTTGGTATGTATATAAACGGACATCAAAGGTACGCTTGGAGCCGCACGAAAGACCGTAACCTAATTAGCAATACCAAAATTCCTAAAATATATAAACATTAATTTCCACATGAATTATACCAGCAACTTTCATCAAGAATAATAAATACAACTTGACCTGACTTTGAAGGTTAGAGATTACATTAACCGGAAGTTGACATTTAAAAACAACATGGCTGACGGAAGTGACATTTTTCCAAAGTGCTACGAACATTATGCACAATTATACATAACAGCAATAATCTAGCATGTGGTTGTTGAGGTAAATAATTAAATCTACTAATTAGCTAAGTAAATCTATAGTATCAAGGCATGACATCGTATAATAAAGACAAAAGCACTCTCCAAACACTAAACATGTACATGAAGGTCATGTTTCTAAAAATAGAACAACAGGCCTTAAATAGCCTTACTGAGGCATGTTACAATGATCTGAGGGTTAGACTAGACTAATAGTTTCATGTTCTAAATGATCTGAGGCCAGGCCTCACAATATGTTGAGAGAAAACTACTGCTATTTAGGGGTTGGGAGCATGGTGCTAAACAAGTATTAAAACAATATCTAAATAAGAGACTACAAACGCTTTCCTCTCCCAAGATGCCCAAACCTATCCGTCCTCGGATTCTAAACGAAGAAACGATTTGGTATCATGGCCTACAACTTAGTGTCGTTGGAATAACAATTGGTGTTGCAAGTATCGTGGATGTTTGAAGTACATTCTAGTTGTCTTCATTCCTATCACATTCTATTGGTGATTGCCACAGTGAATGTTTTTAAAATGCTATCAACATGTTTTGTATTCATATACATGTACTCAACATCCCACATCACTTAAATGACATGTACCATAGTCGAACAGCTTCGATAGATTCGGACTATGCATTGTATTTATCTTTACTACTCTATACACAGGGTATCTAAAACATCAAATAATCAAACATCAAATCAAATAATTCTATTCCAGTTCTTGTTATTTGTCCCCTACCGGTGAAACCGGAGGGGACTTATGGTTTGCGATCCGTCAGTCAGTCCGTCAGTCTGTCACACTTTTTTGTCCGGAGCATAACTTCAAAACTAAGCAAGCTATGACTTTGAAATTTCACATGTGTATAGATATTAATGAGGAGAAGTGCAGTGCACAAGAACCATGACTCTGCCTTACTTAATTTTTGAGTTATTCCCCTTTGTTAATTTTCATACTTGAATTTTGTCTGGAGCATAACTCCATTACCAAAAGAGATATGATTTTGAAACTTTACATGTGGATAGATATCAATGAGGAGAAGTGCAGTGCACAAGAACCATAACTCTCCCGTACTTAATTTTTGAGTTATTCCCCTTTGTTAATTTTCTTACTTAAATTTTGTCCGGAGCGTAACTCCAATTCCAAAAGAAATATGATTTTGAAACTTTACATGTGGATAGATATCAATGGAAGAGTGCAGTGCACAAGAACCTGAACTCTCCCTTGCTTATTTTTTTGGTTTATTTTTATACCTAAATATTGTTCCGAGCCTAACTCCTTTACCAAAAGAGATATTATTTTGAAACTTTACATATGTATAGATATTAATTAGGAGAAGTGCAGTGCACAAAAACCATAACTCTCCCTGTTACAATTGGCTACCGGTAGGGGACTTTCATTGCTTGGCAATAGTCTGGTTTAATAGTTTTATTTGCTTCTGTAATGTTTATGATATATGTTATCTCTGAAAAATTAATAGCTCATATTTCCTGATCAAAGTTTGCGAAATATTCCTCAATTTCTGAACAAGGTCCTGATCCTGCAAGTTTTTAGGTCTAGTGGTAGTCTCATTTGTCACATAAAAAGCTTGTTTCCGCAGATTCTTAATACATTTTAAAAAATATGGAAATCCGAAGACGTTGGTGATTGTGGCATCGGTCGTATGTTGTTGTTCTGCAGTCATATTCGTGACGCATGTGTTATGTGACTGAGAGCTCCATCATACAGTACTGTTGCATGGTGTCAGTTTTGTGACTTTTTATAGTGATGCTCATTTAAAATATAACTTCATTTTCATCTTTATTCACAGTCCAAATTTGAACTTTAATTGTCCATCATTAGTCGAGAAATAACGAAAGTACTGTTGTAGCTTGCCCGGTCTGCTGGGGGAGAAACTATTAAAATTAGGTCACTGTGCATGGTGTTTGTTAACTAGGTCAAATCGCTGGTATGCCTCATTTAGTCGCTTGGGTCACCATTTTGGAATATATTTTCGGAACTAGGACGTATTGCACCGGGGACTCGGGGAACTAGGTTGGGTATTAGCTGCATTTCATTCTGTCACTTGGAATCACTGTTTGTTTGTTGTTGTTGTTGTTGTTGTTTTTAATTTGGTCATCCTGCATTTTTACGGAGGCGACTTAGGCTTTTCATTATTTCTTTGGGTAGTGAGTGTGCATTGCTCAGTGTAGTTGTGTTGTTGTCTTGTTAATATTTTATGTGCTCGGCTGGTTAAGGTGGGTGCTGCCTTCCCTGTCCGATTTCCTCATTCTATATTTTTGCGTTAGGAGTATGTGAAAGTGTTTATAGTGAATCAAAGGTCACCACAACGCAGTATTCCTAATTTTGACTTTTGCAAGAGCTAGCATTTTGCATATTACTAGCTCATTTCTAAATGATACGATTGTTGTTTCTTTTGGTTGCTTCTTTGGAATAGTCTCTGTGAAGATCGGGTGGGCATACCTGTGATTTGTGTTTGTCTGCTTATTCATACCCCGGTTCTGTCAGACTGACTGTGGTGAAGCTGACAGAGTACTGTGTTGTATATCTGTCGTATATATGTCGTATATATGTACAGTTTTACTTGTCAAGAGCAACCGATATTTTTCTTGTTTATCCCATAATTTAGTTGTGCTATTTGGGAAGGCACTTACGGTCTGAGAGTTTCCTTTGTGCGTGCTGATGTGTGTGCCTTTCGACCCGATGTAGATATCCTACGTCTATAATACATGTACGTCAATCAGAGGGTTGTTTGTACTTTGAAATATTGGACACAAACAAATAAGCGTAAAACAAAGAAAGAAATAAGGAAATTAAGTTCAACTTAGATAAAACGGCAATGCTTCGGGAAACTCCCACTCTATTATCGGCCAATCAAAAAGCTCACTGTATCTAAAAAGGCGTACTTTGTTTGAGGTTTTCATCATATTGTAAATTATATAAGTGAACGTTTTTCCACCCTACTGTTATAATAGTTGAGTGTTAACCTAGACGATTGCCGACTTACATCGCTATGGAGAAGTTTCCCTTAATTATGTTGGTCGTTTTTGGCTTCGTTGTGCTAACTATACAGGGAGCAGAGTTTCAGTGCGAAACGAACTTTGAATATCAATATAAAGTATTAGAATCAATATTAGATCTGAAGGCACAAAACTTCCAAAAGGACAAGGCGATATCAACTCTATCGACAAAACTTGAAGGTACATGTAACGTTTTAATAATATACTTATATTTAGTGCACTGTTCGTTAACTTAAGTATTACTATATTAGATGAAAAGTGTCTGTATTGATTATTCTCTCTTAAAGGGGTGTCTCTGCTGAAAAAATACAAACCATTAGACAGATAGAAATGTGACAAAACCAGACCAAAACATCAGTTGTATCATCAAAGATAATGCATCAAACGTTCATTGTCATTTTGCCAATTTATAACATGCGTTATGTCATAGCTTTTAAGTAATTACTCTATTAGGGTTATATCTATTTATTTGTCGATTGAAAAACAACCCCTTTCTCTATCATATAATCAGTGTCACAAAAATAGGTGTTGATCTATTTTGAAATATTGAATAAAGCTGTACATGTATTCTGGCGCATTTTGTTGTCCATTGAAACACACATTTCGGTCGAGGTTTCGCAAGACTACCCTATATAAATGACACGGAATTATAAAAAAACGTTGTTAATTTGAATGTGAATATTTTACGTTATAATGTATCATGATTGATGAAACTTTGAGTTATATCAGTGAATTAAATCATCATTGCGCAATCGGAACTCATTGGCGTTTATCTAAAGAAGGTGAGTATTTCCGAGAAGTTACGATTGATCATTGCAGCGAGTTATATAAGCTCAGATCCACAGGGACTATATAACTCAACACTAAAATGTCCGTTTGTTATGCCCAACGGAAATCGTTATCATTTGTATGTTAGGTAATGTCTACCAGGGAGTGTTTCTATGGGTATCTCTGTAAAATAGTAAGCGTTAGTTCATGGTCTAAGTTACGGTTACTCAAGAAATGTACCATTTCTGCCAGGAACGTTCTATCCTGCCCCGATTGGCATTATGCAGATAATATAATATTATGTTAACACCAAGAGCTTATAATCATGTTATGTGTCAAGGCACTGACTCCGTACAAAATTAAAAAAGAGTCGAGTAATCAAAAACGTCATTTTGTCAATTTCAGATGCTTTACATACCATTGAAGAACTCGGTTCAACCGTTCAAGAGCTACAGAATCAAGGCTATTCAACTGGGTCGACATTTGTTCGATGGGGCCGAACGACCTGTCCCGACGGTGATTCAGTAAAGGTTTACGACGGGTGGGTAGGTGGATCGCATTACACACATGCAGGAGGTGGCGCTAACCTACAATGCATGCCGAAGGATCCTATATTTGGTACCAGTAACGACGCTGCACAAAACATTGCCTTTATATATGGAACCGAGTATGAATTTGGTGGACAATTTCAGGACCACGAAGTTCCATGTGCAGTTTGTTGGATACCAAGATCCAGTAACATTATGCTTCCAGCCCGTACAGAATGTTACCCTGGTTGGAAGGTTGAATATCATGGATATTTAGCTAGCGAGTATTACACCCATCCTCGATTGGAGTATGTGTGCGTTGATGAACATTTGGAGACAACCGAAAAATCTACTACAACAAACAGTAATGGCGCCCTACTTTATTACGTCGAAGCTCGGTGTGGTGCGTTACCATGTGAAACATATCCAGATGGCAAGGACCTAACATGCGCTGTGTGCTCGTATTCTCCACAGACAAGCCAAACTTCTGTTAGACCATACGCCTGATTTATATCTACTGACACGACAAACGTTTACTCGCTGTTCCCTTTCCATGTTTACTTTTACATATGAAAAGCAAGTCTGACAAAGATATGACAGTGTATTGTATTTGCCGATTTTCTGTATATTTAGCCCAATTTGTATCATTGGTTTATTATGACTATTATTGTATTCACTGAATTACATATTGTGAAGAGAGTCACCCGACTCATCTGACGATATTGCACGACTATTATTTTGCTGTTTTTATTATTACAAACTATATTTTGTTACTTTATATTTTATTCTAAAAGTTTGAACATGTATCGAAATCACAGATGGTACTTTATTGTGACACTGCTAAATTGCTGCACTTAAATCATGCAAGTATTGTTTAGTTCAGAATTAACATTTAAATGGATTGCCTCACAGAAGGGCAATTAGTTTTAAACAAAATGTATTTTTTTAGATATCAATATAACAGAAAGTCGTCTAGTGTTTCTTTAAGAAAGATTTACTGCTAATAATCGATTTAAACGCGAGCGCTCTGTGTATCTATATCAAAAGAAATAGCCTATTTGACAATTTTATTTATTTTTGCAATACGCCTAAACGTGACACAGTCCCTTTAAAACAAATGAATATGTTTACATTTTAACCAATAAAAAGTATGTAGTACTGACCACTGACCATTTTGTTACATTTTGTTAATACCTAGACACGCACACAAACCAAATATATCATATTCACAAACATATATACCTTTGTATTTGAAACATATCTCTTTTTGCTTTTGTATTCAGATACAATACATGTAACCAAGACATACTTATATTTGTTGTTTTATTATTGACAAACGTACATATGACTTACAAAGGACAACCAGTGTGCACATGTTGCTTTCGGTTGTTCCCTTCGATGAAGATCATCGCAAGTACGTGGATATTCGTTGTAGTTTTGTAATATTGACCAATGCCTTCTGACTGTGTAGGAAGAGACAGTAATGTGATACAATGAAACCAGATGCACTACCCTGCACAAATGCAATTTTTTAAAATTATAACGCAAACTTTGTTCAATGATTGTCAAACTTGGACAACAATTGTATAATTTAATTAAATATTGTACACGTACAGCATAGATAACAGAAAGCTACACAGAATTGTTGGTAGCCTTTAGCCACTTGCACAGGCGTAATGTATAACACGAAGCAAACATATCAGGCCCGGTGCTCAAACTCCATACTCCTTGCTCAAACTTAAGCCGTTTTAAGAAATTACATCAAAACTCACGGCACATGATCTAATTAAGAAAACGAACCCCCATAAATATCTTTCCATTCAGTTATAAAGCAATTTTTGTAACTACGAACATGCACGAACTGGAGTACGGAGTATTTGAGCATGTGGTTCTTTTTCACCGTTTTTAATCAGGGGCCTCTTCTCATCAACGTCTGACTAGACAAAATATTAATTAGGAACCAAAATATGACGATGTTTTAGACGAAAAAATCCCTAAAGTTTAACGTTAATATCACAAATATTACGCTCACAACTTCCGACACTAGTCATAACATGAACATCTAGATCTTATCATCCTTCAGGGACTACATGTACGTCAGTAGACACTGTAACAAGAGTAGCATGTTGTTGGTTATAGACATCTTTCAGGGACTACATGTACGTCAGTAGACACTGTAACAGGAGTAGCATTTTGTTGGTTATTGACACCCTTCAGGAACTACATGTACGTTAGTAGACACTGTAACAAGAGTAGCATTTTGTTGGTTATAGACATCCTTCAGGGACTACATGTACGTTAGTTGACACTGTAACAGGAGTAGCATTTTGTTGGTTATAGACATCTTACAGGGACTACATGTACGTTAGTTGACACTGTAACAGGAGTAGCATTTTGTTGGTTATTGACATCTTTCAGGAACTACATGTACGTTAGTTGACACTGTAACAGGAGTAGCATTTTGTTGGTTATAGACATCCTTCAGGAACTACATGTACGTTAGTTGACACTGTAACAGGAGTAGCATTTTGTTGGTTATTGACATCTTTCAGGGACTACATGTACGTTAGTTGACACTGTAACAAGAGTAGCATTTTGTTGGTTATAGACATCCTTCAGGGACTACATGTACGTTAGTTGACACTGTAACAAGAGTAGCATTTTGTTGGTTATAGACATCCTTCAGGGACTACATGTACGTTAGTTGACACTGTAACAAGAGTAGCATTTTGTTGGTTATAGACATCTTTCAGGGACTACATGTACGTCAGTAGACACTGTAACAAGAGTAGCATTTTGTTGGTTATTGACATCTTTCAGGGACTACATGTACGTTAGTTGACACTGTAACAAGAGTAGCATTTTGTTGGTTATAGACATCCTTCAGGGACTACATGTACGTCAGTAGACACTGTAACAAGAGTAGCATTTTGTTGGTTATAGACATCCTTCAGGGACTACATGTACGTCAGTAGACACTGTAACAAGAGTAGCATTTTGTTGGTTATAGACATCCTTCAGGGACTACATGTACGTCAGTAGACACTGTAACAAGAGTAGCATTTCGATGGTTATTGACATCTTTCAGGGACTACATGTCCGTTAGTTGACACTGTAACAAGAGTAGCATTTTGTTGGTTATAGACATCTTTCAGGGACTACATGTACGTTAGTTGACACTGTAACAAGAGTAGCATTTTGTTGGTTATAGACATCCTTCAGGGCCTACGTCAGTAGACACTGTAACAGGAGTAGCATTTTGTTGGTTATAGACATCCTTCAGGGACTACATGTACGTCAGTAGACACTGTAACAAGAGTAGCATTTTGATGGTTATTGACATCTTTCAGGGACTACATGTACGTCAGTAGACACTGTAACAAGAGTAGGATTTTGTTGGTTATTGACATCTTTCAGGGACAACATGTACGTTAGTACACACTGTAACAAGAGTAGCATTTTGTTGGTTATAGACATCTTTCAGGGACTACATGTACGTTAGTTGACACTGTAACAAGAGTAGCATTTTGTTGGTTATAGACATCCTTCAGGGCCTACGTCAGTAGACACTGTAACAGGAGTAGCATTTTGTTGGTTATTGACATCTTTCAGGGACTACATGTACGTCAGTAGACACTGTAACAAGAGTAGCATTTTGTTGGTTATTGACATCTTTCAGGGACTACATGTACGTTAGTAGACACTGTAACAAGAGTAGCATTTTGTTGGTTATAGACATCCTTCAGGGACTACATGAACGTCAGTAGACACTGTAACAAGAGTAGCATTTTGTTGGTTATAGACATCTTTCAGGGACTACATGTACGTTAGTTGACACTGTAACAAGAGTAGCATTTTGTTGGTCATAGACATCCTTCAGGGACTACGTCAGTAGACACTGTAACAGGAGTAGCATTTTGTTGGTTATAGACATCTTTCAGGGACTACGTCAGTAGACACTGTAACAAGAGTAGCATTTTGTTGGTTATTGACATCTTTCAGGGACTACATGTACGTTAGTTGACACTGTAACAAGAGTAGCATTTTGTTGATTTTAGACATCCTTCAGGGACTACATGTACGTCAGTAGACACTGTAACAAGAGTAGCATTTTGTTGGTTATAGACATCTTTCAGGGACTACATGTACGTCAGTAGACACTGTAACAGGAGTAGCATTTTGTTGGTTATAGACATCTTTCAGGGACTACATGTACGTTAGTTGACACTGTAACAAGAGTAGCATTTTGTTGGTTATAGACATCTTTCAGGGACTACATGTACGTCAGTAGACACTGTAACAAGAGTAGCATTTTGTTGGTTATTGACATCTTTCAGGGACTACATGTACGTTAGTTGACACTGTAACAAGAGTAGCATTTTGTTGGTTATAGACATCTTTCAGGGACTACATGTACGTCAGTAGACACTGTAACAAGAGTAGCATTTTGTTGGTTATAGACATCTTTCAGGGACTACGTCAGTAGACACTGTAACAGGAGTAGCATTTTGTTGGTTATAGACATCCTTCAGGGACTACGTCAGTAGACACTGTAACAGGAGTAGCATTTTGTTGATTATAGACATCCTTCAGGGACTACGTCAGTAGACACTGTAACAGGAGTAGCATTTTGTTGGTTATAGACATCCTTCAGGGACTACGTCAGTAGACACTGTAACAGGAGTAGCATTTTGTTGATTATAGACATCCTTCAGGGACTACGTCAGTAGACACTGTAACAGGAGTAGCATTTTGTTGGTTATAGACATCCTTCAGGGACTACGTCAGTAGACACTGTAACAGGAGTAGCATTTTGTTGGTTATAGACATCCTTCAGGGACTACGTTGGTAAACACTGTAACAGGAGTAGCATTTTGTTGGTTATAGACATCCTTCAGGGACTACGTCAGTAGACACTGTAACAGGAGTAGCATTTTGTTGGTTATAGACATCCTTCAGGGACTACGTTGGTAAACACTGTAACAGGAGTAGCATTTTGTTGGTTATAGACATCCTTCAGGGACTACGTTGGTAGACACTGTAACAAGAGTAGCATTTTGTTGGTTACTGATATCCTTAGATGCATATCTTGTCAGAGCTGTGTGATGGACACATGTGGATCTTGTGGCAGGAGCGACTACTTTGTTAAGCAATAAAACAATTAGGAAGTAGTTGTCTCTCGAGAGTTAGGAAAGGCTTATACAATTACACTGAGCGGCAATGAAAACGCAACACTTACAAAGTACAGCATAACACATTTGATAAGTATGTGAGCATCACGCAATTTTGTCATAGAATAGATATATGCAAGTGACACATGAATATCACTTCGAATCAGATAAATTTGTTTAGCAACATAGTTTTTCACCAGTTATTTTGGGGTCAGTATAAAACAGAAAGTCGCATTTTTTAATATTTTAAAACCACAGCTAGGAGCGATCCATCGTGTGCATCTACGACATATTAATCGTATGCAATGTTCATTGAATGCTAGTGGGATGCTGTTTCGTTGTTGCAGAAGCTATCTTAAGTGCAGGTACTTTTAAGGGACTTATACACTCTTTCGCGCACAACCACTAAAATAAAGAAACATGAAATATTATAGCCATGGTGTATTTTCTATGGTCAAAGGGAGATAATCTTGAAGTAATAAAATGATTAAATAATTAACTTGCCAGTTTCTTTATAACACTGCTTCGAATCTTGCGCCTCTAAACGTATATTCGAAACTGCTCGTTTTGAGATTATTAAATTTTTATTATATTTTTCCCAAGGATGAAGAAAGTATCACCATTTGTAATTGGAAATAAATTGCACTAACGCTATAGGTATTCTTTTAAGACTGATTATTGCACTCAATGGAGAAAAAATGCGCTTTTGAATTGCGTGCTTAATTTTCCAAACACAATTTACGTCTTAATATTAATGAACACCATAACTAATAATATCCAGTAATACAATTTAGTGTAAAAGTTTGGTGATTTATCTAAAAAAAGTGAGGATAATTATCCAAGAGTTATTGCACTTGATGTAAACATTTTTCTTACATCCTATGATTTCTAATGCATTTTTAGCCTTCCTAACAGGTATATATGTATTCAAACTTGTATTAAATGAATGAAATTATGACTTCGGTTATTTAAATCAACGAAACTTTGATTTTTAGTACGGATACCCCACAATTGAGCATAACGACCGATCTTTCGAAGTCTTTCTTTGAGATATGCACCATGTTTTCTACTAATTATTTTGTTTTTCCGACTAATCAATCCATATTCTTCAAAATGCTTGCACAATATGCGCAGAAATCTCTAGCCACCTATCACCACGCGGGAAAATATCTTTAAGGCTATTCCGCTATGGACGAGTGATTCTTAAGTATTTTCACGGAAAAAACAGAATTCTGTAGATAATATATATCGAAGTGGTGAGCATACAAAGTTTCAAGTTTATAATGTGACAGATTACAGAAATATTCAAGTTTAAAAAGTGTTGCGTTTTCATTGACGCTCAGTGTATATTAATTTTGTTTCTGCATAATTGGAAACCCGCAGTTACCGTCTTCATCCATGGCAAAACGTAGTAAATCGATTGCAACATTGGAGTATTTGAAATTACATAACATGTGGTCTGCGAGTGCCAGAAATATCGCTCGGCGCTCCCAGACCGTTACATAAATATTTAAATTAGCTTGACGTTGGTTGGTTCAGGGTGACGTAACGTAAGCATATCCATGCCTTGAATCCACCATTGGCGTCAGGATAATACAAACGACGTCATGATAGTCAGTATGTCAAGTACCAAAAAGTGGCCTAACCCAAACAAATAGTACGCACAAAATGTTTTTGCATAAAATGGTTATTTAACATGTCCTTTCATAGAAACCAAATGATGCAACCTTGTCATCATTGAGCATTTTGATATATTCAAGATGGCCGCCATGATGGCCGCCAAAAAATCTAAAATGTTCATATTCATACAATTGTCTATGTTTTCAATAGCATAAAACACGTATGTTTAGTAATTTATTGTTGAATAAGGAGTTTACATATATTTGGACAAAATATTGATTTGAAATATTCAAAATGGCGGACAAAATGGCCGCCAAATCAGAGAAAAGTGATATTTTTATTGTTTTCATCACTCTTATTTCTTATAACGCAATTATTCAACAATCATCGTAATAGTTACATAACATATCATCCAAAAAGCTGTAAGTCTTTATAAAGGTGGATGTAATCATACTTACCCCCCATCTTTGATGAGGGAGTATAATATTATTGTTATGTACTTAGTATATGTTGGTGATCTTCGTCGATTCATCAGTCGGTAGGCTTAAAGGTTTTTGTTCAATAAAGCTTGACACGAGGATCCTTAATATGTAAGCAAAGATTTGTCAGCAGACGACCCCTTTTGGTGTTGGGGTAAGTTTGTCAAAGGTAAGGGTAGCAGTGACATTTAACATACATGAATAGAACAAATGACTGGCGATCAATAAGCACAGTTAAAACCCAAGATCTGAAAAATCAACAGGAACCATACTAGTGTGTATTTTTTGTTCAGTACATTGTGTAGATCAACCTTCACCGTTGAATACCTGGCTGAAAATTAAGCCTGCAAGTTTCACAAGGATATTACATTGTACTCTTTAAGAATAATCAAGTTGTTCTTCAGAGTTTATTTTGTATGTGGGATTTTATTTTTTCATCATTTCCTTAACCCCTGCAAGGATCATTGTCATATTTCAATGATGTTCTTCGTCTATTTGGACCCTGATGAAGACTATCGCATAGTCGAAAAGTTGGTTATGCTCAATAAAAGAAATACATTGACCCGTCTTGTCCACGTATTCCGCTTTTCTACTTTGACTTATCAGTCTATTTTGGTAGTTACTAGTTAGAATATGTTGTAACTGCAGTTAGTCAGGTAGCAGTCACAATGAATAGTTGTCAAAAATTGTCTTCTTATGGGTTAATTGCTGGCATCTTGAATGGTGTACCTGTGATCTAACCTTTCTAACATGCTTACTTCTGATTGAGGAATATTTGCAGTACTAGTATATGGAATGATGACTTAGAACTACTCTTTCCCGATTGACATACAGCTGACTTTTCATTTATAGGCCCAAATTTGTTTTCGCCATACGGAATGTGATAGTTTGGTTTTCATACTGTTTTGAAGCCAATTCGAGTTAATGCTAGTCACATAACCCTAGAATCTACTAACTTATGGTTTTTCACGAATGCGTTTAATATTTTGGCGGCCATCTTGGCGGCCATCTTGAATATTTCAAAATGCTCAATGATGACAAAGTTGCATCATTCAGTTTCTTTGTACGTACATGTCAAAGGACCATTTTATGCAAAAACATTTTGTGCGTACTATTTTGGGGGTTTTGCCACTGCCGTACCGACTATGACGTCGCGCGCATTATAACGCTCAATTTGGAATGAAACCTATGTAGCGTACATCATCCGTTTGAACGATACATGTAATAAGCGTCCTCTAAGGTTTTGTGATAAAACGAATCTTACATTCATTGTGTCATATCATTTTGTCCACTCATTTAATAAAACTCGCATGCAATGAGCACTATTGTCTATTAACAACACATCTTCTCACTATGCTTATATTTATAGATAGATCCTAGACATGTTCTTGATCAAATTTAACTTTTAGCATTTCTGCTTTTCAGCAAAGGAGCAAGGGAGATCATGTTTGCTCTTATGGGTTTGGTTATCGATACGAATACATCTCAAAGGGCAAAACAAGGATATCGTACAGTCTGAAATATATTAAGAATATTTAAAGGTTTAAAAAACCATGGGTTCAGATTGTCAATCATATTTCATCATTAAACGGAGATTTTTTATACTACATCAGGACCAGGAAACACTAACGTTTCCGTTAAGCAATTCTATGAAAAATTACATTACGCCATGCAGAGTACGGCAAGGCTGCAGTTGCTGCTTATTGGCGTACCTTGAATTTCTCGTGTGAATTGTATTATCATGATGACTTAAATAAAGTTAAGACGACCTATTTACAGTGAGGCATTGAGTTACATTTCTCAAACACGAACAAGCTGATATTAACTCCATATTGTTAATCCAATCACATCTGTGCAATTATTTGCACATGGTAGTATGGTCATTATATACGTTGGATGAAAACCAATAAATGAGTACTAGTATATTTTTTAGTTGTAAACTATAACTCGTTCTTCTGACTAGTTGTCGTTAGTACTCGGGCGGTAAGAACTCAGGTGTTTATGCCTCGTAGTAAGGAAGGAGGCTAAGAATGGCGGTACATTTCGTTGTTCACTGCTCCTTGTGGGTTAGGTTAGTCAGTGACGCTTTGATCTATTGGCATATGAATGAATTGAGACACTTACAATCTACTGAGCTACAATTTAAAACAAAAATAATAAAAAGCTATATATGAATAATAAAAAACAATCTTACCCGACATAAATGAAATATCTCGTTTGAACAGTGAGAAGTAATGTGTCAGGCATCATATGCAATAATTGTTTTGGATATTTGCAATATAGTTCCAACCGAAATTGCCAATTCTGTAGAGGATGTTGATTTTTTTATTTTTGAAGACCAAACACTCTCAACGAAACGCCAAGACTTAGTTGAAGAATCATTGGTGTACCATTTTTGTAAAGATAATCAGTAGTACTAGTCACTAGAAGGGTGGTTTTTGTCATGTTGCGCCCATAATAAAAATGAAATAACACAAAGAATTTAAAAATGCCAAAAAATGTCTATTTGGTTGATAATCGTACTCATTGGGTGTATGATGACTAGGAGCAACCAAATAACGAATATGTTGTTTTCAACGAAGTAAACAATATCCATTGTAACTACCAAAACAGAAATTTCGCAAATATTACATGCCAAACTCCGAAAATATTGGTGTTCACAAGTGCACAAACAAAACAAAAATTAAAGGCAGACAATCGTTTTTAACCACCGTATACTACAACGGAACGGTTATTTTGATAACTGTGCCACCTCTGATAAGACAATACATTACTATTGAGATATTTATGGTACACGACCAGACTGCTATGTGAGAAATATCTACAACCCTACCAAGAAGTTGACATTCGCTAAGCTACATGGGTCAGTCGCCGGTTTCGTTACATGCGCTGTTGTTTGTTATAACTAATCAAATATAACTCATATTTATTCTACAAACGGACAAATCAGAGCAATAAAGTATGCCATTTATGATCAAAAACATTTTTGGACAACATGTATCCCACATGGCTTTCCTGGCGACAATTTCCGAATCATGGTGTTTTGGTCAAGGCTCAGCACCATACACCAACACAATCACATCATTAGGTACCTTAAGAAGACGTGTTACATGTTTTATTGCTTCGGCAACTGTTCGGCATGTGTTCTTTACATCATCGGCATAGCTTCCGTGTGGATGGAACATTGTTTTTCCCTGATAGGTTTTAATAATGCATCAATAATTTACTCACAACATTTTTATTTCATCATTCGTATAATATTAATGCCTCTAAAATATCTTACTTACACCAGTACAAAACACTTCAGACTATGAACACGTATAATAACCGTCTACAAACATATTCGAGAATTGATATCTAGGTCAGTGTGTTAACTTAAAGTATTTTAAATAAATTTTGAATGCATGATACAGTTGTACATGAATTTCCTTTACAAAGGTACAGATTTGAGGAAGCAGGTCACCTGAAAATGTGTAAAACAATACTAACTCGACCAGAAGCATATGTTTTCAGTTATGACGATTTTTGTCTCTCAAAATAAATTTGGCAAACTTCATATACAATAGCGAAAAGCGACTTTCGCTTGTTGTGGTATGGAAAAAGAAGTCATGTCTATGGATGAATTCTGAAATATGGAATGATGTTTTCAAAATAGGTGTATACATGTGTGGACAACCATGTCCATACATAAAGGTTTAAAGCGCTTATTTTCACAAATCTGTGTACATCATTTTAAGACTTAGGTTATACCTTCTTAATTTCTGGTCCAGAACTTTATAGAGGGAACAGCATGGTACCAACATTGTGCCAGCATGAGTTCACTAATTCAGTGATTGTATGATCATAAAACACAGTAACTGGTCAATGTAATTAACAAGAGGTCCCTGTAACTACTGATTATCAATACTGTGCTACTGTATGTACGGTACCTTTATTTTCTACATTCTGTCGGGAACTCCTCTGCATGTTCTGCAATGTAACCACAACCTTCCTGTACGGTCTGAAAACATTCAGGGACAATACCGGGTACCGGAACTATTAGGGCGTCCTCTTTCGCATCGCTTTCGGCTTTTTCGGCGTTTATGCTTCACTATTTAGTTCACTTGTCCGCGAATACATTCTGAACTAAACCATTGACAAAGCTCCGCCAATTGTATTGATACATGATCCCCCAATGTTCCAGAATCTAGCATCATGTAATCAATCCGCGTAGCATATGGCATTAAAGGGACTAAACTCCATTTCGATGATTAAAAAACGTTTTTGTAGACATTTAAATCACAAAACTGTGTTTAACAAATATATAAAGTATTCTTACAATTTACATTACGATCAAAGGCGCTACGCTACGCAATGTTGAATACATATTTTAATGTGTTAGTCACGCAATAGATTTTTGGGGTTTAAATTTAATAAACTGACGTTATGCGATTATTTTTCTTCTAGATGAATAAGTTCAGATTCGCATATTAGGTAGGTCAAGCCATGTGATTTTAAGAGAGCTTTTTATAAAGTTTGCAATTTACCAACTGGATTTGAGTCCCTTTATAGTAGTGGACGGTATGTCTTATGAGTAATCTATCCTCTCACCGTGAAAGCACCTTTAATCGGCAGAAAATTTGTTGCAAGGGCAGATAACTTACATACAAATTGGCGAACTGTTAGTAATTCTGTTGCTTTTTTCTGTTCCAAACATGATAGTGTGTTTGTATAGTGTTAAATTCTTTTATAAGAATTCTTTGATCAATCTCTCAAACACGAAACTGCATTGACGTTACGCACGATGTTGCGAGAAATGTCGAAAATACGCGAGTAGCTCACGCATGAAATGTAGTAGTACGCTTATTATTGAGAATACTTAAATAAATAAGATATCAAACTATTCAAAAATGAAAAAGTTATAAATCTAATGCATTCAAACGTGATTTATTAATTACACTAGTCGTAATTATTAAGATTTAGTTGACGCGCGGATATTAAAATACGATGTCCCAACGTAACATGATTTCCTCGCGCAATAAACAAAATATAGTACATCTTTTTTATTCTTCCACCAAATTAACCTAAATTTCGCCATAATACTTGCAGGAAATGAGGTTATACGTATTTGAAATCAGAAATGACAAAACATCGGGCGTGTTCCGGATATATATATTTGTGTGATGATGCGTAAAATGTCCCATTTGATATTTTCATAAGAAAAAAGGTCGACTGGTAGTGCAAGAAGTTGTTTCAGAAAGAAATCATGGCAGAGAAATGTGATATATAATGTACGTAATGAAATCTCATTTGATAACGATTATGTTAGTATCATTATCATAAGAAATATATAATTTAAGTATTGCGATATATTTGTTTGAAAAAGTCTAGCCACGGCTACATTTTTTAATAATTTCCATCGGTACCGGTAAAGTTGTGCATTTTCAAAGCAAAAAAAATACAATTCCGTTCTATGTATGAAAACGGCAACTGGAATATGTATGACTCATTTAACGGAGTTTCTTTTGCTGCAATTTGTGTTGTGATACGTGCAAAACTATAAAAGTTATAGTTATTGAGCTAGGTCTAGCCACGGCGCAAAACTGACTAAAACGCGATAGTTGACGTTATACTTTGCAAATGAGCGTTGTATACCATTTTATATCTAAATTGGTGAGTTGTTTCGAGTATAATTATCCCGACATCGTACTTTAATTATTTTATGACGGAATGTATTTGAAATATTATTGGTTACGGAATAAATATGAAACATTTACAATTTTTCTTTGCATTATTAATGAAGGGTTTCCGTAAGGAATTGGTAGCAAAATAACCCAATAAAAATAGTAAATGCAATCATTAAAACATATTTTAAAGAACTATCAAATGCAGACCAAAGTAAATACAATGTAATACCGTGAAAGGTGTGTGGGTTATCGTTTGCCTCGGGTTCAAATGTGGTTGAAGGATTATAATCCAATTGAACCGATCATGACAATTGAAGACTCATAAAGGATTAAACAGTTCTACTTCCTGTGATGATTATGATTTAAATTGTGTCATTATATATGTCAAACCAGGAGTTAATTAAGTTGGACCTCGACAGGAAACAAACTAGTGTTGCATTATGTAATGATATAACAAATTCAAACACAGTATAAATGTAATAAACAGATAAAACGCATGACTGTGTAAAATTAAAATTACTCTGTATGGTATCTGTTTACATTATTTTCCACACTTTCTTTCGTTTAAAGGGCAATCCAAATAGACGTAATATTCGCACATTTGTCCGAGAAAAATTATAAGTACTACATACATGTGCTATCGAATATTTCTCATTTAATGATAATCTACACGTCTAATCAATGATCTAGATAACAGCTAAAACTACAACATGTAACGATGTGTGTGGCGTACATTTTGAACTAAAATAACGTCAACGTCATGTTACAGAAAGGTATCGCAACATCGTGCGTAACGTCATTTTAAAAATAAATATATATTTGGTTCTGGGGTAATGTCGATGTGAACTTTACATCATTCAATCATATCACTATACATGTACTTTCACAACCATGAAAGCAAGAGAAACTCTCTATTGTTCTCCTAGCATTCAGTGGTGTAAACTTTAAACTAGGCTGACTTTAGTGTACAGGTGAATAGCCCTACTATAAATGTACTAGCAAGGTCATTTGAACATGACCTCCATTGTAGTGTTGTCAGATCTAACTAACAGTGTAATGGAATCATGGGCGGATCCAGGATTTCCGCTTAAGGGGGGCGTAAGAAATTTTCTTGGTCCTGCATGGGCGTGGGAGAGTCTTTATCATACGTTTAATTCATGGAAGCGTATTTTGGTAAAATCCATATAATTTTAACAACGGAGTTAAGGTTCTCTGGTTTTGTTATTTTGTGTTAACTGGAAGTTGACAAATTGAAGAAGGGGGGACCGGGGGCATGTTCCCCCGGAAAAATTTTCTAATCAATGGATCAATCTGGTGCATTCTGGGCGTTCTGAGATACCGTATTTGGTATTAAACAGGACACGTTTTATTATTAAATACAGAGATTAATCATAATGAAGTTTTGCACAAGTGCCCGATTTTGTGATCGAAATTGAATGTCAAGACGTTGGTGTTAAGGGCTTTATTAAAAAGTAATATAGGAGGTGTGCGATGTTTATAAATATCAAATTGTATTTCACGAGTATATGATGTTTTCGCAAACAGTGGGTGTTGACATATATTCCTAGATTCCATTTACTTTGCGAGCGAAACGAGCCAAATTTTTTTCTGAACAAAAGTAATATGAAAAAAGTTGACGTATGTTGTCTGCACTGAATCAGAAAAAAACATCGCTTTACAAAATTAATGATGTTTAGAATCTTATTGCAAAAGTAGGTGGTCCGGGGAGGCATGCTCTTACGGAATTTTTTTTAAAACGAGGGGTCAATCTGGTGCATTTCGGTGGCCTGAGATACCTTATTTGCTAGTAAATAGGGCATGCTTTTTACAACACCAGACTAATTTAAGTCTTCAAAGTCTACAGTGTTTCATTCATTGTGGAGGAGTGAACGAGTATATCGTTTTACTCTTGTGTGTGTGTCTAGGCGTTGCCTCCATGACTACATATTAGTTTGGTTGGATTGTCCTTATGCACTACTGGGAGAATTAGAATTTAAACCTAAATGGGAAGGAGTTTAAATAGATAGGGACTATTTAAAGTCCCATAAAGTCTCAGAAATAGCAATATTTTACAAACAAATAAGATCGTGAAACATTGCCAGGTTATAGATCTCCCTAAATGGCATATAATCAGCATATATTTGATGTAACTTGAATTTTATCCTTAGAACAATAATCTCCGCAAATCGTCAATTTGTAAACAAAGGAGTATTTTGTCCACCATACAAAATACTCCTTTGTTTACAATCTGAAATCGACGGGTCGTTCCGAAGACAGTACGTACATTTTCGTAATAGATCGAGGACACATATATTGATGACACATTTATGCGAGTGTATGCATATAAATAAAAGTCAAACCGGTATCCTCCGGTACTGGTAATCGCCGGTATCCTATTGCACTATATTGTATAGGGTAATCGAGTGTTATATTTCACTGGTGAATTAAAGGGTAAATTGTTTTCATTAGATTATTATACAACATATTGAGATATAATTAAAGTGCCGATGTAATAATGCTTTAGACCTTCCGTCAACTAGACCCCGGTACTATGCGGAAGGATTGCTGATTACAACATGCTCGTTTCGGGAACCATTCAAGTTCATTTAAAAGCATTGATACTTGCGAAAATAAGTAACATGGACGCACTGAGGCTGTCAGAATGACAAGTACAAGCACTAAAATCCAGACATGTATGCGATATTTGTAATAACACGGGGTTTTATAGCTCGAATTACTGCGAGAAACTTATTTTCTGTCAATAAAATTGGACAATATCGAGGTTTCGATTATTTGTATTCTTCTAAAAGCAATTTGTTAAAAACTAATTTATAAAGACACGTGGCCAATTAGAAATTCGTTCAATGTATGCATGCATCTGATGTCATGAGCGCGTTCCACCTGGCTCATTCTCACAAATTGTAGTGTTTTTAAGAAAAGTCAATCAACAGGGAACAAATACATATACCAAGTGCGAAACTATTCTAAGCTGTGCACGAGACCAACGTGCAAAATAGCAATTTCAAACCAACCGTTACGCATGGATGATTTTGTACATGAATACGCCATTTCTTTCCGGAAATCGATAAATTAGTGCGTGGAATGAACAAATAACACAGCCTAAGATTTATTGATATAATATATCAGATGATATAATGTTTTTTAGGGTGGCCAATTAGAAATTCGGTTAAGTAAATAGACGATGCCGAACTACTATCTGAACCTCTTGGTAAACTGATGGCATCGCTTCCGCTGCCATTCTGGATATACGCTGATGACCCGGCGATCAACTGGTGCCTTTGGTAACTTTTCGCTTATGGGCTTGTGACCTTAACATGATCGGCATAGCTTCCGTGTGTAAAACTCATCTCTTTGGTGTTTTCGGGGAGCTTTTGGCATCGATTCGGCTTCCTTTGGAAACCATTCGGGATGGCTACATGATTACATAGCGTCACAGAAGGCGTCCCGAAAATGTGGATTGAATGCGGAATGATGCGGAAGGATTCCATTACATAACGAGGACATGCCAAACCATCGCGAACTGGCAAATTTCTGTTACAAGAACCCTTCCGGTCCTAGTGGACGGCAGGTCTTCGACATTTTATGTATAAATATAAGTATAAATATTTTATAAATATTTTAATTTCTGTCAATCATGTTTAAAAACTGCCGTAAAGAAGCGTTGGCTTTAACAGATATTTAATTCATGAAAAAGTGTAATATACAAGTAGCACATAGTTAAATAGAAAACTATCACAATGTTTGTGAATAAGTTATACAAACCAACCCACCAAAGCTTAGTTATAATGAAATCTACTCTATACAAGGCAATATATAGTATGTTTAACCAGCGATACCGACAGTGTCTATAGTTTCAAAAAGATACCGGCGGACACCGGGATTTAGTACTCGCCCATGTATGTGAATAACTTCACGCTCGTGTGCACTCGGTACTTGACGAAAATAAGCTCGCTGTGTATAACAGTAAACAAAACATCTGAATAAAAGGCCAGAATTTTCCATATTGTGTAAGTCAACTTATTGTTGCACAGTAATCAATATTTATAAAAACTTTATATACTCGATAAGTAACTTATTTTTGGCACAAAATATGACTGATTTTGAGCATTAATGGGACTTTAACATGGAAATTAGCGTTGCAACAGCAATATCGAAACAGGTGCAAACTTGGACTCGCAATTTCTTTGTAAGATGCAAAAATCTGTCAACAGGTATGTGGCCCTTCTTTTATAGATTACAATTAATTTTGCGAGCAGAGCGAGCACGAAAATTTCACATTTTAATATTTTTTCACAAAGCATTAAAGACAAATTACACATAACTAGACTATTTCAGACCCCCCCCCCTTCCCCTGGATCCGCCTATGGGAATGGAGCAAATATCAGGATCTTATTTTAATGCGATGGCTGAAATTGCATATAAGATTATTTTTTAAAAATATTTTTTGGATAAGGTGTTGCTGAGTTAGAGATTAAGCTGTTCTAGTTTTTCAATGGATGGCATAATAAAAGAACAGGTCTATTCAGGAAGCAGTTTATTTGAATATCACAGAATTTCTGGCACAATACAAGTAAATACAATATAGTATCAAATATGAAAGGAGAAACTAAATATTGACCTGTAGTCATCACCTTAAATCATACACCTTGACACAACATACATACATTACAATACGTAATACAGTATGTCTATAACCAGGCCTGTGATACCTCAAAGTGCAAAGCGGCTACCCTACCCTAATCACACATCACCATTGCAAAAACATAATTTTTTGATTGTATGTCAGACAGAATCTGACCACTCATTTTGTTTTAAATGTTTTAAGATAAAGAAAAAATTAGCCTAAAGGAGGAAAAATCACAGACCTTATAAAGGGTCTTCAGCCTTGGCAGGCTAGCTCAGTGGTTAGAGCATTTGCCGCCTAATCTGGCGATCTGAGTTCAAATCAGGGTGAAAGCACTCATATGCCAGCCATATTTCAGCAGAAAGCTGACTGTAAAAAAAAGGCTATGCTTGACTCTTTTACAGCAGCCAATCTTTTTCAGAAGCGAATCAAGTCATAAAACTTTGGTTGATTAAAACAGGTGACTGTTTGATACAGGTATATATAGCATCAAAGATAAAATGGGTAAATTGGGGTTTAATCATATAAACTGTTTATGACAGGTGGTTGCACAATGCAGGTGACCTGGTAACCATTAACAAGCTTGCATCATAAACTGAACACAATAACAATATACAATTAGACAACAATTAAGGTGTATATAAGAATTATCAAAGCCTATACAACATGAAAACTGACCCTGGAAATACAGAGAGGGTCATGATTTTTTTTACGTTAACGACAGCAACTTTCATCATGATTATAAACCATAATTACAACAGAACGATACAAATGTGTAGTCTGGATAAAATAAACTTTAAGCATAATATGTACATAACAATATAAAAATCAAAAATCAACAACAACTATGGTGCATGGATAGTGAATAAAATAAATGCATAAACATACAACAATAAGACTTGTGGAACAAGACTCTCAGGTGGAATTCATCATGACAAACTTAACGATAAGTGTGGTGTGTTCTTCTTGATGACCTGTAAATAGAGTTGTACAAAATTACACAATTAGGAAAATACAGTACAACCTCTCCATAACAGCCAGGGTAGAGCAACAACCTCTATACAATGACCAATGTTTGCAGCTTCTAAAGGATTTTGTTCTACATAATGTTGTACTATACATGCAATTTCTACGACAAAAACCTACAGTTCAACCTATGAAGAGCAACAACCTTTTGAAGCTGCAAAAATTTGCTGTTGTATAGAGGTTGTTGCTTTACAGGTTAATTCTATAGTGCATATTGGCTTAGGGAAATTTTGAAGGTGGTGCTATAAAGAGGTTGTTGCTTTACAGATGGCCACTATGGAGAGGTTGTACTGTGTTTTCAAATAAGGGACAACGCTCTTAGCCTCAAAGAAGATTTGTATTTTAGTTGAATTACTGAGTGACTAGACTATGAGTCAATCACTTTACCTTGCTAGCCTAGCTGACATAAGGACATACACTGATAATGACAAGAAATGTTTAACAAGTATGCCCAGTAGCAGCCCAATCTCATTTAAATCAGATGTATATTACATTTCACTACTTAACACTAGTATAGGATCTGACCACACTCTGTATGGGGTCATGTTCATGTGAACTTCACATCATCCAATCAAATCACAGCTTTCACAAATGTGAATAGTACTGAACAGTGAGAGAGACCTATTTAAACCTTGCAGTTTTAAGTTAGACTGACTTTAATGTACATTGTCTATACATAAACAGTAAACATTCACTGCAGAGGTCATTTGAACGTGACCTCTTACAAAATGTGTCAGATCCATAACAGCACAAAGAAATGGAGCAAATGTTAGGATCTGATTTTAATGAGATTGCGTGGCAGCCCTAATAGTCGGAAATGGTAAAGGTCACAGTGACCTTGACTGACCTCAAAATCTATAAGGGTTATCTACTGTCGCTGGCCAACCACTGTGTAAAGTTTGAAGATCATAGGGCAAAGAATTCTTGAATTATTGAAGGAAACTAATTCGTCAACAGACTGACCAACATGTGCAAAGCAATATCAGGGTGGCCACAGAAAATGAAGAATGAAATTCCCTGATTATTCCCTGATTTTTCCCTGACCAAAAGGTTATTTTCCATGATTTGTGCCATGTTTGCGACCATGGTTTAGTAAAGGCTGTTTTATTATTTAACATAAAACCTAATGGCAATATAGGATATGGTGCAAACTTTATCTTACTATTTCTTTTTGCAGCTACCTAATAAGATGTTTATATAGATGACACTTATTTTGCGAGCGCAGTGAGCACAAAAATCCACATTTCATACTTTTTCACCGAAACAAACGGCAAATTAACTATTGCAAGACTATTTGATTTCTCCAATTTTGTAAAATTCCCTGATAATTCCCTGATTTTTGCCCAATTTTGAAATTCCCTGATTTTTCCCTGCAGGGAATTTATTTTGGCCAGTTTCCCTGTTTTCCCTGTTTTCCAGAGTCTGTGGCCACCCTGAATATACCCCCTCGTCAAAGATAGGGGGGGCATAATCATGTACAATTTACTTTATCAAAACGCTTTACCTGTCAATATCTTGGCGTAAAGCAACGATTCCTATTATGTAACTTCAGGTATAGTATGTAAAGTCCATTACCGTCCAAAACAAAGACCCTTCAATCAAGAACAATACATTATAACATTGTCAACCATTATGCTAAAGTTGCCTTCAGTTTCATATTCTCAGCCTCCATAAACCCAGTATCAAAATGGCCACCTCTTGATGATACGAAATTCTCATATCTGAAATAAAGCATACCAAATAACATAAGTTATCAACAATATAATGAAACTAAAAGGGTTTGTGACAACAAGTTGATCATTTTTCACTTTGTCTCCCACAAAGGGATGTAACTCCAATATCCAAGAAATTTCTGACAATATGCACACAACTACAGTCCCGTGCCAAATTAAAGTTCACAAAGCGAAAAAAATCACAAAATAATTTGATGAATTTCTTCTGTTAGAATAACATAACAATCGTAAAATTAGAACAATTTGACTATGATTACTATCATTTAATAGGATAATCAATTTCTGATAAAACTGTCATGCACTTGACTCATTTACACAGTCCATTCTCGGTTGCTAAGCAATTCTAGAACACCACTAAAAATCAATGGTTAGTCCATTTAACATTGTTGTCATGGTAACACATATACCAAAAAATATTAAAATTAATGTTGACTTTTACCACAGTAGATTTCACCTTAAAATAGTTTTTATATGAAGAAAATCGGAGTTCCAATAAGAAAATAACAAACATCTAAATTTTGTTTTGATATTTTTTAACGTGAAAATGACAAAATTTACATGGGAGTCAATGGGAACTACCCTTTTTGTTATTCAACTTCGAGATTTAATTACTTACTATGGTATTACTTACTTACTTTTTAAGAACAAATGAAGTTGATTTTTAAGAATGCCAATCACTCCTTTATATTTCTGTAAGATTGACAAACAAAATACTTAAAGTATGTAGCCATGGCAACCAGGCTAATTCCATCAATGAAGAATTTTCACTGATGTTCTTAAATTGCCTAGTAACCAAAAATTTGATAAATGTAAATTATTTTCTGAACAGAATCAAATCATGCTTGGATTATTCTATCATATGATACCAAATTATAGTATAATAGCTTTCTATTTATCGTGTCATGCAATTTCAAAGTGAAAAATCTGTCCAATTTTTCATGCATTTTTTACTTTGTGAACTTTAATTTGGCACCTGACTATAGATCAGCCTAGAAGCATGTGATGGAATGTTTGTGAGGTTTCCAGTACGAAAAAACTGGTACGAAAGTCTTTGTTACGAACATTCTATTAGGCAAAAAATAGTTGTGAGTTATGACAGGATTCAGATTTTATTGGCGGACAGACTAACAGACGGAGGGACAGCAAACATATAGTCCCCTCCGGATGAAAAGCATTAGGGGAATAACAAGATGCTGGTTACTTAACAAGTGGTTGTTTAATAAAGACCAGAGGTTGTTTAATAAAAGTGATCACTAACACAGGTTTGACAATACTCACATTCTCTGGTACTTCAATCTCTCTTCACCGGAGACGGACGGACGCATCTTACCCAGCGCAGATAACAGATGTTTCTGTGTAACAATCAATAAATTCTTCATCTGGAACGGTGAGTCGGGCGTGTTATCTACCACAAAATGATCTGATGCTCGTCTTTCACGTAAACGTATCTGTGATATCTGAAAATATAAAACATTTCTTACAGTAAAAAAATAGTCCGTGAATTTAGAATTTTGAAACTGCTTGCCTGAATCAGTACAATTAAATAGTTTCCCTTTATACTCTATACAAAACAAGTAATTAAGAAATGCAAGCAATACAGAAGTCCCTACCTGGTTTTCAGTCGGTCAATGTTTCTGTCATGGCAACCACAATTTTTGTCAGAATCAAAAAAGCAATAGACGTGTATAATCTCCTTATTGGTCCCTATTCACAAACCAAAGCTTGACAACTGTTTGAGTTATGGCAGGATCCAGATTTCCGGACAGACTAGCTGACAGACGGAGGGAAAACCTATAGTCCCCTCTGTTTGAAAACCTGTATGAGACTAATAAGATAAATATTACCATCCCTGGACAGAAATACCAACCTGTGTATGTAGACGTTCCTCCATCTCTGCAGACATCTGAATAACTCCCTCAGTCAAGTTAGGTACATACGCCACAGTACCAGAGGCAAATGAACGATGTCGCTCTCTCTATAAACATAAATAATATAATATTGTTGTATTAAGTTCTGCAGTCAGATCTTGATATAACACCATCCTATACTGTAAAATCATTTAATTTTGAAAGGACGAAATTTCGATGTTTTGGTAAAAAAGACCATTTCGATGGGACCTTAATTCATGGATTTTGCATTTCATGTGATAAATACAGAGGTCAAAATTATTGTTCAATTGGATTTTATTTCGTGGTTAAAGGTGGACCAAGAAATCCACAAAATTTACACCCTAACGAAAATTAATGATTTTACAGTATACTGACATATTCATATACTCACAACATTTTATGGGGACAAAACTTTTTTTTAAATGCACTTTGTACTTAATATTCAGCGCCAATATGCAGACACGCACGATCCCATCAAAACAATAGTTCAGCTTTATTAAAACAACTTGCTTAAAATAAGCTCATAGAAGCGCCTTGTGATGCAGATTTCAAATATGTGTGGGTCTCATTCTGAGCCATGAGAAGGTCGATATTTTGAGAAAACAATATAAAACTGCTTGAAAACTACTACTTACTTATGGATTACCCATTGTTTTGGACTTCAGTTTGGTCAACATGACAAGTTCCGATTTTTATAAGATCACAAGAAGCGCATTGTAATGCAGATTTCAAATATGTATGGGTCTCATTCTAAGCCAGCGACTTAAGACACTAAGCACACCATATTCCAAATTCTTACCTTTTTGACATCAACTTTCAACTTGGAACTTTTACTTTTCAGCCTGTTAGACAGTCCTTTCTTAGATTTCATACCAAAGCGAGGTAAGTCAGATTCCCCGGCATCATCAGTAGCTGATGTAAACTCGTGTATCGCTTCAAGTTGTGCATTATATAACAATGCTTTGAAATCAGCCCCAGTGAAATCTTCGCAGGTTTCAGCAAAGTATTTCAAGTCAATATCGTCCGACAGAGACATACGCAATGATAGTGCTTGCAGGATACGCAACCTCTCATCCTGTGAAAAGGTAGTACAGTATAAGTCACATTTAATTGATTGTTCCACAACTTTTTTCAGATCATCCATTACATACAATGAATAAAGAAACCATTAGGCTGTTTCTTAACAAATGAACAATAATCGACGATAGTATGTTAACTATACCTGTCAAAATAGTAGACCAAATATTGTATTAGCAAATTGTATGGTTAACAAAATACTCATATTGCAAGAGTTGCTCCCTTTAGACTTTAAACCATACATATATTGTTTACAAATGGACAATTTGTCTGTAAACCATCTATATGTTTTAATACATTTTGTTCCATCTTATGGTGTTTTCCACATTTGGGAATCAACTAAAGTGCTCAAATAGCATCATTCTGCAAAGAGGTTACCAAGCTATAGCGTATTAAAATAACAGTTTAAGACTTAATGTGACTTTAAAGAGGCATTCCCTATAACAAGCATTTTTTTCTCTACTATCACATTAAATGAGCTAACTGTACAAACCACTATCAATTATCCTAATTTGTCAGAAGAAAGTGTGCGCAAATATGTCTCTATAATGCCAAAAATATGTTTAAATTACCAATAATAATTTATCGTTTCCAGCGATTTATTATTGTGTGGTCAAAGGGAAACAACTCGTGACTATTTTGAAATATGTTTTCATTCTTTTCTCGGTAATTAGTGTGAGTTTTTAGTTGAAAATTTGAGGAGTTTACGCGATAATGATTCTAATTTAATGCATAATATTTCTGAATCGAGTTAAACGATCAAAATTATAGGGAACGCCTCTTTAATGCAATGCAAAAAAGACTGTCTTTAATAAATTCTTACTCCCCACTGGGAGGTTTGTCAATAATAACTAGCTAAGTCAATCAGGGGCCATGTGTCTCTAGAAACGTTGGAAAGAGATACATGGCTTTGATAAAGTAAGGTAACTTTATTCTTATGAAGGATGATAAGTGTGCCAAGTTTTAAAGTACAGCATTTATGAATTTGAAAAAATATATGAATTTCAAAAACATGAAAGTTTTGGTTACTTTCAGTCGGATATGCAGACAGGACATTTACTATATGCCTAATACTTATTGAATTTATATAATTTCTAGTATTTCATACTATATACACAAGTTCATTCTAAAAATTTACATGGAACAAAATAAGATCTAACAAAGTAAAGTTAAAGTTATAACGTACGGGTGAGTATTGTAGTGTAAGAAATGGTAGATACCTGATTTGGTAGTTTACATAGTAAACATTTATCCAGTCTGCCGGGACGTAGCAACGCTGGATCGATCAAATCAGGGCGACTTGTAGCAGCCAACACATACACACCTATAAAGTTTGTAATGCATCAGTCAGTTGCATCCATGGCCTCCAACCCCTCGGGATGGGCGGGGATTTTTACTTTTGGGTTATCAAAACCCCTGCTATTCCACAGCTGATGGTAAAATCTCTGGTTTTTCCCAGGCCCATGACGACTAAATATTGTCCCACGGATGGTGAATAGGTTAGGATACAAAATCCCGTACATTTTTCCGGGCAGTGGTTGCAACTGACTGACGCATAATATTATTATACTGTTAACATCACACCAATAATGGTGTATTATAGTATGTTATCTATGTAGCAAAAATATTTTTAAGTTGTATCTTAAGTGAGAGTAGAAAATATTGATGAAAATCGTTCTGGACCGATAATGATTCCTATATCAAAACAACAGAGCATCATCAACAAACTTGGGTACACTGGCAGTAAATTGGGTAACACTCTCAAGTACAGATCAAGAGGTCACTGCTTAGTATCTCTGCAGAGGCAACTAACTATGGATGAACTAGTTGATACCTCAGGATACCGGAAGGCTTGTGGGCATGTTAAAGAAACAACGATTCTATTCGGAATGTGCTAGGGTAGTACACAAAGATTCCTTGTATCACATAACGTTTCTGTCTCTTCCCTCGAAGCTAGAGGCCGATAAGGCTGAGAAAGTAGGATGCAAAAACATCTTTCTAAGTTGAACGTAACTAAAGAAACAAGACTGCGTTCAGAAACGCTTATGCCCCGGTGGTAGCCTTGTCCATAATAACTAGCTAAGTCAATGAACTTGAAAGTTTTGTAACAAATGAACAGACGCAGGGGTGAATCACTATATGCCTTTGCATCAGTAGGTGCCAGGCTGCCGGGGCATAAAAATATACTGTTTTAAAACCTACCATCCAATCCCTCGACACCATCTAACTGTGTAAGTAGTTGATTCACCACTCTATCTGTAACTCCAGTATTATCATGTCCACGTCTACAATATACAAACAAAATATAACTCAAATAATAAATATAATAAGTACTCATTCAAGATCTATTATGTGATGTGCCATATACTTTGTAGCATCTGGCAAATATTTGGGGGCTTAGAATTAGAAGGTTGTATGTGCCACTTACGACCTTTTAAGATTCATACATATTTAGAATAAGCATCACAAGGCGCTTCTTATGAGCCTATTTTTATTAAAATCTGAAATTGCCATGTTGACCAAAATGAAGTTTTAAAAACGTGTTTTCCCATAGGTAAAGAGTAAATAACAGACAGTTTTCTCTTGTCTTCTCAATATATCCATTTGGTAGTTACGACCTTCTTGTTCTAAGCCAGCAATATGGATACCTAGTAGATCATTACTTGTAAGTAAGTAAGTAAGTAAGTAAAGTCTTTATTTTACGAGGCTAACATATTTACAATAATGCAATCTTTCATATGGGCCTCAACATATATACATTAAATATAAAGAGTACATTATTATACATGGAAAATAAGTATACAAATATAATCAACAAAGAAATAGTTACAAAGGTAAGATATATTAACAGGATGAGTCGTGTTTTGTGTCAATGTTTGTTTATGGGTATTGCCATTTAATGTATGCATTTTGGAATTTATTTCTTGTGTCTGATTTTCGTACTGCTTTTGGTATTTCATTCCATATTTTTGGTCCTGAGTAGGCAAGTGATTTTCTGGAGAATTCAAAATTTGGTGATGGTACATATAGTTCTTCATTACTCACAAAAGCTACCATACTATAATCACTAAGAAAAGTACAAATTTCTAATAAAGTCAACAATTATTTTAGTTTATCACGATGATTCTTTAACTGGGTAACCAAATACCTGTTGGCATTTAACAGCCGGGTAACCAACATAACCTTATTTTGATTTGATATGAGTTTATAAGGTCCTCGTATCGTCCCATACCTTTCGGTAATCTGGATTTTTTATAGGACCAATATATAGTACATTTGTGTATATACAAAATCTGACAGGTTAACACGAGTACATACAGTAAATTCCTGGTTCCAACATTTTAAGATTGTGGGCATCTAGAAACCCACTTTTGTGGGTACCCAGCAAGCACATATTCCTGCAATCCAAATTCCCATTTGTCCTAGATTCAAATAATGGACTAGTAAGGAAGGACAACTCTGTTTGTAGTGTAAGCAATCAAAGTGCATACAATAATGAGTTGTCTCCCTTTGTTAAGTTCAAAAGCCAGAACATTGCATGTCAATAATTGAACTATTAGTATACTAAATGTATCTTATAATTATCGAAAAAACATTTGGAAAAATCACCTAACATAGTAAAATAACAAAACAGAGTTTCTCATAAATGAAATATCAGTAGTTTGGTCGACTATTCTATACTTAGAATACATTGTATCAGATGATTGAAATATTGAACTACTAAATAAATGCATCTTATAATTATATTAATGAAAAATTAGGAAAAAATCCCCTCACACAGCAAAATACCAAAATTAATGTGAAATCGAAAATGAAGCACCAGTAGTTTGGCCCAGCATTCTATACTTAGAAATACATGTAAATAATCGGACCATAACTGAACAGTCTTAATGTTAATGACAGAATGACCCATATATAGAGTTCAAATAAAGTTAGCTGGTGCAAACCCAGATATTGATAAAAATAGCTTATTTATAACAGAAGAGAAATACCTTGTCCCAGAGAGACCAGATCTGTTAGATAATTAGGCTATGATTAAACCAGTATGAATATTTCATACATGTATAAATGATGAAATACCATCACAATCTACATGTATATTAGGAACTACATATACATGATAATGTTCTAAAAATAGAAAAAAAATACTGTAAAATCATTTAATTTCGTTGGGACGAATTTCATGGTTTTGGTAAAAAAGACAATTTCGTTGGGACTTGAATTCGTGGATTCTGCATTTCAGGTAATAAAACAAGGGTCAACATTAATGTTCATTTGGATTAAAGTTCATCGTTGAGGTGAACCACGAAATCCACGAAATTAAATCCCCCACAAAAATTAATGATTTTACAGTAGGCCAAATTAATACTGATGATTTTCTAAACAAATTACTATTGCATGAGGCCAAAGTTAAGATATTCTGTGTTTCCCGTTCCTGATCTAAGCATATTTAGGATGTTAATTTTTTTTATTTGTTTCAAAATGATATAGTTATTGGTCAAAGCATAAAATAAATTTGACTTGAAAATGGGCAGTTTTAATTTGCAAGTTACACCATATATACCAGTTTAACATATCTGGGCGAAAACAAACCGCCACAAAAGGGGGGGCCAACGATTATGTAGTTGAAATGGGACCCACTGCCCAGACACAAAAATAATAATAAAATTTAGTAATTACTCTTAAATTTGGAATAGGTATCAAATTTACTAGCCAGAAATACGCCCATATACATGATTTGAAATTTCATACCAAATTTTAATAATAATTTTTTTTATTTCAATTTGGTCAAAAAAATATTTTAGCTAGGGCAATTTTTGGGGGGTAGGTAGGGGATGGGGAAACAGGCAATATTTTATTTTAGGCCTAAGGAAATAAAAAAAAACAGGATGTGGGTAGATAAACATTTGAAGTTAAAATTACTTTTATTCTATTTTTAAATGAGCTGGAAAATAAATGATCAATTGTGACTTCCCACAAAACAATTTTGGGCAAGGGCGAATTAGTTTTTATCTTAATTTTGTCCAAAAAAAACCACTAGGGTACCAACCAAGCTTTTTTTTTCCTAATCTAAGAATAGTAGTATAACATACAGGACACGTAGGTACATGCTGGATACATGTATTTGGTAACCCAGTTTTACAGTCAGTGCACTATAGAGGAACAGGTGACTAGGAAGTAATCAAGTCACATATCAAAATATTTTATACTTTTTCTACTCAAAATACCAGTACAGAATTCCACATTTTTCTGTTTTGGTTTCTATAAATTAAACTCAAGTCAATGAGCAAAAGTACCCAAAGTCCCCCAATAAACTATACAGCTGATTTGGGAATTTATTGGACCACTCCTAAGGTAATTTAATCAATTTAATGATCTACATGTATACATTATTTCAATGCTTAGCCTCTTGTTCCTGGTCACTCCATATATGCCATGGCCAGGGCCTTATTTACAAGTCTAAAATTAGACTAAGACTTTAAATTGTCAATTGTTATAGCTTGGCCAATTTGACATGAGCCTGACCTATTGATTAGCATCATTTTAACAGTCCATATATTACCTACGATACAACACCGATTGTATGTTTTCATAATCGGGGAGTATCACGAAGACGCTCGAGATGTAATATAAACACAAATCTGAAATACCGACATTGCACGATTTGCTTGCGAAAATTGATATACAGTTGTACCCCGATTATTCGACAACCTTTTATTCGAAAACCTGGTCTTATCCAAAATAGAATTGCAGTCCCGTTTTACTTCCAATACAAACATATACAAATTCGATCGGGTTATTCAAATTCTATTTTTCGAAAAGCCTCTGTTATTCGAAACAATTTTTGAGTCCCGAGTATAATATTTCATACGAATTGTACCCCTATTATTCGAATTTGAATTATCAATGATAGCAAATTATATTTTTCTACCAACAAAGTTTGAAAGTTTTCGCACCTATTGTTCAAAAGGTGTTTAATTGATGTGATTAAATGTTGACATTCTCAAGTTGTGAAAAATACGAAGCGGTTGTACGTAATATTTGCTATTCCGTGAAAAATACATATCATTATGTTTGATAACTTGTTTGATTAATGTTTAATTATGTGTTAATGAGTGTTGACTTTGATGAACAAATGTTCGGCAAACTTTGATAAACTGATTTAACAATATGCTTTATAACAGCGATGACTTTCAACAGAACAGAACATTATATTTATAAACTTGAGCTAACGCAGTGACGACTACAACGATGTGATATATATAGTCGTAGGTTTATTATACTATACCATGTTATCTACTTCCTTGTTGACGAGTGATGTCAGCGAATGCATTTATTGTCTGGTTTATGTAGAATTTCATACATGTTTTATGCTGCATACTATATTTTAATGCCGATTTGTGTTATTTGTGTATATATTAAATAAAAAATAAATAGATTAACGCAGGTTTTTTATTTCTTTTTACTTCTTTATTATTTTATTTATATTAACAACAAAACATGTACAGAAACGAGTATCCTACACGACTATAGCTAAGATGGAGACTATTGAGTTGAACAGAGGTTTGTCTTCTTTGAATTTGGATAATCCGAAGCCCTGGATTATCCGAAACAAAATTTCGGTCCCGTCAATTTCGAATAATAGAGGTTTGACTGTATTCAAAGCAAGAACCTTGTTATATATTCTTGCATAAAGGTCAGGCTCAGGTCAAAATAGCCAAGCTACATATTCACTGTCATGTTGCAATAAATGTACCGTTTTTTACATAAATAGGTACACATGTTCAGTGGGTAACAAAAAAAATCAGATAAAATTTCACACGGTTAAAAATATTTGCAAAAAATTTGCAGTGATATAAATTCTGTCAATTTTAAGTCCAAGTTTCAGTCTTACACATTGGTGAATATGGCCCCAGGTGAATGAATATACAAGCTGAGGTTGTCTGAAACGTTTAAAAACTAGAACACAAGACGGTATAGGTCTACAATGCGGTAGATATTTAGGAAAACATCATGATAGTACATTACTCTTGTGGGAATCTCTTATGAAATACTTATCCCAATACCAGAAATGAGAAACTTTTAAAATTTAATACAGCGCTTTCATTTAACTCTTGAAACTGCATTTTGACTCAAGAATTGGACAAAATTTAATGTGCTTGTTTTGACTCTTGAACATTAAAGCTGAGCAGTCAAGTTTACCAAATTTGCTTACAATACTTTGATGTCTCCTGAAAATTGGGAATCATGAGTCATTTTGACTCCTCACTTTCATTCATATGCTAGAGAAAGCCCTGACTTAACAGTCAGAATTTCAGTACATAGATAGTTTAAGATGTCTTCTTTCATTCATTTATATATATGTAGTAAAACTTTGTTATCTGGACAAGTAAAATGTTCGAGATAAACAGGGTGCTCGAAATAACCAAAAGACATATAATGACAATACAAATGGATACTATTTTAAAACTTGCTCGAAATAGGCCGGGTGCTCGTGATATCGATGCTCGTCATAACGAAGTTTAACTGTAGATATGACAGAGAATACAGCGTAGAGAGAATACATGTAGATTCACTTACCTGGGTGCTATAGAATCAAACTCATCAAAGAACAATATACATGGCTTGGCACTCTGTGCTCTGTGGAGTAAACAATAGTTCTCATTTAATGAAGAGTCACTCAGACAGACAGTATAATGCTTATGTCATCGGATGAAACAATTAATTCTATTAAGGAAGAGAATAGAGAAGGACTCATATAACATTATTTCCAAAAAGTCTAGTTTTAGTCTAAATTTTAGACCGGCCTGTGAATGCACCAAGGGTGTGTTCGTAAGACCTGTGCAGAACACTGTCCAAACTGTTCCTGTTCCAAGTACTTACGAACAGAATAAAACTGTTCCGAACAGTGTTCCACTCCAAACGACTTACGAACAAAACGGAACAGGAACAGAACAGGAAGTAACAATAATAAAAATAATTTTAAAGAAATAATATTAAGAAATAAAACTTTTAAGGTGGCCGATATTGTTAGTTTCAGCCGTTATATTGGTGGAAGAAAAATGCCACTAGAAAATGTCCCATTGTAAAAGTTCGGTCATTTCCGTTTTATCCCGTTGACAAACTATTGCCAAGGTGATCAGAATAACACATTTCGTGAAGTTTCCGGTGGTCTTGTTGTTGTTGTAATCACGTGACCTGTTCTGGCTGCACCACCTTTTATTTGGGAACAGATAGAACAGTTCCGGAACACTGTTCCGTAGTGTTCGTAACGCTGTTCTATGTTCTGGAACACAGAACAGTGCGTTACGAACACACCCCAAGAGAAATGGGGTTGAATTACCCATACCCCCTACCTCATCACCCTTGTAAAAACATCATTTTGAGTAGATCAGATTGAATCTGAATCATTTGGTGTTAAAGATTTTAAGACATGAAGGAGGAAGAATCAAAGGCCTGTACAGGGCTTAGAACATTTTGAATACCGGTACCCCTCATATTATACAGTGCCCACCAAAAGTTTGGAGACAAATCAGAAGATTTGTGTTGATGTGTTTTATGGAAAACTTCTTGTAATTCATTATCAACACGAACAATTTGATAAAAATATGAAAAGTTTTGTAAAAAAATCATTGAAACAGCACCATTTTCATGAAAGGGAGGCAATAAGAGCAGACAACAATCAAATACAATGTTTCCGTCAGGTATTTTGCCTGATTACTACGATATAGGTAAATTTGATGGTTGTCTCCAGACTTTTGGTGGGCACTGTATGTAACAACTCTACCTTAAGAAAGTATCTCTGACAGCCTGTTCACTGGCACCTATATATTTACTCAACAACTCTGGACCTTTGATACTGATAAAGTTCAGTCCACATTCCTTGGCAACGACTCCAGCCAGCAGGGTCTTACCCGTTCCTGGGGCTCCATACAACATTAAACCTGATCGCAGACGTAACGGACAATCAGCAAATAAGGTAGGATACTAAAATAAACAAGATATAGTATTTCTAGTAGTTTCGAATTTAGAAGGTTATTGCATTAAAGTTTCAAAGTAGTCCTCACAAGATTAACTTAAGTCTTCCACTAAAATTCCAGCCGAATAATTTGATAATTTAAAGCACAAATTTTACCTCAACTGAAATAAGGTAAGATTTATAGTAAACTTTCAGAATATAACCAAACTACCTGTGAACATAGACACAATATTACAAAACTTGTCTGCAAAAACTATATCAATAATATTACTCCTAACACACCATTCATAATAATATTTGTACCCCTTAAGGACAGACCACCTGTCAACAAATGAATACTAACACAGGGGTATGTCCTACTGAGGGTTGAGGCATAATGAACTTAGCCATTACTTCACTTTATTATCAAATATTTTTTTCAGTGGCGCAAATCTCAATTTCCCAATTAGTAGGACCTTTATGTAGCGACATTGAGACCATATCATTACAGCATAACAACCTACCTTAGTAGGCCACTGTAGTGTTTCTATCAATGTATCTTTGACATCAGTAAGTCCCCCGATATCAGACCATCCTAACTCCCCCGCCTCATGTAATGGTACATTCCTGATAGATGCAGGTGTGAAACCATTCAATGCAACATCAAAATCCTTCTGTTCTACATGTAGCTCGGTATCCTCCTGTATAGCTAGAATAATAACATAGGTTTGTAATACATATGTATGCCCCACATAGCAGCCAAATTGTCATTTACAGTGTACATGTAATTCCAATCAGGTAATCCATATGAGGCCAACCATGCCAAAAAAGAATATGTTAACCAATAACCACTCTGTTACGCTCCACTCACAGTATGATATGTACAGTAAATTTTTCTAACGGTTCGATATATTTCAGTATGACACAATATTCTTTAACAGAAGCTTCAATACTTCATTTTTTAAGTGGAATGAATGTGTTGCTTCTATAACAGCAGTTATTATGTGCCTATCAACTATTTTAAATAAATTTTGACAATATGAAGCATATCTTAATACAATCAAAATGAATGATACATGGTAATTATACGTAATCAGAAGGCTGTCAGATGTTTTCGTTGTCTGAATGTTATTTTTCTCATAAAAAAGCTTATACCGAACCGTACCGAAATTTAGAAGTCTCATACCTTGAACCGTGTGGAACTGAAGTCTCCAGTGTTTAGTTTACCGCAGTATACCGTTACAGCCCTATTAACCACATAGTTTCCATATTTAAAAATAAACAAGTTACAATTCAGTTTCTAGAGTGAAATAAAAGTCCTCTCTTGTGAATAAATACTCAACAGTATATTGGTGTATAGCGTACCCCGACCCTGCGCCAGTATATGTGCACGGAACAATTTAAACAGAGATTTTTGTGAAGATATTCTCAATCAACAGTATATCGGTGATAAGATGAACCATACCTCGACCCTGTGCCAGTATATGTGCATGTACAGCACGATTGATGATATTCTCTAGATCCCGGGCAACAAAACCTTCAGTCCTCTGTGCAAGCTGTATAAGATCTAGGTCAGCTAAAGCTTCTTCTTTCACCATAGACTTAGTTCTCATTATCTTCTCCAATATATCCACCCTCTGTGTCTATAATACAAAATACAATTATCTTACACTGTAAAATCATTTATTTTCCCAGTCATTCATTTTCGGGGGCATTGGTATAGTGGTAATTTGTTGGTTTCCTAGATTTTCACTATAAAATATTGAAAAAAAAATGTATTACACAGCATTGAGGTCAATGCTTCCAGGATAGCATGCCCTCATTCCTTGTATCACACAAACGCTCTTGTTTCTTCCCTCCAAGCCGTAGATCATTGTGTAAAAGGGTGAGAAAAATGTGCAACCAGACAGGGACCCAAACCCAGGACCCTTTGCTTACGCGGCGATTGTTCTACCGACTGAGCTAGCCAGCAGCTTACACAAGTTTCTCCCCTATTAGTAACTCCATCTTATACACTTGACTATAAATTACCAATGAAGCAGGGACAAAAAAACTGAATATCCACATGCTGTATCTGTCTCAATCTAACGCAAAAGAACAATGGTATTACTAACCTTGTTTAATGGTTTAATACACATGACTTCCTGTACTAGATGTGTTCCCCGTGATGAGACGAGAATTGGATGTAACGATGAACGAGATTGACAAGTTGCTAACACAGCAATATTACTCATGTTACGGATATCCTTTCTCAATAAATCTTTCAACACTAAAAGAATTAAAATACAAACAATTTAACAACTTCAAACACTTTTTATGAGAAAACATGACTTTGTTCAGTATATGCTTATGTCCTGGTGGAGGTAATCAAGTTAAAAGCTTTGTAACGAATGGACGGAATTGAACGAATGGACGGACAAAGGGACAGACAATCACTGTACGCTTCAGCATCAATAAAGGGCGGGCCATAAAAATTTATAATAACAAAAATACAAACTTCATACAAATTTCATGGAAAAGGATTGCTTTCCACAAAATTCTATGAATTAAAATGACTAAAATACCTGTTCAGTAATGAAGATTAAGTGTTGGTTAAACAAAAGAATAGCCTCTCATATAAGAAACACGTAGGGTTATGGAGTAATGGGTTAATAAGTAGTAAATCTTGACTCTACCTTCTGCTACTCTGGCTGCATACAAAGCTTCACCCGTCATTTCAAATTCAGGGCCAGCTGGAGCTCCACATAGAAAGTCTAGGTCATCCAGGAAGATAAGAGAGGGCTGTCTCCATACGGCCTCGTCAAATAATAACTCAAATATCTTCTGTATGCTATCAACTTTCTTCCCTGTAAAATAAAACCAATACTTTAATACAGTGAAGTTCCGCTAATAAGACCAGTAAAAAGGGTGGTCTTAATAGCGAATCGGTCTTATTAGCGGACCTTTTTTGTTCTAAATTTAATACTTTGGGACCGTAAACTGGCAAAAATCTGCATGATTTCAAAATAATTAAAGTGGTCTTATTAGCGGAACTTCACTGTAGTATAATAATAACGAATTTATTTATTGTGGATTACATATTTGACAGTTAAATCAATTTTCAATAAGGTCCACTGAAAAGAAAAAGAGAAAAAAATAACATAATAAACAAATAACAATGAATAAACCCCCTTCCCCAACATATGCATATATAAAACATATTACATTTAGCAAAAGTGAAATGCAAATATAATGTTTTTGTTTTGTTGATAGACTGTAAAATATTAGATACTTTGTATCTAATGTCCATAACAGTGGTATCGCCTATATGTTAGTTAAGTGGAGATACTATCAGTCCAGTGTGAAAATTTGTATTTGATGTATTTTGACTTAAAAGTGTTTAATGTATTGGATTTTCTGATATCTCCAGGAAGACAATTCCATAGCTTTGGTCCAGCATAAGAGATTGACTTTTTGAAAATTTCTACATTGGGTTTAGGCATGTGTAGGAGATTATTTGCAGCTGACCTTAATGTTTGATTGGGATAGTTTGTAATTTGAAATTTCGAACCCAGGTTTAGTGTTACATTCACACTTCTTTTGGTTGATCTGTTTGTGTCTCAAACCTAGTGGATACAAAATGTCCACTAGAATTATACACAGAATTGGTATAATAAAATAAAATTTATGTAGACAGTGTATTAGTAGTCAAGTAACTTAGTAAGCAGCAATGAAATTAAGTCAAATTTCTCGAATAAGCTAAATTTACTTTTAGTTCCCCTGAGCTAAAGTTTCACCCAAGTAAGAAATAATTTCTGTACACATGTCTGAAATTCAGTGATCGCATTTTACTGTGTGGTAATGTCCACTCATCCAACACTCACTCATTTAACAGGGTTCCCACAAATATTTGAAGACAAAATTCCCTGAGTTTCCCCTTATATTTCCCTAACCAGACAGCAGTTGTCCCTGCGATTTTGTTAGAGCCAAGTAGTGCAATAGAGATAGTGAAAAGTCAAAATGTTTCATGTAGCACTTTAAAGGCTGCTGATTGTCGTAAAGTAATCATAATTTAAAATTATCGCAAGTGAGCATATTTAGCAAGGTTTCTTTCAGTTTGGTTTTTTCTTCATACGGAATGACACTTCTTGACATCTTTAATTGATGAATTCCCTGACTTTTCCTTGACTTTTGCTCAATTCCCAAATTTCCCTGACTAATTTCAAATTTCCCTGACTTCCCTGATCTTGAAAAATTAGTTTTTCCCTGACTTTTCCCTGACCTAGGAACAAGGTATCAATTTGAAAACATTGTAAGAATAAAACGAACAAACAAACCTCGTAATGGCTTACAGTCCACCGGATGAACATAGGCCAAGTTAGGTAACTCCATCACCTTCTTACACACAGCTTTAGCTAGAGTTGTCTTCCCACTACCTTTAGGTCCGGTGAGTAACATCATACCATTGAGAAGACCCGGAGTTGTTAGAAATAGTTCACGATATAAACGCCGGGAACCAAGACAGATCTCTACATTAGACAATGCTGTATCCAATATCTCCGACATACCTCTGAAAAACCATAGTGTAACAGTTATAGCTTGGCGAATTTGACACCATCCTGACCTTTTAATTAGTATAATTTAATCAGTTGATATCTTTTACCCCGATTGTATACCCGTATTTTCATAATAGGGGAGTATCACTAAGACACTTGAAAGCAAAAATCTTGTAACATATTCATGCATAAAGGTCCAGAATGAAGTCTCCAAGCTATGCAAATGATAAACCTGGGGTGGTATTCAATATTGATATTATTTGATTTAAAAATAAAGATATACTGACCCTATAGACTCCGGCCTGGAGTTGGACATCGGAGGATCTATACTAGATACACTGGTATATGCTAACATAGGTTGTATAACATGTGATGTATCTGCTGAACGTCCTCCGGGTGACACAGACAGACTGACGTTACGTAAGACACCCGGATGTAACATCGTGTACATACACTTGGCTGTATGTTCTACTTCTTTATAAGTTAGCTGTGCTTCCAGGTATGTGCCTGTAAAATACAAAATATATTTGTTAGTAATTTCATTCAGTGTTTCATTTTGTGTTAAGAGTCCCGAACCCCTGTCTCACAAAATGGCCTTGGGACTTAGTGGGAAAGGACTCAAAAAGTTATCAAAAACGATATAAAACATTGTTTCATAATTTAATATCGACAGTGGAAAAAAATCAACAACTTACAGTTTTTACTCTAAACATGTCATTATTGGAGGTATTCATTGCCAAGACTGTATGAACTAGAGCTGTCACCATTTGGCAGACTCATATACCCCCTGCTGGCAAAGGGCCAAACTTCTGGCAAATTCATTGCAGCGTGAATTTTTTCCTTCACGCACATCTACATGTTGAGGTTGTTCATGAGAGAAAGTAAATAAATATGTGCAACTAACATCTATAACAACAGATGTGGTTCTCAATATACTTCACCTGAAAAATTATGACCACTGAAAGCTCTATTACCTTGAAACACTGGAAACCTAAGGAAGATGCCTTGATATACAACCATTGGATAATCTTCTATAGCCACTTGATTCAACCATTCTCTGAATGCCATGTTTACTTTCCCACTATCAGATGATAAGGACTTGGGCTGAAATATACAACGATAAGTTATATGGTCTGGTAATTTATAATGGTTTGTAAATTTAATATAACTGGTAGATAAATTTAGATTTTGAAATAAACATTGTGCATATTAATGATTACCAAATTTTTTAAAAGAACAGGCCTGGTCATTACCATTCATTCTCAAGCCTGAAAATCCAAGTTTAAAAGCCTGAAATTCTACTTTTCAATATTGACAAAAAAGAAAATTTCAGGATTCAAAAACCTGAAATAAGGCACAAGCTTGAACAAAACGAGGCTTGAAAACTAAAACTTGACAGTTTTTCACTCGCCACAAGAAAAATATTTTAAGGGTATAGGGTGTACTTACTATGTTCCCAAGCGGATGTAAGGTGAAGGTAGACACAGTACTTGATCCGCCTTTAAACGTCTGTATCCATACTCGACTAGACACGTCTAACTTCAAGTATCGTCGTAACATATCAGGTATTATCACATGACCTTTTAACAATGGCTGTTCCTCCAGTACACGTTTGATAACCGTAGTATACTGATCGTTACATAACTGCCGTCTTCTGTCCACTACAATAACACGAACGATACAGCTAGTCTCACTTACAGAGTCAACATGTGAACATGGCGTTGATGCGTCGGGAGTTTCTGAATGAGGCGAAGATTTGTCCGAATCAATGCTTGTGTCAGATTTTCTAGGCGGCATCCGTCCACCATTCATTGACTTGCCAAGCTGTTGTTGTTGTTGTTGCTGCGGGGATTGTAACTTTCTAATTTTAGCATAAAACATATTAGGAATATCACATCTATTACATTTTATTTGCTTTTCTATATCTGATTTATCCATGTATACCGAACTAGGTTGCTGCGGAAAATAGTTCAATCTGAAATTAGATTTTGGTTGCGAGTGACTCCGACTTGATTTCGATGGCGATTCACGACTAGATTTCCTTGGAGAGGAACTTCCTCCCTTTCTAGGAGAGTCACTATTGCGTCTTTGCGAGGGAGAAAAATCTTGAGCATTTTTATCGCTCTCGGTCAATGAATAATTTAAAGATTGCACACGTAAGACCAGATTGAGTCCATTTTGTAACTGAGGCTCTGATTGGTCGATTAGATCGTCTTCGAAGTAATCGTCTTCATCTTCGTACTCTGTTCTGTTTACTCGGCTACTCTCACTGACACTCGACCGACGTAAGCCCAAATACGAGAAGAGATTTTTCCACTGACTGGCGATATTATCGTATGGTGATTTCTCTCGATTCTTTCTGTAGTCTCTGCTTTCTTGTAAAAAATCTGTGAAAATAAAATAGCTTGATAGATTGTCGAGAAATAATAAGACTAGCTCTGATTTGCATGTATAGCTTGTCGAATTTTACAAGATCCTGACATATTTTCTATATTCGTAACACCTTTTGTAAGTTTTCAAAATAGGGGAGTATCACAAAGACGCTCAAGATGTAATACATACACACATTTGAAATACCGATATTGCACGATTTGCTTGCGGAAATTGATATATTTAAAGAACCGTGTAATATATTCATGCATAAAGATCAAGATCAAGTCAAAATCTCCAAGCTATACAGTTAGTCTAATATCATTCAACTAATTATGCCCTTTACCAGTCCGTCAAAACCAGGTTTTAAGTTGCAACAAGAGTTTCACGCATTTTCAGTTTATACTGAAATAGAAATGTTGCTAAATAGAACACTGCTTTTGAACTTTAATGTACCTTTAATATATTATGAATAAAATACAGAACTAGAACCATCACTGTCGTGATCAGGGCCCTGTTGTTATCATTGTCAATAAGTATTGCAAGTTTCATTTGAATATCTTGAAAAGTTTTTGAACTATGGCCAATGTAAAAGTTTTGAAGTCAAAAAAGGGGCACAAGCCAAAATTTATTAAAGCTAGAGTTGTTGCCCTTTGCTACACATGTGCGTATTGTCACTGTCAATATGTATAGCAAGTTTCATTTGAATATCTCTAACGGTTTTGAAGTAATGTAGAAAAAAAAGATGAAAAATGAGGAAAATTGTAATTTTACAAAGGGCCATAATTCTTACAATATTGTAACTGGAGTAACATAACTTGGCATACAATAGTGTATTGTTGCTGTGACCTTATGTTTAAAGTTTGAAGTCGATACCTTTAACGGTTTGCAAGTTATTAAGAAAAAACATTTTGAACTATGGCCAATGTTAAAGTTTTGAAGTCAAAAAAGGGGCACAAGCCAAAATTTATTAAAGCTGGAGTTGTTGCCCTTTGCTACACAAGTGCGTATTGTCACTGTCAATATGTATAGCAAGTTTCATTTGAATATCTGTAACGGTTTTGAAGTAATGTAGAAAAAAAGATGAAAAATGAGGAAAATTGTAATTTTACAAAGGGCCATAATTCTTACAATATTGTAGCTGGAGTAACATAACTTGGCATACAATAGTGTATTATTGCTGTGACCTTATGTTTACAGTTTGAAGTCGATACCTTTAACGGTTTGCAAGTTATTAAGAAAAAACATGAAAAATGTGGACGGACAGACGGACGGACGGACGGACGGACAGACAGACGGACAGGGTGATTACTATAGGGCACCTGCAAAAAATTTTGCAGGGCCCTAATTATGATTTCATTAGAATTGAAGTGACTGTGTTTTGAAACTGGCTCTGCAGCTGAACTGGCCAATCTAAGAATCAACTGTTTTTTGTAAAACACACAGATAACAGTATCATTGAAAAAGAATTATTTTAAAATGAAAAAATGAAAAAAAATCCAAAATTTGTGTTTTTCTCGAAATTTAAGTTACATTTATAGAAAATACAAATAATACAATTTTTTATATTATTATTCTTTTTCAATGATACTGTTATCTGTCGTAAAACCTTGTTTTAAATGAATAAAACATGTTTGATAAGATCCGTACCTTTGACACTTGTATCGGAATCTACGGATCTAAACTTTGTATCAAAAGCTTCCTCGTCTGATGGATCCGGTGAATGTAGAAATGGTACACTTAGATCATTAGTAACACTCTTAGTGATCTTTTCATTGACCACAGGCTGACCGATGGCAGAACTTCTTACTTTAGGTGCTACATCAACTTCCGTGTCATTAACTAACAGCACACAATCTGATGCTGGAGTAGTAGCACCTGTGTAATAAAACATTTACTGTAAAATCTTTAATTTTGATGGGTTAAAATTTTGTGGTTCTGGTAAAAAAGACCATTTCGATGGGACGTTAATTCATGGATTTTGCAATTCAGGTAATAAATACAAGCGTCAAAATCATTGTTTGATGGGATTTTATTTTGTGGTTGAAGGCGAACCACAAAATCCTCAAAGGTTAATTGGCTCCCCCACAAAAATTAATTATTTTCTGATTGTGAAGGTATCTTTTGCCTTGTCCATAATAACTAGCCAAGTCAATCAACTTCAAAGTATGTAATAAGTTGACCGGTTACTCACTATACTCCTCAGTAGATGCTGGGCATAAATATCACTGATAAGATACATACAAGTTATTACTCAGTATTTGTAATAGTTAGTCACTAATTGGAACAATGGTTCTACATACATATGAATGTAATATAGATCAAATATTACTACAACCGTGACGGAGTGGTTAGGGCGTCCGACTGTGGATTAGGAGGTTGAAAGTTCGAATCCAAAGTGAAGCTTGGTTAGAACTGATGCTGCCCTTGGTGAGCCGCAAACTAGCTAAAGAATGGTAAACGCAGGCCCATCTCTGCCAGTCGCCCGGCAAAATGAGAAGGGATTCGAGAGGTATTGTGTGCAATAACACAAGGTGTATCATAAGTCAAATTGGCTGGCCCTTTTAATAGGGATGACCCTATATTAAACAAACACTTGAGAAATGAAACTTGCATCAACATTGAGTTACTTCCCTTACCTATTTTGATGAACACACAGACAGATTTCTCCACCCATACTGGATACACCTGGTCCTTCTGTATAACCCTTACAACATCTAACAGATGACTCTCTATATAACTCGAGTGACGATCCTAAAATATTGTACAATCATATCAAAAATGTGTAACAGAATATGAAATAGTAAATCAATTTTAAGGGTTAATTATAATCAAAGTCATGGTCTAATGGATTAACTTGAAAACCTTTACCAAGCAGCCTTTGACAAACAAGCTGATAGAGTTTTTGAAGCTGTTTAAAGCATTGGTAGCTACTGAGAAGTAGAGAAATAAGAGAAGAACTTACCAATATCTCCCAATCATCACAGGACAGTGGTTCAACAGAACATCTCTCACATAGTGCTACCGTACCTACTGCTCGTATTATCACCTACAAACATACATTTTACAGTTTATTCTTGAAATACATTAGACATTATGTCCATGAGTACACAAATATACATGCAATATGTACATGAAAACATAATTACATAAATATTACAAGGTCAACAATCATATATTGATTATGTAACAAACATAAACTATAGTCAGCGGTCAAAAAATATATAATCATAAATAATTCTGGTTAACTTATTCATAAATTATAAACGATACCAGTCAAGAATTTGCATACAGCAGGAGAGGTACCAACAAATACTTTATCCGCAGTACATATAATACTGATTTCTAATTTCAAAGCTTTAAAAACGTAGCTAGCTAATTGTATATTAATATATACACATATCACCAGCGTTCATGGTCACACCCAAACAAAAACAAATTGGAGTAAATGATTAGTAAAATACCACTGCTATACTAGTAAATGACTGTTTAGTCATTTACTGTAGTCTTCCACTAGTATAGCATTAAATGCTTGACTTGTAAATGACTTTTTCGTGATAGTCATTTACTAGTCATTTATTAAGTTAGTATCTTACTAGTCTTTCACTGTACATGAACAATTTGGAAAAGTAATTTACTAGTCATTTGTTATACTTAGTATTTGAAAAAAGTATCTTACTAGTCTTTCACTGTACTTTAACAATGGGAAAAGTAATTTACTAGTCATTTGTTATACTTAGTATTTGAAAAAAGTATCTTACTAGTCTTTTACTGTACTTTAACAATGGGAAAAGTAATTTACTAGTCATTTGTTATACTTCGTATTTGAAAAAACCCAAACCAAAATACTAGCATGCTGGATGCGTGCGGCAAGCGCGTGACAAGCGTGCGCATGCTGGTCGCACGCTCAAAAAGATTGCGGTCCAAAAATTTAAGCGCGCGGAAGTGCGCAGGAAAATTAAGCGCGCAGGGAAAGATTACACCGCACGCTTAATTTTGTTGTAGACAGTGACAAGCGCGCGATATCGCAAGCATAATATTATTCTGCAAGCTTACTGTTATAAGTGGTTGTGGCAAGCGTGCGATGTGAGAACTAATGTACTGATTTTGTTTCCTTTGGTTTTGGCTAAAATGTCTAATTAAGTCCAAATTGATAGATAATATTAACAAAATATGAGAACATTTTTTTTATTGATTTGACATCATGATGCATAAACATCATATCAAAAAACGTTGTATTCAGATGAAAAAGGTGCACTAAAAACTTGTATTTATAAAATTTTAACACAAAAATTGTGGTTATCAATCAACCATTCTCAATCAATCAATCAATCAATTATTGAGTTAATGTGACACAACAAATTCCATCATAAGAAGTTTGTGATACCTTTTGAAAACTCACTGATTGATCAGAAATGTAATTTAATAATCTACTATGTTTTTATCTGTCAGTTTTACCTACACATAGAACTGACAGTGTTGTTTATTTATTTATTCATAATATTGCAATATTTGTATCAGTGGTCAATTATCTAACATACAGGCTATAAATTGGTTTTGGCTATGACTTGCTAACCACACAGATCTTTTCAATTAACTCCTTATGCACTTTCCTATGCACATACACAGAGAGACAGGCTAATAAGCCCCTTTATCTTATATACCTGATTATATGACTGATAACAGATGGTCATTGATTGGTCAGTTTGAACAAGTTTCTACGTCACCGGATAGTTTGAACAGGCCAGAACTCCCATTTCTTTGTGTTGTTTATTTACATGTTGGGAAAGTTGGCGCATTTTTTGCAAGTCTTTTTGCTGTTTTGTAAAATGTTTAGATGTGATGATTCATGAAGGTGGGTTGAGTTTCATGACTTCAATTTGTTGATTACAAACAACAACTATAAGGAGTATGGATTATTTGTGTTGGATATTTCATTACCAATAGAAATGAAGCCTTCAACAGGAAGAACTGGAAAGTGTAAGTAAATATATTACATCCATCCTTGTACATTGTATAACAAAACTTTTTAAAGCTGAAAGATATAATCATAATGATATTAAAACTTGAAGTATACTGTGAGTAATTTCTGAAAGGCAAAAAATAAATTTAAAACACTGAAAACTTTTTGCTCAGTTTCACTAGTACAATTTATAGATCTGTAATTATGATTGTTCTATTTACAGAGTATTGGCCAAAATGACTTGATTTCTGGAAGTCTCGAGAAGACATTAAATGATTTCGATCAGTGTATGGTTTCAATGTCAGACTGCATATACAGTAACAGGTAAGCAAATTTAAAAGAATTTAATTTATATATCAGTGCTTTTAATAGTTAATTTGTATTGCTAAGCTGTCATGTTTTGTTTTGGTGCTATGACGTTTTGTATAATGTTGTATCACATTTTTGTTGTAAGGTCATTTTCAACTCTTGAGTATGGCCCTGAACTTTGAGAGATAATGGCAATTTACTTAGTAGAGTGAAAGCAAAAGGGGCTTGATGACATTAAACTAGCATGACAAATGTTAGTTTGATTTAATTTTCATGATTGCGGTATGTATCGGAATTAAAGACAGTTCAAGAACTGTACTAACGTTAATTTTTTACTTTACATGAAATTAACAATTTTGATTTTAATGATGTTGATTTTTATTTTCAGATGATGTGTCGGCATATTTGGATATGAAATCTGCGATCAATGAATAATCAGTTATTTTTGGAGAAAATTAAAAACATTAGAAAGTGCTTATCCATTTTGAAATGTTTGTGTTTTTGTGTTATTACATGCATTAAATTTATTTTCATTAAAAAATTTGGACATTTAATTTAAGTATGCAAGCTTGCCCAGCTAGTTTAGTGTATACTTACGATGAAATAACAATAATCACATATTTCAGGGTATGCCATTCATGCTCTATAGTCGAACAAAACAGCATTCAAGCGAGCTTGGAATACAAAGATGTGGCTGCCAGACAGACTGTGCAGAGATTGAGTATGAGGGATGTTCAAAAATAATGAAGACTTGCTGTCAAATAATACAAGTTGTAGAATATGAAAATAATATTTGAATAAGAATTCTAAACTATCTAGCAAACTATTGGTATAATTAATTTAGTTTATAACTTATGAAACATTTTTATGGATATTAGAGGTACATATATGTTTTATTGCCTTGACTTTCTGGCACAAGCTTTGAATTGTGATGTGAGTAATCAATTAATATGTACATGTATGAACCATGTTATTGTTATTTTGTTTTCATGAGAAAATAATGAATAAATTGTGAAATTGTTTATTTGTTTTAGTTTTGTCATTTACTAGTCATTTACCTGTTATTGATAGTCATTTACTAGTCATTTACTTCTTGTGATACTTTTGTGGATATACAGGGTACAAAAGTCATTTACTAGTCATTTACATCATGTAATACTTTTGTGCACAGTATGAAGCATAAAGTCATTTACTAGTCATTTACTTAATAGTATTTCAGAAGTAATTTACTAGTATTTCAGAAGTAATTTACTAGTATTTCAGAAGTCTTTTACTAGTATTGTAGAAGTCATTTACTCTCCAATTTCCTTTCCCTAATTAATGAAAAAGTCATTTACTAGTCATTTACTTAGTCATTTACTAACCTCATTTGCATATGAAATTTTGGACTACTGAAGTACTAGTAAATGATTGTATAGTACTAGTCATTTACCCTAGTCATTTACCTCCACATTTTTTTGGTTTGGGGGGCCTTATTCACCAATGTTATAAGTCTAAAACTCGAAAATTGACAGCACTTATTATCACTGCCATTTCTTTACAATTAGATTAACCATGTAAAATTTTATCTGAATATTTGTTGTTACCCACTGAACATGTATCCCTATTTATATCAAAATTGGTACAAAAAATGTCCTGTGTGACCTAGGCTCAAGATATGAGAATGTGTGATACCTGACTCCCATCCTTGAGTCCTACTTTGGCTGCAAACAATCCGTTGATCTGTAAGACACCATCTGTACCCTCTGTATTCCTGACAATATCTCCAGACCAGCTAACATACAATTTATCATCCACTAGAAACGTCTTCACATCCTACAACCATACGGTAATTGAGGTTAATATACAAACTAATAAATACTGAAGAAGGCCTTTGTGAAAGCCAAAATGGAGGTCATATACATCCACTACTACTGACAAAGTTCTATAAGTTTGCCTTCTTCTCCAGGAACATATACCACTGGAATAGCCTCCCGTACACAGTAGTCAGTCTCCCCACCATAGGATCGTTCCATGCGGCTGTCAGTCGCATTGATCGTGTTTCACCATAAACAGTCTCTGTTGTTACAAAGTTATTAACCTATCGTACTACTTTTACCCCAGTATCATAATTCATACAGTTCTATACTAAGTTATTTGTACTGTTCTTTTAGTCTTTTATTCACTCTTAGCAGTTTGACACACAATATGTCTACGTCCCTGCAAGGGGTTTGACATAATCAGGAGATAAATAGATCCATACCCCCCATACCAGGTTATGGGTGGTGGAAACTGGTCAGTGGCCATGTTTTTTAAAAGATTACAGCTTCTTCAAGGGAAACATGGGTTTTTTTCTCTGAACTAATACCCTGTGGGCAATATGTAGTTGTCAGGGCCGAAGATATACTGGAGATTTACCATCAAATATTTCCCGCAATCCGCAATGTGGGGGAAACCCGGAATGGCGTGTTTGACAACTCCATCCCCGGGTCTAGGATCCTGCAGGGGCCGTGGTCCAATGTCTACAGTACTGCATGACTGGTAGATAATCAGCTTGACTGCATCCTAATAGAATGAAGTTATCTATGACAAAGAAACTAAAAAACATAAAACCTAACATACCCCCAAAAAACAAAAATAATAAAATGTTCCAATTATTTTGGTTCACTTTCGGTTTCACGGTTTTTACCTGAGATTGTGTGCCGCGGACGGAAGTGTTCACGACATTCTGTGACAGGGCAACAAAGCAGGTTTTCTCTTGGCTAAAACGAACGGTCACAACGGCAAAACTCATGGCTGTAAAGTCAACACAAACACATGAAAAGTAACAAAATAACGTTCATTTTCATTTCCACCACCTTCGTCAAAAAATTGTGACGGCGCGGCGTAATAATTGCACGCTCGTGATAACTACTTGTAAGTATTAGGCCACGGCATTTTAATGTTATGCTCGCCAGCCCGCTTGGCTCAGTAGGTAGAGCGCGAGACTAGTAGTCACTACTGATCTCGGAGTTGTGGGTTCGATTCCCGGGCTGGCCATCTAAAATTACTAAAAGTCTTTCGGATTAGACTTTAGACCGAGGTTCCATGTATGGTGCTTTACACAGGCATGTAAAAGAACCAGGAATGCTTCTGGAATTGGGGTATCTTCTGTATCATGCACTATCCCCCCAAAAAAACTAAAAGTACTAAAACTATTCTGGGGGGCGTCACCCATATGGATTATCCGGTGGCGAGGATAAATAAGACCATTTAATAAAAAAAATGTTATGCTTACAGACATTTTGAAAATGTTGTAGACGCGAGACAGGAACATATTTGAAAAACAATCCAAAATAGAGAAAACATATGTAGAGCTCTAAGCAAATCTCCAGGAAGCGACACGCTGTCTAGTTGACTAAACTATAGTTAAGAGTTTGCAAAATTTTAAAGATTGATTTTATCGGAGAAAAATCGGAAACGTATTGATAATACGTCCCGGCAAAGAAATTTGGGTCTTTGGTCGCTTGTAAATTTTAAATACAAAACAAATGCTCCAGAGTGGGCCCAACAAATTACATGGAAGAAAGAAATTTATCCGAGACGTTGACGTCCAAAAGTTTGTTGAATAACACGTGCTTACGTGTATTCACATACCTTTAATTAAATCATAAAAAAAATATATCTATCACAAACGCACGCACAACTTATATCATAGTTTGCTACATGTAACATAGAAAAATATGAACCTTTGGGCCACATGACGTTAGTTGATTCGCTGAAATAATAATGTTATTTAACTATATATACAATACAATGCAACATTGGCCGAGTTGTTTACTCAAAATTCAGGGCCAATATGAACGTGACCTGGGAAAACACGACCATTATGAGAAAACAAAGTTCGGGTACGCATATTTTTCACGTTATATAATACTAAATTAAAAAATAATTGCTATTTCGCAAGTTATCTTTTTATTTCACTTCGTTACTTATTTATTATATTTTTAGTGTTTAGTGTAACGCGTTGCTTTTATACGAAGTATATATTTAACAAATAAAAGTGTCACTAATTAAGTGTTTTTATATATTTTACGACCGGTGGACACACGGATCTTCTAGACAGGCAGGAATCTGACAACCTCATCAAATCCAAGTCCAAGGATTAGACTTCGGTGCGGTTACAAGACCCGAGAATTAAGTACTGCGCGATTACGTGTCCCGCGGCCTCGGCGATAACTAGCATGATTGTCTCCAGGGTGGGCTTTTGACATTATATATAATGTCTAATTTCCCCAGGGTCGACCCCTGGGCGGACAAAATATTAAATGGTGCATAAGTTGCACATGCTGTCAATGTGCAAGTTATGGTACGGAGACTGTTCTTGCACGTACTTCTCATGTGCGTTGCCCTTAAGTCTTACGGGGACGAACACGTAGCCTGAACGCAGATCGAACACATCGAAAGTTCCTCGTACATGAAAAATGCTACGTCGTGTCTGCCTGCTCCAAAGAAAAACGTGCGGAGGCGGTACTGACCACGTACGACATGGCTGTTCTTGTCCGTACATCCAGTTTTGATCATCGCTTTACTTTGCAAATGTATCAAATTTAGTTTGCACATTTTCCAATGTTAAAACACTGATAAACACAGTCACATTTGGTCTGAAGCAGAATCGTTTGTGAGTATAGAATGCCGTTTGTTGGTAATACCGTATATTTCGTATTTTGCTTCGAAAAGGGTAGAAATCGTCTTTTGTCGATCATTGCAATTAAGGTATGTTGTTCCGGTTATGGAAGCATATACTTATGCCAAAAACAAAGATATTATTTCTATCGAGCAGGCCCGGTTCCAGAAATTTCTAAGTGGGGGGGGGGGGGCACGAGGTATATACGGGATTCCGGGGGGGGGTATTTGCTTAATATTTATGTGAAAATGCACAGGAAGGTGAACATTTGTGATGCGGGGGAATCCATAGCTACCATTTTTATGTTATCAGCGTCAACATGTATATTGTGTATGTTCGTGCATATTAGTAAGTGTTCAGATCGAGTATTTGTACATACCAGTTTTCATCCTTTTGGGCATTGGAATATTATAACATAAGTAGGGGGTCCGGGGGCATACTCCCCCGGGAAAATTTTCAAAGCAATAGACGAATCTAGTGCATTTTAAGCCTATCTGGGAGCCCTGAAATATTATATTTTTTCTTAATTCTGAGAGTTAACCTTAATGGTTTAGTAATGATTATTAACAGTCAAAAGGTAATATAATGAACTAGGGCAAACTTTCTCTTGTAATTGATTTCTGTGATGCAACAGATACGTATTAACATATACATGTAAATTAAAAATATTCTGCGAGCGAAGCGAGCACGAAAATGCCAATCTTACATATACTTTTTCATCTAGAACATAAGAAAAAGTACCCATATTATTTAGAGATATGTAAGACTAGTTTAGGCCGAACATTATACATTTGATCTGAATTATTGAGGAGGCAAAACTATGTATGAATCCTTGTTCTGACATCGGGGACCTGGCCCCTGCAGGTCCCATGACTCCTACACATATGAGTTGTAACCTTCAGAAGCATTTTTCGTATATTTTAAGTGCTCATTCGCTTAGTCAAAATAGTCAATAAGTTCATTGCTCTTTCTGGTGAAATATTTTACAAGATATATATTTACAGTTTATAAGTATAAGTTTTGTAAACATACTGTCAGCTAGTTAACCCACATAATACGATAGAACAATGATACTTATGCTGTTCTATGTAAATGTACATATTTCTTTCAGACAGAATTATATCAGTTCAGTTTTTAGAAACGTTGTTTTTATCATAACAGGGCATAGAATAAAAACACATTTCAAACAATAGTAATTGATGTACACTTTTAAAGTCTGTGGCAGTCGCTTTCAACACATTATTCTTTGGGTTTTTGGGCCCCCGTGAAATCAGTGTAACGGCCACCAGTGGTTATGCTATTATCAGGGTGGCCACAGACTCTGGAAAACAGGGAAAATGCCCAAAATAAATTCCCTGCAGGGAAAAATCAGGGAATTTCAAAATTGGGCAAAAATCTTACAAAATTTGAGAAATCAAATAGTTTTGTAATAGTTAATTTGCGGTTTGTTACGGTGAAAAGTATGAAATATGGATTTTCGTGCTCGCTACGCTCGCAAAATAAGTGTTATCTATATAAACATCTTATTAGGTAGCTGCAAAAATAAATTGTAAGATAAAGTTTGCACCATATCCTATATTGCCATTACGTTATATGTTAAATGATAAAACAGCCTTTACTAAATCATGGTCGCAATCACTGCAAAATCATGGAAAATAACCTTTTGGTCAGGGAAAAATCAGGGAATATTCAGGGAATTGCATTCTTCATTTTCTGTGGCCACCCTGTATTATCGTCACAAGTAACCACAAATGTGAAATAAATGTTTGGCAATAATGACCAATCTGGTGTGAATATGGCGTATTAATTACTTCATTTTATGTAGGCTAGTCGTAATATTTATCTTAAGTTATTTTCTTTCATTTAATTCAGGAACAAAATAAAGTGTGTCTGTTCAATATCCGTTCTATTATTTATTCAAAGTTTTTTTTTTAAATATCAGCCAACTGGGGGGGGGGGCACGGGCCCTCGTGCCCACTGCCTGGATCCGTGCCTGTCGAGTACTAGTAAGTCTGAACCCTTGAGTGATCCGGTATATTGCTGGCAACAGTTACTAGGCTCTTAATATTTCATTAATTATTCTTATGATATAGACTTTATACAGTAAAGTCACGGGAACCCGATATTTTCATATAACTTGATGGCCACAAAACACTATACAAGACCCCTTTACCGAAAAAGGGTGCTTGTCAGTAAAGGGGTGATGAATAGCGTCTTGGTGCAATTTATATGAATATATCAGGTTCCTGATGTAATAATATATGTGAGCACTTAGTGTATATAACTACATTTAGTCTAGATCTATATAACTGACCAAAAGTTGGGTCGAAATGACTCTTAACCTCGGAAAGTCCAAATACATGTAACTTGGAAATCTAGCTCTCCGCGCATTTCATAATGTCCGTTCAGCGCGAGTCACTGTCCAACTTTCGTTTTAACGTCCGCGAATGAAAAACGGTGTTTCGAATTCTATATTTGGTGCGACTGGTATTTCCTTATCTATTTTTAGACAATCGTATAGATCTACTAAAGTCGAGTAAAACCGTTCTAACAGTAGCAGTTGATTAGCGAATCAAGCGGTTGATGTAGAAATTTTTATTTGAGGTTTCAGATATTCTATAGATTCAAACCAAAATCTCATTTTTAATTGGTTGAAATACATATGTTGTAAATTAAAACACCACTTTTATAGAATCGATGGGAATGGCTAGTGAAACAAATACGACCGCGACACATCTGAGTAAAGTCATGAAAAGTGAAAATAATCAGTCACTTAGTAGCGAAATTAGTGACTATACTAAAGTTTATATTGAGGGTGCTGGACAGGAACTAAGACTGGGAAACGTTCCGGAATCTTGTAATCAATGTTATATAAAACGACAAGCGAGTGAAAATGGAGACATAGAAAGAAAACACTTCTTGCAGCAAGACTTAAACATGGCAAGCAATTCTCATAAGGCAGATTCTGGAGAGGGAGCGTGTGTTATACAAATGCAATCAGGGAGCTCGAACACTGAGTTAAATACTTCAAAAAATGATGTGAAACATTCTGTAAATGCTGAAGTACGTGATCAAGCCAGTAAACGACCAGGGTTGATGAACGTGTCTGTGATAGAGAGACAACAGAGTTTAGTTTATCCATCTTTGACGAGACAATTATCCACGACGTCTGTGGCAAGCTACAAGAAGACATGGCAATGTTGTTCCCTAGCGAAGGTCAGCTGTTTGTTGTCACTCGGAGCTGTTGTGTTCTCAGCTATGGTGCTATTCTACATGGTTTTCAATAATGATGTAAGTAACAATTTAATATAGCTAATACTCTTTCTTGAAAATACAACAACGTTTCTACATGTACATGTGTATTTAAAAGGCGCATTTATAATGGACACTGTATTTCAATAAATTAATTTGTTTTTAATTATAAACGCTTCCGTATGTATGGGTTTGTAATAATTTGCCTTTTTCTCATTTCATAGAGACTTTCATCCGCACTACATTTACTGCGATAGGCATGTTACCCAAAGCATATTTAATCAAGTATGCATTACATTAAAAAAATAAGCATATGAATTGATATAATGATAATAAATTAAATAATACTAATTATTTAAAATAAAACAAATACTATAATATTACTTTAGGTGTTTCATTGTTTTGTATACGTATTTGTCTATTTATTGAGAATTCTTACACCATTTAATAATTGCATCGTGCAATTTGTATTCACTATTCTTTTGTTAACCTGGTAGCGACGTTTAATTTATCACGGTTATTTGGCATGTTCTTTGTCAGTATCTCTATACTTTGTGACTGATATACTGTGCTAAAAGTCCCCTGAATCGTTTTTTTTCTTCAAAATTTCGTATTGAGACGTATTCAGAGCAGGGTTCCTTGCATACATACATATTGTGACTGTTATTTGTATACTTCCAATCGCATTAGTTTTACAATTATTGTTTCCCTTTTTTTGCTGAATATCTACACTGTGGATTGGGGATGGGTTAGGCGTAGGAGCACACGGGTACTACTTCTTATGAAAATAAATGGTAACGAGTAGGTCTATCAGATTTTATCAAAACAAAAAATAAACATGTCAAAGGAAAATGCTGAATATGAGTCAGTGTGTTTGAAATGATACAAGTCTGTTTGAAAATTATGACGTAACATGATTGTATAGGTCAGTTTGTTTCATACAATACGAGTGTCAATGTTTTAACAATGTCAATCATTACGTATGTTATACTTTTTCATAAAATCATTACAATTTCCGGAAAATAAGTAGACCTATATTGATGAGTAGTAGCATATATTGAATGCTAGTACAATGTATATACTTGAGTAAATGACTGTCTTTATAAGTGAGGTTAACTACTAATAGCGATGTATAGATCGAAAGTATTGTAGTAAATTGATAATTTCCTACTTATTGAAAACGCTCTGTCGGTCTAATTAACGATTAGGGGAAAACATTGAAGGTATTTAGTAGGGACGGATTCAGAACATTTTATTTGTTGGTGTAATTTTATAATGTCCTTTTAGTATTGCATTGAGTTATAGCTGCTTGTTCATGGAGGCTGGTGTAATCTTAATTCATACTGTTTTGTAGCTCTCAATCATGAAAGAAACGTATACCCATTGGTGTTATCGATAGATAAATCAATACAACATAATGATTTTTAAATAACTGCATTCGCCTATACGTGGGAAGAGAGACACAATGCCCCCACCCCTACACAGACAAAACAGCAGCAATCGCAACACTATCTGTGACATAATAAACTCAATGCATGATGCACGTTAAATATACATGTCAACATGCCCACTCATCATATAATTGTATGGCTTTAGACAGAATTGAACAATACATGTATTATAATTATTGATGACTGGTCACGCGTCATGCATTGTATATTGTGACTGAACAGTTGTAAAAGTAATGCTATAATGGTAAACTATTTAGCACAAACTATTAATATACTAGTACTCTGGCTATTTTGACTTGAGCCTGACCTTTATGCAAGAATATATTACAGGGTTCTTGCTTTGAATATATCCATTTCCGCAAGCGAATCGTGCAATATCGGTATTGTATTACATCTCGAGCGTCTATGTGATACATGTACTCCCCGATTATAAAAAACATAGACTCGGTGTTGTAAACGTAGACAATATATCGACTGTTAAATTATGCTAATCAACAGGCCAGGCTCGTGCCAAATAAGTCAAGCTATACTTACAAGTAGGTATTTAGTAAACTATAGATAAGAATGGAAATGTAAACACGATTTTACATTATTTATTGCACAGTAAATGGTTCAAGTTTCCGTTCCGACAAAAATACCTCACCGTCGAATGATTAATACTTGAATAGATCTATGGTCATATTTGTGTGTTTTAACTTTGACCATCGCTTCCAATCAAAATACGAAGTTCTAGATCTGTTTGGTACTTTAAAAACTTCCTGAGTTCAAAGTATTTGATATTGTAAAAAACTACATAAATTCTTTGGAACAGTAACGATCAAAACATACTATGATTAATAGTTCCAAACAAAAACGGCATCAATTACGTCAAAGAAATAACTAATTTTCATTATTTAGGCGAGTAGAGTAAGTCAACGAAAGCATTCAAAATCATCAATTTTCATAGGCCAGTATTAAAGATGATTCACAACTTAATATATTGCAGTGGCATTATACGAGGGGTGATCAACAATTAACAGGACTGTTGCTATAAAATCAATATGATTTGATGATATCTCTGATAAATTATACAAGTACACAACAAAAATAAAATTAGAATTTTCACTGACACAATTTAACAACAATGCCGACTGAAATACTTGCTCAATGCCCGAGAGACCATCAGGTATTTCGTACTCTGTATTTTGGGGGTTGCATAGTGCATTATTTTCGTACTTTCTACAAGTATGTTAAGTATTGTTGTTTCTTTTATAGTTTCAGTTATGGCCTGTGGAAGCAACTCCCGAGGTGGTGAATACGGACACACCTATAACAGCGGCATTACAAGGTAACCTTGGTAATCAGACACGGGTAGCAGGGAGGTTCGTCATGGTATCACCATACTTTGACAGTAAGTAATGTTATTACTATGATAATTATTATATTTACAAATGAAATTACTATATTAAACTTTTGTTTGATATAAACACCGCCATACTGCCGCAAAAATGTATGAGGAATTCGGACAAGGAATTAAGGCAGCACTCAACCTAACCAGCTGAGCAAAGACATCAGAAACACCACAACACAACTACACTGAGCAATGTGCACGCTTAAGTCAAAGCAAGAATTAAAAGTAATGCATGTCATATTTAGAACAATACAACATTGTTATACGTAAAAAAAGAAAAAGAAAAAAATCTTCCTTTTTAAAAAATTTAAATTTTCGGAATTACCCATTCACGTGACGTTTATAATGTTGCTTAAGATTGGTCGGTGGGGAGAACCGCACTGGATATATGTTACACTATACTAATATACTGAATATTTTATTTCAGCAAATGGAATGGTCTGGGAATCAATGGACCCTACCAACAACATGATTACTGTATATGGTGAGTGTCTAGTGGTGCCGGAAGAAGGGACATACGCTGTGTTCTCACTTATCACGTTCCGTGTGTTCCAAGAAGACTCAGTCTCAACGCTTGGCCACTACATCAGGTTGCATAACGCCTTTGAGAACGAGAAAACGTTCCAGCGACAGATTGCATCCGTACCGACCGACCGGGGAAACCCGGAATATATCCCTAGCTCATTTGTATCGTTTGTAGGAATGCAAGCTGGTGGCAAAATTTGCATAGATGTTTCCCTAACCAAATTTGTTTATCGGTCAACTCTAGATAACTCTATTAATATATTCAAGTTGTGATGAGACTTAATTTCGCCCCCAGTTTTCTATTCATACGGTTTTAACTCCTACACAAAACTGACCTCCCTTCAGTTTATACTAATTTATTAACGGTGGATTTTGAAATAAGTTTTCAAGTTTTCCAACTTATATTGATAATTCTCGACACCTCATCGCCACGACACGCTGGTGAAGGGAGATAAGCGCTGTGAGGGAGTTAGTTGTATGACTAGATTTAGTGAAACTATAGTATTTTTCTAATTTACCTTCAACCAGTCCATTGATTATTCGAAACATCTCGGCATTTTTCGTACCTTTTTTCAAAGAAAAACACCGAACCGAGATGATCGAATGCTACAGTCTCTGTCCATATTGAGTTACCACCCTTGTTTCTTAACTACGTACTGTCAACTGTGTGCGTAACAAGAGCCATTACTCAGATTGAGACTTGAAACAACCGCGGAAATATTGTATTTTTAGTACCAAACATGTCAGAAACCGAAATCTCAGGCTTGAAGTGCAATTATTTATATTTATGGAGTATATGGGTTATATTATTTATTCTGTAGTGATCAAATTGTTGTTATACATTTTATGTGCAATGTGATACTAATAGTAGTTTACTTGTTGGCGTACAAGGCATTGTATGTCGTACAATAATTAGTATTTGTTTTAACTTATAAAAAGTGCAATTTGTGCAGTTTTGAAATGGGATATTATATTTATTATATACATACATATGTAGCACTGTGTTTACAGCATTTATTTGTTTGCCTATCAACAATCTGTTGCTGGAGAGAGAGAGTGGGTGTGGCGAGGCAAGGGGGTGTATGTGAGGGCGAGAGGACGAAATTGTGAGAGTGTGAGCTCGTGATAGGGTGAGTGTGTGAGCTCGAGATAGGGTGAGTGTGTGAGCTCGAGATAGGGTGAGTGTGTGAGCTCGAGATAGGGTGAGTGTGTGAGCTCGAGATAGGGTGAGTGTGTGAGCTCGAGATAGGGTGAGTGTGTGAGCTCGAGATAGGGTGAGTGTGTGAGCTCGAGATAGGGTGAGTGTGTGAGATAGGAGAGTGGTAGGGGTAGGACGGGGAGAGGACTGTGAGAGGGCGATAGTGAGGGAATAAGAAATAGACAGGACGAGGTAACTTGTATGAGAGAATGAGAGAGGGTGGTATGTGTAGAAAGAAGGAAATATGGATATGTTCTGTTGCGATTTTTACACACACCTACATATCTACAAGTATTTTTATTGGACCATGTCAACTTTTACAAAATGTTTACAATTATCGTGTTCAGGTGATTTATTATGTGTTCTTTTATTAAGTTTACATGTTACTTTTGTACTCTTTTTTCTATCTTTACAATAAACCAGGTGCATTTTCATTTTGACTTCGTGTTGTTGTTTCATTTCTCAAATTATAATACACGATAGACAATAGTTTTATGATGGTCTATGGGTAGAACGCGTTGCCTCACTACATGGTCTGGAAAACAATTGATTCGATCCTTGACATGGGGTTTGGACAAATGTTGGACAAAGGTTGATAACAAACTTCAAAATCCATGAACAAATGTCTGGCAGAATGTATGTTCTAGTAACACACGCAACAACCGACACTTTAACTTCTCGTATATACAGTCCTAGCCCTTCCAGGTGTCAAACTAAAGTTTACGTAGTAATAACATCATCGGACAATGGACAGGTGATTTCACTTTTAAATTGCTTGACATTATAAAATAGAAATATAGTATACTACAATTTGGTATAGCTTGCCCTCATTGACATGAGCTTGACCTATTGATTAGCATAATTTAACAGTCGATTTATTGTCTACGTTTATAACACCGATTGTATGTTTTCACAATCGGGGAGTATCACGAAGACGCTCGACTAGTAATATAAACACAAATCTGAAATACCGATATTACACGATTTGCGTGCGGAAATTGATATATTCAACGCAAGAACCTTGTAATATATTCTTGCATAAAGGTCAGGCTCATGTCAAATTAGCCAAGCTATATCATACGCTAGAAGAGTACAAGCAGGATTTGATTCTCTTCATACTTTTCACATCTATGGTTATTAGGCAACTTAAGAACATCAATGAAAAATTTTGATTCATGGAATAAGCCTGATCATCATTGCCATGGTTACATATTTATAGTATTTTGTTTGTCAATCATACGTTTGTTGTAAGTTCTATGTGGGTTTGTGTGAGTGTTTCACTATACTTGAATACCTAGTTGTTTGAAATTGAATTATTTCAGAGGGAGCTTTCAGTGACACTTAAAGAAAGACTCTGGATGAGTTGAGTTACTAATACGGTCGACCTTAGTTTATTAATAGCATAATCAATTAATCATAATTTATTAAATACTTCTTTGTACCACGGGGATATTATATACACAACCCATATAAACAATAGCAACATGAATCATGTACATTGTTCTACATATATCTACATGTATACAACATCAGCAAACCCGCAAACAATACAATACAAACCACAACAAATACTGACGTAAACAATGACGAAATAATATTGAAATACAATAAGTAAACATAAGCTGTTGTTTTATTCGAAGGAAGCATAATTAAAGATCTTGTCTATGCAGAATTTTACTACTTTTGACTGAACGTAACATGTACTAGTATCCAAATTAACAGAACAGAACAGAACAGAACATATCCTTTATTTTTTAGCACAGATTACATAGTAATGACAAGTGCAATTAAATATATACATAAATGATATACATGGATAATGGCGGTGTGACATGTAATAAGGATTTTTAACAGGAGAGAACATATTTCAAGAAAACAACAACATTTTATGTTAAAAGTAAAGTAGATTCTAATAATTGTTTATAAACGGGTGGGGAAAGCAGTTGTTACAAATTTTATCTTATGACATGTATACATAGTGTATACACACAAATTAGATTATTAAATTTAGCAGAAGTCTTTAACGAACGGTGCAAATGACATTATTAACATGGATGAAACACTTACATAGTAACAGTAAAAATGGATGGAAAAAATACAATTAAACAACCGTGGAGTAAATATTACAACAAATTAGTGAACATGGATGAAAAACAAAACAAATTTACAATCTATACACAAGACAGAGTTAAACATGAATGACATATGTACAGTGAGTGTTTACTCAATCAAAACGAATAATGGAAAATGTACAGATAGATTCATCAATGGGTGTTTACTCATTTGGAACAAAACACGATTTTGGACTACACGTGGTTTAATAAAACAAAACATAGTGCTGGTGGAGACCTAATAGTTTATATAATTAATTGAAATGTGGCTGTACGCACGAATACATTTGGATGATAATACAAAAACAGTAAGTAACATTTTTCACATTTAAAGTTGTACAATACGACGACTTGTTAGAGAACATTTAATAAGGAACAAAACAGATACAGCTGGTCATAGAGTAAAAGCAAGTTTTATTGATGTAATTGGATATTAACATTTCTTGAAAAGAAATTCATGACAAAATTAACGTAAGAACTGAGATTTTTTAATGTCAATGGATCTTTTACGGTTAGAAGCTGCTTAAATTTGAGCAAGCTTGGTCTGTAATTGAATCGGTTTGGTAAAAGTTGTCTACGTTTTTCATTGAAATACGGACAAATTAATAGGTAGTGGAATTCGTCTCCCCGTCGCTCGACTAAATTGCAAAGGATGCACTTTCTTTGATCTACAGGTATGAAAGAGTTAGCCCAGCGACCGCATTCAATTGGGAGTCTGTGATTCGCCGTGCGAAAGTGAAGTAGACGTAATCTGATATGTGATGGTAAAATGACGAGATATTTCTCAAATTCTAGGTTTTCCTTGAACGAACTATAAATTTCACCTTTACTGGAATTCCGAAGGCTAGCGTGCCAAGTTTGGTTAAATTGGTCTATCAGGGTTTGTTTAACGAGTTTGTGTATGTAGTTAACTTGGACGGTTCTTTGATTTAGCCAAACATGGGTATTCCCGGTTGAGTCTAAAATACTTTTAATAGATGATAGCCATTTAAAAGTGTGTGGTGATCTTAGCATGTATTGGTAACAGATAAAAGAGATTTTAGAATCTTTAGATAAAATAAGCTTATTCCAGAAGTTAATCATTCGTGTTTTAATTAAAATTTCGATTGGATATCGGCCTAACTCGCCATATAGCATATATTTAGGGGTACTTTTTCTGGTCTTAGTTATTTTTCGTAAAAAGTTAACATGACATTGTTCAATAATGTCGAGAGATTCATAACCCCATATATCACTGCCGTATGTTAAGATAGGTACGATGGTATGATCAAACAATTTAAGTTGCAAATCAAGCGGTAGATCAAGGTTGTTTATCCGGTTATACAGCAAGTGCATTGCCTTATTTGCTTGTTGGACTACGTGTTGTCTACATTTGAGAAAAGATCCGGAACTTGAAAATATGACACCTAGGTACTTATATTCGGTTATGGTTTCTATTTCTTGATCATTTATATTGAACCTAAATAAAGAAGGCTTGTTCGTTCCGAAAACTATAGTCTTTGTTTTTGAGAAATTTATTTTTAACTTCCAGCGCTCACAATATTCAAAGAAATTATTGAGACATGCTTGAAAAGAGGCTTTGTTTTCACCAATTATAACTGTATCATCTGCGTAAAGTAGAACTAATATCTTAAAGAAATGAACAGCTTCGTCCGTAGATAGGTCTATTGCGATACCATTATCGTCTCTGGTTAAAGCAGATTCTAGATCATTTAGGTACATGGAAAATAGGATTGGGGATAAATTCTCCCCTTGTCTTACTCCTGAGAAGCTAGGAAAATATGCAGATGTTTGACCATTCATGTTAATACATGATTTTATGTCAGAATACATATTTTTTATGACTGTTAGTATTTTGCCATTTATGTCAAGATTTGATATCTTGTGCCATAAACCCGCACGCCACACTGAGTCAAATGCTACTGAGAAGTCTATGAATGTGCATATTAATTTTCTTCGTTCGACTTTCATTTTTTCAATGAGAAAATTCAATGCAAATATGTGGTCACTGGTAGAGTAATTGGGCCTAAAACCAGCCTGATTTTCATTGAGTAAATTATTTTCGTTTAAAAATTCATGGATGCGGGTATTTAGGACCCCGGTAAAAACTTTACCAAGACAGCTTAAGATTGTAATTGGCCTATAGTTCGCTGGGTCTAAAGGGGATCCTTTGTTTTTATACAAAGGCTTAATTGTACCTATTAGCCATGCTTCTGGTAAAATACCCGTGTCTAAAATTGTATTAAACAATTTTTTATAGATATGAACCATTTCATTTTTTGTACATTTCAGATATTCGTTTTTAATGTTATCTATTTGAGAGGAGGCTTTACCGTTTTTAGTTTGTGAAATAACTTTAAGTATTTCGCTTTCCGTAATTTCCCTGTTTAAGGCACTTGTATCGTTCACGTTGATCGTGGTTTCAGAAATATTACTAGTATTAGAGTGATCTGATTGAGAAGAATTCACGTTTTTAAAGTGTTCGTAAAAGTTTGTGATTGGCGGCGATTGCACGGACTTCGTGCGTGAAAGGCTATTTAGGTATTGCCAATAGTCTTTGGGCTTATGCGAGCTTAGGTCACGAAGTTTTCGCTCTTGAGCGTAACGATGTTTACTTATGAAGGTGTTCATAGTTTGTTTATATGACCTACTGGCCGTCTGTAACCTACATTTAGTAGCGTTATTTTTGTGGTTTTGGTAAGTTTTACGTGCTTTATGATACATATTTCTAGCTCGTTTGCATTGAGGCCCGAACCAAGGTTTATTATGGGAACCTTTATAACTTATGTATCTAGGTTTCGTAGTTTGGTTTAAGGTTGATGATACGGCCTTCGAAAAAACATCAGCGATTTGCGATGTTATTTCATTAATGTATGTTTTTGTTGCCATATTATCTGGTTGGTTTTCAGTCAGGGACGTTAGTTCATTTATGGTATTCATATCAAGGTTTTGCGGAAATAGACCTTTCGCGTTTTCAGTCCATTTTAGGTTTTTGCTCGCTAATGGTTGGTGTTCTTCACCATGTGTTAATGTTCGGTCACAATTAATATTAGGATTATTCGATGTAGATAGGCATAGGTCTAAGAGGCTGTGGCCATCAGAAAATATGGAATCTAGTTCTACAATATTCAAATATTTCACATATTTAAGAAGCTGGGCTGAGGTTAACGCATAATCAATCACCGACGAGTCTTTGAATGTTAGTTTACCACTATTCTCACCAAATCTACCGTTTAATATAAAAAGATTGCTACTTTTACATAAATCTAGCATCCTACGACCCACCCTATTCACCTTTTCGCACTGCGATGAACGGTCTTGGGGAATATTTAAACCTTCTAACATATGTATTGAATTCAAAAAGTCAACTGAGTCAACATCAATGTTAAAATATTCACATAGGAAGTCGTCAGATTGTACATAGTCCGGCAGCGATGCCGTGTGACCGTTAGTATCTCCTGTAATCAGAACATTGTCGTATTGACTGTGCTTCGTAATTACATCAGTTTCAAATAAGGAAAACTCGTCATCATTGAAAAAACGTGATTGTTGTGGGGGTACATACATACTACCGATAACAACAGAGTTTACAGATCTATCAACACTAATAACACAGTTATTTACCTTAAGCCAGAACACGTATTCACAATTTGATTCTAGTATATCACAGTTGTTTATAATTGATTTATGTACAAAAAACCCAATACCCCCTGATTTACGTTTAAAAGTTTCAGCCCTAGGTTTCGAATAAAATGAATAATTAGGAATATTTATTATGTCATGTTTATCAAGTTTTGTTTCTGTAACACAAAGTATAGAATAATTTTGTACCATTTGAATAAAGTCCGGGTACTTAATTCTAGTTTTGAGCCCACATACATTTATACAGCCTATTTTTAAATCAGTTACATGTTTCACATTGTTTACAGTATCTTGTTCATTTACAATTCGAGAACTAGCTCTAGTAGGTACATCTAGCACATTGTTTGTACGGGTAGTTGACACATCATTGGAGAGTTCAAAATGTTCACATATTTTGAAATTTGATGAACTTGGAATGTTTATACATTTATTACATAAATATACTACTGTCCCCGGGTCTTCCTAGGTGAGTGTAGAGCTTTTCCCACGACCTTTACCTTTTGATTGAGGATCAGTTGGTGGGCACTGTAGAGGTGTATGTACCTCCAGTAAATACCCTGGTGCAGTACCAGTACGTTGACCTTGGTAAGTAGGATTTTTCTTTGGGGCGCTTCGAGTTGATTTGTTGCTATCTACACTGGTGTGGCTGGCTACAGACTCTACGTCACTTACGTCACCGGCGTTGAAATCCATATCAGTAGGTTCAGTGATGAACTCGGTGGATACAGACTTGGAAACTAAATGTTTGAATTTTTGTCTAATACGGGCCTCAACATTCGAGTTCCTGGAACCACTTAATATAACATACCAATCTGGGAAGTGGTTTTTCACGATATCACCATTGATTTCCAATGCAGCAGGGAATCGGATTTTCACATGTTTTGCACCATACAATTTACGGGCTTCTTTGAATTCTGACCAAAGGTCCTGTCTGGCCTCCCGAATCTCACGCGGGTAATCACGAGAGATTCCATAGACTGTGTCCTTCAGCAGCCTCGCACTATCTAGGATGACGTCCGTATCCGACGGGTTGGCAAACGTTACCTTGATTGGACGAGGGCGGGGTTTCTGGGGACCAACCTGGCGTCTGCGTTTTCCTAGCCTATACGCTTGGGTTACTTTGGTGATGGACGGGTCTATCGACAGAACATCCCTGATTATGTTTAAGACTGATTGTAGACACTTGTCCGAGCCATCATCATCAGATTCAGGTACGCCATTGAAAAGCAAGTTTCCGTATAACTGACGGGCCTCCATATCGATGCTTTTATACTCAAGTAATTTCATTCGTGAGTCATTTACATCACCTTTAGCTACTGAGTAGTACATGTTTTGGGTTATATTGTTAATTTTTTGGTTTAACGAACCAAATTGTACCATCATATCGAACATACTGTTCATTTTATCATCTATATTCATTTGTACAAATTTTTCTTTCGCCGGAGCGACATTTTCAGGTGGGTGGGGTATACCTGGCGACGTGGCACTTGAACTTCGTCGATATCGCTTTCTGTTTTGCTTCATTTGCCATTCGTCATCACCTAATGCGGCGTATTTGCCAGCATACGAAACCATTGTAAGACTTGAACGTGCAGCACAAAATTTGAAGAGATATACCAATTTTTTGTAGATTTCTCGGAGCGTTTTCAAAACATGTCCGCCATTAACCGGAAGCAAAAAAAAAAAAAAAAAAAAAAAAAAAAAAAAAAAAAAAAAAAAAAAAAAAACAGTTTATCGCACAAAGCACAACTTAATCAGCCAATAAAATGCACCAGTCAGTTGCATCTACGGCCCTCTCACCCCCGGTGATGGGCGGGGAATTTTACCTTATGGTTGCCAAACCCCCCGCCGTTCCCACGCCCTGCCGGTGAATTCTGATAATTAAATACATCCGACCTGTGGGGCGTTAAAAGGGTAAAACCCTGTAGTATACTAATTCCTGGCAGTGTAATTTTGTAATTATGAATACAAATATTACATTCAACCATTTTGGCGGGAATAAAAAAACCCGGCACTCGGATGTAAGCACACGGCTCTTTCCCCCATCCCCGGCATGGCATGTGTGGACCGTGGATGCAACTGTCAGGTGCATAAGTAAGTTTTGTACGTTTACAAAAAAGCGTCATTCCCTTAAAAAACAATATGTAAACTAAGTTTTCTTCAAAAAATAACTTCTAGCACGCCATTTTTGCCACGAAACCCGTTGCAGCAGCAATGTTTGTATTAACCACGTGTTTATTTCCGGTTTCCGGTCTCAAAATGTTGCTGACTTACTTCCTTTTTCATTTTCGCCCTAGACATTGTCATGGAAGTCATTAACTACCAGAAACTTTATAAGATCGTGATCATTCGGACAAAGGAACTATGGATGCATTCAGCAGGAACAGAACCACACAAAGAGGTCCATCACCACAGGGTAATACCCTAGTCACATTTTGCCCTACGAGCTCCGTACGAGTTGATTTTTCCCGTACGGAGCCCGTACGGATTTCGAGACTCGTACGAGCATCGTACGAATTTTCACAACTCGTAGAGGACTCGGTGATCTTGTGAAAACTACATTCAGTACAACTCGTACGTGATTCGTACGAGCTGTGACCAGATGCTAGGAACGTACAAATACCGTTAGGATTAAAATATTTCAGACTAGTACGAGTTGGTAAATCCGTACGGACATCGTAAGAGCATTGTGACCGTAGAATTTCTAGAAAAACGAAAGGTACATCATACACGAAAAGGAGCAAACATAAATCACGAGGTCGGTGACAATTAAGACAAAGAACAATGCAAGGTCAATCCCCTCCATACTAGACAGGAAATCACAGAGGGAAAGTTATCTATAGTGTATGATATTATCTTGTTTAGGAACCAGAAACCGAATTACGGAAATGACTATGTACGTACAGAGTTTCATAACTGGCTATTTCTAGTACTATATTAGATATGGTGTAGATATTATCAATGTGGAACGTTTATAGACCATTCAATAATACACATATCCTGTATACATGTTCATATGAATCAGAACATGGAACGTCGTGCATAAATATATTTCACATCCGAGAATCGTTTGTATCTTTATGGTTTCAGTTCGATCATATAGATTATTTCACGTTCATTGGTTCACGATCGAAGGCCATTTCCTTGTCCCTTTAAACGAATACTAGCATATAATTATAAATTCAGCGACATTGACGTCCCGACCATATGTAGGATGTCCGACATGTCCGACAGAGGCCGATCTCCGGGAGAGTCTCACACAATGAATGACGTACGGCACCAGGTCCAAACTCTCGAAGCATGTCAAGAAGAAATCACAGCTAAAATTAATAGTATAAGAGAAACACTGTTGACATAATTTGGGTTTTATTACTGATTCCCTAGTCACATTTGCCCTACGAGCTCCGTACGAGTTGATTTTTTCTGAACTCGCACGACGTCCATACGGAATGAGACTCGTACGAACATCGTACGGATTTTCACAACTCGTAAAGGACTCGGTGATCTGGTGAAAACTATAAATTCTGTACAACTCATGCGAGTTCCGTACGAGCTGTGCCCATATGCTAAGAACGTATAAATACCATTAGAATTAAAATATTTCAGACTCGTACGAGTTGGTTAATCCGTACGGACATCGTACGAGCATTGTGACCGTAGCATAAGTCGCATTGTTCCTTTGCATTGTCGTGTATATCGTGTTAATTGGGAGGAGGTTTGGGGTGATATGGCACAGAAAATGTCGTAAGTTTTACACGACTGCACGCATGATGCTACCATATTGTTCTGCAATATTGTTTCTTTATCTTCTGTGTCATGGGTGTAGGAGCGTCTTCAACATTGGGGGGGGGGGAACAACTTAGGGTAAAAAAACTTTTGCTCGCTTCTCTCGCAAAGTAACTGCATTATGTCAAAATATGAAATTACCCATTGTTTTCACACAAAAAATCGTACATAAATGGTCTTCTTAAACGTTCACAATCCTCCTATATCTTTATTATAACTGTGAGTTTATGGTTCTGTGGTCATTTGGTTTAGTAATTGCGAAGTAACTGGAAGTTAATCAGTTCAAGTATTCCACCGGGAAAATTTTCTAAACAATGGTTCAATCGGGTGCATTCTAGGCGTTCCGAGATACCTTATTTGGTATTAAAAAGGACCTAAATACAGGGAATATAAGTTCTGACATTAAAGTGCTTGCACAAAATTTAAATTGCTCGATTTTGAAATTGAACGTTTGTTTCAAAGGCTTTATAAGTGTATATATATAATTGACAACCTCTCGTCGTATAGGAGGGTTGGGTGCTTTTAGAGTTCAATTAATGCCACGGGTGTATTTTTTGCAAACAATAGGTGTTGATATATTTTGATATATAAATTAAATGTAGTTATTTTGCGAGCGAAGCGAACAAAACAATTTTTTATACGTTTTCACCAAGAACTGAAGACAAATTGCCTATAACGAGATATATTAGGTCGTAAATTATACTTTTCGTCTGAATTATTGGGGGGAGGGGGCAAAAGTTATGTTGCCGCCCTGCCCCCTGCCCCACCCCCCTTTCCTACGTCCATGGTGTGGGCATTGCTCAGTGTTGAGCGCTACCTTCCCTGTCTGATTTCCTCATACCCTTTTTACGGTATTTAGCCAATCAAAACAGTTCTTACCAGTCTTTTATATGATGCTAACATCTTCTAAACGGCACTTTATGGAATGAATAGATATTTGTTCAGGGGCTGGTATAGTCGTTTGATAAAATCCCTAATTTGTTCCGACCTTATACACACTTAAAAAATATATTTTAGAACATTTAAGTTTATGAATGTATTGATTTATAAGGAAATTAATGCTCTTATCTATCGTCTAATAATACACAATAATTTAAAAAAAAGTTTCCAACGCTTTAATAAATGTAAAAAGATTTAAACGATGGCAAAAAATGGAGCGTGTTCTAGCTTTAATTTAGTTTATTTTCAAATACAATAGATATGTACACTACATCAGTGTACAATTATTCAAATATTCAATATCACCTGATTTGTCTACAATAATAATACTTATTATATTATATTTTTATAATCATTATAAATATTTATAATAGGTGATCCCTCAGGTCAAACATTTGAACATAGTCCCGTTTGAATGTTGTAAGTTGATAATAGACGTAGTTCCTACAGTAATCAAGTCACCAACGCGATAAAAATTTAGTCATTCTTAATTAAGACCTATATATTTTTGTATACTATATTTACATACAGTAATATGCAACGAGTCATCAACAGAATAACTATTTATCGGCAAGACATTATCTGTGTCGACTTATTCATTCATAAAAACCGAAACACTTAAGTTAACACCCTCGTAAAAAAGTTCGTTCAAAGTTAAATGATAACGGTAATAAACATTAGCACGTCCGCGAGGTAAACTATATTTATCTATGTGTATCTGGGTGTCTGAGCTAACTTAAGCGCCCGATATTCTTTCCAGACAGGGATAGTTCCCTCACTTGTATTACTTATTGAATCGACAGTATAGACTGTGCCTTATTGTTTGAATATCAAAGTGAAACTAAAACCGAAACTAATAAAGTAGTATTAAATGAGGTATGCCATTCAGGATACACTCATCTCAATCGTATAAATTCGACAATATCCGTGTGTATAGCCGAAGTGAAATCGATAATCATCGTCTATTTCCGAATTTGTCCGGAAAGCCGAGACGATCAGCCGAAGTGATATCAATGAATAAATTTATTTCCGTGATATGATTATTTCATATATTCATAAATGATAAGACGTCAACAGTCCAAACACTGACCTGTTTTTTTATGAAACTCCAAGTATTAATTTTAATTTAGGTACTTTTTTCACATTATTCCTATCTTTACATACATGTGCAATCTAAACATTGTTAATTGTGAAACTTCAATCTTTAAGACTTTATTATTTAGGTACTTTTTAGGAAATTGTGTCACACATGTTAAACTATTATACATGCAATGATATTTTATACACATAAATGTAAATGTACATAAATATCGTGAATATAGTACAAAGGTGACAGTTTCTGGACGGTAAAGGTATTCGTCATTTCCTTAATTGTTTCGGGAATTTCGCGTTAAATGGTATCAACACACAAACCCTTTCTACTTATAATGCACATACAGAAAATTATGTCAATAAAAATTATACTTTCGAAAGTATCGATTAAAACAGTTTCTAGTGTCTGAGAGGATTAAAACAAGTTTAGATCAAAACACTTACGGAATAAAAAAAAAAGCTTTTATCCAAACTGCATTTTTGCGGAGGGGACTTGGGCTTTTGGTAATTTTGTTGGAGTGTGTGCGGGCATTGTAGTTGCGTTGTGTTGTTACTGTTTTCAGTGCTGCCTTCCCTGTCCGACTTCCTCACATCTTTTCTGCACCCTGAATATTTAGAATCAATCGACCATTCGATGACCCTTAGAGGTGACGACCGGTACTTAATTCAAAGTGCCCACCGTAAATATAGGAAAATAAAAACAACATACGACATTGAGCCAGATTTACCTTAACTTTCTTACAATCTATGTTTAAGTGAACACGTATTATCATCACAGGTAACTAAATCGTTGAAAACGAAAAAAAAACGAATACAACTTTTTTTGGAAAATTTATATTTTTCTATAACGGTTTATTTGTTCTATACGAACCAGAATTTTAATCAATCAAAAACAAAAGTTGACTATCAATATCTGCATAAACTAATTATACAAACAAGAAATACATTGTTTTTCTTGCAAATATTGCTACGAAGTTGCTTCAGTTATACAAACTAAGATAAACGTTCGTGCATGGGCCTCATTATATATTTTCAACAGTCACTTGTGTGTGACTAAATGTACAGTTATACTGGACCAAATTGCTGACCTTTGCTGTTCCGGTCGCTTCCAATACCCATACGTATTTACCCTGTTTTAGACTCAAAATTTCCATTATGCGTCTATGCAAAGTACACTTTTCTGTGGACCGAAAATTCGGTTTTATTTTATGAGAGTTGTTAAGGGTGTTTTACGAAGACAGACCCATTTTTGTTCTAATCGGCATTGTCCTTTTTATGATATTTAAGGTTTATGGGGGTCCAGCTTAGTCGCTAACACACTATATGCATAAAGCAGTTTTTTTATTAAAAACAAAGTGCACCTCTTGAACCGGCTCGTGGATTTCTGTACAAATTGACCTTGATAGAAAAATATAAATTTTCAAAAAAAAAACATTTTTTCTTTTTTTTTTCATTTTCAACGATACAGTTACCTGTGATTATAATCAGTTGAACAGAAAGTGAATGTATGTGCCTTGTACCGGTGAGAGTGCCGAACAATACTTTAGTAAAAAATGTATATGGAAATCGGACAGACAAGACAGCACTCAACATAAGATAGCAACATAAAGCAACAACAACACAACATAATGCCCACACATAACCCAACCAAATAATTAAAAAGCCCAAGTACCCGCTGCAAAAGAGCCGGATGACCTAGTTTCACAAAAAAATGAGTAACAATAAAAAAATACCGAATTAAACGCAGCCAAGATATGCCGATAGAGAAGTCATATAGAAGGTTTCCCCTTAAAGGAATATTTTTCTACGGCTTCCAGTGAGTAACTCTACCCAAGTCATACAGATTTATGAAAACTGATAAGGTGAATCGAATGAAGTACATTGGCTGTCGATTAAAACGGGAAAAATAGAGATAAAAAGCGTTTAACCCTAGCAATCAAACAAACAAAACAGACTTCCCCCGTCATAGCATTGTGTGTACTCATTGTGCGTTATCTAGATAGTATGAGTTCCTTGTGAAACATAGAAACTATAGTCTACTGACAACAACAGAAATCCGTCCAGGCAAACATGAACAATTAAGAAACAGAAACACTTGCTACACTCTATGATCTTAATATACCGACAATGGATAGTAAATGACATATACACATATCAATTAAAACCTACGAGCACCAGTCCCTGGACATTTCTAACCGACTCCGCCTTAAGAACTCAACTCTTGTCCAATCAATGGTTATTGTCAAATAGCGCATACTTAAGATTTTCTGAAATTGATGAAATAATTATTTGCACAGAAACATAATTAATTACGCCCCCAAAACCCATCGTGAAGTCTGTTTGGCTAATACAAAGTTCGATATGACGAATCAAAACGAACAATCAAAAGTCCTTGAAAGTTATTACCAGACTCAGCCTCAAGTCCGTTCATCCGCAGTATAAAAGTATACTCGTATTGTTATACTTTCTTACACCAATGAGCGTACATGGATATAGATCGATAGAAACACGCAATAAGTGTAAATTGTTGGTCAATCACAAGTGACGTACTTAACTTGAAACAACAAATAATTAAAACAATTGAAATTAATTTTGACACGTGGCTACTTGGGTCAACTAGTCATTTAAATGTAATGAAGTCTGGATTTAATGGACGTGTACCATTCATATCTTCATTTCCGATGTTGTCCCAGAGTAGGTCCTGCAAATTGACCGGAAGCAAAATAAAAAGAAGAAGATACCATGCAATTACAAGTTGCTCAAAATGAAAATGTGGTATTCCGACTTTCCAACCAAGCACCAACCCTAATTCTAAACCCATTCTGGCACGCATCTTATGCAGGTATTTTGGCATGGTGCAGCGAGGCCTTGGGGGAACTTGGTCGGGTTTTGGCTGCGTTTCATTCGGTCTCATGCAATAACCGCTATTCTATCATTTCTTTGTGAAATGGGTCATCCTGCATTTTTTTCGGCGGGGACTTGGACTTTTTTTTGGTTTCTTTGCATTGCTCAGTGTAGTTGTGCTGTGGTGTTTAAGATTTATGTGCTCGGTTTTTTAGGTTGAGTGTTACCTCCCTGTCTGATTTCCTCATACCTTTTAAAATACTTTTCAAAATACCTTTTATCTTCATTCATTAGTCCTAGAGTCGACCTATTTATGTATGTTTTATTATTATAAATAAGTACTGAAAGGGTAAATCATGAAGTCGTGAAGTCGTGGTATTATATAGAGCGATATAAACCAAATAGTTGCACAAATATGTTTATACAGTTTATACAGTTTTATTGGTATAAAAACTGTAACATGCACCGCCTCCAGGTCAACAAACCCCGTCAATGGAAAAGCATGCTCAGCCATCAAGGGTGATTTATCGGACCTTATATACACCACATTTTCTTTAATGACAATCCACAGAGTTTCTTATTTGCTTATTAGACATCCAACTCTAAGCATAAGAATCAATAAACCCGAAACCGCTACAAAACAAAAATTGAAACACTAAATCAATTTTAAAACCATGCATCCCGGTACAAAAAGATCGACGTTTAAAGTTTAAGTATTCTATTCTTATTGTTACGGAGACAGGAAATGAATTTGTTTATGTTATGATTATCGTCTCTACGCTATCATGGTTTTAACTTAATGCAACGAGATGCCCTGCTACAGGAAGTTAATTGGGGTTTATAAATACGTCAAGTATTTGTTTCCATACGCGCATGCGTTTAAACTATATATACTGAATATGGGACACTACAGTGACACTCATTCCGATAATTTCTGATTACTAATATATTTTCTGATTTTCTAAATTTAGAAGAAAAAAGAAAAATACCAAAAAAATGAAACCACCGTTGTCTGTGACTGTGCTTATTGACTTATCGGTCGTCACATTGAAGGTGGACATTTGTGAGTGGTCAATTAAGGAAAGTGAACATTGGACCACATTGGCAGTATACTATTCCTAGTACGTAAATACCAGGGGGTGTTTAAGACAATACGGTGAATTAAGTCATAATTCAGCCAGTGGGCTGGGTTTATGGTTCAATTTAATAAAAGCGCGCGCATCCCTGTTAGTCAGGTAATTGCTCTTTGTACTGCGTGAGGTATTTGGTGCTTAATATAAAAACAATTGAATCCAAACTTTATGTTGTTATAATCACAAATAATTTACAACCAGATTAATGTTTATGTTTTATATGTGATCAATTTGTGAAATCAATAATAATATAATATAATAAAATAAAAACAACAATTACATAATCAGGAAGACAGATTCATATAAGTATAGTTTTAGCTGAAAAGTAAAAAAACCAATTGATTTGATATTATAATATTTTAAATAAATTGGTTTTGCTGCAATACTTGGTATAAAATTAATACTCAACGAGTGGAAAAGCCGTGTATCGTTTAACCAAGTTAAAGCATCAAAATCTTCGGAACAAATGTCAGAAACGGGACTAAGGACGAGTTACGGCCCTTGTATCGTACATCATGATGGGTTGTCTTTCCCTGACAAAAGTTTACGGAAAAGATGGACATGTGTTTGGATGAGCATTGGATGTTTATGTTTGTTCACTCTACTAATCAGCGCCTTTCTTGTTCTTCTCACATTGCAGGTAAGTCAACCATACAAATACATATATCACATACTTTTACTTGTATCCAGGTTAGTAAAGCGAGTGCACATATTCTTATACTACAGTTGTGTAGTATAATGTCAGATGTTTTAAATAGAAATATCCGTATTATGGCATTATTAGTGACATATGATATAAAGAATCTAACATTCGTTGTCAATTAATATATTTTATATTAAACTCGTTCAGGAAATATTATTAAGCTCGTCAGGGGCTCCATAAATAACATTTCTAGAACTCATTTAATGTAAGTTGACAACTCGTGATAGATCCTCTATAAATAGTTATTGTTATGTTTTAGTGATGTTATCCGTAGCAACGTAATATTGGTACATTGTGATTCGGTCAAATTGATACTGGGGTTTTTCGCGAAACCTTGTTGGATGTTGTTGCGCTGGCCAAGATGTTTAATTCATTTGCAATTCGTATTGCAAGGTAATGGTGTCATACGCTCGTACAGTGTGCAGGTTAAAATCAAGCTACCGATGCCAAGACCAAAGATGTATAACTTACTACAAATGTACTCGCTTCATGAGATCCAATAACAACGTTCCTATTGTCTGGCCCGGTGATTATAAAAGTTTTCTCATACTCAAACTCCATGCTTATACTTGAAAACAGCTTTTTTAAAACTTTGCATCAAAACCAACACCAACTTGTGGCAACTGCTCTTAAAAATAAAAGAAATCCCAATATTAATGTTTCCTTTTAATAATAATTTAAAAGAAGTTACAGTGGTTTTTTAAATAAAAACATGCTCCTATTGGAGTACGGTACGGAGTATGAGTTTGAGCATGGAGTACGTTCTTCAATGACATGAAAGCCAAATAAAGCAGATCTATATCAGTTGAAAACACACACACACTTTTTGCTATGACTGAAATACTAGACAAGTCTTTTTTGTTGATTGGGCTTAACTAACAATGAAAATACCATAAGCGGTAGTAAAATAACCGAGCGAACATTTTACCATGGATAACACATAGGTTTGTTTAACTGCTCTATTTAGAAAAAACGTATTGTATAACCATACACGCGTGTAAAAGTTTCCTTACGTGCAGGAAAACCTGCAGTTTTGCATAGTTTGTACCAATAGTGGACATTGTATAACTGAGGAAATGATGTTGTCCTTTTCGATAAAAAATCTCGGGGAAAAATATATCTTGGAAATTTGAAAAATGGATTTTAGATGTGTTGGTTCTGAGATATAATATCCTAGTACATGTTAATGTAGCATGTTGTCTCGCATCCGCGCGTCTTAACAGTTTCAACTGGCACATCACAGTTAAAAAATGTCTGCACCAATCCTGTTGATAGTTAACAATGAAATCCGTACCACCGTAAAAATTTGTCTGTTTTTGGGGCTCAATGTGGTAAAGTTTAAATTGAGTAAATTCGGGGTAATACCTACCAAACTACATATTCTGTTATAGATTGTGGTGATAACCAAGATATGTAATGAAAATCTCGATAAAAAAATGTAACATTTATATGTTTCGTACAAAACATTTTGTTTTCGTTTTCGTCTTTATCAATGATACAGTTACTTGTGATGAAAATGGAATGCAAAAACAATTAACATCAGTTGAAATTGGAATAATTACTACATGTAGCGTTCGTCGTCAAAGGCGACAACTTATAATGTCCAAATGACGAATCTGATGATTTTTACTCCAGGTTACAACACTGAAGATGTCATTACTCACCGCAATGGACACTAGACAGAATATATCAAGCCATAGTCCCGATGTACCGCGATATGGTGAGTGACAAAATTTGTTCGTGTTTCGATTCCTTTTCTCGTTGAGTTTGGTGTTTAGGCATTGTGCGGTATGTCTGTGTTTTGTGTCTTTTCATTTTTTGTGCTCGGCTGTTCCTGTTGAGTATTGACATCCCTCCCTGATGTTTCATCATATCGATGGCTTAGAATTAGAAGGTCGTAACTACCAAATCGATATTTTGAGAAAACACGGAAAATCTGTCTGACATTTACTCTTTACTTATGGTAAAACAAACTTTTACAACTTCAATTTGGTCAACATGCCAAGTTCAGATTTTTATGAAAATGGGCTCTTAAGAAGCGCCTTGTGATGCTCATTCTAACTATGTATGAATCTTAAAAGATCGTAAGCGGCACTTACGACCTTCTCATTCTAAGTCATATATTTGGAGCATTTCAACCTTCCAAATCAAACTGAAACTCACAGATTTAGTAAATCAACAAGTAGGGAAACGAACCAAAGCTCTAGATGGACAACAACTTGACCGCTTTTTTTTTTACGGATGGACACTCGCTAACGAGCTTCATATTTCACATTGCATGGCATAGGGGCCGTACAATATGGGTTCAAATGCTCCACATTACTAGCGAGAACTGTTTATGGGGGTGGACAATTGTTACTCAATCCCCTTAAAGGTTAATAATGGCAAAACGCCCGCACAACCTTGGAAAACATGGATATATATCGGCTGTATGATTTCGCAATATGCAACATTGTGTATGAGTAGTGCAAAATTGTGTCAATGAATTTAGCATGTGGCCGAAATTGGGTGTTGCCCCACCCACTCAACCTGAATTGGAAACCCTTAATAGATAGTTGAATACCGGCTGTTAGATTTCGCAATACTAGTATTCATCGTAACGCATTGTAGGACCTATTGATAGTGCATAATTGTGTCAAGTGATTACTTGTCCTATATTCAATTACACTTCTTGTTTCCCACGTCCTTACTTAATCTTCACATTGTCATACTCGGGAAATAGTTGAATTAATCATTATTCAGTATATCGGTCGTTATTGACTGTGGGTATTCCATCGTGAGTATTATAGTGTGCCCGGGATAACAAGAAAGGCGGGGAAATTGGAATACATGTATTTGTAAACATCACATTATCATGGGCGCACTACACTACTGTTGTTTGTGGGAGTATTTAATATCACATACGTGTTTATTTATTTTTTGTTTCTAGAATTTCTCCAAGCTGACAATGCCGACAATGCTGGAACTTTTAAAATCGACCAAAATAATCTAGACGGTGAGTTTTATCCTTGATTATAACCACATTTTGTGTTATCGTTAGTTCGAATTCAAACAATCGTAATAAGTTGTTTAACAAACCTGGTATTGTATCTGCTGCTAATTGGCCAGTGACCTCTGGCTTTGAGGTAACAAACAAAGTGTCATTGTTTAATACACATTAAGTAAACCATGTGCAAATGGGTTATATCCGGAGCAAGACCAGTCAGTTGCATCCACACCCCCTCTCCCTCGGGTGGGCGGGGATTTTTACTTTAGTGTTGTCAAAATCCCCATCATTCCTACGCCCTGTGGGGGACGGCTGAAGTTAAAATATCCGATATTTCTCCGGCTCATGACAACTACTACATATGCATTGTCCCCGGGGTTTTGGTACGGAGACAAAATTACCCACGTGTCCCGGCAGTGCGGGGAAGCTAAAAGGTAAAATTATTCCTCCGGCTATTCACTTCCCATCCCCGAGGTGGGGCATGGTGCAAATGACTGTTGCATAAATTAAATGGGTTTTTTTTCAGAAAACGGAACTGTACGATATACGGCAGATGCAGACAATGGAATAAAGCCACTAAACGACTCCGAGTGTCTCCAAATACCGGTTGGTGGGAAATATCTGATTATTTCACGGTTTACGTTCAAAGTACCATCAATATCAGACGTGACAATGTTAACGCATTATTTCCTAATAAGGAAAGAAAACGGACAACAAAAGGATTTCAGTTTTCGCAGAAAATATGTTAGCTTGATGGAAAACAAAGTACGGTCAGGTCAGGAAATGAGGAAGGCTAGTATATTTATAGAATTTTACGACATTGACGCGAAGGAACAGATTTGTGCCAACACCTCCAAACCCCACCTTCTGTACCGATCGGCGCTGGACAACGATATCAATATAATAAAAGTATGAGCTGTACAGTTTCATTGATTGAGATGCTTTATGTGTATATGAATGTTAACTATTTATTATATGAATGTTTAAGGATGGATGTGTCACTCAGGCATACCTGCCAAGTACTCCTATTAAAGTGGAGTTACTCCTATTTTCGTTGATAACCTTTTGGTTTCCAAGACATCTTACCTTGTAATAAAGTGCATTTGGTTCATTTATGATCTTCTGTCGCATATTTATAACCAGTAGAAGAAACACATTCCTTGTTTATGCTTATAAATCCCCTTTTAAATCACATTTAAGTGCATCATGTGACATACATGTATTTAGCTTTATGACTCCTATTTTGGATTTTACTATCTTGGCAGGTATGCTCAGATTATTTTAAGTGTAAATGTGTTCTTGAAGACGGGTATACATACAATCATACACATGCTAGACGAACCGCGGAATTGTATTTGAAAAATAAATATGGCAATATTTCTAAATTCATTGTTTTTGTTTCACCTGCACCAAATTCTCCGTCAGTGGTCCCAAAATGAACGTAAGTGATCACAGAAAATGAGCACACATGTGCAACTACACTGCTAGGGTACGGGTAGAGAAACACAGCAGCACAATTCACTAGTTGAGTTGTCCAGACTGATTCTTATCAGAGCCTGTTAACACTGATTAGACGGATAAAACGCATTCAAGCTGAAGGATTTTCTCCAGGAACGGTCTATTCCCTGGTTTTCTCAAACAATTATTAACCTATTTCACTGACCGATTGCCGAATCATCCGTGTGTAAAGGGAATACAATCCAGAGTAACATTAAAGAAACCAAAGGTGGCCATAGAGTTTTTCATCATTTAAACCACGAAATCCACGAAATTTAACCCCCCACGAAAATTAATGATTTCACAGTAGTTCTTATTAATACAGACTTCCAACAAAATGTAATGGTAAAGTTCGATGCGGTCACCAGTGGTATATTCAGTGGTTTTGTTACATGTAAACACACTACAGGAGAATTAACTCCCAAAATATATGATGGCCAACATAATTAATATTAGTTTACCATATTAATTGAAAAGACGTTATCATTCTGAATAAAATCATTGTAAAAATCCTTGAATATGTCGTTATACATGTACAGGTGTTTTAATCAATGACACAGCCATCAGTTTAACAAGTTTTGTGTGACCATAATTGCTAATTTTCAGCAAGGTGTCATTGCTTATATGAAAACTATGTTGGTTTGAATCTGAATGAAAACGGTGAAAAGCCCGAAAAATAAACCACCCACGCGTTTGAAGGGTTACCTTAGCAGCCGTAGAGTTCATCATGTTGTAGCTATGATTCTGAATATTTACCGATTCATTATTAATACATGTTGCTACACCCAGTTAGTCTTCTAGGATTAACAAAAAATATATATTCTCATTATACATGCATATTGATTATTGCTCGTATACGGGATTTTAAATATAAATACCCTAAAGTGTGTGTTCTTTCGGTGTCGTTCCGATGTGACGTTGTCTATCTATGGAAAAAGTATAGTCTTTTCAGTTAAAGGTTTCATCATAACGACACCACTTATACTAATCGTAAGTGCTAAAAACGCAAATCGAATAAGGTAAAGGTAAATAATGACAAACTTTAGCAGCAGCGTTTATACTGTGCATATTAATTCAATTATCCAACAGATTGGCTAAATTTATAGAACTTTAAAGCAGAAGGTTGCAGGTTCTATTCACGTTATGTCTCTATTTCAACAACAGAAGAATTGTATTGGATAATTTAACAATTGCCATTAATTTAAACATTTGTTAGGGATAATATTATACAGAATACTGTTAAACTTCGTTATCTCGAGGAGTCATCGGGAGAGGTGTGATGCTCGAAATGATGATGCTCATCATAAAGGCGCAAGTCTATAAAACAGTTTAGAGCACAGTTACTTGGACTTCGAAATTTGGGAGCTCGTAAATATTGATGCTCGTCGTAACAAAGTTTTACTTTTTATGTCCGGTTGGTCATTTACAGATTTCAACTCTATCGAACACCTTTTGAACAACTTATTACATGTATTCTGGGTTAGAAGATGATCGCAATCAGCGTGAACGGGACATGGGGTAATAAATAATTGTCATTCATAACAATTAATGGAAGTCGAACCAGAACGGCTTTGTCAGAACTAAGATGTTTTCTATAAGGAAGGAAAGGAAGAAGATTCTTACCCTATAATGGTGTTAGCCAAATCAATACTTTGGACAAAATACTTACATGTATGCAGGCTTTAACAATTTTATGCACCACCTACGAGTGCTAGACTGTACGTAGCTCAGCGAAACTAATGCCACATGCGTAAAACTAAACGAAACAACTGACTCAGGTTCACTCTGACTCCTTAAACTGGTAACACGTACTGTGAACTTGCAAACCATCTCAGGCTCTGGGTAGGGTCTTGGGAGTTGAAGAGATATTAAATACGAGTTTGTTTATTTTAAATACTAAAAGAAAGCTAACAAGGAAAGCAGCACCCAGCATACAGTATATAGATAAAAGAACAGTAGATTATTTTTACCAGGTCCTGTCCTATGCATATATAATATACAGAATCATTGTTCTTACACCGTCCTGGAGAATGAATAAGCTTGGACAATGGTGATCAGCCAGTAGCGCTGTCCAAAAGCATCTTTTGGCAGAAGCCGATTTTGTCATTTTTTACTTGCTTTTTGGCCAAACATCATGGCATTGTTATAATTATATTAACGGTATTGGTGTACCCAATTCACCGGTGCCCCTTATCAGGATCTTCTATATATATATATATATATATATATATATATATATATATATATAGGATCTCTGCCCTTATTAATAGCACAGTGTACGTACGTAATCTTTTCCGGTGGTGCGCGAAGGGTCACTTCTTGTTTCTTCTCTACCCTAAAGTTATTTTCTCTGCAAACAACGCTGTTTTGGCATTAATTATTCTATTGCATTTGTTTTAAGAATATCTATTGAACATTTTGGTCAGGGTTGATAACTCAGTAGCATCCACACTATAGTTTTTCAGACTTCTTATATTGTTATCAATGAAGCTCAAATTGTCCGCCATTGTGTTTTCCCATGATGCCTAGCGAAAGTTTGTAAACATCCTGAGTACTATTCAGATCTTCTCTCAGTAAGCTAGCCATGTTTAGTCATTTCATTCATCCATTTACCATTGCATCTGTCCTTCTTATTCATAAGATTACCAGCTTACCATGTCAATCAATGGATATATCCCCGTTTATGCCATTGCTCGTGCAGGATAGGCCTGCTATCAGTCTTTCAATACAATTCATCACTAGCATGACACTACATTTGGGCAAAGTTAAGGGCCCGGTATGTCGTAACAGACTTGTACTGCTTTATCTGTGATCACAACAACTAGCAGACATATAACCAAACCCAGGGCCTAGAAAACTGAAAACACTTGTGGTTGGGCCGCGACTTCAATCTCGCAGACATAGACTGGGCCAACGAGTGTCCACAGCCACAAGCCACACACATGAAGCAGTGCGAGCAACTCCTAGAAATTACTAAAGATGCCTTCCTTGTCCAAACCCACTGAGTACACGGTAAACCTGCTAGATCTGTTCTTTACTAACAACCCGTCTCTCATCAACCGTTGTGAAGTTCTCCCCGGCATTGCGGACCATGATGCTGTCTTTGTAGAATCCAGCCTCCGCCCCATGAGAGTACGGAAGCCTCCACGGAAAGTTCCCTTGTACAGGAAAGCTAACTATGACGTCTTCAGAGATGAACTCACATCCTATCTCCCACAGTTCACTGAAGAAACAGTCAACAGTTCAGCGGATGATACATGGAAAGTGTTTGAGAACAAGATCATGTCACTCATCAGCAAGTTTATTCCTACCAAGACCATCTCGGGCAACAAGATCAACAAACCATGGATAACCAAAACAGTCAAATCTCATCACCGCAAAAGAAACAAGCTTCTCTCTAGATCTAAATCTACTGGCTCACACAAGGACAGGCGGCCATACCATCAAGCCAAGAAAGAAACCCAAAGAATTGAGCGACAAGAATACTGGCGTTACATTAAAAACCTGATTGACATCGACGACCCAAATACAGAACAGCCATCCAAACAGAAAAAAGTCTGGAACTACATAAAGTCGTTGAGGAAGGACAACTGTGGAGTATCACCATTGAAGGACAAGGGGAAGCTATTCAGTGAAGCAACCGATAAGGCCAACATTCTAAGGAGGACAATACCAGCATACCAAAGCCTGAGGGTGAACCATCCCCCACCAAGCCTGACATCGACATTACCACCAAAGGTGTCTTTTCCCTACCCCGGAAACTCAACCCACAAAAGGCTGCAGGACCAGACATGATCCCTGCCCGTATCCTCAAGGAGATGGCCGAGCAGTGCGCGCCATACCTGACCATGGCATCATATACAAGAAGTGCCTAGCCAATGGAAGTATTCCAGTAGTATGGACAACAGCCAACGTGTCGGCAGTCTTCAAGAAAGGGGAGAGGTTCAAAGCCAGCAACTATAGGCCAGTTTCCCTCACCTGCATCGCTTGCAAGACGCTGGAACATATTGTAGTCAGCAACACCATGGGCCACCTCGACTCACATGACATACTTACTGATTGTCAGCACGGCTTCAGGAGAAGACGCAGCTGCGAAACACAGTTACTGACACTGACAAATGAGCTCGTCAAATCCATGGACCGGAGGAAGCAACACGATCTCGCCGTGATCGACTTCAGCAAAGCGTTCGACCGGGTACCACACAGTCGTCTGCTCGCCAAGCTGCAACTCTATGGCATCAGAGGCCATACCCTGAATTGGATCAAGGCTTTCCTAACAGATCGCACACAGCGCGTTGTTGTTGATGGAGCGACGTCCGAGCCAGCACCCGTCATTAGCGGAGTCCCCCAGGGAAGCGTCCTCGGACCCATTCTTTTCCTGATCTGCATCAACGACCTGCCACTACAAGTAACATCCAAGACCTGACTATTTGCAGGCGATTGTGTGGTATACCGGGAAATCTCTTCTGAACAAGACTGCATAGTACTCCAGGATGACCTGAAGAAACTGGCTGAGTGGGAGAAGCGCTGGGGCATGGGCTTCCACCCAGAAAAGTGCAGCATCCTCAGAGTGCACAGGAAGAGGGCTCCAATAACATACATGTATCCATACTTCTTGAAGGGCTACACTCTCGAAACAGATTCGATAACCAAATACCTCGGAGTACACACGTCACAGAACCTCTCCTGGAACCACCACATAGACAAGACGGCGAAGAAGGGAAACAGCACGCTCGGCTTCCTTCGACGCAACCTGCGCATTAGCAATGAAGAAGTCAAGGGTACAGCCTACAACACTGGTGCGCCCAGGACTTGAGTACTGTTCCACAGTCTGGAACCCATACACCAAGGACCTGACATACAAACTCGAGATGGTACAGAGGATAGCTGCTGGGTACGTGACCAACATAAATCACAACACCAGCAGTGTCTCCTCCATACTTGACCACCTTGGGAGACACTGGAGTCCAGACACACGAAAGCACAACTGACAATGATGTACAAGATCTCCAATGATCTGGTGGACATCACAGCCAGCCAGTACCTCATCCAAGTACCGAAGCGCACTAGAGATGACCACATGAGGAAGTACCACCAACCATCTACATCCACATCGTACCACAAGAACTCTTTCTTCCCACGTACTACATCAGTTTGGAACCACCTGCCTGTCATCGTCGCAGAGGCCCCTTACTTGATATCTTTCAAGCAGGGGCTATCACCCCTCACCTTCTAATCCGATGTTAGGGGCCCAGCTATAAGTAACCACTAGTGATTCCAATTGCTGTGCCGGCCGCGGCCACCGTAACCGGAGAGGTTTAGAATCAACCACAGATATGTATTTAGAATACATATCTGTGGTTGAAGAGGCGAAAACATAGCTGGACATACTTTGTACTATATATCTATTCTTTTAACTATCCAACCTCTTCTTACTATCTATCATTGCATTATATTTTTCTTGACCTTGCACCACCCGTCGCATTATAATCAAGTGTGATTGCGTCGACGTACGATGTAGTTGTAGATGTAGACGTACGGTATTTTACGGCCCATGTTATCTATAACTCTATTCCCATATTATTTACAGAGTTAACTCCCTTTTTGGAAAAACGCCATTTGTTTAGTTGGCCAAATGGTAAATATGTTGTAAAAGTAATGGTATTTGTTATAAACTTCATCTTGTACCATTAAAAATACACAACTTACATGTCAACAACTAATGAATTAGTGTTTTATCAAACTGTATCCCAAGTGTGTTTCTTACTGAAGTTACGTTCACCTTACAACGTCCAAACTGTTTACTTACAAACCACACGGCCTTGCAATTCCATAACTTCATAAGCCTGTAAATAAATTACCACCACTCACACAGAAGTTATTATTATTACTAAGGAATGCCAGTGGAAGTATCCCACGTCACCAACTATTCTCGTACAAATAGTTTCTATAAACCATCTTGAAGACCTTCACATCTTAGATGTGGGGCAATCTGCTAAATTTTAAAGGTTTATCGTTTCAAAGACTTGCGGCACAAAATCGAGATAAGCAGTGTACATGAATAATCAAGCAATAAAATTATGCAATATATATATATCTGATTTTACATCAGTTTGTCTAAAATAGCATTTAATAATAAAAAAAATGAAATGTTATTCTGGTCGGTTCCAAGACCCAGGAATTACTATGTGTCCTGACATTGGGGATTTATTCAGTAAGCATCGTCTCCAGTGTGGGGACTTAGAAGTAAAAAAATTGAAAATGTCTTATTTCCACTGAGTTGCCCCCCCCCCCCCCCCAATAATTTGAAACATGTATTGACAAACAAAAAATAAGAAATTATACAATATGTTTGTTTATTTTTTTCCTCGTTTAACATTTTAGACGTAATATTTGAAGTTATGGAGAAGTTCCTCTCAGCCAGTAAGAAGACGGCCAGTTTTTTAGCCAGGCAGGTAGATACTGATGGCATACTGATGGATGCAGCTGTCAGAATGGATTTATGCTCACATTATAAACTTGTCACACTGTTGCATATGAGTGGTTATACCAGAGAGGCACACAAAGTACTCGACAGAATCAAGAAAGATTTCATGCAAGTAAGTTCTTAACTCATAAATCAGTGGTTAGTCAAGTCCCCAGACTATCATATTGTTTCAGTTGAAGAATACGCTGGTTGAACGAGAATTTCATTATAAATTGATTATTTATTTATTCATTACAGTCATAGCTGACTGTTAAAGACCACCTGTTAATCAAGACCAAAACTCCAATAAACTGTCTATAAAGACTGCTTACTTTATCTATCAGACTAGTTTTTGCTCACCTGAGCACAAAGTGCTCAAGGTGAGTTATTGTGATCACTCACCGTCCGTCGTCCGTCCACACTTTCAAACGACATCTCCTCTGAAACCATTTGGCCAATTTTGATGAAATTTTGTCAGGATGTTTGTGGCATTGGGGGATTCAGTAATTGTTCAAATTATGGCCCTGGGGTCAAAATTGGCCCCGCCCCGGGGGTCACCAGTTTAACATAGACTTATATAGGGGAAACTTATAAAAATCTTCTTCTCTAAAACTACAAAGCCTAGAGCTTTGATATTTGGTATGTAGCATCATCTAGTGGTCCTCTACCAAGATTGCTCAAATTATGGCCCTGGGGTCAAAATTGGCCCGCCCCAGGGGTCGCCAGTTTTATATGAATTATATAGGGGAAACTTATAAAAATCTTCTTCTCTAAAACTACAATGCCTAGAGCTTTGATGTTTGGTATGTAGCATCATCTAGTGGTCCTCTACCAAGATTGTTCAAATTATGGCCCTGGGGTCAAAATTGGCCCCACCCCGGGGGTCACTAGTTTAACATAGACTTATATAGGGGAAACATATAAAAATCTTCTTCTCTAAAACTACAATGCCTAGAGCTTTGATGTTTGGTATGTAGCATCATCTAGTGGTCCTCTACCAAGATTGTTCAAATTATGGCCCTGGGGTCAAAATTGGCCCCACCCCGGGGGTCACTAGTTTAACATAGACTTATATAGGGGAAACATATAAAAATCTTCTTCTCTAAAACTACAATGCCTAGAGCTTTGATGTTTGGTATGTAGCATCATCTAGTGGTCCTCTACCAAGATTGTTCAAATTATTGCCCTGGGGTTAAAAATGACCCCGCCCCGGGGGTCACCAGTTTTACATAGACTTACAAAGGGGAAACATATAAAAATCTTCTTCTCTAAAATTACATTGCTTAGAGCTTTGATATTTGGTATGTAGCATCATCTAGTGGTCCTCTACCAAGATTGCTCAAATTATGGCCCTGGGGTCAAAATTGGCCCGCCCCGGGGGTCACCAGTTTTATATAGACTTATATAGGGGAAACTTATAAAAATCTTCTTCTCTAAAACTACAATGCCTAGAGCTTTGATGTTTGGTATGTAGCATCATCTAGTGGTCCTCTACCAAGATTGTTCAAATTATGGCCCTGGGGTCAAAATTGGCCCCACCCCGGGGGTCACTAGTTTAACATAAACTTATATAGGGGAAACATATAAAAATCTTCTTCTCTAAAACTACAATGCCTAGAGCTTTGATGTTTGGTATGTAGCATCATCTAGTGGTCCTCTACCAAGATTGTTCAAATTATGGCCCTGGGGTCAAAATTGGCCCCACCCCGGGGGTCACTAGTTTAACATAGACTTATATAGGGGAAACATATAAAAATCTTCTTCTCTAAAACTACAATGCCTAGAGCTTTGATGTTTGGTATGTAGCATCATCTAGTGGTCCTCTACCAAGATTGTTCAAATTATGGCCCTGGGGTCAAAATTGGCCCCACCCCGGGGGTCACTAGTTTAACATAGACTTATATAGGGGAAACATATAAAAATCTTCTTCTCTAAAACTACAATGCCTAGAGCTTTGATGTTTGGTATGTAGCATCATCTAGTGGTCCTCTACCAAGATTGTTCAAATTATGGCCCTGGGGTCAAAATTGGCCCCACCCCGGGGGTCACTAGTTTAACATAGACTTATATAGGGGAAACATATAAAAATCTTCTTCTCTAAAACTACAATGCCTAGAGCTTTGATGTTTGGTATGTAGCATCATCTAGTGGTCCTCTACCAAGATTGTTCAAATTATTGCCCTGGGGTCAAAAATGACCCCGCCCCGGGGGTCACCAGTTTTACATAGACTTACAAAGGGGAAACATATAAAAATCTTCTTCTCTAAAATTACATTGCTTAGAGCTTTGATATTTGGTATGTAGCATCATCTAGTGGTCCTCAACCAAGATTGTTCAAATAATGGCCCTGGGGTCAAAATTGGCCCGCCCCGGGGGTCACCAGTTTTACATAGAATAAATATAGGGAAATATATAAAAATCTTATTGTCTTAAACTACATTACCTAGAGCTTTGTTATTTGGTATGTAGCATCATCTAGTGGTCCTCTACCAAGATTGTTCAAATTATGCCCCTGGGGTCAAAATTGGCCCTGCCCCGGGGGTCAGGTTTTTACATAGACTTATATAGGGAAAACATACAAAAAACATACAAAAATCATTTTACAAAAATCTTATTGTCTAAAACTACAATGCCTAGAGCTTCGATAATTGGTATGTAGCGTCATTTAGTGGTCTTCTACCAAGATTGTTCAAACTATGCCCCTGGGTAAAAACTGTGCAGGGCTTTATTTATAATCGGGTGAGCGATATAGGGCCATCATGGCCCTCTTGTAATAAATATAACCTGTTAAGAGAGAACACCTGTCTTCAAAGACCATTTTGCTGTCCCAATTGGTGGACATTTCAAAACTTGGAATAATTCTTTAGGAAAACCCTGAGTAAACATTGAATGATGTTATTACTGAAGTTTTATGTAGACAAGAAGTATTCCGTTGACTAAGGCTGATGCCTAGGTCCCACTGAGCAAATCTACTGGAAATCCCTAGTCCCAATGCCTCCTGAAGCTCATTCATATTGTTTGGGAGTACATCGTAGAGGCAAAAATGCTTATGGGACCTAGGCATTATTGATTGAGGTAATTTATGAAACCATCGCTAGACAAGGGACAAAACTCAAGAATCTTATAGTTACATATTATCATGCGGTAGTTATCACTAAGGCAAATCAATAATTAACGGCAATTTTAAACCAAAGGCCTATGTCTATGTTGTTGTTATAGGTCAATGACCTTCTGGATTTGAAAATCAATTTAACTATCGTGAATGTATGTATGTGCCTTTTACAGGGTGATGGAGACTTCTTATCATATCCAGGGAAGACAGACCGGGATAGAAAAAGTACAAGTTTTCCGATGTCTCATTTCTGGTGTTATATGAATACATGGGTTGCTATGGCAGCACAACGTCTTGGAAGGTACTTTTAAATCATTTAATTTCAATGTGACAAAATTTGGTTTTGGTGAAAATGACCATTGCTTGGGGATGTAATTTCACGGATAACTTATCCTTTATCCATTAAAGAAGTCATGTACTATATACTGTAAAATCATTTAATTTTGATGAAATGATAAATAGAAATTTTGTCAACAAGTTAACTAAAATTGGTAAGGAATGAGCACTCATTCGTGATCCTCTATGCAATATTTTAGGCAGTTATGATCCATTTTCAATTGAAAGAATGCTGTACAAAACATACATGTCATTTCCAGACATAAACTCGGGATTGACAAATTTAAATACATGTGTATATTCGCCAATACCTTGTACACCGACCTGAAATACTTTTAACAGGTGACGTTCAGCTTTGGCTTGAAATGATTAATTACTTAATGTAAGAGTCATGGCCCTTAGTTTGAATTGGTGGAGACTATACATGTAATTTAGCCCTGATCTTAAATATTAATTGTTCTCACAGGTAACTGTATCCATGGACCGTATATCTAACTCCATCCTGTATCGTTGAAAGAAAAATGGGTTTATTTTGGAAAATTTATATTTTTCTATTGTTTTCAAATTGTCTTTATCAGTGCTACAGTTACTTGTGACTACACTGTGTTTGAAGCCAAATTGTTAATATTTGATGTAACAAAATATCAGATGCTGTAAAATCATATAATTATCAATGGGACAAATTTTTGTGAAAATGACCATTTCGTGGGGACTTTAAACTTCAAGGATACATCATCCACTAAGTCAGATACTACAGAATCATAATATTTGTGTGGGACTTAATTTCATGGTCAGTGTCTTCCACCAAATTAATTCCCCCACAAATATGAATGATTTTACAGTAATAAGTTCCTTTGTTATTTTTAGCTCACCTGTCACAAAGTGACAAGGTGAGCTTTTGTGATCGCTCTTCGTCCGTCGTCCGTCCGTCCGTCGTCCGTCGTCCGTCGTCCGTTCACAATTGCTTGTGAACACACTAGAGGTCACAAATTTAGCCTGATCATTATGAAACTTGATCACAATGATCATCTCCATAAAATCTAGGTTAAGTTCGATATTGGGTCATCTGGGGTCAAAAACTAGGTCACTAGGTCAAATCAAAGGAAAACCTTGTGAACACATTAGAGGTCACAATTTGAGCCTAATCTTTATGAAACTTGATCACAATGATCATCTCTGTAAAATCTAGGTCAAGTTCGATATTGGGTCATCCGGGGTCAAAAATTAGGTCACTAGGTCAAATCAAAGGAAAACCTTGTGAACACATTAGAGGTCACAATTTGAGCCTAATCTTTATGAAAATTGATCACAATGATCATCTCTATAAAATCTAGGTCAAGTTCGATATTGGGTCATCCGGGGTCAAAAACTAGGTCACTAGGCCAAATCAAAGGAAAACCTTGTGAACTCACTAGAGGTCACAAATTTAGCCTGATCATTATGAAACTTGATCACAATGATCATCTCCATAAAATATAGGTCAAGTTCGATATTGGGTCATCTGGGGTCAAAAACTAGGTCACTAGGTCAAATCAAAGGAAAACCTTTTGAACACATTAGAGGTCACAATTTGACCCTAATCTTTATGAAACTTGATCACAATGATCATCTATGTAAAATCTAGGTCAAGTTCGATATTGGGTCATCTGGGGTCAAAAACTAGGTCACAAGGCAAAATCATTGAAAAAGCTTGTGAACACACTAGAGGTCACAATTTGAGACTAATCTTTATGAAAATTGATCACAATGATCATCTCTATAAAATCTACGTCAAGTTCGATATTGGGTCATCCGGGGTCAAAAACTAGGTCACAAGCCTTTGAAGGCCAAATCATTGAAAAAGCTTGTGAACACACTAGAGGTCACAATTTTGACCTTATCTTTATGAAACTTGATCACAATGATCATCATTATAAAATTTAGGTCAAGTTTGATATTGGGTCATATGGGGTCAAAAACTAGGTCACGAGGCCAAATCATTGAAAAATCTTGTGAACACAATTTTGACTCTATCTTTATGAAACTTGGTCACAATGTTTATCTCTATAAAATCTATGTCAAGTTAGATACTGTGTCATTTGGGCCAAAATCTAGGTCACTAGGCCAAACAGGTGAGCGACCCAGGGCCCTTTGGACCCTCTTGTTTAGGTTTGATATATCATATCCAGCCTATGAATTCTGCAAGACTTTCTACCACCCAGATTTACAGATGGTCTGTGTCACTGAAGCGCTTGCAGATACAACTGTTGATTCTACTATGGATTGTATTGCTACCGCACATTTTGGATTGTTGTGCTTGTATATGGGAGGTAATTATAAGAGTTTTAACTGATGCAGAGGAATATAACGATGCACCTGTTCGTTTATCCGAGTGTCCGTCAGTTTGTTTGTCACATAATGTTGAAACTTAAATATTTTTTAAGTCCATCAAGGCATTGCATTCAATTTTAAACTTGGCATACTTGTTTACCATCATAAACACATTATATTGTGTAAGTTATGTAACACTATCTAACATTTTAACATTATGGCCCCTGAATTACTCAGCTATTTGTTATGGACAAGACTTCCACTGGGGCATAAGTGTAATCTGAATGCAGTCTTGTTCATAAGAGTAACAGTAGTCTAGTGGTAAGACGCTAGACTCCTGATCAAGAGGTACACTTTGTCATTTCAGAAACGCTATTTAGTGTTTCCCACCCAACTAGAGATGATCCTGGTTGGTAACCCAGGGGTAGTCTCGCGTGTATCGGTGCTTTACACCGGGCACGTTAAATCCAAGGAATCTATTCGAAACGAGCTAGGGTATTGCACCCGGATTCCTTGTATCTCACCTCTGTCTCTAATATTTGCGATAATGCCCCGGAGTGGGCCCTGCAAATTAAATGGAAGAAAGAACTGTAAGTGTACCTCCCTAGCTTAGTGGCTAGGCTGCTTGCCGTCTAATGTGGTGACCCTGGTTCACATATGGATGGAGACACTCATATTTGCCTGACATATAATATTTAAGCAGAAAGCTAACTGACAAATAAAGGCTATGCTCGGCATTGGAATGTTTTCTATGTCAATAGCCTAGTGGTGAAGCTTCAGCTTTATTAGCTCACCTGTCACAAAGTGACAAGGTGAGCTTTTGTGACCGCTCTTCGTCCGTCGTCCGTCGTCCGTCCGTCCGTCGTCCGTTCACAATTGCTTGTGAACACACTAGAGGTCACAAATTTAGCCTGATCATTATGAAACTTTATCACAATGATCATCTCCATAAAATCTAGGTCAAGTTCGATATTGGGTCATCTGGGGTCAAAAACTAGGTCACTAGGTCAAATCACAGGAAAACCTTGTGAACACACTAGAGGTCACAAATTTAGCCTGATCATTATGAAACTTGATCACAATGATCATCTCCATAAAATCTAGGTCAAGTTCGATATTGGGTCATCTGGGGTCAAAAACTAGGTCACTAGGTCAAATCAAAGGAAAACCTTGTGAACACATTAGAGGTCACAAATTTAGCCTGATCATTATGAAACTTGATCACAATGATCATCTCCATAAAATCTAGGTCAAGTTCGATATTGGGTCATCTGGGGTCAAAAACTAGGTCACTAGGTCAAATCAAAGGAAAACCTTGTGAACACATTAGAGGTCACAAATTTAGCCTGATCATTATGAAACTTGATCACAATGATCATCTCCATAAAATCTAGGTCAAGTTCGATATTGGGTCATTTGGGGTAAAAAACTAGGTCACTAGGTCAAATCAAAGGAAAACCTTGTGAACACATTAGAGGTCACAAATTTAGCCTGATCATTATGAAACTTGATCACAATGATCATCTCCATAAAATCTAGGTCAAGTTCGATATTGGGTCATCTGGGGTCAAAAACTAGGTCACTAGGTCAAATCAAAGGAAAACCTTGTGAACACATTAGAGGTCACAAATTTAGCCTGATCATTATGAAACTTGATCACAATGATCATCTCCATAAAATCTAGGTCAAGTTCGATATTGGGTCATCTGGGGTCAAAAACTAGGTCACTAGGTCAAATCAAAGGAAAACCTTGTGAACACATTAGAGGTCACAATTTGGGACTAATCTTTATGAAAATTGATCACAATGATCATCTCTATAAAATCTAGGTCAAGTTCGATATTGGGTCATCTGGGGTCAAATACTAGGTCACAAGGCCAAATCATTGAAAAAGCTTGTGAACACACTAGAGGTCACAATTTGAGACTAATCTTTATGAAAATTGATCACAATGATCATCTCTATAAAATCTACGTCAAGTTTGATATTGGGTCATCCGGGGTCAAAAACTAGGTCACAAGCCTTTGAAGGCCAAATCATTGAAAAAGCTTGTGAACACACTAGAGGTCACAATTTGAGCCTAATCTTTATGAAACTTGATCACACTGATCATCACTATAAAATTTTGGTCAAGGTCGATATTGGGTCATCCGGAGTCAAAAACTAGGTCACGAGGATAAATCATTGAAAAAGCTTGTGAACACACTAGAGGTCACAATTTTGACCTTATCTTTATGAAACTTGATCACAATGATCATCATTATAAAATTTAGGTCAAGTTCGATATTGGGTCATCTGGGGTCAAAAACTAGGTCACGAGGCCAAATCATTGAAAAATCTTGTGCACACACTAGAGGTCACAATTTTGACTCTATCTTTATGAAACTTGGTCACAATGTTTATCTCTATAAAATCTAGGTCAAGTTAGATACTGTGTCATTTGGGCCAAAATCTAGGTCACTAGGCCAAACAGGTGAGCGACCCAGGGCCCTTTGGACCCTCTTGTAGAGTATAAGAGGTTTAGGGTTTGATCTTTGACTGCGCCATACCAAAGTCATTCAAATTTGTACTAGTAAATCTTTCTTGTTCAAACCTCATTGTACATAGGCCCATGGTACCTGGAAGCTTCTCATCAGTAAATTAAACTTGAAACAATATTAACAAAAGTAGTTACCACTATTTATTGACAAACGTTAATGCTTCTATACATCCAGTGTTACATACGAGGGGTGTTCCAGAAATAATAGGACTTTTCTCATAACTTCTTACTCAACCTTTACATTTTAATGAAATTTGTCTCATATGCTTAGCAATGTATGCTCTACATATTGGTAACACCAGAATATCGTTGTTGCTGATGATGCTCATACAAAGCGTTTTCATAGAAACCATGTAACACCAAGGCGGGTCACACTATAATTTGTCATTACCATCCTTATTAAAACAAGCGCGTTATGGGTTAAAATGACGTCAACGCAAATGAACAGAAACCGCACGTTTGTCAAATAATGGTATAAATTGGGAAAACCAACAGTGCTAACCAATGAAATGATGAAACTCATAAAATGTAGTGGCATTAAGCAGTCACTTGTATTCTGTTGGCTCAAACTGTTTACAGATCGCGGATTTATAAACTTACAAGTAAGCACAGGTGAGGTAATAGAAAATTAAGTTGACGTTTATAAACACTGTTTGTACCCTGATAGACGCTCCAAGGTTTGAGCGATTTCTAACATCATTGCAAAACATTCTTGTGAACAGGGTTACGGAAACACATCTAAACACTCGGAACAGTGTTATTAGATCTGTTTAGAAAGTCAGGATGGCTATAAACAAAAATATTAAAAGTTTCTTTAGATCAAAATACTGTGCTTGAAATGTGACGTCATAATAACGTCACGGTGCGACCCGCCTCCTTGATACATAGCATATTTAATGTTTAATAAATTTCTTATCGTTCATCCAATAACTTTGATATTTGGCATATTTGTCAGTGAAAGATCAAAATTTAATTATATACAATTAGTTTTCTTAATTTCTGATTTGCCGTGCTGCTATGAAAAAAGTCCTATTAATTGTGGAACACCCCACGTACTTGGCAATGGTTGGCCTAAAGTCTTTATAACATATCAAGATAAAAGTTCTGAGAGAAAATACTTCTTTAAATTTTGATTGCTTGGCTTATAAATTAGCAAAATTCGTCCTCTTGGTATTCCAAGCTTATTTTTCTATATATAATATATTATACTGTTGTGCCAAAGAGATGCAATATTGTCATGGTTGTCACACATAGTTCCAGTGGTCTGTCACAGAGAATAAAAATAATCTGAGAATTCAACCATAATCTCTCATTTGTATATTACTTGTTATTATAGATTTGTTAGGATGTTTGAATCTATTTCAGATTTAGAACTAGCCAAACATTGTGGTGATGGTCTACTGAAGCTGCTGGCAGATCAACCTAATTTAGATACACAACTCTACCTACGTGTGTCCGTGTCCACGGGTCAGATCATCACATCACCACCTGCCAATATGGAGCCGTTCTTTTGTATCAAGAGAGACTCGCCGAAGCAGCTTTACTTCATTATAGGATACTATATCATCTTTATGACCAAACTTTTTCAGGCAACTAAAGATGTTAGATACTTGGACGGTGCTAAGTCTGTGTTAAACTTCGCTTTAACATGCCATGAGAGTATCTGTGTGTTTAGTTTTAGTCATAAAGTAGCGTACGCTGCAGCTTTGGTTGCCGCGGAAACGAAAGAAGCCAAGTATCGTAGGATCGCTATAGCTATAGGTGAATACTTGATGTCTATACAGACTGATGAAGGTTTATTTTGTGCCGAGTTGGATCCGATCGATCAATACGATCAGTCGGCAGAGATCGCAATCTGGCTACGCGAGATCGACAATGAACTTAAACGTATCAAGACTTAAGTTAAAGTATTTCTCCCAAGCATTTTATTATTTCTTCGGCAAGCTGTTATTTTCTGCAAGGGGGTACCTACCAGTCTCTCGTTCTGATTTACTTGTTTGATTATATAAGATAATAATCACATTTGTGCCAAACTTCCTGGGGGTTGCACCCTCACCCCCCCCCCCGCCACTCTGGATCAGCACATGGAACCAGTTAGTACATTAATAGAACGAGTTAAACAGATGTGGTGGAGTTAAGTGAACTATGTGTTCAGGAGATAAAATTGAATTCCTGTATATCTGGCCCTGATTTTTTTCTCTCATTTAGATAAAAAATATATACACATATACTATTAGTTATATGAGATTTGTATTAGTCAACTTAGTTATTGTGTGTTCCAGCATTAAAATGTCAGTATTATATTATCATATGTATCATTTCATATTAGTGATATTACAGAATAAATCAATATACTATTAGATAAGCCCTGTGTTAAAAGGCTACCTGTGAAGAAATACAACAGTTAATTAACTTCACATTATCTTAGAGCACTTGATACGTAATCAATGATTCTAACCTGCCCAGAGAAACATACCTGTCTTAAAAGACCACAGTTTGCTTTTCCCGTTGATGGTCTTTACTGACAAGTTTGATTGTGCATCTTTATAATTCTATAAAAATGCTTTGTGTCTCTAAATGTTTACATATGTATAACATTCACTAAGCCTGTTACATGCCTATATGGAAATATTTTTTTCTCATGTATAATATCTACCTCTAATCCTTGGAGTATTTGATTGTATGAACATTATGTATTACAATAAATTTATACCAAAATGTTACCTGTTGCTTTTATAATACATTGCTTATGGTTTTTAAACAAATAATAAGGGTGATGAAGTTAATGCGGCTGTTGCTTATTGGTTACAAACCACTAAATGCCTCCGCGAACCAAAATAGGATACACTCAAATAGTCCCTAAATAAACTTGTGATTTTGTTTAAATGGTAGTATGCTTTGACAAGGTGGAACTGGAATCATCTAATTGGGTTTCCAGACTTTGTATACATGTATGTGATGTATTGAAGCTATTTTATTTTACATATTTTTAGAATTTGGCCAAAATACCAAAGCGAAAGTAGGGTAGGGTAAACCCTGATATGGTCGGTCCACGCGACTGAAAATATGTTCACCGCGTTGGACGGACAAAATTTTTCTTATATGATACGTGACCCCCTGTTTTTTTGTATTTTCTTAAAGCTGGTAGCCCCTACTTTTCATGGATATATGTCTGCCACCTGGCCTCAGACTTTAACATGTATCAACCTGACATTGACTATTGTAACTTTACATTAACAAATTTATTTAGTGGTTTGTGACCTAATTATACAATGATGGAAATTAAAGGGAGCAAACTCCTGCCGTCCTAAAATAAGTGTACAGAATTGCTTCCCTTTGGAAAATAAAGGGAGCGAACTACTGTCGACTTTAATGTAGTCGGTACAGAGTTGCCTCCCTACGAAAATCTAAGGGAGAGAACTTCTGCCGGCTTAACTTTAGATGGTACGGAGTTGCATCTCTTTGGAAATGAAAGGGAGCCAACTCCTGCCGACTTAAAATAAGTTGCCCCGGATCCCCAAACAACATTATGTGGTCCGACTTCCACAGTTTGAGGTCAAAGGTCAAATTGATGTTTGTCCAGACCATAACGTACATTTCCATGCATTAACCCGTTGGGCTTATAGTTGGCATGAATGTTCACCCAATGAGCCGAGGAGTGTCACCTCCTATCATAAGGTCAATGTCAGTCACACTTGGAGCTCAAAGGTAAAAATTGGCCATTATTAGCTTGTCGATTTGGCAAAAAAAATGTGGCACAAAATATTCACCACTACAAGGAAACATTACGTCACTATCTTAAAGGTCAGGGTCACACTTGAAGTTTCACGGTCAGAAATAACAATAATTGATGTTGTCTTGACCACACTTTTGTTATGTTTTTGTCCACTATGCGACATTCTTTTCATATAGTTTTGGTCTGCAATATATCTGTGACAAAGCGGCGCGTAGTATCGTGAGTCAATTAAAGTCACTCTGTGGAAGTTCTAGTTTGGCCGTGGCAAACTCCATTCTAATAGTGATTGAAAATAGAGGAAATATGTTGTATCACACTTGGCAAGTCTTTGAGTACACTGGCAACATTCCGTTGTATTAGAATATGACGCTAGCGTAACATAAAATAGGGAGTCAAAGCACAATCACGAGTAGCATGCTTACTTATACTTTGGTGTTTTCTGGGACTATAAAAATATCTGGAGATATGTGACAATACGATAATGAGGGCTGTTCCGTGTACTAAAATTAATGAAAATGAATGTTTTATAGTTTGGTTTTTATTGGACATATTCACATATGTACCAGTCAGTTTCATCCATGGCCCCACCCCGGGGATTGGCGATGGATAGCCTGGGAAAGGGTCGTGGTTTTACCTTCCAGCTTCCCCCGCATTGCCGGGGAAATAATTAGGATTTTTCTCTTAACCAATACCCCGGGGTCAATATTTAGTTGTCAGGGACCGGGGAAATACCAGAAATTTTACCATCAGCTGTCCTCCACAGGGCGGGCAATTGCCAAGGTTCTGACAACCCCAAAGTCAAAATCATCGCCCATCCCCAGGGTTGGGGCCGTGGATGTAACTGACTGGCGCATTAAGAAGAGTGGGTTTCGGTAGGTTTAATCAAAGATTAATTTAAGGTATCAAGGGTCCAGTGCAATTAAGTTAAAAAAATGCTTATCACAGCAAAAGAAAAATATTTTAATAGGATCGAAAGTACGACTGGAACGCATCAGTGTATAAACAGAGCTCTTGTAACGAACGAGCACTGTATTAAGCAGACACATCGTACCAGTTCAGTATTATCATGTATCATATTTGTACTTTCAACCCCAGCAAATAAAAAGTATATGAGCGAAGTTATGTAACCGTCGATATTATATTTACTTTCGAAAGTTGCCTGTATTTATAAAGAGCTGAAGATTGATTCAACCTGGGGCGTATCAATGCCCTCGACATAAGATCAACCATTAGTTCCTGAACTTCATTCTCGCCCGTCCACACCGGCAAACTTTGTACCAAGTACAACTGTAATTTCACTAAACACAACTACGCATTTAAACCGTTTACTGTGCATGTAAAACATTGAATGGGACATAAAAGTTAGTTTCTAATACTATACATAATAAACAAATCCAACTAAAATGTATATCTACATCAATATGTACATGAATGCATATAATTATGTGACATAACGCGTGTAAACACGCAGTACACGTTTGCATTTTTGGGAATAACCAGGCGACCTGCTAATTATTACTTTAGTTGGTTTTCAAAGACCAATTAACAATGTATTTCTACTCGGCCTCTGATAACGTTAATTATAATACTGGAGTGCTCTAATGCTTTCTTACATTGCTTTAATTGCGTGGAACCGTACAATATATGCTCGAATCCCTCTATAGGTTTCAGTTGAAATAAAGCAAAAGGCTATGCTCGGCATATAGGAGGATAGTGGTGTCTATTGCATTATACAGTTCTAGTACTTTTGATAGGTACCCTCACACACGATCATGTACCCTCTTTGGGGATACAGACAGCCACGGGTGTCATTAATTAGGCAGCTACGTCAGTGGATGTTTCTGGTACATTTGTAGCTTAGTTCAATCCGCACCGAAACTAACTTGATCGCTTACGATTGGGATATGGACGTCCTTGAATTATTTATGATTGATCAATGTCTTTATTATAGCTTTTTTGCTCGGTCACGAAATTGAGTAATAGTATTGCCGATAACATTTGCTGTAACAAGCGGTTTCGGTTTGTAGAATAATGCGAAAAAAAAAACACTAGAACTTTGCGTGGCGATATAAATATATCCGAATATTATTATTGTTCTGCGGACATTCGTTCCACTTCGTCTCAAAACTAATGAACAAAATATTTTAATTTAATAACTTTAATCAACTCAAAATGCATAGAAAAATAGAAACTAGCAGTATCAAACTTTAAAGTTTTGTAAAATCCTTGACTGACACATTTTTGCTGTGGGTCAGGAATTGTTGAAAAAAAAACACTGCTAAAACTAGGATACTGTAAAATCAGTAAATTCAATGGGGCAAATTTTCGTGGTTTTAGTGAAAGAGACTATTTCGTAGGGGCGTAATTTCAAGGTCAACTTATCCAATAAGTGATATATTAAAATAATATATAAATCTTCAATATTCCTAGGGATTTAATTTCGATCCCCAACGAAATCAAGAAAATTAAATCCCTCACGAAAATTAGTTGCCCTTTGTGTATTGTATCGCGTGACGTGTATTGTAATATGAGCAACGTCTTCTCCATGTCAACCCTGCATGTAACAGTTTTTGAGCGGATGCACTTATATTGAATTACTCGATCGAATTCACACGCAAATAGTTTTAAAAGCGATCGCAAGCTATTCACCAACATTGTAAGTCTATAATTTAGACTTAGACTTAATATTGCCAAATGTTCTATTCGCTGTCGTGATGTTATAAATGTGACCACCTTTGATATAAATGGGTATACATGTTCAGTGGGTAACAACAAATGATCAGATAAAATTTCTCATGGTTAAATCCAATTGCACAAAGAAATGGTGGCAGCGATGATAAATTTGGTCAATTTTAAGTCTTAGTCTGATTTTCAGTCAAGAGTACAACATTGGTGAATAATTTGAAAACCAGCGCTAGCTAGATTTGTTTTGCATCTTCTCTGATTAATAGAGTCGTAGACTGTCACAGAAAAGGACCCGGATCGATGTATATGTACGGGCAAAGGAACCAATCTATTATATTTCTTTAGTAGTTAAAGATTTGCGTGTACATGTACTCTCGAAAGACCAAATATGTGAATCAATGAGTTTGGGGGGGGGGGACAAACGGATTTTAGGGTGCTAGTAACGCAGCACGATTAGACAGAAGGACGAATCAAAGAAAACGGTTACTTCACAACGACAATTGCACGACAACGACAATAACTGACAGTGCAGAAATGCGACGTAAAGCCCGACGGAAGTTGTCACTTCCTCTTCCTTATACAGGGCACATGGGCAGGAACCCATCAACTGGATTGCTACTGATTGGTATTTTCTTTTTATAAGTTTTTATATCATTCATACCATATGATGAAGCCTGCTACATGTATCTACGTAAGGAAATAACAAATATTATCAGGAGCTCTTCAATACAATGTATATTTATAGAGAAGATCCTGATATAATATATTATATAGTACAAAAAATGTAATTCCATTTTACATGTCCCGAACAGTCATCAACATGTACATGTGGAAAAAATCCAAATCACAATCCATGTACAATTTAATAACCCACTTCTCATACCGCGGTTAATTCGATTACCTGTATAAAATATAGGCCACCATTACAAAATACAGGTGTGGTGAGATGGAAATTTGAAAATCGTCATTCTTGATTTCCCGATTGATTACGCACGCGATCGGACATACATGTATATACAGCAGATTTAGCTTGCAATTTCACGCTGGCATCGATTATTAAGCAAAAAGGGCTTAATTTGGGTTTAATTAATTATCATATGACAGATACAAGAGATATAAGCCGCTTTAATAACTTCAACCTCTCGATGACCCGTACTTGGTTAAGCAAAACGAAACTACACGTCAAGTAAACCTATTTTTAGAATACATGTAAAATCCCGGACGGATAAAAATAGACACAAGCTCAGAGCTAGTTTCGTGAATTTCCCAGCGAAAGAGTTATAAAGCAAATCGACGGGCGTTCATGGATAGAGAAACGTCGAGATCGAAGACTGTAGCTTCAATACATAGAGTTCTTATAATTCTGAGTGTCTTAGAGAAAAAAAATTAGACAGTTTTAATGCTTAAACGTATTTGAAAATTTAATTGTATTCAGTTACATTTGTTGTAGTATTTCAAAGTCGTAATTTTGACTGACACATCTTGCGAATTCGCTTCTTTATTAATTCATCATGTCGGAAGAAATGAAGAATCGAACAGACGGACAGGAACCGTTAAGTGTTGATCTTGGAGATGCCGTCAGTAAAAAGTGCAACAAGAGCTACTCAAGCTTTGCTTATATTCGTGAAAACAGTGTGAACGAGTCGAAGGAGCAGTATAGTCCAGTTACTGATGAATATTTGAACATTAACGGCGAACTTGCAGAAAAACATGATGCTATTACTGATCCTAAAGTGAAACCAGTTAAAATTATGATGTTCGAGCGACAGACCAGTTCGAGTCCATTCGTGAACAAGGCAGATACTTCATCGATGTGGCCAGATATGACATTTAAATCAAATGATAGCAAATTAAGCGACGACTTCGAAGAGCCACTCTTGAGGAAATTCCGACAGCTTAAGCGATGCGTGTTTTGCATGCTGACCTGTGGTGTCTTCATGCTGACCCTGGCGATAATGCTGTTCGTTTTCCTAGTGTGGATCGTGAGTATAGATTTCTGGTTCAGCTTTAATTAAAAAACTTGAATTTTATTTATCAGTTCATGAGGTTATCTCATTCCGTTAATCTTCCTCAATATATAGCTGTTTTCACATGTTTTGTCAAAGTTATTTTCCTGCACAAGTTGTACCGGATTTACCTGTAACTACAATGCGGAATTCGCACGGATATTAATAAACCGGTCTTTAGCCAAGCAATGTATTTATATCAACAGCTCAGTTTGTTAATCTGGAAATTGATTTATTTGTAATATTTTCAACAAACATCTAAGATAAGTAGCCCTGGATTATTTTGATCTATTAACAACTTCACCTAAAATTTCGAGAAAATGAAGACGATAGTCACTTAGTTTCTGTTTTTCTTTCATATTTAGAACGATTCTACTTTCATTTTCGATTCTTTCCCACAATCTATTTTTAGATTTGAAACCGAAACTAAAATACTTATGTTCTATTTTTAGACTGCTCCACGTTCCGGCGACCCGGTCAATGGTAAGTGTCTTGTTACCTGTACATTTTACAATGATAAAGATCTGAAACGTTAGACTAAGTGGGGTTTTTGCTTATTTTTTGTATAGAAGATTGAGATATCACTAAAGGATTAAAATGCCTGTCGTACTTTTTAAACCACATTTCATTCCGAGTTTAATTTTGTGTGTAAATAGGCATTCTCGTTCAATCAGAGCAGGGATATACTTTATTGAGTGCCCTGATCAGAGTATTTAGAATAGAAACCCGACTTCCAACTAATTTTTGAGGATGGCAAATAGGAAAAAATATAAAAAAATAACCTAGACCTAATAATATAACGTTACATGTATTTTTCAAATGGGGATTTTTATATTTAATTGAAACTGCAGAATAATTGATACTTTGTTTCGATTTTGGACCATAGATCTTTAAAACGATTAATTAAGCACCATTACACGTATATATCATGCAGGCCAGATTTCCCAAAGCAAAATTCAAAACTTGGGCACATTTAATTGTAACCTGCATATCAAGTCAATATTTACTTTTATAATCAACAATAGTGCCATTCCAAAAAATCAATCTATGTGATATATATTTTACAATGTGCACTACACGTGTGGTTCATTGACATAAATATTTATTCCAGTTTTATGTTTATTTTCAGATCCACAGGTATCTCCATTGAGACAACATATTAAAACATCAGGGAACTTTATTATTGACCAAGACAAATTACGAGGTATGTATAGTACACTGGTCATTTTACACTCTGTCCTGTATATTCAATAAGACCTAATTTAGTTCTAGTAAGACTTTTAGTGCTATTGAAAGGAAAATTAAATTTGTTCAACCTGGGATTGTCATTTAATTAATATAATAAACAAGTCCTTGGTTCGACCAGGGATTTTAAATACTGTATTTATAGATGTGTATTTATAGAGAAGGTCCTGGTTTGACAGCGATATACGGTACTAATAGTTAGTCAAAGACATTATAGTTTTTAAAACGCATCAAAGATGTCCTAACATGTTTGGACGTCTTTGAACGCATGCATAAGATTCAAAGCGTTTATAGAAACAATACCATATCGACATACATGTAGGATGCATTGTGTAAGTTCTTTTATGTACATTGGGTTAGAAAATAGAAGTAATTCAGTTTTACATATTTCATAATTTTTTTTTTTTCAGAATCTAAAGAAATTCATTGGGTACCAGATATTTACAGCATATTTGAAGCCACACCTGACACAAACTGCGTGACAATTACATTGAATGGAGATTATTTCATCAATTCTCGGTTCACATTCCGAATTCCAATCACTGAGAAGCGTCAGCTGTTTACACACAATATCCTTGTAGAGGCTGCAGACAATGCAGGAGACAGGCAGTTCATGCGACAATATGTTAACATTCCACAAGAGCGTGTAACAGAATACAGAAAGACAAGCGTTTTTACAAAAATATTTCATCTTCGAGAGGGGGAACAAATTTGTGCTTCTGTATCTGCCCCTGAACGTCTGTATGCCTCAGGCATTGACAATGATCTGACCATAGTAAGACTGAATGATGATGTCACAGATCAACCGTAGATATTTAGCGGTACACATACCCATGGTTCAACCGTAGACATTTAGCGGTACATGTACGCATGGGTCAACCGTAGACATTTAGCGGTACATGTACTCATGGGTCAACCGTAGACATTTAGCGGTACATGTACTCATGGGTCAACCGTAGACATTTAGCGGTACATGTACCCATGGGTCAACCGTAGACATTTAGCGGTACATGTACTCATGGGTCAACCGTAGACATTTAGCGGTACATGTACCCATTGATCAAACATATAGACATTAAGCGGGAAACGTACCCATGGCAAACGTATCGTCATTTCCGTAACCGAGAAATAGCATTTTCGTTAGAAAAACGCCAAGGAGTTCCAATTGGTACCCATTGATTAGAAAATAAAGAGACCTGATACATCTGTCCTAGAACGCCATGCCATGCCACAGTCTTGTCCCAAAGTTTCAGGAACTGTAGTCCATCAGCCGTCAATTTTCTGAAGGTACTGTCTCCAAGATCTGCCATCTAACACTTAACCAGAAGATCTGCTCTATATGTTGTACTTTCAAGAACTCTGGAACTGTGTTTTCAGAAGTTCTGGTCTATCACATCCGTGTTTGACTTCCATGACAACTGCTCAACTGTGTATTAACTATTTATACCTGTATTTTATATAGCAGCCAGGGTCTCTTGCTTAACAGATCTGCTTTTTTAAACTTTATAACATTCAGAGGATCTGCCATGTTAAGGGTCCTAGTTTCAATCAGAGGCTGGTACGTAACGATATTCAGAGCCTTAACTAACTTCGAGCTAAACTCTTCTTCACTAATACTGTTGAAACAAATTGTGTAAATATTGCTCAATCAAATAACACATCTCATGTGTGTTAACTGTGATAATTATTTCCTCCAAAGAAATTCGTTAATCATGTTTCATGCCTTGTTGATATAACATTACATTTGCTAAGGGTGGTTATTGCCTATAATTGTATTTTATATGGTAGTGTTTATAAATATGGAAGCGATGAACTCAATGCAATGTGTTTTATATGTCTATATTAGACCTGATGTTGTGTTTTTATGTATTCATTATTATTTACTATAATTAGTATTGTGATAATACATTAGTTCACATGTAACTCATACCATGCAATCAAAGACTGGGAGAATTCAATGTTCTTGCAGGTGTAAATGGGACCATATTTTGACAAACACCTACACCTGGACGCTGTGAAATATGACATTTACTGTAAAATCATTTAATTTCGTTGGGACGAAATTTCGTGGTTTGGGTAAAAAAGACAATTTCGTTGGGACTTGAATTCGTGGATTTGCATTTTAGGTAATAAATCAAGGGTCAAAATCAATGTTCGTTGGGATTAAAGTTCGTGGCTGAGGTGAACCACGAAATTAAATCCCCCACGAAAATTAATGATTTTACAGTATATGGAACTGTGCCAAACCAGCTAAAAACTGTATCAAGCATAGCCTTTATTTGCCAGTCAGCTTTAATATATATGTGCCTCCACCCGGATTTGAACCTGGGTCGCCAGATTAGACGGCAAGCATACTAACCACTGAGCTACAGAGGCAACCAAACCTTGTTCATGACATTAATACCTCATTTTGTGTAGAAGTATAGATATTGTCTATAGTATATTGTATATAATATGTGTGTTCAATAAAACAATAAATGGCATTATGATATGAACTGTGAATCTGTATGTTGTATCTAGTTGTATTTCTATCTGTACAAATTTAATGTGCATAAGTATTTACTTGCATACATGCCATATTATCCTGAAGCCTACACAGGAGATTGGTGATGGAAATGCAGGAGATTTCAACAAAATGCAGGAGATTTTTCTTGCTCAAACTTTACAATTTAAATAAATGGAGTTAATATGCAGTTTTCACCTATTTTACTTGTAGGACATTTGCCATGCATGCTTCATAAAGCTATCTGAGTTAATATTTGTTATCCTTTTCATCATGCAAACCAAAAATGTCAAGGTTCCAGTATTCCAAGAAATGCAGGAGATTTGATCAATTTGCCAAAAATCATGCAGGAGTTTTATCATGCAAACCAACAAGAGGGCCCAAAGGGCCCTAGGTCGCTCACCTGTTGAACATTTGTCTAGGTAACAATACAACTTACATTCTGACCATATTTCATTCAGATTGGATCTTAAAGGCAACCTCTGGAGTGTTCACAAGGTTTTCTAAGATTTGACCTAGTGACCTAGTTATTGACCCCACATGACCCAGTTTCAAACTTGGCCTAGATTTCATGGAGAACAACATTCTGATGAAGTTTCATGAAGATTGGCTCACAATGGTGACCTCTGGAGTGAACACAAGGTTATTCTAAGATTTGACCGAGTTTTTACCCAACATGACCCAGCACTTGGCCTATATTTCATGCAGAACAACATTTTGACCAAGTTTCATGTATATTGGATTAAAACGGTGACGTCTGGAGTGTGCACAAGGTTTTTCTAAGATTTGACCTAGTGACCTAGTGTTTGACCCCAAATTACCCAGTTTCAAACTTGGCTTAGATTTCATGGAGAGCAACATTCTGACCAAGTTTCATGAAGATTTGATCAAATTGGTGACATCTAGAGTGAACAAAAGGTTTTCTAAGACTTGACCTAGTGACCTAGTTTTTTACCCTAGATGAGTAAGTTTCCAACTTGGCCTAGATTTCATTGAGAACAACATTCTGACCAAGTTTCATGAATATTGGATCAAATTGGTGACATCAAGAGTGAACACAAGATTTTTCTAAGATTTGATCTAGGGACCTTTTTTTACCCTACATGACCCAGTTTCAAACTTGACCTAGATTTCATGAAGAACTACATTCTGACCATATTTCATTAAGATTTTATCAAAACTGAAACCACTTGAGTGTACACAAGGTTGTTCTAAGATTTGACCTAGTGACCTAGTTTTTGACCTGACATGATCCAGTTTCAAACTTGGCCTAGATTTCACAGAGAACAACATTCTGACCAAGTTTCATGAAGATTGGATAAAATTGGTGACATCTAGAGTGAACACAAGGTTTTTCTAAGACTTGACCTAGTGACCTAGTTTTTGACCCAGTTTCAAACTTGGCTTAGATTTCATGGAAAACAACATTCTGACCTAGTTTCATGAAGATTGGATCAAAATGGTGACATCTAGAGTGAGCACAAGGTTTTTCTAAGATTTGACCTATTGACCTAGTTTTTGACCCCACATGACCCAGTTTCGAATTTGACCTAGATTTTATGGAGAACAACATTCTGACCAAGTTTCATGATGATTGGATCCAAACTGTTGCCTCTAGAGTGTACACAAGCCAATTGTTGACGGACGATGGATGGACGACAGATGAACAGACGGACGAAGAGTGATTACAATAGCTCTCCAAATGTGACAGGTGAGCTAAAAATGTCCAGGTTCCAGTATTCCAAGAAATGCAGGAGATTTGATCAATTTGCCAAAAATCATGCAGGAGTTTTATCATGCAAACCAAAATGCGAGAGTAGAGTCTCAAATGCAGGAGACTCGAGCATGATCCACCTGGATTGGAACCTGTGTTGCCGGATTAAACGCCAAAGGCACTAGCCACTGAGCTACAGAGGTACTTTTAACTCAAACGAAGATAAACATTATAGGTAAGAAAAGCCAATGAATAAAGTGTTATACAGGAGGTAATAATATTATTTTTTCTGCTGCTAAATTTTGAAACTTTCATGCATGCATTTAGGTATTGTATATAGATTGACACTATGTTGTTTCGTGGATCTAGAGGCAAGAAAAGCAAGGACAATATGGCTTATGCTCATTCTAATATTGTGTAAAAATCGAATTCAATCGAATATATCACAGACAAGCTTTTCAAATGAAACAAGTTAAAATAATCAAATAGGCATTTTTATTCATATTTTATTTGTAACAGACATAAAATCAAAATCAGCATACATATGCACACACTTACAAGTTGATTTGAGAGCAACATTGAATAATGTTTAAACAGGTCCAGAACAACTTTATTAACAACCTGGATCAACTGATTCTTTACAACAAGAAATGTGAATATTTCACGAAAACTGATTTAAACAAGAGTCATAACTCTGCTTCTACAAAATCAAAACTATTTGCACAATAATAGATGAGAAGGTCGTAAGTGCCACTTACGACCTTATTAGACAAATGCATATTTAAATTCTTCATCCTAAGGCGCTTCTTATGAGCCTATTTTTAGGAAAATCGGAACTTGTCATGTTGACCATACTGAAGTTCAAACAGCTTGTTTTACCATAAGTAAAGAGCAATTTTCAGACAGTTTTTGCTTGTTTTCTCAAAATATTGATATTGCAGTTACGACCTCTCATTCTAAGCGATTTGTACATATTTATAAAAAATCATGCAAAGTTTTAAGAGTTCAGCTGATACACTTAAGAAGATATATGGGGTGGATTCACTTTTTTATATTTCATATTCTACTGCAATTTCCTCATATGGTAATAATAAAAACAAACCTCCAAACATGGATTAAACTTAAATAATGTTCATTTAATTTCCCACAACTTTTTGCTAATATGGCTTCATCAGGTGGTAAATAAACAATTGTCAATATATCTCTGAATAAATAAAAATTTACAGTTTGTAAAGTATGTAGATATATTAGAGTTCAGTTTCTAGTTTACCCGACTGTGTTCTGAATGTCTCCTCGTCATGTGTAGAGAAATGTTTGGGTTTATCAAATTCATCGGGCTGCGGTATACTGAATGTAACACTACGCCCGCCAGTGGTTTGTGGACGGCGGGCGAACGGTACGGAGCCCACGGCCCATTTATCATCATCAGTCTGCGGCGGGTCTCGGCCCGGAATGTTTACAATCACGCCGACTCCGATAGTCTGGTTCATATCTCGTACAACAAACCGACCTAGAGACGGATAATCAAAGTAGGACTCGACACAGATCGGCTTGGCAGGTACCATGTCCACTACACATGCATCGCCTGTTTTTAGAACATTTGGATTGGTCTCTAGTCGTCCTCCTGTACGTCGGTCACAGCGTTCACGTAACTCGGAGAATTTGACAGGTACGCAGGCTGTATGACAATGTAACATTGGTGTGTAACCTTTCTTGATCACGCCAGGATGTTGTAAGATCACCATCTGTAAACACAACAATAGCACCTCCAATATTAACACAGACAACTGGGCCTTATTGACCAACATTGTAAGCCTGAAACTCAGACTTAAATTGACAACATTTATGATCACTGCTATTTCTTTGCAATTTGATTAAACCATGTGAAATCTTATCTAATTGTTTATTGTTACTCACTGAACATGTATACCTATTTATATCAAAATGGGTCCGTTTATTTATTATAATTTTCGGACAGTTTTTTTTTGTTTTCTCAAAATATCAATTTTGTACTAACCACCTTCTCATTCTAAGTCAGCGATATTGCCTCATACTTGGGGGTATAGTAATGATGAAAGTAAAGGTATGGATTTATGCACTCACCTGTACAGTAAATAACTGGACTTTTTTAGGAGGGTCTCTGCTTGTTTCACCACATAGAAATCCTTTCCTTATATCCTTAATATCCAAACCTTCTATCTGAAAACATACACAATGAATGGCAACACTGCATGAATAACTATAAGCTTATATTTATTCTGGTTTACCTAACAAGGGGTGGTATTCAATATTGATCTTATTTGATTGGAGAATATGGTTAGTCAATCATATGGCCTGGTACTACCCAAGAGTTTATTATGTTGTTTTCTGATTGGTAGTCCTTATCCTTAAATCAAGTAAGATCAATATTGAATACCACCTCTGTTTTCATGGACTAAATCCTAACCAGTCCACAAGGAACCAGCAATTTGTTCAAAATTTTAATGTCTTGTTAAAGTAACAAGGAAAAGTAAGATCTGTCAAGATGATGATTCTAACCGTAGGGTTACAATCCAGTGCACAAACCTCTGGACTATGGCTTAAACTGTTTTTACAATAAGTTTTTGATAATATATGGCATACTGTTAATTTACTTCATCCACTTTTTATTTACATTGGCAAACAATACTGTGTTTAGTAAATGTCCCAGTGGAAGTCAAGTCAATCAGGGGCCATAATTCTGTTGAAATGTTGGATAGTGTAACATGACTATGATAATGAAATTTTTTATGATGGTTAACCAGTATGCCAAGTTGAAAAACAATGCCTTGATGGTCGAACGGACAGACAAACAAATGGACTGGACAATCACTACATGCCTCCCCATCAGTAGATGCTGAGGCATAGAAACACTAGGGCTGTAACGGTACGCTCACCTCACGATATGATACGTACCGTCAATTTTTCTTACGGTTCGGTATATTTCGGTATGATACAATATTCTCTAACAGCAGCTTAAATACTACAATTTTTAAGTGGCGATGAATTTGTTGATTCTATATCTAACAGTAATTATTATGTGGCTATCAAATTTTTAAGTGATTTTCGACAATATGAGGCACATCTTAATACAATGAAAACGAATAATGCATGGTAATTATACATAATCAGAGGGCTTTCAGACATTTTCGTTCTCTGAATATTATTTTGCTCATAAAAAAGCTTATACCGAACCGTACCGAAATTTGCAACTCTTGTACCGGGAATCGTGTGTGACTGAAGTCCGCGGTATTTCGTGTACCGAGGTATACCGTTACAGCCCTAAGAAATACCTGTATCCAGAACAATTGTAACTCTCATACAATTATATTCATCTTATTTTGCCATATAATAAGCAGACATACATTCTGACCTAGAAATATACAACCTTGGTGATTTAGTTTTCAATGTTTTTTTAAATTCATTCAAACTCAAATATCATTTTTCAATAGAAGGAAGTAGAAGGAATACATAAATAGATGAATATTTGATGTAGCCTACCTGTAAACCAACATTCTCTCCTTGGTATCCCTCGGTGACAGCATCATGATGTAACTGGACTGCACGCACCTAAAACATAGGAAATATAACATAGATGTACATATATATCAACCCTTTATTCCATAGTAACTTGAGGCCCACATCAAAGATTGGGAAACCAAAATTAATGTGTAGCCTCGTTAAAGTTTTTGTCTTTACTTTCTTACTTTACATGAATCCTCTAGTCCTTTGGATGCATGTGTAATTATTTAACCTTACAGTCAAGGATTACCCATAAAAGTGCAAGCACTTATTTCCAGTGAGGTCCTGTGTTTTGCCAAAGGGACAGCAGATGGAAGAGACAGTGGTGTTATACAAGGTATCCAGGCGTGCTGCCCTAGCACTTTCCGAAGAGACACATGGGTTCTTTAACATGCCCAGTGTATAGCACCGATACACACGAGACCTCTGGGTTGCTAACCAGTTCATCACTAGTTAGATGGGAAGCACTGAAAAGCGTTTCAGAAATGACCAAGTGCCCAGTTCGAGGATCCTGGGACCTCTCGATCAGTAGTCAAGCCGGCTATCCGCTCGACCACCATGCCACCAAGTAGCAGATGCAATTAAGTTATCATAGGGTCATGAAAGGTTCCGTCTATATTCCGAGTAGAAGGCTATTGGAGGTAGTACTATTTTCATAATGTCTATGCATGTCTAAACAAGTAATTAGGAATTGCAAACCCAACCAGTTTAAACTTATTTTTTATGTATCTGTTACCATGGCAGCCACAAATTTTTTCCAATCCAAACTAAATGATTTTACAGCAATTAAGTATCATGTATGTGTACATATGGCAGAATTTAAGACAGATATACTATAAAGAGTGATATTACCTTAGTTTTGAGATCAGGAGGACCAAACGTGATAGACATTCCAGGTTTAACAAATCCACAATGTACTCTGCCTGCAGCCACCACTCCCACAGCTGTAAGTAGATTGCATACATTTACATATATTGTATAATAATTCCAAAGTTAGCAAATCACTGCATTCTGATTGGCTAAGACGCGACATTCGTGGCTTTATTCAATGTATTCCTGAAGATCGGGTGTTTACACATCAGTGAATGTCAACAAGTGTCTGTATCATCTTGTAATAAACTCCTACTTTGTTTGGAAATGTAACAGGGTGAGAAAATGTGAAACCAGACCAAGGTTTGACCCCTGGATCCTTCAATTACAAGGTGAATGCTCAACCACTTGAACTGGCCTGCTGCATAAAATGTCTCCCCTGTAAGTAATTAAATCTGATGTACACCACTACAGCACTTGGGGGTAAATGCCTTTCTTGCACATTTTTCATTGATGTACAGCTGCTGATTCACAAGCTTACTTTCCCTGAACCACACAGAACCAACAACTTCTCTATATCATGTGATGGAAAATCAACATTGTCTGAGTCTTATTTTTAATGGAAAGGCATGATGCGCTGCAACCTCGAGTTGATCAGGATAACCAGGTCACAAATCTTATTACATAACATATCTACATATTACATAATATATCTACAAATTCCTAATACCGGAAGGTCATTTTTAATGATATTTAACCTGCGTGAAACCATCTATCAAAAAATACCATTTTTCGCTGTTCCAACAAGCAGCCTTTACAAACAGGTTTTTAATTTACTGTTAAGTTCTATGACTTTTACAATTAATCCATCTATAGAACAGCTTTGTTAAATGAAAGCAAAAGATCCGAAACTTACATCCAAGTTTATAGACACTGTGTACAGCTATACGTAGTGGATAGCGTTCTAACTTTAGAGGTCTCTCCATACTATCGAGTGCATCCAGTAATGTACGACCACTAGCACCACCTGACTTCCTCTCTATCTGCCATAACTGTCGGAACAACTCAATTATTATGCACCTAAACATCTTATTTAGGTGTCAATATGAAAACTTTTACTTGTAAATTCAATTATGCATTGATGTAAATATTGTTTTTGTGCATATATGTGTTCTTGTACATTTCTGCATATGTTTCATGTTAATGTGGACCATATTGAAAATTGGTCTAGAACCAAATATGTTATCCACTATAAATAAAGTAGTTATTATAATAATAATATTATTATTATTATTATATACAATCAGGGGCCTTATTCATCAATATTTTATGACTGAAACTCAGACTTAAGACTTGAAATTGACAACATTAATAATTACTGTCATTTCTTTGAAATTACATTTAATCATGTGAAATTTTATCTGATTATTTGCTTTTGATCACAGAACATGTATACCCATTTATATGACAATCGGTGCATTAATAACATCATGGAAGCGAATAGGACATTTGGCAATGTCAAGTCTAAGTCTAAATTTTAGACTTATAACGTTGGTGAATAAGGCCCCAGGGTACAGTAAAATATTAATATAAGATTAAGTGCAGAGATTTTAACATCCATTTAACAGCATAGTCAATCAAGGGGCCTTAACTCAGTTGAAAAGTTGGACAGTATAACACAACATTGACTTGGTAAGGTGTTTTATATAATGGTAAATAAGTATTCAAATCTTGATGGACTTATGAAAATATTTGAGTTTGAGGAACATTTTCAATGGGTTTGACAGACAGGAAATCACTATTATAATATAACTCCCGTTTCAATAGATGCCAGGGCATAAATATCATCATACAAGGAATCATAATTGATGTAACCTTAAAACAGCGGTGAAAACTCTTACCGTAAACCAGGGTATGTTATCACTACGTTTGACTAGGTTGTCTCCCTTCCAGCCAGATATTGGTATATACACGACTGATTCGGGATCAAATCCAGCTTTCTTAGCAAGTAAATCCACATTCTTCTCAACAAAATTGAATCGTTTCTGTCAAAAATATAATGCAAATCAATTTAGACTGTAAACTAGAAATGTGTCCATAGGACACTTGTGCCCCCATTGGGGTATGTAACAAAGGACTATAACTCTGGTAAAAATTGGCCCAGAAAAAAATCCATCCTAACAGTTAACTATACATTAAGGTTGTTTATCCGTGGAAGTTTGAAGAAATTCTGCCCAACAAGATTTGTGTTACTTATGGACAGCACCAATGCTATCATTTATATATGCCCCCACTTATACGTACGTGAGTGGCACAACCACTTTTTTGAGGCATAAAAACTTCATAAAATTTGTTAATCAAAAGTTGCTGTTACATTCAATGCTAACTAGTATGATCTGAATATAGAAGAATGGCGACATACCAGACAATATGGTGGTTTTGTTATATCCATCTTGTTGACGACTACTATGAGTTGTTTGACTCCCATAGCGTAAGCTACATGTAAATGTTCACGTGTCTGACCATCACGTGTTACACCCTCCTCGAACTCCTTATCCTTGGCTGATACAACCAGCACCGCAACATCCGCCTGAAATGTACACATTACTACATTAAGGTGGCATGGTGGTCCAGTTGATAATGTACTTGACTCCTAATCGAGAGGTCCCTGGCTAAATACTCGGCTAGGTCACTTGGTCGTTTCAGAAATGTTATATAAATGTTTCCCACACAACTGGAGATGATATGGTTGGAAACCCAGCGGTAGTCTCGCATGTTCCAATGCTCTACACCAGGCATGTAAAAGAACCAAGGAATCTTTTCGAAACAAGCTAGGGCATCACACCACGATTTCTTGTATCTCACTTCTAATTCTTCATTGATTTTATGTCTGCCCTTGTTAGACACACTGCCAATAATAATCGAAAAGATGGGTTAGGCAGTATAAATAGATAGACATAGAAAATGATGTGTTAGGCAGTATAAATAGATAGACATAGAAAAGATGCGTTAGGCAGTATAAATAGATAGACATAGAAAAGATGCGTTAGGCAGTATAAATAGATAGACATAGAAAAGATGCGTTAGGCAGTATAAATAGATAGATAGTCATAGAAAAGATGCGTTAGGCAGTATAAATAGATAGACATAGAAAAGATGCGTTAGGCAGTATAAATAGATAGACATAGAAAAGATGCGTTAGGCAGTATAAATAGATAGACATAGAAAATGATGTGTTAGGCAGTATAAATAGATAGACATAGAAAAGATGCGTTAGGCAGTATAAATAGATAGACATAGAAAAGATGCGTTAGGCAGTATAAATAGATAGACATAGAAAAGATGCGTTAGGCAGTATAAATAGATAGACATAGAAAAGATGCGTTAGGCAGTATAAATAGATAGACATAGAAAAGATGCGTTAGGCAGTATAAATAGATAGACATAGAAAAGATGCGTTAGGCAGTATAAATAGATAGACATAGAAAAGATGCATTAGGCAGTATAAATAGATAGACATAGAAAAGATGCGTTAGGCAGTATAAATAGATAGACATAGAAAAGATGCATTAGGCAGTATAAATAGATAGACATAGAAAAGATGCGTTAGGCAGTATAAATAGATAGACATAGAAAAGATGCGTTTGGCAGTATAAATAGATAGACATAGAAAAAGATGCATTAGGCAGTATAAATAGATAGGCATAGAAAAAGATGCGTTAGGCAGTATAAATAGATAGACATAGAAAAGATGCATTAGGCAGTATAAATAGATAGGCATAGAAAAAGATGCGTTAGGCAGTATAAATAGATAGTCATAGAAAAGATGCATTAGGCAGTATAAATAGATAGGCATAGAAAAAGATGCGTTAGGCAGTATAAATAGATAGACATAGAAAAGATGCGTTAGGCAGTATAAATAGATAGATATAGAAAAAGATGCGTTTGGCAGTATAAATAGATAGACATAGAAAAGATGCGTTAGGCAGTATAAATAAATAGACATGCAGAGATTGTCTTCCTTATATGGCATGGGGCTTTTTAATGGTCCCATTCCAACAAAAGGGCAGTCATGCGCAATTAGCACTTGTCCGGGACAAGTACTTGTTGATTTAAACAGTAACAATGGGGTGTATTGTCACCAGTCAACTATGGAGTACTCTGTTGCAATATTTGACAATTTAATATACAGTCCAGTACATATTTTTGAATTTCGGATTACGTAGTTCAATTTATGAACAAAATACCAATTCTGGACCGAAATCTTAGTTCGGATTAGAGAGGATTTCGGATTGGAGAGGTTTCGGATTGCGGAGTTTTTTCATGTAGCATTATATAAGAATATAGAAGGAAAAAATTGGGACCTTGAAAAAATTCGGATTGTGGAGGATTTCGGATTGAAGAGGTTTCGGATTAGGGAGTTTTTACTGTAATATGTATTAATAAGCGATTTTGGACACTTTTCACAGACCTGTGCTTCAGGAGATCGGGGCCAGGGATCAAGCCTTTATCACCCAGTTACCAATCCAGCACACTAACCACTGGACACCGGCCTGCCTTACCTGTGAGGACCCAGTAATCATGTTGTGAACGTAATCAGTATGTCCTGGTGCATCAATAATGTTCACATAATAATTCCTGGTCTCTAGACGACGTAGTTTGGTATCTATAGATATACCTTTGTCTCGTTCAGCTTGCAATTTGTCCATGATCCAGGCATACTTTGATGCCTCTTTTCCTGCCTATGGTTGAAATATAACAGACTTGATAAAATTCAAGAACAGACAGCATACTACAATATTCACCAAATTTGCGACAAAAACAAGGTCAACTAGTTTCATGAAGATCATGTCAATGAAGACACTCCTTTGTTGCATTAAATAAATGTTACAGGGGGTTTGATAGGCCGTATGACGTAACGTGTAATTTCATAAGCTGAGCTTCCCAACTCAAATTCCTGCGGAAACCAATGAAATTGTACCATTTATTTATAACGTTTAGTATGATATTTCTCCAGCCATTAACCCCATGGTTCATAGCATGTAGTAATGGAACGAACGTGGGTTCTGGACGATAGACTTCACTGGTATAAACAAGAGCCGTCACAGACAAGTTATGCTCCCAATGGGGGACTTCCTCTCCATCAGATCATTTACCTATGAAGTTTCAAATTGAAATCTCCAATAATGTTTGAGTTATGGCCCGGACAAGAATGGAGTATGTAAAAATTACAAAGGGTAATAACTCCAAAAGTATGCAATATGAGTTATGTTTCCTGTAAAATCTATGCACATGTAACATGACAGATGGATAAAGCGGCAACTATTATGCTCCCAAAAACGTTTGGGGAGCATATTAATGTGGTAATTGAGTGGTTTTGTTATTCATGGATTTTTAACTATTCCAAGAAAAATCTCTGGAAATGTAATTTTCATGTCAACTTATTGAGGCATCTTAATTATGCAATTAAGTCTATCGGCATAATAAACGAAAATGAATCAACCATGATTTTAATAATTTTCTGCAATTGTTATAAACAAGTAATTGAAGTAAAACAAAGTATGTTACCAGTTTGAAGCAATGAGCCTTTTTGACATATTTTCTTTAATTCTTTTTCTATACAAGAGGGCCCTAGGTTGCTCACCTGTTGCACATTGGTATAGGTATCCATACAACTTACATTCTAACTATATTTCATTAAGATTGGATCAAAACAGCGACCTCTAGAGTGCATACAAGGTTTAGTGACCTAGTTGTTGACACCACATAACCCAGTTTTGAACTTGGTATGGATTTCATGGAGAACAACATTATGACCAAGTTTCATATTTGGATCGAAACTGTGACCTCATGACAGAACACAAGGTTTTTTCTAAGATTTGACCTAATGACCTAGTTTTTGACCCCACATGACCCTTTTCCACATTGGCCTAGATTTTAAGGAGAACAACATTCTGACCAATTTGCATGAATATTGGATCAAATTTGTGATATCTAGAGTGTACACAAGGTTTTTCGAAGATTTGACCTATTGACCTAGTTTTTGATCGGACATGACCAAGTTTCGAACTTGGCCTAGATGTCATAGAGAAGAACATTCTGACCAAGTTTCATGAATATTGGATCAAATTGATGACATCTAGAGTGTACACAAGGTTTTTCTAAGATTTCACCTAGTGACCTTATTTTGACCCAGCATGACCCAGTTTCAAATTTGGTCTAGATTTCATGCAGAACAACATTCTGACCAAGTTTCATGAAGATTGGAACAAAACGGTGACCTCCAGAGTGTATACAAGCTTTTTATAAGATTTGACCTAGTGACCTGGTTTTTGACCCTGCATGACCTAGTTACGAACATGGCCTAGATTTCATGGAGAACAACATTCTGACCAAGTTTCATGAAGATTGGATCAAAACAGTACCTCTAAAGTGTATTAAAGGTTTTTATAAGATTTGACCTAGTGACCAAGTTTTTGACCCGGCATGACCCAGTTTCGAACTTGGCCTAGATTGCAAAGAGAACAACATTCTGACCCAGTTTCATGAAGATTGGATCAAATTGGTGACTTCTAGAGTGTACACAAGCCAATTGTTGACGGCAACGACGGACAGACGGATGAAGAGTGATCACAAAAGCTCACCTTGTCACTATGTGACAGGTGAGCTAAAAAACATCAAGTCCCCTTTTCACATGCAAAGATTTAAGAACCTTGCTTAAAACAGGATTCAGATTTTTGAGAAATGGACAGGCTGACTAAAGGCAAAGCTATAATTAGCTGTTGTCCCCACCAGTTATAAACTGCAAAGAAACTAATAAGTGTAGAGCACAAAAATGTAAAGATAAAAGATAGTGTATGTTCCTCACCTCCTGGGCTTCTTCCTCAAATTTTGCCATCAAATCTTCATCTATACCTCCACACTCATACACCAGTCTACCAGATACTGTTGACTTTCCACATCTCAGGTGACCAATAACAACAGCATTCAAGTAAGGCTTGTTCTGAGGGTTCCTGTCCTGTTATAACATTACAACAATCACAATAACTGATGAAAAATTATTGAAGTTATACACCTGGGCCGGTATTTATAAAGCATCTTAAGTGAAAACTTAGAATTTTCTTAAAATCTCAAATTTTCCTTAAATATATCAGCTAAACAGGAAAACTAATACTAACTATTATTTACAGAGTTAAGAAGTATTATATAAAGAGCTACAATAATCATATATAAAACATGGGCTTATAATTTTTCGACTCTTGTGAAATATGGGCAGCTCAAACTTTAACTTAAGTCAAAACATTTAAGTTTTCACTTCGGATGCTTTATAAATACCAGCCCTGTAATTTAAGTGAATCTATTTCGGGCCTGATTATAAGGAGGTAAAAGGCTGTGTTTAAGGCTTACTGACGATAGATTGTTGACCCATTTGTGAACTTGGCCAAATTTTATGGAGACGTACTAACGTTGGCCAAGTGTCATATCAATTTAATAACAACAGTTACTATGACATATCAAACAACTAGAATTTAAACCAGGTTTTTGACACAGAACATATTTTCTCTCTTTGTTGCGTCAATTTGAAAGTACATGTATGCTTTTCTATTAATAGACATTGCATGCAGAAGAAACAAAACTAGAAATGTGTCCATCAACACGGGTGCCCCCAATTAGGGTACATATAGAAAAAGTAACAAAGGACGATAACTCTGGTAAAAATTGCTGCAGCAAAAATTCCATCCTTTACATTCAACTACTCATCAAGGTTGTTAATCTTTGAAAGTTTGATAAGATTCTGCCTTATGGTTTTTGAGGAGTTCAACACACAAGATTTGCGTTACGTAACAGACAGACAGCACCAATGCTAATATTTATGTTCCCATATATAAATATCACAGGTAATTGTATTGTTGAAAATAAAAAAAACGAAAACTTTTTTTTTTAAAATTGATATTTTTCTTTCTATACTAAGGAGAAACATAAATTTAAAAAAAGTGTTTTTTTTTTTTTCGTTTTCAAGGATACAGTTATAGATATGTGAGGTGGGTAAAACAAAGAAAGGTAGAACAAACCTTGACTTCATCAGTATTGATGTACATTTTGGGTGCGGTCGTATCAATCTTCTCTCTCTGTGATTCCAGGGGCGGGGTCTCTGCTTCATTAGCTAGCATCTCACTCGTTGTCTTTGTAGAGATCGGAGTCATACCATTATCTATAAAATACATGCAGAATTATATATCTTTCACATAATAAATTTGTAGATCACCTAATGTAAAACCATTAATTTTCGTGAGGGATTTAATTTTGTGGTTCTCTTTCAATCATGAAATCGAATCTGATCAAACAATAATTTTGACCCTTGTTTTTATTACCTGAAATACACAATCCACAAATTAACGTCCTATTGAAAAGGTCTTTTTTACCAAAACCACGAAAGTTGGTCCCATCATAATTGATCAATGATTTTACAGTATTCTTTTTGTTTAGAAGTTTGTATAATTTTCATTAGGATAGTACAGATACTAGTCATGTTTCAAGCATAAATTTCATTTATTATGGCTGGTTACTTCATGCTGATCATTTGTCATTTTACTACATTTCACAACAAGTGCCCAGAAAACCTGGTTTCCCAAATAAGACAGGATAATGTAGCCTTTGTTTAAAAGTAAATGCCTTTCTCATATAACGAAGATCTCTGGTGACCTATCAAGTCTAAAAGACATCTTTTCAACAGGAATTTGTTACAATATCTGTAACCGAAATTAACAAAATACTGTAATTATCCCAAAAATATGAGAATTTACTCCAGCATACGGACAATTCGCAGTAAAAACAGATATGGCAGCATCTTCTAGCCACCCACACAAGAATTGAAGAGTCAAGACATTGAATGAACCATCCATCTCCCTGAAATTGGATATTTCAAGCAAGCCTGTATATACATCACCCTACAATGAATACTAAGACTAACATTATACCTTCAGTAAGAGCGTCCATTGTTGATCCGGACGTGGAGTTAGTTTTACTGAACGTCTCTACTCCACCAAACGTGACGGTGTTACCACCTCCTTCCAGATCTAGATCACCGTTTGTAAACTCCGCATCCTTCTCGGCCATGTTTGTAGTCACGTCTTCCAGTGTGTGTTCAGCTCCGGTACTGTAACTAGACATGGGCACTGCGGTACCCGTCACAGACGCTCGCATCGAGGCAGATTCATCCGCCATTATAATGTCAGATTAAGTGGACTCGCAATTGGTTTAATCCAGTACCAGTATCTAGAAATAATAATTTTTGAAAGTTGATGATAAACATTCATATAGAGCAACCATTGATCACACAAAATAAAGTCGAACCTGTCAGTGCAGACAATCCACCGCTACAGGAAAAGTTGGGCATTTCTTGACAGACTGATGGTCTATTGAAATGGTCTGACGGGAAATAAAATATGTGGTCTCATCGGACAGGTTTTTAATTCATCTTAAACAGCATAATTGTTACAGTAGACGATACAATGTTATGTCTTTCCACACATGTCTGACTCTCCACATGTAGCGCCCTTTCAAAATTACCAGCAATATGATAATCCAATGATAATTGTCATGTAAAATATATTCCAGTACAGAATAAATATACCAAACTTTAAATTCAGGTCATTAGGTTGAATCTTAGGCTCATCAGTCAGTCCTGAATGAAAGTTGGACAACATCATTCCTAAACAGGCCATAAAACAAAATTTCATAGCTAATTAAGAAATTAAATTTTACAAATAGACAATATTCTTTTTCTAAAATAATGCCAAATTATCAATTATCAAATAATTGTTAAAAATAAACAAAAAACTTACCGAAAGCATGCATAAATCCGTCAATGTACACAGTAGATCCAGTAGGTAATCGTGTGTGTTTAAATGCTATGTAACAATGAAGGGATTAAGACCTTTAATCTATAGAGATTAACCATGCTAACTTGTACATGATCTGATCACCATAATAATCCTAATTCTGTGCATGTAAACTTCATTAAGCTATTATACACATTCATATTAACTGTGTTTCTGCACCTTGACCTTAGACCTCAAAATCAATAGCTAGGGGTCATCTATTGTTGCTGCCCAACCTCCATGTAAAGTTTGAAGATACTACTGACAGACAGACGGACATGAGCAAAGCAATATACCCCTTTATCAAAAATGGGAGGGGGGGGGGGTGTAATAAATTTGTAAACTTTCAGACTGATAGAATGGTCATTAACAGTCCATAATAGCTAATTTTAGTGTTTTACAGCCTTTGAACTGGGACGGTTCAAATTCCAGTTGCGGTTCATTAATATGGCTGGTTTAAGAAGCAAATCACTTAGGAATGACATTAAATTTTAATGGAGCAGGAAAGTCCACTTAGGAGCAATCAACCCAACCAATAATTGTATGCCAGATTAGCCAGCTACGTAAATAAATACTATGAAAAGAGCAAGTCACTAAAATAAATGAAAAGTTTCATGGAACATTTTATCTCTTACTCACCCAGTATGTGCCTTTCAAACAGATACGGAGCCCTTAGCATAACCAAAGCGCTATTGAGCCCTTTTAGTCGCACTTTACTACATCTATAGAGGAAAGCAGCCTACTGTTGTTACCGATAGCTTACTGTAACTTATTTTAAGTTGGCAGGAGTCGCTCCCTTTGGGAACGAGCCCTCATGCTCAGTGCCGGGATCCGTGCCTGATAGTTTTAATGACTTAACGATGTCCGGGTGTAAAAACTTTTTTTTTTAATTTTGAGGAATGCATTTTAAATATTTTTATTCTATTGTATACCCATTAAGACAACTGCATGTGAATTTTAAAACACATGTATTGTCATTTAAGAGAGTAATTGCTATTTTAATTTCCCTACACCCAGCCTAAGAACGTACTGCACAAATAAATGGAGGCAACCGCATGATAAATAAAATAAATCTCTAACAGTTAACACAATAAAAACAAAAGTCTATTTAAATCTAATGATAATGATTATTTCTTCAATCAAAAGTGTAAAAGTGATGTTTAGTCTAATAATGAAGTAGATAAACATAAAAATGTAACCCCACCCTCCTCGAAATTAAGGCATTTTTTTCATATTGCCAATAAGTACCCTATAGATAAATGGAAATAAAATATGATCTAAACAATTGGCACCAATGAATTTTTTTCAACAATAACTTCAATGTGTGTGTAATGTTTTAACACAATTTTAAAAGGTTTTACCGAGCGGTTTTGAAAATATACATTTCAGAAATCCTTAGTAACCCGATTTTCATCTGTTTACCACATATTAATTCCTAAAAAATTAAAGAAAAAAATAGAAAAAAAATATTTTTCTCCAAATTACACTATAAAGTGATGTTACGAAGCCAAAACATTGTCTTATAACTAAAAATTAAATAAAAAAGAAAAAAAAATATTTTGGCTCTAGTGGGGGTTGAACCCACGACCTACAGGAAATCAGTCGATTTGTCATAAAATTACTGAAATTGAGAACTCTTCAATAGGAGATTCTTTATTAGACCCGGATATCCTTAATTGACCCCTCATAAATATGCTGTTTCATTTTGTGACTTTGTAATTCCGGGTGATGTAAATTACGCTTTTACCAAGGATTTTCATCAATTTTCATCACACCAATTTCAGAATTAGTACGTGCAGCAATAGGCACATGCCATAAACTAACACTGGTGAAAATTTGATAAAGTTATCTCAATGGTTTTCGAGATATCAAGAATAATCAAGTGGCAGCATTAGAAGTGCCGCTAAGTATACTATCTATGGGACTCCATCAATACTAGGTAGCAGAACAAATCTGTGTGCAGGCATTTGCACAATTTCCCCATATCTATAGGCCAAGCTAAAATATAAGTTTATGCAAAATTGTTTCCAAAGCATTATATTTATGTAGAATTATGGCTTGTCCAAAACCTTTGAACCTTTGAACCTTTTCTAAACATGAATTATAAAGCTGAAACAGTTCATTTTTTATCATTTTATTCAACATATATCACATAATATCAATCTGTACAAAGTATTGTAAAAATATCCATAATATATATTGCTGGCTTAGAACCAGAAGGTCGTAACTACCGAATCGATATATTGAGAAAACAAGAGAAAACGGTCTGTAATTTACTCTTTACCTATGGGAAAACATATTTTTAAAACTTCATTTTGGTCAACATGACAATTTCAGATTTTCATGAAAATAGGCTCATAAGAAACGCCTTGTGAAGCAGATTTCAAATATGTATGAGTCTTATAAGGTCGTAAGTAGGAGTTACGACCTTCTGGTTCTAAGCCATCGATATGAGTACACATATTATATTAGATGCTTAAAAATCACATACCAGTATGAATATATTCCAAATAACATTAACTAAATAATGAACACCATAGTGACCCCACGTGGTACACTGCCTTAAAGTGAGCAAATTAATACAATAATATATCAACAAAAACTTTGTTAAACATGTGATGTTACATCATCATGTATGTCTCCCTTTTTAAGTTAGATCTGATCATCAGTTTAACATCATTATTGGTATAATTAGCATATATATTTGAAAGGTTTTGGACCATTTACACTAAAACAAAATGACCAAGACAAAATACATACCATCTATCTATTGATGAAAACCCCCCGAAAATACTACACAGGTTTTCATATTGTAATATTTGTATACAAGTAACAATATACTCAGTAGAATTAAAAGAAACTTTCTATACATATAATATTACTGTATCACAGCCCAACAAGTGTTAGAAAATAAACAACAGAATCATTCCTTACCTGACTTCCCTAACACACAACTTCAAAAAGTACCATTTTTTAAACAAATATGGAAAGTGCATAACAGTATTATAATTTAATACAAAAATTAGCTCATAGAAAATAAAATGACATCCTAAGATGCCTTGAACATATCACACAATCCCTGGACAATTCCTGTCATATAACAACATCCTTAAAGAAAATTATTATAAATCCTTTCATATTGAATGACATTTTGCGATTTTCCGTTGAGGTAGTTTTTTATGTAACAAGAAGTAACTTAACTGCAGTTTTGGGCACTACTCTATTAATTTACATCAAACCACTTCTGGTCTTATTTACTGAAAATGGATACATATCACTGCCAAGCACAACCATTCCTTGTTCTGGGTTAAAAATTCTGTAAGGGGGGATAAAGCAGCTTAACTTTAAATATCTGTTTACATGTTCCTAGTGACCAAGATTTCAGGACCCAAGTCATTGAAACCTGTTCAAAGATCATAGAAACAGAAGTAGGGAAGGTTTTAAAGAAGTTCCAAGCAGAATGGCAGCACACTGGAACTATCTCTGGAAAGAGCTTTAAAGTGTATATATATAGAGCTAAATTCTAACAGTCATTCAATGTCAAAATAATTGCTTGCATCATTTATAGTATGCTACCAGACTACCTGAACTGCAAATTAAAACTTTGGATGGGTTCTGTGTACTTTGATTCAATCGTAGATAAATAGGCGATTCTTATAGTTTCAAAGGGTGTTCTAGAACACTTTCGTATGGAAATGGACAATAAATCAAAGAGAGTGTTTCTGTCAAAACTGAAGCGAAAAATATGAATATGAAAGCATTATTGTTTTTCAGTTTTTGAAACTTTAAAGAAACATCTTCCGATATAGCTCTATACACTTTAAGCCTATCAGTAGACCACAAATTGGACAGAATGAACGCGCGTGCACACTGAGAGTGGGTACACTCATACAATAAATTGACGACTCCAAACTGGGATTGCATTAGCACTGATGACTGTTTCTTTCTACAGACTGCCAAAGAATTAAGGGAAGCAAAATGCCTCCAGCATCAGTCAATGTCTGGGCATAACACGCAAGAAAGGCTATGTAAGACTACATAGTAGGGTTTAATCATGACGTGTATTGTTTAGTTTGATATGTCAGCTACCAATTATAATATAGAATGCCTTCTTGGGTATTTTTATTCTGCGTCAGTGAGTCACATGAAATCCGATGTCCCACATTTCTCATTTTGTGTTGCTAAAGTATGAACATTCATTTACTTTCTGTTTTATTGCTTTTATTAATTCCGTATTTTTATCATATAACATGTTAAAACAAGACTGCGTTCAATAAACGCTTATGCCCCCGTGGAAGCCATGTCCATAAAAAGCTAAGTCAATCAGGGGCCATTATTCAGTTAAAATGTTTGATAGTGTTACATGGCTTTGAACTATAAGGGGCTTATGATGGTAAACGAATAATGCCACATTTGAAAGCAGTGCCTTGATCGACTTCATGTGTGATCTGGTGATACAGATGTTATGGTTCTTTGTCACTGCACTTCTCCAAGTTGCCATCTATTCATATACCATATTTCAAGTCAATATCTTAAACACTTTTGAAGATACACTCCTGTCAAAATTTGATTCTGAAAATACTAAAGGGGAGATAATTCAAAATTTAAGACAGAAAGAGTTATTGTTCTTGGTCATTGCACTTCTCCAAGTTGCCATCTATTTATATTCCAAGTTTCAAGTCAATATGTTTAATAGTTTTGAAGATATACTCAGAGCAAAATTTGACTATAAAAAAACACTAAAGGGGAGATAATTCAAAATTTAAGACAGACAGAGTTATGGTTCTTTGTCAATGCACTTCTCCAAGTTGCCATCTATTTATATTTCAAGTTTAAAGTCAATACGTTAAATAGTTTTGAAGATACGCTCATGTCAAAATTTGATTCTGAAAATACTTAAGGGGAGATAATTCAAAATTTAAGACAGACAGAGTTATGGTTCTTGGTCATTGCACTTCTCCAAGTTGCCATCTATTTATATTCCAAGTTTCAAGTCAATATGTTTAATAGTTTTGAAGATATACTCAGAGCAAAATTTGACTATAAAAAAACACTAAAGGGGAGATAATTCAAAATTTAAGACAGACAGAGTTATGGTTCTTTGTCAATGCACTTCTCCAAGTTGCCATCTATTTATATTTCAAGTTTCAAGTCAATACGTTTAATAGTTTTGAAGATACGCTCCTGTCAAAATTTGATTCTGAAAATACTTAAGGGGAGATAATTCAAAATTTAAGACAGACAGAGTTATGGTTCTTGGTCATTGCACTTCTCCAAGTTGCCATCTATTTATATTCCAAGTTTCAAGTCAATATGTTTAATAGTTTTGAAGATATACTCAGAGCAAAATTTGACTATAAAAAAACACTAAAGGGGAGATAATTCAAAATTTAAGACAGACAGAGTTATGGTTCTTTGTCAATGCACTTCTCCAAGTTGCCATCTATTTATATTTCAAGTTTCAAGTCAATACGTTAAATAGTTTTGAAGATACGCTCCAGACAAAATTTTCTTGTAAAAATACTAAAGGGGAGATAAGTCTAAGTCCAAAATTAGGTCAAGGTGAAGGTCAAAATGGAGTCGGGTGATACAGGCGTGTGGAGAGTGGTCATATACAACATCCATGCAAGTATGAAAGCTTTGTAACAAGCCATTTTAATGCTAGAAGAAACGGTCAATTTGGGTTAACCAAGAATTTTACCTTTCAATAAGTCTAAGTCCAAAATTAGGTCAAGGTGAAGGTCAAAATGGAGTCAGGTGATACAGGCGCGTGGAGAGTGGTCATATACAACATCCATGCAAGTTTGAAAACTTTGTAGCAAGCCATTTTAATGCTAGAAGAAACGGTCAATTTGGGTTAACCTGGCCGGACGGACGAACGGACGGAAGGACGGACGGACGGACAGGTGAATTACTATATGCCTCCCGATCTTTCGATACGGGGGCATAAAAATAAGGTTTATATCAACCAAAGAAACAAGACAAAACTTAACACCATGAAAACAAAAATACATGAATAAAAACAAATTTTTGTCATATTGATGAAGTTTACTTCTCAATGATCACAAGATTCAGGATTGCTCAACCCTGAATTATGAGATGGAATGGTATATATCAATTGATTTTACAGTACTTTTATATAAATGGCAAAACACCAGGAGCTTTCGGGGATATTACCAGGGCTTAACTGAGGCGTTGCTGTAAGTCCGACAAGGGTAAAAAGCGTTGGGGATGAGCCCTGGTGGAGCTACGGTGCCGTCCTGATTGTTCCTGGTGCTGTGCTGGTTGTTTCAAGTCCTTCTCGGAGACAATTAATATTATGACGAGTCCGGGGTCACCGGTGGAGTTACGGTAGAGCCCAGGTTCATGCTGGTAGATCCCGGATCATGCAACGCCCCCCCCCCCCTCCTCCACCGGGGCCCCACCAACATGATGGTATGAGAGTGAGACTGATATATAATGTAGTAATCTGATTTCACTTTTTGAAAAATCCTATGGAAGGAAAAAAAATATAATGATATAATAAGTAATTTATCAAAGAACATAAATGCTGTTTAATTTTATCATAGATCTGAGACATGATATATATCTTTTTTGAATAATAAACCGATTTTATTTAATTTCAGGTTGCTGTTGATCCACTTTATGACAATAGCAACAGTGATTCTGAACTAGAAGACCATGTATCATGTACTGATGGTATTGAAACAGAGACTCATGAACTAGAAGCAATGTATGAAGGAGATGAAACAATGTACGCAGAAGGAGATGAGACAATTTATGTAGAAGGCGATAATGACATTTGCTTGCAGTTAAAAGATACAAGAGAAACTCAACAATCAGAACAGGCTGATGATACTACATTGTACGACGGAAGTGACATCACCGTTGGAGCATTCATGTTATTGATGGCTCTATATTTCAGAAAGAACAATCTGGCTGGAGATGCTATTCAGCAGCTTCTGGACATTTTTGCATACATTTTGCCTGACAACAACAAAGTGTGTAACAGTTTACACACATTCAACTCTTACTTCAGTTGTTTGAAGAATCCTCTAAGGTACCATTACTATTGTCCACTTTGTAAACATTCAGTAAGAAATAAAGAGGCAAAACAATGTGGAAATCATAAATGCTTGACAGATTTTTCTAACATAGAACTGCCTTATTTTCTCCATGTTCCTGCAATCAATCAGATGAGATCATTCTTCTCCCATGCAGGGTTTTATAAGACACTTCAAAGTCGTTTTTCCAAAAACACTGGAAGGAAAATCAAAGATGTTTAAAAAACACTGGAGGGAAAATCAAAGATGTTTATGATGGATATTTGTATCAAAACATGTGTAAGAACAACGGCCCACTCAGTCAACCAGAAAATGTGTCATTTCTTTTAAATACAGATGGTGCACCTGTTTTCAAAAGTAGTAAATTTTCGATTTGGCCAGTATTCTTATCAATAAATGAACTGGAATTCAAGCAATGAAATCTTCCTCAAAACATGATTTTGTCGGGTCTGTGGTTTGGAGGCGACAAACCTGAAATGAACTTATTCCTTGAACCACTGCTTGATGAATTCAAAACGTTTGGAAAAGGTGTTGAATGCTTTTCACCTGATAGAGGAACATTTACTTGCAAAGGTTTTTTATTAGGTGCAACTGCTGACCTTCCAGCCAGAGCTTTACTGTGCAACTCTGTGCAATATAATGGAGCGTTTGGATGTTGGAAGTGCCTTCAAGAAGGTAAAACAGCTGCAAGAGGTCAAGGTCACACACATACTTTTCCATTTAATGCAGAAAACCCAAAAGGGCCAAAAAGGACCACTGAGCAAGCGCTACAAGACGCAGATACTGTTATTTCATCAAGAAGAAAGGGAGAAAAAATCAATGGAATCAAAGGTCTATCCTGGCTGTCTTTATTTCCAAAGTTTGATTTTATAGAAGGAATCACTATTGATTACATGCACGGTGTACTTCTTGGTGTACAAAAGCGTCTCTTAAATTTGTGGTTTACTAAAGAATTTTCTAAGAAATCTTTCAGCATTTCATCACAAGTTTCTACTGTTGGTAATCGTCTAGTACAAATTCATCCAACGCTAGATATTTCAAGACTACCTCACTCAATTGCTACAGACCTGAAATATTGGAAAGCATCCGAACTTCAAAATTTCTTATTGTATTATGGCTTGCCAATACTGAAAGGTGTGCTTGATGATGAGCGTTGGCTACATTATTCACTTTTCGTTTCTGCCATTTATTTACTACTACAAGATGGTATTACTGAAAATGATCTGAAAAAGGCTGAAAAGATGATTGAAGAATTTTGTCGCAGATTTGATGGGTTATATGAAGTTTGCTTTATGAATCTTAACGTACACCAACTGCTACATTTGGTTGACAACGTGAGACATTTTGGACCACTTTACACCCACAGTTGTTTTCCCTTTGAGGATAAGAATGGAATATTACTAAAAATTATTAAAGGTACACAAAATATTGACCAGCAGATAATAAAAGGAGTCTCATTTTTACAAAACTACCAGAGTTGAGGAATAGTTGCATTCCGTCAGGTTCATATATTTCAAGATTATGTGATTCAATTGAATTTCCTCAGTTACTAAAAAGAGGTGAGCAAATTGAACCTGGCATTTATATTCTTGGAGGGCTTCAATATAGACAATTACACCAAGCGGAAACAAATGCTCACGAGACCTATTCTGGACATGCATCTGTTCATGAAAAATATAAACTTTTTGCACGCATAGAACTGAAAGGTCAGCTCATTTATGGCACTCAATATAAAAGAATGAAAAACAGAGACAATTCCACTATTTCTTATGATGATTCGGATGGTTCCCTTCACTATGGAAAAGTCTGTTTCTTTCTCATTGAGAATATTTCTAATACACTGTTAGTATTTTTGATACCATTGAAACCAACTGTCAGTGAATTCAAGGTCCAGCACATTGTACCTGTAATGGAAACTAAAGTTATGAAATGTATTCCTGTGTCTAGAATTATTGACCTGTGTCTCGCTGTGTCTTTTGATAATAAGATTTGTGTTTGCAAGCCGCCAAATAACATGTTAAAAGTTTAGTTTAGTTTTAAATTTAATGACCAGTGAGTGGAACATTTGAAAGTTCAGAAACCATTGCAGTGTAATGTTGTTCTGATTCTCTTGTTTATAGGATGTAACAGAGTATAGGAATCAAGATTTAGCTTTTAGGTTTCAGTCAAAGAATTTTATAATAATTTTATGAAGGACATCTTTCTGTTAAAATCTTAATATTGGTAGTTTTCATAGTTTAATCATTTTCAAGATTTTATATACAAATTTAGTATCAAAGTAAATGTTATGTTATAAGGATTATGAATGTTATATTTCTAAATATGTATTGTTGATTTTTATTCAATATTCAATTAATATTTCATTCTTGTTAATTTTCTAAAATAAATATCTTTGTCCAGTTAAAGGAAAGCCATAAAAATTCTCTAGTTGTATAGTTGCAATTAATATGAGACAGTTAATCAGGTTAATCTTACATATTGAAGCCATAAAATTGACACTGGACAAATTTATAGATAATTGGTAAACATGGTAATAAAATATTATCCCAATGACATTTTGACAATTTGACTATCTGATGTGTGATAAATGCATTGCTTATGTTACTGGAATTTCATTGGTTAAAATTAATAACCAATCATTTTGTTAGAATGATTTTACTTAGATTTTTAGTCATATGAAAAGACAGTCTTAATTTAGGAATGAAACTGTAAACACCTTAGTCCAAATAAATTGGTGTAAGCTTAAGTCATCTGGTTTCAAGCTAAAAGTTACAAGTTATAATTATATTGAATATCATTGGAACTGTTTATACATGCAAAGAAATAAATAATGGAAACGTGAAATGAGACTTGTCGTTGAATGGAAGTTTAGGATATCGTTGGAGTTATTTGTATCAAATGCAATATACATTTACATTGCTATACATTGGACACTCTGCACATAGCTGCACATACTGGAGATGCTACAATCAAAGCATATACATTGGAGAACTATATGATACATTGGAGATTATACAACTATGTACATCAACCATCACTGATGTACACTTCGGACAATTATAACAATTCAATGTTATGCACATCAATGTAACATTGTGGAGAGCACTGCACTGGAGGTTTGGGATAAATGACATTACCGCGAGGTTACGCGGTAACGGCAATAGGCGAACAACATCACCACACTGCTAAGCGAGCATTCCCCCCTCACACAAAGCGCCACAGTCAATGCCCCTGCCCAGCCGCCGGTGACAGGAGATATGACATACACATGTGAGTACATAACATATTTGAGTAAGTCACTTAGGGTTAACAGTCGGGAATCTTGCCTGAACGGGAAAGTTGGGGACCAGGCATCACAGAACAAAGGTGAATCCAATTTTTTTTAAATTATCTGAAGTTTGACTGTAGCAATTTTTTTAAATGCTGTTCAACGGTTGTTCGTCAGATTTTAAAGATTGGATTCAGTTATTCAAATTGTTCCTTACCTGTGTTCTGTGTTACACATTTTTCCAAGGTAATATGAAAATTGTGTTCGTTTTTTGCCCAATCGAGCAATTTTTAATCAATATTTCCAGATCGGGCAAGTCACAAGGGGTTCCCCAACTTTCCTGTTCAATTATATACACTGAATTAACTTTGTTCATTGTTTTTGTTTAAATTAATAGATTAATATTTGTTTGGATTTTCTACCATCTACATTGCTAAAAAAAAAATAATACAGTACACATTGAGTTAAATGTATCTTACTCCATCACAAAAACAGAGTACAAAAATTCTGCCTCATTCTGAGAAACAAAGTACGAAAATTCTGCCCATATAAAATCTACCTGCTTCAAAAAAAAACTATGTTGAAAATTCTGCTTGCTATTTAGAAATAAAGTATGAAAATTCTACCTGATCGTTAATCTGCCCAGATTTTGAGCACGATTATGTACAGATTACAGAAAAAAATCTGCACAGACTTCCGCCAAATTCTGTGTCTGTATGAACTCTGTCCAGATTTTTGATATTCTGTATGCAGTCTGCCCAGAATCTGTACAGACTCTGCACAAAATCTGTGTAGAATTTTCATACAGGTAGTAATGAATTATTTGTGTTTTTATGGATCCAATAATAACTTTAAAAGTATACAATATTTTTTATTAATGTAATTACACTTCCGAACACTGAATTAACTAAACCATTGCAACCGACCCACCCAAAGCGCCAATGCACCCGCAACAGATAACACTTGAAATACAAATATTTACATTCGCCCTATTCCTCTGCATTACAAGCTTTGACGTTCATTTCCTTCTGGTGAACAGAATGGCCGTAAAGCTGATTTTAATGTTAAATGTAACAAAATGTGTGTAATTTATAATTTTATCTTGTTTACAAATGGAGAGAAAATATAATGTAAATATAAGAAATGAACGCTTTTTTTTCGGTGTTCATGCGAAATGGACGACGGAATAGGATCGGCAAATTTACCAAGAATTGCTAGCGCGATTCATGGATTTGCCGATCCCATTCCGTCGTTCATTTCGCATGAACACCGAAGAGAAACATTCATTTCTTAATTAGATGGCAATATGGTGATCATGCACTGCATTCCATTTTGCTCCTATGTCAAGGATTCTAGTTGCTATGGCAACATATTTCATACCACTTGCACATAACATCAAGTGGCCACCGGTATGAGACTTTTATTGCTTGGCAACAATCTTGTTTAACTTGATTTATTGCATGTAAATTCGGTGTACATATTGGTATAAATTATATTGACTTAGTGCCAAGCTGGCAGCTTCTCATTTGACTTTAAAATATCTCCAAACTTTACCAAAAAAATCAGCATATATATATGTCTACCATTACATCAAACAAACCATTTTTAGCTCGACTATTCAAAGCCTTGTAATAGTTTTCTTACAAGTTTTTTCAATGTCAAATATTTTCAAAGTCCATCAATGCATTGCTTTCAAACTTGGCATAGGGGTTCACCATCATAATAATATTCCATTATCATCTCCCCTTGACACTATCCAACAACATTTTACTATCAATTCCTTGGAATAGTTGAGCGCGCTGTCCCACTGACAGCTCTTGTTTTGCATGACACGCACACAGATTGAACATGAACGCAGTTTGATAAGTGCTTATCTGATCTCGCTTGTTTACTTCAGGTGTACATTGCGGGTAAGATTGAAACGAAAATCTGAAAACCCAGAGCAACAGAAGATGGATGCAAAGAAATTGAAGCATGAAAGACATGAAGACTGGAGTACAAAACTTAAAAACAATCCACAGAAGTATATGGAATTTAAACAGAAAGATGCTGCCAAACAAAGAATCAAGAGACAGCAGATGAGCAACGAACAAAGGCTGGTGTACAATGAAAAATGTAAAGAGCGAATGCAAAAATAGAGAGATAGGAAGAAAGAAAGGGGAGTTGAATGTTCCATAAACAAAACAAGGCAACAAATAAAGTAACAAAGGGACTACTGGCGCTCAAAGAAAAAGGAACAGCGGTCCAAAATGAGTGAAGAACAACAAAGAGCAAACAAAGAGAAGCGAAAAAAACTGTACCATGAAACAAGGGCTAAAAAGAAACTTGATTTATCAACACCATGTTCTTCCCCTATTACTGACGCAAAGGCAAAGGAAAAGTTTATGAGAATCCCCAAAAAGGCAGAGAGATTTGCAGACTCAATAAGTAAACTAGTGGGCAACTGTACTCCACGTAAAAAGAATGAGCTACACAAAAAAGGCTTACTTCAGTCTCCAAAAACCAAACAAAGGCACAGCACATCAGCAAAAAGTGTTGCCAATGTAAAACTACAACTGAAAGCATTGAAACAAAGTCAAACTGTTAGAGGGAGGCAGTTGTATTACCTGATTACAAAAGGCCTAGTTGGAAAGCATTGTAAAGACCACAGCATCCGACAAGCACTTGATCTTAAGTATAGCTATTGGACAAGGCTATGCCATTTACAAGAGGAACCAATTAAAAAAGTCACAAAAGTTTGGGATGAAACGAAGGAAAGCATCAAATCGTTTTACATTGGAGAGTTCGAAAATCTACCGACTAAACGCATGGCTACAAAAAAGGTTTTGACAGAGACATTGAACGCACAATATTCATGTCCGTCTACCATGCTGACATGTTATAAACACCATAGCATACAGCGGAGGGTAGTTAATGGGTTATGGGCATCTACAGTGCATTCACCAACACAGTGGAGCATTCACTGAATGTACTTTTCAGTTAAATTTATTGATTTCAAAGAAATTGAGTTGTTGAATATGAAACATTATATTTCGTTTAAATAACTGTACTTCTCTTAATATAACATAGATCTGGAATATTTAACTTCTAGTGAATAGAAGAAAACTTGCGTTTGGAAGTTTAATAGAATTTCAGTAAATTTAATTGAAAAGTTACATCAAGTTTTACACAGAAAGATTTAGGTGCTACATATATGATACAAAGAAGTCAGATTTTCGTATCTAATGTTACATGCAAGCATACAAACAAATTGTCACTGTGACATTTCACAATAGGTCACACATTTTCAGTTTTCATTCAAAATGCAATTGCATGAACAAATTTCTTGTAACATGGTTATATTATATTTGTAGAACAGTTATTTCATTATAAAACACAAAAATACTGTTGAATTATGTATATTTTTCAATTTAATAGACCGGGTATCTGATTATGAGCCATATAAAATAAACATAGAGTCTGGTTTCTGAAGACTTTGTATCGCATTAGAATTCTGAGTCCATTGTTACATCACTGAAAAATTTTAATGATGCATTTTGCCGCAGAAATTTACCCAATTATATCTTCTTCATGCTTATAAATTTAACACACTGTAAAATATGAAGAAACATCTAAGAATGTATTCACATTTTGTTCAAAAGACAAAAATATCCAACACAATTTTGCCCATTTTGTGTCTTGTCACATCACCAACATATGTTAGGCAAAATACCTTTGGTTTTCGATAAAAGGTATATAATATTTTACAGCATTGAAATATAACTGCTTCATTAAAAGGACAACCACGGGTAATGAAAAATTAACTTATTCTTATTCATATGTTAATGGGTTTTGTGGATTCTGTCCAAAGTTACATCACAAATGATGTTGAAGTTAAACTGTTAATAACTTTAAAACCGCTTTAGATTTCTTAATATAACTTTGAAAAGACTTATCAATTCGATAAGACATGTCATATCAATAGAAATTAACTAATAAAATGCATCTTTGATTTCTTTAAAAAAGTTGGACACCAAGGAATTGGTGATGTAACAAAAAGTGATGGACAGAAAAACCGTGCTCATATTAATAGTTTTCAGGCGAGTACTTGGTAGAGTTCAACATCATTCCTGGGTTTAAAACACAACGTAATAGAACTATTAAAGTGCTGAATACCTTGAACTAGTACTATAAAGTCTATTCAAGATTGCTGTATGAGTGGGTTCGAACTTTGTCAGTTGCAAGTCATAATTACCTTGAGCAAGAAACTTTACACTAATGCTTTATTAAAGAACTAATGGTTTATAGGTCCAGGAGTGGATTGGAGTGTTTCAATGTAATAACTTGCAACACAATCACACCAATATAGATTTTGTATATATATGATGTATATAAAATCAAACATGATCAGGTTTACATGCATCTTTGTTTTGTTTTTGAACAAGCAGGAGATCCAGAACAACCTAAGGTATATCTGACTTAGACTAGCATCACAGTAGTACCCTTTGCTTTGTATTTTAATATCTGAAAACAAAAAGCTGTTCTTCTTCGTTCCTTGCAGAGCAATATATGAAGACAATATAAAATGGTTTTCCTCAAACATTGTATTATTAATTCTCTTGTTTTAGAAACATTGTATGATAAATGTGTAGTTTGATTTTTTCCTTGCTAAAATGAAATCTTTGGAATTTTATACACCCCTTAGCAGAACTAAAGCAGTAACAAATTAGAAAAGTCTTGCATGTAAGAACAGCTTTTTGGTTTGACACTGGAAAAGTAGAAAGTACTTTTATCACATATATATACCGTAACCTGTATTTTTACTTCAATTTTATATTAATCATGATATTAACCTGCTTATGAAAATGGTTGTGGAAATAACTGCTACTAAGTTGTCACCAATATTCTGTGTTGTTAATAAGATCGAATGGCCAAAAATATTTGTTCAAAATTGCGCTTGGGTCAGTTTAGAATCACAAATGTTAATTTAAATGCCCGGTTTAATACTTTTAATGTAAATTCGGCCAGTTCAATCAAAATTATTGGTAGCCCTCACAATATTTCCCATCCTATTTCTTACATATATGTGTGACCTACCTTCACTATTTATAAACCTTCTTCCTATTATTAAAATGCTAATTGTGCACAGCTAGCAAAATAAGTGTTTGAACAACAATTTACTGTATCTTTAAAAGTTATTTACTCCTTTATACATTTCAACGTTGCTTTAACATGTACGAAAATTAAATTTTCAAATATTTGTGTCTCCCGCATAGAGTGTGGGAGACATATTGTTTTTGTGCTGGACGTCTGTCTGTATGGATGGATGTCACAAAGTTGGTCCGTGCTTGTTCTCCTTAACCACTGGTCATATTTAAACTTCACATGAATGGTTGGTATGAAGCCTAGTTGTGCATATTGTCAGGAACTTTAGATTGGATAATTGTTACCAGAGTTATGGCTCTTTGTGGGAGACATACGTTTTTGTGTCAAAAACCCTTCTAGTTAAATATTATTTTATTAAATATAGAATCTAATCACTTTGTTCATGGTTTAATATTTGTTATACTTTGATATACATAATAATCCTTTAACAATGTATAAATATTAAATCAACAGGTAATAACATATTAACACTGCATAGATGTTCAACATCATGCGATGATGTGTCACATCCAAGATCCAGGTGCTTACAACAGTAACTTAGAATTTATACTTTTAAATGTGAATGTCAGGCTTCGAGGTCAAATAATAGCACTCGTAATATTTTGTGTCCTGGCAGTAACTTGTCATGAATCATTAGATTGTAAAAGAACTGTAACCAAACTCGCCCCTGGGTAGCACAAGGGTAAATTTGGCTGCAGTTATTCTGATCAGTATTGGTCACTGTCAGAATTTTTGTGTTGAAGTTGTGTTTTCCGAGCGATTATTCTGACTAGTATGTGTTACTGTCAAAATTCCTTGTTATTTCTTGGTGATGTTGTTTTCCAAGTATTCCTTGTTATTTCTTGTTTTCCAAGTATATTATTATAATTCTGTTTAAAGCTGCCACCATCCAAGTTTAACTTGGAGAAACATATAAAACGAAAGTTCTTCTACTACAGAAACCAATAAAACGAAAGTTCTTCTACTACAATTTATTCACATTTATGCATAGTTCACTAGTTTATTCAAATAAACACAGTTCAAGTTATAACGTTTAAATGTTCAAGAATGCACAATTAATATAAGACAACTTTTCAATGTAAGATATACTAGATTAGCAAACATTAGAGAATAGACTCTGATAGCAACTGGTTAACTTTTCCTAACTCTTTCTTTCACTCTCCTTCTTTTCTTCCAAAACTCCCCTCTCTCTCTTATATACCCCTCTCCTGCATCCAAGCTCCCATAACAATATTATAGCCGCTAATCTCCTTATTTGGAAAAGCACCGGGCAGTCCGAACATTTGCGGGCACTTGACGGTCAGATTTCAGCCCGCTAAAAGCAATTAAGATTACATAAATGTTAAAGTCTTAGCCCGCTAAAAGTAATAAATTATCAATGTCAGATAGCTCCAGTCCAATGGTCCAATAGATAAGTAATTAGCACATTGTCCAGGAGACTAGCTGAATCAAGATTTACGAGAATTGGCGGGCACTCCAGGAACCCAGCAAAAGTAATTAACTCTAATTAATGCTACCTGTATCATCATTATCATGAACAGCAATGCTTATCATTAATATAATAAAGGTAAGCAACAAATAGTCAACTAGTCAAAGATAAGGCTCTCAAAATAAATGCTTTACAGTAAAATTACTTGATTCTTATCATAATAAAAAAATGCAACACTACACCCTCCCACGAAAATGTTGTCCTCAACATGACAGCTGTATCTCTCTCATTCAGTATTATGTACAGACTACTATTATTGTATTTTTTTGTTTGTTTTGCATAGCATGTAAATTCATAAAATATTTACACATTTGATATTTCTCTATTTGCAATGAACATCAAACAGTCTTTAAACCTATTCTTTTAAAATATAAAAGAAACAAAATATTTCTGAAGATAATTCCAATTAAACTTCAAAATATCAAAATTAAACATTGCAATCAAAGAAATATCCAACACATATAAAACATATATTAAACATATAATTAATGATTTAGAATTCTGGTTGTTCATATTGTTTTAATCCAATTATTGTTCACAAGATTTGCATAAATGCAAAGATTATCACTTTGTTATTATATAAAATTATATAAAACATAAAGTTCAAATTTATTTTGAAATTTGGTTTCCTTCCCAATACCAGAATTCTACATCAAAGCAAGTTAAAAGTATAGTTGTACTTTCCCAGCACACAGTTTATTTAAAAACAAAACAAATGATATGTATGTCCAATATTCTTTCAATGTCCGGAAATAACGTAAAAATATCCACATATATACAGTCACATAAGTCTCTCCTGAGCAGTCATATCACAAGTTCTAATAATCCCTGAAAGTGATAAAATTTATCACTGCAAATTTAAGCATCTCGAAATAATATCCATTTTCTTAATAAAATCACTGTTCAAAAGAGTTCTTGAAATTTAAGTCCACAATTGAAATAATTTAGTCCACAATCGAAATAATTTAGTCCACAATCGAGATAATTTAGTCCACAATCGAAATAATTTAGTCCACAATCGAGATAATTTAATCCACAATGTCCGAAATATTTAATTATAAAGTTCATACAGGCGGCTTACAACACTATCGGCATCATTTGACCTCAAACGATGGCTAACTCTTTTCGCCGCGCCCGTCATCTTCTTCTAAAACGTGCGGTGTCATGGTGTCATTAAACCAATACACAAATGGGGGGGGGTTAACATCCAATTATTTATTAAACATCCTGGCAGTAAGTTTTGCCACCTCTGACAAATATTCTGTCAATTGTTTACTTTTGTTTGAATCGTTCATTTTAACCACAGTTTGTAATAGTTCTTGCTGATAATGCATGGAAGCGGACACTGCTTCCAGCATTTCTGTTTGATTTTTACTAATAATGTTTCTAATTTCCTCCTGCTGCCTGTCAACCTTATCCTCTAGTTTTTGTAATTTTGTACAGCAGCAGGAGTATAACGGCTCGTCTTGCAGTGGCGTGCTGCTTCTCTTCCTTAATTTTGGTGGTGTTGGCACTACTATGGCTGTATTGTCCGTATTGGTGTTTACAGAAGCACCGATATTAGGCATACACAGTCTTGTGGCTGTGTATTCCACCTGATCCAACAGAAATTTATCCTCTATAGTGTTTATGTCATGATTGGATGGTGGTGATACTGCACTAATGAAACCATCATTATGCAGATTTTCCATTTTATCAGTTACTGACTTAATGTCTAAATCCGTTTTAATTGATGCACTGGTTAAAATTTTAATGTCCTGTTCTGAATAATATGTAGTTGAATTTCCAATAAGTTGATGTTTTTGAATGGTAAAATATTGTTTTCTGGTGGTAAGAATGTCCAAATTAGTAGTTGAAGTTTGTCCTCTATGCTTTCTTGTAAACACGTGCTTAGTTAGTTTGATTAGAGCATCAAATTTTTTTTCACATTTGACACACACAAAAGTTCCAAAATAGTAAGGCAGATATTTCAAATAATGTCTCCTTAATTTATAAGAGGTTTCAAAATTTTCTGAACAATTAACACATTCTTTCATATTATATAAACAAATAATATGAAATATAAAATCCAGGTATCACAATAAATTTGATGATATTATGAGTCGATAATTCTGATAATTGATGTTGCTTCTTCAAATGTTTGAGTTGATATGAGGTTCTGTCTGAAGGTTTTGGGTACAAACAAAGGGTCAGACAAATCCCATAAAAAATATTAGTCATGGTCCATCATTTGAACATCACTGTTCTCCAAGTACAAGTTTGGCAATTTTATGACCCAAGCATTGTTCACTCTTATGTAACAGAATTCCCTTTGATAGTATCAATAGAGTTGCAGAATTCTGTTGGATCTAATTAGCTAAGGCTTATAAAATTGTGTTGGTTTCCTCATCCTTCCCCCTCTCCTCAGTGTAGGTAAATCCTTTCTCACTGGTTTCCTGTCTTTGGTGACACGTTTATTTGGTTTAACAGGCAATCCTGTCAACGTTTTGTTAACTTCCACGGTTTGTGCTGGTAGTTTCCCACCTACTTTATGTTGCAAACTATTAATCCAGTCTGGCACAGTATTTGATGTGAACTTCTTTAATTTATCATGATGTACTATTTTTGACTTCTTCTGGTTCTTTATTTCAAAGAGCAAGTCACTGAATTTTCTAGAAACAACAAATGGACCCTGCCATATGATTGGTTCTAACTTTTTCGATCGTCCAACTTTCTTAGTTTTGTCCAAGCAGTACACCAAATCTCTAGGATTGAATGTGTATTTATGTACTCTTGAATCATAATCACGTTTTTGTCTCTTTATTTTTGCTTGTGTACAGTCTCTAGCTAACGAATAGATGTTTTCTAATTTATCCTTTAATTGTTCAACATATTCACTTGGTTTTTGTTCCCCTGGATCTGGAAAACAACCATATTCAAGTTGTATAGGAAGTATTACCTCCCTGCCAAACATAAGTTTGTTTGGGCTGTATCCAGTACTACTATGTTCACAAGATCTATATGCAGCTGTTATCAGTTGTAGATCCGAATCCCAGTTTGTCTGTTTTTCATCGATATAAGTTGTTATCATGTTGTATAGACTCTGATTGAATTTCTCACACATGCCGTTTGCTGCTGGATGAAAACTAGATGTTCTCGTCTGATTTATTTCCAACAGACGACAAATTTCTCTAAACACTTTAGACTGATAGTTTGAGCCTTGGTCACTGTGTAAATCTAGACTCATTCCATAACGACTGAAATATTCATAAACTATTGTTTTAGCTACTGTTTCAGCTTTTTGATCAGGTAGTGCATAACATTCCACAAATTTGGTGAATTGGTCCATCACAACTAACACAAACTTATTTCCCTTTTCCGACAATGGTAAAGGACCAACTATGTCAGAACACACTCTATCCATCGGCGCAGATACTGAATACTCCGTAAGACTGTGCCTGCCTTGTTTAACAGGTCGTTTCCTTGAAGCGCAAACTGTACAGTTCCTAATAAAATCCTGCAAATCTGATTTCATTTTGTACCACCAAAATGATGATTTCAGTTTCGAAAGTGTTTTATCCATTCCTAAATGAGCTGACATTTTCGAATTATGACACTGTGTTAAAACTTCCTTATGCAATAACTTTGGCAACACAATTTGTTCAGTTAAATCCTTGGCTTTCGAAATGTTCTTCCTAAAAAGAACACCATCCTTCAAACACAAAATATCCCAACTTAACCATAGACTTCGCACAGCTGGTGACTCTTTGGCAATATCATCCCTTGATGGTTTAAGTGCACTTACCATCCAAAGGACGACGCGACCCACGTCTGGGTCATCTCGTTGAAGACGAGCTATACTTTCCGGAGAATGATTCACCAGAAGCGAAGGCTTGAACACACGGTTACTGACGGTAGTGTCATGGTCTCTCGTGAAAAGAGACTTACTAACCAATTCCAAGTTAGTTCCTTCTTTCACCCCCTCCGAGGATACCTCTGGTACATTGTCCAACAATTTCTGACGATGCTCTTGCACCCTTAAACGACGTATATCCATAACATACTTCACTGGCCAATAGAGTCCACCAATAAAGCTTTTCAAACGTCTCATTCCATTAAAGTAACACAACCTCAAGCACTGGAAAACCTTGAAGATGATGTTGAAAGCATAAAAACTTTTTATTCCTTTACATTTCTGAGAAACGGTTATACTTCTAGTGAATAAAGGAACAACATCGTCAACTTTAGCAAAATCTGACCACTCACGGTGTCGCTTCATACAGGTTTTGCATCCCTCACACGGTAGATTTTCCACTATTGTATGTCCGTCATAACAATCACAGTCCGTTTGACATGGAATTCTGGACAGGCTATCACAATTTAAGTGCTTACTTCCCTTTCTGTGTTGAATTTTAAAGTCAAACTGAGCAATTATTTCTAGCCATCTTGCCATTTGATCTGTAGGCGATTTGAATGACATTATCCACCTAAGACTACTATGATCTGTCCTCAATAAAAATTGTCTCCCTAGCAAGTAATGTCTAAATTGATGCATGAACGTCACCATGCCTAGTAATTCACGACGCGTAACACAGTAGCGTCTTTGAGATTTTGAGAGTGATTTACTCGCAAACATAACAGGTCTCTCAACATCCATTTTTGCTACTTCACAGTATTGCATCTGAGACAAACATCCACCTATTCCTGTATTACTCGCATCGACATCGAGTATGAAAAGTCCTACATTCTTTGGATAAGCCAACACTTCATCACCAACTAAAGCAGTTTTTAAATCCAAGAATGCTTCATCTTGTTCCTCACCCCAACAAAATAGCTGACCGGCCCGCATCAGTCCATTAAGTGGTGCCGCTCTTGTTGAAAAAGACCTAATGAATCTCCGGTAATATGAACAAAATTGCACAAAACTTCTTACTTCAGTAAGATTAGTAGGTACAGGCCAATTTTTAATACACTCAATCTTGTCATCATTTGGCCGCACACCCTCTTTTGAAACTGTAAATCCAAGAAACTTAACTGTTGTTTGAAACAGGGCACACTTTTCCGGTTTTAACTTCAACCCAGCAACATATAATCGCTGTAACATTTCACGTAACCGCTGTAGATGCTCATCAAAATCTTTACTAAACGTAATGATGTCATCTAAATATATCAATAATGTTTTCCATTGGATACCTCGAAATATCATTTCCATGCAACGTTGAAATGTAGCCGGTGAATTTGACAGTCCCATCGGCAATGTAATATATTCATATAATCCATTTCTGCTGGTACAAAACGCTGTCTTTTCTCTATCATTTTCATTAACCTCAATTTGCCAAAATCCAGACGCGAGGTCACAAGTACTAAAATAGACTGCACCATCTAAACTATCCAAACATTGGTCTATTTTAGGTAATGGGTATGAATCTTTCACTGTAATATTGTTTAACAATCGGTAATCAATACAGGCACGAGTTCCGCCCCCTTTCTTTTTCACAAAGCACATCGGAAAAGACCAAGGACTTTTACTTTCCTTGATAACTCCGGCTTCTAATTGTTGTTTAATTATTTTCTCTTCTTCACCTTCAAAAGCTTTGGGTACCCGTCGTGGTGGAACTTTAATTGGTCTATGTTTTTCCACATTAATGTTATGTTTCACAATTTTGGTGCGCCCTAAGTCTGTTGGGCCACTAGAAAATACGGATTTAAATTCATCTAACAAATTCACAGTTTTAATTTTCTGGTCATCAGAAAGCATTTCACTGGAACGGCGATATAAGTCACATAATGGTTTACTCCACTTTGTAATAATTCCGTCTATATCCATTATATTGTAACACAAATTCTTTGATGATTTTGTATTGTTTTCTTCTATATTTTGCATAGTTATGTCACTATCCTGAAGTTCCTCAGCATACCCAAGGGTAGACCCTTTCCTTATGGTGATGCTTTCTGGTGATGTGTTAATCAATCGTATTGGTATTGCATCTCCATTTCTAACATTTTCTGCATTAAAAACAGTGTTTCCTATTAAAAGTCCTTTATTTACGTCTTTATTAGGCAACGTTGTTTTAACGAATATACCCAATTTTGAGTCCAACTCAATACCACTTCCTTTAATTCCCGGTATTAAACACTCCGACTCTGCCGGAAGTAGAATGTCCTTATCACAAGTCACTCTAACCGCTCTAAGAGGTACATTCTCAATTAAAGTCTCGTACCTTTTACCTTGCAACTTTAAACCATTCTTGTTTAAGTTATAGTCGAAATATTGCAAAAAGTCCAACCCTATCAAGCCATCCTCTCTAATATTCGCTACCAGTATATCCCATTGAAAAGTATCTCTCCCAAATTTCAAGGTAATTGTCGCTAGACCATCTACTTGCAATAATCCATTGTCAGCCACTTCCAATCTTAAAGAAGAATCCACTTTCTTTAACTCCGGTTTTTGATTGTCTGGAATTTTATTGAAAAGTGCTGTAGACATGATAGTTGCACAAGCACCTGTGTCTATAACAAAATACGATGTTATATCAAACACTTGTGTTTTTAACAAAATAGAAGTTCCATAGTTTATTCCACGGCATTTTATCACTGTTTTCTCCATAATGTCACTATGTTGGACTAATACTGGGCCGTTAGTATCAGTCCCACTTAGTTTTCCCATTTTGAAGTGTCCTTGTTGTCTGGCTTACAAAAACACTGACGCGATATGTGACCAGTGGCCCCGCACTTATAACAAACAATTCCGTTGACGCCTTTGGAGACGTCTTTTGTGAATTTTCCCACAGGCTGTTTCTGTACTTTAATCTGGCTGGCAAGATTGTCAATCTTCTTACCAATGGAAGATTTTATGTCACGACCAAAATTCTGCAATCGGCTTTCTGTGACATAAGTTGTGGGTGCAGGTTTTTCTGCAACCTTCACTTCCCTAACTCGAGCTCCACCTTTAACTTCATCCTTGAGACTGCTGTATGTCTCAAGTATCATTCTAGCTTCATCTATTGACTTTGGATCTTTCATTCCAATGAAAAGAGCTGCTTGTTGATCTTGTAGACCCTTTATGAAATGACGAACATTAATCGTCTCCCTTGTTACGTCATCTGCTGTTGGGTATCCTTTAAGCACAAGTTTACAAATATCTGACACATATTCCGCTAGCTTCTCTTTTGGTTGATATTTTCTATTCTCTAGCTCAGCCAAGTAAGAAGAACTAGTACGACGCTCTTTGTATCGCGATTCTAAGGCGGTCATCAATTTGGTGTAAGACTTCAGTGTATCAACAGAAGTCTGGTTGAATGCATAATCTGCAGCCTCTCCTCTAAGACTACTTTGTAAGCGAAAGAGTCGCTCCTCACTATCCCAATTACAAGAATCTGCCAAAGCACAAAATGGCTTCTCAAAACTCTCCCAGGTATTTTTACCATCAAACAAAATCTGACGAGGCATTGGCACGTCATGACCTTTTCTTGATGGTGTCTGGTCTTTTGCCAAACCTCGGTAGATCTCATTTGCCGTAGCTAAATTCCTTATTTCGTCATCTTTTTCATTTGTCAATTCATTTAGTTGCTCCTGAAAATGCCTTGTTACGACATTTCGTTCCTGAATTGACTCTTGTAGAGACCTCTCTTTTTCATCTTCACTGATGGTTAATTTCCGCTTTAGCTCGTATATTTGCCGTCTAAGATCGATCTCCACTTGGGGATCGGTCTGATCATCCGAATCTTGAGAACGAATATCACTATTTACTTCCATTTTATTTTACACAGAAAATTCACTTACACAGGATAATTAATCAGCACTATAATTAAATAAGCACTATGAAATAATTCACTGCTCTTCAATATAGATATTAATGCACTGATATTTAATTGCACTCATAGATATTAATATTTAATTAATACACTTTTTTTTTATAACACTTTTTATTCCGTATCTATGTTGATTTTGCTTTTTAATTGATCAATTTCACTGCTCAGATGGGTGATCAATGCATCTTTCTCCTCAATGAAAATTTGAATATTGTTGAGAAAATCGTTAAATTCTTGTTGAAAATGCACTGATAAATTCCTAAGTTCTTGAGTCAATTGCACAAGTGTAATTTTCATATCATTTAAATCCATTTTAAAAACTAGCACATAATTCCAAGGTGGTATTCTTTATTAAAAAAACAACACTATTTCTCACTGAGTAGCACTATTATCACAATACACAAAATTTAATCCCAATTTTCAGAACAGTAGACATATGGCAAATTTGGATGAACTGGCACAAGGTTCCTTCCAACTGGTTGTAGAACTATACCAAATATATAACTGTTGAACATTTCATCAGTAAATAAAACCATTTCAGGCTTATTTGATCTAAGTAGATTTATTTGCTTCTTTGGTGGAGGATGTCTTGCGTAGATCTCAGCAAAAGATGACACTTTTCTAGGTTGATCTGTCATTATTCCGTTTTATAAATTAAAATCCTTCTAAGATGTGTTTAAGTCCGTAATCTAGAAACACCACTATTTTTAACACTAGAAATAATCCCGCTGCCTGCCACCAGTGTAACCAAACTCGCCCCTGGGTAGCACAAGGGTAAATTTGGCTGCAGTTATTCTGATCAGTATTGGTCACTGTCAGAATTTTTGTGTTGAAGTTGTGTTTTCCGAGCGATTATTCTGACTAGTATGTGTTACTGTCAAAATTCCTTGTTATTTCTTGGTGATGTTGTTTTCCAAGTATTCCTTGTTATTTCTTGTTTTCCAAGTATATTATTATAATTCTGTTTAAAGCTGCCACCATCCAAGTTTAACTTGGAGAAACATATAAAACGAAAGTTCTTCTACTACAGAAACCAATAAAACGAAAGTTCTTCTACTACAATTTATTCACATTTATGCATAGTTCACTAGTTTATTCAAATAAACACAGTTCAAGTTATAACGTTTAAATGTTCAAGAATGCACAATTAATATAAGACAACTTTTCAATGTAAGATATACTAGATTAGCAAACATTAGAGAATAGACTCTGATAGCAACTGGTTAACTTTTCCTAACTCTTTCTTTCACTCTCCTTCTTTTCTTCCAAAACTCCCCTCTCTCTCTTATATACCCCTCTCCTGCATCCAAGCTCCCATAACAATATTATAGCCGCTAATCTCCTTATTTGGAAAAGCACCGGGCAGTCCGAACATTTGCGGGCACTTGACGGTCAGATTTCAGCCCGCTAAAAGCAATTAAGATTACATAAATGTTAAAGTCTTAGCCCGCTAAAAGTAATAAATTATCAATGTCAGATAGCTCCAGTCCAATGGTCCAATAGATAAGTAATTAGCACATTGTCCAGGAGACTAGCTGAATCAAGATTTACGAGAATTGGCGGGCACTCCAGGAACCCAGCAAAAGTAATTAACTCTAATTAATGCTACCTGTATCATCATTATCATGAACAGCAATGCTTATCATTAATATAATAAAGGTAAGCAACAAATAGTCAACTAGTCAAAGATAAGGCTCTCAAAATAAATGCTTTACAGTAAAATTACTTGATTCTTATCATAATAAAAAAATGCAACAGAACTTTGCACAAATGTTCAATAGCCAGGTCCCCTACACCTATTTAATGGTCAAGGTCACATTTATAGAGGTCAAAGGTCAAATTTAAACTATTTATGGTAGACATTCCTGTTTTACATAGATCTCCTGTCTTCCTTCAAAGTGTTTTTGTTTTTGTCTTTTCAGGTATTAACAAACACTCTGGTATATAACGAACCAGCATGTAACGATCAATGAATGCAGTGCAAAAGACAAAGATGTTCTGTCCATCCCAGAAACATTTACAGAGTTCCAAGGCTACAACGAACACCGTCGCAAGAAAGTGAAAGCTCAACCAATGAATTCAGAGGACCTTAAATGCCACTCACAGGCATTGTACTCACTTTATACCAGGCCTAGTGTATATGGACACGAACAGTTGCATCAAAGTATTAATGGTCTAGCAAACACTATGTTGTCATATTCTAAATACCTAGACAAACTAAAGAACATATCACACACTAATAAGAATCTAGATCATCCACCTAGACCTATTGCTACTAACTGTTCTATTTTTACAGTGTATAAATGTTCATCTGAGGTTAAAGATCAGTATAAGCTATTAGATAAGGCCATAAGGCCAGCTCTTTTTGATTAATTGGTTTACAGGAGCGCCGTATCCAAGAACTGAGAAATCAGAATAAAACTAAAATTTCAAATCAAGCTTTTATTTTTTTATTATCGCCGTACCGTCCCGTTCAAGTTCCGAAAAAATAATTTAGCGCCATCAACCTATAAAAATATATCACAGCGTGTAGAAATCAAAGCACTGAAAGTACTGATGTGTGGCGTACTGATGTCATTTTGACCAATCAAATAAAGGCTGCACCAACATGCTGTGTCAGAGTTCTGATAAGCCCAGACTCACTCGAATGTTTGTGCTGCTCTCAAGACACCAAGCGTCAGTGTCAAGATGAGTGACTGGGTAGTCTCCATACAACTGATGAACTGGGAATTAAAACACAACAAACGAGATGGCCACCCACCCCCCCCCCCCCTGCTCTAGAAACAGGACTAGGTAGAACAGGGTGGCCACAGAAAATGAAGAATGAAATTCCCTGATTCTTCCCTGATTTTTCCCTGACCAACAGGTTATTTTCCATGATTTGTGCATAGTTTGCGACCATGGTTTTGTCAAGGATGTTTTATTATTTAACATAAAACCTAAAGGCAAAATAGGATACGGTGCAAACTTAATCATACTATTTCTTTTTGAAGCTACCTGATAAGAGGTTTATATATAATAATAGATTAAAGTTTTTTTGCGAGCGAAGCGAGCACGAAAATTCACATTTCATACTTTTTCACCAAAATAAATGGCAAATTAACAATTACGACACTATTTGATTTCTCCAATTTGGTAAAATTCCCTGATAATTCCCTGAATTTTGCCCAATTTTGAAATTCCCTGATTTTTTCCTGCAGGGAATTTATTTTGGGCATTTTCCCTGTTTTCCCTGTTTTCCAGAGTCTGTGGCCACCCTGTAGAAATATGTTGGGAAAATTAAATAAAGGGAGGTAATTAATAAGATAGAACCAGATTTTAATAGAAGGGAAATATAAGAAAATGATATCAATGGTAATATCATGACTCTTTTTTGGTAGAATGAAATAATTCAAGAATGGAACCAGATAGAATTATGGTTTCATGTCACAGCACTTCTCTTAGATGCCATATACATATATATTTAAAGTCGATCAATTGATTTTAGGTGGACAAGTGGTCCAGTGGTAAGGGCTATTGACTACTGATATGATTATAATGAAGGTTGTCCATACTCCCGCCGGATCAAGAGCAGAAATGTTTTTCGGAGTAACATAACTAAACTTACGAACAGACTTTCGGACCATACTCAGCGTAAATTCTATAGCATTCTGTCCGATACGTAAATAAAATCGTATTTAAAACAGGTCAATTATATATTTTGGAATATACTACAAGTTATTTTTTGAAAATCTGACGATTATTTATGTATTGGTTATTATTTAAATATTGTGTATTCTGTTGAGAAATATGAACTCGCGCTAATCAGCGGGTGATATTTATTATAGCTATATTATGTTGTATTTAGCATATTTTTTATGCACCAGTCAGTGTGCGACCATGGTCCCATCCCAGGTGATGGGCAGTGGATAGCTGATAGTTTTCAAACACATTATTTCTTATTAAATCCATATCAAGAAGAACGTATCTAACTTCTAAATTCTGAGTATCAAAGTTGTAAACCCTTTTTTATACCAGCAAATTTTATGACCCTAAATTCCTTACTTCTGCGTCTCCAAATCAACTAACAAGAACCCGATATACAACCCATTCAATTAAAAAGTTTTAACGGTCTATTTCCTGTCTCATGGTGTGTTCAATCCCTTGTAAAAACATAGATCCCTGTGTTGCATGACCCCCAACTGTCCCAAAACAAGTCACTAACAACCTACCCATATACAACCCCTTGAAGTTTACCAGATTGTATGGTCAATTTCCTGCCTCATGCAGCTTCAATAATTGATTACAAATTTCTTGTCAAAATAAAGATCTAGCTAGGATTAGGCCAGGACTTTTTAATTTTACGGTTTACAAGACCGGCGACCGTGTTTTTTACGAAAGTGGAAAAAAAAAATCGAATTTCACTTTTTTATTTTTCCCGATGGGACGTTTCATCTGAGTACGAATATATTTTGAATGAATTGATCGGTAACGTCCGTTTATTTCCGTGACAGTGCTTACTTTCTTACTAAGCCGGTATAGTAATAATCGGAACACACTCGCGTGATCCGATCGAGCCGATATGTACCACGAGGTTCATCGAGCTCGTTCCGGAAATTTCGCGACAGAACAGAACCAAGAACATGGCGGTTGCCTACTTTCAAGTGACGTTCATTTTGAATAACAAAGTCGTGAAGAAGACCTTCTTAAAGGCGGACAATGGGGACGATGTGGGGACGATGTTGTCCCACAACCTCCCGAGAGAGAACGTCGTGGTTTGTACCATACATGATTGAATTTCTCCATGTTCATTTTATGTAACATGTTTTCGCGACACGATCAACATTGTCATTTGAAATTTCACGTTGTATATTGATTCGGTTTTGGCACGCAAACGATTTTCAGTTTAATACTGATATATGAAGATATAGCCTCACATATTTAGCATGCTTAGAAAAAAATTGAGTATTTTTGTTGTCATTCAGTACTTTTTAAGATAAAGAACCCAGATCATTTAGTATGATTTACGGACGAAGCCTTCCAAGTCTGGACTGTTTTGTCTTTTGCGTTTTTGGTGGCATTCATTATTTAGACTAACTGGGGTGGCAAAATCAATTGTTCAGCTTGTCCGAGAGTCTGTACAAACAAGTGTATTTTTGACAAAATTCCTTGTTAAAGTATCATACAGACGAGTGGAAATGTGTAGTTTGTCAAAACAGTCAAGCTATTCAAAATATGATTACGCCGCCCCTGACTAATCGCTTGATATTAGGGCTGTAACGGTATACCGCGGTACACGAAAGACCGCGGACTTCAGTCCCATACGGTTCACGGTACAAGAGTTGCAAATTTCGGTACGGTTCGGTATAAACTTTTTTATGAGCAAAATGATATTCAGAGAACAAAAATGTCTGAAAGCCCTGTGATTATGTATAATTACCATGCATCAATCGTTTTAATTGTATTGAGATATGCCTCATATTGTCGAAATTCATTTAAAATAGTTGATAGCCACATAATAATTGCTATTATAGAATCAACAAATTCATTGTCACTTAAAAAATCTAGTATTTAAGCTGCTGTTAGAGAATATTGTATCATACCGAAATATACCGAACCGTTAGAAAAAATGACGGTACGTATCATATCGTGAGGTGAGTGTACCGTTACAGCCCTACTTGATATATATAACTAAAATAAACAACTGTTGTTTGGTTAGATTAACCGGCCTCACGACTAGCTCGGTCGGCAGAGCACCAGATTGGTGTTCTGGTGGTCATGTATTCCAGTCATGCACAGTTTCATTCTTCTCGTCTTGTTTTAGATGGTTTTATGCCATGCCAATGTTTCATATACATTCATTTAATTTAAATACAGGTGAAAAGTATTGCTGCGGGTAGCACGGCCGATGACGTCAAAACAGTGATGGATCCAAGTTCACCCATCCAGGTCCTGTTGGACTTTGCCACAAACATCATCAGTGTTGAGCTGATGGATGTAGAAGGTATTTTAAATGTGTTTACAGATCTATGTTGTTAAAAAGCAACAGCTACTAGTACTTCCATTCAATATAAATTCGTCCGCCCTTAGGGAACAGGTTCATGAAAATAGATACTGTTTTATTATTTTAATGTAGATATATTTTTGTGCATTCGTTCCCTGTGTTCCCACTGATAATATGGCCAGTGTCTGTTGTCACAAAATAAAAAATCCTCTGATTGAAGACATTTTCTTTATTAAAGGCATACAGGTTTGGTATTCAGGTTTAATAATTATATTGTCCAAAATATTTAATATGATTTATTACTAAATATACTGAAATGTTCTATAAATATACTGAAATGTTCTATTTATATTAATATTGTCTTCAGATGCATGTATTTCTATGTATTAAATAACATCTATTTGCAGTTTCTAAGGCAGATGTAGAGCCAGGAGCCTCTAATGTGTTCAATATTCTGATGGCGGCGCAGAAGTCATATACTCAGATGCCGAGGTATTAATATTAAATTGCTATTGCCAGTTGTACTTGGTTTAAACCTATTTATGTCAAAAGCCTATGGTTTGTAGAAACACCATTGAGTCCGCTTCCTGGGTAGAACCAGTACTTGGTGTAAAGAAAGTAACGACAACGAGCCCCCTGTAGGGTTTCCAACCTGTGGCAATCAAAACACGAGGCATCTGCTACATGTCCACTACACCACCACGCCTTGTTTGTACTTCAAATGGATGTCCTGATTTATAAAAAATATACAGATGAGAAACGTCCTTCATTGGATGGAAAGGTGTTGCCGACAGACGCTGACAAGAAGAACAAATCACACTTGAATGCAGGTTAATGTTTCATCTTAAATTTTTAGCATATAAACCTATAGAATAGTGTTACATAAAAGCTTTACCAAAGCAGCATTACTTCTGAGCATAAAACCTTAATCTTAAAAAGAGATTATAACTAAGAATTACAGCGGGAACTACTGTCGAGTTTTTTTTATATGAATGGATTGGTGTTAGTTTGCATATTTATGTCTTTATTGGTCAACCTCACAGTGTATTTTCATGGCATACTATTCCTATTTTTAGCCCAGGTCAGAGAGTTCATTTCCTGTCAGGAGTGCAGAAAGAGAAGAGTCATGTACTGCAGACACAAGTTGTCACCTGCTCAGGTACTGATTATGCTAACTTTAAATTATGCATATTAAACTCATTTAAGATAAGAAATTTATCATTAGTATTTTATCCCAGCTGTGTGCATACCGGCATTTGTTTTTGACAGCGAAACAGGCCAAACTTTGCAAAACAGTCGCTGTCATTGAAACTGACCTACAATTTAAACTTTCTTAATATTAAAATTGCCATTAAAACTACGAGAAACCAAACTTATATTAAATGCATACTTCTGTAGTCATGAAAGCGTAAAATCGTTCCTACTTTTCAAACAAATACGTCCAAAATAAAGATTAAAAGATCAACCTTTGGAAAAACTTGAGTACATCAAAGAATTGGTGTAATTAAACAGGAAAGTCAAATGAATAGTACGCTTTTCTGTCCACAGCAGTATTTGAAGTATGCATTTGAGGAACTGAAAATATGAAAAGAGGACTGGAGCTTTTTAAATGTGCAACATTTATACCTGGATATTTAAATACATTTAATGATAAATCTATATATTTAAAATACATTTCTAAAACTATGTTTCATATAGAAGACACAGTTGACCAGACTCTGTGAGTTACAGGCATACACCTGTGGATCATCACTCTTCCCTGAATTGCATGAGCTTTATGGTGAGGTGTTTGTTCGGGAGGCCCTCATGTGCAGCACTGAAATTGAAACCAGTTACTACTCGGGTATGTTCAAATAATAATTGTCATGAGTATTAAGGTACCAGTCCGTCTTGATAGCCTAGTGGTAGTGTCCGCTTTGAGTGTGAGAGGTCCCGGGTTTGATCCCTGGCCACGACATACCAAAGTCATTAAAAATGGTACTGGTAAATATCTCTTGCTAGACTTTCAGCATAATTAGTTCCATGTTATTGCTGATTCGTCTGGTGTCAGGATTATGTGACTGGGTAGTCTCCACATGACTGAAATACTGTTGACCAGTTGGACTTAAAATAATACAATACTAGCAAACAAACAAACACATTAGGGTACCCATCCATCATTTAATAGTATTAAGATATATATTGAAAATGTCAAACTGTATTTATTCAGTTGGTATTAATACATATTTAATACTACATGTATTTATTAGGCATTGTATTGACTGTTGTTGGAAGAGGAACCAGTGCTATCATTGAAAAAACAATACAGTGTTGTGAGGCCCATTTGCCGTGGTTGCCTGGAGTCGGGAAAAGCCCCTGCAACCAGGAATGTACTGCGCCTTAAGAAGAAATGAACAATGATTACGTACATGTATCTTATCTAGATTGAATGTATCTATGTGTATTTTATTATTAAATGAGTGTATGTATAAATGTGTATGTTATTAAATGGGGGGACGGACATAAGCCCCTACGACCATAAGCCCCTACGCTCATTTTCATACATGAGGACATAAGCCCCTACACATTTTTTTACACTAGGACATAAGCCCCTACGCATATTTTTACACTAGGACATAAGCCCCTAGGCTTGTTTTGTTTGTACTTTACTATGTTTTCTTCTAATATTAAATGGTTAATTAAGAAATAATTATTGTACAAACTGTTCTATTGTATCTACTGTTTGTTTGTTACAAATATGCATTAATTTCAGGTATAAAAATAGTAAATTGAACGATAATTAGTCTGCAAAATGCTTAATGAGATCAATTATCATGTATTGTAGTGACTATCTGTTTGTAATATGCCCCAAAACACTCATTTGTTCATAGATACTTGTTATAAATATAATAATTATTTATTATTATGTTGTGTCTCATTTGATATTTAATTACAACTTAAAAAATTGAACTTGTAGACACTAGTACTTGGCTGAGTTGTTCATGTTGCAAACAATTATGCATAGGGGCTTATGTCCTAGTGTAAAAAACTATGTAGGGGCTTATGTCCTAATGTAAAAAAATGCGTAGGGGCTTATGTCCTCATGTATAAAAATGAGCATAGGGGCTTATGTCTGTAGGGGCTTTTATCCTACACTCTATTAAATGAGTGCTCCTCTGAAAAGGCTATTTAACAAAACATTGTTTACAAAACCAGGCTTTCCAACAGAAAGTACTGGTTATTAGCTTGGCAAATGCGTTTGGGCAGGCTGGCGCCAACAACTGTGATTTCAACACTCGATTGGAACAATTTTGCCTTTTTTTTTTTTTTTCGACCTGCCAGTGGACATATTTCCAAAAAATTCTTGAAAACCAGAAAATAAAAAAGAAGTGGCCTTATTGTTCTGATTATATTTTTTATTGTGTTTGCAAAGGGAGATAAACGCTCCACGTAGTTTTGTTCGGTACGTAAGAGTTACGTTTCTTGCGTTGTTCGGCTCACCTCGGTCTCATGTCGCCGCATGGAAAATTGTTGTTTGCTTTTCTTGCAAATTAAGATGTTGCACACTCTTTTTTCACCTCTAGACGTATCAACATGGCTATAAATAAAAAAATGAAAAATGATGACATTGTCTGTGTGATTTCGTTAGTAGGATATATATGTCCTATATTGTGCTAACCACAATCCTGCGACAGTACAGTGAAAAAAGAGTATATCCTCATCTTGGACTTGGAATTGCAGGCGCAATGGAACACAGTAAAGGCAGCTCAACAGCGAAGTCGGTAACTTCCAGAGGATCTAGAGCTTCAGGCTCTCGTGCATCAGTCTAAACAGAAAGGCGTGCTATCGCGGAAGCCGCACGTGTTCGGCTGGAATATGCAAAGTTGGAATTTGACATGAAAAAGAAAATCGCATCCGCGGAAGAGCATCAGCGAATAACCGATGCAAGAACTAAAAGACTCAAAGAAGAATTCATTGCAGAAATTGGTTTGCTAGAACATAAGAAAGAGGCTGCGGCTGCTGAGGCTGAAGCCTCGTGTTTGGAACAATATACTACATTAAGTGAAGCTCCTCCTAGTGAAATAAGTGACTTAGGCATACCTTGTCAGGACCCTAATGAACGGTCAGGAGAGTATAATCAGAATCTATCCAATCAGGACCCTACTGAACGGTCGGGGGAGTATATTCAGAATTTATCCAATCACGAAAGTGAAGTTCCCAATATACAGAATAACATTCAAAATGATTGAAATAATAGCACTGACATATTGACAAGTTTCTTATTAAGAAAGGACTTAATGCCTCAAAGGCTCAGTAAATTCAATGATAAGCCACAATCATTTGGTGTGTGGAAGTCGACCTTTCAGAGTGTAACAAATGAACTGAGGGTTACTCCCTTTGAAGAGATTGATCATTTAGTTGCGAGCCCCTAATCCTTCCAATCCTGAACGGGGTCTAGAACTCATTTGGGAGAGACTTAATGAGTGCTACGGTTCTCCGGAGAAAATTGAATTCTCACTCAAAAGTAGAATTGAACAGTTTCCTGTGTTATCTAACAAAGATAATAACAAATTGTACGAATTAAGTGATTTGTTACTCGAACTTGAATCTGTGAAGTCAGACAGTAAATTTTGTAGTCAATTCGCCGTTTATGACTCATCATCTGGTGTAAACACCATTGTACGTAAATTACCTTATAACTTACAGCAAAAGTGGATTTCGACTGCATCTAAGTACAAAAATGAATATGGTGTCACTTTTCCTCCATTCACAGTGTTTGTGCGTTTTGTACGTGAAATGTCTAAAGTTCGCAATGACCCTGCTTTCCAGCTTGAACAATCTCCTGCTAACCATTCGTCAGTTAGACAGAAAGTTGTGGCTAATACTCGAACAATAAATACTCGTAAAACTGTTTGCGACAGTAAGGACAGTAGTGAAAACCTCGATTGTCCTATTCACAACTCAAAAACACATTGCCTTACGGAATGCAAAACATTTGCAAAGAAACCGTGGGAAGAACGTCAGGAGTTCTTGAAAGGAAAAGGACTATGTTTTAGGTGTTGGCTGTCTGGGGATCATTTGGCGGCCCAGTGTCCTTCTAGAACCAGTAAGGATAACGTTTCGTCTAAGTGTACATCATTGTGTGGCCAAAACTTTCAAGGTCGTTCATGCAGAAAAATTGTTCCTGTTGATGTGACTGGTTCTGGCAAGACTATGCGTATATACCGTATTTCCCCGAGTATAAGACACGCCTTTACCAAGCCAGAATCATAACCAAAAGTTGGATGCGACCTATACAAAGGTAGAGCCATTTTTCAGCTCACTGTTCACTTCGATCGGCAAAAAATGAAGTCGGCCATTTTTTTCAAAAAGGGGAGTAAGTCATACTGGTTTCATAATGGCTAAGTCCCGTACCATTCCGGTCCCGTTCCGGCCCTGTTCCGGTCCCGTTCCTTTCGTTTTAAAATAAAAAATAAGTTACTATTATACATATTTTGTGTTTGTTATTATTGAGAGATATATTCTGATGAAGAGTGTTTTATGTTGATGTATATGAAATCGTATTAATAATAGCGACTAGATCTATTAATTCAAAAAAAAATTATGAAGCAATCAACACTGTTTCACGGCCCTCGCAAGTTTTGCAAACAATCATCTATGATGCATACACGTGTGCGCTAATTGGCCAGACATTTAACACCCATCCAACGTTTGAAAAGGTGTTGAGAAGGTATTGCACATGTCAACATGTCAAATTGTTTGCAAGTTTGTGTTTGCAAGTTTGAGAAAGTGTTGACATGTTGAGATACCCTAATAAAGACACTTTAAATACTGGAGCTTGTCAATATACTTATATAAATTATTTTTCCACAAAGCCACGATCGTCAATAAAAAACAAACAAAATATACAGTGATTGTTTTTTTCCCAGTTTATTTTAATACACTAGCAATATTCACGATTTGGTCATTATTACGGAACACAAACAAAATGTCGGCGGACGATTTTGGTCAAAACTTGTCAAACTTTGTCATTTCTTGCTCGATTTTCTTCAATTTTTTTTAGGCTGGCGATTTCGTGCCAGACTACAATCCTAAAAAATGAAATCCACTAAGATGAATTTACTCCCAAGACTGACAACACAGAATCTATACACTCGATGCAAATAGTTCCTCCTCGTTAGTCAGTTTTGCAAGATAAGAACATTCAACTTTCCTCGTTTCATTTATTCTGTTGAAATTAAAAGAATAGGTGTTTAAATGCGTTGATAATTATTACTACGCGTTATATACTTACGCGATGTAGCGCGCAACAATGATTTTATTATGGTAAAATATTTAGGTCAATATTCTTCAACGAGATCGTGGTCGAGTGGTTGAGCAACTCACTTAGTAATTTACTGATGCTAAGGTGCAGCGATCGAATCACGGCTGCTCAAATTTTTTTATATTTTTTATTTTTTTATTTTTTGTTAAGTCCAGCACTTACCTCTCTTTCGACTTAGAAAACCACTTGATGTTATATTACTTGAAAAGCTATTGTTCCTTAGCAGTTCGCCAGCCTGTCAGTACTTTCAGTACTTTGATTCATTTTAATATGAACTAAGGCACCGCCTAAATGAGGGATTAAATACACATTGGATGTCTGCTAAGCTATGTTTCAGATCGAAACTGACTAAATATGAGTTGAATTTAGGTGTTATACAATATACAAAGATAGTTATTGATCAGCAACTGATCACTTTTCCTCTTTAAATTTAAGACCAGAAATAATAATTCTTCAAAATTTTAGATTGGCTATGTATCTGTGGTTTATGTTTAGAATAAGTGTAGGCATCCCTAACCTGGAGTTTTACCTATATTATACTGATTTGTTATACATTGCAACGTAACGTCATTAGTCTATTTGGCGTACTTTTAGTATGACGTCATTTCCTGTTATTTGTGACGTCATGACATCACGTCTTGTATTGGCGCCATGTATCTAGTACAGTAGCGTATTTTTACTTCCCTTTGTTTTTTTAAATAGTTTGTTTTATTTATTGAATATTTTTAAAGATGGTTATAATTCGAAAGAAAATGATAGAGGGCAACCGTTTACAGATTACTATTTTTTTTACTTTCCAAGGACCATTTACCTCGGAAAACTGCCTGAAATTTTTGACCGGAAATAACTTTTTCTGAAAGCAATAGTACCTGTAGAGACACGACGAAGATACGCGCGTGGACATTATTGGTATGGGTATTTACAATAGCCAGCTTTGCTGGCTATTTAATCCCCTATTACAGTTATCATGATTTGGTCATTATTACGGAACACAAACAATATGGCGGTGGACGATTTTTTGGGAAAATTTCAAACTTGTCAAACTTTGTCATTTCTTGCTCGATTTTCTTAAAATCTTCTTTCATTTTTTACATGCGACCAATACACGGCCGCGACTTATACTCGGGGAAATACGGTATGCAATTTTGGACGACCAAAGTAATCGCTCATTAATTGGCCCAGAACTTTGTGAACAATTAAACATTACTGGTGAAGTTGCAGATTACACTATGTCTTCATGTTCGGGTAGTACCCTCGTGGCGGGGAGGCGTGTTTCAGGGTTAAGCATTTCTTCACTAGATGGTTCTGTGAACTTTAAGTTACCTACATTGATTGAGTGTGATGCTATTCCACAGGATATTTCAGAAATTCCTACACCGGAAAGTGCACTCGGCTTTCCACATTTGAAGAAAATCGCTTCTTCGATTCCACCACTTGAACGCAACTCGTCATCAAAGAACATTTAATAACTAATTAAAGTTATATTACTGTTCAGAACGGAATCATATAAATATATAATATTGTACAAATTATCACATCAGAGGGGTAAATACTTGCTGATGAACAAATTCACAACTTATTTCTGCCCCTATGATGCTTTGAGTCGATGACAGCGGATAAAAACTTGTCATCTTCGTTTGATTCGTTCAACGCCATTACTTGGATAAGTCTGTAACTGTGCATTATTAGTGATGCTTTAAATGTATGAAATCAGTTTTTCGCCTAGTTTATGATGATTTTGAACAGTAATATAACTTTCAGAATTTTTTTTTTTATTTCTTATCGATTCTGTTCACTATATAATTATGTACTTATAGATAATTGTCATGAATGTTTGTTAATTTTGATTATTTGGTATTTAGTTGTTTTCTATTTCTATTTGTACTTTTTCACCTCTAGACGTATCAACATGGCTATAAATAAAGATATGAAAAATGGTGACATTGTCTGTGTGATTTCGTTAGTAGGATATATATATGTCATATATTGTGCTAACCACAATCCTGCGACAGTACAAGCTCATAAAAACATTCAAGAAATTAGAAGTCTGCCATCCTCAAAAAGTGCATTAAAGTGGGATTTAGAAAAGCGAAAACGTCTATTTGCAAAATATAGAAACCTGGGTAATTTCAACAACAATGTTGATGTTTTACTGGAGAAGAGTGGAATGTTTTTATGTCGGAAGACGACCCTCAGATGACAAAAAAGCCACACCATATGACTACCTACCGTGCCCTAACTGTTTAATTTTCCTTGTAAAAGGTGAACTCTGGAGACATATAAAAACCTGCCCATTCAAAGAGGAGAAAATTAACAAAGCGGAACTCAAAAGAGGTACATATGAAATGTTTCGCTCAGCTTAGTACCTTCTGAAAGGGGTTTGGGTACGGAAATGTTTAAAGAAGATCCGCAATTCCGCGACTTAGTAATGAACAGATTTCATGTTGACGAAATAAGCCTGGGAATAAAAAGTGACGAACTCATAATTCTATTTGGAAGGGCCCAGTTTAGAAAACTTGGAAGTCGTCGTGCCTGTCAAGTAAGGGAGAAAATGCGAATATTAGGGAGAATGAAAATAGAACTGAGATGTATGACTAGTAACGAGTCAGCTGACTTTGAGGATTTCATTACAACTCAATACTTTGACACCTGTGTGAAGGCAGTGAGGAAAATGTGTAGAGAATCTGAAGAGAGATCACTGACTGGTGCCAAAACATTTGAGCAACCATCTGCTGTTTTAAAGGCAGGTCAGCTCCTGAAAAAACTTGCGGGCCTGAAGAGGGTCCAGGCAGTCAGGGGTAGGAATTTATCAGTTAAAGAGTACACGGACCAATTTATCAACCTATACAATGAAGAATTCACAGATGCGATGGTGAGTCTAGCACGACACACTGGCAGAAAGAAAATACAATAAAGTCCTTCTACCTTTAAATGAGGACCTTTTGAAATATGTGATATGTAAAATAATGCTATAATATTTTACCACTAAGATCTCAGCCTAACAATAAGTTTTAACTTAAAGGAATTTTCATTTGTAAATATTTACTGATCATGCTGGGCCACCTTGATAGACAATTTTAGTGGCCTCACTTTGAAATTAACGGCCAGCATTATGCAGTTGTTTAGTTTTTTTTACATACAAAACTCAATAGAATAACTTAAATTAATATAATGTCCTATATTATAAAGGGAAATTGGAAATAGTGGCCTTTTTGTTGATTTGTGCCGAAAGCAATTCTTCAAGTGTGTCAGACCTGTGTCAGTCTGACAGGTGTTCTACGACTACCGGGAAGTCTGTCAGCAGTACATGAAAGGAGGCATAATGAACACCAATACCAGCCTTTGGCTCTTTCTGTGGAGGACATTCGTGACCAGGTGTTAGAGAGACTGCCAAATGACACATCAGCTCCATCTGTATCGTGGATTTGCTTGAACTATCAGCCAAGAAACCCATATAACAAAAGTGCTGAAAACTATACAGGAAAATTTCAACTTCGTTACGCAGTTCAACAGCGTCTACATTGTGTCCAGCATATTGATGCTTCATACTGCAGACAACAAATTTTACTTTTCAGTCACTTTGAAAGTCTCGATGACAAAGCTGTAGTGCCAGTAGGGAATCCAGATCAGCCAGTCTCCACTGGAGTAAGGTCTCACCATGAGGCTATTGTTGCAAATGCAGACAAAGTTGCCGCGTTAGACCATGACTTTCATGTGGCTGGAATTGTTCCCTCTGTACTCTTTACCATACACATTCGAGAATCTGTATATGATAGCTTTTATAATGGATCAGTTCATGTGACAATTAAAGGCAAAGTCTTCCAGCCATTATCACCTTTGCGGCACAGTGCAGAAACTGTCAAAGTGCTCAGAACCTTTCATAGTGAAAATGATGTTAGTCTTGGGGTTCTAATTTTGGTAAGGTGTACAGATGGCGGACCTGATCACCGAACAAACTACAAAAGTGTTCAGATGGCTTGTCTCTTGGAATTTATAACTTTCGAATTGGATATGCTTCTTGCAACGAGAACCGCACCATCACAGAGCTATCATAACCCCACTGAACGCATTATGAGTACATTGAATCTGGGTCTTCAGAATGTTGCTTTGGACAGAGGGAGTTTGAGATGCATGTGAAATCACTGAATTCCTTGAAGGCGTTGAGAAATACTTCAGAGAAGAACCTGTCACTCAAGAAAGCATATGTTGAGTCCATGAATAAACCATTAACAATTGTGAAAGAGATTCAAAAAGCTTAAGTGGAAAGGTGAAGGTTTGCACATTAATGAGGCAGCGTCAGCTGAGGAAATTGATGATATGGGTAGGCCGATTGAAGTTATCGACCCAGAGGTTTCCATGGACAACCAAAAACTTGAAATTCGCCACGTCTGCAATCATCTTAAACAACCACTCTCTGAAACGTTGAATGGGGTGTGGTACATATATTGTTCTTGTCTGTCTGTCACCATACACAGATGTTTCGGTCTCTTAGAGTCTCTCTGAGACTTAGAAAATCAGGATTGACCTCTCACAGTCCAGCAAGTGTTTTGATACTCAAATCAGAAGTGGACCGACACCAACAAAATCAACGCCAAAGAAACGGCCTTAGGCATCACCGTTACAAACACCCTGCACGGAAAGTTTGTACAATAACATATATACAAAATACAAAGTCGGAACTCGAAGACTGTATTGCGAATATTGATAAGATTTATCCTGCTGTTATAGCTATATACTAAGTCATGCAGTGTCTGGAAAATTGGCCAACAGCAAGTCAATTGCTAAACCACCATTTGACTCGAGGTTGTATAGCATCATGGTTGCAATAATCAGGTAGAAGTATGGCTCTTCAACTAAAGAAATAACAGAAAGGGTGCACTCTGTTCAAAAGTGGTTACAGAAAATGATCAAATAATGTGACTGTTAATTTTTTTCTCATACCTTAGCACCAAGAATGTTTAAATTATGCTCACCGAAGGTATAGCATATAGTCGCCCGTTTGTCTGTCCGTCCCACATTTCAATCCAGGCTATTTCTCAGCAACTATTGGTCGGAATTGAATGAAACTTTATGGGAAGCTTCATTACCACGAGGACATGCGCATATTGTCAGCAGATTCCTTCATTACCACGAGGACATGCGCATATTGTCAGCAGATTCCGGTTCGATAATTTTTCAGAGTTATGGCCCTTTGATTATTCCCCTTAATAGTATTGTAGTGTCATTCTTTTCTGCGCTATAACTCAGCAACTATTGATCAGAATTCAATAAAACTTTATGGGAAGCTTATTTACGAATAGGAGATGTGCATATATTCCGGGTTTTAGAGTTTGATGATTTTTTCACGGATTAATGGCATTTTGATTTTTCATTTATAGTATATAGCATGTACATCACAAATTCATGTCCACACTTTTTCTCAGCAACCACTGGTTTAAAGTCAATAAAACTTTATGGAAAGCTTTATAACCATGAGCCCATACCAGCAAAGCAGATAACCCTTTGCACTTTGCTAGGTAGGGTCAGGATGCTCTCCCTTTATTATAGGTACTTCTTATCAGGAGAATAAGTCCTGATGTGTTAATGGTATCTCATTGAAATTTTATATAATCTAATTTGGGACAAGCATATGCTTCGGGGAGCAATAGTCGGTTGTACCGATTTCTTGTTAGTATTTAGCTCATCTGATTTTCTTTTTAAAGAGCTAATGTTTCACCACTTGTTTTATCACTTGATCGTCTTCGGTATCGCTTTTTTTTGTGTCGTCTAAAAATTTTAGGCGGCACTATAGGTGTTACTTTTGTCGGCAGCATCCCGCTTTGTTTGTCCGGAGCATTACTTTGTCACCTTAAGTCGGATTGTTTGGAAATTTGGTATACAGATGTTTCTTGCAATGACCCGAATTGCAGTGCGCAGGATCCAAAACTCTACCTTTGAGCGGTTTTTGAATTATTTTCCTTTGATTGATCTTATTATAGCATTTCTTGTCCGCCGCATATCTTTGTCATCGCCAGTCGAAATGACTGCAAATTTGGTATGCAAGTTTCTTGCAATGACCGAGAGTGCAATGCGCAACATCCATAACGCGACCTTGTGCGGTTTGGAAATTATTTCCCTTTGATTGAATTTATTATAGCATTTCTTGTCCGGAGCATAACTTTGTCATCGTAAGTGCAATGCGCAAGAACCATAACTCTATTTTGCGAGGTTTTTCTATTTCTCTTTGATTGATTTTTTTAAAGCAATTTTTGTTCATCATTGTGCGTTCAAGTGACTTCAAACTTTGTATGCATGCTTATAATATTGCGACGACCTGAAGTGCAGTACGTAAGAACTATAACTCTACCTTGTGTGGTTTTCGAATTATTTCCCTTTGATTGATTGGTCTGAGTCAGGTGACACATTCGTCTCGTAGAGCTTTTATTTATGGTAATGTTAGGTCAAGTTTTATTATCTTAGCTATATTGCTTGGAAGGCATGTTCACCATCATAAGCTTACTCTGTAATGCAAGAACAATAACTACCTAGCTTTTTGCAACAATTATGGTCCCTTTTCAACTTGGAGAAAAGCAGAATTCACAGATTTTTTGGTTACGTTTAATGTTTAGGTCAACTTTTCTCCTAACTATCAATGCTATCGCTTTAGAATTTGAACACTTACTCACCATCATATGCTGACTCTGTATTGCAAGAACCATAACTCAGTTTTGCATTTTGCAATAATAATACCATCGTCCGATACCCATGGTACACATTACGTACAACTTCATTTGGTACCGTGGGTTTTTTGACTGCCAAATTCTCGTTTCTCAGCTCAAAGGGAAATAACTCTTCAAACCCTGTGTCCAATGAAATATCTCCTTACAAACAGAATACTCTTCAATTGGAGATTTAACCTTGCGTCATTAGGGGGGGGGTTTGTTACTTTAAATAGATTTTTCTTTCAGTCGAAATCAAAATGGCGGAGCTGCAGTGTGGCTTGTGTTTGTCGAAAATACTAAATAAACGTGCTTATCGCAAATTATGCGGTACCGACTTAAATGGAATTATGCCCTCGACAGTTCAGAAGCCTGACACCGCGTGCATCAACTGTTACAATAAAGTAAACAAAGTGAAATACTTCAAAAATGAAGTGGCTAAGAAAATCGGCAATTTGAAAGTGAAAAGATATGAGTTGTTGCGGATGTTACTGGAGCTGCCTGGAATGAAAAATACCAGTAAAATTTAGACGCCATCACATTCTGGTATGTGTCATGTCAGTAGCCTAAATAGGTTACTCGAGTAGGCTTGATAATTAGCCCCCCCACCTCCACCAAAAAAAACTGTGATTTTTCGGTTTCATGCCACACAAAAATAAAAGGTTGGTCAGATTTTTTCTCTAAAATATGGCTTAGTATTCATAAAGTACTGTTATACTGTATAATGTGTTCATCTAGATAAAAATCATCGTGGGAACCCACATTTGATTGCATCAATTTACGTTGTACTGCATCCATCGACTAATGTAGTTGTACAGCGTAATGACTAATGAATGTGTACTGTGGGTATCTGACGATGGATAAAAATTTGCATGCAAATGTACATTTTATGGGCAAAAATAAACAATATGCATACATGAAGTAACAGAGACAAGCGGCCAACGGGAAGAATCAGAGACAATCGGCTAACGGGAAGTATCAAAAACAACCAGCCACGGGAAGTATCAGAGACAACAGACCACAAGACATTTGAGGTTCTTGGTGACAATTTAGATGTAACAATATCACCTACACACATGACCAAGGACAAACAAAGAAAAAGTCTTCACTGGTTTTTAACCATGGTTAAACAACGAAGGGCAACATATGAAGACGTGAACTTGCCACGGCCTGTTCCAGAACAGCCAACTGTTACCCAGATACCATCATATAAATGGATTCCCTCAGAAGAGCAGATGAAAAATGTTATGTGTAGATTCAAGTTTCACATTTCTCGTGTATTATTAAAGTATATTGAGTTTTTGAAGCCACTGGCCAATTCATATCCAGAGTACATTTCACATCCCTTCTTGGAAATCACACAAAGAAAGTCTGTTATTCTGAATAGCAATCTCATAAATGAGAGTGAAAATTCATCCCAGGGAATGATAAAAATTCTACAACAAGTACAAGACTTGACAGTGCCTATAGTAGAGAATGATGTCATTCAAAGGGTTGTATTCGGAGATGTTCTTACAAATGAGGGCTTTTTCTGCTCAAGAAGCCATGCAAAACAACTTAACCAGTCAAGATCGATTGTTTGGTGTGATTCATAGGCCAGAAGGATCGACTCCACTGACAGTTCAACTTCCTACTTGTAACTCCACCGTTGAAATTCAAAAGTTCCAGTTTAGAGTTCATATTTCTGTGCATGTAAGTTGGTTACTGTTCTACTTCGATGGGGAAAGAATTATTTAGGAATAACTCTTTTCAAAATATAATGAGACTTTGGGTGACAATTAATATTATATAAAATGAAAATATTTATGAGACATTGTCTTGAAATGCTTAATTTATATGAGATATTTTCAAATTGAATGAGACTATGTCTCCATTAATTTTTGCTTGCTTCTTTCCCAACCCCTGCAAATGATCTAAACTTAAGGCTTAATGATGAACTAGAGAAACATTTTGGCAAATTTATTTCTCACAAAAAGATAAAAATATGAGTGTATTTTGTAGTAATGCTTTTGATTTTAAACAAAAATCTAGTTTTAATTCATGTTGCTCAAGTTCCTGATAACCGATTACTATTTTCAAATTCCAAGAAAATTATTATAGATACTGGTAGGCATTAGTGATCCGACGATAGTCGCCGATAATCGAACTATCGTCGCTGTAAGGTTCGAAGTCGCCGACTATCGATAGTGAATTGGAACAATCGATAGTCGCCAGTAATTGACTGCCAGGTGAACTGGTCTGTGGAAATTGAAAATAAGAACCATTTCCCCTAATTTTAGATAAACATATCACTCATTTACTTGTATGGATCATTTTAATGGAATCAATATGTGTTGCGCTTGCGTATGCCTCATAGACCACACCGCCATTGCTTGTTTGTTTATGTTTTGACGCACGCGCGAGAATCTTATAGAATCGCTAAATCACAATTTTTACAAGGAGTATATCCACAATCCTTTAAATAAACCCCGCCTCCAAGCTCTATATATTTCTATTGGGAGGCGGAGTCTACGGCTGCTAGAACGATTTACCGCACATCGATTTAGTGAGTTTCTGAAGCGAGGAAAAATAAATCCAATTACCGTATATTTAGATTCGTATTTCTGCTTTAGAGCAATAATGAGCAGCGACAATTAAATTATAAGTTCATGCAAGTATCTAAAATAACATAATTTGATATTTTAGACGTTATTGGCAACAGGAATTGGGCCATTTCCGATTGTCATATATTTTCGCGACCTTATTTTGTAAATCGAAAGTATAGCAATACTGTTCATCTTAACCCACCCAGAATTGTTTATTTACACAATATACACGTATTTATTTGTTGTTTTCTGGTGTTCTGAATCTATATAGGAAAATGTTTTAATAATAACTTTTCTTTATTTGATGAAATATAACAAGATTAGGCTGCATTCATGTACTAATTATTTACATGACTCATTTATACATAATCTACATTTATAACACAAGCTGAAGCTAAAAGCAATGATCACAATATCATTATTGTTTAATTTGAAAAGAACAGTTTATTACCATAAATAGTTTCAACCCTTTAACATCCACACATTAGGCCACCGTCAAGTAGAGTTCTACTCTATGTTTTAGAAAATGATCAATCAATATTGAGTTTAACTGTTTAAAAGGGTCCTGTGATTGGGTGTCACACCCAGGTAACCACTGCAGTCAATTACTTTGGTTCATTGCTCATAGTCTTAGGAACATGAGGCAAATTAATTCTCTCCTTCAACTGGAAAAACTATGAAGTCAATGTTCATTCGAGTTTTCGATAGCACAATCGATTGTACAATCGATAGTGAAATGAAAATTCGATTCGATAATCGATAGTGATGTTGGTCCGATTTTGGAACACTAGTAGGCATTACTACTTGAAATGAATCTCCAAGTTAAGAGTGGGTTTAAATAGTGGTTTGCAGTTTTGTCAGTATGAGCAGGACAATATAATTAGGTCACAAGAGCTAGAAATAGATGTATATGTATGAGATCAGAAGAGCTTAAATAGATTTTTGCATGTTTTAGCTTTTTAGGCCAAGTTCTAAAGGCCTTAACTTATGTTCAATCTTTATGAATCTTGCCTCAGTTATATCTAGACCAAGTTCAAATCTTGGTCAAGAAGGGTCATAAAGAAGGTAACTGGGTCAAATCTTTGAGAAACAAGACTGCGTTCAATAAACGCTTATGCCCCCGTGGAAGCCATGTCCATAAAAAGCTAAGACAATCAGGGGCCATTATTCAGTTAAAATGTTTGATAGTGTTACATGGCTTTGAACTATAAGGGGCTTATGATGGTAAACGAGTAATGCCACATTTGAAAGCAGTGCCTTGATCGACTTCATGTGTGATCTGGTGATACAGATGTTATGGTTCTTTGTCACTGCACTTCTCCAAGTTGCCATCTATTCATATACCAAGTTTCAAGTCAATATCTTAAACACTTTTGAAGATACACTCCTGTCAAAATTTGATTCTGAAAATACTAAAGGGGAGATAATTCAAAATTTAAGACAGACAGAGTTATGGTTCTTGGTCATTGCACTTCTCCAAGTTGCCATCTATTTATATTCCAAGTTTCAAGTCAATATGTTAAATAGTTTTGAAGATATACTCAGAGCAAAATTTGACTATAAAAAAACACTAAAGGGGAGATAATTCAAAATTTAAGACAGACAGAGTTATGGTTCTTGGTCATTGCACTTCTCCAAGTTGCCATCTATTTATATTCCAAGTTTCAAGTCAATATGTTAAACAGTTTTGAAGATATACTCGGAGCAAAATTTGACTATAAAAAAACACTAAAGGGGAGATAATTCAAAATTTAAGACAGACAGAGTTATGGTTCTTTGTCAATGCACTTCTCCAAGTTGCCATCTATTTATATTTCAAGTTTCAAGTCAATATGTTAAATAGTTTTGAAGATACGCTCCAGACAAAATTTTATTGTAAAAATACTAAAGTGGAGATAAGTCTAAGTACAAAATTAGGTCAAGGTGAATGTCAAAATGGAGTCAGGTGATACAGGCGTGTGGAGAGTGGTCATATACAACATCCATGCAAGTATGAAAGCTTTGTAGCTAGCCATTTTAATGCTAGAAGAAACGGTCAATTTGGGTTAACCAAGAATTTTACCTTTCAATAAGTCTAAGTCCAAAATTAGGTCAAGGTGAAGGTCAAAATGGAGTCAGGTGATACAGGCGCGTGGAGAGTGGTCATATACAACATCCATGCAAGTTTGAAAACTTTGTAGCAAGCCATTTTAATGCTAGAAGAAACGGTCAATTTGGGTTAACCTGGCCGGACGCACGGAAGGACGGACGGACAGGTGAATTACTATATGCCTCCCGATCTATCGATACGGGGGCATAAAAACCTTGTCAACACTCTAAAGGCCTCATTGTTATCTCAAGCTTCATGAAACTTGGTCAGAATGTTTGTCTGAATGAATTTTAACAAAATTGAATCTAGGTCACCTAGGATCAAAAACTAAGTCACAGGGTCAAATCTTTGAAACGTCTTGGTAACACTAGATACCCCATTTTTAGTCAATTTTCATGAAAAATATGGTCAAGTGGGGTCAAAAGTAGGTCAAGGGTCTGGAAACCTGCAGGCTGTGAAGCAGAAGTACTTGGACACTGGGTGAAATCAAATCTGGGTTACATAGATTGCTCTATCATCTAACATATCTCCATTTAGCCTTTAAAAAGTGCATGGTGTTCCATCATTAGATCGTGTGTTTCTGCCTTATATCAGAGACAATGTATTTTCAGTGCATATATCAACTGTTCTACAAAGCAAACAGCGCCATGGATGCAGGTTCCTTGTACCAGCTACGGAATCTGATCAATCGTAGAGATGTAACAAGGCCAGAGGAAGTCATTCAAAAATGTAGGTACATCCCACTAATATTCCTGAAACTTCTTTCTGAAACCTTATTACAGATTGACAGAACTGTAAAACATGATTTTAAGGCATTTTGGTGTGTGAAATCATTATTAATAGATAAAAGAAATGTTATTGCCATTCTAATGAGGTCAGATGATATCAATACTTTATTGAGGGTCTGGCTGCCTGTCAAAACTATGTGGGTCATTATTTGCTCATTGAATCCCGAGACTTGGTTTATATACTTGGCTATAATTCATGAAATTCACACATATTGGCCAATATTTAATTTGCACCATGGACAGTGACAATTTCTCTAATATTAAAAACAATTACGGTGTTGCATGTAAGCTATTTCGTGATTTTGACTAGTAAAACCTCCCAAAACTGCCTTCAAATTTATGGGTTTTCATGGTTGTCAAACCCCTTTCACTTTTTTAAATTGAATACACGACATATACAGAGTCAAAACCATTATTATATATTATGTTATATAAACTAGTATGTCTTTATTTGCATTTGTCATTGAAATAAATATAAAATTATGATCTCGCACTTATTTATGAAGTCCGAAAAACCACCCATAATTTCGCGTAACGTCTGTCCAAAATGCAGATAAATATTTTATAACTATATTTTCTTATCAAAACCAAGCTAACGCAATGTTTTTTGCTCGATGCATAAAAAAATATATTTGTTTTGAAATGACATTAACAATTTTCATTCAAATCGCGGGATTTTACTGAAAAAAAACAATTTCAGTTTTGCCGAGGTGATGTCTGTCCAAATTGATTTGTGTTACGTTATCTGGGAAAACCCCGTGTATAAATGAAAATAGGTCACCAGTGTTCAAGTGCGCATGCCGGCACATGCGTCTAGACGTACTTCCTTGTTTTGGTTTCAAGTTCATGGAGGACAACGCGATGCAAAATGTGACGAATTTGTATTATATTTTCTGTCCAGAAAAGGAGCCCTGTTACGTTAATTGGTGAGTTACGTGAATTGATATATCATCCAAGCTTTTATGTGGTACGCATTGCATATGACGGCACAATTGTGTTGTGAGAAAGTCGGATACATTTTGAAAGTATCTGGTGATTTCTTTTTCGTATAAAATTTGAAAACACTCAGCATCCAAGTAATTTTACGCATATTTAGACAGACTGTTGCATAATATTAACGTAACAAGGACAGATATAAGCTGTCTGTACCCGTTACGTGAACATGGCATTTTTTATAGTACCCATAAATCGTGTTATCCTGGATAAAAATACATTGATATTTTATCTTTTTAACATCTATTTAATGTATGGAAATGGCATTTACACTGAATGGCATATATGTAAGAGTATGGTTGGATGCATTTTATATTGTCACAAACATGGACAGAAATCTATGTCTGTCCAAGTTACATGACTTCAAGTGTTCTATATATATTGCCACATACATTGAAAAATATTTGCATATAATGTTTAATTTCAACTATTTGTTACCCATTTAATGCAAAAAAATGCCATTATAGTTATTTGATTACATCAGATTATCATTATATATGTGATATATAGGGTCACAAACATGGACAGACATAAATGTCTGTCTTTGTTACATGAAATTATTTGTGTTGTGTGCATCATCTCCCAACTCTCCAACATACCATTATGTATGATGTATGTTTCATTTAACTATTTACTAACTTGTAAATGTACAGAAATTATAAATATCTTTTTTTTTTGCTTTTATCTAAGTATCAACCAAGGTATTATACAATGTCACAAACATGGACAGACAAATTATGCCTGTCTGTGTATGTGACTATTGCTTGAAACCTTAAGGCCGTCCCTGATTCCAATTGCAATTTATCTAAGGTACATTTACTCAACCATTGAATATAAATAGTTTAAAATAATTTAAAATGTGAAACATTTAATCTCTTATTGGGTTGCGTGATTCCAAATGGATAAAAATGCATCCAATAAGTTTAGTAAATTCAGTAGCTATTAAGAAAAAACGTGTGCAAAGTAAATTAAGAATGCAATATTGTTTTGATCACAGGTGTCCTGAACATGGTTGGCTCAAAGTTACGAGATTTACTGGCTACCACTGCTACAACACGTGAAGTGAAAAAGAAAAAACATGCAGAGAATATGAGATTGAAAAGGGCCATGTGGACTGAAGAAGATATTAAGAAAAAACGTGAGCAAAGTAAATTAAGAATGCAAAAGTTGAGACAGCATAAAAAAACAAATACACAACCTGCAACATCTTCAAAAGACATTCCTCGCACCCGAAAACAAATTGAAAAAGAATCCGAAAGATTGAAAGTTCAAAGAGAGAAAAAACGACAATACCGCCAAAAATTACATCCACAGAAATTAAGAAGGATAAAGGAAAAAGACAGAATAGCAAAACAACATAAACGACAACAATTAAAACGCCAACAGACACCAAAAACATGTAAATATAGTAAAAGTAGTAAATGTTCGTTGGACAACACCCATGCGTGTAACAAAGAAAACAATCCTGAGTCATAAAATGTTTTGAAAGAAACAATAAGCAGTATGAACGGAAGGTCACAACGTTATGTAAAGAAACTTTTGGTCACACATGTTGCACAAAACATTAGGAAGAAATACGGACTGAAATACAATGTGGGGAGAGCCCTTGGTGTGTCTACTAAATATTTAAAACTTCCATTGACAAAAAGGAAAGAAAAGATGCAGTTGACAAAACAACACACAGTTTGGTATTGGAGGAATATCGTGCAGAGTACAACTCGATAAATGTTACTAATGTAAAATCAATAAAAAAAGATCTCAAACCAAAGTTTGTTCTCCAGAAATCTGTTAAACTGCGTTGTAATTACTGCTGATTTTGCTGAGAATTATACTTGTTTTCAGCAAAATGAAATTCAGGGGGCCCATTGGGCCAAGGACTCGGTGACTGTACATCCAACTGTCGCTCATTACAATTGTGCTGAATGCCCGGGAGAAGTAGTTGAAGAAGTTGTTGATGTTGTGTCAGATGACCTCCAACATGACACACATTCATTATATGAATTTTTGAACACTGTGTTCAAACATTTAAGCAATGAAAGACAACTAAACATTAATAAGGCTTATGTTTTAACAGATGGATGCGCAGCGCAGTACAAGTGCAAAACTGCCTTCTTGGACACAAGCATGTCATTCGATGACTTCGGATTTGAAATGGAACGAGGGTATTAAGGATCACGTCATGGAAAGAACAGGTGCGATGGAGAGGGTGGTGTTATTAAATCTAGAGTTGCCAGAGCAGTCACAAATGGAGAGTCAATAGTCCATAATGCTGAGAGATTTTTTGAGGTTTCCAAACAAGCGGTTGAAAAGAAGTCTGTTAATCCAAATGGATCCTGTAACCATAATAGGAGAACAGTTCTCTGGAATGGGTCTGAATCCATAAATCATGATAGACAAGACAGACAATGCAAAACAGTACCTGGGACTAGAAAATTGCACTCTGTAAGGGGAATCAGTAAGGGATCAATCAAAACAAGATGGCTGTCCTGTTTCTGTGCAGTGTGTACATCCGAGAGTGACCTGTCACCTTGTGTAAATCGGCATATTGTGGGAGACTTGGCTTCAGTTGTCATCAAAAGTATCCTTTACCATGTTGAAGTTATTGAAATGGTCATGATATGATCTTTAGCATGATATAGTTGCAAGGCACCATACAACCTTTAAATTAAAACTAAGTGAACAATGCGTTAATTCATTAAAAAAATATACAACATTAAATAGTTAAACAATAATGGGTTACCATTATCATACATTTTATATTCCTTAACTCCTATCAGCTATACCAGCAGCTAGGGGACAGGCAGCTGCAGACATAGAGCCAGCTCTAGATGTACAGTCCGCTCCAGATGTACAACCTGCTCCAGATGCACAGCCAGTGCTAGTTGTACAGCCAGTGCTAGTTGCACAGCCAGATCCAGGTGTACAGCCAGTGCTAGTCGCACAGCCAGATCCAGGTGTACAGCCAGTGCTAGTCGCACAGCCAGATCCAGATGTACAGCCAGTGCTAGTCGCACAGCCAGATCCAGGTGTACAGCCAGTGCTAGTTGCACAGCCAGATCCAGACCTTGAAATAAGTTTCGCAGCAAGTGAAATAAGCATTGGTAACTATTTATTAAATTTACACTTTAATATAATTTCGCTGCTTCAAACAAAACGGACCTTATATGCATAAAGCCTTCTTGGTATCCAAAGTAACAAGAAATAAGTAATTTAAGTAAGATTTTTTTATTATAGTGACATTTATGGCGTGTCAGACGTTGCAAAATTCAATAACTGTCTATGTTTGTGGTATATTCGTATATATATGTTATATAAACTCATATATACATTGTAAAATGTTATATATATATGGTATTTTATCATATATATGTTCCATAAAGTTATATGTATTTGGCAAAAACCATATGTATGTGGTATATTTCTATATATATGTTGTATAAAGTTATTTATATTGTAAATTAGCATATGTATATTCTATAAAGGCGTATTTATTGTAAAAGTTTTCATATATATATTTTTATTCATATATATATATAACAAGAGCTGTCTCCATAGGACGACACATGCCCCCGTGCATGCTTTGATAGTAACGTAACGTTAAGATATCAGCACCGTCACAGATGTGTCATAATATATTGGGCAAATGTGATATTGACATATTTTTCTTTGTGTAAAGGGCCATAACTCTTAAGCGTGTAGGTCAATTTGAAATCTTGTTATCTAACATGACCTAGATCTTATGGCCGTACACCTTTTCATGTTTCAAAAGGTTTGGTGAAGATCAGATGATAAATGCTTGAGTTATTGAGCGGAAACCAAAAAAAAACGCCATTTTCCTACGTGTCAAGGGCCGTAACTCTAAAGTGGCTACGTCAATTTGACTGGTTATCAAACCTGACCTAGATCTCATAGCCTTTCACATTTTCATGAGGTTTGGTGAAGATCCAATGACAAATGCTTAAGTTATTGAGCGGAAACCAAAAAAAACGCCATTTTTCTATGTGTCAAGGGCCGTAACTCTAAAACGGCTAGGTCAATTTGACTGGTTATCGAACTTGACTTAGATCTCGTAGCCTTACACATTTTCATGAGGTTTGGTGAAGATCCGATGACAAATGCTTGAGTTATTGAGCGGAAACCAAAAAAAACGCCATTTTTCTATGTGTCAAGGGCCGTAACTCTAAAGTGGCTACGTCAATTTGACTGGTTATCGAACTTGACCTAGATCTCGTAGCCTTACATATTTTCATGAGGTTTGGTGAAGATCCAATGACAAATGCTTAAGTTATTGAGCGGAAACCAAAAAAAACGCCATTTTTCTATGTGTCAAGGGCCGTAACTCTAAAACGGCTAGGTCAATTTGACTGGTTATCGAACTTGGCCTAGATCTCGTAGCCTTACACATTTTCATGAGGTTTGGTGAAGATCCAATGACAAATGCTTGAGTTATTGAGCGGAAACCAAAAAAAACGCCATTTTTCTATGTGTCAAGGGCCGTAACTCTAAAGTGGCTACGTCAATTTGACTGGTTATCGAACTTGACCTAGATCTCGTAGCCTTACACATTTTCATGAGGTTTGGTGAAGATCCGATGACAAATGCTTGAGTTATTGAGCGGAAACCAAAAAAAACGCCATTTTTCTATGTGTCAAGGGCCGTAACTCTAAAGTGGCTACGTCAATTTGACTGTTTATCAAACTTGACCTAGATCTCATGGCCTTACACATTTTCATGAAGTTTGGTGAAGATCGGATAAACACTGCTTGAATTATTGAGCGGAAACGAATCCGGACGGACGGACGGACTGACGGACGGACTGACGGACGGTGCGATTTTAATATGCCCCCGAACCATCGGTTCCGGGGGCATAAAAATTGTTCATATATAATTTTTTTGGTCGTATATATATAAATTATGTTCTATAATTGCATATATAATTTTTTTTGATCGTATATATATGTTCTATAATTGCATCTTGGGAAGTGTTTACATAATGATTTGAAACGAAGGATTTCATTGAACAGCGGTAGCGGGAAGCGGGAGTTTAAAACAAAATGGCTGCGTCCAGGTAATCACGTTGTTTTTAGTAGAAAAAAATATTTTGTCTTTATACTTTGGCCTTGTAGTCAATTCAAGGACTGCACACATTCTTGTAATCCAGTAATTTCAGGGGTTTGACGTGTATGGAAGATAGATTTAATTGGTAGTGATTGCCGAACCTACACATGACAGATACAAGACAGTGGTTGATTCGTACTATGCCATATTCGTACCTTCAAATAATTAACTTTTTCACAGTTTTGGCTGATTTGGACCTCGAGTATCTGATTCAGATCTTCATTGTTATTGAATCCATTAGTCAGGCTTATTTATAAATTTCATGTGGCTTGAATTTTTTACCCATTTTATAGACTGATATTTATTAGCATCGTTGGACCAATTATCGAACAAAAATTGAAAAAAATTAGCTTTTCACGCGCTCATAACTATCATGTTGAATATATAGCAAAATAATTTTATACGGTGCTTGTAGAGTGTCTGTTGACACTAGTAATGAGACATCGGACGGTTCAAAATCTACAACCGATTATCGGTTGGTATCAGTTAGTAAACTGATGCGATTAATCAATTTGATAATCGGTTCAATTTCATTTTCTTTTTGCTTGCAAAATGTAAGCCATTTGAAATAAATTATCTAGTAGTGTATGTTATATGCTATAGAAACTGTTGTTAATTTATAATACTTGTGAAAACAAATCACAAAGTTACCAATTGACTGATTGATGTTATCTTTATTTATCATTACTTCTAGAGACTCGAGGTGTTCCATATACTCTTCCCGTTTTTAATATCCGTGCTGATTAATCAATTTTAAGAATCAAAATTGACTGAGCTTTTCTAGTAGTTAATCGGTTCTATCCGATAATCAGGCAATCACTAGTTGACACCCGTTTGTATCTACTTTCATTGTACCAACTAGTCAAAATAGTTCGACGTTTACCCTTAGCAAAAAGTACTGGTCTTTTTACCAGTTAAAATGCAGTTAAATACCAGTATTCAGTTTTTTTCCAGTTATTTTCCAGTATATTTGATCAAATCTTTGTTAGTGATCAAGAAAAACAGTTTTTCAAACCAGTTAAATGACCAGTTTTTTGCATTTTATCCAGTATTTTATCATTTTTTGAAAACAGTGGTTGATTGACCAGTTTTTTTCCAGTAAAAATCCAGTTATTTCTAAAAACCAGTTTTTCCTCAGATGACAGTAAATCAAATACATTCATATATTACTGTATTTTTAATACATAATGCCTATACTCAGTTGAGCTAAATATATGAAGCATGACAAAATTATAAGTGTTTGACATTATGTCTCTCCATCATAATTGCATGACAAGTTTGGATTTTATTCTTTAGGACATATTTGACTAAAATAATTATCAGATTGAATTAAATTACTTAACTAAACCAACTAAATAATTTTAACAAACAAAAAAAGAAAGCTGGAAAAATCATTTTTTCGAGTAAAAGTGACCTAAATGACCCAAACTACAATCTCACATGAGGTTTTCATGCTACATGTTCATTTTCATCAAAATTGGTCTATCAAAAATATTTTATTGACTGGAAACCATCCAGTATGACGCCCGCCTGTCTTTGGCCAATCTAATAACCCAGTTTTACTTAGTGAAAACCTGGTTAATAAAGACAGTTATTTGGTTTCGAACAGTTTTGCAAGCAATTACCTCTGCATTCACTAATTTTATTGTTTAGAACACCGATTTCTACAACTATAACAAAATATATCGGAAAAAATGAAACAGGGATACAGATACACAACATAAATGCAAATTAGATAAAATTGATATTTTCATATTCTAACTTAGTAGAAGAACACACGTGATGTTAATACTTATAGGCCAGATGGGCCACAAGGATATACATGTAGGTTAAGAATATCAAAGTAAGATGTGTAAGTACACTTTTAAAAAAAGTTACTGTCTCCCACAGCTTAGTGTCTGATATCATTTTTGTAGATACAAATATGTGGTTAATGTTGGTTTGCTAAAATTAATTTAAGACACTAAGTTGGTTAAAGATTGTTTTAATACATTTATAAATTTAAATTGGTGCCACACCAGACCAATTTAAACTTATAAATGAATTAAAACTGACCTTTAACCTATATTTGGTGAATACTTTATGAATAAAATTTCATTTGTTACTGTTTTACCCAACTTAACCAATAGCCACTTAAATTGATGTGATAGATATTTTTTCAGATATATCAGGCCCATTCCTGGAAACACTGTAGCCTTGTTTTATGAAATAAAATTACATTGATACATGTACATTTGGTAAGTACATTCTTAGATGAGCATGTTTTAAACTGATTAATGCATCACTACTAGCAGAATGCAACAATTAAAATGAAAACATGCTGTTTATCAGAGACTGTCCCCACATACTGTATATACCATTGTACAACATTTGACTGTTTTAATTCAATCCCTGTCATATCTGTTTGGTGTGGGACATACATATGTGATGTTATCTATCTGAACCAAGTTGTTTACATTTGTAATAGATGACACTGGAATGAAACAGTCCTCTGTACCCATAGTGACTTTCCAAGAACATGCTACAGGCCCAACTTTATTGAATGGTGTTACAAGTGCCAAGTTAACAGGTTTTGATTCCAACGACTGAACAAAATACTTCACAGAGCAGAATTGCAGGTCTCCAGCAACAATATATGTTGCTATGCATTGTTGCCTTTTTGTTAACCTAGTATATTCTGAGCCATAGACATAAAAACCAAGTCTGTACATGTTGACCTTGTAAAAACATTTCACATTGCTATTTACTATTCCAAACTGTGAAACCTTCTCAAGATCATAGTCAGACAATTTTGCAAATTTAACAACACCCACAATTCTAACACCATCTTCGATGTCCTTTTCATATATATGTGTATGCCTTGCAGAGACACTATCAACTAATTCTAAATAAATTTGTTTTGCATCATCATCACTTGCAGTATTATTCAAATACCGATCATACAAAAGGGGAGACACATGTAACAAAGAAACTAAGTTCACTATTTGGGTTTCTACGCATTGAGTGCCATTCATATGCTTGACTATATAACCATTAAGATCCTCAAATATAAAGCAATTGTTAACATAAAGAGGTCCCGTTTGCTTAATAGAATCAACTAAATGAACAAGTTGGTGAAGATTCAAAGTACAGTAGCGACGTCCATAGAGTTCTTCAAAGCATTCAACAAACAGAATCAGTGCATGTTCAGCATTATCCAAGTCTGTCATCATGTTATTCTCTTTTGATAACAAATAAAATGACCTTGCGAAGAGGCAGAAATGAGCAAAGTATTCAACTTTTACAATGCTTTCTAACATGGGAGTACCCCAATACAACAAGAAATTCCTAAATTCTGACGATTTCCAATGACATAATTCATCCAAACTCCGAGGCACCCTTGTTACATATACTGTGGGTTTGATTTTTCCTAATGTAATGTTCACTTTTTCCTTGTCCTTAAATGCAGAAAAAGGTTGATTCTTGTTTGTTTTGTCAAACCACAGAGTCAACAACAATTTCATCACTCCTAAACAAATGCCATGCATATAATCGATAATGCAGCTGTGGATTACATCAAAATATTTCAAATACATAAACCAAAATGGTCCCTTGTGTCCCCTAACTGTATATTGTTTTACACCATTTGCAACATTCTCACAGGCTTCCTGAACATCATGAAATACTGACTGTTTTGTTCTTGGCTCATTCTTTGGCTGTTGGCTATGAAATGGATACACATGACAAGTTCCACCGCTATCAAGTTTATGTGTTTCACCTTTGTCCAAGCAAAACCAACAGCTATGTTGTCCATTAAACTGTAAAGAATTGTAAAGAAGAGCCCTCGCTGGTAAATCACATGTACATGTAAGTAAAACACATTTACATGTGAAGAAATTGTCACTGCTGTCTTGAAATGTATGGCCATCTGTCTCCAAATATTTAAGTTCTTGATACAATGGTTCCAAAAATGACCACATTTGAGGTTTCCGGTTTGATATCCAAGCACCATAAAAAACGGCAAAGTCACGATTTTTTCTCTGTGCTATTGGTAATTCATTTATTAATAAATATACAGGCCAGAAGCCAATGTTAGAGGATTTAAACAATGGAACACCATCCGTATTTAAAGCAAATGATAGATTATTTTCATTTTGCAAAATTCCATCATTCCACAGTTTTTTATAAAGTTCTCCATCATACACATCACTTATTACACCTTTTTTGGTCCTGTAGTGTTTAAATCTATGCGAACGAACTGATTTCTCAAAGCTGGGATTCTTCCACAAAAGCTCAAGTTGAGAGCAAATTTTTAACTGCACAAAGTAAGCCATTGAACCAGAATTTCTTAGAGACTTATGGCATGATGGACACTCCTTGCTAGTTCTTTCAACCTTTGTATAACAGTGATTACAATGGTAGATTATAGTAGGAAGCAACTCAGATGTATACTTATTGATGAATTTTCTGAAGTGATACAAAGTCCCCATTAGCTTATTATCAATTGGTAAAAGACAGGCTAAAATACGTAAAATATAACTTGCTGCCTCCTCTGGAAGATTGAATCTGATCAGGAAGGCACTAATCAAGAGTACTGCCACTGCCAATGTGTATGGGGATCCATCATAAAGTTCTTTTGATCCATGATCTTCTTTTGGAATTTGAGAATGAGTTGCTGTTATAGTTGGGATTTCATCTGTAAATACATGTGTCACCTCATCTCTAGTCTGCTCGATATCTTCAAAATCAAGCTGAATTTCCCCTTGAGCATCTGTACTTGCATCATATTCTTTATACATGTCACTGTTTCTGTTCTTGAGATCTTCTTGTAAAGTTTCAATCAATTTATCAAAGTCTGTATCATACTGGTCATTCAAAACAGGAGTGTATACATGTTCTGCAAATAATGGTGGATCTTCTATTACTTGTTGCATATCATCTTGACATAAATCTGTGTAATCTATGCTTGTGGTTGTGTTATCTTCAGGCACTGATTGAATGTCAGCTTTCTGTTCCTGTAAAAGAACATATTGAATTAAATAAACAAGTAACATAATGTATGTAATTATGTAAAAGAACTATTCAATTAACAATAATAAAGTTTTCAATTGGTCAATCATTTGATCGACATTCAAATGCCGTGGGTAGTGTTTTTCCAGGCTCTTTAAGCGAGGCATGCAGCACCTATTTTTTAAAAACATTTATCCCCTAAATGTCATATGACGACTTTTTTTTACTGATCTAAACTTACTCTAATGGTACTTTTGACCCCACAAAAAAGAGACAAAGCATACCCTACCTAACTTTGATTCAGACCGTTGCCCTAAGCAAACAATTTTTTTTTGGCCTCAGCGTATTTGAAGTCTGAAGACATGCCAAAACTTAGTAAAAGAACCCTTAAAATTGTTCATGAATGCATAGCCTCTTTCCAAGCCTGAAAAAACACTACATTGAATTGTATTGCCTAGGAGGTTTAGTTATTAATTTCCCCGTAAGTAAATCATCATGGATTACCTAAGCAATAAGCATTGTTACCTGAATAAAAAAAATATCGTAATACTGATTTACATGTACTTCAAGCTCTCGAGGCAAGAAATGGTGGAATCAATGAATGCTCCCCAATATGTAGAGGCACCAAGGAACAGACGTTGCAGATCAAGGTCACCTTGTGATACTAGATATCCTGGACTGCATGCATATATACAGAGTATTTAACCTCCACATACTTTCCCATCTTGCTAGTACATACCAAATTTGCTGCCTTCTGTACTCTAATAGGTGTGTGAATCTGGGTATTCTCAACAGGGTAAGAATGATCTGCTTGTTCAGAGGCTCCAGTAATATAAAGGTCTTCTGCAGAAGTAGGCAGCTCTTTTTTCTAAACATAGAATTAAAACTTAATAATAAATGCATAAAATGATAAAAATATTGTTTGAAGTAACCCGACCCAAAAGTAATTCAGTGGGTCGGTAGGTCGGGAATGATTTTTTATGATTATTTTTTATATGAAATTCGTGGCAAATGGTAAAATAGCCCGACATAAACAGGTATAATCTTAGATTTGGCTGCGACAATTTGTTATTATTAGGCCAAGAAAAAATACCTGTGTTTCCGGTTTCCCGACAGACCCTATTTTTTTTGTGCGACCCTAAACTTTTCAATGACCAACTGACATGTTTTAACATTAATCAGAAATAATGGATTTTGCATCAGACTTTGGCAAAATGATTAAACTCAACAAAATAAAAATGAACATGTATTCTTTATTTTTGGTCATAAAATGTACATTTCCATTCAGATTTTTATCTAAATGAACACATATTAATAATAAGCTAATACTATGTCATTGTTTATTCACCGTCTTGCCTGTTTGACCCTTTCAAAAAAAAAAATATAAAATAAAATAAAAAGATTTTCCAACTGACCTACCCCATATTTTCATATTTTTGGATGCATGAAACGGAAACACATGTATTTTTTCCCTTATATTAGCAATAGCCCGACGTCTGGAAACTTGCTAAAACATTTCTTAACAATACAGACGAAAACTGGCTAAAACAGCAGCAAAGAAATAAATTTAGCGACAATGTCGATAATTTTTTTTAGTCAGGACGATTTTCATGCAAGTGTGACGTGTCGGTCGGTTTTCTGCAAACAAACAATTTTTCAGGATAGCCCAAGCTAATAACATAATTGTAACAGTAAATAAGTATGAAATATAATGGTAATAGCTCGGTGCTTAATAATAAAGTAACAATAAATCTCAGAAAAACGTTTTTGTTTACAATTTCCTAGCAGCCATGTTTTCTCCGGAACCGAGAGTAAGACGCATTTTCATTGGTTGAGCGTTCTCCAGCTTACCAATGAAACGACATGTTACAAACACAGCTGCACATTGTTATTTATCAAAATAAAAACTGTAGTTGAAGAGTTTTAACAAGTTGTGCTACGAAGATTACATCGTTCGTTCAACACACAATGGACATACTGACCTTCTTGTACGGCCCACGTCGTCGTTTTTTGGCTGCAAGGCCACTTCTTTTTTATTTTCTGGTTTTCAAGAATTTTTTGGAAATATGTCCACTGGCAGGTCGAAAAAAAAAAAAAAAAAAAGGCAAAATTGTTCCAATCAAGTGTTGAAATCACAGTTGTTGGCGCCAGCCTGCCCAAACGCATTTGCCAAGCTAATAACCAGTACTTTGTTAGAAAGCCTGGTTTTATAAACAATGTGTTGTTAAATAGCCTTTTCAGAGGAGCACTCATTTAATCACATACACATTTATACATACAGTCCAACCTGCCTTAAGCAATACTGGGCAGGGGGGGTCGGTTTCGAGCATACATTGTACTTGTTTAATGAGACAGGACCTGGTGTATCATAATGGGTTGTTATACATAAATGGTAATTTAAAGTATGCCTCTTGTTGTTAAGGGTTGCACTGGCCTATCTGCCTATCTGCCCTGCCCTGTCTGCCCTGAATAAGCAGACACTTACCTCTCTGGATTAGTAACACCGCTAAAAAACGATGAAATCTGCTTGGTTGTCTTTGACATTTTATTGACGCTAAACGACGTCATGCAGAAGGCATGATTGATAGATGTTGACAGTCAGAATTATTTGAAGAGAATAAAATAAAACACACTTCTGAACGCATAATTGCTCGTATGACAAACTTTGAGCAATAAAAAACAATTGTCTAAAGCGTGCAAACCGTCAAAACGAAATTGAAAGGAGCGATGATAAACACAACAATTTTCTCGTAATACGGTAATTACACTTAATACCTTTTAATTGGTACAGATCTATAGCCTTAATTGTGTCGATCGACTTTGATGAAATATACCCATCAGAGGTGCTAATCGTTTGTTTTATTGCTCTTTGAGCGTTAATGGTCATAAAATTCACAACACCGTTGTTTACAGTTTACTGATTCCCAGTCGTATATTTCGCTGTGCGGTAAACAATGCATAATTGACATAGAAGCTGGGTAACAGCGCACTGGTTCCCTTTAAGAACCCGGATGTATCGTTGTATACACACAGCGTGTGACGCGCGGAACCAGTAAGTAGAGCAATTATCGGATTAGCGGCAGTATGTAAACATCGCATCATCGCACTTTGAATAAACAACTCTGATTGGCTACAGCGTGTATCGAAGCCATTTTCGTTCTCGTTCGCGGTCACGTGTAAACTGATGATTGTTTTCTTTGACACGGGTTTGAAATTACCGCGGATTACCGATCAATTCATTCAAAATATATTCGTACTCAGACGAATATTCGTACTCAGACAAAACGTCCCATCGGGAAAAATAAAAAAGTGAAATTCGATTTTTATTTTTTTTCCACTTTCGTAAAAAACACGGTCGCCGGTCTTGTAAACCGTAAAATTAAAAAGTCCTGGCCCAAGCTCCATAATTCAACCGATGCTGCGGACGATGTCAAACGATGGTACGTTGGAAAGTAGTAAAATTTGGGGAGAGACTACTGGGATAACTGATGTTATTATTAGTAATTTTTGTTCATTTTCGTACTTCCACGTCCTCTTAGGTCTCTGAAACTGTCAAAACTAAACTGTGACAGTAAAACAGCACTTTTGACGATAGAATAGTAAATGTTTACTAAAATAAAAATCTCATGAACACCTATCGTTTTATAATGGACTCGCTCAAAGCCAGAGCGGCTTTTTATGGCCAATGAATGCACCCGCTACATCGGGCAGGTGCTATGAACCAATCAGAAACCTTGTACTGTAGCAATGAAACATTTTCAACATGGTGGTCGTTCAACTTTTCGACAAGAAAGACCCTTTTTTGTTATTTTGTTCAGTTTTGACAAAACGTTACAGACTATCTCCAACTCGAAGGTGATATTCGAAGATCGGGATCACGTAATTGTTAAATTTAAAACCACCGAACTGCAAGATGATGGCAGAGAAAGCATTAGTGATAAACCATACAATGGGAACGTGGTTTTTTCTGGAAGTAAGTCCAGCGATTTTTTTCCTTCTTTGATTGCTACCGGTAAACGGTACCTTCAGTGGATAATTTACCACTAGGCAAGTAGCACTCGGACAGTCGCGATTTTTGCCTCATTTTTTATTGAGTGCTTCAAATTCTTATTTCATATTGTGCAGACATCTATATTTAATCATCTTGATGCACTGTTGTTCCGCTGGTATGTAATTAAAATAAAAAAAATACCAGCACTAGTTTACACCCATCGCTAAAACAGCTTACCCGAGATCTGGGGGAAATGTGCAAATGGTGACCTTTGTTTTGTACGAAAAAATATGACACCTTTTGTCAATAATCTGAAATTTTTTACATGATTTGGTTGGAAAAAGACTAAATAATTAAGATGTCCCCTAAAAATATCAATTCATGATAATTTCACACGTCTTGACACCTTAAAGTGAAGTGTCCGAGTGCTACTGCTCTACGACAGGAATATCCCGAATTTTATACATCGATCCTGTTCGGGGCCGCATAATACACATTTAGAATGCCTCAATTTTATCAACATCGAATAGTTAAATACATGTACATGACAAGCTGAAGTTTATTTTACAAAAATAATTTTCGATTTATCTTCCGAAACAGAAAAGTTATTGTTAGATAACCTCAAAAAGTGTCCGAGTCCTACTTCCCAAGTGGTAAATTGCATGCGTCTGTGATTTTGCTTAACATAATAATTACTTTGAGGCTGCGCCACCCTGAATTTGAAAGGAATGGAAAGGGTTTGGAAAAAACACTACAGCTCATACCCTAGTCAACTCCAACCTAAACTTGTCCCCCTTTTTCTGTTTTTATTTATTTGATTACCAGGTATTGAAAATAACAAACAACTATAAATTAATAAATACATGTAGCCTTTACTCCTACAAGTTCGGGGATCTTGTTGTTTAAACATGCGCATGCGCACTAAAGAAAAAATATATGTATTAAACCCAGTCTCATGTTATTACTTCATACATCCTCTAATAAACTGCAAAGATAATTGGACAAAAAAAATGTCAAAGAAGCTGTTTTAATCTCAAAACAAAGTTGACTGGTAGTCCATCTGGATCACATAGACGCCTATGTGTTCGGTGATACAATTTGATGACATCATAAATTCGGCACAGCAAAGTGCGGAGCTACTAAAAGCAGTCGAATGCCGTCTAATGCCGTCGAATGCCGTCGAAGTAGGAAAAAAAGGTTTTGAGGCATGTAAAGGTTATGTTTTCGGTCATTTATATGTATATGTACATATGTGTAACTAATTAAAACCAAAATACCTTAAATATATGTAAAATGATGACTTTATTCCACAAAATCTATATGACGACCAATTCACGGGAGAGAACTTCGGTTGGCTTAAACGAGAGTCGTATCTTGAGAAAAGCCGTCGAAGCGGGACTTAACCATTTTAACACAAATTAAACGATATAATATTGTCATATTAGTCTAGATATATAATTTAGTAACTAATTAAAACCAAAATATATCAAACATTGTGTAAAATGATGACTTAATTCACCAAAAACCATGCCACGCCGAATCCACGGGAGAGAACTTCGGTTGGCTTAAACAACAGTCGTATCTTGAGAAAAGCCGTCGAATCGGGATTTAACCATTTTAACACAAATAAAACGATGTATCGTTGTCATATATGCCTAGGCATCTGTTTTAGTAACGAATTAAAACCCAAATAAATAAAATTGTATTTAAACTGATGACTTTATTCACCAAAAACTATGCCATGCCGAATCCACGGGAGGGAACTTATGTTGGCATACCAGTCGTCGTATCTCGGGAAAAGCCGTCGAATCGGGATTCAACCGTTTTAACACAAATTTAACGATGTATCGTTGTCATATATGTCTAGATATATATTTTAGTAACTAATTAAAACCAAAATAAATAAAATTGCATGTAAAATGATGACTTTATTCACCAAAAACTATGACACGCCGAATCCACGGGAGGGAACCTATGTTGCCTTAAACAGTCGTCGTATCTTGAGAAAAGCCGTCGAATCGGGATTTACCCGTTTTAACACAAATTAAACGATGTATCGTTGTCATACATGTCTAGATATATGTTTAGCAACTAATTAAAACCAAAAGAAATAAAATTGTATGTAAAATGATGATTTAATTCATCAAAAACTATGACACGCCGAATGCAAAAGAGCCAAATTATGAGCCTCGTGTTTTGTTTCTTAAATCATGGGTACTTTGCCTATAATATGGTAAAATTTCGTCTAAGGTTTCAAATTTACCCTTGAGATTCCGATATTATTACAATAACATCATATATGTTATAAGATTGAATTAGAAAAGTCGAAAACCGTCTAAATATTAACAACACTTTTTCTATGCGATTTCATATAGTGATTTTATCTGTTTGTTTATAAATAGGTGTGAAAGATAATATATATTGATGTTTATGAATCTGAAAGGTTTACTTTTATATATATATATATAAAACATTTATTGTGTTTCATTTATATCTTTTCAGATACCAAAGGTGTGTGTTTGAACGTCTTTGCAGATACCAATGTCAGCCAGACATGAAGAAAAAACCAAAGCAAAGATCTTCATTGCCGGGAACGGATTTTTTTAAACATTAACATGCATCGACCCATTTGCAAAACGTTTAATGTTTTAAAATACTGATTATTTTTATAACTAGACATGTACATACATCTGAAAAATGTCAAAATTCAGAAATAATTAGTTTCACTTTCTTTTGTTGATCCAGTATAAATGTCACTCTTTATTTGTTTGTCATGGTCTAAATGGTGGTAACAATTATGTAATCTCCGATTGATCACTATCTTTAATCAACCGGATGCTAATCCCAGCAGTAGGTCCTAGTGACAGCTTTAATTACCGCGGGGCAATAAAATTCTATACACAGAGTGTCATTTATTTGATGGTGAGAAATATACAGGTCACTTTGGTATTTTTTTTACACAGGATTTGACAGAAGAAACAAAGTGTTGGTCCCATAGTTTCTAAATGTGTTTTTATTATAATTATTTTATGTTTCTTGGAAAGAAAATTTGACGATTGATAATAAAATAAATAAATGAACCATACTTAAATAAATAGCATATGTATGAATGTGTGTTAGTAGTAATAATATAATATCCCAAGATATGACATCTTATTTCATTTGAATATGCTTGTTTCAGTTTCATCTCCATTTCAGCGTATTCATTCTCCGCCGAGAACACAGTCTGGGAACTTGACTAACCACTGATGTATGAGGATGATTCTAACTAGTGTGTTATAGATGCATCCATGGATTACACAATATAAAACCTCGAATCTGCCGACAATCGTTTATCACTTTATTAGAACATACAATATGTTTCACATAAATATATAATATCAAATTTACAAGCTACATTTGAACAGACTACACTTTAAATATGTTGGTTAGTAACGTCTTGTCTCCGTCAATTCTTTTCTTCATGGTAGTATTTATGGTCTTTGGTTTGACCTCGGTATCTGAAATAATACATGTACAACATTCTAAATGAATCTCATACGAGCCGCGTGCTCCGTGTAATCGGGATTTATATTAGTTTTTCATTTAATTAGCAAGCTGGTATGGTCATCATTAATACTTAAATATATAAAATTAGGTTACGTATTTAGTGTATTCTCATTATTAAGCAGACTAGTCACTAAATATGTAATATATTATTTTCTTAAATGCCAATCCCAAACACTGTTCACACGCAGTACTACTAGTGATGGGCCGATGATCGACTATCGTCGAAAGTTGATCGGAAAAGTCCCAGATCGGCGACAATCGATTATGGTGCTCCATAATCGACGATCGGAATGGTTATTTTCGTGTTTTTTCGTGTCTCTTTCTGTTTCTTTCCATTCCTTTTCGTCCATTTCGCTACAAACTTACAAGGGACGCTACTCTGTTTAACTAAATTACAAATGGCTGACAAACCAATACGACTATCCTGGTGGCAAAGTGAAGTCCAGGGTTTGGAAGGTGTTCGGGTTTTTTAAAACCCACGAGGACCGTCCTCCAACTAGGGAAAACCTCGACATGACCAGGGCAGTTTGCCGGTTGTGTAAAAAAGTATACTGTACGTAAATAAAGGCTGATCGATTAGTTACGCCGTTTTACAAGATAAGTTACGAACAAAAAGTTCATGCAATCTAATAATTTATATTTTACATATCGCTATGCAATTCATATTAGATCGCTATTTTAAATAAATACTTAGAAGTGTCTAAATAATTATTCAAACAACGAAATTGTATCAAATATCAAATTTATGCCGTTTATACCCCACCCACTTTTAAATAATTGTGTTACTCGTCTCTCTTGTATGTATACCAGACCTTTTTCTTGGTATTGTGTGAGGCCGAATTTCGGCCTCAAATTCCATTCCCAATTGGTGAAAAAAAATTATTTTTTTTACTCCAGAGCGAAAAATGTTTATTACTAAATATAACACGGTATACCAAATATTTAATTTATTTTGGATTTACCGTTGTAGCCTATTGGACAGTATATCGAGTTTGTTTGGTCACAGTACGGTCTGTACTATGCATTGACTGCTCCGGTTCAGTATGGAACAGTACGGCATCTAACCATCCTCCAATAAAAATGGATATATATCCATGGTTTTAAGATATTTTAAAAGGAAAAAATCCCAATTTTGCCATTTAACCGCTTATTTTTTTTCCCAATTTGTAAGAATCCGCGACGCAAAATTCCCAAATTGGGCAGAGGCCTTTTTCCCAAAAAGGTCTGTATACACTTGCTTTCTGATCTTTTAATGTGCAAAGTAGAAGTATTGCAAGTAGCAGCTGGTGTTGTGTTTTATTTTCTCCTGTAGATCACTAATTAATGGAATTCTGATTTGTGACTAATACTGACAGAAAAATTTGAGTGATACATATAAACATGTTAAAAAACCTGTTGCAAAGTGGCAAATCAGAATTATATTGTGATGAGTCTGATGACACTTCATATTTGGTCATTATTCTCAAAAAATCTAAACATGATTTGCAATCAACACATTTCTGTGACACACTCACTAGTTGACACTGAATCATTAAATAGGACATGGTGAACACCTAAAACATAGTGACATACAGTGATACACACATGCTGCATTCGACCAGACCAGGCTTATTACCAGCAGAGGTGTTCAACCGATTATGCAACCGATGTCTAATCGATTAGGGCTTTCCGATTGTAACCGATAATCGATTGTAAAAATGGAACCGATTGCCATCACTAAGTACTACACATATTCATACAAACCATCATTTGTAAATACAGCTATATTTGGTTTACAGAGTTTTTTTTTTTTTACTTTATGTATACATATGACATCACACAATAGATGAGTCGATTATATCTCCTTGTTCTATGGATCTCGACCTGAAATGAGATATAATATGTTTCAACTGCAAAACCAGTAATGTAATACATTTATCCACAGACAAATAATTATTATCTGTGATTCTTCATATCTAATGCATAGAGTATATCATACACGAACATAATGCAAATAATCAGCAAAATGATAATTCTTATCTAAATATACACCCCTTAATAAACAAGTGATAGATTTTCCTTGCCCCGGGGCATCGCAATAGTAAGGTAGCATTGTTAGACACATTCACCTCATTTCAGGATTTTTGGTTAAAAATATGTATCAAGAAAACATAGATCACCACATCATGTAATAATTCTGAAGTTAAAATGTTTATACCGTGTAAAGTTAGTATTCAACGGCCTGCTAATTTTGACACTTGAATATGGTCATCGTACTTTAGGTGTTATAAAGTCGCCCTGTTACATATTGTTTGGATTATTTATACACATCTAGATTACAAAACAATAACACATCATTAACTTGGTTTAAAAAATGCATTTCTCAAGATTCGACTCTTGTTTAAGACAACCGAAGTTCCCTCCTGTGATTTTGGCGTGGCATAGCTTTTGGTGAATAAAGTCATCATTTTACATACAATTTTTTTTTTCGATTTTAATTAGTTACTAAATCATATACCTATGCATATATGACAATGATACATCGTTTAATTTGTGTTAAAACGGTTAAATCCCGATTCGACGGCTTTTCCCAAGATACGACGACTGTTTAAGCCAACCTAAGTTCCCTCCCGTGGATTCGGCGTGGCATAGTTTTTGGTGAATAAAGTCATCATTTTACATGCAATTTTATTTATTTTGGTTTTAATTAGTTACTAAAATATATATCTAGACATATATGACAACGATACATCGTATAATTTGTGTTAAAACGGTTAAATCCCGATTCGACGGCTTTTCTCAAGATACGACTGTTGTATAAGCCAACATAAGTTCCCTCCCGTGGATTCGGCGTGGCATAGTTTTTGGTGAATAAAGTCATCATTTTACATGCAATTTTATTTATTTTGGTTTTAATTAGTTACTAAAATATATATCTAGACATATATGACAACGATATATCGTATAATTTGTGTTAAAACGGTTAAATCCCGATTCGACGGCTTTTCTCAAGATACGACGACTGTTTAAGCCAGCCGAAGTTCTCTCCCGTGGATTCGTCGTTTTTAGTTTTTGGAATATGAATATCCCATTTTACATATTTCTTGGATTTTTTCGATTTTTATAAGTGACAAATATGTATATACATACATATAAGACCTTAATATAACACATATATGCCTTAAAACCTATTTTTTTCTACTTCGACGGCATTCGACGGCCTTCGACGGCATTCGACTGCTTTTAGTAAGACCCCAGCAAAGTGTATTGATAATTTATTTCCATGAAATAAATCAATAATGTATTATGTAACCAGCAACGGCCCGAACAAAGTTTTAAGGTGCAAACTTTATCGGAACAGTTCAGTTAAAGCGTGCCTGTCCCTGCAAGCTAGTGAATTTTGGTGTATTTACGGGTTCAATTCAAGTTTAACAGGGCAATTCTTGTTAAAGGTGCTCGTGACTTATTTCTTTGAGTTCAGGAGAGAGCAAATGCACCCTGGCTAAACTTAAACTTGCATACAATCCAGACAGGTGTCAACAAAGCCAATGGCTCTAAATTGCGTAATATTTAACACCACAAACTTGTAAGAACCCCCAAACTTGTAGGAGTGAGGGATATGTCATCAGGGGTTTTCCTAGCCATTTTGGGAAAAGGACCCTAGCCAAATTGGGAATTTTTAACGCGCGAAATGCCTCATTTTGGGAATTCTTAACGCGCGAAATGCTCATTTTGGGAATTTTCTCAGGATGTATTACTTCTAAATAGAACTGTAACGGTGTTATTCATTCATACATGTAAACTTTACCGCCGGTAGTAAAGATCTACGGTTATCTACCGCATTAAGGGCACTAGGAAGAAGTAAAAAAAAAATGTTTTTTTTTTTGACAACTGGGAAAAATGGAAGGAACTTAGCATTAGTTTGAAATTGGCATTATGAATGCAAAATGTTATTGTTCCATTAGGCCAAAAAAAATTGTTTAGGGCAACCCGACCCTATACGTAGATAAACCGTCCGACCCTAGCGTTTTTGTTTTTTTTTTGAATAAAAAAATGAAAAATGGAGAAAAATGCATATTTTAGGTACTTTTGACAAAAAAAGACAAAGCGGAACCTACCAAAAAAAATTCAGACTGTTGCCCTAAACAAACAAACTTTTTTTGCCTTAAGTAAATCAAATCAATACATTAATAATTATTTCAAATATTGTAGGTTCTGCATCCTGTAGGCAGTTTCTCAAAATGGTTGATGAAGAAAGGGTCGATTTTGAAGCTAATACGTATGAACAACTACTGGAAAAGTTGCAAACTATTGCTCAGAGCAGAAAGCAGTGCGGTAAAAGGGGTGCTAGCTATAAACTGAAAAGAGTTTTGGAGGAAGAAAAAGGGGACAGTGGGAAATCAAATGATACGAAAATGTGACAGCAAGAATCACACGAAAAAACAAGTCCTACACAGAGCACGTCCAAAAAAAAAGTACACTTAAAAGAACCCAAGACTAGCATTGTCAGTGACATAAAAAAATTGGAAATGCTGGCATTTGCTGGTTTGGTCCCAGTACAAAAAAACGTAACACCTAAGAAACTGACAGTGAATTCAGAAACACAATCAGCCAGTCCAAAGCAATATGATACAGATAGGATCACAACCCCTAAAAAGTGCACAGTTAGTGAAGAGAAAAGACAGACCACAACTCATAAAAGGGGTAAAAGTTGTAATGAGGGCACACCATCAAAAACTCTCAGGATAGATAGAACCACAACTCCTAGTAAGTGCTCAGTTACTGAAGAGAAAAGACAGACCACAACTCATAAAAGGGGTAAAAGTTGTAATGAGGGCACACCATCAAAAACTCTCCGGATAGATAGAACCACAACCCCTAGTAAGTGCTCAGTTACTGAAGAGAAAAGACAAACCACAACTCAGAAAAAGAGTAAAAGTTGTAATGAGGACACATCAAAAAATCTCAGGATAGATAGAACCACAACCCCTAGTAAGTGCTCAGTTACTGAAGAAAAAAGACAGACCACAACTCAGAATGGGGATGAAAGTGGTAATGAGGACACACCATCAAAAAATCGCAGCAAAAGACATACCAGAACTCCAATGAAAGGAGGGTATATAAGTGTTGAGAAAGACGTTCAAGCACCAATAGGCACAAGATGTGAGACTGGATCCGGTCTTCCAACTGCCGTGGGGACAGGGATGTTGTCATTGCTAGAGGAAGATATAGATATGAATGCATTGGTAGGTGTTAAAAGATTTGTCATTGTATGAAAGATTAAGGTTCGATCTTTTGAACGGTTACTACACTGGTATAGGGTAACATAGAATTATGCTAATTTTGTAATTGTAATAATAAATCAGGTATGCATAAAATCCTCAGAACAACCATCACACACGCAAACAACTGCATCTAGACAAGTACCCAATTTGGTTTTATTGAATTGGTTCATTTGAAAGGTTGGAACAGAACCAACCCACCAACACCCATTAGCGTCATGACTATACAAGTAGAAAAACATTCATTTTAGACAAAAAATATGTTTGTTTCTGGTCACCTGATGACCCTCTAATTTTGGTGCTGGCCCAAAAATAATACCGTATTTGTCCCAATTAACGTGTGTCTTTTTCTGACTATTTGCGTAAACAAATTGGGAACTTACAAATTGCTGAAATCTTCAGATCAAAACCCGAGGGGCGCGTTTATTAGAGCGGGAGCGTTTATAGGGGCAAATACGGTAATTGGCATTTTGAATAACTTTTAAGTCAAAATTGCAAAGGGAAGTGTCAAAACATGGCCAAATAGTGTTTTCCCTTGATCTTTCATCAATATTTGTTGGATACTGGCTTTATATGCACTTGTTTCTATCATTATGTCATCAAAGACATAGAAGATAGCAGATTTGAATATAAAACAAAAGGTTGGTGACCATGACCAGAAACAAAAAAAAATGGGGGTGGGGGGGGGGGCCTTAAACAATTCAGACCATTGACTTTGTAATGTTAGACTCAGGCCAAAAAAAAAAATAGGTTCGTTTCCGGTCGGCCAACCTACCCTCTAAAATCGACCCCGACCCTAAACTTTTTATTGGGTTTTCTGAAAAAAAAATTTCAATTTTTACATTTGATGGATTTTTTTCACATTTAAATCTTTTATATCTCATGTAAATGTCTAATATACAAATAATATGGTATTTCTTATGTACTTATCAGCCTCCTAACATTTAAGCATACTCTTTACTAAAAATTCTTTTAAAAAATGCCGACCTACCTACCCTCTTATTTTTGAAGACGACCGGAAACGAACCTATTTTTTTTGCCTCAGTAATCTTGAAATGATGGAAATGTGTGTGACTTATGTACTGGTGTCAATATGACGTATCCAGAAATCAAACCAATTGCATGTTTGTAAGGCCTCTTTCCTCTGATTTCATTTTTGCTGGGCTGAGCATGTGAGGATAATTACATCACCAAATTCACGTGATTTTTCCTATTCAGTCATACAGCTATGAAGATGTTTCTGCCAACTGTTTGAATCAAGGGGGTACGTCTGCAAGCACGAGTGGATTTGGGGAATATGGCTACAATGCCATCAGTACACAAGGTTCACCAGCCTTCTTCACACCACAGACTGCTGTTCAGTGTTCAACAAATTCAAAAACATCTACCACAGAAACATGCGTAAGTAAAAAAAAATGTTTCATTTTCAGGGAAAAGGTTCAATTTTTCAAAAAAAAATCCTAAGATTCGTGTCATTAAGGTATTATCATTATGTAAGAGTTAAAGCCATATATATCTTTATTTATGTTAGGTTACAATGATCCTGGACCAGAAAAAATGCTTTGACCAGTAATCAGAACATCTTTTATATGATTCAGATTGTTCCATTTATTAATGCTCTGTTTGTTATCCATTACATACATGAACTTATGGACAAATTTAACATGCAACTTATCTTACAACGATTATACAAATGTACACCAATTTTTTGCCGATTAAATTAAAAAAATATGGATACCTCTTCTGATATCCATTGAAAAAAATAAAATAAAAAGTCTGACCGGCCTACCCAAATTTTTCAAACGTGTTGCCTTAAACGAACATTTTTTTAGGCCATAATCATTAATTAATTTTTACTAAAACTTAACAAGCCAGCTCATTTAATCATTGTCTTGTTGCAATCATTTATTGCTGTAGTCTAAACATTTGTCCAGTATTTAAATTCTGCAACAAACTAGGGCTTATTGAGTTATTCTAGTTTTAAATCCAAAAGAAATACACTGGTACATATTGTTCATGATTTTTTCAGCTTGACTATTTCAACAATTTGTCACCGAGCCACCAGAATAGTGTGATTGGTTTTCTTGGAGCCATGATGCAGAACTTAAAACAATCTACAACTTCTGAAGAAGAGTGTCTTTCACCATCTACGTCTGAGGTAATTTGTACATTTATACCTAAATTTATTTTTGTTATACACAACCAAAAGTATACACACCCACTCTGTGGCTAAGGTGAGCCCTTCAATGGACTGACGGGTCGGCATTGTAGCCACCGTTTAACCCTGTGTGATCGTTAGAGGCGACTTATGAATTCGAGTGATTGGAGTATATGCATCTCTAAGATTCCAGCGGGTGGGGTGGTTTTCACACCGAATGCTGCTTTTGTTACATCAGAGGTTAGCGGAAATCGTTCTTCCTGTTCGGCGACATATAGCCTACATTGTGCTGGCGTGCCGTAAAGCACAATATATTTCGTTTATCGTGAACAAGGATTAGTCTTAAAACTGGGAGAGATAGTGAATCACGTACAACTTTGGCATATTAACAGTGTATTCAGGTAAACAATAGCTGATACAGTGATCAATATTTATTTTGTGGCTTTAAACTTGTGTCCAATTTATTAAACTGGTCAAATTTATTAAACTGCATCGGACCACAGTCACTGAATTATTTATACATGTTTTGACAAGATTATTTCTTTCCAACAGCAATGTTAATCCCCATGGTTTGTTGTGAACAATCAGGTCATTGCTCAATAAACATCTATAAGTCTAACGCGATATTCTGCAATGTCAATATAAACAGAAATCACTGACCATTACATCGATTTAGGGAGAACGGAAGTGTATTTTACCTGCTCACTTCTATTCACCAAGTAAATTAAAATAACAGTAAAGCTTGGTCACATTGACATGAGCCTGACCTATTGATTAGCATAATTTAACAGTCGATATATTGTCTACGTTTACAACGACGAGTGTATGTTTTCATAATCGGTGAGTATCACGAATACGCTCGACAAAAATCTGAAATACCGATATTGCACGATTTGCTTACGGAAATTGATATAATCAAAGCAAAAATCTTTTAATATATTCTTGCATAAAGGTCAGGCTCAGGTCAAAATAGCAAAGCTATACACATTGAAAAAGATAATCTCTTTTCCAATATCCTTTTATGTTGTTATACCTGATCTGCCTGTTTACTTTAAGTGGCACAGGTCCCAATACCGCGTTAGAGTTATAACAAATAGTATGACTTTGAGCAACTTAATACATCAGAAACAAAGTCGAGATTGTATTATTTCATTTGACAGAATTACACTTGGAATAAATATTTTGTTTATTATTGTTGCTGGGATTTTTCTAAAACTTGACATTTTCTATTGCATGTCAAGACACTGGCCAAATCTCATAATGCAATTTGAGATATATCACAATTATGGTCCTAGTCCGGCTAACGCTGTGTTACACACTTGTCATTTTTGTGTTTCTGTGACGGTGAGTCGACAATTCAAGCTTGGATCCCTTATCTTCCAAACAGCTTTTGTTGTCTTACCAGAAGCATATTATATTTTGACATACACAGCAAAGTTGTTTTGCAATCAGTAAACATAGATGTTTGATTGCAGAGAAAAGTGGTGCTGATAACTGATCCAGTGTGCGTGTCGATGCAGTACAGTTACGTGACATTGAGAAGAAGGCAGCTAAAACAATCAATCCTGCCTCCTTCTTGTGCAACAAATTAGCTGGCCTCCTGTTCACAGATAAGGAATTCATATCTGCAAAGGGTGTAAAAGGTTTAGATAAAACCAAACAAGATGGACTTAAAGGTAATTAAATGTCTTGACAAGGATTTTGGAATTGCTAAAAAGAATCTTAAAGAAATTTCCATCAAACATTCAATTCCAATTCTCCTTTTGGAAACCTCTGGTCTTATACATAATAACTTGTTTATTGTACCATGTAGAAGAACTTAGAAAGCAGGTAAGTTTACATACATACAGGTAAGGTGCACATACGTGTAGTGTTGCAGATAGTCAACGCATTGTATGGAATTTCATTTTATACGAGCATACTTCAAATATGAGTATATAATTACTTTTTCAGAGTACCTGCATACAAAATCGATTAAAATGGGCTACGACAACCTTACTCCAGTGAAGTACCGGGCATTAATGCAAAATAAAATCACAAATGCAAGAAGATTAAAGGATAATTGAAGCCAATCACTTCAGAACATCCAAGAGGTGTAGTGGTACAATCATTAAAAGGTAAAGCGAATCACAAGGGATTGCGGGTCACTTTCAGAAACACAGTCTTGAAATCAATTGCAACGTTCCAGTATCAATGGGTGCTTGTTTTTAATGGAAATAACATTACATTTGCAGTTTATACTCGGAATTTCAATCTTTTATGATGATAAATGGATCAGCTTTGTGCTTTACAAATTACACATGTGGAAAACTCTACCCAAAAACTGGCTGCGGGAAAATCGGTAATTTAAATTCGTCGCTACAGTATAGTGAATGTATATGGTAAATTCAAACAATTTTGCTATCAATTGAAATATACTTATTTATGCTTTGCTCAGTATGCAAATGAAAACTCTGAATGTCAGTTTACTGCAGAAACCAAAGAAAATATAAACACGTGTATACTAAGGGATTCCGGGTCACTTGAACGCTCGCCATTGGTTTGAGGGCTTAGATATACCAATACATGTTTTATAGTATGTGTTATGCACTTTCTTGGTGGATTTAATACTTAGGTTGACAAATAAAAAATAACTGTGAATCAAAACATACAATTATTTGAAATTTAAATAAAATGATATGGAGTGCGAAAAATGCTTGAAATTAGAGCAGTTGTGTCTTTAGTCCTATGATGACATGTATGTATTTGGAGCAATTATGTGTCTTTAGTCCCATGATGACATGTATGTATTTGGAGCAATTATGTGTCTTTAGTCCTATGATGACATGTATGTATTTGGAGCAATTATGTGTCTTTAGTCCTAGTGCCATATATTTCAAGTTAATACAATATGTGTATATTTGACAGTCATTTTATCTAGTCAGTGCTTCCGTGCTAATTGTTCCGTACTACAGTACATCAAGACATAATTCGTTACAATACATTTTTGTTACACACATTTTACATGAGATACATGTATCTGTTTTAGCACAGTTGAGTAGGAAGTACCTTAGTTTATTCAGTTAATACATAATTTTTCCATTTCTGACATTCCAAGTTTTATTTGATCTACTATTGACTGTTCTGAACTGTGTTATTTGTTAATGTTTTGATTTGTTTTATAAATTTTAAATACATTTATAGCTCACCTGAGCATGAAGTGCTCAAGGGGCGCTATTGTCATACCGAGATGTCTATTGTTGTGAGTCATGCGTTGTCCATCAACAATTTTTCCAAACGACACCTTTGTCCATTTCAACCAAACTTCATTAAAATGATGCTTGAGTAACTCTTATTCACAATAGCTTAAATCGTTCCACTCCGCTAAACAAGATGGCCACCAGAACTAAAATTAGAAGAAAAAAGCGCCTTTTCCTGATCTGCATGGCCAATTTCCATAAAACTTAACTGGAATAATATTTTGGTGATCATTAACCAAAATGGCTTAACTAAGTCTCTTTAAAACAAGATGGCTGCCAGAGCTAAAATTAGAAACATCCTTTAAACAACTTCTTCTCCTTAACCTTTTGATGGATTTTGATAAAACTGGATAGGAATGATCTTTGGGTGATCAATAATCAAAAAAAGCTACTGTAAATCAATCTGCTCAGCTGAACAAGAGAAGTCCTTTACACAACTGATTGATTGCCTTACTCCGGTGAGCGTAACTCCTGTCATTACATTATAGATATATGTTTTTGTTTTAGAACGCCTGAGCACGAAGTGCCATTGACTTCTTTTATGTTATATTTTCAGTTTATACTATTACTATGTATATAAGATTTTATGTTAAGATTTTCCTTTGATCTAGTCAATGTTATTTGTTATTGTTTTAGAATAACTGTACACCAAGGAGAGTTGTAACAGTACTTTTTGTACATTACTTGTTGGATACATGTACCAGTTTTACGTTGTATCTCTTTTGATAAGCTTTTCAATTGCACTTTGCCTTTTATCTACAGCATTAACATTGTGACCTGGCAAAATCCTTGTTATCACTCTAAAGGCCACGATTTTGATCCAATCATCATGAAACTTGTTCAGAATGTTTGTCTCTATGACATCTAGGCCAAGTTTGAATCTGGATTAAGTGGGGTCAAAATTGAGGTCACAGAGTCAAATTTTAGAAAACCCTTATTCAACCCTAGAGGCCTCAGTGTTGGTCCATTATTCATAAAACTTGGTCATAATGAATGTCTCTATGATATCTAGGTCAAGTACAGATCTGAGTCAAAGGGAGTCAAAATTGAAGCCACCATTTAGCCCAATCTTGAAAGTGGTTAAGAATTCTGATCTTTTCATTATCTAGGTTAAATTGGAATCTGGGTCAAGAACTAGGTCACTAGGACAAAATTTAGAAACAACAGTTGAACTTCAGTATAGTTGTCACATTTGGATATTTTCATGAAACCTGATCAGAATGTTTGTCTTGAAAATAGGTAGGTCCAATTCAGCACCAGTTGTTGATTTGCTCAATAAGTTAGCTTTATTCACAAACTCAAGTCAAAACTAAAGGTTTGATGTATGTTATTGCCCAAACAGTGGTGCATGGGCTTATTCTTATGCAACATGCCTTTTGTTTGTTTGTACCAAGACAGTATTAGATGTTTTTTTTCTTTAAGGATGGTTTTTGTTTATTTTCCGTATTGCATTTAAATTCAATTAATTATACCAATTTGACCCGAGACTCCATTATAGTTGTGGTATAAATCATTATGCAAGGCAAAAAAGATAAATAATGAGATTGTAACATTTACAGTACTGCTCAAAAATAATGTAATATTCACAAGTCTCAGGTCAAGTTGGGCGAGTAATGAATTCAAATCAACCACAAATATCATGTTACTATTTTTTTTCAATAACATGATTTTTGTTTTCAGTGTTATGATGTAGATGTAACACATTTGTAATGGTGTGATGGAAAATAAAACAAAATAAGCGTGATTTAAGTAGTATTTTATTCAAGGAGACTCTTGATCATACTATTATGTTCGTAGTCAAGCATGTTTAACTAGCCTATATGAACATTGGGTTTGGGTCTCAGAGGTCAAGTTTACCATATTTATGTCTTCAGGTATGTTAATATTTTATAAAATGTTCGTTTTTATCACTGCAACAGGCTGTGTTCAATGAGTTGCCTGCTGCTTGAGGTCAAGGTCGTTCAAGGTTCAAATCAGTTCGAGCATCGGATTATCTATCCACTTAAATGAGCAGTTATTTTATGAAACCAATTAACTGGCATTTAACTGGTCTATTTTTAGACCAGTATTTTTTCCAGTTTTTATTATATCATTTAACTGGCTAGTTAACTGCTCATTAATTATGCAAATTAACCAGTATTATTCCAGTTTTTTGTGATGTCATAGAACTGGTCATCTCATTTAAATTTTTCGCTCCGAAAAACTGGTTTTTAACTGGAAAAAAACTGCTTTTTAACTGGTTTTCCAGTAAAACTGGTCAAAATACTGGCTAATTTGCATATTTCAACATTAGAACCCCCATTCACAATTTACTGATTAGACGCTCAAATAACTGGTAAATAACTGGCATTTAACTGGTTTCAAATAACTGGTAAATAACTGGAAAAAAACTGCAGTTCTTTTGGCTAAGGGTTATGTTGTGCCTGTCTTGAACTTGATTTCTCTATACAACTAGTGGTAGATTATAGACTGACATTTTATATCAAAGCCAGTTGAATATGTAAACTGTCGGACAAATTGTTCTTGGAACCAACACACTCTAAAGGCTTGCCACACTGATTGTCCAACAGAAATAAACAATTTTCTGAAAGTTTATCGTGCATTAGTAAGACCCCTGATATAAATTCAAAATTGCTAACAAGAAAAGTGGCATGTAACTAACTTTGTTCCATTTTAATTTCAGGTCAGTCTGTCTTGTAAGGTGATTGAAAAATCACCAAAAAAAGACATCAATTCCAAAAACAGTAATCTAACATTATCGACACTGATGGTAGCAGATGCTACAGACCATATCGAGTTGGCTGTGTGGAACGACCAAATAGATGCAATTGAAGAAGGCAAATCGTACAAGTTCGTGAATACAACAGTGAAAAATTTCAATACTGACATTACGATATCCGCAAACCCATACACCATCATTGAGGAGATCGATGAAGTACAATCTGTCAGTGTCGCTAAACCAGAAAGCATCCCACATCCGATACAGGCTGTCACAGTTAGTACAGCTAAATGCTGTGTCTTTTGTAGAACAGAAATCGACGAAATCAACGAGCAACTGCTCACTCTCAAATGTGACAACTGCCAAAAAAAAATGTTGACTGTCAAAGTGTTAAACACCATCACTGTCACAGTAACAATTAACATGACAGACTACATTGTGGACAATGAGATCATGAAGCAACACTTTAAAACTTTCAACACAACGAGCAACGACGAGCAACGACGAAATCAAAGACGAACTTTTGCTGAACAAAAATGTTCTGATGGTTAACAACCGAGTAACCGGTTTCATTAACAAATAAATTATAATCCAGTTAGGCCAGGACTTTTTAATTTTACGGTTTACAAGACCCGCGACCGTGTTTTTTACGAAAGTGGAAAAAAAAAATCGAATTTCACTTTTTTATTTTTACCGATGGGACGTTTTGTCTGAGTACGAATATTCGTCTGAGTACGAATATATTTTGAATGAATTGATCGGTAAAGTCCGATCCGGCGGCCATCTATATAGCTTGAATCATCCGCGGTAATTTCAAACCCGTGTCAAAGAAAACAATCATCAGTTTACATGTGACCGCGAACGAGAACGAAAATAGCTTCGATACACGCTGTAGCCAATCAGAATTGTTTATTCAAAGTGCGATGATGCGATGTTTACATACCGCCGCTAATCCGATAATTGCTCTACTTACTGGTTCCGCGCGTCACACGCTGTGTGTATACAACGATACATCCGGGTTCTTAAAGGGAACCAGTGCGCTGTTACCCAGCTTCTATGTCAATTATGCATTGTTTACCGCACAGCGAAATATACGACTGGGAATCAGTAAACTGTAAACAACGGTGTTGTGAATTTTGTGACCATTAACGCTCAAAGAGCAATAAAACAAACGATTAGCACCTCTGATGGGTATATTCCATCAAAGTCGATCGACACAATTAAGGCTATAGATCTGTACCAATTAAAAGGTATTTACGTGTAATTACCGTATTACGAGAAAATTGTTGTGTTTATCATCGCTCCTTTCAATTTTGTTTTGACGGTTTGCAAGCTTTAGACAACTGTTTTTTATTGCTCAAAGTTTGTCATACGAGCAATTATGCGTTCAGAAGTGTGTTTTATTTTATTCTCTTCAAATATTTCTGACTGTCAACATCTATCAATCATGCCTTCTGCATGACGTCGTTTAGCGTCAATAAAATGTCAAAGACAACCAAGCAGATTTCATCGTTTTTTAGCGGTGTTACTAATCCAGAGAGGTAAGTGTCTGCTTATTCAGGGCAGACAGGGCAGGGCAGATAGGCCAGTGCAACCCTTAACAACAAGAGGCATACTTTAAATTACCATTTATGTATAACAACCCATTATGATACACCAGGTCCTGTCTCATTAAACAAGTACAATGTATGCTCGAAACCGACCCCCCCCCTTGCCCAGAATTCAGCCCCTCCGTTAAGTGGTCACCTGGCTTAAGCAGCCAAATTGGCTGCATCCCTTGGCTGGCTGCTTAAGGCAGGTTGGACTGTATGTATAAATGTGTATGTAATTAAATGAGTGCTCCTCTGAAAAGGCTATTTAACAACACATTGTTTATAAATCCAGGCTTTCCAACAGAAAGTACTGGTTATTAGCTTGGCAAATGCGTTTGGGCAGGCTGGCGCCAACAACTGTGATTTCAACACTCGATTGGAACAATTTCGCCTTTTTTTTTCTTTTTTTTTCGACCTACCAGTGGACATATTTCCAAAAAATTCTTGAAAACCAGAAAATAAAAAAGAAGTGGCCTTATACTGAACCAAACTTCCAACACACCACCTGATTTCGGCTTTATTTTAATGAATGTACAGTCGATTAAAAAATTTATTCATTTAATACAAACTTCAAACAATTAACAATAACATGTGTAAAAGTCATAACAATATCACGTCATAAAGGGGCTGAAAATAAGCCTGAACTTGTATGAGTATTTTTCGTCTGTACTTTATTGGTCAAATGTTTGAATGGTATTGCAACCCGCAGTCTAGATTGATTTGAAAAATCTTAAAAGCTGTCTGAAAACGTTAAAAAATGACGTTGATGTCAGTTATTTATGACGTCACAATTACAGTTATAAGAGACGCCACGTAACAAAAACTGTTAAAATTGATTGTTTTAATCCATACCTGTTATTTGAAACGTTTCCCGTAAATCTGACGAAAGTGATACACACACAGTGCTGAATAACTGATTTTTTGTTGACGATAACAGGCTTGCAATAATCCAACAGCAGGTGCTCAGTCTTCAACACTAATTTTTGTTATGTTGGCGTCATCTTTATTTTAATCAAAATTTCAGTATACACGTATTGGCGATTGAAATTACAATGACATGATTGTTACAACAAGAGGGCCATGATGGCCCAATATCGCTCACCGGAATATAAACCCTGCACAATTTTCACCCAAAGGAATAATTTGAACATCTTGGTAGAAAACCACAAAATGATGTTACATGTCGCCGGGGTTTGGACAGTGGCGCCGACTGTTGGGGTTTTGTGGGGAATACTCGCTTGCTGTATGTTCAGCCGAGCGCCCTGGCTGGTAGTCCCAAGCCCTCGGGCAACAGTGTTCTCCGGTACTAGACAAGTATTGTCCAGATTGTGTTATGTGTGTTGAAGTAATGTAAGATGTACATCAGTAATTGTTTGATGCACTACGTTCTTGTAGTTTCTCCAATGTGTAATATAAGCATCTCCAAGCTTTTGCAAAGTTCTCCACAGATATTTCTCAGTAATATAATATATATCTCCAAGGTTCTTCCTTTTGTAAGTTAAAACACAATGTAATTATAAGATAGTCACTGTAACGTTTCTTTCATTTATTGCAGTTTATATGTATAATATTCAATTTATAACCAAATGTTTATTTCATAACCAGATTTACTTAATTTAACCAGATTTAATCAATTTCACCAGATGACTTTTTAGGCTAACACCAAATATATTAAAACAATGTTTCTGGTTCAACTTCTAGTTTAAGACTGACAAAATATGGTAACAAATTGACATTCAACAATTTGGATTAACCGTGGTTACAATAATAAACAAATAATAATTGACCAATAGAAAACAGTATTATTAACATGCATATTCTTGCATGAGGCTAAAATATAAGTTAAATCTTTCACTTACTAAGCTGAGTAGATATTCAATTGTGACAAACAATGTATTGAAAGTTGTAGTATTAATTCTACTAAGAATATCAAGGTATCTCAAATCGGATTGTTGTGAATAACAATATAAACAATTTCAGTGACATGTTTTGACTAAATTTAGAAACATGTACTTTCCAAAATGTACATGAAAATATTTAATTAGAAGTAATGGATTTAAGTTTTTCATATAATAGGCATATAGTTGATTAACCAATTAAGTGAGTTTTATACTCTGTTACATGTCACCCTTCCTTCTAAAAAGATTGTCCTCAATCTGATTGTAACAACAAGTTTTAAACAATGAAATTAAATTCCTTTTATAATGTGAAGCATATCTTTTTGATTTTAAGTCCCAATTGCATACATGTGATTATAACAATAATAACAAAAAAACCTGAAATAAAATAGATTGATTAGACATGATTTAATGCAATATTTTAATTTAATTATTAAAATATTCTGTTTTTACAGTAATGTTGACATCATAAATGCATATTTTTTTTTATATGACCCATTTTGGTCCAAATTTTATAATTAAATATATATTTTTATTATCAAAGAACTGAGTAATTAACTCATAACCATTGGCTACTGGTCATAAGGCAATTAAACAATACATTTGAAAGTTCAATTGAATCTGAATAGCCAGCCCACAACTATTAGCCACTAGTTGTGCACCAACCAAACAAACCGCTTGAAATGGTATCAAAATAACTTCATAGTGAGATTCATATGCATAAATGATAAGTCAACCAACATTTCAATTACAATAATATTAATATACAATTATCAAAAAAAAAAAATCTGGATCCATTATTATTTAAAGCCTTATGTTTGAAGAATTTGCTTTTTAGGTATATGGCTTAATGTGATAATAAAAATGTACTGTCTGAATTGAAATTCACCTGCAATAATTATACATTAGACAAATGTAAAAGCAGTAATAGATAATCAAACAATTATGACTTATGTTTAAAAACTGCATACTATAATGAATGACTAAAATGTGAAAATCCATGTTTCAGAATATGACTTTCTTAAAATTCACCTGTAATTAACATACATTAATAACAAATGTACATACAGTCATGCCTATATGCCTGGCATTAACAATCTATCTGATTGCATCTTCGATAAACAAAAAGGTAAAAAACATGCTCTTTGTGCAACTATTTTGACTGACTGACCAAGCTATTATTATGCAACATTTGGGGATCAGCAGTATCTTTATTTCTTCAATATACTCAATATTCCTATAATCTCTTGTAACCTTGTTGACAACTGACCAAGCTATTTTTATGCAACATTTGGGGATCAGCCATATCTTTATTTCTACAATATACTCAATATTCCTATAATCTCTTGTAACCTTGTTGACAACTGACCAAGCTATTTTTATGCAACATTTGGGGATCAGCCGTATCTTTACTTCTACAATATACTCAATACTCTTATATTCTCTTGCAACCTTGCGGACAACTGACCAAGCTATTTTTATGCAACATTTGGGGATCAGCTCCGTAACATTATTTCTACACAAACACATGTTGTTTGTTTTTCATATACACACATCCTAGACTGACTGACCAAGCTATTATTATGCAACATTGGGGGATCAGCAGTATATAAATTCTTTTCATAAATATTTGTAACAACATTAGTGCTATTACTTTTGCAACATTATTATAATACAAATTCACTTTTCTACATTTCAACTTTTGTCTCTGGATGATTATTATTCCTCATCATTTACTTCATTGTTCACAATAACATTTCAAAATGTTATTAAATAGAGGATATTTGCATTTTTCCGCCATAAACCACCGATAAGCATAAAATAAATAATAAAAATATCACTTCATGTCCATGGCACAACACATTTGTTTCTTCTTTGTAGCGTCTATAGAATCTGTTACTATATCGAAATACTTGCATTATACATATAAGTCACTTTTTTTTATAATACGATACAATCTTTAATTTGTCATGCGAAAATCAAAATTCTATGTAACATCTTTACTTATGCAAAACCATAGTTGCTATCTTTTTTAGTACTACTAACTTATAAAATTTGCTTTCACTAATTGTTAAAATAGGTAAATTAATTGTTTCCTCTATTAACACAAGTTTCTTTCCAAAAATTAGTTTGTCTTTTTTTTTCTTTTTTTTTACTTGAAATTCGGTTACTTACAAAAATTAAGCATTATTATATCAACTGCATATAATAATTTAATTCTCACATTTACGGTTACTAACAAATATGGGACCACTCTGACATATCTTGGCAGCGATTCTAAACAAGAACTTCCTAACACACTTCATAGGGGCTTGGGTCAGGGGTAACCATTGGGCTACATTTGAATTTACAGGATACGCTCTAAAATAAGTTGTCTCCCAGGGATTGCTTTCATCATTGACGAAGACAGCATTGACCTTTTTGGCTTCGAAAACCTGTCCTGTGTCACTGATTCCAGTGGTACTACCCCAATCGCTATACTCAATATTCTGGAGCATATCAAACATTTTGTTGAGGAATGGTTGCAGGACTGCTTTCCTTTCTCTCATAAAATATGGGACAGCATTATTGAGGGTGCTTTTCTTTTTGGGATCATACAAAAGCAACCTTTGATTTTGCATGTTGTAAGTTTCTACGTAACCTATTATCCTTGTGTTCATGTTTGTTTCATCTAAGGAGTTCACATGTGGGTGTTTGTCAAAGAATTTGTGGTCTCTTAGTGCTCTTTGTCTAGATTTACCTGTCATTGTCTTGTTGATATGGAATTCTCTGATGAACACTTCTGGTATTGTTGTGGCATATTCCCATGTGCTTTGTTTGCCTGAATCTTTCCATTTGATGCGGTAGTAAAGTGTGTCCTTAGTGCGTTCTGCTGACATTATTTTATCTATGTCTTCAGTTCTGAATTTTACTTTGCTATCTGTTGTGTTCTGTGATTCTTGTGACTTCTCTGGTGCTGTGGTTGGCTGTGTCGGTACTTGTTGTTCATTGCTTGGTGTTTGTGATGGTTTTGCTTGTGCTTTATCTGTGATGCATTGTTGTTGTTGTTGTGGTTGTGATTGTAGTTGTTGTTCATTGTCTATGTTTTGTGAATGTGTCATCTGTGCTTTGTCTTCTTGTTGAATTTGTTGTTTCTGCTGTTTGTTGGACTTTGTTTTCTTTGAGCTGGATTTGACTTTTGCTTGAATGTTCTTATTGGCTGGTTGTTTACCTCTCTTCGATGACGTGTTTGGTTGTTCTGTATGCTGTGATGGTTGTTCTGTATGCTGTGATGGTTGTTCTGCTTCAACCGGTTGATCGATTTGTTGAGACTGTTGCTCTGGTATAGGTTCTGGATTATGCTGTTGCTCTAACTCTTGATATTCAGCTGGTGGATTTGTAGGTCTGTCATTAGGGTCATGGAATCTCTTTAGGCGAGTGGCATTGATCATGGCTTTAATAGGTTTATTATCGCTGCATCGCCTAAGTTTATATGTATTGTGAGGACCATTCATGGCAATATAGTAGGGACCAATCCACTTTTTATGTAATTTAGGGGCCATACCAGGAGGTACTCTGGTGCAGTAGAGCCAAACTCTATCTCCAGGTCTGTAGTCTGGTTCTCGGCTACGCTTGTCATACTGCTCTTTGTATTTCTCCTGTGCAAGTTCAATATTTCTGGCAGCAATTTGTCTAGTCATTTCAAGATTTTGTAAGACTTGCGACAAATGGACCCTAAAATCAGCAGATAGAGTGGTTTTGGGAGTGAGAGAGGTGTCTATTGGTAGACGCATCTCACGACCAACTAGAAGAAAGAAAGGAGAAAAGCTAGTAGATTGGGTGGCAGGAGTCATGCGATATGCCATCATGATTGACGGCAGGAGCTCAGGCCAATCATCCTGCTTCCCTTTACAGTAGAGTCTAAGAGACTGAAGAATGACAGAATTCATGCGCTCCACTGAGCCATTGAGAAGAGGTCGATAACTGCTAGTATAATAGCGAGTGATTTGAAAGAGTTCACAGAGAGCTTTAACCAGTTTAGAGAGAAACTGCTGACCTCTGTCAGAAACCAGAATAGAAGGGGCGCCATATCTACATATGACTTCTCTGAACAAAACGGCTGCAACTTCAGTAGCTGACTGGGTGCGGAGTGGGAATGCTTCACACCACTTGGAATAACTGTCCACAACCAAAAGAACATACTTGTATTTATCTTTGGTTGTGGGAAGGCCTCCTAAGATGTCAATATGCCATCTTTCGAAGATATCAGCTACTGGCATTGGCTGTAAGGGAGGGGGTTTGCCATGAATGTCACGTTTCACACGTTGACAGGATTCACATGTTTGGATATATTTTCTACAGTCTTCAAACATAGTAGGCCAGTAATACTTTTGACGTAATGCTGCATAGGTTCTTTCAAAACCTTGATGCATTCCACCAGCTAAACTGTCATGAAAAGATTTCATAACTTCATCCCTGAGGACTGCAGGGATGCAAGTTTGCAAAATTAACTTTTCATCTTTGGGTACTCCTTTTGTTCTAGGGGAGTACAAGTGTACTAGGATACCTGATGGCAAAATTTCATATTGTTCAGATTGAGCCACTATTAATTTTGCCTTTCTATGCTCATCAGGTAGTTCATTGTTAACTTTGTAAGTGATGATGTTTTTGTAAAATTCACATGTTTGCTGTAGTGTTTGTAATTCTGTTTGGTCAAATGAGTGTGGCTGTTCATTTGATGTGTTGTCATTTGTACTGTTTCCACCTGATGTTGTGGGTGCTTGATTTGGTGTTGCCTCAGTGTGTATTGTGGCTGGAGCAACTGATGGTGGTAATGGGATTTGTTCATGACCATAGAAGAGTGTTACCGCTGAAAGCTCTTGCTTATCAGATTGGCTACACATGCCATCTAAGTCAACAGAATTTATTCCCATGTCATTACCGTTTTCAGGGTATGTACGCCGTGAAAGTCCATCAGCGTTTCCATTAGCAGATGAAGTTTTGTGAAGAATCTGGAAATTGTAGGCCTGCAGCTGCAGTGCCCATCTACCAAGACGTCCGTCACATTTCTTTATCTGCTTAAGCCACTTGACTGATATATTATCAGTAAACACTGTAAAAGGAGAGTTGGCCAGGTATGGTCGATACATATTAACTGCCTCGACCAGTGCCAACCCTTCCTTGTCTGTTATATGCCATCTGGTTTCATGGCCATGTAATGCTCTGCCTCCATATGCTATTGGGTGTTCCTTACCACTTTCATCGAGCTGCGACAGGACATAGCCTATAGAAAAGTCGGAACTGTCAGTTGCCAAGATGAAAGGTTTGTCAAATTTAGGGAACGATAGGATTGGGGCAGACGTAAGGGCCTTCTTTAGAGTCTTAAACGCTTCTTCACACTGCGGTGACCATATAAACTTAATATCTTTCTTCAAAAGGGCTGTAAGAGGAGATGCTATCTTAGCATATGATTCAATAAATTTCCTGTAATAGGATGCCATACCTAGGAAGGATTTAATCTGTTTAACATTCTTTGGGCATGGGTACTCATCAATGGCTTTGGTTTTCTCAGGATTAACCTTTATTCCATCCTTCGAAATAACATGCCCAAGGTATTCAACTTCCTTGGTAGCAAACTTACACTTAGAGGGTTGTAATGTAAGGTTAGCAGCTCTAATGTTGCTGAAAACCTGCTCTAAATGAGACAGATGCTGATTAAAATTCTGACTATAGACTAGGATATCATCAATATAGACTAGTGCAATTTTCCAATTAAGATTTTTCAGGACCTTGGTCATTAAATTTTGAAATGTCAATGGACTGTTCATTAAACCAAAAGGTAAACGGTTCCATTGATACACACCTTGATGTGTAACAAAGGCAGACTTATGAGCAGTTTCTTTGTCTAAAGGTACCTGCCAGAATCCAGATTTTAGGTCGAGAACAGAGAATATCTCCGCTTTTGCATCTGCAATAGCATCAAAGACATCTGAAATATGAGGTATGGGAAATGACATTGGTTCGGTAATCTTGTTCAACTCACGGTAGTCGACTGCGAAGCGCCATTCTCCGGATTTTTTCCGAACGAGAACAATGGGACTATTCCATGGTGAATCAGATTCCTCTATAATATCATCTCTTAACATACCCTCAACTTGTCTCTCTGTTTCCCGTCGCATCTCAGGACTTTGACGGTAGGGATATTTCTTTACAGGCTTATTATTACCAGTTTCAATTCTATGTGAGGTTAGATGTGTATGACCTAGTTCTGAAAAGTCTTTGGCAAATGCCTTTCTGTTTTTTCCAATAAAAATCAATAATTTAATTCTTTGATGATCAGACAGGTCAGAATCCTCAAGGGTGATACCTAACTCATGAGCCAAAGCAATGTATTCATCATCTGAAAGACATTGGTCCGTAGTTTCAGAATTCAAACAGTTAACAGATTCTGAAGATGTATGGTCAGTTACTTGCTGAATAAATTTATCATTTACTTCAGTACATACAGACACACAAGCGTTCTTATTCAAAAATACTGGAAGAGCTGTTGGATTCATTAATCTGTATGAAACTGTTCCATTAGATACTGCTGATAAGCATTTACCACCAGCAATTTCATTATTGGACAAATCATTAGGAGGCTCACAGAGGACAAGATCACCTTCTTGAAATTTATTCACTTTTAGTGACAAAGCATACTCTGAATGAGGAGGGATAACATGAGTTGTCATTGTCCTACCAAATGAAGTTTTACCTATTGTTTCAGACAGGGATGCAAGGACAACTGATTCTGACTGATCATTTAACATTTTGATGCAATTTTGACTAAAGTCTAGACTTATACCTACTTTCTGCATGAAATCACGCCCAATAATAACAGGCTTATGTAATCTTGAGAAAACATGAAATGTATGCACAAAGGGATATCCATTAATTACAAAAGCTAGATCAATTGTACCTATAACAGGATGGATTTCTCCACAAACTCCAGTTACATTGGTAACTGAAGAATTAGCAATATCAGGATGAAAAATAACTTTATTAACAATGTGTTCACTAACACAAGAAATGGAAGCACCTGAATCAAATAGAGCACTAATTTGTTGTTTACCAATTTGGATGGGGGCTGAACCATGTTGGTCTAGGGGAGATTCTAGGGATACAGAGGGTCTATCACACTTAGAATGTGTGACAGTAGCACAAACCTGTTTCGAACACTGCCAAGTTGTTTCATTAGTTGGAGCCATTTTTAAACTTCCTTAAGATTTTATAAGCACTATCAAAATCAAACTTGCCAAAATAATATATTTGTATAATTAGCTAATAAATTACAATAGATGTAAAATCGGGCTAACAGACAATAACTAAGGAATAATTTACTGATGTTTAGATTAAAACCTGAATCTATAAATTTATGATTTTTTTAACAAAATTTACTCTTAATTTTAAAAATATGTTCTGATGATTCTCAAAAATATCTTATTTCCAAGCAAATTTATAAATTCTTAAGTTAACATTTTCAAAAATGTGTTCAATTCTTGAAGAGACAAAATTTTCAACCTAGACTATATGAAAATAGTGATAGCAAATTTGTTTCAATAATTATTTAAGAGAAAATAATTTTAATATTTTTTCAAATTAGCAACTGTTGAATTTTGCAAAAATAAAGATATAGCACAAAATAATGATTTTCACTCACCAACTAACTTTAACTTCAAAGAACAGTTTATTCTATAGCACTTTTAGGCAGGTCTTCGGTATCCTCTGTTCCATGGATTTGGGTTATTCTACAACATCTCGGATCTTCCTTCTTTGTTTCACACGACTGTCACAGTTTCCAAACGTATCGAAATTTTAACATCTCCAGGTTTTGGACATCAGACATCCCATCCCGAATTGATTGGCTGGATCTATTACCGCGGTTCTCCACCATAAACTCTGTCGCCGGGGTTTGGACAGTGGCGCCGACTGTTGGGGTTTTGTGGGGAATACTCGCTTGCTGTATGTTCAGCCGAGCGCCCTGGCTTGTAGTCCCAAGCCCTCGGGCAACAGTGTTCTCCGATACTAGACAAGTATTGTCCAGATTGTGTTATGTGTGTTGAAGTAATGTAAGATGTACATCAGTAATTGTTTGATGCACTACGTTCTTGTAGTTTCTCCAATGTGTAATATAAGCATCTCCAAGCTTTTGCAAAGTTCTCCACAGATATTTCTCAGTAATATAATATATATCTCCAAGGTTCTTCCTTTTGTAAGTTAAAACACAATGTAATTATAAGATAGTCACTGTAACGTTTCTTTCATTTATTGCAGTTTATATGTATAATATTCAATTTATAACCAAATGTTTATTTCATAACCAGATTTACTTAATTTAACCAGATTTAATCAATTTCACCAGATGACTTTTTAGGCTAACACCAAATATATTAAAACAATGTTTCTGGTTCAACTTCTAGTTTAAGACTGACAAAATATGGTAACAAATTGACATTCAACAATTTGGATTAACCGTGGTTACAATAATAAACAAATAATAATTGACCAATAGAAAACAGTATTATTAACATGCATATTCTTGCATGAGGCTAAAATATAAGTTAAATCTTTCACTTACTAAGCTGAGTAGATATTCAATTGTGACAAACAATGTATTGAAAGTTGTAGTATTAATTCTACTAAGAATATCAAGGTATCTCAAATCGGATTGTTGTGAATAACAATATAAACAATTTCAGTGACATGTTTTGACTAAATTTAGAAACATGTACTTTCCAAAATGTACATGAAAATATTTAATTAGAAGTAATGGATTTAAGTTTTTCATATAATAGGCATATAGTTGATTAACCAATTAAGTGAGTTTTATACTCTGTTACATTACATACCAATTATCAAAACTCTAGGCAGTGTAGTTTTAGGCAAGAAGATATTAATATGTTTTCCCTATATTAGTCTATGTAAAACGGTGACCCCCGAGTGGGGCCAATTTTGACCCCAGGGGCATAATTTGAAAAATCTTGGTAGAGGACCACTAGATGATGCTACATACCAAATATCAAAGCTCTATGCAGTGTAGTTTTAGACAAGAAGATTTTTATATGTTTTCCCTTTATAAGTCTATGTAAGACGGTGACCCCCGGGGCTGGGCCAATTTTGACCCCAGGGGCATAATTTGCACAATCTTGTTAGGGGACCACTAGATGATGCTACATACCAAATATCAAAGCTCTTAGGCATTGTAGTTTTAGACAAGAAGATTTTTATATGTTTTCCCTATATAAGTCTAAGTAAAATGGTGACCCCCAGGGTGGGGCCAATTTTGACCCGAGGGAAATAATTTGAACAATCTTTGAAGAGGACCTCTAGCTGAGTCTACATACCAAATATGAAAGCCCTGGGTCAAGCAATTTTGGAGAAGAAGATTTTTTAAAGTTTTCTCTATATAACTCTATGTAAAACTAAGGGCCCCCGGGGCGGGGCCAATTTTGACCCCAGGGGCATAATTTGAACAATCTTTGTAGAGGACCTCTAGCTGAGTCTACATACCAAATATGAAAGCCCTGGGCCAAGCGCTTTCGGAGAAGAAGATTTTTAAAGGTTTCCCCTATATAACTCTATGTAAAACTAAGGGCCCCCGGGTCAGGGCCAATTTTGACCCCAGGGACATAATTTGAACAATCTTTGTAGAGGACCTCTAGTTGAGTTTACATACCAAATATGAAAGCCCTGGGCCATGCAATTTCGGAGAAGAAGATTTTTTAAGGTTTCCCCTATATAACTCTATGTAAAACTAAGGGCCCCCGGGGCGGGCCAATTTTGACCCCAGGGGCATAATTTGAACAATCTTTGTAGAGGACCTCTAGCTGAGTCTACATACCAAATATGAAAGCCCTGGGCCAAGCGGTTTCGGAGAAGAAGATTTTTAAAGGTTTCCCCTATATAACTCTATGTAAAACTAAGGGCCCCCGGGGCGGGGCCAATTTTGACCCCAGGGACATAATTTGAACAATCTTTGTAGAGGACCTCTAGCTGAGTCTACATACCAAATATGGAAGCCCTGGGCAAAGCAATTTCGGAGAAGAAGATTTTTTAAAGTTTTCTCTATATAACTCTATGTGAAACTAAGGGCCCCTGGGGTGGGGCCAATTTTGACCCCAGGGACATAATTTGAACAATCTTTGTAGAGGACCTCTAGCTGAGTCTACATACCAAATATGAAAGCCCTGGGCAAAGCGGTTTCGGAGAAGAAGATTTTTAAAGGTTTCCCCTATATAACTCTATGTAAAACTAAGGGCCCCCGGGGCGGGGCCAACTTTGACCCCAGGGACATAATTTGAACAATCTTTGTAGAGGACCTCTAGCTGAGTCTACATACCAAATATGAAAGCCCTGGGCCAAGCGGTTTCGGAGAAGAAGATTTTTTAAGGTTTCCCCTATATAACTCTATGTAAAACTAAGGGCCCCTGGGGCGGGGCCAATTTTGACCCCAGGGACATAATTTTAACAATCTTAGTAGAGGACCCCAAGGTGATGCTACATACCAAATATGAAAGCTCTAGGCCTTACGGTTTCAGAGAAGAAGATTTTTGAAGTTTCCTTTTTGAAAATCTATTTTTAGCCAGTGTGACCTAGTTATGCGACGGACTGGAATTTTTTTAACAACTTTGGTAGAGGTCCACCCAAGGAACATTCCTGTTAAGTTTTATCAAATTTGGCCAAGCGGTTTAGGAGGAGAAGTCGTTTGAAGAAATTGTTGACGGACGGACGACGCACGCCGCACGACGGACGACGGACATCTCGGTATGACAAAACCTCACCGTGACCACATTGTGGTCAGGTGAGCTAAAAACCCATGTCCATGTTGCATGTGCACGCAAAAATAGGGAAAATGGTCACGTCACAATTTATTTAAAAACAAACATGGTTCAAACTTAGTGTACATAAACAACAAGATGAGGGGATTTATTCAGGAGTTTTGTGTTTAGAGTTTATTGTCAGAAAATATTTGCAAATTAAGGTGGGGCGTTGCAAGTTTGGTTCAGTATATAATGACTCAGTAAAACCAGTTTAGAGTGCCAAATGCGTGTATATAGTTGATTTTACTCTTATATTGTTTTTCTTTTTTACTTTTCATTTATATACGTTCTGGACGCAGATATTTTACTTGAAGCCACCAACTGATTAACGCATTCATAATTATTTAAACATATTGATTGTGTGCTAGATGTCTGTCACAAAATTTGTCCACACTAGTTCTAACTCGCTGGTCCGATTTCAATGAAACTTCACATGAATGCTTAGTACCAAGCCTAGTTGTGCATATTGTAAGGAATTTTTATGTCATATGATTTTTGCCAAAGTTATTGCCCCTTGTCGGAGACATATACTACTCAAAGTTTGATAGGGTCAGCAAATTTTCCTTCTGCATATTTTGCAAATTGAATAAGATAGACTGATGGAATTTTCATAAAACATACTGTTCATGGGTAAAAGTTTTCGGGATTTTTCATGAACTTCAGGATTTGGAGTATGCAAAAATGAGCTGCTTTATGTTTCCTTTGTAAATTGACAATTTTTCAGGATTTTCAAAATTAACTTTTACCCATGAATGTTACATCTGTAATATTGTAAACAAATGAAGATTGCCTCAAAATTTATTGTCTTAAGTGCTGGTCAGCCCAACATCATTGAAAGTTACCTGGAAAAATACAACATTATGTCAATGAGTACCAAATGCATCGCATGAATTTTTCGACAATAAGTGGCAGATTTGATATTTTAAGCTTTACATGTTTTCTTAATCGTTTTTAGTTACCATTCTAGTTAAGTTTCTTTGTTTTTTCATGAATAATGACTCGGTAAGGTAAGGCAAAAAAAAAAATGTGTGGTTCAGGTAACCCTACCTACCGTATTTTTTTAGCCCCTACCCTAGGACATTTTATTGATTTTAAAAATAATAAATACGAAACAACCCAAGCATCTATCGATATTGATCATTTTCATGGCAATAAAAGACATTGCATTAAGGCCATTGATTGTACATTCATTAGTTCACCTTCAGACAAATATAACCCATCTCTATTTGAACGGACAGAACAAATGTCTTGACCAATAGACCATCTTAATCATATATTGTTCAGATGTTTCAATATCTCACACACTATGTGACTACAAAAAAAAAGCCTGCCTACCTACCTACCCTATGTTTTTGACCAATGTTACCTGAACCACACATATTTTTTTTTTGGCCTAAACCACATTTAAAGTGCCAAATGCATGTAAATAGTTGATTTTACTCTTTCATTGTATTTTACTCTTTCATTGCATTTCTTTTTACTTTTCATTTTATATTATATATATATGTCCCCGTGCGTGACTATTTCTTGTTTGTATTATATATATATTATGCTGTGTACTCGTAGATTCGGGGATCTTAATTACTCTATGTGCGCCGCATGCGCAGTTATTTGGTGACACTAAATTTTTTTTTTAGATGAATCAATTACCTGAACATCCCTTAACAGATTTAAAACAAAACACGACTAGTAACCATTGTCAATTTCCAAAAGGCGGCCATTTTATATAGTGGCCTTCACCCCCAAAATCATGTGAAAATAGTTCCTTCCATTCATGGATTCTGATTGGCTAGTCTATAAATAGCATTCTGGGAATCTCCGTTTCTATTAGTTCACAAAGAATTTCCATTTGCGGCTTTCACAATTATGAGTGCACAAAATGGCCGACTTCAGTTTCGTGTGTTGCACGTAAATAATAAAATTAAATACATGGTTTCATCTTCTTATCAGTCAAGCTCGATTTTAGGGATGATAACACAATTTTACATTAAAAAGATGTTATAAAGCCTGTTACGCTCAAATTTTTGACAGTGAACTGATTTGTTTACTTCTTCAATAAACTGACATAGATTTCGGACACGAGCAGATTTGCCATGAGCGTCAATTCCAGATCCCCGAATGGAGGAGAATCCCCGAATGGACGAGAATAAAGGATATATATATACTCAACAAAAAATATATAGATATCTATACCCCCATATATGAAGTATATATGGGGCCTTTATTGTAGTCATGCTTGAGGTTGGTTGGTCCGTCAAAATTTTGTCCACGCTATTTCTCTGTAACCATTAAAAGGATTTAACGAAACTTTCCATGACTTATCAGTTCCAAACCTAGTTGTGCATATCGTCAGCGCACATCAGTCAATTCATCATCAGTACAAGCTTCTAAGTTGTGCATCATCATTTGGACCTCCTATGCTTACGTAACTGTGTCAAGCAAAATCTGGGGGTATTCATGACATTCAGTGAAATTTTTTGTTTAATGCTCGTTAACAACGGAACCAAAGTACAAACATTGAGACTCTTTAACTGCCGATGGCCTTCACAAATTACAAGAAAGATAGCGCATGATCACTGATAGCAAAGGGCATTTACTACATTTCGTTCAAACAGTATATTTTGCTCATTCATAAGCTGGTGAACTGTTTTTTTAATTGGTAAACGTCAGTACATGCATTGTTGCAAATAAACATGTTTGTTGTAGTCCAATGCATACCATAGCACTAATGTTATCAATGAATGAGACCTTTAGGCAAGTATAAATTCATGTAAACGTGTACATAAATAATAGATACTTTTTATTTTTGTTGAGTTTATGTTCCCCATGCAAATATTTTACTTGAAATGTCTCAGTAAACTCCGTTTCCAGTGCCAAATGCATGTAAATTATTATTGATTTCACACTTTCGTCGACTTGTTTTTCTACCAGTCAAATGATGTTCATTTTATAATTTCATAGTATCTTTTTTTGTTACTTGACGTTTTACTTGGGATTGAACATGGGACCAGTAAGGTCAAAGTCACTGTCACAAAACAGCATGTATCCATTTGCGCCAAATTATGATCAGCTGACATGAAAATCTGGTTATGTGGAATTTCCACGTCTTGTTCATTGAATATATGTGATTCATTTATACTTTGTGTGTTCAACCTCAGTTGTTAATTAGCAAAAATGTCTCTATGAACCAGATGCATGTAAATCTATGATTTCTCCCTCTTATCAAGTTCCAATATCGTTCACATACACCCACATCTTTTGTGTTGAACTCCTCACAAACTGTTGGGTGTTTTCATTGAATATATGTGATTCATTTATACTCTGTGTGTTCAACCTCAGTTGTTAATTAGCAAAAATGTCTCTGTGAACCAGATGCATGTAAATCTATGATTTCTCCCTCTTATCAAGTTCCAATCTCGTTCACATACACCCACATCTTTTGTGTTGAACTCCTCACAAACTGTTGGGTGTTTTCATTGAATATATGTGATTCATTTATACTCTGTGTGTTCAACCTCAGTTGTTAATTAGCAAAAATGTCTCTGTGAACCAGATGCATGTAAATCTATGATTTCTCCCTCTTATCAAGTTCCAATATCGTTCACATACACCCACATCTTTTGTGTTGAACTCCTCACAAACTGTTGGGTGTTATTTGTCATCAAAACATACAAAAATTAAAAATAACTTTGGATACTTGTGAAATGTTTTTTGAATGACTATTTAATATATAACTCTAGTACAATTGTTTGAATAGTATAATTGATAGCTGTTGTTGTAATCATATCTGATACACTGATCACCCTTAAACATATCTTTTATCAATATGTGCTTTGTGCTTCTACTTCCAAAACTTGATATTTCATTCATAATGTGAATAATTACAATGAAATATGAAGTGAATATCATAGTGTAACAGTGTTCGGCATATTTTAAACAGTATTTGATAAGTGTCACATAGTATAGTGCAGACATATTATCCTGATCATGACCTTTACACATGCATATATTAAAAGGTTCTTGAATATATCAATTTCCATGAGCAAATAATCTGTCCTGTAGATTTGTATCACACCACATGCATATTTGTAAATCTTCATGCTTATGAAAAAATACAACAGAGGTTAAATATAGACAAGAAATCGACTCTTACATTTACTAATGGAAGGTAACCGCCTATGAAAACATACAACAGGATTTAAATATATACAAGAAGTTGGTTCTTAAATCTTGCTAAGGCCAAAACAAATTAATATTGAAATTCTGATAACATATTGAAAAAAAAATAGGGTAGGTAGGTAGGAAAAACATGTCATTTTTTGAAATTATTTCATTGATTTTATGTACTGGAAAATCAACGATCAGCGATGACTTCCAGCAAAAATGCCATAAAATGTTTAGGGTAGGGGCAAAATAATAGGGTAGGTATAATTACCAGAACCGCAATATTTTGTTTTGGCCGAATAGAAGGTAAGAGGATCAGGTTAATATATCCCCACTAGAAAAAACTTCAAATTTAAACATTATGCATACACTTACAAAGCTGTGCTCAAAAGTAATCATGAGTACTGTCTGGCTCACTCAATATGGCCATCAAAATCGTTGAAAAAGTACCAAATTCAATAATGCTTGATTCTACACAAGTACAACTAGTCGGTACTAAACCCATCAGCAGTCAAACCAAAGTATGTATTTCAGGAACTCTACTTTACCTACTACTCACAAACATTTTAGTACAAAGTTCAAATCTAGGCCACATAAGTATTTTGAGTTCATACTACAACAATCTTGCTAACAAAGCCAACATTGCAACAAACTCAGGTGAGCGCTTAAGGATATCCGGGTCTAATAAAGAATCTCCTATTGAAGAGTTCTCAATTTCAGTAATTTTATGACAAATTGACTGATTTCCTGTAGGTCGTGGGTTCAACCCCCACTAGAGCCATAATATATTTTTTTCTTTTTTATTTAATTTTTAGTTATAAGACAATGTTTTGGCTTCGTAACATCACTTTATAGTGTAATTAGGAGAAAAAAAAAAATTCTATTTTTTTTCTTTAATTTATTAGGAATTAATATGTGGTAAACAGATGAAAATCGGGTCACTAAGGATTTCTGAAATGTATATTTTCAAAACCGCTCGGTAAAACCTTTTAAAATTGTGTTAAAACATTACACACACATTGAAGTTATTTTTGAAAAAAATTCAATGGTGCCAATTGTTTAGATCATATTTTATTTCCATTTATCTATAGGGTACTTATTGGCAATATGCAAAAAAATGCCTTAATTTCGAGGAGGGTGGGGTTTAATTTTTATTTTTATCTACTTCATTATTAGACCAAACATCATTTTTACACTTTTGATTGAAGAAATAATCATTATTATTAGATTTAAATACACTTTTGTTTTTATAGTGTTATCTGTTGGAGATTTATTTTATTTATCATGCGGTTGCCTCCATTTGTTTTTGCAGTACGTTCTTAGGCTGGGTGTACGGAAATTAAAATAGCAATTACTCTCTTAAATGACAATACTCGGTTTTAAAATTCACTTGCAGTTGTCTTAATGGTTATACAATAGAATAAAAATATTTAAAATGCATTCCTCAAAATTAAAAAAAAAAGTTTTTACACCCGGACATCGTTAAGGGCCAATGGCCCTCTTGTTTTTTGTTACTTTCAAAACTTACTTTTTTTGCTCGCCGAAAATCCTTTCCGCTATTTTTTCTCCTTTCCGCTTTTTTGCGTTTAATGCTCTTCACCACGGAGTAAATCCAAAATGGCGGAGAAAGAGAAAGAAATTACTCTTTCGATATCAATCAATTTGGTAAACAGTGTTGATTCTGAAAAGAATTGCGTGATAAGCCTAGCCATCAGGAGATTTAGAGTCGGGGACTCGTGGTTCGACGTATTAGATTCAGTGGTTGAAAGTTCTTGTAAGACAGGCCAATTTGCCGAAGATTTATGGGATGGTCGGTCGTTTGAAAAATCTGCAACTGTAAAAGTGTCATTGTCGACAAATGAGGAGGAAGTTTTCAATGCCAGTCCATTTGATCAAATATCGGTCCTGCATGAGTTTGATAAAAAACTTAAATATGTTACAATAAACATAAAAAGTGATGAAAAAAAAGGACACGTTCACACATGCCTCAACATCAAAAGAAAATGTTTTTACAAAGATGATGACGGACAGACAGAAAACAAAACCAGCATCAAAATTAAGTGTTGATAAATCACGATTTACAGGTATCTTTATTATACACTCTTGAATATTTAATATTCTGTGCTTCCAAAGGATTTTTTTCAGATTAAATTAGTCTCTACGACGTATTCATACAGATACAGAACTATCACAACAGCAGTTGTTGAGTGTTTGTTAGGCTTTGATAAAATGTCGTCCCTTTAATACTAAATATGTTCTGGGGCTACTGACTTCAGACCACTTGCCCCTCACCGATGTGGGTTCGATTCTTGCTTGGAGCGTCAAACTTTAATGTGAGGAAGCCATCCAGCTGGCTAACGGAAGGTCGGTGGTTCTACTCGGGTGCCTGCTCGTGGTGAGGCATTTTGAATATGATCGAAGGGGCACCTGGGGTATTAAATTGTGAAAACATTGAAGTAGACTTGAATCCATTGAATGGTATTTTAAATAAATAATTTTATATTGAAAATTTGCTGAAATATTTCATATTAAAAAATGTAAGATGTCGCAATACTAGTATTATTCTTCAAATACTCTGCCAAGGGATTTCTTGAACCTGACACCTCTTTGTTGACACTGAGATATACCTGCATTTGTGAGACAAGTATTAACATAACTCTATCATGTATCTTTACTGAATTATGCCACTTTGATACTAAGTACTACTATTAATAATTATGTCTCCCGAAATTTTCGGAGCCATATTCAATGGTTTAGCCCTGGTTGTCTTTCCTCCTGTCCATCCGTCTGTCTGCAAAATTTTGTTCGCTACAATCTCCTATACAAGTGGTCCAATTTTGATGAAACTTCACAGGAATGATCTGTATGAAGTCCAGTTGTGCATATTGTCATTTTGTGGCTCTTTCCTTTTAGGTTTGAGAAGTTGAGTGGTTATAATGACTACAAGAAAAAACGCACAGCTGCACCTACCTTAAATTCTGTAGACCTGAAGCGTCATGCTGGATTACTCATGCATGTGAGTTCTTCAAGATGTAGTCAGTCGTGGCGCCAGTTTAGGAGAGATCTAGAGACTTTGGCGTCTTCCTTAGATTCTTATGCATCTTATTTAGACACAGCAAATGAGCAACAGAAATACAGACAGTCTCTAACAACACCAGTAAGACCATGTGGGACACATGCTTCTGTAGAATACAGAGCCTCATGTAAAGGTCCAATAAAGCCATGTTACTCAACTTTGAACCAGGTACTTACTGAAATTTCTGAATATGAGGCTGTTTACTTCGATGAAAATATTCATGTTGATCAACAATTCAAGTTCCAAAATCTTATGCAGTAGAAAAGGTTCGTTCAAGACCAAGCTCTTTCTTTCGACATAGATATTCTGACGTATGATCCAGGCGCTAGTCTTGGAATAACTGTATTTATTTGGTGTGTTCCTGCTGACCGCTCTCCTGTAGAAATGATGTCGAATGCTACAAAAATGCACAAGAAAGTAGAGAGCCGCCTTGGTGAATATCATACCAGAGAAATGAAAAAAGAATTTAGCAGAAAATTTCAAGGTTTAGTTAATATTCCACCTCATGTCTTGAGAGCAATTTATTCTGATATGACCCTTGATCTCTCTGTGAACCAAAATCCTGCACTTGATTCACGGTTACAACAGGCTATAATTAATGATGACCCTGACCTTGCTGTTGACTTGAGATCATTAAATAAAGGCAGGCCTGATGATACATTTGAAGTTTTTTTCAGTGAGTTGGAAAAGGAAGTTGAATCCCTGACTGCTGCTGATGAGCGTCGCCATAACATTGAACATTTCAGTAAGTACATTTCAGTGCGTGACCTTATTCAACAGATTACTGAAAAGTGCCCAGAAGGAACACCTATACCAAGTGAGAGCACTATTATGTTTGCTTTCGTACCAAAGAACTCTTTTGTGAACTCGGCCAAGCTTTACAAGGGAAGGATCAAACTTCAACATAAGGTTCAGACGAGACAACTTAGGGCTTCTCATCAGGATGAGCACTACTGTGCAGCAATCTTTAGGTACCTTAAAAGATACGCTGTCAAGTACCGCGAAGAAACAACACTTGTTTGTTTAGATGATAAATCTAAAATTGATTTTGGAGAGCCAGGTGTCCAATAGCTAGTGGTGTTAGAGGGAAAAAGTCTCTAGTACCTGTAACATCCGTTCTTGGCGCATTAGATCATGATGTTAGCTCTAAAGGTTCTCTCACTCCATCAGTTTGTCTAGTTGTAGATATTCCCGAAGACATAAACAGTAGTTTCTATGCAGGACAAGTACACGTAACTCTTAAGGATTCAGTGTTTCAACCATCTTCGCCATTTCGTCATGCAAAAGAACTTGCTAGCGTCCTGATGCCCACTGACGACAAACCTAACCCCTTTTTATTGATGTATACAGATGGTGGTCCAGACCACAGGACTACATACGGAGCTGTAAAATTGTCTTTGATAATACTCTTCAAGTGCTTGGATTTGGACCTACTGATTGCTGCAAGAACTGCACCTGGTCATTCATGGGCAAACCCTGCCGAACGTATAATGAGCTTGCTGAACCTGGCCTACCAGAATGTTTCTCTCCATCGTGATGAAATGTCATCAGGCTTCGAGCAGATGTTAAAATCATGTGGGTCAATGGCAGACACTCGAAAAAAAGCAGCAAAGGAAGATGGTTTGCGTGATGCGTGGATTAAGTCTTTGGAGAGCATGGTTGAAATGCTTGACAACAGAACAAACCGTGTTACTTTGAAAGGGAAGAACTTCAAAGCCTGTCTGGATCGTGAATGTGAAAAGTGTGGCACAAGTAAGCTTTCAGCCCATCTTCTGCCAATACTTGATGAACACCACATATACACCCCAGTTACCTGGTGGCAGTGGGAAATGGGGGAAAATAAAAGATTAACCAAGATACAGAAGGAGAGTGTAACAGAAGGATTAGTGGAAGCCTTGGAGTCAAAGATGGGTATGCTATCCAAGCACCTCTTCAATGCCGAATGGCAATATGACCAATACAAGTCACTGGCTGACAATCCACCAAGTGATACCGCTGTGATGTGTATGGATTATGCTGAGAATTTTACGTGCAAGGCCCAGGATGCCCCGCAGGGATTTCATTGGAATAATACACAGTGTACAATTCACTCAATAGTTGCATCCTACAAGTGCCAAGAGTGTGAGGAGATTCCTGCGAAAACGGTCACAGACTCTATAGTGGTTGTCAGTGATGATCTCAAGCATGACTACCATGGGGTACAGCACTTTGTGGGACAGGCCATCAAACTGTTAAAGGAAGAGAGTGAAAGCTCATTAACACGTTTTATACAGTTTTCCGACGGTGCCCCAACACAGTACAAGAACAAAGTAAATTTTACAAACTGTTCCTTTTCGGAGAACGACTTTGGTGTAAAGTCCGAAAAACATTTCTTCGGTAGTAGACATGGTAAAGGACCGTGTGACAGAGAAATAGGAGTATTGAAGAAATCGGCCAAAGCAGCGGTTGCTGCAGGTGGGGAGACCATTTTGTCACCAAAGGAATTCTTCAGTTACTGCAAGAAAAATCTGACTTTGCCAAAAGAGGGAGGCTTGCAACATATTCATACAAGAAGGAGATTCTTGTTCGTTGCAAAAACGGAAATCAACAGGAACAATCAGCAGAGAATGAATGTCAAGCCACTGAAGGATACAAGAAAATACCATTCCATTCGGGCCATTGAACCATTTGTTGTGTCTGCAAGAGAACGCAGTTGTTTCTATGTCAGCTGCTACGGGGACAGCCAAAACCCCTGTTCAAACAAAGATATTACTGGGCCATGGGTCGTGGGGAATCTAACAGTAAATCAGCACCAGAATCGAAGGAGGCAAATCAATCACAAAATTGAAAGTAAGAATAATCGAAAATCAAAATTGCTTTATTCTGTTATAACTGACAGATTTGAAAATATGCTTAAAAGAAATCTGATTCGGCAATCTAATTATACTTTACTTACCGTCCTCTGTATGCTAATACCTTTCACGGGAGGTGATAAATAAAGACAAAAACAATTTTCATTGGAATTTTATTTATTTAAATAAACAACACAAACAACGTAACATATATATATCTTTATTAAACATGCACATCAAATAAATTTCTGTATGGAGACTTCATGATTGCATATAATTACGGCGTGTTAACATCCAGCGCCAGTGCTCTCCGTACTTTGACAGCATGACCTGAAAAATAGTTATAATTACCCTTCCGCATAAACGCATAGACAGTTAAATGCATAATTTTCTTGTACATGTATGATAAGCTACAGTTGAAATCTAATTGTTAATCTAATATTTAACCTAAGATTTGTAATTAGCAAAGGAGAAATACATTGGATGTTCATCCTATGTTATTAATAACTGCAGTATTTATTACGTAATTTAAATTTTAGATGACGATATGATTGCGGCTGCTCCCCCCGAGGCTGATCGACCTGTGCCACCAGAGGTTGATCGACCTGTGCCACCAGAGGCTGATCGACCTGTGCCACCAGAGGCTGATCGACCTGTGCCTACAGAGGCTGATCGACCTGTGTCCCCAGAGGCTGATCTACCTGTGCCACCAGAGGCTGATCGACCTGTGTCCCCAGAGGCTGATCGACCTGTGCCACCAGAGGCTGATCGACCTGTCCCACCAGAGGCTGATCGACCTGTGCCACCAGAGGCTGATCGACCTGTGCCACCAGAGGCTGATCGACCTGTGCCACCAGAGGCTCATCGATCTGTGTCCCCAGAGGCTGATCGACCTGTGTCCCCAGAGGCTGATCGACCTGTGCCACCAGAGGCTGATCGACCTGTGTCCCCAGAGGCTGATTGACCTGTGTCCCCAGAGGCTGATCGACCTGTGCCACCAGAGGCTGATCGACCTGTGTCCCCAGAGGCTGATCGACCTGTGCCACCAGAGGCTCATCGACCTGTGCCACCAGAGGCTGATCGACCTGTGTCCCCAGAGGCTGATCGACCTGTGCCACCAGAGGCTGATCGACCTGTGCCACCAGAGGCTCATCGACCTGTGCCACCAGAGGCTGATCGACCTGTGCCACCAGAGGCTCATCGACCTGTGTCCCCAGAGACTGATCGACCTGTGTCCCCAGAGACTGATCGACCTGTGTCCCCAGAGGCTGATCGACCTGTGCCACCAGAGGCTCATCGACCTGTGCCACCAGAGGCTCATCGACCTGTGCCTACAGAGGCTGATCGACCTGTGTCCCCAGAGGCTGATCGACCTGTGTCCCCAGAGGCTGATCGACCTGTGTCCCCTGAGGCTGATCGACCTGTGCCACCAGAGGCTGATCGACCTGTGCCTACAGAGGCTGATCGACCTGTGTCCCCAGAGGCTGATCGACCTGTGTCCCCAGAGGCTGATCGACCTGTGCCACCAGAGGCTGATCGACCTGTGTCCCCAGAGGCTGATCGACCTGTGTCCCCAGAGGCTGATCGACCTGTGTCCCCAGAGGCTGATCGACCTGTGTCCCCAGAGGCTGATCGACCTGTGCCACCAGAGGCTGATCGACCTGTGTCCCCAGAGGCTGATCGACCTGTGTCCCCAGAGGCTGATCGACCTGTGCCACCAGAGGCTGATCGACCTGTGTCCCCAGAGGCTGATCGACCTGTGTCCCCTGAGGCTGATCGACCTGTGCCACCAGAGGCTGATCGACCTGTGCCACCAGAGGCTGATCGACCTGTGTCCCCAGAGGCTGATCGACCTGTGCCACCAGAGGCTGATCGACCTGTGTCCCCAGAGGCTGATCGACCTGTGCCACCAGAGGCTGATCGACCTGTGCCACCAGAGGCTGATCGACCTGTGCCACCAGAGGCTGATCGACCTGTGCCACCAGAGGCTGATCGACCTGTGCCACCAGAGCAACAAAGTCAAGTACATGGTAATTATGCTACAGTTGATGTCTAGTGTTCATTTGTTAATTACAGGATTTGTATAGAAATGCAAGATACAATTTTGTTTTTTTTCTATGTTGATGATAACTGTAATATGTATTACGCAATTTAATTTCAGATGATGATATGATTGCGGCTGCTACCCTCAAGGCTGATCTACTTATGCTCCCCGAGGCTGATCCACCTGTGCCCCCTGAGGCTGATCCACCTGTGCCCCCTGAGGCTGATCCACCTGTGCCACCAGAGGCTGATCGACCTGTGTCCCCATTTTCATTCCAACTTGCAGATCCCCATATACTTGCGACTGATGCAGTATCATCATTGTCAAATTGCGATGAAACCGAGCTCCTGAACATTTCTGGTCTTTCTGAGATACTGCATGGAATCAATAGAGGTATTTTTGAATTTGTGAACGTTTTAGTTACTAAAGTTAATTATAATGCTAATAAAACTAGAAAACGTCTGTAAGATATGAATGCCCCCCCCCCAAAAAAATTTCATGAAGTTATAGGCTAATGATGACATAATGGCCTATGTCGCTGAAATACTAACTCGACATGAAACTTCTCTTAAATCTATCCAGAGATGGAGGAGCCAGAGCATGTAGAGCAAGGCCAGTATTGTTTCTAGGATATTTATATTGCTCTATTGTCATATTTATAGTAACTGAAACCTTAAGCACTGATCAATCTAGATTGCAGAGTTGTAAATGTGACCTTGACCTTTGACCTAGGTCGGTGAATTAGGTTGTTTTGTTCGTACGTACAGACAGACGAGACGGTCAAGGGTAACCCTATATGCATAAAAAGGCTATGAAATATGTTTAGCTACAATATATGTACAATGAGGTATGTAATCTGTACGTGTTTTGCTCTTAACTCTAGGAATCCGATGACGATATGGGTGTGTCTCCAGTAATACCAGTTCTCGCAGCTTTGCAGCCTACACCAAGGTAAAGCACATACTTGAGAAATTGTTTTAATTCTAACATTAACATCATAATCAATAATAAAACATTGAACTACTTTTGTATGGCATTTATTGTCATATACATGTAATTCCATTTAGAGATTTTACAGGCAAATTCAATGTAGAATTGACCAATTACATTCATATGAGTCACTTACATTTTTGGCCAGTAAAATGTTTTAGTGCAACTTACCTCAAAAATATATCTTTTTATCGAGTAGGACAACATACAATCATGGTTGGTATATCGCTTGCCAGCGTTGCTTTTATGCTTTTAGGCATAATGTCAATGATGTCACTGGCAGTTTGCATTTCATATATTGGATCTGAATTTCGTAGGCTATGATTTGGTGATTGACAATATTGATGTCTGTAGATGTATATTCATTGGAATATCGGCAATAAAAAAGGAGTATGATCATCAGCATTAAATTTCAAGTTGGTTTTATTGCAGACCAGGAGATTACTTGTCAATAAAATATGGAAATAACATTTTACCAGCTGTAGTGAGAAATTAATTAAAAATGTTTATAGTTGACATGTTGAATACAGAGGTAAATATGCAAGGGGAATTGTTGTCTTTCAATAGTCGATACAATGTGTTCAAGTTTCCGCTGCAAGTCACTATACCATATGGACATCTGGTAACATTTTATTGCTTAAATATATTTAAAGCTGCACAACTCTTCTACCTCACTGCATATTTACCGCTGATATGGTTAATAATGTTCAATTTTCATATTGTTTCAGTTTCCATTTCATTAATATATACCATTATTTTTTTTAGTTAATCTCAGAGTCATGAATCCAATTGATGCATTGTTTTTTGTAAATTATTTTAGTACATATATATATAGTTTTTAAATCTGTTATAATCGTTGTTTTAATTAAGTCAAATACTAGTATTTAATATAACAGTAAAAATATAATTGCAGAAGAATATATAATTTTTTACCCCGTGTGTAAGGGCTATTCCATAATTAGTTGCATGGGGAAGTGGGAGGCACATGTATTAAAATTGTATAGGTGGTGGGGTAAAATCCAAATCTGCCAACTTGTTCCTAATATAAAGCGCTTTAGATCAATTGTGGGTGGTGGGGAGTAAAATAAAACGCCTTCCACTCCCCTATGTGTTTATTATGGAATAGCTCTAAATACATAATGATATAAATGTAGAAAACTAAATAAAAAATATTCATTACTTTCATTTGGTCTTTTGTAGAGAACTCTACCAGTGTAATTGTACATTGTAATTGAACCATGTCAATTTAGACTATTATCACAATGGTCAATTTCTTGTTAATAGTTGTTTTTAACCGATTTATTACGGGTGGACCATTGGCCATTCATCAGATACTTTAAAAAATGCAAGTCTAACCATTGGATGGAAGGTGAAATCCTCCATTGTATATTACAAGAAGATATACTGGAAAAACTCAAGGCCCCGTCCATTGTTGCTGAAGGGAGGCGGTACCTCTATGTATTTGAAGGTCAGTTGTATTGTGTTTTATCATCCTATATTTACATTTCGAACAGCAGTCTCCCATGTGGCTCTATGTTAATCCAGATGGTATCTAGTCATTGACACTTAGCTTCAAAAAAGACTCATTATGCCTTTGAATCAATCACTGGGATGGTTATTAATGAATGATTTTAAGCAGGCTCTTCCAGTAACTGAACACACCGACCAACAGAATAACATGTAGGCATAATATCTTACAGAAATAATAGAAGTGGAATGTTTAACTTAATTTAAAAGGTAAATATAAGCAATAAACTGTTACCAGTTGTCATTCTATTTATCCGCCACACAGACTGCATTCAGATCAGCTATATATATATTAGGGCTGTAACGGTATACCGCGGTTCACGAAAGACCGCGAACTTCAGTTCCACACGGTTCACGGTACAATTGTTGCAAATTTCGGTACGGTTCGGTATAAGCTTTTTTATTAGCAAAAAGATATTCAGAGAACAAAAATGTCGGAAAGCCGTCTGATTATGTATAATTACCATGCATCATTCGTTTTCATTGTAGTAAGATATGCCTCATATTGTCGAAATTCATTTAAAATAGTTGATAGCTACATAGTAATTGCTGTTATAGAATCAATAAATTCATTGTCACTAAAAAATTGTAGTATTTAAGAGGCTGTTAGTGAATATTGTATCATACCGAACCGTTCGAAAAAATGACGGTATGTATCATATCGTGAAATGAGCATACCGTTACACCCCTAATATATATACATACATCATCTGGTAACAGTTTTGTTTATTGCTTTTAGAAAACATCACTTTCTTAATGGTAAATTCAACTATGAAATATTTCACATTTCGCATTATTTTCAAGCACTAAATTAACAAGACTTCACAAGGATACTAATATTTATTTATCTTTTCCTTTGCAGAACTGGAAGCATGAACTCCGTGTTTCCACAGACATTTTTTCAGGGGGTACATTCGAGGATATGTGTCATATGAAGGACAATTAAACACCTAACTGACATATATGTATACATACCCGTTAACACAACCAGTTATAAATTTATATGAATCTGATCATTATAAGTGCCTGCATTATCTGGTTATACATAACATGTTGCTCTGTTTTTCTGTATTTTGTTCTTACTGTTTAAAAGTATGTAATATATGTTATAGACAGGTAAGCTATAGATACTATTGCATTACCATATCTATCCTCCAATAAGCCCAGGGGCCAACACATAAACCCTTAACCAAAGTAGGGAAATGGGCTTATTACAGGACAATGAAATAGCATTATTTGAAATTTCTACTGAACTGCATTGGACATGGGTGGGATTATTACAAGGCATGTGCTTATTTCTGGATAAATATGGTACTCACCAAACCAAATTATATGATGAAAGTGAAGAAGGGTTCACAATAAGGAGTAAATGAAGAATCCAGCTTGGAACTATTTCCACCATGGTAAATTGATAATATGGTGTCCTTGTTATGAACAAGAAATTGTTTTGTTTTGCTCTTTTTCCCACTATTTAAACATTTGAAAGTTTTTAAACGCTTATAATATGTTATCAATCAATTAACAATTGTAGCAATACAATATTGAATAAGTACATCTGTCGTGGAACTCTAATACTTAAACTTTTTTCAATTATTTTTTCGTTCATAACCGTGTCAACATTTTAAATTCAAAAATGTTTAAATCAAAAACAAACAAGAGGGCCATGATGGCCCAATATCGCTCACCTGATTATAAACCCTGCACAATTTTCACCCAAAGGAATAATTTGAACATCTTGGTAGAAAACCACAAGATGATGCTACATACCAATCATCAAAACTCTAGGCAGTGTAGTTTTAGGCAAGAAGATATTAATATGTTTTCCCTATATAAGTCTATGTAAAACGGTGACCCCCCAAGTGGGGCCAATTTTGACCCCAGGGGCTTAATTTGAAAAATCTTGGTAGAGGACCACTAGATGATGCTACATACCAAATATCAAAGCTCTATGCAGTGTAGTTTAGACAAGAAGATTTTTATATGTTTTCCCTATATAAGTCTATGTAAAACGGTGACCCCCAGGGCTGGGCCAATTTTGACCCCAGGGGCATAATTTGCACAATCTTGGTAGGGGACCACTAGATGATGCTACATACCAAATATCAAAGCTCTTAGGCATTGTAGTTTTAGACAAGAAGATTTTTATATCTTTTCCCTATATAAGTCTAAGTAAAACGGTGACCCCCAGGGTGGGGCCAATTTTGACCCGAGGGAATAATTTGAACAAACTTTGAAGAGGACCTCTAGCTGAGTCTACATACCAAATATGAAAGCCCTGGGCCAAGCAATTTCGGAGAAAAATATTTTTTAAGGTTTTCTCTATATAACTCTATGTAAAACTAAGGGCCCCGGGGCTGAGCCAATTTTGACCCCAGGGGCATAATTTGAAAAATCTATGTAGAGGACCTCTAGCTGAGTCTACATACTAAATATGAAAGCCCTGGGCCAAGCGATTTCGGAGAAGAAATTTTTTAAAGGTTTCCCCTATATAACTCTAAGTAAAACTAAGGGCCCCCGGGCGGTGCCAATTTTGACCCCAGGGACATAATTTGAACAATCTTTGTAGAGGACCTCTAGCTGAGTATACATACCAAATATGAAAGCCCTGGGCCAAGCAATTTCGGAGAAGAAGATTTTTTAAAGTTTTCTCTATATAACTCTATGTAAAACTAAGGGCCCCCGGGGCGGGGCCAATTTTGACCCCAGGGGCATAATTTGAACAATCTTTGTAGAGGACCTCTACCTGAGTCTACATACCAAATATGAAAGCCCTGGGCCTAGCGGTTTCGGAGAAGAAGATTTTTTAAGGTTTCCCCTATATAACTCTATGTAAAACTAAGGTCCCCGGGGCGGGGCCAATTTTGACCCCAGGGACATAATTTGAACAATCTTTGTAGAGGACCTCTAGCTGAGTCTACATACCAAATCTGAAAGCCCTGGGCCAAGCGGTTTCGGAGGAGAAGATTTTTTAAGGTTTCCCCTATATAACTCTATGTTAAACTAAGGGCCCCGCGGCGGGGCCGATTTTGACCCCAGGGACATAATTTTAACAATCTTTGTAGGGGACCCCAAGGTGATGCTACATACCAAATATGAAAGCTCTAGGCCTTACGGTTTCAGAGAAGAAGATTTTTGAAGTTTCCTTTTTGAAAATCTATTTTTAGCCTGTGTGACCTAGTTATGCGACAGACTGGAATTTTATTAACAACTTTGGTAGAGGTCCACCCAAGGAACATTCATGTTAAGTTTTATCAAATTTGGCCAAGCGGTTTAGGAGGAGAAGTCGTTTGAAGAAATTGTTGACGGACGCACGACGCACGCCGCACGCCGCACGACGGACATCTCGGTATGACAAAACCTCACCATGACCACATTGTGGTCAGGTGAGCTAAAAATTGTAACATTTTTATATAAATGTATAACGGTGTATGTGTTGAACAAAGTGGTAAACACTATTGCACCAAATGAAGCTCCTTTATTAGGTATTATGCAAAAAAAGGACACTTGTTATGAACAAAAAAATATGCCGACTCAGTAATTCTATATGCTATACAAAAAAAACCGTATGATGTCTAGCTCTGGTGTTTTAAAATGAAATAAATAAAGAATCAAGGAAATGTTTTAGCTAGTTTATTTTCTTTTTGGACAATATTTATTTGTTAGTAAAATTGTAACCTATATTGACCCAGTATCAAATACGTGCACCTATGCTATCCCTATGCGATAATTATATAAATCTTACCGAAGCAACAAGCTAAAATTTCACGAAATAAAAATAAAAATTTTAATTTCCAAACCTGCAAGGATGAAAGTTGGAACGTTGTTGTGCTGTGCAAATAACACACTGTGAGAAACACTCCGTTTAGGCTAGACACCCATAAATTCTTATTATGGATTCTCTTCAACAAATGATGCTATTTCTGAGGAATAGCACTTATTATTGGGTCACTGTCAAGAGTTCTGCTCTGTGTGTAAGAAAGGATCAACCAATATTGAGTTTAACTGTTTATAATTTAGGGTCATGTGACCCCTGCAGTCAATTACTTTGGTTCATTGCTGATAGTCCTAGGAACATTAGGCAAATTAATTCTCTCTTTCGACTGGAAAAACTATGAAGTCAATGTTCATTCGAGTTTTCGATAGCACAATCGATTATACAATCGATATTGAAATGAAAATTCGATTGGATTATCAATAGTGATTTTAGTCCGATTTTGGAACACTAATATGAAATGGTTCGCTCAGCTCAGTACCTTCTGAAAGAGGGTTTGGGTACGGAAATGTTTAAAGAAGATCCGGAATTCCGCGACTTAGTAATGAACAGATTTCATGTTGACGAAATAAGCCTGGGAATAAAAAGTGACAAACTCATAATTCTATTTGGAAGGGCCCAGTTCAGAAAACTTGGAAGTCGTCGTGCCTGTCAAGTAAGGGAGAAAATGCGAATATTAGGGAGAATGAAAATAGAACTGAGATGTTTGACTAGTAACGAGTCAGCTGACTTTGAGGATTTCATTACAACTCAATACTTTAACACCTGTGTGAAGGCAGTGGGGAAAATGTGTGGGGAATCTTAAGAGAGATCACTGACTGGTGCCAAAACAATTGAGCAACCATCTGCTGTTTTAAAGGCAGGTCAGCTCCTGAAAAAACTGACGGGCCTGAAGAGGGGCCAGGCATTCAGGGGTAGGAATTTATCAGTTAAAGAGGACACGGACCAATTTATCAACCTATACAATGAAAAATTCACAGATGCGATGAGGAGTCTAGCACAACATACACTGGCAGAAAGAAAATACAATAAAAAAGTCCTTCTACCTTTTAACTCTTTCGGCGCCGATTTCGCTGCAAAGGGGGTAGCCGTGGTATACACTTAGTTTTACGACATTTAAAGCGGAAATGAATCGGTGTTTTGCCGAAAAATCAATTGTAAAAACGCGGAAGTAAAGAAAAAAATTGAATTGTCACGCCAAATTTAAGCAATTTTGTGACTTTTGTCGCAGCTGTATGCCAGGAAGAAACCGTCTCAGTGCCTGTGAAGCACTTGACCGTATAATTAACGATTCAGACTCTGAATCCGAGTTTGAAATGGGCGATGAGGTAAATATTTTATGTTGTTTTGTATTATGAATTGGAAAATCTGATTTTGATGTTCAAAAATACGTTTTTGTGACGTTGTAACGGTTATTTATCGTACCTGTACACAATTTTTTACTTGTAATTTACCTGGTTTCTTATTATTCGTCTTAACTGCTGTAACAGCAATGGTAGACAGTTGATTTGACAGGAAAAGGTCCGTATTACCATTATTGTTGCATTTTGAAGTCAGTCATTGATGCTTGTCAACAAATATATCAAATATTATTGTTGAATTTTACGACGAATTATGTACAATTCTGCTGGGCGCAGTGATTATGTCGTGAAGTGGCAACGACCAAAATACATCCAGTAGAAGTGTTATTATACAAATTCTGGCCTGGTAGCACAATGGTAATGATCATATACATGTAATATGTTGAAAACAGTTAGTATTTATCAAAATATATTATCTATTTTCAGAAAACTAGTATTGAATCATCGACACAGTCTTCCGAATCCAGTAGTGACGATGACGTTCGGCCGATTTTGGCGCATTCAAGTCAAAGGGGCCATTGCGGTACAGCAGGCAGAGGTAGGGGTCGTGTATGTTAGGGTGTCAGGGGACGAGGTCGAGGAAGTAGAGGTACATCTACAAGTGGTAGAAGTGGTCGACGAGGCAGGGGTCGTGCGGCTGCAAATGGATCTGACACGAGCGGAAGATCAGAAGCTTCACCCGTACCAGATGTACAAGGACCTAATTGTTATGACTGGGAGTTCATGAATCCTCTTGATGATTTTAATACAGAATGACTGCCAGAACCTGCACAGAGGAGAGGTGTTCTTGTTAACACAGATGATTTCAATCCAGTTGACTACTTTCATCTATTTTTCCCCAGGAATTTGTTTGAGACTATATTACTCACACTAACTTGTATGCCGAGCAACATACAAACAGCTTAGGTGAATTACCGCAGTATTCCCGTTTTAAGAACTGGGTACCAACTTCAGTGGCAGAAATGAAGGCATTTGTTGCTCTGCAAATTGCAATGGGACTGAATAATAAGCGTGAGTTGGAGGACTACTGGGGAACATTCTGGCTGTCGAAAAATTCATTTTCCGACGTGATGTCGAGGAATCGATATGAACTTTTGTGTGACTTCTTACACTTGTATGACAATGCGGAACGAGCGGGAAGGAACGAGCCAGGATATGACCCGTGGTATAAAGTTAGAACCTTACTGGATATCGTGGATCCTCTTTATTCACAAGTGTACAGCCCAGGAAAAGCCCTATCAATTGACGAGTTGACTATTGTATTGAATGTGATAAGCCGATGTGTCCCGTGGATTGTTTTAGACTATACAATACATACAAAGATTTCCGTGCCGCCGCAGCAGCAGCTATTTACAAACTGTAAATAGTCACAATAGACATGTCAGGTACTGAAGGTTAACAAATGAACTTAGGTGTATGTGAAGTAATGAACTTGTGTATATCATGAATGTGTTATATTGAAGCAATGAGACACAATTGAATTCCATGTAATACGATGTATATAATTTGTGAAGTATGATGGGAAAATATTAGTTGTTTATTACTCATAGTGTTACGTTTTCAATTGTAATATTTCCTATTTATCATTTAAATACAATATTTATTGCTTATTGAAGCAACAACTGTTGTTACACAAATGGGGCATAATTGATTTATAGTGATTTAAGATAAAATTATTTGATTTCACATTGGTCAATTTTTCTATGAAAATATTGATATTTTGGAAAAAAATGCTATATTTTGATTATGTTTTTTTTGTCATCAAATGCATTATTATTCATATTATTTGATATATTTTTACATGAATGTATATTGACAAGAATAAAGTATGTAAATCATGAACAAGAATAATTATTTATGTATTTTAAAGTTTATCAAAATTAAAAATACTAAAAAATGGCAAATTTTGAGGTCAAGGTCATATTCCAAGGTCAAGGTCACCGGGTGCAGTAGACAGGTGACAAATTGTGCATTAGATGCGGTGTTATATTTTCAATACATGTTGAAAGTTTCATGATGATATCTGCATTATTTATTGAATAACACTCATTTGGTCAATTCCACTATATTTTAAACGATTCCTGAAAAAAAAATCTGGCGCTGGGAAGTCTGTTATGCCAGGAATTTGGCGCTGAAAGAGTTAATTAAGTCAAAACCCAGAACTGTACATATTTTAACATAACTGTGTTATCAAAGAAATGTTTTTTCTCAATAATGTTATATCTAAATACACAAACCATTAAATACATATTAGCAACACATATCAGTGCAATGCAAAAAGTCGTATAAACGAAAATCAGGTTTCTATACAAGTCACACAATACTATACTATTGATATATCATTTAATATCAACTCACAGCTAAACAGTTTATGGGCGTATTTGTTTCGCCTCAACACGGTTTGGTTTGAAACCGGTTTATCGAACTATCTGTTTATTTCTCAAAACTATTTTAAAACTAAAACCAGATAAGCTGTTTATTTGTCAAAAACTGAAACCTATATTACAAACTATTGGAACCACACCAGGAGGTGGTTTCAAAGGTTTGAACTATCCGAATATAGCTACACTTTTGAATAAAAAATGGCGGCAGATAACGCATTGAAGCTGTCACTGCTGCTTTCTGCTCAAAACGATGCTAATGAGCAAATTGAACTTGAAGAATGGATTGGTGATTTGACAAAAAGAGGTGAATTACTTCTTGACTATTTACATTAGAAGCTTTTAAATATATGTACAGTGTTTCCGCGAGAGTGCGTTTCTTGCGTTTTTGACGCATTTTATTTACATATGACGCAACTTAAAGCCAAACCTGCGTCCGTCGTGACGCAACTTAATTATTCAATCATAGAAATATGTTTCAAGTAAAACAAGAGGGCCTAAAAGGCCCTAGGTCGCTCACCTGTTGCACAATGGTCTAGGTATCAGTACAACCTACATTCTGACCATATTTCATGAAGATTGGATCAAAATAGTGACCCCTGGAGTGAACACAATGAATTTCTAAGCATTTGACCTAGTAACCTAGTTTTTGACCCAACATGACCCAGTTTTGCACTTGGCCTAGATTTCATAGAGAACAACATTCTGACCAAGTTTCATGAAGATTGGATCAAAATTATGACCTCTGGTGTGAACACTAGGTTTTTCTAAGATTTGACCTAGTGACCTTGTTTTTCACCCCACATGGCCCAGTTTAAAACTTGGCCTAGATTTCATAGAGAACAACATTCTGATTAAGTTCCATAATTATTGGATCAAAACCACGACCTCTGGAGTGAACACAAGGTTTTTCTAAATTTTGACATAGTGACCTAGTTTTTGACCCCACGTGACCCAGTTTTGAACTTGGCCTAGATTCCATAGAGAACAACATTCTGACCAAGTTCCATGAAAGTACAATCAAAATTGCGACCTCTGGTGTGAACATTAGGTTTTTCTTAGATTTGACCTTGTGACCTAGTTTTTGACCCCACATGACCCAGTTTCGAACTTGGTCTAGATTTCATGGAGAACAACATTCTGACCAAGTTTTATGAAGATTAGACCAAAACGGTGACCTCTAGAGTGTACACAAGGTTTTTCTAAGATTTGACCTAGTGACCTAGTTTTTGACCCAGCATGACCCAGCTTTAAACTTGGCCTAGATTTCATAGAGAACAACATTCTGACCAAGTTTCATGAAGATTGGATCAAATTGGTGACCTCTAGGGTGTACACAAGGTTTTAATAAGATTTGACCTAGTGACCTAGTTTTTGACCCTGCATGACCCAGTTTTGAACTTGGCCTAGATTTCATGGAGAACAACATTCTGACCAAGTTTCATGAAGATTGGATCAAATTGGTGACCTCTAGGGTGTACACAAGGTTTTAATAAGATTTGACCTAGTGACCTAGTTTTTGACCCTGCATGACCCAGTTTTGAACTTCCCTAGATTTTATGGAGAACAACATTCTGACCAAGTTTCATGAAGATTGGAACAAACTGGTGACATCTAGAGTGTACACAAGGTTTTCCTAAGATTTGACCTAGTGACCTAGTTTTTGACCCCACATGACCCAGTTGCTAGACCTAGATTTTATAGAGACAAACACTGTGATCAAGTTTCATTAAGATTTAATGAAAACTGTGACCTCTACAGTGCTTACAAGTCAAAATGTTGAAGACGTACGACGTACGACGGACATTGGGCGATCACAATAGCTCACCTTGAGCACTTCGTGCTCAGGTGAGCTAAAAAGGCGATAATTAAATGTCAAATTAATTGCATAACGTCTTATTCCCATACCGTCGATACGCGAGATGTTTACAAATTTATCACTTCCGCTATGGTTGAGTGTAAAGTTCGGGCTCCGTACTAGTCCGTACGCTTAGCGTAGTATAAAATTTCGATACGACGCGCATTAAACTAAAGTCTTAGTAACGTTGACGCATGCACATAAAATGTCCGTTAATGCAGACGAACCAAAACGGAAAAGGCAAAAACGCCTTTCAGACTTCTTTTCTGTGCCTGGCTCAATTCCTTTGGAAACAAATAAAGAGCCATGCGATGAATCCCAAAAGGAATCAACTGACGAAGCTCCAAAATCACCAAAAGAAGATCTAACAGGAAAAGGTAAACAGCAGCGTGCAAAGCGAGAATTTAACTCAGTATGGCTTAAAAAAATCCGTGGTTACAAATTGAAACTAATAAAATGACTTGTATAGTATGTGTATCAGAGGGAAAAGACAACCCTTTCACGTCTGGTTGTACAAACTTCAGACATTCAACCCTTCTTAGACATATTGCATCAAACCAGCATAAAGCAGCCTTAGAAGCACAATCCCTTCGTTCTACTATGAATAAACAAACTCTAAATGCAATCTCAAAGAAAAATGAAGCTGTTACTGGTGCCATGCGATGTGTTTACTGGCTTGGGAAGGAGCAAATTTCTACCACTAAGTACAAGTCCCTTCTTAATCTCCACACTATCCAGGGGTGTTCATTTCCAAGTGAATTACAGGTTAAATTTTACAATAAATTAACATGATATTGCACTACATGATAAATAATCAACATATTATTAAAAATTAAAACGAATACAACACTTTATTTTACCTTAGATCTGACTCTTGAATATCATAACATAAAAAAGTAGTAAAAAAGTCAAAAATTATGCTCAATAAATTATAATTCTATAAATATATTTTAAGTAAAGATCTAGTCTGTATTAACTTTAAAAACAATAACACTGCATGATAAATTTAATTCAAAACTAAGTAAATACAATAGAATGAAATGTATTATGTATACATGTATATAAATATCACATGTGTTGAATTGACAGAAAAACAGATTGAAATCATTTTAAAACATATGTAAAGAAAATTAAACATTGTTTTTTCATTTGCAGGCTGGGGCTGCAACATACACATCTAACCAGGCAGCTGAAGAGATGCAAGATGCACTTTCAAGCGTCCTAAAAGAATCTATTAATGACAAACTGTACAATAGTCCCTATATTTCGATATTAGTTGATGAAAGTTGTGACATTTCTGTAACCAAAAAATTATTGCTTTATGCTAAAACTATTTCTAATGATTTTGAAGTTGCAACACATTTTGTAGAAAATGTTAGTATTACTGATGGCACTGCTCTCACTATATATAAAACTGTGGAACGTGTCCTTATGTCAAGAAACATCCCACTGAGCCGGGTCGTTGCAGTAGGGTCTGATGGGGCGTCTGTAATGACTGGGTCCAAAAATGGTTTTGTGGCTCTAGTTCGGAAGAATAATTCTCCATACTTAATAGGGGTACATGCACATAAATTGGCCTTATGCTCTAGCCAAGCAGCTGATAAAGTCCAATACTTAAAAGAGTATCAGCAGATATTATCTGATATATTTTACCATTTTAAAAGATCTGCTCTGCGTCGAGAAAAGGTAAGGGAAATACAGAGTATTTTGGATGAGCCTCAGCTGCAGTACAACGAATTGCACAGTGTGCGTTGGTTTTCTATGTACAATGCCCTCAACACTTTATATCAAACATGGGGATCGCTTGCCACATACTTTGAAAGTCAAATGGAATCCAGCAATGACAGTAAATGTAAAGGTTTCTTTAAAAAGATGACAGCATATACTTTCATTGCTGTGACACATCTTCTCATGGATGTTATTCCAAGAATTACACAGCTCAGCCTATTCTTACAAAAGGAATGCATTGATTTAGCTATGATAAGGCCAACTGTTGATAGTGTTATTCAACAACTTACCTGGCTGAAAACAAATGATAGCCATTACATGTCAGAACTATTGTCAGTTACACCTTCTGAGAATATGAAAAAGTTTAAGGATGTCAAGGTCACTGACAGGCCAGTACTAAGGCAACAATTCAAGAAGGTTAGAGATGCCTTCTTAAGCAATCTTATCAGTGAAATTGAAAAAAGGTTCCCAGCAGATATAACTGACATAATTTCTAACATGGCAGTGTTAAGTCTCAGAGGTCTGTCACTTCTGTCAGCAGAAGAAAGACAGTCCTATGGGAAAAGCCAACTGCAGTCTTTGTTTCAGCACTTTGGTAAAGCTGTTGGGAATAATGTACCCTTTATTGATGAGACTGAATCTTTGTTAGAATGGGAAAGGTGCAAATCTTTGGTTTTTCAGCAGAGATACCCCTGCAATACAATTCAGTCCATTTGGGAACTGCTGGTTGAAAACCATCCTGGTGCCTTTCCCAATCTAACAAAGCTTTCCACAGTTGCACTGCTTGCACCATTGCAGACTGCAACTGTGGAGAGGGGTTTCAGTATACAAAACAACATTAAAGTTTCATCTAGAAATAGATTGTCTGCTGTACGCCTAAACACCTTGATGCAAATATCTCTTGGTCCACCTGTGGCAGAATATGACTTTCAAATGCAGTTAGTAGATGGAAACAAGCAAAACAAAGGAAACTGTATTGTTCCAAGGCTGTCAGTATGCCACAGTGTGGAACAAGTAGAGAGTTTAATCAAGATGTTTAGGTTGAACACTTCATAAACAAAAGTTCATTTCTGAATGTTTTAGTTCCCAGTTGATGGAAAACAGACTCATACATAAATACGGTTTCAACCTTTATTGTCTTCTAGTCTTTTTTTCAAATTTTGCATATGACCCTTCAATACTGCTGATGACCCCCTGATTTTTTACCAGGGGGTCACAGATGACCCCCCAAAAATCCTGGCTCGCAGAAACACTGTATGTAGAATACTTATGTGATGTTGGAACGTTCAATGCTTGATTCGTACTAGAACTAATTCCAACCACCAAGTTTTCTTAAGACTGCAGTACATACATTGTCATTGAGAAGATCTAAATTTTAAACTTTCAAATTGTAATTTATGTGGGTCAGATAGGTGCAATCCATAGACTGATATACAGATATAGGGGGTCCTAAGAGTAAGAGCAGAGCCTACTCGCAACCCAAACTGTACAGATATAAGATGGAGTGATTGGTGTCTAGAGTTGTGAGGGGCATGATTCCCCCCACCCCACAAAAAGTAACTGTGTCCTTGCTGGGCCGTATAATGTAACTAAAGTGAATCCAGGGAAAAGCTGCAGCCCGGTGCGGGGCTCGAACCCACGACCGCCGTATTTATATACACTAGACCGGCAGAGAATACCAAACTTGTGAAAGCCAGTCAGACCGACTACTTAGTTACTTCTTTGTCTATATAAAAATCTGTCAGACCTTTGCTATTTTTTGTCAGACCGAACAATTTTCTGTCAGACATGTCTGAAGGTCTGACGAAGTTTGGTATTGACTGGACCGGTGCTCTACCGACTGAGCTAACCGGGCGGCTGGCTCTTACCCACGCAACCTCACTACACTCCTTCCCTTTCATCTTTTAAGGCCTACCAAGGCGCTCCCGCCGTTTACTTCTGACACCAGTAAAGTGAATCCAGGAAAAAGTTGCAGCCTGGTGCGGGGCTCGAACCCATGACCGCCGTAACACTAGACCGGTGCTCTACCGACTGAGCTAACCGGGTGGTTGGCTCTAACACACGCAACCTTACTGCAACTTTTCCCTGGATTCATTTTATAACCATCCTACCCCCCCACCCGAGGCTGGAATCTGGCGTTTGATAGCGCATCATTCAGGCCAGGCATTACTGCGAATCGAGCTATATAGCTGATTCAAGCAATGATAGCCGAATCAAGCTAATTTTAACAATAGAAACCAACAGTAATGAGTATGCGATGCTTATCAAACCCTATCAAAAACTATGTGGGCTATGTATTCAAAACTTTATACGAGGGTGGTCCAAGAAGTTCGTGGAATTATGTTATTAAATGCAAATGCGTCCTCCTATTTTTAAGAAAATGTTTGTAAACGGTGGAGGACCAAACAGGATAAATGATTAATGTCGTGCGAACAGGATAAATGTAGTTATTTTCTTCTGTTCAAGCTTCATGTCGGTCTCGGCACCAGATAAATGTTGTGGAAATGGATGTAGGGGGTCGACAAAACGTCTGAGTTTTGCTATTCTGACGGGCAAGTCTTTACAAATTGGAGTTCTATCGTGTGCCCACTTTATTTAACTATCCGTTTCGATGTTGTTTTACTTTATTATATCAACTGGCTTTCTAAAATAGTGAACAGCAAACTGACATGGTCTTCGTGACGCTTGTTTAAACGATGATTTTGTAAACATGTACAGTAGAAACTCCCCAATCCGGAACCTCTCTAATCCGGAATCCCCCTCAATCCGAAATTTTTTCACGGTCCCGATTCGTTCCTTCTTAAAGGTATGTGGAAAAAACCTCCCCAATCCGGAACCTCCGTACACTGTAGACCGGACTACTTTAACGGTCCGGAATGAAAATATACAGTGTTAATTAAACTCCCCAATCCGGAATTTAACGCTTGATCCGGAATTATTATGATTTTATACAAAATATGTCAAACAGTTTATTTGATCGGCAAATGTTCCGTTACTAGTGAAATTGCTTTTAGCATCAACCCAAGTGTTTCCGTATAGTAGGAGACGGGGTAATTTGTTGATAATTCGTCATTTTGTAAATAAATCGCCATGGAGAAAAAAGTTCAACTTAATTTGTCATTTATTTGTTAAAAACAATTACATTCGTACATTAAAATGTATTGTGGCTCACATAAACAAAGATTTGATTAGTAATTACCCTTATTATTGACAAGTTTTTTATCAACGTATAGTCGGAATGAGGTTAAATCAAACGGTTTTGCACTTGGGGGGCAGGGGATATATTATCGACCAATTTTGAGGTTCCGACAGGCCGCAAACAGTCAAGCGGATTTCTTGAAAACGGCAAATAAGACAAGAAAGTATTTATGTGTCAGTCTCAGGGCTTAGGCAACATAAATAGAAAAAAACATCAAATTGCAAGGCTAACCCCTAGGGTTGTTGAGTTATGGCCCTTTGTTTTTGCCCCTACCCCTCCAAATTTTAGTCAAAATAATACAAAAGTGACCAATTTCACCCCATACAAAGTATTTTTAAACCCAATGTAATCCTATTTTTGGTCCCATTTTACATTTATATAAATAGCATGTCTGAGCTAGGTTAATTCAGCAAGAAAAGTGTCTCCCATACCTGCCGATTTTTTTGCTATTTGCTGTCAAAGTTTTTCGCGGTTTCTAACGACGCTAAATTTGAACTTGCGCCAGTGGTGGTAACCTCCATTTTGAAGAGCTACAAATCATTCAGAGCCAACTGATATTTAGTTTCTATGATTTTTAAAAATATTAAACACATTCTTTGTACAAAATAAATACAGAATTGGGTCTTTAAAATACCAATTTAATTTTTGGTGCCCATAAATAAGCCCTACACTAAAGATTTGATATTTTGAGGGACCCCCATCACCCCAATATATCCCCTGCCACCTTAAGTTTTGGATACATATGAAGAGCAGTAATGGAGATCCTTATCACACCTTTTAATTTGTTAATTGCCTGACTGTGGGATTAACTGCCTGTTTGCAGTGTAGCCAGAGGCAATTACCAGTAGTCAGTTGTTAATTGGTGTCTACAGGTCTTTCCGGTATACAGATCTTTACACCAACATACATGCCAGATTTTCCTTGAGCCTATGCAGGAGATTGGTGATGGAAATGCAGGAGATTTCAATGAAATGCAGGAGATTTTCTCGAGCGAACTTAAAAGCATGAAGTTTATATGCCCTTTGCATTGTTACATCTATGATATACCAGTTCAGTCATCATACACCTGAACATTACTCACATCAAGGAAAACAATAACAAGTTACTGTAGAAATTTCAGATAACTTATAAAAAAAACTTGCTCTCATGCAATTTACATATAATCATTCAAACACAAAAATTCATTCATAAATTGTAGTTCAGACATAAAATTAGTTTAGGCCCACATGGATGATTGGGAAACCAAATGTGCAGCCTTGTTAAATAAAGTCTTTACTTATTAATTAATTCAATTTGTTAAAAAGCTTCAAAAATATGTCTGCAATAAGTGATGCCTAATTGAATACCATTCAAGTTAAATAAAAAAAAATACTGAAATCGATTTTACTGTTTAACAAAGGGAAGTAACTGCTCCGAGTTAATTCTGTACAGGAATGTCCGGTCTGAGCTGGTTTTTAACTCTAACCAAATTGTAAACAAAAGCTGGAGCCTGGAGCCACGTTTATCTAATTTATGACACCTATGTATACTCTTATCGGGTTAATTATCAATTGTTTATTGAAGTGACCACTCTCCAGGGATGTCATAAAGGCTTGTTAGATGATGGCTCATTGATTAATTGTTAATTCATCACCGGAAATTTACAAGAATTTTTTTTTTTTGAAATTTGTGAAATGCGGGAGATTTGATAAAGATGCAGGAGGGCAGGAGAAGACCCTTAAATCCGGGAGTCTCCCGCACGATCCGGGAAATATGGCATGTATGCACCAAAATAAAAAAAAAATAGGTTTGAAAAAAAAAATTCTAAGCTTTGAAATTATTTTTTCGCCAATCTCAAAAAAATTCCGCCAAAAGCGGAAATGGTGAATAGCAGCGTAACCCTAATGCAACATGGACTTCAGAATACAGACATACTGTACCAACAATTGTGTACACCAGACGATATAAATTTTCCCTATAAACACTACTGTATAGGTAAAACCTCTCCAATCCGAAATCCTCCCTAATCCGAACTTTTTGGCCAGTCCGATGGGAGTTCGGATTAGAGAGTTTTTACTGTATGTGGCTTATTTTAGGGATATAATATGATTTAACCAATCGTACGGACCTTCTGGATATCATTAAATCGAAAATGAATATAAAACAGAAGAGTGTTATCGATTTAAAACATTTAGGTGAAACAGGATAGATTTCGTTCCACCATGTTGCCCAAATGTTTTGGCACCAAATAGATTTCAGTCAAAGGCACCGGATAAATTTCGTCCCTTCACCTTAAATTTTGTCCTTATCAACTGTTTATGGTGTTTCAAGAAGTAACTCACATGTATTTGTGTACATTATCTCTAAAACTGATTTGTATGCAATGTTTTGAATGGGTCTACGTATTTTGCTATAGTTCAATTTTGAACCCTGAGCTATGACCTTTTAGACGATTCTATTTTGGCGGGTAACCCGTAATTTATTGATTTCAATAGTCATGATGTAAAGATATGCTACTTACTAATGTGTGTTATAGTACATATCTGACTAGTCAATCCCACGCCAATCTTTATCGGCGAATGGATTAAACTTTAAAAGTGCAGTCACGGCTCAATGCTCGAAATCGAACTATAGTTTAAAAACTTTAAAACAGCGCTGTGAAATTGGCCTTGATTGTTAGCATTTTCTGCATGGTAAGCTGGAAATTTATGGCTTATGCAGCTGGTTACTATAATTCTGGTCAGAATTGTACCCGCTCGCTCACAATACATAATTACAGGACCGGATCCAGAAATTTCAGACTGGAGGGGGGGGGGGGCACAACCGATCATTATAAGTTATGATGTGGGAAATTAACAGCGAATTTTGTTTACGGACAACAATAAAAAGGGCACGTCCTGGCCAGCTGGAGGGGCATGTGCCCCCCTCCCTCCCGCTGAATCCAGGCCTGATGTACTTGTATACATCATGATGATTTTATTATTATCATTCAATACCTTGACAATCCGCTAAAGAATTATACTGAGACAATTACAATAACATAGTACAATCAATACCAAACATCGTCGGACCTTCAGACATGTCTGGCAGAAAATTGTTCGGTCTGACAAGAAATAGCAAAGGTCCGACAGATTTTTATATAGACAAAGAAGGAAACTTAATGTTCGGTCTGACTGACTTTCACAAGTTTGATATTGTCTGATGGTAAAAATAATTGAATTGTGACTCTGAATCGCGAATCGAATTGTGAAGTCAGTGAATAGTTACACCCCTAATCAATGCATATGTTTTGTGACTATTGGGGTGCTTCTGTTGGGTTGTTATTGATTAGATAATATAAGTATACACCAATTACAAAATGTATGTGTTTTCAGGTGATCACATGCCAGTGGGGCCTATCTGCTCCCTTGTCCCAGAACGCTATCATAAACATTGTAGCAAGGATGTCCTGAAATCCTTCCTAGCTTCCAGCCAGCAAAGTGCGAAAGAACTTGAAAAAAGAATATACCCAGCAGACATTCCTGTGATCGTGCAAGAATACAGAGAAACCGTATTCGAACACGTTCTCAACAATCTGTCAGATGTGAGAGCAGTGGAAGAAATTCATCCTTGTATATTGTGTACGCTGATCGACCAGGACAACTTTGGCAGTCACATATGCACAAATACATTACAATGTACAGTATAATTAGCAGATTCAGGGCTTAATCTAGGTATCATTCCCAATGCAACTTAGGTACATTTTTTTTTTGGTGCTTCACTTTCCATAGGAGTATAATCACTGCATGGCTAAGTTATTGTCTGTTTATAGCATATTTCATGATTTTCATTGAGTTAAGTTACTCAATTTCGTATCGACAACTTTTTTCTTTCTCAATCGACAAATTTGCCGATTAATTTTTTCCCCAATTTGCCCGTTTTACCGATAAAAAATTCCCAATTGTGGCAGGGGCCTTTTTCCCAAAATACCTGGATTATGCCCTGAGATTGTTAAACATTGCCTGCAAATTACATGACTATGCTAGAGTGCTGCAATCACTAAGTCTAAGGGTGATCATACTTGCGCACTACGCCTGGTCACTTTTCAGGGGTCTTTAAAATTGATATGATCAACAGTTAAAGGAGTAATATATTACCCGCCTATGGGAAAAGGGTGTCCCTTATGGCATATTGCCGTTTGCTAAAAAGTCAAGCTACAGACTCGGAGACCAACAACCTCGCAGAATGAATAAGCACAAAAAATGCTTGAAAGAAAGGTGAGAAGCTGAGAGGGAACCAAACCGCCAAAGAGCTAGGCCTAAAGAACTTTGATTTTAGATGTAGACAGTTTAAACAGACCCGAACGTCAAAAGGTGGTGGCATTCGCCACTTAAGTGTGGACTCTGAAGTCAAAATATGTGAACTACTTCAAGTAGGATTAGATCTATTTTTTCCAGAGGGACAATGCCATTATGGTAGTTTGACAGATTTTAGAGTGGATTTATATGACTTTCAAGGTAACATGGCGAACCTGGAAAAAGCAGTCACTGAATGCTACCATGAAAGTAAACTAAAACTTTTTAGAATCTACATATATACAAAGAAGGTTAGTACTTTATATATTGAACAAACAGTTTATTTCAGATATAACGGCAGTGACTGCAAATGTAACTATCTAGTAGTAAAATAATAAATTAATAATATATATATTGTATAATGATAATAAATTCTTTCTAGGGTAAACACAATAAGTTATACAAGTTACATGTGATGCTATAAGTTACATTTGGGCCTTACATAGACACTATTATAACGGGCCTCCTTCTGAAACCTTTGAACCATTTTAAACACCTTTAATTTCAAAGCAACACCTTAATTCCTTTATTTTTCTGAGATAATATTTTAAAGCCTGTAGTTTTGACTCAAAACCTATACTTTTGTTCAAACTACTTGCTGTGTCAGGATATTTCATTTAGGTCTTACATAATGCTGTTGTGTTCATCAAACCACAAACATAAAATCATTACTAGTTCTGCACATTACTAGTATAGTACAGAACTCATGTCTTCATGTTGTAATAGCATACAAGGTGTACTGGCTGGGTTTTAGGGTTGACATATCATGTGATGGGTTAATGTATCACATGGGTATAGGCTGAAATATATAGCAGTTTCGCAGGAAAACCGCAGTTCTATGCTTGACTTCAAGCTGCAGTAAACTTAAAATGGAAGATGCGGCAGGATTGCAGGGTATAGTAAAGCGGGAAGTTTACAATGCTTTAAAAGCGAACAATGACAAACTCATGAAGAACATCGGACGTAAAATGGTCGATAAGATAAGTGTTCCTTCACCTTCTATTGTAAAAAACATCATTTTGGACAAACCTGTATTTAAACGTAGAAGCAATGAAGAGCAATTCAAACATAATGCTCAAGTATAAGAGAAATTAGAAGATGTGGTTTCAGGAATTAATTCTGGAACATTGGATAGTGCGAAAGACGCACTGATAGAAGGTAAAACAAATTTATTGTTTACGTTGAATATTATGCTTTGTCATCGGGTCTCAAGATCAAGGTCACATCTGAAAGTCAACGGTTTATGTTTACTCTACTGTTTAGCTGCAGCGGAAATATAGATGTCTTTCAGTCTACCTTGTGTTGATTGACATGAGATCAGTGCTCATAAGATCACAATACTCCAAGTCCATATATTCTACTTGCTTTTGTAGTAAACAAGAAGTACGTGGGCCCCTCAATAATTTCATTAACTAATTCTACTGCTTCATAACGCTTTGACATAGCTTATTGAAATTTTGCATAGTCAAAGATAATTTATTATCCAATTAATTAAGCATTAAAACGGATTTATGACTTCATAGAAATATTCTAACGTCATGCCATTGGCTTTCGTTATTAAAAATGGCGTCGCCTAGTATGATCGAGTAACGTTTTGTATTAAAGATTTTACATAACTCAGGCAATATGTCTTCTACATTCAGAAAAATTTGCATGCAGTTTATATGGACTCTTGGTAATCGACTTGAGCATTTCCATAGTCGAAGAAGTACTTAAAGGGCAATAGAGGCGCAAACAAAAACGATAAGCATATTCGCCGCTAATTGGCAGTCGGTAAAGTGTATTGACCATAACATTTTGCGATATACAAAGAATAACTTGTTATTACTCTGTTTCTAGGAAAGCTACTGTTATTAGAAACTATTTTAGCAATAATTAGATCTCAGTTGTTATCGGCTACTAAATGAAAGCACATACAACTTCAAATGTATGAAATTCTGACATACCATGAAAATTCGCCAATCCTTAGCCGCAGTGTTGTTTCGGACACATTCTAGAACCTTAATATGTAACTGTTACAACATCCATCCTTAATAACCCAGAATAGACAACAGGCTACTTCTGGCCATGTCCAAAACTCAAAAATAGCCTGCATGGTTAGAAATACAAGCACCGAGAGAAGTTGAGTGCTTCAAAAACAAAAGTTTGTGGGAGATGTCACGTGACGGCCTGTAACACGTGCTCCTGTTATGGGTCGAGCAATGGAATGAATGCAAACTGCGCAAGGGATGTAACTTTAATAAGGACTAGAGGCTTAAAATGTGTAAGGCTATTTATACTCGCAACATAAAATTAGTTCAGGAAATTATTGATGGGCCCTCGTATATAGGAGAGCAAGCTAAATTACCACCAGCATACACATTCAGCAGTGTGTAGAATCACGTGATCAAATGAATGCGGTTTTACGCTCAAAACTATTGCGATTTCGTTACCCAATAAAAGGTATCTATTCTACTTACTTTTATAAACAGGTACAGAGAATCGATTAAGAACAATCAAAGAAAATTGTGCGACTTTCAAAAGAAGGACCGAGATAGAAAGCGTCAAGACTGGAAGAAAACCAAGTTTGGACAAAAAACCTTACTTGTTTTGAACTGTATTTTGTTATATATCATTAATGAAAACTAAATTATTATAATACTCTTTTATTTAAGAAAGCAAAAGGAGCAATGGAGCAGGGTTACAGAGGAATTTCTGTGAAAAACATTGAAAGCGTATTTGAAGAGTAAAATTGTCACTCATGTCCATAATTATTTGCAAGAACATTACCACGGATTAGGTCAAAATTGAACAATATAAAAAATCTATCGTCTCCAGAAGTTGCTTCAAGACATTGACGATGAGGAAGAGAATGAGTCAGAAGAAATAAAGGAATCAGATACATGTAGACACAGGGGAATAAGACAACACAAGAAGAACAACCATCAAAGAAGCTTCTCCTTTCACAGTGATATTCTTAAATGTTAAAGCAGAAGCTCAGCAAGACGTTATTCTTAAGGGTGGGACCAAAGCCAACCTACACTTCCTGCCAGAATTGCCGGATTTGTTGATAAACCAATTCTTCCCCATGTTTCCTATGTGGTCTTGAATCATGCTCCGTGATTTTGATATCACATGAGATACAAATTCAGTTGGTGAGAATTGGTTCAAATACTTGAAACAAAACATAATGAAACACAACGGAGACAAAAGACCATCTACGTTTATCATGAGAAATAGAGCGGCTATGCAGGCAAGGTTTAGACTCGATACCTTTCCCGGAGCAAGAAAGAAAAAACGCCCATCAAAGAAAAGAAATTTTGACCAAGTAGAATTGGATGTTCAAGAAAAATTATAGGAAAAGGGGAAAAAGAAAAATTTTGTATCACTTACAGACAAATGTCCGTACTGCGAAATGCATTGGGTTTAAGAAGCAGAAACTTGAAGAAGCAAAATTAAGTCTAAAGCTGAAAGAGGAGGAGCTTGAGATTAAGACCTAAATTGAAGTAAGTGACGCCAAAACAGAGACAAGAGGGTCCAAAGGGCCCTGGGTCGCTCACCTGTTTGGCCTAGTGACCTAGATTTTGGCCCAAATGACACAGTATCTAACTTGACCTAGATTTTATAGAGATAAACATTGTGACCAAGTTTCATAAAGATAGAGTCAAAATTGTGACCTCTAGTGTGTTCACAAGATTTTTCAATGATTTGGCCTCGTGACCTAGTTTTTGACCCCAGATGACCCAATATCGAACTTGACCTAAATTTTATAATGATGATCATTGTGATCAAGTTTCATAAAGATAAGGTCAAAATTGTGACCTCTAGTGTGTTCACAAGCTTTTTCAATGATTTGGCCTCATGACCTAGTTTTTGACTCCGGATGACCCAATATTGAACTTGACCAAAATTTTATAGTGATAATCAGTGTGATCAATTTTCATAAAGATTAGTCTCAAATTGTGACCTCTAGTGTGTTCACAAGCTTTTTCAATGATTTGGCCTTGTGACCTAGTTTTTGATCCCAGATGACCCAATATCGAACTTGACCTAGATTTTATAGAGATGGTCATTGTGATCAATTTTCATAAAGATTAGTCACAAATTGTGACCTCTAATGTGTTCACAAGGTTTTTCAATGATTTGGCCTAGTGACCTAGTTTTTGACCCCAGATGACCCAATATCGAACTTGACCTAGATTTTACAGAGATGATCATTGTGATCAAGTTTCATAAAGATTAGGCTCAAATTGTGACCTCTAATGTGTTCACAAGGTTTTCCTTTGATTTGACCTAGTGACCTAGTTTTTGACCCCAGATGACCCAATATCGAACTTGGCCTAGATTTTATGGAGATGATCATTGTGATCAAGTTTCATAAAGATTAGGCTCAAATTGTGACCTCTAATGTGTTCACAAGGTTTTCCTTTGATTTGGCCTTGTGACCTAGTTTTTGACCCCAGATGACCCAATATCAAACTTGACCTAGATTTTATGGAGATGATTATTGTGATCAAGTTTCATAAAGATAAGGCTCAAATTGTGACCTCTAATGTGTTCACAAGGTTTTCCTTTGATTTGACCTAGTGACCTAGTTTTTGACCCCAGATGACCCAATATCGAACTTGACCTAGATTTTACAGAGATGATCATTGTGATCAAGTTTCATAAAGATAAGGCTCAAATTGTGACCTCTAAAGTGTTCACAAGATTTTTCTTTGATTTGACCTAAAGACCTAGTTTTTGACCCCAGATGACCCAATATCGAACTTGACCTAGATTTTACAGAGATGATCATTGTGATCAAGTTTCATAAAGATTAGGCTCAAATTGTGACCTCTAATGTGTTCACAAGGTTTTTCTTTGATTTGACCTAGTGACCTAGTTTTTGACCCCAGATGACCCAATATCGAACTTGACCTAGATTTTATGGAGATGATCATTGTGATCAAGTTTCATAAAGATTAGGCTCAAATTGTGACCTCTAATGTGTTCACAAGGTTTTCCTTTGATTAGACCTAGTGACCTAGTTTTTGACCCCAGATGACCCAATATCGAACTTGACCTAGATTTTATGGAGATGATCATTGTGATCAAGTTTCATAAAGATAAGGCTCAAATTGTGACCTCTAATGTGTTCACAAGGTTTTCCTTTGATTTGACCTAGTGACCTAGTTTTTGACCCCAGATGACCGAATATCGAACTTGACCTAGATTTTACAGAGATGATCATTGTGATCAAGTTTCATAAAGATTAGGCTCAAATTGTGACCTCTAATGTGTTCACAAGGTTTTCCTTTGATTTGACCTAGTGACCTAGTTTTTGACCCCAGATGACCCAATATCGAACTTGACCTAGATTTTATGGAGATGATCATTGTGATCAAGTTTCATAATGATCAGGCTAAATTTGTGACCTCTAGTGTGTTCACAAGCAATTGTGAACGGACGACGGACGGACGACGAGCGATCACAAAAGCTCACCTCGTCACTTTGTGACAGGTGAGCTTATAATCGAGGAGCTTGAAAAAAGCATGTTTGAGAATCAAAGGCCATTGGAAGATACTCTTGGTGACACATTGCCACCTAGCCAAAGGTTGAGCTACCTAAATCCGTACGTTCCTGAATGGCACCCTGCACAAAGGACTTTAGGCGATGTGAAACCTACGACAAAGGTCCCAGATCATATCCAACAACAGGCTTCAACCCATGTTAGTAAAAACATTCCTGATTATGACCTACATACAGTGGCACGTGAACTCAATAAACCCAAAGCCGAAATTAAAACGTTTGCTGATAATGCACTAAAGTTTGGCAGCTTTCGCGGACAATTTAATTCCAGAATCTGTGCAAATACTGATTCATACGAGGAAAAACTGAATTTCTTACTACAATTTACCGAAGGTAATGCATACTAAATTGTGCTTGGTTACTCTCATCTTGATTCTGAGCGTGGTTACAAGGCAGCAATAGATGAACTTGAAGAGAGGCTTGGCGACCCAGATGTGGTTGCTCGCGCATATGATTGGCCATCGGTGAAGCCAGGAATAGCTGAGGCTCATGACTTAGCTAACTTAGCTATCTTTCTGCAAGAGAGCCAATTTGCTGTGAATAGTGCTGATTCAGCTAGGGTATTAGAATACTTTGAAAACATACAATTAATAATTCAAAAGCTGCCATATTACCATCATGATAAATGGCACAGCCTAGTCTATTAAATCAAGTCTAAAATAGGTGTCGTCAGGTTCAAGCATCTCGTTTCCTTTGTTCGTAAAGAAGCTAAGAAAGCCACTGACCCTATCTACGGACGTTCTACGGTCCCCAAGGCCTTCCAGAAAAGAGAAAAGTCTCACCACAGCGGTGTCCGAGACAGTTCTAACATTAATTGTTTAATAAAAGCACAATTTGTAATAAAAAATAAAAGTTATTACTATTCTAACACTTTAATTCAGAACTCTATGGCACTGTAATTAAAATAAGATCTATAGATAAGACCCCTTTGATGGTGTAGCAACTGACTAGCAATATATCCCCAATCATCAAAACTGTAGGGTTGAGACCATCACACAGCAATAAACCACCAATTAACATGTCTTATCATCATTTCAAATCTCTTCAAAGTGAAGAATTTTGTCATACTGATTTTAAGTCTTGAATAGCACAGATGTAATGTAATTAGTTCATGAATGCTAATTCAATTATTTTTTGTCTAAAAGAATTTCGTTCGGTCTTACGTGAGATCCTTTGCGCATGCGAGGGCACTTGTCGCTACTTGTCTTGAGAAGGTCGAGTAAAAATTTGTCGTCTTTTACGGTTGAATTCATCAAATTAAGGACTGATATTTAAATTTGCATCATGAATGTTGATATACGATATATTGGAAATTAATTTTGCACTGTTTTTGTTGACTGTCATTGTGTTTTAAACGTTTATTTGTTGAAAGTTTGGTACACGTGGGTGGACCAAGTGCTTCTGTTCAATATGGCGGACATGCCTGGACATGACGATTCTGCGGAATCGAGCAGAAAGGGGAAAAACCCTGCTAAAAGCAGTAGTAACAAAGAAACATCTTGTAAAAAATCAACAGCTCAGGTGGAGGCATCCAAGGAAAAGCTCCTAAATGCTAAACGAGTATTCAATCGACACTAAATCGCCAGGATAGCAAAATGAAGGAGCATTCTGAATTATTGAATTCATCGTTAATAGACTCAAATATATGGAGGGCTACGACCGTAAGGGTAGTGGTGAGTGCGAATATGTGATTGATAATTATGATGTGCCATCATGCAGTGGAGTTCAGTCTGGTGGAATTTTGAATATACGCTCAGATTCTGAGAAAAGGAAGGCAGAGGAGCAGTCTGACTTGAAGAACAATAAATTTCATAAAATGTCAAAAGATTTAAAGGCGCTGAGAAGTGTGAGATCAACGTTGATTCGGTTCTTGCTGAAAATTTGAGCGTTTTCCATATCTGGACTGAAATTTTATCTTATTATTTGTAATTTTCCACATCTGGACTTAAATTTTATCTCATTATTTGTGTTAATTCAATTTTATCATATAATTTGTGTGATTTCCATATCTGGACTGATTCAAAGTCTTCAGACTAAATACAGAAGTGAGTAATTAATGCTTTTGTTTTGTGTTATTGATATCTGGATTTATAATATAAATCAATTATTTGTTTATTACTATTTTTGTTTCATAATTTTTGTCTATATATCTGACATTGCAGTTTTATTCTTACCTCTTATCTACTAGCTTTTCTGTTTCTTTTATTTGGGTAATGCTCTTTAGAGGTTGTACATGTACTGTATATTGTTGATTAGCTATATTGTTCCTTTACATACTTAATATATTTAACGTTGTTTTAAATATGTATTGTGCATTTTACGTAACGTCATTTGGCGTGTCCGCTTTTCAATGCATGTTTACGTTAAATCATCATTGTGGTTTATATGTTATTAATTTGTTATGACCTGATGAAGCTGTTAAGGCAAAATGTAATAAAATTAAGGATACGTCTTAGTTTATACATGTTTGGTGGTTGATTTTCTTATTCATATTTTGTAATAGTGGATACAATCGGGTTTCACAAGTGTAATGTGTCAAGGGTAGTGGACAGTGCTATCAATGTGATAGTGAGTCATTTAAGAGTTTGTTACATGGCCAGTGAATATAGAAAAGGAAAGAGTGAAGCGAGGATTCTACAGGATGGCGGGATTTCCCAATGTGGTTGGTTGTTTAGATGGGACGCACATTGAGATACAGGTGCCATAGAAGGATGAAGCCTGTAAGATCAATAGAAAGGGACTCTGCAGCATCAATGTGCAGGCAGTGTGCAACCATGAAGGTACATGTATACTTATCTACTCAAATCGTTTTTAACAATACTGGGGCACTTTGCTCTACAGGGGTGTCATTAGGACCAAATTGACACTTCTGATCTATCACATGTACCAACTGATACAGAAAAAGACAACATTTTTTGGTCGAACAAGATCAGCAACTAACTCAACTTTGCAAGACAGTGACTGACCAGTTTGAATAAATTAATGCGACATATGACAAGCAAAAAACTGAACTTCAAACAACGAAGAAGAACCAGTTGAATAATATGAATCTCACAACAAGAATGACGTCATGGATGTCATTTATTATTGTTATTATTTCATTGTTATTATTTTATTAGTATTTTATTGTTAGTATTTTGCTTTCATTATTATTATTACAATACAAACAAGAGCTGAAGAGAGATGATTCAGAAATATAAGTACCTCAATTGCTTTAGAAAAGCAACATGGATGGCCTAAGAAAGCAAGCGATCATTTAAAGAGTTAAATAAAGAGGTCATAAAGGGTTCAAGGTGTGAGAATTGCCCAGAAAGTGTGGGGTATCAGATGGAAAATTCTTGACCATGCAGGGTCGCCTCCCACTGCATACCGGGATATATTTTTCACTATATTGATTATATATCCAGACTAATACACTTGTCATACAAAGATTCAATTAATTATTTGATATATATATATGAACACAAAATCTTTGCAATTCATCTTTTAGCTTAATTAATACAAAGATAAAATGCTTTCGATAATTTACTGGCAAACCGACCTCAAGACTAAAGTGTCTTGATCTGCAACAGTTTTACTATCCTGTATATTTATGTGTCCTTCAGTGAATTACACATTATTCTTTACAATTTTTTGTTTTGGAATTGCCTAGGGAAGTGTGATACACATAACTTATGCTTGTTTTACAAATACAGTAAAGGATCTCTCCTGTTCTACTAAGAATCCCTAAAACATGTATCCACAAAAAGTGATCATTTCAACATATAAATTCATAGGATTATAAATTACATACAGAATAACATATGCAATTTCTAAAATAATACAAGCCTGCTAAATATGCAAGATAAAAATATTGCACAAGATCTAGGCTATCAGCCAAGGAAGACATTATCTGCATAATTTCTTGAAAGGGGCTACAATAATACCTAAAAGGAAGGCAATACATACATAAATTCAAAGGAAAGACACATATATATCATAGTTTGCAAGGTGGGAGGATAAATACTTATGTTGCATGTGAAGACAATTTCATATTAATTTGCAAGTAGAATAAATACTTAATGCATAAGGGAGGAATATATAACAATTAGCTTGTCTATTTGGCTCATTTAGGAGCAGGTCACCTGAAAGGGACGAATACATATGTGATACTAGTAAGAGATAATTGTTTACAGGGGTAGACACTAACTATAACTGGTCTGACAGTATAAAAGAAACATTAACTTGTAAAGACAAGAGGGTCCAAAGGGCCCTGGGTCGCTCACCTGTTTAGCCTAGTGACCTAGATTTTGGCCCAAATGACACAGTATCTAACTTGACCTAGATTGTATAGAGATAAACATTGTGACAAAGTTTCATAAAGATAGAGTCAAAATTGTGACCTCTAGTGTGTTCACAAGATTTTTCAATGATTTGGCCTCGTGACCTAGTTTTTGACCCCAGATGACCCAATATCGAACTTGGCCTAAATTTTATAATGATGATCATTGTGATCAAGTTTCATAAAGATAGAGTCAAAATTGTGACCTCTAGTGTGTTCACAAGCTTTTTCAATGATTTGGCCTCGTGACCTAGTTTTTGACTCCAGATGACCCAATATCGAACTTGACCAAAATTTTATAGTGATGATCAGTGTGATCAAGTTTCATAAAGATTAGGCTCAAATTGTGACCTCTAGTGTGTTCACAAACTTTTTCAATGATTTGGCCTTCAAGGGCTTGTGACCTAGTTTTTGACCCCAGATGACCCAATATCTAACTTGACCTAGATTTTATAGAGATGATCATTGTGATCAAGTTTCATAAAGATTAGGCTCAAATTGTGACCTCTAGTGTGTTCACAAGCTTTTTCAATGATTTGGCCTTGTGACCTAGTTTTTTACCCCAGATGACCCAATATCGATCTTGACCTAGATTTTATAGAGATGATCATTGTGATCAATTTTCATAAAGATTAGTCACAAATTGTGACCTCTAATGTGTTCACAAGGTTTTTCAATGATTTGGCCTAGTGACCTAGTTTTTGACCCCAGATGACCCAATATCGAACTTGATCTAGATTTTACAGAGATGATTATTGTGATCAAGTTTCATAAAGATTAGGCTCAAATTGTGACCTCTAATGTGTTCACAAGCTTTTCCTTTGATTTGACCTTGTGACCTAGTTTTTGACCCCAGATGACCCAATATCGAACTTGACCTAGATTTTATAGAGATGATCATTGTGATCAATTTTCATAAAGATTAGTCACAAATTGTGACCTCTAATGTGTTCACAAGGTTTTTCAATGATTTGGCCTAGTGACCTAGTTTTTGACCCCAGATGACCCAATATCGAACTTGACCTAGATTTTACAAAGATGATCATTGTGATCAAGTTTCATAAAGATTAGGCTCAAATTGTGACCTCTAATGTGTTCACAAGGTTTTCCTTTGATTTGACCTAGTGACCTAGTTTTTGACCCCAGATGACCCAATATCGAACTTGACCTAGATTTTATGGAGATGATCATTGTGATCAAGTTTCATAATGATCAGGCTAAATTTGTGACCTCTAGTGTGTTCACAAGCAATTGTGAACGGACGACGGACGGACGGACGACGGACGAAGAGCGATCACAAAAGCTCACCTTGTCACTTTGTGACAGGTGAGCTAAAAAACAGCTATTGGTCCTTCCAAGACTTTCTCAGGTCCTTCTTGATTTCCACTGGCCTCTGGCCAGCGAAAGAGCGAACCAGAGCAGACCAGTGACTGTTAGTGTTGAGCCCTGTTTGATATAGACTTTCTTTCTTAAAATGGCTCATCACTTTCAGGGAAATATGGATGATCCTTGTATTGGTCAAAAACAAAATATCTAACATTTCTATCTAACCTGTCAAGTACTTCAACATCATCACTTTCTAACTCAAAGTCAAAGACAGAAATATTTTCCTCCAATCTATCGAAGCTAGATGTTTTTGGTATGACGGCAATGTTCTTTTCCAGTAGAAACCTCAACAAAATCTGAGCTGGGCTTCGACCATACTTTAGTGCCATGGCAAACACTGTGTCATCATTCAACAGTTTTACTTCATCAGTGTTTACATTATGTGTTGGAGACTCGGACAGTCCCGGAGCACCAAGTGGACTATATGCTGTACACACTATATCATGCTCGGAGCAAAATCTCCGTAGTCTATTCTGCTGGTAATATGCATGACACTCAAACTGAATATTCTGTGGCTTTATTGTTCCATTGTTAATAATCATTTGTATTTGTTTTTCAGTAAAGTTAGACAACCCGATAGACTTAACCTGGCCGTCCTTTACAGCATTTTCCATAACTTTCCATGTGGCACAGAGGTCAGCTGATACATAATCATAGGTACCATCGGCTTTTCTTGGCTTGGCATCGCCATCTCGTCGATTCCTCATACCCCATGGTGAATGTATCAGATACATATCTAAGTACTTAGTTTTCAGACTTTCTAAAGATTCTTCTATAGCATATTTTACATCTTTCGGATGAAGAAATATTCTACCAAGTTTTGATGTTATGAATAAATGTTTTCTGCTTATATTTCCTTTACGTTCAATGTCACAGATAGTTTTACCAATATCTTTCTCATTCTCATACGACCATGCTGTATCTATGTGACGATATCTGAAATCATATAATTATATACTGTAAAATAATTAATTTTCCGGGGGATTAAATGTCGTGGATTTCATGGTTCATATTCAACCACAGAATCAAATCCCATCAAATAAAAACTTTGGCTATTGTATTTATTACCTGAAATGCGTAATCCACCAACTAATGTCCCATCGAAATGGTCCTTTTTACCAAAAACCATGAACTTTCATCCCATCGAAATTAAATGATTTTACAGTATAAAAGATTTTAGGAGTATTAGTTCAGTCTTCTATTTGGTTGCTCAATTTTGTTACTCACAATTTTCATTAGGCTAGTGATAATTTTGAAGACAGGAACTTAAGCACCAAACTCAATCAGTACCTGTCTGTTTGCCTGGGACAAATGATTACTGATTAGGGCAAGTTACTTCAGCAGTTATTAAATAAAGTGTATACAGGAAAACTATTTACTTTCGATGATTCAGGCGAGTAGTTTCAAATCATTCATTTCCTGACAGCTCCAATGTCAAGAATAACAACCAGTACGCACACTTGGCACTCAATTATGAAAACTATATTCATTTTAATAGGTTAAATAGACATTATTTTGAGCAAGAAGAGTGATATCAATAATATTTGGGGCTTATTTCCTAGTGTACTTGTAACAGAAAAAATTCTTTAGTCTTGAGTAAAAATGAAATACTAATTCACCCCAGCCTTTTTACAGCACATATTCACCCTGGACTGTGTATTAAACATTCTTGTGAAAGGTTCTCACCCAAGTACAATGGCTCTCTCCACCATCTCCTGACATTGTTCTCCTTTCAACAGGAAAGTTCCCACACCAATCCTCGGCATTTTACTGCCGTTGTTAAGTGGTAAACGCCTCATCAGTGAAACCAACTGCATTGTCTCTTATTGGGAGTTGATTCGTCAAAATGATCTGCAATATTCATTAAGTTGATAAAAACAAATTTATTTCAACCAGTTTATTGATGTGTAAGTGTTCTTAAATTATTGAACAAAAACCATTTTGATCTACCGATAGACAAGACATATTCATAACCCCTAATCCTCCTTATCAATGGGTTTTCAATTGAATTTCACATTATTTGTGGTCATATCCACATGTCATGCATAGAATAATTTCTTGGAAAACAACTTTTATTAGTTTAAACAGGATTTGAAAACATGTACTAATGTATGCACCAGTCAGTTGCATCCATTTCCCTACCCTCGGGATGCAGTCTTGGCAAAGCTTTTTTCCAAGAGGCCAGACATTGTGTCCGACTAGGTCCTGAAAGTGCCTGGACATGTTTTCACCCCCCCCCCGCATAACTTAAAAAGAATCATTTAAAAAAGTTTCCTGATATTTTTTATATCTGGGTCGAAAATACTCGGGACGAATGCTTAATAGCTCGGGACGAATGCTTAATAGCGTAAAGTTTTCTTATTTTCAAGGCTAAAATCGAGTGAGAATCAATGCATATCTACGAAATATAACTGAAATTATAAATACATTATACAACTTGCTACAATCAAACGAATACGAAGTCAATATTTGACCGTCCAAACCTTTTCCCACTGCAGATCTAGTTTGTTTGTAACATGCAGCAATGGCCATGTGTGCATTTGACCTTGATTAAACCATGCGGGCGCCCTGAACCAATCACAGTTCTCATTATAAATACATATCTAACTAGAGCTATCACAGGAGTGATGAATCATACCCTCGCAGCACCGCCTTGACACAGGAATATTATTTAAAATTATAGTCTAAACAACACATTTGTACCAAGCAATTTTAAAATCCAGCAAGAAATGACAAAGTTACAGAGCGGACACGATTTGCATGACTATATAACCTTTTACTGTAAGTGTGACCTTGACCTTTGAGGTAGGGACCTGGGTCTTGCGCATGACACACCGTCTTGATGTGGTGAACATTTGTACCAAGCAATTTTAAAATCCAGTAAGAAATGACAAAGTTACAGAGCGGACACAGTTTCATGACTGTATAACCTTTGACCTGTAAGTGTGACCTTGACCTATGAGGTAGGGACCTGGGTCTTGCGCATGACACACCGCCTTGATGTGGTGAACATTTGTACCAAGCAATTTTAAAATCCAGTAAGAAATGACAAAGTTACAGAGCGGACACGATGCTAACATACTGACAGACCAACAGACCGACATACCAACATGGTGACTCCAGTATACCCCCTTCAAACTTTGTTTGCGGGGGTATAAAAATAGACATAGAACAAGATGCCAAAATGTCACAAAATACGCCCATCTTGAGTGTGCTACTGAAAAAAATATTGATATAAATAAAAGCCCATATTATGTCAAAACATTTTTGAACAATCATCTTGAAACTTATTTTGGCCTAGATATTACACCCATGAGCATCATCAGCAAGTTTGAAGACGATCGGATGAAAATTGTTTGAGCTAGAGTACAGACAAGGCCAATTTCACATTTATTTTGGTAAAAGAAGGACCATAACCCAAGAAGGCCTGCACCGATTTGGCCTATAATCGAACTTGGCCTAGATATTACACCCATAAGCATTGTCAGCAAGTTTGAAGACTATCGGATGAAAACAGAATGAGCTAGAGTACAGACAAGGCCAATTTCATATTTTTTTGGTAAAAGAAGGACCATAACCCAAGAAGGCCTGTACCGATTTGGCCTATAATCGAACTTGGCCTAGATATTACACCCATAAGCATTGTCAGCAAGTTTGAAGACGATCGGATGAAAACTGTTTGAGCTAGAGTACAGACAAGGCCAATTTCACCTTTTTTTGGTAAAAGAAGGACCATAACCCAGGAAGGCCAGCACCGATTTGGCCTATAAGCAAACTTGGCTTAGATATTACACCCATAAGCAACGTCAGCAAGTTTGAAGACTATCGGATGAAAACTGTTTGAGCTAGAGTACAGAAAAGGCCAAATTCACATTTTTTTGGTAAAAGAGGGACCATAACCAAAGAAGGCCTGCACCGATTTGGCCTATAATCGAACTTGGCCTAGATATTACACCCATAAGCATTGTCAGCAAGTTTGAAGAGGATCGGATGAAAACTGAATGAGCTAGAGTACAGACAAGGCCAATTTCACCTTTTTTTTGGTAAAAGAAGGACCATAACCCAAGAAGGCCTGCACCGATTTGGCCTATAATCGAACTTGGCCTAGATATTACACCCATAAGCATTGTCAGCAAGTTTGAAGACGATCGGATGAAAACTGAATGAGCTAGAGTACAGACAAGGCCAATTTCACCTTTTTTTGGTAAAAGAAGGACCATAACCCAAGAAGGCCTGCACCGACTTGGCCTATAATCGAACTTGGCCTAGCTATTACACCCATAAGCATTGTCAGCAAGTTTGAAGACGATCAGATGAAAACTGAATGAGCTAGAGTACAGACAAGGCCAATTTCACCTTTTTTTGGTAAAAGAAGGACCATAACCAAAGAAGGCCTGCACCGATTTGGCCTATAATCGAACTTGGCCTAGATATTACACCCATAAGCATTGTCAGCAAGTTTGAAGATGATCGGACAAAAACTGTTTGAGTTAGAGTACAGACAAATATTGGACGCCGCCGCCCGCCCGCCCGCACGCCCGCCAAGGGTGTTCACATAATACGTCCCGTTTTTCAACGGGCGTATAAAAACCAGTCTCCTGTGCACTGGGCACTTGTTACGCATGCGCAAATGAATTTATCATGTAAATTCCAGATTAATTAAAATCTGTTCCTTCACATACTTGTTTACCTAGATAAAGATTGCCACAGCTTGTCTGACATCAAAGTCTGACAATATGGTAATTCTGGGCCGTCTTAGGTAGTTTTTGGTCGGTCTGTCTGACATGTCCGACAAAGCTTCGGCCAAGACTGGGGACGGGCGGTGGATAGGTGGAGAAATTTAATTTTTTATCTTCCAGCTTCCCCTGCACTGCCAAGGAAATGTTAGGGATTTTTTCTCTGAACCAATACTGTACCCCCCCCCAAACCAAATACAAATATGGAAAGTAAAAATCCCCACACAAATGCAAATGACTTCATGGCACATTAATCCTTGGATCTAGTTAGAGTCATCAGTCAATAACTTGAATAAGTGAAGCCCCTATTCAATGCAGCGTAAAACAAACGCGTTTTCTGCGTGCGTTTATTCTGGACGTGATACGCGCCGAATAATTATAATTCACTTTAGTCTATATTGCATTTTGTCGTTTCACTTGACACGTTTTTTGCCATGTAAATTTTTTTACACAAGGATGTGTGTAAAATGTTATTTCTGGTATAAAGTGAAGTGATTTTCTCGATTTTATGACAAGACTCATATTAAATTACCTGCATTTAGGTTTATGGTATTAGGAGAAGCTGGTAGAAGAATCAAGGTCTTTTGGGGAATATCATTTTCTTTGTCAGACCAAAAAACACAAGCACAGTGTTCTCCACCCCAAGATCTTTTAAATGTGTTAGATCTAGCTAAACATGCAATATCGTCTTTTTCATGGCCTGGAAGAAGCATTTTGCTGTAAACTATCAATAAAAGCTGTAAACTGTCAATAAAAGCTATGTGTTTTTATCCAAAATAGCTGTCTGTTTTCATCGCGTCATCGGCACGTACATATTTGGCAGGCAATTATGCGAAGAAAAAATACGCTCCATGGAAACCCGGCTTTAGATGTGTCAAAATTTCCTGTCAAGACAGATGTAAAAACAGAAAGCACATGTTAATTGACGTCATATTCCCACCATGGACGGATAACGCACATGGTTGATGACGTCATTTTGGCGCCGCTAACAGTTTTCTTAAAATACACCAAAGTTGGTTGTCAAACTCCGCTCCGCCTTAAACCATAATATATGATTAAATTAAATCAATCTGACTTTAAACGATGCACGAACAAGCTACACAATTAAAAAAATACAATAACTTCAAATTTGTTGCCGAGCGAGGGCAAAACAACAAAAATTGTCAAAATCGAGAATCGAACAACATGAACAACTGAACATTTTCGATCATTCTTTTTACCTTTAGTTGCTGATTCCGCCGTTAACAAACTTCATGCAAAATTGTGAACCACTTTACAGGAGGCGATCGTGCAGCGGCTTGATGTTGACAGCACGTGCAAGTGATGCTGAGAAGCTGAGCCGGTCTGACCTAGTTTTTTCGGAATGCAAATGGTTGATCATTAACAAAGGGAAGTAACTGTGGACAGCAAAGTTCTTAATCAAGGTACTAAAAGTATCATTTATAGTCGAAAAGCAAGCTATAATGATAGCTATGTACAGTCCCGTGTCAAATTAAAGTTCACAAAGAGCAAAAATCGCAAAATCATTTGGAGATTTAAAAACTTGCCATTTTACAAACTTACTGTACATCTTAAGAACAAATGAAGCTAATATTAGTCGGTATGCCAAGTACCAAAAAGTGGCCTAACCCAAAAATTTAGTACGCACAAAATGTTTTTGCATAAAATGGTTATTTAACATGTCCTTTCATAGAAACCAAATGATGCAACCTTGTCATCATTGAGCATTTTGATATATTCAAGATGGCCGCCAAGATGGCCGCCAAAAATCTAAAATGTTCATATTCATACAATCGTCTATGTTTTCAATAGTATAAAACGTGTATGTTTAGTAATTTATTGTTAAATTAGGAGTTTACATATATTTGGACAAAATATTGAATTAAAATATTCAAAATGGCCGGCAAAATGGCCGCCAAATCAGAGAAAAGTTATATTTTTATTGTTTTTATCACTTTTATAACGCAAATATTCAACAATTATCGTTACATAATTAATAGTTACATAACATATCATCCAAAATTAGCTGCTAGTCATTATTAAGGTGGATGTTATCATACTTACCCCCCCCCCCCCTACCTTTGAGGAGGGAGTATACTATTATTGTGTTGTACTTAGTATACGTTGGTGATCTTCATCGATTCATCAGTCGGTAGGCTTAAAGGTTTTTGTTCAATAAAGCTTGACATAAGGACCCATAATATGTAAGCAAAGATGGATCAGCAGACGACCCCTTTTGATGTTGGGGTAATTTTGTCAAAGGTCAGGGTAGCAGTGACCTAAAACATACATGAATAGACCAAATGACTGACGATTAATAAACACAGTTTAAACCAAAGATCTGAAAACAGGAACCATACTAGTGTATATTTTTTGTTCAGTCCATTTTGTAGATCAACCTTCACTGTTGAATACCTGGCTGAAAATTAGACATGCAAGTTGCACAAGCATATTATATTGTACTCTTTAAGAATAAACAAGTTTTTTTTGTAGGTGAGATTTTATTTTTTCATCATTTTCTGAACCACTACATGGACCATTGTCATATTTCAATGATGTTGTTCGTCTATTTGGACCCTGATGAAGACTATTGCATAGTCAAAACGTTGGTTATGCTCAATAAAAGATATTAAATTGACCTGTCTCCACGTGTTCCGCCTTTCTACTTTGACTTGTCAATCTATTTTGGTAGTTACCAGTTAGAATATGTTTGACAAACTGCAGTTAGTCAGGTAGCAGTCACAAAGAATAGTTGTCACAATTGTCTTCTTATGGGTTAATTGCTGGCGTCTTGAATGGTGTACCTGTGATCTAACCTTTCTAACATGCTCACTTATGATTGAAGAATACTTACACTACTAGTATTTGGAATGATGACTTAGAACTACTCTTTCCCGATTGACATACAGCGGACTTTTAATTTATAGACCAAAATATGTTGTACGCCATACGGAATGTGATAGTTTGATAGTTTGTGCCTGGTGAGTGGATGAGCCTTAGCTTGTTTAAGCCTAAGTTTATGATATGATGTAAGAGTTTGGATTATGTTTCGTCGTTTTCATACAGTTTTGAAGCCAATTCGAGTTGATGCTAGTCACATAACCCTTGTATCTACATATGTACTAACTTATGATTTTTCCCGATTGCGTGACCGCCTTGTTAGATGAAGGTTCCTAATAAAAATGTATGAATATTATACATGTATTATATATATTAACTAAAATGATGTCTTATTGTTCTTGTTATAACTATCTATAATTATAGACATGTCTAGTCATATTGTGGAACACATCACTGTCTTAGAGGTCGCATCACATGTCTACACTTTCTGAATATGTCATGTTTTTATGACAGGGTGACCGCTTTAGCATAAGAGAGGCATCTGGTTCGCAGTCTACGCTACTGTTGAATTTCACTGAGCAATACGAACACACAATGCTCCACTCCACCGAGGTCCGAATTGGTACCTTCTCACAGGCGTTGTTTGTACATGTTCTATATTCCTTTGGACCTTAAAAGGATATAAATAGCTTCATCAGGGGTATCCTTGACCTTGGTAATTGCTTTTATTGAACAGCATTCCATCAGTCTTATACATGATTATTACTCCAGGGTCTTACTGGTGGAAAGCGTCAGTCAACATGGCAGAGAACATGGGACTGAACAGTGCTGACACACCTTGTCTCACACAGTTAGTGACTTGGGAATCGGTAGACGTCTCTGTCGCCCAGGACTCAGGTCATCATTCCGTCATGAAATTGGCGAATTATGATGACAAAGTGAACAGGGCATCCAAACTTGACCATTATCTTCCAAAGTCCCTCCTGAATGACGGTGTCAAGGGCCTTTGACAGGTTAACGAAGGTTGTGTTTAGGTCCTGATGACGTTTTTACCTGTAGCTGGCAGGCTGTAATGACTACTGTTCAGCTCTGACTTTCTGACAGCAATCCATTGTCTAGATGGCGTACTACAATGTAGAATCAGGCTGTTGAGCATTTATATTCTGACAAGAAGCTTACCTGCAATGCCGAGGAGCGATAGCCCCTGTGGTTGTCAAAGATCTGTCTGTTGTCCTTCCGCTTGTAAAAATGTACTATGGGTGCATCTTCGAATCCTGTGGTAAGTGCGCCTCGATTCAAGCATGATGTGAACAGTTCCAGTGACTTCTGTACCATAGGCAGTCCACCTGGAATGGCATCTGAGTCTGGTGCCTTTCCACAGGATATTTGTTTAGTGGCTTACACCACTTCCTGGATTGTTGGTGGTTTGCCAATGGTGAAGCTCATTTACACTTGTGCTTGGTGGACAATGGCGTCGTCGTTACTGGAGGAGAGTCGGTTCAGTACGTCATTTAGTGTTCAGCCAATCTATCGAGGATCTTTGACAGATCAGTGATAAATGTTGACGAGTCCGAGCTCAGGAGGGGTAAGATGCCTGAGGAGTTTGGTCCATACACTGTTTTAGTGTGTCATAGACTCGTTTTGCGTCATGGGTGTCAGCAAACATCTTTATCTATGAGGACTTGTCACTAACTAAGCCGTTGGTCTTGCATGCCTCTTAGCTTTGATTGGGCTGGTTGTTTGGTTGGTTCTCAGCCTTCTGTGGCTGTTATATCATCACATGTACTTCTGAATTATGGTCCTGCTGATAGGCCAAATAGATGCAATGCTTTTCTTGCAGTAACCTAGATATCAGTCTCGTGTTTCTTGATTGTGCGGTCAAGGGTCTCCCGTCAAGACAAGTGGACTTATCGCTTTGACTGAAGTGAACGCCAGAGAATCTGCTGCCGAGAGCTGTACGCTACAGATTAGTTTTTCCTTTGGCCTTTGCTTAGGTTTGAGATGATGGATAGCTTAGAGGTGACAAGCATAGTTATGGTCTGTCCAGCATTCAGCACAACACATGGTCTTGGTGAGGTTAACATATTGCCTGTCTACCTTTCTGGTGAAGACAAAGTCAATCAGGTGCCAATGTTTCACTTTCAGTGTTTATGAAACATGGGCATATTGACTTATTTTCGAAATAAATTGCCTGTCATTTTTCAAATTTATTGGCCATTTTGTCAGCCATATTGATTATTATCAAAGTTATTTTTGTCAAAATACATTTAAAATACTTGTCCAGAACTGATAACAATAAAATACTACATATATTTAAGCATTATTTTGCTGATATACAATATAGAACCGATATGTACATTTTTTTTAAATTTTGGCGGCCATCTTGGCAGCCATTTTGAATTTTTCATATGCTCAGTAATGCCTAAGTTGACCATTGCCCTAGTAGGAACATGCTTTAGAACCAATATATACATATTTTTGAACATAATGTGGTTTATAATGATAAAAAACAATATATCACATTTTCCCTATTCGGTAGCCATTTTGTCGGCCATTTTGAATATTTTCAACCCTCTTTTTTATTTCGAATACTTGTCTAGAATGTCTTACAATAATTTGCTATGTATATCTTCAAAATTTCCCATTTTACTTTCAAAATAGAAGATATATACAATTTTTAATATTTTGGCGGCCATCTTGGCGGCCATCTTGAATATTTCAAAATGCTCAATGATGACAAAGTTGCATCATTCAGTTTCTTTGTAGGTACATGTCAAAGGACCATTTTATGCAAAAACATTTTGTGCGTACTATTTTTTTGGGTTTTGCCACTGGCATACCGACTATATCAAAGACGTTCAAACACGTGTATGAACGTCTTTGCTAATATTAAAGAATGTTAAATGTGTTTCTGTATGATTGACAAACAGAATACTAAAACATGTAACCATGGCAACCAGGCTCATTCCAAAATGGTACAGACGTAAAAAAAGTTTGTGATACATATACATGTACCAAATTATAATATAGTGTATAAATTTCTATTTATCGTGTCCAGCACTTTTAAAGTAGACGTACTGTAGAATTTTCTTTATTATAATTTTGTTATTATTTGAAGTGTGACTGGTCTTACTGCGATTACAATCTAAGACAATTTCCCCCTTGTCCCCCTTATTTCAATGCAAAGGTTTGATGTATTTTTAATTTTTTATACACAAAAATCAAAAGTTTTTTTCTGAATCTGAACGACATGAGCCTTTACTGCATATTCATGTTGGGCTGAGCGCTCAATCGCTGTGGGATAGAGCTGTTCTGAAGCTCTCCACAGATTTATTGCACATTATCCCAGCAAACAGGACAGTATGGGTCCCATATGGTCTATTCCTGGGCAAGCCCTTTTGGGCTTTCCCATATAGTACCCATACGGGTCTCATATGGGTTATTCCTGGGCATACCCATATGTGCTTCCAATCTGGTACCCATACGGGTCTCATATGGGTTATTCCTGGGCATTCCCATATGTGCTTCCAATCTGGTACACATACGGGTCCCATATGGTCTATTACTGGGCATGCCCATATGGGCTTCCCATCTGGTAACATACGGGTCCCATGTGGGCTATTCAAGGTCAAGCCCATATGGGCTATTCCTGGGCAAGCCCATATAGAACAACAAAAAAATTACCTTCCTTGAAAAGAAAAATGAGTTAATTTAATACAAATCTTCTTTTTGCTATTACGAGGGGGTATCAAAAAGTTTGTGGACTGACCCGTTCATTTTAATATGCGTAATGCGATTGAATTATTTATTTTGTCATCTTAAACTACGGACTTAATGTTTATGTCCACGGTTTTATATTTCAAATCGGATGACGATTCACAGGATAATAGATACATGTAGGAGGTCAAGTGAATATTTTTAAAGTGCGCCGCGGAGCATAATTTAAGTTACCATAGTAACCGCCACATACTCTGAAAAAAAGTATATATGAGCTGGAAATTTGCAAATCAATTCCAAATACGTAGTTTTAAAGCATGTGTGATATTTATTAAATTCGGTCTAAAACTAAACAAATGGCAGACACAGTCCACAAACTTTTTGATACCCCCTCGTATATTTACTTTCAGTACAAATTATAGTGCTTCATAAGTTCAAAGTAAATGGATATATGAGCCTTTTTTCTAAATTCTACCACATAGTTGCCTGGAAACTTTAGACGTAATTGCGATATATAGCTGGTTGCAAAGCCTGCTCCTTCCTGCAAGGACACTATGTACGCATAGTGGTTGCAAAGCAAAGTGGTGATTGTTGAAAAGTACAATTTCTGATTTACAATAGATCTGGACTGAAAGTGTTCATACGAATATATGCTGCCAATATAGGTCCCATTTCTGGAGGAATCAAGGGACCCATATAGGGCCCACATTGGCCCCTCATAGTACAATAGTACAATTCTCAATGGTTTTAAATACTACAGAACCAGCAACATCCTATTTGATGTAGTATATTTTTCTGTCCGTTGCTAAGCTTTAATAATTAATCCTAAATATAAACGCTTTTAAATACCAGTCATATAAGCTAATTATCGGACACTTTAGATAACAATTTTACTAAGCAGTTAAATATCTTTAATCCAAACAATAGCTTTGGTGTTACATGTATCTGGCATTTTATCTGAGTCTATAAATATGTAACAATCTCGTAATAATTATGAATGTTTTTGCTTAGTCCCACTTTAATTATCTTATACTGACATATGTACATGTTGTATATAATTGACAACACTGTTATACTTGTTTTATTTGTAGTTTCATTTGTTAATTAATTCTCTTGTAACATTGTTTGTATATATTATTACATGTCTCATATAAATGTTATTTACATAATTATACTTAAATATATGATTTCTTTGTTATGTCGAATACAAGCTTGTAGCTTATGTTTATTATGTTAACTATAATCGACGTTAAATAAAGTTTATCTTATCTTATCTTATCTTATCTTATAGTGCCCTGTTGCAAATCATGTGTGGGCTCAACATGGGGTGCCCTTGTTGGACCCATATAGAAACCCAGAAGAAGCCCTCCTGGGTCCCTAATATTTTGTTTGCTGGGATGTTGTCAGTATAAGTTCTTGTATATAATTGAGTGTTGCACTGCACAGTTTTATAATACTGTCTTGGAATTGTTTCTGATTGGATTTTTCACAGTATTTTTCGTGTCAAAGCCTGGAGTGGCATTTAGGCTTGTAAATCGTTGAGCATCTTTGTGACACAACCTTCTTCTCTTGACTTATAATTCACGGATATAAATCTTGCGGCCTGACTTTGGACCTTCTCCAATTTGTTGATACCCTTTGAGAGGTTGAGCTGTATTCTAGTCAATCTAAGAGAGCTAGTTAGCTGTTTTCCTGCATGATATAGGGCAATACTTCAGGTTGCGTTTAAGAAATCCAATGGTACAATTGGCCTTTTTAATCATTTTAGAGATGTGTTCATCCCATTTCATATCTTCTGAAAGTGTAACTCAAACATAGGGATTTGCCTGACCTTTTTGTGAAGACAGTTACTGTAGAGGTGTGTTGATTTGCTATTACCGCTCACGATGTAACATTTAGTGGCATTGAACCTCATACCTCAGGTATGCCATGGCATATAGTGAATGCCACATTCACCAAACAGGGCTTCGCATACAGTGAATGCCATGCATGCACATTCACCAAACAGAATCTCACATACAGTGAAGGCCACATTCACCAAACAGAACCTCATACAATGAATGCCACATTCACCAAACAGGACCTCACATACAGTGAATGCCTCATTCACCAAACAGAACCTCATACAATGAATGCCACATTCACCAAACAGGACTTCACATACAGCGAATGCCACATTCACCAAACAGAACCTCACAAATAGTGAAGGCCACATTCACCAAACAGGACCTCACATACAGTGAAGGTCACATTCACCAAACAGGACCTCACATACAGTGCTGGCCACATTCACTAAACAGAAACTCACATACAGTGAATGCCACATTCACCAAACAGAACCTCACATACAGTGAAGGCTACATTCACCAAACAGAACCTCACATACAGTGAAGGCCACATTCACCAAACAGGACCTCACATACAGTGAAGGTCACATTCACAAAACAGGACCTCACATACAGTGCTGGCCACATTCACTAAACAGAACCTCACATACAGTGAATGCCACATTCACCAAACAGAACCTCACATACAGTGAAGGCTACATTCATCAAACAGAACCTCACATACAGTGAATGCCACATTCACCAAACAGAACCTCACATACAATGAATGCCACATTCACCAAACAGGATCTCACATACAGTGCAGGCCACATTCACCAAACAGAACCTCACATACAGTGCAGGCCACATTCACCAAACAGAACCTCACATACAGTGCTGGCCTCATTCACCAAACAGAACCTAACATACAGTGAATGCCACATTCACCAAACAGAACCTCACATACAGTGCTGGCCACATTCACCAAACAGAACCTAACATACAATGAATGCCACATTCACCAAACAGAACCTCACATACAGTGCTGGCCACATTCACCAAACAGAACCTAACATACAGTGAATGCCACATTCACCAAACAGAATCTCATATACAGTGAATGCCACATTCACCAAACAGAATCTCACATACAGTGAATGCCACATTCACCAAACAGAATCTCACATACAGTGAATGCCACATTCACCAAACAGAATCTCACATACAGTGAAGGCCACATTCACCAAACAGAACCTCACATACAGTGCTGGCCACATTCACTAAACAGAACCTAACATACAATGCAGGCCACATTCACTGAACAGAACCTAACATACAGTGAATGCCACATTCACCAAACAGAATCTCACATACAGTGAATGCCACATTCACCAAACAGGATCTCACATACAGTGAAGGCCACATTCAGCAAACAGAACCTCACATACAGTGAATGCCACATTCACCAAACAGGACCTCACATACAGTGAATGCCACATTCACCAAACAGAACCTCACATACAATGAATGCCACATTCACCAAACAGGACCTCACATACAGTGCTGGCCACATTCACCAAACAGAACCTCACATACAGTGAATGCCACATTCACCAAACAGAACCTCACATACAGTGAATGCCACATTCACCAAACAGAACCTCACATACAGTGAATGCCACATTCACCAAACAGAATCTCATATACAGTGAATGCCACATTCACCAAACAGGACCTCACATACAGTGCTGGCCACATTCACCAAACAGAACCTCACATACAGTGAATGCCACATTTACCAAACAGAACCTCACATACAGTGCTGGCCACATTTACCAAACAGGACCTCACATACAGTGAATGCCACATTCACCAAACAGAACCTCACATACAATGAATGCCACATTCATCAAACAGAACCTCACATACAGTGAATGCCACATTCACCAAACAGAATCTCATATACAGTGAATGCCACATTCACCAAACAGGACCTCACATACAGTGAAGGCCACATTCACCAAACAGAACCTAACATACAGTGAAGGCCACATTCACCAAACAGGACCTCACATACAGTGAATGCCACATTCACCAAACAGAACCTCACATACAATGAATGCCACATTCACCAAACAGAACCTCACATACAGTGAATGCCACATTCACCAAACAGAATCTCATATACAGTGAATGCCACATTCACCAAACAGGACCTCACATACAGTGAAGGCCACATTCACCAAACAGAACCTCACATACAGTGAAGGTCACATTCACCAAACAGAATCTTACATACAGTGAAGGTCACATTCACCAAACAGAATCTCACATACAGTGAATGCCACATTCACCAAACAGAATCACATATACAGTGAATGCCACATTCACCAAACAGGACCTCACATACAGTGAAGGCCACATTCACCAAACAGAACCTCACATACAGTGAAGGTCACATTCACCAAACAGAATCTCACATACAGTGAAGGCCACATTCACCAAACAGAACCTCACATACAGTGCAGGCCACATTCACTAAACAGAACCTCACATACAGTGAATGCCACATTCACCAAACAGAACCTCACATACAATGAAGGCCACATTCACCAAACAGAACCTCACATACAGTAAAGGTCACATATACCAAACAGGACCTAACATACTGTGAATGCCACATGTACCAAACAGAACCTCACATACAGTGCTGGCCACATTCACCAAACAGGACCTCACATACAGTGCTGGCCAAATTCACCAAACAGAACCTCACATACAGTGAAGGTCACATTCACCAAACAGAATCTCACATACAGTGAAGGCCACATTCACCAAACAGAACCTCACATACAGTGCAGGCCACATTCACTAAACAGAACCTAACATACAGTAAAGGTCACATTCACCAAACAGAACCTAACATACAGTGCAGGCCACATTCACTAAACAGAACCTCACATACAGTGCAGGCCACATTCACCAAACAGAACCTCACATACAGTAAAGGTCACATTCACTAAACAGAACCTAACATACAGTGAATGTCACATTCACCAAACAGAACCTCACATACAGTGAATGCCACATTCACCAAACAGAATCTCATATACAGTGAATGCCACATTCACCAAACAGGACCTCACATACAATGAATGCTTCATTCACCAAACAGAACCTCACATACAGTGAAGGTCACATTCACCAAACAGAATCTCATATACAGTGAATGCCACATTCACCAAACAGGTCCTCACATACAGTGAAGGCCACATGCACCAAACAGAACCTCACATACAGTGAAGGTCACATTCACCAAACAGAATCTCACATACAGTGAATGCCACATTCACCAAACAGAACCTAACATACAGTGAAGGCCACATTCACCAAACAGAACCTCACATACAGTGCAGGCCACATTCACTAAACAGAACCTCACATACAGTGCTGGCCACATTCACCAAACAGGACCTCACATACAGTGCTGGCCACATTCACCAAACAGAACCTCACATACAGTGAAGGTCACATTCACCAAACAGAATCTCACATTCAGTGAATGCCACATTCACCAAACAGGACCTCACATACAGTGAATGCCACATTCACCAAACAGAACCTCACATACAGTGAATGCCACATTCACCAAACAGAACCTCACATACAGTGAAGGTCACATTCACCAAACAGGACCTCACATACAGTGAATGCCACATTCACCAAACAGGACCTCACATACAGTGAATGCCACATTCACCAAACAGAATCTCACTTACAGTGAAGGCCACATTCACCAAACAGGACCTCACATACAGTGAAGGTCACATTCACCAAACAGAATCTCACATATAGCGCAGGCCACATTCACCAAACAGAATCTCACATACAGTGCAGGCCACATTCACCAAACAGAATCTCACATACAGTGAAGGCCACATTCTCCAAACAGAACCTAACATACAGTACAGGCCACATTCACCAAACAGAATCTCACATACAGTGAAGGCCACATTCACCAAACAGAACCTCACATACAGTACAGGCCACATTCACCAAACAGAATCTCACATACAGTGAAGGCCACATTCACCAAACAGAACCTCACATACAGTGAAGGCCACATTCACCAAACAAATCCTCACATACAGTGCTGGCCACATTCACCAAACAGAATCTCACATACAGTGAAGGCCACATTCACCAAACAGAACCTCACATACAGTGCAGGCCACATTCACTAAACAGAACCTCACATACAGTGAATGCTTCATTCACCAAACAGAACCTCACATACAGTGAATGCTTCATTCACCAAACAGAACCTCACATACAGTGCAGGCCACATTCACCAAACAGAACCTCACATACAGTGCTGGCCACATTCAACAAACAGAATCTCACATACAGTGCAGGCCACATTCACCAAACAGAACCTCACATACAGTGAATGCTTCATTCACAAAACAGAACCTCACATACAGTGAAGGCCACATTCACCAAACAGAACCTCACATACAGTGAATGCCACATTCACTAAATAGAACCTCACATACAGTGAAGGCCACATTCACCAAACAGAACCTCACATACAGTGAAGGCCACATTCACCAAACAGAATCTCACATACAGTGCTGGCCACATTCACCAAACAGAACCTCACATACAGTGCTGGTCACATTCACCAAACAGGACTTCACATACAGTGAAGGTCACATTCACCAAACAGAACCTCATATACAGTGAATGCCACATTCACCAAACAGAACCTCACATACAGTGAAGGCCACATTCACCAAAGAGAACCTCACATATAGCGCAGGCCACATTCACCAAACAGGATCTCACATACAGTGAATGCCACATTCACCAAACAGAATCTCACATACAGTGAATGCCACATTCACCAAACAGAATCTCACATATAGCGCAGGCCACATTCACCAAACAGGATCTCATATACAGTGAATGCCACATTCACCAAACAGAATCTCATATACAGTAAAGGCCACATTCACCAAACAGAACCTCATATACAGTGAAGGCCACATTCACCAAACAGAACCTCATATACAGTGAAGGCCACATTCACCAAACAGAACCTCATATACAGTGAAGGCCACATTCACCAAACAGAATCTCACATACAGTGAAGGCCACATTCACCAAATAGAACCTCACATACAGTGCAGGCCACAATCACTAAACAGACCCTAACATACAGTAAAGGTCACATTCACCAAACAGAACCTAACATACAGTGCAGGCCACATTCACTAAACAGAACCTCACATACAGTGCAGGCCACATTCTCCAAACAGAATCTCATATACAGTAAAGGCCACATTCACCAAACAAAACCTCATATACAGTGAAGGCCACATTCACCAAACAGAACCTCATATACAGTGAAGGCCACATTCACCAAACAGAACCTCATATACAGTGAAGGCCACATTCACCAAACAGAATCTCACATACAGTGAAGGCCACATTCACCAAACAGAACCTCACATACAGTGCAGGCCACAATCACTAAACAGACCCTAACATACAGTAAAGGTCACATTCACCAAACAGAACCTAACATACAGTGCAGGCCACATTCACTAAACAGAACCTCACATACAGTGAAGGTCACATTCACCAAACAGAATCTCATATACAGTGAATGCCACATTCACCAAACAGGGCCTCGCATACAGTGAAGGCCACATTCACCAAAAAGGACCTCGCATACAGTGAAGGCCACATTCACCAAACAGGACCTCACATACAGTGAAGGCCACATTTACCAAACAGAACCTCACATACAGTGAAGGCCACATTCACCAAACAGAACCTCACATACAGTAAAGGTCACATTCACTAAACAGAACCTAACATACAGTTAATGTCACATTCACCAAACAGAACCTCACATACAGTGAATGCCACATTCACCAAACAGAATCTCATATACAGTGAATGCCACATTCACCAAACAGGACCTCACATACAATGAATGCTTCATTCACCAAACAGAACCTCACATACAGTGAAGGTCACATTCACCAAACAGAATCTCATATACAGTGAATGCCACATTCACCAAACAGGACCTCACATACAGTGAAGGCCACATGCACCAAACAGAACCTCACATACAGTGAAGGTCACATTCACCAAACAGAATCTCACATACAGTGAATGCCACATTCACCAAACAGAACCTAACATACAGTGAAGGCCACATTCACCAAACAGAACCTCACATACAGTGCAGGCCACATTCACTAAACAGAACCTCACATACAGTGAATGCCACATTCACCAAACAGAATCTCACATATAGCGCAGGCCACATTCACCAAACAGAACCTCACATATAGCGCAGGCCACATTCACTAAACAGAACCTCACATACAGTGAAGGCCACATTTACCAAACAGAACCTCACATACAGTGAATGCCACATTCACCAAACAGAACCTAACATACAGTGCTGGCCACATTCACCAAACAGGACCTCACATACAGTGCTGGCCAAATTCACCAAACAGAACCTCACATACAGTGAAGGTCACATTCACCAAACAGAATCTCACATACAGTGAATGCCACATTCACCAAACAGAACCTCACATACAGTGAATGCCACATTCACCAAACAGAACCTCACATACAGTGCAAGCAACATTCACCAAACAGAACCTCACATACAATGAAGGCCACATTCACCAAACAGAACCTCACATACAGTGCTGGCCACATTCACCAAACAGAACCTCACATACAGTGAATGCCACATTCACCAAACAGGACCTCACATACAGTGAAGGCCACATTCACCAAACAGAACCTCACATACAGTGAAGGCCACATTCACCAAACAGAATCTCACATACAGTGAAGGCCACATTCACCAAACAGGACCTCACATACAGTGAAGGTCACATTCACCAAACAGAATCTCACATATAGCGCAGGCCACATTCACCAAACAGAATCTCACATACAGTGCAGGCCACATTCACCAAACAGAATCTCACATACAGTGAAGGCCACATTCTCCAAACAGAACCTAACATACAGTACAGGCCACATTCACCAAACAGAATCTCACATACAGTGAAGGCCACATTCACCAAACAGAACCTCACATACAGTACAGGCCACATTCACCAAACAGAATCTCACATACAGTGAAGGCCACATTCACCAAACAGAATCTAACATACAGTGAAGGCCACATTCACCGAACAGGACCTTACATACAGTGAAGGCCACATTCACCAAACAGAACCTCACATACAGTGAAGGCCACATTCACCAAACAGAACCTCACATACAGTGCTGGCCACATTCACCAAACAGAATCTCACATACAGTGAAGGCCACATTCACCAAACAGAACCTCATATACAGTGAATGCTTCATTCACCAAACAGAACCTCACATACAGTGAATGCTTCATTCACCAAACAGAACCTCACATACAGTGAATGCCACATTCACCAAACAGAACCTCACATACAGTGAATGCCACATTCACCAAACAGAATCTCACATACAATGCTGGCCACATTCACCAAACAGAACCTAACATACAGTGAAGGCCACATTCACTAAACAGAATCTCAGATACAGTGCAGGCCACATTCACTAAACAGAATCTCACATACAGTGCAGGCCACATTCACCAAACAGAACCTAACATACAGTGCAGGCCACATTCACTAAACAGAACCTCACATACAGTGAAGGCCACATTCACTAAACAGAACCTAACATACAGTGAAGGCCACATTCACCAAACAGAACCTCACATACAGTGCAGGCCACATTCACTAAACAGAACCTCACATACAGTGAATGCTTCATTCACCAAACAGAACCTCACATACCGTGAATGCTTCATTCACCAAACAGAACCTCACATACAGTGAATGCTTCATTCACCAAACAGAACCTCACATACAGTGCAGGCCACATTCACCACACAGAACCTCACATACAGTGCTGGCCACATTCACCAAACAGAATCTCACATACAGTGCAGGCCACATTCACCAAACAGAACCTCACATACAGTGAATGCTTCATTCACCAAACAGAACCTCACATACAGTGAAGGCCACATTCACCAAACAGAACCTCACATACAGTGAATGCCACATTCACTAAACAGAACCTCACATACAGTGAAGGCCACATTCACCAAACAGAACCTAACATACAGTGAATGCCACATTCACCAAACAGAACCTCACATACAGTGAAGGCCACATTCACCAAACAGAATCTCACATACAGTGCTGGTCACATTCACCAAACAGGACTTCACATACAGTGAAGGTCACATTCACCAAACAGAACCTCATATACAGTGAATGCCACATTCACCAAACAGAACCTCACATACAGTGAAGGCCACATTCACCAAACAGAACCTCACATATAGCGCAGGCCACATTCACCAAACAGGATCTCACATACAGTGAATGCCACATTCACCAAACAGAATCTCACATACAGTGAATGCCACATTCACCAAACAGAATCTCTCATATAGCGCAGGCCACATTCACCAAACAGGATCTCATATACAGTGAAAGCCACATTCACCAAACAGAATCTCATATACAGTAAAGGCCACATTCACCAAACAGAACCTCATATACAGTGAAGGCCACATTCAACAAACAGAACCTCATATACAGTGAAGGCCACATTCACCAAACAGAACCTCATATACAGTGAAGGCCACATTCACCAAACAGAACCTCATATACAGTGAAGGCCCCATTCACCAAACAGAACCTCATATACAGTGAAGGCCACATTCACCAAACAGAATCTCACATACAGTGCTGGCCACATTCACCAAACAGGGCATCGAATACAATGAAGGCCACATTCACCAAACAGAACCTCACATACAGTGAATGCCACATTCACCAAACTGAACCTCACATACAGTGAATGCCACATTCACCAAACAGAACCTCACATACAGTGAAGGTCACATTCACCAAACAGAACCTCACAAACACTACTGGCCACATTCACCAAACAGAACCTCACATACAGTGAAGGTCACATTCACCAAACAGAATCTCACATACAGTGAAGGCCACATTCACCAAACAGAACCTCACATACAGTGAATGCCACATTCACCAAACAGAACCTAACATACAGTGAATGCCACATTCACCAAACAGAACCTCACATACATTGCTGGCCACATTCACCAAACAGGACCTCACATACAGTGCTGGCCACATTCACCAAACAGAACCTCCCATACAGTGAAGGTCACATTCACCAAACAGAATCTCACATACAGTGAATGCCACATTCACCAAACAGAACCTCACATACAGTGAATGCCACATTCACCAAACAGAACCTCACATACAGTGAAGGCCACATTCACCAAACAGAACCTCACATACAGTGAATGCCACATTCACCAAACAGGACCTCACATACAGTGAATGCCACATTCACCAAACAGGACCTCACATACAATGAATGCCACATTCACCAAACAGAACCTCACATACAGTACAGGCCACATTCACCAAACAGGACCTCACATACAGTGAATGCCACATTCACCAAACAGAATCTCACATACAGTGAAGGCCACATTCACCAAACAGGACCTCACATACAGTGAAGGTCACATTCACCAAACAGAATCTTACATATAGCGCAGGCCACATTCACCAAACAGAATCTCAAATACAGTGCAGGCCACATTCACCAAACAGAATCTCACATACAGTGAAGGCCACATTCTCCAAACAGAACCTAACATACAGTACAGGCCACATTCACCAAACAGAATCTCACATACAGTGAAGGCCACATTCACCAAACAGAACCTCACATACAGTACAGGCCACATTCACCAAACAGAATCTCACATACAGTGAATGCCACATTCACCAAACAGAATCTAACATACAGTGAAGGCCACATTCACCAAACAGGACCTCACATACAGTGAAGGCCACATTCACCAAACAGAACCTCACATACAGTGCTGGCCACATTCACCAAACAGAATCTCACAAACAGTGAAGGCCACATTCACCAAACAGAACCTCATATACAGTGAATGCTTCATTCACCAAACAGAACCTCACATACAGTGAATGCTTCATTCACCAAACAGAACCTCACATACAGTGAAGGCCACATTCACCAAACAAAACCTCACATACAGTGAATGCCACATTCACCAAACAGAACCTCACATACAGTGCTGGCCACATTCACCAAACAGGACCTCACATACAGTGAAGGCCACATTCACCAAACAGAATCTCACATACAGTGAATGCTTCATTCACCAAACAGAACCTCATATACAGTGAAGGCCACATTCACCAAACAGAATCTCATATACAGTGAAGGCCCCATTCACCAAACAGAACCTCACATACAGTGAAGGCCCCATTCACCAAACAGGATCTCACATACAGTGAAAGCCACATTCACCAAACAGAATCTCATAAACAGTAGAGGCCACATTCACCAAACAGAACCTCATATACAGTAAAGGCCACATTCATCAAACAGAACCTCACATACAGTGAAGGCCACATTCATCAAACAGAATCTCATATACAGTGAAGGCCACATTCACCAAACAGAACCTCACATACAGTGAAGGCCACATTCACCAAACACAACCTAACATACAGTACAGGCCACATTCACTAAACAGAACCTCACATACAGTGAAGGCCACATTCACCAAACAGAACCTCACATACAGTGAATGCCACATTCACCAAACAGAACCTCACATACAGTGAATGCCACATTCACCAAACAGAATCTCACATACAATGCTGGCCACATTCACCAAACAGAACCTAACATACAGTGAAGGCCACATTCACTAAACAGAATCTCACATACAGTGCAGGCCACATTCACTAAACAGAATCTCACATACAGTGCAGGCCACATTCACCAAACAGAACCTAACATACAGTGCAGGCCACATTCACTAAACAGAACCTCACATACAGTGAAGGCCACATTCACTAAACAGAACCTAACATACAGTGAAGGCCACATTCACCAAACAGAACCTCACATACAGTGCAGGCCACATTCACTAAACAGAACCTCACATACAGTGAATGCTTCACTCACCAAACAGAACCTCACATACAGTGAATGCTTCATTCACCAAACAGAACCTCACATACAGTGCAGGCCACATTCACCAAACAGAACCTCACATACAGTGAATGCCACATTTACCAAACAGAATCTCACATACAGTGAATGCCACATTCACCAAACAGAACCTCACATACAGTGCAGGCCACATTCACCAAACAGAACCTCACATACAGTGAATGCTTCATTCACCAAACAGAACCTCACATACAGTGCAGGCCACATTCACCAAACAGAACCTCACATACAGTGAATGCCACATTCACCAAACAGAATCTCACATACAGTGCAGGCCACATTCACCAAACAGAACCTCACATACAGTGAATGCTTCATTCACCAAACAGAACATCACATACAGTGAATGCCACATTCACCAAACAGAACCTCACATACAGTGAATGCCACATTCACTAAACAGAACCTCACATACAGTGAAGGCCACATTCACCAAACAGAACCTAACATACAGTGAATGCCACATTCACCAAACAGAACCTCACATACAGTGAAGGCCACATTCACCAAACAGAATCTCACATACAGTGCTGGCCACATTCACCATACAGAACCTCACATACAGTGCTGGTCATATTCACCAAACAGGACTTCACATACAGTGAAGGTCACATTCACCAAACAGAACCTCATATACAGTGAATGCCACATTCACCAAACAGAACCTCACATACAGTGAAGGCCACATTCACCAAACAGAACCTCACATATAGCGCAGGCCACATTCACCAAACAGGATCTCACATACAGTGAATGCCACATTCACCAAACAGAATCTCACATACAGTGAATGCCACATTCACCAAACAGAATCTCACATATAGCGCAGGCCACATTCACCAAACAGGATCTCATATACAGTGAAAGCCACATTCACCAAACAGAATCTCATATACAGTAAAGGCCACATTCACCAAACAGAACCTCATATACAGTGAAGGCCACATTCAACAAACAGAACCTCATATACAGTGAAGGCCACATTCACCAAACAGAACCTCATATACAGTGAAGGCCACATTCACCAAACAGAATCTCATAAACAGTGAAGGCCCCATTCACCAAACAGAACCTCATATACAGTGAAGGCCACATTCACCAAACAGAATCTCACATACAGTGCTGGCCACATTCACCAAACAGGGCCTCAAATACAATGAAGGCCACATTCACCAAACAGAACCTCACATACAGTGAATGCCACATTCACCAAACAGAACCTCACATACAGTGCTGGCCACATTCACCAAACAGAATCTCACATACAATGAATGCCACATACACCAAACAGAACCTCACATACAGTGAATGCCACATTCACCAAACAGAATCTCACATACAATGAAGGCCCCATTCACCAAACAGAACCTCACATACAGTGAAGGTCACATTCACCAAACAGAATCTCACATACAATGAAGGCCACATTCACCAAACAGGACCTCACATACAATGAAGGCCACATTCACCAAACAGGACCTCACATACAATGAAGGCCACATTCACCAAACAGAATCTCACATACAATGAAGGCCACATTCACCAAACAGGACCTCACATACAGTGCTGGCCACATTCACCAAACAGAATCTCACATACAATGAAAGCCACATTCACCAAACAGAATCTCACATACAATGAAGGTCACATTCACCAAACAGAATCTCACATACAATGAAGACCACATTCACCGAACAGGACCTCACATACAGTGCTGGCCACATTCACCAAACAGAACCTCACATACAGTGCTGGCCACATTCACCAAACAAAACCTCACATACAGTGCTGGCCACATTCACCAAACAGAACCTCACATACAGTGAATGCCACATTCACCAAACAGGACCTCACATACAGTGCTGGCCACATTCACCAAACAGAACCTCACATACAGTGCTGGCCACATTCACCAAACAGAACCTCACATACAGTGCTGGCCACATTCACCAAACAGAATCTCACATACAGTGCTGGCCACATTCACCAAACAGAACCTCACATACAGTGCTGGCCACATTCACCAAACAGAACCTCACATACAGTGCTGGCCACATTCACCAAACAGAATCTCACATACAGTGCTGGCCACATTCACCAAACAGAACCTCACATACAGTGAAGGCCACATTCACCAAACAGAATCTCACATACAGTGAAGGTCACATTCACCAAACAGAACCTCACATACAGTGAATGCCACATTCACCAAACAGAACCTCACATACAGTGCTGGCCACATTCACCAAACAGAACCTCACATACAGTGAATGCCACATTCACCAAACAGAACCTCACATACAGTGCTGGCCACATTCACCAAACAGGACCTCACATACAGTGAATGCCACATTCACCAAACAGGATCTCACATACAGTGAAGGCCACATTCACCAAACAGAACCTCACATACAGTGAATGCCACATTTACCAAACAGAACCTCACATACAATGAATGCCACATTCACCAAACAGAACCTCACATACAGTGCTGGCCACATTCACCAAACAGAACCTCACATACAGTGAATGCCACATTCACCAAACAGAACCTAACATACAGTGAAGGTCACATTCACCAAACAGAATCTCACATACAGTGCTGGCCACATTCACCAAACAGAATCTCATATACAGTGAAGGCCACATTCACCAAACAGAACCTCACATACAATGAATGCCACATTCACCAAACAGAACCTAACATACAGTGAAGGTCACATTCACCAAACAGAATCTCACATACAGTGCTGGCCACATTCACCAAACAGAATCTCACATACAGTGAAGGCCACATTCACCAAACAGAATCTCATATACAGTGAATGCCACATTCACCAAACAGAACCTCACATACAATGAAGGCCACATTCACCAAACAGAACCTCACATACAATGAATGCCACATTCACCAAACAGAACCTCACATACAGTGAATGCCACATTCACCAAACAGAACCTCACATACAGTGCTGGCCACATTCACCAAACAGAACCTCACATACAGTGAATGCCACATTCACCAAACAGAACCTCACATACAATGAATGCCACATTCACCAAACAGAATCTCACATACAGTGAAGGCCACATTCACCAAACAGAACCTCACATACAGTGAAGGCCACATTCACCAAACAGAATCTCACATACAGTGAAGGCCACATTCACCAAACAGAACCTCACATACAATGAATGCCACATTCACCAAACAGAACCTAACATACAGTGCTGGCCACATTTACCAAACAGAACCTCACATACAGTGCTGGCCACATTCACCAAACAGAACCTAACATACAGTGCAGGCCACATTCACTAAACAGAACCTAACATACAGTGAAGGCCACATTCACCAAACAGAACCTCACATACAGTGAAGGTCACATTCACCAAACAGAACCTCACATACAGTGAAGGTCACATTCACCAAACAGAACCTCACATACAGTGAAGGCCACATTCACCAAACAGAACCTCACATACAGTGCTGGCCACATTCACCAAACAGAATCTCACATACAGTGAAGGCCACATTTACCAAACAAAACCTCACATACAGTGAATGTTGCAATTACAAAACTGGACTATTTCTACTTTTATACATTTCAACATTAGAATGATGAATTCTTTTATTCTGCAAAATACATTGTGTAAATACTATGGCAGCATAATGATAAGAATTACAAATAACAAAAGACATAACGCAATAAGAACAATAAATCGCTGGCTTAGAACAAGAAGGTCGTAACTACCAAATCGATATATTGAAAAAACAAGAGAAAACTGTCTGTAATTTACACTTTACCTAGGGGAAAACACGTTTTTGAAACTTCATTTTGGTCAACATGACAATTTCAGATTTTCATGAAAATATGCTCATAAGAAGCGCCTTGTGAAGCAGATTTCAAATATGTATGAGTCTTATAAGGTCGTAAGAGGTAGTTATGACCTTCTGGTTCTAAGCCATTGAAATAATCATGAAGGTTAAAATCGTGGTAGATCTATGAGTCATCTTCAAATGGTATTATACAGACCAACACGGTCACAGTAAACATTATAGTTATAGGATTTCTTGCTCATGTGTAGAGGACTTTTCTTCTTGATGCATGGCAGAAGTTGAATGTAACTAGGTAGGCACATTTATTGATGTAAACATCAATTTTATATTAATTAACAATGTCCACACATTATCTCTGGCATGCACTGACATTCAAATTAAAATTAAGTAGAAATAATTGTTTACAAGTTACATAATACAATCCAGTATGATTCAAACTGTATGATAAATGTTTCAGTTAATTTAAAAGAGTAAAAATTGTTTAGGAGAATCCAGTAAAATGATGTATGAGGTTCCAACGTTCAGTACAATAGTCTCCATAAACGACATACAATTAAATGTACCTTTTGTAAAACCTTTATAACATCACAAAAATGTTCATAATATCACTTTGCAAATATTTTTAAATATATTTAACAAGAGGGCCAAAGGCCCTATGTCGCTCACAAGTGGCAATAGTGCATGCAGGTTGCTACGGTGACTTAAGGTGTCTCACTGCTTTTGAGTTTGGCGGAAGTTTAAAAATCACGGTCACTTTGGTGTATAGTGTCTGACAAGCGAGATCAAATGATACAAAATGCTTAAAATTGATTTTTCAGCATCTTCGCATGTTTTAAAATCGCGATTGTACCTAATACAATGTAGTTACTATGATATATACTTTTAATGAAATGCAGAAACACCCTTAGCTCAATCCAAACGGATGATTTATTCCAAATGATATTAAACACCTAATCTAGCAAATTGGTTACAACATATTTAAAACGTAGTTCTATGCACCCATATAAAAATTATTCAATAGTCTTAAACAGTATCCCAAGCATTTTTAAGGACGGTTATTTTGTATTTATTCCTGAGGAATATAAACTAATAGATGCAGAAGAACCTGAATTAAAACTGTAAGCACCTTGAATTATGCACTATTCTTTTAAAAATAGAATGATTACGAAATCTGAATACAACGCATGCGAAACGTTGATTAATTTTGTTACCTCCCCTGTTTTCAACATTTCTGAAATCACTTAAAGTGCAATTTAAATAAACTAGCCAAGCAACTGTCATGAAATTTTGCATGAAACTTCAATATTTGTCACTCTACCAGGTGCATGCATGAAAACAACATGTTGTTCAACAATTTTTCATGTTAAACTCAAAAACGAAAATTTACATATTTTAAAATATTATTTAAAAAATCAATTATTTGCATCACATGACTCATATTGAAAGTTGACCTAGTTTCCATCTAGGCAAATATTCTGTCAATCTGACCAACTTTTATGTAAATCCATTTAAACAAATACAGCTTTATATATAGCATACACATGGTTTTTCCATGGATTGACCGCCCAATCTATTTTTATCCCAGATAAACGATAATCAAACTTGACCTGGATTTTGTTTAGATGATCATTTTGATACAAGTTATGTTTTCACCCATGGTTAGACCGAATTGTGACCTAAAGCTCTAGAGTCTACACAAACAGGTTATGAATAGACAGAGGACGGATGAAGAGTGATCAATCACAGAAGCTGACACTATCACTTTGTAACAAGTGAGCTCAAAACTTTAATAATCATTATGAATTCATTCTGCTGGCACCATACTCTTTAATCTCTGAAGAATCCAATCTACCTGAAATGGACAAAGCAAGAACATCAACAAATGATGTCAGCTGATAATGGGGCCATCAAAATTAATAATGTAGTCACCCAAAGAAAATTCATACGAATCATATTGAAATTGGACCAACAGTATCTAAGAAATATATTTTTAAAGTGTTCTATAACAGCCACATACATTATAATCTAGAGAAGAAATGATCAATTCAACATGAAAATAGGACTTTGAAGGGGATGTTTTGAAGCATAATGCCAGCAGTTTCTCAGAAATAGATTATCAAAATTTTCTATTAAGTCATATAAAGAATAAAAGCCATGCCACTGGTGGTGGACATGTTTTTAAAAACAAACAAACATCCAAGTAGCAATTTAGTAGAGCGTCTCCCAGGAGCACTCCTGTGAAGTTGTCTAAAAATGGCCCAGCAGTTTGAGAAGGAGTTAGCAGCCATGTTTTTAATGAATCAACATTGTGAATCTAAAATGAAACTACCAATGCTGCTTTCTAATAGAGATACAAAATTTGTCAAAAACTGTTTAAAGTGTATAGAGCTATATTCTAACAGTCATTCAATGTCAAAATAATTACTTGCATCGTTTTTTGTATGATACTAGACCATAGGTCCATGAAAAGTGTCATAGGCCACCTATATACATAGTATAATATTATATTATGTATATAAGGATGCCATAGGACACTTTTCACGGACCTGTGTACTAGACTACCTTAATTACCAATTAAAACTTTGGATGGGTTCCGTGTACTTTGATTCAATCGTCGAAAAATAGACGATTCTTATAGTTTCAAAGGGTGTTCTAGAACACTTTCGTATGAAAATGGACAGTTCGCATGTCCAATAAATCACAGAGAGAGTTTCTGTTAAAACCGAAGCTAAAGATGATCTAATGGATATGAAAGCATAATTGTTTTTCAGTTTTTGAAACTTTAAAAAAAAATATCTTCTGATATAGCTCTATACACTTTAAGTAATGTTTATGTGATATTGCATGAAACAGCTGTTGATGAGAGACCAATAATTGACAGCATGGTATGTCAATCACACAGGGCAATCACAAACAAGCTAAAAAGGAGAGGTAGCTTAGTTAGAATTTAGAAGTCAAGTTCTGTTAATTGATAAATAACAAAATTTGATAGATACATACTGACGTAAACCAAGGAGAGTTAAGCATGTATATTCCTCTTGCTATCCAACCCATCTGATTGGTAGATGATATCATATGTAAATGAAGATGTGATATCATATGAAATGGTGGCCAATGAAATCCCATTCTGAAATACATAAGCATGACAATAATTAATTCTCATTATGTACAATTTAAATATAAATCCTTAATTCCATACAATTACATCAAATTGCATTGAATTTGATATTTACTGTCCTATTATGTAATCAACAATAAGTTAAGACTATGTTGTAATGATAATTATATTAATACACTGTATCCATGGTCTATTCCAAACTGTTTTCCTATGACAATGAAAGGGAGATAATCCAATTACAGAAATGGATTTATCAAGGGCAATCATTCCTGATATTTGTGCATATTTTTAAACCCTTGTCTTATTTTGCAATTCCTGTATAGCCGAATACCAACATTTTTCTTGAACAAAATTAAACTGCCTGTGCCTATTAATTTGGAAAAAAAATTAGTACAAAAAATTGCAAAATTGGGAATTATAAAAAAGATTGTCTTGGGTAATAATTTGTTCATATAAAATTTTCTACTGATTGTACACAACTGAGACCTATTCTTGGCTAGTTTAAAAATCTAACGTTTGGCTTAAAAACAGCCATACCAATAAGTTGCTTTTATAATGACAGGAACCATGGGGGAATGTTTACCTTCTTTTTGGGAAAAATGGAGGTTATTTTGCAAGGGGAAAGTGCATTTATAAGGTAGAAAAACTAGCCATGGGTGGCACGTAGGTCGAGTGGATAACATACTCGACTGCTGACCAAGAGGTCCCTGGTTAGATCCTTGACCGGGGCAGGATTAAACGCTATTTAGTGTTTCCCACCCAACTTGAAATGAACTGGTTGGCAACCCAGAGGTAGTCTCACATGTATTGGTGCTTTACAAACCATGCAAGGAATCTATTCAAAATGAGCTAGGGTATTGCACCCGGATTCTTTGTATCTCACCTCGTTCTCTTCATTGATTTTAATATGTCTGCCCTTGTCAGACACACCTTCCAATAATATACAATAATGAATGCTCGGGAGTAAATGAAGATGTAGAAGAAAAGGCACTGAATACTAATATAATCATGTGTTGATGTTACCTTATGTCTTCAACATCACCACCTTGTTCCTGTACCACATCTTTCCCTACTGCTACAAGTCTTTCCACTGTTAAAATATAACAAAGTACAAATTGATGGCTTAGAATTAGAAGGTCGTAAGTGCCACTAATAACCTTTTAAGATTCATACATATTTAGAATAAGCAACACAATGCTCTTCTTATGAGCCCATTTTCATAAAAATCTGAACTTGTCATGTTGACCAAAATGAAGTTGTAAAAGTTTGTTTTACCATAAGTAAAGAGTAAATGTCAGACAGTTTTTCCGTGTTTTTTTCAAAATGTCAATTTGGTAGTTACAACCTTCTTGTTCTAAGCCATCGATATATGCCTTGTAATTTGTAATAAGATTATTAGGCTTGACAAAGTACATAGGCTTCTTGCAAAACTATGGTGCATGCCTCTATAAATTGATGTAGTTACAATAGTTCTGCACTGAGCCGTCAATATCTTTTGCAGATTTCTTTCAAGTGCCATACAAGTCGGCTTAGGCATAAAATATTGTTTGTTTCCCCATCCCCTACCTACCCGTTTAAAAACGGCCCTACCCAAAATATTTTATTGCCCATATTGAAGTAATATTTTTGTTGAGAATTGGAAGTGAAAATAATATTTTTTGTTTGCTGGCTTCTTAATTCTTAATTTCATTATTTGTATGTCTAGACCATTAACTATCATACTGAAACAATTAAAAAAAATTTTACCCTACCTACCTACCCATTCTAAATCTGCTAGGGTCGGGATGGGGAAACCAAGAATATTTTAAGTTTGGCCTTAATATCTCTGACAGTAGTAACATTAAATATATGACAGGTCCGATCATTATCATTGTCTTCTCTAATAAGTCATCAGTAATATATTCAACTATTTGTTACAGACCACCACGTACTATATTGATTTTAATGCAACTATTATTGCCCAATTTTGAAATTAAGTCTACCACTCCCGAAGCACATTTCACTGGGACAGAGTTCTTTGAGAAAGACTCCCCATTTTCAAATTTTCTCTTTAAATTACATTCATTTTAATATTTTCGTTATCATTTTTATTATCTTGAAAGCAAGAGTTGGCCATGTCAAAGCTATTGACTGTTTAAGTCTAATTATTTTTACTATTCTTGAACTATAGATACCCTTATCTTTTTCGGCACATTTCATGTTTACATACCGGGGCGTTCATATGCAAATTGATATACAAGGTGTTATTGGTCAGTGGCTAGTTTGTATTGTTTATTCAGCCAATAGATTTCTGGTGGAACATTGGTGGCGATTAACATATGAATGGTTTCGTCATACTGAAATGTGTCTATAGTGAAGGTTTTCATTGTTTATGATTGAACCTACTTTTTTCCAGAGTAGATCACAAATTTTAAAGCTGATGTACATGAATCAGCAAGGTACTTACCTAGTCCTATGTGTTGATGTTTGAGCTGTTTAGCATCAGTGATGTGTTCCTTGGTTACAATGAGATAATGATGTGTGGTAGCAGGTCGTATATCTCTGAATGCAACAATGTTCTCATCCTGAAACGATACAGATATATGCGACTTTCCAATAATACTTGCCACTACCTTTTGTTAAATACAAGGAACCTGGATGAAACTCATTAAAACAGTCATCAAAATTAGCAATCTGGAAATTAGGTCTTGGCTGATTTTCTGTTTGGGCAAGTAACTGTTTCCACAGAAGTGTAGTTATTTTATGATGGATTACTTGCCCGAATGGCAGGTAACATTCAAAAACTAATTTCAATGACTGTTGAAACAAGTGCAAGGATATTCTTTTCTGGCGATACATCATCATCATGAAAATATTCAAAGTGAAGGATGGATGATGAATAGCAATTGATATATTCAAAACTCAAGTCCACCTAGATGTGGGGCAATCTGCTGGGAGATTTTTTAATTTCTGACCTTTATCTCCATCGCAGAAGTGGATACTCTAAGTCGAGATTGTTTGACTAAAGTCCACCTTATGCACCAATCAGACTGGCAAGGGCCTTGGAAGGGCGGGGACTTTGACAACCCAAGAAAAATCCTCGCCAATAACTACTGACTGATGCATTATAGTGATAATAAATCACTGTGGCTGTGGGCTGTGCCACTCTAATGACGAGTAATGTTTCTACTTTCACTTTGCCATTAGGTTATTTTCACCAAAATACGAATATCTTAGTTTTATTATCTAGCTTTGACCAGTCAATAATCAAGTTCTCAACCTTACATTATACAATATTTCAGTGTTCTCATCTTTTCCTCGTGTTATTTTGCAAAATATGCATTTTTCCAAATCTGTCATATTTCTTGACAGAAAAATGACCAGAAAAATTACCAATTCTCACGATTTGTTAAAATTATGATAACACCGTATGACTCATACTTCCGGCTTCCGGGAAAAATTAACTTTTCTAAAATTTAATACAAAACATCGTTTTTCTCTGATGCTGTTTGATTGTACATGGTGATCACGCCTTTGGTAAGTTTTTAGCTGAAATTAAAAGTGTTTTAACAGAAGAACATTGTCCTAACAGTCCTGTTACATTTTTGGGGTCGATTTTAGAGACATTGTTCTTCAGTCATGAATGTCAGTGAGTTGTGTGTTTTCATGTTTTACATAGTTTTATTGATGCTCAGTTTAGATTAATGTTTAATAAATCATTAATGCTAATTCATATCTACAAACTTTCTTTGATCTTCATGGTGTTTGCTGACTAACCGTATAACTGTCTGACATCGTCCTGATCGATTCAATTTCATCAATAATGCATGTTAGTTGCATCCATGCAACCCCCACCCCTGGGGGTGGGCGAAGATATTAACTTTTGGGTTGTTAAAACCCCCGTCATTGCCCTGCCCTGTTGACAGTAAATTCTCAAGATGGTATCTCCACAGCCCCTGACAAATAAATATTGTCCCCAAGGTAGCCTCTATTCCTATAAGTTTGTGCACACCTACAAGTTTGTGCACTTCAGTAAAACGTTGACTACTCTGCTAAAACTCTCATTTTCGAGTCCAAATTCATTTTAAATCATTGAGAAGACATTCAGCGAGCTGAATAGTGCAAACAAATATTTAAAAAACATGGTTTGTTAAGTTTGTGGCGAGTTTTGTCCGAGCACCGGTTTTAATGTTTACATATTCACCGCTTCCGGTCCGAAACCTGAGACCTTTGTTTTTCTTGTTTTTTTCAATAGATGCGATATATTAACGATCGGGAAAGCTGCTGACCTTCTGACAATAGACCAAACTTTATTTTAAGCGACTTTTTATTGCAAAAATATTTCATGTGCTCTCCTGATGACGTCATCAATTTATGTGCACAAACTTACAGGTCACAATGTTTATTTCACGACTGCAGACTGCATGTAGCATTGATGCTGATTTTGCCATTTTTAGCAGCTTGACATTCAATTTGTGTTTGGATTTTGTTCAAAGATAGATAATTGATGTTGTTGATCATAAAGATGGTTCCAATCAAATTGCTTTAGTGCAGATGTGCCCATTTGAAATTTTAGGTGCACAAACTTACAGGTGTAGTGGCTACTGCCTTTTCAGGCTATTGGTTTGGAGAAAAAAATCTTCCACATTATCCCGGTAGTGCATGGGAAGCTGGAAGGTAAAAACATGACCGTTTCTCGAGCTATACACCTATTGCCAGGGGTTGGGGGCCCAAGGTTGCAACTGTCTGGTGCATAAGAACTCTACTGACTGGCAAGTAGTTTCTGACAGCGAGCAGTATGATACTATTCGACATTCGTATTAAGGGTATCTTTTGAAATGGAATAAAAATTATAAATAATACCCATAGCTACAAGTGTGTGTCACGCAAATTAAAAGAAAATGTCATTAATTTGATGATTAAATGCAAGCTATGTAATGATGACCTCTTCCCCTCACAGATTCCTCTGTTTACCAAAAAAAATCTATTACTAAGCAACAGGCTTGCTCAACAACGTTTTACTTTATGAACGGTATTGGTGATCAAATTTGACATGATCAGTGGCAAATGGCGATGATGACATTCATAGATAAAATATTGTAAAATGAACATATATTTTTCTTTGCAACATTAATGAAGCTATTATATTTTATTTGCTACCTATGAGCATGAAAAAATGGCACGGTGACCACAGCCGCCAATTTGTTTATAGCTTTATACAGAATGGCTAAAGTTTGAATCTTATCCCATGGTAAATATCCGGACCAAATATTTGTTCTGAAAAGTGCAGACTAAACTCATAAAATTGATTTCCATCTCATTCAATGAATGAATGATAAGTTAATATTATTTGAAAAAGATCAATAACAGAAAGCATGATGAATGATGCAGAAAAGTGAGAAAAAAACTGTAATTGGGACTAAAGGTGACTGTTGTTGGTTAAAATGGGACTTTTGTTGACATTCAAGAAAAGTAACTTTTAAAAGGAATTCTAACCTTTATAACTTAACTAAGTTATCTAGGGAAATATGACATTGTAATATCACTGGGGGAATTGGCATGTTTGCAGATAAAAATGCATGCTTTTAAAGATTGTTTCCTTGGAGAAAAAATCTTAATATAAAGACCTGCTTGAATATTGTTATTTACTTAATATCCCATTCAATCAAGTGGCAACAGCAATGTTTCAAGGAAACAGCCAAACAAAGTGTTTTGAAATTTGGCTCAAACTGAGTCTTGCACTTGTGAAGAAGAAATGGCTTTGAGAATGAAATTTTTCATGGAATGATCATCATAAAACACCTTGGAATAAAGTTCTGCATTAGACAGGGTTCTCTACAACGTGTTATTACGTGTATTTGGACGAATACTTTTTTAGTCAGACACATAAAATCGGTGATAAACGTGTTATCAGGATGCAAGCTTTGTCCAACGCACGCGTTTGGCCTTTGGTCATAAATTCATCGCAGTGTCCCTTGTATCGAGTAATTGACAGGCGGGATTAATTACCCAAGTTTATTGATAAAAAATATAACAATCCCAACGCAATAAATGTTTCCGATCCGAGGTCAACATTTTGACCTAATTACGGAAGACGAATGTGCGACGACACTTTCTACATCAAGGTCGTTTGATGGAACCAATGTGGGTAACTTCAAAGGAGCGGTCTAGCGATTCGGTGAACTTTGGTCATGCGACAAGTGAAAGTTATGCCGTAAATTGTATTGTAATTGTGAAGTTAAAAATTTCGGATACGTACATATTTCGGATGAGATAGATCTTGTATCAATTACTATGTAGCAAGAATGTTACGAGTATGTTAATGTAAATTGTAATTTTGATAATGTTCTTGGTATGAATGCTGATTGTGTCATTCAGTAATAAGTTGTGGATCAACCACAAAATAATTAAGCTGCTTAAAAATGTCACATTGATATAAAAATTAATATTTTTATTGGTAACAAAAACGTTGTAAAAAATAGCTCCATAATTCACTAGGATGCAGGAATTTAGGCTTTAGAAATCAATTTTTTTTTGAGATCCCCCTTAAATTACCCCTCCTTGCCGGAGGGGGCCACAATTGGCAATTTTGATAATTTGCTGAAAATGTGAGTGCTGGAACTTGTCTGTCAGTTTTCAACATCTTCTGTGCTGCAGAGATTCACAGCCAAATTGCTACTGACATTGGGTGTCTTGTAGTCACTGATAACACATCTAGGAGCCCAACACTGAACCACTCCCTTTTTCAGCGTGTTCTACAATGGGCTCACCAGTCTAGTGTAAGCTCATGCTTTCAATAAATACTGTACATATTCCTGTGTTGTCGACTCAGTCTTAGTGATTTCTTAGTGCTTGTATCCACGTCATGAATGGGTTTTCCATGATAAGTTGTCTGTGTTTGTGACAAGTATTTCTCCCATCTAACCAGAGCAAGGTGATGGTCATGAATGGTATAGTTGGCTTGGGTTGCTTTCAACTTCCTGGTGATTCAGATGACGGCTGACCTCACACTTGGAAGGGTATTTAAATGGAAATAGATCTGCCATTCCTTCTCCCACTGCCATGTCTGGTCAAGATCATTCTGTAGAGCAATTGTCTCTTGATACAGAGTATGGCTCGAGGAAGCTGCCATCAGCAGGCAGGTGTTGATGTTACCTTTAATATGTGGCTGGTATACTTGATGCATCCCTTAGATGCTTACTTTTGGACCAGTGTAACTGTTATAGTTTATTTCTCTCAGAAATCTTGATTCACTCCAGTTGCAAAAAGAGTTTAGCTGTAGGTGTATAAAAAAATATTCAAAAATAAATTTAATAATTTGAGCCGCATGATTTTGAACTATATTTACATATCGTCTGAAAGCTTGGTGCTGTTACAGTTTCCTGAAATACTGTGCTCAGTAGTCTAGGTGAGAAAGGGTATACATTTAAATAACATTTTTTCCAGTATGCAGATTTGAAATTTATTTGATTCAATAATATACTGTTTTGCATAATGAGGATTGAGTTGCGATGTGTATATATATGTGACTGTGTAATCAGAGGGTAATCAGTACCGCATGCACTTGTAGTTCTAAGTTTTCTGTGTTTTAACTTTTAAAATTGAATGTTTTAAAATAGACTGAAATCTTTGAAATTTTAGAAGTTTTGACGGTGTTAATTTTGTGAGTAAGTAACTAGTAACTATAAGGTGAAATAAACAATCTAAGCTTTTTAAATTCTGAGTTTTGCTATCATGGAGATTCCTTATTACCAGTTTTGTATTGAATCAAGATATGATTAAAGGTAAGTGCAAATTGAGTCTAAAGCTTTGTATTGTTATAGGATATTTTTGTGTGTTGAAAAGTTTGTGAATTTGTGAGTCATGACATACATTTCATAAGAATTTAATTAAGTATAAAGCTCTAGACAAAGATACTATCGCACAAATAATAATAAAACTCCTGTAATTTGAGAACTCATGGAAGATCCTCTTTATGCTATAAAATCATTTCAGTTTGTTCGATGGGACGAAATTTTGTTGACAGTTGCTTTTAATTAGTAAAAAGGGCCATTTTGATGGGATATTAATTTGTAGATTTTGCATTTCATGGTAATAAATACTGGGTATGAATACAAGGATCAAAATTTAATATTGTTCGATGGGATTCGATTTCGTGGTGAAACTTTGGTGAACCAAGAATTCCATGAAATATAATCCCCCACAAAAATTAATGAATTTGCAGTATATTAATTCAGACAGGGAAGGCAGCATTAAGCTGGAACAGCCAAGTACAAAAAATTTACAGATCACAAGTCACAAAGACACACAACAAGACAAGTTGTTATATTACTAATGAAGTGAATTACTGATGTGATTCCGGTAAGAACCAGTCGGTTTATGGAGCACTATATGATATACTATTCCTAGTGCCCATTGCCTAAGCAAAGTGCAACATAGCGCTTTCCATGGGAGGTAATCCATGCCTTCACTATTCAATTGAACAGGAGGTAAATGATTAATGAAAGAGCTCTGTAGCACTTTGCTTAGGCAACAGACATCAGAGTGTACTATCACATTCAGGATATACTACATGTGTTTTCAATGATTTTACAACATGTTTGATCTACCGGAAATGCTATCATTAGTATCAGATAAGATATAAGCATTAGATACTGATAAGCCCACTGTATGATGTATCATCATGTTATACTGCTGACAAAATATAGTAACTAGGTCTGGATTTGTGATTTGTGGGTACTGTAACTAGGTTCTTGATTGGCAAAAAAGTTATTTTTCTCCTTGTACAGCAGTATGTATTAAATACAGGCCATTCTCCAGAATATTTTTAAGGCGCTGGGGTAATTCTAGAATACGTTCTAGAGGACATCGACAAGAATAGGTAGAATGTTTTAGAATATAATACTGCATTAATATGCATAATTAAGATACTGTTTTAAGAAATTTTTACACAATGCAAGCCTTTTTCTCTCAACACAATACTGACAAAATATAGTGATTTAAAGACACCATTCTGAGTTTTAAGCGGCTGGTGGAAAGCCAATTCTAGAATTAAGGCGCTGGGGTACCACAGCGCCTTCTTGCCCTGGGGAAGGGCCTGATTAAATACATATGTTTTCTTACAGCTCTGCTTCTTATAACCAGTGAGGTACGAATCTTTGTCACTTCTTAAACTTGTGTAACAAATCACATCTCTTAGACACTGTACAATGTCAGTGTTTCCAATGTCCATGTATCCAATGTAGCTAGGCATATGGTGTAAATTCTGGATCAGAATTGAATCTTTGACAAAGTCTGCCAGATGGGCCGCTAACCAGAAAACCCTAATAATGTTGACATGTTTCAGCTGAATTATTTTCATACCGGTATGCTATTACTAACTGCACAGTCTGTTCCACAGTGACAAAAATCAGCTCATTTTTTACCAGGCCAGTACAGTTACTTCAGTAATCACCATGAAGGCATAAAGGGCCACTGTGGCTAGTTTCACAGCATGAAGGCAATAAATGATGGACCAACTTCCTGATAAGCCCCAGATGTTTATTATTGCAGAGGTACTCAATATGTACTACAACATTTTATGTTATAAGTAAAATTTGTATTGAAATTGAAAGATGCATTACCAAATGATACTTATGATACCGGAAAGTGTTTATAATAGTGTTTATAATAAGTAAAATGTCAGAGGAATACTAGCACAGTATATTCCTGAACATGTTTTGTTAAGTTTTGTTATGGTTTCATTATGCGGCCCACCCCTAATTTTACACATTGAACTCGTAAACAAAATATTGAACATCATTAAATAAAAACATAAGCATGCTACTTAATTGTCTGGTATGATCGACTTATTATAATAAATAAGTGTACAGAGTTCCAATCCAATAGAATTGATGGTAAACAGCAAAATATTGAACTAATTTAAACTTCAACCAAAATCTGATGACTGAAAAGGGCCATTAAAATGCATGCACAATCACCTTACAGTTTAAATTAGTCTGGCCACCCGACTAGATAATATATTTTATCAATCAAATAGCATATTTTTTTCAATTTTATCTGGATTTTATTCTGGGCTTGATTATCTATGTTTGAGGATGCAAAGGCAAATAATTTCATGAGAAAAGACTAGATTGGGGAGTTGTCTTTATAAACATAGGGTATGCTAAACAGACTAGTAATACATAAGTATGCCTAGTGCCATTCATCCAAAAGCATTGGTAGTAAAAAAGAATTGAATTTTAAAAACAAATGTCTAAGTTAAAAAGGGTCAAATTAGTTCTTTAATAACAAGATTATTACAGAGTTACGTCACTTGTATAACAGGGTCGACCAATGACAAAAAATAAAGTAAGCAAAGTTCCAACGTAATTGCATTCATAGTAAATTAAATATCAAAAAAAATTTTGGCGGGACATAAAGTCATCTAGTTTTTTAACGATTTTTTCTATTCAATATAAAGATTCGATTTTTATACAAAATTCTTATTTAAAAAAATCAATAATTATGTTTAATAATGGTAATATGTTTTTACAACTTTTTTGTTTCTCAAAGAAAATCCAACCCTGTAACAACCTAGTGCGTTGATATCTTGACTCTACTGGCTGACCATATGGTTCCAATACATTGAGATTGCTATCAGGAAATCACCATGAAGGAAACTCCTTGGAACCCTATGTCAAACTGGGTTTATGGTAGCAATGCATGAAGAGATCAATTAGTGTTAACCGTTACTCTATATCAGGGAATTCTTCTGAAAAGTGGGGCTGTGGAACAGACTGTGCAGTCTTTCCACTTGCACAAGGTGTGGGAGCTTCAATTGACCTTCAAGATCTATGTGCTAAATAAAGAATATAAAGGGCTATGTCTATAGGAAAGGATATTCAGCTGCTATTGACAAATCATATGCTTGTATGATCATATGCCATCTTCCCCCACCCTGTCATCTGTATGTAAAAATTGGTTGAGTCAAAGTTTTTTTCCCAAAAATATGCTCTGTCATATTAATTTGAATATAAAAAACATCTCATAAAAAATGTCAAATCCTTGAGGTTATGTCACGGTAATTTGGTGAATATAAATAACAAAAAAATATGGGAGTTGTGAAAACTCACAAATTGACAGTACTCCAGTCAGCATCCAGCTGGTTTCTACATTAGCAGTTTACCTCAGCCTGCTGAAAAATCAGAAATGTTGGCAAGTTTTTATTTTTGAGTCAGAGAAAATTTATGATCATGAATTTAAACAACAGCTTTTATTAAAGCAAGATAAAATTAGGGATTTTTTTCAATGGATGGGGAAGGGGCCTTTTCTTAAAAATTGGGAAAAGATAACAGATATTTTTTGCAAAAGGGCACTAAGAGAAAACTTGATGAAAATTGGATTTTAATAGGGGAAAATTGCATGATTTAAAAAAAATTTCCTGAGGGTAAGGAGCCGTTTAGGGCCTGTAAACGGCCCCTTCTATAAAAGGAAAAAAAGCCCTTGAAAGTAGTTCTGTCTGATTTTTTAATCTCCAAGATTTAATCTCGCAAACTAATTAAGAACAAGAAGTCTTGAAATTATGACCTCTCAAATATTTCTGTTTTTTACAGCGGTAAAGCAACAGAAAATCATTCTTGCTGAATTTTAAAAATTGCGAATATTTGACCTCACAAACTTGTTTAGAATAAGAATGTGCACAAATTATGAGCCCGCAAAAATTTCTGCTTTTATGGTACCCTCGGCTGTCTGAATCATTGATTATACTTGCCTCCTCTTATCTGGCTTTACTGATAAGCCTCCCTCTACCTCTAATATATATAAACATGTTTCCACGGAGATATATTTATATGTTTCTAGAACACGCAAGTCATATTTTCTTATCTCAGTTTCTATATCGGCAAGAACTTATTCCTTATGAAAAACTGTTTTCTTTATGAGTTTTGAAGCAAGATTTTGTAAAAATGATTTAAATCTTCTCAGAAAATTCTATAGGTTCAATGTGAATAGACTTGATAGACTGGTTTACCTGTTGTGTGTATGTGCTAAGAAAACCTGAGAACCAGTCTGTGATTTTTGTTACTATTTATAGAATCAGATATTTTGGAGTTTAGTGGCAATGTCTTTGCTCTAGAGTTGTTGACTATATTTTGTGTGTAATATCTTTGATACAAAATAAGCGACTTATGATACCGGTACTTTTATATAAGGATTGCTGCATCAAGTGCAGGAAATCGCTAAGTGGAATTTATGTATACTTGGATTATATTTGTGCGTTTTCTATTCTGAGAGGATTTTAATTATTTGTGATAAGCACTTCCTGAATATTTTCAAATAATCAATTTTGTGGAAGGTTTAGTAAACTTCCAAGATTCTTAAAATCTTCATTGAACAGTGAACACAGGTCTAGTTTTATTCACGAAGGTTTTAAGCTAGGGAGCATTTACCTTTTAAAACTTGGGTATAATTAGACAGTTAATGAAGTATATCATCATATGTAGATTCTTAAAAAGCTATTAAAAGTGTTTCTATGGAAATGGTTCATAAAATTGGTGGTATTATTTACGCAGATGTTTTTGTGTGGTTTTGATGCTATAGGTACACACATGATGCTACCAGGCTTGCATATTTACAATATTGCAGTAATTTAATGTACATAACGTGTGGTTTCTTTTACTTTTCCTGGATAATTTCTTGTTGAGTCAGAACTCAGATTTGCCTGTGAACAGATTACTGGAAACTTGTGAAGAATTTGTGTTTGAGCTGTTTGTGTGTATGTTAGTTTGATCGAGGCTGCATTTGTTTATACTTTGGCATTAAAGTGTTAAATGTTTTTATAAGTGATACCCCTGATTTTGTGATTATTTACTTGGAAATTAAGGGGTAATGTCAATAAAGTAAAGAGAAAGAAGCTATAGCTACTAATAAGCTGAGAAATAGGGGGTTTTGTGTTATTGAAACAAAGGGACAAGTGATTATTTTATATTAATATGCTTGGCAAAAAATGGGATTGTTTTAAGTGAAAATGAAGGGAGAAACGACTAGTAACAATTCAATTTTGGCATTCAATGTGTCTGGAGTATTGTGAATGGAATATACTGATATTAATATAAGGATAAGGAATTATAACCCAATTGTGAAATTTGGACACTGCAGGAAATATATGTGAAGATTTAAAATTTGTGTGTGTTTTCCAGCAACTTGATGAAACTTTGAGTAAATTATGATTTAATCTCCTAAAACACAGAATGGAGAATTACAAAAAACCAAATGTCAAGAATCCTAGTACCGAGTTTTCTGACGAGTTTGTGGATATTGTAAACGAGATAAATGACTTTATATCCGTACTTGAAGTTCGCCAAAAGGAACTCGCAGCCAGTACTCCAAAGTCCGAGCCACAGGGGTCACCACGAGAGGGCAGCATAGAACGGCTCTCAGCTCTCGAGTATTATAAAACAGACTCAGGGGCCGACTTTTTCAGTGATTCTAGAACAGAGTCTAGTCTTGGTGGTGATTCACGGACAAATTCTAAATCTGACTATAAGAGTGATTCACCAAGTAATTCAAGGACTAGTTCTCTGTCTGACTTAGGTAAGTTAGTCAATGGATTCTAGCATGTCTTTTAAAGCTTTAAATCGTTCAAATCAACTTCTGAACATTGAGATGTTAAACAAGGAGTGTCAAACTTTTGTCTGAAAGGTATAGACAATAATGTACAGTCTTAAGAGTATTGAAATTATATGTAGAGTGACTTCTGTGTAACTTAAAAACCCCCCCTCCATTTAATCTGTAGGGAAACTCATGAGCTCAAGAGCTTCACCTAAGAGTGCTGGATGCTGGACTCTTGTTCTTGGCAGTACCCTTGCTCATCTGTGAGTGAATATTATAAGAGTAAACAAGGGCAGTTAACTCATTAAATATAGGTCACAGGGTTATCAGTCTTGCCAATATGGGCTCCCATTGTGTTTGTGAATAACTTTCAAGAGTTTCAAGTGGATGCATTAGATAGTTTTTGGGAAAATGACTCTGATAATAAACTAAATTTACCCACACGCAGATGATCCCATCATAACAATAGCTCAGCTTTTTCTTTGAAAAGGCGGGCTAAAAATGTGTTACAATGTATTGTGCGGCCACTGTAGATAATGCACATCAGTTGTAGACAATGCATGTATGTGCAGGCAGTTATAATATTGAGAGTGAGTGCAAGTTGATTACCTAGTGATGAGTAATTTGATGTATGTTGGAAGGTTACTACACACTGTAACACTCAGAGTGCACACCATGAATTAACTGATGCCATGGAATTATGCCAGCATAATATAACCTGTATTTTACAGAATGTAAGAACGTTCTCAATGCTAGACATGCTTGTGAAGTGTCTACATATGCTCACTTGATAGCTACACTTTTCATTTTGATCTGTAATTTACTGTTTATTATGTGTAAGAGCAATTTACAAAATGTAAGAGAAGCTTCAAGATGGAAGGACTACAGCATGGGGAGTATAAGGAATTTTCTGATTTAGTTATTAATGGTAAAGATAAAACAACAACCTATACACCTGAACATTTCTTTTAAACTTTGAAGTATCTCATGTCACAGGTTGCAGACTTCATAAGTTTGATTTTAGCTATAGGTATGCATTCATGCAGACCAGACACTACATAATTAGTTTGCCAGGGGCAATCTGACCCAAGGAATTGAACTGTTTGTTTACTTGTGGCTCTGATTATGCTTGATCATGTCTGAGCTCTTACTTCACATAAACATGCATGGGTATTTCTGAACTTGTAAACCAATCATAATTTGAACAGACCAAAAACAGGGACTGGAAGTTACACCCAGGCGAAATGCGACCATGGTTGAACCATGGTCAACATGGTATTTGATGGTTGACCATGTTAAAAACATGGTCAACCATCAAATACCATGTTGAAGAGATAGTCAGGAGCATGGTCGACCATGGTCAACCATGGTCACTGTTGTTGACTATGGTCGACCATGGTTGACTGTGATCGACCATGGTAAAAGAAGACTGACCATGGTTGACCATGGTGAGAAAAAGAGATAAACAGTTTGACCATGGTCAACCATGGTGAGAAAAGACAAACTGAAGCTTGACCATGGTCTAACATGGTCAGTGTTTTCAACCGTGGTTGACCATTTGACCATGGTTGACTATGGTCAACCATGTTATTGTCTCACACTTTTATATTATCTCCCTATAACAAAAAATAAAAAATGTTTTTTAAAGTCCCAAAATACACTTTTAAATGAAATGTTAGCAAAGTAATATATCATTCTTATTATAAAAATAGAAAGATTTATGAATTAGTTTGACATAATAAAAAATTCATAATTACAACAAAATATTTATTAAGCTTTCCTATAAGAAATCAAATATTTAAGCTGACATTATTTGCAACAAGCTGATTCATCTGTAGCTTGAACCCATGGTCATTGACCATGGTCCAAGACCATGGTTGACCATGTTACAAAACCATGGTCATTCACCATCAAGTGCCAATTACCAAATAACCATGGGTCCCCTGACCATGAACTACCCTGGTCGACCATGAACTATCATGGTAGTTCATGGTTTTAAACCGTTCATTTTACCATGAACTACCATGGTTGACCACGTTTGGTTAAAAGACACCATGGCTTTTCATGTGCTACCAACCATGGTAGACCATGGTCTTTGGGTGACCATGGTCTCAGGGAGACCATGGTGTTTATCGACCATGGTTAGAAGAACATGAAAAGCCATGGTGCCATTTAACAAAACATGGTCAACCATGGTAGTTCATGGTTATATGACCATGAAGTACCATGGTAGTTCATAGTCAAATGACCATCATTTTCGCCTGGGTAACTTCTTGTTTTGGATGGGTACATATTTTTGGCAGCCATCTTGGTGGCAATCTTGAATATTTCAGAATGCTCAATGATGACAAAGTTGCATCATTCAGTTTCTTTGAAGGAACTTGTCAAAGGACCATTTTATGCAAAAACATTTGTACATAATATTTTTTTAGGGTTTTTGAATGGCATACCGACTAGAGTTCTACCTTAGGGTTACAAGTCTACAGTTTTTGTGCAAGAAAACGCCTGATAGCAAATCTTTTCAAAGTTCTGTCTTTTAAAATCTCATTACTACTAGAGACTTAATTCAGGAACCTCTAGTTATATACATGTATTTAAAACTGTGCTGACATGACAGTATTGTTTCCAGCATGTAAGTCTTCAATCTGTATATATACAGGTCATTGCTGACATACACACAGACAGCAGAGTGATCAGGTAGATTGGGGAACTCTGATAGTAAAAAACTCCTGACTTGGTTTTTGTACGATTTATTGCTACTACCTGACTTCCATTCTGATTCTAACAAATATTTGTGTTATCATGAAGAGGGATCTTAATGAAGTATAGAGAGACTGCCAATTTACCATGAAACATATGTTTGATTATAAGCTCTGATATCTGACCTTTCTATTTGCTACCTAGCTTATTCCTTGGTCCCACTGAGCATTTTTTTTGCCCAGGTGATGTACTCTTGATTCAAATAAATAAGCTTCAGGAGGACTTCATCGAGAAAAGGGCTATTTACTACGCTATCCTACAACCTACCTTAGGTAATTTATGGTGATGCCTTGGTCTCACTGAGACTATTTTGCATCAGCAATGTATTCTCAATTTAATAAAAGGACACCAAAGGCATGGGGGTGGAAAGGGTCCTCATGGTCTAGGGGAAACCTCAGGGTAGTCATTAGAAAATTTGTGATATCCCTGTTCCCAATGACTCCCGAAGCTTATTTATTTAAATCGGGAGTACATTGCTGAGGCAAAAAAAAGCTCATTGGGACCAAGGCATTGATGTATAGTTACATACAGTAACAGGAAGTGTGTAGGTCTGGTCTGCATGGTTACAACATGGGTATTGTTGTTGAAGGTTAATTCTCTTGATGTGCACATGTGCAATTGAATTACATTTTGTGTGTTGTATTTGAAAGTGCATGTAGACAAAGGGGAATATAACAACATTCATTGCCATGTGTAAGAGCATCTGTGCTAGCACTTGAGGTCAAGATTGGTTCATTGGTGCCAATGACTGTCTTATATATATATAATCATCTGCATATTCTAGTCTTGATTGATAATTGCCATAATTATGTCATATATAATGAACAAACAAAACCATTATTAAACTGATTTTCGATTGAGGATTTCTTCAATGTCTGTTGTCAATACTGTTGTTACTTCAGATAAAGGCATCTGAGTGACAACAGACCCAAAGCCTTCCAACACTGATAATCATCGAGGCCCTTGCCTAGGTGAAAATTTGGGATATTACCAAAATAAGCATTATTTCGAAGGAAAAAATAAGTAAAGACCTAAGAATATATTTGCCTCTCTGGATACTGCAGTGAACCTGCAGGACTCCAGGATGGGGTAAGATAAGGGCAAATATTCCGATAGATATATTATCTTCACATGTATCTATGCAACATATAACACAAGCCACTTAGTACAGCAGCATAGTATGGGGTCTACTGCTGGTATAGCTTGCCCACTTTGACACGAGCCTGACCTTTTGATTAGCATAATTTAACAGTTGATATATTGCCTACGTTAATAACACCGATCGTATGTTTTCATAATCGGGGAGTATCATGAAGACGCTCGAGATGTAATACAAACACAAATATGAAATATCGATATTGAACGATTTGCTGGCGGAAATTGATATATTCGAAGCAAGAACCTTGTAATATATTCTTGCATAAAGGTCAGGTTCAGGTCAAAATAGCCAAGCTATAACAAAAGGCACTTAGTACAGAGAGATAGTATGGTGTCTACTGCTGGTGTTTGTGTTAATTACTGTGTACTGGTTGATCTAATATAATCACTGTTTATTCTGTAACACCAACCCTGCTACTGTTAGACTGGTATCTTAGATTAGTTATCAAATCCAGATTGTATCAGACTGGATAATCCAATATGTCTCCACAATGACTCACACAGTTTCATGTCTTTGTTTACTGACCCTCAAGCCGCTGCTACTATCCGACCAACGATTTTTGACAGTGACGTCATTTTGTAAACAATCTAAAAATAAGAAGGGTATATCCCCAAAAAGACTGAGGATCATACTATATTGAAGTATGTCCTACCTATTCATATATTTCAAGCAATGCATGGTTCTGTGGATGTTTATGTTGACTCTCACTCAGGCGGTCTAAGTTCAAAGCTTATGACAGTCATAAACTTTTCATCACTTTTTAATTTTTTATATACGAGAAATATAGGCATATACCCTTGATGATTTGATAAGCTATTTATTTTGAAAATAAATGCTTTGCCTTATTAATATTAAATTTAACCTGTGGAATTCGTGTAATTGAAAATACGTTTAGGATAGCTGTTGTTTTCTCTTAATTCTTCAAAGACTCCCAAGTGAAATTTTCTTAAGCTTGTTCTTGGCTATGAAATTAAGCCACTTGAAGGTGAGTGAAATGAAAATGGTGTTTTTGCTAAAGCAGCATTCTGAATACATACTTTGAATGCGTTTGGAAAAAATAAAATAAAAATAAGCGTAAAAAGTTCTGCTGACGGGGTTCGAACTCGGGACCTTTTATTTACTAATACTGCAGCGTTATCCCCTCGGCCACGATTTCATGCATATAAAAGGTAATGAAATATACTGATGATCCTTATCTTTGCAGACGATATATAATGTAAACATTTGATTGTAAACACAACGTGACGTCACTGTCAGGTATCCCTGGTCGGACTGTAGGTTTCCAGCCCTGCGTTCAAGGTAGATCCCTGTGATGGAATGTTTATAATGTTTTCGTACTGTTTCGTACCAATTTGTTACGAAAACATTACAAACATTTCATCACATGATTCTTCCTTGAACGCAGGGCTGGAAACCTAGCAGCGGTTTGGTTTACATGTCTTTATTTTAATTTTGACCCTAAAGTCACATAATTCCATGTTTAATGGTAATTTATTTGCTCCCATTACGGTATAAATAAATTAAGAAGATAATTAAATAAATATTCGAAAAGGGAAGGCAACAGAAACTGTGGAGCATAAAATGCATCAGGAAGAACTGTGCTGTGTGCAAATTGCTAGCTGTACAAGTTGCTATACTCCTACTTTAAAATACTTCATTGCAACACTGACCTAGAAATCCAATTTTATTAAACATGAACATTTATTGAAGAGATATTTATTTGGTTATAAAATCTACTGACATGTCATTGTGATCAAATATACATATAACTGTACAATAAAATCTGGATACATCATAAACAGTTACTATAAAATATTTTATATTACTTTCGCGAGTCAAATATCTGAAGGTGTAACATTGGTACAGTAGATTGGCTGGTGTATGTATACTCAATAACTGACAATACTCACAGCGTATAGACTAAATCACTGTATGACTTATCAGATTACAATAAAATTCAACTTGTATCATTTATTGCTATTTAAAGCACATGTAAAATCTGATCACTGTTCTCATTATTGCAGTACTCTATATTCAATGTTTACTCTTTATTGCAATTGCCATAAATCAACTTGTTTATTATACATTTAGTATACAATGTATTAATGGTCACTGTATGACTTATTGCAATGACAGGTAGTTGGCTTGTTTATACATTGTATTACTGGTCACTGTATGACTTATTGCGATGACATGTTGTTGGCTTGTTTATACATTGTATTACTGGTCACTTTATGACTAATTGCGATGACAGGTGGTTGTCTTGTTTATACATTGTATTACTGATCACTGTATGACTTATTGTGATGACAGTTTGTTGGATTGTTTATACATTGTATTAATGATTACTGTATGACTTATTGCGATGACACGTTGTTGGCTTGTTTATACATGGCATTGTATTACTGGTCACTGTATGACTTAATGCGATGACAGTTTGTTGGTTTATTTATACATTGTATTACTGATCACTGTATGACTTATTGCGATGACAGGTTGTTTATACATTGTGTCCTATATTGATATACCCAGTAAGGGGGCCTGTCTATTTCGATTTTTTAGTATAATTTTTTACCATTGGTATATTTTTCGATGTATTAAGATTTATATTACAAATATCAACATGTCTACTCAGTCGTGCTAAAGTCATAAATAATAATATAACAAGTTGGTATGACATTTCATTGTCATGGTGACATTTTCATACCAGAGAAATATGAGAGATAAATTTTATTTCCAATCATATAAACATTTTGACCTGTTGTATCTTTTGATTTCATTTCAACTTATTATATCACCTGTGTTACAAAATTTGGTATAATCTTGAAAAATTTGGATTTAGCTTCCATGGATTATCATTCAAAGATGGTGCTTCATTGAATATTTTGTTAACAATGATCAGTTTTTTTTGTTTGAAGACCTAAGATTATGGAATCATTTAAAGGATTCTTAAATCATTGAACACCAAACCTAAGATTATGAAATCGTTTAAAGGATACGTAGATCGCTGGTCTTACAATCTAGGAAATGGTAAATACTTTTAACATCAACAACTTCATCAAATTTTTATCAACTTAGTATATGTAATATGTATACTACTTTACTTCTATCATCGTCAGATACCAATGCTAATGTACAAAATGTAATAAAAAATATGACAATTAAGATTTTTTCTCGAACATTCAAAGATAAATCATTGGAGAATTTAAGGGTAAGGTCAGAGTAACAATTATATTTTAGACATTTTATATTATATAATTATGAAATATCTGATAAATTGACTTTCATATTTTTCAGGAAAAGTATTTGACGAGCCTCCCACGGTTGTAGAGAACCACTATGAACCAATAGCCAACATCTTCCCCGCTAGAATCACTGCCACAGCAACGGCTACAGCTTCTGTGATTGGTCCATGCTCCACACCTCCTCCTGTCATCCAGCTACCATTATCCAAACCAGATCTACCACCTAAACCACCGGGCCTTCTCAGCATGGGGGAGCCCGGACAGGCCCCTAGAAGAGTCAAATCCCTTTATAACTTTAAGGGATCAAATAATGATGAGGTAAGCAGACATTGATTCTACATAATGAATGCTATATTACTGTACACATCCTAACGTCATGTATGTAGAGGATATTGCTAAGTGCTCATTACACATATGAGTTTTATTAAAAGAGTGGACAAAATGATAAGACACAAGGTTTGGCTGTACTTTGAGCGTGACGCTAAGACTTTGTTGGTTGATCAAGGCATGGATTGGCAAAAGTCACTACATGCTAATTGGGATATTCATGTAACGGTCTGGGAGTGCCGAACAATATTATATAGCAGCTGCCCGTTGCCTAAGCAATTCGCTTTTGCTCCACTTTACCCAGGTGTATGAATGGAGTATTTTCGAGGGTCAAAAGCCAACGAGCTGTGGCTGCCAGCAGCACCAAAGTTAACTGCTTATTATTGACAAGTAAATGTACAGTCCACTGAACAGAAGCTGATGTCTGAAATTAGACCTTGTTTACATTACTGAAAATGAAGGATCGTAGATTGAATATTGCTAGGTTATTATATTCTTTCATCAGATATTGGGAGCAGACAGGTGCTTGTGGTAGCACTGATTGGAAAATAATTCTAGGAAAACTTGATACACATGTATAGGTCAACTGACAGCCATAACTGAGTGAAAAATTGTTAAAACCTGCTGAACACAATAAAAAAGAAACAAGTTCCTGTTAGGCTGATTATGATTACCCTGTAATTATATAGTCGATTCAATAAGTAATACTAATGAGGGAACTATCCCATTCGAAAAAAATAGGAAAAAGTCAATATCTTCAAGCTATACCTTTTGTAAAAATATTATATAATGTCAGAGTATTCCTTTATTTTGTAATTTAACTTTTTTCTCCACATGTGATTGACAAAAACATTCATCCTAACATCCAGAATCTTTGACAACTAGGTACCTTCTCCAATATAGAGTCGAACTTAATGGAAAAAACATGCACACTATCTCAAAACATTTAACTATGTTGAGGTTTATCTATGAGAGAGATGGAGGGGAACTGGTTTCCTAGGTGAATGGAATGCCTTGTTGATGCTGTACTGTCTGTTACTGAAATACATTCATTATAAAATATCCCACATTTAATGCATGTTGAATAGTACCATGTCTGATGTTAGAATTACTATGTCGGCCAAGTTTTACTACATGTACATGTACATGCAATATGTATTCAATCATCTGTGGGTTAATCTATTTAGGTGAAATGTTTATTTTCCAAATGTATGTTGAATAGTTCTTATGTTGATGTTAGAGTCACTGTGGTTGATGTTAGAGTCACTGTGTCGGCCAAGTTCTACTACGTGTACTAATGCTGTTGGTTAGTTAATCCTGTTATTTGGCCTCTGATTATTTATGGGTTTTTTTCTGGAATATATATGTTTAGTCCAAATTTCTCTGTTTAAAAGATAATAATAAGTCGGTCAGGGAAAGCAGCACATGGCAGAATCAACATAGCACATTGAAGCAAAGGTATCAACTAATCTGAAAAGGCACAAAACTCTAAACAGAAACACACAGTGTGCAAAGTTCTTGTGTGAAGAAAATGCATTTTGATTTTTTTGGAGGAGTGAGACTGATATAGTTATTGATAAGTTTTATTGGACTTATGGAAATATTAATTATGATTAGTTTTTGCTGAAGTGCAGACTTGTGCTTTCCCACTGAAGAGTTCTGACTATGTCAAATTAAAGAATTGCAAAAATTTAGTGAGTCCAAAAGCCCATTTCATGTCTCTGGGACTTTGAACTCAATCCAAAATGAAGTACCGAGTATAAAGTTGTATATGAGAATGTGATGTGGACCATTTGCTCATATGTATACTAAGTATATATACATGGTCTGATGAGTGATATATATTTATCACAAAAATCTACATTTTTTTTCTCTCAAACATTCCTGGGAAAAATGATTTGGCATTTACAAACTAACAGGTGTCTCTTATCATGTATCCATACACTTATATTAATGATTCATATCAATAAAAATGTACAGGTATATTCATCCATTTTGAGGCAAGTAATACTTAGTATACCAGTGGATTAAAGGTAAATTTATGAACCTTAAGAGCGATCTGATGTTATTACGTGCACTTTACTTTGTTATGTTCATGATTAAACAAAGTATTTGTCTTCAGATGAACAAATGCTTTTGAACATGTAATTGCATGGAAATAGCTCATTTATATTATCATCATTATATTAAGTGGTATTCTATTGATAATTGATTAAGCCCTTAAGTTGTTTTATCATAAATCTGTTTTTCTGCACTACTCTGCTCCATTTTGAAAGCATTGGGGAAACAACAACACAAAGAGAAACGAGTCATACATAATCTTTGCTTTACAATCAGCATAATTGTTTTGAGGGGAGCTGTGGCCTAAACATAGGGCTCACACTTTGTAAATGTGAGGTCCTTGGTGCTTCACTACTTAATTGTTTAAGTGAGAATATTAAACCTACAATGCTCCACTTTACCAAGTTGTTTGAATGGGGTACTTGAAAGGGTCAAAAGCTAATGAGCTGTTGATGCCAGGGCCACCGAAGTTAACTGCCATTAGTGACTCATTCGTCAGGGTGTACATAAAGTCACAGGCACCCGTCATGTTATGCCCCCCCCCCCCTGTAGACCCCAATACTACCCAGGTACCACCACCAACCCAAAATATAAAACCCCAGCACATATTTTCTACATATAACACCAAATAAAATTGTTTTCAACAAAATATATTACACAACATGTGGTATAGTATGAGATGAAGAAAAGGTCTCGGACAAATGGCATCAGACGAGACACTAGTCTAGTTTCAGAAGACCGTGAGTGCGTAATTTTCGCACCAGCACATCAAGCCCAGTCTTATTTGTCAACCAAATGATTGTTCTTTGTCATAGTATACTTTTTAATGCACACACTTGAGCGTACTATGAGCGGCGAGTCGTCAAAGTGGCGAAAGAGCTAACTATCCAGATTATGACCGAGGTTTGTTTACAAATTACCCCAAATTTATCAGGGCTGTTAAACTTTATCCGCTCGTGATTCCCGGCGCACATTGTCATGGACGTTAACCAATAGAACTAAATAACTACTCACCGTCAGCTGACTCCATAATAATTTCCTATATAACTCACTATGACACATTTTCCGACTGAATATAACTTTTCAATGAAAGTCCAGCCATTTTAGCGGATGCACTTGGATAAAAGCCGTACAGTCCGGCTTCCATCTGTTTTGAGGTCAGTAGGTCAAGGGTCAAGGTCACCAGGGTCCAGGGGCATATGTGTATATGGAACACATCTTGTTTTGGAAAAAAAGTCCATACAAATTAATGCTCACAAATATTCCTGACTTTACAATAGTTTGTTGTTTTTGTTTCAGTTATGTTTTTCTAAAGGTGATATAATCACAGTAACACAGGCTATAGATGGTGGATGGTGGGAGGGGACGTTACATGGTAAAACTGGATGGTTTCCTAGCAACTATGTTAGAGAATTTAAACAAGGTATGTCACTTATAATTATAAAATAATAACTTGTCACTCAAGATTGATAAATAAAATGAACCTTCTATATTGGTTTCCTAACCACTATATGCAAAAAATCTGCAAATGTTCTACTGACCACTTAATAAATGTTCTGTTTTGGTTTCCTAGCAACTATATGTTTTACTGACCACTTATATTGATCACTCAAGATATCCTATTTCTGGAGTCTGTTGCCTAAGCAAGGTGCTATTGAGCGCTTCATAGCGCTATGTTAGGTAACGGCTTGCTTTGAAAAAGTACTATGTGCTGGAGGAAGTGAAAAATGTATATATTATTAACGAGCGCTGGCAGCTCGCAAACCATTGGGCAACTAAGTGTTACAGAGTGTTCGATAGCGCTCGTCTAGCAAAGTGCGTAGGAATGGTGTGCTAACACTGCTTGCTGATAGCATGTCATTCACAGCTTAGACATAGGAAAGCACTATCAAAATTGCTCGAAAGTGCTTTGGCTATGCGATGAGCTCCTGATGGTACCCATTGCCACAATTGTTTGAGAGAAGAGAAGCTATGTTGGTCCTGAGTAAAGCATCCACTTTGAGTGACTCAGTGAGTGAGGTTGTGGTTATGCTCTTTGCCCACATCATACTGAAGACAAATCAAAACTGTATCGTAATTCCTTGCTTGGCAATGACCTATGACAATTACAATTGTCCTACAATTCCAGAATAATCCGGCTTGGTTGCATAAGGAAGTACAGTGAAGTTCCGGTAATTATTAAGACCAGTCAAAAAGGTGGTCTTAATAGCGAATTGGTCTTATTAGCGGACCTTTTGTGTTCTAAATTTAATACTTTGGGACCTCAAACTGGCAAACATCTGCATGATTTCAAAATAATCAAAGTGGTCTTATTTGCGGAACTTTACTGCATTACCTTTCTGAACAAAAGAAAAGTGATTTGATTAAAAAATTCAGAGAATTAACTAAATTATGACCATTTGAAGCTCTATTATCAAAATTGTAACAATAAACCAATGTTTGAAACCTAGTAACGGTGGTAGGAATGTGTGCTAATGGCACCCAAAACAGACCTGCGAGACTCATTTTCTGGATTGGGCATTATGCCTCAGTAGAACCCCTGTTGTCTGGGACTTTGGATGCTTGACATGATGTATTATTTAGGGGTACCAGGTACTTGTTACTCAGCGATATGTTTGTTTGAATATTACAGAGTTGACAGGTAGTTTGAAGGGTGGACCCGGTGCTATAGTTACAGTGAACAAGACACAAGAAGTACCCAAACATTACAGGGAAAGCATGCAATATTATCATAATGTGGTATGTAATACTGTCTATGTCTTCTAACTCTGTCTAACATAAATTACGTTTATAAAGATAACTCCTCAATTTACTCTTTTCTCATGAAATTAGTTCCCTTTGCTTAACTTGTGTCAATTTTTCAGATTTTTTTGGAATTTCGGCTTTATTTATCTTGCAAAAGCAAAAACTTTTGACCAAAATCAAAAGTTATGTGATGAAAGGTCTCAAGAAATGGCATAGTTGTGGTGAATTTAATCTGCTGTAAAGGATTTTCTTTAAAAAAAAGAAACGGATAAGTTTATATAATTATGAAAAAGTATGTTGTTGGAGGCCTTGCTGGGCAAAAATTGATTTTAAATTTAATTGGGCCTTTTGAGTCTGTTGACACGCCTGAAATTAGCTAATAAAGCAACGTTTCGTTAAAGATTATAGTATTTTTGTACTGAATCTCTGTCTGGATTATATCACACAAGTTTGTCCGCCTTTACCATTGATCTTAATTTAAATGAACATGTGTAGTTGGTACCAAGCCTTGTTGCACATATTGTCAGAAATTTTCCATTTGCATATTTTTGCATGACTTTTATGATATAAACTTGTTTAATGTAAACCCACCCAATTGATCTCTGATCTGAGTTAAAAAGTAAAACTCATCATAGATAGGGTCGATGCTTTTGCATGGAGGTGTCTTGGGTTTAATCCATGTCTGCACCACTGCTTTACGCTGTGCCTCAAGGTTGGGGGCACACCAACTTGCAGCCTAATAGTCTCCCAAGAGAGACAGGGGTTTTTTTGGTAGCCCAATGATCAGGGGAAGTTTAATGTCAAAGGATGACTGAATGGTGAAATTTCTTAAATTTCCATCAAAAATGTTAATTTTTTTTGATTGTTGAAATTTAGATTTATAGGACACACTTGACTTATTGTACATGTATTGTGGGGAGCGGTGGCCTAGTGGTAGGGCGCGCGCTTCGGGATCGAGAGGTCCTGGGTTCGATCTTCCTCTGGACCACTGGTTAATTTCTCTGAGCAACACCCACAGCTCCACTCCACCATGGTGTAAAATGGTACCTGTGAGCTGGGCGCTGCAGATCGATGTTGGCTGCCACGCCACAGGAGAGAAATAGTCTCCCCAGGGAGACACGAGTGTAGGTTTCCATATGTAGCCCAATGACCAAGGGAAGTTGAAATGTCAAAGGGTGCTTGAGCGGCCAAACAGCTGAAGAGAGCCCTAGAAAATTGGTTACTTTTTTTGTTTTGTTTACAGGTATTACAGAATGTGATAGAGACTGAGAGGGCTCATGTAGCAGAAATGACGTCGGTATTACAGAACTATATACGTCCTATCATCACATCAGATATGTAAGTATATATAGAGGCTCACAGGGAAGACTTGGCTTGCCCAACTGTGTCGCCTCTTAAAATAAAGTCGTTATTATTATTATTATTCACAATTTCATGTAGTATCATCATCTCATTACAGCATGGTAAATTGCGATACACTTATAAACGACTGTCTAACAAATAGCTGCCTTAGAATGAGAAAGTCGTAAGTAAGACCTTGTAAGACTGATGCATATTTAAAATCTGCATTACCAGGCTCTTCTCATTAGCCTATTAACATGAAAATTGGAATTTGTCATGTTGACCAAACTGAAGTTGAAACAGCTTGTTCTACCATAAGTAAAGAATAATTTTAGGGCAGTTTTATCTTCTTTTCTCAAAATATTGAGTTTGTTCTTACAGTATTACCTTTTCATTCTAAGTCAGCGAAATGCGACTGTCTTTGGTTATGTTGCACATTTTGATTAAATCATCAGTTTTTGAAAAACAACTCTGGCCTATGAGTCAGGGATAAAAGTTTGGTCAACACGGCAATTTCGGATTTTCATGAAAATATGCTCATTAGAAGCGCCCTGTGATGTAGTTTTAAAATAAGCATTAGTCTTATAAGGTCGTAATTAGTGGCACTTACGACCTTCTCATTCTAAGCCAGCAAAATCTGTGTGTCAGCAAACATATGGTCACTTAATTCAACCAATTTTTAATTGCCAGCCCGCGTAGCTCAGTCAGTAGAGACTAGTAGTAGTCACTACTGATCTCTGGGTTGTGGATTCGAATCCCGGGCTGGCCAACTAAAATTACTAATAGTCTTTCTGATGAGACTTTAAACCTAGGTCCCATGTATGGTGCTATACACTGGCACGTAAAAGAACTAGAGATGCTTCTGGACTTGGGGCATCTTCTGTATCATGCACTATCCCCAAAAAACTAAAAGTACTAAAACTCTTCTGGGGGCCTCGCCCATATGGATTATCCGGTGGCGAGGATAAATAAGACCAGTAAATAAAAAAATAAAAAAAATTAATTGCAAAAAGAGGGTTGTATAAGACATGGATTCATTGAATTTAGGGGGTTGCTCAGACCGTCTAGACTGTATGTTCAAATATTCGTCACTTTTGTTAAAACTTTGTATTTATGGTTCAAAATTATTGTATGTTATACTGTATATGTGATGATCATTATATTTCAGAATGAGTTCTTCCGAGTTTTCAGATTTGACCGGTAACCTAGAAGATATAATCACATTCCAGAAAAAATTTCTTGTCTCATTGGAGGAATGTTCTAAGTAAGTTTTACATGGTTCCTGTATTACACAGTGGTTCTATAATTCCCGAATAATCCATATATCTGATTTGATGCACTAGACAGAATAAACTATTTTGGTAGCAATGAAAGTTATTTGGTGGAAAAATTCAAAGAATTGACAAAGTTAGGACCATTCGAATAAAATAATGTTTCAACATAGATTTGGTGTTGATGGGAGTGCTAGTGACCATTGAAACAAACTTCAGACTTTTTTATGCCCCCGTATCGATAGATCGGGAGGCATATAGTAATTCACCTGTCCGTCCGTCCGTCCGGCCAGGTTAACCCAAATTGACCGTTTCTTCTAGCATTAAAATGGCTTGCTACAAAGTTTTCAAACTTGCATGGATGTTGTATATGACCACTCTCCACGCGCCTTTATCACCTGACTCCATTTTGACCTTCACCTTGACCTAATTTTGGACTTAGACTTATTGAAAGGTAAAATTCTTGGTTAACCCAAATTGACCGTTTCTTCTAGCATTAAAATGGCTTGCTACAAAGCTTTCATACTTGCATGGATGTTGTATATGACCACTCTCCACACGCCTGTATCACCTGACTCCATTTTGACATTCACCTTGACCTAATTTTGGACTTAGACTTATCTCCACTTTAGTATTTTTACAATAAAATTTTGTCTGGAGCGTATCTTCAAAACTATTTAACGTATTGACTTGAAACTTGAAATATAAATAGATGGCAACTTGGAGAAGTGCATTGACAAAGAACCATAACTCTGTCTGTCTTAAATTTTGAATTATCTCCCCTTTAGTGTTTTTTTATAGTCAAATTTTGCTCTGAGTATATCTTCAAAACTATTTAACATATTGACTTGAAACTTGGAATATAAATAGATGGCAACTTGGAGAAGTGCAATGACCAAGAACCATAACTCTGTCTGTCTTAAATTTTGAATTATCTCCCCTTTAGTGTTTTTTATAGTCAAATTTTGCTCTGAGTATATCTTCAAAACTATTTAACATATTGACTTGAAACTTGGAATATAAATAGATGGCAACTTGGAGAAGTGCAATGACCAAGAACCATAACTCTGTCTGTCTTAAATTTTGAATTATCTCCCCTTTAGTATTTTCAGAATCAAATTTTGACAGGAGTGTATCTTCAAAAGTGTTTAAGATATTGACTTGAAACTTGGTATATGAATAGATGGCAACTTGGAGAAGTGCAGTGACAAAGAACCATAACATCTGTATCACCAGATCACACATGAAGTCGATCAAGGCACTGCTTTCAAATGTGGCATTACTCGTTTACCATCATAAGCCCCTTATAGTTCAAAGCCATGTAACACTATCAAACATTTTAACTGAATAATGGCCCCTGATTGTCTTAGCTTTTTATGGACATGGCTTCCACGGGGGCATAAGCGTTTATTGAACGCAGTCTTGTTTCTGTTGGCAGTAACAGTTGTTAAAAGAGCTAGCACAGAATCTATTAAAAACGGATGCAAGAGCACAGAAAATCTTTAATAAGTTGGTGTATAAAACAAGAGAAAGTTGCGTGTACTGAATGTATTATGCTCTAATTTTATTACTTGTTCATTTATTTCAGACATCCAGCACATCAAAGAAGAGTGGGTGGGGTATTCATGCAACATGCATCCTCATTGAAAGAATTATATACCAGATACTGTGCAAATCATCCTAGGGCAGTTGCAATATTACAGAAAAATAGGTATAGTTGATTCAAAGATCTCTGTCACAACTCCATAAACAAACATTCAATCCTGTCGATTATTAAAGGTTTCTCAGGATTAAATTCTACTATCATAAATACACTTATATGATTAAAATTCTGATGGTCCTAAAGCGTAGTGGTTATGGGTGAATATTTGATTAGGGGTATTTTTGTTCTGGAAACGCTCTAAAATAAACATGTTCAAAACTCTTTGTTGGGTTGGTATTTCTTTTAATATATGTTTGAAGGGTATTCTCCAATGTTTTGCAGCGAAGAATATTGGAAAAAAACATTGTTGCATGCCAATTGGTCAGTGCGACCAGCAAGGCAAATGTCAACACCGTTACGGACAAACACAATTCAAACTGGATTATTATTGCAAATATCAAATAAATTACACAAAACATGATTTGTAGTCAACACACAGCATCATCATCAAATTGATTACCAAAGAAACACTAATTTTGAGGTTTCTATCATTACTAGTTTTGTACATCAATGTGTCAACACATTTTTGCATTAAAATCCATCTGTACATTCGCTTTATCCATTAATTAAATTGGCTTTTATTTGCAATGAAACTTAATTTTCTGCATGTATATGAAATAGATATAACCCCTGGTAGAATGTCTTGCTTGCAACAGTATAGTTTACATTTGACCATAATTACTGGCAATTTAATATGTTGTAAAGGTGTTGACATGCATACCAAAGACCGTATATGCATGCTCGACACCGTTACAAAACGTCAACACCGTTACAAAACGTAACGGTGTTGACACGAAATGTAACGGTGTCGACGGGTAACGGTGTCGACAATTACTCTTTAAACGCGTGTATATGGCGTGTTTCTATAGCTAAACATGTGCCTGATTTCTCATATTACTACAAATCATGATACTAATTTTATTGTGCAGTGAAATAAATTGTATACCCGCAAACTGTCAAGGAAAAAGATGAACGGTGTCGACAGACAATAAACCTAACTTTCACATTTACCGAAGATACACGAAATTTGTCGAAGTTTCACGATTGACGTAGGCGCTTGCTAGTAGACGATAAAAGGACGTTTCGTGTACGGAAAAATAGAAAAATGCTGTACCTAACAGTACCGAAGTATCATGACTGAAACACGTAACGGTGTGGACACACAAAATTTCGGACACATTTTAAAACACACGTAGCTCATTAGCAAATTATTTGTTAAAATGAAAAATATTGGTTTTCCGTTACAGTTACGTGTATTGTTAGATATAACAATAAAAAAGTATATGAAAGGGAGTTATTGGCTACTTAAAATTATATCAAAAAGACATATTGTGGTTTCCGGACACAACACCGTTACGAAAAATAGGGGGGTCATCACTATAAAATTCTATAGAAATCCATTGATATGGCCAGTTGGTATGAAATAACGACGGCACAACGTCTATCTAAGATTACAAATCATGCAGATACATAGAAAAAACTGATTATGCATATCATTTTCTATTTAATGACATTGGACACAGTATTGCCCCTAATCAAATATTCACCCTTATACTTACTGCATTTAGACATTCAGAAATGGAACATTCTGGCGGTTTTGACAGACATCTTTGAATTGACAATAATGCTTCTTGTAACAACAAAAATATTCATGTACTTGTTTCTTACCGGTATTCTCATTTATACAATATTTCATTATAAAGTAATTAAAGTTGATGTTGCTGTACTTTCACAAATATTAAAATAGTGATTTAATCTTTTAGCAATTACAGGATTATATTTGTTGACATAAATGGAGAAGGACCTTCCCCTAAAAATGTGCATAAATCATTTGTTACAATACTTTGGCAATAAGAATATACGAAAGTAAAAGTCCCGGAATTACTATAAAATTAAATCCCAGCTTTAATTTTTATGAAAATACGGACACATTCACTTTTCATATACTATTTACCTGTACTTGATCATAGAGCCATTTTTTCCCCGAGATCAATAGATCTTAAGTACACACCTTGTCTGATATACGCATTTAGAATTAAGCATGTTTTTGCTGTGGATTTTTGTCTGTAAAGAATTGAAGCTAATTACTTGAAATATGGTGTATGATTTATCTCTGCGAGTGCTAATTATTTTCTTACAGCAAATTAGTATTTAATTTGAGGTTTCATGATAAGTGTGCATTTTTTCCTTGGAAATGTGCCCAAACCCGCATTGAATTTCAGTGATTCTGGTCTAGAAGTATATTGATTTGTGTGGTAATTACATTCTTTTAAATATATAATTTTGATAACAAGACTACTTGAAGATGATTATGTTCAATTTGTACTATGTTATTGTTACTTTGCAAGTGCATGTCACTTATAACATCTGTTGCATCGAGGAATTACACATATTTTGCCCGATAGCCTGCCACTTCAGTCAATAATGCCTGAATTATACATGTTGGTGTACCAAATGTTTTAACCTAATCATCACTGTTCTTCCATAGTAAGAATCTATTTTTTATTTCAGAGATGAATTGAGTAAATTTATGGAGAAGTTAGGGGCTCAGTCGCCTGGATCTATGACATTAACCACCATGTTATCTAAACCATTTACTAGACTAGATAAATATCCGAGTTTATTGAAGGAGTTAGAACGTCACATAGAAGTAAGTATTGGTGTATTCCATATACATGCAAACTCGTCTGTAGTGACCACCCATGGGATCAGGGAAAAAGAGTAGTCCTAATAGACTATAAAAATCCACCGTGAGCTTCTATGTAGGATAAAGATATTTTACGTGAGGGGTTGGATTTAAACCAGGGACGAGGCTTGCCAAGTTCCTGGTTCAAATTTAGACACCCGAGGGTAAGATTTCCATATCCTTCTTAGACTGTCTCATTCCGGATCATTTTTCTTCTATGTAATTTGAGAAAATTGGAATTTATAACACAGTATTAATCTCATCTTACCTCATAATTTGATTTCGTGGTGACGCATTGTTAATTGTGGTGTCTGTTTATTACTTTTCTTTTTTTAAGAAATTTTTATATTCTTTTGTTTGCCAGCAATGTTTTAATTGCCTTGCTTACATTTCAGGAAAGTCATGTAGACAGAGGTGATACACAGAGAGCTATAGCTGTATATAGAGATATTGCTGTAAGTATTAGTTATCATACAGAGGGTTACATATTTCAAATTGGTGAGAATTTTACACTGGACTGAATGTGTTTTCAGACATAGCAAAAAATCAGGGAGATGTTAACTACTGACTGGAAAGGAGGTGTTATCGCTGGTAACTGTGTTATTGATAAAGACTAAAACGAAATACAGGAAAGAAATTCTGTAAAAATTATATTAGATTTTTCAATGAATAGTCCAAGCTATTCTACTCATCTTGATCTATAAATATTGAAAAATACAAATTTTACAAAAAAAAAGGCGAAACAATAACCTGTGGGTGTTATGTGTGATGGAAATGTTTTGTATATTACAGAATCATTGTATGGAAATACGCAAGTTGAAGGAGATGGAGTATGAAATCATCACTAGTAGTGTGAAGGGCTGGGAAGGGGAGGTAACTGTGAATTGTTGATCATTTATTTATGAAATAATAAATCTATATTTGTGATTTATCAAAGAAATAAAGCTCGGTCACAATTTTGGATGAGTACTGGGGTATCAATTTTTGGGATTATTCCAGAATTCCGGCTTTACATATCCTGAATGAGCCATGATTTCTGATCAAAATATAAGTTATTTGATGAAAATATCTTGAGAAATGTCAAACTTATGGTCAATTTAATCTGTTTTGAAGGAATTTCTTAATGCAAACTGATTCAAATATGTTTATCATCACTCATTAAACAAACTTTTTAAAACCTTGAATATGAATTTAAATTTTGAGGAAAACTTTATAAACATCCTGTATGTGGTTTAAATGATTGTTATATATAATCTGTTGCAGGAGATCTCTAGCCTGGGAGATGTAAACCATCTGTCTCAAGTTAAAATTGAAACATCTACGGGCGAGAAATTAGACCGTATATTTATCCTGTTTCCTAACGTATTACTGATGTTATCTATGAGTCCAAGACTGAGTGGATATCAGTATGAGGTGAGACCACATCTGTTTGTTTTGTTAGGCCCCACTGGTTTTCAACTGAAGGGGGCTATAGGTTTGTCCTATGTCCGTCCGACAAGAAAATCTGAATCCTGCCATTACTCAAACAGCTGTCAAGCTGGGTTTATTGCCAATAAGGAGATAATGCATGTCTAATTTTTTTTATTCAAACAAAGATTGTGGTTGCCATGGCAACAAATATTGACAACCTGGAAACCAGGTAGGGGACAGTGACAGTTGTTTTTTTACCAGTTTCTGGACTCCACTTGTACTAGTAAGTTAATTATTTACCTACAAATACACAAGGAACCAGCAACTTCTCCATGTATAGAGAAAAATCATTATTGAAGTCAAATTTTCATGAAACATATCACTTGCTGGAACCACTGTCTAGAAGTGTGAGATGCAAACATGTAAGACAATAATGAACCTATTTTTATCCCCCCCCCCCCAATTTTTGGTATATTACTTGGCACATGTTGGTCCGTAGGTCGATTGGTTTCTGATCAATAACCTTACGAATGCTCTGCCATTAGCTTCGAGGACCTTTAAACCATACATAGAAGTTGGCCAGCAACAGTATCACACCAGATGATTTGAAGGCCAGCAGTTCAGTAGTAGGTGAAATTTCTGAATATTGGGTTACCATGGGGGCATACAATGTTTTACAAAGCACTCTTGTCATATAAGCAGTTGGCAGTTGGCTTGTGTTTTGGAATGAGATACATTGGGCATACCGTAATATTGATGTATGTGATGATTTCAGGGAAAGTTACCATTGAGTGGTATGAAAGTGAGTTTATGTGAATCTGATGTGTATTCTGATTCCAGGGCAAGTTACCATTGAGTGGTATGAAAGTGAGTTTATGTGAATCTGATGTGTATTCTGATTTCAGGGCAAGTTACCATTGAGTGGTATGAAAGTGAGTTTATGTGAATCTGAAGATACAGATCTGAACCAGTTTGAAATATCTGGTAAAATAAACATTACAGTGGAGTAACTTGTTCTGTCAGAAATATCATGTTTGCAGCAATCCCATCGTAGCATATCGAGGGCACAATGCAAAACTATGGTACATAGCTCTATAAATTGATGTAGTTACCATAATTTTGCATTGAGTCCTCGATATACAGCTGTGTTTTTGACAAAAGTACAAAAATCGCAGAAGGTCCAAACAAATCTAAACAAAAAAGAAAAGGGAAGTTGCTGATTTTCTCATTGATTAGAGACTTGAAAAAGTTTTTAAAAGCATTGGAACAGAGCCATCCAATTCTTTTATGATTACAATTCTTGATTGGTAAGTGTGAACTGAGAACAATTTTGATACATGTGCTGTAGCATCTTGATGCATTTTTCAAGTTTTCATGCAGATATGTTATGAATGCTGAGAGTTGAGTTATTTGAAAATTCGAAATAATTTGCTAAACACTAATCAAAACTATTGTTATACCATTCATTTTTAGCTCACCTGAGCACGAAGTGCTCACTGGTGAGCATTGAGGATAGGTGGCTGTCCGGCGTCCGTCGTCGTCCGTCGTTGTCCGTCGTCCGTTGTCCGTCGTCCGTCAACAATTCCTTTAAATGACTTCTTCTCCTAAACCAATTGATGGAATTTAACCAAATTTCACAGGAATGATCCTTGGGTGGTCCTCTTTCAAAGTTGTTAAAAAATTTCCGGTCTGTCGCATAACTAGGTCACACAGGCTAAAAATAGATTTTCACAAAGGAAACTTTAAAAATCTTCTTCTCTGAAACCGTAAGGCCTAAAGCTGTCATATTTGGTATGTAGCACCACCTTGGGGTCCTCTGCAAAGATTGTTCAAATTATCTCCCTGGGGTCAAAATTGGCCCCGCCCCAGGGGCCCTTAGTTTTACATAGAGTTATATAGGGGAAACCTTAAAAAATCTTCTTCGCCAAAACCGCTTGGCCCAGGGCTTTCATATTTAGTATGTAGACTCAGCTAGAGGTCCTCTACAAAGATTGTTCAAATTATGTCCCTGGGGTCAAAATTGGCCCCGTCCCGGGGGCCCTTAGTTTTAAATAGAGTTATATAGGGGAAACCTTTAAAAATCTTCTTCTCCGAAACCGCTTGGCCCAGGGCTTTCATATTTGGTACGAAGACTCAGCTAAAGGTCCTCTACAAAGATTGTTCAAATTATGCCCCCAGGGTCAAAATTGGCCCCGCCCCGGGGGACCTTAGTTTTACATAGAGTTATATAGAGAAAACCTTAAAAAATCTTCTTCTCCGAAATTGCTTGGCCCAGGGCTTTCATATTTGGTAAATAGACTCAGCTAGAGGTCCCCTACCAAGATTGTTCAAATTATTCCCCTCGGGTCAAAATTGGCCCCACCCTGGGGGTCGCCGTTTTACATAGACTTATATAGGGAAAACATATAAAAATCTTCTTGTCTAAAACTACACTGCATAGAGCTTTGATATTTGGTATGTAGCATCATCTAGTGGTCCTCTACCAAGATTTTTCAAATTATGCCCCTGGGGTCAAAATTGGCCCTACTCGGGGGTCACCGTTTTACATAGACTTATATATAGGGAAAACATATTAGTATCTTCTTGCCTAAAACTACACTGCCTAGAATTTTGATTATTGGTATGTAGCATCATCTTGTGGTTTTCTACCAAGATGTTCAAATTATTCCTTTGGGTGAAAATTGTGCAGGGTTTATAATCAGGTGAGAGATATAGGGCCATCATGGCCCTCTTGTTTGAGGATTAAATTTTGTGGATTTCGTGGTTCACATTTAACCACGAAATTAAATTTCATCGAACATTAATTTTGACCCTTGTTTTTATTGCATGAAATGCAAAATCCACATATTCAGGTCCCATCGAAATGATCTTTTTTACCAAAACCACAAAATTTTGTCACTTCAAATTAATTGATTTTACGGTATGTACATTGATTAACGATGATATATTGTTGTTGTGTAGGTACGATGATAGAGAAGATGTCAGTTACATGTGGTACTACGGCAGAAGTGAATGCATGGATGGAAGCATTGAAGAATCATGTTATACCTAATCCAGCAACTCAGTCAAAACCTGTCAGTATTCAGGTAAATAATAATGCTTCACCTTTCATGCTCCGGCATCTACTGATACGGATACTTATCCCTGGCTTAAACTGAGAAGGTTGTAAGTTGTACTAAATCAGCATCACAAGGCGCTTCTTATGAGCCTATTTTCATGAAAATCGGAACTTGTTGACCAAACAGAAGTTGAATTAGCTTGTTTTCCATAACCAAAGAGTAATTTTCAAACAGCTTTTTCTTGTTTTCTCAAAATGTCGATTTTGTGCTTTTGACCTTCTCATTATAAGCCAGCAATATAGTGATTGTCCTGTCCGTCTGCTTATTCATTCGTTTGCTGGTCTTTACAAACTTTCAAGTTGATTGATTTAGCTAGATATTATGAATGAGATTAACACTGGGGCATAAGCGTTTACTGAATACAGTCTTCTTAGTTTTGCCTTACTTTCATTTTCGCAAGATTTCGTAATTACAAGAATTAAATACAGCATTAAGCATAGATAAGAAAAATATTGTTAAATTTTAACAGCAGATTCTTCTGCAATTTTGTCTTTACTCTATACATAATAACTGCAGACTGAAATTACTTGGCCAAAGGAATAATTACTTGTCGTTGACAACCGGACAAGTGCATAAATGTCACAGACTTTCTCAATTCAATCATAATTTGGAAGTATTGTATGTTGAGATGTCTTTTTATGTCCTTTAGATCCTCAAACCAAGACTGTCTAATATTAGATGACTATATATATGCTAAGCAGTCAGACTGCGATTTTCAGGTCTCCACCTCACAGCCTAGTATCAGTACATTAACCCCAGCAAAAACAGCCAAAGTGAGTGTAACCCACGCTATCACCTCTCTTACCATGAGTAAAACCTGGTCAATGTCGTGTCTACGTCCGTCACCGCCGTTACGACCACCAGTCCTGTATCGTGAAGATGGCATGAGAAGTCCTAGAGCTGGCCGCAAACTTGGACGTCGAAAGCCAGGTTGGTAGTATAACATCTTCTCATTCACTAAGTATGTTATACTTCATTTCTTCTTGCAGATCAAAATGAGAAGTGCTAATGCAAATGATTTAAAATATATTTGAAAATGTGAAGTAATTCATATAGAATTTATTTGCCTTTATATGACATTGAAATTTGTATGTCTAACTCAAACCACTGTACCGGTAAGACTTACTTCCCTTTACAAAAGTTGCAAATGGCTCTATTTAAAAAATGGGCAAAAATTAGGGAAATATCAGTTAGTTTTACAAAATTGAAGAAAGAAATTCTTGTAATAGGTAATTTGCATTTTGTTCTCAGACTCTTCTCTGTGAAAAAAGTATAAAATGTGCATATGACCGTGTATCATCGTATGTTTGTTTTTACGTCTACAGAGAGAACCCACTCCCAGGATGAGTACGACAAACGATTCAAGAAGTGTAAGCTTGTATATTGTATGGAATGTTCAATCACAGTTCTTTCCTTGTTGCATTTTGTTGTATATTTATTATTTCCATTCAGTTCTGTTCTATTCAGTTGTTATAGTAACACAGTATTGCATTCACCTTTTATTCATTGTGTTAGTCAGCTGATCTCAAGTTTTACTCAACTTGTAGGTTTCACAAATATTTTTGATAATTTGAGTACTAAGTTAAACAAATTCAACTTTAATATAGCTAGTTTGCGATAGAAAAAAAGCGTGTTTTTTTCAACATTTTCTGTAATTACTAAACCTACATGACATTGTATGAAATTTTGCATGAATAAATGAAATATATCTACCTAATACACACTGAAATTTTGGCAACATCAGAATTCCTTTAAAAAACTTTTGTTCATAAATTCTATGTAACATATTTGTAGTTTTGTATGAAATATCAAGTTAGAAGACTTGATACTTGCAACAGCCAATTGTACGGTCATGTGATACATCTAACGGTATATTTAAGTATTTGCAACCTACTTAATATAACACATGCGAGACCTGTCTGTGAATATGACGAAGTACATGTTATTGTTGTACATTGTTTACAAGCGACACACCTAAATAACCCGAATCTTGCGGGCTTTCTAAGTCTCGTCTTTATAAAAGCAATGGCAATCCCGTCGATCACTGATTGTAACAGTTAACTAATTGATAGTAAATCATCAATGGAATACTAGATTACCTCCCTGCGTTAAACTGTCCTTTTGCATGTAATTTCAATATATGATAAAGAATAAATGTCTTTTAGTAGGTGACTAAAAATTATGAAATTCGGAATGTTAGTTATTGTAGTTCTGTGTAATCTTATACCAAAATTTGATGATCAGATTTTCAGAAATGTTAAAAAAACACAATTTTTTCTATCGCAAGCAGGCTATGTCTAAAACCAGATTTTGTGAAGCTAAATTGTTCTGATTATACAATAAGGGATGAGAGATGAAATTGTTGCAGTTTCATCTGTCTATCTGAAGCCAATTTATTGAGGAATTTTTATGTTTCCTGGTTCACACTTGAGGGAGTTTTTGACAGTTTTAACATTTTGAATAATGATAAATGGAAAATTGAAATAAAAGGAATCAAGGGAGACAATCCTTAAAATGGAAATTTGAGATAAAACGGATCAAGGGAGACAATCCTTAAAATGGAAATTTGAGATAAAACGGATCAGGGGAGACAATCCTTAAAATGGAAATTTGAGATAAAACGGATCAAGGGAGACAATCTTTAAAATGGAAATTTGAGATAAAACGGATCAAGGGAGACAATCCTAAAAATGGAAATTTGTAAAAAAAATTGATATTTGATAAAGTGGTGGATAATAATAAGAACAAGTAAATTGTTTAGTGTGTAGACATGAGCGCTAAGACACAGGTAACTGTATCATTGATAATTTTTTTTTAAATTATATTTTCCATTTAAAAAGATATGAATTTTACACTTTTTTTATCAATGTTACCGTAACCTGTGGGCTAAGGTACAACTCGAGAATGGTTGATAAATACATTGTTCATGCCCCATATTTTACTAACCTTTATGAAATGTGAAATTCAGATTATTTATTCCAGCAAAAAGTGTTTGAGTAAATACCTAGGTTATGTATGTTTATATATTTTATATAAACTAAAGACTCCATTTATGTAGTTTGTTTAAAGTTAAATGAGAACGGTTGTAAACAAAACCTTGTCTGTCAGGTAAACTATGTTTATCTAGGTTTAACTGGATATAACTGAGTTAACTGTAGTCCCCGCTATCTTTCGAATGGGGTAGTTCCCTCACTAGTAATACTTATTGAATGGACAGTACAGTCCAAGTCTTTGAGCTCAATAATACTAAAAATGTATAGTCAAAATTAGCGTTATAGAAGTTAAAAAATACACAGGACTATACATGTATGGAGTATATGTATAGTTTAAAGCACAATCACATACATTACCTGGATATTTACATGCAGTTGTTGTCTTATATTTAACTGCATAATGTCAATCCTTAGATAGTATGTATGTAGCCATTAGACAGTCTACCCTACCAAGTTCATTCTGTACCACCCTAGTTATTCAAGGACCATTAATGGGTAAGGGTCTGGGTTTCCTGTCTGATGCTTCCTGTCTGCAACAGTACATTGTCAAGATTTCTAGTACATAACACATACCATGAGCATGCTCCATATTCCTGATAAATGACATTCCTTCCGATGTGAATCTGTGACATTCCTGACCTGCTATTTTCTGTGATTCCTATTTATATAACCGTACTGGCATTTTGTGATGATATAACAGCATGGTTATTGTGTCAGCTTTAGTTAGTGTTGTATGTCGTCTATGGTTTCATTATTTCATTTTAATCAGTTTCTGTATCCTCGCCACCGCATAATCCGTATGGGCGAGGCCCCCAGAAGAGTTTTAGTATTTTTAGTTTTTGGGGGATAGTGCATGATACAGAAGATGCTCCAATTCCAGAAGCATCCCTGGTTCTTTTACATGCCAGTGTATAGCACAATACATGGGACCTCGGTTTTAAGTCTCATCCGAAAGACTAAATTATTATTTTTAGCTCACCTGACCACAATGTGGTCATGGTGAGGTTTTGTCATACCGAGATGTCCGTCGTGCGTCGTGCGGCGTGCGGCGTGCGTCGTGCGTCCTTCAACAATTTCTTCAAACGACTTCTCCTCCTAAAGCGCTTGGCCAAATTTGATAAAACTTAACAGGAATGTTCCTTGGGTGGACCTCTACCAAAGTTGTTAAAAAAATTCCAGTCCGTCGCATAACTAGGTCACACAGGCTAAAAATAGATTTTCAAAAAGGAAACTTCAAAAATCTTCTTCTCTGAAACCGTAAGGCCTAGAGCTTTCATATTTGGTATGTAGCATCACCTTGGGGTCCCCTACAAAGATTGTTAAAATTATGTCCCTGGGGTCAAAATTGGCCCCGCCCTGGGGGCTCTTAGTTTTACATAGAGTTATATAGGGGAAACCTTAAAAAATCTTCTTCTCCGAAACCGCTTGGCCCAGGGCTTTCATATTTGGTATGTAGACTCAGCTAGAGGTCCTCTACAAAGATTGTTCAAATTATGTCCCTGGGGTCAAAATTGGCCCTGCCCCGGGGGCCCTTAGTTTTACATAGAGTTATATAGGGGAAACCTTTAAAAATCTTCTTCTCCGAAACCGCTTGGCCCAGGGCTTTCATATTTGGTATGTAGACTCAGCTAGAGGTCCTCCACAAGGATTGTTCAAATTATGCCCCTGGGGTCAAAATTGGCCCCGCCCCGGGGGCCCTCAGTTTTACATAGAGTTATATAGAGAAAACTTTAAAAAATCTTCTTCTCCGAAATTGCTTGGCCCAGGGCTTTCATATTTGGTATGTAGACTCAGCTAGAGGTCCTCTTCAAAGATTGTTCAAATTATGTCCCTGGGGTCAAAATTGGCCCCGCCCCGGGGGCCCTTAGTTTTACATAGAGTTATATAGGGGAAACCTTTAAAAATATTCTTCTCCGAAACCACTTGGCCCAGGGCGTTCATATTTGGTATGTAGACTCAGCTAGAGGTCCTCTACAAAGATTGTTCAAATTATGCCACTGGGGTCAAAATTGGCCCCGCCCCGGGGCCCTTAGTTTTACGTAGAGTTATATAGAAAAAACCTTAAAAAATCTTCTTCTCCGAAATTGCTTGGCCCAGGGCTTTCATATTTGGTATGTAGACTCAGCTAGAGGTCCTCTTCAAAGATTGTTCAAATTATTCCCCTCAGGTCAAAATTGGCCCCACCCTGGGGGTCACCATTTTACTTAGACTTATATAGGGAAAACATATAAAAATCTTCTTGTCTAAAACTACAATGCCTAAGAGCTTTGATATTTGGTATGTAGCATCATCTAGTGGTCCCCTACCAAGATTGTGCAAATTATGCCCCTGGGGTCAAAATTGGCCCAGCCCCGGGGGTCACCGTTTTATATAGACTTATATAGGGAAAACATATAAAAATCTTCTTGTCTAAAACTACACTGCATAGAGCTTTGATATTTGGTATGTAGCATCATCTAGTGGTCCTCTACCAAGATTTTTCAAATTATGCCCCTTGGGTCAAAATTGGCCCCACTCGGAGGGTCACCGTTTTACATTGACTTATATAGGGAAAACATATTAATATCTTCTTGCCTTATAAAACTACACTGCCTACAGTTTTGATAATTGGTATGTAGCATCATCTTGTGGTTTTCTACCAAGATGTTCAAATTATTCCTTTGGGTGAAAATTATGCAGGGTTTATAATCAGGTGAGCGATATTGGGCCATCATGGCCCTCTTGTTATCATTATTTTGGTTAGGTTTTCATTTTGTACAGGGGCATTTGGAGGGTCACGAAGGTATAATGTGTCTGTGTACCCTCCATTACCGTTGACCAGTCGGACTTAAAACAATATTTTTTTACACTTTTTTGTCGTTCTTATATACATTGTATATATATTTATCACTTAGATCATACATACACACTACTGGGGAGACAGGTTTTATCATACTTTCACAGTCACATCCTTCACTGCATGTATTTAAATCTTAACAGTCATACCATTTTTAGATAAATGTTGAAATATGTATTTGATGTTATAGGCTATAATATTACTGCACAATTTTATTGACCTGTAAAAATAGTTAGAATTAGCCAAAGGCGATATATTCAAAAATGTGGTTCAACTTCAAGTGATGCCAGGCTGAAATTACGATAAATTTGCATTCAGCTCTTATACTTGAACCGGGTACTTTAGGTTTAATTCATGATATGTTGTAATTGTGTTGTGCATTTTGTTGTGCTTATGTTGTTTTGTAAATGTTAATATACATTTGCTACTTTATAATACAAATTTACTTTTTAAAGAGAAACTAACTAGTTTCTCTATCTTGTGAAAAACTTGTTTAAAGTTATGAGCTTTTTATGCCCCGGCATCTACTAATGCAGCAGGCATACAAGTATGGTGATTGTCCTGTCCGTTTGTTCGTTACAAAATGTTGAAACTCAGAAATGTTTTAAGCCCTTCAATGCATTGCTTTCAAACATGGCATACTTGTTTACCAACATAAACACATTACACTATCCAAGCCATATAACACTGTCAAACATTTCAACAGAATTATGGCCCCTGAATGACTTAGCTATTTTTATGGGCAAGGCTTCCACCGAGGCATAATCATTTAAACACAGTCTTGTCTAGTTTTGCTTAAGTTTATGAGATAATCTGTGATGAGATTATCATGGTTGAGATTTGTAGTGTTGAGATTGGTTTTAAGATTAGTGTTGAGATAAGGGTAGACATGAATAGAAAGAGATACACAAGGGAGCTTTTATTTCATCATCACATTCATTCACATACTCAGTCATCTTGGATAACTTCTCACCAACAAACATACTGATTCCACAATATCCTAGACAGTTTTTTTTAATGAGTAATTACACGGTGATAATTATGAAACCCGCTTCACAGTTCAGTCTAAGAATTGCCCTCTCTTATTGGGCTCTGAAGTGAAGTGAAAACCGATGTAATGCTCTGACAAAACTATGACAGACAAAAATTCATACCGTCTGCCTCTGAAAATCCAATTCATCATGACATTGTAACCACAAGAATGCTGATTCTTCACCTGTGTTGCAGAGGTTTAGGTCCAAAAGTCCTGATAAAAATGAAATAAAACCTTACGAGTTAGCACTAATCGTTAGTATGAAATAAGTAAAGACTATTGTTACAGTACTAATTGATTTGTTGTTGTTGTTTTAGATGATCCAAGAACAAACTCGGAAGATGCTCTCATATTGAAGGTGATAGAAGCTTACTGTACAAGTGCAAAGACACGGCATACTGTCAACTCATGTAAGTACACATATACGTGGGTGAATCAAAAAATTCGTAGAATTTTGTTCTAACTTTTTTGTTTTCAGAGTTATTGTCGTCATATTTATGCTGAATTAATATATTGGTATTTTCTTCATATAAACAGTAGCATAGCGACCTGATGATAACCGTTTTAAAAATATTTATATCTTGAATAAGGGCGATTACGTATACCGGAGCACACGGATAATTTGAAACATTTTTTATTAAATTTTCTTAAATATCTCAATTGTAGGACCTCCAAATTCCGTGAAAATGTTATGCCTGATTGCATGATATAATTTATAAAGTATTTTAAATTTTCAGACGTCATCTCCGATAAATAATGTTTAAATCGACATTTACGTAATCGCACTATATAGAAATAACCGCGTAAAACGGATCTACCGTAATTGACGGAACCGCGGGATGCTATCAAAATTTGCGTGAAACTGGAATTTACGTACGGTATCAGAGACAATATATGGTTTGAAACGTGCAGGTATGTAATCTGAAATAAATAGACATCGATTTATTAGTGGAATTAGTGCTTCCGTGTAGGATATCAGAAGTTGACAACCGAATACAATACACCCAATATTGATGACGTTGGTTTACAACGTCGTCGAAGAGGACCAGCGCTATATAATAGCGGATATAGCAAAACACTTAGATTACTCCTACGGGACAGCGTACACGATATTAAACAAACAATTTAAAATGAAGAAACTATTATTACGATGGTTATTACAAAAAACCTATATATTAGTCCCTCTAGAAGAGAAAATGAGTCAAAACGTTAACGTAAATATTGACAAAAATGGCGTAAGTTTGACGTCGTTCGTCAAATGACGTTGACATGCTCCGGTATGCTGTTACAGCATGTGTGCGTTTCAATGTAAAAATCATGCAGTTTTGACTAATTCATTGAAATTTGACAAATTGTTTTGTTATACTTATGATCACATTATATTAAAATTTGAAAGCAATTGAAGCTGTGGTTTATGAGTTACGATATTTTTCTACGAACTTTTTGATTCACCCACGTATATGTATCTCAGTGTTTGTCTCTTTCTCCCTCACTTCCTCTATCTCTCTTGCCGCCTTGTCCTTCCCCCTCTCTCTTTCCTCTCTCTTGTCTTATATGCTGTTCACAGATTATTGGTACAGGTAAGTCTGGTGTAGTGTGTTCTAATGTTGTGGCTATACTGTATATGTTGTCTGGATTACCATAGAAGGTGACAAGCTGTAAAAGATTCGTGATCAGTTTTTGTTAGAAAAAAATACAAATCTAAGTGAAAGATAATCAAATCATCCATATTTGAAATGGTAGAGGTTCACTTATTAAAAATTGATTTTTAGTATTTACTAAAATAGTTTACATACAGAATGACACTCCTGTGAGCTCTATGAAACTTCCCTGTTTGATACATATAGTGTCTATGTTCCAAACTCAAATGAAACCTATAACAAAACTGGAAGTTGTATTCATGAGCTAATTGATAATGTTGAGCTTCCAAGACAAAATTGGTGATATTTTCATTTTCGGTATAAAACAAAACAAAAACCGTGTTGTAAACTTTGTTGTCTAAATGTTGTTGCATTATATGTTATTTCTGAGCATGTGGTAATTGTCCTGTTTAGGAAATGAAGTTGATGATTTTTCTCTTTTTTTCTTTTGAAGTTTCTATAAGACAGTGTAATCACACTACTACTTCATCAATATTCATTGAACCCTTACCGGTACTATCTAGTATTAGTCTTAAGTCTTAAAATTTGAGGGTCAAGAATGGGCGACCTGTGCAATATCAGGCATTAATTGTAAGAATCCATTTTAATTTTAAGTTTTCAGATGTTAATGCTAGTGTGAAATTCTTAAGATTTCAGGTGTTAAGAATTAGGGCAATAATTCTCGGTATAAAATGACATTTTCAGAAGCTCCTTTTCTTGTCATATTTGTTGTTGTTTTTGTAACAATGTTTTATGTTATAATACTTGCTATTTATGTTGTAGTGCATTCATAAGTGACTAAGTATAAGAGCTGTCTAATAAAACTCAACTTTCAATCCCAGTACACTACATTTTAATCGTTTCATGGTATTGAAAGGAAGTGCTAAAAATACCATGCCTTAGCCAATGTTGGGTGGAAGAACTAGTTAGAATTGAGTTATTTGAGTTGAAATACGTTTTGCAAAGTCTTCTACATTAGGCTACTTACAGTGGCTGTGGGAGAGATATTGAATTTGTGTTTGATGTCTGGATGGACGTGACAATGTTTGTCTGCATTTGTTAAGATAAACCAAAGGTCAGATTACAATGAAACTTCACATGATTAGTTGGTATCAAGGCCAGTTGTGTGTTGAATCAGGACTGTTTGGTCTGGAAACTATTGTCAATGTTACAGCCCTTTGTGGAAGACATACATTTTTGTGCCTAAAACCTTAAGTTTCTAGTTTGTGTTTAATGATTTATTTTAATATTTAGATAAATCGCCCGATATAATTGTGGAAAACGTGGATACATCTAGTGATCCAGGTATATGATTGAAGTGCATAATATAATACCATAGGATAATTGTATAATCAATTCTTCATCTCTGCTACACATATCACCAACGTTAAAGGTCCACTATGGTTGAGAAACATAGAAATCTTGCTTCATCTTAATTTTAGTGATCAGTTGTTATTATGCCCCTCCCCTATCTTTGATATGGGGTATTATTGCTTTGCTCATGTGTGTAAGTTGATCTGTCTGTCTGTCAGTAGACCAAATGATTTCTGTTCAATAACTCAAGAACACCTAGCCCTAGGGTCTTCAAACTTGGGAGGTTGGTCAGCAAGAGTAGATGAGCCATATTGATTTTGAGGTCAGTAGGTCAAAGGTCAAGGTCACCATGAACTTTACCGGTTCCGACTATTTGGCTGCCATGGGAGCATACATGTTTTACTAACATCTGTTGTTACTATTGTTTTGAAAACCTGATTTTAAACATTCTATGTAAATATATTCTGTGAATATGAAGACCAGGAATTTATAGATGAGTAAAATAAATTGGTTGCCTGATATTGGTGAAATAAAGAAATTACATGAATAAAAAGTGATTTTTGGCAAGTGACTTTTTCCTTACTTTAGTTGACTGTATTTAAATGTGATTTCTGTATTTAATTTTGTGTAGGACTGTATGGTACATGAGTTATGAGTACTTTCCATATTTCATTTTGCTGGACTAATGTTTAAGAAATAGTGGACCTTTAATGTATGTGTAGATATGTCAGTCAGAGATGGAATGTTTGCCAGCATTATTACATTAGACAGATATACCAATGAATTGCTAGATACTGCATTATATACATTGCATAATGTGTTACCATGGTACCCCATTCTAGATTGAACATTTGAAATACATGTACGCCTATATCAAATAGTCACTCTTTTAAAATATTGTTTTGCTTCCCATGTTTGTCTGATGTAGTAATCAAAGTGCTGATAGTGACGAAAGAATAGAGTTTGTTCCTGTGGTCAGACACTTGTATTTCTATTCACAAAGCCTAACACAACCTGTTCAAAAAGGAAAAAAAAACATATTAAATTAATGTTTATGTTAATCATATTGGACATTCAACCACCCCTTGTCCATATTGACATGTTTTTGGCCCCGAGGCATCTGCCTTTGGAGCAGAGGGTGGAAGGTTCAAATTCTGATGGGGGTTTAATTTCATATAGCCTGTCTGTGATTAGCCAGCAGCTACTTAATTAGTGGTTTGAATATACCTACCTGTTTTATGCCAGACTTGTATAGGCAAAAGCTTGGGCCATATTTTTTGACTACTTAATTTGACTTGAGAGGCGCTGACTTATATTAAATAATGAAGTCAGCATCTCATAAGCCAAGTCTTCAAAAACTATGTTGTATTTATAAAAACTTAAAATACATTATTCATGTGGACTGATGCAATTTTATACAAAAGTGAGTACTGGTAATTGTGGGCCAGTTTCTGCAATTTGCTTCTTACTCAAATGTGGTTGCAACCAATATCTGAAGCTAAATAATTTAAAGGTATATGATGCTTATGGGAAGCAAAACAATGTTTTAAAGGTGTTCTCTAAGATATTTTAATAATTGTATTTTATTGCATTGTTGTAGATATTTGTGTCCATGTTGTTACAGTAGTTTATGTTCTTGTTTCTTTGGTATACAGTATAGCTGGTTAAATGTCTGTGTGTATGAAAATGTTTACTCTGCTGCATATTTGTAACATAGGGCTTGTTCTCTAGGGGTCCAACAAATTGATGGCTTAGAACCAGATGGTCGTAACTATCTCTTACGACCTTATAAGACTCATACATATTTGAAATCTGCTTCACAAGGCGCTTCTTATGAGCATATTTTCATGAAAATCTGACATTGTCATGTTGACCAAAATGAAGTAAAGACTAAATTACAGACAGTTTTCTCTTGTTTTCTCAATATATCGATTTGGTAATTACGACCTTCTTGTTCTAAGCCAGCGAAATATGTATTAATCTGGAAATCCGAACTTTTTTTTGACAATGTAATGGTAATTTGAAGTTTAATTATATAAATTTTTGCAATAAAAACTTGTTAAGATATTGAGGTGTGTGCTTACGGCTCCCGGAACAGATATGATACTCGTTTTCTGGATTTGGCAATGTGCCTTTAAGTTAGAAGAACCCCTGATTCTGTTGGAGCAATGATTATTATTAGAATTACAAGCACACTGTCTACAGAATTTCGCAATCTCTGCTTTGGTGTTCTAATAAGACGATTGCAAGTAGAACTCGCATATATTTTACCAGCTATATATGATGTATATTTTGCATGATGTATGTGAGTTTTGCATTCCATGGCATGTTACCATGTTTTATTGAGAACCATTTATAGCTGTATATGTCTGAGTGTCAGTTTATAGTAACTAACTAGTATTATAAGTGAATTGGTTTCACAAGTAAAGAAAGTAAGACATAATGTAGTTATTATAAAGATAATATTGTGGCATTTGTTGACTTACAGTCAATGCTGATATTTTGTTGAATGACCATAAAATGATAACGAAAGTGCCTCGGACATAATAGGGGAGCCGCCATTTTCATGGACTACTTTACAACATGGCTAATGTAAACCAAACAGTGGTCTCAAAGAGAACTAATAGGCTTCTTGATAGCACTGAAAAACTGATGATTGGCCATTACCTGTAACCGCATAACCAAAATTTGTAACCCTACATTTATGTATGAGGAGTATTTCTCAGTGTTGGAAATGCCTGAATAGATGATTGCATAAAATCTGTGATTGTAAGGTTGCCATGTTAAGGTTGCCATGTCAACACATTAAAACATAAAAATCTTAAGTAACTGTTCTTAAATGGACAAAATGATGATTTAGAAAACTATATTCTTTCCTTTGTTACTATGATTTGGAAGTTCAGGAATAATCATCATGATTGTTCAATATTTATCTTACATGAATGTTTATGTGTTGCTAGGCAACTTAATTGTGTGGATTTGGATATTTGTTCATGTTTTCTTTCTCTTTTTCTCTCATGCTGCTTGTGGATTTATCAATAAATTTCTCTGATTGGTTGAATATTTTACAACCAACCAATGAAAACAGTGGATTTAAAGAAGCTCCGCCTATGTTCAGCTGATAGTGGTGTTGGCCAATCACAGGAGCCGTTAAGTTCCCCGGAGTGGGACGAGTTTCCGTTCACTGATACGAGGGGTGGAATGATACACGGCTTTTGTTGTGCGACATTTCCTCTAGCTAAAGGCCTTACAAGGACTTTAAAAAGGCTCTAAACATACTGTAACACTTCACAAGACTTTTACCACAACCATGTTTTTAGATTTTTTAGTAAAAAATCAAAATGTTACCACAAATTGAACCCATTTATCTGGTCTTTACAAAATCAGTAAATGGGAAATATTTTTTAGTGTCAATAAAGAAAAATGGACTCGAAAAAAGTATATTCCCGATATTGAGGTGATACTTCAATGAAGTTTTGGCTGAAGTGATTTCCCTGCATATTTCTTTATACTGCAAATTTGAAAATGATTGATTTTAAAATTATGTATGGTTTGCTGTACAATATTTCAAAATAATTTATTACTTATTACATTTCAAAATAATTTATTACTTATTATATTGTCTGAAAACTTTAATCACCAGAAGTTAATTGTGCTTACGGTAATTGCTATGTATGAGTGGTTGACTGTTTTACGGGGCTGAGTGCAAAAGTATGGTACATGCCTCTATAAATTGATGTAGTTACCATCGTTTTGCACCAAGCCCTTGAAATTTAACAATCCTTTGTAAAGATGTTTAAGTTTATGGTTTGGATTGATCAAGTGCAATAATAAATATACCAGGGGCCTTATTCACCAACGCTGTAAGTCTTAATAAACGTAACGATTTTGATATACATGGTTAAACAATTTTTGTTCAGTGGATAACAATAAATGATCAGCTTCAATTTCTAATGGTTAAAGCTTATTGCAGAGAAATGACCATGATTATAAATTTTGTCACTTTTAAGTCTAAGTCTGAATTTCAGTCTTACAACATTGGTGAATTATATTAAGGCCCCTAGTCATTGTAGCCTTACATGGCTCTGTCTTGTCTAAATATTGGAGGTGTAGTGCTCCCAGGATAAGGTTATATTTACAAACTTTGACTGGATTGGTTTACTTTTGCAAAATTGGTTATTTATATAAACGCAATTATGGTCAAAATCATACTAAAATAACACTGATAAATCGTGCACGCTTGGATTTTCCACCTATGTGGCTTATTCAAAATTTCCCCGCCTTTCTTGTTTTCCTGAGCGCACTAAACTGTACTTTTTACTGTAACTGTATTTATGATGTTTATTAGTCGATAATTGTTTATAAAACATGTTGTCATTGTTTGAATAAGTCCACCATGTTTGTATACAGTTCGTTATTGTAACCTATAGTTCGATTTCGAGCATTGAGCTGTGATGCACTTTTAAAGTTTAATCCATTGGCCTATAAAGATTGGCGTGGGATTGACTATTCAGATATGTATAACACACATTAGTAAGTAGCATATCTTTAAATCATGACTATTGAAATCAATAAATCACGGGTTATCCGCACAAATAGACTTGTCTAAAAGGTCATGGCTCAGGGTTCAAAATTGAACTATAAAAGTGTATATGCCATATTTGGGGGTGTCAATTTTCCTGATTTATAAGGAACTCTGGATTTACCAGTCCTACAAGAGCAATGGCTTCTGACCAAAATAAAAGTAAATTATGGAAACATTGTTGTTGTAAGCTTCTGGCTTGCCAAATTTGTTTGGTGGCATCTGGTAGTCCTGATTTTAAATTTGGCTCTGTTGACTCTCCTGGAAAAGATAATTAAGTACTGGGTACACTACAGGTCAGGAAACTCGGCCCGAAATTACAACCAATACTGACACTCTGCACTCAGCACTCAAAAATAGAAAATGTTATATAATGAGATATTGTTTGTTCTAGATTGCAAATATAAATAAGGAAAATGTATAGAATTATTATTTGAATGTTGAAAATAACATTTGAAACATATTTTTGCTATTTTGTACTATTTATGAGGAATAAACGTAAGTATTGTATCTGAGCGCACTCAGACTGGTAAATTACACTTAGAGCTTACAAATGCACTAACTTTCAGTTGGAAACAAGCAAATGATAATATTTAGCACCTATTCAACATAATTCGAACTTGTCTTTCTCAAACAATGTCGCCATGACCCTTTAAAGAAGAAATTTCAATATTTGAGTGCTGAGTGCAGAGTGTAAGTATTGGTTGTAATTTCGGGCCCAGGTTAGATGATTCCGTTATTGTATAAAACAGAGCAGAAGGTGTTTTATCCAGATAAACAAAATAATGTATTATAGATTGATTTAGCCTTCAAAATGCTCTTACTGTAAGCTTCAGTCTTCTTCGTTCAATGAAGGAGTGTAATTTATATTGTATGTTGTATTGTAAAATTTGAATATTTTGTCAATATTTTATCTATGCTTGATATATTATGTAACACACCCATCTATGCCAAATAATATTGAAATGTTTAACCTTAAGATGTTGATATAAAAGACTTCTGCATAATAGAATTTTTTAAATGCCGAAAAATATGTTACTGTTCAAGTCATATGTTATTTGGCTTCTATTGCCCGACACATTGGTATTTAATTAAATTATTTACAAAATCTGCAAGGCCTACTTTCAAGTATTCAATGTAGGAGAATTTTTTAAGTGTTCATTATGTATCCGTCACTCATTTATGTTAATCTTTATTTGTTCCTAATTAATGATGTGTGTTTACTATGTTTCATTTTTTGGAACCTAAGTACAATAACGGCCATGTTTTGTTGTACTTCTGTCTATTTGTGCAATTCCTAAATTCCATATTTTGTAATTGTGCTATGTATTTATTTATTAATTTCCATTGCAATATGACATTCCTGCTTTTGTATTTGTTTCAATAAGTGTTAATAATATCATAATGTAAATAAATGTATTAAATTGTATGTAATTTACTTTTGTCATGACTTTCAAAATACTATGATCTGGTTCTGTGTGAGAAGTGTTGCTCGGTTTTCGTGAGAAGTTAACATATAATTTTACCGAATTATTGCTATAGTTCAGAAGGTTGGCTAGTTGCTCTGGTTACAGCTTGCATCTAAGTTCCAAGCCTTTTGAGCATATTGTCAGGAATTTTAGGTCAGATGATTTTTGTGCATTTTTTTCAACATTTGCAGAGGCTCCACATAATTTGCCTGAGGGCATGGTTTTATAATTACATGAGAAATTACCCTTTGTGGACGACAACGGTTTTATGCAAAATACAATTAGAACGAGTATTCATGCATAACTGTTTGACATTGAAATTTCTGAATGATAGCCTGTTTGACCCTTGTTATTGTTTATATCATATGCACTGTCATGTTTAGTGATTTTCACATATTACACAGTACATCATTAACATTAACATGCTCTAACATTAAAACTAGATAAAGTTTGTTGAGCATTCTGAGGATGAAAACAGAAATAATGTTATGTTGTGTATGCCGAGTTGTGAATAGATTGTATGTTTAGGTGGTTTGAGAGAGGACAGTTTGCCCGTTGTATCATAATACTAACCCACTGACTGATCATACCAGACTGTGCACGTGTTCTCGTGCTGCACCTGTTTTCGTGCATAATATATCACCAAGGTAACATACATGTTGTATCGTGATGATGGTTGTAACAATATAATGTGGTTCAGTTTGTCTCATTCAAATGTTTGCAAAAATCAATTCTGAATTTTGTTTACCATTCTTAAAAGTACATTTTGTACTGTATTTATTATTCTTTGGTATGTTTCTAAATTTTGCACTATAAATTCTAGAAAATGTTTGCAAGCCTGAAAGTCATTGGTTTAAATACTTTCACCACTGAGTCACGTCACAGACAAAATAATGCTTAAATTACAATGGATAATTTGAAATCAGCAATTTGCGAACGTTTAAATATTCAAATATCTCCACTTAAATGGTATATATATATATATATTGACTATGGCTGATCAATGTCATGTAGTTATTTCATTCTGTATGAAATTCCCATTCATGTTTATCTTTTACTACATTGATACCTGTATGCATCATATGACCCTAGAAAAATAATAAAAAGTCTCTATTCCACGTCATTCATCAAATTGCTCTTGTTATATGTGAAAAAGGGAGACAATCCAATTATTGATATTGGACTTCACATAACACCTTATCAAGTGAGTTAATTCTTGTTATACTCTGACACGCTCACTGACTCCTTTCAAAAAGTGTACATTATTTCTGTAAATGTACACTTTTGTGAGACATTTACTCAGACAATGATTGGTTAATTTAAGCTTCAAACTATTTCAGATTAGCATTATTACATTCATGAGCAGTTAAATAAACGTCACAGCTTCGCCTCGGACAATTTCTTGTTGTCCTTACAAAAATATCCTATAACGCTTGTAAGAGGACACTTTTGATCAAAAACTAGTACTGTGTCGATTACATAATGTCCCAAAAAGTTGTAGGTCTATTTTCTAAATAATATGTTGTATCCTTAATCCTATATGCATCTACTTTTAATGTCATTAATTTTCTTAATTCCATAAAAGTACTGCAGCCTATGATTGACTATTATATTTTAGATGTTTTTCGCAGTATTTATTTATTGTTATCTACCTTATAATATATATTCCATAGAATTCAAGCTTATACCGTAATATATGGGTACTTACTGTATTTAGTTCTCAGTGTAAGGGGTAAGGGTAACACTTTAATATTACACCTTCAACCACACTTTAGCACTGACAAGGTTTATTGTTACAAATTTCAGCTTCACCATAGAAAAAAGTAGTAAGAAAAGTGTATTTGTTCAGTGACTTAAACTTAAAAACGGAGTAGCTAACTGCAAACCTAGGTAGCTTATGAACCACACCATCTTTGTCTATGTTAGGTTAACTGTCAATTTCCAAACTATGTTGATAGATTTCGATGCTGGTTATATATTTTGTATATTTGTATGATTTCAGCTATATTATACAGTCCTAATGTGTTGATACCACAGGAAGAGAAGATCATTGTAGATGATGGGAACGGACCTGATATGTTACAGGAAAAGTATGTACAGTTTAATATTCATGTAAACACTCTATAATGTAATCATTAATTTTTGTGGGGGATTAAATATTGTGGATTTCGTGGTTCACCTTCAACCATGAATTCAAACCTCATCAAACATTCATTTTGTCCCTTGTTTTTATTACCTGAAAAGCAAAATCCACAAACTAATGTCTCATTGAAATGATCTTATTTGGAAATTGTTTGTTTAATAAACTTAAATGCTTCATAATCTTTTCACTACTGTAAAGTGTGGAAAATGGATCTAAATTAATAATTATGAGTCGATAAATGTCGTAAATAGTTCATAGGACCATAGCTATCCTCAATTTCCAGTTGTTTAAGAATTCAGATTTGAATGTGAAATTTCCTTATATGCAAAGTTGTATAGGTTTAATTTCCATGTTGTAATTGATATTATTGTCCATTGTCCATATTTATGTAACCTATTTGTACCGATATGTTGATTTGTATCAGAAAACTACCAATCAGGAAAGCCGATGATAGATTACCTAACCCTGATATAGATAATAAACAGTCCAAACAATGGACTGGGTAAGTCAGGAATGAACCAGTCTGTTATTGAAATGATTTCTTAGGGCTTTAACTATACATATGTCAAGTACACAGTGTTCCATAATATCGCTGGCTTAGAATGAGGTCGTAAGTACAAAAAGACATTTTTTTAGAAAATAAGAAAAAAAGTTGTCTAAAAATTACTCTATACTTCTGGTAAAACAAAGTCTGTCGCAACTTAAGTTTGGTCAACATGACAGGTTCCAATTTTCATGAAATTAGACTCATTAGAAGCTCCTTATGGTACTGATTTTAAAAATGTATCAGTCTTATAAGGTTATTAATAGTACTTTGACCTTTTTGATATGTCAAGTATAGGGTGTCCCATAATATAAGTTACCACTACAACTGAATGCCATGAGATAATACTTAACCTATTATGGCACTTCCCAATTGATGGTTGTCATATTTGATCAAGCATTTTCTCATGGTATTTGTTTGTACAGATAACACCTTATGGCTCACCCTGTACACAGAGGTTAAAAAACATTCTAAAATTGGTTTCTGCAATATAAAACCTCTTCGCCCAGGTGTCTGTTGCTTCAGCAAAACACTACGTAGCGCTTTCCATGCGAGGTAATCCAAGCCTTCTATATTTAATTGAACGGGAGGTAACTGAATGATGGTGCTCTGTAGTGCTTTGCTTAGGCAACAGACACCAGGTCTTTGATTGAATTTTATGTTTACCTCTGCAAGGTATGGTATTACACGTTGGTACTACTAAGTACAGATTCAGATACAGCTGCCCTAAGGTTTCATATTAAATGTTGTCATTTTCAGTGATGCATGTTATGAATCTTATGTTGGGATGTTTCAGTTAGTTATTATACCTGCATTGATTTATGTTACTGTATGTTAATGGTTGAAATACTTATGTAGGTGACCTACCCAGGAACAAACTGACAGTTACCATAACAACTGAGCCAAACTTTATGTTCATATTTGATACAGCATATCCTAATGATTTGACAGTTGTCATGGCAACAGATGTAAACTATGTGAAATTACCATGGCAGCAGACCCAAATATTTGTGACAGTAACTATTGCAACAAGCCATAGAAAAGCTGACCTGTAACATGTGAACAGTTCTAAGCTATCAGCCAGTACCCTGAATAGTGTGGCATATGACCATGGCATGAGAACTGAACATAATTTTAGCCAACAGTTACCATGGCATGAAGCCAGCAGTCACAATTGCAATTTAACCACATAAGATGACAGTTACTATGCCAACAAACCTGAACAAACTGACGGTTGTTATGGCTACAAATCCAAGCAAGGAGCCAGTTGTCATAACAAAATCATCATTTACCTGTTGTGCAGATACCCTGTTATAATTTACACCTTAAATTGTTGTTTTTCACCAATAGCTTGAGTGTATACCTGTCCTAATTTATGCATGAATTATTTTTGCTAATACACATATTATATTCTGTTGTTTATGATTTATTGAGTCTCATTCGCATGAAATTAGTTTGTATGATATTTAGTTTGTGTGTTATTGTCCTTGATTTAAACGTATCAATAATCCTGGTTTAATTATGTTACCCTTTAATAAATGTGGAGTAAGGTACCAGGGTGTATTCCTTTGCACGTGTCTGTCCGTCCATTTATTAGACCTATTCATGTTTGATTAAAAAACACAGAATTTATCTTACTGCCCTTAAACTTTGTATGGGAAGTGGGTTATGATTGACTTGTAGATAAATATGGCTCCCACACATTGTGTAAGCGCTAGAAGTCTCTGTCACAAAGTTTGTCTGTTCTTGCTCTCCTTAACTGTTCATGGACGGATTTCAGTGAAACTTAACATAAATTATTGGTACTAACTGGAATAACAAATTCAACATACAAAAATTTCTTACATACTTTACCAATATTCAGAAAGAAGTTAATGTGAAAGAATTTAATGTAGACCAATAGATTGTGTTTCGTAGATAACTCTATTCTGTTTGTAGATTGTATTTATGCTTTGAACATTATAAAATCATATATCATATCATTGTATGTACTATTTCAGGTCACTGGTTGATACAGTATATTCATTGAGGGACCAAGTTAAAGCTTTAGAAATGGTATGTAGCATACTAGAAAATTCTTATACCGGCATCTACTGATGCAGGGGCATATAGCGTTGCACATGTCTGTCCGTTTATCCATTTGTTCATCCATTTGTTCATCTGTTTGTTCATCCATTTGTTCATCCATTTGTTCATCTGTTTGTTCATCCATTTGTTCATCCATTTGTTCATCTGTTTGTTCATCCATTTGTTCATCTGTTTGTTTGTTTGTTTGTTTGTTTGTTTGTTTGTTTGTTTGTTTGTTCATTCGTTCGTTCGTTTGTTCGTTCGTCCATCCGTCTGTTCGTTCTTTAGTCACAAAATTTTGAAACTCAAATATTTTTAAAGTCCGTCAATGCATTGCATTCCAACTTAGCATACTTGTTTACAATCATTTACACATAACATTGTCTAAGCCATGTAACACTATCCAGCATTTCAAAAGAATTACAGCCCCTGAATGACTGAGCTATGTATTATGGACAAGGCTAAAATCCACCAGCGTTTACTGAAGTATTGTCTATTATTTTAGGATCAGAAGAAATTAAAGCGAGATATGGAGGATGAAGTGAAAGCACGGAAATCATTAGAAAATCTCATCAAAAAGTTAATGAAAGGACAACAAACTGTTAGTGCTGCAATAAAAGAGAAAGACTTGGAGGAAATCCATACATGATATACCTGTCTGATAGATATTTAATTATGTAGTCTACCCCTGGAGGATAGCCGGGGGTCTGGTCAGTCGGTCCGGAGAATCTGGTCAATCTGTTCGAGCGATTCTGGTCAGTCTGTCCAGAGAGTCTGGTTAATCTGTCCCAGTAATCTGGTCAGTCTGTCCGGAGAATCTGGTCAATCTGTTCGAGCGATCTGGTCAGTCGGTCCGGAGAATCTGGTCAATCTGTTCGAGCGATCTGGTCAGTCGGTCCGGAGAATCTGGTCAATCTGTTCGAGCGATCTGGTCAGTCGGTCCGGAGAATCTGGTCAATCTGTTCGAGCGATCTGGTCAGTCTGTCCGGAGAATCTGGTCAATCTGTTCGAGCGATCTGGTCAGTCGGTCCGGAGAATCTGGTCAATCTGTTCGAGCGATCTGGTCAGTCTGTCCGGAGAATCTGGTCAATCTGTTCGAGCGATCTGGTCAGTCTGTCCGGGATGTATGGGACATTCCCTCATGTGGAATTTGTGTCTGCCAGTCCTTGAGGAAGAGGCCTATGTCTGCCAGTCCTTGAGGAAGAGGCCTTTTCAGAGGATAAAGGGTTTGCCTAGCATGTGGATGCCTAATTATTCTTATCATAGAGAAGGCCATGTTAGTTCCTGGTGAAGGCTTGAGGGGACACCATGTTGAATTATCCTGATAACTGATGGATAAAAGACAATGTACCAGTATTTGTATATGACTAGGCACCTAGTGAAATGATGTGAATGACCAACAACTAGTAACTTGTGTTTAATAAACAGAAAGAATGTTGCTCAAGGCTGATTTGTCAAACATTTTGATGCTATATTCTTCCAGCACACAAAGTTTATTATTCACTAAATAGGATAAGATTCTTGGCAGTGTGTAGAAGTAAACATGAAGCTTTGTGTTCTAGAGCTGGTTCCAGAAGTGGTTACTGATATGTTCAGTTTGATTTTAAATACAGAATAGACTTCTATAAATGTTGTTAGCTAAGACTCTAGATGAAGATGACATTACTGATTCGGATTGATGTATAGGTGTTGAACTGACGGGGCAACTTCTGGTGACCAGCTGGGATTTGGAATTCTAGGAAAATACTTGGGACTAGTGCTTTGTGTCATTGCTGGATGTGTAGTGTATCCAAGGGTCTAAGAATGATAACCAGGTCATAAATCATCATATTATAAATAAACAGACAAAAGGAACAAACGCACATTGTTATAGCAAAGGTTCATTTAGTGTATGTTTACATGTGTGTATACCATAATTCACAGTGGTTATCATGAGAACTATGTCCCAAGAATTGTTGACGCTTGGTATATTCATCCAGATGTTATGTTAAGGATCTATTACTGTCTCGTTGTATTTGTTGAATGAACATTTGTGTAACCTTTGTAAAATTCAGTGTTTAAAAATTAAACTCACCTCAAATCTGCACAATATATTTGGTTGCAGATGTTACTGATATCCAGTTATTTTAGCAATTATGAATGGTACATCAATTATCTGGGAAGTTAAAATGTCAAAAGGTGGTTGAGTGGCTGAAAAGCTGTAAAACAGCCCTTAAAAATAGGTAACTTAACTTTATTTTGTTGGGTTCAATTTACCAAAAACTAGATTTTGATTCATTATCCCTGATTAATTATGTACTGATTAATCCTTTACTCCATAGATACATTAATTAGCACGTAAATCACATAATGTCCATATCCAATTAGTTTCCAATTAAGATGGAGGGGAGGTAATCCAACTTTGAAAATCGACTAAACATAAAATCTCATCAAGGGAGACCACTCCTGAATTTTGTCCCAAAAAGCTGCACTTGAGTTGTGTACATTTTCTAGTTCATTTATTCTCGGGGATAATGTAGACTGATACTGTACTCTTAGAGATCTCCAAAAACTGGGCAAGGGCCTGATAGTGTGTATGTATGGAGTAAATGATTAAGAGAGTACCATTCGTTGTTTAGACCAAGAGTGTGTTGGTAATCATGTTTTTAATGAAATGTTGTATGTATTGTCTAGTCAAACATGGTATTTATTGTACACAACTATTTTTAACTCTATCCAAACATTTTACACATATTATCTATTGCTGATGATATAATATGACAGCATTGGACCGAACCTCATGAACTTTGCTTGCTTTTCAGTCGTTCGATCAGGTTTATTAATTTAAGAAGTCAAAAGCATGCATAGTATGAGTTTCATTTCAATTATGTCACATAATATGTATATGTTTGATACCAAACTCAACACATGGATGTTGTGTAGAAGTTAAATCTGTAAGTGCATAAAGTGTGTCTATATGAAATATTAAACTTATGCATGAATATATTATACAGACTACAGGCTTGACTTCCCTTTAGCATCTATAAACAATTTGCAAATCATTCAAAGAATGTTTAAAATATTAATTTATTTTTGAAACTTGCTTGAAATCAAGAATTTTAATGACTAATTCAGTTAGGTTTGGTGGAATTTTGCAAGACTAACCCAGCTAGATTTAATGAAATTTTGCAAGATAAACTAACATTAAAATGAATCTTTAAAAGATTTTTCGCCTTCATGTAATAAATAGCGTAATATGGCTGTGTTCTTATTATTCATAATACTGAACAACGTACTTTAATGATAATGTTAAAACACAATTTCTTTTACAGAATCTTTCACTTGTCTTAACGGCCAAAATAGATTTATTCTTGGAATGTCATCCCCGTCTGATGCCCCATTTTATAAATGCCATATATTCAGATGGTCAGTAAAGGAGATTTTAAAGGGAAATACTGCTGAAAATAAGGGATATTTTATAACTGTCATTTTTACCATGCCAACTAGCAGCTTTGAGCTTAAAATTTGCCTAAATGAATTACGCATTGAAAGAAGTAAAAACATTGCAAACAGCGGAATGAGAAAATTACTGCCGTTTTGGTGTCCATGTCAAAACCAGAAATTCCAAATAAGTATTTAAGTGTTTGAAATAACCCCCTACCACTTGTTCTGGAAAAAAACTTGGATGATATACTAATAATTAATTTATTATGGCCAAATAGAGATGCGCACACCTAGACCTATATGGACATCTCTTAAATTTTAATCCTTAAAAAGCGAGGGATTGTCTTAATTGAATTTGGATATGATATAAAGCTGACGAATTTAATCATGTGTTTTGATGGTAAATCAATCCATTGTACTGGTAGTAGTCATACATACCTTTGAGAAAACCCCTTGTATATTTACCACTAAATGATATAGATAATAGAACCTCACATCCATCTGCATACATGCCAGATCTCCTGCATAATGCAGGAGTCTCCCGCATTTGAGACTATTCTCCTGCATGATTTTAGGCAAATTGATCAAATCTCCTGCATTTCTTGGAATACTGGAACCCTGACATTTTTGTTTGCATGATGAAAATGATAATAATTATAATTGCTGTATGAAGCATGCATGGTTATGTCCTACATGTAAAATATGTGAAAACTGCATATTGACTACATTTGTTTAAGTTTAAAGTTTGAGCAAGAAAAATCTCCTGAATTTCATTGTAATCTCCTGCATTTCCATCACCAATCTCCTGCATTAGCTTCAGAAAAATATGGCATGTATGCATCTAGGTGTGCACGTCTCCAATACCAGCAGGTCTTTATTGATTTACTTAATTGTATATGCACCATACATTATAATGTTACATCTTGTTTTGTATTATATAACCATTTATCATTGAGTTTTGTTTATATTTTAACACATTTAACAAATAGTGAAGCATAATATATGTTACTTTTGCTGTCTAGCAAAAGATGTAATAAAATTCTTACAAATGTGTGATAGTTGTTTTCAATTACCTGTAAAGGTTAATTTATCTTTTTTGGAGGGGCCACTATCAGCAATTCAGTGTTTCCGCCTCCCTTTGACCTTCAATTTCAAAGGGAGGCAGAATTGCTGAAAACAATCTCTGAAGACTTCAATTATTGGACTTTTTCTGCGACATAATTGACATATTTCTAATTCTATAAGATACGGCCATCCTTAAAATATTGTTTGTTTGTCCTAACGCGACCCAAGATTTTTTAGGTGGGTAAGTAGGTCGAATTTTATTTTATTTTTTGTATGGAAGTCATTTTTGAGGTACCTGTAAAGTCGATGTAGTTATATAAGGAAATAGGCTTTAAAAAGTTTGAGCAGGGACGATTTCAATGAGAAGGTAGCGTTAGGGCAAACATGCAATTTTTTAAGGATGGCCTACACTAAATTACACCACCTTAACCTAGATATCAACTAGTTATAACTCGACTTGAACTTCATGAAGCAGATGAAAACACAGGAGTCAGTGTGATGATATTCACTTGAACATCCAAATCAGTTGTTTGGTCTATGACCTGGGTGTAAGACATCTCTGATGCTTCCAGTAGGTAATAAATGTCGCTACCTACAACATCTTGTTGCTTTATATTCGTGGTCAAAAAGTAGGCCACTAGGTCAAATAATAAAAGGAAAAAAAGTATCACTAGGGGTCACTTTTTGGCATAATTTTTATGAAACTTAGTCACAACGATCGTCTCAACAAAAACTTCGTCCAGTTTGACATTGGTTCATCTGGCGTGAAAAAAGCAGGTCACTAGGCCAACTTATAGAAAAAAACCTTAGGTGTGGTACACTAGAGGTCACTCATATGGCACAATTGTAGGACAAATTCGTAACTAGGTTAACCTGCGCTACCTATATCAGAAGGCCACATCGAAGAAAACCCCTGCTAAGAATCTCAAGGTCATGTTTTGGTCTAATCTTTATGGAACCTGGATATAATGTGAGTCTCTGCAACTTCTATGTCAAGTTCCAAACTTAGTCGTTTGGGGTAAAAAACTATGTCACCAGGCTTAATCGAGTGAAACCTATCTGTGGTCAACTATTTCCAAAGGTCATATAATATTATTATTATACACCATGTATTTATTTACATATCTGATTCTGCATAAATTGAAGTCTTCAGGCGAACACTTTAGGGCCAATTGGACTTCTTTTCGTGAATCGTGACAAAAGATGGTCCCAAAACAGACGTTGATACCGAAATATAGCCAAGGAGGTGGATTGACCGTGTAATTAGAATGAAAATTACTAATCCGAAAATGTAGCTATTTGATGGACTCAATTACTATCATAGACGAAAAAGAGGTACGTAGATAAGTAGTTTGATTAGATTAACATGGAAGAAAGCAGAAAAGAAATTCAGAGACAGGCCAAAATGGAGACAGCAGATTTATATAATCTTTTACGTGTTAGGTTTTGGCCAGTTTGCTTTCACGATTCTTCCACAACCCTTTGTTTTTGATGGGTTAAGTTGAGTTGGATGATTGATGCCACGAACTTCTTCCTCACTGCGATTGTGATACGATGCTGATATTAAGTTGAAATGCATATTCCGGCCAGCAGTTGAAGTTGGTATGCATTTCACAAACCTGTCTCAACACGTTTTAATCTATTTTGCAAATTAGATTAAAAGAAAAATCGAAAAACATGAAAAATTCTAAAATGACGTGTCAGAACCAGAGAATCGGTGTCTTGTTTATTAAGATGTTTTTTTTCTAAAATACGACAATAACACAACTCGTCTGATGCGGCTGTTTTGGAACACATTGGAACGGGAATGGTTTATTTTTTTAGAAACAAATTTGTACACAATTTAATACGTGCAAAGATCATTGCCACTCATATGCACACTCACTGTTTTGTTCCTATCCTAAAGCAAACATTATCTGACCAACTTAATATAATTGAATGAGGAATCAGCTACGTCTATTCATTTAATGTAGCTACTCACGAACTTTCAAATCTTTGCTATTGTGACCAATTTCTTAATAATGAAGTCCTTTATCTGAGTCCTTTTATCTGTACTAAATATGACATTCTTTCTAAATCCATTTGGTCCAAAAGAAACTCCGTTGCACGGTGCCTACCATATCATAAACATCCAAGCTTGGTCCCGGTAAATATGATCAGGTCAATATACTAGACACGACATTATCGCCGTGGTTCTAAAAAAAATCAGTTTTGAAAGTTATATATATCTAGTTTACACTCACTACCACTTTGCAATCGTAATTCAAAGAATGGGTATCCGGGGAATTACAAATATTTTCATGCTGACCAAAATAGAAAAACTGAAAACCATGTGTTAAGTAGTACATTTGTCTGGAAAAAGCATGTTTATTTTAGCTATATGAATGCATATGAACGTCAACTAGTGTGTACGTACTAAACATGGTATTGTCAACATACCTCTGTTTAGGTTTTGTTATTTTAGAAATAGTTCATGTTCACAACGTTTTACGCCATAGTGACACATAACTCTATGTTTACTTCCACTCTTTCATTGTTTTGTTTTTGTGTTGGCCATGGTGGTGTGTGACTGTGGTATCGGATTAACATATTTTTCACGTTCTCTTTTTTGCCTTTTGTTCAACGTTGTTTCTTTTGACGGCTGCATTCCCTTTTCAGTATGTTACTATATTCGCATCTTTACAGTCACTTAAATGTATTAAATGAGCCTGTCTTTGGTTGTAACAGAAAGTTAGTATGCATGTTGCGTGCATCTTTAGATTTCTTGGCTCTTAATTACATAAAGGTTATGTGTAAGGTGTGCCTTCCTTCTCACTGTTTGTTGTTTGTGATGTTCCCTGACAAACAAATAAAGACAGTGTTAAGTTACATTGAACACAGAATTGACAGGACGACATCATCCCACACAGATACACGGTCACATTATTGACAGGCTCATCACTAGAAAACAGGAAATTGCACGTATAAATATATCGCTGGCTTAGAATGAGAAGGTCGTTAGTACTATTTACAACATTTTAAGACTGGTGCATAGTTAAAATCAGCATCACAAGGCGCTTCTTATGAGCCTATTTCTATGAAAGATTCAGCACGTACGACCTTCTCATTCTAAACCAGCGATTATGTCCGACATTTCGACAATATGCACATGATACTTGTAACGTTACATCACCAATAAGATTCTACAAGCGATTGCTCAAGTAAAACTACGTAAAATCCAATTTGCGATTTTGACCAATGAGGGAGAAATGTCTGCAATAGTTACATTTACAAACGGGCGAGCTAGACCAATCTGTATGGATAATGCAATTAGATGCTCATCAGAGTTTCCGTTGTCTCGCCCCAAACAGTATATTTCTCGCTTTAGTTACATTGAGTAACACTTGGAAGCTTTGGTAAGGTAATTTTTAGGCTTAGATTACTCTTCTTGCAGCCACCTTTACACTCACACACTCTGTCAGCTCACTATCCCTCGCATGTTCCCTGCTTCTGTGTTAATTTTATTTGCTAGAAAGTCAATCGTCAAGGCGTCATAATACTGTATTACTTGTACTTGTACTGTCCGATTCTTGTATTGCTTATAGTTTCATAAGACAACACAAGATTATATTATTTGAAAACTCACCAATCCATGATAAAAAATTATGCCGGAAAAAAGATTTTTGGCCAATACCACATGATTTATGAAGTAGGTTTTGGCTACGAACGCAAATAGAGTCTTAAAATAAAACGGTAAAAACAACCGTAGGGGTTTCATTCTTTGACCGATTTTACGAGTTTTCCCCAAAGCCCAAATCATGAATGAGTGCAGCTTAATACAACTCAACAAAATGTCATATGTTTTGCCGGAAACCTGTACAGCAATTACTAGTAAGTCGTGTTTAGGGTCGTAACTGTGCTATATTGCACACACATAGCAAGTTGCAAAATTGCATAGATAGTACGCATTCGATCTTTTAACTTGGGCGTCGAATGTCTGGCAAGTGTTTTATGTGCCCAAAAGTCTAAAACCGACAAAACTTTGCTTTAATTACTACTTTAATTCTAATTGAACGGTTTGAAATGTTATTTAAAGGATTCCGACTTTGTACTTCGGGAAAAGTGTTCGCTTGAATTTGATTAACTGCACTGTGTATCAATAGATTGGTTGTCACCAAAATCTGTTCTATTATTACTAAGCACGCTTGTCAGTTAGTCGTACCCTTGTGCTTTAACAACACGCTTTAAACAGTGTGTAGAATCACGTGATCAAATGAATGCGGTTTTACGCTCAAAACTATTGCTATTTCGTCTGCTACAGTGAGTTTTTTTCTTGATTATAACGATCATGCATTTAATACGGTTATATTATATAGCCTAAAGTACATTCAGTATATGTAAGAATACCCGGCAAGTACCGAGTTCGCTCTATCTTTAGCTGTTTTTACTTGATGCTCGACCAAATGCAGTTTCCAACCGAGCGTAATAATTTGGTCGAGCATCAATTTAAACATATTTTTTAAAAACATCAAAAACTGAAAAACAATTATGCTTTCATATTCATTAGATCATTTTCGCTTCAGCTTTAACATACACCTTTCTGTTATTTATTGGACATCAGTCGACGGTTGAAATTATAAGAATCGTCTATTTTTCGACGATTGAATCAAAGTACACGGAACCAATCCAGAGTTTTGCTTTGCAATTAAGGTAGTCCAGTATCATACTTAAAACGATGCAAGTAATTATTTTGACATCAAATGACCGATAAATATAGCTCTATACATTTTAAACTTTCCCCACTATTTTACTATATAATCTAGATTATAATAGTAAATAGTGAAACTGTACATTATATAATTTTTTTTATTTTTTAGCCTATTTTTTAAGCCTATGACTGAAACTGCCACATGTGATCAAAACCTGTCAATGGCGAGTTCAGTAGACACCCACATTTGCTTATACGTACATACGCTCGTATTCCATCTTTTATTTCTGGTGCAATGTAATATTTCCTTATCTGAAGAGTTTGTTATATTGTCTAGTCGATTATTGTTAACGAACTGTTTCGTAATTTATGGACTCTTGGTGACCAATAACTCGGAGGTGTGTTTACTTGTGTTAGTTCTCGGACGTGTTTATTGCACTCATTTATTATCTGATATGTTTACACACTAATTAATACTATTTCTAGAATTTATCGTTATGTTATATACTGGAAAAGACAGGGTAATGACATTTAATCTATCCATCCAGTTTGACAATCGGAACTCCTCGGCGTTTATCTAACGAAAGTGTATTTCTCAATTACGAAAATGCCCGAGTAGTTAAGATTGCCAGTTTGATACCGTTTTGTTAGTCTGGTTTCCGGTACCTCTATCTCACATTACATTACAGTATGGGTCCGGTATAGTATGTACTTTAAATGGATGCCTCTTGGGGTAAAACAAGATGGCGGTTGTAGGTTAGTCTATATAGTGAATTATAGATTATTCCCTAAAGTGTGTGTTCGTTTGGTGTCGTTTCGATGAGACTTTGAATATTGAAGGAAAATACATGTTTATGGTCTCTTTAATCGAACATTAATAGACCGGTATTTAGTAAACATGCTGAAACTAAATCTGTTACTATCAGATTGGGCTTAATATCTATGAAGTAGTCCAACATAAGATTTTTTTTTCAAATAATATGTAAACTATTCGGTAATGTTCAGTTGATTGTGCCTCTGATGTGGATGTGAGGTCGTTCATTTATACGTCCTTTTGCAACTTATGTTGTTTAGGGGCCTTATTCGCCAATGTTATAAGACTGAAACTCAGATTGAAACATAAACGATATTTATATTTTAGAATCACTGTCATTTATTTGCAATTGGATTTAACCATGTGGAATCTTATCTGATTCTTTGTTGTTATCCACTGAACGTATACCCATTTAACATCCAAATCAGTATATTTATAGCACCATAAGAGTAACTAGAACATTTGCCAATAAAAAGTCTAAGTCTGATATGGTGAATAAGGCCTCAGTATGTCGAGACTCCTTCGTTTCTTTAAAACACCTGGTCCATCTACTAGTATACTGTTTCCGTTGATAGTTCCTTTGTGTGTGTTTCTTGTGATTGATTCTTGTATACTGACTCTTGTACCGATAGTGTTTGACCGGTAATAGATGTCTGACTGTCGGAGTAGTCGTTGTTTGACCGGTAATCGACGTCAGACTGTCCGAGTAGTCGTTGTTTGACCGGTAATCGACGTCAGACTGTCCGAGTAGTCGTTGTTTGACCGGTAATCGATGTCAGACTGTCGTAGTAGTCGTTGTTTGACCGGTAATCCATGTCTGACTGTCGGAGTAGTCGTTGTTTGACCGGTAATCCATGTCAGACTGTCGGAGTAGTCGTTGTTTGACCGGTAATCCATGTTTGACTGTCGGAGTAGTCGTTGTTTGACCGGTAATCCATGTCAGACTGTCGGAGTAGTCGTTGTTTGACCGGTAATCGATGTCAGACTGTCGGAGTAGTCGTTGTTTGACCGGTAATCGATGTCAGACTGTCCGAGTAGTCGTTGGGGTTTCATACTAGTATCCACCTGTTTATTTCATAGGTAGTGTCTAATGCACAGTATTTTTCATCTATTTATAGTGCTGTTCGATTGGCTATCCTTCATTGTGATATTAAATGAACGTCGATAGCCTAGTGGTGCGCCTGCTTCCAGTACGAGAGATCTGTAGCTCGCTCTATGACAGCGTCTGTGCGTCATTAATTGCTGAGATGAAATAAAAATAATCTTAGTATCGGCTTTGTTTGGCGCTATGTACAGTATAGGAATGGGGAATTTTCTCCCCTTCCTTTATACACTCATGGTAATTGCTACCATCAGCAATGAGGTGTCGAGAGCGATTATGTGATTAAACTATATATGGCAACATAGTGAATAGTCTAAATACAAACTTACTGAAGCTAAAATACAGAAACAGACAAAAACACAAATAGGAAAATGCGGAATTGCTTTATTATACTGATGTTATTAATACAGTCTTTAAAGATATAATTGTAAGTTGAAATACAAGTATTTTAGTATTTTGTTGATTGTGGGCCAGTCGCCACAATGTCGAAAACATATTGGCATAGTCTTCAGTTATTTTAAGTTCTGATTTGAATGCCACAGTAACCAGTTTTACCGATTCCATGCATATCTTGATCAGAGTCCTTTGTATTAATAGTAAATATAAACTGTTTCAACTGTTCGACTAACATACGATTCTTAATACACTTTTTAATAATCGATAAACAAATGCTGAACATAAATATATCATACATTGTACACAAAATGGGGTCGTGTATGGTATTCTTTTGTAGGCAGCCCTGGAGAACCTTTATAATTCTTTTTTTTAAAGACTGCTATTTGAAGACACATGTTAAACTGTTGATTTCATTCAGTTGGAACAAAATGCTACATCTTCAGTAAGTTTGGTAAATTAGTTCTCGAACACTAAATGAAACCCAATCTTAAAGGGACTACACTCCATTTCGATGATTAAAACATGTATTTGTAGACGTTTTAATCACACAACTATTTTTAACAAATATATAAAGTATTCTTACAATTAACATTACGATAAAAGGTGCTATTGATGAAACATTTTCGAACATGTTTTGCTGTCCCTTAATTAAATAACGGCTTTTCTCGGAACGTTTCACAGAACGTTTTCCTTTAACTTAAAATTAAGTGACATGAAATTACTTCCGGATTTAGTTTCTGCATTGTCAATAACATTTGGTAATTTACCTATTCAAACATTTCGCGTACGTTGTAACAATTTCAAACATACTGAAACTAATCCGGGTTTGGTAGCTTTGGAGATTTAAAGGTTACCCGTTTTTGCGTTCTTGAAGACTTTTAAAGTAAGGTAATAGACAAGAATTACATATACTCGGCTACTGTGGTTAAGCTAATTTAGAACAAAGGTGTAGAGACATAATCTAGATGAAAAGCAAGTTGATGAATAATATTTGTTGGCAAACCAAGAGCTGTTCGAAATTAGAGAACACAACCAGCAGTTCGCATTACCAACCAGTTGGGTTAAACTGCAGTCTTTCTCGTTTTTCAAGCATTTCTCTCATATTTTGTAAAAATAGTTGAATTGATTCATTTTCGCTGTTTCTACCACTCCGTCGTTTTCTCCAGCCAGTCGGGTTCAGTCCTAGGTCTGACGTTCGCTTCTGTGAGTCACTTCCACTTCCGCTTAGTAACTCCTTCAATCCACCATCCGAAAAGTTTTCCGATTCAATTAATTGAAAGTCTTCAGGATCTTTCTTCGTTCGTTTTGTAGATCGTATATTAGCATAAATCATCAAACACGCTTTTCGAAGCTCTTCTACTTTATTTGTAATCGCTTCAATTCCCTTTTCGTCCATTAAATTAGTTCTTAAATCACTTATTTCACTGTCACTGCGCATGTCCAATAGGAAGTCTGTAAGTGCTGGATATGAATTGTCGTCAAGGAGACGACTTACAGCCAATCCGTGACACAGGTTGTTGACGTCACTGTTGACGTCATTGTATGATGAACTTTGTGAAGTAAACATTGGAAATGCAGTAACATCGCAGCAGAGAACAAACAGACAGCAAGCCGCTAATTGTAAATATCTTTCCATATCTGAAAATATAATAAAATCACATCAAAACCATGAACATGGGATCATTGAAAGGTTTGAACGAATACAGACATCGATAACACGGTCCCGATCTCCCGAAGGATCTCAAGTAGAAATCTCAACTCAAAATGAGATTTTCCTCAAATTAGAGTAAGAATTAGAAATACATATGACGTTTCAGCTCTTCAAATGTTTCTGTAATAATTTCAGAATATTATTACCTTTAAGTGATGCTCAGGTTCAGTTCAGTTTCACATGGAAATTCACATAAAGACACATATGCCAATATTTGAGATGAGATTTTTCTCAGATTGAGATGCTTCGGGAGATCGGGGCCTGGTAACCAAACATGCACAAAACATGAACGAAATATGACTCTAATGACGACACAAGCATATGCATTCTCGTACCAACACATTAAACATTAATTGTTTGTACTTATAAACATTTTTATTGAAAAAAACCCACACAGCTACGTAACAAGTATTTAACACAAAAACAATTAAATCGATTGAACAATCTTTTCGCTACTGCTGGCATTATGTCGTTTATTTGTAGAGCACTCGCTTTGCGTCACATCCGGTAAGGGAGATAACTGCACGTACGATTATCGCTTAATTGAAAGGGTCTATATTGGCAAATCTGAGTGGAAAGTTATACATGAGGACGATAGGCACCAAAATATACACACGTCAAAAGACAATAAGCATTGGCTACAAACTTTCGCCATCATACCTTATAAGGCCTGAACAAGAAAGGGAAACTTAACCACTAGTCTACAAGTCATTTTCAGTTGTAAAAAGAGCCACGGGGGAGTTATAAAAGAAACCCTGTAAATAGTATATTAACTCTACAGCAATGATGGTTGGAAGGAAATTTGCTCGCGTGAAAGTTTTATCATATGAAATAAACAAATTGCCAAATGATATACATACTGTATACAAAAAGATTATTTTATGTAACTAGATTCCAATTTACTTTTACAACGATAAGGTATTGATCTAGTGACTAAGACATCATTAATCGTTAAACAATTGAATAAGGCGTATAAAATATCAAATTGCAGCATTAATAGTTAGTAGTTGATATTTACAACGAGTATAAACGATAAATATGTATAAATCGTATATGTGGAGGTGAATTAAGTTATTTTCATCAGGAAGTGCCGACGACTTGACAGAATAAAAAATGCAAAATCCCATGAGTGTTTCCTAAGCATACACTTAATCACGTTATAAAGTCACTGTCGACTATAAATCTGATAATAATAGGTTTAATTATATTCGTAAACATGATTAGTCTCATAAAGATGCTCGTAGAAAATTAAAATGCTGAACTGCAAAAAATCTTCTTATAACAACACGTTTGAAAACATCTCATTGGAATAATTGTTTATTGTTCATACAGTGTAATTATTCTTTGACTTATTGGTTATTGTTTTCTGTTGTTGTCAGTTTTCTATTATTTCTGTATACCAATTTCAAGTGTTAAATGTCAAAGACGTTATTTATCTTAGTGTACAGAAATACAATCACATTATTAATTGATATTGTGAAATAAAATGATATACATATACTATTTTAGTACATAATACGTCTTGCATTGGTTTTGCATTTAAAACACGTAGAAACATGTGTTAAGTTAGTGTTTATTATAATATCATCCATTTTAAAAGTAAGACAACTAAAGTAACGTCATAGGACAGGCTTTACGTTACTTTCATCCCGCCCCCTATTATTTATAGTGTTATACCTAGGTTGGGTGCATAATAATTATTTTTAACCAAATGACGACGAAGTCTATTAACCAGCCCTTTTATGATACCGTATTCAACTCACTTCGAATATAGCTCATGTGGAACAGTTACTGTAAATGTATTTGAAGCAGTATTCACTCTTAACACTCAATTAATTTAAGTAAAGTTGAAAAATTTCTAGGGCTCTTTTCAGCTGTTAGGCCGCTCGAGCACCCTTTGACATTTTAACTTCGCCTTATCATTGGGCTACCAATGGAAACCTACGATCGTGTCTCACTGGGGAGACTATTTCCCACCTGTTGGTGTGGCAGCCCACATCGATCTGCGGCGCCCAGGAATAGACACTGCCTTCAGAGGTACCATTTTACACCATGGTGGAGTGGAGCTGTGGGTCTTGCTCAGAGAAATTGACCAGTGGTCTAGACGGGGGGTTGATCCCGTGACCTCTCGATTCTGAAGCGCGCGCTCTACCTCTAGGTCACCGCTACCTGTAAGTCTTGCTCCTCTGAACAGATACATGTAGTTCCAAAGTGATAGCATGAACAAGACTGTAGAATGGACCTTCAACGATTTACCATGAACTGCATAATCGGCGGTCATTGAAATTAGGTTGCCGTCTATGTCCTGTTCCAGAGTTTGAGTTGCGGAATGTTTTTACAACAGAATCTCGCCGGGGAACGTTTTAATCGAAAAGTACAGAAGCCCTAAAGTAACACTGACTTTAAAACGATTTTTAAGATCTGTCCACATTTAGAAATAGGTTTTCCAGATTCTTTATAAGATTAGCCACTAGTAATGAATAAGAAAAGTCGCAATCATTCTAAAGGAAATAAATATTACAGGTACATAAGTACAGGACAGAATAAGTAGCTATTAGTAAATATTTTGTATGTTGATGTTACATCCTCTTTAAAAGGGGAATCCGGTTAGTTCATTTCAAACAGTGCCAATTGTTTTCCTCTATGTTAATGCATTACCTAAATGTATATCTAATTTGAATGGCTTTAGACTCGATTACACGGATCTAATTTCGCTTTATAGAGATACATCGTATACGTATAGTGTAACACGATGATCAACGGTCATTGTAGTTACCACCTCAACTCCATTTCGATGATAAAACACAAAAACACGTTTTATAGACGTTTAAATCACAAATCTATGTTTTACGAATATAAAAAGTATTCTTACAATTTACTCAACGATCAAAGGCGCTTTTGATGAAAACTCACGAAAATGTTTTACCGTTTTAGCTTTATAATAATGTTTGCAATTTACCGAATGGAGTTGAGTCCCTTTAAATTCGTAACAATAGTTTTACTTGGTGTTGTATACTGTTCATCTTTATTTAGAAATTTAAAACCTCTTTTCACACAATTGGATAGATTACAATTGAAACGCAACCAGTTAATGGAAATTTGATGAAACTGTAATAGCACGATGGTAGCATGTTGTTTGTAAGGCTGTTGTCCGCAAAAGTCGGGGATGTTGTTTCGTATTTTAGTGTTATGCATGACTTGTCCTTATCATAACGTGACACGTCATGTCACGACTTGGCTTCTATGAATATACTAGTATACACAAGGTACCCAAAACCACGAGGTCGAGAAAACATGTGTTATGCCAAAACTGCAAATAGAAATCTGCCTACAGAAAGTTTCATCACTAGTTCATATTTTTCAACACAATGTCACATTTTTGTCTGCAAGTCATGCTTTTAATGCCTGGTTGCTTGAGTCCGTTTGGGACAAAATAGCAAACTCGTTCACCAATATTGAGTGGAATGGGTTTATAAAAACAACAACAAAAACAACAACAACAACAACAACAACAACAACAACAACAACAACAACATGTAAATCAATTTTGACCAAAATATTTTATAGAAAACTAGATCATGGTATAATATTTTCTTACATGTAATACAGATTTAGCATGACTTTTATATGGATTATGTAATTTTCAAGACGATTGTATCGCTAGATATTTCTAAATAAAACTCTATTGATGTAAAAAAATTCTATAAAGCAGATGTGATAACAATTGACCAGTCGATCCCTAAAACGTAATGAATAATACATTATTTAGCATTCGATACAATAATGGAAATTGCAAAGTTGAATAAATTGGCTGTTTTCAAGGCCTTGTAATTTTACAAGTATTCAGATTTGCATTGTACATGTATTACAAATGAGTTCATGATATGCAGTTCAAATGTTTAGAGGACAAAACAAACACAACGAGATGTCATCAAAACTAAGTAGAAATCTATATATTTTTCTAATAACTTCTACATGTAATACATGTATCTCAGTCTTTATTCATTTTATTGTCATAGCATCCGGAATTATTACTTTTTAAACACCCAAAATCTAATGCGTGACTAACATTGTTCTACATTTGTATACCACAAATCGACGGTGCCGAAACTCAATTTTGGCGCGAAAACTTTTTTTGCAGCATCCGCATCTGCTAGACGTCCCGCGCATTTCTGTCTTGTCGCCATTTAAATAGCCAATCGCGTTAGTTAGATTGCGACAAGACAGAAATGCACAGGACGTCTAGTAGATGCGGATACTGCAAAAAAGTTTTCGCGCCAAAATTGAGTTCTTTTTATCATATGACACTAAAAACGCAAAATAGTATACGCATTGATTTACTGGAAAAATCAATATCTTATACTACACGTGGTACGTATAACTTTATACGTACTGGCTATACTAACCAGGATACAAGGAAAGTCATGTGATAAATATAATATTATCTCTCAATTCACACATTTACATAGTACATAATATACCACTATATATCCCTGAAAAAATAGGAAGCCGTGACTAGTAGACAAGATCACCAGCCTTGATATGTCAACGACTCTGTCCCCATCTTGCATAATATGTTTTTACGGGTTAATACGTGTAAAAATGAGATAAAAACAAGAGAAGTACAGCAAACACTCCGGTCTCACACTTGTACGTGTTGTACTCGACATAGATTGCAAGTTTTTATTGCGAGAGATTTAAAACAAAGTTGTCGATGCCGAACTTAGCCTTTATTTGTCAGTCAGCTTTCTGCTGAAATATGACAGGTACATATGTCTGATTCCACCCGGAGTTGAATCCGGATCACCGGATTAGACGACAAGCTCATTAGCCACTGAGCTATGGAGGCACACTAAACAGAACACAATGCCAGTTTAGCGCAAGCTTGTCCTTCACCAAAAGGCATGAGGAAGCTAGCACTCAACTTAAACTGCCGAGCACAGAGAACTTAAAACTCCCCCTTCCACAATTTCGCGGCATAATTCCCAACACTCAGCTTTACGTGAGAAAGTGTACTTTACCGCTTAACGTACAAGTTCGAGCTGCCTAAAAGTCGAAAGCCCAAGTCCCAGTTGTCCTAATGCAAAAGGCTGAAAGAAACCGCTCTCGTACAATTTCTTTCGTTACACTGGCTTGCTTTGGAATTAATGGTACTACATATTAAAGAGGCGTTCCATATAACTTGGATCGTTAAAATCGATTCAGGAATATTATACATTGAATGAGAATCATTATTGCTTAAACTCTTCAAATTTTCAACAAAAAAATCCCACCAATTACCGAAACAAGAATGAAAACATATTTCCGTAGCGAGCCAAAATAGTCACGAGTTGTTTCCCTTTGACCACATAATGATAAATCGCTGGAAGCGATAAACTAAAATTGGTGAATTAAGTATATTCTTAACATTATAGAGACAAAATTCGCACTTATTCTTCTTTAAAATAAGGATAATGATAGTGCTTTGTACATTTATAGCTCTTTTAATGTGATAGTAGAGAAAAATATGCTAGTTATAGAGAATACCTCCGTAAAGGGAAGTACGTATCTATCTATACATCACACGCCCAACTGTTCTATGCTGATTTATAAGGTCGGTGCATTACGCCCGACGGTGCACTTATGACAATTAAATATATACTTTATTGTGTAACCTAAGTATTATCTCATCCACAATGACTACTGATTATACTTATAATTACAGCGCCATAGTAAATCAACAGCATCTCGTTATTATTCTAGAACACGTTCTCCCACACTCTTATACTGTTTCCAATTCAAACTAAGCGGAAACACCTCTTGCTCGCGTAATGGAAATATTGAATCAAGTTGCAATGCTGTAACCTATCAATTACACGTATTGTTTCCTATTGTAACACATTGACGTATGACCGGTTGTCGTGTACTATTAATTAGAAATCAAAAGGACATGCTCTTCGACAATAAAATTCAGACAATAATTGAAAACTGTTATTTAGATGGTTCAGAGACCAAATAATTTGAATGTGAATTGACACCGGCACCAAACAGGAAATGTCGCCTGTAGAAGCTGCTACACTAATACAACGCGCACTCTTGCAGAATATAACAATAACTCGTACAAGTAATTACACGCAAATTTGAAAACGATACGACCTCCCAACGGTTTGTTTTCAAGGACGTGTAAAACATTGCTTAATGCTACGGTCACAATGCTCGTACGATGTCCATACGGATTTAACAACTCGTACGAGTCTGAAATGTTTTAATCCTAACGGTATTTGCATCTGGTCACAACTCGTACGGATCTCGTACGAGCTGTACAGAATGTAAAGTTTTCACCAGATCACCGAGTCTTCTATGAGTTGTGAAAATCCGTACGATGCTCGTACGAGTCTCGATATCCATACGGGCTCTGTACGGACGTCGTGCGAGTTCAGAAAAATCAGTTCGTACGGAGCTCGTAGGGCAAATGTGACTAGGGTATTAGAGCAGGTTTTTTAATGATTAAAAAGAGCGGAGTGACATCACCACATCCACTGTTTACAAGGGCATTTATACCAGCATACAATACACGAGTCAATCGGAACTCATCGGCGTTTATCTAACAAAATACCCGAGTAGTTACGATTGTACATGAGTATGTGAGGGAGGCACACTCATATCTTCTTTCGCACCGGTTGCTTAACCTTTGTTCATCCATTTAGTGAGCGCAGCGTACATGGGCTCGCTCCGTGGCGGCAACTTACTCCAGACGACATAAAAATGGCCACGGTCAAAACAGATCCTAATAAGATAAAAGATAAGTTGGTGCACGATGGATTGAGTGACAGGAATTAAGGTTGTGACAGACCTAAGACAGGACATGTGACAGTGTCTATCCCTGCACAGATCCAAGCCAAACATCCGTGGCATACTAATGAATATGATTGTTCTTTGGAAAGGAATAAGCATTCCTACATATTTTGTACAAGAACATTAAGATGTGTTAGGATGTGTTTATATGCATGAATATATCAGAAACATAACATTGATGGTGTGTGTGCCACTACAAAAGACCGAACCGGTTTTGTGGTATTTGGTATACAGTCCAACCTTTCTAGAGTGGCCATCTCTTGAGCAATATCATGTACTGTTACTAAGCAACGTTTTCATTTATTTCAGATGCAACACACAACTACAATAATTTCCTGCAGCCCAAGATCAAACCTCAACACTTAATATTGCTAGTATTTCCAAGTGAAAATTGCTATAGAGAGTTTGCCGAATTTCCAAATCGACAACAAGTTTACAGGAATATCTTAGGTTTCAATCTAGATTTACATTGCGTGCATCATGTACTTAATTTAATGCAGTTGGTACACTCTTTTTCGTCCTAATGGTATGATCAAAATTTCATTTATGGCTCACAAATACACCAAAATGCGCTAGAAAACACATAAAACACTATCTACTATCAAGTTACATTCTTACATCCTTGAATAATATAATTTTTATCAATACATGTATAATAAATAGTGCATGTTCACACTAAGGAATGAGTGCTAAGTAAATGTACTGGAGGCAATCCTGCATCATGTTGTTTAATCACTCACTATATAGTATGTATACAGCTTTGTTTCCTCCAAATTATTGAAGAGTTTACAACAAACATGGCACATACATAGATGGCTTACATACAATAATATAGTTACATCGTTCAATTCAATGAAACTAAAGTAGTATATAGAAAGACTGACCCAAAGAAACCCATTCCTGAAATACCCCAAAATAAAATGGATGCTTCTCGAGCAGCGTCAGATACCACTGTCACAAGAAACTGACTACAAAGGCTTTGCTTAAAAAGTAACTAGTGTTTCATTAAGAAATCGTATAAATTTATAAAAATGAAAGATAATGTTGGAGCGAATATTCAATTCATAGAAACTTCTCAAGTTCTTTGTGTTTCATCTTACTAATTTATTCATAGCAGAGTGTGAATTGCACATTTTCTAACCTAACGAATTAATTCCATTGAATTTACAAATCAACGATTTCATGGTTTTAACTGTAAAAAATGAATACGTTTGAAAGCATGTTTTGAAAAAGCTCACAAAAAAGGTTTTGTAAAGGAAATCATGACAACGTGAACTGTTTCAAAGCCAAAATTACACCATATAAACTCAATAACTGTATGACCTTTTGGAATACAATATAATTCAACTTGTTTGACTTATTGCGGGCAAAAACACCCGCTACTCCTAATTATTGTATGACGTACATGCAATTGGATACTATACATTTGAACGTGTGTGACTTATGGTATTCATTGGTAACTTAAATTGGTAAAGTTTATAACCGGAAGTTGACTCGTTTATACACTGTGAAAATGCTATCGTTCGTCATTCGTATACAATTACTTGTAATGTGTTACTGGTTAAGAATGTCAATGTTGGTCATTCGTATTAAAATATTACTGGCAGTGAAATAACAACACCTTGGACAGAGTAGGTTCCATTTAACAAAAACAGCAGAACACGAAATGCTTAAAACACATATTATATGTACAGTACTTAATTTACTAGTACTGGTACAAACAACAAAACAAAACATAAAAACGAACGAGGAAATAAAAAAAGAAAAGCTACAAACAAACGACAAAGCATTAAATTATAGGAGCAATAGAAACACAAGTATAGCTTGGCCAATTTGACAAGAGCCCCTGACATTTTGATTAGCATAATTTAACAGTTGATATATTGCCTGCGTTTATAACACCGATTGTATGCTTTCATAATCGGGGAGTATCACGAAGACGTTCGAAATGTAATACAAAGACAAATATAAATACCGATATCGCACGATTTGCTTGCAGAAATTGATATATTCAAAGCAATAACCTTGTAATATATTCTTGCATAAAGGTCAGGCTCAGGTCAATATAGCTAAGCTATAGAATTGTACGATACGTCACTATTGTCCTACAAAGCTTGTATTCGAACTATGTGACATTTTGTAAATGTGCGTGTCTAAGATTGTAACAAAAGATTAGCAATAGCATTCATGTCATACAGTGATCAAGTTTGGGAGAAAAAGTCTTATATTTGCAACTTGGGAATGTTTTAAAGAGCTAATAAAAAGCCAGCAGTTCCTACTCGACAACTAGATTCTATCCCATCTGCAGAAACAAACAAAGCAAAATAGTTTTCACATTTGCTACACTGCTTTCTGACTCATCCGAAATTTTAAATCAATCTTGTGTTGCAACTCGTTAAATACTTTATGTCGTTATACAGTAAAACCTCGCTCACCTTAAGACCACCTCAATATTTAGACTACCTCAAAATTAAGACCACATGTTCAGCCCCGTTCTCGTCTGCGTATCTTCCTACCTCAATATTTAAGACTAGTTCAACCATTATAACAATTATAAGTACACCACGAATGTTTTATTACTAATGCTTTACTTATCTATATTCATATATTCATCACATGTTTGCCATTTGTAAAGAATTAATAAACTGAATGCCAGATAATCCTAAATACGCATCTCGTTTTAGTAAAACATTGTTTTTAATTTCTAGGAGTCTAAGAGTAGTAGATCTATATGCTGTCTCTACTAAACGACCAGTGTCATATTGAGAAGTTCCAGTTTTATGCAAACGTCCTCTCCCGAGAGTGTACAAGGTGAGAACAAGTCCAGTGACGTCATACTAGCTTGTGACGTCACCAACACTATAGTTAAAAAAGGTATGAGAAAATCCGACAGGGAAGGTAGAACTCAACCCTACCAGCCGAGCACAGAAATCAGAAACACCTCGACACAACTACCCTGAGCAGTGCCCACAGAAACCCATGCCAAAAACGGCGACCAAATGAGGCACAACAACCCCGGGCGTGACCTAGGTTAAAACACTAAGGACTGTGATCTAACCTAAAGCGGCACATCAACTACGACTTGACCTAGTTAAAATATGGGCAAGGTAGGAAATGGGCGGGAAATAATATTACATATTCCTAGCAACTACAATGAGCAATGCCCACACAAAAGCCGAAAAACCAACCAAAGATCCAAGTCCCCGCCGATAAAATGCAGGATGACCCATATTTAGAAGGAAATTATATAACAGCGGTCATTGCCGAATGAAACGAAGCCAACACTCGACCAAGTTCCCAAAGGCCCCACCGCACGGCGAACCAACCACACAAACCCATGCCAAAACTTCGACTAAATGAGTCGGTTTGTCTCGTGACTACTAGATCTATATCGAGGTCATAAAAAGTATAAAACAGCGTATGGAACACTCTAAACAGCCCTTAATTTGGTTTATTTACCTGGTAAAGGAGTGACCAACCATGCCATTGACAGACATTGTCATGTAGAAATAATTAAAGATAATTGATCATTTAAACATGTTTTCAACAATTTGTAGCTTTAGAAATATTACACATGTTCATATAGCTGGAGCACCATTACTTGCTCAGATAGCTGGAGCACCATTACTTGCTCAACTGTTCTGAAACTTTCGCCAAGTTTTAGTCATCACGGCCCATATAGGCATGTCCATATACCAAGTAGCTTACATTATAACAAGAAGAAACTTAGAAGTCTTTGACATTTAGTCATATGATTTCTACTTTTTACATAATCTTTTAAACACCCTTCCATATGGTACAACCTGTACAAGGAATGCTTTTGTACGAAACTTACACGCGTTGTATTTAGAGTTATGCATATGTGACCACTTGTATTGTATATATGTTTTGCTAATAGACAGAGGCATTGTAAAAATGCCGATTTGCTAATAAACTTGAAATTGCTATTTACATAATAAAATACGCAGGTTTTCTAATGCTGTTTTCAGGAAGACGAGTTACATTTGAAATACAAATAGTCTACATTAACATTGCACTCAAAGACACGTATTCGCTAATAGCATTAAAATATCCTGTTTTTTATCATTAAATGAGAATATATTTAATTTGGTAGTTAGTAATAATAAGTCTAGAGTTTAGTCGCAATTTTAAGGCACAGATGTGTGCATATCCGATAAAATAAAATTAACCTTACATACGTGTAACTTTAATTTCTCGTTTGTGTCTCAATAAACGTTCGAACGTAAACATTTAAAAAGACCAGTATTTAACAGTTCTACAATTAAATCGCAATTTTAAGACAGGAGCAGATGCAGACCGTGTTAATTGAATTAAACAAACATTTAACTTTAAAAGTGTGTGTTTCTAAACACTTGCTAACGAAATAAAACAACAATGGTGTATTGCTAATAAACTACAAAGCCATCACAAATGAGAAAATCGACATAAAATATACCAATATATCAGAAGATACAATGGGCATAAAACACGTCTGTGACTACAAGTGTATAAACAACATTCGTGAAAATGTATTTAATGTAAATGTATACAAATAAGTTCTTCTAGTTAAAACGATTGCTTAGAAATATATATTACTGTAAAAATGATATAATTGGTTTATGTACAAGAAGCAGCTGTTAATCAGTTCATCTAAGATCTGACCGGGGTAATAATCGTTTTCTTAAGCCATTTATGAAACTGTCCGTTAGTTCTCATTTTCTTTTCAGGTTTTTTATAATCTACTTTTTTAAATTGGTTTTATTATAAAGATTAACAGCTGCTCCTTGGTTTTATATATGTAAATACGTCTTTGTAATAAGGTCTTATACATGTACCTTCTCTTTGATAGAAAAGGACGATAGTACGCTTTAATATAGTATAGTATGTTTATAAGTATGTAGAGTAACAATATTAGGTTACAAACCACTAAATAAATTTGTTCTTTAGCTCAATGTAAAGTTACAATAGTCAGTCCCAGGTTGATACATGTTAAAGTCTATGGCCAGGTGGCAGACATATATCAATGAAAAGAAGGGGCTACCAGCTTTAAGAAAATACAAAAAAAACAGGGGGCCACGTATCATATAAGAAAATTTTTGTCCGTCCAACGTGGTGAACATATTTTTACAGGCGCGCGGACCGACCAAATCCGGGTTTTACCCTACCCTACTTTCGCTTTGGTATTTTGGCCAAAATCTCAAAATATGTAAAATAAAACAGTTTCAATACATCACATACATGTATACAATGCCTGTTAACCCAATTAGATGATTCTTGTTCCACCTTGTAAAAGAATACTACCATTTAAACACAATCACAAGTTTATTTAGGGACTATTTGAGTGTATCCTATTTTGGTTCGTGGAGGCATTTAGTGGTTTGTAACCTATTACTTATGTTTTGCTCCTTTACTTAGTCTCTTATAATTCTTGATGGAATGGCTTTGTGCAATGTTTGATGTAATTGTATCAGTACGAGCATATGTTTTATATTGTACACAGATGAGACGTAAATGAATAAATGAAGATATCGTAAATAAAAGAGTCGCTTACAAGACTGACCACAGTGACATCAACTATTATCAAACCATTGTAGTGTACTAGTAGTGTTAATGTCCATTCTCAATCACTTATTATAGCATATTATAATGAAATTGAGACAGGAAATACTGTCAATGATTGCTGCTTTATAAGATCTTTATAGTGTTATTAACAATTATATTGATGCTGGTTTTGATATATTTAAATTGCTGTTTATATGCGTCTATGTTTACCGAGGCCATATTTTTTCTATGTAAATGGTTAAAGATATATTTATATGCCATTGGCTATAAATAAATGGTAAATGGTAAATTAATATTTGTATCGTTGTACCCATCAACATAATTATGCTAATGTTACCATATACATTGTATGTCTCTTTATAACAATAAATACTATTGTTTGCATAGTGATGAGGTTTTGAACGCAACAACAATTAAGTTAACTACTTTTTTGTTCTTAATAATTGTCATTTATTGAATATTATCACTACTAGTATAATATTATTTCATTCATTATTTATGGATCAAACAAAATAAACTTATTGTAATATCCATACTGTAATATGGAAAATATGTTTAAGTACGTGTTACGTAAATCGGTTGTTCCACATGGTTTGGTTTCTATTTCTGTGATCATTACGAGTAATTACGCTTAACCGTATTCATTTTCATTGAATGTGTCAGCAATATACATTAACATATACATTTTAATTGTCTCTCGTTCCATATTACAGCATAATAAATACTGTAAATTTATTTAGATTGATCCATAAAGAAATATTTTTATGCTTAATTTAAACAGCTAAATTACTTTTTGTGTTTATAACTAATGCGGTTATTCTCTTATCCCTGATTTATTCTACTGTTTTAGAATCATACAATTTAGACGCACTAATTAACGTATATTTTTTTTTAAACGATACACATGTATTAATATATCTAAATACAACTGATGAATTATATATATCGTTATACTAAAATAAATTATGTAATATTTTAAAAAATATAAAGCAACAGTTGTCTTGTATAATGCAATAATTTGCTAAGTATATTTTCAAAGCTAATTTACAAACGAAACACTATAACACTTACCTGTAAAATTAGTTGCACCAATAAGTTAAATAATTCTAATGTATAGATATGTATATGAAGTCCTTTTATACAGAAAGTAAATTCGTTTATGAGCACGTGTTTTTCCAAACCAGTTATTTATTTTCTAAAATGAGTAATGTTGCTGCTAATTTTAAATGCAGTCGTCTTCGGATATTTTCCTTTGAAGTAGATGGCGCCGCGTACACTTGTCGGGTTCTCACGTATATCACACTGTATCAGCGTCTCTACGTATATCTAGCCGATACCAGTCACGCACGTGTCTCTCCTTTATTTGGACACTGACAAATAAAACACTAATTATTTGAACAATGTTTCCTATTTAGTCATTGGTTACACGAAATGTTTCTACTACGCAAGCGAAAGCGTTATTGAATGGTTTTGCTAAATTCGATTTGTCCTTCCATATTTGTACGATAGCGATCACTTTGAAGAGTGGCGTGGCAGAGGAAATTTTCCAGTTGGATTGGACGTGCCTTTGACCTAGGAACTAGATTGGTAGAAGTACTTGATAAAAAACTTCACACAATATACTGTAGCACATGCAGGTACGGATGATGAATAGTCTCATAATGCGCATGAACATTACGTACATGGAAAGGCTGGGTTAGAGTCAGTGTCCTTAAAGTGTCATCACGTTTTGTAAAGAAATACAAGAACATTCTAAATTCGACACGTTCTCATGGACATTGACATTTACCTTTTGTAGCCTTGTGTGACTTTGCACCGGTTATTTCAACAACTCCCAGTAATGTTAGACCAACTAGTTTGCCTCTAATTCAGTAACGATGTTTGCACTTATTTGCTTAAGCCAAATCAACTTTCAGCCCCACCTAATGAAAATTTACACTCAGAACTAACAAACGTGTTTTTAAAAAGTGATATAATGAAGTATTTGTCTTGGATAGGAAATCTTATTAAAGAATATGTGGAACATATTATACAAGGTTTGAAAAGAAGACCTGAAACAGTGTCTATGCCATTATACGTGTATTCTATGTATGAGGTATTGATGTAATTATTGAACCTGAGTGCGACACAGCGCAATCATAATAAAGATATATCAAATTACTAGAGAATATAAGCCGAATATGATATTCATTCGTGGTCAAAACATTTTCACAATGAATCACAAAAGAGTGAATTTCGATAATTGAGTACGCGTGAGTATGAGTACTGGCTTATATTCCGCTCCCTAATATTCTAGTCGAACATATAGCCTGACCGAATCTGTATTCTATGTTGTACGTATGTTCCGCGGTATGATGTTTTGACATTGACGTCATTGTGCGCCACACTTGCATGCCACAGGTATTAGATAATATAAACAGAAGTTTCATTTCTTGACACATTTTCATGAAATTCCGGAATCCTGCTGAGAACATATTGACTATCGCCAGTGAAAAATTTACACTACTTGAGTAAATACCTTTTTGTGAATGAGCAATGTACTCCACTTACTGGAACAACACTCGTGTGTAAGGGTTACTCTCTATATAAGATAAACCACTATGCTCTAATTACTATGTCTTCATTTCCCGTCCTTGTAATGATATTCTTTTTACGGATGTAATTTATACAAGTAGAATAAAACTGTGTAGACAAACAATGGGCCCAATCTCGTACAGAAAGATGGCTCTTAACAGACTGGTACCTTTTGGTACTTGCCTTTTTTGATGGGCAGCTAGTTAGATAATACATAATTGGTAATTGTTTATCGTTGGTAATTATGTATGTATATAGCTTGACCAGATTTAAGTATTGGATGTACTTTTAAGTAATTTCATGCCCATGGTGTTCCAGTAAACCTTACCACATCTGTATTATCTGCTGAACTTTAAGATGAACAAATATTCCGCGATATGACTTTCTCACCTTGACGTCACAGTGCGCTGCACCTGTATGTCATGTATATGAGATAATATGAACACATGTTTTATTTCTTAACACGTTTAAATGAAATTCCGGAATCCTGCTGAGAACATAAAATGTACTTATTAATCACCTGTGGGAGCTTGAAACTAAAGGAGTATATATCTTTTGTGAATCAGAAGAGTACACGAGTTTCTGGGACAACCCTCGCATGTTAAGGTTACTGTATATATGATCAAACACCATGCTCTTATAACATTGTCTTCGTTTCCCGTCCTTGTAATGATATTCTTTGTTTTAAGGATGGAATTAATACGAATCGAATAAAACGGTGTAGACAAACAATGGGCTCAATCTTGTACAGAAAGATGGCTCTAAACAGATTGACAGCTAATTTTGGTGCCATACATTTTAATGCCCTAAATTCGTCTTGTGGTAGAAATACTCGACACTTCGTGTGCTATAAGTAATAAAGACACAAGGATTTATGTTCGGTAGATATATTATATATCATATAAGAACCTAATACAATCAATGCTATATATAAGCCGACGTGTCTGACTTCAAACCACAGAGGCGGTTGATCGATCACAATCTGCTGCTTATTTGGTGTCTGGCTTTAAATGTTACAATAAGTATATGCACGTACATGCTTTGTTGAACACATGTGCTTCAAAGGTTTCGAATGGTGATGTATAAATCGGAAAGGAAAAGCAATGTTGGGGCACTACACACACAAAGACATACAAAAAGCACCAACAAATGGTCCAAAACTAAAATCAAATGATGGCAAGTGCAAACACAGGGAAAAGTATCAAGCTAATCATAAAGATCGCACCGCTTGTAGTCACCGACAGAAGCTCACTACGCACTAACACAAAAAATTAGTTGCTCTTCCATTTATCGGGATAACATATGTGTGGTATGGTAATATGTCAATATGAAATAGTAACAAACAACGACCATCTTAAGGACACCGCTTTAACTAATAATGTATGTTATAGGCTAGAATACGCTGGCCTTTTGCAGCCTTGTGCCCAGCTAAAATTTCTCTCAGATAGTTATTTTGCGTGAAATACACAGACTGTCTTGGAAGAGGCGGGGATGCCCTAACGACAAGATCACCAGGATATGTAAATGATATATATTAAATGCCTTATTAATGATGACTATATATTATACAATTGAACGTACAAACAAGTACACTATATTGGCCATGAGAACATTTGCGCTCCGAGTAACAGTACAGATGCATCGCAATTGACTAAAACAGCAATGAACCTTTATCAATTGACGTAAGTGAGAGGGTGTTAATATTTAGCCGTCATCAAATTATGAACCGCGCATATCGATATAACCGACCGTTACAAGTACAATGCACATCGATATCTGTATCACATTTAATAGATTCCCCCAATAACACTATTCAGTGATTCCTACGTCCATGTTGTTCAAGCGCCTGCAATGATTTATTACAAATCGAAAACAACGTACATAATTTCTTACGTAAATGTCTGTAGTCACACGTAATGTAATATTGTATTCATTTAGAGGAAAGGATGGAACGATTGTTTCGCAGAATTGACGGAACTCGGAACTCTTCAAAACCCACCTGTGTATGTGTGTATTAGCGTTAACACATTCACTCTGAATTGAAGTGTCGAATGTACACCGACACTATCCGACTTGTCGATCGCTTTTGTTTTTCTAATATACTCGTAAACTTGTAGTTAGATTACGGTCACAGGATGTGTGTGTAGGCTAAAAATTGTGAACTTCTGTCTATTTGTTCTAGAGCGTACAATAGGTCATAAATGCTTGTCATACTTGACGTAGTGACACTATGTTGAATCGTTAATTCTGTCTCTCTTTAATTAGTATTAGTATGAACTTGTAGGAGATTTATATTCAATCAATGTCTCGTATAATTGTCGCTTATTTGATTATCAGAGAGTTTTAATGTTTGTATGACCTTGAATATGATCAGGGTTAAGATAACGCTCTTGAAATCGATGAAGAAAATGTTAACATAAAATTTTGTCATTAGACTGGAATGATACAAATTCTGGATGTCATTTTGATATAATAATTGGCCTTTGCGAGTACAAGACCAGTGTTATGTCTGACTCTTGCGAGTGTGGCTAGGCGCTGCCGCCGTAGCTGTGTGGCTTTGTTTGTGCCCTACTATTTGAATTGCAACCAAGCCTTTTAAATTCGGTCACTGTGCGGTTGTACATTGTCTTGTCGCTGGGGTCACCTCGTTGAAATATTTTAGAACTGCATGCATCTAGAGATACGTTATGTTATTGTCCGCACCTCCTTGTGCTTTAAACTAAGGCCCTTTTTGTGAAATTAGGTCATTCTGCATTTTTTTGCGAGTACAAGACCAGTGTTTTGTTTACGTACCAAGGTCATTAATGTACGAAGGTCCAACCAGTGAGTTATTGGCGAATGACCTGGTGAAAGTGTAGTTACTTTGTTCATTTAGCAAATGGTCTACTGGTTTGCACTTTTCATATGGATGATTTGTATCTGTAAACGTGTTTGATGGTCCTCACAAACTGGTCTGTGCAGTTACAACCACCATACTCTAATTACATTGCCTCCATTTCCCGTCCTTGTAATACTATTCTATATTTAAGGATGTAATGAAAACGAATCGAATAAAACGGTGTGGACAAACAATGGGCTTCATCTTGTACGGAAAGGTGGCTCTATCAGATTGACAGCTAATTTTGGTGTCAGACAGTTTAATGTCCACCTCTCTTCTTATGGTATAAATATTCGACACTTCGTGGGCTATAGGTAATAACGACATAAAGGTTTATGTGCCGTAGATATAAGAGATTTCATATAAGAACCTAATTACAATTGATGCTATATGGAAGGATGGATAGTTAAATGCCTGCTGCTTTTAGTTTGGTGTCTCTCTTTAAAAGGTAACGTGTATTTCGAGTAGATGTACATACTTTGTTGAGTTAACATTACAAGTACACTGTATTTGGCTATAAGAATATTTGCTCTCCAAGAAGCAATAACGATAAACACGTATGTATAGCAAATTTGCAATTAAGCTCGTGATGTTGGTATAACTTACAACATTGATCATTGTTCATTCAATATTTGAATGTAGTTAAACAAGCGTGATATTGATCACCAAACGTCCATGTCAAAAATATTGTCACCTACACAGTTTAAATTATATACATGATTACCGATAATATACCATTATTCAGTATGTATTATCTAACTAGCTACCGATCAAAATAGGCAAATATCAAAAGGAACCACGACAAAAGCATTGCATAAACTACATTTCTTTTCGTATTCCGAATATGAAATGAACAAGTGCAATCCGAGCTCGTAATTAAGACTTAACTGATCAACTTTAACATGACAACGCTGATAAAGGCTGCAATAAACCTTAATCAATTGGCCAAAGTGGAAGGTTGGTGTCAATATTTTAGTCATCAACATCATTTATGAGTAGCACATATTGATACAACCCTACCCTCAAAAGTACATTGTACGTACATCGATATCAATGTCACTTTTAAATTTACGCAATTATGCTATTCAGTGGTTCCCACGTTTATGTCGTTCAAGCCCCTGTAATGATTTATTACGAATCGTAAACAACGTACAAAATATATTTACGTAAATGTCTGTAGACACACGTAGTTTAATTATATTTATTTATCGGAAAGGATGGACAATTGTCAAAGTCGCGCGGAAATAACAGATATCGGTTCTCTTCAAAGCCCACCTGTATGTGTGTATAAGTGTTAATGCACTCCGAATGTAAGTGTTGAATTTAAACCAACACTATCCGATATGTCGATCGTGTTTGTTGTTTTAATATACTCGTACTGTTGTAGTTTGATTACGGTGCCAGGTGTTGGCTAAAACTGTGAACTTATGTCTACTTGTTTTAGAGCGTACCACAGGTCATAAATGCTTGTCATACTTGACGTAGTGACATTATGTTGATTCGTTAATTCTGTCTTTCTTTACTTAATATTAATAGGGTATTTAATAGCCTGCGCGTAGCGCAGGGTATTGAAAATACCCAGACCGATAATACGGGTAACATGCGGATTTTCGTTGAGTCTCAGCAGGTACTAATGCTTTCAAAAAAAGTTATTTCCGGTCAAAAATTTCAGGCAGTTTTCCGAGGTGAATGGTCCTTGGAATATAAAAAAAATAGTAAGCTGTAAACGGCTGAGCCTATCGTTCTCTTTCAATTAATTATCATTTTTAAAATAATGTTTAATAAATAAAACAAACTATTTTTAAAAAACAAAGGGAAGTAAGAAATACACTCTACACCCCATGACCGTGGACTGTGTCACTAGCCAATTCATTGCAAGCGTTTGTGAGATTTCCAGGCGCCCATTTCACTTGGAAGATGTTTTAAGAATCATCAAAAATAAAGGTGAAATTTTCATTTAAATAGCCGATTTATCATGACAGTACTCGATCTCCGAGGAAATTGGTCTTTAATAGACATTTTTACGTAGTTTTACAATGATATCAACACTCAGATCATACCAGATGCTTGAACGTAAGTAGGCTACAATTCGTTCCATGTCAACAACTGAACAATGCAAATCAACAATTCTATGTCTCAATGTATAGCTTGTCAAAGCAATGTTTATGAGATTATTTTGTTACTGTCAGTGTGTTTAAGACTTATGTACCAGTTAGTTTCATCCACAGCATCCAGCCCCGGGGGAAGGGCGCTCTGGAATTTTGAGTTGTCAAAATCAACAGCCCTTCTGTGGCCAGCGGGGGAAGCTGATGGTAAAATCTCACGCATTTCCCCTGACATCTACCGGTAAATATTGTCTTCAGGCTATTGGTTTTCGCAGAATAAATCCTAAATTTCCCCTGCATTGCGGGGGAAGCTGGATGGTAAAAACATGGCTGTCTTTCCGGCTATCTGCCATGGATCCCTGTGGTGGGGGAAACTGGGGATGCAACTGACTGGTGCATTAATTATTTGTGGTGGACAAACTTGTGTACTAGGAGGGTCCATACGTTGTCGCTTATGTAATATGTTCGATTTTCCAAGCGGATAAGGACGAAAGACAAACATCGGAGGCTGCAAATTATCTATATTCGGAATATAAATAAACCATCTTACAGTAGGCCTACAATACTACAGTACAGTACAACAAGGTACGTCTTTGATTTTATTGAATTGGAATCAAATTATGACAATTTGATTGATTGACTTGTGTGCTGTATAAAAATTACAATTCACAATGATTGCATGCATTTGTTATCTCCCTTGGATAATGCATAGCAACTGGGGCCCGTGTCTATATCTAGAAATATAGCCTAGCGGTTATCTAATATTTATTAAATACCCATATAGGCAATGCCTTAGTTCATATTATGAACTTGTAGGAGATTTATATTCAATCAATGTCTGGTATACTTGTCGCTTATTTGATTATCAGAGAATTTCAGTGTTTGTATGACCTTGATAATGATCAGGGTTACGATAACGCTCTTGAAGTCGATGAAGAAAATGTTAACATAACATTTTGTCATTAGACTGGAATGATACAAATTCTTGATGTAATTTTGATATAATTATTAGCCTTTGCGAGTACAAGACCAGTGTTTTGTTTTTACCAAGGTCATTAATGTACGAAAGTCCAACCAGTGTGTTATTGGTGATTTACTTTAGTTACTTTGTTCATTAAGCCAATGGTCTACTGGTTTGCACTTTTCATATGGATGATTTGTAACTGTAAACGGGTGTGATGGTCGCCACTTGTCATCTCGTCTGTGCAGTTACAGGGAAAAGTATATCAGTCAAAATTGTATTCCTTCATTCTGATGGTCACTAGCATAAAATTATCGTTAAGTTAAGACTTTGAATTGCAACCAGGACTTTTAAATTCGGTCACTCTGCGGTTGTACCTTGTCTTGTCGCTGGGGTCGCCTCGTGGGAATACTTTAGAACTGCATATGTCTAGAGATACGTAATATTATTGCCCGCTGCCCTCGTGCTTTAAACAAGGTCTCGTTATTGTTTGTGAAATTGGGTCAGTCTGCATTTTTTTCGGCAGGGACTTGGACTTTTATTGTTTTCATTGGCTTATTTGTGGGAATTGCTCAGTGTGGTTGCGTTGTGGTGTTACTTATTTGTGCTCGGCTGGTTAAGTTGAGTGTTGCCTTTCTTGTCCGATTTCCTCATACAGCATAAACGCGTTATGTAAACATGATCTCGTGCATATCATTCGTCGGTTTATCTCGAATATGATATTCTTTGGCGAATTTCGTACATATTATCACAATGAACCACAAATGAGTGTATTTCAATACTTGTGCGTGCCGGGGTAAGTATTGGATGTAACTACCAAAAGGAACCACGACAAAAACATTGCCTTAACGACATTTCCTTTCGCATTACTGGTATTAAACGGACTAGTGCAGTAATAAAGACTTAACGAATCAACTTCGACGTTAACAAGTTGATTAACACAGCAATAAGCCTTATTCAATTGCCATAAGGAAGAGGGTTTCAATATGTTAGTTAACATCAACATTGTGTACAGCGCATATTGATACAAGCCCATCCTTAATAGTACAATGCGCATCGATACCAACGTCACTTTTAGATTTACCCGACAACTGTATTCAGTAGTGCCACGTCCATGTTGTGCAAGCTACTTCAATGATTTATTACAAACCGAAAACAACGTACAGAATAGCTTACGTAAATGTCTGTACACATGTAGTTTAATTGTATTTATTTCGCGGAAAGGATGGAACAATTGTCAGTGTCTCGCGAAATTAACGATACTCGGAACTCTTCAAAGCCAACATGTGTACATGTATTAGTGTTAAGTTTTGTAAGTGTCGAATTTACACCAACACTATCCGATTTGTTGATCGTTTTGTTTTTCAAAAATACTCGTATATTTGTAGTCAGATTACGGCGACAAGATATGTGTAGCCTGAAAGTTGTGAACTTCTGTCTATTTGTTTTAGAGCGTACTATAGGTCATAAATGCTTGCCATACCTGACGTAGTGACACTGTGCTGATTCGTTAATTCTGTCTCTTTACTTAATATTACTTAGTAATATGAATGTGTAGGAGATTCATATTCAATCAATGTCTTGTATAATGTTAATTTTATTTGATTATCAGAGAGGTTCTGTGTTCAAGTGACCCGGATTATGACCAGAGTTAAGATAACGCTCTTGAAGTCGATGAAGAAAACGTCAATATAACCTTTTGTTATTAGATTGGAATGGTACAAAGTCTGGTTGTAATTTTGATATAATTATAGACCTCTGCGAGTGCCCATGACCAGTGGTTTGTTTATACATTGGTCGCACTAACACATTTGTTGTACCGACGATGTACTCCCGATTTAATGAATGGATAGCTGAAGGCATAGGGAAAGGGCAATAATATGATCTAACTGGGAACTGACGCATGATTTAACTGCGGCCATATCTATAAATTAATGTGGCAATATGTATAATTCCATATTTCTGATTACAGTGGCAAATATCATGCTGATACACAGGGTGTACAAATAGAAAGTATACAGTTTCGGGGTATAAATGCTTAATGTTCTGCTATCGCAAAGAAACTTTGCACATGGTTAGAAAAAAGTTTTTTCTGATCCCAGTGTGAAAGTTGTAACTCGAATAATTTTTAGAATATGTCAATTTCCAAAAAATACCTTATTTTGACCGTGACGTCATTTTGACGTACATTGTGTAATTTACGACGTTTTCACAATTTCTGTCTGTCTCATGTTTCCCGTCTTGCACCATACTTTAAAAGTGTTGACTACATTTACACAGATTTCTACAAACTGGTCTTTTGAAATTGCATTTTGATGTTTATCAGGAGAAATGTTGTGTATATTAGTATTTGATTGCACATAAGCAATTTCGAAATTTCCTAGAAATTATTATGACACCAAATGCTTCGTGTTTTTCATCCAACTAACAGTGTGACTCTGGTTCCACTTGTATAAACCATACAACGTTTAAAACAAAAGATTTGCTGCAGAGTTCAGAAATGAACTTGCTTAACAAAGGAAATTAACAGAATGGGTTTACTTCTTTCTATTTGGCTGTCTGAATCGCAAGTAAATAACCTATTACAAGGAACATGCCCATGCTCGCGAGACACATCATATATGTAATATTAGTTTAGAATATTTTGATATGTAATGAGCACTTTCAAGGATTGAGTGTATGGCAGGAAACACCAGAAGCACAGAAATTGTGAAAACGTCGTAAATAACGTCAAAATGACGTCACGGACAGAACACGGTAATTTTGTAAAATATACATTAAAAAAAGTCCAAATTACAATTTTCAAACTGGTTTCAGAAAAACCTCTTTATACTAACCATGTGCAAAATTTCTTTGCGATAGCAGAACGTTAAAATTTAATTAAAATACACTGAAACTGTATACTTTCTTTTTGGACACCCTGTACTTGGCCATATGTATGCCTTTTTGGGGCCATATGTATGATTTTACTGTGGACATACTTATGATTCACTGTGGCGATTTTTATGAATGACTGTGGCCACGGTTATGATTTGTTGCGACCATATGTATGACCTTACTGTGGTCATATTCGTAAATAACTGCGCAGATGCTGTTGACTGCAAGTAATTTTCCATGCTGATAAACTTAAAAGCCCTGCTGACCCTAGTCCATCAGTATTTTCAGTACTTATTAGGTTAGGTTCTGTCAGAGAAATTTGGGCATATAATTGCGCGAGTTACAAATTCCGTTAAGGAGAAAAACAATTGCAGAACGCATTATTATTACATTATCATTTCGGTACTATAATTGCAATCACATATAAGGAATTAAAAGACCATTATGTCTATTACATAATCTTGACCATGCGGAAGACTGGTTTCTTTTTCATTTTTAGTATCTTTGCAGTTGGTATATTTATTTAACAATGGAAAGTTAAAGGCAGGAATATGAGACACATTGCCTTGTAATTTTAATTTCCTTGTGGTTTTGCACCCTGTTTTCAAAAGAACAAATTGATGTAAGATCAAATACTTTTTATAATTAACGAAAGCTCGCTAGATAGCTTGTGTTTTTTAGACTCGTTTAAGAAATGTTGATCTCCAAAGACAACTCATGACGGATCCTATATTTATCAAGTTATATTTGTTATTTATCAGTCTTGAGTGTCGATTGACATTACTCGAGGAAATAAGACACATACAGTATTGAGTATGCACTTAATAACTTATCCAAAGTTCTTTACCATAACAATTGTCACAATTAATAACAAATGAGTCGATTGCAATATATATGTACTGAGTGTAAGTATTGGATGTACTTTTAAGTAATTCCAGGCCCATGATGTTCCAGTTAACCTTACCACATCTATTTCTCTGCTGTACTTTAAGATGAACAAATGTTCCGCAATATCATCGACGTTCTTAACTTGACACCATTGTGCGCCACACTTGCATACCATGGATATTAGATAATATAAACAGAGGTTTCATATCTGGACAACTTGTTATGACATTCGGGAATCCTGCTAGAACATATTCATTAGTCCCCTGTGGAAGTTTTAAACTATATTGTAATAGAGTAAATACCTTTTGAGAATGAGCAAAACAATCGATTGACTGGGACAACCCTCGTATGTGAAGGTTATTCTGTATATAAGAACAACCAACATACTCTAATAACATTGCCTCCGTTTATCGTCCGTCATTGTAATGATATCCTTTATTTAAGGTTGTAATTAATACGATACAAATAAAACGATGTAGACATACAACGGGCTCAATCTTGTACAGAAAGGCGGTTCTAACACATTGATAGCTAATTTTGGTGTCAGACATTTTAATGTCCATCTCTCGTCTTGTGGAAGAAATACTCGACATTTCGTGGGCTATAAGTAATAAAGACACAAAGGTTTATGTGCGGTAGGTGTATAAGCTATTTCATATAAGAACAACCTAATTCCCGTCTATGCTATATATCACAGGCTTATAATGAGACGGGCGTAACTACAACTTACGACCTTATTAGTCTGATACATAATTGACATTTGCATCATAAGGTGCTTCATATGAAAATCGAAACTTGTCATGTTGACCAAAATTAAGTTACAAAAGCTTGTTTTTCAATAAGTTAAGAGTAAATATCAGACAGTTTTTTCTTGTGTGAAAAGACAGACAATGTCATTCCAAGAATCATTGAAATGACTGACCGTGTGATTCATTATAGCAATTTCTTTTAGTATATTGTATTGGTATTTAAAATATTGTTTGGCGTTCTGGGTGGTTGGAACTGTCTCTTTCAATCTGAAATGATATAAGTATCTTTTATTCTACAAGAATAAAAGATTTATTGCTATGCATTTTTATCTCGTATTCATAGAATAAAATTTCTTTATTAAGATACTGTGTTACTATAGTATTGTATAAGAACATGTCTTTTAAGAAAATTGTAGTTACTTGACATTTCCAAATTATATGTTCAATGGATTCTATTCTATTTATTTTGAACAGAAATGTTATTTCAAATGGAAAGGCAAAACTAACGAGCCAGTGTTATAAAAGTTAATATCGTGTGGTTATGGGTTGTGGTGCGGTATCAGAAATGGCGCACCTCAGATAAATGCTATTTTCATGAGTTTTTTCATGACCCTAAATGACTAAGATTACCAGTATATTATTGAATGGTAGTATGTTTTCTGTCTATTATGTAAATGCATAAGACCAAAAAATGAAAGATCAGGGTTTAAGAACTCAAAGTGTATGCCCTGCCAATATTTGTTGTTATTTTCTTATGTCACTTTCTTCGTCCGCCATTTTTTAGAAATGGATTATTTATCTTATTTTGTTTTGACAGAGACCACTAGCATCCATGTTAGCATAAGGGCACATGATTAAAATTTTCTTATCTTCAACAACTAATAAAATGGAATAAAATTGGAAATAATTAGTTTGATAAGCATTGGAAACAATTACTGTTATTGACATTTTTTACTTTCCCAAATCCCGTTGTTAACAGATCTGACTATGCCGATGGTATGACTTATGCTTCAATTGCTGTAAAAGATAATTACATCTAAAAAATTGTTAGGACACATTTAAGTCGACTTGTTTAGTCAATTAAGTTACGACTATTTACAACCAGTGTTATTCTGTCATGCTATTTGTTATTGATTTATAATTCCGAAAGATGTAAAAGAAGTTAGCGAACTGTTATGTGAAATTGACCTATGTGGATGAAAAATAAAAACATTTTTATCATGATTTGTTTTAGTTTTTTGTGCCATTTGGGACCTAGACGTTAGGTGCGCCATTGCATATACCGCTGACGCGACGAAATAAGCCGAGTATGTCATTCATTGTGATGGATCTAAAACATGAGATGAAGCAGTGAACAAATAATATTTAGTGTCAAAATGTCCCCAATGAATGGCCCTATCAATAGGTAAATACTTTTATTGTGTATGTTTAATTTATAAAACAAAATGACCATGTAAACTGTTAAGTGCGCCATTTCCCATATCACGAGTATATTAATTGTTTCCTTCCATTTTGGTTTGCATGTTGAACATTTTAATGTAATTAGTTTGGCACTAAATCATGACAGATAAATCACTTGTTGGCCCCTCGTATATAATGACATTGGTACGCAAACAAAACACTGATCATGTGCACTCACAGATGCAAATAATTATACCAAAATGACAACCAGAATTTGCATCACCCCAGTCTAATGACAAAATATTATATTGACGTTTTTCTTTATCGACTTCAAGAGCGTTATCTTAACCCTGGTCATAATCAGGGTCACACGAACTCAGAAACTCTCCGATAATCAAATAAACGACAATTATACAAGACATTGATTGAACATAAATCTCCTACAAGTTCATATTAATATTAAGTAAAGAAGGCAGAATTAACGAATCAACATAATGTCACTACGTCAAGTATGACAAGCATTTATGACCTATTGTACGCTCTAAAACAAATAGACAGAAGTTCACAACTTTCAGCCTACACATATTTCCTGGCACCATAATCTAACCACGAATGTACGAGTATATTAGAAAGTCAAAACCGATCGACATATCGGATACAGTTGTAGCAAATTCAAAACTTACATTCAGAATGAATGAATTAACACTAATGCACATACACAGGTGGGCTGTGAAGACTTTTGAGTTATTTTGAGTTCCCTGACACTTGTTCTTTCCTTTCCGCTAAATAAATACAATAATTTAACTACGTGTGTCTACAGGCATTTACGTAAGACCTTTCAATTTGTAATAAATCATTGCGGGGGTCTGAACAACATGAACATAGGAACCAATGAATAGCATTATTCGGTAAATCTAAAAGTGACGCTGGTTTCGATGTACTTTAGCGGATGGGCTTGTATCGTTATGCGCTGTACATAATGCTGTTGATAACTAAAATACGGACAACCTCAGACTTAATAATTGATAAAGGTTTATTAATCAACTATTTTAAGTTAGTTCGTTAAGTCTTTACTCAGTGTGGGGAACACGTGATCAAAAGAATAAAGTATACACCCAAAACAATTGCAATTTCGTCCGCTAACGGTGAGTTTTTTTCATATTCGTCACGTGACTCTCCATACTTTAATTACTGTGCTAGTTCGTTTCAAATGTGGAATCTTAAAAAGAAATACCATTTAGGCAATGTTTTTGTGATGTTTCGCTTTGATACATACTTTTTTATCGGCAGTTAGTTTTAGGATACATACTTGATAATTTTTATCATTAGTAATTGTCCAAATAGTTGCATGGAATTGACAGTATGTTGGACAGTATTGTATGATGTTCAATGGCTCGCTGGTAAAACAACATTCACATATTATTATTGAATTCCAATGGTCAATGGAGTACATCGTGTCAACTCCACGCAGCTTAATTGTGAAATCGCGATATATCTGAATTGCTACTTGGAGCGCAAGTGTTCTTATAGCCAAATACAGTCTTTTGAATATATGCACACTGCGCATGCGCAGTTTTGCTGATTAAGAACCACGGTAATACAGGAATAAGGCATACTAGTTACATTAAATGATGTTATATAGTCATCATGGATAAGGCATTTAATATAACATTTACCAACTCTGGTGATCTTGTCGTTAGGTCACCCCAGCCTCGGGAACTGAGTATTTCCAAGACAACCTGTATATTTCACGCAAAAATACTATCACAGTCGTCATTAGAGCTATAGGGACAATCAGCAAACGCACTTTTGCACATGCAAAAAATGTAACAGACATAAGACGCTGTAGCGGTTTCCCCATGATGGTCGTGGTTTGTTACTATTTCACAAATGTCATGTTTGATCTCCCTATGATGGTAATGGTTTGTTATCATTTCACGAATGGCATGTGTTTCCATATCAAGTCCTTTGGTGAACTAGTGTGTTGTGATATTTGGTCGGGGATTACAAGCAGTGCCATCTTTATGGTTCATTTCATATTTGTCCCTGTACATGCGCCTGTGAGGATAATGCTTCTAGTGTGTTTAGGTTTGGGCATTTGGTGCTTGTAGTTTTTACGCGTGTTGTGCCCCAATATTCCTTTCCCTGACCGATTAATCTATCACGTTTTAGACTTATGGAGGGTTTGTATTCAACAAAGCCTGTACATAATTCTTAACATAACATTTAAAGCCAGGCACCAAACAAAGCAGCAGTCTGTCGTTTGTAGTCCGACTTGTCGGCTTATATATTGCATCGATGGTAATAAGGTTCTTATATGAAATCTCTGATATATATATATACAGTTTATAAACCTTGGTGTCTTTATTACTTATAGCCCACGAAGTTTCGAGTATTTCTACCACAAGACGAGTGGTGGACATTAAAATGTCTGACACCAAAATTAGCTGTCAATCTGTTTGAACCACCTTTCTGTACAAGATTGAGCCCGTTGTTTGTCTTCACCGAATTTTATTCGATTCGTATTAATTTCATCCTTAAAATAAAGAATATCATTACAAGGACGGAAAACGAAGACAATGTTATAAGAGCATGATGGTTGATCATATATATACAGTAACATTAACATGCTAGGGTTGTCCCAGAAACTCGTGTACTCTTCTGATTCACAAAAGGTATATACTCCATTAGTTTCAAGCTCTCACTGGTGATTAATAAGTACATTTGATGTTCTCAACAGGATTCCGGAATTTCATGTAAATGTGTTAAGAAATAAAACATGTGTTCATATTATCTCATATATATGATATACAAGTGCAGCGCACTGTGACGTCAATGTGAGAACGTCATATCGCGCAACATTTGTTCATCTTAAAGTACAACAAAGCATACATATTTGTTAAGGTTTTTAGCATTGTTCGACTGGAACACGATGGGCATGAAATTACTTAAAAGTACATCCAATACTTAAATCTGGTCAAGCTATATATATACATAATTACCAATGATATACAATTACCAAGTATGTGTTATCTAACTAGCTGCCCATCAAAAAAGGCAAGTACCAAAAGGAACCTAGACATTTCTTTTTCGTATTCCGGATATGAAACGGACTAGGAAAGTACTAATGACTGAACTAGTTAACTTCAACATTAAAAAGTTGATTAATACAGCAATACTCCTTACTCATTGGTCAAATGGAGAGAGGGTTTCGATATTTTAGTCATCATCAACATTGCATACAGCGCTTATCGATACAAGCCTACCTTAAAAAGTACAATGCACCTCGATATCAGCATTACTTTTAGATTTCCCCAATAACGTTAAACAGTGGTTCCCTCGTTCGTGTTGTTCAAGCCACTGCAATGATCTATTACAAATCGAAAACAACGTACATAATATAACACGTACATGTCTGTAGACACACGTAGTTTAATTGTATTTATTTAGTGGAAAGGATGGAACAATTGACGATACTCGGAACTCTTCAAAGCCCACATGTGTACATGTATTAGAGTTAACTCATTCACTCTGTTTGTAAGTGACGAATTTACACTATCACTATCCGATATGTCGATCATGATTCGGTCAAACTACTCAAGTATTTTCCATTGGAGGAAAACCGCCTGTATGAGGCGTAGCTAGATGTCACATGACTGGGCATTGTGCGTACTGTTGATTAAAATAATTTCCAATAAAAATCAGCGACACGGTGTTGTGATCCCAGTGCAATTCAACCATGAAAATGGTAAGATGCTATTTTTACCATAATAAAGTACAAAAAAACGGAATTTCCATAACAAGTATTTTACGCATTTAAAATGCAAGCAACATATTACCAATATCTTGCACTGAAGTAATTACACTAATTCCTTTGAAAATCAAGACACGCCCCATTAATAATCATTCGATTTAGCCGCACCTTTTCAGTGAGTGTCAATGTTATTTGCCGGAGCAATGATATAATTAATATGATCGTTTAAACTCTTAATCCTGTAGTAGAAATTATCAAATTGAATGTAATTAGAGGTTGATAGTAACAGTGTGTAGAATCACGTGATCAAATTATTTGAAATGAATACCGTTGTATACTCACAACATTTTCGATTTCGTCCGCTAACGCTGAGTTTTTTTTATTGATTATAGCTATCGTGTACTTTTTAGGAATATATTAAACAGCCTAACGAACATCATCTCATTTATGTAGGAACAATAGACAATTACCAATTTTGCTCTATCTTTTGCTGTTGTTAACTGATGCTCGACCACATTATTACACTCAGTTGGAAACTGCATTTGGTAGAGCATCAATTAAAAACAGCTCGGTACTTGCCGAGTATTCTTACATATACAGGATGTAATTTCAGCTATATAATCTAACCGTATTAAATGAACGATCGTTATAATCAAGAAAAAACTCACCGTTAGCAGAGGAAATGGCAATAGTTTTGAGCGTAAAACGGTTTTCATTTGATCACGTGCTTCTACACACTGAGTTTGATAGTTGTAGGATAGAAGTCAATTACGTTCATTTCTTTAAATATGTCCCTCTGAACAGGAGAACAAAATGGTTCATAAAATTAATGTTAGGCGTTAGGATAACATACATGGCAATTGACTGCAGTTATAAGGTTATTTTTTTGCTATTTATCGAGTACAGATGACTATTAGCATTGACATTTAAAACTCAATGTTTTTATTGATCATATTTCACTGTTTCTTAAGATAGTTATATATACATGGGCATAGGAGCGTCTTCAACAACAATGGGGTGGTGGCAAATATTTGTAGCGTGAGAAAGGGTGATTTTAAAGGGATTGGGTTAACCTGCAATGAATATTTCAGCAGTATCTAGCTGAACTATAGTTACCACTAAAATCCAGTGCTTGCACTATTCTTCGGATGTTCTCGAAGCCTCGCAGAAGGCGTCCCGATGATAAGAAGTGAAAGCCAATGGGTTCCCGAACACCCCGAACAGTTGCCGATGGTTTCCCGATTACCCCGAAGCTCTTCCGAAGCACTAACGAACAAGACTTCCGATGACCAAATTTAAAAACTCCGATGCCGAAGATTTTTCGGCCCCCCAAGGCTTCCCGAAGCGTTGCAGAATGATGCGGAAAGGTTCCAGAACACACGCGAAGACATGCCGAAACATCCCGATCCATCCAGATCAGGTGAATTTCAGCTTCGGGAACCCTTTGGGGTCCTAGTGGACGGCAGGTCTAATCTCCGGTATTATTCTTCGACTGCCCGCTAAAATCTTTGGCCGTACCACGAGGTATGCGTCATTGAATACATGATTATGTGAAGGTTTTAACATTAGTTTTTTGTAAAAAGAGCATACAATGGCGATACATATTAGTATGTCCAATGCTATTTATAAAGTGTCACGTGTTTGTCTTCCCTTTTACGTAGTTTGCTCGTTCCACGTCTTTGGTCAAGTGAAAGTCAGTGCACATTCTAAATGGGTATCAAGTATCTTCTTTTGTTAAATATAAACAAAAGTAAACCAAATAAATGCGGGCGTATTTTAGGTATTTAGCTGAAAACAATGGCACTTTTCTAATGACTGATAGACAAAAGAGTCATTATTGTTCCTTTAAGGAGCGTTGTAATATAACACTTTGGTGTATTCATAAAATGTAGCAAGTGTAACTAACTGATTTCAAAGGTGGACTTAAGTCTGAACTTGGCGCGATACTATTGAGGAACATTTCTTTTTGAACAATTATTGAAAAAACTTTATAATCAGATAGCAGCAATTAATGATCTTGTTAATGAGTGACATGTTTTGCATGTAAAATATTGATAAAAACCCATGTGTTGTTTTGGGCAACACACTTGATCACCCCTATGGATTTACCGACTGAAGACAAACGAGGCAACAAAAGCAAGTCAAGAAGGATTATATGCAGCAGTGACAACACGTCCGAACATTTCTTGAGGTAAACTTTGACTTATCATTATGTTTACAATTAAAGGCCAATTAAATTTCAATTGTTATTTTAATTAACGCTAACAATTGATGATGTATTTCTTTTATAACTATTTTAAAAGGTTATCGCGTAAATTGATAAAATTAGGAATGTATCTCGTGATACAAGTAGACATAAATAAGTTATTATAACTAAAATAAATATTCACTCTTCTTCATCCCCGGCCACAAGATTCCAAACGGTCATTCGATGTTGCAAGTACATCGTATATCTACCGTGCTAGCCCGTCTAATTTTAAATGCAATTAAAGAACCATTGACCCAGCGAGCGAATATTGTGACTGCAGAAAAAAATCCATTTGACTGACTGTTAAACAATCTTATTAAACACATCGCCTCAGTATACACGTACGCGATGATGTGGTCCTGCTATGAGATTTACGTTATATGAAGATCGTGTCTTTCAGTTATTTTGACTGCAAAACTCCGGAGAGATTTTTAATTCAAAATAAAAAAGGCATTTTAAAACGCTACGATATTCAAAATTGTACTGCGAATTGTTTTAGTTGTATTCGGAATACGTTATCGTGATATTTAAAACACGAACAGCATCTTACATGTGTCAATTTAATTGTTATACATCTCTTTCGAATTATACCTATTGCGTGTAAGGAAGTAATCTGCAAGTATGTACATGTTGTTGCATATGCATGTATAGTGCCCGATTTCCGTCCGTCTATATGCTCATATACCGTTTCAATACATGTAATACAATGCTAGCGTTGTTAAATGTGATGTGAGCTATCCTGAAAATTGCCAAATGCACGAACTTACAGGGTGGCATTACTTCATGTCACTGTTCCTGGCGTTACTTCGTGTCACTGTCCCTGATTTACTTCATGTCACTGTCCCTGGCGTTACTTCATGTCACTGTCCCTGGCGTTACTTCATATCACTGTCCCTGACGTTACTTCATGTCACTGTCCCTGGCGTTACTTCATGTCACTGTCCCTGGCGTTACTTCATGTCACTGTCCCTGGCGTTACTTCATGTCACTGTACTTGGCATTACTTCGTGTCACTGTCCCTGACGTTACTTCATGTCACTGTCCCTGGCGTTACTTCATGTCACTGTCCCTGGCGTTACTTCATGTCACTGTCCCTGGCGTTACTTCATGTCACTGTCCCTGACGTTACTTCATGTCACTGACCCTGGCGTTACTTCATGTCACTGTCCCTGGCGTTACTTCATGTCACTGTCCCTGGCGTTACTTCATGTCACTGTCCCTGGCGTTACTTCATGTCACTGTCCCTGGCGTTACTTCATGTCACTGTCCCTGACATTACTTCATGTCACTGTCCCTTTCCTGTAGAACGAATATAGTACAGTAAAAACTATATTGGTTGATTTTTTGAGACTCGCGTGGAAATATCAAATCGCGTGCCAAATATAACCTTTTGTAGGAAACATTACTGTTTGTGTTAAGCAATGAAAATAGACGTAGAGGGAACGTGATTGTACTTCTGGTGTCATGAATTGGAAAGTGCATTTTTTTGTTCCTATACGCAAAAATGGACTCGAGTTGAAACTTTGCAATCTTATGGACTTAATGTTCTAGATACAATCGTACATTCATTGTGTTCCTATAGGCAAAACCTGAATTAAGTTGAAACTTTGCAATCTGAACTGAACGTTTTAGATGTAATTCAAGAGGAGACAATGGTTGTCCATGACTGTAATGATTCTTCATTCGATTGTTTGGTAGATGAAGAAACAATTCAATAGACACTTGAATGCCGTTGCATATGCAAGGCGTAATCGAGCGTTCGGTAGCGCTACGCTTAGAAACGGCTTGCTTAAAAAAGCGTCACGTAGCGGACGAAGCGAAAAACATTATATGCTGCGGCTAGCAGACCATTGCGAAACAAAGCGCTACCGGGTGGATCCTAATCGGGCCGATGCATAAGAAAGCGCACGGTAGCGCTCGCCAAACAGTGTTAAGAAACGGTTTGCTATCGCTTGTAGCATATCGTTGCTTAGTCGCAGTTAGTCACTTCCACAAATGGTTCGATAGCGCCTTGGCTATGCAACGGGCTCCTGAACACACTGTATTAGGATGGACCATAAATAAACTGCAAACGTTTCAAACGCACCTCTGTCTTCGGCTATAAATTCTTTACAAACGCAACATGTCGTCGGTAACAACTGTGACATGTCGTGATGTCGTCGGCAGCAAATGTTACAATGAGCATGTAATGTAACACCGCGAATAAACTAAATCAAGATATGACTAATTGGATTACTATATAAATTCAACATGTATCTTATATTGTTATAACAAGCACATGTACAATCCGATCACCGTATGACTTATTTCCGTACTTTATAATTCAACGTGTATGCCTTATTGCAATTGTCGGAACTCGACTCGTTTATTCACAGCGGTAAGAACGGAAAAATAAACAGATCGGCAACTTATGTAACAAATCAATGTCGTAAAAATAACCATCGACTTAAACGGTTGTAAAATGTACAATTCTGGTACCAACTATCGTTTATAGACAAAGTGTGATTAAGAATCGCCGAATCTAGCTTGTGATAGTGTGTGTATGTGTTGCTACACAACACTTAAACGCTTATAATTTCTGTTAAAAGAGATAATCAGTGTTGCTTTTAACAATTCAAAGCGTCTAACATCTGCAGGTATTGGTTTATGTTAGAAAATTCCATCATAGATTGACACACATTCTGAGAAAGGCTAATGACCGCAGTGTAAACGTGTCTGTTGAACCTATTTGGAGACAAAAACGAATTCTCCGCACTTGTATTGTACAAGCGTACGATTTCTTGACACATTTCAGACACATATACAGCGGTATATATCACAAACCGAAACACCAACCAATGCTCATACACATGTGTAACAAACGGCAACAGCTCAAGCTTTAATAAATTGTGTCTTTCGCCCTTTTCTCCTGAAAAACTGACATTGAAAATAGTTAATACGTGTTGCTATATTGTTCACAACAAATCAAAGACTATACACCATATGTCAGTCAGAATCAACACTGAACAATACTCAGAATAAAGTCCAAACGTTCATATTTGTTATCCTTGGATCGCTCTCGTTCAGCGTAGAAATAAGCCACAACTACAGAAAATGAGAAAACATATCAAAGTTAAATTTATTTGCGCAAATAGTATCGAATATATATACAGATTATAGATTTATTTCAAATCCAATGAGACGAATGGAAATAATTAATCAAAGATAACGAGACAATGTAAATGTGATGTACACATAATACTACAATTGCATTCTTGCGGATGATAATGTACACTTAAGTCAGATTGGCATTTGATATGATATCGTTTTTAATTTCAGGCAAAGAGAAGCACTCCTTAAGTCCAAAAACGAAACCATCACATCACTTCCTAGGAAGGAACCGACGCAACAAACAGACAGACAGAGGACGTTCGTTAAAGAAGATAAGACACAAACTGCAGACGATAATTCTAACAACAAGACCCAAGCAGCAGACGATAATTCTGACAAAATGCTACGAGCAGAAGACGTCAAGGAAGAATTTCTCGTCTGCAGTATTTGCACGCACGAGTATGACGAGGATTCTCACGTGCCGAGAATATTACCATGTTTACACACATTTTGTGAGGAATGCCTAAAGAAGCTTGTTAAGTCGACGTCAATTAGATGCCCACTTTGTAAACAAGACTTTGAACTCCCGGCGGGCGGGATAGTGACGCTAGCGAAGGATACAACGCGACGAAATTTGATTGACTTTATTAAGGTCCGGAAACGCTCGTCCGAGATTTTATGTAAAGATTGTCCCGAGGACTTGACGGCTGTAGATTTCTGCAAAGAGTGTTACATCTTTATGTGCCCGGAATGTTGTAAGGCTCATCGGAGAAGTTTGGCTTCAAGGAAACATAATGTGTTATCTATCAAGGACCTACAGAATTCTGGTAATAGAATTATCATACTATCACATGTAAGCATTCCCCACAGTGTCGTTCATTTGGACACCTTCTCTCAACAACGTGTTGCTAATTTACATTTTATTAGATAAATAACTTTTTATCGGAGAAAAAAGTATTACGCAATTTATCAGATTTTTCATAATTAATTAATAATCCGTTCCACTCGACACGCCCTGAATCCACACTAGCTCTCCCACATTGCCTATAACCATATCAATATTTGCGTCATACCAAATAACTAATTTAACATATATGAGATCAGGTAAGTTGTCAGCCTGTCTACTGGGCGATACCAGGTCTCGTGTTTGACACCTGTGTGGGCTGTAAGCGGTTCACTGACAGTTGACTGTAAACACAACACACCCTAAATCGTTTCTTAATACCATCTCTGAATTATGTTGGAAACGTGTGATAGTTTCCTGTGGCTGTGACTTAGTGATGCTAGCTACCACATGATCACTTTCCTCCGTGTTCAACACTCAGTCTACCTTGGGAATAAGCGTACAAAAATGTGGTGAAACATACCCAATAACATTAACCGAACCTTGTCAACGTGTCTGTAACATGTACGTTATTTCGCTGGCTTAGAATGAAAAGTTCGTAATTAGTACGATCTCATCACACTGATGAACATTAGAAATTTGCACTATAAGGCGCTTCTTATGAGCCTGTTTTCATGAAAATCGGAACGTCTCATGTTGACCAAACTGAAATTTATGCAACTTGTTTTTCCATAAGTAAAGAGTACTTATCCGACAGTTTTTACTCGTTTTCTCAAAATATCGATTTTGTACGAGTAAGTTTACGACGTTCTCATTCTAAGCCAGCAATTTCACGGTAAGCTTCTATCAGTGTGTAAAATCACGTGATAAAATGAATGCAGTTTTACACTCAAAACTATTGCGATTTCTTCTGCTAACGGAGAGTTTTTTTCTTGATTATAACGATCGTGCATTTAATATGATTATATTATATGGCCTAAAGTACATTCCGTATATGTAAGAATACCCGGCAAGTACAGAGTTCGCTCTATGTTTAGCTGTTTTTAATTGATGCTCGACCAAATTATTACACTGGGTTGGAAAATGCATTTGGTAGAGCATCAATAAAAAACAGCTTAACATAGAGCGAACTGTTCTATTGTGTGTACGTGCACGTAAATTTCCTCATACAGTCGTACACTAAGTACACTCAGTATAGTACGGATATGTTCAAATGATCCTAAGCTTTATGCATGAATACTTATATTACACTTACGTTGAATATACATGTATATAGCCATTCTGACCACCTCGGTTTTTATCCGATGTATTTACCGGAGACAAACGGAAATGGCCGAGCTTTTACGATTGGTATATAGCATGAATTTCCTTGTATCGGAATGTATCCGCATACGTATAGTCTTATACGTAACATATGTAATATAAGGTAAACTAAATGGGCGCGTTTTTTCAATAGTTTGATGCGTAGTTTGCGTTTTTAGTCTCATATGATATAAAGAATCTATCATTCGTTGTCAATTGCCAAAGACTCGCTTAATAAAATTTCCAAAACTCGTTTAATATTAATTTATATCAATAGACAACTCGTGATACATCCTCTATATAAGTTTCCGAAAGCAAATCCTGCCTTTTCGTCCTGCTATTATTGATAAAGGATGAAACAATACTAACAGCATAATTATTTTATATATCTAGTCCAAATATTAGTTATGCTTATTTAAAGTACTACATAATTATAATTGCAATGGTAATGACTTGAACATATATTAAAGATTTATTCGTACAAAATGAGTGCATAGATTAAAACTAGAAAATAACTATCACATTTATATATCGTTGGCTTAGAATGAGAAGGTCGCATGTGCCACTTACGACCTTATATGACTAATGCATATTTGAAATATACAGCATAAGGCGCTTCTTGTGAGCCTATTGTCATGAAAATCGGAAGTTGTCATATTGACCAAACTGAAGTTTAAAAAACTTGTTTTCTTAAAAGTAACAAGTGATTGTCAGACTGTTTTTCTTATATTTTCAAAATATTGATTTTGTAGTTACGACCTTCTCATTCTAAGCCAGCGATATGTCGCATTTACAAAACTAGTAATATACTGGATTTTTACACAATTACACGTTGCGCTTTCTCCGAAGATAATCAATGCCTTCTTTATTTGACGGAACGGCACGTAACTAATAAATTAATGAATGCGCTGGGTAGCGCTTTGTTAGCAAACCTTATACTGCAGGGTTTAAGTGACGTTTATTTCTTCTCATCACTGGTTATAAAACTCCATCTGTTATTCAAGTCATATTGTACGAGGGACAGCCGACATTTACCGTGCATTATTGACCAGGAATTAATAATCCACATACTGACAACATCTCCCCCATTTGGAGGACATTCGTAAAGTCAATGTCACATATGAACATAGTCTCTCTGACGAAATAATTAGTCTGTCAGTCTAGGGCTCTAGGTAGGCGTATACAAGCCGTTAAAACGTACAATTGATATTTAAGAAGTATGCATGTTTTGCATATTAAAGTACATTGTATCAGTCACGCAAAAGAAGGGATGAAGTTTCAGAAACGTGTTTGTGATTTTATTCTTGAATATTGTTTAACCTTGTTGTGGACTTTGTTATTGAATGATAAATATAATGTATAATCCAGTTAGGATATTTTGACAGTTACGTCATCGTTTATGTGTACCTAAAATATTAAAACCATTGCTTAGAAAGGTAGAGTTTATTTTGATATTGAACTATTGGTATAAGCATTTATTCTAGTTATTACACCGTAGAAGTGGATTGTTCAACTGCGTAACTGTATTCTTACCCTAACTGGACTGTATGTTGCAGACATTGGTGTGCCCCTTTGTGACTAATTTTGTTATTGAATGATAAATATATTTCAGGCATTGATGTATTTCGACGAAAGCTTGTGTGTGGTAAGACGGGACACGAGGGCCAGCAGTTAGCATTCTACTGTACGAAACCAGGGTGTGAAACATCTATATGTACGGCATGTACTGTGTGTGACCATGAGAAAGCCAAAGGTCACCAGATTATCAATGTGCGAGATTTATACAAAGTTAAGAAAGAAGAACTCGACAATTTGTTCACAAAGTTGGAAGATGACATGTCGTCTGCTAAATTCATTCTGCAGCAGACGGAGCAAGAATTGCTTAATTTTGACATAAAGGAACTTGAAATCGAAAAAGACATTGATGACGCGTTTGATACATGTCAGGCAATACTTAACAAGCGCAGACAACATCTCAAAGATCACCTAGCTGTCGTCTGCGAACAGAAGAAATCGAACATACAAAGCCACGTGGAGACGATTGAGAACTATCTAGACAGCGCACTGAACGCAAAAGATTTCTCACTGCATGTTCTTACACATACAGACCCGACAGAGTTTGTTCCCCTACATACCACCTTGCTACAGAGATTGAAAAACATGTCAACACATAAGGTAATCTTTTACTGTCTATAATTAAGATATCGCCTCTATATACACATTAGGGAGACCGGGGCTCTTGTTATCCATTCTGTATGGCTTTTTATCGCCATTTATTTGAATAATCAATTACTTCAAAGTTTAACACTTAATACAAATTTGTTAGTGAAACATGTGTAAACTCCAACCGTCGCAAATTTAATGCGCGGGTTGTACAAATACTGTACAAAAACTAGTACAAACGAAGGATAGTTGGGTTACAAAAATGATAGTACCATTGCATATTTACACAAACGATTATGGTTCTGTATGTACCCTTATTGGATTGTTGCATTTACAGGCGTTATGTAAGTTGTTGATGGTGAGAAAATGCGACTAGTCGTACGTTCCTACATGATTATCACCGGTACCATCCCACACCTCCATCGTATTACCTGTACCATCCCACACCTCCATCGTACTACCGGTACCATCCCACACCTCCATCGTATTACCGGTACCATCCCACACCTCCATCGCATTACATTTCAAACAAAACAACACATTTCAACACAATATTCCTAAGATTTTAATCATATTTTACCAATAGCATATAGCAATAAAGTCACATACGTTTTAAACAATCAATGTTTAAGTCCAATATTGACAAAACATAGATGCTTGGGTTTGTATACGAAGAGCATACGAGATCCCCTTACTATAGTGCGCCCTGTGTAATGCGATATTTACAAACATTGACAAAACGCTGAAAAACACAAGGTAAATTAAACAATAGAATACAATTGATAAAGCGTGCACACTTGGTAAATCACCTATGTGGGTTGTGCCAACTTTTCCCGCCTTTCGCATTGTCCTGTGCCCTCCATACTGTATTATTGTGCTCTGAAACTCCATTTGTCCGTCTGCTTTTATCTCTGCGCCAATCAGGCACAGCTGGTTACAAACCTCTGAATCAAACACGTGACATTGATGTTCTATAGATTATGATGTTTGTATTCAACATTCAAGGAATTCTAGATATCTCAATCAAGTATCACACAGTCTAGTACGACACTATCTGTCGAACATCTAGTACCATATACCATGCCATGTCATTAAAGCGACTAAACTCCATTTCGATGATTAAGTGTGTTTTGTAGACTTTTTTATGACAAAACTATGTTTTGCGAATACATATTCTTACAACTTACATTACGATCAAAGGCGATATTGATGAAAACTACCTTACATGTTTTATGGTCCGTTCATTAGGTCACGGTTTCCCCCGGTTTTTATACACCACCATAGGCTGTATCACGATAACTATATATTTTACTGCGTTAGTTACGAAATAGATTTAGCAGTTTAAAAAGTAATAAACTGACGTTATGCGATTATTTTTCTTCTAGACGAATAATTCCAGATTTGTATATAAATGCTTTTAAGTCGGTCAAGCCGGAAAATGAAATTTTAAGAGCGCTTTTTGATAAATTTTGCATTTTACCAACTGGGGTTGAGTCGCTTTAACTGTACGAGTACTACACAAGATGTCACTATACATTCTAGACGACAAGCGAGACTTGACAAAAAACGATTATTGTATATATATATATAGTATTATAATTATACAAAAAGTAAATAACACAGTCAATATAATTTTTAAACTGTGTAGTTATACACCACATCAAACATTTAACAAATGAAACATGGCTTTGAGGTCAATATGGAAGTTTACGGATTGGGCAGTCTGAGCACGCAAGTATATGTAGAGATATAGATACATAGTCTGAGCTAGAATAGTTTATGGCCCGAAGCCAAGCTGGGGATTCTAGCTCGGACGGGCGTCATCCGGTTAATAGTGACCGGGCAATATGCAATAATAATGACCGGATGATGTCACATTGAAATAAGAAGGGAATATGCAAATGAGTTATAATATTTTAATGATAGCAAATACCATATTAAATTAATTTTGAGTAATACGTTGAAGCACAAGGTCCAATACGTTAATAACATGGCGGGTCAAGGAAAGACATTAACGTTTACTCACATGTAGACATTACTGTATTACGATTGGCATATAGTGTGTTGTGTAGTCAAATATCTGTCTAGCGTAACTGTATATGCAATGCTGACAGTTACAGCCAAGGACCCTAGACATCTAGGTTGCCCTGAAGCAGAACATGATGCTACGCCCTCCCTACAAAAGCTGTTCATCACATGGCAACAGACCTACGAAATTATATCACAAACTAGAGTCTTGACTTTGCCAAATGTTCACCCATTGGTAAGCCTGTGCAAGGAAGTGCATACGAAAGTAACAGAACATAAAAGAACATAATAGAACAGGACAGTTATACTATTCTATGGGACATAATTATTATACATGTACTAGTAAAGGCATTTATGCTACGGTCATAATGCTCGCACGATGTCCGTACGGATTTACCAACTCGTACGAGTCTGAAATATTTTGATCCTAACGGTATTTGTATGTTCTTAGCATCTGGTCACAACTCGTACGGATCTCGTACGAGATGTAGAGAAAGTATAGATTTCACCAGATCACCGAGTCCTCTACGAGTTGTGAACATCCGTACGATGCGCGTACGAGTCTCGATATCCGTACGGGCTCCGTACGGACGTCGTGCGAGTTCAGAAAAATCAACTCGTACGGAGCTCGTAGGGCGAATGTGACTAGGGTATTACCCATCGGGACAGATATGCATGTACCTTGTAGTAGAATGATGATATACAACATCAACATGACCATACATGGGTCCCACCATACATAAGAGATAAAGTAATGTGCACCAAGTGCCTATGATCTTTCGAATCTCACATTTGATCCTCAAAGGAATACATATATTATTTAATATTTATAACAAATGCATACGTTTTACAGACTTAATATTGAAACCAGACTGCGATATAAAACCAATCAACAGTAGCTATATAAAAATGCTATTTCTTATAAATCCTTAATTGCTAATTATTTACGCTCTATGATTTCTCGCATGTAGGTCCGTATATGAATTGTGCTGAGACATTTTAAGCTAAAGTAGTTGTAGATGTTGCTATCACCATAGTTCAACGAGAAAAGTCCGGCGACAGTTCCATTGATACTGATAACTATTAAACGATAGTAATTATGTTATTAACAATGAGTACTGGGGGCTTATTCACCAACGTTATAAGTCTCAAACTCAGACTTAGACTTAAAATTGACAATATTTAAAATCACTGCCATTTCTTTGCAGTTAGAATTAACCATTTTGAAGGTTTGTCTGGTTATTTTATGTTACCCACTAAACATGTATACCAATTTATATCAAAAGCGTTACATTTATAAAAACACGAGAGCGAATAGATCATGTGACAATATAAAGTCTAAGTCTTAATTTTAGACTCACAACGTTGGTGAATAAGGCCCCTTGTGTCTATAATAGTGTCATTTTGTCAGCCGCCCGGTACAGTTGGATGTCCCATCCGTCGGTATACATGGACACATACTTACTTTGTATGCGTTGTTTGCTCAGCCATTCGAAGAACACGTACCTGATCGGTATCCAATTGGAACGTCCGTTAGGCATTTATCGCTTTCTGACGTCTCTAGAAAAATACGTTATTTACGATTAGTCATATGACCGAGGTGTTCCGATTGATTGGTATCAAGACTGATTATATTGCATGCAATGTTTGGATCAATGCGTCTCTTTATCTAAATTATTTGGTCAGATATCATCTTCCGGTCGACAGATGTCCGTCAGAGGATAGAGTTTGAAATACATCAAATCGATGCAAGTTGCCTTGTGTCGCATACGTACAACAATCTAGTGTCGCGTTAAGTTTGTAATTCAATCATCATAGACACTCCCAATACAGACCAGTTGTCATATGTATTCCACATATAAACGTATGGACACATTCATGGGTCCTTCGCCTGACATTCATGTTACACATCGATGACTTAGAATTAGAAGGTCGTAACTACTACTTACGACCGTATAAGGCCCATACATATTGGAAATCTCCAGTTCCAGGCGCTTCTTATGAGCCTATTTTCAAGAAAATCGGAACTTGTCATGTTGACCAAAATGAAGCTGTAAAAGCTTGTTTTACCATAAGTAAAGAGTAAACAGTTTTTTCTTGTTTTCTCAATATATCGTTATATTTGTACTTACGACCTTCTCATTCTAAGCCATCGACATGTAGTACTTGCTATATTTGCAGTTTGATCGGCATGTACTGAACATTGAAAGTCCACAGTTTGACAATCAGACGATAGAGAACGAGTTCCAACAGTACTGTAAACATATGGGGGATATCTCCACCACCGTACAGCAGAAGAGACTGGCTATATCACGTGGTCAGACACATATAGGTCTGTCGTCTGCATCAACGATACGGCACGCCCCGAACGACAAACGCATCGGAGACGTAGCATGTAAGCTTTTATAGTATCTGCATAGTTAGTGTATATTAAAAAAAACACAAAAGAAATAAAAAAAGTACTGCGAAACTACAAGCATGCTGTATACGACAGTAAAATAAATATATATATATACATACTAGTATATAAATTGGTTATTTCTATCTCATCCACATGTACAATTATGCAAGCAATGTCATATAAAACAACCAAAATTATATGGTTACACGTATATATACAATTTTGGGTCCATTAATATTACCAATCTTCAAATTGCGATGATTAAAAGCTCTTACACATTTAAATGTCAAAGGAATGCTTATGTTATAACTCGTAAACTTAAATTTGAATAAATTAGCACGTTTTCAAATTTCTATAGCAACCAAATAATTATTTTCGCCCCACCTTCCCTTACTGAACATGATACTAAGAGTATTCGTACGTAATGGTGGGTAAGATCAAAATGCAATTATAAATTCAAATTTGCTAAACAAATATTTCAAAGATTATATCAAGCCTGGTAATCTAGAATATGAATTTGCACCGATCGAAAGGTAAATGCACATTTAAAGGGAATGAAGCGGTATTTTTTCAAATATGAAAATTGCTAAAATATAAACAAGCGAAAATAGTGCTTTTCAAAAATGTTAAGTCGCAAATCAAGTTAAAAATGATCAAATTTGTCCATTCGAAATTAATTGAAGAATTATTAATTAAAGTACACGTAAAGCAATAATTATGGTCTTCTACGTAAACATTCGTTTTCCTAAGAGTATGCGTTAGTTAGTAATTTATACGCGCGTACATTTTATTCACAAAAAATGAACTTAATTTTCAAAACAATCTGCCGCATCATCTTTTTTTTAAAAATAAGTATCATTTTGGCATTAAAAATAGCCACAAGTGAAAATACTACTTCAGCTGCCCACTCTGTGAATAACAAGTCGACCATACACCGTAAAATACAAATATGCTCTATATATTACGCTGTATAACCGACGTCCGTTATGATTTATGAAAAGAAATCAAATCTGTTTAAGTGATGTAACTTTCACACCAAAAACTATTCATGCATATCGTACTTCTCTATGGTTGTATAAATAGTCGGTATTTCAGATGCAAAATATGGTCAGCTGTTCCATTATCCCAGACGCGCCACTGAATATCTCGCGTCACCTCCCGTTGTTCATGCATTTGAAAACTAACGCGAATGTTACTGAAAATGTGATATCCTCATCATTTAAAAAGGTTGTGTACAAATGGAATAAACCAAACGAAGTAAATACTTATAAAACGAAAGTGACTGAGTTACTAAAGTCGACCTCCATCGTCTATGACGACGTTGATAGAGCGTATTCAGCTATCGTTTCTAGTGTGTCAACAGCGGCTGAGAGATGCCTCTCTAAACGCGAATTCAAGCAGTTCTTAAAACCGTACTGGTCACCTACATTAAAGAAATTGCACCAAAAACTAAAAAACGCTCACCTTATATGGACATGGTCTGGCAAATTGAAAAATTCGATTGAATGCACAAACTACAAGGAAGTGAAACGTGAGTACAGAAAATCACTACGTGCTGCTGCACACGCGTATGATCAGTCTGAAATTGAAACTATTGATGAACTATGTGAAGTAGATCAAACTTTATTTTGGAAAATTTTGAATTCTAAGAAATCACGCAATAAAAAACAAGGCTGTGATATGGTTTTTAACGGTAAAAGGGAGACAACTCTTGATGGTATGTTGTCTGGATGGTCATCTTACTTCAACGATCTGTACAAATTCGGAGACAGTGAGGACTATGATTATGAACATAAATGTCACGTAGATCGGGATGTAGACTCATACATTACACCAAATGGTGCCACGTCCGATGGTGATAAACTGTGCAGTTCTGTATCGGTTGATGAGGTTGTTAATTTAATCAAAGCACTACCGAACAACAAAAGTGGATCCAGCGACAATGTTACTTACGAACATTTGAAACATGGCGGCGAAGAACTGGCAGAATGCTTGACAAAATTATTCAATACCATCTTTGTTAAAGAATCATTACCCGCGAACTTTAAATCTGGACTCACAGTTACCTTGTATAAAGGCAATGCTAAACCTTATTCGGACCCTAGTAGTTATCGAACTATTTCGTTACTTTCTGTTATTTCTAAACTATATGAAAAGCTAATACTGAAAAGACTCGAAAACAATGACCTTACCAAAAGCCTTAGCGGTCTTCAGCACGGATTCCAGAAAAACAAAAGTTGTAAAATGGTATCTTTCATTCTACAAGAAGCCCGCGACTACTGATGCGAACGTGGTAGTCCACTTCAAGCATGTTACATGGACGCGAAATCTGCGTTTGATCTTGTTTGGATTCGTGGTCTTATCTACAAACTGCACAATATTGGTGTAAAAGGAAAAATGCTCCGCCTCATTTGGAACTCGTTTCAGGGCTGCTCGAGTCGTGTTCTACTACATGGTCATCTGTCAAATGCCTTCACTATTGAACAAGGAACGAGGCAGGGATCTATCTGTGCTCCGTTCTTTTATACCGTGTACGTGGACGCTCTCTTGAATGCACTACAGACATCTCACCATGGTCTATACATAGACAATCTAAGGCTTGCAGCGCCAACACAGGCTGACGATTTAGTTCTACTCTCCTTATCGCGAATGGGTATAAACGAACTCTTGAATATTTGCTTCATATATGCAAACAAGTGGCGCTATATGTATAACCCCAAAAAATGCGCAGCATCTCTATTAGACAGGAAAAAACAGCGACGCCGCGTTGTAGCACCAGCAAAATATGGAAACACGACAATTCCCGAAACTGAACTATATAAACATTTAGGGATATTTCAATCTTCAGCAGGGAAACACCTACACAATGTTGATTCGGTGAAGCAAACAATTCGTGGAACATTTATGTCTGTAACAGGAATGATATCCGGACGTACAGGCCCAAACCCAAGTACTGCTATGAAACTATACAGAACATGTGTACTGCCCCGAGCACTGTTCGGCTGTGAATTGTGGAACGACATATCAGATACAAGCTATAAGCAATTAGAAGTCGCCCATCATTTCTGCCTGAAAAGAATGCAGGGTTTCCCTTTCCTCACCCGGTCGGATATGGTAACAGGTATGCTAGGCGTTACCTCGCTACAAGCCTATATTGACACCCAAAAACTGTTGTTCCTTGGAACTCTTTGTCGAATACCCCCCAGTGAGTTATGCGGAAGGATATTTATACTGAGATTATTTCAATATAATGTGTGCATCACCAAAAAACTAGGCTTTATTCCCGATATTGTCCGTGTTTTAGGCAAATACAATCTGTTAACACACCTGTACCAGTTCAAAACAGATGGTACTTTTCCACCGAAAACCACATGGAAAAAACTTTGTACTCGAGCTGTACATGAATATGAACAATCGTCTTGGCGTGCTAGGATGGACTTGTCCACAGACTTTGACGTCTTCAAACGTCGTCATCCGACCCTTTGTGTGTCCAGCATTTGGACTGTTGCTAAGTTATGTCCAGCAAATGCCTCCTTAATGAAATTTCTTGCTTGTATATGTTGTAAGCGACCACCTGATCAACCAGAAGAGTGTCTTCGTTGTTGCCGGAGGCGTCAAAATGAAACCTGGCACTTACTGCTTGAGTGTCCTTGTACAGACGGCGAGAGACTATTAAATTCATTCTTAAATAATGTCAGCTCACTGAGTGTTCCTCTCCGTGGAATGTTAAGTCGAATTACAACTCACGAACTAATAGACTACATGCTAGGTAAAATAGACGATGCATTGACTCAAGTGTTAAGTGTAGAATTGTATCCAACATTCTTGATCCAGTGTGCTGAACTTCTTAAACAATTGCACACATAATATGAACTATACCATCATACATACTGTATCATGTAATTAAAACGTCGTGCATTTATTCTCACGTTCAACTGATACAGTTTCTATTTTCGTTTTCGGAGAAACTGTACAGCGACTGTAAATATTGTGTAAAATAATTTGTTCTGTTTCATGTTGATAGTGTATTCACCTATTGTGTTTCATGTTTTCATATATATGTACCTTGATCTGTAATATTTACTATGTACATCTCCAGAAAATGGAGGCAATAAAGATATATATATATAATGATTTCTACATTGGTGTTACTCGGTGTACGTATATACGTCTATTACTTACGGTTCATGGTTGAATGTGGCTATAAAGTCCCCATCAAAGGATGCAGGTTATATCACGGAACAGTAAATAAGTTTTATGGGACAAAGTATATATTTCTAAAAACAAAATATCAAATAATATAATTCTTTACATTTTACTTGCGTATATTTTTTTCTAATCCATTGTACACATGTTGAGGATCTTACAATACGGAAAATTGATATAAGTATTGTCAAATAAAGTTATTATTATTGTTATTTCTTCTGAGACCATAAAATTTCAGTCAGATTTATAGTACAATCTAATTATATAACTCTATTGTTCAAAGCACAGGTAACTGTATCGTTGAAAACGAAAAAAAACGGAACAATTTTGTTGTTGTTGAAAATTTATATTTTTCTTTAGAATATAAAAAATATAAATTTTCAACAAAGAAAGCAAAACAATCTGTGATGAGCGAATATCTATTCTATAACAGACTTCAGATATAACGCGCACCCTTACATGTCCCGTGTTGTTCGTTATAACCGGAGATTGTTTGTTCCGTCTTCCAGGTCCAGCCTTCACGTACGACGCCGAGACGGTACATCAGTATCGTGAGATAGGTGACAAACAGAGGCTACTCCGCAACTATACCACCGTACAGAAACGTCCCCCTGTCCTACCCGGTGGTCGAAGACTGAAGAAATACAGAGGTGTCATCGCTAATAGAGCTTTCAATGCACCGGGCAAATTCTACTTCGAAATCGCCATTTCATACAACATCGTCCGTCCGTTAGAAAATATAAACTTTGTGTTTGAAGTTGGAGTCAGTCGTCGCGGGGATATAGATCATAACTATTACATCTATGATCAACCAAACGCTTGGTCTTTCTGTGGACAACATTGTGATGATCATAAACAAGTATGTATATGGTGTCGACATCACGGTTTGAACCTTGCACATATACCGCTGAGTCATAATACACCCGGTACAGCCCTCAACCGGACTTTCGGATTTCTTCTGAACGCCGACCGAGGTATGTTTGTTATCCTTGACGCCACACGTCACCGGAAACTGTACACGTTCCGTGACGTCGACTTCAAGCAAGGTTTGTGGCCAGTGTTCGGTTGTCATTGGCCAAGTAAAGTAAAGTTGGAAATGCTTCTAAAAACTGGAAGAGAAATTGAGAACCCACCTGAAATTATTCATAACTCGTGAAGTGAAAGATCAGTGCGTTAATAATGTATACGTCAGTATAATTATATACTCTGATGGAAGAACATGCTAATGGAAGTGATAACCATCCTAACTTGAAAGATGTTACACAACTTATCAAGTTTGAATAAACCATGACTGTAAATTGTACAGCGTAACATGAAAACCTAGAAAATCGATTATTGCTTCATGCAAGGTGACGTTGTTTATCATGATATAACGTTTGTTGTTCACATTTGATACTCACGATTCAATATGTAAGTAGCATCCTAGAGTCGGTATCATCTCACGATAGCACATCGGAGTAAGCACAATAAATATGTGTAGTTCCAGATAAGACATAAACACTTACTAGTATGCGACAACCGAATATAAAAAATTACCACGCACTATAAACTGTCTGAGTTGGACACAGACACAATGACTGTCTTCCAAGACAAACACGGAAAATTACAGTCAAAAATCTAGAAGTCACAAGTGCATGTCGATTGAGCGAATGTTTGCGTATTTCATAAAAAATGTATTCATATCTTATCGGTTGTACATGTACCATCTTCAGTAGCTGTACTTGTGGCGATGAAGATTGTAACTTTGAAGTTGAAGTAATAATATTTTTATCAACTTTCTATTTATCGACACCTGCCGAAACAGTCATATAAAATATCAGTTCAGTGTGTTGTTATGTTTGCATCGACATCATCCAGAATGTTTTGAAAGTAGCCATTCCGTATCTGCTTATAGAAATAGCATTGCAAACGTCAAAACTGCAACTTACTATCAGTGAAATAAAAATTGAACAGTTCTGTACATGACATTTGTTTTAATGGATGCCAATTTCGTTCATTGCATAACTATTTAAATATAATGCAGTATTGCATATACAACACCATTATGTAAATATTTTATTTTTTCGTATTGGTTTCACAAAGTTATATGTGCATAAGTACTGTGTGATACCAGCATACATGTTCATGCATATAAAAAATGTGAAAACCAACAGAACATACACCACGACACTATCATAGTAGGCGAAATTGTACACACTTTTACATTTTATTGCCAAGTTGCAATTGAAATAAAGGTACCAATTGTTATTTTTAAACCTGTTAGAATATATACTCTGTTATTAGATCTATACAAAAACGAATATTGGAACCAATTGTTATTTTTAAACGTACCCGTTAGTATATATTATACTCTGTTATTAGATCTATACAAAAACGAAAATGTAGTTTTCATAATAAATTACAAAACTGTTTCAAGTTACATAATTACTTTTCCTCATCAATACTCATTCACTTCCCAAACAACGGTGTTCCCTTTAAACGACACGAAATACTATACCAAATAATAAATACAAATAAATAAAACAATAAATAAAACGAATGAACAGAATGAGAAGGTCGATCGTAACCACTACTCACGACCTAATAAGACTGATGTACATTTAAAATAAGCATCACAAGGCGCTTCTTATGAGCATTTTTTTCATGATAATTGGAACTTGTCATATTGAGCACATTGAACTTGAAACAGCTGGCTTTAAAATAAGCATAGAGTAATTTTCTGACAATTTGTCCTCGTTTCTCAAAGTATTGATTTTTTATGTACAATCTTCTCATTATAAGCCAGCGATTTGTCAATTCATACTAATTTCACATTTCTTAGCTGCCACATCGTCAAAGCTTGCTCCGTTGTAACTCTTTTATTCGTCCATAAATTATATACCATTATACCTGAGATATATGCTGATAATAGTGTCAAAACGTGTGCCCAAGGAACGCATAAACTGATGACGTCATACGCCGAGAACACAAAATATGGAACTGAGGCTATGATGACAGCGCTTAATGAAAATAATGCTGAAATAGAAAAATAATATCATGATTCATTAGATAAATTACAGTATTAAAACATATTTGACATTGTCACATCATTGTTAAAGAAGAACAAGAAGAAGACTACGGAGAAGAAGACTACGGAGAAGAAGAAAGCTAGTCTACGACGAAGGAGAAGACTACAACGAAGAAGTTAAGAAGATAACGAAGAAGAAGTCAACGAAGAAGAAAATGATGATGATGAAGAAGAAGACGAAGAAGAAGACGACGAAGAAGAAGAAGAAGATTACGAAGAATGAGACAGCGAAGAAGAAGAAGTAGACGTAGTAAAAGACTATGACGAAGAATACTACGAAGAAGAAGACTACGTACGACAGTGAAGAACAAGACATACACTTTGGTCTACTTTAAAAATGTTTCAATAATTCATATTCCAAAACAAACCACAGAAAGTAAAAAAACTGAAGATTTTATTGTAGTATAATCCAATACTTTCTCCATTATGGAGCATTCAAGAACAACTGACTTATGTTTATACTCTTTATTTGATATGAGTGTCAACTTTAGTTTAGTCAAGAACATAGTGAAGGTTTGGTCAGCATTTAACAAATAAAACATGGCTTTTGGATGCATATGGCAGTTTATGGACTGGGCAGTCTGAGCTAGAATGGTATATGAATGCGAAGTTGATTTCATATGGATCGAAAAGCCATGCTTTATTTGTTATTATTATTAATTATAACGAATCTAAGTATATAGACATCCTTTAATCTGGCCATGATATTTACCGGTCAATAAAACGCTTATTAACCAAGGGTAAAGAGGAATTTACTGATTCAATCCCGGTAGGACTGTGTGCGTTTATAATACGCCAGAAGAGTACTGTGCCAATGTGCAATATGCGTTATATTGACCGCCTGATGTCACTTTCAAATAAGAAGGGAAAATGCAAAGGAGGTAGAGGAAATATATTTTAGTGAAGTTATCACTTATAATTACCTCCCTTTATGGCTAATTATTCACACAGTTCAAATTCCACAGTGTGTCATTCATAGCGGACTGAGCATTTAAGGCTCGCTTGAAGCATCCATATTTTGGGGATATGGATGGCTTGAACTATGTCTGACTCTTGCGTGTGTGGCTAGGCGCTTCCGCCGTAGCTGTGTGGCTTTGGTTTGTACCTTACTATTTAATAATATATTTGAGTTATTATTTATATGAATTATAGAACCAGTAAAGACTATGTCGGTAAAGAAACTACAATGTATACATGTCATACTTACAGTATAAAGTAAATCCCACAATAGCAGCCTTATGGTTGACGAAACTGAATGCTACAACACCTATTGTAACTAATAGTATCACCGTGGATACATATTTACATAATGTGACCCAAGGAATAGTGTCTGAAAAAAAAACAAGTAAAATTAAACCATAAAAATTATATATATGTAGAGCACACAGGTGGATAATTTTATGTTTAAAAACATTGACCTGTATTGATTTATCCACCTATGCGGTCTGTTCTTGATTTTCTCGCCGTTTTTTTTTCTTGATTATAACGATCGTGCACTTTATATGACTATACTAAACAACATAAAGAAGATCTCATTCATGTAGGAACTCTAGACAATTACCAATTTTGCTAAATTTTTAGCTGTTAACCATATCCAACTATTTGTCCCATTTGTATTCGCGCATGTGACAATTTTTTTTACCATTGGAAGGCATGGTTAACTGATACTCGATCAAATTATTACACTCGGTTGAAAACTGCATTTAGTCGAGCATCAATTAAAAATAGCTAAAGATAAAGCGAAATCGGTACTTACCTATACGAGTTATTCTTTAGGCTATATAATATAAGCATATTATTATTAATATTATTAAAAGCACGATCGTTATAATGAAGAAAAATTCACCATTAGCAGAGAAAATCGCAATCGTTTTGAGTGTGAATGTTATTCATTTGATTACATGATTCTCCACACTGAATGTCCTGGGGGATGACTATGCTACTGACGACATATTTAACCTTATGCCAGTTCGGACACGGAACAATTGGGCTGTAAATTGTTGACATTCTCCATGTCATAGGCAACGGCAATCGGAACTTCCTTCGTTCGCTAGAAAAAAATATTAGTCACATGGCCGAGGTGCATTTTTATACGTTTAGAGGACAGTGTCTATTCCTGGGCGCCGCACATCGATGTTGGCCGCCACACACACAGAGGAAAGAAATAGTCTCCACAGGGAGACACGAACGTAGGTTTCCATATGTAGCCCAATGACCAGGGGAAGTTATAATGTCGAAGGGTGCTTGGGCGGCCTAACAGCTGAAAAGAGCCCTAGAAAATTTGTTACTCAACTTATATATTTTGATACGTTTATAACAAGTGGTAGCTACAAGTACAGTACTCTTACTCATTTATTCCAAGACCACTCTATTACATGTATTGCAAAATAACTCGTACTTACCTTGCATAATTTGTAAACTGCTTATGGAATCAAATGCTGATATAGCCACTTCATGATCTATGTGGATGCAAAATTTTAAGTGTTCCGTACACAGCATGTTCTTCAGCAGTCCGATATAGACACGTATATGGTTCTCTATGATGAAAGTTTCAGTCACTTCTTGTTCTGCGTTTATGTCATACTTCAACGTTTGTAAATCATGAACTATAGTTCTTCCAGTTGTGTATTCCATGTCGTTATCTGTATCAGTTATATTATAAACATCCTCTTCCACGTCCATAGCGATATCACCATTCGCATCTGTCATATTTTCCAATAATTCACCAAACGTCACTATCAACCTGCCACATGACATACAACGATTTAAATCCAAATCCACGATAAACCAGTGGCTATGTGTCATGGCAACGAAATGTATGGTTATTATGGAACACAATCCGACACACATCCAAAAATACATGATTGTCTTTTTTGTAAAATAGTTCAAAACTTTAATCCCTTCGCGCAATTATATCCAACTTGAAGAGTTATAGTCGGCACATCTACATTTCTGTATTCGATGCGAAAATATGAATATACAATATCGACTGATACCCTTATTTCAATTGAGTATATTATATATATACGTAAAACTATATTCATCTAACCGTGAACACTGCATCAATCAATATCAGTAGTTTTCTGAAAACTTATTCTGACTTTATACATTCATTATAAATTTTATTTGAAATTGAACATCCATTAAATGGTTATACCCCAGTGAAGACTGTAAATAGGTATGGATGAATATACTATTGATTTGTCCCGGTTCTTGATTTAGTGAAGATGCAATTCAAATATTAACAACCATTACACTTGTACGTCCTTATATGTGTTCCTTGTTTTCTTGCATGAGTTCTTCGAGTTTTCAGTCAATGTTTGAAAGAAATATCCGTACTTATCCTAGAAAATGACAGAAAAGAAAAAATGATTATGATATTTTTGATATACTTAATATACATGCGAATTTACTAAAAACGATGGTTTTAATGCGTTTATTAAGCACTATGCATTCAATCGCAAATTATACTTATTATTTAAAAGTTCACATTACGCGACTGTTGAGTGTCCGTACTTCAACTATCCGATATATAAAGACATACTAATTATTATATGGCGTACTTGTAAGTTGCGACAGCTGTTTGGATGGTAGATCAATATTTATATGTATTCATGTGTTATTGATCATATATCAAAGTGAAAACACGTCTTACTGTAAATATGTACTAATATGTTAAAATATAGGGATGCGAGAACAAGTAATTAGCAAGTAAACGTTGAAAACGCATCAATAATGTGTATCATTGTTCATAATGGTTCTGGCGACAAAGAGGGAAACAGCATTAATTATGAACTGGAAAAGAGGATGAGAGCCTCAATACTGCACGTGGTGCGTATACGTATCACATCCACCAACTAGGTGATGGAATTCACAAAGCATCTAAAGGTAAAACCTAGACCTCAAAATCTAGGCAATTTTCTTAAGTTTATCATCTAAGCATGGAAAATAAGATTATAAACGTTACATGCATTGTTTTGAAGCGTTACGTATAACGCCACACTAATAATCAAGAAACTATTAGCTATTTCTAGTTACTTGAATATTTGCACAGTCTATTTTTTAAAAATTCAAGTCAGAATATTTAAGCTTTGTAAATACCGACCCAGGACTACGGTTTCAAAAATCAGATATAGAGGATGCAAACTTAGAGCCTCTTTCAATAAAAATATAGCATTGTGTTTCGGTGATCTATAAAGTGACGTACATGTGTATAACAAAATTTGAACTATCGATACAAATATATTTTCTTACCTTTATTTTGAATCCATAATATTAAACGACTTAACTGTCTGTGTCAACTTTTCCGTAAGTACTGTTGGTGACAATATCTAACAGTAAATTTTAATTACTTTACCATCTAACGGTAAAACCCGGAAGCTAGTCATACTATTCGATACACCTGCATATAATACCTGCAGGGCTTAAATGGACACACTAAATTGAATACTGTGCACATCATTTATAATATTGATATTATACGTTTAAGACGTTTAAAGTACATAAAACAATTATTTAACATAAAATAATGCTTGCTATAACCAAATGCAGTTATTTTCCCCGGTTTAACTAAAAACTAATTTCAGAACGTTGAAGTATTTGTATTCAACCGGGAGATTTAAGTAATAAATATGTGTACATTACACGTGATGTAATACGATGTTAATTAGTAGGTTAAAGAGCTACTGTCTTGCAGTGAAAATCTTTTCAAATATTTTCTCCTATTTATCTCCAAGCAAGATCAACATAATTGCCCAGCAAGACATTATAAATTGTATACGAAGGGTAACTGAGTGAAACATAGATACCTTAGTAAATATCTCTGGGTGTAGGGAAACAATGTGCCGGGGCACTTTGTTCCCCTCTGTGGCGAGTCTTTCGCCCAGGTATAGTCATTCATGCTAAAATTCTTGTTTACACAAACGTTTTATGCTACACGCTTGTTCTTGTTTTAAAGCATTTAAATAAATGCCCCTTTTCAATTCTCATTATGCGTTGTTATCATTCTGCCCCTACTTATATTGCATTCTTCCTATACTTAGTTCGACGCTTCCTGTGCTGCTCACACCCACTCAAGACTACACATATAAATATATTACACGTTTCTTGTACAGGGTGGTATTCAATAGTGATCTTATTTAATTGAACATTACGGATACCCAGTCAAATCGCCTGTTTCTGGCCAATAGTTTAATATCGTGTCATCTGATTGGGTGTCGTCAACCTTAGATAAGTAAGAGCAATATTAAATACAATCACAGTTATCTCAATTTCCACGTGACAATCTAAGTGATCATTGTGATACGTCAAGGGTTCTGTTTCCAAGTTTGACGTCACTCTGAATGTTTGACCTCTGCTCAGCTGGTGCCCGTTGCCTAACACGAAGTGCTACCGAGCGTTGCCTAAGCAAGGCACTACGTAGCGCTTTCCAGGGGAGGTAACCCATGCCTTATTTAATTGAATGGGAGGTAACTGAATGAAAGCGCTCGGTAGCGCTTCGTGCTATAGGCAACGGGCACTTGTTCTCCTGACATCGTCGACGGCGCGTGCTGCTGATGGTCCTAATAAATGACCACAGCAATTGTAATATCACCTATTAGGATGTCACAATACATTTGAATTAGTACTGCAAATGTACTTAAAATGCTAAAAACTTATAATTGATATATCCTCATGCCCTGGTTTTTATAAAATAACTATATGAGTATATCGCTGGCTTAGAATGAAAGTCGTAAGTGACACTTACGACCTTATAATGCTAATGCATATTTGAACTCATAAAGCGCTTCTTAAGAGCCTATTATCAAGAAAAACTTTTCATGTTGAACAAATTGAAGTTGAAAAAGATTGTTTTATCATAAGTAATGACTGATTGTCAGACAGTTTTTCTTGTTTTCTCTAAATATTGATTTTGTACTTACGACCTTCTCATTCTAAGCTAGCAAAATGAACGAGTAGTAAGTAATTAAATTGCGACTACAGTCATTACTATGAAATATTCAAACATTCATTGAATTTCACTTTTCAATGAGGGTGAAAAAGATAGATTAAAGTAAATCAATCACTCCAGCCTATAGGGAATAGAGATAAGCATGTATCTCAATTAGTTACATACTTTGTAGTGCCCGGAGCGTAACTAGACATGCGTCTGTGCGTCAGTGCGTAAAATTTGCATCGTGACTGACATAAAATAAGATAAGTCGAAGGTATCATACTATCCCGGCGATTTGATCAGGCCATTAAAACTCCACAGACACGCTGGGGACCATCTGTATTATCCGACCGTCTTCTGGTAGCAGGCATACACAAGGCTTAATAATTAAGGGAGACAAATCTAGTGTTTCATTTAAAATGTATTATGTAGTTAAGTCCCTTTGTATCGCACACTGCTTGTTCGAATGGACTACAGTTACGTCACTCTGTACGATTCGATAAGGTTGTTGATATGGACTACAGTAACGTCACTGTGTATGGTTCAGTAAGGTTGTTGGAATGGGCTACAGTGACGTAACTTGGTACGGTTCAGTAAGGTTGTTGGAATGGACTACAGTAACGTCACTGTGTATGGTTCAGTAAGGTTGTTGGATTGAACTTCAGTTACGTCATTTTGTACCGTTCAGTAAGGTTGTTGCAATGGGCTACAGTTACGTCACTTTGTACGGTTCAGTAAGGTTGTTGGATTGAACTTCAGTTACGTCATTTTGTACCGTTCAGTAAGGTTGCTGCAATGGGCTACAGTTAAGTCACTTTGTACGGTTCAGTAAGGTTGTTGGAATGGACTACAGTAACGTCACTTTGTATGGTTCAGTAAGGTTGTTGGAATGGGCTACAGTGACGTAACTTGGTACGGTTCAGTAAGGTTGTTGCAATGGGCTACAGTAACGTCACTTTGTATGGTTCAGTAAGGTTGTTGGAATGGACTACAGTAACGTCATTTTGTACCGTTCAGTAAGGTTGTTGCAATGGGCTACAGTAACGTCACTTTGTACGGTTCAGTAAGGTTGTTGGATTGAACTTCAGTTACGTCATTTTGTACGGTTCAGTAAGGTTGTTGGATTGAACTTCAGTTACGTCATTTTGTACCGTTCAGTAAGGTTGTTGGATTGAACTTCAGTTACGTCATTTTGTACCGTTCAGTAAGGTTGTTGGAATGGACTACAGCTACGTCGCTTTGTACGGTTCATTCAGGTTGTTGATATGGACTACAATTACGTCACTTTATACGGTTCAGTAAGGTTGTTGATATTGACTACAGTTATGTCACTTTGTACGGTTCAGTAAGGTTGCTGGAATAGACTACAGTTACGTCATTTTTTACAGTTCAGTAAGGTTGTTTGAATGGACTACAGTTACGTCCCTTTGTACGGTTCAGTAAGGTTGTAGGAATGGACTACAATTACGTCACTTTGTACGGTTCGGTAAGGTTGTTGGAATGGACTACAGTTACGTCACTTTGTACGGTTCAGTAAGGTTGTTTGAATGGACTACGGTTACGTCACTGTGTACGGTTCAGTAAGGTTGTTTGAATGTACTACAGTTACGTCACTGTGTACGCTTGATTAAGGTTGCTGGAATAGACTACAGTTACGTCACTTTGTACAGGTTCAGTAGGGTTGCTGGAATAGACTACAGTTACGTCACTGTGTACGGTTCAGTAAGGTTGTTGAAATGGACTACAGTTACGTCACTTTGTACGGTTCAGTAAGGTTGTTGAAATGGACTACAGTTACGTCACTTTGTACGGTTCAGTAAGGTTGCTGGAATAGACTACAGTAACGTCACTTTGTATGGTTCAGTAAGGTTGTTGGAATGTACTACAGTTACGTCACTTTGTACGGTTCAGTAGGGTTGCTGGAATAGACTACAGTTACGTCACTTTGTACGGTTCAGTAAGGTTGTTTGAATGAACTACAGTTACGGCACTTTGTATGGTTCAGTAAGGTTGTTGGAATGGACTATAGTAACGTCCCTTTGTACGGTTCAGTAGGGTTGCTGGAAAAGACTACAGTTACGTTACTTTGTACGGTTCAGTAAGATTGTTTGAATGAACTACAGTTACGTCACTTTGTACGGTTCAGTAAGGTTGTTGGAATGGACTATAGTAACTTCCCTTTGTACGGTTCAGTAAGGTTGTTGGAATGGACTAAAGTAACGTCTCTTTGTACGGTTCAGTAAGGTTGTTGGAATGGACTATAGTAACGTCCCTTTGTACGGTTCAGTAGGGTTGCTGGAATAGACTACAGTTACGGCACTTTGTACGGTTCAGTAAGGTTGTTTGAATGAACTACAGTTACGGCACTTTGTATGGTTCAGTAAGGTTGTTTGAATGAACTACAGTTACGGCACTTTGTATGGTTCAGTAAGGTTGTTGGAATGGACTATAGTAACGTCCCTTTGTACGGTTCAGTAGGGTTGCTGGAATAGACTACAGTTACGTCACTTTGTACGGTTCAGTAAGGTTGTTTGAATGAACTACAGTTACGTCACTTTGTACGGTTCAGTAAGGTTGTTGGAATGGACTACAGTAACGTCTATTTGTACGGTTCAGTAAGGTTGTTGCAATAGGCTACAGTAACGTCACTTTGTACGGTTCAGTAAGGTTGTTGGAATGGACTATAGTAACGTCCCTTTGTTCGGTTGATTGAGGTTGTTGGATTGGACTATAGTAACGTCCCTTTGTACGGTTCAGTAAGGTTGTTGAAATGGACTACAGTAACGTCCCTTTGTACGGTTCAGTAAGGTTGTTGGAATGGACTAAAGTAACGTCCCTTTGTACGGTTCAGTAAGGTTGTTGGAATGGACTACAGTAACGTCTCTTTGTACGGTTCAGTAAGGTTGTTGGAATGGACTACAGTAACGTCTCTTTGTACGGTTCAGTAAGGTTGTTGGATTGGACTATAGTAACGGCCCTTTGTACGGTTCGGTAAGATGGTTGGAATGGACTACAGTAACGTCACTTTGTATGGTTCAGTAAGATTGTTGGAATGGACTACAGTAACGTCACTTTGTATGGTTCAGTAAGGTTGTTGGAATGGACTACAGTAACGTCACTTTGTACGGTTCAGTAAGGTTGTTGGAATGGACTACAGTAACGTCACTTTGTATGGTTCAGTAAGGTTGTTGGAATGGACTAAAGTAACGTCCCTTTGTACGGTTCGGTAAGGTTGTTGGAATGGACTACAGTAACGTCACTTTGTATGGTTCAGTAAGGTTGTTGGAATGGACTAAAGTAACGTCCCTTTGTACGGTTCGGTAAGGTTGTTGGAATGGACTACAGTAACGTCACTGTGTATGGTCCAGTAAGGTTGTTGGAATGGACTATAGTAACGTCCCTTTGTTCGGTTGATTGATGTTGTTGGAATAGACTATAGTAACGTCCCTTTGTACGGTTCAGTAAGGTTGTTGGAATGGACTACAGTAACGTCGCTTTGTACGGTTCAGTAAGGTTGTTGAAATGGACTATAGTAACGTCCCTTTGTACGGTTCGGTAAGATTGTTGGAATGGACTAAAGTAACGTCACTTTGTATGGTTCAGTAAGGTTGTTGAAATGGACTACAGTTACGTCACTTTGTACGGTTCAGTAAAGTTGTTGGAATGGAATACAGTTACGTCACTTTGTACGGTTCAGTAAGGTTGTTGGAATGGACTACAGTTACGTCACTGTGTACGGTTCAGTAAGGTTGTTGAAATGGACTACAGTTACGTCACTTTGTACGGTTCAGTAAGGTTGTTGAAATGGACTACAGTTACGTCGCTTTGTACGGTTCAGTAAAGTTGTTGGAATGGACTACAGTTACGTCACTTTGTACCGTTCAGAAGGGTTGCTGGAATAGACTACAGTTACGTCATTTTATACGGTTCAGTAGGGTTGCTGGAATAGACTACAGTTACGTCACTTTGTACCGTTCAGTAGGGTTGCTGGAATGGACTACAGTTACGTCGCTTTGTACGGTTGAGTAAGGTTGTTGGAATGTACTATAGTAACGTCTCTTTGTACGGTTCAGTAAGGTTGCTGGAATGAACTACAGTTACGTCACTTTGTACCGTTCAGTAAGGTTGTTGGAATGGACTACAGTTACGTCACTTTGTACCGTTCAGTAAGGTTGTTGGAATGGACTACAGTTACGTCACTTTGTACCGTTCAGTAAGGTTGTTGGAATGGACTACAGTTACGTTACTTTGTACCGTTCAGTAAGGTTGTTGGAATGGACTACAGTTACGTCACTTTGTACCGTTCAGTAAGGTTGTTGGAATGGACTACAGTTACGTTACTTTGTACCGTTCAGTAAGGTTGTTGGAATGGACTACAGTTACGTCGCTTTGTACGGTTGAGTAAGGTTGTTGGAATGTACTATAGTAACGTCTCTTTGTACGGTTCAGTAAGGTTGCTGGAATGGACTACAGTTACGTCACTTTGTACGGTTCAGTAAGGTTGCTGGAATGAACTATAGTAACGTCTCTTTGTACGGTTGATTGATGTTGTTGGAATAGACTGCAGTTACGTCACTTTGTATGGTTCAGTAAGGTTGTTGGAATGGACTGCAGTTACGTCACTTTGTACTGGTTAGTAACTCTAAAGTTGTTGGAATGGGCCTCATCGTATATACAACAAACAGGAATAGGATTTGATATGATGTAATAAATGACAATTAGTTACGTTATATGTATACAGCTTTCCCTAACAATACAAATATAAGATACAAGATTAATTGGTCAGCACCTCAGATACAACGTAAGTCAGTTCAAGTACATTTTATGTTGAAACAACAAACGCATTGGTGTCCTTAAACATCGCGGTGAAACGTGCACCACAGAGAGCATAGCGTAATAGATCTACTGCAATTAAAATAAAGTAAAGTCATCATTTTTCTTTAATTTAAAGGGGGACTACAAGATATATGCTTGTCTCTTCATCGGCATGTGCTTATCTCTCCTTAGTAGTATGTCCGGGTGTTAATTTATTACGCGTGTATTTATTTAAAACTTCCAGCTCTAGAGATATTTTTCTCTGGTAAAGTTGTGTTTCATTTGAATTTTCAACCTAACGCCAGCATTAATGCTCCAGTGGTAAAGTTGTTCACATAAACGAAACGTCAGCTAGTTGGTGGCACAGGTCGAACTTCAGGCATAGAAGCAACCAAACCTGGAAATTTCGAGTAAACAGTTAACCGAAATAAAATAATAATTCGACGTGACGAATTAGCTGTATATTACACGATGTGTGATTAAAAATTTCGTATATTCTGCCGTCCTATACTGTATGAAGGAAACAAATTTAAGTTATCTAGTCTTCATCGTTCCTCTTTGTCTGATGTCGTAGAAAGCACCCATGGAATGACTAATCATGTCGTAAGATGATATTCACATATATATATACAACACATATAATAGACACTATGTTTCCTTTGAACACTTAAAATATCACATTCATGCTATTGTAATAAGTTAACACTCAGCCACTCAGTCGGTCAGTCAGACATGTTCACTCTGGTCTAAATGTCTACACCCATTACTTCCATGGTCGTCGATCGTATGTAGGGCGAACCTGAAACAAAGCAACAATATAATGACATAGTAGGCTTAAATATGTGTATGATCTATATATGTTATTGTTTATACTTTATGAAAAAATACAGAAAACTTTAAATTAAATTGTACTTATCCCTAATTACAAGTGATTTTCAAACACATTTGGCATATGCCTTTACATGTAGTTGAACTTGGCTAGAATACGAGTCGGACGTATACCACAGTGAACTATTCATACTCAACATATAAATCGTCATATTGAAAGTTTTAAAACAATGACCAACAATGAACACTTACTGAAGCTAGATCCCCGGGTAGATGTGCAAAAGGTGCCTCAGGTTCGTCATCTGAAATAAAATATATTTTTATTCATTTATTCGTTCGTTCGTTCGTTCGTTCGTTCGTTCGTTCTTTCGTTCGTTCGTTCGTTCGTTCGTTCGTTCGTTCGTTCGTTCGTTCGTTCGTTCGTTCATAACATCAGTATAAAAAAGAGGGCTATGTCGAGGATACTTGATCATGATATTTAATATTTATGGTTAAAGCCATTAAGTTACGATGGTATAGCTTGGCCATATTGACATGAGCCTGACCTATTAATTACCATAATTTAACAGCCGATATATTGTCTACGTTTACAACACCGATTGTATTTTTTCATAATCGGGAAGTATCACGATGACGCTCGAGATGTAATACAAACGCAAATCTTACATGCCGATATTGCACGATTTGCTTGCGGAAATTGGTATATTCAAAGCAAGAACCATTTAATATATTCTTGCATTAAGGTCAGGCTCAGGTCAAATAGCCAAGCTTTAAAAAATACTGTAAGGCATTTTATCACCCCTCGTCTATAGTAGCACTGCCTTGCTGAAATTGTAGTTCTATACTCACTTCTTAAAGCAACGACTTAAAATTAGCATTATTTGTTCACCAATGTTTTGTAATTTCAAGTAAACTCGTCATGAACTATTTGTTATTTGAATGCAAATGCACATACTAAATTAAAACATTACACATTATCCGCGTATTTCAAAGACTAGTATAGTGCATTAGAATCCATTAGAAAAAAATTGTCACGTGTTAATAAAACACCCTTACCAACTCTCATAACTTACTGAAATAAATAAGAATTTTCGTTGCACTGAAAAATGTACTTTGCATTCACTTCTAATGCAAAATTTTAAGTCTAAAGCATAGTAAATACGTATAGGTGAAGTAAACGGAACAGCAAAGATCAGGAATTTTGTCAAATATGACTGTACATTATGTTACACACCAGTGACCATTGTAATTATATAACGAGGCCCATACATGAACATTTATTGTTATTTATATAACTCAGCAACTGGGTAGAAATATTTGCAAGAAAAACATTGTATTTTTTTGTTTCATGAGCATTGCAATCAGAAAATTGGCCTCAACTATGTACACATTGGTGACCAGACAAAATCTAGTAAAAGTTATCCACATGTGTCCCGTTATAGTTGTTACAAAAACAATAGCATTATTTTAACTGGCTAATCGTATTGGCTTATTTTACTCCCTGTCCATTTGTTGATTAAAATACCAAATATAATACATAAGACACTATGGGGAAAATCTTAATTAGTGAGTACAAAAATGTGAAATTTCAGAGTTGGTAAAGGTTATTCGGTGAATTATGCCGAATTTCAATCAAATTGCATAATGACTTTTAAAGATATTTAAGGTTTCTGGGGTCCAGATTAGTCGGTAACGATCTATATTTTACTTATACGATATAATGACTTACGTCTTTGATGATATTCGATACATTTCCAACCACTGAACGCCGCACATGCTATACAACCAATAACAATCATGCCTGTCTGGAAAGCAGCCTGAAATAACAGAACATTAATGTGCAACTATTTCAGAATTTAACATATAATCCGCTTACATATGAAAGAAATTACAATGCTTATATCAATGGGGTTTTTAAGTGCCACACAACCACACACACCGCGGACCATTTGATTGTTTTGTCAATGTTAAGTGGCACCAGATCAGCAAAGGATTAACACCGGCGGGGAGGATTGTCACATGTTGTACTTATCACAATATTCACGTACCATAGATCAGACATTACTTCATTAATGAATCAAGGTTTTCGTTGTCTAACTGAGATAAAATGATGGTGTATTGATTTGGTGCGCCGCGGTCAGTGGAATCAGGCGTATTGGCTTTTCTGATCAAATACATGTAACTTCTCATTCCTCTTTATTTGTTCATGTCTGTATGTAGTTAGATAGCATAGCATCATAAATAATCCTCTGACAAGAATTCGATATAACAATTACATTGTAATAAATATGCAATAATATTGATAACTATTTACAATTCATTCCATATAAGCACATAAATAGGTAATTAGGTATAGGTTGGGAATAAACTGCATCCTTAAGTGTGTCTCTCATAAGTCAAATTGGCTGGTGCTTTAAGTAGAAATACCACTACCACATTGGAAAATTATGTATATTAAACTCTAAAAATACAACTGTCTTGAAATGAAAGGTTAGGAACTAAGCATTGCCAAGTTTAGAAATCCGACCCATGCTATTTCTAGATTTAATGTTCTACTTTAACTTTCAGTCATGTTTTTCAGCTTTTATTTGTTATATGCAAATTAGTGTCGGTGTCCACAGTACGCCACTCTTGTTCACAAGAGTATTCTACACCAGAATCAACTAATTATGTAGGATAAAGAAATGTATCATAGACCAGAGCACCATTTTTATACGTAAGTTCACGAACAATTGCGATACGAGAAGAAATCTTTTCGACTAATTGTGTTGTTTCAAATCTTGGGGAAAACATGATATATGTTGTTTTCTTGGAAATGTAATTTCACGTCCTTCTACAAAGTTTCTATCTTCATACATCAGCGGTACGTCAAATTGTCAGACATGTAGACATGTTTCAGAGGCAGAATATAATTATCCGTTGTTTTACAGGGGTACTAAAATTTAGTATTCAATGTTGCTTTCAATTTGACTGTTTCGACTCTTTGTGAAATCACATGTGTTATTATTATGGTGCTTATGTGTGATTATGATATTAATCCTGTTGCCTCTATGGTTGCTGATGCATCATCATTGCTTCTGTTGTTGTTGTTGTTGTTGTTGTTGTTGTTGTTGTTGTTGTTGTTGTTGTTGTTGACACTCAGTTATTGTAATTGCAATTGGTCATACATATTTGTTTTGCATAATTAATTTTCAATGTCGAATTGTTCATTGTTGAGGTTCTTATTCACATAGTCAAAAAAGTTTCCTCGTTAAATACTTATTTGTATTATTACTTCTGTTGCTGTTGAAGATGTTGCTGCTGATGGTGTTGTGTTGGATGTTGATAGCGTTGTGACCACTGTTGTCTTTTATATGAGTTATTAAGGAGATGAGAGAAAGTGGTAGAAACGGCGTAGTTGAAATCACTAACAATTTACAAATGAAGTATAAATAATTAAAACAGAATCGGTGAGATATGTAGAAATGCTACAATCAAATCAACAATCTTGAATGGAATTGAATTAATTGGAGACGAATAACAATGCTAGACTACAAATGCCATTGATACAGTACAATGTATTTCAGGTTCCAATATATCTGACATTAATTGCTCTCTATGGAACAATTATACAAATTGAAAGTAAAACAAATTCATCAGCCTGACACACAAGTTCTGACGTTTTAGCATTTTTACCCATACGTCGTGGAGAAAACATATCTACTTTGATGGGTTTATTATCGTGATGTAGGAGGTTTTTGTCCGTGTATAATTTGATATATGTTCCTTTCTACTCAAATTTTATCTTCTTGACTCATCACTGACAAAAATATTCCTCTTTACCAAAACCACTTTTTAACGACCTGCATACAGAATACTTAGACCCTTAATACAAGTTATAAATATATCTTAATCAAAGTGACCGCTATTAAAACAGCTACGACGAAAATCCCTTTCTAAACCCCTAAAATATGTTCTGCAACAACAATCCATTCAAAGTCGTATACAAAAAACTCTAGAACAAACGCCCTTCTAAAACACGATTTAAATAACGGTTTGCCTCAATCAGAACCTCTGTCAAATCCTGGAAGAAAACATTTCTATGGCGTACACCCTTTATTTCGAACACCTATTATCTGGAATGGGTTTGCTTTGTATGTGTTACACGTAGCTGCTTGTGTCACTTTACTGTCATTCTGATACTCCTGGCATAATAAAACACCATTTGCAATTCAAAGTTGTGATTACTATCAATCATAATTATACAGTATATATTAATAAAATAGAAGCTTTCCTGGAAATCTGTGACATCTAATCAATTTGATATCTACCAGATATCGCAGGCTTAGAATGAAATGGTCGTAAGTACAAACTCGATTTTTGAGAAAACAACAAAAAACTGTCTGAAAACTACTCTTCACTAAATGAAAAAGAATTTTTTTGGACGTCAGTTTGAATAACAGGACAGGTTCCCATTTTTGTGAAAATGTACTCGCATGAAGATGTTAAATATGTATCAGTCTTGTAAGGTCGTAAGTAGTAGGAACGACCTTCTGTAGATGGAAATTTACGCAAACTATATTCCAGAGGGTCACGTGATCAACAGCGTCACATGATCAACAGCGTCACATGATCAACAGCGTCACATGATCAACAGCGTCACGTTGCAGACAATCAATAAAATATCACAACAATTGTCACCATAGCGTTAAAAGTTTCTCTGATTATTGTTACTTCCCGTCACGCAATGGGAACTCTCATTGGCCATTAGTCCTCTACGGACCAATTTATTGACCACTTTGTAAGCACAGAATATAATATTCTAGCTTGGGGATGATCGACTGGCAGTCTTCGTAATAAATACATGTATGTAGTGAAATCATTTTTTCGTTGAGTTTTCGGTTTTAAGCATTTTCTTAAAATTCAATATCACGGTTGAAATATTAAATATTTGAAAACCATGGCTAAATATTTCAAAATGTTTATAATCTTAAGTCTAAATTATAAACACAATTATGATTGAAACATGTTTGAAATATCGCACTTTTTATAAAAATATGTTAGTTTTGGTCAGTTTAGATCAGTATCCACATTTCATTGATTCCATGGACTTTTTAGTTTGTACGCATATTTTACAAGCTCTGCAGACAAGACAAATCTATACCATTTCGTATTTGTATTGTAGCATAGCGACTCTTGGATATATTTTTCCTAAGACTTCAGCACAATGCTTATTCATCATCAGAAATTCACAGATTTTAATCCGTCACCATAAACAAAACGCCACAACGCTATCCTTGGGGTAAAGATCATAATATAATAGAGTAAAGCTTATTAGTCTGTGGCTCAAATCAGTTTTGACAATAGCTTGGCGTTTGTATGATATAACGCAAGAAGTACATGACGGTTTTTGTATGTATGTAAACTATGTAGAATTCTATTCACAAAAGTTCTCGCAATTGTTACTAGAAGTTCCTGTGATCTATTCTCTCTATTTCATTCAGCGTAAGGCGAGTTGATAGGAACGACCTCTAGAAGTCCTACAGTCAGTATGTTTGCCAGGAGAACGACCTTCACCCGGACCAGACCGTACAGTTCCGTACAATACCGTACAATACCGTATATATGTCGGATTGTATCAATACAATGAACTATAATAGGATCAAAGCTGTCAGTGATTTGTAGATAAAATCTGCGTGATGATTACTTCATGGTACCATTAGTGATAAGCAAAAATATCCAACTCATTAGAAGATAAAAGAACGATATTTATCAATGGACATCACGTATTAACACAATTACTGCAGATCTAATAATGTCAATCGATAGAATACATGCAGATATACAAATTAAAATGTCGTAAATGTAGTTATAACGAAAACATGCAGGAAAGAAAAGTTACAATGATCCCGTTTATTTTGTATGTTTGGTTTGTCGTGAGGCCAATTTGCAAGAAAAACTTATGTAATAAAAGTCCATGGAGTTTGCCGTCAAGGTTATGCTTTTTTCTTACAAAACGGGCAATCAGTTGTGTTTAAGAATCCGCTTCATTGTTCTGCAGTCATGGCAATAATTTAGAAATATGAGGTTAATTATAAATGGTTTCATCTATATTGATGTAGCTCTGTTACCCGGTGTTTTTATGTATGTTCGATACACTAGAAAATCGAGCACCCAGCATGTTATGCTGTAACTATTTTTATTACAACATTTTTATTGTTATTCTCTTTTCTTGTTATTGCATTTACGGTTAACATTGTAATAAAATATTCTGTAATGAAATATTTTGGCACTCGTATTGATAGTTGTATGAAGAATCCGGTCTACTCTATTTACTCCAACGTAAAACCAAATGTTATGACCACCATTGGGAACCTGTGTAACGGGTATCTAAATCTATCAGTCAAAATATTGAAAGACGATCAAGAACATTAAATAAGGTACTGATGCCACAACTGAGCAACTGCTTCGAGTGCAAGATATGCGGGTTCGACCCCTAACCGCGCCGTTTATATATATGCATGTACGAATGTATGCAAAACGGGATTCGCTTGGTGTCAGGATAGGTTACAAGGGATAATCTCCATATGGCTGAAATATCGGTTCTGTCAACCAGTTAGACTTAAAAAGATTTTACGGACTGGAATAAAAATTAGTTTTTATGATGTACGTTAGTTGAAAAAGGACTAACTTGACAAAGTCCAAATTCTACAAATTAACGTTTTTGGGTGGTATTATTGTAAAGATGGTCTTTTCATTGACGTTTTACTGTACATGCATTTAGATGTCTAGTTCTAAATTACTCGCAACTATCTCATAACGTTATCGTAACCGGTAGTGTCTATTTCCGTCATTTAAATCAATTGGTAAATAATAAAATGACAAATTGTCATCACTATAGATCTACAACAAGCACTCGGGCGTAAATGTACTTTTAACTTTCGAGTAATCCAGGTTTTAGGGGTGTAGTTACTAATAAATTATGCATTAAGAATTCACATATCAAGTAGAGCGCATAGCGCAATCGGCTAAGCTACTGTGAATACGTAATGTCCAAACTGATCGAATGAGTTCGAATCCCATTCCACCATATATTTTTTAAATTTTGCTCGGCAAACATTTTTCGTGCTTGTCTATTTAGTATTTACAAAGAGATGCATAATTATAAAAGTTTCAGTGCATAAAAGCACATAAAAATATGTCATAGCTGGTACATAGGTATAGCGAAGACGCGAAAGACCTCATCGAGAATGTACATAGGATTTGTATGGATGAGAAGAAAATAGGACTGAAGTTTTCGCTTGTCAGTGTGTGAGAGGGGGTCGTCAGACTGACAAGAGCTAATATATAGACTGCATATAAGGTTGTCTCAGCGTCGTAACTTGTAATTCAATTGATACTTACACTGATTCTGACACATTGTATAATTGATATAATGAATATTTGAAAAAAGAATAAGGCAAACTATGAATAGCAAAAATATAATGATATGTGATCATAATCAGGTGATACAATGGACGCATATAGCATTAGTGTAAGCATAAGTTTATTAAATAATAAAACTGTTCGTCAGTGGGTCTGAACTCACACTGGAAAGAACAAAATAGACGATTGGTAGCGATGTACTATGACCGCTGCACCACACTGGCAACATACACCATTAGCTAATTCTGACGTTTCTACTGAAAATTCTTAAAATGGTGATTGCAGCGAAGCCAATGACGCAATAAATACAATATCCAGACGAAATTAATGTAAAGGAAACAATGCGTGTTTATTAGTTATAAAACGTAAAATTAATTAAATATTAAGAATTAAAATATAAACGTAAAACGATAAAAAAATTGATATAGAAATTTAATTATTGTAAATGAGTATAGCAGCGGACTCGAACCCACAGTCTATATAAAAGTATGTTTCTGACAAGAGAACAGTTTATCCACTAAGCCACGTTGCCAAGTACAAGTAAAGAGAGATTTTCTCAAATCTATCCGTATTTTTTCATAAAATAACGGTAAATATCGTTTCAACCTTGGTATATGGACTGGTCCAGGGGTCATATTTCGAAGGTCGTTGTAGATCTATACCAGTAATTTTATTAACAGTACATGTATGTTATAGATATCAAGCGACCCGAAACTCATTGTTGGGCGAGTTTAACAATTTGGTAATGAACGTTCCATTTTCAAGACCTGTGGCATTGACACCATATGAAAATATGGAAATATAGATTGCATTAAAATGAAATTAAAATGTCTGATGACAGTCTCTTTAAATGTAAAACTAAACTACGTTTGTCCCATAATATCGATTCTTCCCATGTTGCCGACCGTAAAAGATGAAGGTTTATTTACATGACAATACCATTTACTACCTGACACTGACTGTTCATATCATTTGAATAGTCAATTAGCATTTGAAAACATGTTTTAAAATTTTTTCTAGCAGAATATCTACGTGCGTCCTGACATATAGAGATAAACCATTCCTAGTTAGATCGAGTGCACGGGTCAAGTGTTTATCCTTGAAACGACCTTGAGAGAATACTAGAAGGTCACATAGAGTCAGACAGATCGATACTGGATCAATTCATCATGTTACAAATTGATACGCTGGAAGTGTATAATACACACACTGTATGCTAACATTAACAGGTACCTAGTACATCATGCATACCACATAGCGCTGGCTTAGTATGAAAAGGTCGTAAGTACTACTTGCGATCTTATAAAACTCATGCATGTCTAGAATGAACATCACAGCGCGCTTCTTATGAGTCTATTGTCGTTAAAATCAAAACTTGTCATGTTGGTCAAACTGAATTTGAAACAGCTTGTTTTACCATAAGTGAAGAGTAATTTTTGGACAGTTTTTATTTGTTTTTCTCAAAATATCGATTTTGTACTTACGACCTTCTAATTATTTTAACGGCCAGCGATAGATCTATTTTGTGCACGAGTGCTGATTTGTCGATACAGGGTTCCTACCAGACTAACAACGACTGTTTAATACATTCACGCTCCAAGGTTCCAAGAGAAATCAGATTTTCATTATGTTTGGAGCGTACAGCGTATGGCAGACACCTAACCTTTGTACATCTTTTGGCGAGACTTGTACACCAATTATAATGGGTACTGACGCATAACATTCTATGTACGAGGCAAACACACGGATAAAAACATTATGCGTCAATACCAATTAGCCATATGGTCATGCAACCTGTTAAAAGGACATTGACTTACGGCTTGATGGTGCTTGACCAGTACCCGGCACCCCTCTACCATCTTCGCTGTCATATTTTCTGGTAACTTCATCATATCTGAAATGACAAGTGATGACAATTTTTGCTACTTTTTGTGGAAACGGAAAACAGGGATGAAAATCGTCCAATCATTTAAAAGCCACATACAAATAACAAACACCGTTTCTTCGGCCAGACTGCCAATATGTATTTCATTGAATGTAGTTTGTGCACTTTCCCCAGGATATTTGACCATCAATTATCTGCCGGAGGGAGGGGGAATGGCGGGGGTTGGACAACTCAAAAGTAAAATCCCCGCCCGTCCCCGGAGGTGTGGGGGCGTGGATGAAACTGACTGGTGCATGGTGGTGATGCCTAGTGCTTTCCACGGGAGGCAATCCATGCCTTATAGTCTAATTGAACGGGAGATAACCGAATAAGCGCTCGGTTGCGCTTTGCTTAGGCAACAAACACCTAGGTCATGCACTAGTTGTGGTGACTGGCGAGAAAAACGTACGTGCAAGTTTATCAAAACATAACATACCGGATATGTGATATGATCAATACAGAAATACGTCATGTGCATAACATGTATACTATACAATACTTGAACATAACTTCCGCATTTCTAATCTATGTTTAGAGTGTGAAGTGGATTAAAACATGCAAGATAATATTTAAATGTTGCACAAAACAGCAGATGTGTTACGTTCATGTCAGTATAACTTCAAATACGGTTTCAACTCTAAAATACTTCATTATGATGTACTTTTCGTTGAATGTATGTACCTACTCTTATTTAGCGACGGCTTCAATAAACAGTCTTTCAAAAACAATTCAACATAATTAATATGCCTCGATTAGCGTGCGTGCCGTCTAATCTAGCGAACCGGGTTCAAAACCGGACTGAGGCACAAATATCTATGGCTGCCATGGTTCAGCAGAAAGCTGACTGGCAAATAAAGCCTATGCTCGGCATTAAAAAAATCAACATCAATTGATTTGTTTACGAGTGTAAATGCATAATAGTATTCATTACTTCTATATTTCAATCGGCTTTAAGATTTCCTCATTTCTTTTTTAAATTCTACCATTCTGGACATTTTGGCCAGCGTGTCGGTATTACACAATGTTCTTAGTGCTCTAATACCCCACATGCGTGGTTACATACATACATTATTATACCGTTTAAATTATTTAGAAGTTTGTTGTTGTTTAAATTGCACGATTTGTAGATTCTGTATCATTAATAATCAATGCTAAAAACCAAATACAGTCATGGAACGTTTTTAAAATCGGACGACTCGTTTTCCGTTCGGAACAAAATCAGTAAATACAGTAGTACGTGAACGTACAAAATAACTCTACATAACGATAATAAAAGGGATTTAGATCTATATAAATAAAACTTACTGTTAATTTTGGGAAATATTATCTTGTGTATTAATTAAGGTCCGAATTGATCACCAATCCACTGAAACCGTCATTGAATGAACGCTCGAAAGCAGACGAACTTTGTAGAAACGCGGATTTATTCCCGCGTGAATTTCTGCACGTAGACACTTCTCGATAAATCCATCCCAATACTTGAATAGTTACCAGTAAGGCTAAGTATAATTTTCTTACTTTTAATGGTTCGATGTGTTCTTTTTATAGATTTACTTGTTTTGTTGTTATTATTGTTGTCGTTGTTGCTGCTGCTGTTGCTGTTGCTGCTGCTTCTGCTGCTGTTGATGATGATGTTGTTGCTGTTGATGTTGTTGTCGGTGCTTTACTTTAGTTGTTGTTTTTATGGCTGATCTGTTTTCGTTTCCAGTGAAATTATCTTATAACTTAATCCTTACTTACCCCCCCCCCTCCCTCCCTTACGACCACGTTCCTGTCATATTATCTTAATTCTACTTTTGGATGTCCTGTCAACTATAAAGCAACCACATTCAGTATCCAAACCAGGCGTTTCTTCACTTGATATTTTGTTGTTTGGCCACTGGCTCCGAAGGGTGTGTTTGAAAATAAATAATAATACTCGAGAGTATACAGTTTAGTACAGTAAAGTAATCGTAAACAAGAGACATGGGAATAATAGACAAATGTTCAGAATGTGCTTGGCCTAACTAGAAATAAAGCGGATAACATCGGGAGTTAACAAATGTCTCCGGACAAAACCGAACCATACGTTACCGTAAACATACGAATGAAATCAGCCAATCAGATTAGACTTGTTGAGAGAATATCGATAGTCACATTGTATGACCTCCGCACTACGATAAAGTCACGTATCCCGTACACTTCAAATCACGTAATTACTCATATAACAGGTAGGCGGGCAATTTACGATAGTCTATTTTATTTATAAACAACTTAATCTAATTTAGGCATTGAATAAATTGTTTGCCTATTTTTCGAAATGAAGTGGTAGTGTGCTCTATTAATAACGTGAACAGATCTCCCAATGTGACTTTGGTATAATAATTACTCGTCAAACATTTGGGTTGTTTTAAACTTAAAATTAAATTTGTCTGAGATTTGAAACTTAAGATTAATTACGCTTGCAGTATTAGTCACGACTTTAAACTTCTAAAGAGTTCACTTTGTGATAATTATTGCTATTAATTAGTTAACACAAAAACTAAATTGTTATTATTGTCAAATGTAGACGCTATATCTATACCTGTAAATTCAATTGCCCGATTATTTGGTGAATTTTGCGAATTAGATATAATCAATTATTATTATACTATTTACATTCTATCTTTCTATGAATATATTTTACAAAAACAAATCCTTAGCAATTATTTACAAGTTTATTAAGCGTATAAATATTTGAGTAGATCTAGATCTAACATAAAATAACCAGCTTGGTAATGTATATTACAGCTAAGGGTTTATTGATATGATGTACATGTCTCTGGCTTAGAATTAGAAGGTCGTAACTACCAAATCGATGTATTGAGAAAACAAGAGAAAACTGTCTGTAATTTTCTCTTTACCTATGGGAAAACACGTTTTTAAAACTTCTTTTTGGTCAACATGACAATTTTAGATTTTCATGAAAATATGCTCATAAGAAGCGCATTGTGAAGCAGATTTCAAATATGTATGAGCTTATAAGTTCGTAAGAGGTAGTTACGACCTTCTGGTTCTAAGCCATCGATGTATTGGAGTAGGATTACTCAAACATGAGTTATACTTGCGGTTGTTCACAGGAGCGGCACAAAGAGTCTACAACGTAAATTGATTCTTCCGTAGTGTTTATACATGCTGTCAGCTTTGCTCTGTTGTTTTTTATCGTGACGTAACAAATATGCATTTTAAGATAAACACAGGGAATTAAAAACATAATGTCAGATAAGATGTATGGTACAATAAGCGTGTACAATTTTATGCAAAAATATTGGACGTGGTTATAAAAATAAAGTGAACTGTATTATTGCAATAAATCTTAGCATATCGACGGTGCCGAACCAAAACCCCTTAACTCAATTTTGGCGCTAAAACTTTTTTTGCAGCATCCGCATCCGCTAGACGTCCCGAGCAATTCTGTCTTGTCGCCATTTAAATAGCCAATCTCGTTACTTAGATGGCGACAAGACAGAGATGCGCGGGACGTCTAGCAGATGCGGATGCTGCAAAAAAGTCTGCGCGCCAAAATTGAGTAACGGGGTTTTGGTTCGGCACCGTCGATATATCATAGTTACGGTGGACGTGAACGATAATACACTCGCAGGGTATAAAACAAATAACTCTATGCCATTGTGATACAATTCAATTCAACTTGTATGAATAATTGCGAGCAAACACATCTGTGATTTCCAACTACTGTATGACTTATTGGACGACTGTTAAATTATAATTCAACGTGTATGCATATTTGCGATAACCGGTAGTTGACTCGTTTACACACTGTGGTGCTGGATGTGCCTTTGTTTATCATCACACCTAATCCGCGTCACCGGGGTTCGGACCCCAGCTGGATGTGGAATTTCGGTGCAAACGTAGTCATCTAATATGCAATGCATTGATATCTTTGATTTAGTCAAATATAAGTCTTTGGCAAACACAAGCATACCAATACACGACTATTTGTTTTCTATGGTTAGAATAGTTAGAATAGAATAGTTAGATAGTTAGCGGAGAATACAAGTTGTATATCAGTGTAGGTGTTTATTATCTGTAAGTTATCAAGATATTCTAGCAGAGAATTTCTGATCCTTACCAAACGTCAAGTTATTAATTGTTCGTTGTTACACTTGTTGATTGACGCCTCGCTGATATGGGGTGACGGTTGTTTCACCAGTTGGATGTTCTCTACATTAATTGCGTTCTTTTGGGTCACGTGAAAACATTCGAAATACATCTCGTTGCGTATGAAAGTCGGGGAGTATATGTGGCCATGTCCTGTATTGTTGATGAGCTTCTGGTGTTACTAAATTGGAGAGGTCGTTCTTCATGTTTAAACATCATCAGGTTGAACAAACCGATTTTCACGAGATATGATCGACGCTCAAGCCGATAATGAGCACAACCAACGCAACTTAATTTGCGTCAACACACGAAACAGACTCAACTGTTACCCATGCAGTCATGTCGGTTTCGGGCATATTCTTTGTCACAAAACATTAATTTTAAGTTACTTGGATATATATAGTGCTCATTCTTGACTTGCAGACTTAGCTAAAAAAGTCACAGGGTGTGTCTACCCTGATCGTACGTCTCATCTGATTAGCAACGTTTTCAGTTTTATTAGTTTTCATTTCGCTTTTTTGAAAAGGATACCCGGTAGATAGCTTTTTAATCCAAGGATGTGTGTATCATACGGAACAAGTCGATGGCTTAGAATTAGAAGGTCGTAAGTGGCACTTACGACCTTTTAAGATTCATACATATTTATCTAATAAGCATCACAAGGCGCCTCTTATGAGCCCATATTCATAAAAATCTGTAATTGTCATATTGACCAAAATAAAGTTTTAAAAACGTGTTTTCCCATAGGTAAAGAGTAAATTACAGACAGTTTTCTCTTGTTTTCTCAATATATCGATTTGGTAGTTACGACCTTCTTGTTCTAAGCCATCGAAGTGTCATAGTCATCCTTATTGATCATAGTCCGATGCATATTTCAGATGAATACTATGTTCAACATTGCCTTAACATGTGGTTTATAATGACAAGTTATGTGTTCACATAAACTGTAAACATTTTGGGAAAGGTTTGATTTATACGTTCAAGTATATTTTTTTGTGAATCCTGAATGTACTTTATGCGTCCGTGTTGTATACATACATTGACAGTTTTCAAGGTTGTCTAGCTAGATAACCCGGATGTGCGGTCGGTATAAACAGAAAACAAGATAAAAACACTATTAATAAATATTATTTTAATTCCGGGTAACAAAACACTTGAACTATTCCATGAAAACACACATGCAACGTCGCCTAATCGCTAACGTTGTAAGACAAGCCTTTCATGTACTGTATTTTAGTTCTGTTCACACACCGGGCAAACTAGCAGTTACCTGGAGCTAACCCGATGTATGATAACTGTCAAACAAGGTGTATTTATTATTTTGCGACCGTTTGGTATGTATGGATCGAATTCTCGCAATTGAAGCGAGCGCTCTACCACTGCACCATCGAGATGGACGGTGAATGACAATGAACCACGATTCACTAGTGCTTGGATATGACCATGTTCAGCAAGTACTGTTTTGTATGTACAAATACAAAAATGTATAATATTATCATTGTCAATACTGGTATGAAATATGAACACAAACTATAGGGAGCCTGGTGAATATATACAAGTGTTGCATTTTGTTGGAGATAACTTCCCGTTCAATTAAACTATAAACGACTGGATTGTCTCCCTTAGAAAGCGCTGTGAAGTGTTTGGTATAGTAGTCAAGTTGAAGGGATCCGTCTGACTGTATACAATAATGGCTTATAATTACTGCACACGTCAGTTAGTCGTTTCTCATACTGCCTTCTTGAAGAATATGAAAGGAACCCATTGTTTTATAACAACCACCGGGTCCCCGAAAACATCGCTCACTCTACATTTTGCCGTCCTAAATTTTTATCTTAAAAATAAGTAAAACAAAAAAATAAAAACTACTGGCCTAATTTAAATGCATATTTGAGTCAGTGCACAGTAGTTCTAATTTATGATAGATTACGTGTTACGGTGCAATCTAGAATGAAAAGTACTGTGCACTTTGAACAAGGTTATGCGTACGTGCGTTACAGCATGCGACAGAAAACATACACAATTAAAATTAATCATTTGTAATACTAATTTTAGCAACCAGGAAAACAAAGAAGTTAATAAATGATGTTTATACATTTAATACTAATTTATTTACGACGATCGTAATACATTGATCGCTCTTGACATCCATTTATTCATTTCGACGATAGTAGATCTATAGATGAGAGATGGAGAAGCCTAGATCTAATACCATTAAACAAACTAACACTGACACCATTTTTTATTTTGTCTTCATTTTGAGTCGACCACAGAGTGGTATTAGAAGCGGATGCTCTACCACTGTGCTATCGAGACGGCGTATCGTTTTGTTACCTCTTAGTTTAACTGGTATTGCTTACTAGTGAAATATAGGTCCGTTCCAGAAAAGGGAAATATCTGGTACTTATTTAGGTTGTAACATGCAATATGTTTTACAATGCTTCTAAATGCGTGTCCTTGTTTGGTACATGTACATTCACCATCACTCGTTGACATGATTGTATTGTTAAACTGTCTTCATTAGACTAAACAATGATGGTGCAAATTTGAATGTATTTTTAGCCCAGTAAACCCGACAACCAGGATTAACTCATACATTCAGTTGTCAGCTTAGATAAATGCAGTGCATTCATATATTGACATTGTACTAGTCTGTCTAACATACCCTATATATGTTTACAAAGACAACTCCTCAATCTACTATTTTCTCTTGAAATTATTATTTCCCGTTCCCGTTCGCGTTGTACCCTCAAACATGGATAATCAAGCCCAGAGTAAAATATAGCTAAAATTGAACCACGACGACGATAATGTTGTTGATGACGTTAATTAATAACATGGTGATGGTGATAATAGGCCTGGATGTTTTTTTAATGTCACTCTCCTGGCAGAGTTGTCGTTACTTCGTCTTGCCATGGAGATGGTTAAAGAGAATCAATGGTCGGAACAAGACGGAATCTGAAATGAGAATAGATAATAAACGACATGACATTGTTGTTAGCGTAATATTCAGTTGTGTTCAAGAGTTGCTGCAACATGGTATGCCATAGGTACCGATTAGTAAGAAAACGTCTCAGAAATGGACAGCACTTTGCTTAGCCAACGAACTCATGTGCTCATAAAATTTTGTTTTATTTGAATTGTCTGATCGCTGGATCAAACAATTACTTTTTCGGTGCTATCAGTATCAGCGCTTTGATTATATAATGTTGTGATAATAGATAATAAAAAATTTATTAAACGGGAAAACTATAAGTATTATATTGTCAATGCTCGGCTGTTTTCGGTGAGTTCTGCCTTCCCTGGTGAAATTTTAACTTATCACATCGTTTACACCGTTTGATACATGGGTCGTGTACAGTATCTCATTAAAGTACGACTAAATTCGTACTGGTGCTTCACATTTGACATTGTATTTTAGTTTAAAAATAAATTAAATATACTGGTTTTGTAATTAACACTCCTTCCAGGCATTCCCATAATCAGAAATACAAAATGCCCGTGGAGTGAAGGGGGGGGGGGCAATTTTAAATGTGGTCTTCAGCAAAAAGATTCTATCGCAGAATTTCCTGGAATCCCGGAAAATGCAGGGCTTCATCGATGACGTTTTTGGCACCAAGTTCGCACAGCATGCATTTATTATCCCCATCTAATAAAAATTTGGGCACATTAGCTTTGAAATAAGGGTTAAACCACTTCCCTATCATTAAATCTGGTGAAGTTATTAAAATAATTTATGTTACCATATATTAATGATCACCCTGTATTTAATTCCGCCAGATCTGTTGTCTGTAATTATGAATCTAATTAAACTTATTTATTTTATACATTTGATTTCATTTATTTTCTTATACATTTATGTTCCTTTGTTTGTCAATATATAAAAAAAATTCATTTCATTTTAGTACGTCTACGAAATATAATATTAAGATGTTCCTTAACAACGCCTCATTAATTTCACTATTGACACTCCGAACAACAATCATTTCTTCCTAGTATATCAATTTGAACAAAAAAATTCGTGAACTAAGAACGATAACGGTGTTTATAAGGTACGCATAAATCACTTGAGTCTTTACCAATGTTTCTTAATTGTTTATATTTATGTTTTCATTAATGATGAAAAATACTTGATTACATGGGGTATATATAATGTCACATTCATCATTCTCATCTAAAGCTTGATTTTGTTGTAGGAAATACTTAACCAGTACAAGTTTAAAGCTTGATTTTGTTTAAGAAATAAAAATCTGTTCGCGTTTATTGTCGGTGAATAAAACACGGGCAGGAGTTCGGATGCGTAAAAATTAAATCACGAGTGCGTAGCACGAGTGATTTAATTTTCCGCATCCGAACGAGTGCCCGTGTTTTATTCACCGACAATATACAAGAACAGAGTTTTTATTTCGATTCTAAATACGATAATATCCCGCACTATTTAACTGCGCGCATTCCATTTTCACCCATTTGACATTGAACATAATTCCACGAAGAAATTGAGTGGCTTATTAGCTGGTACAATTACCTCCCTCGTTAATGAAAACGACCTTCGTAATTTTCTGAAGGAAATACCACAATTTAAACATTGAAACAAGTTTAATAACACGAGTATATTGTATCTATTTCATAAAATGAAAAATATAAATGGATTGATTATCAGAAGCTTTAATAAATAGTGGTTTCTAGAGTATATTGGAGTTTCTAAAAATAGATGCGTCATAGATGTAACACTGGATTCTCGTGCAACTCGCCTTGTCATCGTGACTCGTAGTAAATTTTACTATAAAGTTTACGTTCATTCATTCATAAATATGTCAAGTGATACTGGGCGTAAATAGAAACAGCCAATTTGATAGGTATGTTTTATGGGGGCAATACAACATGGTTCGGTTCGTTCTTTGTGTATTGGATTAATCCGCGAATCGTGTTAGAATACTCTTTAAAAAAAACACAAGTTTTGTAAAACATGACGATTTGCTGGATGATGTTGTATATTTTAATTATTTTATCAGCGCCTTTGCTGGTGCTTGAATCGTTTTGTTCGGATGATGTGGTGGTGAACGACCGTTTGAACACAACTGACAAAGTACAACAAGAAAGTACAGCGAGTATTGCAGTAACAACGCCAAGAGTAGAAGACAAAATCACACCCACGACACCATCTCAATTGGACACCATTAGTGATGAAGAAACCACACAACATGCTGATGATGAAGCATCTGATATCGATGAAGCTTTGAACAACACATATATAAGATCGGAACTACCTGGTCTGCTAGCTGAGTTTTGTCCTGGTGCCAATGTGTGTCAGGAGGACGAATCCTGGAAGTTGTCTGAGAACGTAAGCTCTACATCTTGCTGCAGAGGTAAGTCTGAAACTTTAAGTGAAACATCTGGGCCTTATTCACCATCATAGTATTAAACACATACTAAGACTTAAAATTGACTACATTTATAATCACTGCCATTTCTTTACAATTAGACTTAATCATGCGATATTGTATCTAATTATTTGTTGTTACCATTGTACTTATTATGTATACCGTTTTATATCAAAATCGGAACATTTATAATAACATTTAAGCGTATAGAACATTTGGCAATATAAATTCTAAGTCTGAGTTATAGATTTCTAACATTGGTGAATAAGGACCCTGCACGAGAACAGTAGAGACATCACAAGTATCCTAAGCTATAATAATTAGAATACTTACTGATATATCGTATATGTCGTGTAGTACGGCATTCGATTTGTTTACATGTATAGTTTTGGGCCTCTGATACCGACATTCGGTTCCATTTTAAAGGCGGATAAATAAAGCCTGTTTAAAGTACAAATTTTATGAATAAATTAATGTTTTCAATTACATGTAAGCATTTAAAAGCATTTTATTTGCGACCGCGCATGACTGTACATTTGTTTATTTATGACGGTTACGTCAAAAGTTGCGACCCATGCTTTTCGTTGTTTAAATGTACAAATGGGGAGTATTTAATTACCCTTCATATCCTATTTTCTTCAAAAAAGGTATCGAAATACAGAGCAATAGTTACGCTCAAATAAATCGTTGAACATGTTTAGATTTGATAAGATACAAAACCCACACTAATACTTGTTAACAAAATAACGAACAAGTGTATGTACTGTCTAATAAATGTAGTATGTATCATTTATTTAAAGTAGCGAAACCTTTCAGGATTTTATGTTATTTTGCGTGACTAAAATTTCGGGAAATTTTACATACGTTGTCATTTACCGTGAAATCGTAAGTGATGTGATTTTGACGGTCGCGCTTATGGGTCGCAACTTTTGACGTTGCGTCTCATATATTTAGAATTATTTTGCAGCCTGTTCCTGTTCCGCCAACTGTCAGGCCTCCAACAATTGCTGTTTTCCTTCCCCTAGTCATGGCCTGAACGAAAAAAAACAAACATGCACATTGCTATTCTACTTTACACCCTGCTGGGGACGATAGCGAAGAGTTGGGATACAAATCATATATGATGGTTGATCCAGAAATGTCTCAAAGTACCATGACCACAAATTCTACGTGTTGAGATACACAGGTAGCACCATGGGGAAGCCTATACCCTGTATTCTCAAAATCTCATCAGCAAATCTACAAGAATTCAGTCTGTGCTGCAGCGTATGGCGTGAATGATGGCGTTCAATGGATGGCCAATGTTGCTTGCGGCAATATACAACTGATATTGAGCTACATGACGACTTCTACCGCAATGTTAGACGAACGATGTGATGTTTGGTTTACATTTCCCCAAGATGTTTCGATTTTAGAAGAACAAATATGTTTCTTGAACCTGATCAATACGTGTCCAGAAAAGTTAAGTGTGACCACATTAATGCCACCTAGGCAATTACTAGTAGCCGCGGCCTGTGGGAGCGGCCTGTTCTCTCCATACAGAGGTTTTAATAGAGAAATATTCAGAAATGTATTTTGTTCTGTCTGTAATGGTGAATTCCACAAAAAAACCTGTATGAGCGAGGGGCCGACTGGGCGCAACAGACGTTATTTCACGGGTTTGCTGGACAGTTCTGTTGTGGATTCGTTTAAGGCGGCACCCCCTAATACACAGGCCCAACAAGCATGTCTGTTTGAAGAAGGCATTATGGTAAGCATTCCATCTTTTATTTACATGTGACATGCCCGATGTACGGAAATGGAGTCCTCTCCCCCTCATGACGCAGAATCATGAGCAAAAATTTCATATTTTGTGTCAGCTAAACAAGTAATTATTTTCTTAGTTGCAATGATCACCAAGAAAACGTTGATTATTTTTAATTTGACTGGAAATATAAGTGGGACGTATTTTAACTTAAGTCGAAATATTTACGTTTCTAACCAAGATGCTTTGTGAATACCAGGCACATACTATCATGTATCTATATCTGCATGCGTGTTACTATATTATAGACACGAATCCCGTCCACAAAAACCGGTAGAAGGTTATCAATTCAAACAGTTAATTTGTTACTGTCTTTGTATCTCTTTGGTATTTTGCACAATAGTGAAGCGGTGACAATTTGGTGATGTAAAAAATGAACTTATTGATATTTCGTTACTTGTAATCGTTTATTATTTGTTATCATCCATAAAACATGCATTATTTTATAGAATTACATACTTAGAATATCATCTAGTGTATTGCAGTTACTTGTTTAACAAATGCATAATTATTAGATTTTGCACTCATGATCAACGAATTCTGAATGATACCAGGGAAGTACAAATGCTCTTGATGACACATATTTTTAAAACAGAATTTCATAATGACAGAGCTCTTCCTGTCCTAATTAAGACCCTGGTATGCATCATGTAAACAAAACGTAAAAACTATCCAAAGAGTAGCTGAGAGAGCAAAACCCCTCCAGCAAAGGATAAACATTAATTAATGCGTTCCGACTGCACAGCATGATTACGCAATCGAGATAAGATTGGCCAGATAAAAACCGGTATAACACGAGTCAAGGAAAGATAAATGTGGTTCACATCCAATACAAATGGGACAAATACGAGAGGTGTTCAAATTATTTATGAACAGAAAATGAACATCAATAGTGTGTTACTCTAACAATGAAATTGAACAAAAACTTTTATATTGTATAAAGTAGTGTATCAAGAAGTATATATAATAATTGTAAATTGCCAATACGTTACGTTTAAATCATAATCAACATTAGGGTACAGGGTGTTGTTATTTGCGTTTTGAAGATCCGAAACTCGTAATAATTACGTTTACATTTTCCTTCTATAATCGTTGTTTTAGTATCAACCAGATAGAAAATTATAGTGTTAAAGCATGAGAAGACATCGACATCCACAGTTTGGTTATAATATATATCAAAGTTATATTCTTATTTTTTTATTTGGCGTTGTATATGGTGACTTGAAGCTGAATCTGGACGAAACGCTATGTTCTTAGAACAGTCACTAGGAACGATACGTAACACTTTTGTGTTGAAAACCTTATTTGAAACGGTTCGTACCTAGACCACAGCCTTCAATTTCGTCCATTTGATATTTATTTTGATGTGCGTATTTCCATAACAACAAACCCATGCCTTTCCATGAAAACGGCCGCGAACACACAATGCTGGACAAACATGAACTTCTTCCAATCCATGTGACCTTTTCTAAAATAGCATACCATAATCTATCATAGCATTCTTTAAGATTCAGCATTGTTTCCCCATAATGAAACAATTTTTCCACATAATGTTGTTTATTTCGCATTTCTAGATTCCAAGACTTTTGGCTGCGAGGCATGTTTTTCTTGATTTTCAGCGTAGGAACTTCGCATTTTCCCAGAACTTTGCATTAAACTGTTTCGAAATAATGTCACTGATAGTTTCTATGGACACTCCCATCTGTGGTTCTATTCCACGTTTTTGCTAATGGATTCATCATAAATATCATAAAACCAATTTAACTTTATAGTGTAGGTTTTGGCAATGCTAGGCAATTTTCAATTTTTGGTGCCATTTCACAATTACTGGAAACAGAACTGTAATAACGCGTCTTACGACAAATATTACTGCTGTTCTCATTAAAAATGCAAAATCAAAATTACCAACACTTTGTTGATGCTTATTTAAGGGCCATTTTGCCCTAAAAACAGGAAAAACAACATCATCTACTAAATTGTTGTTTTAAGCTTTAACAAAATAAAATATACAATGTATGATTATCATATGTTCAACTTAAAACATTTTCTCGCATGGTTTAAAAAAGATATTTCAATTATTTTCATTCAATATTGCACAGTCGGTGTTCATGTTTTGTTAATAAATAAGTTGAACACCTCTCGTAGTTGGATATGAGTCAAGATCCATGTGTCCAGCTGATCCCATTTGTTGCATTTCAATAAAACAAAAACTCCAAATATCGAGGATAAAAAACATCATATTTTTTGTTCACCGTGTTTAAATATAATAATGCGGTAGAATCGGAGAACAAAACAGTTTGGACATATTTACCTCTGTGAAATATGCGAGATTACAGCGTTTTTTTCATATGGCACTAACCGGATTCCGTAGATTTCTGTTTACATTGTCATTGTGGAATATCGCGTTAGAGTTATACTCGTAACTATTATTGTCTGTCAGTAATGGGGTCTTGGATAATTTTGTTGGCCACATATATAAAATATCAAGTACGTGTGATTGTTTGTTTACGCTCCAATGACAGTCGTACGTGAGTGCGTGATTACCCAGCTAAAAGTTGGTTTTGGTTTTGATACAACATTCTAAAAAGTGCTGTGTTTCAAGTTGGGGCGAGGAGTTTCAGTATGAGAATGAGAAGTATTTATACTCACCGGACCTTGTTGGTTGTAACTGAGTTTCTGATCACTGATCGAATCGCTGTCACACCTGCCAGCTGTATAGAATCTATGTAAAGTCTAATATTGTATAATCTTAGATCAAGAACAGTTACAGAAGATGAGCGAATAAGCGCTTGATAGACCTTCTTCTTAATTGTTTCTTTACAGGTTGAACGTACATGTCGCCCAGTGAGATGCCCGTCAGATCAAATGTTCACAGCGGATGGCAAGTGTAAATTTGTATTCAAAACCTGGTACAAACCTAAAGTAGTAGTGGGGTTAAAGTTGATGTCTGATGTTCTAATTTACACAACTGGTTTGACAAAGCTATCATTTATATCTCCATGGCGACAACGTTGGGTCATAACGAAACTCTACTATTTGTCTCCTGCTCATGGTACACAGCCGGAAACCACCGACACAATTATGGTAATGCTGATCCAAGAGTTTGAAAATATCGATACATCAACTCTCACGAGCAACATCAATCAACTGAAAAATAAAAAATGGAAGGTGAAAACAACAAACGCTTCATTGTCATTGAGCGCGGATTTCCTTGACGCAAATGATGACTATTACTTGCATCAACCCAATTCCATACTGCGTTATAGGTTGATTAAGCAGGAAATCAACGACACACGCAGTTTGAAACCCATCTATATTGACGGAGTTGGCATCCCCGGTAATTATTTTGCCATCGGTCGAATGTCATTTTGTGTCCAGGTGAACCTCAACACTGAAGATTTCAGAATTCCTAATCAAGTCCTGTATAACAATATGAGCGGAGAATATTTGCTTCCGGCTGAATATTACTTCCCCGATCTGAACGATGAAACAATAGCTCGAGTTTGTATTGAAGATTCTGGTTTGAAATGTATCCGTAATGGCTGTCAAGCTCCGGTTAGCAATCTCTGTTTACTTTTAATCAGTATTCATCTTATGCTATATTCAATATCATAAAAAGGGTCATTTTTTGTGTTTATCAACCGGTTTTTACTGACTACTCAGGTAAACATTTCAAAATTAAATCCAACTTATAAATACTAGATACTAGTAGTCAAATATGTTGATTTGTTGTTATATGTACAATGTGGTGGTGATTTTATCGTGTGTATTTAATATTCATGGTGTTGTTTTCTTTTTATTTTTCAATAAACTTATCAATACAAAATGCTAGGATATATTTAAGGAGTATTAGTTTAGTCACAGTCAAGATTGTAACCGCATTCATTCATTCATTCATTCATTCATTCATTCATTCATTCATTCATTCATTCATTCATTCATTCATTCATTCATTCATTCATTCATTCATTCATTCATTCATTCATTCATTCATATAAGTCATGAAAAATTCATATAAATCATGAAAAATTTATGTTTGGAGTGTGATCAAATAAATACAATAAATACTAAATTGACTTATGTTTTCATTGTATTTATCACATTCAAAGAAAAACTACTTTGCAATAAAGAAAAAAGATCTTAAACCAAAGTTTACTAATTGTACATGCCAACCGGAAACTTATACTAAAACAAATATGAGGAAATCAGACAGGGAAGGCAGCACGGAACAAGCCGAGCACAGAAAACAACAGTAACACAACATAACTCAACTAAACGGAGCAATTCCTACACATAATCCAACGAAATCATTAAAAGCCCGAGTTCCCGTTGTAAAAAATACAGGATGGTAAAGAAATAAAACAGTGCGTCATACTTGGATTTAGTGTTTTGTGTTCTACTGTTAGCTAACCAGAGTACAAAGTGCTCATAATTATATCTATTGTGATCCCACAATGTCCGCTCTAGATGTAATATTGATCAAACTGTGTCACAACGTTGGTATGTGTTTGTAAAATTGAGGGCATCTTTGGGTAATAAACATTTATGGAACCAAATCACTGTATGACTTATTGTTATATTATAAAATTCAAATTTTATCACATATTCATTCAAAATCACACGTAACAAACGCTCACTGTATGCAAACAAAACATGTATTTGCGCTTCAGTCGGTAAAGTGAAATTGTAGATAGTAATATTACTGTTTACGGTTATACTATTGAAAACCAGAATGATCCTTATGCGTATAATTACTGTAAAATCATTTCATTTCGATGGGACAAAATTTCGTATTTTTTGGTAAAAAAAGACCATTTCGATGGGATGTTAATTCGTGGATTTTGCGTTTCAGTTAATAAATACAAAGGTCAAAATTAGTTTTCGATGGGCTTTAATTTCGTGGTTAAAGGCGAACCACGAACTCTACGAAATTTACCCACCCCCACGAAATGATTTAACATTATACGGAAAGTGATATTTAGGAGTGTTCAGTATTGAATTCATTTACGGTTGCCCTTCTAAAGTCCAGGTCCCGTATTCATAAAGCTCATAGGGGGAAATATTCCTTAGGTTGATAATTTACCTAAGGTTTAATAGAAATTCCCTTAGTTTTATATGATTTCACCTTAGAAATCTGAAAGTACATCATTAAGAAGGTTTCAGATATCTAAGCTGAAATCATATAAAACTAAGGAAGTTCCTGTAAATTATCAACCTAAGGAATATTTCCCCTTAGGAGCTTTATGAATACGGACCCAGTGGTATTTCTTTCATACATCAGTAAAATACTGCCATTTCTGATTTTGTATTATTGATGTTGTATTATTGTTTTTTTTAAACGCACAACTTTTGATAAAAACACGTACACGCAACATCACATACAATGACGTACGGGACTTACTACATATATACGCGTTTTGAATTTCTTCTTATTATATAAATGTACATTTTATTTGAATATTTAACCAGAAGCATTTAATAAAAGTAAATAACATTGTGTGGTCTAGTGAGAGAATTTACGGCAATCATAAACTTACGACCAAATTAATATTCTTTATAATACCTTTACAACTATAACACGTGATAAATAGATCTGTATAACTGACATAGATTCAGTTAAAAGCTCCTAAAAACAATTTTCAGTTGTTAACGAATTATACAGATAAAACAGTACCCTGGCAGGCTGGCACTTACGTTTACGAGTTTAAACAATTTGCGTGCTTTCAACACGAATAAAAAATATAATGGGAAGTAACCAATACAACAACCCTCACTATTTCACAATTAGAATTGTTTCCCTTATATGCAATTGTACCAATGTCCATTTGACCGGTTGTCGATTGTTTTCTTGAATTACCGAGATCAGGAAAGATATAAATGATCACATATCACAATAACAAGGCACAAAGTCTTACACCCAGCTAAACGAGAACAAGAGCATAGCCACTGACAGACTCAGGTTTAGCTACTATCCTAGTGTGAAAAGACTGAAAGCACCAGCTACAGTACAGTTGAATTTATCTAGATTCAGCGCTGTTCGGAACGGGTTTCAATATTCAGGGAGTTCATGCTAATTACGTAGACTCGGAGGTGCATCTCTCTATTGTTTTACACTCATTTTAACATGGCATTGCATATTTATAGACGTTTACGGTAGACTTACTAGTTTCGTGATTGGACAAACACACATTACTAACTCTCTGTCCTGTTCTCCAGCTAGCAACAATTCTGACCACTTCTCCAGCTAGCAACAGTTCTGGCCACTTTTCCACCTAGCAACAACAGTTCTGGCCACTTCTCCAGTCAGCAACAGTCCTAGACACTTCTCCAGCCAGCAACAGTTCTAGCCACTTCTCCAGCCAGCAACAGTTCTGGCCACTTCTCCAGCCAGCAACAGTCCTAGACACTTCTCCAGCCAGCAACAGTTCTGGCCACTTCTCCAGCCAGCAACAGTCCTAGACACTTCTCCAGCCAGCAACAGTTCATGTAACTTCTCCAGCCAACAACAGTTCATGCAACTTCTCCAGCCAGCAACAGTTCATGTAACTTCTCCAGCCAACAACAGTTCATGTAACTTCTCCAGCCAACAACAGTTCATGCAACTTCTCCAGCCAACAACAGTTCATGCAACTTCTCCAGCCAACAACAGTTCATGCAACTTCTCCAGCTAGCAACAACAGTTCATGCCACTTCTCCAGCTAGCAACAATTCATGCAACTTCTCCACCTAGCAACAACAGTTCTGGCCTCTTCTCCAGCTGGCAACAATTCATGCAACTTCTCCACCTAGCAACAACAATTCAGGCCACTTCTCCAGCCAGCAACAGTTGTAGCCACTTCTCCAGCTAGCAACAGTTCTGGCCACTTCTCCAGCTAGCAACAATTCATGCAGCTTCTCCACCTAGCAACAACAGTTCTGGCCACTTCTCCAGCCAGCAGCAGTTCTAGCCACTTCTCCAGCTAGCAACAGGTCTGGCCACTTCTCCAGATAGCAACAGTTGTTCTGGCCACTTCTCCAGCTAGCAACAGTTCTGGCCACTTCTCCATCTAGCAACAGTTCTGGCCACTTCTCCACCTAGCAACAGTTCTGGCCACTTCACCAGCTAGCAACAGTTCATGCAACTTCTCCACCTAGCAACAACAGTTCATGCAACTTCTCCAGCTAGCAACAACAGTTCATGCCACTTCTCCAGCTAGCAACAATTCATGCAACTTCTCCACCTAGCAACAACAGTTCATGCAACTTCTCCACCTAGCAACAACAGTTCTGGCCTCTTCTCCAGCTAGCAACAATTCATGCAACTTCTCCACCTAGCAACAACAGTTCTGACCACTTCTCCAGCTAGCAACAATTCATGCAACTTCTCCACCTAGCAACAACAGTTCTGGCCACTTCTCCAGCCAGCAACAGTTCTAGCCACTTCTCCAGCTAGCAACAGGTCTGGCCACTTCTCCAGCTAGCAACAGTTGTTCTGGCCACTTCTCCAGCTAGCAACAGTTCTGGCCACTTCTCCACCTAGCAACAGTTCTGGCCACTTCTCCATCTAGCAACAGTTCTGACCACTTCTCCACCTAGCAACAGTTCTGGCCACTTCACCAGCTAGCAACAGTTCTGGCCACTTCACCAGCTAGCAACAGTTCTAGCCACTTCTCCAGCTAGCAACAGTTCTGGCAACTTCTCTAGCTAGCAACAGTTCTGGCCACTTTTCCAGCTAGCAACAGTTCTGGCCACTTCTCCAGCTAGCAACAGTTCTAGCCACTTCTACAGCTAGCAACAGTTCTGGCCATCACTCCAAATATTGAGTCCATGGTCGTAAAAAAACAGTTATTCAACTAACTGCTAGATTGTAACGTCTTGCATTTACGCCATTTTCTCCAGACGAACGGAATTATTCTAACAAAAATGGACATGTTCACTCAGAAATAATTCCACATAGGGACAGTTCGTAAATAAGTGAATAAGATAAGTGTTTAGCAATGCTAACTAAATAATGGGAAGATGTTGTGCACCTAATTTCATCGCCTGAAACTGTCCTTCAATCCTCTGTCCTATTACTTTACCACTTCCGTATGCTTACATCTTGTATAAGATAATGATGTATTTGTCGAGACATTGTGTTAGGAGAATCTTGTTTATGTGTGGCTGTAAAGTTCCTGTTCTCTACTTTTTATTTGAAGATGAACTTTTGTGAACATGCCCGTCTGACTTATTCTCTCTGCTTGAAGACGAATAATCGTGGCCGTTGTCCAGTGGTGTTGGTTGGTCTTATGACCCGGCAATCCAGTTTCGATAAATGGTCTCGTCAGGTCTTATCCGTCCATAACAGTATCGACACACTATTAAATTTTCGCTAAATGTGGGAAAGTCGACAATTTCTTTTGGTAAAATAGATAAGTACTGACTTAAACATAGTCTTAAAAACTGATTTTGTGAGTCTGTGGTTGTATACAGTTTTAAACATGATGAGAAAAAATGTTGAATAAACAATGATTAAGCTAAGTTATGACTGTCACGTTGAATGGCAGTTGTACTATACATTGTATATTGTGTTGGATTAACTGATCACTGACGAAGATTATAATGCTTATGACGTTGGCGTGTAGTATACGCTTTATTGTCTTAATTGACGGGTTAATGTCATTGAGCAAGACATGTTCCGCATGTCAGAGACGCGCATTTAAATAGCGTATACATACACTGTATCTAACCATACAACTTATGTTGACTTGGTTTACCAGGCACTTGTTATACTATAATTGTAAGTTCAGGGATGTGCACAAGAACTTACTTTAGCAAGTCACCTAACCGCACCAGTAATCAATTAATTCCAACGTAAATAATAACACATTAATCTATACTATTCTGAACGAGGCTTACATTTAGAACATGTGCTTCGTTTACATACATGTATGACACAAATTGTGAAGTCTCCGCTAAGACTACGGGGGTATAGCAGCTTCAGTCATAAAAATATTTTTCTTAAGCGCAGTAATGCAAACCTATAAATAATTTACAAATTTGACCACTGCCCATGATCACAGTTGAATCCATAACAGTCCTTATATCTCTTTTTGTATTTTAGGAAATTCACCACAACGTAATACGCCTCCACACTATTGCCATTATCTTGAAAAGACTAGATGACTTAGCGACAAACGGCACTCTGGAAAACACTCTCGTGTATCGTAACCATGGTTATATTTACGTTCTATTATTATCTGTAGCTAATGACACCAAATCAGACAAATTTCACTTGTTGATAATCCGGTTGCTCAGACAAGATCTATAAAAAGAACGACGACAATAGATATTGAAGCCATTAAAGTGTAGTTATACTCGGCTACGTCACTAGATTAGACATTGGTCGACTGTTGGTGTGTCTTAGACGGTATTTTATAAACCGAGAAATCGTGTTGAATTGGTCATATAACATATCATTATTGACAACAAAATAGTAACATATGATTACCATGTTTTGAACTGATGTTTTAATTGGTGGCTTTGACTGTCCTGTTAATATTACTTTCAGAGAGATTTTGACGCGTGGCTCCATGCGTCTGCCCTGGTTAATGTTATCCTCTTTCGTGACGGTGACTACAAATAGCAATTTTCAAAAAAGCATAACATTTATGTTTTCACTGAAAGATATGTTTTATTAAGTCTGAATTTCAAATAATAGCAATAAATTACTTTGCAAGCATATATTCCCTGTAAACATTTTTATTAATCAAAATCAAAACCCGTATAAGATTTGCATCATCCGGAAAACTTTTATTCCTATGCATATTTTAAAACCGTTATTTTTAAAGACGTATACTTGACAAAGGTACCACGGAAATCGTTCCGCGGAAGACACATAGCCTAAATATAATTTCAAGTGTATTCAAATATTATGTTTGCAAGCTTCTTATTTTTTAGCAATATGATAACGCAGCGATGATCATTTAGCTGGTTTCATTCTAAGGAAACGACTATTTGTAGTACCTATACATATTCTACATTAATAATAGCAAGACAAAAGGTGTCAAGATTAAGAGTGCATCCAACCCAATAATTATCGTAATTTCACTCGACTGAAGAATTAAACTAACGTTGTGTGAGTCGCAGCTGATACATGTATAGTCTCATTGCAGTTAGATCCACATTTACAAACCGATCATTAAAGAGAAACAATACAATATTGAATACTCATGAATACATAATGCTATAATAAAACATATTATATTGACAGATATAATGTTCCAGGAATTAGTTCATAGACATCTATGTCCTTACCTAACTATAGGGTCGATATCAGATGCAGATATCGTTACACATGTAATTAAGTTATATGGCACCATGTTACAGATTCAGTCATTACAATTATCCATGCAAACTCGTTCATTTAGAAGTAATACTTGCAATGTAGTGAGAGGAAATATGTCTGCGAATGTTCTGTCGAAATCTTGGAACTGATTCTGCAATCAGACAAGTATAATGTATGATCTTAGAACAAGCTATAAATGTCGTGATAAATCTTTATGCAATTTAATGCGAATTAGGTCGGCTGCATAGACACTTTCTGAATTTCTATAAGTAAGCTTTTAACTACGTTTACAGCACTCATACTCTTAATGAACAAACTGTTAAAAATAAATCATTTGAAATATGGCATTGAAGTTCTACAAAGCATATATATTTTGTACATACATAATCTAATGAAATTACTTTTTGCAAATATTCTAAATGTTATAAATCTTTGTCAAAAGAAAATGAATGTAACAAACGAATCACATCACTTTAAAGTATGAAGGATGACTTTTGTGCTTACGGATTAGCTGTTAGGCAAGTGTTATACTGACGTACAGACCTTGTACAATGTTTCTTCTATATCAAAAATGCAAACTTAAGTCGACTATTTGAGATGGAAAAGTCTTTATTTGCCCCCCCGTGGACCTCTCTTGCTTAACCGCATCAATATTGCTAGGAAGTTTTTTCTCTGAGAGAGAACCAAGATAAATCAACTGATTATGCAATAGAAAAAGACAAGCACAAAAGCGTAGATATGTCAGAACAAGTATCAAGCCGTGATATATGTAGAAAACTCTTGTCCATTTCTAAACCATTCGTCTTTGTCGACAGATTACAATACCTCCTTATCACTTCATTCTATCTAGAACTCTGTGTATATCTTACAAAAGCGATAATTCGATCTCGGAATCAGACTTTTTTGTTTGTGGATCTGTTCTCCTTTTTTCGTCTAATGAATACACGGCATCGTTGAGATATTTGTGCAATGCGATTCCTGACAGCAACGTTCACACAGGATCAATCTGTCACGATATAGTTTTAATATGTTACCCTTTTCGCAAACTGGTTCTCTATTGACGGAATGCATAATTGGAAGACATGGGTTATATCTTTTGGGTGATTTACAGATCTATCAATGTAACCAAGTAGGAGGTGGAAGGGAAATTAGACAAGACAATTGATGTACTTTTACGGAATAATATGATGAGGTGAGGGAGTAATTTATGCGTACTTGTATCTTGTCAGACTTTGTAGTATTGACATATGTTCGTAGTCAAGAGGGTGAACATTTTGTAATATATGACCCTCGTGTGTGTGTCGCCACAACATTGTTTGATTGTAAGATCCCTTTAATGATGGACAACAATACTGCTTTAACTTAGTGTGTAAATATGAGATAACCGCACATCTGTTCAGAAACAACATAATCCTATCCTTCAATTCGACATTTAAACACACGCCTCGAATGTTTTTATTCTTGTCTTTCGCCTGAAAACCAGTATGTTGCTGGAAAACACCTCATTCTTGTTGATGATAGTTACAATCTAATGTATTACAGCGCCATTAAACAATTTTTGTGACGCGACGAGACACGTCTATGATGTTACTACGTATATTACAATCACTGGAATCAGATATCACCTATTGTGTTACAAAGTGACACTCCCATGTTGCCAAGGTACTGCTATTTTGCGCGTACAGAATTACTACTATATCTCCTTATATTTTGTTTAACCATACAACTTATTCTTGTGAGAGCAAACTGTCAATCAAAGTGTTAATTTGAACACTGGTTGACCGACCGCGTAGTAAGCACTGTCGTGGTATAAATACAGTCAATACGGCTACAAAATTTACGTAATTCGACACTGAAGCCGATAGTTAAAAGGATATAATACAATTCAAAGGTAACTCTTGCTATTTTGTAAATTGTAAGAGAAATTGATTATCGCACTTGACATCAACGTGAAATGTAAAGTTGGGTTTTGTAATTGACATTGTAAAAACAATATTTAGACACATTACACATTTTTTCCCGTGATGTGAACAGTTAAATTAGAGTCAGCGAACACAGACAGTTGGCCATCAGAGCCCCCGGTATATTAATAATGCTTCATATAAAATTATGACAATAATCTATGGTACATAAACTATTTTAAACAATCCATTAATTTTCCGGTAATGCATGTATTTATACGAGTTATTGTAAGATGCATTACACAATACTAACAAGCCAATTACGTGTTTTGTTTGAACACTTGATACTCAAATGTCGTACATTTATAATATGGGAGCGAAGTTACATCCTAAAGCGCAAGTATAAAAGATTTAAGAATTAAGACAAGGTTTTTCAAATGCTCCACTCATAGGTCCTCGCTCTCGTTAACGAAGAACAACTATGATTTTGGTATGTCAATGAGTCCTTAGTTGATTCACCTGGCCGACATGAAGACTGTTACGAAATGTTCGTCTAAACAGCGACTAGTTTAGGAAGTCTCATAATATTGAAATAGTGTTCTGATAAAACGATGTACTTAATAAATAGACACTGTAATAAACAAGACGATGTCATTTTGTTTTTTAGGAACGTTGGATCATCTCCTGGTAGAGGTTTGTATCAAAAACATTTTCACAAGACTCTGACAAACGACAAATACGAGTTTTGTCTTTGTAGAATTACCGATGCCAAGTCGTTATTGATCGTCGAACGTTCCTGTAAAACATTGGTTGCAACCAATAACATACATTTAGAAGATACACTACATAAAAGGTCGTGCTGCGACCGTCGAAGACAGAAGTCAATTGCAGATTTGCGATAATAACCTGTTGACCAAATATTGTCTCAGACGAGCAACATTACAGTACCATAAAACAGCAGGCGTGCATTACATCAATATTGTAATATACACATACGAAGTATCGTCATTATATGTAGTTATGCGTCCGTGTTGGGATTAAGAAAGGTCAGAGACGTTGTCATTCAGTCACATGATTGTTCATAATTGACTGTAGAAATATTCTTCAACTTTAAATCCATAGAAAACCGAAATGAAATTTGATTTTAAACATTGAAAACGGTGCGTATTATGTACCGGTGACAGCTTACATTCATACCATTAAAACATATTGTATCAAATCTTACACATGTCGTACCCATCTGTATGTTTCTCGCGAATGTTCATTATCATCTGGAATACATCGCACAGAAACACTGATAGATCTAGAATATTTCACTTTTATAAATTTCCAGAGGAGAAAAACTGTTGACAAATTGGGCATTTTCTTACAGTATCGACGTTTCTTGCGGATTGAATTCGTCGACTGGGAATTGGCGAACATGAGAAACTACCTCGTAGTTTCTACAAGACCATTTATCACCTATAACAGCGGTATTACAGAGTGAAAAGACAATTTGATGACATCTTCACCAGCTAGTCTCAAAATTGAAGTTGGGAAACGTGAACTGCTTGTTAAAGTCCATACCCACGTCCACATCATCAGTGTCTGATATATTCTAGCCAAAAATGTAAAGTTGGGAATTCCAAATACATTTCTCGGGTATCGTCAATGAGCTACCAACTCAAGTTTTCCTTGATTTTTTCTTACTTCCATTGTTCATACATTTGTTGATTTTGTATTATAATATTGTATACTCGCGTAGCAACTTGGCTATTGCCGAAATTTTATCGATCGGGTTACGTAACTCCCGTGCGTCAAGTTAATCACAAAACGCACGAATTCCATAGGCACCATTTACGCATGATAAAATTGTGTGTAAATTGCTTCGAATCCATTATAAGGTTTTCCAATGGAAAGAAAATCACAATATTAAATATCAAGGCTTCTAAATAAAAATGCCAGGATAGTCCGAATACGGGCGAAATCAGACTATTCGGATGGCTGTGACAGGACGTCAAATTAGTGGTTTCACTTCGGGTAAATTGTCATGAACCGATAAGGTCTCATCTATAGACACTGTACTAGCACTTTGGCACCATTTACAACCACCCAAGCACAGGTGATTAATGTAAAAAAACCTCTCCGACAGGACCAGTAACTCCACATGTACCATCTCTAGGCAATGTTCACTGCAGGTTCATACACTTCTAAACAACTTGTCGGACGTCATGAATATGTAACCAATCAATAAATAATCAATATTTTAACTTTTCACTTGGAACAACGTTTCTGAAAAAATAGGACCTTACCAATTTGTGTTTCGTTACTTTTTAGCCGCACTATACATTCAAGCACTGTTCATTCGCATCGATAGCACTTGATAAAGACAATGTTACATGTGCTTTGTTCATGGAAACAATATCATCAAGTTAAAACAGTCTAGTTGTGAATCATTAACAGTTTGAAAAAGTGTTGACAGTAACCCCAGTGTTGCGTTTCTAGATGCACTCAGTATATTACTAGATACAATGTGGCAAAAACTGTTGTTGTGGTTAGTGATGTATTTTGAGTATATATACTAGATATAATCTGACCACTTCACATGATATCTTAATTGCCAAATTGTTATCTGTACCTGAAGTTTTCAGCTTTCAGTTGCCTTTTTGCAAATAACTTTAATCGTCGTATAATACAACAAATGTAGTAATAATTATGATTGGCCATGAGTGAACTGAATGACACATTGCATCAATAGATGGTGACAGTCTAATACTTGGGTAACAAGCCTACGTGTATTTTAATAAAACGTTCAGATCGTCATGTAGAATATTGTAATAGGCCTTTCAAACAGGAAGCCAATTTATTAGTTGTAATCCAATATAGTTGTGCATTTGTGTGTATGTTTAATATCTCAGAAAATGTGTTTCATCGACTGTCGATCAAACTACGATCCTATAAATCATTAATTGACAATTAGAGACAAATACATTATAAATGGTGCTATATGTTGCCGAGATTGTTAGTGGTAGTTTGTTGTATTGAAATGTAATTCTAAAAGATTTGATTAAATTGCAAAAAAGTATGTTATTGAAATCTCAATTCTAAGCAATCTCTGAATATTTTCCTGAAATTTTAGAAACTTGAATAAAAACGATTATCTGTCTGCAACAGTACATTTAGCCTTATAGAATCCATGAAAGTAACTTATTGAAAACACGCCTGGTGGTCCAACAAGCAAAACATAACATGTAATTGAATGTTTAAAGCGACTGTATCACAAATTGTATGATTATATACTCGATTGTCATTGTGTATTACTTTTGTGTTTTGTTTTAGCGAGGATTTGATTTTCGTTATACATTTGCCAGTAATATGATTCACGTTTATATGCCTCTTTTACATTTTTTTCTGAAGTTAAAAATATGCTTATAATGAACATCGCGAATGCACGTGATTTATCAACACAGTATTTGGGTATTAAATTGTGTATTGTATCACATATCACAAGCACATTTGCATAAACAGCAGTATTTTTATGCAACTTCTGTAACAGTTTTAGTCATATATCAGTTTTTTTCCCGTTTAACAATGTCTCATTTTCAGGAACGTCAGGTTGGATGATTTTGAAACAACTTCTATTTTAGTCATATTTATAAGTGTATTTTCCTTCTTAACAATGTGTCATTTTCAAGAACGTGAGGTTGGATTATAAATGCCACTTAATACATTTGTTTTGTAATAAGTTTTTTCATGTATCTTATATCATTATGAAGTAATATTTGCGTGAAATGTCGCCTCAGTGTATTCAAAAACAGGTTTCATTCAGATTTTGTTATTATGAAATCTAAAAATATACTTAATTTCATAAGTAGCATTTCTTGCATTATAAGTATAGAATTGTTTGCGTGTATATTGTTTCTTACCATCATCAATTGTGTATTCAATTATTGAATTGTTCAACTAAAATACATGTGGACATGTGATTTAGTTCACAGAAATTTATTTTACTGATTCTATTTCAATTTTATTACATTTACGAGAACTTGCATTATAACATAATTATATTGCAAATTCTTATATCAATGAAATTGTATGTCACGGTATCAAAACTAAATTAAACCATACAGACATATGCATAAATACCCGTAATTATATACATACTGATATGTATTGGTTTACCTTTTACCAGTCCTGAAATTATATATATAATGAAGCCATTCTGACGTTTTTTTAAAAATCTGTTGCTCACCCTTTGTTGGCACAGTACATGGATTAGTCTCCTCAGGAATGTGGCGTGCCTTGTTCTAACCAATACACACAATATAAGAACTAGCAAGTGGGTGTCAGTTCAATGTGTATTGGAATTATTTGGTGAGGCTTCATGAAGGAAGATCATAAGCCCAATCAAAACCGTTGCCATTTAAGAATTGGATGCCAGCAAAATCGCTATGGGAGTCCTAGTAAGGCATGTGCATCCGCTTTTTGTGACTCACAAAGAGTATCGATAGGTAGCCAATTCTCGTCGCCTGTCAGTGATGGGCTCCATTGAAGTGAGTATTAGTATTAGTATTTAAAGAAATCAGAAACACCACGACACAACTACCCTGAGTAATGCCCATACAAACCCATGCCAAAACGGCGACCAACTGAGGCACAACAACCCCGGGGCGTGACCTAGTTTAAAACACTAAGGACAGTGACCTAAAGTTGTGCGACCTAAAGAGGCACAACTACAGATTAACCTAGTTAATGGGCAAGGTATGAATGGGGTGGGAAATAATATTACACATTCCTAGCAACTACACTGAGCAATGCCCACACACATGCCGAAGAAACAATTAAGAATCCAAGCCCCCGCCGATAAAATGCAGGATGACCCACTTTCACAAAGATGTTATATAATAGCGGTTATTGCCGAATGAAACATAGCCAATACTCGATCAAGTCCCCCAGGCCCCACTGCACGGCGACCCAACGAACGAATGAATGTACAGGGTGATTCATAATATCTGTTACATTTTCAAAAGAATGCTACAAGACAACGCTCGATAACATATGATATTTTTATATACAAATGGAAAGCTAACATTTCAAAGTTTTATTCAGTATATAACATGGCTATGTTACTTCTACGGCAACCCAGGTATTAAGATTCTTGTAAAAAGTCATTTTTTCGATAAAAGTTAAAATGCAGTCCAAATTGAGTCTCAAAATTAACAATATATGTAGAAAAAAATGGCATACTTAAAACTAACCAGTTTAATAATGTTCATAAATGAAAATTTTCGTTTATATGCAACAATTAAAAAGTAAGTTAATGTTACAATTAATTTGGTTACCAGTCGCTAGGCAACGAAATAACATGACACACAAATACATTATGGCATATACTGTAGTCTAAATAAACATAAATTGTGACTGGTTTTCGATTATGATTCTTCTTAGGGATTTATTAAAATTCATTATTGTCAGTATAGATCTACAACAAGCACTCGGGCGTAAATGTACTTTTAACTTTCGAGTAATCCAGGTTTTAGGGGTGTATTTACTAATAAATCATGCATTAAGAATTCACATATCAAGTAGAGCGCATAGCGCAGTCGGCTAAGCTACTGTGAATACGTGAACTTCCAAACTGAACGAATGAGTTCGAATCCCATTTCACTATGTATTTTTTAAATTTTGCTCGGCAAACATTTTTCGTGCTTGTCTATTTACAAAGAGATGCATAATTATAAAAGTTTCAGTGCATAAAAGCACATAAAATATGTCATAGCTGGTACATAGATATAGCGAAGACGCGAAAGATCTCATCGAGAACATACATAGGATTTGTATGGATGAGAAGAAAATAGGACTGACGTTTTCGCTTGTCAGTGTGTGAGAGGGGGTTGTCAGACTACCAAGAGCTAACATATAGACTGCATATAAGTGGTAACTTGTAATTCAATTGATACTTACACTGATTCTGACATATTGTATAATTGATATAATGAATATTTGAAAAAAAAGAATAACGCAAACTATGAATAGAAAAATATAATGATATGTTATCATAATCAGGTAATACAATGGATGCATATAGCATTAATGTAAGCATAAGTTTATTTAATAAAAAAACTGTTCGTTAGCGGGTCTGAACTCACACTGGAAAGAACAAAATAGACGATTGGTAGCGATGTGCAATGACCACTGCACCACACAGACAACTGACAACATACACCCTTAGCTGATTCTGACGTTTCTACAGAAAATTCTTAAAATGGTGATTGCAGCGAAGCCAATGACGCAATAAATACAATATCCAGACTAAATTAATGTAAAGGAAACAAAGCGTGTTTTATTAGTTATAAAATTAGTTGTAAAATTAATTAAATATTAAGAATTAAAATATAAACGTAAAACGATAAAAAAAAATTGATATAGAAATTTAATTATTGTAAATGAGTATAGCAGAGGCCTCGAACCCACAGTCTATATAGAAGTATGTTTCTGACAAGAGAACAGTCTATCCACTAAGCCACGTTGCCAAGTACAAGTAAAGTGAGATTTTCTCAAATCTATCCGTATTTTTTCATAAAATAACGGTAAATATCGTTTCAACCTTGGTATATGGACTGGTCCAGGGGTCATATTTCGAAGGTCGTTGTAGATCTATATATAGAGTATACACTTAACCAACAAAGGCAATTGGTTTATTTAAAAGAACGACTTAGAGAGAAAACAAAACAACAAAAACACAGTTATCTGTTTACTTGACTAAACGTGATAAAGTTAATGTTTAGTCAAGATTTGGTTGATTTGTCACCTAGCAACTGGTAACCAGAGCAACAGTACCATTTGTATTTCTTCAGTTATCAAACAAATGTTTGAAACTTGAAAATTAATATTAAAATTCGTTTCTTAACACTCTAAAACTGATTATATCTTGTGATACTTTACGAGTTATAGAATAGAACTCAGGAAGCTAGATCAATATTGACGTTATTTGACATTTATTGAAAAAATGGCTTTTATGTAGAATCTTATTGACTGAGTTGTCTTGATAGAAACATAGCCATGTCATATACTAAATAAAACTTTGAAATGTTAGCTTTCCATTGATATATAAAAATATCAGATGGCATCAAGCGTTTTCATAAAGCATTCTGTTGAAAGTGTAACAGATATTATGAATCACCCTGTATCAAATGTAATATGGCAGCATAGGTATGTTTTTTTCATAGTGTAGTATATTTCTTCAGGCGGGATGACAAGTAGGCGGGCCACAGCTTCCATTTCGTGGAATTAAAAAAGAATGTATTTTTGTTGAAGCATCTCTCCAATATGTCTGTGTCTTGTACGAAAATAGCACGAAAACGAATTAAAATAATTAATCAGTGAATTTGTCTGTTGCTCGAATGGTATCGAGAATATCTAACAGCAATAATGGAATTCGAGCTCTGATTTTTGTCGGGGTATTCAGAACGAGGCCAAGCGCACCTCATGAATATTCATAATCGTTCCAATAGCTACAGATATCGACGATAAAGTTTCTCTTTTGATCAAGTGATTGATTCTATACAAGCGATTAGACAAGAAAATTGCATGTTAATCTAGGATATAACATAATGTTGTAAATGACATGTGCTTCACGACCGTTATTACACAAGCGTTCCGATGGTATCCATGGTAATGACTAATGAATCATGGGAGTGTGGCGTTGAATTTTTAAAAATTGACAAACAAATGTTTTGGTTGTAATTGTTCACGGAATTAACTTAAAATAACTCACCGCCTGTGAAACAAAACGATTTTGGTGCGTTTCTAATGTGACTGCTGTACAAACGATACACGGGTTCAAATTGCAGACAGGTGTGTTATCCTTAACCAACAGTCTTTGAAAGAGACAATTATAATAAATTGATTGAAAACAATACATTATGAAGAAAGTACAATGACTAAAATTACGACACAATCCCGATCTTTTGTTTTCGTAATAAAAGTTATACAAACAATACAAACAGTTATGGATAAATCGAGGTCAACATTTTTTAATCAATGGTATCATGCATGGTTGGTACTAGTAGATTCCACAACAACGTTGTTATACATATAAGAATACGCCTCTGACCTTTGTTTGTCAGGACACCTATCAACTAACTACATGTCTAATTCTTTAGAATATGCAGCCAAGTCACGATGTTCAGAAAGGCATGGGTTAACTAAAGAGAATGTACGTGTATACAATTAATATTATGTAATGACACAAGATGAAAAAATCACAATAAAACTTCTTAAAATAGAATCAGTCAATGTTATTGAAATATATAAGGCTGTTACTACATTCAAATTGTCAAAAGCTGAGACATTTAGTATGTGCAAGAATCTTTTAAGGAATGTCAGAGGTACCGCTTGGTTGGTAGGTTGGTAGGATACGCATGGAATTAACAAGAATAATTTACATCTAGCGTATTCAACATGTAGGTCGGGCAGGTGTTGATCCAAATACCGTAGCTATTCCGTCAGTAAATTTTCAGTTTTTCTTGGACTAATCGGTTCATTGCAATAATAAAATAACTTGCTACTTGAAATTAATATGGTATGTGTGGTCTTGTGAAACATGAAAGAAAATATATACATTGGTTTTGGTGTTTAAGACTTTAATCAGTGAGTGGTTGTTTGTTGCAAATTTCCTGTTGAGTGTTATGACAATTTTCTGTTGTTCACAATACTACCTATTTGATACTGGTTTTTGTGCAGTATGTCTCGGGGGAGACTTAAAACTAATGACTGGATTGTGTCGCGTGGAACTATTGAAAGCCCGGATTAGATACGGATATAGCCCTGTAAGTCCATATTCATCGCTTGATTCGTCAAATTGACTTTCTTTAAATTATTGATTACAAGTTTCTATAGACTGCATTACTGCGGGTCCATTTAACGAATTACGTTCTGCGGACCATACCCCAAGCGTTTGTCTTTGACTTAAAACATATAACGTAACAGAAACGTACCGAGTGATCTTCAATTATCTTGTATTGATCCGTGATCAGGTGATTATTTTATAGAGGAATTGATCCTACAGAAATTGAATTCTTTGTAATCTTTGTATTCATTATATTGATGCCACGACTTCAGCTCGTTAGTGAATTTGTTAATTATGGAGCGTGCCACGTGAGGTTATGTCTGGTCTGATGTCTGGTGTGATATATATACCTATATACAGACACCAGTGTTTGTTCTAGACTGATGTTTACGATTTCCTGGAAATACTTCCACACTGTCCGTATCTATGTATGATGTACACGATTTGAGTCATCAGTAATACGAGACGGCAATTAACGATATTCAATCAATGCATTTATCTAACAAATCGCGATAAAAACCCAAGTCCTTATAATTAATTGCACCGGTATGTATAGACAAATGCTAATATAATTGGTGAGCAGAGATGAAAAGTCGCACCATTACTAATGGACGCCGCCGCCTTTCAATCTGATGTCAGAGAGACGGTGAGAAATGACTTGTTTGTGATTTAACCTAAACCTGCAATAACTGCATCGATGTCTACATGGCAAATAAAGGAACTGACTCATGATGATGCACACATGATGATGCACACTGGTGACGTTGCTCTATAATTATGCAGAACTCAAAGAACATACATTAAGATGGAACGGTTCCCGATGGACGACAAAACACTGTCTCTGTACACTTTGATGTCGCTCCAAACATAATAATCATGTGTCATTTGTAGTTTGGGATTTTCATTACAAAGTGTGCATCGGATGGCACTCGATAGTTGATTCAACAATAGATACCAGATACATGTATACATGTAAGTACGTGGGTTGTCCCAGAATACCGTATACTCCTGTTATATCTTGAAAACTATCTAGTCCTGTATGTTTAAATTATAATTAACTTTTAGAGAAATTATTTCTTGACTTACTGGCTAAGTTTCATTATAAATCATAAAAAAACATATAAATTGTGTACATTTGACAAACACCAGGTGATGCTAAACGGTCAACAGAATGTCAACGTCAACTCTCGCCAACGACGTCGCGTTACCTCAGTTTTCCAAAGAAGTTCCATTCGTGTTTTTGTGCTTTACACTTTAAAAGATATATGCCGAAATTGTTATCAAGTATTTGGAATTATTTTTCTTTACATGCTGTCAATGATTCATTAAATGTTTTTTTAAAAATGGACAGCATGAGCTGGCATTCTGTGAGGATAGTGTAGGAAGCGATGAGACGTAAGTTTTTGTTCTGATTGGTCCGTCTGACGACCTTCGTTCCACTTCCTTTCTGTGCCAAAGAAAACGTCCGAAATCATAAATACCACAACCGTATTACCCTGATATATTTTGCTGCGGATGTTACATCATTTATCGTTCCTCCAGATACTATTCTATAATATATACGGTATAACAAAATGCTTATAAAATAGCAGTCGCTCCGTAACGTCGTCTGACGTCATGGGTTTGCATATTGTAGCTCCAAAAACGTTGCTATATTACTTCATTTTAACGCCAAATATGACATCATCACTATGATTCAATGTATAAAAACTCGCCAAAACGTGACAATTATTTTTATATAGTTCTTGGCTCGATGAAGCTAAAACTACTAAGTGGTATTGCTACTAAAATATTAATCAAACTAGACAGACACACTCAATATCGACGCCATTTTAGCATTTATCAAAAACGAATTACTTTTTTAAAGCATCTAGATTGCTGCATTTCATTTATGACAATATGGCCATTTTTATACTGAATATAGATTTGAAATGTTAGCTTTCTATTGATACATGACTTTGTTATATTCGAACAAGCAATTTCTCATGGTATTCCTTTAAAATGGGAACGCATTTTATGAACAAATGCCAACTTCAAAGGAGCCTATCGTTGCCACTTTATACGAGAATTGGGTGTCTGTTGAAACTATCCAGGAGCCTTACAAGCTGAATGCATGTTACGTAAAATGTACCAACCTGTTGTTTCGCAAGCATATGACAGCTTCATCACAACAGGTATGAGAAAATCCGACAGGGAAGGTAGTTATCCACAAGAAAAAAACACAACACAACTACCCTGAGCAATGCCCACACAAACCCATGCCAAAACGGCTCCAAAATGAGGCACAACAATTCCGGGGGGTGACCTAGTTTAAAACACTAAGGACAGCGACGCAACGTTATGCGACTTTAAGTGGCACAACTACGACTTGACCTAGTTTAAATTAATGGGCAAGGTAGGAATGGGGTTAGAAATAATATCATATATTCCTAGCAACCACACTGAGCAATGTCCATACATAAGCCGAAGAAAAAATTAAAAATCCAAGTCCAAGTCAAAGTGACATGGTAATCATTTCCAATGCCAAAGCAACCACCCATAGAGTATCTTACACTACAGAGTATTGAATTCACGTATGATGGGGTTTAGGAAGGATGACTCTGCCATGGAACAATACATGTACATGTTTTACAAACATCTCAAAATACTAATACATGGATTATTTACTCGATGTGCCTTCGGATACAACAATGCCTATGATGGAAAGTAGACATAGTCGTACACCTCGATTTGTCTGGCACAGCGATGACTATGCAGATATAATACACTGCACTATGTACGACTATATGTGTAGGACTATATAGTTTATGTTAAAATCAATTCGATCTCGCGATATGCAATTCATTTTAGATAAGAATATATGCTATACATGTAATACAAAGTTAATGCAATAAGATTTAACTAGACTCATTACAATACTGAATAACTGAATTAATTTGAAATGAATCACATGACTCTATGTAGTTTAGTTGAACATTCAATAATTTAGTACGAAGATGATGTGGGTAAGAAACAGTTTACACGCAAGCATTCAATGCAAGAACTATTAGATATGGAATTATTGATATAGAGTATTGTGTGAACTCATAGTTACAAAGTCGGAATGAAAGCATATTTCAAATCCCCAACTCCGCAACACAAGCACTTTTTCTTATACATGTATAATATAATAATATATGGTACATGTACTCACAAATTACTAAATAACCCGAACTATCCAATGTTAGATAATGTACTGTAAATCTATAAGTGGTATAGTTGATTCAAAGATCTCTGTCACAACCGCGTAAACAAGCATTCAACCCGGTCGATTATTACAGGTTTCTCTGGATTAAATTCTACCATCATAAATACACTTATATGATTAAAATATAATGGTCCTAAAGCGTAATGGTTATACTTACTGCATTTAACTATTCAGAAATGGAATATTCTGGCTGTTTTGATAGACATCTTTGAATCGACAATAGTACTATTATCAACACCATGATACCAAATATGTATAGAACGTTCATCACGGAAATACATGTTCAATGGAGCTATAACATCTACAATGAAGACATGTTTTTAAAAAAGGTTAATTCCAGATATATGTAACGCTCATATTTGCAAAATATTCATACAATATGAGATACAATACAGAAAATACTACATGTACATGTACTGTAAAATTATATATTTATTATTCTTTTTTACCAAAAGTTTAAGATATTTATCATTAAAGGGTTAAACGTTGAAATTTATGTTTTCTTAACTTCAGCAAAAGTGAGTTAGTGCGTAATAACCTTCCGCGAATCATGTAACCGGGAAATGTACAGCGATAATTAAGTTCTTACTAATGCCACAAAACATTTCCGAATTATAACCCAAATCACGTCTGAGTTAATATTCATACAATTTGTGACACAGTCGCTTTAAAGATCCAATTACATTTTCCATTATTGCTTGTTGGATCACCATGTGTGTTTTCAATAAGTTGCTTTTATGGAATTGCTATAGGGCTAAATGTACTTTTGCATACAGATAATTGTTTTTATTCAATTTTCTAAAATTTCACGACATATGCAGAGAATATTTAGAATTGCGCTTTCAATAACATACTTTTTTGCAATTTAATCAAATGTTTTAGAATTCAATTTTAATACAACAAACTACCACTAACAATCTCGGTAAGAAAGAAACACGATTAATAATCCATTTGTGTCTAATACTCAATTAGTGATTTAAAGGAGCGTAGTTTGATCGACAGTCGGTGGAACACATTATCTGAACAATAAAAGATTCACAATTATATTGGATTAAAACTAATAAATTAGTTCCCTGTTTGATAGGCTTATTAAAATATTCTACATGAAGATCCGCACGTTTAATTAAAATAAATATTAACATGTTACCAAAGAATTAAAAGGTCACAATCTCTTGATGTACTGTGTCATTCGGTTTACTCATGGCCTATCAGAAATAATACTCGTATACCAATGCATCGCAGAAATTATAAACTTCCGAACGATGATCAACGCGCTGCCCGTCGCTAACATTTGTCCCAATTACTGATTTATAGCTAAGTTGTGTATATACCACAAACACAACGTTTCAGGCCACATGTTAGCAAATAAACCATAAACAGATTTGATTGTGCCTTAATCACATGGCAAATTAGTATAGCTTATAATATATGTAATAAGTAATTGCAATTGACAGTCCATTGTACGGTACCTTGGACTAAAGCCACGGTCTGGAATTCGTAACAATACACATTTGGCTAGACATTCATTACAATATGTCTATACATACACTTACAACTATCATGATGTATGTGTAATTATTTAAACATTTCGGTCGAGGATAACCCTTGAATGTGCAAGCACGTCCAATAGGGTCCTGTGTTTTGCTGAAGGGACAACAGGTGGAGAAGACAGTGGTGTGATACAAGGTATCCGTGCGCGGTACCCTAGCTCTTTCCGAGGAGATACAATGGTTCTTTAACGTGCCCGGTGTATAGCACCGATACACGTGAGACTACCTCTGGGTTGCCAACCTGTTCATCTCTAGTTGGGTGGGAAACACAGAAAAGCGTTTTAGAAATGATCAAGTGTTCCGGCCGAGGATTAAACCCAGAACCTGTCTATCAGTAGTCAAGCAGGCTATCCGCTCGACCACCGCGCCACCCTATGTACAGGAACATTTAGCATGTTTTGTTGATTCACTGTTTTGTCCCACATTGGCTTTCGTTGGTGTTTGTTCCATTTTCACCATACGTTCAGCTTGGCTACCAGTTGACACAATACTTGTCATTCTAACCACCTCGACCTTTATATAATGTATTGTAATTGCATTGTTTATTTCTTTATTACAGATTACTTCATTACAGATGAATCAGCCAGTAACATCGTATTCTTCCTGACGCAAACTTCAATCGCTCTTTCACATGTGGAAGACATGATCGGGGCCGATGGCAAATAAAAATATACGTTAACCTACATGACAACAGACGCCGGCTGAGCTGGAAGATCGTTTACATATTGATCAACAAATCTAAATAGGTGGGCTGTTGAGGAATATGTCAGAAATTAATGATATGGACGGTGCTCTTGATTTTAACAAGCAGTTCACGTTTCCCAACTTTCTGAAATACAGGACACGACAGTTTTAGCATGTTCTGAGATCATATACTATTCTTGTCTGATAGCAGAATCAATTTCAGGAACTCGACAGAGCAGTCGCAGACATACATCCTCTCACTCTTCTACAATAATTACTTCTAGGTGAACGAGATTTTATAAAGACTCCATTACATGTGTAACACTATCTGTTATTGACCCAATAGTTAGGTCGGGACATAGACACATGTGGAAGATATGGTCAGTACCAATGACATACAAACATATAGGCTATCCAACATGACAATAGACGTCTCTTAAGCTGGGTGGCCGTTTATATTGATGGACTGTTGAGGAATAATTCAGATATTAATGATGTTGACGTGGGTGCGGACATTAACAAGCGGTTCACGTGTTCCAACTTTAAGTTTGAGAATATGTGGTAAAGATGTCAATAAATCGACTTTAGCTCTGTGACACCGCTGTTATGGGTGATAAATGGTCTGAGAGAAACTACAAGATTGCTACAAATGTTCGTAAATTCCCAGTCGACGAATTTACTCAGCAAGAAACGTCTATGAACGTCGTTTATAAACATCACGAAAATCATACAGATGCGACCAACATGTGTTATATTTGAGAAAGTCAGTTTTAATAGTAGCAATTAAATTCTATGTACATTGTAAGCTGTCACCGGCACATACTAGTAATACGACCCGCTTCAAATGCTTAAAATCAAATTATTTTTCGGTTTTCTATCGACTGATAATTACAGGTAACACGGTTGGAAGAATATGTACCTTAATTATGAACAATCATATGACCGAAAAACACCTGTCATGGTCATTTCTATATCTCAACGCCGAAAAATAACTACATAATATGTCCTATGTATATTACAATATGGATGCAACGAACGCCTACTGTTTTATGATACTGTGTTGTTGATCGTCTGTGGCAGTTGCATATGACTGGTCAATCGTTGTTTCGTGCCAAATGAGCAATTGACCTCTGACTTAGACACCAATTGTAGTGTATCTTCATAAAGTGAGTCACTCGTTCTAACCACTGCTGAACTGCAACATTCCAAGAACTTTTACGACTTGGTCTCATTATTTCCATAAAGTCAAATTTTGTATGTGTCGTTAGTCTTATGAAGAAGTTTGTGATATAAGCTTCTACTAAACGAAATGACCTCGTATTGTTTATTACAACGTAGATTTCTTTTCAAGTTAAGCGTTTCACCAGAACTCTATATCAATATTTCCTGAATTCCTAAACACGTGATATTCACGCAATTCTCTACTCGCATTGTAGCTAATAGTTAGATGTCTAATGATGTCTAATAAATCGCGGATTGTTGAATATGCGAGTCTGCAAAACCAATTATCTACGTTGTTCAGAGAAGGATAAGAATCGCCTCAAAAATTGAACAGAACGACTTTTAAATCAACTCGCATGATCTCGTAATGAGGAGACATGTCGCTGTTTAGACAAACATTTCGTAACAGTTTTCATGTCATATCAAGTGTTCCAAAACAATGAAACTGAAATATATTTAGTCCAAGTCTTAATTCTATTCTTGAATACTTTTGTGTAAATGGCGTCCCATCAGTTGTTCAATGGCTTTGTTTTACAAACGAATTTAACGCTTTTCAACTACAGTAGTAGTAGTACTTTTGTCTTAGCAACGAACCATTCAAGCGAAATACAATAACAAAAAACATGTCATTGCAGTACATACTAGAGGTGTCATTAAGTTTTGCATTTTAGGATGGAATGTTATTGACTTTGAACAGATGTGGAGTGTCTAGGAAATACACATACAGTATCAGGCTAAATAAATGTTGTTGTACAGCATACGTGGGATCTAACAATTAAACAATGTTGTGTCGATACACACGAGGGTCATATACTGCACCCTTTTGATTACTGACATCTCTCAATACTACGAATTGTGACAAGATACAAGTACATGTACACGGAAATTACTACATCATCCCATATTTTCCTGTAAAAGTACATATGCGGCCTAATGTTTCTTCCTCCTACTTCGTTACATTGATATATATCTACATTACCCAACCGTTATAACCCCTATCTGTGATTTATACATTCCGTCAAAAGAGAACCAGTTTGCGAAAAGGGTAACCTATTAAACCAATATTATGATAGCTTTATCCTGAGTGAACGTTGCTGTCATGAATCACATTGCACAAATATCTCAAAGATTTCATGTATTCATTAGACGAAAAAAGGAGAACATATTCACTAACAAATAGGTCTGATTCCGAGATCGAATTATCGCTTGTCTACGACATACACATAGTTCTAGATAGAACGTAGTGATAAGGCAATGAAATGCCAATAATAGAATGAAATTTTAAACATATTATTATTAAAAAAAAAAATGTTCCTTTAGAGTTTGAATGCAGTTAACTTCGTTTAAAGCTGACTTATATGAAATTCAGAAAATGTCTTAACAGCCTAACTAATTCGCATTTAATTAAAAAAAAATATTTATCACGACATTTGTAGCATGTTCTACGATCATACATTATACTTGTCTGATTGCGGAATCAGTTCCAGGAACTCGACAGAACAGTCGCAGACATATTTCCTCTCTCTATTCTACAACAATTGCTTCTAAGTTAACGACTTTGCATGATAATTGTAGTTAAAGGATCTGTAACATGATACCATATAACTCGATTACATGTGTTACACTATCTGCATCTGATTCCGACCACAAAGTTAGGTCAGGACATAGACTATGAGTCTATGAACTAGTTCCTGGAACATTATATCGGTCAATATAATATGTTTTATTATAGTTTTATGCATTCATGAGTATTCAACATTGTCTTGTTTTCCTGTAATGATCGGGATTATCTTTAATCAGCCACTACTTCAACAACTATAATTTACTATTTCAGTCGAGTAATATTATGAAAACAATTGGGTTGGGTGTACTCTAAATCTTGAAATCTGATATCTTGTTAATATTGCTGTATGTACTTACCGGTACGAAAGAACAAAAAATAACCAGGACAGATGCATGAAGCCACGTATCCAAACCTCTGCTATGAGGCAATAATACCAGGACAGGCCAAGCCACTAATTACAGCATCATTTCATAACATAGTAGCATAATCTTATTAATAATATTTTGTTATCAATAATAATTTGTTATATGACCGAAAAAAACACGATTTATCGGTTTATAAATTACCATCTAAGTCGACCAATGTCTAATCTAGTGATAAAGCCAAGTATTACTACACTTTATGGCTTACATGTAAACATCTATTATTGTCGTTCTTTTTATAGATTTTGTCTGAGCTACCGGATTATCAACATAATAAATTCGTCTGATTTGTAGTCATTAACTTGGGATAATAATAGAAAGTAATTGTTGCCATGGTTACAATGCACGAGGGTATGTTCCAGACTGTCGTATGTCGTCGCATGGTCATTAAGTGCTTACAAGATAATGTCAATAGAATGGAGGAGTATTTCGTTATGGTGCATTTCCTAAACAGTAAATATTTGAGTTATGTTATGGATTCAGCAATCGTGATCAAGGTACATCATTGTACAGAAAACTCTAACTTTAATTTTGGAAATGACATAAAAAAGTGGTTTAGTATATTATATATAGACAGTGTTTCAGCAATAATACAGTGTGGATTTTTATCTGAGTTCTTTCAAATACAACGTGGTTGCCGTCAGGGGGCTCGTTTAGTTGTTACATCTTCATATTGTGTGCTGACATTTTGTCCATGAAAATAAGAGCTTATAGTTCTATCAAAGGTATAAAAGTGAATGGCTTGGAACACAAACTGGCACAATTTGCAGACGACACAACAATTACTCTTAATGGCTCTTCTGAATCGTTCAATGACACCTTAAATGACACTAACTTTCACATCCCTAGACGGCGAACAAAATTAGCAGACAGATCTATAGCCGTCACTGGTCCAAAATGGTGGAACGATCTAACAAACTATCTCAAAGACATCAAAAGTGAAACCAGGTTCAGAGCACATTTGAAAACTTATTTGTATAGGAAGTTTCATCGGCAATGAGTGTGCTCTTTATGATATGACTAAATCTAGTTTCTAGAATCCAGGTTTTAAATTGAATGTTTTAAGTGAATGTATATTTGTGTAAAGCGCAATAGAATATGATTTATAATTTTTGCGCTATACAAATGACATGTATTTGTATTTGTAAATGTATTGCCAGATTTTACATATCTCTTTTTGTTAAAACTAAAGTGGTATGGATAGGTAAACATAAATATAGCTCTAACACTATAAAAACAAAATGGAAACTGTCATGGTATCAAAGCAGTTTTGAGATATTAGGAATAAAATTTCATATAGATCTAGAAAATGATAGAACTAAATTTTGCACACAAAATAGGGAAAATGAATAAAATATTAGCAAACTGGAAGAGAAGAAATTTAACTCCCATAGGAAGAATCTTAATAATAAAAACAATAGTATTATCTCTTTTTAACCACCTTTTTACATCCCTTCCTAACGCCTCAAATGAAGCCATTAAAATTATAAATGATATATTCTCCAAATGTGTTTGGCAAGGTACAGCTAGAATAAAGGAAGAAGTCTTAAAGCAACATTATTTGCGTGGTTGGCTGGGAATGGTGGATATATTAGCATTGATATGCTGATTAAAATTGCTTGGATAAGGTGAATTTTGCAAACAAATAGTAAATTGATAAATATAGCAAATACACATTGATAAGCTTGTAAAATGTGGCACCAATTACCCTATGACCATAGTAAATAAAATGAAAAATATATTTTGAAAAGACGTTTTTAGAGCCTTAGTCATGTATAATGAGCATCAGCTATTTAAGGAACAAGATCTGCTAGCTTATCCCATATTTTATAACCCTAAAGTATTGGTGGTTGACAACACTACATTTTATAAAGCATTGTTTGAGGCTAGAGTACAAACAATAGGAGATCTTATGATTAAGGAAGGTAATTTAATAAGTTTAGATGAATTGAACCAAAAATATGATCTTCGAACTCTTTGTATTCACTTTCATGTGAGTAACACTTTCTGTTAATAAACATTTGTTAGAATACAAAAATAAATATAATATTGGGCTTATTAACTCCTTCCTTCCGCTGTGTTTCATTATAAAGACATTATAAAATTTAAAAAGGTACACAACCAATGTACAATGTTATTACACAAACGCAAGTAGTACCAGCATGCAAAGCCAAATAGAAGGAAAAAAATATTAATTTTAGTAATAAAGACTGGCTCATGGTTTTTGCCCAACCATTTGAAATAACATGTGATCCAACATACAATGTTTCCAATATAGGATAATTCATAGAATACTTTGAACAAATTTATTTCTACTCAAAATAAATATTAAACAAAGTAAGCTTTGCTCTTTTTTGTCATACATCTTCCGAATCCATTGAACATTTTTTTGGAATTGTCAAGTTACTACATCTTTCTAAAAAGATATGTTCTTATACAATAAAATAGTAACACATTATCTAAATAAAGAAAATTTTATTTTAGGAATACGAGATAAAAATGCATAGCAATAAATCTTTTATTCTTGTACACCAAAAGATACATATATAACTGCGGATTGAACCACCCAGTACGCCAAACTATATTTTAAATACCAATACAATATACTAAAAAATATTGCTATAATGAATCACACGGTCAATCATTTCGATGATACTTGGAATGGCAGTACCTGTCCTTTCACATGAGTCCAGATAAGTCACCTTCTCGTATACTGCAAAAATAAATAACATCAGTTAAGTTACAAATTTTCTAGGGCTCTTTTCAGCTGTTATGCCGCTCAAGCACCCTTTGACATTTCAACTTCCCCTGGTCATTGGGCTACATATGGAAACCAACACTCGTGTCTCCCTGGGGAGACTATTTCTCTCCTTTGGTTTGGCAGCCAACATTGAGCTGCGGCGCCCAGGAATAGACACTGCCCTCACAGGTACCATTTTACACCATGGTGGAGTGGAGCTGTGGGTCTTGCTCAGAGAAATTAACCAGTCGTCCAGATGGGGTCGAACCTGGGACCTCTCGATCCCGAAGCGCGCGCCCTACCTCTAGGCCACCGCTCCCCACGATACATATATACTCCAAACCAGAACCAGAACACTGTAATATATTAAGAAACTGTGGCATTTGTGTATTATATTTTGTTTACCATGAAACGGAGGTAAGTGATTGTTTATTTGAAAAATCTATATCAATCGTCTACATGTACAATATATAAACTTTATGCTAAGAGCGCAGATGTATAAACGTGTATTGTCAAAAAAGTGTATGCCAACCATTCGTATTGGATATCTTATTCTACAACTAATTAAATGAATGTTTATATATTACCATGATAACTAACCCAAACTACTACTTACTACGACATTGAAAGGTGCGTACTGGGATGTCCATGACCCGGAAACACCTATTGACGAGGAAAATCAAATTTACCACAACCTCATAAAAATGTCATCAGTGGTCAAACTTGCTTATTTTGTATAGGTCTACATATCTGGTATTGGAGAAAAAGTTTCAACATTACCAAAAACATTGATTGCTTACTGGTACAGATATGTGACTTGCTATGCTGGGGTCTTGTGCGTTGTTCTCGGCCCTGAACTTAACAAGAAAATGATTACATATATCTACGAGGGTGATCCAAAATAACGTGGACTTTTGCTATTGCTTCTAACAGCATCGTTATTTCTTCCAAATAATTACATGGTTTTTTATCGGAAAATTTATTACATACAATAATTTGAACAAAATTCACATTGGCACAAAATAACAAACGCACTGCTTGTTTTTGTAACCATAGCAACGTGTATGCGGCGCACAAAAATTGTGCGAGTTTACTCAGTTATATATGCACTTATATAAAATGAAATGCACGTTAGAATTGCGATAAACTTAACCACCTTACGGTGGTATGGGAACTAGAACTATGTATAAATCTTACACAAGCGATAATTCGATCTCGGAATCATACTTTTTATTTAGTGAATCTGTTCTGCTTTTTTGTCTTATATTATGAATTTATGGACTCGTTGAGATATTTGTGCAATGGGATTCATGACAGCAGCGTTAACAAAGTATCAATATATCACGATATTGTTTAATATGTTTCCCTTTTCGCGAACTTGTTCTCTTTTGACGGAATGTATAATTGACAGACATGGGTTATATCTGTTGGGTGATATCTATCAATGTAACCAAGTAGGAGGAAGGGATATTTGACATCAAAAGTGATGTACTCTTACACAGAGTTCTAGATAGAATGAAGATATAAGGTATTGTAACAGTCGACAAAGACGAATGGTTTACAAATTGACAAGAGCTTTCTACATATATCATGGCTTGATAATTGTTCTGACATATCTACGCTTTTGTGCTTGTCTTTTTCTATTGCATAATCAGTTGATTTATCTTAGTTCTCTCTCAGAGAAATTACTTCCTGGCAATATTGATGTGGTTAAGCAAGAGAGGTCCACGGAGAGAAACATATGAGTATTCTATCACAAACCAGTACAACTATTCGTACATACTTTTGAGACAAAATAAATAATTAATCAGCATTTTTGACACAATTATACGTGTTTTTTCACGTCTAGCACATAATTACACGTGCTGCGAACGAAAGACGTTTCCATGATGACGTCAGTCAAAGTGTACAAAAGTATTACATTTTTAAAATCTATAATGACTAATCTTATTACACACCAATTTTCATAAAAATCGGACGACGTGTAATTTTGCAGACGAACGTAGCCAAGTACCTTAAGCTTGCAAATACAAATGATATGTTTGATATAGAAGGGACATTGTGCAAGGTATTACCCCGTATGTATACTCACCCACCCAATTACCTGTGCATGCTTAATACCGTGTTATCCGAGAATATACGATTAACGGCCTCGTTTAGGAGTCGCACTTGGTTTTTTTCAGACAAGCATTCATTACAACTGTAAACAAATCAGGGCAGAAAATGTTCGATAAAATATCAAAATCAATAAATCTTTTAAAAAAAAACCTTGTTTTCTTTAAGAAATTTCCATATCCATTGTCATTGTATTGTCTACGAAAAAGAAATATTGTGATGCATTTTGATCGTGTAAATAAGTGTCAAATGGCGTCATCGGATTTTCCCGCCACTTTTAATGCTCATTTGTTTACATGATGGGAGGATTTGTATCAATACGCCGGTAATTGGAGTTTTTTTGTAAACAAAAATGGCGACCGACTGACAAATTGATTTGACTTACGATTTTCTCAAAACGGCCTCATTTCTTAGCAAAATGTCATAGTTGAATGCAGGAATGTTTGTAAAGTTTAAGTAAATTTCATTTAATGTGGAATTTCGAGTTTTACATACAAAATATTGCTTTTAAACTGTTAATGCACATGTAGGTGGGTCAAACAGTATACGTGTTATGGTTTTGTTGTTTAGTTGAGTGCTGCCTTCTCTGTCTGATTTCTTCATATCTTGTTTGTACTAGGGCTACTCCGTAAGCGTACACGGTATGTCTCGTTTTTGTGTTAAAATCCTTTGTACGTGTAGCGATATGTTTGTTTTATTCATTTCTTTTGACAAAGATTTATACATTTAGCAAATTTGAAAAAAGTAAGTTCTTTTCTTTCGATTAAAATTTGTACATTAAATACATTTAAGTAAGTTCAATGAATTATATGCGTACTCAATACATATGCTTTGAAGAACTACAATGCCTTATATCTAATGAAACTTTTATTTAAACATTTTGTTCCTCCAGAGTGAAACAAACGTAGTTAAAAGCTGACTTATAGAAATTCCGAAAATATCTCAACAGCCGAACTAATTAGCATTTAATTGAAAACAGAATTATCACGACATTTATAGTATGTTCTAAGATCAAATACTTGTCAGATTGCAGAATCAGTTCCAGGAACTCGGCAAAACAGTCGCAGACATATTTCCTCTCACTATTCTACAATAATAACTTCTAAATTAACGAGTTTGCATGAACAATGGTAATTACTGGATCTGTAATATGGTGTCATATAACTCAATTACATGTGTGATATTATCTGCATCTGATACCGACCCCATAGTTAGGTCAGGAGATAAACACTGAGTCTATGAACTTGTTACTGGAACATTATATCTGTCAATATAATATGCTTTATTATAGTATTATGTATTCATGAGTATTCATTATTATATTGTTTCTATTTTATGGTGAGTTTGTGAATGTGGGTCTGACTGCAATGGGATTATCTTTAAGTAGCTATTACTCATACAACTGTGGTTTACTTCTTCAGTAAGAGTGATATTACGATTGTTATTGGGTTTGATTCACTCTTAACTTTTAAACCTACTAGTATATTTTGTTGATATCAACGTAGGATATTTTGCATGTACTACAAATAGTCGTTTCTTTAAATATGATAATAACAAACCCAGCTACATTATATTCATCGCTTTATCTAAAATATTTCTAAATAATAGAACTTAAATGGTAAACGTAATACTTTTAAATGCACTTTATATTTAGACTGTATGTCTTCCACGGAACGAGACGTCAAAACATGTTTTCCGTGATATCTTTGCCTTATTAGTGAGTCTTTAAAAGTAACGGTATCAGGCTATGCATGAATCCAAACGAAGCTGCGATACATTGTATGGTGATGCCAATTCAATGCGGATCTTGATTTTGATTTATAGTGAGGTTCCGCCATACAGGTAACACTACATGGAATATGAATGCTTGTAAATGTGTCATTTATTGCTATAGTTTGAAGTTCAGACCTAAACAACAATATCGTACAGTGAATATTTAAAACTGAACACATATCATTTTGAATATTGCTATATGTAGTCACCGTTACGACAGAACAAAACATTAACCAGGACAGATGTGTGAAGCCACGGGTCAAAATCTATCAGAAAGTAAGCATACAAGGACAGCCAAAACCACGAATTACAATATCAGTTAAAACATACTAGCATAATCATGTATTAATATTTTGTTATCAATCATAATATGTTATATATGACCAAACCAACACGATGTCTCGGTTTATAAACTACCATAAAAGACAAACCAAATGTCGGCAAATGTGTAATCTAGTGACGTTGCCGAGTATAACTACACTATAAGGCTTCAATATCAATTATTGTCGTTCTTTTTATAGAATTTGGTTGAGCTACCGGATTATCAACACATTAAATTATTCTGATTGTCGTCATAAATTTAGCTACAGATAATGATAGAAAGTACATGTAAATGTTACCATGGTTACAATACACGAGGGTTCGGTCAAGACTGTCGTACGTTGTTTGGTCATCTATTACTTCAAAGATAATGACAAAAAATGTGTAAAGGCCTATAACGTCGTGGTACATTTCTTAAAATGTAATGCAGATTTGAGGCCTATGGATTCAGCAACTGTGATCGTGTGCAGTGGTCAACCTTGCGAAATACAAATGCATTTATAGGTCTGCACAGCTGTGTCATTAGAGTAACAATTTTATTACCACTATATCCGTTGTATTAGCTGAGACTTCACAATATGTGCCTCATGTTAAAATGTGAATGGGATCATCTGACTGACGTTCACTTTCAAGTTCTTAAGGTAAGCGTCGTGCATGTTATTGCCCTAAGTGACTGTTTCTCAACATGTTAACAGCTATGTACAGCGACAAATTCACATGATCAGTTTTCCTCCCTGAGCTGTTTTAACCAGTGCAAACGTATCTTTCCATAACGAACCACAAAACAGAAGACCACTGGACAGAAGCAGAGATAACAAACAAATGGACATGTTCACGAAAATACATCTGCAAATAAAAAGTCAAGTACAGGAATTTCACAGGAACACATAAACAAGATTTTCCTAACACAGTGTCTCGCCAAATACGTCATTGACTTATAGAAGATGTAAATACACGGAAGTAATACAAAGGAGTGGACGTCGGTTACAGACGATACAGACAATGCATTTAGGAGCATGACATATCCCCGTTATATAGTTAGCATTGCTAAACACTAATTTACGAACTGTCCCTATGTGGAATAAGTTCTGATTGAACATGTCTATTTTTATTAAATATTTTGTAAGAACGATCCCGTTCGTCTGGAGAAACTGACATAAATGCAATTCATCACCTGTTAAGCAGTTTATCAACTGGTCAGAACTGTTGCTTCCTAGAGAGCAGGACAGAATGGAAGGGATGCTGAGTCGAATGATTTAGTATTAGATATAAATCGCTCTTAACATTGTCAGAAAACGAAGATAAATTGGGTTGTGTCATAGAAGGCACGTCCAGTACCCCACAAATTAACTTCGTCTTACAAAGGCTATAACCGGTTAGCCAGAGAAGAAACCAAAACCGAGGACGCTTTTTCTCCTTCTATTTTTTAAATATAAAGCTCAGGCAAGCATTGCTTCACTTTCAGCTTCGAGCTGTATTTGAATGGCCAGATTGAGGCGTCAAAATTCCTTCGTGGTAACATAAAATTAATAAAACCTAACATACTTAAAAATTAAAACTTACAGAAATTTACCAGACACATCAAACATAATTCATAAGTGACATATATAGCGATACGATTTCAGAAATCAGTCGTTATTACTTATATTGACAGGCTGCTCGGTGCAGATTTATCTAGTATCTGTAGTTTAGTCAATTATCGAGCGTCATCAGATGCATTCTTAGCAATGGCAATGTAAGTGTACAAATGACACTTGACTATTGCTTTTATTGCAAAAACAAAGTAAACTGAACAAGCGGTTTGGCGTCCACCATGAACGTTCTATTCTCATGTTTACTCTTTGTTTTCTTTATTATATATTATAGATGATCAACATGAATGTGCATCCACATGAGTCAGTATGTCTATAAGTCATTGACAACGATACAGCTAAATATTGCAGGTAAAGATTGAATCATACAGTCATTTCTCACTGTCTGACATCAGATTGAAAGGCGACGGCGTCCGTTAGTAATGGTGCGACTTTTCATCTCGGCTAGCCAATTAAGGTGGCAGGGGATATATTGGGGTGATAGGGGTCCCTCAAAATATCAAATCTTTAGTGTAGGGCTTATTTATGGGCACCAAAAATTAAATTGGTATTTTAAAGACCCAATTCTGTATTTATTTTGTACAAAGAAGGTGTTTAATATTTTGAAAAATCATAGAAACTAAATATCAGTTGGCTCTGAAGGATTTGTAGCTCTTCAAAATGGAGGTTACCACCACTGGCGGAAGTTCAAATTTAGCGTCGTTAGAAACCGCGAAAAACTTTGACAGCAAATAGCAAAAAATCGGCAGGTATGGGAGACACTTTTCTTGCTGAATTTACCTAGCTCAGACATGTTATTTATGTAAAATGGGACCAAAAATAGGATTGCATTGGGTTAAAAAATACTGTGTATGGGGTGAAATTGGTCACTTTTGTATTTTTTTGACTAAAATTTGGAGGGGTAGGGGCAAAAACAAAGGGCCATAACTCCACAACCCTAGGGGTTAGCCTTGCAATTTGATGTTATTTTCTATTTATGTTGCATAGGCCCTGAGACTGACACATAAATACTTTCTTGTCTTATTTGCTGTTTTCAAGAAATCCGCTTGACTGTTTGCGGCCTGTCGGAACCTCAAAATTGGCCAATAATATATCCCCTGCCCCCCAATTCCATTGACATTTGTCGATGCATCCATATACAATTAATTATAAATACGGAAGCGACTAGTGTTTTTATCGCGACGTGTTAAGATAAATGCATTGATTGAATATCGTTAAATCCAATCTCGTATTACTAATGACTCAAATCATGTGCATCATACATTGATATGGACAATTTGGAAGCATTTCCAGGAAATCGTCCTACATCAACCTAGAACTAATAATGGTGTCTGTGTATGGGCATAGATATCACATCAGACATCTGACCAGACGTAACCTCACGTGACACGCTTCATAATTCACACATTCACTAACGAGCCAAAGTCGTGGCATCAAGCTAATGAATACAAAGATTACAAAGAATTCAATTTCTGTTAGATCAATTCCTCTATAAAATAATCACCTTGAACGGATCGATACTAGATTATAGAAGATCACTGGGTAGGTTTCTGTTATGTTATATGTATTAAGTCATAGACAAAGGCTCAGAGTCCGTTCTGCTGAACGTAATTCATTAAATGGACCAGAGCTGCAGCCTTGGCAGTCTATAGGAACTTGTAATCAATAATTTAAAGAAAGTCAATTAGACGAATGGATCTTTGAATAGAGGCTTTCAGTTTCTATCCCGTATCTAATCCAGGTGTTCAATAGTTTCACACGATACAATCCAGTCATTGGATACAATTCTCCCCCGCGAGGTACTGCGCAGAAAACAGTATTAAATAGGCTTTAATGTGAACAACAGTAAATTGTCATTTCACTCAACAAGAAATTCACAACAAACAAATAGTCGTTGATTAAAGTCGTAGAACCATAACCTTCCATGTTTAACAAGACCGCATATACCGTATTAATTTTTAGTCACGAGTTATTTATTTTTGCACAGAACTGACTAGTCCTAGATGATACTTAACAGCTACTGACGATAAAGTTACGGTATTTGGATCGCGGTAGTGGATTTTTACAAAAGGTTCACGTTTCCCAACTTTAATTTTGAGACTACTAGCATCTGTTGAAGATGTCAATTAATCGTCATGTAGTTTTGTAGCAGCATTATTATGGGTGATAAAGGGTCTGAGAGAAACTTCAAGATAGCTTTTAATGTTCACCAATTTCCAGTCGAAGAATTCACTCCGCTAGAAACGTCGGAACTGTAAGAAAATGCCTAATTTGTCAACAGTTTTTGTTTGCAAACGTTAAATATTCTAGATCACTCTCTTTGTTCGGTGTATTACTGTAGATAATGAACATTCACGATAAGCATACAGATGCGTCCAACATGTGTTAGATTTGAAGAAGTAAGTTTTAATAATGATTTTGTGATGACACTTGACAGTGTGTAAGAAGTCACCTAGTCGGTACATCATACGTACCGTTCAAGATCTTTAAATTCAAATCAAATGATTGTTACATTTTCTTTCGGTTCATAATGCTGGTATTTTGGAAGAATACTTCCGAATAAACTACGATAGTTAGTGTTTTGATTGATAGCTTCTGTCCTTAGTTTTCTTATGATGCGACATTTAGTTGGATTTGAATGAGTACTAGTATGTCAATTGTAATACATTTGTAGGTCTGTCCGTCACTGAAGCTGACACTTCTTGTCCGGAAAATGTAACTGAATATTCTTCGTATGAATGGAATATGACCAGTTTTCTGGGTAACAGCAATATTAAAAAACAATAAGGAACAACCGAGAGATAACAACGTATGCATGTAGAAGAATGAAATGTGATTTTATTACATTTTTTAGTTATACATAAAATCTTAACTTATTTAAATACACGCACACGAACTTGTAAATGACTACTTGCAGCCAAAGTTATACAGGTACATTTCCCGAGTAGTATACATATTTATAACATGGCATCAGTATTTAACAAAAAAGCTTGTGTCTGTCGTTTGTCCGAGTCTTGTAAGCTATTGTCCGATAAAACATTAGAACATTCAAACAAAATGACTTTTTCTTATAAACAGCATCTATTTCTTTTTGAGTAAAGCATTTAATGAAAAATCTATATCAATATTTTCAGAATTCTCAAACATGTGATATTCACGCAATTCTCTACTCGAATTATAGCCAACAGTTAAATGTCTAAAAGATCGCGGATGTGAGAATATGCGGGTCTGCAAAACCAATTATATAAGTTGTTACGCGGATACGAATCGCCTAAAAGGAACTTAACGACTGTTAAACCAACTTGAATGATCTGCGAATGTTCTTGCAACCGTTCTCTTGTCGGTGAGATGAGTCATGAAACGACTTGCTTGCAGACCAAAACAAAAGTTGTATTTCGTCATATTACAACGGGGACCTTAGAATGGAGCACCTGAAAAACCTTGACTTAATTCATAATCACTTTAATCTTGAAATTTAAGATTGCAAGACTTCAAAAGTTCATTTCGCTCCCATGTTATAAATGTATGGCAATTAAATATCAAGTTTTCAAACAAATGATGCAGAAATATATTTATTCAATGGCTAAATACCATTCTTAAATACTTTTATTTAAATGGCGTATACATGTAAGCATAAACACAGACACTTACGTGTCCAGGGCATCCAGATTGTGTTAGCGATACGACAAAATAAACTGAGTACATGTGAGGTTTCAAAATACGTATTAATACTGCGTAATGTAGTTATCCTACGATAACTCACAGAATAACTTTCATTGTAGGAAATTTGATGTATTGTTTAAATAGTTTATAGTTTACAGATAACTCGTCATTGTCAAACTTTATGACTATCAAAATACAATAATGTATGCCGGAGTCTGTCTTAGTGACCGACTGCATATGACCGCTGATATAAATTTAACAGGTCATATCATTGCTACGGGACAAAACAACATGCATATGCCCTACCATGGTTTTACAGTGTAAATTTCAATACCCAAATATCAATTACACGTTGATTTTACGCGCGATAATCAAACGATAAACGAAATCGCATAAAATGTACATGCTTGCAAGAATTACCCTCCTTTTAATTATATTCTTTTAACTATCGGACTCAGTGCCGAATCACGATAAGTTTGTGGCATTTAATACGCGACAATGCTTACTTCCTGAACATCCAGTGGTAAAATTAAGATAATGCCTGACAGTTTGCTCTCATAAGAATGTTTAATATTAGTAAATAAAATATGAGAACACGTAGTAGTTTGTGTACATGCAGAGCATACCAGTTTGTATATACCAGTATTTAAGTAACATGACATTGTCACTTTGTAAAAGACGTAGGTATGACAAGGTGTCTCTAAATTCGATATGTGGTAATATAACATTACCATAGGTGTGTCTCGTCTCGTCGAATAAGTTAATTAGTGGTTGTGTCTTACGTTATTTTTTGACCATTATTTACAAGTATTGATTGTTTCTTAGCAACACAGACAACAAGAATAAAATCACGTTATAATAGAACATACAATGGGTGTTTTTAAATGTCGCATGTCGGGATAGAATGATGACGGTTCCGAACAGATTTGGTTACCTAAGATTTACACATATCAGGCTAAAGTATCGATGCTGTAATGTAAAGCATACCGAGGGATCTTAAAAACGGTTGAGCAACTAAACAATGTTATCGCAAAAACTTGAGGGCCATTTACTGTACAGTACCCTCTAGACTACAAACATTTCTAGATACTACATGTTCTGTCACTATACAAGTACACGGAAATTACTACATCACCCGATCATAGTTTTCTGTAAAAGTACATTTGATGTCATAACCTAAAAAGTCTGATTACGAGATCGAATTATCGCTTGTGTAAGATATACACAGAGTTCTAGATAGAATGAAGATATAAGGTATTGTAATTAGTCGACAAAGACGAATGGTTTACAAATTGACAGAGTTTTCTACATATATCACGGCTTGATAATTGTTCTGACATATCTACGCTTTTGTGCTTGTCTTTTTCTATTGCATAATCAGTTGATTTATTTTGGTTCTCTCTCAAAGAAATTACTTCCTGTCATTAATAACGCGGCTAAGCAAGAGAGGTCCAGGGAAGGACAATCATGAGTACTCTATCTCGAATAGTCCGCTTAAGTTTGCAAATACAAATGATAAGTTTGATATAGAAGGGACATAGTGCAAGGACCGTTCATCAGTATAACCCCTGTGTGTATGTGTTATGGTTTTGTTGTTAAGTAGAGTGTTGCCTTCCCTGTCTGATTTCCTCATATTGTGTTTGAACTCAGGCACATCCGTAAGCGCTTACGGTAATTCTCGTTTTGTGTTAATGTACTTTGTACGTGGAACGATTCGTTTGTATCATTCATTTCTTTTGACAAAGATTTATACATTAAGCACATTTGCAAAAAGTATGTTCTTTTCTTTCGATTAAGATTGGTACATTGAATGCATTTTTTAAAGTAAGTTCAATGAAGCATGTACGTACAAAATACATATGCTTTGAAGAACTGCAATGCCTTATATCAGATGAAAATTTTGTTTAAACATTTTGTTCCTTCAGAGTGAAACAAACGTAGTTAAAAGCTGACTTATAGAAATTCCGAAAATATCTATACAGCCGAGCTTATTAGCATTTGATTGAAAACAGACTTGTCATGACATTTATAGTATGTTCTAAGATCATATACTTTACTTGTCTGATTGCAGAATCAGTTCCAGGAACTCGACAGTCGCTGACATATTTCCTCTCACTATTCTACAAGACTTACTCCTAAATGAACCAGTTTGCATGAACAATGGAAATTGCTGGATCTGTAACATGGTGTCATATAACTCAATTACAAGTGTAACATTATCTGCATCTGATCCCGACCCTATATTTATGTCAGGACATAGACACTGCGTCTATGAACTAATTACTGAAACATTATATCTGTCAATATAATAAGTTTAATTATAGTATTATGTATTCATGAGTATTCAATATTGTATTGTTTCTCTTTAATGGTCGGTTTGTGAATGTGGATCTTACTGCAATTGTATTATCTTTAATCAACTACTATTCGGTTGGGGATGCTCTCTGCATCTTAAACCGTAAACCTTTGTAATATTTATGCAGGATATTTGCATGTACTACAAATAGTCGTTTTTTTAAATGCTAAAAAGAAACTAGATAAATTATCATCACCGCTTTATCATATTACTAATAATTAAAAGTTTGCAAACAGAAATGAAAAATATAATACTCCAAAAATTTACTTGAAATTATATTTAGTATGTGTATTCCAAGCATGGAACGAGGCCAAACGGTTTTTACGAAACCTTTGCCCATTAACAATAAAGGTTAAAGACAATGCACAGAAACATACGACGATGGAATTAAAGTTTTTCCAGATGATGCCAATTTTATACTGGTGTTGATTTTGTTCCGCCTAACAGACAACACAATTTTCTTATAATTGCTTGCAAAGTCATTTATTACTATAATTTGAAATCCAGACTTAATCAAATACATCGTACAATGAATATTTACTTTTTTAATATTGCTAATTGTAGTCAACGTCACGAAAGAACAAAACATTAACCAGGACAGATGCGTTAAGCCAGGTGTCAAAAACTCAGATAGCAATAATACCAGGACAGACAAAGCCACGAATTACAACATCAGTGCAAAACATACTAGCATAATGATATATTAATATTTTGTTGCCTATAATGATATATATTTGGCCCAATCAACACGACTTATCGGTTTATAAACTACCATCCAAGACACACCAACAGTCGACTAATGTCTAATCTAGTGACGTAGCCGAGTATTACTACACTTTAATGGCTTCAATATCTATTATTGTCCTTCTTTTTATAGAATTTGTCTGAGCTACCGGATTATCAACAAATTAAATTCGTCTTATTAAGCTTGAGATAATAATATGACGTAATTGTTACCATGGTTACATTACACGAGGGTATGTGACAGACTGACGTACGTCGATTGGTCATATAGTACTTCCAAGATAATGTCAATTGTATGGAGGCCTATTACGTTGTCCATGTAAATTTCATAAAATACAAAGAAGATTTGGCAATTGTTTTCATTATCAGTGGTCAGACTTGCTTATTATTTATAGGTCTGTATTGCTGGTATTGGTGAAACAGTTTCGTCATTACCTAAGCTTAACCGGTTGTACGCGATGTTAGTTTCACATTCTACACGTATATCCCGTGCGGAAGATTATTGCACTACATCATATTATTTGATGGATGTCTTATCATTTTGTGTGGACATTGTTGCTTATCAGTGCAGACAGGTGACTTAATAGTGTAAGGTATCGTGCGATGTACATATTCCTAACTTAATAACACTTATAACATATTGTAACACGTCCACGGGTACACAAAGTTAGCATGAGTTATATGCTTACATATCATATATGTCTACGTTATTTAGATTCGTCTCAACTGATATACGGCACATGTTTGGCTCAATAATATCAACCTGTCAATTACGACAATAAAGCATGCATGTCAAATCAGAATAATTTTAATCTTCATCAGAAATCAGATAAACCATAACAATATACACTCTACAATGTATAATGCAACTGCCATTCAACGTGACGGTCATAGCTTAGTTTATTCGTTGTTTATTCGGGGTTAAGGCCGTGTCTCAACATGTTTACACTAATACAGCTTGATTCCACTAGCGAGTTTTCTAAGACTGTGTTTTAGTCAGTGTTTAGTTACCTTACCAAAAGTAAGCACATACTTTTCTACATTAAGCAAAACTTTAATATTGTCGTCATGCTGTTATGGACGGTTAAGACATGTTGCGACCATAAATCTAAAACTGGATTTCCGGGTAATAAGTCCAACCCACACCACTGGACATATGCAATGTGTCTTTGTCTCTAAGCACAATAACAGTTACATACTTGATAGTAGCGGAGAGAACAAATCAGATGGTCACGTTAACAAAAGTACATTCACAATGAAAAATTACAAAGAATAATGTTACAGAAATAGCGACATTGTGTCTCGCAAACATTATTGACTTATACAAGATGTAAGTTTATGGAAGTGATAAAGTAATAGAACAGAGGATTGGAAGGTAGATACAGACGATGAAATTAGGAGCATGACATCTCCTCGTTATTTAGTTAGCATTGTTAATCATTTATCAAATGACTAATGTACGAACTGTCCCGATGTGAATTTTTTTCTAAGTGAACTTGTCTATTGGTACAGATTTTTGTTAGAACAATCCCCGTTCCTCTGTAGAAATTGATCTTAAGACAAGACGTCTCCCGTCTAGCAGCTGATCCATTCATTTGCTACGACAATGTTCTCAATATTTGGAGAAGTGGTCAACACTAATGCTTGCTAGAGAGAAGGGCTTAATAATGGAGATCGTACTGGCTGTTCGTCTGCAATTATGCATGTTAATATCAATTTTAACGCTCCGATTCCGAACAGCACTGAATATAGGTAAATGCAACTGTTACTCTACTAAAGCTGAAGGCAGTTTGTTGTTTTGTCATTGCTTTATGATGCTGCTATCACAGGATCAGATTGAATCACATCGCCATTTCTCACTGTCTCTCTGACATCAGATTTAAAGGTTGGTTACGGCGTCCATTAGTAATGGTGCGACTTTTCATCTCTGATAACCAATTCGATTGGAAGTTTTCTATGCACCCATATGCAATTAATTATTAATTCGGATGCGACTTGTGTTTTTATCGAAACTTGTTTAAATAAATGCATTGATTGAATATCGATAAATCCCATCTCGTATTACTGATGACTCAATTCATGTGCATCATACATTGATATAGACAATGTGAAAGCATTTTCAGGAAATCGTAAAACATTAACCTAGAACTAACACTGATGTCTGTATATGGGTACATATATCACACCAGACATCAGACCAGACGTAACCTCACGTGACACACTCTATAATTCACACATTCACTAACGAGCCAAAGTCGTGGCTTCAAGATAATGAATTCAAAGATTATAAAGAATTCAAATTATGTAGGATCAATTCCTCTATAAAATAATCACCTGACACGGATCGATACTAGATAATAGAAGATCACTTGGTACATTGCTGTAACGTTATATGTATTAAGTCACAGACAAAGGCTCAGAGTCTGGTCTGCTGAACGTAATTCATTAAATGGACCAGAGCTGCAGCCTAGGCAGTCTATAGAAACTTGTAATCAATAATTTATAAAAAGTCAATTAGACGAATCAAGCGTTGAATAGGGGCTTTCAGGGCTATATCCCGTATCTAATCCGTGTTTTCAATAGTTTCACGCGACACAATCCAGTCATTGGATAAAAGTCTCCTCCGCGACGAACTGCACAGAAACCAGTATTAAATAAGCTTTATTGTGAACAACAGAAAATTGTCATTACACTCAACAAGAAATGTGCCACAAACAACCACTCGATGATTAAAGTTGTAGACACATAACCAATATCTGTATTTTCTTCTTTGTTTCACAATACCACACATACTATATTAATTTACAGTCGCAAGATGTTTTATCCTTGCACTGAAGAGACTACAGTTACTTGCGGCAATGTTACGGTATTTGGATCGTACCCGCAACCCCTACCAGTTAAATGCGTTAACTGTACTATCTGTCCTCTTTAAATAATTCTTGTCAATACTGTGTTTATCCTACCGACGATTTGTGCATCAGACCTTCCTTAAATGCTTCTTTGACATGCCAGATTTTTAGCTATTGACAGTTTGAATGAAGTGCTGTGTTAATGTATTTCAATAGCATTAGATGATTCTATTTTTAGAAGTTGTATTATGACGTTTTCAATTTGTGTCATTGCATCATATTAATTGTCCATTTAACATCATGTATACTTGCTCTTTCTGTCCTTTTGAGCATTTGTATCCGTAATTGTTATAAAATATATAATGTGTTTTCTCGCAATGAACTATTTTGTTTTGAATTGTATTTATTGTACTGAAATGCAACGCGCCATGTGATGATATAACTATACGCGCACTACAGACTAAGGATGTTGCCAGGTCCATAGGGGGCGAAGAAAGAGAGCTGTGACATGGCTGTATACTGTAAAGAATTAGGATTATACTAAGTAGTTAGTTTATAGGTTCCCTGGAAAACATAGGTCATGTACAATGTACGTATTCTTATAACAACGTTGATGTGGCATCTTCTAGTACTTACCATAAATGATATCAAATAATGCTCGCCACACTTAAACGAAAAATCGTCCGAAGGTTTTCATTCAATACGGTGTTGTATCATTGGCTAAACCATTACTGTGGATAACTGATTAAACAATATCGCTTTGTTTTATCATATCAATAACAGGAAAACTAATATGCTAGTCAGAAAACTGAACTTATTCAGATAATACGATATTGACGAGTAGTTAAGTTACATAAATCAGGGTTTATTTTCGTTGATGCAGATATATGTATGTTTCGTATGTATGAAATAGAATTGTTCATGTTTGTTGATATAACTTAAACTAGTATAATATATCATGCACTGATAGGAAATACACATGGATAAATCACCAATGTAAAAGCAAGCGTTAGTGATTGTAAATGCTAAATTATCTTTAGAACTGGCATACGACATGACGCTGTGTGCGTTATTTGGGCCACGGTTGTATTTTTTTGTATAACTTTATTTAAGACTTTCAAAAGAAAAGACTGGGATTGTGCCGTAATTTTAGTCATTGTGTTTTCTTTATAAAGTATGTTTTCAATCAATTTATTAGAATTTTCTCTTTGAAAGACAGCTGTTAGTTTAGAATTACCGCTTTGACAGAAATTTAAACCGTGTATAGTTTGTACAGCAGACAAAATAGAAACGCATCAAACTCGTTGTGTTTCACAAGCGGTGAGTTATTTCTAGTTAATTACTTTAACAATTACAAACAAAACATTCCAAAATTTAAATTCAAAGTCACACTCCCATGATGCATTAGTCATTACCATGGAGACAATCGGAACGCTTCGGTAATAACGGTCGTGAGTCACATGACGTTTTACAACACTATGTAATATCCGAGATCAACATGCAGTTTTCTTGTCTAATCGCTTGTATAGAATCAATCACGTGATGAAAAGAGAAACTTTATCGTCGATATCTGTAGCTGTTGGAACGTTCATGAATATTCATGAGATGCACGTGGCCTCGTTCGCAATTCTCCGACAAAATCACAGCTCGCATTCCATTATTGCTGTTAGATATTCTAGATGCCGTCAGAGCAACAGACAAATTCTCTGATTAGATCAATTTAATTTAATTCGTTTCCGTGCTATTTTCGTACAAGACGGAGAAATATTGGAGAAATGCTGCAACAAAAATACAATACATTTAAATTCCAAGAAATGGAAACTGCACTTTGGCCCACATACTTGTCATTCCGCCTGGAGAAATATTCTACAATCTGTGAATAAAATAACGATAAAACCACATAACATTTGATACAGTCATGCATTCGTTCGTTTCGTTCGTTATTTAGTAAGTAAGTAGTAAGTAGTAAGTAAGTAAGTAAGTAAAGTCTTTATTTTACGAGGCTAACATATTTACAATAATGCAATCTTACATATGGGCCTTGACATATATACATTTAATATAAAGGGTACATTTCATGAAAAATAAGTATACAAATTCGGTGTTATCGGTTTATTTGTATAAAGTCACATGCGGGGATTAGTCAAACTGGACACTTTTGGATTAATTATCAACAAATACTAAAATTAAATTGATCGGAGCCCATTACTTACTGTCAGGTGAGAACTGAATGCCTGTCGATACTCTTTTAAAGTCATAAAATTTGATGTCTTTTTGTTGGACTCCCATAGAGAGGTGGTAGGCATCTAACTTTGGTATGAAAAATAGTAGCTTCACAAAGTCTTGAATACCATAATTTCATGCCCAAAGATCATCACTGATAATCACCATCTCTTATATGTGTTTGGGTTATAGCAAGGCACGATGACTCTGTTAATTAATCCATGAGCTGTGCGAACAGAGGGATAGCAAATATTTTATCAAGTTCAGAATGACTAAAAAGGTATACCAATACATATCGGTAAGTATATGTCTGTATGGTTTAATTTAGTTTTGATAACGTTAAAAAGTGAAATGAAATTATAACTATGACTAAAGTAGAAGTTGGTTCAAAATCATCAAAAACCTCACGTTATTGAAAAAGAGATATTGTTAAACGGAAAGTTAACTGAAAGATATGACTCAAATAGAAGTTGATTCAAACTACTGCTCTTATATGCAAATGCTCTTGCAGTCTGTGATGCAATGCAGAATTCAATACACAAATACTGTATAAAGCACATGCTTTCGCGATGTTCATTATAAGGACATTTTTAACTTTAAAAAAAAGTACAGTAGCATATCATTTGGTAATCATGAAACTGGCAAATGCATAACGAAAATCAAATCCTCGTTAACACAAAACACAACCAAATTAATACACAATGACGGTCGGGTAAATAATCATACAAATAGGGACACAAATACTTTAAAGATCCAATTACATTTTCAATTATTGCTTGTTGGACCACCATGCGTGTTTTCAATAAGTTGCTTTCATGGAATTGCGATAAGGCTAACTGTACTGTTGCATACAGATAATTGTATTTATTCAAGTTACTTAAATTTCACAACATAATCAGAAACTCTTTAGAATTGCGCTTTCAATAACAGACATTTTTGCAATTTAATCAAAACCTTTGCAATACAACAAACTACCACTAACAATCTCGGCAACATAGAAACACCATTAATAATGTATTTGTCTCTAATTGTCAATTAATGATTTAAAGGAGCGTTGTTTGATCGACAGTTGGTGAAACACATTATCTGAAATGTAAAACGTTCACACAACTGCACAATTATATTGGATTAAAACTAATAATTGGCTCGCAGTTTGAAAGGCCTATTACAATATTCTACATGATGATCTGAACGTTTTATTACAATACACATAAACTTGTAAATAACGTATTAGGAGGTCACAATCTCTTGATACAATGTCTAATTCAGTTCACAAATGGCCAATCAAAATTAATACTATCGTATGAATGCATTGCCGAAAGTATAATTCCAGTGGGAATGAACATACCTATCAATTGCCAGTTGTCGATTTACTCGATGGCTGGAAGTTAGATCGTGTAGATCACTAACGGTTGCCAGTTGGCGATCAAAATTATTGGCGACTGTAAGCTGAAAACTTCAGATACATATAACTCTAACAATTTGACAAGTAAGCTATCATGGCAAGTGTTAGGCCAATACACAACGAGCAATTACAAGCAACCGATGGCTTGAATTATGACGTTTCTGAACATTGAGTACTACTATACAGTATCGGAAACGAAATCGGGTATTGAGCCTTAATTACACCTTTAGCTATCTATAAAGTGTAAATCCTAAGGTTACGTCCCAGAGGTCAGATAATATCTATACATCTCGTTAAAATACGTCACAAAACAAAACATGTATTCCAAGTTAAACATAGACAGGTCAGAATGTGCCCTAGTCACATGACAGTAACTTGTGCTGGCAGTCGATTGACGTCACCTGAGAAATGTATTTGGAATTCCGAACTATATATTTTTGGCCCCACATTCATTTTAAACGATTTTGTGGAATATTTCAGACATAAATGATGTGGACGTGGGTTTTCCCTAACTTTAATTTTGATCTGGTGAAGATGGCATCAAATTGTCTTTTTACTGTGTAATATTGTCGTTTTGTTTGATAAATGGTCTGAGAGAAACGTCGAGATAGTTTGTAATGTCGGCCAATTCCCACTCGACAAATTCACTCAGTAAGAATCGTCGAAACTGAAAGAAAGTGCCGAATTTATCAACCGTTTTTGTCCTCGCGAAATTTACAATCGTGAAATATTCTAAATCAGTGTCCCTGTTCGGTGTATTGCTGGTGTCAATGAACATCCACAAGAAACATGCAGATGCGTTCAACATGTTAGATCTGAGAAAGTCAGTTTTAATGGTAGCAATTAAACTGTATGTAAGCTGTCACCGGAACATAATACGCACTGTTTCCAATGTTTAAAATTTCATTATGTTTCGTTTTTCTATTGATGACAAATTGAAGGAAATTTTTATATCAAATTATGAACATTCATTTGACTGAACAACTACTGTAACCGGCATTGCAGTATCCTTACGCCGACGCATAACTACACAATGAAGATACTTTATATGTATACTATAATATGGATACAATGAACGCTTACTGTTTTATGGTACTATGTTGTTGTTCGTTTGGGACAGTTGCGTATGACTTGTCAATCAGTGTTCCGTGCCAAATGAGCAACTGACCTCCGAATTCGACGGTCGCAATACCAATTTCTAATTTTCTATGTGGTGTATCTTCCTAAAGCAAGTCATTTGTTCTAACCACTGCTGTACAGCAACATTCCAAGAACATTTACGACTTGGTCACATTATTTCCAAAAAGTCAACAGTTGTATTTGTCGTTTGTCAGAGTCTTATCAGGAAGTTTCTGATATAAGCTTCTACGAAACGAAATGACCTCGTATTGTTTATTACACAACGTAGATTTCTTTTCAAGTTATGCGTTTCATCAGAACTCTATATCAATATTTCCTGAATTCCTAAACACGTGATATTCACATGAGTCCAGATAAGTCACCTACTCGTATATTGCAAAAATAAATAACATACATATATACTCCAAACCAGAACCAGAACACTGTTAGATATTAAAAAACTGTGGCATTTGTGCATTGTATTTTGTTTACCATGAAGCGGAGGTGAGTGATTGTTTATTTGAAAAATCTATATCAATTGTCTACATGTACAATACATAAATTGAATGTTAACAGCACAGATGTATATACGTGTAATTGTCAAATAAGGGTATGTCAACCATTCATATTGGATATATTATTCTACAACAAATTAAATGAATGTTTATATATTACCATGATAACTAACCCAAACTACTACTTACTACGACATTGTAAGGTTTTTACTGGGATTCCCTCAACCCAGAAACACCTATTGACGAGGAAATTAAAATTTACCACAACCTCAAAAAAATGTCATTATTGGCAGTGGTCAAAGCTTATTTTGTATAGGACTACATACCTGGAATTGGAGAAAAAGTTTCAACACTACCAAAACATTGATTGCTTACTGGTACAGATATGTGACTTGCTATGCTGGGGTCTTGTGCGTTGTGCTCGGCCCTGAACTTAACAAGAAAATGATTACATACATCTACGAGGGATGATCTAAAATAACGTGGACTTTTGCTATTGCTTCTAACAGCATCGTTATTTCTTCTAAATAATTACATGGTTTATTATCGGAACATTTATTGCATACGATAATTTGAACAAAATTCACATTGGCACAAAACAACAAGCGCACCACTTGTTTTTGTAACCACAGCAACGTGTATGCGGCGCACAAAAATTGTGCGACTTTTCTTAGTTATATATGCACTTATATATAATGAAATGGACGTTAGAATTGCGATAAACTAGAACTCTGTATAAATCTTACACAAGCGATAATTCGATCTCGGAACCATACTTTTTATTTAGCGAATCTGTTTTGCCTTTCTCGTCTTATGAATATATGGACTCGTTGCGATATTTGTGCAATGGGATTCATGACAGCAACGTTAACACAGGATCAATCTATCACGATATTGTTTTAATATGTTTCCCTTTTCGCGAACTGGTTCTTTTTTTGACGGAATGTATAATTGACAGACATGGGTTATATCTGTTGGGTGATATCTATCAATGTAACCAAGTAGGAGGAAGGGATATTTGACATCAAAAGTGATGTACTCTTACACAGAGTTCTAGATAGAATGAAGATATAAGGTATTGTAATCAGTCGACAAAGACGAATGGTTTACAAATTGACAAGAGCTTTCTACATATATCATGGCTTGATAATTGTTCTGACATATCTACGCTTTTGTGCTTGTCTTTTTCTATTGCATAATCAGTTGATTTATCTTAGTTCTCTCTCAGAGAAATTACTTCCTGGCAATATTGATGTGGTTAAGCAAGAGGGGTCAACGGAGTGATAAACATGAGTATTCTATCTCAAACTAGTACAAGTATTCGCACATACTTTTGAGACAAACTAAATAGTTAATCTGCATTTTTGACACAATTGTACGTCTTTTTTCACGTCGCGCACATAATTGCACGTACTGCGAACGAAAGACGTTACCATGACGACGTCAGTCAAAGTAATGACCAATCGTATTACACACCGATTTTCATGAAAATCGGGCGACGTGAGTATTTTGCAGACGAACGTAGCCAAGTACTAATACATTAAGCTTGCAAATACCAATGATATGTTTGATATAGAAGGGACATTGATCAGTATAACCCCGTGTGTATACTCACCCAACCAATTACTGGTGCATGCTTAGTACCGTGTTATCCGAGAATAAACTATTAACGGCCTCGTTTTGGAGTCACACTTGGTTTTTTTTTTAGGCAGGCATTCATTACAATTGTAAACAAATCAACCAACATCGTTTGGGCAGAAAATGTTCGATACAATATCAAAATCAATAAATCTTTTCAAAATACCTTGTTTTCTTTAAGAAATATCCATATCCATTGTATTGTCTACAAAAAAGAAATATTGTGATGCATTTTGATCGTGTCAATATCCAATTTAGCTGCCGAAAGTGTCAAATGACGTCATCGGATTTTCCCGCCATTTTTAATGCTCATTCGTTTACATGATGGGAGGATTTGTATCAATACACCGGTCATTGGAGTTTTTTTGTAAACAAAAAAGGCGGCCGATTGACAAATTGATTTGACTTACGATTTTCTCAAAACGGCCTCAATTCTTAGAAAAATGTCATGATTGAAGGCAGGAATGTTTGTAAAGTTTAAGTAAATTTCATTTTATGTGGAATTTCGTGTTTTACATGCAAAATATTGCTCTTAAACTATTAATGCACCGGTAGGTGGGTCAAACAGTATATGTGTTATGGTTTTATTGTTAAGTTGAGTGCTGCCTTCCCTGTCTGATTACTTCATATCTTGTTTGTACTAGGGCTTATCCGTAAGTGTACATGGTATGTCTCGTTTTTGTGTTAATGCACTTTGTACGTCGAGCGATTTGTTTGTTTCATTCATTTCTTTTCACAAAGATTTATACATTTAGCATATTTGCAAAAAGTAAGTTCTTTTCTTTCGATTAAGATTTATACATTTAATACATTTAAGTTAGTTCAATGAATTATATGCGTACACAAAACATATGCTTTGAAGAACTTCCATGCCTTATATCAGATGAAACTTTTATTTAAACATTTTGTTCCATCAGAGTGGAACAAACGTAGTTAAAAGCTGACTTATAGAAATTCCGAAAATATCTCAACAGCCGAACTAATTAGCATTTAATTGAAAACAGAATTATGACGACATTTATAGCATGTTCTAAGATCAAATTCTTTACTTGTCTGATTGCAGAATCAGTGCCAGGAACTCGACAGAACAGTCGCAGACATATTTCCTCTCACTGTTCTACAATAATAACTTCTAAATGAACGAGTTTGCATGAACAATGGTAATTACTGGATATGTAACATGGTGTCATATAACTCAATTACATGTGTTATATCATCTGCATCTGATACCGACCCCATAGTTAGGTCAAGTCTATGAACTTGTTCCTGAAACATTATATCTGTCAATATAATATGTTTTATTATACTATAATGTATTCATGAGTATTCATTATTGTATTGTTTCTCTGTTATGGTGAGTTTATGAATGTGGGTCTGACTGCAATGGGATTATCTTTAAGTAGCTACTACTCATACGACTGTGGTTTATCTCTTCAGTGGAGTAATATTACGATTATTATTGGGTTGGATGCACTCTGAACTTTTAAACGTACTAGTATATTTTGTTGATATCAACGTAGGATATTTTGCATGTACTACAAATCGTCGTTTCTTTAAATATGCTAAGGTTCCGCCATACAAGTAACACTACATGGAATATGAATGCTTGTAAATATGTCATTTATTGCTATAGTTTGAAATTCAGACTTAAACAAACATATCGCACAGTGAATATTTAGAACCGTTACGACAGAACAAAACATTAACCAGGACAGACGCGTGAAGCCACGCGTCAAAATCTATCAGAAAGTTATAATACAAGGACAGCCAAAGCCACGAATTACAATATCAGTTAAAACATACTAGCATAATCATGTATTAATATTTTGTTATCAATGCTAATATGTTATATATGACCACACCAACACGATGTCTCGGTTTATAAACTACCATATAAGACAAACCAAATGTCGGCAAATGTGTAATCTAGTGAGTATTGCAACACTATAAGGCTTCAATATCAATTATTGTCGTTCTTTTTATAGAATTTGGTTGAGCTACCGGATTATCAACGCATTAAATTATTCTGATTTGTCGTCATTAGCTACAGATAATGATAGAAAGTTCATGTAAATGTTACCATGGTTACAATACACGAGGGTTTGGTCAAGACTGTCGTACGTTGTTTGGTAATCTATTACTTCAAAGATAATGACAAAAATTGTGAAAAGGCCTATAACGTCGTGGTACATTTGTTAAAATGCAATGCAGATTTGAGGCCTATGGATTCAGCAACTGTGATCGTGTGCAGTGGTCAACCTTGCAAAATACAAATGTATTTATAGGTCTGCACAGCTGTGTCATTAGAGTAACAATTTTATAACCACTCCATCCGTTGTATTAGCTGAGACTTCACAATATGTGCCTCATGGGAGCATCTGAATGACGTTCAGTTTCACGTTCTTAAGTTAAGCGTCGTGCATGTTATTGCACTAATATTATAGATGAATGTGTTATAATTTACGTTGACATTATTTGCTTACTGGCACAGAAAAGTGACATGTTATTGTACAAGTTACCATGAGTACTATGATAACATATGTCTGCGCTGTTTAGATTCGTCTCCTTTGACATCGTAAAGTGTCTGTATCTATGATATTAACACGTCAGATCGGAAATTCCATTACCATCATAATCCGTGTTCGTGATTAGTTAGTTCAAAACATTTTGTATAAAGAAAGACAACTGCCATCCAAAGTGACAGCTATAGCTATATCTTTCCATAACGAACCACAAAACAAAAGATCACGTGACATAAGCAGAGAAAACAAACAGATGGAAATGTTCACGAAAATACATCTGCAAATAAAAAGTCAAGTACAGGAATTTCAAAGGAACACATAAACAAGATTTTTCTAACACAGTGTCTCGCCAAATACGTCATTGACTTATCGAAGATGTAAATAGAAGTAATACAAAGAATTGGACGACGGTTACAGACGATACAGACAACAATGCATTTAGGAGCATGACATATCCCCGTTATATAGTTAGCATTGCTAGACACTAATTTACGAACTGTCCCTATGTGGAATAAGTTCTGAGTGAACATGTCTATTTTTATTAAATATTTTGTAAGAACGACCCCGTTCGTCTGGAGAAACTGGCATAAATGCAATACATCACCTGTTTAGCAGTTTATCAACTCATTTGATACGACCAAGTCCTCAATATTTGGAATGGTCAGAACTGTTGCTTCCTAGAGAGCAGGAGAGAATGGAAGGGATGCTGAGTCGAATGATTTAGTATTAAATATAAATCGCTCTTAACATTGTCAGAAAACGAAGAGAAAATGGGTTGTGTCATAGAAGGCACGTCAAGTACCCCACAAATTAACTTCGTCTTACAAAGCCAAGAACCGGTTAGCTAGAGAAGAAACCCAAACCGAGTACGCTTTTTCTCCTTCTACTTTTTAAATATAAAGCTCAGGCAAGCATTGCTTCACTTTCAGCTTCGAGCTGTATTTGAATGGCCAGATTAAGGCGTCAACATTCCTTCGTGGTAACATGAAATTAATAAAACCTAACATACTTAAAAATTAAAACTAACGGAAATTTACCAGACACAGCAAACATAATTCATAAGTGACATATATAGCGATACGATTTCAGAAATCAGTCGTTATTACTTATATTGACAGGCTGCTCAATGCAGATTTATCTAGTATCTGTAGTTTAGTGAATTATCGAGTGTCATCAGATGCCTTCTTAGCAATGGCAATGTCAGTGTACAAATGACACTTGACTATTGCTTTTATTGCAAAAACAAAGTAAACAGAACAAGCGGTTTGGCGTCCACCATGAACGTTCCATTATAATGTTTGCTCTTTGTTTTCTTCTTAATTATAGACGATCAACATGAATGTGCATCCACATGAGTCAGTACATTATATGTCATGGACAACGAGGCAGCTATTGCAGGTAAAGATTGAATCATCGATCATTTCTCACTGTCTGACATAAGATTGAAAAGTGACGGCATCTGTAAGTAATGGTGCGACTTTTCATCACGACCAGGAAAATCTATTGACAGTTTTCTATCCATCCATGTGCAAATAATTATAAATACGAATGCAACTTGTATTTTTATCGCGACTTGTTAAGATAAATGCATTGATTGAATATCGTTAAATCTCATTTCGTATTACTAATGACTCATTATCATGTGCATCATACATTGATATGGACAATGTGGAAGCATTTCCAGGATCGTCAAACATCAACCTTGAACTGACACTGGTGTCTGTATATGGGTATAGATATCAGACGAGACGTAACCTCACGTGACACGCTCCATAATTCACACATTCACTAACGAGCTTAAGTCGTGGCATCAAGATAATGAATACAAATATTACAAAGAATTCAATTTCTGTTGAATCAATTCCTATATAAAATAATCACCTGACACGGTTCGATACTAGATAATAGAAGATCACTGGGTACATTGTACGTTGTTGTTACGTTATATGTTTTAAGTCACAAACAAAGGCTCAGAGTCTGGTGTGCTGAACGCAATTCATTAAATGGACCAGGGCTGCAGCCTAGGAAGTATATAGGAACTTGTCATCAATAATTTAAAGGAAGTTAATTAGACGAATGCATCGTTGAATAGGGGCTTGTAGTTTATATCCCATATCTAATCCGGGTTTTCAATTGTTTCACGCGACACAATCCCGTCATTGGATAGAATTCTCCCCCGCGACGTTCTGCATGGAAACCAGTATTGAATTGGCTTTATTGTGAACAACACAAAATTTTCATTACACTCAATAAGAAATATGCCACAAACAACCACTCGCTGATTAAAGTGTTAGACACGTGACCAGTATCTGTATTTTCTTCCTTGTTTCACATGACCACACCGACCATATTAATTTATGTCACAAGTTGTATTATCCTAGCACTGAGTCTAGCAAGAAAGTCATTGAGGACATAGTTGCGGTATTTGGTTTATCGCGGACCGGCATTGGATCATATAAAGCAATCATTTGTACTAGTACTTACCAATAAACAATTCCAAGGAAGCTCGCCACACCCAAACTAAAACTCAACTTATTTGATATGTTTCATTCAATAGCATTATGGTGTTGTACAATTATTGCTGTGGGTAACTTATCAAACAGCGTTGTCTTGTTGTATCATATAAAAATCGGGTAAACATTATGTTTGTTAGAAAACACTGACACGTGTTCAAATTATATGCTAATGGAACGGCATATAATCATGGTTTATTTTCGTTGATGCAGATATATTGATGTTTCGTATGTAAGAAATAGAATTGTTCATGTTTTTTATGTAAGTCAATTGCCAAAATATGAGCTTAATATAACTTTAACTAGTAAAATATATCATGCAATGATTAGAAATGCATGTGTGTGAGTCTGCAAAGTACACGCAAATAGTTGTGAAGGCTTAGTTACATTTCTGCCGAACTACATGACGACGCGATGAACCTTTTGTTGGACCACGGTCCACCCATAACTGTTTGTATTATTTACTTAACTTTAATAACGAAAACAAAAGACCGGCATAGCGTCGTAATTTGAGTCATTGCGTTTTCTTCATAAAGTATTGTTTACAATCAATTTATTAGAATCGTCTCCTTGAAAGACAGCTGTTGGTTTAGGATGACACATCTGCCTGGAATTTGAACCCGTGTATCGTTTGTACAGCAGTCAAATAAGAAACGCTTCAAACTCGTTATGTATTACATGCGGAGAGTTACTTCTAGTTAATTACTTTAACAATTACAAACAAAACATTCGAAAATTTAAATTCAAAGTCACACTCCCATGATGCATTAGTCATTACCACGGAGACCATTGGAGCGATTCTGTAATAACGGTTGTGGGTCACATGACATTTACAACATTATGTAATATCCGAGATAAACATGCAGTTTTCTTGAATAATCGCTTGTACAGAATCAGTCACTTGATGAAAAGAGAAACTTTATCGTCGACATCTGTAGCTGTTGAAACGTTCATGAATATTCATGAGGTACACGTGGCCTCGTTCGGAATTTTCCGACAAAAATCACAGCTCGCATTCCATTATTGCTGTTAGATATTCTAGATGCCATCAGAGCAACAGACAAATTCTCTGATTAGATCTAATTAATTTAATTCGTTTTCGTGCTATTTTCGTACAAGACGGAGAAATATTGGAGAAATGCTGCAACAAAAATACAATGCATTTAAATTCGACGAAATGGAAGCTGCACTTTGGCCCACATACTTGTCATTCCGCCTGGAGAAATATTCTATAATCTGTAAATAAAATAACGATAAAACCACATAATATTTTATACAGTCAGTCATTTATTCGTTTCGTTTCGTTCGTTCTTTCGGTGTTATCGGTTTATTTATTTAAAATCACATGCGGGGATTAGTCAAACTGGATATTTGTGGATTAATTATCAACAAAATACTAAAAATAAATCGATCGGAGCCCATTACTGCCAGGTGAGCATTGAATTCCTGTCGATACTCTTTGAAAGTCACAACATTTGATGTATTTTTGTCGGACTCCCATAGAGAGGTTGCAGGCATCCAACTTTGGTATGACAAATTGTAGCTTCACAAAGTCTTGAATACCATTAGTTCATGCCCAAAGATTATCACTGGTAATCACCATCGCTTATAAGTGTTTGGGTTACAGCAAGGCAAGATGACTCTGTTGATTAATCAATGAGCTGTGCAAACAGAAGGATAGCAAAATAGTTTATCAAGTTCAGAATGACTAAAAAGGTATACCAATACATATCGATATGTATATAATTACGGGTATATATGCATATATCTGTTTGGTTTCATTTAGTTTGATGCCGTGACATGCAATTTGATCAACATAAGAATCTACAATATGTTATAATGCAAGTTCTCGAAAATGTAATAAAATTGAAACAGAATCAGTGAAATAAATTTCTGTGAACTCAATCACATGTCCACATGTATTTTAGTCGAACAATTCAATAATTGAATATGCAATTGATGATGGTAAGCAGCAATATACACGCATACAAGTATATACATATAATGCAAGAAATGCTGCTTATGAAATAAAGGATATATTTAGAATTCATAATAACAAAACCTGAATGAAACCTGATTTTGAATACCCCTGAGACGACACTACACGCAAATATTACTTCATAATGATATACGATACATGAAATAACTAATTACAAAACAAATGTATTAAGTAACTTTTATCATCTAACTTCACGTTTTTGAAAATGAGATACTGTTAAAAAAGTGAAATAAAATCATAGCTATGACTAAAGTAGAAGTTAGTTCGAAATCATCCAACCTCACGTTATAGAAAAAGAGACATTGTTAAACGGGAAGTTAACTGAAAGATATGACTTAAATAGAAGTTGATTCAAACTACTGCTCTTATATGCAAATGTTCTTGCAGTCTGTGATATAATGCAGAATTCAATACACGAATACTGTATAAAGCACATGCTTTCGCGATGTTCATTATAAGGATATTTTTAACTTCAGAAAAAGTACAGCAGCATATCATTTCGGTTATCATGTAACTGGCAAATGCATAACAAAAATCATATCCTCGCTAACACAAAACACAACCAAATTAATACCCAATGACAGTCGAGTAAATAATCATACAAAATGGACCACAGCCGCTTTAAAGATCCAATTACATTTTCAATTATTGCTTGTTGGCCAACCATGCGTGTTTTCAATAAGTTGCTTTCATGGAATTGCTATAAGGCTAAATGTACTGTTGCATACAGATTATCGTTTTTATCCAAGTTTCTAAAATTTCACAACATATTCAGACACTCTTTAGAATTGCGCTTTCAATAACAGACATTTTTTCAATTTAATCGAAACGTTTGCAATACAACAAACTACAACTAACAATCTCGGCAATATAGAAACACCATTAATAATGTATTTGTCTCTTATTGTCAATTAATGATTTAAAAGAGCGATGTTTGATCGACAGTTGGTGGAACACATTATCTGAAATGCAAAACATTCACACAACTGCACAATTATATTGGATTAAAACTAATAAATTGGCTCCCTGTTTGAAAGGCCTATTACAATATTCTACATGACGATCGGAACGCTAATTACAATACACATAAACATGTTTATAACGTATTAGAAGGTAACAATCTCTTGATACAATGTCTTACTCAGTTCACAAATGGCCAATCAAAATTAGTACTATCGTACGAATGCATTGCAGAAAGTATAATTCCAGTGGGAATTAACATAGTTGTCGATTTACTCTATGACTGGAAGCTAGATCGTGTAGATCACTAACGGTTCCCATTTGGTGATCAAAATTATTGTCGACTGTAAGCTGAAAACTTCAGGTACATGTAAATCTAACAATTTGTAAATTAAGCTATCATGGCAGGTGTTTGGCCAATGTACCACGAGCAATTACAGGCAACCGATGACTTGAATTATGACGATTCTGAACATTGAGTACTACTCTACAGTATCGGAAACGAAATCGGGTATTGAGCCTTGATTACACCTTTAGCTATCTATATAGTGTAAATCCTAAGGTTACGTCCCAGAGGTCAGATTAGATCTATACGTCTCGTTAAAATACATCACAAAACAAAATATGTCTACCAAGTTAAACATCGACAGGTCAGAATGTGCCCTACTCACATGACAGTAACTTGTGTTGGCAGTCGAGTGACGTCGATGTATTTGGAATTCCGAACTATACATTTTTGGCTCAACATACATTTTAAACGATTTTGGGGAATATTTCAGACATAAATGATGTGGACGTGGGTGTTTCCCAACTTTAATTTTGATCTGGTGAAGATGGCATCAAATTGTCTTTTTACTGTGTAATATTGTCGTTTTGTTTGATAAATAGTCTGAGAGAAACGTCGAGATAGTTTGTAATGTTGGCCAATTCCCACTCGACAAATTTACACAGTAAGAATCGTCGAAACTGAAAGAAAATGCCTAATTTTCAACAGTTTTTGTTGTCTCGAAATTTACAAACGTGAAATATTCTAGATCAGTGTCTCTGTTCGGTGTATTCCTGGTGTTAATGAACATTCACGATTAGCATGCAGATGCGTCCAACATGTGTTAGATTTGGGAAAGTCAGTTTTAATGGTAGCAATTAAACTGTATGTAAGCTGTCACCAGAATTTAATACGCACTGTTTCCAATGTTTAAAATTACATCATGTTTCGTGTTTCTATTGATGACAAATGGAAGGAGATTTTTATATAAAATTATGAACATTCCTTTGACTGAATAACTACTGTAACCGACATTGCAGTATCCAAACGCCGAAATATAACTACATAATATGTCCTATGTATATTACAATATGGATACAATGAACGCTTACTGTTTTATGGTACTATGTTGTTGTTCGTCTGGGACAGTTGCATATGGCTTGTCAATCGGTGTTCCGTGCCAAATGAGCAACTGACCGCCGAATTCGACAGTCGCAGCACCAATTTCGAATTTTCTGTGTGGTGTATCTTCATAAAGCAAGTCATTTGTTCTAACCACTGCTGTACTGTAACATTCCAAGAACATTTACGACTTGGTCACATTATTTCCAAAAACTCAAAAGTTGTATTTGTCATTTGTCAGAGTCTTATCAGGAAGTTTCTGATATAAGCTTCTACTAAACGGAATGACCTCGTATTGTTTATTACAATGTAGATTTCTTTTCAAGTTAAGCGTTTCATCAGAACTCTATATCAATATTTCATGAATTCCTAAACACGTAATATTCACATGAGTCCAGATAAGTCACCTACTCGAATATTGCAAAAATTAATAACATACATATATACTCCAAAACAGAACCTGAACACTGTTAGATATTAAGAATCTTTGGCATTTGTGTATTATATTTTGTTTACCATGAAACGGAGGTGAGTGATTGTTTATTTGGAAAGTCTGTATCAATCGTCTACAGGTACAATATATAAATTTAATTCTAACAGCGCAGATGTATATACGTGTAATTGTCAAAAAGGGTGTGCCAACCATTCATATTGGATATCTTATTCTACAACAAATTAAATGAATGTTTATATATTACTATGATAACTAACCCAAACTACTACTTACTACGACATTGAAAGGTGCGTACTGGGATGTCCTCGACCCAGAAACACCTATTGACGAGGAAAATAAAATTTACCACAACCTCAAAAAATGTCATCATTGGCAGTGGTCAAACTTGCTTATTTGGTATAGGTCTACATATCTGGTATTGGAGAAAAAGTTTCAACATTACCAAAACATTGATTGCTTACTGATACAGATATATGACTTGCTATGCTGGGGTCTTGTGCGTTGTGCTCGGCCATGAACTTAACAAGAAAATGATAACATACATCTACGAGGGATGATCCAAAATAACGTGGACTGTTGCTATTGCTTCTAACAGCATCGTTATTTCTTCCAAATAATTACATGGTTTCTTATCGGAACATTTATTGCATATGATAATTTGAACAAAATTCACATTGGCACAAAATAACAAGCGCACCGCTTGTTTTTGTAACCGTAGCAACGTGTATGCAGCGCAGAAAAATTGTGCGACTTTTCTTAGTTATGTATGCACTTATATAAAATGAAATGCACGTTAGAATTGCGATAAACTTAACCACCTTAAGGTGATATGTGAACTAGAACTCTGTATAAATCTTACACAAGCGATAATTCGATCTCGGAATCATACTTTTTATTTAGCGTATCTGTTTTACTTTTTTCGTCTTATGAATGTATGGATTCGATGAGATATTTGTGCAATGGGATTCATGACAGCAACGTTAACACAGGATCAATCTATCACGATATTGTTTGAATATGTTTCCCTTTTCGCGAACTGGTTCTCTGTTGACGGAATGTATAATTGGTAGACATGGATTATTTCGGTTGGGTGATATGGAGATCTATCAATGTAACAAAGTAGGAGAAAGGGAATTTTGACATCAAAATTGATGTACTCTTACACAACACGGTATAACCGGATGCGTGGTCGGCCGAGTGATGCGTTAAGGCCGAGGTAAATACTGATGACGGGTAAGTAGTGGGGTTATATTTCTTACCAGAATTTATCGATTTCGATATTTCTTTTGGATCTAGCGATTTGTAAATGACCACGAAGGTTTAAATGTACTATTCACGCAGCTTCGCATGCTATCTTTGCGGAATAAATCTGATAGAGCCTGTTTATACACGACACATAGAAAATAATGCTCAATTCTCACATACATTGTCTGAAATTAAACAGTTTGCGCTAGTATTGAACTATTTAACCTCACAGATCTAACGAAAATTCATCTATGAACAATTCTGTAAAGTTACAACTCTGTCCGTGCCCTGAAACCAACGATTGACCCTTTCAAAGAGACCCTAGTATGCGCTAAAATGATGACGATTACAGCCGAGGAGATTTTGTGATGATGACGTTTACGGCCGAGGACGAAAAATGTGGATGACGATTACGGCCGAGGAAATACTTACTAAAAACTGTCATTTTTCGCAGTTCCAATGGTTTTCTCACATGCAAAGTATGGATTATTCGCCAGAGTACATTCCAATGAACATTTTGTTACCAGAAAATGTTGACTAGGATTGCCTTACACTTATTTTATTTCTATATATTTGATATAAAACGTCATTTTAGATATCTATGACTTTACAAGACAGGTGTTTGTTTGTTTGAAAAAGCATTTAACAGTCTAAATGATCTCAGTCAACAAAGAACGCCAGTCAGTATACAGAAAATGACACTCTATTGAACCAGTCCATACCGTTGTGCTCCCTGTCTTCACCGGGACGTGTCTTGCACACATTCTTGTGTTTACCATATTTTACAGAGTTGTGCACCAGTCAGTTGCAACCACGACCCATATCCCCGGGGATGGGCATTGGATAGGCGAAACGAAGCCGTGTTTTACCTTCCAGCTTTCCTCGCCGGAGAAATGTGGAGGATTAAATGTTCGAACCAATATCCCGGGGACAATGTTTAGTTGTCAGAGGTCGGGGAATACTGGAGATTTTACCATCAGCTATTCCCTGCAGGGCGGGGGAATTGCGGTGGGTTTCACAACCCGAAAGTAAAATTCCACACCAATACACAAGGGTGGAGACCGTGGATGCAACTGACCGATGCATTATTTTAATGTTCGTATTTTCCTTTATTTGTTTTGGCGGTATGTTTTTTATGGTTGGAGTAGGGAAAGAAAAATGTTCATTCTGAACTGATGATAAACGTTTTTAACCCTGTACATATCTTAATGGGTATACAGAAGGAAACGTTTTAAATACCGTCATCGACTCTTCCTATCACGGGCTAGGACCGCTTCTGCTGTTACAGTGGCCATGCCGTAGGTCTAGGACCGCTTTTGCTGTTAACGCACAGTTGTTTTATGTCTAAATCCCCGCCCTACAGCCAGAGCTGACATTCCAAGTCTCCGGGGTCGGTACACGTAATCATATAAATCGCGGGTCTTGGAACCGAACTAAAATATATTCACTGGGACTAGGAGTCGATTAGGTTGTCTTTTTGCCACGCCTTGTGAAGATTTGTCGGTCTAATTCTCCCTGTACTCTCGCCGGCGGTACCGGGACCTGCACCGGGACAGTGAGAACGGGGCTAAATTAATACTCGATTTCTCACGTGTAAATTCCAATAATATAAAAGATAATTTAAAAAAAATATATATTTTTCTCCAAATTACGCTATGAAGTCATGATTTGAAGCCAAAACATATGTCTTGAATTAAAAATTAAAAAAAAAATATCGGCTCCAGTGGTGTTTGAACCCACGATCTATAGGAAATTCGATTACCTTTGAAATTAATTATTTTATGAAAAATGTTCATCACATAAGGACAAAATACATCATACATCTAAATGACAAACGGGCATCATAATAATGACACATGTTCATCATATAATGACAAATGCACATCAAATGATAATCATAATATGGCAAACGGACATCATAAAATGACAAAACATTGTCATATTATGACAAATGGACATGATATTTTTTTATATCACGGTATAACAACATAATGCAACAGTTCTGCTTATCTTAAGGCAGCTGTGGCGTTCCATAGAGCTTGTCAGAGTTCCGTATGACCATATTTCACAATCGTAGTGAAATAAACAAAAATCTGTCTTGTAAATAACATAGCTCTCCAAAATGACATTTGATATTGAAGATATAAGAATAATATAAGTGTAAGGCAGTTCTTTTCCACATTTTCAGGCCAAATGGCAAAGAAGTGTTCGTTCAGTTGTACACTTGCTAATGATCCATACTTTGCCGGTGAGAAAACCATTGAAACTGCGAAAAATAACAGTTTTTAGTAAGTATTTCCTCGGCCGTAAACGTCATCCATATTTTTCGTCCTCGGCCGTAAACGTCATCATCACAAAATCTCCTCGGCTGTAATCGTCATCATTTTAGCGCATACTAGGGTCTCTTTGAAAGGGTCAATCGTTGGTTTCAGGGCACGGACAGAGTTGTAACTTTACAGAATTGTTCATAGATGAATTTTCGTTAGATCTGTGAGGTTAAATAGTTCAATACTAGCGCAAACTGTTTAATTTCGGGCAATTTATGTGAGAATTGAGCATTATTTTCTATGTGTCGTATATAAACAGGCTCTATCAGATTTGTTCCGCATAGATAGCATGCAAGACTGTGTGAATAGTACATTTAAACCTTGGTGGTCATTCACAAATCGCTAGATCCATCAGAAATATCGAAATCGATAAGTTATGGTAAGAAATATAACCCCACTACTTACCCGTCATCAGTATTTACCTCGGCCGTAACGCATCACTCGGCCGACCACGCATCCGGTTATACCGTCTGTTACACAGAGTTCTAGATAGAATGAAGATATAAGGTATTGTAATCAGTCGACAAAGACGAATGGTTTACAAATTGACAAGAGCTTTCTACATATATCATGGCTTGATAATTGTTCTGACATATCTACGCTTTTGTGCTTGTCTTTTTCTATTGCATAATCAGTTGATTTATCTTAGTTCTCTCTCAGAGAAATTACTTCCTGGCAATATTGATGTGGTTAAGCACGAGAGGTCCACGGAGTTAAAAACATGAGTATTCTATCTCAAACAAATACAAATATTAGCGCACACTTTTGAGACAAAATAAATAATTAATCTGCATTTTTGACACAATTATACGTCTTTTTTCACGTGCTGCGAACGAAAGACGTTACCATGACGACGCCAGTCAAAGTGTACAAAAGTATTACACTTTTAAAATCTATAATGACCAATCTTATTACCCACCAATTTTCATGAAAATCGGGCGACGTGAGAATTTTGCAGACGAACGTAGCCAAGTACCTTCAGCTTGCAAATACAAATGATATGTTTGATATAGAAGGGACATTGTGCAAGGTTCGTTCATCAGTATTATCCTGTGTTTATATGTGTTATGGTTTTGTTGTTAAGTCGAGTGCTGCCTTCCTTGTCGAATTTCCTCATATTGTGTTTGAACTAAGGCACATCCGTAAGCGCTTACGGTATTTCTCGTTTTTGTGTTAAAGTACTTTGTACGTGGAACGATTCGTTTGTATCATTCATTTCTTTTGACAAAGATTTATGCATTCAACACATTTTTTCCTTCAGATTGGAACAAACGTAGTTAAAAGCTGACTTGTAGAAATTCCAAAAATATCTCTACAGCCGAACTAATTAGCATTTGATCGAAAACAGAATTGCCACGACATTGATAGTATGTTCTAAGATCATATACTTTACTAGTCTGATTGCAGAATCAGTTCCAGGAACTCGACAGTCGCTGACATATTTCCTCTCACTATTCTACAAGAGTTATTTCCAAATGAACGAGTTTGCATGAAAAATTATAATTACTGGATCTGTAACGAGATGCCATATAACTCAATTACATGTGTAACATCTGCAGGTCAGGACATAGACACTAAGTCTATGAACTAGTTATTGAAACATTATTTATCACATAAATCACGGTGTGGGAGCGTAATAAAGCCTATTACATAAAAACGACATTACACTACTGAAAAATTAATCATAACTATGCAATTGAGGGGGCTTAATCACTATTTTAATGTATTCATACGCGCTGTAAAAAAATAGAAATATATGGTCGACCGTGATTTTATCGTCAGCAGAACATGTCAGATCGATAAACAAGGCGAATCTGAAAATCAACGAGAATTTACAAAGGCAATTCACTTCAAATATAATAAATAAACACAAACCTACATTTATTTATTGAACAAAGCATAGGCTAACAATTTCTGCAAAATTTAATGCATTTTGAGTTTCAAAATCGCATCTCTTTAAAATTCATCAATCTCTTTCCGGAAATTCGAAGTAGTGATGACGTCAAAACAAAAACATGACGTCACAATGTACGTGACGTGGCCCGTTTTATAGTTCGAGTATGTTCCCCTTATCAAACTAATTTCAAGACTATAGGGCCTACTAAAAAGGTCCGTGACGTTATTACAGTTCAAATATACCTGTCTCGGCTCATCTTCATTTTCAACAATGAATTAAATGTAATTGAACTACAGTCACTGTGTTGCACTATGTTTAGATGCTCATTTATTCTTAACCGCACTACTCACCTCAATTTTATTCTCTCTTAAGAGGAAGTGGGTCTACTATTTTTCGTTTTTTTTAATTTAAATGGCTTGTTTTGTTTATGTGATAAAAAGAATCTTACATTCGTGTCTTTCCGTATTAAATTTATTAAACTCGTTGGATAAAAGTAATAAAATACTCGGCAGAGCCTCGTATTTTATCACTTTTATCAAACTCATTTAATAAATTCAATATGAAAAGTCACTCATGTAAGATCCTCTATATCTGTCAATATAATATATTTTATTATAGTATTATGTTTTCATGAGTATTCAATATTGTATTGTTTCTCTTTAATGATCGGTTTGTGAATGTGGTTTTTACTGCAATTGTATTATCTTTAATCAACTATTATTCGGTTGGGGATGCTCTCTTCATCTTAAAACAGTAATTCTTACTAATATTTATGTAGGATATTTGCATGTACTACAAATAGTCTTTTTTTAACTGCTAATAAGAAACCAGATGAATTATCATCACCGCTTCATCATATTACTAATAATTAAAAGTTTGCAAACAGAAATGATCATATAATACTTGCCTTGAAATTACATTTAGTGTGTGTATTCCAAGCATGGAACGAGGCCAAACGGTTTTTACCATTGCCCATTAAAAATAAATGTTTAAGACACTGCACAGAAACATACGACGATGGAATTAAAGTTTTTCCAGATGATGCCAATTTTAAACTGGTCTTGATTTTGTTCCGCCTAACAGACAACACAATTTTCTTATAATTGCTTGCAAAGTCATTTATTGCTATAATTTGAAATCCAGACTTAATCAAATACATCGTACAATGAATATTTACATTTTTAATATTGCTAATTGTAGTCAACGTCACGAAAGAACAAAACATTAACCAGGACAGATGCGTTAAGCCAGGTGTCAAAAACTCAGATAGCAATAATACCAGGACAGACAAAGCCACGAATTACAACATCAGTGCTAAACATACTAGCATAATGATATATTAATATTTTGTTATCAATTATGATATATATATGGCATAATCAACACGATTTATCGGTTTATAAACTACCATCCAAGACACACCAACAGTCGACCAATGTCTAATCTAGTGACGTAGCCGAGTATTACGACACTTTAATGGCTTCAATATCTGTTATTGTATTTCTTTTTATAGAATTTGTCTGAGCTACCGGATTATCAACAAATTAAATTCGTCCTATTTAGCTTGAGATAATAATATGACGTAATTGTTACCATGGTTACAATACACGAGGGTATGTGCCAGACTGACGTACGTCGATTTGTCATCTAGTACTTCAAAGATAATGTCAATTGTATGGAGGCCTATTACGTTGTCCATGTAAATTTCATAAAATTAAAAGAAGATTAGGAGGCATATTATGGATTCAGCAATTGCTTTCATGGGCATTGGTCAGACTTGCTTATTATTTATAGGCCTGTATTGCTGGTATTGGTGAAACAGTTTCGTCATTACCAAAGCTAAACCGGTTGTACGCCAATTTAGTTCAAATTCTAAACGTATATCCCGTGCGGGAGATTATTGCATTACATCATGTAATTTGATGGATGTGTTATCATTTGTATGGACATTGTTGCTTATCAGTGCAGACAGGTGACTTAATAGTGTAAGGTATCGTATGATGTACATATTCCTGAACTTAACAAGACTTTTAACATATTGTAACACGTGCAAGGGTACACAAAGTTAACATGAGTTATATGCTTATATACGTGTATGTCTACGTTATTTAGATTCGTCTCAACTGATATCCGGCACATGTTTGGCTCAATAATATCAACCTGTCAATTACGACAATAAAGCATGCAGGTCAAATCAGAATCATTTTAATCTTCATCAGAAATCAGATAAACCATATCAATATACACTCTACAATGTATAATGCAACTGCCATTCAACGTGACGGTCATTGCTTAGTTTATTCATTGTTTATTCGGGGTTAATGCAGTGTCTCAACATGTTTACACTTATACAGCTTGATTCCACTAGCGAGTTTTAGTCAGTGTTTAGTTACCTTACCAAAAGTAAGCACATACTTTTCTACATTAAGCAAAACTTTAATATTGTCGTCATGCTGTTATTGACGGGTAAGACATGTTGCGACCATTAATCTTAATTGGATTGCCGGGTAATAAGTCCAACCACACCATTGGACATAATTATGCAATGTGTTTTCGTCATTAAGCGCAGTAACAGTTGTAACTTGACAGTAGCGGAGAGAACTAATCAAACGGTCACGTTAACAAAAGTACATTCACAAATGAAAAATTACGAAGAATAATGTTACAGAAATAGCGACATTGTAAACGCAGTGTCTCGCAAACATTATTGACTTATACAAGATGTAAGTATACGGAAGTGATAAAGTAATAGGACAGAGGATTGGACGGTAGAAACAGAGGATGAAATTAGGAGCATGACATCTCCTCGTTATTTAGTTAGCATTGCTAATCATTTATCTTATCACTTATGTACGAACTGTCCCTATGTGAAATCTTTTCTAAGTGAACTTGTCTATTGGTACAGATTTTTGTAAGAACAATCCCGGTTCCTCTGAAGAAGTTGATCTATAGTAGGCAAGGCGTCACCCGTCTATCAGTTGATCCATTCATTTGCTACGACCATGTTCTCAATATTTGGAGAAATGGTCAACGCTGATGCTTGCTAGAGAGCAGGGCTTATTAATGAAGATATTACTGGTTGTTTGTCTGCAAGTATGCATGTTAAAATCAGTGCATATCATTAGAGAAATATACCTCTAGGTAATGATCATTAACTCCCCGATTACTGGAACCAGATCCGAACAGCGCTGAGATATGTAACTGCAACTCTACTATAGCTGAAGTCAGTTTGTTTATTTGTCATTACTTTATAATGCAGCTATCACAGGTTCTGATTGAATCACATCGTCATTTCTCACTGTCTCTCTGACATCAGATTTAAAGGTTACGGCGTTCGTTAGTAATGGTGCGACTTTTCACCTTTGATAACCAATTCGATTGGAAGTTTTCTATGCATCTATGTGCAATTAATTATAAATACGGATGCAACTTGTATTTTTATCGCGACTTGTTAAGATAAATGCATTGATTGAATATCGTTAAATCCCATCTCGTATTACTAATGACTCAAATCATGTGCATCATACATTGATATAGACGATGTGAAAGCATTTTCAGGAAATCGTAAAACATCAACCTAGAACTAACACTGGTGTCTGTATATGGTGTATATATATCACACCAGACATCAGACCAGACGTAACCTCACGTGACACACTCCATAATTCACACATTCACTAACGCGCCAAAGTCGTGGCATTAAGATAATGAATGCAAAGATTACAAAGAATTCAATTTCTGTAGGATCAATTCCTCTATAAAATAATCACCTGATCACGGATCAATACAAGATAATAGAAGATCACTCGGTGCGTTTCTGTTACGTTATATGTATTAAGTCACAGACAAAGGCTTCGAGTCTGGTCTGCTGAACGTAATTCATTAAATGGACCAGAGCTGCAGCCTAGGCAGTCTTTAGAAACTTGCAATCAATGATTTAAAGAAAGCCAATTAGACGAGCCAAGCGTTGAATAGGGGCTTTCATGTTCTTTCCCGTATCTAATCCGGGCTTTCAATAGTTTCACGCGACACAACCCAGTCATTGGATAAAAGTCTCCCCCGCCACGTACTGTACAGAAACCAGTATCAAATGTGGATTTAATGTGGACAACAGAAAATTTTCATTACACTCAATCAGAAATATGCATCAAACAACCACTCGTTGATTAAAGTGTTAGACCCGCGACCAGTATCTGTATTTTCTTCTTTGTTTCACAAGACCACACAGGCCATACTAATTTCCAGTCGCTAGATAATTTATCCTTACACTGAACAGACTAATCCTAAAAGAAACTTTAAAGTTACTTACGGCAAAGTTACGGTATTTGGATCGTACCCGCAACCCCTGCCGCAACCACTACCAGTTGAATGCGTTAACAGTACTATGCGTCCTCCTTAAATTATTCTTGTTAATACTGTGTTTATTCTACTTACGATTTGTGCGTCAGACCTTCCTTTAATGCTTCTTTCACATACCAAATTTCTTAGCTCAGATAGACAGTTTGAATGCATTGACAGTGTTTATGTATTCCAATATCATTAGATGATTCTCTTTTAAGAAGTTGTATTATGACCTTTTTCAATGTTTATCATTGCATCATATTAATTGTCCCTTTAACATCATGTATACATGCTCTTTCTGTCTTTTTGTGTATTTGTAATTGTTATAAAAATATATAATGTGTCTTCTCGCAATGAACTATTTTGTATTGTATTGTATTTATTCTACTGAAATGTAACGCGTCATCAATGTGATGATATAACTATACTCGTACTACAGACTGAGGATGTGGTCATGTCCATAGGGGGCGTAGAAGGAGAGCTGTGACATGGCTGCATAATGTAAAGAATTAGGATCATACTTAGTAGTTAATTTACAGGTTCCCTTGAAAACATAGGTCATGTACAATGCACGTATTCTTATAACAACGTTGTTGTGACATCTACAAGTACTTACCATAAATGATATCAAATAATGCACGCCACACTTAAACGAAAAATCGTCCTAAAGGTTTCATTCAATACTGTGTTGTATCATTGGCTGAACCATTACTGTGGGTAACTGATTAAACAATGTCGCTTTGTTTTATCATATCAATAACAGGAAACAAGTATGCTAGTCAGAAAAAACTGAACTTATTCAGATAATACCATATTGACGAGTAGTTACATCAATCAGGGTTTATTTTCGTTGGTGCAGATCTATTTATGTTTCGTCTGTATGAAATAGAATTGTTCATGTTTGTTGATATAACTTTAACTAGTATAATATATCAGGCACGGATAGGAAATGCACATGGATGAATCACCAATGTAAAAGCAAATGTTTGTGATTGTAAATGCTAATTTACCTTTAGAATTGGCATACGACATGACACATCGTGCGTTATTTGGACCTCGGTTGTATTTATTGCTTGTATTATTTCATTTACGAAACCAAAAGATCGGCATTGTGTCGTAATTTTAGTCATTGTGTTTTCTTTATAAAGTATCGTTTTCAATCAAGTTATTAGAATCTTCTCTTTAAAAGACAGCTGTTAGTTTAGGATTACCGTTTTGACAGAAATTTGATCCCGTGAATCAGTTGTACAGCTGACAAATTAGAAACGCGTCAAACTCGTTGTGTTTCACAGGCGGTCAGGTATTTCTAGTTAATTACTTCAACAAATACAAACAAAACATTCCAAAATTTAAATTCAAATTCACATTCCCATGATGCATAAGTCATTACCATGGATGCCATTGGAGGGCTTCGGCAATAACGGTTGTGAGTCACATGACATTTTACAACATCATGTAACATCCCAGATTAACATGCTGTTTTCTTGTCTAATCGCTTGTACAGAATCAATCACTTGATGAAAAGAGAAACTTTATCGTCGATATCTGTAGCTGTTGGAACGTTCGTGAATATTCATGAGGTACACGTGGCCTCGTTCGGAATTCTCCGACAAAAATCACAGCTCGTATTCCATTATTGCTGTTAGATACTCTAGATGCCATCAGAGCAACAGACAAATTTTCTGATTAGATCTAATTAATTAACTTCGTTTCGTGCTATTTTCGTACAAGACGGAGAAATATTGGAGAAATGCTGCAACAAAAATGCAATACATTTAAATTCCACGAAATGGAAGCTGCACTGTGGCCCACATACTTGTCATTCCGCCTGAAGAAATATTCTACAATCAGTAAATACAATAACGTTAAAACCACATAACATTTGATACAGTCATTCATTCGTTCGTTTCGTTCGTTCTTTCGGTGTAATCGGTATATTTGTTTAAAGTCACTTGCGGGGATTAGTCAAACTGGATACTTTTGGATTAATTATCAACAAATACTTAAAATAAATTGATCGGAGCCCATTACTGTCAGGTGAGAATTGAATGCCTGTCGATACTCTTTGAAAGTCACAAATTTTGATATATTTTTGTTGGGCTTCCATAGGGAGGTTGTGTGCATCCAACTTTGGTACGTATGAAAAATTGTAGTTTCACAAAGTCTTGAATACCATAATTTCATGCCCAAAGATTATCACTGGTAATCACTATCTCTTTTATGTGTTTGTGTTACAGCAAGGCACGATGACTCTGTTAATTAATCCATGAGCTGTGCGAGCAGAGGGATAGCAAAATATTTTATCAACTTCAGAATGACTAAAAAGGTATACCAATACATATCGGTATGTATATAATTACGGGTATATGCATATGTCAGTATGGTTTAATTTAGTTTTGATACCGTGACATGAAATTTGATCAATATAAAAATCTACAATATAATTATGTTATAATGCAAGTTCTTGTACATGTAATAAAATTGAAATAGAATCAGTAAAATAAATTTCTATGAACTCAAACACATGTCCACATGTATTTTAGTTGAAGAATTCAATAATTGGATACGAAATTGATGATGGTAAGAATCAATATACACGCATAAAACTATATACATGTAATGCAAGAAATGCTGCTTATGAAATAAAGGATATTTCTAGATTTCATAATAATGAAATCTGAATGAATCCTGATTTTGAATACCCCTGAGACGACACTACAGGCAAGTATTATTTCATAGTGATATAGGAAACATGTATTTACTAATTACACAACAAATGTATTAAGTAACTTTTATCATCTAACTTCACGTTCTTGAAAATGAGATAGTTTAAAAAAGTGAAATAAAGTTATAGCTATGACTAAAATAGAAGTTGGTGCAAAATCATCCAACCTCACGTTATAGAAAAAGAGATATTGTTAAACAGAAAGTTAACTGAAAGATATGACATAAATAGAAGTTGATTCTAACTACTGCTCTTATATGCAAATGTTCTTGCAGCCTGGGACAAAATGTAGAATTAAATACACAAATACTGTATAAAGCACATGCTTTCGCGATGTTCATTATACATGTAAGGACATTTTAACTTCAGAAAAAGTACAGTAGCATATCATTTCGGTAATCATGTAACTGGCAAATGCATAACGAAAATCAAATCTTCGCAAACACAAAACACAACCAAATTAATACCCAATGACGGTCGGGTATATAATCATACAAATAGGGACACAGACGCTTTAAAGATCCAATTACATTTTCAATTATTGCTTGTTGGACCACCATGCGTGTTTTCAATAAGTTGCTTTCATGGAATTGCTATAAGGCTAAATTTACAGTTGCATACAGATAATCGTTTTTATTCAAGTTTCTAAAATTTAACAACATATTCAGACACTCTTTAGAATTGCGCTTTCAATAACAGACATTTTTTACAATTTAATCAAAACGTTGGCAATACAACAAACTACCACTACAGTAACAATCTCGGCAACATAGAAACACCATTAATAATGTATTTGTCTCTAATTTTCAGTTAATGATTTAAAGGAGCGTTATTTGATCGACAGTTGGTGGAACACACTATCTGAAATGTAAAACATTCACACAACTGCACAATTATATTGGATTAAAACTAATAAATTGGCTCCCTGTTTGAAAGGCCTATTACAATATTCTTCATGACGATCTGAACGTTAAATTACAATACACATAAACATGTTAATAACGTATTAGGAGGTCACAATCTCTTGATACATATCTAATGCTGTTCACAAATGGCCAATCAAAATTAATACTATCGTATGTATGCATTGCAGAAAGTATAATTCCAGTTGGAATGAACATACCTATCAATTGCCAGTTGTCGATTTACTCGATGACTGGAAGCTAGATCGTGTAGATCACAAACGGTTACCAGTTGGCGATCAAAATTATTGGCGACTGTAAGCTGAAAACTTCAGATACATATAACTCTAACAATTTGACAATTAAGCTATCATGTTAGGCCAATACACCACAAGCAATAACAGTCAACCGATGGCTTGAATTATGACGTTTCTGAAAATTGAGTATTACTCTACAGTATCGAAATCGGGTATAGAGCCTTGATTACACCTTTAGATATCTATGAAGTGTAAATCTTAAGGTAACGTCCCAGAGGTCAGGTTATATCTATACATCTCGTTAAAATACGTCACAAAACAAAACATGTATTCCAAGTTAAACATAGACAGGTCAGAATGTGCCCTAGTCACATAACAGTAACTTGTGCTGGCAGTCGATTGACGTCACCTGAGAAATGTATTTGGAATTCCGAACTATACATTTTTGGCTCAACATTCATTTTAAACGATTTTGGGGAATATTTCAGACATAAATGATGTGGATGTGGGTGTTTCCCAACTTTAATTTTGATCTGGTGAAGATGGCATCAAATTGTCTTCTTACTGTGTAATATTGTCGTTTTGATGATAGTTTGTAATGTTGGCCAATTCCCACACGACAAATTCACTCAGTAAGAATCGTCGAAACTGAAAGAAAATGCCTAATTTTCAACAGTTTTTGTTCTCTCGAAATTTACAAACGTTAAATATTCTAGATCAGTGTCCCTGTTCGGTGTATTCCTGGCGTTAATGAACATTCACGATAAGCATACAGATACGTCCAACATGTGTTAGATCTGAGAAAGTCGGTTTTAATGTTAGCAATTAAACTGTATGTAAGCTGTCACCGGAACATAATACGCACTGTTTCCAATGTTTACAATTACATTATGTTTCGTTTTTCTATTGATGACAAATTGAAGGAGATTTTTATATAAAATTATGAACATTCCTTTGACTGAATAACTACTGTAACCGACATTGCAGTATACCAACGCCGACGCATAACTACACAATATGTACTATGTATATTACAATATGGATGCAATGAACGCTTACTGTTTTATGGTACTATGTTGTTGTTCGTTTGGGACAGTTGCGTATGACTGGTCAAATGGTGTTCCGTGCCAAATGAGTAACTGTCCTCCGAATTCGACAGTCGCTGCACCAATTTCTAATTTTCTATGTGGTGTATCTTCAAGTCATTTGTTCTAACCACTGCTGTACTGCAACATTCCAAGAACATTTACGACTTGGTCACATTATTTCAAAAAAGTCAAAAGTTGTGTTTGTCGTTTGTCAGAGTCTTATGAAGAAGTTTTTTATATAAGCTTCTACTAGAGGATGTTCAAGCGGTCCTGAAACGAAATAACCTCGTATTGTTTATTACACAGCGTAGATTTCTTTTCAAGTTAAGCGTTTCATCAGAACAATATATCAATATTTCCTGAATTCCTAAACACGTGGGGAGCGGTGGCCTAGAGGTAGGGCGCGCGCTTCGGGATCGAGAGGTCCCGGGTTCGATCCTCCTCTGGACCACTGGTTAAAATCTCTGAGCAAGACCCACAGCTCCACTCCACCATGGTGTAAAATGGTACCTGTGAGGGCAGTGTCTATTCCTGGGCGCCGCAGATCGATGTTGGCTGCCACACCACAGGAGAGAAATAGTCTCCCCAGGGAGACACGAGTGTAGGTTTCCATTTGTAGCCCAATGACCAGGGGAAGTTGACATGTCAAAGGGTGCTTGAGCGGTCTAACAGCTGAAAAGAGCCCTAGAAAATTGGTAACTTAACTTTGAACTTTTTTTATTCACGCAATTCTCTCTAATTTTAGCAAATAGTAAGATGTCTAATAAATCGTTGCTTTTATATGCGGGTCTGCAAAACCAACTATCTTTGTTGTTCAGAGGAGGATAAGAATCGCCTCAAAAAATGAACAGAACGACTTTTAAATCAACTCGTGATCTCGTAATGAGGAGACTAGTCGCTGTTTAGACAAACATTTCGTAACAGTTTTCGTGTATATCAGGTGAATCAAGGAACGACTTGTTGGCATACCAAAACCATAGTTATACATGTGTATTTTATCAGAAGACAACGATGACATAAGAATGAAGCATTTGAAAACTTTCAAAATTGACTTAATTCATTTAAGCTTGTGATTCAGGATAGCCATACTTCAACATTTTATTTCGCTCCAACGTTATAATATATGACAATTAAGTATAAAGTGTTCCAAAACAATGAAACTGAAATATATTTAGTCCAAGTCTAAATTCTATTAATGAATACTTTTTTGTAAATGACGTCCCATCAGTTGTTTAATGGCTGTGTTTTACAATCGAATTTAACGCTTTTCAACTACAGTAGTAGTAGTACTTTTGTCTTAGCAACGAACCATTCAAGCGAAATACAATAATAAAAACATGTTATTGCAGTACATACGAGAGGTGTCATTAAGTTTCGCATTTTAGGGTGGAATAATATTGACTTTGAAGAGATGTGGAGTGCCTAAAAAATACATATACATGTATCAGGCTAAATAAATGTTGTTGTACACCCCGTGTGTATGTGTTATGTTGTTAAGTTGAGTGCTGCCTTTCCTGTCTGATTTCCTCATATCGTGTTTATACTAGGGACAATCCGTAAGCGCACACAGTATTTCTCGTTTTTGTGTTAAAGACTTTTGTACGTGGAACGATTCGTTTGTATCATTCATTTCTTTTGACAAAGATTTATACATTTAGCAAAATTGCAAAAGGTAAGTTCTTTTCTTTCGATTAAGATTCGTACATTGAATACATTTGAGTAATTTCAATAAATTATGTACGTACAAAACACATATGCCTTGAAGAACTGCAATGCCTTATATCAGATGAAACTTTTGTTTAAACATTTTTTACCTTCAGATTGGAACAAATGTAGTTACATGCTGACTTTTAGAAATTCCGAAAATATCTCAACAGCTCAACTAGTTAGCATTTAATTGAAAACAGAATTATCACGACATTTATAGCATGTTCTAAGATCATACACCATGCTTGTCTGATTGCAGGATCAGTTCCAGAAACTCAACAGAACATTCGCAGAAATCTTTCCTCCCACTATTTGACGAGAATAACTTCTAAGTGAACGAGTTTGCATGGTGAATTGCAATTACTGGATCTGTAACATGGTGCCATATAACTTAATTATATGTGTAACACTATCTGTAACATTGTGCCATATAACTCAATGATATGTTTAACACTATCTGCAACTGATACAAACCCCATAGTTAGGTCAGGACATAGACACTGTCTATGAACTAGTTCCTGGAACATCGTATCTGTCAATATAATATGTTTTATTTTAGAATTATATATTCATGAGTATTCAATATTGCATTGTTTCTCTACAATGATGGGTTTGTGAATGTGGATCTTACTGCAATTGTATTATCTTTAATCATCTACTACTCCAACAACTATAACTTACAATTTCAATCGAGTAATATTACGATTATTATTGTGTTGGGGATGCTCTCTTAATCTTAAAACCTTATATCTTGCTAATAGTAACGTAGGCTATTTACATGCAAATAAAGCAGTTTCTCTAGAAATCTGCTTAATTATCATCGACGCTAAATCATATTCTTGCAAACAGAAATGATCAGCATAATACTTTGAAATGCACTTCAAATTATTTTTAGATTAGTTCTGTGTCTTTTACAGAATGACATCATTTGAAACGAGTTGCCTTTGTTGCTTGAACGTCTTTAAAAGTAACGGTATAAGAATTTGCGCGGAAACATACGAGGCTGCAATACATGCCTATTGCATTTAAATTATTCCGAGAGATACCAATTTTATGCGGGTCATGATTTTGTTTGATAGTGAGGTTACGCCTTATATGCAAATATATTTACAAGGAAAATAAGTTCTTTTCAATTTGTCAATTATTGCTACAATTAAAAATTCTGAATTAATAAAACATATCGTAGAGTAATACAAACTGTTTTGAAAATTGATATAATAATATAATGTAGTCATCGTTACGAACAGAATATTAACCGGGACAGGCGCGTGAAGCCACGTGTCAAAATCTCTCAGAAAGCAATAATATCAGGACAGGCTAAGTCATTAGAACATCAGCTCAAAACAAACTAGCACATGCATACATTTATATTTTGTTATCAATAATAATATTTTTTATGACCAAATCAACACGATTTATCGGTTTATAAACTACCATCTAAGACACACCAAAGGTCGACCGATGTCTAATCTTAGTGACGTAGCCGAGTATTACTACACGTAATGGCTACTATAGCTATTAAGTTTGTTCCTTTTATTCAATTTGTCAGATTTGTCGTCATTAACTTCTGATAAAAATAAAACATCAATGTTACAATAGTTACAATGCACGTTGGTATGTTCCAGACTGTCGTATGTCGTTTGGTCATCTATTGCTTCCATGATTATGCCAGAGGTATCGAGGCGTATAACGTTGTGGGGCATTTCCCAAAATACAGTAAATATTTCAGTTCTGTTATGGGTTCGTTCAGCAACTGTAATTACGGGCAGGGGTCGAACTTGCAAATCATTTATAGGCCTGAATAGCTGTGTCCTTAGAGTTATACTTTTATTACCACTACCGACAATGAAGTACGCTGAGACTTCACAATATGTGCCTCATGTAAACATATGAATAAAGCACATGTTTTCGTGCTAGAGATTATGTCACTAATATAATGGATGTGTTCTAATTTGCGTGGACATTAATTGCTGACTTGTACAGATAGGTGACTTGCTATGCTGAGGAATGATGCGTTGTGCTCGGTCCTTAATTTAGCAAGACTATGATTACAAACGTCTATGAAGTTTGGATTCGCCTTCCATGATATCCGGAACATGTCTTGCTCAATGATATCAACCCGTCAATAACGACAATAAAGCGTGCACTACACGTCAAGTCAGCATCATTATACTCTAAGTCACTGATCAGTTAATGCAAAACAATCTACATTGTATAATGCAACTGCCCTCCTACATGACGGTCATAGCTTAGTATATTCATTGTTTATTCGGCTTAACAGATTCTCGTTAATCAGTTTTCATTCCTGTTTTGTAGCCGGTGATACTGTAAACCTAGAAATTATTTCGCGCGATTTAAGTTCGCGGTGTTCGCGGTTAGTAAAAATCCGCGAAAGTAAATAGCCGCGAACATGTCCAGGACAAGAAAAACGCGAAAGTTTCTCGTTTTTGAATGAAATTCATCATTTTGGTACGACGTTTATAAGACCGTATTATAAGTGCTTTTTTGTTACATGGAATGTTAAGTATATGTACTTTTTCTGAATAAAGCCTTTTATGATCACGGTACAATAATGAAAACATTCTTGAAAACGTGTTAAACAATACACTCAATATATGAACATGCGTGTAAATAGCGCTGTTTATTACCGGGTATGTCATAATACAAAATGACTGACAGTGTCAATAAAACTGTGAAAATATTTCCAGCGTAGTTTGCAATTTGTGTAAACAAATACAATAGGTAACTATCTACATAAAAAAGAGTTTGAGGGGGTTTAACGAAGGTGAGAACTATAATTAAGAAGCATTTATATGCGAACCGAGCAATGTTTGTGATAGGTTATAATATCAATAATTTTGTCACTATGCGACTTAGTGTTCGCGGAGTTCGCGGGAGACTAAAAAACGCGAAAGTTTGTAGCCGCGAATATGCCGACAATCGGCAAAACGCGAAAATTTCTAGCCGCGAAAGTTTCTAGGTTTACAGTATCTTTCATACCTTTCCACAAGGAACCGCCGACTTTACCATATTTTAGGAGAAATTCGACACGGTGGTCAAACTTTCAAGGAAAGGTAAGACATGGACCACCGGGTTACAAATCCAACCAACTGATCACTTGATATAGGTCACGACTCTGCGTATTTTACCACGTGACAGACCTAGTTAAACCCGTGAGAGCAACACTAACAGTAGATCATGTGACAAAAAAGAGAGAAGCGACCTGATGGACATATTCGCAGATGTACATTTGCAAATAAAAAGTAAAGAACAGGAAATTCACAGAAACACATAAACTAGACTCTCCTAACACAGTGTCTCGCCAAATACATCATTGACTTATACAAGATGTAAGTATACGGAAGTGATAAAATAATAGGATAGAGGATTGAAGGACAGTTACAGGCGATGAAATTAGGTGCATGACATCTTCCAATCATTTAGTTAGCATTGCTAAACACTTATCTTATTCACTAATTTACGAACTGTCCCTACGTGGAATTATTTCTGAATGAACATATCTATAGTTTAACGATTTTTGTAAGAACAATCCCTTTCGTCTGGAGAAACTGACGTAAATGCACGACGTCACCGACCTAGCAGTTAGTTGATCAACTCATTTGCTACTACCATTTCCTCAATATTTGCAAAAGTGGTCAGAACTAATGCTTATTAGAGAGCATAACAGAACGGAAGGGGTGCTTAGTAGAATGATTTAGGATTAGATATAAATCGCTCTCAACATTGTCAGAAAACGAAGAGAAAGCAACTAAATTTGATTGTGTCATCCGCTATAGATGGTACGTCCAGTGCCCCACAAACTTCGTCTAACAAAGGCAAGGACCGGTAAGCCAGGGAAAAAACAACACCCATGACGCCTTGACGCCTTTTCCTTCTATTTCTTAAATATGAAGCTCAGGTAAGCATTGCTCCCCTTTCAGTTTCCAGTTGTATTTGAATGGCCAGATTTAGGCATCAACAATCCATCGAGCTAACATAAATTCGACAAACCTAACATAGCATACAAAACTAACGGGAATTTATAACACACAGCAAACAGAATGCATAAGTAAGTTGTGACATATATAGTGATACGATTTTAGAAATCAGTAGTTATTACTTATAATGACAGGCTGCTCAATGCAGATTGGTCTAGTATCTGTAGTTTAGTCAATTATCGAGTGTCATTAGATGCATTCTTTGCAATGACAATGTCAGTGTACAAATGACACATGACTATTGCTTTTATTGCGAAATCAAATTAAACATAACCAGCGGTTTGGCGTCCACCGTGAACATTCCATTATAATGTTTGCTGTTTGTTTTCTTTATTATAAATTATAGACGATCAACATGAATGTACATCCACATGAGTCAGTACGTTGATTTGTCATGGACAACGAGGCAGCTAATGTAGGTAAAGATTGAATCATACAGTCATTTCTCACTGTCTGACATCAGATCGAAAGGTACCGGCGTCCGTTTGTAATGGTGCGACTTTTCATCTCGGCTAGCCAATTCCATTGACATTTATCAATGCATCCAGGTGCAATTCATTATAAATACGGATGCGACTTGTTTTTTATCGCAACTTGTTAAGATAAATGCATTGATTGAATATCGTTAAATCCAATCTCGTTTTACTAATGGCTCAAATCATGTGCGTCATACATTGATATAGACAATGTGAAAGCATTTCCAGGAGATCGTAAAACATCAACCTAGAACTAACACTGATGTCTGTATATGGGTATAGATATCAGACGAGACGTAACCTCACGTGACACGTTTCATAATTCACACATTCACTAACGAGCTCAAGTCGTGGCATTAAGATAATGAATACAAAGATTACAAAGATTTCTATTTCTGTAGGATCAATTCCGCTATAAAATAATCACCTGACACGAATCGATACAAGATAATAGAAGATCACTTGGTACATTGCTGTAACGTTATATGTATTAAGTCACAGACAAAGGCTCAGAGTCTGGTCTGCTGAACGTAATTCATTAAATGGACCAGAGCTGCAGCCTAGGCAGTCTATAGAAACTTGTAATCAATAATTTAAAAAAGTCAATTAGACGAATCAAGCGTTGAATAGGGGCTTTCAGGGCTATATCCCGTATCTAATCCGTGTTTTCAATAGTTTCACGCGACACAATCCAGTCATTGGATAAAAGTCTCCCCCGCGACGAACTGCACAGAAACTAGTATTAAATAAGCTTTATTGTGAACAACAGAAAATTGTCATTACACTCAACAAGAAATGTGCCACAAACAACCACTCGATGATTAAAGTTGTAGACACATAACCAATATCTGTATTTTCTTCTTTGTTTCACAATACCACACATACCATATTAATTTACAGTCGCAAGATGTTTTATCCTTGCACTGAAGAGACTACAGTTACTTGCGGCAATGTTACGGTATTTGGATCGTACCCGCAACCCCTACCAGTTAAATGCGTTAACTGTACTATCCGTCCTCTTTAAATAATTCTTGTCAATACTGTGTTTATCCTACCGACGATTTGTGCATCAGATCTTCCTTAAATGCTTCTTTGACATGCCAGATTTTTAGCTATTGACAGTTTGAATGAAGTGCTGTGTTAATGTATTTCAATAGCATTAGATGATTCTATTTTTAGAAGTTGTATTATGACGTTTTCAATTTGTGTCATTGCATCATATTAATTGTCCATTTAACATCATGTATACTTGCTCTTTCTGTCCTTTTGAGCATTTGTATCCGTAATTGTTATAAAATATATAATGTGTTTTCTCGCAATGAACTATTTTGTTTTGAATTGTATTTATTGTACTGAAATGCAACGCGCCATGTGATGATATAACTATACGCGCACTACAGACTGAGGATGTTGCCAGGTCCATAGGGGGCGAAGAAAGAGAGCTGTGACATGGCTGTATACTGTAAAGAATTAGGATTATACTAAGTAGTTAGTTTATAGGTTCCCTGGAAAACATAGGTCATGTACAATGTACGTATTCTTATAACAACGTTGATGTGGCATCTTCTAGTACTAACCATAAATGATATCAAATAATGCTCGCCACACTTAAACGAAAAATCGTCCGAAGGTTTTCATTCAATACGGTGTTGTATCATTGGCTAAACCATTACTGTGGGTAACTGATTAAACAATATCGCTTTGTTTTATCATATCAATAACAGGAAAACTAATATGCTAGTCAGAAAACTGAACTTATTCAGATAATACGATATTGACGAGTAGTTAAGTTACATAAATCAGGGTTTATTTTCGTTGATGCAGATACGAGGGTATATCCAAAAGTAATGTCACTGATGCTATAAAATCGTGTATTATGTCAGTAAAACCACGAAATTTTTCACATCATAACTTCAGTCTAATTTGAATATGATGACCAAATTTCACAACAATGCACTTTATAGTCTTGAGATATGAACATTTACTTGAGACATACTTACGAAAATCGCCGCAAGTCCGACGTCAACGACGTCACTATGACGTTACTTGCTGACACCTACTCATCCAGCAGAAGTTCATCCCTAACGACTCATAAATCATGCAGACATTTCAAAGACCTTTCAAAAATGAGTAACCCATCCGACACTTACTCTCTGCAAAATTAAATCATTTTTATGTGTCCTCTAGATAGTCCCACAGCAAAACTTTTAACTCACCGCATAATGATTGCAGTTTTGAACGTCGAATTGAATTGACGGCGTTAAAAATACTATTGATGTTCTTTTCGGATCTACCAAAAACCGTTCATATAACTCTCTATCTATAATGATTTGGTGATCCATATCCCCTTAAAAGCTTATACTACATACACATGAGCCTATGTTGCCGCCTTATGTAACTAAAGTTTCAGTAGGTGACTTTCATAACTTTTAGGAAAAAGTGCATTACTACGCGCAGCGTCTTTTTGTCACAAATCTGCCGTGTTTTCGCTAAGTAATCGATGCGTTGAAAATATATTGCGAGTTTCAAAGAATAGTGACCTTAATGATTTTTTAGCAGCAGACACAACACGTTTGTTTCACCACGTCACGAAAATATTGTCTGCTTTCGAGAAACATTTTTTATAAAAACGCATACAAGAAAATTGTTATGATAATGTAAAACAATCGTAATTTTCGTGTGCGGCGATATGACGTCATAGGTATATTTTAAATGTTCATATAATTCAGTTATGAAAATCGAATAATGCAGCACGTTATATATTAATCAGAATTGAATTGTTGAACATTTTGATATCATATTTATGCATATCGGCCTATAAACAAATAAACCACGGGAGGAGTGACATTACTTTTGGATATACCCACGTATATGTATGTTTCGTATGTATGAAATAGAATTGTTCATGTTTGTTGATATAACTTAAACTAGTATAATATATCATGCACTGATAGGAAATACACATGGATAAATCACCAATGTAAAAGCAAGCGTTAGTGATTGTAAATGCTAAATTATCTTTAGAACTGGCATACGACATGACGCTGTGTGCGTTATTCGGGCCACGGTTGTATTTTTTGTTTGTATAACTTTATTTAAGACTTTCAAAAGAAAAGACTGGGATTGTGCCGTAATTTTAGTCATTGTGTTTTCTTTATAAAGTATGTTTTCAATCAATTTATTAGAATTTTCTCTTTGAAAGACAGCTGTTAGTTTAGGATTACCGCTTTGACAGAAATTTAAACCGTGTATAGTTTGTACAGCAGACAAAATAGAAACGCATCAAACTCGTTGTGTTTCACAAGCGATGAGTTATTTCTAGTTAATTCCTTTAACAATTACAAACAAAACATTCCAAAATTTAAATTCAAAGTCACACTCCCATGATGCATTAGTCATTACCATGGAGACAATCGGAACGCTTCGGTAATAACGGTCGTGAGTCACATGACGTTTTACAACATTATGTAATATCCGAGATCAACATGCAGTTTTCTTGTCTAATCGCTTGTATAGAATCAATCACTTGATGAAAAGAGAAACTTTATCGTCGATATCTGTAGCTGTTGGAACGTTCATGAATATTCATGAGATGCACGTGGCCTCGTTCGCAATTCTCCGACAAAATCACAGCTCGCATTCCATTATTGCTGTTAGATATTCTAGATGCCGTCAGAGCAACAGACAAATTCTCTGATTAGATCAATTTAATTTAATTCGTTTCCGTGCTATTTTCGTACAAGACGGAGAAATATTGGAGAAATGCTGCAACAAAAATACAATACATTTAAATTCCAAGAAATGGAAACTGCACTTTGGCCCACATACTTGTCATTCCGCCTGGAGAAATATTCTACAATCTGTGAATAAATTAACGAGTAAACCACATAACATTTGATACAGTCATGCATTCGTTCGTTTCGTTCGTTATTTAGTAAGTAAGTAGTTAGTAGTAAGTAAGTAAGTAAGTAAAGTCTTTATTTTACGAGGCTAACATATTTACAATAATGCAATCTTACATATGGGCCTTGACATATATACATTTAATATAAAGGGTACATTTCATGAAAAAATAAGTATACAAATTCGGTGTTATCGGTTTATTTGTATAAAGTCACATGCGGGGATTAGTCAAACTGGACACTTTTGGATTAATTATCAACAAATACTAAAATTAAATTGATCGGAGCCCATTACTTACTGTCAGGTGAGAACTGAATGCCTGTCGATACTCTTTTAAAGTCATAAAATTTGATGTCTTTTTGTTGGACTTCCATAGAGAGGTGGTAGGCATCTAACTTTGGTATGAAAAATAGTAGCTTCACAAAGTCTTGAATACCATAATTTCATGCCCAAAGATCATCACTGATAATCACCATCTCTTATATGTGTTTGGGTTATAGCAAGGCACGATGACTCTGTTAATTAATCCATGAGCTGTGCGAACAGAGGGATAGCAAATATTTTATCAAGTTCAGAATGACTAAAAAGGTATACCAATACATATCGGTAAGTATATGTCTGTATGGTTTAATTTAGTTTTGATAACGTTAAAAAGTGAAATGAAATTATAACTATGACTAAAGTAGAAGTTGGTTCAAAATCATCAAAAACCTCACGTTATTGAAAAAGAGATATTGTTAAACGGAAAATTAACTGAAAGATATGACTTAAATAGAAGTTGATTCAAACTACTGCTCTTATATGCAAATGCTCTTGCAGTCTGTGATGCAATGCAGAATTCAATACACAAATACTGTATAAAGCACATGCTTTCGCGATGTTCATTATAAGGACATTTTTAACTTTAAAAAAAAGTACAGTAGCATATCATTTGGTAATCATGTAACTGGCAAATGCATAACGAAAATCAAATCCTCGTTAACACAAAACACAACCAAATTAATACACAATGACGGTCGGGTAAATAATCATACAAATAGGGACACAAATACTTTAAAGATCAAATTACATTTTCAATTATTGCTTGTTGGACCACCATGCGTGTTTTCAATAAGTTGCTTTCATGGAATTGCGATAAGGCTAACTGTACTGTTGCATACAGATAATTGTATTTATTCAAGTTACTAAAATTTCACAACATAATCAGAAACTCTTTAGAATTGCGCTTTCAATAACAGACATTTTTGCAATTTAATCAAAACCTTTGCAATACAACAAACTACCACTAACAATCTCGGCAACATAGAAACACCATTAATAATGTATTTGTCTCTAATTGCCAATTAATGATTTAAAGGAGCGTTGTTTGATCGACAGTTGGTGAAACACATTATCTGAAATGTAAAACGTTCACACAACTGCACAATTATATTGGATTAAAACTAATAATTGGCTCGCAGTTTGAAAGGCCTATTACAATATTCTACATGATGATCTGAACGTTTTATTACAATACACATAAACTTGTAAATAACGTATTAGGAGGTCACAATCTCTTGATACGATGTCTAATTCAGTTCACAAATGGCCAATCAAAATTAATACTATCGTATGAATGCATTGCCGAAAGTATAATTCCAGTGGGAATGAACATACCTATCAATTGCCAGTTGTCGATTTACTCGATGGCTGGAAGTTAGATCGTGTAGATCACTAACGGTTGCCAGTTGGCGATCAAAATTATTGGCGACTGTAAGCTGAAAACTTCAGATACATATAACTCTAACAATTTGACAAGTAAGCTATCATGGCAAGTGTTAGGCCAATACACCACGAGCAATTACAAGCAACCGATGGCTTGAATTATGACGTTTCTGAACATTGAGTACTACTATACAGTATCGGAAACGAAATCGGGTATTGAGCCTTAATTACACCTTTAGCTATCTATAAAGTGTAAATCCTAAGGTTACGTCCCAGAGGTCAGATAATATCTATACATCTCTTTAAATACGTCACAAAACAAAACATGTATTCCAAGTTAAACATAGACAGGTCAGAATGTGCCCTAGTCACATGACAGTAACTTGTGCTGGCAGTCGATTGACGTCACCTGAGAAATGTATTTGGAATTCCGAACTATACATTTTTGGCCCCACATTCATTTTAAACGATTTTGTGGAATATTTCAGACATAAATGATGTGGACGTGGGTTTTCCCTAACTTTAATTTTGATCTGGTGAAGATGGCATCAAATTGTCTTTTTACTGTGTAATATTGTCGTTTTGTTTGATAAATGGTCTGAGAGAAACGTCGAGATAGTTTGTAATGTTGGCCAATTCCCACTCGACAAATTCACTCAGTAAGAATCGTCGAAACTGAAAGAAAGTGCCGAATTTATCAACCGTTTTTGTCCTCGCGAAATTTACAATCGTGAAATATTCTAAATCAGTGTCCCTGTTCGGTGTATTGCTGGTGTCAATGAACATCCACAAGAAACATGCAGATGCGTTCAACATGTTAGATCTGAGAAAGTCAGTTTTAATGGTAGCAATTAAACTGTATGTAAGCTGTCACCGGAACATAATACGCACTGTTTCCAATGTTTAAAATTTCATTATGTTTCGTTTTTCTATTGATGACAAATTGAAGGAAATTTTTATATCAAATTATGAACATTCATTTGACTGAACAACTACTGTAACCGGCATTGCAGTATCCTTACGCCGACGCATAACTACACAATGAAGATACTTTATATGTATACTATAATATGGATACAATGAACGCTTACTGTTTTATGGTACTATGTTGTTGTTCGTTTGAGACAGTTGCGTATGACTTGTCAATCAGTGTTCCGTGCCAAATGAGCAACTGACCTCCGAATTCGACGGTCGCAATACCAATTTTCTATGTGGTGTATCTTCCTAAAGCAAGTCATTTGTTCTAACCACTGCTGTACAGCAACATTCCAAGAACATTTACGACTTGGTCACATTATTTCCAAAAAGTCAAAAGTTGTATTTGTCGTTTGTCAGAGTCTTATCAGGAAGTTTCTGATATAAGCTTCTACGAAACGAAATGACCTCGTATTGTTTATTACACAACGTAGATTTCTTTTCAAGTTATGCGTTTCATCAGAACTCTTTATCAATATTTCCTGAATTCCTAAACACGTGATATTCACATGAGTCCAGATAAGTCACCTACTCGTATATTGCAAAAATAAATAACATACATATATACTCCAAACCAGAACCAGAACACTGTTAGATATTAAAAAACTGTGGCATTTGTGCATTGTATTTTGTTTACCATGAAGCGGAGGTGAGTGATTGTTTATTTGAAAAATCTATATCAATTGTCTACATGTACAATACATAAATTGAATGTTAACAGCACAGATGTATATACGTGTAATTGTCAAATAAGGGTATGTCAACCATTCATATTGGATATATTATTCTACAACAAATTAAATGAATGTTTATATATTACCATGATAACTAACCCAAACTACTACTTACTACGACATTGTAAGGTTTTTACTGGGATTTCCTCAACCCAGAAACACCTATTGACGAGGAAATTAAAATTTACCACAACCTCAAAAAATGTCATTATTGGCAGTGGTCAAAGCTTATTTTGTATAGGTCTACATACCTGGAATTGGAGAAAAAGTTTCAACACTACCAAAACATTGATTGCTTACTGGTACAGATATGTGACTTGCTATGCTGGGGTCTTGTGCGTTGTGCTCGGCCCTGAACTTAACAAGAAAATGATTACATACATCTACGAGGGATGATCTAAAATAACGTGGACTTTTGCTATTGCTTCTAACAGCATCGTTATTTCTTCTAAATAATTACATGGTTTATTATCGGAACATTTATTGCATACGATAATTTGAACAAAATTCACATTGGCACAAAACAACAAGCGCACCACTTGTTTTTGTAACCACAGCAACGTGTATGCGGCGCACAAAAATTGTGCGACTTTTCTTAGTTATATATGCACTTATATATAATGAAATGGACGTTAGAATTGCGATAAACTAGAACTCTGTATAAATCTTACACAAGCGATAATTCGATCTCGGAACCATACTTTTTATTTAGCGAATCTGTTTTGCCTTTCTCGTCTTATGAATATATGGACTCGTTGCGATATTTGTGCAATGGGATTCATGACAGCAACGTTAACACAGGATCAATCTATCACGATATTGTTTTAATATGTTTCCCTTTTCGCGAACTGGTTCTTTTTTTGACGGAATGTATAATTGACAGACATGGGTTATAGATGTTGGGTGTTATAGAGATCCATCCATGTAACCAAGTAGGAGGAAGGGAAATTTGACATCAAAAGTGATGTACTCTTACACAGAGTTCTAGATAGAATGAAGATATAAGGTATTGTAATCAGTCGACAAAGACGAATGGTTTACAAATTGACAAGAGCTTTCTACATATATCATGGCTTGATAATTGTTCTGACATATCTACGCTTTTGTGCTTGTCTTTTTCTATTGCATAATCAGTTGATTTATCTTAGTTCTCTCTCAGAGAAATTACTTCCTGGCATTATTGATGTGGTTAAGCAAGAGAGGTCCACGGAGTGAAAAACATGAGTATTCTATCTCAAACAAGTACAAGTATTCGCACATACTTTTGAGACCATATAAATACTTAATCTGCATTTTTGACACAATTGTACCTCTTTTTTCACGTCGCGCACATAATTGCACGTACTGCGAACGAAAGACGTTACCATGACGACGTCGGTCAAAGTAATGACCAATCCTATTACACACCAATTTTTATGAAAATCGGGCGACGTGAGAATTTTGCAGACGAACGTAGCCAAGTACTAATACATTAAGCTTGCAAATACAAATGATATGTTTGATATAGAAGGGACATTGATCAGTATTACCCCGTGTGTATACTCACCCACCCAATTACTGGTGCATGCTTAATCCCGTGTAATCCGAGAATAAACTATTAACGGCCTCGTTTTGGAGTCGCACTTGTTTTTTTCAACAGGCATTCATTACAATTGTAAACAAATCAATCAACATCGTTTGGGCAGAAAATGTTCGATACAATATCAAAATCAATAATCTTTTCAAAATACCTTGTTTTTTTTAAGAAATATCCATATCCATTGTATTGCCTACAAAAAAGAAATATTGTGATGCATTTTGAGGTGGGTCAAACAGTATATGTGTTATGGTTTTATTGTTAAGTTGATTGCTGCCTTCCCTGTCTGATTACTTCATATCTTGTTTGTACTAGGACTTATCCGTAAGTGTACACGGTATGTCTCGTTTTTGTGTTTAAGTCCTTTGTACGTGGAACGATTTGTTTGTTTCATTGTAATTATTTAAACCTCTCGGTCAAGGATAACCCATGAAAGTGCAAGCACTTATTTCCAATGGGGTCCTGTGTTTTTGCTGAAGGGACAGCAGGTGGAAGAGATAGTGGTGTGATACAAGGTATCCGGGCGAGATGCCCTAGCTCTTTCCGAAGAGACACATTGGTTCTTTAACGTGCTCGGTGTATAGCACCGATACACGCGAGACTACCTCTGGGTTGCTAACCAGTTCATCTCTAGTTAGGTGGGAAACACAGAAAAGCGTTTCAGAAATGATCAAGTGCCCCGGTCGAGGATCGAACCCGGGACCTCTCGATCAGCAGTCAAGCAGGCTATCCGCTCGACCACCGTACCACCTACATTCATTTCTTTTGACAAAGATTTATACATTTAGCATATTTGCAAAAAGTAAGTTCTTTTCTTTCGATTAAGATGGGTACATTGAATACATTTAAGTAAGTTCAATGAATTATATGCGTACACAATACATATGCTTTGAAGAACTACAATGCCTTATATCAGAGGAAACTTTTATTTAAACTTTTTGTTCCATCATAGTGGAACAAACGTAGATATAAGCTGACTTATAGAAATTCCGAAAATATCTCAACAGCTGAACTAATTAGCATTTAATTGAAAACAGAATTATCACGACATTTATAGTATGTTCTTAGATCAAATTCTTTACTTGTCTAATTGCAGAATCAGTGCCAGGAACTCGACAGAACAGTCGCAGACATATTTTCGCTCACTGTTCTACAAGAATTACTTCTAAATGAACGAGTTTGCATCAATAGTTGTAAAATACTGGATCTGTAACATGGTGCCAAATAACTCAATTACATGTGTAATACTATCTGTAACTGATTTCGACCCTATAGTTAGGTCAGGACATAGACACTGAGTCTATGAACTTGTTCCTAGAACATTATATCTGCCAATATAATATGTTTAATTATAGCATTTTGTATTCATCAATATTCAATATCATATTGTTTTTCTTTAATGGTCGGTTTGTGAATGTCGGTCTAACTGTAACGGGGTTACTATTAAAACAACTATAATTCACTATTTCAATCGAGTAATATTTCGAATATTATTGGGCTGGAGATGTACTCTTTATCTTAAAACCTTATATCCTGCTAATATTAATGTAGGATATTCACATGAACTAAAAATAGTCGTTTCTTAAAATGCTTATAAGAAACCAGATAAATTATCATCACCGCTTTATCATATTACTAATAATCAATAGTTTGCAAACAGAAAAAGTTAATATAATACTTGACTTGAAATTACATTTAGTATGTGTATTCCAAGCACGGAACGATGTCAAAAGGTTTTAACGTGGAACCATTAAAAAAAGGTTTAAGACAATGCACAGAAACATACGACGATGGAATTAAAGTTTTCCAGATGATGCCAATTTTATACGGGTCTTAATTTTGTTCTGCCTAACAGACAATACAATTTTCATATAATTGCTTGCAAAGTCATTTATAGCTATAATTGAAATCAAGACTAAATCAAATACTCTTACAGTGAATATTTACGTTTTTTAATATTGCTTAATGTAGTCACCGTTACGAAAGAACAAAGCATTAACCAGGACATATTCGTGAAGCCACGCGTTAAATTCTCTTAGTCAAGGACTAGTAGGTGTCAAAATCTCACAGAAAGCAATAATAGCAGGAGAGGCTAAGCTACGAATTACAACATCAGTGCAAAACATACTTGCATAATGATATAATAAAAAATTTTATCAATAATGATATATATTTGGCCCAATCATCTCGACTTATAGGTTTATAAACTACCTACCGAGACACACCAACAGTCGACCGATGTCTAATCTAGTAAGGTAGCCGAGTATTACTACACTATAATGGCTTCAATATCTATTATTGTCTTTCTTTTTATAGAATTTGTCTGAGCTACCGGATAATCAACAAATTAAATTCGTCTTATTTAGCTTGAGATAATAATATGACGTAATTGTTACCATGGTTACAATACACTAGGGTTTGTGCCAGACTGACGTACGTCGATTGGTCATCTAGTACTTCCAAGATAAAGTCAATTGTACGGAGGCGTATTACGTTGTCCATGTAAATTTCATAAAATACAAAGAAGATTTGTAGGCATATTATGGATTCAGCAATTGTTTTCACGGGCAGTGGTCAGACTTGCATATTATTTATATGTATGTATTGCTGGTATTGATGAAACAGTTTCGTCATTACCAAAGCTAAACCGATTGTACGCCATGTTAGTGTCAAAATCTAAACGTATATCCCGTGCGGGAGATTATTGCACTACATCATGTAATCTGATGGTAGTGTTATCATTTGTGTGGACATTGGTTGCTTATCAGTGCAGATAGGAGTAACACGTGCACGGGTACACAAAGTTAACATGAGTTATATGCTTACATATCATATATGTCTACGTTATTTAGATTCGTCTCCACTGATATCCGGCACATGTTTGGCTTAATAATATCAACCTGTCAATTACGACAATAAAGCATGCATGTCAAATCAGCATCATTATAATCGTCGTCAGAATCAACACTCTACAATGTATAATACAGCTGCCATTCAACGTGACTGTCATAGCTTAGTTTATTTATTGTTTATTCGGGGTTAATATAAGGCCGTGTCTCAACATGTTTACATTTATACAGCTTAATTCCAATAACGAGTTTTCTTAGACTGTGTTTAAGTCAGTGATTACTTACTTTACCAAAAGTAATCACATACTGTTCTACATTAAGCAAAACATTAATATTGTCATCATGCTGTTATGGACGGGTAAGACATGTTGCGACCATTAATCAAAACTGGATTGCCGGGTAATAAGTCCAACCCATACCACTGGATATATGCAACGTGTCTTCGTCTCAAAGCGCAGTAACAGTTATATACTTGATAGTAGCGGAGAGAACAAATCAGATGATCACGTGAACAAAAGTACATTCACAATGAAAAATTACGAAGAATAATGTTACAGAAATAGCGACATTGTAAACACAGTGTCTCGCACACATTATTGACTTATACAAGATGTACACTTAAACGAATTTCTAATTGGCCACCCTAAAAAATATTATATCATCTGATAAATTATATCAATAAATTTTAGGCTGTGTCATTTGTTCATTCCACGCACTTTCTTATCTATTTCTTGAAAGAAATGGCGTATTCATATACAAAATTATCCATGCGTAACGGTTGGTGCGAAATTGCTTTTTTGCACGTTGGCCTCGTGCACAGCTTGGAATAGTATCGTATTTGGTATAAATTTGTTCCCCGTAGATCGACTTTTCTTTAAACACTATAATTTGTGAAAATGAGCCACGTGGAACGCGCTCATGACGTCAGATGCATGCATACATTGAACGAATTTCTGATTGGCCACGTGTTTTTATAAATTAGCTTTAAAGAAAATGCTTTTTGAAGAATATAAATAATCGAAACCCTGAAATTGTCCAATTTTATTGATGGAAAATATGTTTCTCGCAGTAATTCGAGCTAAACCCCACGTTATTATAAATATCGCTTTTTACAAAAAGACGTTTGGACGTACATGTCTGGATTTTGGTGCTGGTACCCGTCATTCTAACGGCCTCAGCGCGCCCCGTATTACTTATTCTCATCAGTATTAATACCTTTTATTAAGCCAATCGACAGACAATACATTTTGACTGATTTCAAAAATCAAACATGTCGGGCACGTGAGCCACGTGCACGTAAGCCATTTTGCACTAACTGTTCCGAATGGATGATTTTATACATGCATGCGTAATTTATTTCTTGAAATCGGTAGATAAGTGCATGGAATGATAATAACCACAATTTTAGAAATATTGACTGAATATATCGCATAATATAATATTTCATTGGGTGGCCAATTAGAAATTCGTTTAAGTGTAAGTATACGGAAGTGATAAAGTAATAGGACGGAGGATTGGACGTCAGATACAGACGATGAAATTAGGAGCACGACATCTCCTCGTTATTTAATTAGCATTGCTTATCATTTATCTAATCACTAATTTACGAACTGTCCCTTAGTGAAATTATTTCTATGTGAACTTGTCTATTTGTACAGAATTTTGTAAGAACAATCCCGGTTCCTCTGAAAAAGTTGATCTATAGTAGGCAAGGCGTCACCCGTCTATCAGTTGATCCATTCATTTGCTACGACCATGTTCTCAATATTTGGAGAAATGGTCAACGCTGATGCTTGCTAGAGAGCAGGGCTTATTAATGAAGATATTACTGGTTGTTTGTCTGCAAGTATGCATGTTAAAATCAGTGCATAACATTAGAGAAATATACCTCTAGGTAATGATCATTAACTCCCCGATTACTGGAACCAGATCCGAACAGCGCTGAGATATGTAACTGCAACTCTACTATAGCTGAAGTCAGTTTGTTTATTTGTCATTACTTTATGGTGCAGCTATCACAGGTTCTGATTGAATCACATCGTCATTTCTCACTGTCTCTCTGACATCAGATTTAAAGGTTACGGCGTTCGTTAGTAATGGTGCTACTTTTCACCTTTAATAACCAATTCGATTGGAAGTTTTCTATGCATCCATGTGCAATTAATTATAAATACGGATGCAACTTGTATTTTTATCGCGACTTGTTAAGATAAATGCATTGATTGAATATCGTTAAATCCCATCTCGTATTACTAATGACTCAAATCATGTGCATCATACATTGATATGGACGATGTGAAAGCATTTTCAGGAAATCGTAAAACATCAACCTAGAACTAACACTGGTGTCTGTATATGGTGTATATATATCACACCAGACATCAGACCAGACGTAACCTCACGTGACACACTCCATAATTCACACATTCACTAACGCGCCAAAGTCGTGGCATCAAGATAATGAATTCAAAGATTATAAAGAATTCAAATTATGTAGGATCAATTCCTCTATAAAATAATCACCTGACACGGATCGATACTAGATAATAGAAGATCACTGGGTACGTTGCTGTAACGTTATATGTATTAAGTCACAGACAAAGGCTCAGAGTCTGGTCTGCTGAACGCAATTCATTAAATGGACCAGAGCTGCAGCCTAGGCAGTCTATGGAAACTTGTAATCAATAATTTAAAGAAAGTCAATTAGACGAACCAAGCGTTGAATAAGGGCTTTCGTGTTCTATCCCGTATCTAATCCGGGTTTTCAATAGTTTCACGCGACACAATTTGTTCATTGGATACAATTCTCCCCCGCGACGTACTGCACAGAAACCAGTATTAAATAGGTTTTATTGTGAACAACAGAAAATTGTCATTACATTCAACAAGAAATTTGCCACAAACAACCACTCGATGATTAAAGTTGTAGACACATAACCAATATCTATATTTTCTTCTATGTTTCATAAGACCACACAGGCCATATTCATTTACAGTCGCAAGATGTTTTATCCTTGCACTGAAGAGACTAATCCTAGAAGAAGTTTAAAGTTACTGGCGGCAATGTTACGGTATTTGGATCGTACCCGCAACCCCTACCAGTTGAATGCGTTAACTGTACTATCTGTCCTTTTTAAATGATTCTTGTTTATACTGTGTTTATCCTACCGACGATTTGTGCATCAGACCTTCCTTAAATGCTTCTTTCACATACCAAATTTCTTAGCTATAGACAGTTTGAATGAAGTGACAGTGTTAATGTATTCAAATAGCATTAGATGATTCTATTTTAAGAAGTTGTATCATGACTTTTTCAATTTGTGTCAATGCATCATATTAATTGTCCATTTAACATCATGTATACTTGCTCTTTCTGTCTTTTTGAGCATTTGTATCCGTAATTGTTATAAAATATATAATGTGTTTTCTCGCAATGAACTATTTTGTATTGTATTGTATTTATTGTACTGAAATGCAACGCGCCATCAATCTGATGATATAACTATAACTACAGACTGATGGTGTTTCCATGTCCATAGTGGGACACAGAAGGAGAGCTGTGACATGGCTGCATACTGTAAAGAATTAGAATCATAATTAGTAGTTAATTTACAGGTTCCCTTGAAAACATACGTCATGTACTATGTACGTATTCTTTTAACAACGTTGTTGTGGCATCTACACGTACTTACCATAAATGATATCAAATAATGCTCGCCACACTTAAACGAAAAATCGTCCGAAGTGTTTCATTCAATACGGTGTTGTATCATTGGCTAAACCATTGCCATGGGTAACTGATTAAGGTTCATTAAATGTGACAAAAATGGGTATTTTTATTCCATGAATTAAATACCTTTTTTTCAAAGTAACCCTTAACATTTATATATCATTTTGTTCCTTTAAGTTTATAGAATCCATTTATGTAATCCTTTTTGTTATGAAAGGTAGTCATAAGAAAATATTGATAAAAAACTGGTTACATAATAACAACACATTTTTCGAAATGTGAGACCAAGTTACATGTTTACAAAAACATTTAAATAGTAGACAAATCATTAGTCAACTGATCGTTGAAGGTCATGCCAAGTCAATATTTTTATAACAAACTGTTAAAATACTAGTATTTTGAAGAAACAAATGTATCAATATTTACTAAATATATAAAAATCAATCTCGGTATATGGGTCACCGGACTACTTTTTAGAAACTTATATCATTGTATGGTGGACCAAATGCCGTCTTGTGTCATAATATTATTGCAAGTCTGTAATATAAAAACTTTAAATTCTAAATTGAAACAAATTTTATGCTGCTTACACAGCAGGTTTTAGATTTAAAACCCATGCTTCCCAACCTTTAGTGATCCCCAAATGGGGTTTTCCTAATTTCTAAATGGGAGATTTGGATGTTCAAGTAGGAGGTGTTTCGCGGGTATATTTTTTGCAACATCGGCATCAAAATTATGGTTTTAATCATATTTTGATTGTTTTCTTTGCTTATTTGAATTATTGGTGTCTTTAGTTTATATAAAGATCTAATAGGAATCTAATAGAAACATTTACACCTTTATTGCATTTATTTAAAATTAACATATACCAATGAATTACAATCATCATTCATACAATCAAGTAAAATCATCATACATAAACAGAGCTAAAGATAAGCTATGTATTGGGATAATTACCCAATTAAATTTCTTAAAAACCCAATTGATTTTGAGAGAAGGAAGTAAGGAAAAGCAATGACAATAGGAAAATGATGATATAGTGAAAAACAATACATAAAAGCTCACTTATCCTATAACACATGGACTAAAACTTTTCTGTAGCTCTGCACTCAAGTAAAGTCATCATACAAGTATGCACTCAAGTACAGTCATCGTACAAGTATGCACTCAAGCAAAATCATCACACAAGTATGCACTCAAGCAAAATCATCACACAAGTATGCACTCAAGTAAAGTCATCACACAAGTATGCACTCAAGTAAAGTCATCACACAAGTATGCACTCAAGCAAAATTATCACACAAGTATGCACTCAAGCAAAATCATCACACAAGTATGCACTCAAGTAAAGTCATCACACAAGTATGCACTCAAGTAAAGTCATCACACAAGTATGCACTCAAGCAAAATCATCACACAAGTATGCCACTGATGATCAAAATAAGTCAATAACTCCCAGGCTGAAAATCACATTACACAATCACTACACAAACGCTGACCGACATTGTTCTTTATAGGACACACTTTCACACTAAGCAGGTTTTGCAAAGTTTGATGGTTCAGTTGTCCCCTATAATCCTATTGAATATTGCATAATCTGGAAAAGAGGTGTTCTGTGTCAGCATTACTATGTAGTAACAACAGGCATGAAAATGCTAGCACACATACATTTGGAAATCTTGATTGTCTATAGGGAAGAGTGATTAAGGAAACTTCATTCCAATACATGTCTAGCAACGTTTTGCCATATTAAAATTTGCGAAGTTCATTGGCATCTGCTAAGCACAAATCGGAAAACTTTCCCTCCACATTCAGGTGAACCAAATCTGGGGTGAATCTCTCACTGAGTTGGGAAACTGAAAATACATGTACACAACGAAATACTTAAGTACAAATTATAATTATATAAAATATAAATTTTAAAACACTGATGGTCTTGCATCTACCAGCCATGTCACCCAACTTGATGCCAAAATTCTGTAACACAACAGAGTCAACATTATATTTGAGGTGGTTATCAAAAGAAATATCAATAACTTGTTTTGTAATGCCGACAACATAACCTTATAACATAAAAGATGTTTCCCTGATTGAGTCAGTAATAAAAAAATATGTAAATAAACAATTTTAGTTATGCTAATTAACAGTACAATGCAGATAAAGAACATATTTTGAACTAACCAGAGCCTGGACTGACATCCCCTCTCAAGTCTGGATTCATAAAGGCCAAGGTTTTCAGGGTAGTGTATTCGAATGGGAATATCTGTAAAACTTTTTCAGACAGCTCCATGTAGAACTCTCGAGCACTCCTAAAGAAACAAAAAACAGCATAAATTTATTAACAATTATTATTCCAATTCAGGAAGATGAACAGTCAGTTCAGAAACTTTTATTATTAAGTATTTCACTTTGGATATTGATCAACAACAAAGCAGAATAAGCAATCAGTACTGAAAGTAGACAAGTATTTCATTGGGATATTATCATGTACTGAATACTTATATGTATTTCATTGGGGATATTTATCTGAATCAATTCTTCTTCCACTTCCCGGCCACCATCAACAGGTTGAGGATTTTGCTAGTGTTTGCGCAAAAGGAAAAGAACTAGTATAGAAATATAGGTAAAAGTATGAAATAAGAAAAATATTTTAAAAAGAGGTTAAAAACAAGGCTATTTAGGAGATTAGAAACAGTGTTGGGCCAGTCGTTCCTTGAGGGTATCGACTGACCCGACTGACTGGATGTCTGGTGGTAACTTGTTCCAGTCCCTGATCGTTCTTGGGAAGAAGGAGTTAAGTCTGTACTGAGTTCGACACTGTGGTAGTTGGAATGATGTTTCAGGATCTGTTTGTCTAGAGTTTCTGGTAACCGGAATGAAGTATGATGATGAGTTGGTGAAGTAAATTTGTTCATTGTAGATCTTGTAGAGCATGGTGAGGCGGGTTTCTTTACGACGGTCTTCAAGGGATCTCCAGTTGAGTTTAGCTATCATGTCTGTTACACTTGAGCGGTTGTGATAGTTGTTTCTGACAAAGTGAGCTGATCTTCTTTGTATCATCTCGAGCTTGTTTATTTGACCTTTCTTGTAAGGATCCCATACTGAGCTTGCATATTCTATGGATGGTCTAATGATGGCCTTATAAGCTGTTTCTTTGGCTGTAGTGGAGGCAACATTTAGGTTTCTGCGAAGGAATTTCAGTTTCTGGTTAGCTTTGTTGGTGATGTTGTTAATGTGTTCCCCCCATTCCATATTGTCGTTGATTGTACATCCCAGGTATTTGGCAGATTTTACGTGTTCTAAAGTGTGTCCATGGAGTTTGTAGTCGTGAATGATGGTAGATTTCTTTTTGGTTACAGATAGTACTTGGCATTTTTGTGGATGGAAGGCCATTTTCCAGCGAGTTTCCCATTCCTGGAGATTACTGAGGTCGTTTTGGAGGCTCTTGTAGTCTGCGTCGTTTACTATTGCAAGGTACATGATTGTGTCATCGGCGAAGAGTCTAATTTTAGATTTGATGTTTTCTGGCATATCGTTGATGTAATATAAGAACAGACTTGGTCCAAGCACGGAACCCTGTGGCACTCCCGATTCTACGCTTGCTGTTTTTGAGCAGGTTCCTTCTAGAACAACACTCTGTGTTCTGTTGCTGAGGAATGATTTGATCCAGCCATTTGTCTTGCCCCTGATGCCGTAGTGGTGAAGTTTGCGTGTAAGAAGATTATGGGAGACTTTGTCAAATGCCTTTGAGAAATCCATTATTATGATGTCAGTTTGCTTTCCATTTTCTAAGTTTTGAGATAGGTCATCGATAAATTCTAGTAGTTGTGATTCGCAGGATCTTTTCTTTCTGAAGCCATGTTGAAGTGAGTAGAAGATGTTGTTATTTTCTCCGTGGGTCATGATATGGCTGGTGATGATGTGTTCCATCAGTTTACAACATATACAAGTCAAGGATATTGGGCGATAGTTTTCGGGGTTGTATTTGCTTCCTTTCTTGTAGACAGGCGAGACTGTTGCATGTCTCCAGTCGTCTGGAACGATACCTGTGTCGTAGGATACCTGGAACAGTGAAGTCAGGATTGGAGCAATCTCAGTTCCTAGTTCTTTGAGGACTTTTGGGCTGATCTTATCTGGTCCTGGTGCTTTATGAGGGTCCAGAGACGTTAGTAATTTTTCGATGCCTTTAACACTGAAAGTGATGTCGTCAGCAATTGGATGGTTTTCTGATGTTACAAAGTCTTGGTTGAATGTTTCTTCTGAGATGGACGAGTTCTTAGTAAATACTGATTGGAATTGGCGATTGAGTATGTCTGCTTTCTGTTTCGCTTCAGTGAAAAGTTGGCCATTTTCACGTAGACCTGGGATGCTGGAGTTATCCTTCTTTTTATGCTTGATATAGGTCCAAAAGCGTTTATTAGTGTCTCTATTGGAGTTTTCATCGGATTCTGGTTGGATGATATCGTCGATGTAGTTCCAGTTGGCTTGTCAAAGTTTCTTCTGTACCATACGTTTTAGTTCTTTGAAGTCCTTTGTGTGATTTTGGTCGTTTGACTTTTTCATCTTTTTGTAAAGGCGATCTCTTTTCTTAATAAGCTTTTTTATTTCAGCAGAAATCCATGGGAAGCTGTTCTTATTTTTGGCAGTCTTATGGGGTATGTGTTGTTCAGTAGCAATTATTACCAACAGTAAAAATAAGATGAGAATGCATTTGTTATAATGTACTTTAACAACTTACTTAAAGAAGGTGTCAACAGCTTTTGAGTCAAGGTCAGGGTTGGAGTCAATGTGTCGCCACACCCCCATACCAACAGCCAGGTTGTCATTCTCATGCTGGTTGTCAGGATTCTTGAAGTCTACTCGGGTAATGTCTGTAGCACTGATAATGACCTTTATTTTCACAAACTTGCTGTCCAAGTATCGTCTTCACAAAATGCTTCATCTCTGGATGTAGGTATCCCACCATTACCTCATTGGCCTACAATAAAATGAAATAGTCAGTTTATGCATACTGGTACATTTAGCCGAATATATATGCCAGCTAATCCCTTAGATTGAACCTCACTGGTTAATTGCACTGGTGAACACCCCCCTTCAGCTACCAAAAGAGCCTTGCCACAAGTTGATGCGTGGAATGTCATTCGTTCAATGAACTCTTTCAAAATATCAATCTTAAAAAATCTATATCCATTGTTTTTCTCACCTAATTTTCTGTTTATAGTTCTCTTGTACAGTATTCCATTGTGCCTATATATTTCATACAGTTTTTTCACTTTTTTGATTGACAATTTTCTACAAATTTTCAGTGGATTTGTCTCAACACATGAGTAAGAGTAACCCTTCCTTCCTGTCTTACCAGTATTTCTCTTCCTTCTTACATTACAATATTTACCAGAGGGTAATCCAAACTTGCTTTTTTTACCTTTACAACTCCCCATGACAACTTTTGAACAAATATTTTACGATTTTAAAAATAGCTTTTTACGGCAGGAACATTGCACCATACAAAAAACTCACCGACCACGCCGGAAAATTTGCACGAGAAATTCGTGCACGGGGCAGTTGGGGGAATGATTTTGACAACTCACTGAACCTTGGTTTTTGCGCAATTACAGAACATCAAACAAATATCACAGCAATCGTATATTATGATCGAAGAGAAAAACATATACTTACCCCGTAAACAGCATAAATTGCAACAAAATTAATATTCCAAGCTAATATTTAGCTAAAGTTTAGTTTGACAGATGACCTAACAGCACCTAGATCGGATGTGCTTACGCAAACCGGTGTCGACACACAAATCTCACAAAATGTGGAATATATGGAAAATATGACTATTTATCCAACAAATTGTTGGTATTATTACACCAAATTGTTAAAGGATATTACTTGACGTATAAAAACATAAAATATTGACAAAAACACTCGATGTTTTCATGAGCAAAACCTTGCACTACATTTAGCGCATGAATACAATTTTAACCAATTTGGCAACAGCGGTAAATTTTGTAAACAATGTGAATGACAGCTAGAATAAAAATCAAGATCGTTGCATCAATATTGTATGATCGGTTGTGACAGTTGTGTAATTCGAGAGATATTAAGGTACTCTTTTGATTTGATACTCGATTCTATCGTTCGCTGCTGTAAAAATGCTTTTATATTGCTTTTATTTCCGACACATGTGTGAAACCCAAAATGGCGACCTCCTTGTCAAAGATTGATCAAATTCACTGAGCTCTTCTGGTAAACACATGGTCAACTAGGTAATTGAAGCCTGGCATGCCCTACATTGTATCAAGTATTAAGTATAACCAGTGAGTTTCTTCGACATTAAGCAAAAATGACAACGTTCTACATTTTGAAAAAAATGTTGTTTTTTTTCACGTGAAAATCGCATTTATTTTTGTGTTAACATTTAAACTAGGCGAATATATGCCAAAATTAGCACCATGCTTACATGCTATTATTGTTTTCTTTAATAATTGATAAAATCAGATGGCACAAACCGCTTTAAACAGCTTTTTTCAAGTATGTGTTTTACAAGCATTTGGCCCACCCCACATGATCCTTAAACAGTGTCGCTTTGTTTTATCATATCAATAACAGGAAACTAGTCTGCTAGTCAGAAAAAAACTGAACTTATTAAGATAATACGATATTGACAATTAGTTACATAAATCAGGGTTTATTTTCGCTGGTGCATATCTATTTATGTTTCGTCTGTATGAAATAGAATTGTTCATGTTTGTTGATATAACTTAAACTAGTTAGTATATAATGCATTGATATGATATGCACATGGATAAATCACCAATGTAAAAGCAAATGTTTGTGATTGTAAATGCTAATGTACCTTTAGAACTGGCATACGAAATGACACATCGTGCGTTATTTGGACCTCGATAGTATTTATTGCGTGTATAATTTCATTTACGAAAACAAAAGATCGGGATTGTGTCGTAATTTTAGTCATTGTGTTTTCTTTATAAAGTATTGTTTTCAATCAAGTTATTAGAATCTTCTCTTTGAAAGACAGCTGTTAGTTTAGGATTACCGCTTTGACAGAAATTTGAACCAATGTATCATTTGTACAGCCGACAAATTAGAAACGCATCAAACTCGTTGTGTTTCACAAGCGGTGAGTTATTTCTAGTTAATTACTTCAATCACTACAAACAAAACATTCCAAAATTAAAATTAAAATTCACACTCCCATGATGCATTAGTCATTACCATGGAGACCATTAGAACGCTTCGGTAATAACAGTTGTGAGTCACTTGATATTTTACAACATTATGTAATATCCAAGATTAACATGCAGTTTTCTTGTCTAATCGCTTGTATAGAATCAATCAATTGATGAAAAGAGAAACTTAATCGTCGATATATGTAGCTGTTGGAACGTTCATGAATATTCATGAGGTACACGTGGCCACGCTCTGAATTCTCCGACAAAAATCACAGTTCGCATCCCATTATTGCTGTTAGATATTCTAGATGCAATCAGAGCAACGGACAAATTGTCTGATTAGATCTAATTAATTTAATTCGTTTTCGAAATATTTGAGAAACGCTGCAACAAAAATACAATACATTTAAATTCCACGAAATTGAAGCTGCACTTTGGCCCTACTAATTGTCATTCCGCCTGGAGAAATGTTCTACAATCTGTAAATAGAATAATAATAAAACCAAACGCAAACTGTACAGTATTACTGGAACTCCTTACTACTCTCCATCTCAAAATGCAACTCGCACACACATTTGTACATATAACTGATACACACACACATACACGAACGCACACATACTCGCTCAATACCACAAATATATACAAACAATCAATAACCTACCATCTCATAAGACGTTTACAAAATATTTACAGAATGTTTTGATAAATCAGTGATGGAGGCGTTGATATATAAACAGAACAAAGAATAGTTTACATAGGTTGTATGTTTCTGTTTAACGTTTCATCAAAATACTATCAAAAGTAAGGAATATATTTAGGAGAAAAATGGTATTTAACTGTATTATTTAATTGTAAAGTACTTCGTATGACTGGTCAATCGGTGTTCCGTGCCAAATTTACCTCCGAATTCGACAGTCGCAGCACCAATTTCTAATTTTCTATGTAGTGTATCTTCCTAAAGTAGGTCATTTGTTCTAACCACTGCTGTACTGCAACATTCCAAGAACATTTACGACTTGGTCACATTATTTCCAAAGAGTCAAAAGTTGTATTTGTCGTTTGTCAGAGTCTTATAAAGAAGTTTCTGATATAAGCTTCTACTTAACGAAATGACCTCGTATTGTTTATCACAACGTATATTTCTTTCAAGTTAAGCGTTTCATCAGAACTCTATATCAATATTTCATGAATTCCGAAACACATTGCACAAATAACTCAACGAAAAAAGGAGAACAGAAACACCAACTAAAAAGTCAGATTCCGAGATCGAATTATCGCTTGTGTAAAATTTCCACTGAGTTCTAGATAGAATGAAGTGATAAAGTATTATAATCAGTCGACAACGATGATGTTTACAAATTGACTAGAGTTTTCTACATATATCGAGGATTGGTATTACCGCGTGTGTATGTGTTATGTTGTTAAGTTGAGTGCTGCCTTTCCTGTCTGATTTCCTCATATCGTGTTTGTACAAGGGACAATCCGTAGGCGCACACAGTATTTCTCGTTTTTGTGTTAAAGACTTTTGTACGTGGAACGATTTTTTTTTAATTCTTTCATTTCTTTTGACAAACATTTATACATTTAGCATAATTGCAAAAGGTAAGTTCTTTTCTTTCGATTAAGATTCGTGCATTGAATACATTTAAGTAAGTGCAATGAATTATGTACGTAAACATACATATGCTTTGAAGAACTACAATGCCTTATATCAGATGAAACTTTTATTTACACATCTTGTTTCTTCAGAGTGGAACAAACGTAGTTAAAAGCTGACTTGTAGAAATTCCGAAAATATCTCAACAGCCCAACTAGTTAGCATTTAATTGAAAACAGAATCATCACGACATTTACAGCATGTTCTAAGATCATGCATGGTGCTTGTCTGATTGCAGAATCAGTTCCAGAATCTCGACAGAACATTCGCAGACATATTTCCTCTCACTATTTTACAAGAGTAACTTCTAGGTGAACAACTGTGCATGGTGAATTGTAATTACTGAATCTGTAACATGGTGCCATATTACTTAATTATATGTGTAACACCATCTGTAACATTGTGCCATATAACTCAATTATATAGTTTATGTAGTGTATTTTCAGAAAGCAGGTTACTAGTTGCAACCAATGTTTTACAGAAACGTTCCATGGGCAATTACTACTTGGCATCGGTAATTCTACAAAGTCAAAACTCGTAATTGTCGTTTGAAAGAGTCTTGTGAAAATGTTTTTGATACAAACTTCTACCAGGAGATGATAAAGCGTTCCTGAAAATGATATGACATCGTCTTGTTTATTACAGTGTCTATTTCTAAAGTTCAGCGTTTTATCAGAACACTATATCAATATTTTAAAAATTCCTAAACCCATGATATTCACGGAATTCCCTTCTCGTAGTGTTGCCAATAGTTAAATATCTAATAACTCGCAGCTTTCAGCATATGCGGGTCTGCAAAACCAATTATCTAAGTTGTTCAGAGAATACGCATCGCCTCAAAAAAGGAATTAAACGATTTATAAATCAACTCCAATGATCTGAGAATGAGGAGACTAGTAGCAGTTTAGACATTTCGCAACAGTTTTCTTGATGGTCAGGTGAGTCAAGGAACGACTCGTTGGCATACAAAAATCGAGGACCTATCAGTGGAGCATTTAAAAAACCTTGACTGAATTCATAAACCCTTTATGCTTGCGATTTAGGATTGCAAGACTTTAATAATGTTACTATGCTCCCAACTTTGCTGGACAGTTTGCTCTCACAAGAATAAGTTGTATGGTTAAACAAAATATAAGGAGATATTGTAGTAATTCTGTACGCGCAAAATAGCAGTCCCTTACATGTAGCAACATGGGGGTGTCACTTTGTAACACAATAGGTTATATCTGATTCGAGTGATTGTAATAAAGGTACCATAATTAGGTGGTACAGTAGCAGATAGCCTGCTTGACTGCTGATCGAGAGGTCCCGGGTTCGATCCTCGGCCGGGGCACTTAATCATTTCTGAAACGCTTTTCTCTGTTTCCCACCTAACTAGAGATGAGCTGGTTAGCAACCCAGAGGTAGTCTCGCATGTATCGGTGCTATACACAGGGCACGTCAAAGAACCAAAATGTCTCTTCGCAAAGAGCTAGGGCATCGCGCCCGGATACCTTGTATCACACCAATGTCTCTTTCAACTACTGTCTCTTCAGCAAAAACACAGGACCCCATTGGAAATAAGTGATTGCACTTTCATGGGTTATCCTTGACCGAGAGGTTTAAATAATTACATATACGTAGTAATATCATTGACGTGTCTCGTCGCGTCACAAAAATTGTTTAATGGCGCTGTAATACATAAGATAGTAACCATCACCAACAAGAATGAGTTGTTTTCCAGCAACATAATTGTTTCCAAACGAAAGACAATAATAAAATCATGTTATCGTAAAACATTTGAGGGGTGTGTTTGAATGTCGAATTGAAGGATAGGATTATGTTGTCTTGGATCAGATGTGTGGTTATCTCATATTTACACACCAAGTTAAAGCAGTGTTGTTGTTTATCATTAGAGGTTTCTTACAATCCAGGTTGTGGTTACATTGCTAAATATCTATATCACCCAACAGATATATCCCATGTCTTCCAATTATACATTCTGTCAATAGAGAACCAGTTTGCGAAAAGGGAAACATATTAAATCCATATCGTGACAGATTGATCCTGTGTGAACGTTGCTGTCATGAATCGCATTGCACAAATATCTTAACTATTCAATGTATTCATTAGACGAAAAAAAAACAAAAACAGGTCCTCTTACTAAAAAGTCTGATTCCGAGATCGAATTATCGCTTGTGTAAGATATACACAGAGTTCTAGATAGAATAAAGTGATAAGGAGGTATTGTAATCAGTCGACAAAGACGAATGGTTTAGAAATGGACTAGAGTTTTCTACATACATGTATATCACGGCTTGATAATTGTTCTGACATATCTACGCTTTTGTGCTTGTCTTTTTCTATTGCATAATCAGTTGATTTATCTTGGTTCTCTCTCAGAGAAATAACTTCCTGGCAATATTGATGCGGTTAAGCAAGAGAGGTCCACGGAGGGAAAATAAAGAGTTTTCTATCTGAAATAGTCCACTTAAATTTGCATTTTTGATATAGAAGAAACATTGTGCAAGGTCTGTACGTCAGTATAGCACTTGCCTAACAGCTAGTCCGTAAGCCCGGACATGTGTAACACTATCTGTAACATGGTGACATATAACTCAATTACATGTGTAACACTTTCTGTAGCATGGTGCAATATTACTCAATTACATGTGTAACACTATCTGCAACTGATAGCGATCCCATAGTTAGGTAAGGACATAGACACTGAGTCTATGAACTAGTTACTGAAACATGATATCTGTCAATATTACATGTTTTATTATAGGATAATGTATTCATGAGTATTCAATATCGTATTGTTTCTCTTTAATGATCGGTTTGTTAATGTGGGTCTAACTGCAATTCTGCAATTGTATTATATTTAATCAGCTACGACTCCAACAACTATAATTTCCTATTTCAGTTGAGTTATATTACGATCATTATTGGGTTGGTGATGTACTCTTAATCTTAAAACCTTATATCTAGCTAATATTAATTTAGGATATTTGCATGTTCTACAAATAGTCGTTTCTTCAAAAAGGCTAATAAGATATCCGCTAAATTATCATCGACGCTTTATCATATAACTAATAAATACAAGCATGCAAAACAGAAAAAATCAAAATAATACTTTAAAATGCATTTCAAATTATATTTAGATTAGTTCTGTGTCTTATACAGAATGATGTCATTTGAAACGAGTTTCTTTTGCCGCTTGAACGTCTTTAAAAGTAACGAGCTACCGGATTACATTGAATCAACAATTTCAATTTGTCAGATTTGTCGTCATTAACTTCGGATGATAATAAAACATCAATGTTACAATGGTTACAATGCACGCGGGTATGTTGTATGTCGTTCGGTCATCTATTGCTTCCAAGATAATGTCAATGGTATGGAGGCGTATAACGTTGTGGTGCATTTCCTAAATTACAGTAAATATTTGAGTCCTATTATGGGTTCAGTAACTGTGATCACGGGCAGGGGTCGAACTTGCAAATCATTTATAGGCCTGAATAGCTGTGCCTTAGAGTAATACTTTTATTACCACTACCGACAATGTAGTACGCTGAGACTTCACAATGTGTGCCTCATGTAAACGTGTGAACCAGACTATCTGAATAAAACACATGTTCTCGTGTGGGAGATTATGACACTAATATAATGGATGTGTTCTAATTTGTGTAGACATTGATTGCTGACTGGTGCAGATAGGTGACTTGCAATGCTGAGGCCCTGAACTTAGGAAGACTATGATTACCTACGTCTATGTAGTTTATATTCGTCTTCCTCTGATATCCGGAACATGTCTGACTCAATGCCATCAACCCGTCAAATAAGACAATAAAGCGTGCACTTCACGTCAACGTCATTATCATTATAGTCTCGTCAGAGATCAGTTAATCCAAAACAATCTACATTGTATAATGCAACTGTCCTCAAACGTGACGGTCATAGCTTAGTATATTTATTGTGTATTCGGCATAACAGTTTCACATTAGTCAGTTTTCATTCCTGTTTTGTAACCAGTGATAACTTACCTTTCCATAAGGAACCGCCGACTTTACCACATTTTAAGACAAATTCGACATGGTGGTCAAACTTTCATAAAAAGGTTAGACATGGACCACCGGGTTACAAATCCAACACACTGATCACTTGATATATGTCACGGCTCTGCGTATTTAAACACGTGACAGCTCAAGTAAAACGCATGAGAGCAACACTTACAGTAGATCACGTGGCAAAAAAGGGAGAAGCGACCTGATGGACATATTCACAGAAGTACATTTGTAAATAAAAACAAAGAGCAGGCAATTCACAGAAAAACACAAACAAGATTTTCCTAACACATTGTCTCGCCAAATACATTATTATCTTATACAAGATGTAAGTATACGGAAGTGCTAAAGTAACAGGACAGAGGATTGAAGGATAGTTACAGGCGATGAAATTAGGTGCACAACATCTTCCCATCATTTAGTTAGCATTGCTAAACACTTATCTAATTCACTATTTTACGAACTGTCCCTATGTGGAATTATTTCTAATGTGAGCATGTCTATAGTTTAACGATTTTTGTAAGAACAACCCCGATCGTCTGGAGAAACTGACGTAAATGCAAGAGGTCACCGACCTAGCATTGAGTTGATCAACTCATTTGCTACTACCATTTCCTTAATATTTGGAGAAGTGGTCAGAACGGTTGCTTACTAGAGAGCATAACAGAACGGAAAGAACCGGTAAGCCAGGGAAGAAACCACCACCAAGGACGAATTTTCCTGCCTTTTCTTGAATATAAAGCTCAGGTAAGCATTGCTTCCCTTTCAGTTTCCAGTTTATTTTAATGGCCAGATTTAGGCATCAACAATACATCGTGCTAACATAAATTCGAAAAACCTAACATAACATACAAAACTAACAGAAATTCACCAGACACAGCAAGCAAAATTCATAAGTGAGTAGTGACATATATAGTGATACAATTTTAGAAATCAGTCGTTATAACTTATATTGACAGGCTGCTCGATGCAGATTTATCGAGTGTCATCCGATGCAATCTTCGCATTGACAATGTCACTGTGCAAATGACACATGACTAAAGCTTTATTTGCAAAATCAAAGTAAACAGAATCAGCGGTTTGACGTCCACCATGAACGTTCCGTTATAATGTTTACTCTTTGTTTTCTTTATTTCGATTATAAACGATCAACATGAATTTGCATCCACATGAGTCAGTACCTTTATTTGTCATGGAAAACGATACAGCTATTGCAGGTAAAGATTGAATCATACAATCATTTCTCACTGTCTGACATCAGATCGAAAGGTAACGGCATCTGTAAGTAATGGTGCGACTTTTATCTCGGCTAGCCAATTCCATTGACATTTGTCAATGCAAACAGGTGCAATTAATTATAAATACGGATGCGACTTGTGTTTTTATCGCGGCGTGTTGAAATAAATGCATTGACTGAATATCGTTAAATCTCATCTCGTATTACTAATGACTCAAATCATGTGTATCATACATTGATATGGACAATGTGAAAGCATTTTCAGGACATCGTAAAACATCAACCTAGAACTAACATTGATGTCTGTATATGGGTATAGACATCAGACCAGACATCAGACCAGACGCAACCTCACGTGACACACTCCATAATTCACACATTCACTAACGAGCCAAAGTCATGGCATTAAGATAATGAATGCAAAGATTACAAAGAATTCAATTTCTGTAGGATCAATTCCTCTATAAAATAATCACCTGATCACGGGTCAATACAAGATAATAGAAGATCACTCGGTACGTTTCTGTTACGTTATATGTATTAAGTCACAGACAAAGGCTTCGAGTCAGGTCTGCTGAACGTAATTTATTAAATGGACCAGAGCTGCAGCCTAGGCAGTCTATAGAAACTTGTAATCAATAATTTAAAGAAAGCCAATTAGACGAGCCAAGCGTTGAATAGGGGCTTTCATGTTCTTTCCCGTATCTAATCCGGGCTTTCAATAGTTTCACGCGACACAACCCAGTCATTGGATAAAAGTCTCCCCCGCCACGTACTGTACAGAAACCAGTATCAAATGTGGATTTAATGTGGACAACAGAAAATTTTCATTACACTCAATAAGAAATATGCATCAAACAACCACTCGTTGATTAAAGTGTTAGACCCGCGACCAGTATCTGTATTTTCTTCTTTGTTTCACAAGACCACACAGGCCATACTAATTTCCAGTCGCTAGATAATTTATCCTTACACTGAACAGACTAATCCTAAAAGAAACTTTAAAGTTACTTACGGCAAAGTTACGGTATTTGGATCGTACCCGCAACCCCTGCCGCAACCACTACCAGTTGAATGCGTTAACAGTACTATGCGTCCTCCTTAAATTATTCTTGTTAATACTGTGTTTATTCTACCTACGATTTGTGCGTCAGACCTTCCTTTAATGCTTCTTTCACATACCAAATTTCTTAGCTCAGATAGACAGTTTGAATGCATTGACAGTGTTAATGTATTCCAATATCATTAGATGATTCTCTTTTAAGAAGTTGTATTATGACCTTTTTCAATGTTTATCATTGCATCATATTAATTGTCCCTTTAACATCATGTATACATGCTCTTTCTGTCTTTTTGTGTATTTGTAATTGTTATAAAAATATATAATGTGTCTTCTCGCAATGAACTATTTTGTATTGTATTGTATTTATTCTACTGAAATGTAACGCGTCATCAATGTGATGATATAACTATACTCGTACTACAGACTGAGGATGTGGTCATGTCCATAGGGGGCGTAGAAGGAGAGCTGTGACATGGCTGCATAATGTAAAGAATTAGGATCATACTTAGTAGTTAATTTACAGGTTCCCTTGAAAACATGTGTCATGTACAATGCACGTATTCTTATAACAACGTTGTTGTGGCATCTACAAGTACTTACCATAAATGATATCAAATAATGCACGCCACACTTAAACGATAAATCGTCCTAAAGGTTTCATTCAATACTGTGTTGTATCATTGGCTGAACCATTACTGTGGGTAACTGATTAAACAATGTCGCTTTGTTTTATCATATCAATAACAGGAAACAAGTATGCTAGTCAGAAAAAACTGAATTTATTCAGATAATACCATATTGACGAGTAGTTACATCAATCAGGGTTTATTTTCGTTGGTGCAGATCTATTTATGTTTCGTCTGTATGAAATAGAATTGTTCATGTTTGTTGATATAACTTTAACTAGTATAATATATCAGGCACGGATAGGAAATGCACATGGATGAATCACCAATGTAAAAGCAAATGTTTGTGATTGTAAATGCTAATTTACCTTTAGAATTGGCATACGACATGACACATCGTGCGTTATTTGGACCTCGATTGTATTTATTGCTTGTATTATTTCATTTACGAAACCAAAAGATCGGGATTGTGTCGTAATTTTAGTCATTGTGTTTTCTTTATAAAGTATCGTTTTCAATCAAGTTATTAGAATCTTCTCTTTAAAAGACAGCTGTTAGTTTAGGATAACCGTTTTGACAGAAATTTGATCCCGTGTATCAGTTGTACAGCTGTCAAATTAGAAACGCGTCAAACTCGTTGTGTTTCACAGGCGGTCAGTTATTTCTAGTTAATTACTTCAACAAATATATATGCTATTTTCGTACAAGACGGAGAAATATTGGAGAAATGCTGCAACAAAAATACAATACATTTAAATTCCACGAAATGGAAGCTGCACTGTGGCCCACATACTTGTCATTCCGCCTGGAGAAATATTCTACAATCTGTAAATACAATAACGTTAAAACCACATAACATTTGATACAGTCATTCATTCGTTCGTTTCGTTCGTTCTTTCGGTGTAATCGGTATATTTGTTTAAAGTCACTTGCGGGGATTAGTCAAACTGGATACTTTTGGATTAATTATCAACAAATACTTAAAATAAATTGATCGGAGCCCATTACTGTCAGGTGAGAATTGAATGCCTGTCGATACTCTTTGAAAGTCACAAATTTTGATATATTTTTGTTGGGCTTCCATAGAGAGGTTGTGTGCATCCAACTTTGGTACGTATGAAAAATTGTAGTTTCACAAAGTCTTGAATACCATAATTTCATGCCCAAAGATTATCACTGGTAATCACTATCTCTTTTATGTGTTTGTGTTATAGCAAGGCACGATGACTCTGTTAATTAATCCATGAGCTGTGCGAGCAGAGGGATAGCAAAATATTTTATCAACTTCAGAATGACTAAAAAGGTATACCAATACATATCGGTATGTATATAATTACGGGTATATGCATATGTCAGTATGGTTTAATTTAGTTTTGATACCGTGACATGAAATTTGATCAATATAAAAATCTACAATATAATTATGTTATAATGCAAGTTCTTGTACATGTAATAAAATTGAAATAGAATCAGTGAAATAAATTTCTATGAACTCAAACACATGTCCACATGTATTTTAGTTGAACAATTCAATAATTGGATACGCAATTGATGATGGTAAGAATCAATATTCACGCAAAAAACTATATACATGTAATGCAAGAAATGCTGCTTTTGAAATAAAGGATATTTCTAGATTTCATAATAATGAAATCTGAATGAATCCTGATTTTGAATACCCCTGAGACGACACTACAGGCAAGTATTATTTCATAATGATATAGGAAACATGTATTTACTTATTACAAAACAAATGTATTAAGTAACTTTTATCATCTAACTTCACGTTCTTGAAAATAATATAGTTTAAAAAAGTGAAATAAAGTTATAGCTATGACTAAAATAGAAGTTGGTGCAAAATCATCCAACCTCACGTTATAGAAAAAGAGATATTGTTAAACAGAAAGTTAACTGAAAGATATGACATAAATAGAAGTTGATTCTAACTACTGCTCTTATATGCAAATGTTCTTGCAGCCTGGGACACAATGTAGAATTAAATACACAAATACTGTATAAAGCACATGCTTTCGCGATGTTCATTATAAGGACATTTGTACTTCACATGCTTTCGCGATGCTTATTATACATGTAAGGACATTTTTAACTTCAGAAAAAGTACAGTAGCATATCATTTTGGTTATCATGTAACTGGCAATTGCATAACGAAAATCAAATCCTCGCTAACACAAAACACAACCAAATTAATACCCAATGACGGTCGGGTAAATAATCATACAAATAGGGACACAGCTGCTTTAATCAGTCGACCGCGATAAATGGTTTACAAATTGACAGAATTTTCTACATATATCATGGCTTGATAATTGTTTGGACATAGCTACGCTTTTGTGCTTTTTTTTCTATTGCATAATCAGTTGATTTATCTTAGTTCGCTCTCAGAGAAATTACCTCCAGGCATTAATAACTTGGCTACGCAAGAGAGGTCCACAGAGGGGAAATGAAGCGTATTCCATCTTAAAGTACACTTACGCTTGCAAATACAGTTAATATGTTTGATATAGAAGTGTAATTGTGCAAGGTCCGTATATCAGTATTGCACTAGAGCAAATACGTAGGCACGCACATTAGTCCTCGTTGTTGCGTTTAAGTTCGTATAGTCCATTCATTTTCTTTTGATAAAGATTTATACATTCATCACATTTGCAAAAACTAAGTTCAATGCATTATGTAAAAGGTAAAGTTAAAGTGTTTGTTTATTAAAGTTTCACCCCCCTATTGAAAGGGTCAGCCAATTTGTCATATGAGACACTCTTTCTTTCATGAGCACCTTACCTCCCGAATCCATTCGGGTGCCTGGCAGAAATGGGTCTACGGTAACCATTCTTTAACTAGCTGGCGGCTCACCAACCGGCCACATCAGTTCTAACCCAGCTTCCGCCGGGATTCGAACCTGCGACCTACCACTGCGAGGGCGGGCGGCCTAACCACTAGACCACGGTCGCGGAAGGTATGTTCAAAATATTTGTGATTTGAAGAACTGCAATGCCATATATCCGATGAAAAGATAGCTTAATCATTTTGTTCCTTTAGAGTATGAATGCAGTGAACTTAGTTAAACACTGTTTTATAGAAATTCAGAAAATGTCTTAACAGCCGAACGAATTCGCATTTAATTGCATACAGATTTATCACGGCATTTATAGCATGTTCTAAGATCATACACTATACTTGTCTGATTGCATAATCAGTGCCAGTAACTCAACAGAACAGTTGCAGGAATATTTCCTCTCACTATTCTACAAGAATTACTTCTAAATGAACGAGTTTGCATGAAAAATTGTATTACAGTGAAGTTCCGCTAATAAGACCAGTCCAAAAGGTGATCTTAATAGCGAATCGGTCTGATTAGTGGACCTTTTTAGTTCTAAATTTAATACTTTGGGACCTTAAACTGGCAAAAATCGGCATGATTTCAAAATAATCAAAGTGATCTTATTATCGGAACTTTACTGGATCTGTAACATGGTGACATATAACTCAATTACATGTGTAACACTGTCTGTAACATGGTGACATATAACTCAATTACAGGTGTAACACTATCTGTAACATGTTGCCATATAACTCAATTACAGGTGTAACACTATCTGTAACATGATACTATATAGCTCAATTACACGTGTAACACTATCTGTAACGTGTTGCCAGATAACTCAATTACACGTGTAACACTATCTGTAACATGTTGCCATATAACTCAATTACACGTGTAACACTATCTGTAACGTGTTGCCATATAACTCAATTACATGTGTAACACTATCTGTAACATGTTGCCATATAACTCAATTACAGGTGTAACACTATCTGTAACGTGTTGCCATATAACTCAATTACATGTGTAACACTATCTGTAACATGTTGCCATATAACTCAATTACAGGTGCAGCACTATCTGTAACATGGTGTCATATAACTCAATTGCATGGTTAACACTATCTGTAACACGGTGACATAAAACTCAATTTCATGTGTAGCACTATCTGTAACATGATGCCATATAACTCAATTACACGTGTAACAATATTTGCATCTGATACCGAGCCCATAGTTAGGTCATGTTATAGACACTGAGTCTATTAACTAGTTCCTGGAACATCTTATCTGTCGATATGATATGTTTTATTATAGTATTATGTATTCATGAGTAGTCATTATTGTATTGTTTCTCTTTACAGATCGGTTTGTGAATGTGGATCTTACTGCAATTGTATTATCTTTAATCAACTACTACTCAAACAACTATAATTTACTATTTCAATCGAGTAATATTACGATTATTATTGCGTTGGGGATGCTCTCTTAATCTTAAACCTTATATCTTGCTAATATTAACGTAGGCTATTTGCATGCAAATAAAGTCGTTTCTTTAAAAAGACTAGAAATCTGCTTAATTTTCATCGACGATTTATCATATTCTTGCAAACTGAAATGATCAGCATAATACTTTAAGGTGCACTTCAAATTATATTTAGATTAGTTCTGTGTCTTTTACAGAATGATGTCATTTGAAACGAGTTACCTTTGTCGCTTGAACGTCTTTAAAAGTAACGGTATAAGAATATGCGCGGAAACATACGAGTCTGCAATACATGCCTATTGCATTTAAATTATTCCGGGGGATACCAATTTAATGCGGGTCATGATTTTGTTTGATAGTGAGGTTACGCCTTATATGCAAATCTATGTACAAGGAAAATAAAATCACGTGTGAAGCCACGTGTCAAAATCTCTCAGAAAGCAATACTATCAGGACAGGCTAAGTCATTAGAACATCAGCTCAAAACAAACTAGCACAGGCATACATTTATATTTTGTTATCAATAATAATAAGTTCTTATGACCAAATCAACACGATTTATCGGTTTATAAACTACCTTCTAAGACACACCAAAAGTCGACCGATGTCTAATCTAGTGACGTAGCCGAGTATTACTACACGTAATGGCTACTATAGCTATTAATATTGTTCCTTTTATTCAATTTGTCAGATTTGTCGTCATTAACTTCTGATAATAATAAAACATCAATGTTACAATAGTTACAATGCACTTGGGTATGTTCCAGACTGTCGTATGTCGTTTGGTCATCTATTGCTTCCAAGATTATGCCAGAGGTATGGAGGCGTATAACGTTGTGGTGCATTTCCTAAAATACAGTAAATATTTGAGTCTTGTTATGGGTTCGTTCAGCAACTGTGATCACGGGCTGGGGTCGAACTTGCAAATCATTTATAGGCCTGAATAGCTGTGAGTAATACTTTTACTACCGACTACCGACGATGTAGTACGCTGAGACTTCACAATGTGTGCCTCATGTAAACATGTGAACAAAGCACATGTTTTCGAGCGAGAGATTATGTCACTAATATAATGGATGTGTTCTAATTTGCATTGACATTAATTGCTAACTGGTGCAGATAGGAGACTTGTTATGCTGAGGAATGATGCGTTGTGCTCGGTCCTGACTGGTGCAGATAGGTGACTTGCTATGCTGAGGAATGATGCGTTGTGCTCGGCCCTAAATTTAGCAAGACTATGATTACATACGTCTATGTAGTTTAGATTCGTCTTCCCTGATATCCGGAACATGTCTTGCTCAATGATATCCACCCGTCAATAACGACAATAAAGCATGCACTACACGTCAAGTCAGCATCATTATACTCTTAGTCACTGATCAGTTAATCCAAAACAATCTACATTGTAAAATGCAACTGCCCTCCAACATGATGGTCATAGCTTAGTATATTCATTGTTAATTCGGCTTAACAGATTCACATTAATCAGTTTTCAGTCCTGTTTTGTAACCGGTGATAACTTTTATACCTTCCCACAAGAAACAGCCGACTTTACCATATTTTAGGAGAAATTCGACATGGTGGTCAAACTTTAAAGGAAAGGTAAGACATTGACCGCCGGGTTACAAATCCAACCCACTGATCACTTGATATAGGTCACGACTCTGTGTATTTTAACACGTGATAGCCCTAGTAAAACGCGTTAGAGCAACCCTAACAGTAGATAACGTGACAAAAAAGGGAGAGGCGACCTGATGGACATAATATTCGCCAAAGCATTGCTAAACACTTATCTAATTCACGTATTTACGAACAGTCCCTATGTGGAATTATTTCTGAGTGAACATGTCTATAGTTTAACGATTTTTGTTAGAACAACCCCGATCGTCTGGAGAAACTGACGTAAATGCAAGACGTCACCGACCTAGCAGTGAGTTGATGAACTCTTTCCTCAATATTTGGAGAAGTGGTCAGAACTGTTGCTTACTAGAGAGCATAACAAAACGGAAGGGGTGCTTAGTAGAATGATTTAGGGTTATATATAAACCTTTCTCAACATGGTCAGAAAAGGAAGAAATAGCTACTAGATAGGATTGTGTCATCCCCTATAGATGGCACACCAAGTCAGGGAAGAAACCACCACCGCGGACGCCTTTTCCTGCTTTTTTCTTGAATATAAAGCTCAGGTAAGCATTGCTCTTCTTTCAGGTTCCAGTTGTATTTGAATGGCACGATTAAGGCGTCAACAATCCATCGTGCTAACATAAAGTCTATAAACCAAACATAACATACAAAACTAATGGAAATTTACCAGACACATCAAACAGAATTCATAGGTGAGTTGTGAAATATACGTGATACGATTTCAGAAATCAGTCGTTATATCTTATATTGACAGGCTGCTCAATGCAGATTAATCTAGTATCTGTAGTTTAGTCAATTATCGAGTGTCATTCGATGCAATCTTCGCAATGACAATGTCAGTGTACAAATGACACATGACTATTGCTTTAATTGCAAAATCAAAGTAAACAGAACCGGCGGTTTGACGTCCACCATGAACGTTCCATTATAATGTTTACTCTTTGTTTTCTTTATTATCGATTATAGACGATCAACATGAATGTGCATCCACATGAGTCAGTACGTTTATTTGTCAGAGACAACGATACAGCTATTGCAGGTAAAGATTGAATCATACAGTCATTTCTCACTGTCTGACATCAGATTGAAAAGTGACGGCATCTGTTAGTAATGGTGCGACTTTTCATCTCGGCTAGCCAATTCTTTTGACCGTTTTCTATGCATCCATATGCAATTAATTACAAATACGGATGCGACTTGCGTTTTTATCGCGATGTGTTATGATAAATGCATTGATTGAATATCGTTAAATCCCATCTCGTATTACCAATGACTCAAATCATGTGCATCATATATTGATATGGACAATGTGGAAGCATTTCCAGGAAATCGTAAAACATCAATCTAGAACTAACAATGGTGTCTGTATATGGGCATAGATATCACATCAGACATCTGACCAGACGTAACCTCACGTGACATGCTCCATAATTCACACATTCACTAACGAGCCAAAGTCATGACATAAAGATAATGAATACAAAGAATTCAATTTCTGTTGGAACAATTCCACTATACAATAATCACCTGGCACGGATCGGTACTAGATTATAAAAGATCACTGGGTACATTTCTGTTATGTTATCTGTATTAAGTCACAGACAAAGGCTCAGAGTCTGGTCTGCTGAACGTAATTCATTAAATGGACAAGAGCTGCAGCCTTGGCAGTCTATAGGAACTTGCAATCAATAATTTAAAGAAAGTCAATTAGACGAGTGGATCTTTGAATAGGGACTTTCAGGTTCTATCCCGTATCTAATCCGGGTGTTCAATAGTTTCACGCGACACAATCCAGTCATTGGATACAATTCTCCCCCGCGACGTACTGCACACAAACCAGTATTAAATAGGCTTTATTGTGAACAACAGAAAATTGTCGTTACACTCAACAAGAAATTCGCAACAAACGACCAGTCGTTGATTAAAGTCGTAGAACCATAACCTTCCATGCTTCACAAGACCGCATAAACCGTATTATTGCAGTCATGACTTATTTTGTTCTTGCACAGAACTGACTAGTCCTAGTAGATACTTATCAGTTACCGACGACAAAGTTACGGTATTTTGATCGCGGTAGTGGATTTTAACACGAGGTTCAGGTTTCCCAACTTTAATTTTGAGACTACTAGCATCTATTGAAGATATCAACAACAAATCGTCATGTAGCTCTGTAGCACCGTTATTATGGGTGATAAATGGTCTGAGAGAAACTTCAAGATAGCTTCTAATGTTCGCCAATTCCCAGTCGACGAATTCACTCCGCTAGAAACGTCGGAACTGTAAGAAAATGTCTAATTTGTCAACAGTTTTTGTTTACAAACATGAAACATTCTTCTTCAGCGTCGCTGTTCGGTGTATTCCTGGCGATAAGGAACATTCACGATAAGCATACAGATGCGTCCAACATGTGTAAGATTTGAAGTAGTAAGTTTTTAATAATGATGTAATGATGAAATTGACAGTGTGTAAGAAGTCACCTAGTCGGTACATCATACGTACCGTTCCAAATGTTTAAATTCAAATCCAATGATTGTTAGATTTTCTTTTGGTTCATAATGCTGGTATTTTGGAAGAATATTTCCGAATAAACTACGATATTTAGTGTTTTGATCGATAGTTTCTGTCCTTGGTTTTCTTATGAGGCGACATTTAGTTTGATTTGAATAAGTACTAGTATGTGAATTGAAATTCATTTATAAGTCTATCCATCACTGAAGCTGACACTTCTTGTCCGGAAAATGTAACTGAATATTCTTCGAATGAATGGAATATGACCAGTTTCCTGGGTAACAGCAATATTAAAAAAAACAATAAGGAACAACCAAGAGATAACAACGTATGCATGCAGAAGAATGCAATGTGATTTTATTACATTTTTTAGTTATACATAAAAACTTAACTTATTTAAATACACGCACAGTTATACAGGTACATTTCTTAAGTAGTATACATGTTTATAACATGGCATTAGTATTTGACAAAAAAAGCTTGTGTCTGTCGTTTGTCCGAGTCTTGTAAGCTATTGTCCGATAAAACATTCGAACATTCAAACAAAATGACATTTTCTTATTCACAGCAACTATTTCTTTTTTAGCAAAGCATGTAATGAGAAATCTATATCATTATTTCCAGAAACATGTGAGATTCACGCAATTCTCTACTCGAATTGTAGCCAACAGTTAAATGTCTAATAAATCGCGGATGTTAGAATATGCGGGTCTGCAAAACAAATTATCTAAGTTGTTCCGCGGATACGAATCGCCTAAAAAGGAACATAACGACTTTTAAATCAACTTGAATGATCTGCGAATATTCTTGCAATAGTTTTCTTGTCGGTCAGGTGAGTCACTGAACGACTTGTTTGCAGACCAAAATAATAGTTGTTTTTCGTCATAAAACAACGGGGACCTAAGAATGAAGCATCTGATAAACTTTGACTTAATTCATAATCACTTTAATCTTGAGATTTAAAATTGCGAAACTTCAAAAGTTTATTTCGCTCCCATGTTATGACTTTTTGACAATTGAGTATCAAGTGTTCAAACAAATGACACAGAAATATATTTATTCAATGGCTAAATTCCATTCTTAAATGCTTTTATTTAAATGGCGTATACATGTACGCACAAACACAGACACTTACGTGTCCAGGTCATCCAGATGGTGTTAGGGATACGACAAAATAAACTGTGTAAATGTAAAGTTTCAAAATACGTATTAATACTGCGCAATGTAGTTATCTTACAATAACTCGCAGAATAACTTTCATTGCAGGAAATTTGATGTATTGTTAAACTGGTTTATATACCACAGATGACTCGTCATTGTCAAACTTTATGACTATCTAAATACATTTATGTATGCCGGGGTCTGTCTTAGTGACTGACTGCTTATGACCGCTGATTAAATTTAACAGGTCATATCATTGCTAAGGGACAAAAAACATGAATTTGCCCTACCACGGTTTTACAGTGTAAATATCAATACCCAAATATCAATTACACGTTGATTGCACGTGCGATAATAAAACGATAATCAAAATCACATAAAATGTACAGGCTAGCAAGAATTACCCTCCTTTGAATTATATCCTTTATCCTATCGGACTCAGTGCCGAATCACGATAACTTTGTGGCATTTAGTGCGCAACAATGCTTACTTCTTGGACAGCCAGTGCTAAAATTAAGACTTTGCTTGACAGTTTGCTCTCACAAGAATGTTTATATCATTAAGTAAAATATGAGTACATGTATAGTCCAGTCATTGAAGCTAAAAAATATGGTCAACCTCAAACAAATTGCAAAACAGAGTTTCTTTGCATTTTCATCATCTACAGACTATTATCAACTACAGACAAAACGTCAAATATGCGAATTCAGTTGGGAAAATGCAAAAAAATCGACATGTTTAAGGTCACTTTTGGTAGCAATTTCAGCATTTTCCTTATTTCATACTAAATGGGAAATTTTAAGTTCTAATAATTCCCGTGTAAGTCGTTACATATTTACTAATTGCACCTTAAAGCTTATATTTTCTGAAAGATACAACCTTCTTCTATCAAATACAAATATTGATTTTATCATCAGACAATTTACTTTTCATATATATGCCAGTCTACGTGTTGGTATACTACCCATTCAAATGTCGACAAAATGACTCAAAATAGCACTTGAAAGGGGAAACAAAAGTTTTATTCATTTCTTTAATATTAATCCAATTTGTTTAAAATTTACACATATCATGTGTTGTATACATGTGTGTCTAATGGAAAAAGGACACTTGTGTTTGGACAGTATACAATACTGACAATATACAAAATGTACACGAATCTATCGATTCGGGAGAAATAGTGATTGTTCTCTTTGTCTGTTCGTCCACAATTGCATTTATATTCACAATTTTGACTTTATGATTATGAAACTTGGTCAGAGTGATCATCTGAACAAAATTAAGGCCAAGGTAGAAAATGGATGAGCAAGGATAAAAAACTAGGTCACTAGGTCAAATTGTAGCAAAACCTTGTATAGACGCTAGAGGTCATGATGTTGACCTTATATTTATGAAACTTGGTCACAATAATAATACCAACAAAATCTAGGTCAAAGTTATAAATTGGGTCATTCGGGGTCAAAAAGTAGGTCGCTAGTTAAAATCAAAGGAAAACGTTGTGTAGGTACAAAATTCACAATTTTGGTCTAATATTTATGCAACTTGGTCACAATGCTCATCTCAAAATAACTAAGACAAGAATGTTATTGAATAATTTGGGTCAAAATTAGGTCAATAGGTGAAAATAGTTGATGCGACTTTTTTGCGCATGAAGGTTTGTCTATTATTTGACCTAGTGACCTGGTTATAACTCATGATAAGTAAATATTGAATTTGACCTACATTTTGTCTTCATGATCCATGTGACATTGTTTCATAAAGATTAGGTAAAAAGGGAGCCCTCTAAAGATTTGTTCTATAATTTGGCCTAGTAACCTAGTTTTTAACTCAGGTTAATCCAATTTCATACATGACCTTGACTTCTGTAAGGTGATCATTGTGACTAAACTGCACAAGTGTAAGGTCGAAATTGCGACCCCTGGGTACTGTTTTATCAAAGCAATTACGGTCTATATAAACTTACGCCCAAATTTGATTGCTTTATAATTAGTTAACTGCTACAAATTTTGGTAAAGCGATGTGTAATATCAATAGATAATTGATTTAGTTAAAGATTTCAAACAACATATTTTCCCCATTTATAGATTTAAAAGCGTTATAAGGAATTTAAATTTGAGCCTAAGTTTACGAATCCCGTAAGTACGTTGATAAAACGGTCCCCTGGTGATTATATCTTGTTTTTTTCTATGTTTGACCTAGTGACCTAGATTTTGGCTCCGGTTAACTCAAAATTCTATTTTACCTAGATTAGCTTCCGATGATCATTGCTGCCAAGTTTCATTAAAATCATACCAAAATTGCGACCTCTAATCACGATTTAAAAATAGGTACTGGTACAAGTCAAGATTTATTTACATCAAAAGTGACAAAAATCGCGAAAACATGTGACAATTCAATATATTTGTAAATATCTCAATAAGTCCCACGAATATTCAATTAGGACATTTTGTACATTGCTAAGGATAGCTTTACGCACCATATAAACACAAAACTGTTTGTTTTGCAATTAGTTTGAGGTTAAAAGTTAAAATGACTGGACTAATAATAGTTAATGTGCATGCCGAGCATACCAGTTTGTATGTACCAGTATTTAATCAGCATGGCATTGTCACTTTGTAAAAAACGTAGGTATGACAAGTTGTCTCCAAATTAGATATGTGGTATATAACATTACCAAAGGCGTGTCTTGTCTCGTCGAATAAGTTGTTTAATGGTTGTGTCTTAGAATATAATTAGACCATTATCTACAAGTATTGATTGTTTCTTAGCTACACAGACAGGAACAAAATCACGTTACAATAGAACCTACAATGGGTGTTTTTAAATGTCGCATGTCGAGATAGAATAATGATGGCTCAGAACAGATGTGGGTGCCTAAGATTAACACACATCAGGCTAAAGTATTGATGTTGTAAAGCATACCCAGAGATCTTAAAAACGGCCGAGCAACTAAACAATGTTATCGCAAAAACTTGAGGGCCATATACTGCACCCTCGTGACTACAAACATTTCTAGATACTACACGTTCTGTCATTAAACAAGTACACGGAAATTTTTACATCACTCCATCAAATATTTCTGTAAAAGTACATCAACTTTGATTTCAAATTTATCTTCCTCCTACTTAGTTACATTGATAGATCTCTAATATAACCCATGTCAGTCATGTTTACAGTCCGACAAAAAGAACCAGTTCGCGAAAAGGGAAACATATTAAAACAATAGCGGGATACATTGATCCTGTGTGAACGTTGCTGTCATGCATCGCATTGCAAATACACATGTATATCTCAACTATTCCATATATTCATTAGACGAAAAAAGGAGAACAGATCCACTAACCAAAAAGTCTGATTCCAAGATCGAATTATTGCTTGTGTAAGATATACACAGAGTTCTAGATAGAATGAAGATATAAGGTATTGTAATCAGTCGACAAAGACGAATGGTTTACAAATTGACAAGAGTTTTCTACATATATCACGGTTTGATAATTGTTCTGACATATCTACGCTTTTGTGCTTGTCTTTTTCTAATGCATAATCAGTTGATTTATCTTGGTTCTCTCTCAAAGAAATTACTTCCTGTCATTAATAACGCGGCTAAGCAAGAGAGGTCCAGGGAAGGAAAATCATGAGTACTCTATCTCGAATAGTCCGCTTAAGTTTGCAAATACAAATGATAAGTTTGATATAGAAGGGACATAGTGCAAGGACCGTTCATCAGTATAACCCCTGTGTGTATGTGTTATGGTTTTGTTGTTAAGTAGAGTGTTGCCTTCCCTGTCTGATTTCCTCATATCGTGTTTGAACTAAGGCACATCCGTAAGCGATTACGGTATTTCTCGTTTTGGTGTTAAAGTACTTTGTACGTGGCACGATTCGTTTGTATCATTCATTTCTTTTGACAAAGATTTATACATTAAGCACATTTGCAAAAAGTAAGTTATTTTCTTTCGATTTAGATTTGTACATTGAATACATTTAACTAAGTTCTATGAATTATATACGTACAAAATACATATGTTTTGAAGAACTGCAATACCTTATATCAGTTTAAAATTTTGTTTAAACATTTTGTTCCTTCAGAGTGAAACAAATGTAGTTAAAAGCTGACTTATAGAAATTCCGAAAATATCTCTACAGCCGAACTAATCAGCATTTGATTGAAAACAGAATTGTCACGACATTTATAGTATGTTCTAAGATCATATACTTTACTTGTCTGATTGCAGAATCAGTTACAGGAACTCGACAGTCGCTGACATATTTCCTCTCACTATTCTACAAGAATTACTTGTAAATGAACGAGTTTGTATGAAGAATTATAATAACTGGATCTGTTACATGGTGCCATATAACTCAATTAAATGTGTAACATTATCTGCATCTGATTCCGACCCTATAGTTAGGTCAGGACATAGACACTGAGTCTATGAACTAGTTACTATAACATTATTTCTGTCAATATATTATGTTTTATTATAGCATTATGTATTCATGAGTATTCAATATTGTATTGTTTCTATTTAATGATCGGTTTGTGAATGTGGATCTTACTGCAATTGTATTATCTTTAATCAACTACTATTCGGTTTGGGATGCTCTTTTCATCTTTAAACTGTACATCTTGCTAACATTTATTTAGGATATTTGCATTTACTACAAATAGTCGTCTTTTAAGTGCTAATAAGAAGCCAGATGAATTATCATCACCGCTTTCTCATATTACTAATAATTAAAGTTTGCAAACAGAAATGAAAAATATAATACTTCAAAATTGACTTGAAATTACATTTAGTATGTGTATCTAAAGCACGAAACGACATCAAACGTTTTTTTCTAAACCTTTGCCCATTGAAAATAAAGGTTTAAGTCAATGCACAGAAAAATACGACGATGTAATTAAAGTTTTTCCAGATGATGCCAATTTTATACGGGTCTTGATTTTGTTCCGCCTAACAGACAACACACTTTTCTTATAATTGCTAGCAAAGTCATTTATTGTTATAATTTGAAATCCAGGCTTAATCAAATACATCGTACAGTCAGTGAATATTTACTTTTTTGATATTGCTAAATGTAGTCACCGTCACGAAAGAACAAAACATTGACCAGGACAGGTGCGTTGAGTCACGCGTCAAAAACTCAGATAGCAATAATACCAGGACAGGCAAAGCCACGAATTACAACATCAGTGCAAAACATACTAGCATAATGATATATTAATATTTTGTTATCAATAATTATATATATTCGACCCAATCAACACGATTTATCGGTTTATAAACTACCATCCAGGACACACCAACAGTCGACCAATGTCTAATCTAGTGACGTAACCGAGTATTACTACACTATAATGGCTTCAATATCTATTATTGTCTTTCTTTTTATAGAATGTGTCTGAGCTACCGGATTATCAACAAATTAAATTCGTCTTATTTAGCATGAGATAATAATATGACGTAATTGTTAACTTGGTTACAATACACGAGGGTACGTTGTCCATGTAAATTTCATAAAATACAAAGAAGATTTGTAGGCATTTTATGGATTCAGCAATTGTTTTCATGGGCAGTGGTCAGACTTGCATATTATTTATATGTATGTATTGCTGGTATTGATGAAAAAGTTTCGTCATTACCAAAGCTAAACCGATTGTACGCCATGTTAGTGTCAAATTCTAAACGTATATCCCGTGCGGGAGATTATTGTACTACATCATGTAATCTGATGGATGTGTTATCATTTGTGTGGACATTGGTTGCTTATCAGTGCAGATAGGAGTAACACGTGCACGGGTACACAAAGTTAACATGAGTTATATGCTTATATATCATATATGTCTACGTTATTTAGATTCGTCTCCACTGATATCCGGCACATGTTTGGCTCAATAATATCAACCTGTCAATTACGACAATAAAGCATGCATGTCAAATCAGCATCATTATAATCGTCGTCAGAATCAACACTCTACAATGTATAATGCAACTGCCATTCAACGTGACGGTCATAGCTTAGTTTATTTATTGTTTATTCGGGGTTAATATAAGGCCGTGTCTCAACATGTTTACATTTATACAGCTTAATTCCAATAACGAGTTTTCTTAGACTGTGTTTAAGTCAGTGTTTACTTACTTTACCAAAAGTAATCACATACTTTGCTACATTAAGCAAAACTTTAATATTGTCGTCATGCTGTTATGAACGGGTAAGACATGTTGCGACCTTTAATCTAAACTGGATTGCCGGGTAATAAGTCCAACCACTCCACTACACATATGCAATGTGTCTTCGTCTCTAAGCGCAATAACAGTTGTAACTTGACAGTAGCGTAGAGAACTAATCAGACGGTCACGTTAACAAAAGTACATTCACAAACGAAAAATTACGAAGAATAACGTTACAGAAATAGCGACATTGTAAACACAGTGTCTCGCAAACATTATTATCTTATACAAGATGTTAGTATACGGAAGTGATCAAGTAAAAGGATGGGGGATTGGACAGTAGATACAGACGATGAAATTAGGAGCATGACATCTCCTCGTAATTTTGTTAACATCGCTAATCATTTATCAAATCACTTATGTACGAACTGTCCGTATGTGAATAATTTTCTAAGTGAACTTGTCTATTGGTACAGATTTTTGTAAGAACAATCCCGGTTCCTCTGAAGAAGTTGATCTATAGGCAAGACGTCACCCGTCTAGCAGCTGACCCATTCATTTGCTACGACGATGTTCTCAATATTTGGAGAAGTGGTCAACGCTGATGCTTGCTAGAGAGAAGGGCTTAATAATGAAAATAGTACTGGTTGTTTGTCTGCAAGTATGCATGTTAATATCAGTGCAGAGAAATATACCTCTACGTAATGAACATTAACTCCCCGAATACTGGAACCCCATCCGAACAGCGCTGAGATATGTAACTGCAACTCTACTATAGCTGAAGTCAGTTTGTTTATTTGTCATTACTTTACGGTACAGTTATCACAGGTTCTGATTGAATCACATCGTCATTTCTCACTGTCTCTCTGACATCAGATTTATTAAAGGTTACGGCGTCCGCTAGTAATGGTGCGGCTTTTCATCTCTGCTTACCAATTCTATTGACAGTTTTATATGCATGCAGGTGCAATTAATTATAAATACGGATGCGACTTTTGTTTTTATCTCGACTTGTTAAGATAAATGCATTTATTGAATATTGTTAAATTCCATCTCGTATTACTAATAATGACTCAAATCTTGTGCATCATACATCGATATGGACCATGTAAAAGCATTTCCAGGAAATCGTAAAACATCAACCTAGAACTAACACTGGTGTCTGTTTATGGGTAACTATATCTCACCTGACATCAGACCAGACGTAACCTCACGTGACACGCTGCATAATTCACACATTCACTAACGTGCCAAAGTCGTGGCATCAAGATAATGAATACAAAGATTACAAAGAAATCAATTTCTGTAGGATCAATTCCTCTATAAAATAATCACCTGGCACGGATCCATACTAGATAATAGAAGATCACTCGGTGCGTTTCTGTTACATTATATGTATAAGCCACAGACAAAGGCTCAGAGTCTGGTCTGCTGAACGTAATTCATTAAATGGACCAGAGCTGCAGCCTAGGCAGATTATAGAAACTTGTAATCAATAATTTAAAGAAAGTCAATTAGACGAACCAAGCTTTGAATAGGGGCTTTCATGTTCTATCCCGTATCTAATCCGGGTGTTCAATAGTTTCACGCGACACAATCCGGTCATTGGATAAAAGTCTCCCCCGCGACGTACTGCGCAGAAACCAGTATTAAATAGGCTTTATTGTGAACAACAGAAAGTTTTTTATTACACTCATTAAGAAATTTGCCAGAAACAACCACTCGATGATCAAAGTTGTAGACACATAACCAATATCTGTGTTTTCTTCTATGTTTCATAAGACCACACAGGCTATATTAATTTACAGTCGCAAGATATTTTATCCTTGCACTGAAGAGAATAATCTTAGAAGAAACTTTAAAGTTACTGACGGCAAAGTTACGGTATTTGGATCGTACCCGCAACCCCTTCCAGTTGAATGCGTTAACTGTACTATCCGTCCTCTTTAAATGATTCTTGTTAATACTGTGTTTATCCTACCGACGATTAGTGCATCAGACCTTCCTTAAATGCTTCTTTCACATACCAAATTTCTTAGCTATAGACAGTTTGAATGCAGTGACAGTGTTAATGTATTCCCATATCATTAGATGCTTCTATTTTAAGAAGTTGTATTATGATTTTTTTTTCAATTTGTGTCATTGCATCATATTAATTGTCCATTTAACATCATGTAAACATGCTCTTTCTGTCTTTTTGTGCATTTGTATTCGTAATTGTAATAAAATATATGAGTCAATATTTATTTTTGCAACATTTGAGGTAGAAAATTTTTCCTTTAAAAAAGTATTATATTTGATATTTTTTCCTGCTTAAATGATGTATTGATGTATAACCTATGCTATAGCGCACAAATTCCACATCAAATAATCGTTATTTCATAAGGATGCTGTAATTTGTTTGACTTGGTTTGTTGAAATGTCCTTCATGTAACGCCTTTGTATGATGCTACATATTGAACACTTATATACCAAGGTAGAAATGATCTTGTTATTTGAAAATAACTCGACTCATATAACATAAAAATGCATTTGTATTTAATAAACACGAAACGGTTAAAAACATATGGCATTTTTGGAGAAACGTTTTTGAAAATATGCAATTTGATCGTAATTAAGTTATCGTGGTCTTTTTAATTCTAACACGTTCGTGATAGAAACTTTTGTGTTGTATCTGTTAAGATATTTTGGCATAAAATACAGCTTTTGTTAATCAAAATCACTGGTATAGCAACATTTAATAAACTTAATACATGGTGTTACAGTAGGGACATGAGTATATTATTTTTTTGTAACTTTTCATTGAATATGAAGCAAAACAATAAAGTGTAAAGCATACACAGTTGTGCTTACAAACAATGACTCTTATACCCACGTGTATCACCACTGGAAAATAGACAATTCATGACATGTAACATGAAAAACTATTAGAGTCAATATATTTTGTATCATTGACATAAACCACTAACACTTGAAGGGTTCTATTTGATATTTTCGATTTATTTAAATAAAGAAATAATGTGTCTTCAAAATACGTTTAATATGTCCACGTTGTTTTCGCAGCTATGTATGTGTCAGGTTTTATATGAAAGACACGGTAAAACTGTAATTCGCAACAATGAATGCAGTTTTAAACAATTTTACTTTTAACAGAATTACACTATTGCCATTTATTTAAGTTTGAATAGTTTAATGAAGCATTTAAAAGATTAACCAAGGTGTTTACAATCAATTACAACGAAATCCGATGTATAACTATTAGTAAAGGAACTCGTTTCATCTTGTTAGAAAAATGAATATTTATGGTTTGACAACAGTGACATTTGCATCCACATTGTCTTGAAAACTTACCACAATCAGTGGATCAGTACATATCCGCATATCAGTCAGTGTGTTAGTCAGTACCTGTATGTTAATCAGTGGGTTCCTAGCAAACAGGAAATATGTCAGTAGATGTACATTTAGTATGTCAGTTAATAGATCGTCCGAGTGTCAATCAGTGTATTCTCAGTATGCCAGTATTGGGACAGCAGCATGTACGTCTTTGTTCAAACAGCTTGTTGACATCAGTCATTTTATTGGCTGCATGTCTGCCAGTTGGGTTGATATTATACTGACAAAATCTTAGTAGTGGGTCATTGGCGGACCAGCACTATGTCAGTCGATATTTTGGCAATTGGTCAGACAGTGTGCCAAACATACCATAAGTCATCACGACATAAGACAAGTACAGCTGTCTTGTCATTTGGGTCAGTCAATATCTAAGTAAGTGTATTGAAAATTTAGTAGCAGTAGGTCAGCAGCGGATCACTTGTTATGCAATCAGTAAAATTGTAACAACTGCCGGTTTAGTATTCTCATTACATGTAACAATATTGGCAGTTAATATCGTTTATGTTGAAATACGTAGAACCGTAGAAAGGCAATTTCATCAAACAAGTTGCATAGCAAATTAATTATGTATAATCTACAAGAAAGGTTAGGGTACATTAATAGTTTTGAAAATCGTGATGGTCTTAGTGGACACTTTTGCATTCTGCTATATAACATAATAATTCTATATAATGTAGAAGAAAGGTTAGAGTATATACAAAAATCGAAATCGCAAAGGTCTAAATGCAAAATTGTGAATTCTGCTCCACATTTGTCGGAGCACATTGACAATTACTCTGACAATGTAGCCTCTGGTTTCACTGGGAGAACCTGCGGTATTCAGAGAATTGTCAAGGATGGAATACCACTTGTGGCAACAGAAAAGTAAAACAAAAACCATAACAGTCTTGCAAGTAACATAACATCTAACGAATTATTTGAACGTTCTTATGTGTATGTGATGCATTCTAAATGAGGAAGATTCTAACCAGTTAACTAAAATATATTATTATATACCGTACCACATATAGTATGAGTCCATTTTAAACAAGTAATAGTAATTCCTGTAACAAGTATGGTCTATCATGTAACAGACAAAAAAAAGTCATCACTAATAGCTTGATGTTGACATTTGTTGATATCTTATTTTAAAACTAACACATACATTTTGCAATATCTGATCGTAACAATACATTTGTCATTAGCATACTATTATATTGTGTAGTTCAGTACAAAAATGTATATCCTGTAACAGTTGCTGTCCTTCTTGAAACGAAATAACCCGTTACAGGAAGGACCGTTACATGAAGGAATTATTCCGACTAAATCTGTTGGTAATAAATAACATGTGGACCTATGAGGTTGAAATTTATGTCTTGTGCACAGTAAAACAGTATGTATCCAACGTATACCAAACATTGTATCTAATCGTATTTTAAGAAATGAAACAACCCCGTTACTGTAAAGACATATTCAAATATACGCCTCTACTAACCAACATTCAAATTCAGTTTTATCCAATTTTTTTAAATATTTACTTAACAACACACATGAGAGCCTATTCTGGAAGGTTTGCTCTTCACAAAGACGGTAAAAGAATTTTCCCAAACCACAGGGAAATGTTATTATTATATATGTGTGTACAAATGTTACATGAAAGACGTAAACGCTGGGTACAATATTTCAATACAATTATTTTGAAGAACACTATCGTTAAATTTCGCTTTGGATGTATTATCAGACAGACGAAATGTGTATTTGATGTATGTATGGTTTTTGTTAACATAGTTTGATCCCTATCGTTAGTTACTAGCATATATACACAAGAGTTCTGGTCTGGGCACAGCCCAAAACAGCACAATTTACTACTTCAATGATGTAGACATGATGTTTTTGATTGGAATAATGCATAAAAATCTATCTGTCATTGATAAATAAGTTATGTGCAACCAACCAAAATTGCTTGTTATGACATTTTTGTTACGGTTGAACAAATATTGCAAAAAGACAAGCAATGTCGCAAAAAAAATAACGACTCATATAATGTGTTTTCAAGCAATGAACTATTTTGTATTGTATTGTACGAGTATAAATTGTACTTTTATGCAACGCGCCATCAATGTGATGATATAACTATACTCGTACTACAGACTGAGCAAGTTTCCATGTCCGTAGGGGACACAGAAGGAGAGCTGTGATATGACTGCATACTGTAAAGAATTTGGATCATATTTAGTAGTTAGTTTACAGGTTCCCTGGAAAACATAGGTCATGTACAATGTACGTATTTTATAACAACGTTGTTGTGGCATCTACAAGTACTTACTATAAATGATATCAAATAATGCTCGCCACACTTAAACGAAAAATCGTCCGAATGTTTTCATTCAATACGGTGTTGTATCATTGGCTAAACCATTACCATGGGTAACTGATTAAACAATATCGCCATGTTTTATCATATCAATAACAGGAAACTAGTCAGAAAAAAACTGAACTTATTCAGATAATACCATGTTGACGAGTAGTTACATCAATCAGGGTTTATTTTCGTTGGTGCAGATCTATTTATGTTTCGTCTGTATGAAAATAGAATTGCTCATGTTTGTTGATGACCAAATCATGAGCTTAATATAGCTTAAACTAGTCATGCACTATCATGCACTGATATGAAATGCACATGGATGAATCACCAATGTAAAAGCAAATGTTTGTGACTGTAAATGCTTATTTACCTTTAGAACTGGTATACGACATGACACATAGTGCGTTATTTGGACCTCGATTGTATTTATTGTTTGTATAACTTCATTTACGAAAACAAAAGATCGGGATTGTGCCGTAATTTTAGGCATTGTGTTTTCTTTATCAAGTATTGTTTTCAACCAATTTATTAGAAGCTGCTCTTTGAAAGACAGCTGTTGGTTTAGGATTACCGCTTTGACAGAAATTTGAACCCGTGTATCATTTGTACAGCAGACAAATTAGAAACGCATCAAACTCGTTGTGTTTCACAAGCGGTGAGTTATTTCTAGTTAATTACTTTAACAATTACAAACAAAACATTTCAAAATTTAATTTCAAATTCACACTCCCATGATGCATTAGTCATTACCATGGAGACCATCGGAACGCTTATGTAATAACGGTCGTGAGTCACATGACATTTTACAACATTATGTAATATTCAAGATTAACATGCAGTTTTCTTGTTTAATCGCTTGTATAAAATCAATCACTTGATGAAAAGAGAAACTTTATCGTCGATATCTGTAGCTGTTGGAATGTTCATGAATATTCATGAGGTACACGTTGCCTCGTTCTGAATTCTCCGACAAAAATCACAGCTCGCATTCCATTATTGCTGTTAGATATTCTAGATGCCATCAGAGCAACACACCAATTCTCTGATTAGATCTAATTCATTTAATTCGTTGTCGTGCTATTTTCGTACAAAACGGAGAAATATTGGAGAAATGCTGCAACTAAAATACAATGCATTTAAATTCCACGAAATGGAACCTGCACTTTGGCCCACATACTTGTCATTCCGCCTGGAAAATTTTTCTGCAATATGTAAATAAAATAACGACAAAACCACATAACATTTGATACAGTCATGCATTCGTTCGTTTTGTTCGTTCTTTCGGTATAATCGGTTTATTTGTATAAAGTCACATGCGGGGATTAGTCAAACTGGATACTTTTGGATTAATTATCAACAAATACTAGAAATAAATTGATCGGAGCCCATTACCGTCAGGTGAGAATGGAATGCCTGTCGATACTCTTTGAAAGTCACGAATTTTGAAATATTTTTGTTGGACTTCCATAGAGAGGTTGTAGGCATCCAACTTTGGTACGTATGAAATTGTAGTTTCACAAAGTTTTGAATACCATAATATATGCCCAAAGATTATCACTGGTAATCACCATCTCTTTTATGTGTTTGTGTTATAGCAAGGCACGATGACTCTGTTAATTAATCCATGAGCTGTTCGAGCAGAGGGATAGCAAAATATTTTATCAACTTCAGAATGACTAAAAAGGTATACCAATACATATCAGTATGTATAGTCCAGTCATTGAAGCTAAAAAATATGGTCAACCTCAAACAAATTGCAAAACAGAGTTTCTTTGCATTTTCATCATGTATAGCCTATTATCGACTACAGACAAAACGTCAAATATGCGAGTTCAGTGGGGAAAATACAAAAAAAATCGACATGTTTAAGGTCACTTTTGGTAGCAATTTCAGCATTTTCCTTATTTCATATTACATGGGGAATTTTAAGTTCTAATAATTCCCGTGTAAGTCGTTAAATATTTACAAATTGCACCTTAAAGCTTATATTTTCTGAAAAATACAACCTTCTTCTAACGAATACAAATATTGATTTTATCATCAGACAATTTACTTTTCATATATATGCCAGTCTACGTGTTGGTATACTACCCATTTAAATGTCGACAAAATGGCTCAAAATAGCACTTGGAAGGGGAAACAAAAGTTTTATTCATTTCTTTAATATTAATCCAATTTGTTTAAAATGTACACATTTCATGTGTTGTATACATGTGTGTCTTATGGAAAAAGGATATTGGTGTTTGGACAGTATACAATACAGACAATATACAAAATGTACACGAATCTATCGATTCTGGAGAAATAGTGATCGTTCTCTTTGTCTGTTCGTCCACAATTGCATTTGTATTCACAATTTTGACTCTATGATTATGAAACTTAGAGTGATCATCTGAACAAAATTTAGGCCAAGGTAGAAAATGGATGATCAAGGATAAAAAGATAGGTCACTAGGTCAAGTTGTTGCAAAACCTTGTGTAGTCGCTAGAGGTCATAATGTTGACCTTATATTTATGAAACTTGGTAACAATAATAATATCAACAAAATATAGGTCAAAGTTATAAATTGGGTCATATGGGGTCAAAAAGTAGGTCGCTAGTTAAAATCAAAGGTAAACGTTGTGTAGGTACAAAATTCACAATTTTGGTCTAATATTTATGCAACTTGGTCACAATGCTCATATCAAAACATCTAAGACAAGTATGTTATTGACTTATTTGGGTCAAAATTAGGTCAATAGGTTAAAATAATTGATGCGACTTTTTGGCGCATGAAGGTTTTTCTATTATTTGACCTAGTGACCTAGTTTTAACTCATGATAAGTAAATATTGAATTTGACCTACATTTTGTCTTCATGATCCATGTGACATAGTTTCATAAAGATTAGGTAAAAAGGGTGTATTCTAAAGATTTGTTCTATAATTTGGCCTAGTGACCTAGTTTTTAACTCAGGTTAATCCAATTTCATACATGACCTTGATTTTTTTAGGGTGATCATTGTGACTAAACTTCACAAGTGTAAGGTCGAAATTGCGACCCCTGGTGACTATATCTTGTTTTTTCTATGTTTTGACCTAGTGACCTAGATTTTGGCTCCGGTTAACTCAAATTTTACTTTACCTAGATTAGCTTACGATGATCATTGCTGCCAAGTTTCATAAAAATCAGACCAAAATTGCGACCTCTAAGCACGATGTAAAAATAAGTTACTGGTACAAGTCAAGATTTATTTACATCAATAGTGACAAATATCGCGAAAACATGTGACAATTGAATATATTTTTAAATATCTCAAAAAGTCCCACAAATATTCAATTAGGACATTTTGTACATTGCTAAGGATAGCTTTACGCACCATATAAACACAAAACTGTTAGTTTTGCAATTAGTTTGAGGTAAAAAGTTAAAATGACTGGACTAGTATATAATTACGGGTATATATGCATATGTCTGTATGGTTTAATTTAGTTTTGATACCGTGACATGCAATTTGATCAATATAAGATTCTACAATATAATTATGTTATAATGCAAGTTCTCGTACATGTAATAAAATTGAAATAGAATCAGTAAAAAAAAATTTCTGTTAACTCAATCACATGTCCACATGTATTTTACTTGAACAATTCAATCATTGAATACGCAATTGATGATGGTAAGAAACAATATACACGCAAACAATCATATACATATAATGCAAGAAATGCTGCTTATGAAATTAAGGATATTTTTAGATTTAATAATAACAAAGCTTGAATGAAACCTGATTTTGAATACCCCTGAGACGACACTACACGCAAATATTACTTCATAATGATATACGATACATGAAATAACTAATTACAAAACAAATGTTTTAAGTAACTTTTATCATCTAACTTCACGTTCTTGAAAATGAGATAGTGTTAAAAAAGTGAAATAAAATTATAGCAATGACTAAAGTAAAAGTTGGTTCAAAATCATCCAACCTCACGTTATTGAAAAAGAGACATTGTTAAACGGGAAGTTAACTGAAAGATATGACTTCAATAGAAGTTGATTCAAACTACTGTTCGTATATGCAAATGTTCTTGCGGTCAGTGATACAATGCAGAATTCAATACACAAATACTGTATAAAGGACATGCTTTCGCCATGTTCATTATAAGGACATTTTTAACTTCAGAAAAAGTACAGTAGCATATCATTTCGGTAATCATGTAACTGGCATATGAATATCGAAAATCAAATCCTCGCTAACACAAAACACAACCAAATTAATACCCAATGACGGTCGAGTAAATAATCATACAAATCGGGACCACAGCCGCTTTAAATATCCAATTACATTTTCCATTATTGCTTGTTGGACCACCGTGCGTGTTTTCAATAAGTTGCTTTCATGGAATTGCGATAAGGCTAAATGTACTGTTGCATACAGATAATTGTATTTATTCAAGTTTCTAAAATTTCACAACATATTCAGACACTCTTTAGAATTGCGCTTTCAATAACAGACATTTTTGCAATTTAATCAAAACGTTTGCAATACTACAAACAACCACTAACAATCTCGGCAACATAGAAACACCATTAATAATGTATTTGTCTCTAATTGTCGATTAATGATTTAAAGGAGCGTTGTTTGATCGACAGTTGGTGAAACACATTATCTGAAATGTAAAACGTTCAAACAACTGCACAATTATATTGGATTAAACTAATAAATTGGCTCCCTGATTGAAAGGCCTATTACAAGATTCTACATGAAGATCTGAACGTTTAATTACAATACACATAAACATGTTAATAACGTATTAGGAGGTCACAATCGCTTGATACAATGTCTAATTCAGTTCACAAATGGCCAATCAAAATTAATATTATCGTATGAATGCATTGCAGAAAGTATAATTCCAGTGGGAATGAACATACCTATCAATTACCAGTTGTCGATTTACTCGATGACTGGAAGCTAGATCGTGTAGATCACTAACGGTTACCAGTTTACGATCAAAATTATTGGCGACTGTAAGCTGAAAACTTCAGATACATATAACGCTAGCAATTTGACAATTAAGCTATCATGGCCAATACACCACGAGCAATTACAGGTAACCGATGGCTTGAATTATGACGTTTCTGGGTGGGTGTTGACTTTAACAATCAGTTTACGTTTCCCAATTTTAATTTTGATCTGGTGAAGATGTCAACATATTGTCTTTTCACTGTGTTATATCGTTGTTATCTTTGATAAATGGTCTGAGAGAAATGCCGAGATAGTTTGTAATGTTTGCCAATACCCAGGCGACAAATTCACTCCGCAAGAAACGTCGAAACTGTTAGAAAATGCCGAATTTATCAACAGGTTTTGTCCTCGCGAAATTTACAAACGTGAAATATTCTAGATCTCTGTCCCTGTTAATGAACATTCACGATAAACATAGTGATGCGTTCAACATATGTTAGATTTGAGAAAGTAATTTTTAATAGCAGCAATTAAACTGTATGTAAGCTGTCACCAGAACATAATACACACTGTTTCCGATGTTTAAAATTACATTGTGCTTCGTTTTTCTATTGATGACAAATTGAAGGACATTTTTGTATTAAATTATGAACATTTATTTGACTGAATAACTAATGTAACCGACATTGCAGTATCCTAACGCCGACGCATAACTTTACAATGAAGATAATACTTCATATGTATACTATAATATGGATGCAATGATCGCGTAATGTTTTATGGTACTATGTTTATGTTGGTCTGGGACAGTTGCGTATGACTGGTCAATCGGTGTTCCGTGCCAAATGAGTAACTGACCTCCGAATTCGACAGTCGCTGCACCAATTTCTAATTTTCTATTTGATGTATCTCCAAGTCATTTGTTCTAACCACTGATGTACTGCAACATTCCAAGAACATTTACGACTTGGTCACATTATTTCCAAAAAGTCAAAAGTTGTGTTTGTTGTTTGTCAGAGTCTTATCAGGAAGTTTCTGGTATAAGCTTCTACTAAACGAAATGACCTCGTATTGTTTATTACAACGTACCTTTCTTTTCAAGTTATGCGTTTCATCAGAACTCTATATCAATATTTCCTGAATTCCTAAACACGTGATATTCACATGAGTCCAGATAAGTCACCTACTCGTATATTGCAAAAATAAATAACATGCATATATACTCCAAAACAGAACCTGAACACTGTTAGATATTAAGAAACTGTGGCATTTGTGTATTATATTTTTTTACCATGAAACGGAGGTGAGTGATTTTTTATTTGAAAAATCTATATCAATCGTCTACATGTACAATATATAAATTTAATGTTAACAGCACAGATGTATATACGTGTAATTGTCAAAAAGTGTATGCCAACCATTCATTTTGGATATCTTACTGTATTCTACAACGAATTAAATGAATGTTTATATATACCAATGATAATTGTTCTGACATATCTACGCTTTTGTGCTTGTCTTTTTCTATTGCATAATCAGTTGATTTATCTTGGTTCTCTCTCAGAGAAAGTACTTCCTGACATTAATAACGCGGCTCAGCAAGAGAGGTCCTGGGAAGGAAAATCCTGAGTATTCAATCTCAAATAGTCCGCTCAAGTTTGCAAATACAAATGATAAGTTTGATATAGAAGGCACATTTTTGCAAGGACCGTTTATCAGTATTATGTGTTGTGGTTTCGTTGTTAAGTCGAGTGCTGCCTTCCCTACTGTCTGATTTCCTCATATTGTGTTTGAACTAGGGCACATCCCTAAGCGCTTACGATATTTCTCGTTTTTGTGTTAAAGTACTTTGTACGTGGAACGATTCGTTTGTATCATTCATTTCTTTGGACAAAGATTTATACATTTAGCACATTTGCAAAAAGTGAGTTCTTTTCTTTCGATTAAGATTTGTACATTGAATACATTTGAGTAAGTTCAATGAATTATGTACGTACAGAAATCATATGCCTTGAAGAACTTCAATGCCTTATATCAGATGAAACTTTTGTTTCCTTCAGATTGGAACAAACGTAGTTACAAGCTGACTTATAGAAATTCCGAAAATATCTCAACAGCCCAACTAGTAAGCATTTAATTGAAAATAGAATTATCACGACATTTATAGCATATTCTAAGATCATACACCATGCTAGTCTGATTGCAGAACCAGTTCCAGAAACTCGACAGAACTATCACAGACATATTTCCTCTCACTAATATACAAGAATAACTTTTAAGTGAACGAGTTTGCATGGTTAATTGTAAATACTGGATCTGTAACATGGTGCCATAAAACTTAATTATATGTGTAACACTATCTGTAACATTGTGCCATATAACTCAATTATATGTTTAACACTATCTGCAACTGATACAAACCCCATAGTCAGGTCAGGACATAGACACTGAGTCTATGAACTAGTTCCTGGAACATCATATATGTCAATATAATATGTTTTATTATAGTATTACATATTCATGAGTATTCAATATTGCAAATATTGCATTGTTTCTCTTGGTTTGTGAATGTGGATCTTACTGCAATTGTATTATGTTTAATCAAGTACTACTCCAACAACTACAATTTACCATCAATGGAGTAATATTACGAATATTATTGGGTTGGGGATGCTCTCTTAATCTTAAAACCTTATATCTTGCTAATATTAAAGTAGGTTATTTGCATGCAAATAAAGTCGTTTCTTTAAAAAAAGTCTAGACATCTGCTTAATTATCATCGACGCTTTATCATATTCTTGCAAACAGAAATGATACTAATACTTTAAGATGCACTTCAAATTATATTTAGGTCAGTTTTGTGTCTTTTACAGAATGAGGTCATTTGAAACGAGTTACCTTTGTCGCTTGAACGTCTTTAAAAGTAACGGTATAAGAATATGCGAAGAAACGAACGAGGCTGCAATACATGCCTATTGCATTTAAATTATTCCGGGGGATACCAATTTTATGCGGGTCATGATTTTGTTTGCTAGTGAGGTAACGCATTATATGCAAATCTATTTGCAAGGAAAATAAATTCTTGTCAATTTGCTAGAATTAGAAATTCAAAATTAATAAAACATATCGTAGAGTAATACAAACTTTTTTTGAAAATGGATATAATGATATTATGTAGTCATCGTTAAGAACAGAATATTAACCGGGACAGACGCGTGAAGCCACATGTCAAAATCTCTCAGAAAGCAATACTATCAGGACAGGCTAAGTCATGAGTTAGAACATCAGTTCAAAACATACTAGCACAGGTATACATTTATATTTTGTTATCAATATTACTATGTTTTAATGACCAAATCATCAGGATTTATAGGTTTATAAACTACCATCTAAGACACACCAAATGTCGACCGATGTCTAATCTAGTGATGTAGCCGAGTATTACTACACTTAATGTGTATTGTTGTTCTATTTATAGAAATTTGATGAGCTACTGGATTATCAACAAATTCAATTTGTCAGATTTGTCGTCATTAACTTCTGATAATAATAACACATCAATGTTACAATAGTTACAATGCACGCGGGTATGTTCCAGACTGTCGTATGTCGTTTGGTCATCTATTGCTTCCAAGATAATGCCAATGGTATGGAGGCGTATAACTTTGTGGTGCATTTCCTAAAATACAGTAAATATTTGAGTTCTGCTATGTGTTCAGCAATGGTGATCACGGGCAGAGGTCAAACTTTCAAAATATGTATAGGCCTGAATAGTTGTGTCCTTAGAGTAATACTTTTACTACCGACTACCGACGATGTAGAACGCTGAGTGCCTCATGTAAACATGTGAATAAAGCACATGTTTCCGTGCGAGAGATTATGTAACTTATATAATGGATGTGTTCTAATTTGCATGGACATTAATTGCTGATAGGTGCAGATAGGTGACTTGCTATGCTGAGGAATGATGCGTTGTGCTCGGCCCTGACTTGTGCAGATAGGTGACTTGCTATGCTGAGGAATAATGCGTTGTGCTCGGCCCTGACTTGTGCAGATAGGTGACTTGCTATGCTGAGGAAAAATGCTTTGTGCTCGGCCCTTAATTTAGCAAGACCATGATTACAAACGTCTAGGTAGTTAAGATTCGTCTTTCCTGATATCCGGAACATGTCTTGCTCAATGATATCAACCCGTCAATAACGACAATAAAGCATGCACTACACATCAAGTCAGCATCATTATACTCTTAGTCACTGATCAGTTAATCCAAAACAATCTACATTGTAAAATGCAACTGCCCTCCAACATGACGGTCATAGCTTAGTATATTCATTGTGTATTCGGCTTAACAGATTCACATTAATCAGTTTTCATTCCTGTTTTGTAACCGGTGATAACTTTTATACCTTTCCACAAGGAATCGCCGACTTTACCATATTTTAGGAGAAATTCGACATTGTGGTCAAACTTTCAAGGAAAGGTAATGCATAGACCGCCGGGTTATAAATCCAACCCACTGATCACTTGATATAAGGTCACGATTCTGCGTATTTAACACGTGACAGCCCTAGTAAAACCCGAGAGAGCAACCCTAACAGTAGATCACGTGACAAAAAAGGGAGAAGCGACCTGATGGACATATTCGCAAAAGCAAAGAACAGGCAATTCTCAGAAACACATAAACAAGATTCTCCTAACACAATGTCTCGCCAAATACATCATTATCTTATACAAGATGTTAGTATACGGAAGTGATAAAGTAAAAGGATGGAGGATTGAAGGACAGTAACAGGCGATGGAATTAGGTGCACGACATCTTCCCATTATTTAGTTAGCATTGCTAAACACTTATCTAGTCATTCATTTACGAACTGCCCCTATGTGGAATTATTTCTGAGTGAACATGTATATAGTTTAACGATTTTTGTTAGAACAACCCCGATCGTCTGGAGAAACTGATGTAAATGCAAGACGTCACCGACCTAGCAGTGAGTTGATCAACTCATTTGCTACTACCAGTTCCTCAATATTTGGAGAAGTGGTCAAACTGTTGCTTACTAGAGAGCATAACAGAACGGAAGGGGTGACTAGTAGAATGATTTAGGATTATATATAAATCTTTCTCAACATGGTCAGAAAACGAATAAAAAGCTATTAGATAGGATTGTGTCATTTTTCTTGAATATAAAGGTCAGGTAAGCATTGCTCCCCTGTCAGTTTCCAGTTTATTTGAATGGCCAGATTTAGGCATCAACAATCCACCGTGCAAACATAAATTCGATAAACCTAGCATAACACACAAAACTAACAGAAATTCACCTGACACAGCAAGCAAAATTCATAAGTGAGTTGTGACATACATAGTGATACGATTTTAGAAATCAGTCGTTATTATTTATATTGACTGGCTACTCAATGCAGATTTATCTAGTATCTGTAGTTTAGTCAGTTATCGAGTGTCATCCGATGCAATCTTCGCAATGACAATGTCAGTGTACAAACGACACATGACTATTGCTTTAATTGCAAAATCAAAGGAAACAGAACCAGCGGTATGACGTCCACCATGAACGTTCCATTATAATGTTTGCTCTTTGTTTTCTTCTTAATTATAGACGAGCAACATGAATGTACATCCACATGAGTCAGCACGTTTATTTGTCATGGAATAGCAGTTAAAGATTGAATCATACAATCATTTCTCACTGTCTGACATCAGATCGAAAGGCGACGGCATCTGTTAGTAATGGTGCGACTTTTCATCTCGGCTAGCGATTCTTTTGACCGTTTTCTATGCATCCATATGCAATTAATTATAAATACGGATGCTACTTGTGTTTTTATCGCGACGTGTTAAGATAAATGCATTGATTGAATATCGTTAAATCCCATCTCGTATTACTAATGACTCAAATCATGTGCATCATATATTGATATGGACAATGTGGAAGCATTTCCAGTAAATCGTAAAACATCAACCTAGAACTAACAATGGTGTCTGTATATGGGCATAGATATCACATCAGACATCTGACTAGACATAACCTCACGTGACACGCTCCATAATTCACGCATTCACTAACGAGCCAAAGTCGTGGCATCAAAAGAATACAATTTATGTTGGATCAATTCCTCTATAAAATAATCACCTGGCACGGATCGATACTTGATTATAGAAGATCACTGGGTACGTTTCTGTTATGTTATATGTATTAAGTCACAGACAAAGGCTCAGAGCCTGCTCTGCTGAACGTAATTTATTAAATTGACAAGAGATGCAGCCTTGGCAGTCTATAGGAACTTATAATCAATAATTTAAAGAAAGTCAATTAGACGAATGGATCTTTGAATAGGGGCTTTCAGGTTCTATCCCGTATCTAATCCGGGTGTTCAATAGTTTCACGCCACACAATCCAGTCATTGGATAAAATTCTCCCACGCGACGTACTGCGCAGCAACCAGTATCAAATAGGCTTTATTTTGATAAACAGAAACTTGTCATTTCACTCAACACGAAATTCGCAACAAACAAATACTGTAAAATCTTTAATTTTTGTGGGGGATTAAATTTCGTGGATTTCGTGGTTCACTTCAACCACGGACTTTAATCCAAACGAACATTGATTTTGACCCTTGTTTTGTTACCTGAAATGCAAAATCCACGAATGCAAGTGCCAACGAAATCGTCTTTCTTTACTTAAACCACGAAATTTCGTCCCAACGAAGTTAAATTATTTTACAGTAGTCGATGATTGAAGTCGTAGAACCATAACCTTCCATGTTTCACAAGACCGCATATACCGTATAAATGTCCAGTCACGAGTTATTTTATTTTTGCACAGAACTGACTAGTCATAGAAGATACTTAAAGCCACAATAAGGTTCCGGAACGACGTATTTTCTATAGATAGAAAACACAAATCTTTGTTACTCATTTAAAGACTGATACATAATTAATACATCAAGCTATTAAAACACGCGCTTACTGTCACTTATGTGAAATAATCTTTCCTTGAAGATTGGCATAACGAGCCCAGTTTGTTTACAAATACGGCGTTTAACAGCATCTCCGTCGCTATCCGGAGACTACCGAGAATCTTTCGCCAGTTTCTGATAACCAATGAATGGATAGCACACCGGTTGATGAACAGGCGCGTACTAAAACCCGGTATATACCAGTACCTTCCGGTATCTTATCTAGTAGCCCTGTTGCTGAATTCTTGGGATTTTTATTTGAAGTTTTTTGCATTTTTGCTGGTGTAAATTTGAGATAATTGAATTAGAATGATGTTTTTTTAAATTTTTGGATTTAGCACCTAATGCATTTAAATAAAATACGGAGTCGTCTTTTTCCGATTTGATACTTGTAGTCAAATGGGCGTTGCCATCAAAATGAATTTGTGCGCAAGGCGAAGCTTGACGTTTGAATTTACTGACGACAAAGTTACAGTCTTTGGATCGCGATTGTGGATCTTAACAAGAGGTTCACGTTTTTTCAACTTTAATTTTGAGACTACTAGCATCTGTTGAAGATCTCGTCAACAAATCGTCATGTAGCTCTGTTTATGGGTGATAAATGGTCTGAGATAAATTTCAAGATAGCTTCTAATGTTCGCCAATTCCCAGTCGCTAGAAACGTCGGAACTGTAAGAAAATGTCTAATTTGTCAACAGTTTTTGTTTACAAACATGAAACATTCTTCTTCAGCGTCGCTGTTCGGTGTATTCCTGGCGATAAGGAACATTCACGCTAAGCATACAGATGCATGTGTAAGATTTGAAGTAGTAAGTTTTTAATAATGATGTAATGATGTCATTGACAGTGTGTAAGAAGTCACCTAGTCGGTACATCATACGTACCGTTCCAAATGTTTAAATTCAAATCCAATGATTGTTAGATTTTCTTTTGGTTCATAATGCTGGTATTTTGGAAGAATATTTCCGAATAAACAACGATATTTAGTGTTTTGGTCGATAGCTTCTGTCCTTGGTTTTCTTATGAGGCGACATTTTGTTGGATTTGAATAAGTACTAGTATGTGTATTGAAATACATTTATAGGTCTATCCATCACTGAAACTGAAACTTCTTGTCCGGAAAATGTAACTGAATATTCTTCGTATGAATGGAATATGACCAGATTCCTGGGTAACAGCAATATTAAAAAAAACAATAAGGAACAACCAAGAGGTTACAACGTATGCATGCAGGAGAATGCAATGTGATTTTATTACATTTTTTAGTTATACTTCAAACCTTAAATTATGTAAATACACGCACGTGAACTTGTAAATGACTAGTTGCAGCTACGGTTGTACAGGTACATTTCACGAATAGTATACATAATTATGACATGCCGTGATCAGTATTTAACAAAACAAACAAAACTTGTATTTGTCGTTTTTTCGGGTCGTGTAAGCTATTGTCTGATAAAACTTTCAAGCTTTCATCAAACAAAATGACCTTTTCTTTTTAACAGCATCTCTTTCTTTTTAAGTAAAGCATTTAATGAGAAATCTTTATCAATATTTTCTGAATTTAGATTTTCTTTGGGTTCATAATGCTGGTATTTTGGAAGAATATTTCTGACTAAACTACGATATTTAGAGTTTTGATTGATAGCTTCTGTCCTTGGCTGTCTTATGAGGCGACAGTTAGTTGGATTTGAATAAGTAGTATGCGTATTAAAATACATTTGTAGGTCTGTCTATCACTGAAACTGACACTTTTTGTCAAGAAAATGTAGCTCAATATGCTTCGTTTGAATGGAATATGAACAGTTGCCTGGGTAACATCAATATTAAAAAAAAACAATTAGGAACAAGCAAGAGACACCAACGTATGCATGCAGTAGAATATAATGTATTTTTTTAGTGATACTTATTATAAAAACTTAACTAATTGGAATGCACGCACATGAACTTGTAAATGACGAGTTGCAGTCACAGCTACACAGGTACATTACACCAAAAGTATACTTATTTATTGGATGGCAGCAGTATTTAACAAAAAAACAACCTTGTGTTTGTCGTTTGTCCGAGTCTTGTAAGCTATTTTCCGATAAAACATTCAAACAAAATGACTTTTTCTTTTTAGCAGCATCTATTTCTTTTTGAGTAAAGCATTTAATAAGAAATATATATCAATATTTTCAGAATTCCCAAACATCTGATATTCACGCAATTCTCTACTCGAATTGCAGCCAACAGTTAAATGTCTAATAAATTGCGGATGTTAGAATATGCGGATTGGCAAAACAAATTATCTAAGTTGTTCCGCGGATACAAATCGCCTAAAAAGGAACATAACGACTTTTAAAGCAACTTGAATGAACTGCGAATATTCTTGCAATAGTTTTCTTGTCGGTCAGGTGAGTCATAGAACGACTTGTTAGCAGACCAAAATAATAGTTGTTTTTCGTCATAAAACAGCGGGGACCTAAGATTGAAGCACCCGAAAAACTTGTTATGACTGTATGACAATTGAGTATCAAGTTTTCAAACAAATGATACAGAAATATATTTATAATCACAACTACTGGATTCTAACCAGTTTGTCATATCTTTGTCGTTGACGAAGCTTGTTCTTGCAGTACATATACAATAATAAAAGTTTGATAACAACAAGATGTTATGATGAAATTTGTCATTTATTATCAAGTTATAAATGACGCAATTATAACAAGTATTCAATATATAATATGATAACTGGGATAAGCAACTCTTGACAATTAATTGTCTCACAATTGTACATGGGTTACTGGATTTTTGCTTATCCCAGCTATCTACAATAATAATACAATGAACAAGTATGTACATAAAGAAGATGGCGCAACAAAACAAGCCATCAACAACAATAAAATACTATGTGAATCGATAAGGGGAATACGTAGTGAATACATAAGGTGGAAAGGAGGGGAGGAGGAGGTAAAACAATTTTAGCTGAAATCGTTCTAAATAATTTTAGCGTGATTTCACGATGGAAAGCGGTGAAGCGTAACAATTGCTCACCCGTTATAATTACTAATCAATACTCAAACAATCAATCCATGATTAGCTCCCCTTATCGTTCTAAAATGGACATTAATACAAGGCATTAGTTTGATAATAAAACATTTTATGAGACATAAAATTTTATTTATAATCACAACTACTGGATTCTAACCAGTTTGTCATATCTTTGTCGTTGACGAAGCTTGTTCTTGCAGTACATATACAATAATAAAAGTTTGATAACAACAAGATGTTATGATGAAATTTGTCATTTATTATCAAGTTATAAATGACGCAATTATAACAAGTATTCAATATATAATATGATAACTGGGATAAGCAACTCTTGACAATTAATTGTCTCACAATTGTACATGGGTTACTGGATTTTTGCTTATCCCAGCTATCTACAATAATAATACAATGAACAAGTATGTACATAAAGAAGATGGCGCAACAAAACAAGCCAAAAAGTATCTTATATACGTTCTGTTGTAAGATACTGCGCCATTCAAGGAAAACGACAAAAGCTATTGAAATGTGTTGAGCTAATGGACGATCAGCACATATAGATAAGTATTAACATTTTAATAACCACACCATGATAATTGTCCTGTGTGTCCTAGATATTTGAAAAAAGGTACAAATTCAACATTGATTTAAATGATATACGAAACATGAAGAAAATGTGTCAATAAGACAGTATAATCAGGTGTTAATATATATAACGCTTATGGCGGCGACACAAGAATTATCCCTATCATAAAAACATCCATATACTAGTAGTGATGTGTTATACATTGTACATGGAAATATTTGCATTGACATATTATACTAAAATGGCATCTTATCATAACAATTGACTATCATTTGTAATGGTTTCATGAATACATCAATAATGAAAACAACAATCATAATAATAAATGAGATATAATGGCAACATAATGTCTTTATGCCTATCTATCACAAACAATTGAATATAAGTTTTGAAACATTAATTAAGGCAGCCAAATGCTAACCCTTAACAACACATCAATAACTATATTATGGGTTATTCAAGGTCACATAGTGAGCCGGTGGATGTAACTGGGAAAATTGGTAAGGCAGCCATATGCTGACCCTCTGGAAAACCAACAGACATGATGAATTGGTATATATATGAACTAAGATAAATGTTGTATAACTCAAAAGATTGTATACCAAAAAGCACACATGTATCTAGACTTGACTTTATTGTTCAATAATACAATCACCATAATCAAAAGGCAGCCAAATGCTGGACCTTTTAGTCAAAATGTTGTTTGCATTTTAGATTTATAAGTCAGACTTTAAAAGCATTGATTCTGATATAGCGCTGTACCGCATTAGAGTGCCATCTACCCAATTTCTGAATAACAGTCTCTGACATGCCTAGTTTTGCAGCTTCAGTTGCAGCCCCTATTCTAAAACTATGACCCAGGTAGTGGGAAGGATTTAGCCCTATGAACTGAACTGCATTCTTCAGGTGGGACGATACAAAGTTATGAGTAATAGGACGACCTGATTTAAATGTAAATAGCGGCCCAGATGTGTGAGGCACAATATCTAAATAGTTCTGAAGAGCTGTTACAGGGCAGAATGTAGGCTGGGAATTTGAGCTTAATGTAATAGTCATTGACTGATTGTTTTTCATGTGTTTGTAGTAATGTAGGGAGATTTGTACCGAAGCACTATCCACAAACAGAACATGAGATCTTTGAATAACTTTGTCTATCTGGGCTGGTGAAATTGGTATAAGCTCTCCAAGACGCATGAATCCATGGAATGCTAATAGAAAAATAGCTCTTAAAATAACCCTATCGTGTTCGTTAGCAACGGTATGCTGAAGAGCTGCAATCAAATTTGTCAGAATAGCCTTTGTAATAGGTAATCTGGAGTCAAATGATTTCCTGAGATTATGAGCCCCTTTAAGAATTTTTCTAACCATGAATGAATGAGTGGGGTCATAAACCTCACATAATTTATGAATATAGCTGATAGCAGAAATATGGGATGTAATAGAATTTGGACTGTGATGTTTGTTGTGTAAGTGACCAACGAAATTACATATAAGGGTTGGACAGCATGGAAATACAAATGGTAGTGTATACGATTTACAAAATTCTAGCAATAATGACCAACTACGAAGATATGAGCTACGAGATGATGGAGACAGACTACTCCTAAGTAACATTTGACAAGTGGAAGTTAAATGAAGACCATGTGATCTGACAATTCTGTTGGGTTGACATCTAGCCATGGTGCCAATGTTCTGGCTTCCTGAAATTTGAGACGTGAAAGTTTATCTGGAATCACACTGGTTTTTCCAATGATGTGTTTTGCTTTAAACATAATATTATTTGACATAGCAGCTATAACTAGGCGTCTAAGTAAACGCATGATAGTCTTTTCCCTGCTAGATTGTTTGTTGATGACCTCAACAACAGCTTGATTATCCGAAAAGAAAATAACTTTACAATTGCTTAAAGTAGCACCCCACAATTCCAATATCAAAACAATTGGAAACAATTCTTTTATAGTAATGTTGTAATGAGCATGTATGTCTTTCCATGGTTTGGCAAACCATTTTGACCCAAATACTGCCGCGTAACCCAGACTTCCAGAAGCATCAGTATATAATCGTAGCTTTTCTGATGAATGCCAGTCTCTTTGTAGGAAAACTGATTTTCCATTGAAATGGGATATAAACAATTGCCATGCTTTCAAGTCCGCTCTTGCCTCATTGTTTAACCTGATAAAATGGTGGGGCTTACTGACATTGCAAGTTAAGTCAATTAGACGTCGTAAAAAAGCTCTGCCTGGAGTAACAACCAAACAAGCGAAATTCAGCAGACCGATAATAGATTGTAAATCATGTAGAGTGATTCTCTTTCGGTTAATTGTGGTGACCAAAAGTTGCCTGATTTTAAAAAGTTTATCATTTGGTAGCCTACATTCCATGTTGATAGAGTCAATTTCAATGCCATAGATGGTAAGTTTTGTGGTAGGATAGACGGTCTTGGATTGTTTTAACGGGATACCTAGTCGTTTGCATAATCTCTCAAAACAGATAACATCTTGTAGGCATTTATTAGATTTAGATGGGCCAATGAAAAAGAAATCATCCAGGAGATGGGACATGTCATGGGCTTTGTATTTTGTCATCATTATCCATTGTAGGGCTGTGCTGAGCTTCTCAAATATTTGACAACTAGAGCTAGCCCCCATAGGTAGGCATTTGTCATAGTAGAATTGACCCTCCCACACGAAACCCAGAAAGTGGTAGTCAGCCGAGTGAATAGGAACATTTCGGTATCCATCTTCAATGTCAAGTTTAGCCATAAGGGAATTAGGTCCACAATTCTGTACTAGATCTATGATCGTTTCGATAGAATCGTACTGGACATTAACAAATTCTTGGCCAATGTGGTCGTTCACAGAGTTGCCTTTTGGGAATGATAGGTCATGAATGATTCTAAACTCACCCATAGATTTCTTTGGGATGAGGCCTAAAGGGGAACAATGAAAATTATCAAATGGTTTCGAATGAAACGGCCCAGCAATGCGACCCAAATTCATTTCTTTGGATAGCTTGAGTTGTACATGATCTTGATTTTGGTAAATAGAAGAGTGGTTGCGACATGTCGACTCTGACTGGAATTCAGTGCAACCTAACCTAAAACCTGATTTAAACCCATCAACAATACTGTGTCGCAAGGACGTATCATAACCTGATAATTCATTACATAAAATGTTACTTTTGATTGGTGTTGGGAGTTTTGTAATTGGATGATTTTTTATTAGACTTTGACTTGTCTTTTCTTGGGCATGAAATTTTGGGGTGGGATTCTTTGCATATTTGGCAGGAATGTCTGTACTGACAGGGGGTAGCTCTACATTTAGTCCCATTGTTGAAGTTGAAACAGAGTCTTGCCTGGCTGGACTGAGGGGGGGCACGAAAGGGCTTATGGATAGTGCAGGCTTTGACCATAAACTCTGTGATTGGTACCTGCCATGGGATGGCATTGGACTGACGAAGTTGTCTGAAGTTTTCGTCATAATAATGCCATGCGACATCGCCATGGGATGCTCCAATTTCACGGACAGTGGAGCAGTATTTTAAAAGGTTACTGGCTTCAGATGGATATTTTTCTATATATATACATATAAAAATCAAAAAGGCAGTAGTCCATTGATTCAAAGTTAGTTTATCTTGATTGGCAGCTTTTTTGTTGAATTGAATGGAGTTCGAGTCGATATTAATTGACACATTGTCCTCTTTAAAATTGGGCAAGAGACATTTCATGGAAATGAATGAATTGTTCCAAATTTTTTGTTTAATTCTAACTGAGATATTAGTGCCAAGAGGAATGCCTTCAGATACAGATATAGGAGGGGATTGAAAAGTATTACCATTGTGACAACCCACCGACTCACCAGAAAAAATATTTTGGAGAAAAGAACCAAATTGATCTGTATTAGAGTCCTGGATTTCATCCACATTCACAATTGGGGTACATGTAGAAGATGGACCAGGCACAACAGGGTTAATGTCATCAGGATTCTGTTGTTTGATAATAGCAGCTGCCAGCTTATCATAGTCAATATCACCAACTGACGAAGATGACACAGTTCTCGATGTCTTGGCTTTTTTGGCAGCTGGAGTGGTGTTAGTGTCAATATCAACCACTGAAGAAGATGACACAGTTCTCGATGTCTTGGCTTTTTTGGCAGATGGAGTGGTGTTAGTTTGCCTACGTTTTGACGGCATCTACAATTGATTAAAGTATGTATTACAACACGCACTTCTAAAGTGTGTAATCTCTAGACATAACAGATTAAGGTGCTGGCTAGTTAACATATGACCTATACTGGACCACTCACTCTTGGTAGCTTTTGTAACCCGGAAGATATAAAATACTTGATATACCAGCCAAATTTGATGCTAACGATGTGGTACCATGGACAATATGCAAAATAGGATAAATTAGCCAGAATGTAGACACCAATAGTAAAACAAGCACCAATTGTGGGTGCCCTCATGAATTGACAATCATTCATAATAAACAAGCACCAATTGTGGGTGCAAACATGAATTGATAATCATTTCAAATTAAAAAGCACCAATTGTGGGTGCAGTCATGAATTGATAATCATTCATAATAAAATAGCACCAATTGTGGGTGCGATCATGAAATGATATATCTATGACAATAAGATAACACCAATTGTGGGTGAAATCATGAATTGACAGATCTTTTGACAATAAAAGGCACAAATCGTGGGTGCAGCATGTTGTTAAAACATTTAAAATAACAAAACTACACCAATTGTGGGTGCGGTAAGAGCAATGGATAAATTAATCACAGGAATAAACTCGGTTACACTTCATCCTCTAAAAACCCAAAAGCTGGGAATAAGACAATGCAGTATATAATTTAATGGAAGCTATGTTTAACAAACCACATTTAGCAATATAATGTTAATCATTGAATAACATAGTATAAAGTAATATGGATGCCAACCGATTACTTTATCAACATTATGAGTGGTCATAGCTTTAGTTATTATGCATTAAAGTAATTTCACAGCCTAGATACTATGCATTTAAGTACTTAGCTGGTGTAATTTCTTGATTTACTTCTCTAGTCGTCTGGATACATGGAGGACTGCACTTTTGATACTCTGAAGGTATTTATTCATATACTTGACATTATCATCAGTGTGTAGTAAATGTACTCCATCACGTCCAATATGAGATATTTCTGGATCCCAGAACCCCCTGTGATGCCAAAACACCAATGAGAAATCAGGTTGGCGACAAAGACGTTGAAGTTCGATATTTAATTCGACCACTCTGTTGTTAAAGAAAGTGCCTACTTTCCTTGGATGTCGTCGTAGCACTTGTCCAATAATGACACAATTAAAACCTTTTGATATACTTATAAAGTTTGCGAAGGACACTATATTCTTTGCAAGTTTTTCAATACACAAATCCCTTGAATATATATCATTACCACCAAGTTGCAAAAAACATATGCTGCGCTTATGCGATAAGTCAAAGTTCAAAAGTTTACAACATTCCTTGGAATTGTTAACACAAAGTCCACCTTTTGCCTTCACAAGAACACAAAATTTCAAGCGATTTAGTCTCAGATTTTCATTTCCAGGGTTAGATAACATGTAAGTATTTAGTCTTCTTATGTAAGAGTGTCCAAATAATACCACGTCCGTTTTTTCACTGCAATCCTCCATGATCCAAACTTTTCCAGAGAAAAGTAACTAATCACACAGCGATCACGCACTGAGCAAGGTTAAGGTCACTATCCATGAGTGACCCCCAACAAAAAACGCAATTTGAGCGATAAACGTAAATGTTAACCTTGCAAGCTGTTGATATTCTAGATGAATAAGACTTTGTTTGCAATAACAAACAAAAGTTGAACACAGAGAATGTCTGTGTAAAACAATTTTAGCTGAAATCGTTCTAAATAATTTTAGCGTGATTTCACGATGGAAAGCGGTGAAGCGTAACAATTGCTCACCCGTTATAATTACTAATCAATACTCAAACAATCAATCCATGATTAGCTCCCCTTATCGTTCTAAAATGGACATTAATACAAGGCATTAGTTTGATAATAAAACATTTTATGAGACATAAAATTTTATTTATTCAATGGCTGAATTCCATTCTTAATTACTTTTATTTAAATGGCGCATACATGTAAGCACAAACACAGACACTTACGTGTCCTGGGCATCCAGATGGTGTTAGGGATACAACAAAATAAACTGTGTAAATGTGAAGTTTCAAAATACGTATTAATACTGCGTAATGTAGTTATCTTACAATAACTCACAGAATTACTTCCATTGCATTGTTTAAATAGTTTATATACCACAGATGACTCGTCATTGGCAAACCTTATAACTGTCTAAATACATTTATGTATGCCGGAGGTCTGTCTTAGTGACCGACTGTTTATGACCGCTGAAATAAATTTAACAGATCATATCATTGCTACGGGACAAAAACATGCATATGCCCTATTAAGGTTTTAACAGTGTAAATATCAATACCCAAATATCAATAACACGTTGATTTTACGTGCGATTATCAAAATCGCATAAAATGTACAGGCTAGCAAGAATTACCATCCTTTTAATTATATCCGTTTAACTATCAGACTGAGTGCCGATTCACGATAAGTTTGTGGCATTTAATGCGCGACAATGCTTACTTCTCGGTCAGCCAGTGCTAAAATTAAGACTATGCTTGACAGCTTGCTCTCACATGAATGTTTTGTATTATAAAATAAAATATGAGTACACGTAGTTAATGTGCATGCAAAGCATACCAGTTTGTATATACCAGTATTTGAGCAACATGGCATTGTCACTTTGTAAAAGACGTAGGTGTGACAATGTGTCTCCAGATACGATATGTTGTAATATAACATTACCATAGGTGTGTCTCGTCTCGTCGCATAAGTTGTTTCATGGTTGTGTCTTACAATATAATTTGACCATTATCTACAAGTATTGACTGTTTCTTAGCAACACAGACAAGAATAAAATCACGTTACAATAGAACATACAATGGGTGTTTTTAAATGTCGCATGTCGGGATAGAATAATGATGTCTCAGAACAGATGTTGGTGCCTAAAATTTACACATATCAGGCTAAAGTATTGATGTTGTAAAGCATACCGAGGGATCTGAAAAACTGTTGAGCAACTAAATAAAGTTATCGCAAAATATCGAGGGCCATAAACTGCACCCTCGTGACTACAAAAATTTCTAGATACTACATGTTCTGCCAATATACAAGTACACGGAAATTACCTCATCACCCCATCAAATATTTCTGTAAAAGTACATCAACTTTGATTTCAAATTTCCCTTCCATCTACTTAGTTACATTGATAGATCTCTATATCACCCAACAGATATAACCCTTGTCTGTCAAATATACGTTCCGTCAAAAAAGAGCCAGTTCGCAAAAAGGGAAACATATTAAAACAATATCGTGATACATTGATCTTGTATGAACGTTGCTGTCGTGCATAGCATTGCAAATATATCTCAACTATTTCATATATTCATAAGACGAAAACAGGAGAACAGATCCACTAACTAAAATGTCTGATTACAAGATCGAATTATCGCTTGTGTAAGATATACACAGAGTTCTAGGTAGGATGAAGTGATAAGGTATTGTAATCAGTCGACAAAGACGAATGGTTTACAAATTGACAAGAGTTTTCTACATATATAACGGCTTGATAATTGTTCTGACATATCTACGCTTTTGTGCTTGTCTTTTTCTATTGCATAATCAGTTGATTTATCTTGGTTCTCTTTCAAATAAATTACTTCCTGTCATTAATAACGCGGCTAAGCAAGAGAGGTCCAGGGAAGGAAAATCATGAGTACTCTATCTCGAATAGTCCGCTTAAGTTTGCAAATGCAAATGATAAGTTTGATATAGAAGGGACATAGTGCAAGGACCGTTCATCAGTATAACCCCTGTGTGTATGTGTTCTGGTTTTGTTGTTAAGTAGAATGCTGCCTTCCCTGTCTGATTTCCTCATATCGTGTTTGAACTAAGGCACATCCGTAAGCGCTTACGGTATTTCTCGTTTTTGTGTTTAAGTACACTTTGTACGTGGAACGTCTCGTTTGTTTCATTCATTTCTTTTGACAAAGATTTATACATTTAGCATAATTGCAAAATGTAAGTTCTTTTCTTTCAATTAAGATTCGTACATTAAATACATTCAATGAGTTATGTACGTACAAATCACATATGCCTTGAGGCACTACAATACCTTATATCAGATGAAACTTTTGTTTAAACATTTTTTTTCCTTCAACTTATAGCATGTTCTAAGATCATAGACCATGCTTGTCTGATTGCAGATTCAGTTCCAGAAACTCGACAGAACATTCGCAGAAATATTTCCTCTCACTATTTTACAAAAATAACTTTAAGTGAACGAGTTTCCATGGTGAATTGTTATTACTGGATCTGTAACACGGTGCCACATAACTTAATTATATGTGTAACACTATCTGTAACATTGTGCCATATAACTCAATTATATGTGTAACACTATCTGTAACATTGTGCCATATAACTCAATTATATGTGTAACACTATCTGTAACATTGTGCCATATAACTCAATTATATGTGTAACACTATCTGTAACATGGTAACATGGTCCGCCTAACAGACAACACAATTTGATTATAATTGTTTGCAAAGTCATTTATTGCTATAATTTGAAATCCAGACTTAATCAAGTACATCGTACAGTGAATATTTACTTTTTTAATATTGCTAAATGGAGTCACCGTCACGAAAGAACAATGCATTTACCAGGACAGATGCGTTAAGCCATGCGTCAAAAACTCAGATAGCAATAATACCAGGACAGGCAAAGCCACAAATTACAACATTAGTGCAAAACATACTAGCATAATGATATATTAATATTTTGTTACATGTATCAATAATGATATATATTTGGCTCAATCAACACGATTTATCAGTTTATAAACTACCATCCAAGACACACACACCAACATCAAACTCGTTTTGTTTCACAAGCGGTGAGTTATTTCTAGTTAATTACTTTAACAATTACAAACAAAACATTCCAAAATTTAAATTCAAAGTCACACTCCCATGATGCATTAGTCATTACTAAGGAGACCATTGGAACGCTTCGGTAATAACGGTCGTGAGTCACATGACATTTACAACATAATGTAATATCCGAGATTAACATGCAGTTTTCTGGTCTAATCGCTTGTATAGAATCAATCACTTGATGAAAACAGAAACTTTATCGTCGATATCTGTAGCTGTTGGAACGTTTTTATGAATATTCATGAGGTGCACGTGGCCTCGTTCGGAATTCTCCGACAAAAATCACAGCTCGCATTCCATTATTGCTGTTAGATATTCTTGATGCCATCAGAGCAACAGACAAATTCTCTGATTAAGTGTTTAATTCATTTTCGTGCTATTTTCGTACAAGACGCAGAAATATTGGTGAGATTTTGTAACAAGAATAAAATACATTGAAATTGCTGCACTGTGTCTCGCATACTTGTCATTCCGCCTGGAGAAATATGCTAGATGCTAAAAATAAAATAACGATAAAACCACATAGTTTTAGTTCTATTTGGTTACAGCCCATGGCTTATAACGCATAACGGGCAAGTGACATCATCACAATGTTTAAAAAAGCTCCAATGTGAGCATGATATACTAGTATACAGTTTAAAAACATAAAACCCAGTGCACTGTCTAGGCCGTGTGCTTCTACAGAGCGAGGTTAAACTATTCTACAGAAGTAGTCTGCACCAGGTCTGGTGGTAGGGCATTCCAATCCCGTATCGTTCTTGCAGGAAGCTATTTTATTGTATGGTCCGTAATTGGCTCTGAGTTCTATGAATGCTTGGTTGTGTGATCTTGAAGTTTGACGAGTAGGTTTCTTTACATGATCAGTGATGGTGACAGAGGATTCGTACGTGTAGTATCAATTCTAAACCGAGAACACAATTTACAAGATGTCCCAAAATATTACCATTACCGCCGAATGACATGAGTAAATACTTGATTGCATATAACATTACATCAATGGAAAGCTACCATTTCAAAATTGTATTTAGCACAACAAGCATATAACATGGCCATACTGCTATATATGCAACATAGGAAAAACAATTCTCGCAAGAGTCATTTTTTATAAATTTAAAAATGAAGTTCTTAACGTCGAGCAGACGGTAACTTTAAAATGCAATGTTATTCGAATTATTTTTGGATAAATGTTATTTGATCAGCGAAGAAAGACTGTCTACATCAACACGAATTCAATAATTAACAAATACAAGAGATTTCACTTCAGCAGAATGACATACTATCAGACTACATGTATGATGAAGTTGCTGTAACTACTGTCCAGACATGATATATAGAGAAACTCGGGTCCCTGTCCGCTGAGAACAATGTTATCAGGCGAGGTGATATCGTTCGAGTGGCGAGGTTTACCGAGCCATCCCGGGCGATATCGCCAAGCCTGATAACATTGTTCTCACCGGACAGTGACCCGAGTTTCTATTTATCATGAAACCAACAACGGGGCACAATTTAGAGGCATATTTTATCATTTTAAACTAAGAGTTGTCGATCGTTCTTAGACCGCCCGCCGATTAACACAACTCCATTTGCTTCCGTACACAAAATATAGTTCTCAATTCTACGCTGTTCAATTAAAAAAATAGTAAACAATAAATAAACTCTATTTCAATATTTTAATCAAAACGATAAATCTAAGCAAATTATAAGTATTACCAAAATAAGAACATCGTGTCGTAAAAGTAGAATAAAATTCCGCTCATGAATTTTTGATGATTTTGGTCTGGATGATTCATCAATGAAACGTCATCAATGACGTAGTGTGTGTGGAGAATGTCGTTAATTGTGTCAAACTTTCTTATGTTATGCTTCACACAATGACAAAATAAGGATTCATTTAAATACTCGATTGTGTGTGGCAACGGGTAGTGCAACATTGAATTCAGTGAATGGGAAATAACTTCAAGAATGAACAGTTTAGACATGCTTGTGAAACCTTGTAAAACCAAGTGGGTGGAGAACATTTTTTAACAAGATCAACTTAATCACTACAGAATGCTAAGGAAAACAGATGGAAATACACAATCATTATGGTGAGTAAGACATTGATCTGTGGAAGAGGCTATTAAAGTTTGTTTTATTTTTTTTGTATAAACTGTACTGTACTGAATCTAACAATGTTTTGATTCTCCAAAAAAGCTCTGTGTTCCATGGTTTTCGTTTTGTATGTCAACCTTTGTGAGTCGTGAAAATGAGATTAAAAATTCCTTTAGGCCAGTAAATTGGATATAGAGTCGATAGCTATGAATATGCTAATGCTTATTTATCTTTGAGGATGCTTAGCCAGTGTATTTATTTGTGTTTGTTGGTTTATTTCAGGGCCTTTCAAAACGACCGATCCGTGGGTGACCCGTATGAATTCAAGAACAATAACAGTGGCGTAGCCCTACCTGGCGAAGAATTATTGCTTATCTGGATTGTAAAACTTAACGTTGAATAAATAATGGCTATTGAATGCTTAATTCTGTCGTTTTCAATGATATTTATGCCAATTTAAGACGGAATGACAAATTGCAAAATAGTCCGTTATTTGTGGGCGGAGCCAAAAAGTGTTCCCAGGTCATTGACCTGAGAACACATACTTTTCTCAGGTCATGTGTTATCAGGCAGTTACCATAGTACCACTTCAGCAGAATGACTTACTATCAGACTACATGTATGATGAAGTTGCTGTAACTACTGTCCAGACATGATATAAGTGCTCTGACCATACGTGAAGTTTTACCTGGCTAACCCAAAAAGTTATGGAATGACTAACACAGACATACACACTCCAATTATGTGGTTGCATTTCTCTGCGGGGACGGAAACCTAGCTGCATCGTTCCACTAAGTGTTATTGTGTGTTCCGTACATTTGACGCAGTATCACATCTTGGATCTGCTTTCACGTTCGAGCTACGGTTATACTGTAAATGAACTAAGATTATGAAATTAAGTTTTAATCGTCAGATGTTAACGCTTTAATTTACCCTTCTAACTTTAAAAAACATGTCATAGTTTAGCATGTCTGTATTCCTTCAATTGACACAAGTTAACTGAGATTAAAGGGGCATTCCCTATAACTAGCATATGTTTTCTACATTTAATGAGCTAAATGTAGAAATCACTATAACTTATCATAATTTGTCAGAAGAAAGTGTGCGCAAATATGTCTCTAATAATGTCAGAAATATGGTCGAATCAGTATTTATAATTTATCGCTTTCAGCGATTTATTATTGTGTTGTCAAAGGAAAACAACTTGTGACTATTTTGGCTCGTAATGGAAATATATTTTCATTTTTCCTCTCAGTAATTAGTGGGAGCTTTTTGTCGAAGATTTGAGGGTTTTAAGCAATGATGGTTTTCATTATTTTATACTATTCCTGAATCGATTTACACGATCAAAGTTATGGGGAACGTCTCTTTAGTTTTAAAATAATCGTCAGATTTTAATTCAATATGTGTATACCCTTCTAACTCACATTGGGTATTTTATACAAAAAAACATATCATAGTATAGCATGTCTGAATTTCTTCAGTTTCTATAATGCTAACAACATTGATATGATAAGCCGATTGTTACTGACGAAAGACATTATACTAAATAATAACGATTGATTTCTGAAATCTTATCACCGGAAATTTCACAACTCACTTATATATTATGTTTGTTAGCTGTGCCTGGAAAATATCCGTCAGTTTTAAAGCCTGATAGGGTTAATGTGCATGGTTGCGGAATGTGGATTTTTGGAGCTGTGTTCGATGGTAGTCTATCATCCGTTCAAACGTAATAACGTTAGTTTGTGTTGATCAGATGTATTTTCACATGCTATTTGACTTAGCTATAAGGTGCTAAATATTCTTCACATCGGCCGCTCCCGTAGCCTCATGTAGGTGTAACTGTGGTTTGTATACAATTGACGATGTAGTTTGTCGTTTGTACATTCAACATTTTTTCTTATTTTGCTTTTAAAAATGTATATGAACAAGTGATTATGTGAAAACATGTTAAAATACCAATGAACCCGATGACAGTCTATCATCATTTGATTTTAGTATACTGCTGTATCCTGGTAGCACCACAGAACACGGTAACGGACCATATACCTTTATAACTATACATTGAAACAGATTTCTAATTGGCCACCATGTCAGATATTATTATGCTAATATTCAAATAATTGCAACACACCTGATTAATGAATCTATAGTTATGCAGTTTGACATAGAATGATCGAAAGAAACTTAAAATAGGTAACATTATTAATTGTCGAAATCATCAATGCGTAATTAAATATTTGGTACCGCGGAAAATTCTATAATTATGCGCATGTGTTCCGCGTTCACGTCATGGAACGTTGATGTTATTGATCTGGGAATGTATTTTTCGTAGATTGTCTATATAAAGAAACATTTAATGTCACCAGAATGATCAATGCAGAATGATGCAGCAACAAACATAAGTATATGTCTGTGATGCAGCCTGGCAAGTTGCATAAAACCCTAGTCAATCAATCTCGACTTAGTGACATCATCCGTGGAAAAAAAACACCAGAGACAGAAATCGTGTCTACCCAACACCCCATTTAAAACTATACACGTATACTTTTGCGTTAAAGTAACAACAATTGTAACGTATGAATTCATGAATTTAGAGCCATATTCTTCTGTTTTGCGTCCGAATGAGAGCCACAGGTAACTGTATCGTTGAAAACGAAAAAAAAAACGATTTTGTTTTCGAAAATTTATATTTTTCTTTCAAGGTCCATTTGTACAGAAATCCACGAGCAGGTTTAAGAGGTGCACTTTGTTTTTAATAAAAAAAACTGCTTTATGCATACCAATTATCTAAATAAGGCTGTGTGTGTTTACACAGACAATGTTATGAGCTTAAAGGTTTACTTTAAATGTCGCTGATGTAACACGTTGTGGGTGACGGCCAAATAGATTTGTGTTGATTGCACCATAATTATGAATCGGCTGTGAAACAGTATTATTTTATAGTATAACGTTTAAACTTTTTGATCAATTTTGATAAGATCTGGAATGTAAGTACTTTAAGCATTTCTGTACATGAATTCTATTAGTTTATGGGGGTATTAATAGTCACTTTTTGTTTTTCGATTGATTGAAATTCTGGTTCATTTAGAACAAATAAACTTGCATAGAAAAATATATATATATAAAAAAATAGTTTTTTCGTTTTTTTTTCCGTTTTCAACGATACAGTTACCTGTGCTGAGAGCCTGTCTCTGCATAATTTTATAGCTTTGATAGATATTCTTACCAATGGAACACCGTGTCCTAAAAATAATACAGAGTTGTTAGACAGCAAAATAGCGTGATTTATTAATATTGTTCTGCACTTTATTATGGAATAATTCCATTGGGGGATTATCCTATGATTCCAATTGACACGTCAGTGACTACATTCGTTTCTGGTCCGTACTATACAAGACCGGTCAACTAGCAGACATACTAATCTTTATCTGTATCAGAAGTTTTGGAAACGAGGAGAAAAATTAAAAGGTCTGTTAAGCACTTTTAAAAGTCTGTCAAAAAGATACCAATGTCATAATTTCACCTATGAAAATGCCCAATTTTAGGATTTTATGTGCAAAATTTACCAATTTGACTGGTACCCGTTACTTTCCCAAAACAGCAGGAAAAAAAACGCTGCATATTGTTGAAGTGAGGAAGCATCTGTTTTACCTAGGTTTGTCTTGATTTGAAACAGGTGAAGTTATTAGTGACAATTGTAATCTTACGATGACAATGAAAGTAAATGTAATAGATATAATAATTGATTTGTTTGATGTATGGTGTTCTGTAAATGTTTATCTTTGTTTTTATATTAGTCATAGAATTAAAATTTTACATGATTTATAAGGTATTTACATCTATTTGATTGGTTACACCTGCCTCTGTTGAGATAGTTAGAATCTTGACTTGTTGAAATGCAATAATGGTTTATAAAATGTTTTGCTTATATTTACTTGTCATTTTTGTTTTCCATGGTTATGTAGAAGAGCTGTTAGAAGATAAATGTTTATAAAAATGCAAATTGATGCAAATGAATCATTTGCTGAATGTTAATTACATGACATTGTTAATGGCATGTTTTGTTTTTTATGCTCACCTCTCTTGAGTGTGGAACTCACTGATGGAATGCACAAATAGAGGTCACTGAGTAAGCTTCATGAGGGTGAACCACATTTATAATGTACTCTGCTTATCTTTGTTCTTCATCTTCTATAATCTGCAATAAGCTCACAGAACAATCTGAAAGCCATTATAGTTGCTCTCCTGTCTTTGTCAAACTTTCACATCTATATATAGTTAAAAGTTCAATACATTTTATTGGCATAAACATATATACATGTATGTCTGCATCAAGGAGTTTCACATAAACTTCAATGGTGAAACCAATAAAAAACTTGTGATTATAAGAGACCATGTTTTGTGCTAAGTATTGGATAAAACTCAGATAGCAATAATACCAGGACAGGCAAAGCCACGAATTACAACATCAGTGTAAAACATACTAGCATAATGATACAATAATATTTTGTTATCAATAATGATATACATTTGGCCAAATCAACACGATTTATCGGTTTATAAACTACCATCCAAGACACACCAACAGTCGACCAATGTCTAATCTATTGACGTAGCCGAGTATTACTACACTTTAATGTCTTCAATATCTATCATTGTCTTTCTTTTTATAGAATTTGTCTGAGCTACCAGTTATCAACAAATTAAATTCGTCTTATTTAGCCTGAGATAATAATATGACGTAATTGTTACCTTGGTTACAATACACGAGGGTATGTGCCAGACTGTCGTACGTCGATTGGTCATCTAGTACTTCCAAGATAATGTCAATTGTATAGAGGCCTATTATGTTGTCCATGTAAATTTCATAAAATACAAAGAAGATTTGTAGGCATATTATGGATTCAGCAATTGTTTTCATGGGCAGTGGTCAGACTTGCATATTATTTATATGTATGTATTGCTGGTATTGATGAAACAGTTTCGTCATTACCAAAGCTCAACCGATTGTACGCCATGTTAGTGTCAAATTCTAAACGTATATCCCGTGCGGGAGATTATTGCACTATATCATGTAATCTGATGGATGTGTTATCATTTGTGTGGACATTTGTTGCTTATCAGTGCAGATAGGAGTAACACGTGCACGTTTACACAAAGTTAACATGGGTTATATGCTTACATATCATATATGTCTACGTTATTTAGATTCGTCTCCACTGATATCCGGCACATGTTTGGCTCAATAATATCAACCTGTCAATTACGACAATAAAGCATGCATGTCAAATCAGCATCATTATAATCTTCGTCAGAATCAACACTCTACAATGTATAATGCAACTGCCATTCAACGTGACGGTCATAGCTTAGTTTATTTATTGTTTATTCGGGGTTAATATAAGGCCGTGTCTCAACATGTTTACATTTATACAGCTTAATTCCAATAACGAGTTTTCTAAGACTGTGTTTTAGTCAGTGTTTACTTACCTTACCAAAAGCAATCACATAATTTTCTACATTAAGCAAAACTTTAATATTGTCGTCATGTTGTTATAAACGGGTAAGACATGTTGCGACCATTAATCTAAACTGGATTGTCGGGTAATTAGTCCAGCCCACACCACTGGACATATGCAATGTGTCATCGTCTCTAAGCGCCGCAGTAACAGTTATATACTTGATAGTAGCGGAGAGAACAAATCAGATGGTCACGTGAACAAAAGTATATTCACAAATGAAAAATTACGAAGAATAATGTTACAGAAATAGCGACATTATAAACGCAGTGTCTCGCAAACATTATTGACTTATACAAGATGTAAGTATACGGAAGTGATAAAGTAATAGGGCAGAGGATTGGACGATAGATACAGACAATGAAATTAGGAGCATGACATCTCCTCGTTATTTAGTTAGCATTGTTAATCATTTATCTAATCACTAATGTAGGAACTGTCCCGATGTGAATTTTTTTCTAAGTGAACTTGTCTATTGGTACATATTTTTGTTACAACAATCCCCGTTTCTCTGTAGAAATTGATCTAAAGGCACGACGTCACCCGTCTAGCAGCTTATCCATTCATTTGCTACGACAATTTTCTCAATATTTGGAGAAGTGGTCAACACTGATGCTTGCTAGAGAGAAGGGATTAATAATGGAGATCGTACTGGTTGTTTGTCTGCAATTATGCATGTTAATATCAGTGCATAACATTAAAGAAATATACCTCTAGGTAATGAATTTTAACTCTCCGAATACTGGAATCCGTTCCGAACAGCACTGAAAATAGGTTAATGCAACTGTTACTCAACTACAGCTGAAGGCAGTTTGTTGTTTTGTCATTGCTTTATGATGCTGCTATCACAGGATCAGATTGAATCACATCGTCATTTCTCACTGTCTTTCTGACATCAGATTTAAAGGTTACGGCGTCCGTTAGTAATGGTGCGACTTTTCATCTCTGATAACCAATTCGATTGGAAGTTTTCTATGCACACATATGCAATTAATTATTAATACAGATGGGACTTGTGTTTTTATCGCAACTTGTTAAGATAAATGCATTGATTGAATATCGTTAAATCTCATCTCGTATTACTAATGACTCAAATCATGTGCATCATACATTGATATAGACAATGTGAAAGCATTTTCAGGAAATCGTAAAACATCAACCTAGAACTAACATTGATGTCTGTATATGGGTATAGACATCAGACCAGACATCAGACCAGACGCAACCTCACGTGACACACTCCATAATTCACACATTCACTAACGAGCCAAAGTCGTGGCTTCAAGATAATGAATTCAAAGATTATAAAGAATTCAAATTATGTAGGATCAACTCCTCTATAAAATAATCACCTGACACGGATCGATACTAGATAATAGAAGATCACTTGGTACATTGCTGTAACGTTATATGTATTAAGTCACAGACAAAGGCTCAGAGTCTGGTCTGCTGAACGCAATTCGTTAAATGGACCAGAGCTGCAGCGTAGGCAGTCTATATAGAAACTTGTAATCAATAATTGATAGAAAGTCAATTAGACGAATCAAGCGTTGAATAGGGGCTTTCAGGGCTATATCCCGTATCCAATCCAGGTGTTCAATAGTTTCACCCGACCCAATCCAGTCATTGGATAAAATTCTCCCCCGCGACGTACTGCGCAGAAACCAGTATGAAATAGGCTTTATTGTGAACAACAGACAATTTTCATTACACTCGACAAGAAATTCGCAACAAACAACCACTCGATGATTAAAGTTGTAGACACATAACCAATATCTCTATTTTCTTCTATGTTTCATAAGACCACACAGGCCATATTAATTTACAGTCGCCACATATTTTATCCTTGCACCGAAGAGACTAATCCTAGAAGAAACTTTAAAGTTACTGGCGGCAAAGTTACGGTATTTGGATCGTACCCGCAACCCCTACCAGTTGAATGCGTTAACTGTACTATCCGTCCTCTTTAAATGATTCTTGTTAATACTGTGTTTATCCTACCGACGATTTGTGCATCAGACTTTCCTTAAACGCTTCTTTCCCAAACCAAATTTCTTAGCTATTGACAGTTTGAATGAAGTGACAGTGTTAATGTATTCCAATAGCATTAGATGATTCTAGTTTAAGAAGTTGTATTATGACTTTTTTTCAATTTGTGTCATTGCATCATATTAATTGTACATGTAACATCATGTATACATGCTCTTTCTGTATTCTTGTGTATTTGTAATTGTTATAAAATAAATTATGTGTTTTCTCGCAATTAACTATTTTGTATTGTATTGTATTTATTGTACTGAAATGCAACGCGCCATCAATGTGATAATATAAATATACTGAGTCTCGTACTACAGACTGAGGATGTTGCCATGTCCATTGGGGGCGCAGAAGGAGGGCTGTGACATGGCTGCATAATGTAAAGAATTAGGATCATATTAAGTAGTTAATTTACAGGTTCCCTTGAAAACACAGGGCATGTACAATGTACGTATTCTTATAACAACGTTGTTGAGGAATCTACAAGTACTTACCATAAATGATATCAAATAATGCTCGCCACACTTAAACGAAAAATCGTCCGAAGGGTTTCATTCAATACGGTGTTGTATCATTGGCTAAACCATAACTGTGGGTAACTGATTAAACAATGTCGCTTTGTTTTATCATATCAATAACAGGAAAACCAATATGCTAGACAGACAAAAAATAGCCTATTCAGATAATACGATATTGACGAGAATCAGGGTTTATTTTCGTTGGTGCAGATTTATTTATGTTTTGTCTGTATGAAATAGAATTGTTCATGTTTGTTGATATAACTTAAACTAGTATAATATATCCTGAACTGATAGGAAATGCACATGGATGAATCACCAATGTAAAAGCAAATGTTTGTGATTGTAAATGCTAATTTACCTTTAGAACTGGCATACGACATGACACATCGTGCGTTATTTGGACCGCGATTGTATTTATTGCTTGTATAACTTCATTTACGAAAACAAAAGATCGGGATTGTGTCGTAATTTTAGTTATTGCGTTTTCTTTATAAAGTTTTGTTTTCAATCAAGTTATTAGAATCTTCTCTTTGAAAGACAGCTGTTAGTTTAGGATTATCGCTTTAACAGAAATTTGAACCAATGTATCATTTGTACAGCCGACAAATTAGAAACGCATCAAACTCGTTGTGTTTCACAAGCGGTGAGTTATTTCTAGTTAATTACTTCAACAACTACAAATAAAACATTCCAAAATTTAAATTCAAAGTCACACTCCCATGATGCATCAGTCATTACCATAGAGACCATCGAAACGCTTCGGTAATAACGGCTGTGAGTCACATGACATTTACAACATTATGTAATATCCAAGATTAACATGCAGTTTTCTTGTTAATCTCTTGTGTAGAATCAATCACTTGATGAAAAGAGAAACTTTATCGTCGATATCTGTAGCTGTTGGAATGTTCATGAATATTCATGTGGTACACGTGGCCTCGTTCTGAATTCTCCGACAAAAATCACAGCTCGCATTCAATTATTGCTGTTAGATATTCTTGATGCCATTGGAGCAACAGACAAATTCTCTGATTAAGTATTTTAATTCATTTTCGTACTATTTTCGAACAAGACGCAGATATATTGGTCAGACTTTGTAACGAAAATAAAATACATTTAAATTGCTGCACTGTGTCTCGCATACTTGTCATTCCGCCTGGAGAAATATACTAGATACTGTAAATAAAATAACGATAAAACCACAAAGTATCAATTCTAAACAGACAACACAATTTACCAGGTGTCCCAAAATGCTTTCATGTTACGGGCTATACTGTATGTGAACTAAATTATGAAATTTAGTTTTAATCGTCAAATGTTAACGCTATATACCCTTCTAACTCTAACTTATAAAAAACATGTCATAGTTTAGCAGGTCTGTATTCCTTCAATTAACACACGTTAGCTGAGATTAAGGAATTTAGTTTTAAAATAATCGTCAGATTTTAATTCAATATGTGTATACTCTCTAACTCACATTGGGTTTTTTGTAAAAAAAGAACATGTCATAGTATAGCATGTCTGAATTTCTTCAGTTTCTATAATGCTAACAACATTGAAACGATAAACCGACTGTTACTGACGAAAGACATAATACTAAATCATAACGATTGATTTCTGAAATCTTATCACCGGGTCTTTCACAACTCACTTAAACATAATGTTTGTTAGCTGTGCCTGGAAAATCTCCGTCAGTTTTAAAGCCTGATAGGTTAAAGTGCATGTTTGTGGAATGTGAATTTTTTGGAGCTGTGGTCGATGTTTGTCTATCGTCCGTTCAAACGTAATAAAGTTAGTTCGTTTTGATCAGATGTATTTTCACATGCTATTTGACTTAGAGTTAAGGTGCTAAATATTCTTCACATTGGCCGCTTCCGTAGCCTTATGTATGTGTAATTGTGGTTTGTATACAATTGACGATGTAGTTTGTCGTTTGTACACTGTACATTCAACATTTTTTTCTTATTCTGCATTTAAAAATGTATATGCACAAGTGATACTGTGAAAACATGTTAAAATATCAATGAATCCAATGGCAATCTTTCATCATTTGATTTTAGTATACTGCTGTATCCCGGTGGCACCACAGAACACGGCAATGGGCCACATACCTGTCATAACTATACATTTAAACAGATTCCTGTCAGATATTATTATGCTAATATTCAAATAATGCAACACACTTGATTAATGAATCGATAGTTATGCACTTTTGACATGGAATGATCGAAGAAATTAAAAAGAGGTAACATTATTTATTGTCGAAATCATCGATGCGTAATTAAATATTTGGTACCGCGGAAAATGCTATATGCGCATGTGGGCCGCGTTAATGTTATTGATCATATGGGAATGTATTTTCGTAGATTGACTTTATAAAGAAACATTCAATGTCACCAGAATGATCAATGCAGCATGATGCAGCCAGAAACATATACACATGTTTATCTATGATGCAGCCTGGCAAGACGCCCAACACCCTAGTCAAACAAACTTAGTGACATCGTCCGCGGAAGAAAACCACCATACCAGAGACAGTAGTCGTGTCTACCCAACACCCCATTTTGCGTTAAAGTTACCATTGTGATGTATGGATTCATGAATAAAGACCCATATTCTTCTGTTTTGCGCCCGACTGAGAGCCTGGTCAATCGTTTTCATCCCTGCATAATTTTATAGCTTCGATAGATATTCTTACCAATTGAACACCGTGTTCTTAAAATAATGCTGAGTAGTTACCGCAAAATTGCGTAATTTATTATTATTGTTCTGCACTTTATTACGGAATAATTCCATTGGGGGATTAGCCTATGATTCCAAGTGACACGTCGGTGACTACATTCGTTTCCGGTCCGTATTATAAAAGACCGGTCAACTAGCAGGCATACTAACCTTTATCCTGTATCAGAAATTTTGGAAACGAGGCAATTCGCTCGTAGTTGCAGCATCACGAAAAAAACGTGCGTAATCACTAATCCTGCTCGCGAAGGTGAAGAATGGTGCTCACAGGTTCACAATGTAATTATGGATGAAGAAATCGTGCAAGAAAGGTCAAATTGTAAGTACCACGTCAACTTTTTAAGTAGAAATTGTTTGCCACGCCCTTTTCGTTTACCAGAAAATTAATTACACTGAGTAGATTCATCTTGTGTACTGTGTATTTCACTAATTTACATAGGGGGCTTTCATGTGGGGGATCTAAGTTTGCTTCTCTACTCCTTTATTTCTTAACTCGCCCGACTTCTTTAAGTGTGTCCATACAGATACACCTTGGCATGAATTATTTTATCAGTAATTAAAGAGTTACCGCCTTTGAGAATTTCAATATATGCACAATGTGTACACTGGTCTCTTAGAGTTATTGTCAAAGAGTTGTCGAAGGAAGGTTACCGATATTTTTATTGGAATGTTTTATTTTGCTCATTTTACCTTCAAAATGGTTTTTGTATGATACATTATTGAGTTATGGCCCTTTGACTTAGGATCAGTCTTAAATCTAATCATCCATTGAAAGCTGGTATTTGATTTTTATGAACCGGCAACAATTGGTTCCCTGGACGGGAGGTCGTGGGTTCAAGCCCCGTCCTGGGAACCAATTGTTGCGGGTTGATAAAAATCATATACCCAGGACATGGCTCGAACCGCGACGTCCCTTTTGCAAGTCGAGTGCTCTACCAACTGAACTACCCGGGCAGACGACAGTACATAGTAACTGTATCAGTCAAATACTGGTCCTGTGACAGGAGTATAAATACAGACTTTATTACAGGACTAGAAATATCATAACAGCGTTTTCCCATTTTTTGTAAAGTATGAATAAATGGTACTTTCCCAATCAGAAATAATGACCATATTTCACAAAAATATTCTTAAAATGTAGAAAAATTAAAAGGTCTGCTAAGCAATTTTAAAAGTCTTCAAAAAAATACCTATGTCACAATTTCACCTAATGTGACCTATGAAAATGCCCAATTTCTGGATTTTATGCGCAAAATTTCCCAATTTGGCAGGTACCCGTTACTTTCCCAAAATAGCAGGAAAAAATGCTGCATATTATTGAAGTGAGGAAGCATCTGAAATGTTTTACCTAGGTGTGTCTTGATTTGAAACAGGTGAAGTTATTAGTGACAATTGTAATCTTGTGATGACAATAAAAGTAAATGTAATAGATATAATAATTGATTTGTTTGATGTATGATGTTCTGCTATTTGTTTACCTTTGTTTTTTATGTTAGTCATAGAAATAGAATTTTACATGATTTATAAGGTATTTACATCTATTTGATTGGTTACACCTGCCTCTGTTGAGATAGTTAGAATCTTGACTTGTTGAAATACAATAATGGTTTATAAAATGTTTTGCTTATATTTGCTTGTCATTTTGTTTTCCATGGTTATGTAGAAGAGCTGTTAGAAGAAAAAGGTTTATAAAAATGCAGATTGATGCAAATCGATCATTTGCTGAATGTTAATTGCATGTTTTTGTTTTGTTTTCTATGCTCACCTCTCTTGAGTGTGGAACTCACTGATGGAATGCACAAATAGGGGGCACTGAGTAAGCTTCATGAAGGTGAACCAAATTTGTTATGAGCTAGGTTTATCTTTGTTCTTCATCTTCTATAATCTGCAATAAGCTCAGAGAACAATCTGAAAGCCATAGTTGTTGTCCTGTCTTTGTCAAACTTTCACATCTATATATAGTTAAAAGTTCAAGACATTTTATTGGCATAAACATATATACATGTTGTCTGCATCAAGGAGTTTCACATACTGGGGATCATTATTTAGTTATATTACTTCAATGGTGAAACCAATAAAAAGTTTGTCATTATAAGAGGCCATGTTTTGTGCTAAATCTTGGCCGTATTTTGTCATTTAGTCTTAGCCAAATGTTGTGCTTTTATCTCTGCCACAGTTTGGGCTTTAGTCTTGGCCAATCAATGTTTTGTTCTTTAATGTTTTGCCATAGTTTCTGCTTTTAAATCTTGGCCATATTTGGTGCTTTTAAATCTTGGTAATATTTTTTGCTTTTTTCTTGGTCATATTTTGGGCTTTAATCTTAGTCATATTTTTTACTTTAATCTTGATCATATTTTCTGCTTTAATCTTGTTCATATTTTGTGCTTTAATCTTGGTCATAATTTGTGCTTTTATCTTGGTCATATTTTGTGCTTTAATCTTGGTCACAGATTGTGCTTTTATTGTGGTCAGTTCATGCTTTAATTGTGGTCAGTTCGTGCTTTAATCTTGGCCACAATTTGTGCTTTAATCCTGGCCACAATTTGTCTTTTAAACTTGTCTAAGTTTGGTGCTTTAATCGTCATGTAAACATGATATGTCTAATGCTTTTCTCTATGAAATATCATGCAAGTTTGAAACGGGGTCGAATGGACTTAAAATATAGGCTGAAGTAAAGGAAAAACTTAGGGAAAACTTAATATTGAAGGCCACAGCTTACAACAAATTGCAAAAGGAAGGAATTATTGTTTGAAATTGCAGATGAGTCGGAAATATGATTTTGGAACTGGGCCATGTAAGGTCAGAATCAAAGAAAAAAGAAAACATCTGTGGAAACTTAAGTTAGATGCAATGATATTGTTCCAAATGAAATAAGGTTGTAATTGTCTTGTCTCCCACTGTAACAGTAATTATCTATTAATGCCTATGAGAGGGACCTAGATTAATGTTTCTGATTGTGCTAGCATTGTGTTATAGTCCTTAGCTACATTATGCCCTATATAATGTACAGTTAATATATTAAACTTATGTTGTAGTGTGGATTTTTTGCAACAACTATTGTTTATCGTAATAATTGGCTATAATTTAAAGTTTTATGTAGTAAAGTAAACAAGTACCAATTGATGAGTTTGGAATACTAATTATGCAATAACAATTAACAGATGTAATTATCATCTGTTGTCATGGTAATTGATATGGCAGCCTTGAGATTTCTTACTTTTTGCAATAATGTCTAATAACAAGAATATCGTAACTTGCAAAAACTATACCCCTAATAATTTTATATGAAAATAGATTATTATTTTTATTGCCTAGCTTGTACTGATTGTCCTTTGTGTATGTTTGTTCATTCCTCGAAAACTGTGAGTTGATGAAACTGAAATGTTTTCAAAATCCATTTAGGCAATGCTTTAAAACTTGGCATACTTGCTTGCTGCTTTCATCAGCGGGGCCAGTGGTGTTGTGACATTTGTTTGTTACCATGGTGGAACATTGTACAATTTGCTTGTTACCATGGTGGAAAATTTTACAATTTGCTTGTTACCATTGGGGAACATTGTACAATTTGTTTGTTACCATTGTGGAACATTGCACAATTTGCTTGCATGTTATCATGGTGGAACATTGTACAATTTGTTTGTTACCATGGTGGAACATTTTACAATTTGCTTGTTACCATGGTGGAAAATTTTACAATTTGCTTGTTACCATTGGGGAACATTGTACAATTTGCTTGTTATCATGGTGGGGAACATTGTACAATTTGCTTGTTACCATGGTGGAACATTGTACAATTTGCTTGTTACCATGGTGGAACATTGTACAATTTGCTTGTTACCATGGTGGAACATTGTACAGTTTGCTTGTTACCATTGTGGGAAACATTGTACAATTTGCTTGTTACCATGGCGGGGAACATTGTACAATTTGCTTGTTACCATGACGGGAAACAGTGTACAATTTGCTTGTTACCATGGCGGGAAACAGTGTACAATTTGCTTGTTACCATGGCGGGAAACAGTGTACAATTTGCTTGTTACCATGGCGGGAAACAGTGTACAATTTGCTTGTTACCATGGCGGCTCATTTTCAGTTCATTCTCTCAGAATGTCAATGGCAACAGATTAGACTGGTTGTCTAATAATGTGAGATTTATTGCTGTTTGCTGAGATTACAAGCCAACATCTGAGGCACATTGATTGTCATTTTGGTGTTATTTGATACCAGTCTGGCAAGGTAGCACTGTCACATTGCCTCTTACTGGGGATTTGGTTTGTGTTATTTATGGTTTAGTTTTATTAACATCTGTATAAGGCTATAATTGAGTATAGCTAGTGTAGGGAATTTACTAGTAGCTGTATATGAGGCTGGATCAGTAATTCCTTGTAAATGTTTTATTTTGTATGAGTAATGAAAACACGCAACAAATAGGGAATACAGGAACAAATAGGGAATACTGCAACAAATACGGAATGCAACGTGACTGTCGGAGTGCTTGACTAATTATTTTCCCCGATATTTGTGGTTACAATTAAGTGTTCTTCTCGAAGACGATAAATTCTCCAACAAACTCTTTTTATCATTAAATCTGCTGTCTAAAACAGATACCATGGAAGGGAATTTATTGTTAAACTCTGCAAAACATGAAGTTTCTTTGAATTTTCTACAGTGGCAGCTCTTTAAACCACTTCATCATTAGACAGATACAGTACATACCTACATATTGCTGGCTTAGAATGAGAAGGTTGTAACTTCAAAATCAATATTTTGAGAAAACAAGAAAAACTGTCTGACAAGCACTCTTTACTTATGGTAAAACCAGCCTTTTCAACTTCAGTTTGGTCAACATGACAAGTTCAGATTTTCATGATTATAGATTCATTAGAAGCGCCTTATGATGTTGATTTCAATCATGCATTAGTCTTAAAAGATAGTAAGTGGCACTTATGACCTTCTCATTCTAAGCCAGTGATATAGTATGGAGCCAACATTTCTCCTGTCTCATTTACTTTGCTTTCATTTATCACAATCTATAAACAGTTGTCTTTCTTACATCATTTCATGCCAGCAACTATGGATATTATTTCAGAATTTTAATCAGGGATTTTTCCCCCGTATCTCAGAGTCATAGAAATAGTCTTGATTTGTTATCAGCATATATATGGTGTTTTGAACTTGGGCTTTTAACTTTCACTCTGGAATCTCATATGGGTCGAGTTAGAAACACTTGTTTTTCCTGATATTTCCATATTTTGAGAGGATTTCAGTACATAATGAATAATTAATTTTACACTGACCCTGTAACACTAATTGTAACATTATATTTGGTACCTAGGGAGATCTCTGAGGCCTCCATGTCTGTTATAATCCCATCATACGTCTAACACCTTATACCAAATCTGTCCACTTGGTGTCAAATATGAGTCAAGTTTGTGTTAAAATATGAAAAAGTTACAGTTTCTTGGTAATTGCTAGTGAATGAATATTTTCTCCTCCACATGATCCTGTCATCATTGGAACTGAGTAACATATTTGTAATACTATCAATGACTGTTTCGGTTATTTGTAAGGTGTGAACCTGTCTAGACATTTGCTCACAATACACCTCAATACTCATCCCACAATCCTCTACAATTCTCAATCGCCAATATGGTAGGCATTACCAAATTAGGATGATTTTATCCAGTGTTACTTCACCATGTGTAACGATAATGATATTCTTGGGGGATCTTCGGTATTTTCTTTTTAGTTTTTTCCCAGGATAAGTTCGCGCCTTATGCGCAATGAAATTCTTTTGGGTCCTTTGGTAGTTTCTTTTCTAGTTTGTCTCAGAATTATTAGAATTATTATCATAGATCAGATTATGTGATAATGAATGAATGAATCTATATACCAATTGACACCTGATACTCGAAGATTAAAGCTGGTAAATTGTCCAAGCTGCTAATATGTTGGACTTCTTTATTTTTTGTTGTTAATTATAATTATCATATCATTTATCAAGGGTACAATTTCAATCATGTAGTTGGTAGTGGTCAGTAGCGAATGTGTGATATTGTCACCATAACACCAACCAGTGGTAGCATAGTGGCTCATCTAGAAACAAACTGACAACAATTCAATATAAATCATACTACTGGTGCTTGATGGAAACCAACTGGATGGCCATATATACTACAAACAACTTCTCTCATCCATTCTGTCTGGTTCAATAAGCTAAACTCCTAACAGTGGGTAGACAACAGTTGTTTTAAGCTCAACCACTGCGGACTGTCAACAGTTGTACTTTAAGCTCAACCAATGCGGGGGCTGTTAACAGTTGTACTTTAAGCTCAATCAATGTGGGCTGTCAATAGTTGTACTTTAAGCTTCACCTCTACAGAATGTCAAGATGGGTACTTTAAGCTCAACCACTACAGGCTGTCAACAGTAGTTGTACATTGTCATGCTCAACCTGTACAGAATGTCAACATTGGTACTTTAAGCTCAACCATTGCATGCTGTTAACAGTGGTACTTTAAGCTCAGCCGTTACAGGCTGTTAACAGTGGTACTTTAAGCTCAACTATTGCATGCTGTTAACAGTTGTACTTTAAGCTCAACTATTGCATGCTGTTAACAGTTGTACTTTAAGCTCAACCATTGCATGCTGTTAACAGTGGTACTTTAAGCTCAATCACTGCATGCTGTTAACAGTTGTACTTTAAGCTCAACTATTGCATGCTGGTTACAGTGGTACTTTAAGCTCAACCTTTCGGGTCTGTCAACAGTGGTACTTTAAGCTCAACCATGTTGGGCTGTTAACAGTGGTACTTTAAGTTTAACCATTGCATGCTGTTTACAGTGGTACTTTAAGCTCAACCATTGCATGCTGTTAACAGTGGCACTTTAAGTTCAACCATTGCATGCTGTTAACATTGGTACTTTAAGTTCAACATTGCATGCTGTTAACATTGGTACTTTAAGCTTGACCATAGCAAGCTGTTAACATTGGTACTTTAAGCTTGACCATCGCATGATGTTAACATTGGTACTTTAAGCTCAACCATTGCATGCTGTTAACATTGGTACTTTAAGTTCAACCATTGGGGGCTGTCAACAGTGGTACTTTAAGCTCAACCATTTTGGGTTGTCAACATTGGTACTTTAAGCTCAAACATTGTGGGCTGTTAATAGTGGTTCTCCAATCTCAATAATTTGGAGGCTGTTAACAGTGGTTCTTTAAACTCAATCAATGGGGACTGTTAACAGTGTTACTTTAAGCTCAACCATTGCATGCTGTTAACAGTTGTACTTTAAGCTCAACCGTTGCAGGCTGTTAACATTGGTACTTTAAGCTCAACACTACAGGCTGTTAACAGTGGTACTTTAAGCTCAACCAATGCGGGCTGTCAACAGTTGTACTTTAAGCTTCATCTCTACAGAATGTCAAGATGGGTACTATAAGCTCAACCACTACAGACTGTCAACAGTGGTACTTTAAGCTTGACCATCACATGCTGTTAACAGTTGTACTTTAAGCTCAACCGTTGCAGGCTGTTAACATTGGTACTTTAAGCTCAACACTACAGGCTGTTAACAGTGGTACTTTAAGCTCAACCAATTTGGGCTGTCAACAGTTGTACTTTAAGCTTCACCTCTACAGAATGTCAAGATGGGTACTATAAGCTCAACCACTACAGGCTGTCAACAGTGGTACTTTAAGCTCGACCATCACATGCTGTTAACAGTTGTACTTTAAGCTCAACCGTTGCAGGCTGTTTACATTGGTACTTAAAGCTCAACACTTCAGGCTGTTAACAGTGGTACTTTAAGCTCAACCAATTGGGCTGTCAACAGTTGTACTTTAAGCTCAACCATTTCATGCTGTTAACAGTGGTACTTTAAGCTTAACCATGTTGGGTTGTCAACATTGGTACTTTAAGCTCAACACTACAGGCTGTTAAGAGTGGTACTTTAAGCTCAACCAGTTTGGGCTGTCAACAGTGGTACTTTAAGCTGAACCATTGCATGCTGTTAACAGTGGTTCTTAAAACTAAACCATATTGGGCTTTCACTAGTGGTACTTTAAGCTCAACAATTGCAGGCTGTTACTAGTGTTACTGAAAACTCAAACACTGTGGTTTGTCAACAGTTTCACTTTAAGCTCCACAGCCTTATTACAACACCGTTTATTTAAAAAATATGCATGGAGCTAATTTCATAAAATGACACCTCAATATTGCTGTGACCTCTGTAGGAAGTTGAACTTTCACTACTTTATATGGCAGATTGTGCACTGATGTGTATGAATTTAAATTAGCAGGTTGAATGATAACATAAATGATATGCAACTTTCTACATAATGTGATTTATTGCACCATACGATGGCTGTATTTCATACTTGACTAGCATTCAAAAATGTTTTTATGAGTGTTTTTGTTAAGTCATGAATATTAAAATCATGAATACTTAAATGTATAATTGATGCAAAGCAATGAATCACAGTTTTAACACATGCATGTTGAAATCTAATCCTGCACCACATGCACATGTGCAAATACTCCTTAATTGCATTTTAATTAGCATTTTGCGCATGCATAATGTTATTTTTCATGTGTGATAAAGTCGTCAAGTAGGGGTGTCGGATTATTATGTCTGGGTTTATGTTTATTTAATGAAAATCGCATTGATTTGCTTCTGTCATTATAATTTCAATATTTTTAATTTCTTTAAAAAAAGGGCACATTTATTAGGGGTTATTTTATGTGAATGTTTTTTGGGCCAACCTGGTACCTGTTTCTCTTCTCATTGAAACATTTCAAGTATTAATTGTCTTGCAAATTGACAGATTGATGTGTGATGGGCTGTATCAGTTTATAAGTCATTTTAAATATTTTGAAATATTAAACGTAGTAGCGTGAAGGACATGCGGGTGGGAATGTTGGAGATGGTATAGTGTTTGTGAATTTCGTGAAATTACTTATTTCACTTAGATAATTTTTTTCCTCGGTAATAAAATGTGGCCTACAAAGAACTGAATTATATATATAATATATATATCCCTTTTATTTCTGAATGCCAAATGTCTAAAATTCAAAATTTGCTAAAGTATCTAGTTGTACAGTAAACGATACTTTGTTAAGCTACATGCTGATGGCTGGTTACATAATACCATCAAAATTACATTAAAACTCAATGTTTATCCCATTTCATTGTTAAATGCATTACATGGTTGCAGTTTTCATGGAGTTTGCATAGAAAATACATTTACTCGAAGGTTCGGTAGAATGTGTCTGGAATTAATGTATTAACCAAATGTTCATGTAATGTACACATGCAACTTTATGTTGTTTATTTCATTCTATCATGATACAAGCCCGGTGTCAATGCTGGTTAAATGAGAACATGTCAGACTAGGCTGCTTGGGTGCACCAGCACGGATCCAGAGTTTTGAGGCACGCGGGTAAGGACACCCCCTAGAACTGGTGAGCAGGACAACCTGATTAAGGCATACTGGAAAGTTTAAAATGTATAACTGTATATGGTTGTTATAACTTAGTTACCTCCCTTTTGCCTTTATATAAATATTCTACATACTATATTAGCAAGCAGATAGAAGTAATACCGTAAAATATTGTTCCTTCTCATACCGTTTGGATTTGTTTTGGTTTTGAAAATATACCAGGTTATATGAAGAACTGGAAAACCCAGATGGATACCCACCTGCTGAAAACCAGAGTTGCATGCATAATTATACTAAGATTCAAGCTTTTAAGCCCATCAAGTCACCTTGTATAATGCATACAAGAGTCACTTCGAGCTGAGGTTGTCATTTTTGTCCCTCACTTGAGAAAGATTCCTCAATTACAGAGGGTGAACAAATAGGATAAATTGATCCAATTGCATCCATCAAAATGATGATCACATGTCAATTGTTCTTGCAATTCATTTGTCCTTTGATGTGCTCTACTAGCAAGGTTTGTAGTATGTAATTAATCATTTACATGAAATTTTAGTTGCAAAATTAAGGATATGCCCATTTTAAGAAGCCACAATAAATGTCCTACCACATTGAAGCATTCAATGGAAGAGTTTCGTTGCATGATTGCATTCATAAGAGTACAAGATATTGAGAATGTGAATATAATCTGAATAAAATTCAAGTTTTTGATGAATTAATTGAACCCAATTTGGAGATTCCAAGTTGATAGACGATTAAATGGTAACCAAATTTGATGGGAACAACTCATGTCTGTTACATTTATCACAGGAAAATTACTTTGATTCAGAAACTGTTGAATATTCATGAAGCCCCGAGATGCTGGGAGTTTGAAGAGCTTGGTAAAACTCGTTCCGATTCTGTCATTCCAAGAAATTAAACATATTTAGTGGGATTTAAATCTGATTTCATTTCACGATTCATTCTTGTAGAATGTTGCACTATGATTAATTGTTGAACACATTGGAGAGATTTCCTAATCTGGCATAACATTTGTATGGATACACTATAATGTTGTTCCTGGGGACTCTTGTTTGTCATATGCATGTTTCATATTTTGTACTTGCTTAATTGACTGATTTGACATGTTTAACCTTAACCAATTACATGTGCAGACCCAAGTTTCCACAACAATTCTGCTTCCCATGGGATTTTAAATAAAAGTGTGATTACCTTGTGTATCAAAAGAAGTTAGACATTGCTTTCACACCTGTGAAAAATAGCTAGTTGGACTTCTCTTGGCAAATAAAGCATATCAGACCCCTTATTAAAACAATCTGGTCATTTACACCTGCACACTGATACATTTACTTGAACTGCTCTTGAACAATAATGTTGTATATTTCAGAGTATGTATGTCTGGTATGATGAGTTCTATCTGTAGTCATGGCAATGAGTAAGGTAAGTTATGTGTTAAAGCATTATCCAGTTATATTTAGACATTTTAGATATGTATTTTAAAGCATCGTTATACAGATTTATTTGATTTATCAGTTATATGCTCACTTTATTTTATACATGTATGGATATCTCAAGTTAAAGGTGTAACAACTTATTCATTATAATACAAGTTAACAATGTAACAACTTATTCATTATAATACAAGTTAACAATGTAACACCTTATTCATTAGGCCACAACAAATTGATCATGCGTTCGTCGGGAGCGCCCGCTCCTGATTTTTCCAAAATGAAAAATAAATATTTAAATTTAAATTATTGCGCCCGCACCTGAGAAAACCACGCGCATGTGATTTTTTTCCTACATTTTTTTATATTATTTTGCCGCTAGCATCAATATTTACAAATTACGAAAAATAAAGCCAACTTGTTTATAATTTTTCACTGTTACTACAGAATATGTTCTGGGAATGCGCGCTCTGCTGAGGTTGTTGGTTACTCGATTAATTTTAGCAGTAAATTGTTGCACACAAAAATCGTGTAACTTTTTACGATGCGAGCGTCTGGTGAAATGATTCCTGATTCTGTCCTTTACAAAAAACACGCATAAGTGTATACACGTAGTAAAATGGGAAGAATTGCGATTGCGGAATGAACCAACGAGCGTATCTAGATATGTTTGTATTCATTATTATTACTAGTATTCCGTACTACCAACGAAATCATGAATTGTCACCCATTTTCGCGACAATGACGTCTCGTTCGTATAGTGAAACCCCATGAAGCCGGTGTATCCACGGTACCGGTGTATGTAATTTTTTCATGAAATTGTAGATTTTTTTCTCGTGACATTGCCTGCAGGATTGTTTACAATAACTGACGAGTAAATTAAATAAATAAATACGAAATTGACCAATTTCTGAATGAAATCACAACAAAAACTTACACCATGCCTTCACTACGAGTAAATCCTTATTTAATCGGCAATGTTTGACATGCATGTATTCAATGCTCGCTTGTTTATTTATCAAACATAATTTTGACAGCTATGACGTCATCCATTGATAAAAAGGGTCGTGTGCAACTTTTGGCGGGAAAAAATCAACTTGTCAACAAACTGGACCAAATTTACTTGGAAAAAGTTATTGTTGCACCGGACAGATGGGGTTATTTCCCTTTCCTGAAATTTTACATGGTGTTTGTTTACATGTATTTTTTCCGATTCCAAAGGTCATTTGATGTGATTTTGCAGTTTTATTAAAGATTAAAGGTCATTTTAGCAGTTTCCAACAAAATATGTGTCGAGGAGTTAGTGATTTATATTTATTTTGTCAATTTCGTTTGATACACCGGCTGCATGAGCTTCAAGGCTACTTGGTCCGTGGTATGTGATATTAACAGTTTTATGCGTCCCGGACACGCAACGCACCTGTTAATAAGTTTCTATACTGTATCCTACATAATTTCATCAGGGATTTTAAATACTGGACATAGAGAAACCTTCAGAAGGTCCTACTTTCATCAAAGAGTTAAAAATATTTGATAAAACATAGTTTGCTCTAATTATTGCACGGCAAAAGCTGTACTTTTCAGTCACTTGCTAAAACTCCAGCTAGATCTATTACAACTGAATAAATCACAGCTTATGTAAGATTACATGCTGCAGTTCTCAACAACCGTCATAACATTTTACCAAGGTGGTCGAGTGGTATTTAAAGATGCTTAACTCCTGATCGAGAGGTCGCGGGTTTGATTCTCGGCCGTGACACGTGGTCATTTTTAGAAACGCTTTTTAGTGTTTCCCAACCAGCTAGAGATGATCCTGGTTGGAAACCCAGAGGTAGTCTTGTCTGTATTGGTGCTTTACACCGGGCACGTTAAAGAACCAAGGAAATTATTCGAAACGAGCTATTATAATTTGCGATAATGCCCCAGAGTGGGCCCTGCAAATTACATGGAAGAAAGAAAGGACCTTGTATATCCCTAAGGGAAGTGTCCTTAATGTGGGGCTAGATCCTATGACGGTAACCTTGCATAGCATTATGCATCAGTGCGCTACTAACAGTGCTAAATAAACAGTCGTCTGAGCATGATGTATCACTACAAGAACAAAACTGTACATGGTGATCATTGACTAGCTTGATGCTTAGTTGATTTGAATCTTTAACCACTAGTCACTCAGTGCATTTGTGTTCATTATAATTTATATGTATGTGACAATGTCTGCTCACAATTACCTTGAATACATGTATTCTGGTAAAATAATTTGATAAATCCTACACAACATAACAAGAAATGTATAACAATCATTTATTTGGCCTAATTTCTTTTTAAAGCTATTGTAATAGACACTATTTCCTAAAAATGGGTGCATTAGAAATGAATAGGGCACTTTTGCTCCTTCACGCGCTTTCAAAAATGGCGATTTCAAAAATAAATTTATAAAATTTTATTTCGCTCCTTCGCTCGCTCTCAATTACGGGTTTTTCAAAAATAAATATTTATATTTCGCTCGCTCGCCCCTAATTTTTCCCAAAAAAATCCGTAGAACCAAAAATTAATTTGGTGTGGCCTTATGATACAAATTTAACGGTGTAACACCTTATTCATTATGATACAAGTTAACAATGTAACTCCTTATTCATTATAATACAAATTTAACGGTGTAACACCTTATTCATTATAATACAAGTTAACAATGTAACACCTTGTCCATTATAATACAAGTTAACAGTGTAACACCTTATTCATTATAGTATAAATTAATGGTGTAACACCTTATTCATTATGATACAAGTTAACAAAGTAACACCTTATTCATTATAATACAAATTTAATGGTGTTACCAGTGTCTATTCTAGAAATGAGAAATTAGGGGGATTTCCCCCCGTCTTCTTGAAAAAGGGGGGGGGGGTTCAAAAACAAGGGAGGGGTCAAAACCAAATACTATCTTACCACAAAGATGTTTGTCTTTCAATTGGCATGTATGATGTAATAACCAGTAGCTTTAGATCAGACTACAATATAAGTATAGACTATAGTACAAATGCAGGCATCAGTCAGGTTAGAATCAGGCTGTTTATCAATATTTGATACGTTTGTAGAGGGTCCCGACTGTTTATCAATATTCAATAAGTTAGAAGAGGGGTTCGGACAATTTGCAGTTGAATGCGATCCTTTCGTGGTTGCAGATTTGTTGAAAAAGTTGCTTTTACATCGTGTAGCAGCATCTGAACGAATGCGACGCAATGGAGCGATTAAATGGGTCAACGAACGAATTTAATTACAATAACAGTAGTCTCCCTTGGTACTTAGAAGAAATATTTTTATTTGAGTAATACACGATTTACATCCCTTGAAAATTTTGTGTTTACTACGCAAAAGGTGATTGAAATTAACTTGCCAATTTTGATCAAATTTTTGGATTTTAATGCAGGATTTTCGCACATATCGGCTGAAAATGTGCGCGATCTTCGCAAAATATGCGTGAATCCTGCAATCGTGCATCCTAGAATAGACACTGTGTTACATCTTATTGATTATAATACAAGTTTAACGGTGTACCACCTTATTCATTATGATACAAATTAATAGTGTAACACCTTATTCATTATAATACAAATTAATGGTGTAACACCTTATTCATTAATATGAACTAAGGCACCGCCTAAACGGGGATTAAATAGATGTTGGGTAATTGCTAAGCTATATTTCAGATATATGGTATAGAATTTTTTTAGGTAAAATACTTAAATAATGTTTCACAAGTTATATTTATACCAGTGTGCTTATTTATGGGATATACAGGCATCTATACCAAATATAGTAAATATTTAACAATTTTATTTGATTTTTGCCATACGCTAAAATGTGACGCAGTCCCTTTAAGACTGCATTCGCAGTATATTCATTTCATATTTGATACATGTTAACTGCATACATGTTACACATTTGTCAGAGAGAATATTTTCTGTAAGGGTACCCAGACTTTTCAATTAGCCTTGCAATGAATTGAACAATTTCAGTTTCTGTCCTGGGTACGTTTTTTCCTGGGTACATTATCGCATGTATTTTTTTCAGGTTTTCCACGAAAAATCCTGCTTTATAAGATTGGGACAATTGGTCCCGGACTAGATGACGGGCAGCGATGTCAAACAATTTTTAACTAGGGGCCCGGTTTCCGGTCAATAACTTGAAGTTTGGATAGGCTGATCTTAATGATACTTTGTATATAGCAAGCTTGCATGGATACCTAGCTTGGGATTGTATTTGGGGTCATGGTCACATTTACTAAAAATACATAAAAAAGGTTTCCGGTCAATAAGTTCAGTTTGCATTGGGCATTTTTCATGAAATGCTATGTTTTGTGCTGGCATATTCATGCTTTCTACACTTATTAACCAGGCTTCAGAATCATTCGTTATTATATTTGGGTATAGCCACAAATGTGTGGGCAGGCAGCGTAAGCAATTAATTCTGTGCTCAACTCCTATGTTTCTCAAGAATTTTCAACCATCATTAGGCGGACACCCGTACAGAAAGACTGGTTTTGCGACAATGCGGTGTCTTGTGTAAGACATATTTTGATTGGTCGACTCGATAATAAATTCTTAGGCCAATCGCAAAGCTGAAACATTTTTCTAACTTGGTGTTTTTGTACTCTTTTTCTGAAGTCTCGATGATTTCGCGAGGGAAAAGGGGAAACTTTGTGCATTAAAACGATTGAATTATTGGTAAATGACAACCGGAAAACAAAGTCTTACACTGAGATCATGATAAAAGGACTTGGAAACAAGGAAAACCTTTTAATGTGTAAACGCCGCCTTAAAAGGGAATAACTGCATTTGTTGATTTTAGCAGAAAAAAGTCCATCTGACAGTCAGACCGACTTTTTTTAGTCCGCCAGATCGTCAGTCCCACAGGTTATCAGCGATTATCGGGAAGTCCGGTAGCCAAAAAATCAGGGACCCCGGTCCGGAAGACCTATAATTGAACTTGACCTAGATTATAATGAAATAATTTATTCTGTAGAAATTTCATCAAGAAAAGACCAACATTTTTATCTCTATTGTCTACCGTGACAAGAAATTTCTAGGACTTGACCTAGTGACACATTTTTTGATCCCGGATGTCACAATATTGAACTTGATTTTTACAAGAATATCCTCCTGATTAAAGGCTTTGGAATATAAGGCCAAATTTGTGACCTAGTGACCACATAAGGCATTTGACCTACTGACCCAAGCGAATAGAGTTAAATTATTTTACTTTAGCTAAGTTTAGGCTTTGCGGCTGCAGATATGCATGTGAAATTTTTGTTTGACCCTGACCGCAGATATGTACGATTTTAGGCAAACATTGCGTGAGATGCACAGTAGTCACGCTATCGAGCGCTATGCTTAGAAACAGCTTCTTAAAATAAGCGCTACTGTATATCGGAAAAAGTGAAAAATATATTATTATTTCGGCATGCGCTTGTGGCTAGCTGACTGTTACGAGTACATAGCGCTGAAAAGGGCAACCAAATCACCCTGTTTCTAACGAAATCACTTGGTAGCGCTTGCCTAGCAGTACAATGAAATATCTTTTTGTACACAACACATTCAAAATGAAACTGTCATAATTTGATTCAAAATGAGTAAAATCAATGGCATATCTTTATTGTACTTTGTAGGCCTAACTGTATTCTTGAGAGCAGTTTCAATTAGTCCAGGGGAAATTTCTAAACCTACTGTAACCATATTTCGTCCAGTCCATAGTATCGGATCAGCTTCAAGCCTTGGAAAATTGAAGATATAGCAAAAGCGACACCGTATGACGTTAATTGGGGGCCTAGTCAATCATACAAGACCACAACAAACATCACACAATTGTGCTCCGCAGATTCATACTCCCACGAACCGAACTCCAGCTACCGATGGTGATCAATCCGGTATCAATCCATTGAAATAGATATGCGATAGTTATTTGTTTTGGATAATTAACGTCTGATGTAGGCTTAAGTAAATTTATCGAAGATATTACATAAGCGACAACGTATGGACCCTGCTAGTACACAAGTTTGTCCACCACAAATAATTAATGCACCAGTCAGTTGCATCCACAGTTCCTCCCGACCACAGGGATCCATGGCAGATAGGCCATGTTTTTACCATCCAGCTACCCCCTAAGGCAGGGGAAATTTAGGATTTTTTCTGCGAATACCAATAGCCTAGAGACAATATTTACCGGTAGATGTCAGGGGAAATGCGGGAGATTTTACCATCAGCTTCCCCTGTAGGCCGTAGAAGGCTGAAGGGCTGTTGATTTTGACAACTCAAAATCCCGGAGCGCCCCTTCACCCGGGGCTGGGGTGCTGTGGATGAAACTAACTGGTACATAAGTATTATACACACTGACAGTAACAAAATAATCTCATAAACATTGCTTTGACAAGCTATACATTAAGACATAGAATTGTTGATTTGCATTGTTGACATGGAACAAATTGTAGCCTACTTACGTTCAAGCATCTGGTATGATCTGAGTGTTGATATCATTGTGAAACTACGTAAAAATGTCTATTAAAGACCAATTTCCTCGGAGATCGAGTACTGTCATGATAAATCGGCTATTTAAATGAAAATTTCACCTTTATTTTTTGACGATTCTAAAACATCTTCCGTGTGCAATGGGCGCAAGTGGAGTATCTACAGTACTGTACAGTAGCGTATTTCTTACTTCCCTTTGTTTTTTTAAAAATATTTTTTTTATTTATTACACATTTTTTAAAAATTATATTTAATCGAAAGAGAACGATAGGCTCAACCGTTTACAGCTTACTATTTTTTTTATAATCCAAGGACTATTCACCTCGGAAAACTGCCTGAAATATTTGACCGGAAATAACTTTTTTTGAAAGCATTAGTACCGGCAGAAACTCAAAGAAGATATGCACGTTCACCTGTTAACGGTCTGGGTATTTTCAATAACCCCGCTGCGCGGGGCTATTTAAATCCCCTATAATACAAATTAATGGTGTAACACCTTATTCATTATAAAACAAATTAAGGTTTTTTCCCTTGTCTGCTTTGTAGCTTTTATGAAGCAAGCAGTTTCTTATAGTGTACCTCTAGCGATTGCTCGATAGCACCTTGCTTAGGAAACAGCCTCCTTATTCATTGTGATACATATTAACAATGTAACACCTTATTCATTATAATACAAGTTAACGGTGTAACACCTTATTCATTATGTAATAAAACAAGTTAACCATGAGATATTTACAGTTTTGGTATTTTAATTCTGTCTATGATAAATATTGAGCACTGTAGACATGATTGTATCATTTGTATCATCCTACACACCCTGGCAGATCAATCAAATATGATTTGACATCGTACATGTAGATAAAGTGATACATGGCTGCAGTATATTACATCCTGATCATGTTATCAGATTTATTACAACATCTTTCATGTGCATGCTCCCATTTATGGTCAGTTAAATACGATGTATTTGTATCTCCCATGATTGATTTTTTCCTGACTTACAGACAACGACATTGTGATGTATTGTCTGTATACGAGACCAATCATTTTTCATCTGAATTTTATTTATTTGCATACACTTGAATGTCATGTCCTGTTTGGCTGCCCCATAAAATATGTTTATAATATTCCCCATTGTGATTCATTCTTATTTACCAAGTACAAGGTGCATTGAGTTTGCATGCCCTGTTACATCTCCACATGTAATTAGACCAGGAAAAACCATCATGATTTATTTCAAACTGTCTAGACATTATCTGAGCCTCCATGTAATATTGCTTTTTAATGCATTTTTGTCATCTTGTTCAAACATTAATGAATTATTAATATGGCCTTTTGATGTCTATCTTTTCAACTATGTTAGATATCAAATGTTCAATCATACTTTTTCCGCACTGATTAATTTATTAGTTTGATAATCACCTGCTTTTTACATCATAATTCAACATAATGTCAACCTGACCTTACAGTGTAAAACTTGTTTTGTTACAGTTGCTATAACTTGACCAGATTTAGTAGGCACTCCGGACATATTCAGTGCATATTTCGGACAAAGTCGGTGCAAAAATAAACAAATATTTCCGATAAGTACGGACTACGCAGACGGAAAATAATACACGCTTCCGAAGTTTAATGAGTGCCTACTAAATCTGGTCAGGCTATACACTTTAATCATTGCATTGACCATAGAAAGGATATGATTTCCAGTATATGTTTATATTGCGTTTTATTCACAGGTAACTGTATCATTTTTTTTTTTTTTGCCTTTTAGTTTTTATCAAGTATACAGTTACCTGTGGTTTTACTGTTTTGTATGTTCCTGCATCCACTGAGGCATATGCAGGAGGCATGTAGTGATAGTTATGTATGTTTGTTCGGTCAGTACAGTTGAAAGTTAAAGTTCTAGAAACTCAAATAATTTGAAAATCCATTATCCATTTGATTGACTAAGCTAGTTTTATGGACGTTAGGCTTCAACTGGGCTTTAACTGAGGCATAAGCATTTACTGAATACAGTTTTGGTCCAAAATATATGTAGTCCTATACTCAGCCACATGTTTGATCATATACTTTATGGCCCAATGTGGTACCAATGATCATGTTGGTCATGCTCCTCTCACATATTCTTCTTTCAAAATAGCAATTTATTGTGAAATCTAATAACATGTTGTAGAATTCAAAGAACCCAGGGGAGAGCCTAATGTTCAGGTACTTGTGTACTTTCATATTGCATTATAAATGTTTAATATACATGTATTTTACAACCATTGCTATTTTATGATGTGCCTTTCTTCTTGTGGCTCCTGAGTGTTAATTTAGTTTAGAGCCATAATATGTGTTTGATTCAATCACCCACCCCCCATTGTCCCCTCTCATTATGTTTGATCCAATCACCCACCCTCCATTGTCCCCTCTCATTATGTTTGATTCAATCACCCACCCCCCATTGTCCCCGCTCATTATGTTTGATCCAATCACCCCCCATTGTCCCCTCTCATTATTTGTTTGATTCAATCACCCCCTTTGTCCCCTCTCATTATTTGTTTGATTCAATCACCCCCTTTGTCCCCTCTCATTATTTGTTTGATTCAATCACCCCCCATTGTCCCCTCTCATTATGTGTTTGATTCAATCACACCCCCCCCCCCCCATTGTCCCATCTCATTATCTATGTATAGGATAGAACACGAGTAAGTGTTGAGTATGAAAACTAAATCGAGCTCGGCGAGATTTTATGTTTTCATACCCAACACTTACGAGAGATCTATCTGTCTTAGACCACAGCTAAAAATGTTAGTTTCTCAGATACAATTTGCACAACAATCAACTACTTAATACTATGATTAATACTTAGTAAACACAATATCCCCAAATCGTTTACATTAGCCATTCATAAAATAAAATCAAGGAATGTTTGTTGCACGGGTATTTTGTGTTTTCGTTGGTAACATTCCATTGGTCAACTTTCTTTCTGTATCGTACATATTTTACATATGTTTTTTAATGCAAGTGTACATGCATGTGCTTTCAAAAACAAGTAGTGAAATTTGATTTACTTGATGAAACTACTAGTATGTTTTTGGAGTTTGAGGACGTAACCGGGGTTACGCAGATCAAGCATCTTCCATCCTGAGACCTTTTAGTCATAGATCTGAATGAAAATTAAAGGTTTAAAGTCGTGCAACCTCACTCAGAACCGCGTCCGCTATAAGATACCAGAAAGCAACATTCTTGGACATGAGCAATATACACAATGACGTAATTCTAAGTTATTACCAGGACTACTTTTTTATCATTTAAATATACAGGGTATCCGTCTATTTAAAAACAATTTTGACGAACAAGCAATACTGGCACGCAGTGGGCATAGAAGCACTGTTGTGTATGATTATAAAGAACCGTTAAAGGCACTGCAGTGCAACTTATCATCCAAACTACAAACGCCATCGAAGACGCCTCCATCGCCCCAGCCTACAGCTGAACTAGTCGTCTCGGCAACGGTTATCAAGGCCGAGTCTGCTGGCTTGCCAGACCCAAATGCTATTGAGATAGAAGTACCTGACTGTATATATCTGCTATTATTGGTTTTCAAGTAGAAAGATGTCGATTACACTGTAAAATCACCAGTCGAAACATTTATGTAAGCAGCAGAAAAATGTAAGTATGTTATTTCACTGAAAGTTTTTTTTTTTTTTTTTTGGCATACCGATTTTGTAAAAGAGCAGAAAACTCTTATGTTATAACTGAATAGTTCATTAATTAACAATGATTTAATATTTTTTTAGATATACTTAACTGCTTAAATAGTATTTAAGTGCATGTATATGTTTTATAATCAATACTATCATAATTCTTACTGCTTCAGCAATAAATTATTCTGTATTTTAATGATACTTTACTCTAGTTACACAAAATATAGATATAAAGTAGCATAAAAATTTTAAGTCATTGAAAACGCCGCTTCATCCTCTTTAAATTCTATGTTTGATGTTTGTATTGGATATATGCACGTATAGTGATTGTTAATGCTTAACTTCACTGTTACAACCACACTTGTTGATGGATTGTGTTTACAATAAAGCTATAAATTCCTGACTTAATGGATTATTTTGCTTAGCCTAAATAGTATTGGATAAATCAATGTAAGTTTATATACAACACTTTTTCTATATACCACAGAAAAGTGTTGTATATAAAATTTGATGGGATTTATTCAACACTTTTTCTGCTCGTTGATTGGTCAGTTACAGTAAGCTGTGGTCTTAGATGGTGATTTGTTAACCACTTAACATTCCTTTTTATACCCTTTCAGGCTTTGAAAATGGGAACTATTATATGAACAACCTTTGCTTGCAGACGTGGATGGTTCCTCGTGATATTGCTTTTAGGGAGGGGGGAGTTGTGTGTTGTGAAAGTGATGTTGCTTGAGGAAAGGTTGTATCTTGTAGAGGTGTCGTTGCTTTAGGGGTGATGTTTTGAAAGTGATGTTGCTTGGGGAAAGATGGTTTCTTTGGAAAGAAATATTACTCTGGTGAGGGAGACTGAGCATTGTGAAAGTGATGTTGCTTTGGGAGAGGTTGTGCATTGTGAATGTGATCTTGCTGCAGAAAAAGATGATTTCTCATAAAAGTGATGTTGCTTTGGGAGAGGGACTGTGCATTATGAAAGTGATGTTGCTGGGAGAGGGGCTGTGCATTGTGAAAGTGATGTTGCTGGCGGAGAGGTTGTGCATTGTGAATGTGATCTTGCAGCAGAAAAAGATGATTTCTCATGAAAGTATTGTTGCTTTAGAAGAGGTTGTGCATTGTGAAGGGTCATTGCTTTAGGGGTGATGTTGTGAAAGGGATGTTGCTGGGGGAGAGGTTGCGCATTGTGAATGTGAATGTGATCTTGCTGCAGAAAAAAATGATTTCTCATGAAAGTGATGTTGCTTTGGGAGAGGGGCTGTGCATTGTGAAAGTGATGTTGCTGGGAGAGGGGCTGTGCATTGTGAAAGTGATGTTGCTGGGAGAGGGGCTGTGCATTGTGAAAGTGATGTTGCTGGGAGAGGGGCTGTGCATTGTGAAAGTGATGTTGCTGGGAGAGGGGCTGTGCATTGTGAAAGTGATGTTGCTGGGAGAGGGGCTTTGCATTGTGTAAGTGATGTTGCTGGGAGAGGGGCTGTGCATTGTGAAAGTGATGTTGCTGGGAGAGGGGCTGTGCTTTGTGAAAGTGATGTTGCTGGGAGAGGGGCTGTGCATTGTGAATGTGATGTTGCTGGGGGGCTGTGCATTGTGAATGTGATCTTGCAGCAGAAAAAGATGATTTCTCATGAAAGTATTGTTGCTTTAGAAGAGGTTGTGCATTGTGAAGGGTCATTGCTTTAGGGGTGATGTTGTGAAAGTGATGTTGCTCGAGGAAAGATTGTTCAATTTGAAAGTGATATTACTCTGGTGGAGAGAGGTTGTGCATTGAGAATGTGATGTTTCTTGAAGGGGGTTTGAGAAAGTGATGTTGCTCAAGAAATGGTTCTTGGAGAAATGGTTCCCCATGAAAGTGATGTTACTTAGGGGTTTGTTTCAGTCTGGGGATGTGCTTGCTCATGATAGTTTACCATAATAACTTTGCTCTTCTTTTTGATTGCTATTATGGGGAACTAACATTGATAACTTTGTATAAATTGTGTTCAATATCGTATAATTGCTTTGTTTAATCATTGTAAGAGGCTTGATTAGAATATAATGGTAAAGTTATAGTGTTTATTGTTTGTATTGTATAGCCTTTAGTCTTCCTTGCACTATGTTACCAGTAGATGACTGTGTTTATTTCTTGAATTGTTTAATTAGCTCACCTGAGCACAAAGTGCTCAAGGTGAGTTATTGTGATCACTCACCGTCCGTCGTCCGTCTGTATGTCCGTCCGTCCGTCCGTCCACACTTTCAAACGACATCTCCTCTGAAACCATTTGGCCAATTTTGATGAAATTTTGCCAGGATGTACGTGGTATTGGGGGATTTAGTAATTGTTCAAATTATGGCCCTGGGGTCAAAATTGGCCCCGCCCCGGGGGTCACCGTTTTACATAGACTTATATAGGGAAAACATATAAAAATCTTCTCCTCTAAAACTACAATGCCTAGAGCTGTGATATTTGGTATGTAGCATCATCTTGTGGTCCCCTACCAAGATTGTTCATATTATGCCCCTGGTGTCAAAATTGGCCCCGTCCCGGGGGTCACCGTTTTACATAGACTTATATAGGGAAAACATATAAAAATCTTCTCCTCTAAAACTACAATGCCTAGAGCTTTGATATTTGGTATGTAGCATCATCTAGTGGTCCCCTACCAAGATTGTTCATATTATGCCCCTGGGGTCAAAATTGGCCCCGCCCCGGGGGTCACCGTTTTACATAGACTTATATAGGGAAAACATATAAAAATCTTCTTCTCTAAAACTACAATGCCTAGAGCTTTGATATTTGGTATGTAGCATCATCTAGTGGTCTCCTACCAAGATTGTTCAAATTATGCCTCTGGGGTCAAAATTGGCCCCGCCCCAGGGGTCACCGTTTTACATAGACTTATATAGGGAAAACATATAAAAATCTTCTCCTCTAAAACTACAATGCCTAGAGCTTTGATATTTGGTATGTAGCATCATCTTGTGGTCCCCTACCAAGATTGTTCAAATTATGCCCCTGGGGTCAAAATTGGCCCCGCCCCGGGGGTCACCCTTTTACGCAGACTTATATAGGGAAAACATATAAAAATCTTCTTCTCTTAAACTTCAATGCCTAGAGCTTTGATATTTGGTATGTAGCATTATCTAGTGGTCCCCTACCAAGATTGTTCAAATTATGCCCCTGGGGTCAAAATTGACCCCGCCCCGGGGGTCACCAGTTTCTATATTTATGCTCTACCTTTGTTAGTCTAAATTGTGCATGACTTCATTTATAATCAGGTGAGCGATATAGGGCCATCATGGCCCTCTTGTATTAATATAATACTATAGTAAAAATAATTTTGACGAAACGAACATGTGTTGTTTGTAGGCTATTATTACAAGCTTACATGTGTGAAGTAATTTTCTGTTGTATTTCATCAAATTTCTGGTTCCCTGCAGGCTTGCTGCAAAGTTTGTCATTTGATCTTTTAGAAAATGGATTTTGTATCGAAGCCGTGTAGCCATTAGCTGATTACAAGTCGAACACTTTTGAGGAGAGAAATTACATCAATAGAATATTATACTTCTGTGAGCTTTAATTTTAAAACAGATTGCTTCTAAAAGGTTTCAGCACATAATATTTTATGTTCCAAATTACAAAGTGTTGCTATGGTTATTGAATGAGAGTGAAGATTGGAAATTACAAGTAATGCATGTTAGTGAAATGTTGTCACACCTTGATGAAATTCCATCCCAGTAGTCGGATGTTCTGATGGAAGACTTAGATAGTGTGTAGGGTGATTGTGGGCGGGGCTTCATAGATGTGTGGTACAATGTGGGCGGGGCTTCCTGTATGTATGGTATGATGTAGGCGGGATTTTGAATGATAAATGGCCATATAGATAAAGTATAATATTGTATAAAGATTTATGGTGTCATAATGAACATACAGATGTATGATTCAACTGTTTGGATTTCATTTCTTCCCTATGTCTACTAAAAAGCTAGCTGCTTTCCTTGATTAATCTGCTGTCTTCAATAACTCTTTGAAATTGATGTATTCTGTTATGGATGAATTATTGTTAATGAAGTGATTGGTTTTGAATTCTTCATTCAACTTAATTGTTTTGAATGTGAAATGAAATATATGTTGAATTCCAAATTAAACTAATTTCGAATTCAACTTAGTTGCTTTGAATGGCAAAATGATCGAAATGTATGTTAAATGTTGAATTTCACATCCCAACTAATATTTGCTTTGAATATCGAAAGGACGAAATTAATTTTGGATGTCCATAAAGTTTCATCATTAATTGAGTTGCTCTGAATGTCAAAATGAATGACTGTTAAATATTCAAGTGTTGTATATTGGTGAACTTTGTATGGTTCCTAACAAAATAGAATAATATACAAACTTTGCTCTTTGTTTTATTCATGAATTATTTGATTTATACGGTATGAACAAACATCATTTCTGAAGTATCGCTAGAACTCAGGCATATTGCATTAATAATACAGTCAGTATGCATAATTTGTAAGTAAAATTACTGATACGAATCAGGAAAAAATGTGATAAATCTTTACAGAAATTTTACAGTATATATTGTAAAACTTCCTGTCTGCATGATGATGAGAAAATATGTCTATATTGTCTATATTCCTAAATGGTTTGTCAATATGGGATTAATATTTCTTGAAGTATATACAAATCGCTTGCTTAGAATAAGAAGGTCTTATAAGACTTATTTGAAATCTACATCATAAGGCAATTCTAAAATATGAGCCTATTTTCGTCTAAATCGGAATTTGCCATGTTGATCAAACTGAAGTTGAAAAAGCTTGTTTTACCATAAGTAAAGAGTGATAGTCAGACAGTTTTTGGAAGGCGATTTATTGAATCGTCTTCTATAGTCAGCACCTCTAAGGAAGTGGTTTGGGCCTAAACACACATATACACGGTGGGGGATCCAACATATCGATACCAAAATGGGTTATGCATAATTTCATATGTCGAACTTCATGGTGTACATATGTTGTACACATTTTGACGAAAAAAATACGAAAGTCTTATTTGTAATCGATTTATGTTACAATCAAATTAATTTGCCCAAATATCTCAATGCAGTGCCACCCTTTATACATTTCCAAACATGTACATGTAGTTATTTTATCTGCACGTGTAGCAATGCTTAAGAAAAACTGATTCTCCGTCAGGAGGTGTGACTGAAAATTCGCGACAGTTTGACCAACACGAGAAAATCTTTTATATTTTCACTTCAGTTGTTTGATTTTTGTTATAGAAATATAACATACCTTTCATTACACACATGTTTCAAATTTAACGGCGATTTGTTGGCTAGAAAAATATTTATTGTAAAAAAACAGCATGCTCTTCATATGTTGTACGTGTTTTCCATATGTTGGATTGAAAATGTTTAATTTGTCGCTTTTATATTGAGTTTAAATATATTTCCTGGAAAAACACAAACTCAAATCTGTTTAAGTTATCTTCATATCATTTCGTATTCGTTACACCAACTTATTTACGCACTTACATATATTTTCATTTCAGCAAATGTCTGCATATCTAACTAATCAAAATGTTTGCTAATTGTAGACTAGACCTGTTATGTATATTTATGCAGTTCCCTTTTCGTTAAAACTACACACTTACGAATACACTAATTAGGCAAAACATGTTCAGTAATCGGTGGCCCGAAATATAGGAATGAAGAGTTCGAGCAGTCCTATCATCAAACTTAAAGTGTATAGAGCTATATTCTAACAGTCATTCAATGTCAAAATAATTACTTGCATCGTTTTAAGTATGATACTAGACTACCTTAATTGCAAATTAAAACTTTGGATGGGTTCAGTGTACTTTGATTCAATCGTCGAAAAATATACGATTCTTATAGTTTCATAGGGTGTTCTAGAACACTTTCGTATGAAAATGGACCGTTTGCATGTTAAATAAATCACAGAAAGAAATTCTGTTAAAACTGAAGCGAAAAATGATCTAATGGATATGAAAGCATAATTGTTTTTCAGTTTATGAAACTTTAAAAAAAAATATCTTCCGATATAGCTCTATACACTTTAAATGGATCTACTGACGGCAGATTGATCGCTGAATTGTACGTAACTTCTTTATTATAAAACTGAAGCATATCATGTTGATACTAATTTTCTTAATTAGACAATCGGCTATATATTGGTGTTATTTTCTATGTAAAATTCTGATTTTTTTCACGTTTGTTCCAAGAATAAAAATGTTGATTGCCGTTAGGTAACTCATTGTTTTAACTCAAATTCAAGGTCAATGCATTAGTGCGATACATTGACTGATACATTTGAATGACTTTATTCTGAACTTTGAGCCAATTAAGGTAGCACTAAATACCAGGAGGTGTTTGCAGTAAAAATGACAAATTAGTTCTTAGAAAGACAGGTAATTGTGATAGTCCGATTTGGTATGAATCTACTGGAATGCATTGAAATTGAAGTTTTTGTATATCTGATTATGCATGACGCTGAGTAAGATAACCTGGCTTTGGTCGATACAGCGTCAGTCAGGAAGTTTTTACAAGAGATAATCAGTGATAAAAACGAGGTATGCGATTTAAATTTTGACCTTATTAACACCACACGGATGTGTAGATACCAAGTGTTCTTCATCTTTTTTTTTTAAAAACCCAACAGTTATATGTAATCTCGATTCTTCGACTAATTTCAACAATAATTCATCGACGCTCAAACAGACAAGTACTATTAATAAACTAATTTCTGCAAACCTTGACATCATTTACTGTTACTGACTAACCTCCGCGTACAGTTTGACGATACAAGGGCAAAGCGTTCTTCGGTTTTGAACGGAAGCATTTGGTCTAAAAATGGTTAAGGTCACAGTGACCATGACCTTTGACCTGCTGACCTCAAACTATCTAGAAGTCATCGACTGTTTCCGATCAACCTTCATGCAAAATTAAAGATCATAGGGCAAAGTGTTCTGGAGTTATTGAACGGAAAGCATTTGGTCTTACGACAGGCAGACAGACACACGGACAGTCACCAGAAAAGCAATATACCACTCATCGATGGTGGCATGATAACTTAAACATATTTCAGTTTCGATTTTTTTCCAGGAAATCCATTTAAACTCAAAATAAAATCGGCAAATTAAACATTTTCAATCCAACATATGGAAAACACGTACAACATATGTAGAGCATGCTGTTTTTTTACAATTAGTATTTTTCTAGCCATCAAATCGCTGTTAAATTTTAAACATGTGTGTAATGAAAGGTATGTTATATTTCTGTAACAATAATCAAACAAATGAGGTGAAAATACAAAAGAGTTTCTCGTGGTGATCAAACTGCGGCGAATTTTCAGCCTCACCGCCTGACGGAGAATCAGTTTTTCTCCGTTATTGCTACACGTACAGATAAGATAAACACACGTACATGTTTGAAAATGTATAAAGGGTGGCACTGCATTGAGATATTTGGGCAAAACAATTTGATTTTAACATAAACCAATAACAAATAAGAATCTTACATTTTTTTCGTCGAAATGTGTACAACATATGTAGACCAGGAAGTTCGACATATGAAATTATGCGTAACCCATTTTGGTATCGATATGTTGGATCCCCCACCGTGATATACACATCCTTACACCTATCGAAAATAGTTTGCCGATATTCCCACAACTTCGAACATGAAATGTCCAAAATATTATATATTTCAGTAATTTAAATATTTGATAAAATACATAAGTATGTTTACAAGGGTACTGAGCTTTACGAAAACAGCTTGAAAACAATACTTGGAAGACAATTCATTGAATCGTTTTCTATATATGGCTTCCCGGAAGTGGTTTGGACCTAAACACACATATACACACCCTTACACCTATATTTGCGCAACTCGGAACATGAAATGTCCCAAATATTACATATTTCAGTGATTTAAATATTTGATAAATTACATAAGTATATTTACAAGCGTACTCTTCAAGAAAACAGCTTTTAAGCACTACGAGTCTGCGGTACATTTTGAGCGGTCACAATTCAGGACGAAGCGTATAAACCACAAGGGAAGTAACTCTGTTTTGTTTGAGAAGAGTTACTGAGTAAAATTCACTTCAGTATACGGCTTTTTAAAGGTAATTTTGATTGTACGAATGATTCCAACGGACTCGTTGTGCAACGCATTCGAGTAGCATAGTTTGTTTGTTTACGTTTTCAAGCACGCGCTAATTAACATTAGAACCACCGAATCACAATGTTTGCAGTGTGTGTATTATCAATCCTGTTTATAAGCTCCACCCCCAATACTACAGTTCAGTTCAGGTAAATTCCGCCGCTAGGTATCGTCGCACTTCTTTTTAAGGCGGAGTCTATTTTCGCTAGGACTAATTTTTAACGGCATTTATCTTAGTATCCGTACGAAGAAAAATAAATCAACTTAGACTGCGTTTAATGTTAGCTTGAGTCAATATGCTGAATCTGGTTTCATAAATCTAACTTAGTATTGAATATATGGATAATGTATTGGTGGTTAATATGTAATGTTAATGAATTGACGTGTCTGTTATGATGATTAAAGGACATTGTAACGAGTGTAAATGTTTAAATTATCAGCAGACTTTAAAAAGGGAAACAACTCTTTTGGCATATACAGATAGTCTCCCTTTGTTAGATTCATGAAGCATTTTTTTTCTACTAAATAACATGTACGAGTATATACGATTTTCGGACTTCAAAAAATAATTACATATTATAATTCATCATTATGCATAACACCTCCACACCCTAATGTTCCCATTTAAATGTTAGATTCATGAAACCAGATTAGATTCATGTTAGATTCATTTGTCATTTATTTTTGTGCCAAACTCGATTATAAGGACAGATTTGGGATGATATCCATGAACAAAGATGATTGGGCTGGTTTCAAAAGTAATATGAAGGTGTTTGGTGACTTTTATGCCAACTCGGCCAAAACTGACTCAAATCGCATCATGAAACAGCTAAAAGGCAGAAATAGACAGGCTGTCAGCCCTACACATCCCCACCAGGTCATGCACTGGAGTATCGCCTTCCACCAGTACTTCAGTACTTTGATTCTTGTTTTCTCAATACATTGATTTTGTAGTTACGACCTTCTCTTTCTATTAGCCAGCGATATTAAATGCTTTTTGTGGATCATTCTTGTTACAAATTTACTTCCTTTTTCACATCATTTAGGTAAATTAACTAGGAAATGTTTTATGACAATTTACCAATATATGAGGATTATATTAAGGATCAGAATTTCCCCTTATGCTGCAAATTCACAACCAAAGTGTTTAACAAAAAGTAACATGAAAGTGCAAGACGTGGATATATACTGTATATAAAGAAATTATTTTGCACTACCCCTGCGAAAATTTTAAGAACTGTTCTAGAACATGTTCTAGAATGATTCTAGAACAGTTCATGAACATTAAATGGCAGTTCTAGAACCTGTAAATTCTTGAATTTAACACTGAAGTTCTTGAACTGTTTTAGAACTGATTCATGAACTGCTCTAGAACTGGTTCAAGAATTTATGCTTAGTTCTTGAACCTGTTCATGAATTGTTCTAGAATCGTTCTGAATTTGAACTTGATGAACTGTTCTGAACTGTTTTAATCAAGGATTATTTCAAGAACAGTTCTTGAACACTAATGGCATGAAGTGTTCAAGAACTGTTTTTGAGTCAGACAGATGTGTTGAAAGTATGAACAGTAAATATATCATCTTTATAATAAATGCGTCATGATGCTTCAAAGTAAAATAGAATGATATTATGTTCATGCTCCCAGAGGTTTCAAAATATATGAAATTAAGTAGCCACGAAAGTGTCCAAAGCATTAAGATTGACACTCCAGGAGACTTGAAATTGTGAAAAATTGTAGTCAAGAAATGCTGAGGATCAACAAAATGTGAAAATTAGTATTCACAAAATTTAATTGATTCACAGTAATGCTGTATCAAATTTTGAATTTCTATTAATTAATATCGAAAAGACAAGTGTATTTTCATCACTTCTTCGAGATGGCTTTATTTGACAGACAGGATTGTGAGACTGTTGTACATTACTCACTTTAATGAAACCGGTATAACTATTCTTTGATCATTATCATTGTCTGAAGCTGTTCATTAGTTTATGTCTCTAAGGCATTGTCTCTGTTGTTCCAGTGTCTCTGCCTTTCTGCAATTGACATCTTACATGTTTGTCTCGCATGTCTTTGTTATATGAAAAGCTAACAATAATGCGGTTGTAAGAAGTCTCTAGTTTTGATGTTGGTTAAAATTTGTCCAGACAGTTGCCATGTTCAGGATTACCAGAGTGTCTATGTTAGCTGTAAGTCAGGGTCTCCAATTAGTGCCGAATGATTGTAAGGCATGCAATCATTACTTAAAGATCACAGTGACTCCTGCACATATATCAATAAACTGCAGACACTAGAAGTTATATTGTCTCTAGTTTAGTACTTAGCCTGTGACACATATCTCTGGAATAAAAATGTTGCTTATAGTGGTCTAGACAAATACAGTACCCACCAAAAGTCTGGAGACAACCATAAAATTTACCTATATTGTAGTAATCAGGCAAAATAACTGAAGAAAACATTGTGTTTGATTGTTGTCTGCTCTTATTGCCTCCCTTTAATGAAAATGATGCTGTTTCAATGATTTTTTACAAAACTTTTCATATTTTTATTAAATTGTTTGTGTGGATAATGAATTACAAGAAGTTTTCCATAAAACACATCAACACAAATCTTCTAATTTGTCTCCAAACTTTTGGTGGGCACTGTATAGCCAAGAATAATGGTTGGCTTGTATCATATACATCAGTATGATCATGTTGTCTACTCATATTTCTACTAATCTTGTTGCTCATTGTGGTCTAAACATATTAAGCTAAGCATAAGAGTTGGCTTGAATCATATTTAGACTTGCATATTAATCATTTTGATTCGGGCAACACATTATTCATATTTTTGATAATATTGAGTTAGTGAGATTGGAAAGGTCTTGCCTATACTCCTAATTTCACTGCAACTTCAGACCTGCTATACGATAGTAGTAGATAACAGTTAGTTGCTAAGTGACCTATTGGTTCACATTAAAGCAACCAAACAGTTTTGGCTTAAACAGCAAGAACATTTATTACCTGCACCAAGGACCTTCTTTTTGAGCGTGAAAAGAACATTTACATTTGGAGCACCCAGTACGTTCATTTGGACAGCACTAAGAATATTCATTTGTTGACAGCACCAAGAACATTTATTTGGACAGCACTATTGATATTCATTTGAAATGTACAAAGGGCATTCATTTGAACAGTACAAAGGACATTCATTTGGACAGCAACAAGAACATTCATTTGAACAGTACAAAGGACATTCATTTGTGGAGCAACAAGAACATTCATCTGAACAGTACCAAGGACATTCATTTGAACAATACCAAGGACATTCATTTGGACAGCGCTTAGAATATTCATTTGTGGACAGCAACAAGAATATTCATTTGGACAGTGCCAAGAACATTCATTTGGACAGCACCAAGAACATTAATTTGGACAGCACCAATGCTTTCATTTGGACAGCACTAAGGATATTCATTTAGCCAGCAACAAGGACATTCATTTGGATGACACCAAGGATATTCATTTGGACAGAAACAAGAACATTTGTTTGTGAAGCAACAAGGACATTCATTTGGATGACACCAAGGATATTCATTTGGACAAAAACAAGAACATTCGTTTGTAAGCAACAAGAACATTCATTTGTGGAGCAACAAGGACATTCATTTGGAAAGCAACCATGAGATTCTTTTGGGAAGTACCAAGGACAATCATTTGGACAACAACAAGAACATTCATTTGGACAGTGCCAAGTACATTCATTTGTGGAGCACCAAGAACATTCATTTGTGGAGCAACAAGAACATTCATTTGAACAGTACCAAGGACATTCATTTGGACAACACCAAGGACATTCATTTTGACAGCACCAAGGACATTCATTTGAACAGTACCAAGGACATTCATTTGGACAGCGCCAAGGACATTCATTTGGACAGCGCTTGGAATATTCATTTATGGACAGCAACAATAATATTCATTTGGACAGCATTATGAACATTCATTTGGACAGCACCAATAATATTCATTTGGACAGCACCAAGGACATTCATTTGGGAAGTACCAAAGACATACATTTGGACAACACCAGGAACATTCATTTGTGGAGCAACAAGAACATTTGTTTGGACATCATCAAGGACATTCATTTGGACAGCACCAAGAACATTCATTTGGACAACACCAAGGACATTCATTTGTGGAGCAACAAGAACATTTGTTTGGACAACATCAAGGACATTCATTTGGACAGCACCAAGAACATTCATTTGTGGAGCAACAAGAACATTTATTTGGACAGCACCAAGGACATTCATTTGGACAACACCAAGGACATTCATTTGGACAGCACCAAGGACATTCATTTGGACAGCACCAAGGACATTCATTTGGACAGCACCAAGGACATTCATTTGGACAGCACCAAGAACATTAATTTGGACAGCACTAACGGCATTCATTTGTGATTCACGAAGGACATTGTTTTGGAGAGTTAAGGCTCATTTCAATCATTTTTGTCAACTTATTCAATAAATTCAATACTATACTAACACTCATTCTATGCAAGTAAGTGTTAGGTAATGATGCTGATGTTATATAGCTGGTAAAGATGTCAAGATTTCAGACAATCGTGTATTTACCATGTTCCATCAGGTACACAGACTAACCATAGTGTCTTCATGTCTCTCCTGTGTCCATTTATTACTGTTCAATGCCATCCATTGTTCCTTAATTGATTTTAAATTAGAGATGTTGTTTTTCTTATTGATCGACAGCTATATACTTCTAACACTATCAGTCTTGTGTGTGTTATCCAGTCTAGTTGCTTGGTTTATGTGACTACTTACATGGAACAGTGATAGTCATTACTTAGAAGGGTTTCAGTGTAAGGTACCCTTGGTTGCGATAACATGCAACTCCCTTATTTTCATATGTCAAGGTATGTACACTCTAGTCCGTTGAGAAGGAAAGCCCTATGTAGCGCTTTTCATGGGAAGTTATCCTTGCTTTTTATGTTCAATTGAAGGGTAGGTTACTGAGTGAATGTGCTAGGTAGCACTTTGCTCAGTTTACGGACAACTTGTGTTGTGTAATGTAGTTCCATCGATACTGATGATTTTCATAACCTTTTGTGGGGTTATTGCGATGGCCCCAGTGGTCAAATGCTTTCATACAAATAAATTATCATTGCTTGGCAATTATGTGTTGAAATCCCACTATAAGTGCAAAATAGTTTTACAAATTAGAAGGGAATGCGTTTTATTCCTGAATCACAATTTGCCTTAGAATCAAGTCTCATCTCCTAATGAACAAGGCTAAGAAAAACGACCCATATACAGCTTGTCTGACCTAAATGTGAATAAAACCAAGTATGACCCTGGTGAGACTATGGCAGACTTGTAAGAGATCCACTCCTAAAGGTGCAGTAGTTGTGCCAGGTCAGCTGCCCACCAATGACTCCCAATTGACAGGGTATTGTGTCCCCTGTGATACCCAGGGTTATAAGGTTCTCTGCCTATTGGGTTAAGTAGGAAACATTGTTACTGCCTTGTGGCTTGTCGTTGGATCGACAAAGGCAAAAGGCAAGGCTAAACCCAGGGGGTTGAAATCTGCGATGTTTGACCACTGGCACTCCCTTAACATACCACAGCATAATGTGAAACCGCCATGACTACGTAATGATCCAATTGTTTAAAATTATGATCATCCTAGACTGTAACTCTCAACTTGCTCAGGGTAGCTATGTTATATACACATGTGTTTTTTCATGCAAAGTAGCCCGTCCATTTTATGTTATTTTTCAGAAAACAACAATAGATATACTTTAACCTCAGTAACATTTCACTTGAAGTATCAAACAAAGGGGAGAGTATTGTATAGCAGGAAAGGGCGGACAGACACTAGATGTTGGTCATCAATTATATAACTGTTTGTCGCCTTAACTTCATTTAATGCTCAGCTTTCGTTTAATTAATGGATCATTAGTTTAGGTACAAATTATAATGTTAGGTGACTATAATGTATCCTTGTATTTATTTACACACTGTTGTTAAAAACAGCCATTTGTCATGTACTTACATACAATGTTTTATATGATTTTTATAGCCGAGAATGGTATTAATTCACATTGGCAAAATGTATAAAAAATTTGCAAAAGGTTTTGAATCAATTTAAGCAAGATTTCAGCCATTCAGATATATACTTATAGTATGTATTAAACTCACAAATTCAAAAACTAATTTTGATTTAAGTGTACTTGTAATTACATTGAGAACTTTTAAAATGTTATGCTATAAATTTTCTTACACTGAATAACTCTCATACCAAATCTGATACAGAGCATGTACATAAAATATTGTAATTTGTGAAATTTGAGTTACCTCCCTTCCTTTGATAAAGAAATGAAAATTCTGCATATTTTCTGATGAAGATTTTAAATGACAGGTAGCGGGCAATGTTATTACAGATTGTGTCCATCAAACCAATTTTACAGAAATACCTGTGGACTTTTTGCTGGCACAGATCATTTAATATTCTAACAGTAGAAACTAGAAAGTCATACACAAAAAATGTATGTGCACTATTTTGGACGGAAACTGCATTTCTTGGTGCATTTCCTGCATTCCTGAAGATCTATATGTGTAAATTTATCTCCATAACAACTGCAGACTTCGTAATTTTATGTGTAAAAAATTTGAGATTTTTGGACGAGATTATTGGTTGTGTGGTTGTTGTTGTTATGCACATACTGCGGGTATTCAGTAGCACAGTAGCTTGGTAGCATCTTGTGGTTCTACTGTTGCTTTTATCTTAATGTGATGAATCAATACATCACTATATGAGAGAGAGACAGAGAGAGAGAGAGAGAGAGAAGGGGGGGAGACAGCATCCTCCACTTTCACTGGTGAAATACCAGAAGAGTATCGAGAAAATCCATCTCATCCAATCAGTAGTTGATACTATTTATAGCATGTGACGTGGTGTCTGGCGTAATATTGGGGGGAAACTATTATACGCTTTTACTGCTGTGAATGCTTCATGTTTCACTGGTATTCTGCTAAATGCACTTTTAAAAATTGCGCTAGTGAATTTTCTGTGTTTTTTTTAGACGCAGCCTGTGACCCGTTGTGTACAGTGTACATGTATATGTATTAAGAGATTGTCGTAAGTGTTTCTCCCAGAAAAACCCGCTTGAATACGTCGTATTTTGCTACTGCTACCATTCATTTTGTGCATAATAACAAAAGCGACAACTTATTTGTGTTTTATGCCTTTTACATGTTTATTAGTTGCAACACTACATCATCAACGAGCCGTGTCATCGGGACTTTACTTTTAGCCCATGATAACTGGTTTACTATACAACTGTTGAACATAACAAGTGATGTGTTAAGGCTGTTAGTCAAGGATTGTATCAGAAGGTAAATTGATGTTTAAGTACCTTTTAAAGACGTTTTATCGTATATTTTGTCTTTCGTTCAGTCATCTGTGTCGGCTGCTTGTAGTAAACAAAAGTACATAATATCATAGTGGTTAGTAAACTGTCGGTATAGATGGGTTACAGTGTATACACTGTTTATAGTGTGTATAACATTTACCCCTTGTTATTGAAGATCAAATAACATAACAAACTGAAATCTGATGAACAAAATACTTCCTTTGTGACAGCTAAGGTTCAATACACTTTGAAAATACCTAAATCAAGCTAAAAAACTTCCTTTTTGACAGCTAGGGTTCATTGCACTCATTAAACTACTGTATCGGGTGTTGGTTGTACATGTATTCAATATCATCAATTTGTACTGAAGTGAATTTTTTTAAAAAGGTTTTCAGGTTTTATATGAGATGATGTTAATTGATAAATAATTGTCTCTGGTGAAATGTTTATCTACTTTACTTAGATACCATTATATTTTCACATAAAAGTTACATTGATTGTGTGTTGATCTCATATCTGAGAGAGAAAATAAAATAAATTGTGTCTGTTGCTATGGCAATACTTAAGTCATACTCATACTTGATTTTCTTAATGTTTGCTTCTTTTTATCTGTAGTGAAATAAATATACAGTGAAACATATACAGTGTACAGTGCACAACACCGTGCAACCTACCCAGGGTACAGTGCAACCTATTCTCAAACAGCGCAACCTATCAAGGGTACAGTGCAACCTTTCCTCAAACAGCGCAACCTATCCACAACACAGTGCAACCTATCTAGGGTATAGGTGCAACCTATCCACAACACAGTGCAACCTACCCAGGGTATAGTGCAACCTAACCACAACACAGTGCAACCTATCCTCAAACAGTGCAACATATCCACAACACAGTGCAACCTATCCAGGGTATAGGTGCAACCTATCCACAACACAGTGCAACCAACCCAGGGGTAGCACCTATGTGGGTATGATGTACCTACATTGTGGTTGCTGTAGAGGATTTGTTGTCCAAGATGGGTTGACACTTAATGAAGCTTAATATTGTTGTTGCTTTGAGGAGGATGCTTCCAGGGGTTGTCACTTCCAAGGGATTACCTTACCCTGCCAAATAGGCATGATAACTTTAGGCATATAACCCAGGACTTGGAAGCATAGTTCATATCATAACATATAAAAAGAAGGGGTTGATTTCACTTTAATTTTGATTAAATAATATGTCTGTTCAATTTTAGACAACCTGTTGAAAACATTGCCCAAAATAAATGAACTGTTTGTTATGGCAATTTTAATTGACTCACTTATGAACTTCATTGCTAGGATTGTTTTTAAAGACAACAGTTAGATATACTATTATATAATCATCTTCTGTCATTTCTAAGATTGACCTCGTCCCCCCCCCCCCCCCCATTGTAAAATTGAGATGTTATAATTGCCTTTTAATTGTACATGATGTTAAGTCCTCTGATTAATTTTGCACCATTAAATTGTATTAAAACACAAAAATGAAAGATTTTATCTAACCGTGCTGCACTAGGCAACAGTAAAATTCATTGATATACATGCATACATACATAATAGGTCTAGTATACATGTGTATACTTCACCAGCATATAACTCACACTTTTGACAGTTGTAAAATTTCTCCCCAACATGTTAGACTACATGACATATTTTGACATTAACCATACACTTGGTGTTACTGTACTGTTAGTGGGAGGCCAGAGTTCTATAATTTTTTATTTATGGGAAAGGTTTGAAGACATTTCTGTCAATAGTAGGGAATAAAAATGTATCAAAAGGATTCAAAGAGTATTTAGTTTCTCTTACAATGGTAGGTGAAGGACTTAGTACCATTTAATCAATCTTAACAAATAATCCATTCTCTCCTTCCAAAACCAAGTTTTTTTCAAATTTCCAGCAAACCGATAAACACATTGGCCTGAAGGAAGCTATTTTCAGATTGCTACAGCTCTCTGCTACAAAATTAGGTAGAGTTATGTGGCATTTCACTGTCTGGCCTAGATCTGTATAAAATGTACTTTCCATTTCTCATGGCTTATCAGTAGAATAGAGTATATTATTGTTTTTTATGTCTCCGGTAATGACCTCACCCGGGATACATGGATAATGATGATCTGTGAAGTGCTTTCCTTGCTGTTTTCATGATTATTTAATGGGTTTAAAATCTAACAGGAAAACTCAACCCTGTAGACAAGCACAGTAGAACTAAGGTTATAGGTACAGGGCCCTATTTTTGGTTTCGGGTTATGTCTTTTTGTCACTAAATTTGTTGATCCTACTCATATTAGGGGTCTCTGCCATGGAGTACAAGTGGATGATGTCGCCAACTGAAGACCCCTCTCTCTCAATTGTATAGGATATATAAGTGTAAGGGTACCCTGACATGCCACATTCTCTGGTTTATGCATGTTGGTACTTTTGGCATATTTTCTGAGCTGGAATGCCAAAGTCTATCCAATGTCAAGGTTAATCCAGTATGATGTTGTAAGGTAGCCAGATTGTCATGTTCAGAGATGTTATTGTCTACCCTCAGACCTGTCAGTGTGTAGAGAACTTACTGGGTACCTGCTCTGTCATTGTACCTTGGTGCAACAAGAACTAAGAAATACGGTACAACCTTGTTGTGCCAAAAGTACATCCTGTCAGCATGTAAAGAACTGTTCAACATACTTGGTACCAGTCTGTCCTTGTTATAAGACCCTGGACTTGTTGCAGGATTCAAGACATCCGGTCATTATCACATACAGACAAGGTTCAAGATTTTTACTGTACACAACAATAATTATTATGGAACTATGCATTGTATTGGTTATGTTTTGGTCTGCACAATGCATTACATGACTAGGTACCCAGTTAAAGTTGATACAATTATATCCTGTCATTGTGTTAATTATCTATTATAGAAGTCTAGGGCACTATTACTTGGCTGTAGACAAAGTCACAATGCTGCACTTAATACTTGGCTGTAGACATTGCCGTGACTATGTTATTGCGTACAGTCATTATTTCAGCTACAATGAATTTAGAGACAGTGAAAAAAACCTGACCTTCCTTGGCATACTGAGTTTGGTCCAAGTTTGCTGTATATTTGTTGTACATTAAATAATGTTCCTCAGTGTCCTCATGATCGCTCCTTGAGGCTCATGGTTCATCCTTACTTGACTTCTTCTTCTTCTTCTCATTCTTCTTCTTCTTTTTCTTCTTTTTCTTCTTCTTCCTGTACTGTACATTGCCTGCTCTAGAGCATCATCTTATAAAGTGCTGATTATTTACAAGGTGGAGTCTCTCGATGATCTACAGGGTGTCCCAAAAAAACGGGGACCTACCTAAAACCCTTATTACTCATTTATATTTTGATGAATTAAGCTGATATTTTGTGAAAGTGTATGTAAGGGACCCCTTCTTCTAAAAAGAGCACTTATTTAAATATGGTGCTTCAAATCAGGAAGTGACGTCATCATTTTCACTATGGCAACATTTCACGTTATTTTTGCTTAATCACATGAAAAGGGGCATTATAAGACAAGGGCATTTGTGTCAGGGCATTTAGTTATAGAAAACAACATTTAAAGTGAAAGGGGTGATCAAAATCTTGTAAAAATAAAACAAATATGACAAGAAAGAGCAAAACAGTGGAAAACGTGGCACGTTTACTGACCAAGGGGGAAGTGGAAAACCTTCCAAATAGCATCAACAATCATTCAATGATTAAAAAACGTATATATTTTCAAGGACTATTACCAAAAAAGCTTAGACTATAGAAAGGAGCAAAAAGTATAAAGTTTTATCCAAACAAACAGTTCATAGATATATTGTGGAGAAATTGTGTATGTCAGAAATTATAAAATTGTACCATATGCTAGCAGAAAACTCTTCTTGCAATAAATCAGCAGCAAAATCAGGATATGTTTGCGAAATAGTACTGACATCTAACCTCATATCACAAGCCATATGATCTTAAAATTACTCAAACTTGATCCCAATAGTGAACTTCTTTGCTGTACACAATGAACTTATGTATCACGAACCATAAACAATTATTTGGAGCACATAAGAAGATGTTTGAGGTCAACATGGAATTATATCTCATTGAATTCTGAAATCACTGCTTCAGTTTATTGTATTTTACTGAAACATGCGATTGTAAATATGGGAGGTAACTCCGGGTATTCAACTGTATTATCACAACATTGATACTAGTATTCTGAACAGTGTTCTTCCCTTATTGTTTTGACATATTAATAGTGTGATATCTATAATTGAGAAAAAAGTTACAATTGTTTTTCCTAGGTCCCCGTTTTTTTGGGACACCCTGTATGTTGATGTATGTTCCTCTTTTCTGCTCCTTATCTCTATGGTGACTTTTGTAGATCCATGTTGCTCTTTGTTGTATTCTCTATTCCTTGCTGATCCTTGTCTCATCTCTATATGTTGTCTTTCATGACCATTTGTTGCTCTTTGTTACCCCTTGTTACTCTGGTTGAATACTATTTTCCCTTGCTGCTCCCTGTCTAGTCTATCTCTTTAGTCCTTCTTGTGACCCTTTGTTGTTCCTTGTTGCTGTATGTTGGCCTTTCGTTGGCTCATTCTGATGCTCCTTAATCCTCTATGTTGCCCCTTTATCTCCTTAATCTATCTCTATTGTAAAACAATGATTGGTCATGCAAAGAAACTTTATATATTGAGTCCAGAAGTATGCTACTTCATTTAATTAATTGACTCTTGAAAACTCAAACAGTACAAGTTGAAGTTGTTGTTCATATATGCTTGGCACTTGATATACTATTTGGTAAAGTGCATATCCTGTTCAAAGGTTATCTCACTGTGTCTGTTGTGATGCTGTTTGATCTGTGAGTATAGACTCATCTTTTAGGCTTACAGACTATGTGTTGCCTCTATTCATATAAAAATGTCTTTAATCAGTCCATTTATATTTGATGTGTGTCTCAGACAATTCTATGGTCATTGACTGAACATCGAATACTCCATTGTCAACAACAGATACTGTCCTGTCATGTTTGACCTTGTAGCAAGTCCATTTAATGGCAATGGCTATTTACTAGCATATTTGGTGTCTTAATTGAACACTGGCTTCACTTTAAAGTGGTGATTTTCCTTTCTTCCAGCCATGCTTGTATGTTTTGACCAGTTTTGCTGAAATGGGTCTGAACATACTGTTAGTTGGTCTTGTGTCTTGTTTTTACCAATTTGAAACCCATCTGCACAGTGTAGCATTAGAAGTGACACTGGTTTTAAATTATTTGGACAGTTGATGAGCATTTTAAATTTGTTGTTGTATATAAAATACAACATGTGTCTGTGTCTACAGTGAACATTGGAAAATGTTTTTTTTGTGGTTTGTCTGTCAACAAGTCCAGGTGATTGTGGTCTTAAGTTAACAGAGTCTTATGTTTGTGGTCTCTCTGACTCTGCAATAGTTGTCTGTTTTTGCGGTCTTTCTTTCTCACTACAATTTAATGTTTTTCGTGATATATCCTGTTTGAAACTGGTTGACAGTGTTTGTGTGTCTCCATAGCCCAGTGGTTAGTGCACTTGCCGTCTAATCTGGCAACCCGGTTCAAATCCTGGTGGAGGCACATATATCGCATATGCCTGCCATATTTCAGTAGGAATGAAGCAAATAAAGGCTATGCTTGGTGGTTTGTCTATTTGAGCCTTAGGAAAAGTAGTGAGACAGATAAAGAGTTAATAATGCATAAAGAAAAAGATGATACCACTAAAATATACAAAAGTCTGACTTCATAGATCCCATAGTCTCATTCAATGAGATTAAAATGTGGATCAATACAAAATCTAATATTTTCTGCTGAAGTAATTTACAGAAGATTCATATTTGGTAATGTCAACATAGCATTGAAAATCTACAACATTATAACTAACATTACCAGAATTGAATTGCACTAAATTTCCAAATATTTACATAAAAAGCAAACAAATAGGGCTGTTTTGCTTCCAAATGAGATCATTTTAATTCCTAATAATTTTGATGGTGAGGTTATTTAATACTGGTTGTACTGGTTGTCAGATGAGGTTTAGGTGATAGTGGGGGTATTCAAGTACAGGTGGTTTTTTTGTAATCAACAAACAGGAGGTAGCTGTTTAAAAACACTTGCAATAGTTGATATCCGGAACTCTGTGCAAGGTGGTTTTCCCATTAATTTACATGTAGGTACAAACAAATCTGGCCTAGTTAGACTGGTTTTGTATTCATATGCAAACACAACTGACCCCCACTCTATTGTCCAGATATGAATATTCATGACTCAAAAGGATTATAACGGTAAAACTTTATTTGTACCTACAGATTAGTGGAGATCCGGAGTAGGTCTATTTCAAATACAAAATGTACATGTTTTGATTTATAGTGCACTATTAAGGCCATAATTTAAAAGATAGTTGGTATGATGTATGCATATTTTGTAAAATATGGTTGGGTATACATTAATGCATTTCAAAAATGTTTATCTCATTATGACTTTTTGGCTATATTTTTAGCTCACCTGTCACAAAGTGACAAGGTGAGCTTTTGTGATCGCTCTTCGTCCGTCGTCCGTCCTTCCGTCGTCCGTTCACAATTGCTTGTGAACACCCTAGAGGTCACAAATTTAGCCTGATCATTATGAAACTTGATCACAATGATCATCTCCATAAAATCTAGGTCAAGTTCGATATTGGGTCATCTGGGGTCAAAAACTAGGTCACTAGGTCAAATCAAAGGAAAACCTTGTGAACACATTAGAGGTCACAATTTGAGCCTAATCTTTATGAAACTTAATCACAATGATCATCTCTGTAAAATCTAGGTCAAGTTCGATATTGGGTCATCTGGGTTCAAAAACTAGGTCACAAGGCCAAATCATTGAAAAAGCTTGTGAACACATTAGAGGTCACAATTTGTGACTAATCTTTATGAAAATTGATCACAATGATCATCTCTATAAAATCTAGGTCAAGTTCGTTATTGGGTCATCTGGGTTCAAAAACTAGGTCACAAGGCCAAATCATTGAAAAAGCTTCTGAACACACTAGAGGTCACAATTTTGACTCTATCTTTATGAAACTTGGTCACAATGTTTATCTCTATAAAATCTAGGTCAAGTTAGATACTGTGTCATTTGAGCCAAAATCTAGGTCACTAGGCCAAACAGGTGAGCGACCCAGGGCCCTTTGGACCCTCTTGTTTGGTTTGTGCTGGAATATCATCAGAGAACATTATAGTCCACATAATATGGTCATTCATTCTTCCGCTGCATTATATTGGGCAATGACCTCTAATGTTGAGGCATTATTATCATAAATATAACAAGATTTTTACACAGGATTTATCAACTCTTCCTAGTAAATTGTCATTTTTGTTTGTGTTCCCAGAACAGCTTGTCCATATTTTTGTGTTTAATTCCCATGCCAGTCTGGGTCAGCTAGTTACCAGGAAAGCTGTTGTTAAATTGCAAATTGTTAATAATTTCATTGTTATGATTGAAGAAGAAGGCATCTAGGGATGCTTCTGGAATTCTGGTGACGGACATTCTTATAAAACATGCTATTTCTCAGAGGGCTGGCTGAAGGTGGCGATTTATATAATTTAGGTAAAGTTAAAGTGTATATAGCTATATCGGACGATATTTAAAAAAAAAACAAAAAAACTTTCATATCCATTAGATCATTTTTCGCTTCAGTTTTAACAGAAACTCTCTGTGATTTATTGGACATGAGAACTGTCCATTTTCGTATGAAAGTGTTCTAGAACACCCTATGAAATTATAAGAATCGTCTATTTTTCGACGATTGAATCAAAGTACATGGAACCCATGCAAAGTTTTAATTTGCAATTAAGGTTGTCTAATATCATACTAAAAACGATGCAAGTAATTATTTGGACATTAAATGACTGTTAAAATATAGCTATATACACTTTAAGTGAAACACACAATTGTTTAATTCTAGCCATGCACATTATGGTTGGATACCACAAATGTTCACTGTGCACCAAGTACTGCATGCTTGCTGTAATTTATCACATGATTTTATTAATGCCTATTTAAAGATTCAAGCTTTTTACTTGTGTACATTCGGTAAATATTGCGATTGTTTACTTAAATTCTGAATGACATTTATACTCACATTAAACAGAATGCAAGTGCTTCAGTTTTTACTGCATTCAAACAACTTTAATATCAGTGTATATCTTTTATTTGAAAAAAGTGAATAATTTGAAAATCAATATTTCTTATACATCTTTCAATGCAAGCTGTATTTTAGGCGTAACTAAAGCAATTGAAATTACTGGTGCAGTTTAAGATTACTGTACTTACTAAATTGAATGGGTTGTTTGCAAATACGAGATAGAAATCTGAATCTAAATTGTATGCGCTTTAAATAAATCATGTAAATTGTGAAAGTAATTTGAAAATTGTAGAGTTAATTAAATAATCAATACTCAGGATCTAACTCTGCTTGATGTATTTTCTGATTCATTAAAGAAATACAGTTCGTATTCTAATATGTATTTTTGAATATATTTCACTGGGCGGACGTGAGATTTGTCCTCTTTTTAACTGATTTTCATGTTTTCGATAAAGCAAATGTGATAATAATGAAGCCATGTTTCTATACCAATTGCGGGCTGAATGTCACAGTCATACTTTAATGTCAAGATTGAAGAATTACTTTTTCTTGCTGTACTAAATGTTAATTTTATTGAAATAGTAATTCCGGTCATTTCATCTCAGTTGATATTTCCACCTTTTGAGATGATGCCACCTCAGATTTCATCTCTGTTTAGTTGTTAATATTTCCTGTCTGATCATCATATCACTGACTTCGAATGAGAAGGCCGTAACTTCAAAATCAATATATTGAGAAAAAAAGGAAAAACTGTTTGAAAACTTTTCTTAACATATAGAAAAAGCAACTCTTTTGACTTCTGTTTGGTCAATATGGCAAGTTCCGATTTTCATGAAAATAGGGTCATAAGATGCCGCATATAATGAAGATTTCAAATATGTATGGGTCTTATAAGGAACAACCTTCTCATTCTAAGCCTGCGATATGTACACCTAGCATGTTGCTGTGGTTCATACAGGTACAGTAGGTTATAACAATATCAATAAAACTGTACTAAAATGTTAGAAAGTTCCAGAAGTACTAGAAAGTATGACACAAGCACTACCCATATGGAAAATCTTAAAGTCTTCTCTACATACTGTAAATTCATTATTTTTTGTGCTGGATTAAATTTCCTGGATTTCGTGGATCACCTCAACGGTAAAATTTATTATCCCATCAAACAGTTATTTTGATCCTTGTAGGTATTACATCAAATGCAAAATCCTCAAATTGACAAACCAGCGAAATGTTCTTTTTTACCCAAACCACAAAATTTTGTCCCATCGAAATTAAATGATTTTACAGTAACATTCCTTACCATGATAATTTACAGTGAGTCTCCAGAAGTGTTTCATTGTTTAGAAATCTATCTATGACTTTTTCTATCTATAGTTGATTCAAAGATCTCTGTCACAACCGCGTAAACAAACATTCAACCTGGGCGATTATTTCAGGATTCTCAGGATTAAATTCTACCATCATGAATACACTTATATGATTATAACTCTAATGGTCCTATAGCGTAGTGGTTATACTTACTGCATTTAGTTATTTAGAAATAAAACATTCTAGCGGTTTTGACAGACATTTTTGAATCGACAATAATAATAAATGTGACTATATTAGACATGTTGATTATCTGTAAATAGACAGAAACAGTGGGTGTTGTTTTCTCTCAACAACTTCATTGCTCAACTTAGTCTGAATTACCTTTACAACTTGTGTGTTTTCCATGATGGTTATACCAGTTAATGTCCCCTAAAATTGTTTTATTGTGATTGTTGTGTAATCATGTCTGCAGTAACTGTTGTTTTATCAAATCTGTGGTTTGTGTGTCCATACTTGAGCTGGTGAGTTGAAGTGTTTTGAGTGTGTTTTCATTTTCATTTGGTTGGTTTGGTGTTGTCTCCGTTGCTCAGTGGTTAGTGTGCTTGCCGTCTAATCCGGTGACCAGGGTTCAAATCAGGGTAGAGGCACACATAATAAAATATTATGCTTGCCATATTTCAGTAGAAATAAAGCAAATAAAGGCTATGCTCGGCATTATTTTGTTGGCAAATAGTTTTGATACATGGCTAATGATATTGCATGGTGTATAAGTATTAAATCATACAGAAAATAACACTCATTGTTATTTTTGAAGAAACTGATTATAGCCATAGGCTGTTGTAGTCTGTTTCTATGTGTTAATTGGAAAGATACAGTAGCAAGTGCATGTCCATTTGGTATTGTAACTGCCTAATTGGTCAATGACATCCAGCTTTGAGAGAAGAGACTGAAAGGAGGAATCCATTGCACTACCCTTGTGATTTCAGAATAGGCTTTGTTGATGTTTTAAGGTTTAGAGCACAGATAAATGCTCTAATTCTGGCTTTCTCTGTGTTACCAACCAGTTCATTTCTTTAATAGGTGGGAATCACTGAGAAGGACTGAATTGGTACCTTCAGTATATCCGTTGCTTAGTGCTCAAACAGGTCTTGAATTATATCAGGAAGAAGTGTCAAAAGTGATTAATATGTGCTGTAGAAAAAGCTTTGACCTAAAATAAATTGTTATAAACTAAACTAGCATACTAACTAACTTATTATTAGTGTATGTACATGTGGGTTGAACGTTTTAAATGATGATGGAAGTTATTAGATATCTCAGCATCTTTTATAGAATGATATAGTTTGGTATGTACTCCTAGATCCTTCATTATGATGGATTTATACAAGTCATTACTCCTAGCATCATGTGTAAAATACTATAAAATCATTTAATATCGATGGGACGAAATTTCGTGGTTTGGGTAAATGTTTTAGACCATTTCGATAGGTCTTTAACTAATTAGGGAATTTTGCATTTCAGGTAATAAAGAGAAGGGTCAAACTTATAGTTTGATGGGATTTAATTTCGTGGTAAAAGGTGAAAAATGAAATCCGTGAAATTTAATCCCCCACGAAAATTAATGATTTTACAGTAGATTGTTATTTTGTTGTTGATATTTAAGAACAGGATTTGCCTCCATAGCTTCTATACCATTAAATCTACAATTAATGCAAGTCACAACAGATGCAAGAGTTCTGTAGTTCCTTTAATACCTCCGTCAGTGTATTTAGTTCATACACAAAAACATTGTGCAATATTTTGACAGCTTCTTTTTTATCCTGATTTTCTTACTTAATATCAGTTTGGTAAAAATTATGGGTAATTGAATGGGTGGGCTGCTGTCAACATTTTTTGTCTGATGTGTGCATACTTTCAAAAAGTATTTTAGTTGTATATTAATAGTTATATAGTTCATTAACAGGAATGCTTTTATGCTGTATGTTAAGTTGTATTCCTTGTACAGTTGTGAGTTATTGCCCATGAAAACCTTCGCCAAGCAACCTTTGACAAAAATCAGGTGGAGCGATCTCTGCTCTGGTGAAATGTCAATTAGCTGCGGATATAACATTCATGTTTGATAATATTTCAATCTCTTCTTCAATGAAGATGTCAAATTTTTAAATCATGCATGAATAATATTCATACACATTGATACTGCCTTCATATTGTATAATATATTCTAGCAATATAGTTATCTTGTTTCATCAGTGTCATTTTTTGATTAATTTACCTTAATTTACCTGATCAAACTGATCTCAATTTTGTCTAGAGAAATCTCAGGTGTTTTAATGATTTCTATATCTTACAATATCTCTGCTCATATCTTGTTCATTTTGACAGGGCAGTGTGAATTATTACCTGATTACTATTGATAGACTACGATGGATACATCTTAATGCTCAGTGAAATAATGACGTAACTCTAAGATTTTCATCCACTGAGTTACCTTAGTATTACAATGAATTCTCCATCTTTGAAGTTAATTTTTGTATTTTGAAGACCTAGATATATTTTACAAGAAATTGATGAAAGCTGTATATTTAAATTACCGTATCAGTATCAAATCTGATTTTTATTAAGTAATATGATAAACATACTACGGGCAATTATGTACCAATGAAATATGGTTAATTTGTTACATAAAAATGTATGAAAAATTTCAGTTTTCAGAACGTTTCGAGTTTCATTGTTAAATTATGACGGCCACCCATAGATGGAACAGTACTATATTTTGTATAAATATTCAGTAACAAATGAATGATTTTATATGTCATTATTTTGAATACATGTATTGCATTTCACAGATATATGGCCAACACAGGGCGTGGGGGATTAATTTTCGTTTTTTGACCTTTGTATTTATCACCTGAAATGCAAAAGCCACAAATTAATGTCCCAGTGAAATGGTCTTTTTTATCAAAACCATGAAATTTCGTCTCATTGAAATTGAATGATTTTACAGTAGACATGAGCTTTACTGATACTTTTGTACAGAATCAACATTTATTCTATACTGTCCATGTCCACAGTGTATAAACCAAATGTATGTATGACTATATGACTTATCGGATCACTCTAACATTCAACTTGTATCATTTATTGCAAGTAAAAGCACATGTAAAATCTGATCAATGTACTCATTATTGCTGTACTATATAATTCAATGTGTACTCATTATTGTAATTGCTGGAAACCCACTCATTTATACACAGTGATGTCTATCTCTAGGTTGTCAGTACATAAATCCATCTACAGTATCCACCTGGGTACTGTTTTATCAAAGCATTTACGGTAATCGTAAACTTACGTTCAAATTTGAATCCTTTATAATTATTTAACTGATTCAAATTCTGGAAAATCCATAGATAAAATTATCAGTTAGTTTATTCAGGTAATGATTTTTAACAATATATTTCCCTCATTTGCAGATGTAAACGCATTATAACGAATTAAAATTTGAGCGTAAGTTTAAAATTTTCGTAAGTCCTTTGATAAAACAATACCCGGGTATCCACCTCTCTCCACACTCTACAGTGAACCAGACTGACTGGCCAGAGTGTATTTGAGGTCAAGCACTGACCTGATATGACAGGCTGTAATGTTGTGGTCAGTATGAGGTCAATCAATGACTAGGTCAATAACCTCCCCCACCATACTATACTATACCACCATACTGTAGTATATTGACCAGTAACTGGCCAGCTGGACCAATATTGACTTGTTGATTAGTGGTTATTGACCATTAATTATGCCTGGTGTTATTACTGGCTTAATGCACCCATGCTGAATCAGTTCATGATTTATACATTCCATAATATTATGGTACATTTATTTATTTATTAATGTGGGGGTATTTTAAGAAAGTTGGCGCTATTTAGGCAACATACATAGTTTGGTCATATATATGTACTATTTATAGTAGATAGCTCATAATGCGGGTTGTTACGATAGTGTTGAGTTAAAATTGATCATCTTGTTAATGCACCAGTCAATATTATGTATTGGATTTCTGTACAGTGTGAATAAATGACAGAACATTGACCAGGCATAATGAGGGATGCTCTTATTTGTATTTCTAATAAAGTGAAAGTAGGTTTAATCACACTGAAGTTTACTGTCCGTACCAATATTTGTTTAAGCAGGTTTTGGTTAGCAGTGTCCTAGAATGTTATGTTTTTAGTCAGGTCAAATACTTAAAGAGGGACCCTTTCCTTTGCCATGGTTAAAATTGGAATTTTAATTGGCATGACTGCAACTTTCTTGAAATGAAAATAATAATTAAAATTGTTTCATTACTTTAATAACAGATATTTTGCATTAAATAAGCCTGAATAATATCAGAATATTTTTAAGCTTCCTCAACTTGTAGTCTTAAGTTAGATTAGGTTTGTGCCCCTCACACATATTTATGACTAATTATAAATTTATTAAAATTCAAAAAACATGAATGAGTGAAACTTGACAGCATTTTAAAAATTTAGTTTTGAGTATTGTTTAATTGTCAAATTAGATGTTGTTTGATTAATGTGTTAAGTGGTGAATTACAACCCGTGGGTAGAGACTCCACAATTGTTTGTATTTCACATGAATTATGAAACCACATTAAAATAATGTTTGTATTGAACAATGTCTGGCATGGATTCAATTATCCTAACATGTGATATTGATTGCCTGTTTATCAAATATCTTTTATTTGTATAGAAATCTGACCGCAATCTGATGCATCAGCTTTGTTGGTACTTCTAGCATTCCTGCAGACTGGTGATATTATAAATTGTACAATTTGTGTAAACTTTCTATTGATTGAACAAAACAATCAAACTTGTCTTAAGTGGGCACTCTGTCTGTGTTTACTGTGGTCTTTTAAAGGAGATGGTTGCTTAAAACAAAATTGTTGTTAAGAATCAATTGACTCATTGGAAGCCAGTTGTGAATCTATACCCTATTATATAAAATCAATTTTAACAGTAAAGTATAATCACATGGACCAATGGATGGACTTAAAAATTTCATCAAGCAGCCTTTGACAATCAGGTGAAGCCATCCAGCTCTGGCATGATGTCAATTAGCTGTTTTGGATTCATAAATTGGCTTTTTATCACAGGTGGTTGTTTTGGGATTCATTATTATTGGTCACTTAATTAAGACAGGTGGCTGGTTAATTGAGGTGACAACTAATAGGTGATCAGCTGTTTCCTCCTTCTTAATCGTAAACCAATGAAATGTGTGATTTATTTGTTTTGAATTACAGGTCATTTACCGGTACAGTTAATAACATAGCCTGGTAATTGAACGGTTTACAATTTCCCCCTCGACAAACACAGACAGTACATTATTTACATAGGTAAAATATGATCCAATGTAGTGAGTTAGAAGCAAGCTATAATTACCTGGTAATTAAAGCAATCAGCTGATGGAATGTTCAACTTTACCCAGTCTCCCACATGTGTGTTACAGGTCGTCTTAGGTCAATCTCATAAAACCTGAACCAAAACATTGAATTACTCCAACACAGAAGCCAATAGTGGCTGCTTTGTTATGGTGTAGGTTTTGGTTTATTACAGAATAGGTTATGATGAAGCAGGCCAGTAGCTAGGCTGAGGTACATTTAAGTGCTGCAATGAAAATTTGAAATAAAATCTGTAAATAACCCTAGAAGGTAGTTTCCTTGGTGCTATTTTATCTCTGGATAAAGCCCTGATGTTACATTACTTGTACAAAGATTCTATTTCGATGATATTGAAAAACTTAATGAATTTAATAATCAAGTGGATTGATGAAATTAAATGTATGCAACAGAAGTTGGAGATAGCACCAAGGTCTGTCATATTATATTGATGGATGTAAAACCATTCCTCAGTTTCCCACTGAGTGATCAGTGTCCGGCTCAATTTAACTATTTACAGTGACTAAACAAGACTGTTGTAGATATCCAAATGGTGTTTAAGAATTATGTGTGTTGTAGGTTCATAAAAATCACATACCCAGGACACGGCTCGAACCTGGGGCCTCCTGCTTGCAAGTCAGGTGCTCTACCAACTGAGCGACCCTGACTTATGACTGTACATAGTAACTGTACCCAGGCGAAATGCGACCATGGTTGACCATGATACAAAACCATGGTCATTGACCATCAAGTGCCAATTACCAAGACCATGGTCAACCATGGGTCCCCTGACCATGAACTACCCTGGTCGACCATGAACTATCATGGTAGTTCATGGTTTTAAACCGTTCATTTTGCCTGGGTATCAGTCCAATACTGTCCTGTGACATGTGCCCCCCCCTCCTTCAAAAATGAAATTCACAAACAATTCCTCTGTCAATTGACTTTGCCTGTTGATGTAAATGATGTTATTCCAACCATTCAATGAAGATATGATGATACTTTTATGATTCATAATTGGGTTAATAAAACACCATGGGTATTCAATGCTCAACCCCTATAGTTATGAATTTGGTTAATAAAACACCATGGGTATTTGATGATCGACCCTTTGGGCTGTCAACTTTAATTAACATCCCTCAGTAAAGATGCTGAGATAGTCATTGATGTGAGATAGAAGCACTTCAATCCTCCCTGCTAACATCTCATTCCACCCTACATGAACCCTGCTACACTATATTCATACACTCACCATACTGAATCAATCAAACATCAGTAAGCTGTTGGTGCATGCATGCTAAATCCGTTGAAACACAGTAAATAATACATGAGAGTTGCTACTTTATGTACTTTTCATGTTTTAATGGTGCAGCAACTGCTCAAACCCTGCCTAGCCTAATCTAGAATCATGAATTACCATGTTATGTAACATTTGCAACGTTTTGTTAACGTTTTGTAACAGGTACGAAACGTTACGAATGATACATTATTTGATTCTTCCTTGAACACAGCTCAGATCTATTCTCAGACCGAAACCTATATATAAGCTAAATCTTGATTCCTATACCCTCTTACATAATGCTAAAAGTTTGGTCTCTCTTTAGTTGCTCAAAGTTTGGTCTCTCTTTAGTTGCTCAAAGTTTGGTCTCTCTTTAGTTGTTAATAGAGTTTTTGCATCAATATACCTATAGAAATGGACCAACTTCTGTCTGAATCTTGTGGGCCAAAATGTCCACAACCTTCCCCTGCAGCCAGCAGCCTGGATTGAAGAAATCCTTGATCAATGATATTCCATGTCCAGACTTCCCGATAGTCGCCGTTGGTCCGACAGACCTGGAGAAACTGTCAGACCAGAAGGAAATCTGTCGGACCGATTTTGTTCGCTAAAATCAACAAAAAAGCAAATATTTTCAATTTCCCTTTTAAGACGACATACACACATTAAGAGACGTCTTTCCTCGTTTCCGAGTACAGTCACCGAGAAATCTGCATTAAATTTGTTGTCCGATGGTCAATTACCGATAATTTGTTCGATTTTATCCTTATTTTCCATGTTTCCCACGCGAAATTGGAACAGACTCTTCAAAATAGGAGTACAAGAACGCAGAGTTAGAAAAACGGTTCGTGCTTTGCGATTGGCTTACAAATTTATTACCGACCAATCAAAATAAGTCTTTCAAAATACACGCGGAAACATACCCAATACAAAACGTACCCAATGCAAACGGACCCCGACGATTACGATCCATCGGACACGCGGTCTGACGGAAAGGTCTGACGCACCAGACCGAGAGCTAAACTGTCGGACTGGTCCGACGGCTATTGGGAAGTCTGCATGTCATATCTTACATTCAATCCATTAACTTGCTGGTTGGACCTTCACAGCAGTTTGGTATCCGTAGCTCAGTGGTTGTCGTGCTTGCTGCCTGATTAGGCAACCCAGGTTTGAATCCGGATGGAGGCACAACTATGCCTGCCATATTCAGCAGAAAGCTGACTGGTAAATAAAGGCTATGCTTGGCAACTGGTAAATAAAGGCTATGCTCAGCAACTGGTAAATAAAGGCTATGCTCGGCAACTGGTAAATAAAGTCTATGCTCGGCAACTGGTAAATAAAGTCTATGCTCGGCAACTGGTAAATAAAGGCTATGCTCGGCAACTGGTAAATAAAGGCTATGCTCGGCAACTGGTAAATAAAGCCTATGCTCGGCAACTGGTAAATAAAGGCTATGCTCGGCAACTGGTAAATAAAGGCTATGCTCGGCAACTGGTAAATAAAGGCTATGCTCAGCAACTGGTAAATAAAGGCTATGCTCGGCAACTGGTAAATAAAGTCTATGCTCGACATTTCGGCTTGCCAGTATACAGATCAGGTTATTTAGCTTTTTTAGTGGACTCAAATTGAAGAAAAAGGCAATACATATAAAAACATGACATAATATACAAAAAGTTATGTAGCATAAGTGTTTGCTGAATATCATCTGACTATATGCTAACATGTACACATAAAAACATCTCATAAAAAAGAGAAACCTTGAATCACAGTGAACCACTTCAATGTTTCAAGTGTTCTGCAAGGAAAGTGGTTATCATTTCAATATCTGCACAATAAAACAGTACAGTTTGTTGACATAGAGTAAAAGTTCTCCCAGCTGACATTGAGAACCTAACTACCAAGAATGGGGTATAATCGTAGATTACTTAAATGGGATGTGTCCGCATCTTTTAATGTTTTAAAATCTGAATTTCACTGTCCTCTGTATTGTTATTTTAATACTGTTGATTCAATAAGTAATACTAATGAGGGAACTCATAGGACAGAATAGCGCTGACACCGTTAAATCAGTACACCCAGATAAACATAGTTTACCTGACAGACGAGGTTATGTTTATAACCGTTCTCATTTACCTTGGAACTGACTGTAGAAGTGTGTAATATTAGGAGAAGCGTAAGTTGGCAAACATGCTGTTATATACTCTTTAAAATCTGTATAATTGTGCAGAAGTTCATTTCTATTTATTATTGTGAGATATAAAATATGTATTATATTTGTGTGAAATGTATAAATACTATAAATCATTCAGAATTAGATGTATTAACATGGCTCTATGGTCCATTATTTATATACTAGGTTTGTATATAATTATACCATACTTTGTTAGCGCAAAAAAGACTTCCAATTACCAATGAAAACTTGAAATGAGTTATATTAAATTTCATACTTTCACATCAAGTGTACTAACAATGTATGTATACGAAATGCATTCATATATTGAATTACAATGGAGTATATAGAACAAAACAATGTACAGGAAGATTTGAAAAAGCAAATCAAATATTCAAATATTAAAATATTAATGGTTACTCAATATTATGTTTTGTACGTAGTATTGTATATATTTAATGTTTGCACAGTTTAACTTCTCCACATATAGCCCTTTTGTCAAACAACAACCTCTTTATAACAGTACCTTCGCAATTGCCATCAGCCGATATTAATTTAATTAGGTATTCTGGAGAGTAACAACCTCTAAACAGCAGCCAATATTTACAGCTCCTAAAGGGTACATGTTTCTTTACAGAGGTTGTACTGTACATATATGTTTAATAAGGGTGTTGTGACCATAATTTTTTTTTATTATACAGTAGTTAGGAGTTGACTCCTTATATGGGAGTTTCAGTCACTAAGGGTGTTGCCATTTACAGTTAGTATCGCCTGATTCAACATGTCTTATCCATTGTACAAAAACGCCTACACTAAAACTGACAACTCGTAAAAGTGCAAAAATGACTTGGTTAGGTACACGTGCAATTAAACGTCAGATAAATCTAGCGACAGATTGAAGGGCTGATCAATCAGATTAACTAAATACAGTCCACGATATGAGATCATATTTCATGTTCAGTTAATCCAGTCAGCTGATAAATTTTATTAGACAAACTATCTTGGTGAAAATTTTGTTGAAAATCGCACAGAGATTAATGTAATAGTTCAGGACTGTGGGCGGTGCCTTTAAACGGAAGCACCATCGTGGGCGGTGCGCTATACGGGGCCCAATCTTGGGCGGCACCATTGTATGCAACGCCTTCATTCTTTCGAATGGGATAGTTCCCTGATGAGTATTACTTATTGAATCGGCAGTATCAGTGGACAGCATAATAGGAAAGTGATTTAAAGTTTCTCCTTATAACATATAGAAACATTTTGACGGCTTTAAAACAATATAAATCAAGGTAACATCTGCAGTTATTGAATCAGCAGATGACAACGGTGCTGCTGCTACATTACCTGAATCAATAAATTCCCGACTTCCTTGCAATAAAACGTTCAATCATAGGGTGATCTTTCTTAATTAGGTAATGTGGTTTATATCCTCTATTTTGCTATCACTTTATTTTGGGCTCGGTGCAAAACTATGATAATTATATCGATTTACAGAGGCATGTACCATAGTTTCGTACATAGCCCTCGTTATGCATTTATTTGCATAATAAGATGGGCTGCACATTTATTTAATATCTGATGGTGCACATATTATGCAAGTTATTATGCAGATAAATTGCTGCTGTCAAGATATATCAAATATAGTATGTGTCAATTAATTCTCTTTGCATGTGAATTATGTTAATATAGCTACATGCTAATTAATTGGCAGGTATACATAGCCTGGCGTACCTGCAATCCTGTCATAATCTGCTGCAATATCAAACATTTCTCGTTACCTGTGCAAATGTAATCAAAATCAAAATAAAACAAGTGCAAAAAGGGAAACATCTAGTCTTGCTACCCGACTAGATAATATAATTCTGGGCTTGATTATGTTTGAGGGTGCAAAGGGAAATAATTTCATAAGAAAGAGTAGATTGATGAGTAACTGTTGTCTTTTTAAACATGGGGGGGATGTTAGACAGACTAGGACACATCAGAATGTTAGACAATGTGGGGTAAATTTCAGGTTTACAGCCTAATCATGGTGGTCCTGGGGTAGGATTTTGAGACTGTTTGTTGTTACCCAAAAAGCCATATTTAAGACCAGAAAAAGCCCAGAATATTCAATAAGACCCGTCCATGATGTTGCCACACTGTATGTGGAACATCCTAAAATTCTGAATTTACTGTTGTTTGATTACGTTGTTTTTATAGCAGATATACACCATCTGCTATCAATGCAATTAAATTGTATTTTAATTGTTTTTCTTTGCCGTGCAGTATTTGTGGTTTAGTTTGGAATATTTCCAGCATTTCTAGTGTTTTAATGAAAATCAAAGTGCTGAAAGTAGTGGATATGAGTAATTATATCACAAACTACATTTTTGACTTCCCAAATCTTCACCCATTCACTGAAAGGTACGAAACGATCAAGTTGGGTTCCATTGTTGCGCTTTGTTATCCAACAAACTTTACGCTATTGACACTAGCCCGTACAATTCACTGCAGGTCTACACTAAATTCAAATAAAAGTTATAACAGTTGCATTAGAACAAATCCGAAATATCTCACTGTAGATTGCAGACATGCAGATTTTAGCAAACATCGTTACTTCCATTAGCATGGATGAATATCAAAAGAATGAATGACAATGGCTTCCAACGTGATCGGGTTTGATCAGTGAAAGTACCTGATAATAATTAAAACACAAGTTATTGTAGATCTTTTGATTGTTTTGTGCAGTAGAGACATAGTTAGACCGACCTCAACCGTTTTCTGGACCATTGATGTGTTAAATTGTGGTTTCATGTTGGGGCCTGCAAGGGACGTTTTAGTAGTTTTAGCATAGCCTTTATTTGCCAGTCAGCTTTTTGCTGAAATCCAACAGGCATATGAGTGTCTCCTCCAGTATTTGAACCCAGGTCACCAGTTAAGATGACCAGCGTGGTAACTCCTAAGCTAAGATGAGCGGAGGGGAAGGTGAATGTTTGCTGATGATGTTTCTAGCAGGCGAATTTACAACAAGTTGCTCATACATTAGGTATAAAGTTCATGCACAAATGAAAAAGTATAAGTTTCATGCAGAAAATGAATTATTCAGTGGAAATGGAATTGTTTTAGACTTTGCTGACGTCTGGTTAGAAGTAATGTATATGTGTGTGTTGCATGTATGCTGACAATGATGTTGTCTCTGTTTCTAGTTGATTCTATTCATGTGAAAATTATACAGTTTGAAGATCTAAAATGGAATGGATCATGAATGTATGTAGGTAGGTATAGCTTGCCCACATTGACACGAGCCTGACCTTTTGATTAGCATAAATTAACAGTTGATATATTGCCTACGTTTATAACACCGATTGTATGTTTTCATAATCAGGGAGTATCACGAGGACGCTCGAGATGTAATACAAACACAAATTTGAAATACCGATATCGTTCGATTTGCTAGCGGAAATTGATATATTCAAAGCAAGACCCTTGTAATATATTCTTGCATAAAGGTCAGGCTCAGGTCAATATAGTCAAGCTATATAGCACATTCATTGCCTAGGGCCATTCTGTGTCAATGTCCCTGATCTCTCTTGAAGCATCTCATTTTGAGCAAGCTCTCATCTCAAATATTGACATGACTTTTACTGTGTCTTAATGTCAATTTACATGCTTGGCGATACTCAAAATTAGCATCACTTGACAGAAATGGTATTCTAATTTATCACAGTAAAATTTCTAGAGCTGAAACTTTTTTATTTCTAATTGAGACTCTGATTTTACTTAAATTTTAGCAAAATCTCAGTTGAGATTTAGACTTGAGAGGCTTCAGGAGATCGGGGTCTGGTTTCCAAGATCTGCATGGAAGCACATTCACAGGTATGTCATATAACTGATCCAGCAGTCTTGTAACAAATACAGTCATCCATTAACATTAACTGAACAGACAAAAAACACCAATAACATTGTATCCTGGTAATCTGCACAAATACTGGTGTTGATCTAGGGAACATAATTCTCCTGTGTGTTGTTGCTGTTTGGAGAAGTTAATCCCAATATAATCTCCTCATAGACTAATATGTTTTAATGGCTGACATTATCTGTTAATGATGGTAGATTCTGTCGTTGCCTGAAATCCACAGTAATGTTGCTACATCAGACAGTCAAACATTCTAACATTCCTGGGTAAATAACTTGGTACATTTGGAAATATATTTTAATTAAAAACATGGAAATCTCAGATCTCGGTATAGTATTTCATTTAATAGTAATTTTAGTGTTAGTTTTATTGTCGTTAAGCATGTAATGTACATGATTTAGGTGGCTGGAATCTAGCTTGTAAGGTACATGATTTAGGCGGCTGGAATCTAGCTTGTAATGTACATGATTTAGGCGGCTGGAATCTAGCCTGTAAGGTACATGATTAAGGCGGCTGGAATCTAGCTTGTAAGGTACATGATTTAGGCGGCTGGAATCTAGCTTGTAAGGTACATGATTTAGGCAGCTGGAATCTAGCTTGTAATGTACATGATTTAGGCGACTGGAATCTAGCTTGTAAGGTACATGATTAAGGCGGCTGGAATCTAGCTTGTAAGGTACATGATTTAGGCGGCTGGAATCTAGCTTGTAAGGTACATGATTTAGGCGGCTGGAATCTAGCTTGTAAGGTACATGATTTAGGCGGCCGGAATCTAGCTTGTAAGGTACATGATTTAGGCGGCTGGAATCTAGCTTGTAAGGTACATGATTTAGGCGGCCGGAATCGAGCTTGTAAGGTACATGATTTAGGCGGCTGGAATCTAGCTTGTAAGGTACATGATTTAGGCGGCTGGAATCTAGCTTGTAAGGTACATGATTTAGGCGGCTGGAATCTAGCTTGTAAGGTACATGATTTAGGCGGCTGGAATCTAGCTTGTAAGGTACATGATTTAGGCGGCTGGAATCTAGCTTGTAAGGTACATGATTTAGGCGGCTGGAATCTAGCTTGTAAGGTACATGATTAAGCCGGCTGGAATCTAGCTTGTAAGGTACATGATTTAGGCGGCTGGAATCTAGCTTGTAAGGTACATGATTTAGGCGGCTGGAATCTAGCTTGTAAGGTACATGATTTAGGCGGCTGGAATCTAGCTTGTAAGGTACATGATTTAGGCGGCTGGAATCTAGCTTGTAAGGTACATGATTTAGGCGGCTGGAATCTAGCTTGTAAGGTACATGATTTAGGCGGCTGGAATCTAGCTTGTAAGGTACATGATTTAGGCGGCTGGAATCTAGCTTGTAAGGTACATGATTTAGGCGGCTGGAATCTAGCTTGTAAGGTACATGATTTAGGCGACTGGAATCTAGCTTGTAAGGTACATGATTTAGGCGGCTGGAATCGAGCTTGTAAGGTACATGATTTAGGCGGCTGGAATCTAGCTTGTAAGGTACATGATTTAGGCGGCTGGAATCTAGCTTGTAAGGTACATGATTTAGGCGGCTGGAATCTAGCTTGTAAGGTACATGATTTAGGCGACTGGAATCTAGCTTGTAAGGTACATGATTTAGGCGGCTGGAATCTAGCTTGTAAGGTACATGATTTAGGCGGCTGGAATCTAGCCTGTAAGGTACATGATTTAGGCGACTGGAATCTAGCTTGTAAGGTACATGATTTAGGCGGCTGGAATCTAGCTTGTAAGGTACATGATTTAGGCGGCTGGAATCTAGCCTGTAAGGTACATGATTTAGGCGACTGGAATCTAGCTTGTAAGGTACATGATTTAGGCGACTGGAATCTAGCTTGTAAGGTACATGATTTAGGCGACTGGAATCTAGCTTGTAAGGTACATGATTTAGGCGGCTGGAATCTAGCTTGTAAGGTACATGATTTAGGCGGCTGGAATCTAGCCTGTAAGGTACATGATTTAGGCGGCTGGAATCTAGCTTGTAAGGTACATGATTTAGGCGGCTGGAATCTAGCTTGTAAGGTACATGATTTAGGCGGCTGGAATCTAGCTTGTACATAATTGAAGCTATGTACTGTAGTCTAGCTAGTTACAGTAGAAGCTTAACTTTTCTTGATGAAAGCTACTGTAGTCTAGCTGCAGTACTTGATAGTCTAGCTTGTAAATGATCGAAGCTGTTGTAGTCTTGCTGCTATATGATTTAAGTTACTGTAGTCTAGCTTCTTTGTTTATTGTTAATAGGATGAGATATTTTTAATCTGTATGTGTGCACATGTTGCATGTCTTGTGTGTGAATATTTTGTCTAGGGTGTCTGTCTTTGCTTACTGTATGTCGTTGCAGCATGTGTTGCTGGGTGTTAACATCACTGTGGTAGTGGCTGTTCAGTCAAGTTACCCTGGCTACCGTAATGTGATGATTTGTTTACTTCTCAAGGTTACCATGTTTTTTTTGTTACAGCCTATTTGATCTTTCGTCTAACATTATGTGACGATGCTTTGATTAAGCGTCTCTGAGGCAGTAGTTTACGTCCAATCGGATTTATCAATCCGCACAAATTGTCTCGTGTCAAAAGGATCCAGACAGCCTTCGTGCAGCTCACTGCGATTGTTACATAACACATTTCCTTGAACTAGTTCAGTTAAACCCCTGATGCATTTATTTCAAGGTTAGAAGATAACGATTTAAACATGTTGGCAAATCATACCATACATACTGTAAAATCATTAATTTTCGTGGGGGAATAAATTTTGTGGATTTCTTGTTTCACCTTCAACCACGAAATCAAATCCCATCAAACAATAGTTTTGACCATTGTATTGATTGCCTGAAGTTTAACATCTCATTTAAAATGGCCCTTTTTATCAAAACCATGAAATTTCATCCCATCGAAATTAAATGATTTTACAGTACGCTATCATTAACTGACTTGGGTTGCTCATACATCATTTTCTGTCATACTGTATTAGAGAATGTATACTTTTCTGTGACATGGATGCCATACTCTCATCCTGTATTATATGTGATTATTTTTATGTAAGAGAAATCCATGAGAAACAAACACATAGGGGAGGGGGTCCACAAGCATCAGCAACGAAAAGTAACTTCTATAACTCCCTGAATGCATGAGAAACAAACACATAGGGGGTCCACAAACATCAGGAACGTAAAGTAACTTCTATAACTCCCTGAATGCATGAGAAACAAACACATAGGGGGTCCACAAACATCAGGAACGTAAAGTAACTTCTATAACTCCCTGAATGCATGAGAAACAAACACATAGGGGGTCCACAAACATCAGGAACGTAAAGTAACTTCTATAACTCCCTGAATGCATGAGAAACAAACACATAGGGGGGTACACAAACATCAGGAACGAAGAGTAACTTCTATAACTCCCTGAATGCATGAGAAACAAACACATAGGGGGTCCACAAACATCAGGAATGTAAAGTAACTTCTATATTAACTCCCTGAATGCATGAGAAACAAACACATAGGGGGTCCACAAACATCAGGAACGAAAAGTATTAATTGTTATAACTCCAGTAAGACATTATGAAATGATGAATAATAATTTGTCCCTTTGCACTTTAGAGAGATACAACCTTGTTGCGCCAAAGGTACAAATTTCTTCTCTATAATTTGATACTACATGTGTTACTTCTGTAGCTTGATTGTCGGAAGTATGTTTCATATAATAATGATCTTAGGTTTGTGATTGGCTATTTTATAGGAAAGGGCTTACAAAATGGTAGCTCTTAAAAGCACCAAGACTCATTACCTACGGGGACAAAACAGCCCCCTCCCCCCACCTGCAAAAAACTTACATTATCATTTAAGGAGTTGTATTTGGATTTGTATCAATTCATCACAGAGACCTTAAATTTCAGATTTTACTTGTTAAACATCACAACAAATATGCATAAGAGAGCTATAAAGCTTTTACATGATTTCTTATCATAATTTATTTCACTTACAGACCAGCGTTGTTTGTGTAACTTAGTAAGGCTTCGCATGTCGATACTATACAATACCATCTTAAGACTATTACTGTTAATAGCAACAGATCTATAATGGTTGTCTCCATGGTAACATATTGTCACAATGATTGTTTAAATCAATGTACTGTTAAATCATTTATTATAATTTCGATGGGACGAAATTTCGTGGTTTAGGCAAAAAATACCATTAATTTTGATGGGACGTTAATTTGTGGATTTTGCGTTTCAGGTAATAAATACAAGGGCCAAAATTATTGTTCGATGGGATTTAATTTTGTGGTTAAATTTCGTGGTCGAAATCCACTAAGTTTAATCCCCCACAATATTTAATGATTTTACAGTATATAGGTTCTTATCATCATCATCATCAGCTGTGGTGTTTGTTTGCTAATGTTCTCATGTTCGGAATTGTGATTTATTATTATTTCAGAGACAAAACACTATTCTTGTACACATCACTTTACATCTGCCATGTTTGTAGTTTGTCCTTGTCAATTTGTTGTCATCAAAAATGATAAAAAATATACATAGTTGGAATTAAAAGAATTTTTTCATATTAATAGATCAATGTGTACAACACTTACCATCTACATCATACTATATTTACAAATTATAATAATGACAATTATTATACACTCTACTCTCTATTCAGCATCAATTCTAGCATTTCTAAGGAGGATTTTCGTGAATTTTCAAACACTCGGTCTCATCATGATCAAGTTATTGGTGTGAATATCATGAATGTCCTCGCGGGGTATATATAGTAGTGGTCTTGTGTATATTTTGGTTGTTTCTATCCTCCTGGATAAATAAGATGATTCAACAGTCTGATTATGGTTGTCTGTATTGTGCATATTTTCCCCAAACATTTCAACAATTTGGAATCCAAACAGCACACAGTAAAACTATGTGCCAGTCCTGGCTTGTTCTGTTCCAAAAATGTTTTATTAGCAATAAGACAGACATTCATTTTTGTTCCAAGTTTTTAATTATCTTTGCAATAAACAGATCGTAAAAGAGAATTTTATTAGTTGAAGGTTACAGGCGTTGCAATGTATATAAATATTCACTGTTCTATACATCTGACATCATTCTGATAGCCGAGTTTGGAAAAAATCTCTGCCAATTAGCCATTTTATTCAGCTCCTTATTGCACTGAAACATGAAAGTATAGCACCCATTGAAAGTCTATGACACCGGTACCACATCCATTGAGCTGACTGTATAATAAATTTACTCCCAGATCATTGAGCCACAAGTTGTCTGTTCCACTTGGCGCTTATGGTAACACTGTTGAGTACAGATTGAGAGGTCCCAGGGACCAGTGGTTTGAATCTCAACTGGGGCACTTAAATTGGGTTAAGCTTTGAAACACTTTATAATGTATCCTACCCAACTAGAGATGAACTGGTTGGTAACCCCAATGTAGTCTGACTGTGTATCGATGCTCTAAATTTACTTTTGGTGCTTTACATTCACTAGGCAAGCATGCTCAAAAAAGTCCATTTGGAAAGTCTGCTAGGGTAGTACACACTCATTCCTGGTATCACACAGTATCTGTCTCTTCTCTCAAGGCCCGAGGTCATTGACCAATTACACTTCTGCCAGTGTCAGTCAAACACAAAAAATACTTTCTGTGTTTTCCCTCTTAAATTATTGTTTCCAAAAAAAATAGTGTTGAAAACATTTACCACACTTTGAAAACAACTTTTTATGCCCCCGGAACCGATGGTTCGGGGGCATATTAAAATCGCACCGTCCGTCAGTCCGTCCGTCCGTCCGTCCGGATTCGTTTCCGCTCAATAATTCAAGCAGTGTTTATCCGATCTTCACCAAACTTCATGAAAATGTGTAAGGCCATGAGATCTAGGTCAAGTTTGATAAACAGTCAAATTGACCTAGCCGCTTCAGAGTTACGGCCCTTGACACATAGAAAAATGGCGTTTTTTTTTGGTTTCCGCTCAATAACTCAAGCATTTGTCATTGGATCTTCACCAAACCTCATGAAAATGTGTAAGGCCATGAGATCTAGGTCAAGTTCGATAAACAGTCAAATTGACGTAGCCACTTTAGAGTTACGGCCCTTGACACATAGAAAAATGGCGTTTTTTTTGGTTTTCGCTCAATAACTCAAGCATTTGTCATCGGATCTTCACCAAACCTCATGAAAATGTGTAAGGCTACGAGATCTAGGTCAAGTTCGATAACCAGTCAAATTGACGTAGCCACTTTAGAGTTACGGCCCTTGACACATAGAAAAATGGCGTTTTTTTTGGTTTTCGCTCAATAACTCAAGCATTTGTCATTGGATCTTCACCAAACCTCATGAAAATGTGTAAGGCTACGAGATCTAGGTCAAGTTCGATAACCAGTCAAATTGACCTAGCCGTTTTAGAGTTACGGCCCTTGACACATAGAAAAATGGCGTTTTTTAGGTTTCCGCTCAATAACTTAAGCATTTGTCATTGGATCTTCACCAAACCTCATGAAAATGTGTAAGGCTACGAGATCTAGGTCAAGTTCGATAACCAGTCAAATTGACGTAGCCACTTTAGAGTTACGGCCCTTGACACATAGAAAAATGGCGTTTTTTTTGGTTTCCGCTCAATAACTCAAGCATTTGTCATCGGATCTTCACCAAACCTCATGAAAATGTGTAAGGCTACGAGATCTAGGTCAAGTTCGATAACCAGTCAAATTGACCTAGCCGTTTTAGAGTTACGGCCCTTGACACAGAAAAATGGCGTTTTTTTTGGTTTCCGCTCAATAACTTAAGCATTTGTCATTGGATCTTCACCAAACCTCATGAAAATGTGAAAGGCTATGAGATCTAGGTCAGGTTTGATAACCAGTCAAATTGACGTAGCCACTTTAGAGTTACGGCCCTTGACACGTAGGAAAATGGCGTTTTTTTTTGGTTTCCGCTCAATAACTCAAGCATTTATCATCTGATCTTCACCAAATCTTTTGAAACATGAAAAGGTGTACGGCCATAAGATCTAGGTCATGTTAGATAACAAGATTTCAAATTGACCTACACGCTTAAGAGTTATGGCCCTTTACACAAAGAAAAATATGTCAATATCACATTTGCCCAATATATTATGACACATCTGTGACGGTGCTGATATCTTAATGTTACGTTACTATCAAAGCATGCACGGGGGCATGTGTCGTCCTATGGAGACAGCTCTTGTTATATTAAATCATAAGAAACAAGGAAACCCTGGCAGGCTATGGAGGCAATGGAATGTGGATATAATGATAGTCTCTCAACATGCTCAAGTAGTCTGTACTTTAAATTTATGCAACCCTTGCTGTGTTCAATAGGTTTACATGATAATACATCAAGTAGCGTATATTATATATAATCAACATGAGGTTTTCTATTTCTTACATCTTCCGTAAACCAATTAATTTTTTCATGCATTTTGCAATCAGGCAGACAAAGTCAAATGCTTTAATGTTGCAAGTTACTGTAAAATCATTTAATTTCAATGGGATGAAATTTTGTGTTTTTAGTAGAAAGACCTTTTCAATGGGACGTTAATTCGTGGATTTTGTAGTTCAGGTAATAAATACACGGATCAAAATTATTGTTTGATGCGATTAAATTTCGTGGTTGAAGTGAACCACGAAATCAATGAAATTTAATCCCCCACTAAAATTAATAATTTACAGTATGCAGTTAGCTAGATGTATGTAGGGGGGATATGGTGGAATGCTGCACTTACTAAGAGATGTTAAAATTTACTTAGAAATATGGTCAGATTTCAATGGAACTTCACATGAATACTTGCAGGTATCTGAAGCCTAATTGATATTACGCCCGAGTAGAGTTCGCTAATTGTGATTATAATTTACCATTAACATTGATTTAAAGGGTATTGATTGACAACTGGGGTAATGTCAATTGTGCAGGACTAATTTTGTATTGTCAAGAATTTAAGATTGAATGATTATTATGAATGAGTTATGGCCCTCTGATATTTTCTATCAGTTTTGGGGAGATATGCATGTTTGTGATAAAAAGCCATTCTAGTTTTATTTTTAAGGGCGCTTAAAGTAGAATATATGTAACAATTTATATAACTACGGTCCGAATAGATATTTGTGTAAGTTTAAGACTTGATAGGGAGTACTCTCCCTTTTTTTGTTTGGTTACTAAACACATGGTTTTGAGACTTTCTTGACTAAAATTATGTAATAGATTGTAACATTATACACAATTAATGTAATACCCTCCTGCAAACCATTAAAATGTTCGGCATAAAACTCAAATAACAATTTTAGTCACTAGTTCCTCCCATCAAAAGTAGGCCTTAAAATGTGCATAAAATGCAATAAGCTTTAAAATCTGTTAAACTGTAAACAAAAATGAGCAGATTCATTCCCCCATCTCTAAAGAAAGCATGCAAAGTTCCTTTGAAAAAAGCGAGATTTTTGCGAGTTTTTTGCATGTTTATGGCTTTACCATGTGCTTAAAATCCTTGTTGATGCATATTTATACTTGATAGTTTTGTGTAGTTATTCAATGGTAATCCCCCGTACCAAAGGCACAGCTGTCGTTTATTTCACATTCCTGGTAACATGTGCTTTTACAATACAATTACCTCCATAGCATGAAGAGTTTTCATGAAGAGTTTTCAGAATTAATGTCTGTCTCATTTTTCTGTAAATCTGTGAGGTATTGTATTAACTGACGCTCTCAATCTGGTTATATAATACAGATTGCGATTTAATTGTTACAGCTCTACTTTACCAACCAAATCACTGTATAACTTATTGAGAGACTTAAATACTTCAACTTTCATGACTTACGTCCAGAAAAAACACATGTAACATCTGATTGCTATGACTTATTGGGAGCAAAGACCTAAATTACACAGAACCAACTCTCATGATATCTCGTGGCAGGTCTCTGAAATCTCGCGAAATCTCGTCCATTTTTAATACCTTATATCTCCAGTTCTAATATACTTACGAAAAAAAAAAATAAGTCTATGCAATAGATTTATTATTCACCTGTCAAATGCTACATCATTAATTGAAATAGGTCAAGGAATAAAACAATAGACCCCAAAGAGCCAGACCTACTCTCATTTTCATCAAATTAATGTAAATTCCAAGTTTATCAGAAAATACTTGATTTGCCTCATTCAAATCATAACTTTCTATGTTTTATGATAGGTAGACAAACATGAGCTACTTCATCTAGTAGAAGGAACTTAGCTCTTCAACATGATACATTGCCCATTAAAATTGGATGACTAAAAAAAGTTTTATGCACAATAACTGGATCTGCTGCCTGTTTTTTTTGTTTTCTCTAAATCTTCAGTGGAGTGTCCAATCTGTGTAATTTAGGTCTTTGTTGGGAGACTATACAAATCAACTGACTGATTGTTAAGAAAAAGTATGTACAACTTCTGATCACTGTATGACTTCTTGGGAGACTGAATTATTCAAAATGCATGACTTATTTTGAGAAAAACCACATGTAACTACAGATCACCATATGCCTTATTGGGAGACTTTATACCATGTAATGAATGTCTCACTAGAACATGTACATAGTTATATATACCTTACATTTTCATTTCCTTTGATAAATTAAGTGTGTTGTGTGAAAAATTTAGTTAGCCATACCTGTACATTGATATGTTTTATAATGTAAAGTAATGATTGCCTGGAGACAGACACATGTTTGAAGTCAAGATGTACACTAATGGTTGACCACATACATGTACATCATACATGTACGTATAAACCGCACAACACCTTAATATATAAAAGTTTCAAACCAATCCTGTTTTAAATTTTGTATTATAAAACAACTAAACAAAATCAATTACAGATGGTTTAATTTTGAATATTCGTATCTATTATGATTATTACTAAAGTTTTCAACATCAGTTTCTGAAGAGATTGTTTAGGGATGTTCCGTGGCCCGAAAAACAACAACAATGAAACATAATTTCTCTTCAGTTTGTTCATAGTTAACTTAGTTAAATTAGCTTATCCATCATGTAAACTTAAGGTTTATCTAAGTCTAACTGGGTATACCTAAGTTAACGGTAATCTCTAGATCTAGCTGCTATTCTTTTGAATGGGATGAGTTCCCTCATTCAGTATAAGTTATTGAATTGACAGTAGAAATTGTTTTAAGAGTTTAGTATTTTCAAAATGAGATGCATTTTTTAAAGAATTATTTGTTGAACTTATAACAAAATTACATCCCCTCTGAACCAGCCAAGGCTCATGATAGTAGTACTAAGTATGATATATGGTAGAATATGTTGTTATAGTGCCCTCTCAGGGAGTGCAGCTGTTAAAGTTAGGTTGAACAACCTGGGGCTATAAAGATGCCATATCACTACAATACAAAACATATAAAAATAAATATGTTGTAAAGGTAAATAGTTCAGATTTATGATAATAAGTCAGTTAATATACAATAAGTGGCAAAATTAGCAATACGCCATTAGAATGGTTGTTTTAATTAAATATTATGTAAGGATGACAAGTGTTCTTTAACAATGTTCGAGTATTGGGGGGATGCTTCATCTTAAGCTAAGTAACATACATATCTGACAGAGAATTTGACACGAACCTCAACCTTCTATCAACATAATATGTGATATAGTTCGATTTCGAGCATTGAGCCGTGACTGCACTTTTAAAGTTTAATCCATTTGCCGATAAAGATAATGGAGTGGGATTGACCATTCATATATGTATAACACACATTAGTAAGTAGCATATCTTTAAATCATGACTATTGAAATCAATTAATCACAGGTTACCCGCACAAATAGACTCGTCTAAAAGGTCATGGTTCAGGGTTCAAAATTGAACTATATCTTGTCTTAATTTATATTTTGGGTGTATGTTTCATAAGCGGGGAGTTTCATGAAGACACTCAACCAGTGTAATACAAACACATATCTAAAGGACCAATATTGCATGATTTGCTTGTCGAAATTTACAGACTTGTGATATATTCATGCATAAAAGTTAGGATCAGGTTAAATTGTTCTTACTGTACTTGAGTGAAGTAGGTACTAAGGTATAAGTACTAACTTACCCGAGGTTGTTGATAATACTGTACTTTGTATTGTTGGGGTTTTTGTTTGGAAAAAATGTCATAACAATATAAACGTTAAAGGCTTCTGCAAATAATTAATAAAAAAAGATAATTGTTTAACATCTTCTCCATGAACAGGTTCTCCATGAGGTTTTGTTCGTGCAATTAACTATAATACTCAAAATATGCTGAGTGGGCAAATTTTTCGAGAAAGTGGGGGGTACTGGTTTACATATATTGCACTCTGTTGAACAAGCAGTTTCCAGCCAATCATTAAACATGGTTCAGTTTGGGATCTTCAAACTTTGTTCAAATATAAGTAGGCTGATCCATGACAAAAGCTAAGATGGTTGCTCTAATGTCAAGGTAACTGTGGCATTGAACATAAAACTTCAAGTCTGTTTTGATGTAAATTTGGGCTTTTAAATTTTTACGGAATTAATTATTGTACTTGTATTTTATTTGGCAACAGTTTACTGTATATCAGATAATTTTTAGAACCCATTCAAAGAAAATAGAGTGTCATGCAAAATTCATGAAAGTCTGACAAAAGACCCTGACTGCCCCTGATTTTCCCATCAGAGTCTTAGAATATGTCTGAAACTGTCTGAAGGATGCTTCCAATTTCTTGGATTCTTGGTTGATAAAAAGGATGGGGCAATACTTTGTAGAATATGGTATATAGAATATATGTCGGAGAATATTGGTAGGGATTAACTGATATATTGTTTATTCAAGGATAACAAGATTATGGAGTATGCTATAAAATATATTGTTTGTTTTATGTGCCCGATAATTGGCAATACAGTTGTACCCCGATTATTCGACAACCTCTTATTCGAAAACCTGGTCTTATCCGAAATAAAATTGCAGTCCCGTTTTACTTCCTATATAAACCTATACAAATTTGATCGGGTTATTCGAATTCTATTTTTCGAAAAGCCTCTTTTATTCGAAACAATTTTTGAGTCCCGAGTATAATATTTCATACGAATTGTACCCCTATTGTTCGAATTTGCATTATCAATAATAGCTAATTATATTTTTCTACCAACGAAGTTTGAAAGTTTTCGCACCTATTGTTCAAAAGGTGTTTAATTGATGTGATTAAGTGTTGACATTCTCAAGTTGTGAAAAATACGAAGCGGTTGTACGTAATATTTGCTATTACGTGAAAAATACATATCATTATGTTTGATAACATGTTTGACTTTAATTATGTGTTAATGAGTGTTGACTTTGATGTACAAACGTTCGGCAAACTTTGATAAACTGCATTAACAATATGCTTTATAACAGTGATGACTTTTAACAGAACATTTTATTTATAGACTTGAGCTAACGCAGTGACGACTACAACGATGTGAAATATATAGTCGTAGGTTTATTATACTACACAGGCAATTTCGCCACATATGATTCTCATATGAGTATCATATGATTCTCATATGAAACCTTTCATATGATTCTCATATGAAACGTGGGCAATATGATTCTCATATGAAACCTTTCATATGATTCTCATATGAGAATCATATGATTCTCATATGAAAGCATTTGCATATGAGAATCATATGATAATGATATGAGAATCATATGATAATGATATGAGAATCATATGATAATGATATGAGAATCATATGAAAGGATTTGCATATGAGAATCATATGAAACCTTTCATATGAGAATCATATGCAAATCCTTCCATGCAAAAGATGCTTATATATATATGTATTACAGTGGTGTAAATCAGTAGATCTATGGCATGATTGAAGTTTCAATATTGAAACTGACAGGAACTGGATCAGCAATGCCTTCTTTTCTCTCATTTTAGTTGAAGATGATTTATCTGACTGTGCCCAATGTTCTGGTCCATTTACTGCAGAAGACGTTCTATTTGAAGTAAATATTTGTTGAGTACTGCTACAATGACTACAAATGTCTGATAATAATATCTTTAAAACTGGTGTTCATACCGGTAATATATTTGTAACAAGCCATTTTTCTTCTTTACAATGCTTTATTTTCTGTTAAAAAGTATACATTTCATTTGATTTTCTGCATTTCCGTAGCAGGACAAACGTCTTCTTTCTGGGCCATACATTTTCACTTGTCTGGGGGTGGCCTATCTTGACTTCCTGATAGGAGGCCTTAAAATCCTCCTTGTACAGTGCATTCTTAGCACAGAGGATAAACTACTGAAAATAAAAAAGAATTCCATTAAGACAGTTTTCATAGACAACATAATTCTGATTGGTTAAAGAAAGAAACTTTGGGGTATTAATGATACAAGTAGTAAGTCAATTTAGTTTAAATCAAATCAGGATTGAAACCTTATTTTGCAGACATGGTAATTGTTCTTTAAGGGTCATAATCCCAGACATGGCTAACTGCACATATATTCGCCCTTAATGGTCAATGATCAAGCAAGAAATACCTTATTACTGGTAGTTATACAAATAGTATGGCACTAACCAAAGCCACACAGCTACGACGGCAGCGCCGTGTCACCCGCGCAAGAGTCAGACATAGAATGAGCCATCCACATCCCCAAAAATGGATGCTTCAAGCAAGCCTATATACTCACTCTGCAATGAATGACAAACGGTAGACTTTGAATTTTGTACATAATAAGCCATAAAGGGAGGTAATTATAAATGATAACTACACGGAAGTGAAGTGAGTTAGTATGCAGGTTTGGCTCAAACCAAATCAACAAGATATCTTATAAATTAAGTTAAATGTAGTTAATGTACAAGTTTTTTATTTTTTGGACTGACACTTGGACATTGGGTAATCATAAAAGATTACCATGGGCACAGGTTTTGTGCGCAGGTGAGCTAAAAAATTTGATATTTGGTAAGGACATAATAATTTGTCTTTTAATTGAGTTAAACATTAAACAAAACAGCTCATGAAAATATGGCCACTTTCCCACTTCCACAGACTATGAAGCCAAATTTGCCTCACCAAGCTTATAATTTATAACAGTTACAGTGAGGCACCCAGCTATAAGTATTGACCTACTGTAAGCTAGCTGAATAGCTTCTGCACTTGAATGGTTAGACTCAACTTTATAGCATGCCAAGCAGGACGGCAATGTATAACAGTATTTCTTTATTTGACAGTTTGACAAATTAGGTAAATGATGTCAAATAAGGTGTCCCGACAGTGCTAAAATCTAATCAAAGACTCAAAATATATTTTAGATTCCTTACCAGCATTAAACACAATTGCTGACATTCTTTACTGAGCACATCTGGACAGACTACCATAGAATGTTCAATGTGTAAAGAATGACACTTCTATGTATGATTCTCTGTTTGACATCAGCTATAAGACAGGAAAGAAAACATGTGAAATTGAGTTTATGCTGTGAAATTGATTGCTGTCTTGAAACACTTGTTATGAAATGTCACACTTTTACAAATGCAGTGTGGCTAATACAGCATGATAACATGAGTGACTACATGCAAAATAAACATCCTTCAAATTGTACAGTATATTACCTACATCCAGCTCAAGAAATGCAAGTAAAGGCGGTATTCAAAGTAACAGAAATTTGATAATAAAACAGATTTATAGAACTGAGTTTATAAGCCTTAATCTTCTGCAAAACTGACTTATTTACTTTGGCATAAAACTGAATTTTGGATGGAGGGCAAACCTATAGCCCCCTTCAGTTGAGAGTTGGTAGGGGACTGAAAACTACCAGAAGACAAAGATATGGACAACTAAGATACCAGGGAAATGGCATAAGCTGTACACCAACTTCAAAATCTGATCTAAAGAGAAACCTTTTGTTTCACATAACGAGAATCTTGCATACAAATTTTATCAAACAAGTGGACAAAATAATATGACACAAGGCATTGCCGATGTGTCAGAGTTTTTTTTGACAAATTTAATAAAACTTAGTTATACTAATTTGCACTCATTAAGATTCCATTTATCATATAACATTGGCGAATTTCGTTCAAAATGATCATGCATGCTATATAGGTTTCAATAAAAATTTAGCCGTAAGAGCTCAATGTCATGACAACATTTATGTTATCCTGCCTGATGCCATGGCCGATCAAGGCATGAATTGACTTGCTTTACATCAGACTAGTTTAAATATTTATGTAGCAGACTGGGAGTATCAAACAATATTTCCGGAACAGCTTTATGCCACTCCGGAACTGGAGGCTTTGTGATAAAATACATTCATGACTTGATGTGACATCATTTAATCTTTACATTACACCAATATACAATTTTTTTTATCAAATTGAGTTTTAAAATACCTCTTAAAAACCTCTGTTAACTGAGCTCAGTTGATCTGACACACACTTCATCAAATTCAACATATTAAAGCGCTGGCCACAGGAATTGTAACTTCTCCAAACAGCTGCTTTTTCTGCCAAGAATGAGGTTTTATTACCACAGAAAATATATCTGAAATGTTGAATATATATTTGTTTATGGTAGAGGCAAACCACTGTGTGTCCAATATTTCATTCATCATGACTGCATACATATTATTGAACCTGAATAGTTAGTAACTTGGTAGTAGTTGTTAAGCCACTCTTTGACTTTAGGTATTGTTGAATGCCATCTAGAAATAGCACAGATAAGAAAACACTGCAACTTCATAATATTATATATATATATATAGGTTCTGGTATCAGTAGTCTTTGGAGATCAACATTTCTTAAACAAGAAAACGCAATGTTGTTTTAAAGTCCATGGCATGCTAAGTAATTTGTTTTTGTTCCAACTTTCACTTTGCCAAAGGCATTCAACACTATCCAACATTTAACAGAATTATGGCCCCTGACAGACTTAGCTAGTAATTATGGACAAGGTTTACACCAGTGCATAAGGGTTTACTGAACTAGTGACCTTTAAGAAATACTAATCTCAAAGACAACATGTATGTGACAGGTTCTTGTAACTAGAATACTATAAAGAAGAGGGCCCAAAGGGCCATGATAGGTCGCTCACCTGTTGCACAGTGGTTTAGGTACAACTTACATTCTGACCATATTTCATGAAGATTTGATCAAAACGGGTCTCTAGAGAGAGAGAGCAAACGGTTAGTGAATAAGTTCTTGACTCCACATGACCAAGATTCGAACTTGGCATAGATTTTATGAAGAATTTCATTCTGGTTCAGTTACATTCTGATTGGATCAAAATTTTGACCTCTAGGGTGAACACAAGGTTTTTCTATGATTTGACCTAGTGACCTAGTTTTTTACCCCAGATGATCAAGTTTCAAACTGGGCTTAAATTTCATTGAGAGTAACATTCTGACCTAGTTTCATGACGGTTGGATCAAAACTGGGACCTCCAGAGTGAAAAAGTTTTTCCTAAAATTTCTACTCTTGGCCAAGTTTTTGTCCCAGAGACCCAGTTTCAAACTTGGCATAGATAATAGAGTGTATGGAAACAACACCAAGTTTCATGAAGATTCGATCACTCTGGAGTGATCACAAGTTTTTTTCTAAGATTTGACCTTGTGGCCTAGTTTTTGACCACACATAACCCAGTTTCGAACTTTGCCTAAATTTCATAGAGAACAACATTCTGGCCAAGTTTCATGAATATTGGATCAAAACTGTTGCTTCTAGAGTGAACACAAACAGAATCAGTTAGAAATATCACTCCAACGATTACCGTCTGTACTTCTTGTTTTCAAAAACTCGAGCAAAAAATAATTTACCTGCATTTGATTTCTTTTAAAGGTCCACTGCCATCCTCAATACTCATTAGACATACATTTTGATGAATCAGTTCTGTTAATATTGGTGCCAATAGTATCAACTCATTGATTTTGGAGGTTCCAGTGGTTGAATAAAAAAATTATAGCTGTAAAGAAAACAAATCATCCAAATTAATAAAAGTAGCATTCCCCAGAAACAGGTATTGGCTTATAAATTAATAAATAAGATAATCAGTGAATATCATAAAAAGCATACATTTGTACATCACTATGTTACTGTCTGCCTTTTTTAGGTAATATATGTTGTTAATATATTCAAAACACACACACATTTAACTTTATTCAATGTACTGGTCAGTCTGACATGTGAATAGGATTGTAAATGGTTAGACTATCTCTCTCTCAAGCAAGGTGACCTGGAAGTACATAATATACAATCCTTAGTATAATAAATATGTTGCTATGGCAACCTACAATAAACACATGACTGTATAATAACAAATGGAGTAAACACTCTTTGTGTATAGTGGCCTCCATCTTCAATATAGTATTCAACCAATAAAAGTATAATGTTTAAACAAATAGACAAACATGACATACAGTTTACAATACATTTACACAGTTACAATAATAACTCACCAATATTTGGTATTGTTCACACTCTCCAAAATACTATTTCACACTGTGGGATGTCTGCTAGGTGTTCAACATAACTCTGCAATATTAAAATATAACATGTTGGTATAGCTAGTTTGCGTTAGAAAAAAATCGTGTTTTTTTAATATTTCTCTGTAATTACTACACCTACAAGTATGAAATTTTGCACGAATAAATGAAATATATCTACCTTATACACACTGAAATTTCAGCAAGATCAGGAATGAGTTAAAAAAGTTTTGTTCATAAGTTCTATGTAACATTTTTGTAGTTTTGTATGAAAAATCAAGTTAGAAGACTTGATACTTGCAACAGCCAATATATATATATATAGCCACTTCCAACCGCCTTGCTGTTGAGTGAACTCTTTAGCAATGGGGTTGAGTGTCTGCCTACAGTGCTAGAGGTCCTGGGATCAATCCCTGGTGTGGATCGGATTTTTAGCCCTCCCTAATTTACTGTAATTGGAAACCTGTCCCTGCCCGGTATTTAAAATATATATTTGTAGTGATTGTAGGTATATGGCCACTTCCAACAGCCTTGCTAATGCTTAGTGAGGAGGTTGAGTGTCCGCCTACAATGCTAGAGGTCTATGGTTCGATCCTTGGTGGAGACCCAATTTTTATTGCTCCCCTAATTAACTTAAATGGTGTCAAAAGTGTTTGACAGTCTCATGCGAGGCATGGAGTAGCAAACAGGAGCTGGTGAGCTCTTATAAGTAAAAGGGGGAGGGGTGTACCGTGTAGTGATTGTAAGTATATGGCCACTTCCAACAGCCTTGCTGTTGAGTTAACTCTTTAGTGATGAGGTTAAGTGTCCGCCTACAATGCTACAGGTCGCGGCTTACCTAATTAATTTATATTAAAGTGCTAGAATATTGACTCACTAGGTCCCGGATCTTGCATAATATCAAGTTTCATTCGACCGGCGCAATGCACTAATCCGTCATTGACTCAATATTGTGGCAGCCCGGGAAGGTAGGGATACAGGATAAATCATGAAATTAGACGAATCTTCCCAACAGACTGGAATCTGAAAACCTTAAAAATATCAACTCCCGGAAACTAAACTTTGGTCCAGATTCAAAACACGATGCGTCCCGGGGATTTAGACAGCAAGTAACCATTGGGTTTGGATTTAGACATATGGTGGCACGGTGGTCTAGTGGTAAGACGCTTGACTGCTGATCGAGAGGTCCCGGGTTCGATTCTCAACCGGGACACTTGGTCATTTCAGAAACGCTATTTAGTGTTTCCCACCCAACTAGAGATGATCCTGGTTGGTAACCCAGGGGTAGTCTCGCGTGTATCGGTGCTTTATACCGGGCACGTTAAAGAACCAAGGAATCTATTCGAAACGAGCTAGGGTATCGCACCCGGATTCCTTGTATCTCACTTCTGTTTCTTCATTGATTGTCTGCCCTTGCCAGACACTGCCAATAATATCTGTGCCTCCCAATCATAATCGAGTTCGATTGTTCGGGAGTATAATGTAGAATAGAATATAATTATAGACATAAAACTGACAAGCCAATTTCCACCCCCCCCCCCACCCGGCAAAAAAATTGAACAATTCTCTTCAATTGAACGGATTGCCAGATTGGGGTAAAACGCCAGACGGACTATCTTTTTAAAATTTGGCATGCATAATTCCAAAAGAGGTTTCAGAAAAACGCTTATTTCATCAGTTTGCAAAACAAACTATGATTTGCTTACGAAACTTCGTGGTCACACACTCGAAAAAGTGTTTTTTTGTGATGCTTATTTGTTTATAATTACGGAAATACTTACCTGCATATTAAACTGATTCTTTACAAACATTCTGCAGCATTTGCAGTCGATAAAGACATCCAACTAATCAGTTTCATTCCGTTTCACAACAAGCAGACAAGCGGCAGACGCTGTGCAACCGTGAATCTCGTGAAACAAAGCGAAAGAGGAAACGCTCGCGACAGTATAACGGTGTCGAAGTTAGATTCGCCAATGACAAATGATCCGTATGCGACGTACGCAGTACGGACTAAAAATGTACTTGCTATACACGAAGAATATTATTCTGCACAGTAAATATTTTGAAACCATTTATGTCCCTAATATAGAGTAGAAATAAACTTCACAGATAGATCTAGAAGAATTTCGTTTATTGATTAGGATCTAGATCATGTAGGCCTTATATAGAGATTCTACATGTATATAAGCACTGCAGTATAGCTAGATCTAGATACTATTAAATTTAAAGACAAAGGCTACTGTTCTCTCAACAACATAATCTCTTAATCTTATCTTTCATGCCAGGTACAGTTCTTACACAGGAACTATGTGAAGTAGATCGACAGCTTTGTTATTTTTTACCCCAAAAGCCATAAAACATTTAGCATTTAGTGTTTGGCTGGTAAGGATAGCAGAAACAGTCATTTTTGTAGTCTATTTTGATTTTGTCTATTAAAAAAAAAAAAAAATTTTTTATTTCCCAATACTTTCATATGAGAATGATATGATTATCATATGAGAATGATATGATCGCATTTTCATATGAGAATCATATGATAGCATTTTCATATGAGAATCATATGAAACCTTTCATATGAGAATCATATGAAACCTTTCATATGAGAATCATATGATCGCATTTTCATATGAGAATCATATGATTCTCATATGAGTATCATATGCAAATCCTTTCATATGAGAATCATATGTGGCGAAATTGCCTATGTATACCATGTTATCTACTTCCTTGTTGACGAGTGGTGTCAGCGAATGCATTTATTGTCTGTTTATGTAGAATTTCATACATGTTTTATGCTGCATACTATATTTTGTTGCCAATTTGTGTTATATGTGTATATATTAAATAATAAATAAATAGATTAACGTAGGTTTTTTATTTCTTTTTACTTCTTTGTTATTTTATTTATATTATATAACAAAACATGTACAGAAAAGAGTATCCTACACGACTATAGCTAAGATGGGGACTATTGAGTTCAATAGAGGTTTGTCTTCTTTGAATTTGGATAATCCGAAGCCCTGGATTATCCGAAATAAAATTTCGGTCCCGTCAATTTCGAATAATAGAGGTTTGACTGTATGTCATAGGAGTGGGTACATGATAAACTAATGTAATTACATGCAGCTCTGCAACAGGAATGTTTATGTCAAGATGTAACAAACTATTATGCCCTCATATGAACACAATGAGCCCATTTCAGTGCAACTTCAAGCTGGGGGACATTACTGTGCAGCCTCTTGCTTTCTCGTTGGCGCTGGCTTCCACAGGTCATCAAACCAGATGAATGTCACAGAGAGCCAACATGAGGGCATCAAAAGAGTTTTCGAGTACATTAATTAATGTTCGCCTTTTGCATGATCACCGTAACCCCCAATTATCTCTTCTTCCAGTGGTATTAAAGTTACCCTCTAAGCATGGTTTCTGACACAGTCTGATGTGGCATGACCATTATCATCCATTTTATACCTATAAGATAACCTTATCACCATATCTCTAATAGACAAATATCACCCATACAAGTCATTGATGTTTCAAACCATCCATGCTGAAAAGCACTTGATGCCGAGTCAGACCAATTACCAGGTAGTAAATGTCTATAGTACATTATATAAAGATAAAATGACTATGAAAACTGATTGATTCTCTCTAGCAGATCTCTGATGATCTTATACTGATATGCTTTATAACTAGATCAAGGTAGGCAGGAGGCTGGACGGAAACAAATATAAAAGTCAGTCTTGTTATTTCGGAACTTTCTGCTACGAGAATCCGTTTTGTATGATGCCGTGTCTGACAGATGAAGATAATGCACTAAGGCTGGACTGAAACAAATATAAAAGTCAGTCTTGTTAATTCGGAACTTTCGGCTTGGAGAATCCGTCTTGTCATTATCCGTACAGTGATAGATATGTAGTATATTTGACTGACATTTATATATCATACCGTACCATCATGCAGTACTTTTATGAGGATGAAGAATTTTAATTGCCGTCTGTAAGAATTATTGACATTGACTTTAATACCTGTAACATCTGTAGCTGTTACGGTAAGGGCTTGTTCCATGTGCAATTTTAGATTCTAATCAAGGCTTTTATTTGATACATTTGATGTAAGATTAAATCTCTTATACTCTAAGTGCTTTTTATTTTGCTTTCATTCGGATTCTATATTTTTGAGTTGTTGCCACAGGTTATTTCATTAAATTGTTTGGAAAACTTGTTATAAAATCTAAAATTTTGCATTAAATGATAATTTTATACAATTAGGAATTTTGGATGTACTAAAATCTGTACTAGAACATGCTGATAACATATGCTTTATTATTATGTATTATAAAGTGCATTGAATGGTTAAATCATGGTTCAATGTTCTCTGTGGGAACTATTTTGTATGAGGAAGTATATACATTTTTTCTTTGAAAATAACAGAGGCACTATTGAGGGCTGCGATTTCTTTAATGATGTCTAATTTAATCTGAGTTAAGTCGTTGTTCAGATATTGTTGCTTTTATAATAATTCTTAAGAGACATTTGTGTTGATTTCAAAGTGAATCCAATGCTTGAAATCAGAATCTGACTTTGGAAATATTGTCTTTTAGTTTATAATATAAATATAACAAACCTGTAAGAGCTGTAATATGTGAATTGTCTTAATCAACTATTTATTATGGCATAGCCTTTATTTGCCAGTCAGCTTTCAGCTGAAATATTGCAAGCCTGTATATATGTGTGCCTCCAACCTGATTGAACCCAGGTCTCTGAGATTAGATGGCAAGCACACTAACCATTGAGCTACGGAGGCATCAGAGCAAACAGTCAGGACTGAATCTTTAAGCCCCAAAATAGTGAGGCTCAAAATAAGTGGGAAAAGTCAAAATACGTTTTCTATTTGAGGACCCATTTTGGTAACCCCGTTTATTCACAATTGTTTACTTGGTAATAATATTGTACAAAATATAATAATCATAAAAAGTATTTAACTGTATAATAATTCTTGGGTTTCCAAAATGTGACACTTTTTGTGAAACTTAACAGTATATGAAACTCAGATTGTCCGAAATGTTTTTTTTTAAAAGTTTCCATAATTGTTTTCTGTTCTATGATTGTGTCTTGTAAGTGATTATGTGTATCTTGTAGGTATGAGATAAGGTAAAGAGTTAAAGAAAATGATAGAATTTAGATAAAAATATGTTTTAATATTTTCCTTCTTCCTGCATCAATCATGTACAAGTTGACAGATTAGAATCTTCCTGGTAACTAATCCTTGAACTCTGTTTATTAATTGCTTTAATTGTTCAAATAAGAACTTAAAAACCTTGATGTGAAGAAGCCAGTGTGAGAGATACGGAAAGAAATGTATTATTTGTCTGTTTGGTGCATCAAGGTTGTATCTCTCCATATAGTATATAGTAAGGTTATAACCTTGTTGCACCAAAGGGACAAATTGTTATAGTATCCCTGAGGATTATTATATTTGATACATATTTTCCTTGTCTTGAAGTGTCACAATTAAACTCTTCACATTATTCTACTCTTATATTTTATATTATTAATTGTACTCTTATATTTTATATAACTGTTTCGATGATTGTATTGTTTTCCTCGTTTTTTGTATGGTTAATAATTGTAGCTTAAGGACAAAGACAAAACTTTCCTGTTAGTGATTCCAATTAAAATTCAATTAAGGTTCTATAAATAACATCTTATCAGATGATTTAGCTAAACATCAACTGTATATTCATTTAATTTTGATAGAACGAAATTTCCTGGTTTGGGTAAAAAGGACCATTTCGATGGGACATTAATTTGTGGATTTCAGGTAATTAAGATACCAGGGTCAAATAATTGTTCAATGGGATTTGATTTTGTGGTTGATGGGGAACCACGAAATCCATGAAATTTCATCCCCCATGAAAATTAATTATTTTACTGTATCAGTGAGACACATTACCTCGTGGATGTCATTAAACTGTCGATCTGAAGTCAACCAGTCTGGTACCTACATAGTCACAGAGTCCACAATTGTTGTATGTGCAGTAATGTCTGGTCTTCATATTTGTCTTTCTAGAAGCACTTCCTTTTTACAGAGTTTGGAACAATTTATATGTCGTTCATTCATTATACAAAATGTTTTTCTTAGATAGGATGGGTGCTTTACACAATTAATAACATTTGTAGTAATTACAGTAATAATCCTTTGACAATAATAAAAATATGTGAATTTTGTTCTTACAGTCAGTTCAAAATAAAATGATAATGGTTAGAAATTTAAGCTTGTCCGTCAGGTAATGTTTTCTATCTAGGCTTAACTGGGTGTATTAGAGTGAACTGTAGTTCTTGCTTTTCTTTTCGAACAAGATAGTTCCCTCATTATTATTGAATCGACAGTACATTGCATCACTTAGGTGCAACAAGTTGTATCTCACTATATCGACGGTCCCAAACCAAAACCCCGTAACTGCAAAAAGACAACTTTTCAGGAGACGAAAAAAACGTATTTACTCCCGACGTCTTGTAGCGAAATGACACCCTACCTGATCCTATTTGGAACCAAAATCAACCCCGACATGTACAAGAATATGTTGACTTCTATACTAAATTGGAGTTTGTACTGTCATATACGGGATTTTCGACTAACCTTTTTTAATCAAATAAAAAATATGGTATTTCGTCACCTGACTGTATTGAAGTAACGCTATTGGCTGTTTAGACGGCGACTAGACAGAAATGTGCGGGACATTTAGTTGATGCGGATGCTGCAAAAAAAGTTTACGCGCCAAAATTGAGTTACAGGGTTTTGGTTTGGCACTGTCGATATATAATCTTGTAGCACCAAATAAATGAGTATGTAATACTATAATGTATGTAATTACTAACTGTACTAGAATGTAGACAAGTTAGGGGTAGCAGGGTACATAATGTACTTCTAGATATTTCTAGATACCTGTATGTTACATGATAAACATGACTTTGAAGGTTAATTGCTTAACAAACACATATTTACATCATGTTTGCATGGTTACACAAGGGTAAACATCATGATCTGTTGGACTTTGGACTTGAGTAACTTTAGATTATCTTGCATTTTATTGACAATGCAGACATATTACTCACATTTTCCTACAAATCATCTAACATAAGGGCTTCTAGCAGCTTTCAAGGACAACATGCAGCTCCTATCCTTTGTTTTGTTTCAAAGGAGGATTACATATCTCTACTTAGATACTGTACAGTCTGCTTAAAGTTAAATGATAACAGTTATAAATATTAGCTCTTCGGCAAAGTAAACTATGTTTATCTAGGTTTAACTAGTCCCTGATATTCTTGGATAGCTCCCTTATTAGTAATACTTATCGATGAAGTTAGGGATATGAAAATATTCGTCAATTTCTTCAAGTTACAAAATTAATTGGTATTTCTTTCAGTTTAAAAATTTCGGATTACAAAAACTTCATACTACAAATTAAAGAAATAAAATATTTGCTGTTATTTTACCATACATTAAATGTCTGAAATGCAAAATCAATTAAATTTTATACCTGCGAAAATGTCCACTTGTACGGCTTGGACAGTGTAAATTTGATAACATGTTGAATTACAATGGAGGAAGTATATTTATTTGATTGTTGAAATGTCTAATATGAGTATTACACCCCGCATTATGTCGTTCGCATGCGGTAATGTAACAACAATGGCCACAGCATCGATCCATTCTCTGCGCGTAAAGTAGTAGAGCTTAATCACAACTAAAGCCAGTAAATCCTTCTGATGAATACTATTTATTATAATTAGAACCAGTTCCTTTAACATGTATTTCCGTAAACAAATATCTTAAATAATAGTAAGTAAGTCACAAAGTTAGCTTAGTCAAGTAATTTCACAAAGTCCTAGCATTTACACAAAGTAAGTACACTGAGTACAACGAATGTCACATAGACAGTTCCTTAAAGTTAAGTTAAACGTACCTTACAACTGACTGATTGATTCTTACTGTGTGATATGAACATGTATTCTTATATAGGTACCCTATAGATCATGACAGATAATAGACAGGAATGATAAGATAAGTGATATGATAACCTGTCTGTTTAAGGAAGGATGTAACAGATAATGTCATATTAAGTAATTAACACATATCATTGTTTGAAAGTAAAACTATCTAAATCAGGAAAGAAACAATAAACAATAATAATAACTGAGGTGATAAGCAATTATAAAGATGTCACACTATAGATTAATGTTGAGCGGTTATTTCCTGTTGAGCACTCATTGTCTAGATTTGACAATGATCAAAAGATAATGATGTTCTGAAAGTACATGATGTAACTTAGTGACTATTACCAAGTAAAATTAAATGTTTTACAAAGAATTAATATAACAACTTTTATACCATGCAACGTTTAAAAAGTTTAAACACTAAATTTTCATTTCTTCACTATGTAAAAGTCTCCCCTTACTTTGTAAGCTTTGGCCTCAAAGGTAAAGTGTTTCCAGGTAATTACAATGAAAATTTATCACTCAGTTTATCCATGAGTGTGAGTGCCTTCCTTCTTTCATCTGTCACTGGGCGGTTGTTGAAGATTCTACAATTTGAGGATTAGTGGTTGTTCCGTCCACAATGGCGACACTTGTTGACTCTTACAGGACACTGTTGGCTTGTGTGACCATTTGCAAGGCCACACATTTTGCACGTTGGATACTCCCAAGGAGAATGAGTGTAACTCTGCAGTAGTTCAATAAGAGCTCGAAGATCTTCTATTTGAGCTACGTATTGGTCTATTTCATTAAAAGTAAATCTGCAAGTAATTTCGATTTCTTCATTCAAAGTAGCGATGTCTTGTTTGTATTGGGAAGTTTCCTCCGTCAGTTTCATGACTTTAGCATCCAGTTTAGTTACTGCATTTTCTAAAATGGTAGTTTCTTCTTGTGAAGTTGCGATGTTTTGTTTGTATTGGGAAGTTTCTTCTGTCAGTTTCTTGACTTTAGCTTCCAGTTTATCTCTCACAATTTCCAGAGTGGCAATAAACATGTTGAATTTTGAACTTTTGTATTTTTCCTGAGATATTCTTAAACTTGAATTGAAATTCATTTCACGAATCATCTCTGCAGTCTCAATACATGAAAAAGGCATTTCACTTACATTATCCAGAATAAGATTTATTGATGAAGAATTACATACTTTTGGCTTGATGATCACTTTCTTTGATTTACACAATCTGGCGTAGTGTCCATATCTGTGACAGATGTAACATTTTCGCGAACTTGCCTTGCATATTTGGTGATCACTATGAATATCTCCACACGTTCCGCACTGTTGATTCTGATTCCGACGCTGCAGCTCACAACAACAATTGTTGCAACTTCTGTATTGAATATGGGGATTATGGCTTTGACACTCGCTTTGCCGATAGTGATGAGGCACCGAAGGTTTCGCTACCCGAGATTCTAACACCAGAGTATTACACCCCGCATTATGTCGTTCGCATGCGGTAATGTAACAACAATGGCCACAGCATCGATCCATTCTCTGCGCGTAAAGTAGTAGAGCTTAATCACAACTAAAGCCAGTAAATCCTTCTGATGAATACTATTTATTATAATTAGAACCAGTTCCTTTAACATGTATTTCCGTAAACAAATATCTTAAATAATAGTAAGTAAGTCACAAAGTTAGCTTAGTCAAGTAATTTCACAAAGTCCTAGCATTTACACAATGTAAGTACACTGAGTACAACGAATGTCACATAGACAGTTCCTTAAAGTTAAGTTAAACGTACCTTACAACTGACTGATTGATTCTTACTGTGTGATATGAACATGTATTCTTATATAGGTACCCTATAGATCATGACAGATAATAGACAGGAATGATAAGATAAGTGATATGATAACCTGTCTGTTTAAGGAAGGATGTAACAGATAATGTCATATTAAGTAATTAACACATATCATTGTTTGAAAGTAAAACTATCTAAATCAGGAAAGAAACAATAAACAATAATAATAACTGAGGTGATAAGCAATTATAAAGATGTCACACTATAGATTAATGTTGAGCGGTTATTTCCTGTTGAGCACTCATTGTCTAGATTTGACAATGATCAAAAGATAATGATGTTCTGAAAGTACATGATGTAACTTAGTGACTATTACCAAGTAAAATTAAATGTTTTACAAAGAATTAATATAACAACTTTTATACCACGCAACGTTTAAAAAGTTTAAACACTAAATTTTCATTTCTTCACTATGTAAAATTAGTATAATTGTTACTGATTGTAATCATTATAGATACTTGAATTTATCTATTTTATCTACAAGTACTTCCATTAGATACTGATATAGTAACTGATAGATATAGTACATTATATAGTACATTCTGTACATACAAACTCATTCACTCAATTATTTTAACCCCTAGTATTTTACATGGTAGTTATCAAGATGCACCATATCTCATTATAGTACAATATATTTCATCGGAGAAACGAAATAATCTGTTTTCATAATTGGCCTCCTTAGCTCAGTGGTTAGTTTGATTGCCACCTTAAATCCGGCAACCCAGGTTCAAATCCTGATGGAGGCGCACATATGCCTGCCGTATTCAGCAAAAGCTTTGATTGGACTGAAAATTGATGTAACACTCAGGATACAGAATGTCTGAGTTCCCTCCGAACTTCAGTTCCATCAGAGCCATTATGGAAGCAGTACAATACTCCTACAGTACTGACAAGTAGACTGTTTCCAGATTACTTCCTTGATTATAGTTGTTTATGTCACCAATAGTATATGTAATTACCAACACTTTGAAATATTCTGACATTCAGGTGTGCATGGTCATATTAAGGGTGTTTTTCGGTTATATTGACCAAGAGAGCTGATTTGGAGGAAATTTAAGAGACATCAATTCAGTGGACAGTGGACATGTATGATTTGTTAACTTGTTTAAGAAAAGTGCTGCTACAAACAGTGTTCATATCCATGAAACACAAGTATTTTATTTTGTAATTTAATACAAACACATATGTTATTATTGGTCCTCCATATGTAATGTTATTATTGGTCCTCCATATGTAATTTCCATATTGATACAAAACACCAATAAATTTATTTTGCAAAAACTGATGTTCTGATATGATAGCATTATATGTCATTGTCACATGTGGTAACGGTGCCTTTTGTCACACCTTAATGATGTGATTTTTATTGTCTCCCCTGTGATGCGGGCTCAAATTGCTATGTTTCTATTATAGATTCTATTTCAACAGCTATGTGGGGTGCTTCAGATGAATACTGTTACTAATAAGGCATTTACTGCAGGATAATCTGGAAACCAACTCTCTTAGTGTATTCAATGCAGCACAAATATCATTGTAATCAACCAATGTGTTTTTATTATGCTTGCTCATGGGCTCACTAATGAAAGATATCACTGGCTTAGAATCAGAAGGCCCTATTACTTAGACCTAATAAGACTGATAGATATTTGACATCATGAAAATCACAACTTGTCATGTTGACCAAACTGAAGTTGAAAAAGCTTGTTTTTCCATAAGTAAAGAGTAATTTTCAGACAGTTTTTCGTTGTTTTCTCAAAGCATCAATTTTGTACTTGCGACCTTCTCATTCTAAGCAAGCAATATATATTTTAAAATACACTTTGCTGAAGAATAGTATTAGCTTTCTTAATATTGTCTGTACAATGTATTTTTTATTCGCTCTCTTGTTATTTTATTCTGGGCATCAACATTGACACAAAGTAAATTATCCTGATATTTCTACGGTTTCCATCGCTTCATTGGCTTCTTGATCTCAGTAAAACCTCAAGCTGTCTGTGAGACACAACTATAGTTGTTAATGGCAACGCACAATGATGACTATAAATCTTATTTGTTCTCAATGCTATGTTCCAGAGATTTCATTAAAGGCTTCTAGACAGTGGCTGACTTGTTGTGGTATTTATATAGTTGTAGGGTAATGTGATATATATTTCAAGGTGGTTCTTATTGAATCCAGGTCATTTGTCCTTAAAACCCATCAAGGTAAAGATGCTGACTGTATTTTTGTCCAGAATGTTCCCTTATTTGCTAAACAAATGTCTACTCCCTGCCAGCAAGTTCAGTTTTTGTGGGCTTTATATGAATTTTAACTTAATTGGCGATTTTACGCCATGTCTGTTGTGACTTAAATATATCACTGTATTTCCACTGTGTTTTAAGAACATTGGCCATTGTTCTTTGGTTATCAAAAAGTTCAGCTCTGCTCATTTACAAACATGGCCTTTAATCTTTGGTTATCAAAGACTTCAGCTTTGCTCATTTATAAACATTGGCCATTGATCTTTGGTTATCAAAGACTTCAGCTCTGCTCCTTTACAAACTCAGCCATTGTTCTTTGGTTATCAAGGAGTTTAGCTCTGCTCCTTTACAAACATGGCCATTGTTCTTTGGTTATCAAGGAGTTTAGCTCTGCTCCTTTACAAACATGGCCATTGTTCTTTGGTTGTCAAAGAGTTTAGCTCTGCTCCTTTACAAGCAATACCATTGTTCTTTGGTTGTCAACTAGTTTAGCTCTGCTCTTTTACAAACATGGCCATTGTTCTTTTTGGTTATCAAATAGTTTAGCTCTGCTCTTTTACAAACATGACCTTTGTTCTTTGGTTATCAAATAGTTTAGCTCTTCTCCTTTACAAACATGGCCTTTGTTCTTTGGTTATCAAATAGTTTAGCTCTGCTCCTTTACAAACATGACCTTTGTTCTTTGATTATCAAATAGTTTAGCTCTGCTCTTTTACAAACATGGCCTTTGTTCTTTGGTTATCAAATAGTTTAGCTCTGCTCTTTTACAAACATGGCCTTTGTTCTTTGGTTATCAAATAGTTTAGCTCTGCTCCTTTACAAACATGACCTTTGTTCTCTGGTTATCAAAGAGTTTAGCTCTGCTCTTTTACAAACATGGCCTTTGTTCTTTGGTTATCAAAGACTTCAGCTCTGCTCCTTTACAAACTCAGCCATTGTTCTGTGGTTGTCAAAGAGTTTAGCTCTGCTCTTTTACAAACATGGCCTTTGTTCTTGTAGTATAAACAAATTTCATGGCAATTTTAAAACCAGATTATTATTAGGCAAAATGACCAAAAATCAAATGTGACCTCTTGACCTTTGAATGTCAAAGTTTTCATCGAAAGGTTATATTGCCAAGTCTTCCAATAATACATGTGCTGATTTTAAGGTGAAGGTCACTGTATTGTTTGAGTAGACAGGAGAACTGATTTTAAGGTGAAGGTCACTGTATTGTTTGTGTAGACAGGAGAACTGATTTTAAGGTGAAGGTCACTGTATTGTTTGAGTAGACAGGAGAACTGATTTTAAGGTGAAGGTCACTGTATTGTTTGAGTAGACAGGAGAACTGATTTTAAGGTGAAGGTCACTGTATTGTTTAAGTAGACAGGAGAACTGATTTTAAGGTGAAGGTCACTGTATTGTTTAAGTAGACAGGAGAACTGATTTTAAGGTGAAGGTCACTGTATTGTTTGAGTAGACAGGAGAACTAATTTTAAGGTGAAGGTCACTGTATTGTTTAAGTAGACAGGAGAACTGATTTTAAGGTGAAGGTCACTGTATTGTTTAAGTAGACAGGAGAACTGATTTTAAGGTGAAGGTCACTGTATTTTTTGTGTAGACAGGAGAACTGTCATACCATTGTGATCCGATTTTAGATGTATTTTATCTCTTAAGTGGATACTTTAAGTATGTAATACATCATTACTCAAGTAGAATTTGCGTACTCTTAAACAATCAAACTCTTAAAACACTGAATGTTTTATTGTACATGTGTGTTTTCTAGCTGTGATGATGTAATATACAAAACCTGGTGGTTGTCAATCGTAACATCTCAGAAAACTTGGGACACAGTGTACATGTTTAGTTGCACCAGATATTTTAGAAAATTAATGAAAAACTGTAAGTAAAAATTTCATGTATAAAAACCCTTCTTTTTTAATTAAAATGCACATTAGGTACATTGGTAGACATGGCCATGGTTTCTTATGTCAGCTATTGTGTGACTCTTTTGGCCATAATGTGGCTATGGCAGTCACCATGTGACTCTGTCAGCTGTCATGTGACCATCATGTGACTGTGTCCGTCATGTGACTCTTGTCAGCTGTCATGTGACCATCATGTGACTCTCTCAAGAATCATGTGAATCTTGCAACCTACATCACACTCGCTATGTCGGCTGTTTTATGATTTCCTGATTGTCTGGAGCATAATTGTCACATAATGTTTTGTCTAGTATTAATTATACTGTGTTTACTGCAAACTTGTTTATATCATTTCTCAGGATGTTTGCTGCAAAAAATAAATAAATAAATGTTGGCAAAAAACTTATATTCGCATAGCTTAATGCAGTGTTTATAGTAAAAACTGCTCATTATTCTTGTTGCATGCTTAATTTCTATAACATTGCACTCAAGCAACAATACAACATCTTGATGATTTTCCCAGCTATCTTGGTTGATGAAGCACTAGACTATGACCTTGAAGATTTAGGTTTGATTCTGAGCTTTGGCATGCTATGTTATTTCGTAAAAATGCCATCCACATGTGGAGAAGTTGGAAGTTGTCAGCTAAATCATGTCATCTGTATGTGGAGAAGTTGGAAGTTGCCAGCTAAATCATGTCATCCGTATGTGGAGAAGTTGGAAGTTGTCAGCTAAATCATGTCATCTGTATGTGGAGAAGTTGGAAGTTGTCAGCTAAATCATGTCATCCTTATGTGGAGAAGTTGGAAGTTGCTTGCGAAAAAATGTCACATGTGGATTATAATTCAGCTCCGTGTAGATGTGTTATGTTGCGTTGTTATTGTTTTCTGTACTTGGCTGGTCAATTTGAGTACTGCATTCCGGCTGTCTGATTTCCTCATATCTTTTTTTATGCCAACATAGTTTTGATTTACAATGTATTCTGTGCAAACTTTCCTTTAAAATGATGCTTTTTATTGACTAACTAGTTCTATAAAGTAATCTTTTCTATAAAGTAATCTTTCACAATCGTCTAGTGGCCGTCTAGTGGCCGTAGCTTGTATATTCTTTATGCTGTTAGCAGCTAGACTGTACCAGATTCTGGATAAATCTGTCCTTCGATGGGAGAGGATATAATATAATACTGTATAAATCTGTCACATTAAGTTCTGTATAGAGTATGATCAGTATCAGCTATAATACATGGTCCCTGTGACATATCAGCATTAACATCCTTATATTACGTATAACTCTGTCTGGAGCTGCATGTAACCACCATATACAGTAGAACTTTGATTTCTTGAACTGCAGCTTTGCACACCAATCCATATTTCTTTTGAGTTTTGGATATTTCCTGAACAAGTATATATTTATAAATAGAGTGATAGATTCATTATATAATATGACACTAAAAACGCAAAATATGCACAGTTGTATTGGAAAAACACACCCATGTATGATAGCTTTATACTGCACAAGTTATGTATAAGATTATACATACTCACTATACTTACCTGGATACAAGGAAAGTCATGTGATTTACCATGTTCTACCTGGTTTCTTAAAAAGGGTGTTTGAGGCAAAATTGTTTGAGGTTCTACTGTAAATAATCTTTACTTATGTAGGTCTCGATGCAATAACATTATACTTGACATCTTGTGGCCAACTTTTGAGTCTTTAGCATATTTATTCAAGAACGATAAAATTGAATCACAATTTTGCCAAATTTGATTGCATGTCTATTGTCAAATAACTGTTACTGCTACATGTACTTTATTCATAGACTGATCAAATCACAGACCGCCATGTTGGTTATTATACTCACATCAATCTTGTAAGACTTCAGGAATGATATATATAGACAGAACTTTACATAATATATAGTTTGCATGTTGATATGTCTGACCTGAGCATGTTATAGTCTCTGATCTTCATGTTTACTCCTATCAAAAGTCTCTATATGTCTGAGATACTGTACAAGGTTTTGCCGGATTTTAATGAAATTTTGCTAGTTGGTAATATTACGCAATCCTTCAGATATCGCACATGGAGCTTCTATACAAGGTTATGATATAAAGTTGCCATGTTTTTTTTTCGTCTGTGAAGAAATTGCTGGAAAATTCTTGCGGATTGTAATTGCTTCGCATTAAACATAATTTCAGAAAATCTATTCTAATGGCCTGAGGAATGATTTAAGGATTACAGGAAATCTACCAAGCTTTAGAACAATTTAACAATTTAGTTAATTTAGTAAAAAACTTGAAGTCATTGAAAAATGTGATTATAATATTGCTGCACCTATTTCAACTGGTACTTTATGTACTTGGTGTTGCAATAATTGAGATAAAAAAACTCGAGACTGATTTGTTGACTGTGTTTATTTCTTCCTGTTTTGTTGATTAAAATGAACGTAAATAAAAAAAATTGTATCTTGTGTATGCTTTATGAAAAAAGGCTCAAAGAGTTGCAATTTATTTCTAAAGTTAAACAATATTATATTAGGAAAATTCAATAGGAAATAGGCCTCAGTGGCTATTTTGGTCCTGGACTGCTGTGAGAGCCAGAGATGATGGTATTGGTGACCAGCTTGGAAACCAGAATTTGACTGGATGATTTTAGGTAAAGGGTGTCCAATAATATGTGTTACCATTATTAACAAATGTCATGTGAAACTGCTTGATCTCAAATTAATGTGACACTGGCATTTGTTATAAGCATTGTATTATGCTTTATGCAAAATAAACTTTCATATTCGTATTCGCATAAAAATTATATCAATAGAAAGCTAACATTTCTAAGTTTTGAAACCAATAGTATATATGTAGTACTAACAACTTACAAAGGATGTATTTTATCAATGTAACATAATGGAATCAAGATTCCTGCCAAAATTTGGGTTGTGAAGGCTTACCATACAGCTCAGCCATCTGTCATTTGTATTATAATGGCCGTCCATCAAGGCTTAAAAATGGTGGAATTAATAATGTTTTAAAATCGGTAAAAAATGCCTAGTATTGTATTGTGCTAATCTGGTGATAATTTCCGCTGACACAGGGTGTTGAACTCAACAAATATTGTGTGATAATGTGATACAGGCTGTTATAATCTGGTTTATAAAATGATTTCATGTCACCTCAAGTTAGCGTTATTTGAAACCTGACATATCATGACCCTATATGTTACCTTTTTAGGATAATTTTGTCAGGGTTTATCCTGTCATTTAACTAGTAAACTGTCGGTACATTGTCGATGACAGAAACTTAACCCCTACACTAGTACTGTCTCTGTCATTTTATACCTGACAGAATATAGTGTTGACAAGAATTAGGGGTTTTATTTTATAGACAGAAATTAAAGATGGTTGCAATACATGTACATTATAAATAATATAATGAAATTTAATTGACCAATAATTTATCGAAAATTACTATCAATATTGACCTAATTATATTTATATGACTTTCTCACTTTCTCATTGTATATATTTGTAGCGCTATCTATTGTTTTACATGTATTATTGTTTATTGTTGTTGACATGGTGATAATCGGCGGGGTTCCTACGGTCGAAGGTAGTGTTGTTCCTTTGGGGGTTCCGTTGGAGCAGCACTCCCTTTGACGGATTACACTTGACTCCGCCCATTGTCACCATGTGCCTATATAAACTTGATTTCATACACTGCAAGACAGAGTTTGTGTTAGGGACTTTTGACAATACATAGTAAAACTTGCTGAGTTGTGTTTAACGTTACATATTGTATTATGAGCTATTATAATAAAATTTCCAAAAGAAAAAAAGAAAGCAAAGATGAAAATATTTGTGTTCAGCATCATACAATACAACCTCTCTAGAGCACGGGGCTTTGTATAACGCGACAACCTCTCTATAACAACATATTGAACAAATCGCCAAGCTGAACTTTACTCAATATAATAACATCTACAAAACAATTACCTTCTCTGTAAGGTGGCCAATATTTGCAGCACCTAAAGAATGTTGTTGTACAGAGGTTGTACTGTATTTGTTGTACAGAGGTTGTACTGGATTTGTTGTACAGAGGTTGTACTGTATTTGTTGTACAGAGGTTGTACTGTATTTGTTGTACAGAGGTTGTACTGTATTTGTTGTACAGAGGTTGTACTGTATGTACAATATAATTATTTTACATATCATATCTAAAATATGAAGTATTTTCAATGCTGTTTATATTTCATGGCTTTAATTATCAAGATTGCATGATTTAATTCAAAATAATGTAAGATTGTATTTTTTTCAAAAAACTTTGGTGAATTTGTATGAATGGAATATGATAAGTTGTTTCGGGGATTTCTGTAATTATGTGTGAAGTGATTCACTTGTTCACTTAAAGATTGACATCTCAATGTCTAACAAGACTAACGAGTGTTTCCGCTGATCGGATCAGAAATATGATAATTTTACAATAAATTGATAACAGGAATTGAACATATATAATGATATAATGACTGTTTCTGCTTTATATTGTTAGTTTGAATGAAATTGAAGCATGTATGTTTAACTACTTGACGGGGACTAATAAATGCACATGATCAACATGACGAAGCTGGAAAAAAGAAAGTGAAGCATGCAAAATATTATTTAGTTAGTCACCAAAGAATGAAAGTAAAAACTATAGCAGTTCAGGTGCCCATTTTCTATAAGCAAAACACTAATGTAGCACTTTCCACGGGCATGCATGTCTTCTATAATAGTATTTAATTGAACAGTAGGTATCTGAAAGAAGTGCTTGGTGGAGCTTTGTTTAGGACAATGGACACCATACATACAAATTTGAATTGTAATGCATGTACAACATTATAGCTGCCTGCTAGACAAATTGCTGTGTAAAACTTTCATAGAAACATGTCATGTTATCATATCACGGTGGCTATTTTAGGCTTGTATTTCAATCTTGGTACAGCTCCGGTCAAATGTTTTACACCATATTTTATACAACCATCAAAGGTAATATTCATGTAAACATTATATATCATGCATATTGATGCATGTAGATGCACATTTCCGACAGGTTCTTTGTGACAATTATGTAGGTACACATGTTACACTTGTACATGTTATATTATAAATACATGCATGGCCGTTATAATGTTTGAAATAAATGAAGAAACAAGAAAAAAACACAATTCACATAATTCATCTACCATCTGCCTTTCTTTAAAGGATATTGTCAATGGAACTATTGTCAAGTAGACAACCACAATGTTTGTCCACCATTACCAGCAAATAGTCTAGCAGTACAGTATGTCTGTATGGCCTATGGAACATACCAATTAGACGACCATAATGTTTGTCCAGCATTACCAGCAAATAGTGTAGCAGTACAGTATGTCTGTATGGCCTATAGAACATACCAATTAGACAACCATAATGTTTGTCCACTATTACCAGCAAATAGCCTAGCAGTACAGTATGTCTGTATGGCCTATGGAACATACCAATTAGACGACCATAATGTTTGTCCACTATTACCAGCAAATAGTCTAGCAGTACAGTATGTCTGTATGGCCTATGGAACATACCAATTAGACAACCATAATGTTTGTCCACTATTACCAGCAAATAGTGTAGCAGTACAGTATGTCTGTATGGCCTATAGAACATACCAATTAGACGACCATAATGTTTGTCCACCATTACCAGCAAATAGTCTAGCAGTACAGTATGTCTGTATAGCCAATAGAACATACCAATTAGACGACCATAATGTTTGTCCACCATTACCAGCAAATAGTGTAGCAGTACAGTATGTCTGTATAGCCTATAGAACATACCAATTAGACAACCATAATGTTTGTCCACTATTACCAGCAAATAGTGTAGCAGTACAGTATGTCTGTATAGCCAATAGAACATACCAATTAGACGACCATAATGTTTGTCCACTATTACCAGCAAATAGTCTAGCAGTACAGTATGTCTGTATAGCCAATAGAACATACCAATTAGACGACCATAATGTTTGTCCACTATTACCAGCAAATAGTGTAGCAGTACAGTATGTCTGTATGGCCTATAGAACATACCAATTAGACAACCATAATGTTTGTCCACCATTACCAGCAAATAGCCTAGCAGTACAGTATGTCTGTATGGCCTATAGAACATACCAATTAGACGACCATAATGTTTGTCCACCATTACCAGCAAATAGTGTAGCAGTACAGTATGTCTGTATAGCCAATAGAACATACCAATTAGACGACCATAATGTTTGTCCACCATTACCAGCAAATAGTCTAGCAGTACAGTATGTCTGTATGGCCTATAGAACATACCAATTAGACGACCATAATGTTTGTCCACCATTACCAGCAAATAGTGTAGCAGTACAGTATGTCTGTATGGCCTATGGAACATACCAATTAGACGACCATAATGTTTGTCCACCATTACCAGCAAATAGTGTAGCAGTACAGTATGTCTGTATAGCCTATGGAACATACCAATTAGACAACCATAATGTTTGTCCACCATTACCAGCAAATAGTGTAGCAGTACAGTATGTCTGTATGGCCTATGGAACATACCAATTAGACAACCATAATGTTTGTCCACCATTACCAGCAAATAGTGTAGCAGTACAGTATGTCTGTATGGCCTATAGAACATACCAATTAGACAACCATAATGTTTGTCCACCATTACCAGCAAATAGTCTAGCAGTACAGTATGTCTGTGTAGCCTATAGAACATACCAATTAGACAACCATAATGTTTGTCCACCATTACCAGCAAATAGTGTAGCAGTACAGTATGTCTGTATGGCCAATAGAACATACCAATTAGACAACCATAATGTTTGTCCACCATTACCAGCAAATAGTCTAGCAGTACAGTATGTCTGTATAGCCTATAGAACATACCAATTAGACAACCATAATGTTTGTCCACCATTACCAGCAAATAGTGTAGCAGTACAGTATGTCTGTATAGCCAATAGAACATACCAATTAGACGACCATAATGTTTGTCCACCATTACCAGCAAATAGCCTAGCAGTACAGTATGTCTGTATGGCCTATGGAACATACCAATTAGACGACCATAATGTTTGTCCACTATTACCAGCAAATAGCCTAGCAGTACAGTATGTCTGTATAGCCTATAGAACATACCAATTAGACAACCATAATGTTTGTCCACTATTACCAGCAAATAGCCTAGCAGTACAGTATGTCTGTATAGCCTATAGAACATACCAATTAGACGACCATAATGTTTGTCCACCATTACCAGCAAATAGTGTAGCAGTACAGTATGTCTGTATGGCAAATAGAACATACCAATTAGACGACCATAATGTTTGTCCACCATTACCAGCAAATAGTGTAGCAGTACAGTATGTCTGTATAGCCTATAGAACATACCAATTAGACAACCATAATGTTTGTCCACCATTACCAGCAAATAGTGTAGCAGTACAGTATGTCTGTATAGCCTATAGAACATACCAATTAGACAACCATAATGTTTGTCCACCATTACCAGCAAATAGTGTAGCAGTACAGTATGTCTGTATGGCCTATGGAACATACCAATTAGACAACCATAATGTTTGTCCAGCATTACCAGCAAATAGTCTAGCAGTACAGTATGTCTGTATGGCCTATGGAACATACCAATTAGACAACCATAATGTTTGTCCACCATTACCAGCAAATAGTCTAGCAGTACAGTATGTCTGTATGGCCTATGGAACATACCAATTAGACAACCATAATGTTTGTCCAGCATTACCAGCAAATAGTGTAGCAGTACAGTATGTCTGTATAGCCTATAGAACATACCAATTAGACGACCATAATGTTTGTCCACTATTACCAGCAAATAGCCTAGCAGTACAGTATGTCTGTATGGCAAATAGAACATACCAATTAGACAACCACAATGTTTGTCCACCATTACCAGCAAATAGTGTAGCAGTACAGTATGTCTGTATGGCCTATAGAACATACCAATTAGACAACCACAATGTTTGTCCACCATTACCAGCAAATAGCCTAGCAGTACAGTATGTCTGTATGGCCTATGGAACATACCAATTAGACAACCATAATGTTTGTCCACCATTACCAGCAAATAGTGTAGCAGTACAGTATGTCTGTATGGCCTATAGAACATACCAATTAGACAACCATAATGTTTGTCCAGCATTACCAGCAAATAGTGTAGCAGTACAGTATGTCTGTATAGCCTATTGAACATACCAATTAGACAACCATAATGTTTGTCCACCATTACCAGCAAATAGCCTAGCAGTACAGTATGTCTGTATAGCCTATTGAACATACCAATTAGACAACCATAATGTTTGTCCAGCATTACCAGCAAATAGTGTAGCAGTACAGTATGTCTGTATAGCCTATTGAACATACCAATTAGACAACCATAATGTTTGTCCAGCATTACCAGCAAATAGTGTAGCAGTACAGTATGTCTGTATAGCCAATAGACCATACCAATTAGACGACCATAATGTTTGTCCACCATTACCAGCAAATAGTCTAGCAGTACAGTATGTCTGTATGGCCAATAGAACATACCAATTAGACAACCATAATGTTTGTCCACTATTACCAGCAAATAGCCTAGCAGTACAGTATGTCTGTATGGCCAATAGAACATACCAATTAGACGACCATAATGTTTGTCCACCATTACCAGCAAATAGTCTAGCAGTACAGTATGTCTGTATGGCCTATAGAACATACCAATTAGACGACCATAATGTTTGTCCACTATTACCAGCAAATAGTCTAGCAGTACAGTATGTCTGTATAGCCAATAGAACATACCAATTAGACGACCATAATGTTTGTCCAGCATTACCAGCAAATAGTGTAGCAGTACAGTATGTCTGTATAGCCTATAGAACATACCAATTAGACAACCATAATGTTTGTCCACTATTACCAGCAAATAGTGTAGCAGTACAGTATGTCTGTATAGCCTATAGAACATACCAATTAGACAACCATAATGTTTGTCCACTATTACCAGCAAATAGTCTAGCAGTACAGTATGTCTGTATAGCCTATAGAACATACCAATTAGACAACCATAATGTTTGTCCACTATTACCAGCAAATAGCCTAGCAGTACAGTATGTCTGTATGGCCTATAGAACATACCAATTAGACGACCATAATGTTTGTCCAGCATTACCAGCAAATAGTGTAGCAGTACAGTATGTCTGTATGGCCTATGGAACATACCAATTAGACGACCATAATGTTTGTCCACTATTACCAGCAAATAGTCTAGCAGTACAGTATGTCTGTATAGCCTATAGAACATACCAATTAGACGACCATAATGTTTGTCCACCATTACCAGCAAATAGTCTAGCAGTACAGTATGTCTGTATGGCCTATGGAACATACCAATTAGACAACCACAATGTTTGTCCACCATTACCAGCAAATAGTGTAGCAGTACAGTATGTCTGTATGGCCTATAGAACATACCAATTAGACGACCATAATGTTTGTCCACCATTACCAGCAAATAGTGTAGCAGTACAGTATGTCTGTATAGCCAATAGAACATACCAATTAGACAACCATAATGTTTGTCCAGCATTACCAGCAAATAGTGTAGCAGTACAGTATGTCTGTATGGCCTATGGAACATACCAATTAGACGACCATAATGTTTGTCCAGCATTACCAGCAAATAGTGTAGCAGTACAGTATGTCTGTATGGCCTATGGAACATACCAATTAGACGACCATAATGTTTGTCCACCATTACCAGCAAATAGTGTAGCAGTACAGTATGTCTGTATAGCCAATAGAACATACCAATTAGACAACCATAATGTTTGTCCACCATTACCAGCAAATAGTGTAGCAGTACAGTATGTCTGTATAGCCTATAGAACATACCAATTAGACAACCATAATGTTTGTCCACCATTACCAGCAAATAGTGTAGCAGTACAGTATGTCTGTATAGCCTATAGAACATACCAATTAGACGACCATAATGTTTGTCCACCATTACCAGCAAATAGTCTAGCAGTACAGTATGTCTGTATAGCCAATAGAACATACCAATTAGACAACCATAATGTTTGTCCACCATTACCAGTAAATAGTGTAGCAGTACAGTATGTCTGTATGGCCTATAGAACATACCAATTAGACAACCATAATGTTTGTCCACCATTACCAGCAAATAGTCTAGCAGTACAGTATGTCTGTATAGCCAATAGAACATACCAATTAGACAACCATAATGTTTGTCCACCATTACCAGCAAATAGTGTAGCAGTACAGTATGTCTGTATAGCCTATAGAACATACCAATAGACAACCATAATGTTTGTCCACCATTACCAGCAAATAGTGTAGCAGTACAGTATGTCTGTATAGCCAATAGAACATACCAATTAGACAACCATAATGTTTGTCCACCATTACCAGCAAATAGCCTAGCAGTACAGTATGTCTGTATGGCCTATAGAACATACCAATTAGACAACCACAATGTTTGTCCACCATTACCAGCAAATAGTCTAGCAGTACAGTATGTCTGTATGGCCTATAGAACATACCAATTAGACAACCATAATGTTTGTCCACTATTACCAGCAAATAGTGTAGCAGTACAGTATGTCTGTATGGCCTATAGAACATACCAATTAGACAACCATAATGTTTGTCCACCATTACCAGCAAATAGTCTAGCAGTACAGTATGTCTGTATAGCCTATGGAACATACCAATTAGACAACCATAATGTTTGTCCACTATTACCAGCAAATAGTCTAGCAGTACAGTATGTCTGTATAGCCAATAGAACATACCAATTAGACAACCATAATGTTTGTCCACTATTACCAGCAAATAGTGTAGCAGTACAGTATGTCTGTATAGCCTATAGAACATACCAATTAGACGACCATAATGTTTGTCCAGCATTACCAGCAAATAGTGTAGCAGTACAGTATGTCTGTATAGCCTATGGAACATACCAATTAGACAACCATAATGTTTGTCCAGCATTACCAGCAAATAGTGTAGCAGTACAGTATGTCTGTATGGCCTATGGAACATTCCAATTAGACAACCATAATGTTTGTCCACTATTACCAGCAAATAGTGTAGCAGTACAGTATGTCTGTATGGCCTATAGAACATACCAATTAGACAACCATAATGTTTGTCCACTATTACCAGCAAATAGCCTAGCAGTACAGTATGTCTGTATAGCCTATAGAACATACCAATTAGACGACCATAATGTTTGTCCAGCATTACCAGCAAATAGTGTAGCAGTACAGTATGTCTGTATAGCCAATAGAACATACCAATTAGACAACCATAATGTTTGTCCACCATTACCAGCAAATAGTCTAGCAGTACAGTATGTCTGTATGGCCAATAGAACATACCAATTAGACGACCATAATGTTTGTCCACTATTACCAGCAAATAGTCTAGCAGTACAGTATGTCTGTATAGCCTATAGAACATACCAATTAGACAACCATAATGTTTGTCCAGCATTACCAGCAAATAGTCTAGCAGTACAGTATGTCTGTATAGCCTATAGAACATACCAATTAGACAACCATAATGTTTGTCCAGCATTACCAGCAAATAGCCTAGCAGTACAGTATGTCTGTATAGCCTATGGAACATACCAATTAGACAACCATAATGTTTGTCCACTATTACCAGCAAATAGTGTAGCAGTACAGTATGTCTGTATAGCCTATAGAACATACCAATTAGACGACCACAATGTTTGTCCACTATTACCAGCAAATAGTGTAGCAGTACAGTATGTCTGTATAGCCTATAGAACATACCAATTAGACGACCATAATGTTTGTCCACTATTACCAGCAAATAGTGTAGCAGTACAGTATGTCTGTATGGCAAATAGAACATACCAATTAGACGACCATAATGTTTGTCCACCATTACCAGCAAATAGTGTAGCAGTACAGTATGTCTGTATAGCCTATAGAACATACCAATTAGACAACCATAATGTTTGTCCACCATTACCAGCAAATAGTGTAGCAGTACAGTATGTCTGTATGGCCTATGGAACATACCAATTAGACGACCACAATGTTTGTCCACTATTACCAGCAAATAGTGTAGCAGTACAGTATGTCTGTATAGCCAATAGAACATACCAATTAGACAACCATAATGTTTGTCCAGCATTACCAGCAAATAGTGTAGCAGTACAGTATGTCTGTATGGCCTATAGAACATACCAATTAGACGACCATAATGTTTGTCCACTATTACCAGCAAATAGCCTAGCAGTACAGTATGTCTGTATGGCCAATAGAACATACCAATTAGACGACCATAATGTTTGTCCACCATTACCAGCAAATAGCCTAGCAGTACAGTATGTCTGTATGGCCTATAGAACATACCAATTAGACGACCATAATGTTTGTCCACCATTACCAGCAAATAGTGTAGCAGTACAGTATGTCTGTATAGCCAATAGAACATACCAATTAGACAACCATAATGTTTGTCCAGCATTACCAGCAAATAGTGTAGCAGTACAGTATGTCTGTATAGCCTATAGAACATACCAATTAGACAACCATAATGTTTGTCCACCATTACCAGCAAATAGTGTAGCAGTACAGTATGTCTGTATGGCCTATGGAACATACCAATTAGACAACCATAATGTTTGTCCACCATTACCAGCAAAAAGTGTAGCAGTACAGTATGTCTGTATGGCCTATGGAACATACCAATTAGACAACCATAATGTTTGTCCAGCATTACCAGCAAATAGTGTAGCAGTACAGTATGTCTGTATGGCCTATAGAACATACCAATTAGACGACCATAATGTTTGTCCACCATTACCAGCAAATAGCCTAGCAGTACAGTATGTCTGTATGGCCTATAGAACATACCAATTAGACGACCATAATGTTTGTCCACTATTACCAGCAAATAGTGTAGCAGTACAGTATGTCTGTATAGCCTATAGAACATACCAATTAGACGACCATAATGTTTGTCCACCATTACCAGCAAATAGCCTAGCAGTACAGTATGTCTGTATAGCCTATAGAACATACCAATTAGACAACCATAATGTTTGTCCACTATTACCAGCAAATAGTCTAGCAGTACAGTATGTCTGTTTAGCCAATAGAACATACCAATTAGACGACCATAATGTTTGTCCAGCATTACCAGCAAATAGTGTAGCAGTACAGTATGTCTGTATAGCCTATAGAACATACCAATTAGACAACCATAATGTTTGTCCACTATTACCAGCAAATAGTGTAGCAGTACAGTATGTCTGTATAGCCAATAGAACATACCAATTAGACAACCATAATGTTTGTCCACCATTACCAGCAAATAGCCTAGCAGTACAGTATGTCTGTATGGCCTATAGAACATACCAATTAGACGACCATAATGTTTGTCCAGCATTACCAGCAAATAGTCTAGCAGTACAGTATGTCTGTATGGCCTATGGAACATACCAATTAGACGACCATAATGTTTGTCCACCATTACCAGCAAATAGTGTAGCAGTACAGTATGTCTGTATAGCAAATAGAACATACCAATTAGACAACCATAATGTTTGTCCAGCATTACCAGCAAATAGTCTAGCAGTACAGTATGTCTGTATAGCCAATAGAACATACCAATTAGACAACCATAATGTTTGTCCACTATTACCAGCAAATAGTGTAGCAGTACAGTATGTCTGTATGGCCTATAGAACATACCAATTAGACAACCATAATGTTTGTCCAGCATTACCAGCAAATAGTGTAGCAGTACAGTATGTCTGTATGGCCTATAGAACATACCAATTAGACAACCATAATGTTTGTCCACCATTACCAGCAAATAGTGTAGCAGTACAGTATGTCTGTATGGCCTATAGAACATACCAATTAGACGACCATAATGTTTGTCCACCATTACCAGCAAATAGTGTAGCAGTACAGTATGTCTGTATAGCCAATAGAACATACCAATTAGACAACCATAATGTTTGTCCAGCATTACCAGCAAATAGTGTAGCAGTACAGTATGTCTGTATGGCCTATGGAACATACCAATTAGACGACCATAATGTTTGTCCAGCATTACCAGCAAATAGTGTAGCAGTACAGTATGTCTGTATGGCCTATGGAACATACCAATTAGACGACCATAATGTTTGTCCACCATTACCAGCAAATAGTCTAGCAGTACAGTATGTCTGTATAGCCAATAGAACATACCAATTAGACAACCATAATGTTTGTCCACTATTACCAGCAAATAGTCTAGCAGTACAGTATGTCTGTATAGCCTATAGAACATACCAATTAGACAACCATAATGTTTGTCCACCATTACCAGCAAATAGTGTAGCAGTACAGTATGTCTGTATAGCCAATAGAACATACCAATTAGACGACCATAATGTTTGTCCACCATTACCAGCAAATAGTCTAGCAGTACAGTATGTCTGTATGGCCTATAGAACATACCAATTAGACAACCATAATGTTTGTCCACTATTACCAGCAAATAGTGTAGCAGTACAGTATGTCTGTATGGCCTATAGAACATACCAATTAGACAACCATAATGTTTGTCCACCATTACCAGCAAATAGTCTAGCAGTACAGTATGTCTGTATGGCCTATAGAACATACCAATTAGACAACCATAATGTTTGTCCACCATTACCAGCAAATAGTCTAGCAGTACAGTATGTCTGTATGGCCTATAGAACATACCAATTAGACAACCATAATGTTTGTCCACCATTACCAGCAAATAGTCTAGCAGTACAGTATGTCTGTATGGCCTATAGAACATACCAATTAGACAACCATAATGTTTGTCCACCATTACCAGCAAATAGTCTAGCAGTACAGTATGTCTGTGTAGCCTATAGAACATACCAATTAGACAACCATAATGTTTGTCCACTATTACCAGCAAATAGCCTAGCAGTACAGTATGTCTGTATGGCCTATAGAACATACCAATTAGACAACCATAATGTTTGTCCACTATTACCAGCAAATAGTGTAGCAGTACAGTATGTCTGTATGGCCTATAGAACATACCAATTAGACAACCATAATGTTTGTCCACCATTACCAGCAAATAGTCTAGCAGTACAGTATGTCTGTATAGCCTATGGAACATACCAATTAGACAACCATAATGTTTGTCCACTATTACCAGCAAATAGTCTAGCAGTACAGTATGTCTGTATAGCCTATAGAACATACCAATTAGACGACCATAATGTTTGTCCACCATTACCAGCAAATAGTCTAGCAGTACAGTATGTCTGTATAGCCAATAGAACATACCAATTAGACAACCATAATGTTTGTCCAGCATTACCAGCAAATAGTGTAGCAGTACAGTATGTCTGTATAGCCTATGGAACATACCAATTAGACGACCATAATGTTTGTCCAGCATTACCAGCAAATAGTGTAGCAGTACAGTATGTCTGTATAGCCAATAGAACATACCAATTAGACGACCATAATGTTTGTCCAGCATTACCAGCAAATAGTCTAGCAGTACAGTATGTCTGTATAGCCTATAGAACATACCAATTAGACGACCATAATGTTTGTCCAGCATTACCAGCAAATAGTCTAGCAGTACAGTATGTCTGTATAGCCTATGGAACATACCAATTAGACGACCATAATGTTTGTCCAGCATAACCAGCAAATAGCCTAGCAGTACAGTATGTCTGTATAGCCTATGGAACATACCAATTAGACGACCATAATGTTTGTCCAGCATAACCAGCAAATAGTCTAGCAGTACAGTATGTCTGTATGGCCTATAGAACATACCAATTAGACGACCATAATGTTTGTCCACTATTACCAGCAAATAGCCTAGCAGTACAGTATGTCTGTATAGCCAATAGAACATACCAATTAGACAACCATAATGTTTGTCCAGCATTACCAGCAAATAGTGTAGCAGTACAGTATGTCTGTATGGCCTATGGAACATTCCAATTAGACAACCATAATGTTTGTCCAGCATTACCAGCAAATAGTGTAGCAGTACAGTATGTCTGTATAGCCAATAGAACATACCAATTAGACAACCATAATGTTTGTCCACTATTACCAGCAAATAGTGTAGCAGTACAGTATGTCTGTATAGCCTATAGAACATACCAATTAGACGACCACAATGTTTGTCCACTATTACCAGCAAATAGTGTAGCAGTACAGTATGTCTGTATAGCCTATAGAACATACCAATTAGACGACCATAATGTTTGTCCACTATTACCAGCAAATAGTGTAGCAGTACAGTATGTCTGTATGGCAAATAGAACATACCAATTAGACGACCATAATGTTTGTCCACCATTACCAGCAAATAGTGTAGCAGTACAGTATGTCTGTATAGCCTATAGAACATACCAATTAGACAACCATAATGTTTGTCCACCATTACCAGCAAATAGTGTAGCAGTACAGTATGTCTGTATGGCCTATGGAACATACCAATTAGACGACCACAATGTTTGTCCAGCATTACCAGCAAATAGTGTAGCAGTACAGTATGTCTGTATAGCCAATAGAACATACCAATTAGACAACCATAATGTTTGTCCACCATTACCAGCAAATAGTGTAGCAGTACAGTATGTCTGTATAGCCTATGGAACATACCAATTAGACAACCATAATGTTTGTCCAGCATTACCAGCAAATAGTGTAGCAGTACAGTATGTCTGTATAGCCTATAGAACATACCAATTAGACAACCATAATGTTTGTCCACCATAACCAGCAAATAGTGTAGCAGTACAGTATGTCTGTATGGCCTATGGAACATACCAATTAGACAACCATAATGTTTGTCCACCATTACCAGCAAAAAGTGTAGCAGTACAGTATGTCTGTATGGCCTATGGAACATACCAATTAGACAACCATAATGTTTGTCCAGCATTACCAGCAAATAGTGTAGCAGTACAGTATGTCTGTATGGCCTATAGAACATACCAATTAGACGACCATAATGTTTGTCCACCATTACCAGCAAATAGCCTAGCAGTACAGTATGTCTGTATGGCCTATAGAACATACCAATTAGACGACCATAATGTTTGTCCACTATTACCAGCAAATAGCCTAGCAGTACAGTATGTCTGTATAGCCAATAGAACATACCAATTAGACGACCATAATGTTTGTCCACTATTACCAGCAAATAGTTTAGCAGTACAGTATGTCTGTATGGCCTATAGAACATACCAATTAGACGACCATAATGTTTGTCCACCATTACCAGCAAATAGTCTAGCAGTACAGTATGTCTGTATAGCCAATAGAACATACCAATTAGACGACCATAATGTTTGTCCACCATTACCAGCAAATAGTCTAGCAGTACAGTATGTCTGTATGGCCTATAGAACATACCAATTAGACGACCATAATGTTTGTCCACCATTACCAGCAAATAGTCTAGCAGTACAGTATGTCTGTATAGCCTATAGAACATACCAATTAGACGACCATAATGTTTGTCCAGCATTACCAGCAAATAGTCTAGCAGTACAGTATGTCTGTATGGCCAATAGAACATACCAATTAGACAACCATAATGTTTGTCCACCATTACCAGCAAATAGTCTAGCAGTACAGTATGTCTGTATAGCCAATAGAACATACCAATTAGACAACCATAATGTTTGTCCAGCATTACCAGCAAATAGTGTAGCAGTACAGTATGTCTGTATAGCCTATGGAACATACCAATTAGACAACCATAATGTTTGTCCACCATTACCAGCAAATAGTGTAGCAGTACAGTATGTCTGTATAGCCAATAGAACATACCAATTAGACAACCATAATGTTTGTCCACCATTACCAGCAAATAGCCTAGCAGTACAGTATGTCTGTATGGCCTATAGAACATACCAATTAGACGACCATAATGTTTGTCCACTATTACCAGCAAATAGTGTAGCAGTACAGTATGTCTGTATGGCCAATAGAACATACCAATTAGACAACCATAATGTTTGTCCACCATTACCAGCAAATAGTGTAGCAGTACAGTATGTCTGTATGGCCTATGGAACATACCAATTAGACGACCACAATGTTTGTCCACTATTACCAGCAAATAGTCTAGCAGTACAGTATGTCTGTATGGCCTATGGAACATACCAATTAGACAACCATAATGTTTGTCCACCATTACCAGCAAATAGTGTAGCAGTACAGTATGTCTGTATAGCCAATAGAACATACCAATTAGACAACCATAATGTTTGTCCACCATTACCAGCAAATAGTGTAGCAGTACAGTATGTCTGTATGGCCTATAGAACATACCAATTAGACGACCATAATGTTTGTCCAGCATTACCAGCAAATAGTCTAGCAGTACAGTATGTCTGTATGGCCTATAGAACATACCAATTAGACAACCATAATGTTTGTCCACCATTACCAGCAAATAGTGTAGCAGTACAGTATGTCTGTATGGCCTATAGAACATACCAATTAGACAACCATAATGTTTGTCCAGCATTACCAGCAAATAGTGTAGCAGTACAGTATGTCTGTATGGCCTATAGAACATACCAATTAGACGACCATAATGTTTGTCCAGCATTACCAGCAAATAGTGTAGCAGTACAGTATGTCTGTATGGCCTATGGAACATACCAATTAGACAACCACAATGTTTGTCCACTATTACCAGCAAATAGTCTAGCAGTACAGTATGTCTGTATGGCCAATAGAACATACCAATTAGACGACCATAATGTTTGTCCACCATTACCAGCAAATAGTCTAGCAGTACAGTATGTCTGTATAGCCAATAGAACATACCAATTAGACGACCATAATGTTTGTCCACCATTACCAGCAAATAGTGTAGCAGTACAGTATGTCTGTATAGCCTATAGAACATACCAATTAGACAACCATAATGTTTGTCCACCATTACCAGCAAATAGTGTAGCAGTACAGTATGTCTGTATAGCCTATAGAACATACCAATTAGACGACCATAATGTTTGTCCACCATTACCAGCAAATAGTGTAGCAGTACAGTATGTCTGTATAGCCAATAGAACATACCAATTAGACAACCATAATGTTTGTCCACCATTACCAGCAAATAGTCTAGCAGTACAGTATGTCTGTATAGCCTATAGAACATACCAATTAGACAACCACAATGTTTGTCCACCATTACCAGCAAATAGTGTAGCAGTACAGTATGTCTGTATGGCCTATAGAACATACCAATTAGACAACCATAATGTTTGTCCACTATTACCAGCAAATAGTCTAGCAGTACAGTATGTCTGTATAGCCTATAGAACATACCAATTAGACGACCATAATGTTTGTCCACCATTACCAGCAAATAGTGTAGCAGTACAGTATGTCTGTATAGCCAATGGAACATTCCAATTAGACAACCATAATGTTTGTCCACTATTACCAGCAAATAGTGTAGCAGTACAGTATGTCTGTATAGCCTATAGAACATACCAATTAGACGACCATAATGTTTGTCCACCATTACCAGCAAATAGTGTAGTAGTACAGTATGTCTGTATGGCCTATGGAACATACCAATTAGACGACCATAATGTTTGTCCACCATTACCAGCAAATAGTGTAGTAGTACAGTATGTCTGTATGGCCTATGGAACATACCAATTAGACAACCATAATGTTTGTCCACCATTACCAGCAAATAGTGTAGTAGTACAGTATGTCTGTATGGCCTATGGAACATACCAATTAGACGACCATAATGTTTGTCCAGCATTACCAGCAAATAGTCTAGCAGTACAGTATGTCTGTATAGCCAATAGAACATACCAATTAGACAACCATAATGTTTGTCCACCATTACCAGCAAATAGTCTAGCAGTACAGTATGTCTGTATAGCCAATAGAACATACCAATTAGACGACCATAATGTTTGTCCACCATTACCAGCAAATAGTGTAGCAGTACAGTATGTCTGTATAGCCAATAGAACATACCAATTAGACAACCATAATGTTTGTCCACCATTACCAGCAAATAGTCTAGCAGTACAGTATGTCTGTATAGCCTATAGAACATACCAATTAGACAACCATAATGTTTGTCCACCATTACCAGCAAATAGTCTAGCAGTACAGTATGTCTGTATGGCCTATGGAACATACCAATTAGACGACCATAATGTTTGTCCACTATTACCAGCAAATAGCCTAGTAGTACAGTATGTCTGTATAGCCTATAGAACATACCAATTAGACAACCATAATGTTTGTCCACCATTACCAGCAAATAGTGTAGCAGTACAGTATGTCTGTATGGCCTATGGAACATACCATTTAGACGACCATAATGTTTGTCCACCATTACCAGCAAATAGTGTAGCAGTACAGTATGTCTGTATGGCCTATAGAACATACCAATTAGACAACCATAATGTTTGTCCACCATTACCAGCAAATAGTGTAGCAGTACAGTATGTCTGTATAGCCTATAGAACATACCAATTAGACAACCATAATGTTTGTCCACTATTACCAGCAAATAGTCTAGCAGTACAGTATGTCTGTATAGCCAATAGAACATACCAATTAGACAACCATAATGTTTGTCCACCATTACCAGCAAATAGTGTAGCAGTACAGTATGTCTGTATGGCCTATAGAACATACCAATTAGACAACCATAATGTTTGTCCACCATTACCAGCAAATAGTCTAGCAGTACAGTATGTCTGTATAGCCTATAGAACATACCAATTAGACGACCATAATGTTTGTCCACCATTACCAGCAAATAGTGTAGCAGTACAGTATGTCTGTATGGCCTATAGAACATACCAATTAGACAACCATAATGTTTGTCCAGCATTACCAGCAAATAGTGTAGCAGTACAGTATGTCTGTATGGCCTATAGAACATACCAATTAGACAACCATAATGTTTGTCCACCATTACCAGCAAAAAGTGTAGCAGTACAGTATGTCTGTATAGCCTATAGAACATACCAATTAGACAACCATAATGTTTGTCCACCATTACCAGCAAATAGTGTAGCAGTACAGTATGTCTGTATGGCCTATAGAACATACCAATTAGACAACCATAATGTTTGTCCACCATTACCAGCAAATAGTCTAGCAGTACAGTATGTCTGTATAGCCTATAGAACATACCAATTAGACGACCATAATGTTTGTCCACCATTACCAGCAAATAGTGTAGCAGTACAGTATGTCTGTATAGCCTATAGAACATACCAATTAGACGACCATAATGTTTGTCCACCATTACCAGCAAATAGTGTAGCAGTACAGTATGTCTGTATGGCCTATAGAACATACCAATTAGACAACCATAATGTTTGTCCAGCATTACCAGCAAATAGTGTAGCAGTACAGTATGTCTGTATGGCCTATAGAACATACCAATTAGACAACCATAATGTTTGTCCACCATTACCAGCAAAAAGTGTAGCAGTACAGTATGTCTGTATAGCCTATAGAACATACCAATTAGACGACCATAATGTTTGTCCACCATTACCAGCAAATAGTGTAGCAGTACAGTATGTCTGTATAGCCTATAGAACATACCAATTAGACGACCATAATGTTTGTCCACTATTACCAGCAAATAGTCTAGCAGTACAGTATGTCTGTATAGCCAATGGAACATACCAATTAGACAACCATAATGTTTGTCCACCATTACCAGCAAATAGTGTAGCAGTACAGTATGTCTGTATAGCCTATAGAACATACCAATTAGACAACCATAATGTTTGTCCACCATTACCAGCAAATAGTGTAGCAGTACAGTATGTCTGTATAGCCAATAGAACATACCAATTAGACGACCATAATGTTTGTCCAGCATTACCAGCAAATAGTGTAGCAGTACAGTATGTCTGTATAGCCTATAGAACATACCAATTAGACGACCATAATGTTTGTCCACCATTACCAGCAAATAGTGTAGCAGTACAGTATGTCTGTATAGCCAATGGAACATACCAATTAGACAACCATAATGTTTGTCCACCATTACCAGCAAATAGTGTAGCAGTACAGTATGTCTGTATAGCCTATAGAACATACCAATTAGACGACCATAATGTTTGTCCACCATTACCAGCAAATAGTGTAGCAGTACAGTATGTCTGTATAGCCAATGGAACATACCAATTAGACGACCATAATGTTTGTCCACCATTACCAGCAAATAGTGTAGCAGTACAGTATGTCTGTATAGCCTATAGAACATACCAATTAGACGACCATAATGTTTGTCCACCATTACCAGCAAATAGTGTAGCAGTACAGTATGTCTGTATAGCCTATAGAACATACCAATTAGACGACCATAATGTTTGTCCAGCATTACCAGCAAATAGTGTAGCAGTACAGTATGTCTGTATGGCCAATAGAACACACCAATTAGACGACCATAATGTTTGTCTAGCATTACCAGCAAATAGTGTAGCAGTACAGTATGTCGGTATGGCCTATAGAACATACCAATTAGACAACCATAACGTTTGTCCACCTTTCAGGAAAATAGTGTAGCAGTACAGTATGTCTGTATGGCCTATAGAACATGCAAATAGGACCAAGGCTGTGCTCAGATCAAAAATATAACCTGTCTGTATTCGTTGTCTTGATTTTATCAATTTCCAATAGGTCCATGACTTAATTGTACACCATAGTGGACAAAAAAGGACTCACCAGTTGTAATGGACATCCTGTTTGTAGGGCAAAGGGAACATATGTCATATCATAGGAATATTGCACACCAGGAGGAGTATTAAAACGGTCTTATCCCGCAATCAATTCAGTATTAGATTAATAAGAATTGCTCAGGTTACAAGGTTTAGACACATGGTTTACAATATTGCGCTTTGATTGGCTAGTTGTGGATTATCATGGTCTAACAACTGTTACACCACATGCAGTCTGAAGGTTTTCAAAAAGTGCTATTGCGCAATTGCACAAGAAACTATAATAGTCCAGTCATTTTAACTTTTAACCTCAAACTAATTGCAAAACAAACAGTTTTGTGTTTATATGCTGCGTAAAGCTATCCTTAGCAATGTACAAAATGTCCTAATTGAATATTTGTGGGACTTCTTGAGATATTTACAAATATATTCAATTGTCATATGTTTTCGCGATATTTGTCACTTTTGATGTAAATAAATCTTGAATTGTACCAGTAACTTATTTTACATCGTGCTTAGAGGCCGCAATTTTGGTCTGATTTTTATGAAACTTTGCAGCAATGATCATCGTAAGCTAATCTAGGTAAAATAAAATTTTGAGTTAACCGGAGCCAAAATCTAGGTCACTAGGTCAAAACATAGAAAAAACAAGATATAGTCACCAGGGGTCGCAATTTCGACCTTACACTTGTGAAGTTTAGTCACAATGATCACCTTACAAAAATCAAGGCAATGTATGAAATTGGATTAACCTGAGTTAAAAACTAGGTCACTAGGCCAAATTATAGAACGAATCTTTAGAATGCACCCTTTTTACCTAATCTTTATGAAACTATGTCACATGGATCATGAAGACAAAACGTAGGTCAAATTCAATATTTACTTATCATGAGTTAAAACTAGGTCACTAGGTCAAATAATAGAAAAACCTTCATGCACCAAAAAGTCGCATCAATTATTTTAACCTATTGACCTAATTTTGACCCAAATAACTCAATAACATACTTGTCCTAGATGTTTTGATATGAGCATTGTGACCAAGTTGCATAAATATTAGACCAAAATTGTGAATTATGTACCTACACAAAGTTTACCTTTGATTTTAACTAGCGACCTACTTTTTGACCCCGGATGACCCAATTTATAAATTTGACCTATATTTTGTTGATATTATTATTGTGACCAAGTTTCATAAATATAAGGTCAACATTATGACCTCTAGCGACTACACAAGGTTTTGCATCAATTTGACCTAGTGACCTAGTTTTTTACCCTTGATCATCCATTTTCTACTTTGGCCTAAATTTTGTTCAGATGATCACTCTGACCAAGTTTCATAATCATAGAGTCAAAATTGTGAATACAAATGCAATTGTGGACGAACAGACAAAGAGAACAATCACTATTTCTCCAGAATCGATAGATTCGTGTACATTTTGTATATTGTCTGTATTGTGTACTGTCCAAACACAAATATCCTTTTTCCATAAGACACACATGTATACAACACACGATATGTGTAAATTTTAAACAAATTGGATTAATATTAAAGAAATGAATAAAACTTTTGTTTCCCCTTCCAAGTGCTATTTTGAGTCATTTTGTCGACATTTGAATGGGTATTATACCAACACGTAGACTGGCATATATATGATAAGTAAATTGTCTGATGATAAAATCAATATTTGTATTCAATAGAAGAAGGTTGTATCTTTCAGAAAATATAAGCTTTAAGGTGCAATTAGTAAATATTTAACGTCTTACACGGGAATAATTAGAACTTAAAATTTCCCATGTAGTATGAAATAAGGAAAATGCTGAAATTGCTGACAAAAGTGACCTTAAACATGTCGATTTTTTTTAATTTTCCCCAGTGAACTCGTATATTTGACGTTTTGTCTGTAGTCGATAATAGTCTGTAGATGATGAAAATGCAAAGAAACTCTGTTTTGCAATTTGTTTGAGGTTGACCATATTTTTTAGCTTCAATGACTGGACTATAAAGTGCACACACAGGTGTGGTAAAAAGTTTGGTTAATGTTGACTATGGGATTTAAATGTCAAATAATAAATCTGAAAATGTGGGTAGAAATATTAAATTAACTTGCAGATTAGGATAATATTTGTGTGGTCTGGACACCCCACAATGCACATAAATGTCATACGACTGCACTTCATTCTATGGTAGTATTATTTACATGCAAGATAAGTTTCACAGAGAGTTAAAAGTTTTTTGTACTTTTATCTCTTAACTTTGTCATGTAACCACAAAATGATTTCTTTATGTTTGCATTATGTTACTGTTTATTAGGAAATATATTGCATGTTGCATATCTGCATATCCTTGTATGGTTCTTGTCAACAGGATGTATCTATGTTTTAAAGGCCTTAGAAAAAGTATTTTCTTATAAGAACATAAAAGGTGGTGTGGTATACATGTACACCAATAGTTTAGTTGTGCAAAATTGCACTGAAACCAATTAAAACATTAACGCTGTTAATTTAGTTGTGCCAATTTGCTCCAAAACCCAATATATATTTTCAATGGTATCCTTTTTGCAGTTTAAAAAATGTGGATCCATGAGGCCAGTATAATGTATAAAGGTCTCCATGCAGGGCTATTTGTAACTTCAGGTTTGGTTATGCCTTAGGGATATTAAATAGTAGTCAAGTGTCTGACTGAGGTTTGAAAACAAATATTAATTTCCTTAAGTTGTCAGATAGTATTAAGCACCTGTGGTGATATATGTGGGCTGATAGTGTGGTGCATCTGGCGCATCATGGTTATATAAAACATTTATAGTAATAACTTACAAAATAAATGGTAGACTCCATGTGGGCGATATCTGAGTCACCGCGGTCTTGTCGTAGATTGTCATGTGACTGCCTCATAGTGTGTCTTGTGACAGCCCCGTATTGTGCAATGTGAAGCACAGTATCATGTCATGTGACAGCCCTGAATTGTGTCATTAAGTACCCAGATGAATTCAGTAAATCATGGATTCATGTTTTCCATATAAATTAAATAAACCATAAGATTAAAAATTGTGGAATCCTGGTTTTTGAACAGGGAGCTTGCGACCTGGTCAGTGTAAGCGTTAAAAATATACTGAAGAAGATTGCGAGCTAAAAATAAATCCAATTGTGCATTCCGCAGGATGACTTCGGACTTTATCGCATAATCTTTAGCCGAGACAGTGTTTATAATGTTGCATGATGACTAAGCACTTTATTGCAGGAAGCTTGGTAAGAGACAGCGATTTTATTAGTTATGTAAGCTAGTAGGTTACCATCCGGTCAGTGATAAACGCTCAACGTTTAAATACTGCCAGTAGTATAGGCAGTCATGGTTATAATGTATTAACTAGATGCTGGAACATACATATGGCGTTAGGGGTGGCATATGCCCTCATATGCTATGTGACTGGAAAAATATTTTTCTGACGACAGGAACAATCCCTGTTCTTCCAGTGCCATTGGCGCTTTGATTTTATTTGCAGAAATTGTAGAAACTACAAATCTGCCTAAGATTAATAGTAACAGGAAATGTAAAAAAATATAGCTGTATGTAGAGATATTTTTTAATAAAGACATTCTGATTCTTTTGGTACTCAGAAAAACAAATTCTAAGAATGTGACAGCTCTGTTCCTATTCCATGGGAGAAAACTTTCAGGTTTTTTTATATAATATAAATGTAAGATTGAGAAATGTGCTTTAATGTATAAATGCATGCATGTTGAGATAGAGTTGTCATTAATTTGCGCATTAAGTTGAAATCATGAGTTTGTTTTTTATTCATGCGCAGCAATTTGTTTGCTATATTTTACCTGATCACTTTGGTAATGAGGCATTTAATGTACGGATATTTACAAATAAATAATCTTATTACAAAGTAGAGAAGTTATCATGTTTCAATTTTACTATTTGTAGAATAAATTGTTTTGAACTTGATAATTTATAATTTATCATGCATTTTATTTTATTATGTTTAATTGTTTGTTTTGTAAAGGACGTGTTGTGAAACAAGCTGTGTAAGTCTAGTCGGATGTCACAGTATGCCAGTTTGCCTGAAATCTAGTCCTAGTCTAATGTCATGATGACATATCACTGCTTGTTTGTTATTACTTATTTCTCACCAAAGTAATCGACTATGCTGCAAAACAAATCACTGCACATGCTGCGTCAGTCCTCGGAACTGCGGTGCGGTTTAGCAGTGCATTCTGGGTATTACCGTGAGCGTTAGTCATCAAGATGATGTCACACTATCTATTGATGTGTCAGGTGATGTTGGCTTACAGCTGTATGATATATAAGTGTTAGATTGTTGCTGCCCGTAGACTGATCCGATACCCGATAAAGTTGCTTTTATAAAACTAATATATTTTGAGTATAGATTGTCATGCATGCTGCGACCGTGTAGCTGAGTCACCAGGGATATGGCCAGACAAGGGGTTATTGCATGTACAGTGTGTTGCAGAATGTGTCTATCATTCCATCTCTGCATGCAGAATTCAAAGTCATTCTTTTATTACCTTCCATATTCATACAAATCAATTTGTGGTTTCTGGTGACCCAGGCTGGTTGCAATTCGAGGGCTCAGTGCAAAACTATGGTAACTACATCAATTTATATAGGCATTTAAATTACCATAGTTCTGCTCTAAACCCTCAAGTTGGTCTGTAAGACTATAATGTCTCAATACTGGAATGTTGCATTTTAAATCAAATGATGAACTCATGATATGGATTCCTTTACAATTTTCTAGTTATATTAAAGAAAGACATAGGATGCTTGACTTGCATGATAAAAGGCAGGAATTAATATTGTTTGGGGTCCACACTATTCTGACCTTTACGCACCCTAAACATTTGTTGTGATTTTTAATGTTGTTTGAAAACAATATGTATTTTCAATACAATATACTGTACTTATTTATTACTTTTCAAAAGGATTTGTTGAAAAAATATACTATAACCTCTTCAGAATGTGTTTGTTTACATTGCACAAAATAAATAATGGATCCAACTCCCAACAAATGAAGGTGGATTGCTATCATAGATTATGTCAACATGTTTCTAAGGATTTACTTGAAATATGTATAAGATTCTTTTCAGTTACCATGGTTCTCCCCCTCGGATTGCATTTGTTTATTTATATACTCATATCAAATGCAGATATGTTGCAGGAATTGATTGGTTTCAATGTCAGATTAATTTATAGTGGTTGTCAACTGATCACCCTATCAACTGTAATGGTATGCAAACTGCATGCAATGGTATGTCTGTACAAACATAAGCTGCACTATGATGGTATGCAAACTGCATGCAATGGTATGTCTGTACAAACATAAGCTGCAGTTTGATGGTATGTGTATGTCAAACAAACCTCCCATCAGTCAGCAGCCTGGTATGAGACTATGTCAAACAAACTGCATTGTCTGTGTCAGTGTTTCCCAACCAATGCATCGTGTTTGTTTATTAATGCCAAACACAACCATGGTAAAAATGTGCAGCCCGTGGCATACAGTCTCAGACTTTGTATAGTGTTCCTCTGAGCAACATGGTTGTATTCTATTATTTAGTATATAGTAACATACAACCTTGTTGTGCCAAAGGGACAATTTGTATGCAACTATGCCCCCAATCTTTGACTAGTGTTGGTATATTGACTTGCACATGTGTGTCGGTGTTTTAGTGCGTCTGCAATTGGGCTCAGTTAAAGGCCTTTGTGTCTGTTGGTTACCAACGCAAAAGGTTTCCATTCAATAGCTCTATAGAACAGGTGTTGTAGTGAGGTTCATTTGTATATAGGTCACCTAGTCATTTTGAGGTCAAAGATCTAGTTCACCTTGACCCTTTCAAAAGTCAAGTTTACACTGACTTGGTCCAAAAGCTCTTAGACAAACATTCCATTTAGTGGTTGCAATAAGTTGTCCCCTGTCAATGGCTGATTGCCTGGCTTCTATTTATTATACTGTATTCCAACTTACTTTCAGGAATACTAACTTTCACATTTTACCGATTGTCGGCATATTCGTGACTACACACTTTCAAGTTTTTTAGTCTTACACAATGTCACTTACACAACTTCTTAATTTCGTGAATTTCTCCCACTCGCAATCCCACTGAAATTAAATTGTACAAAATAATTTCTTGGTTTACAGTACTTTAATATTGAACTCAGATTTAGTTGTCATTGACCTTGGACTCATTGAAAACAATGGTGTTGCTTCTTTCATTACATTCTGGTTCCCTGTAGACATATAAACATTGTATTGGTTCTACATTCTGGTTCCATGTAGACATATAAACATTGTATTGGTTCTACATTCTGGTTCCCTGTAGACATATAAACATTGTATTGGTTCTACATTCTGGTTCCCTGTAGACATATAAATATTGTATTGGTTCTATATTCTGGTTCCCTGTAGACATATAAACATTGTATTGGTTCTACATTCTGGTTCCCTGTACACATAAACATTGTATTGGTTCTATATTCTGGTTCCCTGTAGACATATAAACATTGTATTGGTTCAATCATTGAAAATCATGTATAGTGAAAGTTATATGCATCAGGTTTAAATAATTAATGCTAAATATCTCCTATTTATTTAGTTGCCATTTTCTTCACACACTGCTATACCCATAGGTGTATATTGAAAATCCCGCAGTTTGGTTTAAATAATTAAAGTGTCTTTTTATTTAGATGCCATTTTCTCCTCACAGACTGCTATACCCATAGGTGTATACTATAAAATAATTTATATTCGTGAGGATGTAATTTCGTGGATTTCATGGGTGACATCAACCACAAAATTTCATCCTCTACAAATATGAATAATACTATAGTATCTTACTTAGTTGGTAATAATCCTTGAAGTCCCCACAAAATGGTCTTTTCCACAAAAACCATGAGTTTTGTCCCATTGAAATTAAATTATTTCACAGTATTGAAAACAGTGCAGTTTGGTATAAATAATTAAGGTGTCTTTTTATTACGATACCATTTCTAGACACACATTGTTGATAATGAAAGCTGTGAGATTGTTGATTGCTGAGGTGATTTAGATTGTTCATTCAGCTCTCAGACTGATAGTTGTCCAGAATTGAACCCTTTCTGAATAATGCTAGATGTCTGACAAGTCCACAGGCTAACAAAATGATTTTAAACTTGTCAGTTGGTTATAATTTCTTCATTATTTACCTAGGACATAGTACCATCTAGTTGATGGATTCCTGTCCAGTAAAAAGGAAGAAGAGGAAGTCAAAATTAGTGAATTTTAATGCTCCTAATTTGTCTTATAGACTGAAATACAGAATTTTTAGTGAGTCGGATTCTGAATTGGTCCAGGATTTGAAGGACTGACAGTTTCCGTGGACCGAGTGTCTAGGATCAAGGTGCAACAAGTCAAACATGATCTTAATACTGGTTATACTCATATATTTCAGAAGTAAAATTATTAACTTTATTTATAAATATAACAAACAAAAAACACCAAAAAACAACATTAGACTGTTTGTTGTTTACACTTTGTATGTTACGTAGCGTTGCCTGAAGCAGACAGGGACACTCGGGGAGAGTGTTTGTGCAATTTCATCCAGATTTTAATTTGTAACTAAGATGTCTGGATGATATTTAAAGGAGCAAAAACTCGTCTTAAGGGGGCTTTAAAAGACGTAGTAATTCAAACACTGAAAGCTGAAATCTCAGATTATTGAGTGGTAAATAAATATTGACTTTCTACAGATGGCTTTTTTATCCTTTTCTTGGAAGAGTTTTGTCAAGGTTTAGTTGATTGGTTTATATTTAATGGATTTGTATTAAAATTGTTCTAGTTAAAACTCAGCTGTTTCTAGCTGCCTTCAATGTGGAACCACAAATTGTTACATAGAAAATGAGAAAAGAATCGGCTTCAAAAACATTTTCTAGTAAAAATAATGGATTGGGTGTTGTAATTTGATCTTCGACTCCAGTAATTGATTTGCTCCCTGGGTTTTCTCAGTTTTTCAATTAAAACTTTACTTGTAGTGTGTGGAATGGTTAGGTGTATTGGAACTTTCTGTTAATGTGACTAAAAGGTGAGATTTATAATGCCAGATCTTTTGTTACTTTGGCTTCTGCCATTGTTAAACTTAGTGTACTGCAGGGGAAATGCTTTGATAATCTTATTTCATAAATGAACAAAAAGTAAAATAATCTTAAAAATGATTGGTGCATGTTTGGTTATTATTTATTTTATTGTTCTGTTTTTTTCAAGTTTCTTTAAACTGGTTTCATAAATACCTGGAAAACTGTCCGGTAACATTGGATTTGTCTGTAAATTTAAATTGAACCAATATGATTCTGAATTAAATAAGAAGCTTTCATTCAGTTAATTGCCTCCATGATGGGCACCACGTTTCCTATTGGCATGTATACTGTAAACCAAGAAATTATTTCATATGATTTAATTTCACAGAGTTTGTAAATGGAAATTTTTTTGATAAAACAAGTAGCTGTGTTCAGACCATTATTATATATGGACATCATGGCAGACTTATAAACACAAAACTTTGTAATTATGAGTATGCTGTAAATCTGCAATATGTGAAAGTTAGTAGTTGCAAAAGTATATTGGTTTATAGTACATGCCACTATAAGAGTACATCAAATCTGGGTTTTCTTATTTATGCATTTAAATGGTCACAGTGTTCTCGAATTCTACAAAATATTACGGATTTTCATCTAATCTAAAGCCTTACAAATCAAATACTTTGTGTATAAAATATATGCTCTGTCATAATTGATGTGGAATATTTGTAACCATAAAACATAATGTGCAATTTTTATCGTTTGTCTATTTCTGTTGTTTGCTTATTAATTTTACAATTCTAAGCAATAAAAGTATTTGCATTCATCAACCATTTTGCATCGATTCGAAAAACATAGAAACAGTTAACGTCAATTTGGGTACAGAAGTTTCCTTTATTACTTTTAATGGCCAAAACATTACCAGTTTAAGTACGCAAAAAAGGCGAGAAGACTTGCATAAGTGATGCTTATTTATAAACCAAAACATGTAAATGTTTTCATGACATGCACATTTGCATTTTAATTGCTGACTTTGTCATGAAATGTGACGACATTATGTCTAGTAGATTTGTCATTATATGAATTATATCAAAGATTTATTATCCTCATATTCCCTGTACATAAATGAGAGAAAGTTCTCGAGAACTTGATGCCGATGTCAAACAGGAATGAGAGAAAGTTCTCGAGAACTTGATGCCCATGTCATACAGGAATGAGAGAAAGTTCTCGAGAACTTGATGCGGATGTCATACATGAATGAGAGAAAGTTCTTGAGAACTTTATGACAATGTCATACATGAATGAGAGAAAGTTCTTGAGAACTTGATGCTGATGTCATACATGAATGAGAAAAAGTTCTCGAGAAGTCGATGCCAATGTCTTTCATGAATGAGAAAAAGTTCTTGAGAACTTGATGCTGATGTCATACATGAATGAGAGAGAAAGTTCTCAAGAACTTGATGCCAATGTTGGTCATGAGTGAGAGAAAGTTCTCAAGAACTGGTTATACAGTATCCCAGGACTGGTGTTGATCAGTATGATGAATGTATGTACAATCTTTATTTATAAATGACTGGGAATATTTCTCAGCAAGCAATATCTGAGTGATTTCATTTTGTCTGAAATGTGACAATCCCTGAATATGTTTCATATTGTTATAGATGATATATAACTCTGGGAGGGTTCGTAGAAACTGATCTAGATGACATATAGAATGATCTGCCTGAATATATGTACAGACATTATATTATGTCTGGATCTGATTGTAAAATGTGTAGGTGTCTGAAAAAGGTCACCCAGACCTTGTGGGTGTGGAGGGGACGTTGATCCGGAGACAAACTACTTGATAACAATTAGTGGTCATGGCAATTTTGTAAATGATTATGTTCTTAAAAATGAAGTAAGTCACTTCACGCTATTGTTAAGTGTTATATTTATAAATCACCCATTATAGTTAAACAGTTTATTACCTTTTGCCAATTGACTTAATTGAGACACCATGATGCAAGGGCATTACTAAGCTTCCAGCTCTTTAACAATAGGTATCTCATCCATCTTGCAGCTTTGGAATGAGCCAAATACCTAGGGTTATAATCATACTGTGGAGTATTCAGAAATGAAAACATGTTTTACAAACGATAGACCAATAGATATACAGCTTATAAAGTATATTAAACTAATTTTCACCAAATGCAAAACAAATTGTAATGACTGATTGACCATTTAACATTGCTTTAAGTCAAGACAGAGCTTCACTTGATTCTCTCTTATAATGCAACTTATTCCGGTATCACAGTGAGCCAATGAAAACATGTTTTACAAATGACCAACTCTTAAGGTGCGTACACACAGTAAGTTTTGATGTATACATCTTGACCTATAAGTCAAGATTTTCTTTGTAGTTAGGTGAAGTACACCTCTGCCGTACATTTTCTCAAGATGTACGCCTTCGTTGTTTCCAAGTGGTATGAGGGAAATGTATCGGCATGCCGTACACGTGGCAAAGCGTACATCTTCGACTTATACATCAAAACTTACTGTGTGTATGCACCTTTAGACAAATTTACAAATATGCTTCTACTTCTACAAGGTTACTTGTAATGTTGAAGATTGATTTGAGAGTTGATGAATAAACATTTAGCTATCAGCTTGAACGACTTAAGATTTGAAGCATATATATTTTCTGTCACTTTCACTCGCATGCAATCTTATATATCAGTGATGTGCATCGTTCATTGTAGCCCACTTTAAACATATCAAATGTTACCAATGTTTTTTTCTATTAACACATCAATTGAATCATAAAATCTGATAACAAAATTTGTTTTAAAAAAATAAAGATGTTATCGTGTATACATCACACATCTTGCTCACGGATGTCAGCAAAGAGTGTTGTGGGCGTAGATCAAGGGCTGTTGGCATCCAGGATCACCGACTTGTTTGTTTACCCACCCTTCGTCTATGCCTCAACGCTTTTGACAAATTGCACGCCTTCAGGCTTACCAAAACTGTAAAAAACTAACAAAACTGTACGAAAACGGTACAAATTTGCTGCATTTAGTTAACCTGCTAATTACCTATATAAACTCGTCATTTGTGCAATAATTAGCAATGTGCGATAAAATTAGTATTGTACACCGTTGTTAAATGTATGTATTAAATGTAACATAGACTTAGTATTAGTCATTAAAACAAGCTATACCATTAATTGTATTGTCATACGAGGACAGACAATGTTGTCAGCTTGGATTTGTCTGAATGTCATTAATGTATTGTAGATTTCATGAAATAAACTTAATGTGATATTGTACTAAATGAAGTTGCATGGCTTTTTTTTAACTGGCAACTGGCAACTAGTGCCATAATAACTGTAAAATCATTAATTTTCGTGGGGGATTAAATTTCGTGGATTTCATTGTTCACCTCAACCACGAACTTTAATCTCAAACGAACATTAATTTTGACCCTTGTTTTATTAATTGAAATGCAAAATCCGTGAATTCAAGTCCCAATGAAATTGCCTTTTTTACCCAAACCACGAAATTTTGTCCAAACGAAATTAAATAATTTTACAGTATGTGGAGAAAATGATAGGATGCATGAACTCCCCATCTCCGGCACTGTCTGTTATCTTAATATAATTAAGTATCAAACCCTGAACATTGATGTCCATTGTATGTGTTTTACCAACTGTGTTAGGGTCAGTTATGTTTTAGCGGATTTCAATGAAGTGTGTACCAGACAGGGAATTCTATAGCAATGTTTAAATGCTTAAAAGATTTAAGAGATTTTGATAAGCACATTATAAATTCCTTAAAATCTCTTCTTTTTCGAATCAATTTTCTATTTAACATCTTAAATGAAGGGACCATCTTTTGATGCATCAGAAAAAATGAATTATTTTGTCATTTCTAAGAAATATAATTAGCTTTATTAAGCTTGACAATTAATTACCTGTAAATCATTGGTAGCAATTTAATGATAATGCTTGCACATTAAATGTTTAATGTGTTATTTCCATATCCTGTTATTTATTATAATTTCTTAAATCATGTGATATTTCTTGAATCACGTGATAAGTCATCACAGTGATCATGATTGGTTAAATTTGTAACCCAATTAGTGGACCACAGACAAAAAAGGATGCAAGTTCCTTGAAGTTTAACTTTTCAGGAGGAATAACTAAGCTGACATGGTGGTTCAATGTGCATAATTAATTGTCTTGACATTGAAGGCTCAAGAGGTCCCTGGTTTCATTCATCTCTGTTGAAATTTCCATTAGCTTTTCAAGAACTGTTCATAAATATTACTCATGAACAGTAATTACTATATGATCTGAAGATGAGACTTCTGTTCATGAATTTTTCATGAACAAATCCTGATCAGATTTGAGTTTTTCAGTCCTAAACTGTTCATAGAGGAAACCTCACCTTGTACTGTACTGTATTCATGATGTGTTTATGGAAGTTCTTCTAGTGGTTCATATATGAATTAAATAAATATTCATGAAGTGACTTCTAGAATTCATCATGAACAAGTTCGTGAATATTCATGAATTGGGTAGGGGATGCACTTGTGAATTGTTATACTGTCAAACTGTATCAAAAGTAGATTTTTCCTTTATAAATATGACAATGAATAAAGAAACTGTTCCAATTAAAATACTGAAGCCGGCATGGCATATGTTTGTGATTATATGTTAAATATAGAAATGTCACCATAACTTTGTGTTGCTGGGAGTGACATCCTTCATTGTTCGTTAGTTTTATCGTTAACCATTTTGTATCGGTATAAGGTCATGTGACAATGTCATTATCGTAAACAATTACTTTTTTTAAAAATGATTTTCACCGCAAACAGCAAACATTGGTAAATGATATTACAATTACTGTTGTTATCAGTGAGTGTGTGTTGTGCTTAAAATCAATAATATAATTATACATGTTACAATGAACCAATATACATACCAAAAAAGCTATAAAAAGTAAAAAAAAAATATCGGGACACAAAAGGCAAGTAATTAATTGGATGTAAAAGGCCTTGCTGACATTTTGTAACAATATTAATTGCACATACTGTATATACCTGTTGGACAATGATGGCTTTTATATAGTGAGTGTGTGAGGGGAACATATAGACCTACATGAACGGGAATATAATTATATACACAGTGTGCGGTGCGACTATAATCATTGTTATTGGATACAATTAATTGTTTTAATTGGATACTGAGATTAATTGTTTTAATTGTAAGTTTTTGCATTAAATTTTAGCCTGCATTTTATTACCAGTGAGTTGCTGTGGTAGGGATGAATACAGATGTTTCAGTTGAGGGATATATGGTTAAATAGGATTGCCTAACTCTGTTCGACCCTTTATGCTTTCTGCCTTAAAATTTTGGTCTTTTAATCTGAGACTTGAGATTTGGTCCTTTTGATCTGTCAGGCTTAATATTTGGGCTCTTCAAGCAGAATTGAGATTTGGGCTCTTCAAGCAGACTTGAGGTTTGGGCCCTTCAAGCTGACTTGAGATTTGGGTCCTTTAATCTGGTATTTGAGATTTGGGTCCTTTAAACTGAGACTTGAGATTTGGGTCCTTTAAACTGTGCTTGATAGTTGGGTCCTTTAATCTGAGACTTGATATTGGGTCCTTTAAACTGAGACATGAGATTTGGGTCCTTTAATCTGAGACTTGATATTGGGTCCTTTAAACTGAGACATGAGATTTGGGTCCTTTAATCTGTGACTTGATATTGGGTCCTTTAAACTATGACTTGATATTGGGTCCTTTAATCTGACACTTGAGATTTGGGTCCATTAAACTGAGACTTGAGATTTGGGCACTTTAAGTTGAGACTTGAGATTTGGGCACTTTAAGCTGAGACTTGAGTTTTAGGTGAGACTGGAGATTATTCTTTAAACTGTTGCTTTAGATTCAATATTTTTGATATCTTCTTGACTTTTCATGAGGTTGCCAAGATTTGGGAATGCTCAGACTAGGTTTCCCATAAATCCGCCTATACTCCATATTTCAACAATTATTTGGGAAGTTTTGTGGCTGTTTAATATTCTATGTAGCTGAATATTCCCTATGATGATAATTCTACATGGGTTCTATTTCTGCCTTTCCACCGTTCTTGTATTAAATACTAATTAATTGTCAAAGAAGTCATGCACAGTATTGATTGATTGCGCTGGTTGTCGGGTCAAAGAATTCCTGACTTGAATTAATAAGCTACTAATTTACATATTGAGCAGACGGTAAAAAATCAAATTGCGTGTTTTCTTGCTCATTTTTATCTTGGCTGCAAAACTTTCTGTATTTTACTGTGTAATGATACGATGTTACCGTCTTTTTGACTTGAGTTATTTTATATTCATGTATTTAAATCAACCTTAATAAGATAAATGCTGCAATATTGCCGTAATATTGCCGTAATATGCCATATTATTGTACATTTATTTATGAGGTCATTTGTCTGAGTGTTTTATACTAAGTGGTATATTTTGGTTGTTTTATTTTGTAAGAAATCTTTTATATTTGAATTTAATTTGAATCTAGATTAAAGGCATGACTCTTTACTAGATTTTCTGAAAATAGATAGACATGTACAATGTAGATAGAAAATGACGTACATGTTGAATTCACTTTTTGTAACATTCTTCTACATTTCTTCCCCACAGAAAATTGAACTGGGATCCCAGTGGGATCCCAGTGGGATGACTTAATCCCGGTGGGATGTTGTCATTTCAGTGGGATGGAAATTCATCCCAGTGGGATGGAAATTCATCCCAGTGGGATCCCGGTAATAACCTACCGGGATTTCCAAGTACATTTCCCGGTGGGATCCCACCTGAATAGTATTTTAGACTGAACTTATTTTTGTTGACTGTGTTTTTTCCTTTTAGCCAACTTGCATTTTTTTTTAGAGTTTGAGCTAGAAAAATGTTTTATAAACCGTTTGACCATGGTGAGAAAAGACAAACTGAAGCTTGACCATGGTCTAACATGGTCGGTGTTTTCAACCGTGGTTGACAATTTGACCATGGTCGACTATGGTCAACCATGTTTTTGTCTCACACTTTTATATTATCTCCCTTTAACAAAAATTATATATTTTTTTTTAAAGTCCCAAAAAACACTTTTAAAATAAATGTTAGCAAAGTAATATATCATTATTATTAAAAAAATAGAAAGATTTATGAATTAGTTTGACATAATAAAAAATTCATAATTACAACAAAATATTAATTAAGCTTTCCTATAAGAAATCAAATATTACCTGACATTATTTGAAACAAGCTGATTCATCTGTAGCTTGAACATTATCAGCAACTGGTGAGTTCTTGCCTTTAATTATTCTAACATGGTATCTGACCATGTGACAAGGTAAGAAATACCAAAGAACTAACCGTGTTTTGTTAAATTGCACAAGATTTTGAGGGTAAAAAATCAACACTGCCAACCACCGGGATCCGACCAATTTTCCCGGTGGGATCCCGCCTCTCATCCCAGTGGGATCCCACCTCTCATCCCAGTGGGATCCCACTGGGATGAGAGGCGGGATCCCGACCAATTTTCCCGGTGGGATCCCACCCTCATCCCAGTGATTTTTTCTATAGGGTTCATAAGTTAATTTTAATATTGTCCAAGTAACATTATTTTGGTTCGGTACTTTGCACTCTGCACAAGTATGCAGTCTTATGAATAACTTTTTACTCCATGGAATTCTCCAGCCACTTATAAATGGTGATTTATGTTTTATTTCTACACTGCCATTCTTAACATTGTGCTCCCTTAGAAAGAGAAGGTTGTAAGTACAAAATTGATATTTTGAGAAAACGAAAACTGTTGGAAAATTACTCTTTACTTATGTTAAAACAAGCTGTTTCAACTTCAGTTTGGTCAACATGATAAGTTCCGATTTTCATGAAAATAGGCTCGTTACAGGAAGCCCCTTGTGATGCTGACTTTAAATATGTATCAGTCTTAAAAGGCTGTAAGTAGTACTTATGACCTTCTCATTCTATGCCAGCGATTTATTGTAAATTAAATAACTATAATTGTATATCGATGGTGCCAAACCAAAACCCCTTAGCTCAATTTTGGCGCAAAAACTTATTTTGCAGCATCCGCATCTGCTAGACATCCCACACTTTTCTGTCTTGTCTCCATCTAAGTAACGCGATTGGCTCTTAGGATGGCGACAAGACAGAAATTTACGGGACGTCTAGCAGATGCGGATGCTGCAAAAAAAGTTTTCACGCCAAAATTGACTTACAGGGTTTTGGTTGGCACCGTCGGTATTGTCATGTAAATCAGAGATTTATTCTTCTCGTGTTGAAATTATGATTTTATATTGTACAACTTCACTATGTCACGGTTATAGTCAGTGTGTAGAACCATGTGATCAAATGAATCCCGTTTTACACTAAAAACTACTGCGATTTCGTCTGCTAATGGTGAGTTTTTTCTTGATTATAACGATCATGCATTTAGTATGGTAATTATAAAGCCTATAAAGTACATCCAGTATATGTAAGAATATCCGGCAAGTACCGAGTTGGCTCTATCTTTAGCTGTCGTTAACCGATACTCGACCAAATTATTACACTCCGTTTGGTCAAGCCTGCATTTGGTCAAGCATCAATTAAAAACAGCTAAAGATAGAGCGAACTCGGTACTTGCCGTGTATTCGATCGTTATAATCAAGAAAAAAATCACCGTAAGCAGACGAAATCGCAATAGTTTTTAGTGTAAAACGGTATTCAGTTCGTATAATTTGATCATGTGATTCTACACACTGATAGCATATAAGTGTTGTAACATTCTTCTAGTTACATAATACAACTTCGTACTTGAACGTTTCAGCATGCGCTCATGTAAATCTGGTTTATTATTAAACAAACATGGTCCAAAAACATTATGTCAGACTACTTTATGGGTTTTGAAGTGAAATTTCTTCATAAACCAAATTACGTATACTTTAGATGCTTTGTAAATATGCAATAGTTGGATGTATTATAAATTAGTAGTTAGAAAAACATGTATGTAAAATAATTAACATATGATTACAATTCACCCAAGTTAATTAAGGAACATCTGTAAAAGTTGACTGCAGCGTTTTGTATTATCACCACCATGTCCTTTGTTATCCTGCAAATGGCCACTGCAGGATTTTATGTGTTGGTGGTAACTAGGTAAGAAATTAGAAGGCTTATAAACAAACAGTAATGTTAATAATCAAATATTTATCAAAGTGATTTTTGGAGCATAGGATACGCTTCTGTTTTCTTCGGTAAATGCACTAGTAGTACTGCAAGGGGATAAAATACGAAGTCATCCCAGTGAATGACCAAATTTATCTATTTTTAGCATCAAAATCTCATCAGAGTTTTTCATTATGCTTACCTAGAACAGAGTGCAAAGCACCCTGTTCAAAAACAAAGAAGACTGCTGTGAATATTGATTGACAGAAATCAACTGTACCTAGATAAAAAAAATATATGTTGGTTTAGGTATTACTACTAATTGTTAATTGGTTAGGACATGCTGTTGCTTAATTGATCATTTATGATACCAGTCATTCACGACCTGCTGCAGTTCGCAGCTTGTATTTGTATGTAACACAAGGTTTAACCAACATTTCTTAGCACAAACATGAGAGAGGATTGATTTCAAACATTGATTTTTTTCTCCTCTAGAGAATAAAAAGTAATTTATATGATTTATGTATTACAGAATTGTTAATGAGCGTCCATACACTACTGTCATCACCCTTGGCACCTGCTCTGTTGCAATATTTGTCCAAATCCTTATTGCTGCATCGAATAGCATCAGATAGCGTCTGATAAAGTTTTTGAATCCACGAGACCAAATATTTCATGTCAATGATAATAATGACACCCCTTCTTTAATTCTTAATGTGATAATGTGTTTTTAATGCTTGGGCCTTACATCTCAGTTTGTTTATCTGCCCATTTACTAATTGTTGACGTAATGGTCCATGACAAAAAAATATTGATTGACATTTTCTATTCATTAACCTTGTACATGACTGAATCATTTCCTCTTTGTTACTGGATTGGTTGCTATAAATATAATCAAAATCTGCTCTTTGTTCGTTTGACTTACCGATATATGATTTATATTGTTTCGCTTACAAATACGATTTCGGTGGCTCAAGTTACTATTCTGTTCCACTCTTGGCTGATTTATGCAACTATTATTCCAAACATTTTATTGCAATTGATGGAGAAATTCGCCCATTGTATTACTTTACTACTGTAAAATCTTTTAATTTCAATGGGACGAAATTTCATGGTTTTGATAAAAAAGACCATTTCGGTTGGATGTTAATTAGCGAATTTTGCATTTGGGTAATAAATGCAATGGTTAAATAGATTGTTTGATGGGATTTAATTTTGTGACTGAATGTTTGATGGGATTTAATTTTGTGACTGAAAACAAACCTCGAAATCAACGAAATTTAATCCCCCACGAAAATTAATGATTTTACAGTATATGCGTCGCTATTATAAATGTTCATTTAATGGCGTAACAAAAATGGCCTTAAACTTCAATCAAACACCTCAAGTCACAGAACTTAAAATATTTTTTATTGCAAACTCAGTGGCTGATTTTATACCCACAAACTGGTAAAAAAACACTTTGAAGGATTTTGTGACTTATAATTATTTTACATAATGCTAGCCTATAGCTTACTCTTTATATTTAATGAATATTACTTGTCTCAAAATAACAAGAGCTAAAAAATTTGAAGAAAAGAGTCGGTGTTATTTTAACCTATATATTTATTGTTAATATAATAGGTGATATACATTTTATAAATACACTTTGTAAATTGATGTATGATGATGTAAGATGGTTGTCCTATATTCACCGCACCCGTCACCTTACATTTAGTGACCCGTCACCTTACACTTAGTGACCCGACACCTTACACTTAGTGACCCATCACCTTACATTTAGTGAACCGTCACCTTACACTTACATTTAGTGAACCGTCATCTTACAATTAGTGACCCATCACCTTACATTTAGTGACAAGGTGATCCTAAACTTTTTGGATGACTGTTACTCTTTGTCAGTAATTAGTACTTCATCCATTCCATGAAACTTGGGTAGAATTATGTTTTATGAATTCCCTGATGAGTACAGAAAACTAGGTAAAATGCTTGAAGAAAATCCTAAGTTATAGTGGTGTTATATCTTTAATAGCCTAGGGAATTATATAGTTTATAAGATTTATTAATGAATAATTGCTGTATTAAAAAAATGTCAAATATCATCTGGAATAAATTTGTTGTGATTTGATGCTTCCCAATTTTTGTACTGAAAATCTTCACTAATTGATGCTACCCAAGTTTTGTACTGAAAACCTGCAGTAATTGATGCTACCCAAGTTTTGTACTGAAAATCTGCAGTTATTGATGCTGCCCAAGTTTTGTACTAAAATCTGCAGTAATTGATGCTGCCCAAGTTTTGTACTGAAAACCTGCAGTAATTGATGCTGCCCAAGTTTTGTACTGAAAATCTGCAGTAATTGATGCTGCCCAACTTTTGTACTGAAAATCTGCAGTATTTGACGCTGCCCAATTTTTGTACTGAAAATCTGCAGTAATTGATGCTGCCCAATTTTTGTACTGAAAATCTGCAGTATTTGATGCTGCCCAATTTTTATTTTGTGGGGAGTGGTGGCCTAGAGGTAGGACGCGCGCTTCGGGATCGAGAGGTCCCAGGTTCGATCCCCCTCTGGACCACTGGTTAAAATCTCTGAGCAAGACCCACAGCTCCACTCCACCATGGTGTAAAATGGTACCTTTGACGGCAGTGTCTATTCCTGGGCGCCGCAGATCGATGTTGGCTGCCACACCACAGGAGAGAAATAGTCTCCCCAGGGAGACACGAGTGTAGGTTTCCATATGTAGCCCAATGACCAGGGGAGTTAAAATGTCGAAGGGTGCTTGAGCGGCCTAACAGCTGAAAACAGCCCTAGAAAATTGGTAACTTTTTTTTTTATTCTGAAAATCTGCAGTAATTGATACTGCCCAATTTTTGCTCTGAAAATTTGCACTAATTGATGCTAACCAATTTTTGTACTGAAAGCTGCAGTAATTACAGTAAGATAATTGTCATGAACAGATAGTAAACAAACATCAACAAAATAGTGTATGTGTGAAAATAAACAAGGACACAAATAATATTGTTCACATATTGTTTTATAGCTAGATTCATTACAATAATATGGTGTGCAGCTGTCTGTATGTGAAATGTGTCACTTATTCCTGTGGAATCCTGTGGAATCCATACAATGTTAACGTTAGAAGTTGCTTTTATGAGGCAGAATAATGTGTACACCTACCATCCTGAGTATTTCTGCCAAGTTTTTCCCCTGTATTTTTTGTGCACAGTTGCTGCTGTATTTTCCTTGTTGTGCAAGAAAGTTTTCCTTAGCTTACATCATGCTGCAGTTGTTTGTTGTTTTTAGATGTGGACGTGATATACTTTTCTTTCTATAGGAACGTTCTTGTCCCAAATTCTGACTCATTCCATTGACATTATTATTTCAGTTCTTCTTTTAAATTTCACTTAGCTAATTTGGAATTAATTTCAGTTCCTTCGTGGGGGATGAATGATGTGAGATTATGTATAATATGCATTTCATGCAACAAATAGCATGTTATATCAATGAAAAAGGCGCTCCTAATATATGTTTCAGTAATTGGTTACTGGTTTGTGATGTTAAATTATAAAGAAAGAATTAGTTCTGGTATTTAATAGAGAATAAACAACGAAGTTGTCATGTCATTTGATATACAATTTTATTTTATTCTACCAATGTCACCCCAAAAATGTAAAATAAAGATATATAACAGTGTTTCAAGTGCATAATAAAAATATGAAGTTGAAGCATGTAATTAGATCCATTTGTTCCCTGAGTGTCACTATAAATGTGATTAGAGGCATCAGACAACATACACCGGTATTCATTTAAAAATAGCACAGTAGCATACTTAGTGACATTGACATTGATTAAATGTGGCAGCCACACATGTGATGTATCCAATGGTGTGCTCCTTGCTGAGTGCCCTTGCGGTGTAATGTAAGGCGTACACCTAGTTCTGTGATGGTATTTCATGCACATTTTGGCATGTTGCTTGTCCTTATGCTGATGAATTTATGATGAGAAGAATTTACTTCAACTGTTTTCTTTTAATCTGTTATCTTATTATATAATTATGTTTGACACTGGGATGTTTTTCTCTCATTAAGAGGCTGATTGCAAGGTGTAGGAAATGTTTCCTCTGATCTTGGTATAAATATACACATTCTATTTCCCTCATCATCTTAGAAGTTTTAATGGTGAATGGTTTTTTATGTGGATTGTGTCCTGAGTAAATGTTTGAAGTTGTTCAAGCTTGTTTGCTGTTGTAGTTTTGGTTATTGTTTGTGTGTCCCTTCCTGTGTGTAGGTCTGGCTGCGACACTTTGCCAATCATGATACGATCTCTCAGTATAATGAAGTTTTTAATTAGCATAGTGAATAGACTGCTTCCAGGATGAACCCTAAGCGTTAGTCTATCTAACATACCCTATGTTTATAAAGTCAACTCCTCAATTTACTTATTTCTCATGAAATTATTCCCCTTTGCACCCTCAAGCCCCGAATGGAATCTAGCAAAAATTGAAAAAAATGATGCTATTTGATTGATGAAATATATTATCTAGTCGAGTAGCCAGACAACCTTTGCATTATTATATGAAGATCAATTGCTTGTTCATCAGTCTGTCTGTAGAAGCAACAATAGTTATTGCCCTTTGTTGTTTCTGAGCAAGTTTTACTAGTATGTATTATCATGTTTTATTGATTTATACCAGAATTGACAAGACTACCAGTACTGCAAGGGAAGGTTTTGTAGGCCAAGGTGCTGCAAGGCAGTGCATTGAGGGTAGTTACATGAGTAACTGTCATTTCCATCATTGAAGATTTCCTATATGTATACAAAATGCATGTGTTTGCCTTCTGGAAAAACTGTCCTGTCTTAATGCATAAAATACTGACAGATAATATTTTGTAGTGAAGGTTAGTTTTTATCCTCTCTGTCTAATTATTGTCTTGTCTTTTTTTACAGAGATTGAAGACCTCACATTGTAATAGTAACATAGAGTAGTGGAAAGCTAAATCATCGTAGACTTGAGAGAGATTATTACGTACTGTAGACAACATACAGGACAGCTGCACAGTTCTATGGTAAGTACATTATAATTACATACAGAATGCAACAACAAATAAAAGATGACATAAGGAAGATAATTGCAATTTATGTAGTTTACTCTCATCTCTCTGAATGCCTAAAAAAATAAGGCCCTCAGGTTTCTGGCTGCTCTGCGGGCTGTTTGTTTTCAAAGATTTGGGAATGGCCAATGTTTTTGTCTAGTTTTTTACCATTTTGGGTATAATCCTGTTTGTAGATGTATAGGGAAAGCCTTGAAGAGTTTGAAGGGTGGTAAGATCACAGGTAATTTTATCATTGATAACAAAATAAATTTTCGTTTTAGTCTTTATCAATCATACATATCACAGGTAACTGAATCATTGATAACGAAAAAAAAAAAAAAAAAAAAGTTTTTATATATTTTTTTCGTTTTAGTCTTTATCAATAATACAGTTACCTGTGGTTAAAATCATCGACAGTTTGCGAGGAAGATTAAGAATGTGCAAATGTAGATGTGTGATTGGTGAAGGTGTACATACAATATAAAATTTCTAGTATTAGTGTAGGCACATGAATGGGCATTGACTTTGGTCCTACAAACTTTGTTCGCTTAGATTGGACTCAAACTTCATTCCCATGCCAAGGGTCTCCTTAAGCTCCTAAATGCTTTTGGTGATCAGTTTTTGATGGTCTGCTTCTACATTGAACTCCCAATATCAATCTAGACAGATTATTATTGGGAGATTCAGTCTCTGGTCTCCTTGCAAACTCCTGGGGTTGTTTTTGATGATCATTCAGACCTCATGAACTGATAAAACATCATTCTGTTGCCCTATATTGGTATAGATGTTTGGTCCTTCCACACGAATATCCTTCTTCTTCCTTTTACAGGACAGGAATCCATCAACTGGATCGTGCGAAGTCCTTTATTGTCAACTCTCATGTTGCTTTTTCTGTCTGAGATCAGCATGTCTCTAGCGGGGAGATCTATGTGTAATGGGGACGAGAGTCTTTCATAATTTGTCTTGTATCCCTTGTTGCATGTAACTCGATCCTTTCATTGATGCCAAGAAAATCAGGCAGACATTATTCAAATGTATTTATATGTGAATGTTTGCCATCATAGCAATCTTTATCAGTTACATTTGCATGAAATTTTCATATGAACACACACGTTAAGCATTCTTGCCATACTTTTTGTTGGGAAATCTATATTGTGGGAGATTTGAGCGGGAATCACTCCGACTTCTCTAGACAAAATTAAACTCAGACATGCCAGCTTTAATATCATACAAGTTTATTCATTTTGCATCATTGAAATTCTAGCTTACGGCATTTTTTCCTATGATGTTGCACAGAATTGCAGGATATTGTAAGATTCTTGTGATATTTTATTGGAGTGGGTCTCTGAACTAGAAATGGTTTATTGGGGATTTACATCTTGAATTTATTTTCTCTTGGAAAACATGCAATCTTGTTATTATACTCTGGTAGAATATATCAGCACAGGGAATATGGTGAGTCTAGTTTCGGCTTGGTCGGATGTGGGACTTGCTGCTTCACAGTCACTGCTGTAGCCAGGGTTCGATACATGCTGTGACATTTCACATTTGTAATACTGGTCACTGTACAATCTCTGGTTGAAAAGAGGAAAGAGTGTACCAGTATACTTATATAAGAGAAGAAAGTTGTCCTTACTTGATATTCAATTATCACTGGATTATCATTGGCAAAGCCATAGTAACAGCTTGCTCAACCAGGTTTAATCCATTATAAAATCAAAGCGCTCATAGCGCTGAAAGAATAGTGTTTGTTTGTGTTGTCAGACAATTATATTTCCAGTCACAAACCCTCTAACGCATATCCTGGGTCAGGGAGAAGGTAATTATTGCTACGCATACCCTGTTAAAAATGCCTTGCAGAGCTTTTATTTGCCAGTCAGCTTTCTGCTGAAGTACAGCAGGCATACAAGCCCCTGAACCCGGATTTGAACCCGGTTGGTCGGATTAGGTGGCAAGCCCGTTTTAAATCACTGAGCTACAGAGGAACACTTTTATAAAAGTAACCTTGTGTATTACTTTAGTTCAGATCTCACCTTGAGTACAGTAGATATATATTGCCAGGAAGCAATACATGGTACTCATTATGTTTATTACCAAACATTTATATTGCCTCTGCATAACATGCACAACATGCCTCACATTGCCAGCGCTAATATTTTCGGTGCTAATATTTTTCTCTCCGCTACTTGCTCCACTCAGGAGTACTTGTTGTATAATTGGCAGCATAGATCATTGGTTTATTACTTAAGCCTCACATACTATTTGACTGCTATAACAGACTATGTAATAATGGTGTGTTTTTTGCAATCCTAAGTTCTTGGAGTCAGTAATAAATAGCTATAAGTATGCTGGGAGGAGAAAAGAGTCAGTTCTACAAGTTGGAATTCAGGTTTATTGCCTATGTACTCTTAGGAGAAGCATTTCTAAGTTTTCATTTTTTTATTATGGCATTTTCAGAAAAAATCATGGCAGCTAGGCTGTGTGATGGAAACTCGTAAATGTTGTGAACGAATTTAATCACCTTGCACTTTCAACTGTGTAACCCTTCCCAGCTAATTATTAATTAATTGGTATGGTCGTTAGCACGCTTATGAAGATTTTAGTAAAATACCAAGCTAATAGAGTCCCTTTTTTAGGCATGTCCAGTTCATTGAGTCGCAAGTCAGAATCAAAGGTACAATGTCAAATTAAAGGCACAAAATCCCAAACCAAGGCACAATGTCTGAATCAAAGGCACAATATTTCAAACCAAGGCACAATGTCTGAATCAAAGGCACAATATTTCAAACCAAGTTACAATGTCTGAATCAAAGGCACAATATTTCAAACCAAGTTACAATGTCTGAATCAAAGGCACAATATTTCAAACCATGTTACAATGTCTGAATCAAAGGCACAATATTTCAAACCAAGTTACAATGTCTGAATCAAAGGCACAATATTTCAAACCAAGTTACAATGTCTGAATCAAAGGCACAATATTTCAAACCAAGTTACAATGTCTGAATCAAAGGCACAATATTTCAAACCAAGTTACAATGTCTGAATCAAAGGCACAATATTTCAAACCAAGTTACAATGTCTGAATCAAAGGCACAATATTTCAAACCAAGTTACAATGTCTGAATCAAAGGCACAATATTTCAAACCAAGTTACAATGTCTGAATCAAAGGCACAATATTTCAAACCAAGTTACAATGTCTGAATCAAAGGCACAATATTTCAAACCAAGTTACAATACACAAATCAAAGGAACAAATTTTGTCGTACTATTGAGATTATCCTTAAGTAAAGGTTTGCTGTATCTTCACGGCCATTGGTAGCAACATTTATTGAGACAAAATTTCATTTGTTGCAATTTAATGAAAATAAAAAAAAGGAAATTGAATTGAAGTCTCAAGTTTCAGACAAAATATTTAAGTCCTCTGTGTATAGCTTGGTGTCTAAAGCTGTACTGATTGTTGAGTAACATTTATCATACGTTAGTGTATAATTAAATGTCCACAGTGTGTTACATTCACCAAATACTCGCCTATTCTCTTCTCCTTTCTCTCCTATACACACCTGGAGACCACGGAATCTTGCCACAAAACGTCCTGCAGAGATAAAATTTTACCGCCAAATTTAAAGATCTCTCGTTAATCTACCTTTCGCAATAATTGATTTTTTAAGCCCACCTTAATCGTGTTCCATGTTTGGCAGATCTGTCTCGGCAAACACATTTAACGCTGATCTTTTTATTATGAATCACTGTTTCAATAAAAGATTTGAATTCTGTTATCTCCACCGGTGGCAGTTTTTTGTAATCTTATTTCTTTATTTAAACAAATAGAAGGAAATTGTTCTGTTTGTCTACCGTTTAGTTATATATTCTCGACACATCACATGTACAGGAAATTATAACTGAGGATTGGCTTCAAGCTAGCTTCTCCTTTATTGTATAAATGTATGACTTCCATGTACACTTTTGAGAAGTTCTGTTCTATATTAAAGTTAGGTGGTAGTGAGTCATAGATTAAAACATTTGTTTAAATTTGAAATTAACTGAAAAACAGTATGATATCATATAATTAATTGTCAGATGCTTTCATAGATGTTTTTATTGATGATGGTCCTGGCAACATTTTAGGAGTGTATCTGGCAGTGATTGGAGAATACATCCATGGCCATATGGAGCGTAATTTTATACCTAGCTGCACGGACTGTACCTTTAAAAGTTTTTATTATTATAAGCATATGATCATATAGTGTAGGGTCCATAATAAAGTGACCTTTGGTAGAGAGGGTAATTGAAAGTTTGGGAGGTTACGCTTAATCAGAAAAAGACAATTTCATTACATTTAGTTCCTTTAAAAACACTGTATTATGACTGGCAAAAGGTAGTCGCTTAATAAAGTGGTCTCATTCCAAATTCAGCCAAGATTAGAATTGTGCACAATGCTTAACAATGATATTTTGACTAACACTGCTTAGTTCTAATGATTAACTGTACAGTCCTTGTGTATCCTAAAGTGCACAATAGGAGACAATTACTGTGATGCATGGTTCAGTCAGAGGTATAAATTTTGTGAAAGTTGTAGATGGCAATTCTCAGCTCTCTTCATTAATATAATTTATTATCTGTCTATGTAGCCTTAGGAATCACTGTAACTACTGTACCTGTATATAATACTGTACTTTATTGTTCCTTAGATTTTAAATATAAGAAATGCTAGACGGCAGTTTCAGAATAATTTAGTGCTCACGATAATTCAGTTGATCTGCTATAAGTACTTATTCTGTTGGTGTCACGCCTCAGGGTTGACTGTACCTGACTGTTTATAGATTTAAATTAAGAGAAATGTTGAATGGCAGTTCCAGAAGAATTAATACTTTCAACCATGATATACCCAGAGTGCCGTTGTGATTACACAGTCAGTCCATTAGTACTTCTTCTGTCAACGTGACCGCCTCGGGGATGACTGTATCAAGTTTACCTGACTTATCACAGATTTACAATATAAGAAATGGTAGATGGCAGTTCAAGAACAATTTCTTTCAACAATGATATACCCAGAGTGCTGGTGATTACTCAGTTGGTCTATAAGTACTTCTTTTGTCTGTGCCACAGCCTCGGGGATGACTGTTACAGCAAGTCTACTTGACTGTAATACAGATTTAGAATAAAAAAATTAAAAATGTTCCAGTGCAATTTATGTTCAAGAATGCATTACCCAGCATCCTCGCTGCAATTACTCACACAGCTCTGTTAGTACTTCCTGCGGGCATTAAATGTCTGTCTTCCAGGTCAGGCTTGGTTCTCGACTATTTCGCTGTCTCATTTTCCTTTGATCTCTCAGCCTTGTGTCATCATATAAAAGTGGATGTTTTTTATATCTTGAAAATGTTGTACAAGTTAATTGGATTCTGCTTGTCTGATATGTCAAATGTTGCAGCATAATGTGTCTCTGCACATCACTGCTCGCGTGTTATGTAACAATAATATAGTTGTTATTTTTAACTTTTTTAATGGAGAGTAGGATAGACTGCTGCAGTTTTCTATTTTGTTGTGAATCATTCTCAAGTGCCACCATTGCATCAGTGACTAACACTGCACTTAATTTGCTGGCTTAGAATGAGTTGGTCATAAGGACAGAATGGATATTTTGAGAAAACAAGAAAAAGACTGTCCAAAATTGCTCTTTACTTATGATAAAAGAAGCTGTTTTCACTTCAGTTTGGTCAGCATGACAAGAACCAATTTTCATGAAAACAGGCTCATATCATTGAAGGGCATTCAGATTCTGATTTTAAAGATTTATTAGTCTTATAAGGTTGTAAGTAGTACTTATAGGACCTTCTCATTCTAAGCCAGCAAATTCTTTCCATGCCTGCAGAAGAGCATGCAAATGGTAGTACAAAGTTGTTGGTTCCTGGCCAATGAGGAAAGTTGTCAGGATGAGTTCAACCCACAAAGTCTCATTTCTGTCTCTGCAAGAACTGGATTCCTGTTGATTAAAGTTCTGTATGTGACTCCAATAGACACTATTATGACAGAACCTGCACTGTTTCTGCTCCTGTAAATGACCATAAGCTGCAGAACACCCAAATGATGTAGATGAAATATGGTGTTTTGTACATTTATTATTAATACACATGAGCTTCAGTTATTTACAGACATGAAGGAGAAGATCTAGAAATCCTCAGCGGGTTCTGGGTTTTCGACATCCTCTCTAGGGTCATATATCACATATGCATTTAACCCTCAGTATATCAAGGAGACATAGGGACAGGTTAAATGCTGGATATAATAAACCATGTGCTTGTAATACTGATGCTCATCATAAAGGTGCAAATTCTCTGGGACTTAAACATTTGCTCAACATCATAAGGAAGTTTTACTGTATTACCAATATTTGAAAGTTATTTTAAGCCTTAGATTTTTTCCAACTTATTAGTTTCACAAGGTGATTATACAATTTTGTTTTAAATCGAAAATTCATGTTGCATCTTTAAAATAGATTTTTGGCCTGGCATATGGACAATTACCGTATTTCTTTTAGTCGAAAATTCATATTGCAGCTTTAGAATTAGATTTTTGGCCTAGCATTTGGATAGATAATGTTGTTGTTTATGCTATTTTTTTTGTCATCATTTAATCTAATGTATCCAGTTAGACAGTGTCCTTGAAAATGCAAAACATGTGCAGAAATATAATCTCCTTAATGGGAAAAAAAACACCCACATTCAAATATAAAGTTTGTTCGCTTTTTATACCAAGTGTGAATATGCAAGCGTTGAATTATTATGTTATTGTGTAGTAGACTGATACAGAAGTTCTATCAGTCGTCTATGTTCATTGCAGTCACTAACTCATTAATATTCATTAGATGAATTAAAGTTTTTGAAGTTGACGGCGATGAGATGACACATTGAAATTATGAAACTGATATGTTCACTAGTGTATAGAAAACGACAGAAAGTCATTGGATAAAAAAGCGAGAGATTAGCTAAACTTCCTGATTTCAAGACAACCCTAGCGTGATTGATTTAAATCTATTAAAAGGTGGGAAAAACTTGTTTACATCTAACATCTTAAAATTCGTTTTTACTTTGCTTCACTTTACTGTACTTTGCATAAATTTGTGATACTTTGTATGCAAGACTTGGGAACTAAAACTTGTAACTTCGAATGTGTACATTTTGGCGAACTTGGTATGACATTTTTTTAAACCTTAATTTCCTCCCCTTTTATGTGACTTTCTCAGCCGTTTGCATAATTTGCAATTCACACCCTGGTGCAAAGTCTGGTGCAGTTTGTTTGGACTGGTATTTGATGCGACAACAACAACAACAACAACATTTTCAACATTTGTCAGTGTTATATTATAAAACCCAGTTTAGAAGCCTGGTCTCAGACTACCTTGCGTTCTAATTGGTTGATTTTAATACTGCCTTTCATATCTGCCAATCAGAGTTACTGTACAATAATTTCAAATGCTAATTGTTGCATGTTGTTAGTTGATTGTTCATGGAATATTTCTGTTTCATTACTATTCCGTATGAAAAGTATATCGACGGTGCCAATCCAAACCCCGTAACTCAATTTTGGTGCGAAAACTTTTTTTGCTGCATCCACATCTGCTAGACGTCCCGCGCATTTCTGTCTTGCCGCCAGTTAAATAGCCAATCACGTTACTTAGGTAGAGACAAGACAGAAATGCGTGGGATGTCTAGCAGATGCGGATGCTGCAAAAAAAGTTTTTCGCGCCAAAATTGAGTTACGGGGTTATGGTTCAGCACCGTCGATATATTACGCAGACAGAGGAAGGGTAGAGACTGTAAGGTTGAGTTTAGCCATGATATGAACCATATTCCTATGTTGATGTATGGCAGAGTAAGTGTAGATGTCAACACCTATGATAACATCAACCCTGTTAGTCCACCGAACATTACAGGAATCACGGGACCCATCAATTACAGAATCACATCTCCAAATTCTGGTTTGTATCCATTCTGAACACAGTAGTGAAGTCTACATGTAAACACATTGATAATATTCCATAATTCCTATCTTTATCACTATCCATATGTAAACTGATCTTAGTAAAATCTTTATCCAATTATGCCTTAAAAAAATATTTTTAAATATTTTTTTACCTATTGTGGCTTCCTATTTATTCATGACAGCTAAAATATGCAGACCAAGTTTGCCTTAGATATGCTTTATGTTGTTCGAGGAGGGGGCAAGAAAAAGTCCTAATGTAGATAGCTTCAGATTCACGATGTTGTACTGATCATTCAACGTTTGTCAACTCTATTCTAAAATTAAAAACTTTTTCTTTTTTTCCCTTTGATTTTTTTATGTGTGCTTTCAGTGCAAAATGCTACAGTAACTTTAATGTTTCTTAATTGATTTGCATAATGATTAATTATGTCTGGCGGAAAATGCAACATCAATTAAAACATGCAAGAACATGACTTGAGATTTAATGAGAAAGGTATTCTAGGTTGTAAAGGTATGGTAGGTTTTGAACATATGTACCTTTAATATTTATGAAAAGTGATTTTTTTTAAAAGATAAAAAAGCACAAAAAAAATTAGGTGAAAAATGTAAAAAGAAAACATTTTTTTACCCATGAATTTTGTTGCCATTGCAACTCCAAAAGTGTATTCTATCTCCATAAAAGGAGAGCACCTAATTTATCTTATTTTATTTATTTATTAAAATGGTGAGGTGACACTGACTGCAGTGAGTGATTGGGGATCCATATCAGGCAATGTAGCTAGCTAGTTTTAATGAAATCAATTAGAATACCGGTGAATCGTATTTGCTTGCATTATTCATTGTCTGCAGTCAAAGATTAATGAATCCTATACAAACTTTCACTGTCAGCTTTTTGAATTGTGTTGATATATAAAATCAATATGGAGCATCAGTCTAAGACATTGCAACAAAATTTAATGACTGGATGTTTTTCCAGTTCTTGAATATAACGGTGCTTGAGTTTAAGCCCTGTCCCAAATCTCACAGTAGAAAATATCAGTGGTGTCTTTTTTAGCTCACCAGAGCACAAAGTGCTCAAGGTGAGTTATTGTGATCACTCACCGTCCGTCGTCCGTCTGTCTGGACGTCCGTCCGTCCGTCCACACTTTCAAACGACATCTCCTCTGAAACCATTTGGCCAATTTTGATGAAATTTTGCCAGGATGTACGTGGCATTAGGGGATTTAGTAATTGTTCGAATTATGGCCCTGGGGTTAAAATTGGCCCGCCCCCGGGGTCACCGTTTTACATAGACTTATATAGGGAAAACATATAAAAATCTTCTTCTCTAAAACTACAATGGCTAGCTTTTTGATATTTGGTATGTAGCATCATCTAGTGGTCCCCTACCAAGATTGTTCAAATTATGGCCCTGGGGTCAAAATTGGCCTCGGCCCGGGGGTCACCGTTTTACATAGACTTATATAGGGAAAACATATAAAAATCTACTTCTCTAAAACTACAATGCCTAGAGCTTTGATATTTGGTATGTAGCATCATATAGTGGTCCCCTACCAAGATTGTTCATATTATGCCCCTGGGGTCAAAATTGGCCCCGCCCCGGGGGTCACCGTTTTACATAGACTTATATAGGGAAAACATATAAAAATCTTCTCTAAAACTACAATGCCTAGAGCTTTGATATTTGGTATGTAGCATCATCTAGTGATCCCCTACAAAGATTGTTCATATTATGCCCCTAAGGTCAAAATAGGCCCCGCCCCGGGGGTCACCGTTTTACATAGACTTATATAGGGAAAACATATAAAAATCTTCTTCTCTAAAACTACAATGCCTAGAGCTTTGATATTTGGTATGTAGCATCATCTAGTGGTCCCCTACAAAGATTGTTCATATTATGCCCCTGAGGTTAAAATTGGCCCCGCCCCAGGGGTCACCGTTTTACATAGACTTATATAGGGAAAACATTATAAAAATCTTCTTCTCTAAAACTACAATGCCTAGAGCTTTGATATATGGTATGTAGCATCATCTAGTGGTCCCCTACCAAGAATGTTCAAATTATGCCCCAGGGGTCAAAATTGACCCCGCCCGGGGGGTCACCAGTTTCTATATTTACGCTCTTCATTTGTTAGTCTAAATTGTGCAGGGCTTCATTTATAATCAGGTGAGCGATATAGGGCCATCATGGCCCTCTTGTAATTGAAAGACCATACATTTTTCTATTGATGTACAAAGTCTCAGTGAAACGAGACCAAAGGGTGATAATCTAAAATTCCCTATATAGACTAATGTACATCTGCCATTTTGTTTTGCCCATAGCGGAATTAATTTTAATTGGATTTTTCCAGACCTAAACCAGAATATGCTTGAGTTTCCTATAATACATGGAAAATACATGGACAGCACTTTGGTTCCAGTCTGTAAACTTCTTTAAGAAGTGCATTTCTTTGTGGGTTGGCCTATTCTTAATTCAGATTTCCCCTGAGTTTACTGTGAACAATTTCTGTCTATCACCCTGACAACATTATAGACTTGTTACATCATATTGTAGATATTTGGCTGAATGTTACATGATTCTGCTTCTTCATCCAGAGTACTTTTCCTTGTAATACACAATTTCATTCTTTAATAGAGTGCCGAAGGTTTATGGTCTACTGTGTTTGGTAACAATTGGAAATTACGCCAGAGCAGAGATCATTCCACCTGAGTGTTTGTCGAAGGCTGTTTGGCACAGGGTTTCAATGTAATCCATTGGACCATGAGATTATAATTTACAGTAAAAATTGATTTAAAGGAATCATTGATTGGACAACTGGTGGAACGTCAATTGCATCTCAAACCAAATATGAAAGCTTGCTGCAATATTTGCAGTCACTGTCCTTAGTGTTTTAACCTAGGTCACGCCCCAGGGTTGTTGTGTGTCATTTGGTCGCCGTTTTGGCATGGGTTTCTGTGGGCACTGGTCAGGGTAGTTGTGTCGTGGTGTTTCTGATTTCTGTGCTTGGCTGGTTGGGTACAGTGCTATCTTCCCTGTTGGATTTTCTCATACCTTTTTTTCTCTATTTATAACTAGCTCTTGTGACCCTCATGTTGATGGATACTCTTGAATCAGGTGTCGGGAGTGATTGATATAATTAAATTTGTTTTCGTAGAACTCAAAGTTAATAAAATTGTTTAGTTTGAAAATCAATATCCGATCAGGTGCTACATTTCTACATTACAGCAATAAATTGTTGTCTGCTCCAGTGCAGGACCTGAATGACATGACATTATTGTATGACATATAGTTTATGCTCTAGTTATCACAGTCTGCATAATACATTACAATATTCAGACTTAATGAACTAATCACATGTTTTATAATGTTTGATTGATTCGTTATTTAATAATTAAAATGGTAATCAATTAATTATCAATTAATATGGGATATTTTAACGATTTATTAGATTTTCCTTTTACTGCAGTTATTTTGAGCATTGTTGTTGTTCAGGCTTTATGTATATGATGTTTAACAATGTAAGATGAATCGTGATAGGTCCAACTTCACTGATAATTAAAAGTTTTGTTCAAATGACCATTTTTTTGGTGTCGGCATCTACTGATGGAGAGGTATATAGTGATTCACCTGTCTGCTTGTTTGTTGCAAAACTTTCAAGTTGATTGACTGAGTCTCTTAGTTATTATGCACAAGCCTACAACAGGAGCATAAGCTTTACTGAAAGCATTTTTGTATTAATTTACTAAGACCAGAACCTAGTTTTCCCAAGTCCCTGCTGCAAAAGAGCAGGATGACCTAGTTTCAAAAATATATGCCAAAACGGTGACCCCAAGTGACCAAATGAGGCATTGCTGTGACGTGACCTAGTTAACAAACATCATGCCCAAACCGTGAAATCCAACCACAAAACAATGCCCCTCCCCCAACGATCAGATCACGAACATGTGACACACAGCAACATGTTGAAATTTCTGAAGTCTCAATATTTGTCCTTGTGTTTATTTTAAGAAACATCAAAATCCAGATACCGTGTGTGTATGTGACAATGCCAAGGTCATTGTAGCAATCTATAACAAAACTAATCAACATTTATATTATATCATCAAATGTCAACAAAGCATCCATGGGATTGAGCTATATATCAGATAATGCATTGCATGTACAGTTTTGGCTTATTGATAAACAATTAAGAGATGATGACAAGACAACAATTCAATTTATAATTTCAGCAAGAGCTGAACATTTTTTGTAACTTGTCTGAATTTTATGCTGGTGAATATCACATAATAAAATAACCATTTGCCCACCGCAATTACCGTTTTAGTGGCTGTGTACTTTTTGTGTCTTTTGATAAAAAATGATTTCAGATCTCTGAAGCTACAATTTTTTAAAATGTGTTACCTGCGAGACTGAAGTAAATGTTTATTATTGAAAAAGGACATAAAACAGTCTTGCAAGCAACCCTTAAAAAAAAAAAAAAATAAAAAATCTTGAGATTATTAAGTATTATTGCGTCACTTCTGACCATGAACTGCAATTTATTGCATATAGTATCCTTGTTCCCTCCGGTATTTGAACAGTATGGTGCCCCGGAAGTCGTAAGTACCCTGATAACAATTGCAACAGATAATATTCAAATTGTACTCCCCATTCATACCAAATTTAAAGATAAAATTCAAGCTTATTTTAAGGTTAAGCAACTTTTAAATGGTTAGGATTTTCAACAAAAAATTGAGATAATTTGAATAAATTTGTAACTAGCTTAAGTGAAATCCCTCAATACTGTGTGTTCTCCGTGTCTAAGCCATCTGTGGAATCAATTTAGCAATCGCCTGTTATAAACATCCAATTTGAGTAAAACTGGATTGTTAATACTTTAATACACCTGTGCAAGGCTTCCGTTGAATTGTTTATAAAGTTTTGATACAATTGTTGATGCAGTTTAACTTTTACTTCTAGAAATTTTCACAAATTTAAATGCAGCCATGTCTTCTGCATCTCTTTTTAATTGGATACTTAATAACTCTGGTCCCCTGTAAAAGTGCAGAACCAGCTAAGGACAATACTTCCACAAGGTTTTTTCATTATTCCATGAGCATATCATTCTTGTATTGTTTGGCAGTCATTCAGCCACTGTAACATGAATACATCTGAACAGAAAAGCTAATTTCCTGCAAGTCACAAACAAGTACTTTCTGAAATGATTTTCATTAATTTTGTCATGGACGTTTATTGACCCATGTAATATAATACACGCTGTTTATGTATTTATCTATATTCCTGACTCTTGTTGGGAGTTTTCTGCTGTTGTGGGATAATGTTTTGCTGCAGCGATGGTAACAGTGGTAAAAACGGGCTTGATGGTTTAGTGACCTGAGTATCCAGCTTGTGAGCCGACAGTCCGGTGTTTGATTCCAGACTTTGTCAAGGTGCACAGTAATATCTCTCTTGCTTGGCACACAAAGTGATCATAGTGCTGTGATACTGGGTAAAGTGTACCTAGGATAACGTGAAAAGCTGGTCAATTTGGTATAGCCCTCATATGCAACTCTGGTCAATGGTAGTAAATATCGCATTATCCTGGGCACACTATAGCACTGGGTACACCCTCTATTTTTAGAATTGGAAAAAACGTTACTTGGGACGGGTGACTTTCGGTTTGGACGAGGTAAATATCTAATTTTCTATCTAGCAACTTATGATCCATCAACCTCAACTAGCGCACCGTATGCCTTAGGAGTTGCCACGTACAGGTTGTTATCATTTTCTTTGAAACGATTCTCCAATTAAACCTGTACCATTTTTTAAATTTGAAAATTCAAAATTTGTACCGGTTATTTTATTTAATCCAGGAATCTTTTCAAAGAAATTGATGACAGTCTGAATGTGGCAACCCTTAAGGCATACGGTGCGCTAGTTGAGGTTTATAGATCACAAGTAATTAGAAAGAAAATCACTTTCTACCTAAAAATCACCCCTCCCAGGTAACGGTTTTTCCAGTTCTAAAAATAGAGGGTGTACCCAGTGTATAGTATTCCTGTTTTCTACCATACAGCAGTGAGTGGGACATGTTTTCAAACCCCAAATAATAAAATTATAATGTAATAAATTAGGGTTACAGTGACACAGTCAGATATAAATAGATACATTTTGCGTTATCACTGACTGCCTCAACTACATTGTCAAATATCAGGTGAGTTTTTCCATGAAATATTCTATTTATAGTTACATTATGAAAAGTTAAGTCCAGCAAATAGGGCTGTTCAGAAACTTAAAAAGACCCTTAGCCATGCAGACTCATCCTAAGCTCCAGAAATGAGATTCTTCTCTGAGGATTTGACTAAATTACACTATTTTGTAATTTCTTTGTGAAATTTGGTAATTCTGCCTCTTTGCGGCAGGGACTTTTAATAATTTCTTGGGGTTGCGTGTGGGCATCGCTAAGTGTAGTTGTGTTTCTGATTTCTGTGCTCGGCTGGCTAAGTTGGGTGTTGCCTACCCTGTCTGATTTCCTTTTTTTCCTACCTTTTTTCAAATTGTTCAATTACAAATGATTTAACTTCTTGTAAAGGAGTACTTAGATGATGGTCTACCTTCAAACAGGGCTTGTTTGTTGAGTTTTAATGATATAATATTAGTGTTGTATTTGTTTGTATTGTATTAGCCAAGTGAAGATAAACATTGATACATTATCAGCAATAGATGCACCATACATTATATAGTGTTATAATATTACATGTGCACCTTGATCTAGTAAGGCTACTGTTTGCTGAATATTATATAGAACATGATTGACACGCCATCTTGACCAATTAGCTACTGGGGTATCGAGGACTCAGTGCAAAAATATGGTATATGCCTCTATGAATTGATGTAGTATCAATAGTTTTGCATTGAGCCCTGGATATAGTGTTTGTGTGAGAAGTGCAGTAGGTCTATATGATTATGATACAGACATTGCTACAAGACTCAACTGCCAAAATGTATGTCAATGAGTCTGCTACAAGAGTGATATATGCCAACATGTATGTCAACGAGTGTCTGTCAGTGTCTGTCTATAGGACATAGACTACTTGAACTTCCTGCTACCTTTGTGTATATGTTGCTGACACGATAAATGCAGTTAGTTAAGGCCACCAAGTGGTTGGTTTGCTATAAAAATTGTCTATAGTTCTTCATTACTTTATCTTTCCAATAAATCCAAGGTCTTATAATACAGGGAAACAATACATGAGGAGACTGCTGGTCAGGGGACAAAATTTATGTATGACTGCTGGTCAGGGGACAAAATTTATGTATGACTACTGGTCAGGGGACAAAATTTATGTATGACTGTTGGTCAGGGGACAAAATTTATGTATGACTACTGATCAGGGGACACTATTCATGTATGACTGCTGATCAGGGGACACAATTCATGTATGACTACTGATCAGGGGACACAATTCATGTATGACTGCTGATCAGGGGACACTATTCATGTATGACTACTCAGATCAGGGGTCGCTACTCATGTATGACTACTGATCAGGGGACACAATTCATGTATGACTGCTCATTAGGGGACACTATTCATGTATGACTGCTGATCAGGGGACACAATTCATGTATGACTGCTGATCAGGGGACACTATTCATGTATGACTACTCAGATCAGGGGACACTACTCATGTATGACTACTGATCAGGGACACAATTCATGTAAGACTACTTATCAGGGGACACAATTCATGTATGACTACTGGTAGGGGACACAATTCATGTATGACTACTGATCAGGGGACACTATTCATGTATGACTACTGATCAGGGGACACAATTCATGTATGACTACTGGTCAGGGGACACAATTCATGTATGACTGTTATTAAAGGGAGACTATTCCTATTTGGCTCTGGTGAGGGTACACTTGCACTAGGGTTATTCAGCTAGGGAACTATTAATGTTTGTCTCATCATTAATCCTTTTAATACCTTTCACAACTGTCTAGACAAGCAGTCTATAGTATCTGCATATATTTCATAAACATTATAGATTTGCAAATATAGCAATATTATAAAAAATATAGATATCTTGTGTGGTGTACTAGAATGTCCTTGAGCATTAGCTGGATATATAGACAGCTCTCCTATCAGACCAAAATATAATACCATAAACATTAAAAACTGCCTCAAGCATTTCCTGTAATATTCAAGACATTGAATCTAATTATAATTTGATTAAATTATAATTGCCTGTACTAAATTGTTGAATTTATACATTAAGTGCATAACAGTTGAGGGTTATGACCTTCATAATAATTATGTAGTTCAATTTATAATTACAAAAGAACTTATTCAACTTAATTGTGCCATTTAAGTAATTTGTTTTCACTGCACTTACATAATAATGTTGTCTATGTAGGTCTTTACTCCCTGTCTAAAGTGAATGGCCTTCACATATTACCTTACACTATGTTGTGACACGGTTCATCCTTACTGTTTGACTGTTTGATAGGACTATTTGTATGGAGCCTGCTGCCTTAAACCCAACCACTACCAAAAACCTGAGTGAGTAGACAATGCAGCTTATCGCCGCCTCCACAGAAGTGGAGGCTACTACTGTAATGCTTTTTTGCAATGGAGCTTCTTCAATGGGGGAAACGTATTGGGGCGGAAGTGGATACACCGACTATTTCAATGGCCGATTTACGTCGATTCGGTAAGTAAATCTTGACTTTTCGTTGCTTAGTAAGGCGTTTGAAATAAAAACAAGCTGACCAAAGTACCCGGCCAGGTTTCTAGTTTGCGACCCATGGTTGTTTTCCCTCCAAGCACCTATAATTAAGCAGAACACTCGCGCAAAGTGCCGTTTTGGTTACAGATACCCTGATTTGTGAATATTTTTATCTGTAATATTTCCTATTTCTCCCGATTTTCATGGTTTATGGAATGTTTATGGGCATAGTTTCATTATTTATATGATTATAAGTATGCATGTGCAAAAAAAAGCGATGCCATAATATATTGAGGCAAACAACACGAAAGATCCGCTATGATACCCCTGATTTGTGCCGTTTTGGGCAAACACCCCAGACACGCCAGAAATGTGGTATAATAAAAACAACATGCGACTTGATCATTAACTGAATATTACGCGCAAATGATAAAAATGTACATTGTGAATACTAGATAAGTTTATATAATGCCAAAACAGGAATATGTTTTCAACCTATACACATACGTGTATATTTACTACTTGCCATACACATTTAATCTGCCCCTGTGTTAAATTTTAAATTATATATTCACAATGTTTATGGTCATTCTAAAAGTGTTTTGTATTTGCAGAACAGCCCGTAGACTGATCACGTGATGTAGTTGATGCTGCCTGCTAAGACCTGACAAAGAACACATACCTACAATAGTGGATTCAATGATAGGACCAATCATTTCAACGATTAAACAGTTGACAATGACATGGATGATGGAGTTCGATAGAAAGTGTGAATTTCTATACTAACATGAGAAATATCAAATAAAAACCCTTAAAAATCCACTTTGTCTTGATAATAGCATATACATGCTTGTGTGTGAGAACAGTTCACGGTGTCTACCCGTATTGGCACCCTCTCGACAGGAGAGGTACGAAGCCCAACGACTTTAAATATTGCAACTTTCATGAAATAACATTAAAAAGAGCCTACTTTCCGTTTCGTTGTAGCACCGGAACCCTCTCTGTTCTGGCACCGGCACCCTCTCTGTGCTATAGTTACTGTGAGCACAGCGAGGATTCCCGTGCCAATCAGCTGAACCACACAGAGAGGATGCCGGTGCCACAACAAAACCGAGCGTAGGTATTTTACGTAATTTGATACGATACAGCGTTTTGCAGACAGTGTGCCAATACGGGTAGAAGACACCGGGGCAAGTGAGAAAGAACATTTGTTTTTAACGAGTGCTTCTCACAAATTCTGCAATTGTGCAAATTAAATACGTATTTTTATCAAGCATGGACTCTACTCTCATAATGTAGAGGCACTTCATAGATTGGACGATTGGTTATCAAAATATGAGCATCCAAATTGACGGGGCAAATCGGAACACGGTCGGGGTTAAGATGGAAAAATACTTAAATCATACTCTGTCCTATCGTGTATCTACTCCCACCGGACAAGTACCTATTCATTATAGTAATAGGTTCTCATCAGAACAAAATACAGCAATCCCTGACGTATTCGGATACTCACCACCACGGAACGGTAAATACACCCTATTATTTGAAACAAATACTCACACAACCACTTAATACAGACATATCATATCCCATTTTGGTACCGTAAGCACATCAAACTCAAGTCACACTATGTCCTACGAATATTTACAACCACTGGATACAGCCAAACAAGGTCGTTTACGGTAGGTTGCCACCCTAGATATCAGTTTTATTAGTCCCTATTTTAGTTGTTCGTACTTGCCACTACCACATACACATGCTATAAAAATATACAACTAATTGGTACTCACCACCATCAATTACAGCCATATCAGGTCCAATGCGGTGCTCAAACCAACATAGGACATTCACTCACGAGACTGGGTACTCGCAAACATCAACTTCAACCATAGCAGACTCGAAGGGGTCTCACAACAACCATATACTACCCATTTTTTACAATCAGTACAACCATACCTTATGCATACTTACCAACCCAAGAATAGCAATACCCGACTGCATGTATATGGAATAGCTACCAACCATGCGTGCGGTACTTCCTCTTTCTACAGACAGGAACATAACAATGCATACATGGTTTGTAGCTAGTCCATATACTAGTAGTCGGGTATGGTTGTACCTAAGGGAATAGGTTGGCTATAGTTGGTGGTTGTTCGAGATTGAGAACCCTTTCTTACCTAGAATGGGTTAAGTGTGTCGGATAATCACCACATAAACCCGGGTATGGTTGTTCCCGGTGGCAATGACGACCTGGTGTAGCTATAGCATGAGTTGATTTTAAAAAATGGGTATTATATGGTTGTTGTGATACCCCTTCGAGTCTGGCATGGTTGTAGTTGATGATTGCGAGTACCCAGCCTCGGGGTGACTGTTCTGTGTGGGTTTGAGCACGCATTGGACCTGATATGGCTGTATTTGTTGGTGGTGAGTACATTAGTTGTATATTTGTATAGCTAGCATGTGAGTGTGTATTTGACAGTGGCAAGAACGAACAACTAAAATAGGGACTAATAAAACTGATCTCTAGGGTGGCAACGACCTTGTTCGGCTGTATCCAGTGGTTGTAAATATTCGTAGGACATATTGTGGCTTTATTTTAATGTGCTAAGTATCAAAATGAGATATAATATGTATGTATTAAGTGGTTATGTGAGTAGTTATATTTGGTGGTGAGTATCCGAATACGTCCGGGATTGCTGTATTTTGTTCTGATGAGTACAATGAATAGGTACTTGTCCGGTGGAAGTTGATCGATACAGGATAGGACAGAGCATGATTAAAGCATTTTTCCATCGTAACCCCGACCATGTTCCGATTTGCCCCATCCATATGGATGCTCATAATTTGATAACCAATCGTTCAGTCTATGAAGTGCCTCTATATTATATGAGTAGATTCCATGCTTGATACAATACGTTTTTAGTTTGTACAATTGCAGAATTTGTGAGAAGCCCTCGTTAAAAACAAATGACCGTTCTGACTTGTCCCGGTTTCCCTACCCGTATTGGCACCCTGTCTGCAAAACGCTGTATCGCACCAAATTACATAAAATACCTACTTTCGGTTTTGTTGTGGCACCGGCATCCTCTCTGTGTGGTTCAGCTGATTGGCACGGGCATCCTCGCTGTGCTCACAGTAACTATAGCGCAGAGAGGGTGCCGGTGCCAGAACAGAGAGGGTTCTGGTGCTACAATGAATCGGAAAGTAGGTTCTTTTTAATGTTATTTCATGAAATTTGCAATATTTAAAGCATTTAGAGGCCTGATTGGTTCAAGGACTTTCTGTATCTTTGGCAAAATCGTTGGTTTTCGTACCTCTCCTGTCGAGAGGGTGACAATACGGGTAGACACCGTGAACTGTTCTCACACACAAGCATGTACATGCTATTATCAAAACAAAGTGGATTTTAAGGGTTTTTATTTGATATTTCTCATGTCAGTATAGAATTTCACACTTTCTATCGAACTCTATCATCTATATCATTGTCAACTGTTTAATCGTTGAAATCCTTGGTCCTATCATTGAATCCACTGTTGTAGGTATGTGTTCATTGTCAGGTCTTAGTAGGCAGCATCAACTACATCACGTGATCAGTCTACGGGTTTTTCTGCAAATACAAAACACTTTTAGAATGACCATAAACATTGTGAATATATAATTTAAAATTTAACACAGGGGCAGATTAAATGTGTATGGCAAGTAGATATATGTGTATAGGTTGAAAACATATTCCTGTTTTGGCATTATATAAACTTATCTAGTATTCACAATGTACATTTTTATCATTTGCGCGTAATATTCAGTTAATGATCAAGTCGCATGTTGTTTTTATTATACCACATTTCTTACGTGTCAGGGGTGTTTGCCCCAAACGGCACAAATCAAGGGTATCATAGCGGATCTTTCGTGTGTTTTGCCTCAATATATTATGGCATCGCATTTTTTTTGCACATGTATACTTATAATCATATAAATAATGAAACTATGCCCATAAACAATCCATAAACCATGAAAATCGAGAGAAATAGGAAATATTACAGATAAAAATATTCACAAATCAGGGTATCTGTAACCAAAACGGCACTTTGCGCGAGTGTTCTGCTTAATTATAGGTGCTTGGAGGGAAAACAACCATGGGTCGCAAACTAGAAACCTGGCCGGGTACTTTGGTCAGCTTGTTTTTATTTCAAACGCCTTACTAAGCAACGAAAAGTCAAGATTTACTTACCGAATCGACGTAAATCGGCCATTGAAATAGTCGGTGTATCCACTTCCGCCCCAATACGTTTCCCCCATTGTTCTTTTTCTGTTCAGTTAAAAGCCGTTCATACTGTCACAGCATTTTTTAGTGATCAATAGCTTGAATAACCTTTTCTTCAAGGGATGTCAGGGACTGTCATGTGACATTTCCAAGGTAAAGTGATTATGGTCCCTCATTTCCAGGATACTGTAAAATAATTATTTTTGTGGGGGATTAAATTTTGAGGATTTTGTGTTTCACTTAAAAATAATTTTGACCACAAATTAATGTCCCATCTAAATGCTCTTTTTTACCAAAACCACAAAATTTGTCCCATTGAAATTAAATGATTTTACAGTATGTATGATAATGATCAGCCTCATGTGACATTTCCTGGGTATGTGTGATGGTCAGCCTCATGTGACATTTCCTGGGTATGTGTGATGGTCTGTCTCATGTGACAATTCCTGGGTATGTGTGATGGTCAGTCTCATGTGACAATTCCTGGATATGTGTGATGGTAAGTCTCATGTGACTATTCCTCGGTATGTGTGATGGTCAGTGTCATGTGACATGTCCTGGATATGTGTGATTGTTTGTCTCATATGACATTTCCTGGGTATGTGTGATGGTTTGTCTCATGTGACATTTCCTGGGTTTGTGTGATTGTTTGTCTCATGTGACATTTTCTGGATATGTGCGATGGTTTGTCTCATGTGACATTTCCTGGATATGTATGACAATGGTCAGTGTTATGTGACATTTCCTTGATATGTGTGACAATGGTCAGTGTCATGTAACATTTCCTGGATATGTGTGACAAGGGTCAGTGTCATGTGACATTTCCTGAGTATTTGTGATGGTCTGTGTCATGTGACATTTCCTGGGTATGTGTGATGGTAAGTATCATGTGACATTTCCTGGATATGTGTGACAATGGTCAGTGTCATGTGACATTTGTTGGATATGAAAGACAATGGTCAGTATCATGTGACATTTCCTGGGTATGTGTGATTCTTTAGTGTCATGTGACATTTGTGAGGATATTAGTGATGTTGGTCAGTCTCATGTGACATTTCCTGGGTATGTGTGACAATGGTCAGTCTCATGTAACAATTCTAAAGACCTTCCATATAATATGTTACATCATAAGAGATTAACATTGCAACCAAAAAATATAATGTTTACTTTGTTAGTTCATAAAAAAAATTGTACCTTCATATTTAAACACATGTACTCAAATTTCATTTAAAACTTGATTTGTGTGTATGATAGGTCAGAACCATAGAATTAGCAAACATAATTGGATCATTGTATATAAGGGTTCACATGATGTAAGATGCTAATAAAACATATAAATCATGTGCAAAAACTCTCAACTCCTGATTTATCATCTTCACTTGACAAAATTTGTGAGACTATGCAAATTATGACCAGGTTACTGAGATAGGCGTATATAAATTGCCTCTTACTGTTTATTATATACTGAGTACATCTAGAAACGCAACACTGGGGTTACTGTCAACACTTTTTCAAACTTTGTATGATTGGCAACCAAACTGTATTTACTTGATGATATTTTATTTCATGAACAATGCAACTGCAACATTGTTTTCATATAGTGCTACCGATCCGATTAAACAGTTGTTGTGTGTATAGTGTGGCTAAAAAGTAACGGAACACAAATGTGTAAAATCATAATTTATTCAGAATCGTTGCTCTATGTGAATAGGTCAAATCTTGATTAATTATTGATTGATTACATACACATGACGTCCAACAAGTTGTTTAGCAGTGTATGAATCAGTTTTAAACTTTGCCTGGAGATGGTACATGCGGAGTTACTGGTCCTGTCGGAGAGTTGTTTTACATGGATGACCTTGACATGGGTGGTTGTTAATGGTGCCAAAGTGCTAGTACAGTGTTTCCTAATGAAACATTGTCGGTTCATGACAATTAAGCCAAAGTGAACTTCCCATTTGACGTATCCGTCATAGGCATCCGAATGGCCTGATTTGGCATATGTTCGGACTATTCTGACATTTTTATTCATAAGCCTAGAACTTTTCTTTTGTGATTTTCTTTCCATTGGCAAACCTTACCAATGATTCGAAGAAATTTGCATCAAAATTTATCATGCGTAAATGGCGTAAGTGGAATTCTTGCGTTTTGTGATTTTCTTGATGCACGAGAGTTACGTAACCCGATCGATAAATTTTGGATAATAGCCAAGTTTCTAGGTGATTATACAATATTATGACATAAAATTAAAAAATGTATGAACAATGGAAGTAAGAAAAAATCAAAGATTAAAACGTTGCGTTTCTAGATGTACTGAGCATATATTCCAATAGATGATGTTTATATCAAACTACAAACCGTTTACAAAAAAGTGAAGATTTTCATTTAATATGTTTTATTAAGTCACCATTCATATCCCCCCCCCCCAGCAGCAGGTTATTATCTCACTTGGCTAGGTTGTATATATATTTTGTATACATTGCTATCCACCTGAGTTATTTCATGGTTAAATTCAAATTTATTATCAATGACACTGGATGCCCAGATTCAATTTATTTTATCACTCTATTTTTTCGTCTGCTTTTCCTTCTGTCTAATGTTATCAGCTATAGAAGTTTATCGACTTTGTGTAGATGACAAGTTTTGTTGGATCTTCTAAACTATTCACACACTCACTCACACACACATAAGGCTTATCCATTTAAATTAGCGGGGAAGTTAGCTTCAAGCAGACGACACATTGTTTATTGTCATTTAAACCTGATTTAAATACAGTGTAGAAAGTAGAAAAGTCTGACCATCGTTTGATTGTTTACCTCCTTCTCCATCCAGGAGATTGGTTTAATATTCATACACGTTTAAATTAAAGTATCTTTAACATTCGCGTCGTACCTTCATTGATAAAGTAAAACACATGAGTTGAAGTCAGCCATCTTGAAACCAACAAAAAATACATCTGACCCAGTCTAGACCACATGTTAGACTGGTAGTGCTTAGTATCGTGGATGTGCTACTATTTACATGGCATATAGGAAATAAACTGGTCACTTATTATAGAGTGCAATGGGGATTATTAAATAAATATTTTCACAGGTATGGATTATATTACCTTTGTTATGGTATAGGTGTGAAGTGTGGCGAGTTAACACGATTTGTTGAGTGATTACGAATGTTTTCTATTTATAATTTAACACGTTTACTAATCTGGTTTATATTGATCGTCACCTGAAATGCCCTCAACGTGAGGTTTAGATGACATGGGGGTGCAGATTTTATGTTGTAAGAATTCCCGCCATTTATAAACAGGTGGAAGGATTGAAACAGCTGATCGGCCATAAACTGAGCAACCAGAATGTTTATTGTTCGAAATACTTGTTCTGAGTGTTGAATTAATGCATAATAAAATGCATGCATGTGTTTGTGTGTTGAAAATAGACAGTTGAATTGGTTGTTAAGAATACATGTATAATATGACTCATGATTATAATTAATGTATTTAATTGATATAAAAACATTTTATAATGTGCTGTGTGTAAAATATAAGTTACACAAAATATTTAAGAAATTTAAATCAGAATTAAATTTGGTAAATTGATATCTCCTGTTAAAACATTAAAATTTATACACATTTACCTTATAACAGCTGACATATCAAAGTTTGATACAATATGGTTCACATACTAATTTTCGGGGAAAATAATTTATTTTATGAACTCCTAAGATCACACTTTATCAATTATCCTCACATATACATTTCTTGTTATATTTTTCGGCCCATTGTTACGAATCAAGCCCAGTTTTCCTTATAGTGAAATATTTTCCTTGTTTCGTTTTTTGAGATATTCATGGGAAAAATCTATTGTTTTGCGATAAATGTCATTGTATTATTACTATTGTTAAATGACTGTGTTGTTTAAGTGGTCTTACTGCAGTTACTGATGTTAAGTGACTTTTTACGTTAGTGACATTTCACTAGAAATCACTATTTACCATTAATAATTTCAATTCTCGGTCACAGCTTGTCACATATACATTCCATGACAGTTTGACAACATGGCTGATTTTCCTCCACATGTTGATAAAAGAAAACAAATCTGGTGATGTTATACAAGCTGTATGATGTCACCTAGACTATAGTTAAGTCGGTTTGTCTCGTGACTTCTGGTGTTGTTGTTTCCTTGTGCCAGTGAAAGTTGGTACTGGTTAGAATGCCGAGGGCTCAGTGCAAAACTGTGGTAACTACATTGATTCATAGAGGAACATACCACATTTTCGCACTGAGCTCTCATATCGATACACTCACTGTCAAGGAAAGTAAACTGGTTAGGTGAATCTACCATTACATATATGTAACTAAAATCGTTGAGAAACAAATAAAAGACCAACATGATCTTTGTAATACCTAGGTCACAAACAACGGTGCACCTGATGTGCACCATATGCATAAGACATTGTTCGGATGCAGGCCAATGTCAGAGTTACAATGACTATATTTTGACAGATACTGAAAGTTTTTCTGGACGCTGCCGGACACTCTACAATGCCCCTAAATGACAGACCACTGTCCGTCCGGCCTCGGATGCCCGATCATCTGACGGTAATAGGATTGGGTTTGTGGACCCAGACATGAAGTGGGCCAAAAAGTCTCATTTGTGTAGACATAATAAAAAAAAGTGTTACACAGACTTTTGGACTGACAACATGCCTGAAAATATCTTTTCACTCTGAACCAGATTCTGTCATAGTCACATGTCACTCAGTTTGACTGAGTTGCACTCTCAGCGGCAGTCTGGGTAAAAGATCCCAATGTCTGTGACAAACTAGTGTCCACTATATAGATTACTTATCCAAACCATTTTAGCACTAGCATTATCTTGGCATGAAGATATTACAGGGATTGTCACCATCACTAGACAGTATGTGGATTGATTCTGACAACCATATATATTCACTGCTTAACACTATTTTAAGAACACTCAGAAGATGTCAATAATTTCTTAGACTTGTCTGGCGGAAAGACTGAGAGATTTTACTGTTGCTTTCAGTTTCACTTTCGAAGACTTGTATGTCCGAGAGAGACGTTTCTTTTGCTTTAAGTATGGCTTAATCCTGCCTGTAAAGACGAAGAAATTGGAACAGCTAGAAATGGTCACTGTAGATAGGTTATCACTTTTGACAGGTTTAAATTGTTGGTTGGTCAGTCTGCTGTGCATCTCATTTAGTCATTTGGTAGACCAGATTATTTTCTGAACGGTTAGATCCCTGAGGCTCTTCAAAACTTATTAGAACTCAAATGACTATGAATCCAGTAGGTCAAAGGTCAAGGTCACTGTTACCTTTCACATGAACCAATCAGACAGAATGCTGTCTGAGGAACATCTCTGGAACAGCTCAGTAACAGTTGAGCCTAGAATGTTTAAACTGAATACAGACACAGAATGGTCATCATCAGGAGACTGCGGTCTCTATTGATATTGAGGTCAGTTGTAAGAAGGTCCAGGCCGGCATTACTTTCAACATCAATGACTGTTTGCATGGTTTCCATGTGGGCATACAAGTATTTTTTTACTGAAATCTTTTTTTTTAGAAATTATCTTTGTTAAAACTCTATTTTCGCTTTTTGTGTTGCAAGCGATACAGATATTTGGCATAGAAACCAAAGTCGGCTGCCAAAAAATCTCATTTTAAATGACATTGAGTTGTTACATTAAAGTTTTGCTTTTAGCAATGTTGGATGTTGTTGTAGCCGGGTACCGGTGCATTATATGGGAAGGAAATGAGTCAGAGTATAACATGGTGAGGTAGCAATGTATGGCAGGCAGGCTTCACTGACACTGATTGAGTATCTTTACATCTACAAACAGTTCAGCTTTTTAATTATCCACTAAGATTAGATTCAGTTGAGTGATTACTATGGTAACACATATTGAGCTGTGGAAAGATTTACATGTATTAGATACTGCTTTATGTGACTATTTCAATTACTGTATAGGGCCGCTCCTTGTGTGTGTTTATGTAAAGGAGACATTTTAATATAAACATCAACTTCATTGGTTAATACGATCAAACAATAATGTAGTAGACCCAACTGCAAAGTTATAATTAAGGCAAGTCTGCTACTATAAAATCTGTCAGCAACGACTATGTCAAATTTTATTTCAGTGAAATATTGCTCTTTTAAGAGAGGGCATCTGTCTAGAAAGACCATAATCTGATGTTGTCATGTTAGGTTTTTACTGGAAGGCTTTACGGTACATACATTTTTACCTGAATTTTTATGCAAATTTGATTTTTATTTGAATGAAATACTGCTCCTTTAAGACAGGGCACCTGTCAAGAAAGACCACTATATGTTGTTGTCATGTTAGGTTTTTCCAGGCAGTTTTTTCAGTACATGCATTTAATCCTGAATTTTTCTGTAAAATTTATTTTTATTCCAATGAAATCTTGCACTTTTAAGAGAGGGCACCTGTTGACAAAGACTATATTCTGTCATTGATTGTTAGGTTTTTACCGGCAGGTTTTACGGTACATTCATTTTAACCTGAATTTTTCTGCAAATGTGAAAAATGTTATAGATTATTGAATAGCTGGATAAGCTCGGAGTGGATGGAAGGGAGGGTGGCATGTTAGCATCAATATTGTGTCTAGCATATCTCGAAACTTATAATTATAATGCTTGTGAACGTTAATATAAGGAACTTTGATTAACACGTCAGTATAATTGAAGGTATGCACCTGTTGGAATCGAGGTTTGTGAAGAGTTACCGCCCCTTGATTTGTACGAAAACTGGATTTTCACGGAATATGCCCATGTTGAAATTATACAAAGTGTCATAGATTATATATCGTATAAGGCCCCTTGTTTCTGTGGTTTAAGGTTGGAGGTTTATGATGTTATATCGGTGAGCTTATCATTTAAACCGTCTCGTTAAAACAACTCATTTAAATCTGAATAATCGAGTTTGGTTAAAAATTTATTACCAGTCTTGTTGATCTTGCTCTTCACACGAGACAAAATACATCCGCAAACAAAGCTCATGATATCAGTTTTTAACTAAATGCAGCCTAAATCCCCGCTAAGATAATTTTCTAGTCAAGGTAGGAAAATGTTAATATTTTATTTTATATCAACAAACATGCAGTGTGTTGGACTATTGGTTGAATTTTGTAGGACTGAAATGTCAATATTTAATATTTGACAAGGATTTTTGAAGTAGACAAATCATTTTTCATCAGTTATAATGTGGTGTAATATTACAGTTAGAGTTATGATGTTAAGGATACCAGCTCGGTCAAAACTAAAATATTGTTTGCTTCCTATATTCGCCCAAATTGCAAAAAAAACCGAAACATTTGAGGCATACTGTCGCTTCAATAAGTAATACTAATGATAGAACGATCGCAATGTAATGAATTACTCGAATATACCCAGTTAAACCTAGATAAACATAGTTGACCTGTTGGACAAGCTGATGTTAACAACCGTTATTATTTAACTTTGAATGGACTGTGATTAGCGAAAGCCAATCTATATTATTACTTTCTCTCTTAGATATCAAAAATGATTTGTCTTAACCTACACCACCTACCCGACCGTAAATGACAATCAGGTCACAAAATGTGAAACAAAATTTTTTTTTATGCCTTTATGGTGTTCTTTTAAGTGTAGTGGTTGGGGCGGGTGGGGTTGAGAGATCTGATACCTTTATATTTGCCAGCTTTGAGTACTTTGTCCATACAGTTAATGGAACTTAAAGGAGGTTGATTAAGGAAAACATAAAATTCTTGTATTTTATTGAAGAAGTCCTAATCATTATTCATCTGATGAGGATTGATTTACTGAATTTTAAAATCTGGTCCTTGTTCATAACTTTGTTTAAGAGCTATAGGCAAAGTTTTAAATGGTTCGTCTATTAAAAGTAAAAAAAGTGTTTAATGCTTTTTCATTTAGGCCCAAAGATGTTTTTAATCAATATGACATACACTGTACATAAACACGTTTATTACATGTTAATGAGCATTTCCTGGTAACAATGTTTTAATTTTATAGAAATAAAATGTTTAACATGATCTTAATTGATATTTAATTGGGAGAAACAAGTTGTCTGTCTGGTAGGGAAATTTTGGTAAATCAATTATTGGAATATTATACAACATTATTTGTCTCATTTTGATGTGAAAATTTTGCAGAAGTTTTATAATTGAATAGTTCTACCATAATATTGATAGTTGATGTAAACCAGTGTTCTCATCATGAACTGTTTCTGATAAAAATCATCGTTTTTTAAAAATCGAATGAATTTTGCTGATGAATATGTACCATATGAATTAAGGGTTCTGGCCCAATTGGTAATGAAACCGGTAGGTTAGTGGATTTATTAAGACTTAGGGGTATCTTTTCGAATGCTGTAATATATTAACATTTCAAATCGCAGCAAAGTCAAAGGCAGAGGAGTATAAGAATGATACCGTTAATGAGGATAAGTGTGACTGGTTAAGACTTCATTACATTTGGCACAACTCCCTTTTCAACCCAATCTAAAACAAAACGGCTGAATTCTTACAAAAATGTGCATACATGACATAAGTATAAATAAACAGTCCTAATTCACCTGTACTAAACAGTGAACATGACACCGCAGTGCAGACAGTCTAGGTCTCTTATCATTAAAGGCATTGATACCTGCAGTAATAGTGTGTAACATTCGCCAAATCTGTTAAATTCACAGTATACAACTTTTAGTACATGTGTCTTTATATTAACTTTAACATTATATACAGTTTCGTATTATCTAGTTAGCGTGCAGTATTTTACCTTGTAGTTAACATTTTGGTGTTTAACTAGGGCAAGATAGTCCAACCTATCTGATAATGACAATAACATTGAAATATCTCTTTAAGTATTCAATTTAGTTATATTCAAACAATGGTTTTATAGATGATACCTTATGCTGTCCAGTACTTCTTGTTGGCATTTAATTTGACTTTAATTGGATTATAATTATTTTTTTATGTTAATCAACATAATATGATCAATAAATATTTCATTATGTCCTAACCATAAGATTTTTATTGTGTATAAAATGATACCACTGTGTTAATGTATTGTTTTAACACAATTGTTAATTATGTAAACTTGGGGTATATAATTTGCTCATTCTTAGATCCAGGAAGAGCTCAAACTAGCTTGAAAGGCTGTTGCCGATCAGACTATATAACCCCTGTCAAACTAATGTAAAATAAATAAAATGCATTTAGATAAAAAAAGGAGGGAATGTCCCGGACCAACCTGCACCCCTCCCACTCTGGGTCCACTCACGTGTTATAAAAAATTGAGATCACTTTTACTTCAAGGACACTGTTTTTATCTTGCCAGTTAATCGTCATAAGTAGGTAGTTAAATGATTTGTTGTCTAACTTAAGTCACAAAGAAGAAAATGACAAAAAGTAGCCGGCAAACATGTTCAAAGAGCCTGCGATTTTTTCCGCCTTCCCCTCATTTCTACACCCCTGCATGGTTAGAATTTGTTTTGTTTGTACTTGAAAGTTTGAAGCAGCATTCTTGAATCAGTTCACAAATCTACCTGTAATCATTGCAGACTGTTTTGTCTGTTGATGAAAATATCGGTATAAACTGTTATGATTTATAATCTAGTGTACAATTGATGCATTCTGTATGCTTGAGTCATGTTGCAGCAAATTCTTGCGGCACAATTCATTTTCTCTGATGCTGTTAGATATAGTCTTTATCTTTCATCTTGTTGGGCTAATGTTGGGAAATATTTTCTGCAGCGCGTCAGCTACTGTAAAATTGTTTATTTTCAATAGGACTAAATTGTGGTTTTGGAAAAAATACCATTTCAACGGGACAGGACATTAATTCATGGATTTTGCATTTCAGGTAATAAATTCAAGGGTCAAAATTATTGTTCGGTAGGATTTGATTTCGTGGTCCACAAAATTTATTCCCCCATGAAAATTAATGATTTGACAGTATGTCTTTATCTTCTGTTTTATAGCTTGTCTTGAATTTTGTGTTTAAAAGTACAAAATTGTTTTATGGAACTTCACTGATGACTTTTAATGAAAAGTTTGACATAATATGCATCAGATGAGGTTAGCAGCCCCAAATTATATGAACAAAGTATGCCGTGTAATTTATATTGTATGATTACAGGAGGTTAATGTAATAATATGTTACAATGCTCCAGTAATCATAATGTCATGCATTGTTCTGACTTTTTACTCATGTATTTTATATGTGAGGTCTATGACTGTCACACTGACTCGTCTAGATTGGGTTTACAGAGTTGTCTGCCCTTGTCCTATCATATTGTGTTTTACAGAGTTTTCTGCCCTTGTCCTAACTGTCACACTGACTCATCTAGATTGTGTTTTACAGAGTAGTCTCCCTTGTCCTATCAGATTGTGTTTTACAGAGTTGTCTGCCCTTGTCCTTACAGAGTTTTCTGCCCTTGTCCTATCAGATTGTGTTTTACAGAGTTTTCTGCCCTTGTCCTATCAGATTGTGTTTTACAGAGTTGTCTGCCCTTGTCCTATCCATGAGGAATATAATGATATTATTGCTGTGATGAGAGATGACAATTGTTCAAATTATCTTCATTATATGTTATTTTGTTGAATTTTGTCACTTATAAATGCTATTATTTCTGTAGCTAAAAGATTTCTGATAAATTTGTGTCCTTGGCATTTATGTCCCATAGTTTTATTAAGGGGAGATAATTATTTTTTCCTCATACTATGGTTAATGTATTGCATGTGGGCGTCCCAGAATACCTTAGTTTATTTTGGGCACAGTTAGTTTATGCTAATTTATTTAATGTGTGAAACAAGTTTTTCCAAGTTTTATATTAATCACTCTCAACACCTCATTCCTGATGTTATCCACCACCACGAGGGTATGAGAGAAGAGAAGCCAGTTTCCCCTCAATACCATACAAGATTGTGAGTATAAAAAATAAATGATACCATTACATAATCTGATAATGTTGGTTTTTTGCTCTTGTTTGTGTATATTGAATTGCAATAATTGAATTGCAATAATTATGGTTGTAAGTTCCAACAACTTGAGAGAGATTTTGGTTATAATCTTATATGATGTCTGTGGAAGTCTGTGAAAGTCTGCAGATCACATTGGGGATTGATGGGAGTATGAGGGATTGATGGGGTATGGAGTTTGTATATCTGAGTAATACGAGTAATACGTCTCTCCCAGTATCTGATTCTTTCATCTAGCTTACTGATGATTGATTCTCCAAGTTGCTTGCATTGCTTGCCCTCTTATCTCCTTGCTGGATGAATTTTATACTTGTGCTAAGACATGCATGACAGGCAGCGCTAGGCACCCACTCTGCTTGCGCTAAGACATGCATGACAGCTAGTGCTAGGCACCCACTCTCCGATTTTCCTTTTTCCTCATTGCATCAGTGTTTTTTTTAAAGTGGTAAATTTCACACATCTTGGATTGAGTCATGCACGGAAGTAAACTTGACAGTTAAATATTAAACACTGTGTAACTTGATCATACTGTTTTGGTTTTCAATTTTGCCACATTTTAAAAGAAAATATGCAATGTTGATAGAATTTACTGTATTTTCCATAAATTACCCATTTCTGAAAAGAAATATTATATACTGATAAAAATGGACTAGACGTTACTGAAATTTGTAATTTTTCCGTAATTTATGTAATTTGTGTCATACCCTTTCGCAGTAACTGTAAGCATGATAGGGGTTTAAAAAGTAAGGGCATGATTGGGGTTTAAAAATAACTTGTTAAAGCAATTTGAGGGCTCAGTGCAAAACTATGGTACAGTGTCTCTATAAATTGATATAGTTACTATAGTTTTGCACGGAGCCAACCAATTGAGTTTAAAACTTGTTGATCAATGTAGTTCAAAGTGAATTACAAATAATTTAATGTAGCAAGTGATGAATGTAATGTTTTTCCTCTATTTGTGTCCCTGACCTGTTGGTGCTTAACTGATTGTCGGGAAGGGGAAGCTTTATTATATGAATCAATAAAACATTTTATATATACTCAACTGGTTGATTCAAGTAATGTCGGTTGGTACAAGTAATGTCGTCGATTGATTCAAGTAATGTTGGTTGGTTCAAGTAATGTCGGTTGTTCAATTAATGTCAGTTGATTAAAGTAATGTCAGTTGATTTAAGTAATGTCTGTTGGTACAAGTAATGTCGGTTGATTCAAGTAATGTCAGTTGATTTAAGTAATGTCTGTTGGTACAAGTAATGTCGGTTGATTCAAGTAATGTCAGTTGATTTAAGTAATGTCTGTTGGTACAAGTAATGTCGGTTGATTTAAGTAATGTCTGTTGGTACAAGTAATGTCGGTTGATTCAAGTAATGTCTGTTGGTACAAGTAATGTCGGTTGATTTAAGTAATGTCTGTTGGTACAAGTAATGTCGGTTGATTCAAGTAATGTCTGTTGGTACAAGTAATGTCGGTTGATTTAAGTAATGTCTGTTGGTACAAGTAATGTCGGTTGATTCAAGTAATGTCTGTTGGTACAAGTAATGTCGGTTGATTCAAGTAATGTCTGTTGGTACAAGTAATGTCGGTTGATTCAAGTAATGTCTGTTGGTACAAGTAATGTCGGTTGATTCAAGTAATGTCAGTTGATTTAAGTAATGTCTGTTGGTACAAGTAATGTCGGTTGATTCAAGTAATGTGTTTGGTACAAGTAATGTTGGTTGATTCAAGAAATGTCAGCAAATTTCAGTTTTGTTTGCTTGTGTTATATTACTGATATATGGTGAAAGACTAAATGAAATAAGACGTTGGATAAATGAACAGTCAAGACTGATGAAATAATACCTTCGATAAATGTCATTGGATCATTGGTTAGCCAGAAATGGTTATATAGAGAGAAATATAGTTTGTTGGCTGCAAATTGCCAGACTAACCTTGGTCCATATTGAAACGACACAATTACTGAACTGGGAAATAGTCTGTCGTTATTACCGAGTACTCTCAATTATCCCTAGTGCGTAAGCAATTTGCTTATAATATTGCTGAAACACATTGGTTTTTATATCCGTATAATGTTAATCTATATGTCACAACATATTGAATTGGGGAAGCTAGCTGGATTTATTGGCCATGTCCCTAGACTATATTATATGTCCAGTGTTTATTGCTGTTCATTATTATCATCTTCTCAAAGGGAAGTAACTCCTGTCTGTGGAAACTTATGCAAAGGGAGGTAATTCTTAATTTTCTAAAAAAAAAGAAAAGGAATAATGTTAATATTGTGTTAACTGTTGTGGTCAGCGTTTATTGCTGTTCATTATTAACATCTACGCATAGGGAAGTAACTCTTGTCAGTTGAGATTTATGCAAAGGGAGGTAAAACTTGATTTTCTATAAAAAAAACCCCACAGAAATATATTGCATGTTGCGTCCAGTATTTATTGGTGTGCATTTTCATCATCCATAGAAAGGGAAGTAACTGCTGTCAGTTGAGATTTATGGAAAGGGAGGTAATTCTTGATTAAATGAAAAAAAACCCACCAGAAATAATGTCTATATTGCATGTACGAGCGAATAGTCGGCGCTATGGGTTACCATGTCAAGAACTGGATTATTCTTTCTATGCTTTAATGAAATAAAATGATAAATGAGCTTGCTTCATTTGCTTTGAAAAATTTGACATTCTTTTGGCACTCTCCCCGCTTTTCTAGAATGCTACAAGAACGCTACAAACTGAGACGTAATGATTATTTTTTATTGTTCCTTATAAGCTGTATGTATTTGCCGAGTATTTGCTATGTGATAAATGTAACCTTGCAGTCTGCCAGATAATGTATTCACATTTATTTTGAGGGCTTCATTAGTTTTCTGATGGATGTACACAACTTGATATCCCCGTCCTTACATCATATTCAAAACAAAGTTATGAATTTGTAAAATCCTCGGAATAATCTAAGGATGTTTGTGTTTCTTGGTTTTCCTCGTTTTTTTTCAGCAAACCTACTCATAATATGATGGATGTATTCTGTATGTTTTCTTCATTCCAAAGTCTCTGTTGTACGTGATGAATGGCTTGTCTGATGTTTGTAACAAAGGGAGGTAATTAAAGGAAACAAAGGGAAGGTTGAAAAATAAAGCTAAGGGAGGTAATTGATGAATATAAAGAGAGATAATAATTTAAAGAAAACAAAGGGAAATAAGTAAAAGAAAGCAAAGGAAATTAAATAAATGTTCAGTAAACCAGATTGAAGGTTTATAATTACAGAAAAACTTAAAATAAACAAAAAAGTAAAGGGAGACAATTCAAGAAAACAAAAAATAAAGGGAGTTAATTAGATAAACAGAGTTGGGATTATTAAAGAAAGTAAACAAGTACAATTTTAATTAAAAAAACAACAAAAAAAACAAAGGGAGAAAATTTAAAGTAAAGTTAAGGCAGATGCTCACATAAGTGAACTAAAGTCAAGGGAGACAATTAAGAGATGCAATGGGGTGTTATCGATTAAACAAAATCGCAATGAAGATTTTATAAAGTTAGTATACAGACACTATATTACTGACACTTTTTATGCAAAAAAACTCAGTTTAACTAAAAAGAAACGGATAACTCAGTTTAATGGATAAGTTACCTTGGTCGTTATCATTGTTGATGTCTGTGTTTTAATTTGGCGTGGCGAAGGTGAAGATCGCTAAACGGTTGTTTTTACATGATTTGACCTTGTTGTGTATAGGAAACAGAAGTTAGTCATGTGACATTGATGAATGTCCTACTCCCGACTTCAATTGGAAATGTTGAGAATTAACACACCACATTTAGACAGTTAAAACTTCATTGTCAACGTGACAATCCAACATTGGTTGATGTTGTTAATGACTTATACCGTCAGGTTGACTGACTGATTTAAAAACAAAATACCAACTTTTTGTTTAGTGTTGCACAACACACAGGTGTAAAGTATTTAAGTCAATTGATTTATTGCAATCAAAATAAATATTTTCTAAAATTATGTACTGTAAAATCATATAATTTCAATGGGATAAAATTTTGTTGTTTTGTGGAAAAAGACCATTGCGTGGGTACATAATTTTAAGGATATCGCATGTCCTCTAAGTCATAATTATGCTATCAAAAATATTAAAATCCATAGAGATTTAATTTTGTCGTTGAGATCATCTAGATCATCAATAGCCCTAGAATATTAATGATTTTACAGGATTTATAATGGGCACTACAGTGAATGATTATGGACACTGTTTAATTACATGAGCTGCTGTTAAGAATGTCAGTATATCTAAGTAAGTGTTGAACACTCACCCAGCAAATCTAGGTTTGATTCCAATGTTAGCAGCTCATTCAGGCTACACTCTACTCGCATCTATGCTATGCTCATATTATCTGCTTATTGAGGTGCTGTTGGCTGCTTGTGCATTGAAGTTGTACATAAGCAAGTTTGTTTTGATTGTTTATATTATTAGTGCAAGGAAAACTAAATGGATTAACTAAACTACCAGTACAAAGGGCTGAAATATGTGGTAAAAATGGGCAATAAATCAGATGAAAGGCTTCTGATGTAACACTTATATAAGTAATAACGAACGTGACATTACCGATAATAAGCTATGTGTCCAGAAATTAGGTTATTTGAACAAGAAAAGTGGAGGTTATTAGAGAATTGTGTCAGATATGTATAGGATAGAACACGAGTAAGTGTTGGGTATGAAAACTAAATCGAGCTCTGCGAGATTTTATGTTTTCATACCCAACACTTACAAGAGATCTATCTGTCTTAGACCACAGCTAAAATGTTAGTTTCTCAGATACAATTTGTCAGTAATCAATTACTTAATACTATGATTAATACTTAGTACACACAAGATTCCCAAACCGTTTACATTAGCCATTCATGACAATCCATTCAGGGAATGTTTGGTGCACAGGTATTTTGTGTTTTCGTTGGTAACATTCCATTGGTCAACTTTCTTTCTGTATTGTACATATTTTACATATCTGTTTTAAAGCAAGTGTACATGCATGTGCTTTTAAAAACAAGTAGTGGAATTTGATTTACTTGATGAAACTACTATAATGTTTTGGTGTTTGAGGACGTAACCACGGTTACGCAGATCAAGCACTTTCCATCCTGAGACCTTTTAGTCAAAGATCTGAACGAAAATCAAAGTTTTAAAGACGTGCAACCTCGTTCAGAACAGCGTCTGCCAAAAGATACCAGACAGCAACATTCTTGGACTTTTTCAGCATACGAGCAATATGCACAATGACGTAATTCTAAGTTATTACCAGGACTACTTTTTCATCATTTAAATATACAGGGTATCCGTCTATATGAAAACAATTTTGACGAACAAGCAATACTGACACACAGTGGGCATAGAAGCACTGCTGTGTATGATTATAAACAACCGTTAGAGTTCCTGCAGTGTAACTTATCATCTAAACTACAAACGCCATCGAAGACGCCTCCATCTAGTCATCTCGGCAACGGTTATCAAGGCCGAGTCTGCTGGCTTGCCAGACCCAAATGCTATTGACATAGAATTACCTGACTGTATATCTGCTATTATTGTTTTCAAAGGCGGCAGAAAGATGTTGATTACACTGTAAAATCACCAGTCGAAACATTTGTGTAAGCAGCAGTATAAAGTAAAAATATTATTTCACTGCAAGTTTTTTTTTCATTTTTGGCATACTGATTTTGTAAAAGAGCAAAAAACTCTTATGGTACGTATAACTGAATAGTTCATTAATGAACAATGATTTAATTTTGTTAAAATATACTTAACCGCTTAAATAGTATTTAAGTGCATGTATATGTTTTATAATCAGTACTATTGTAATTCTTACTGCTTCAGCAATAAATTATTCTGTATTTTAATGATACTTTATTCTAGTGTACACAAAATATAGATATAAAGTAACATAACAATTTTAAGTCATTGAAAACGCCGCTTCGTCCTCTTTAAACTCTATGTTTGATGTTTGTATTGGATATATGCATGTATAGTGATTGTTAATGCTTTACTTCACTGTTACAATCACACTTGTCGATGGACTGTGTTTACAATAAAGCTATAAATTCCTGACTTGATGGATTATTTTGCTTAGCCTAAATAGTATTGGATAAATCAATGTAAATTTATATACAACACTTTTTCTATATACCACAGCAAAGTGTTGTATAAAAAAATTTATGGGGTTTATCCAACACTTTTTCTGCTCGTTGATTGGTCAGTTACAGTAAGCTGTGGTCTAATTTATGGTAGGGAACATTGGCCTAGAGACAGGGAGCGTCGCTTCGGGATCAAGAAGTGTTTGGTTCAATCCACATCTAGACATTTCCTGCTTTATTTCTCTAAGCAAGGATAACCCACATGCACCCTTACTGCCTAATCTGGCGACCCTGGTTCAAATCTGGGTGGGTATATACATATGCCTGCCATATTCAGCAGATTAAGTTGACTGGCAAATAAAGGCTGTGCTTGGCATTGGCTGCCATTTTGCTACTCGATGAGTGGGCAGTAAATTTAATGTCGTTTGAATGGACTCATATTCTAAAAATATACTTATAAAAAAATATACTTATAAAAATGTATGAAAGATTTGAAAGAACTTGAAAACAAAACTTGAATATAGCATAAATGGATAACCCAGTCTGATGTTGTACAATAATCACTGAAAAAAAATGGGAAATGACTAGTATTATTTACAAAAACAATATTTTATGATAGGATATAATATGGGAATGCTGTTAATGATAAACCAAAACAACTGCCTGGTGCTGCGAAAATATTGCAAAACCAACAACACATATTGTTTATCAAGCAATATCAAGCCTAATAATATTACACAAATATACTTAACATCAATGCAGTAAAAGTTGTGTAACATAATGTACCTTCCCGCTACGTCTCTTAAAAAAGAGCATGGCTGTTTTTCGTTATATTTTGCAATGAATGCGTTTTAACACATTTGCCTTCAGGCATAAGTACTAAAATTATGTTCTTTTAGTTTTTTTGGCAATGAAATAAACATACTCACACAACAATGAATATTGTATGGTTTTCTTAAACATATCAACTCTTGCAGTAAACTAGGTTCTCATGCTGTTTTCACTTCACAGGTTTTATAGTAGCGTTAGGGTAGCACTAAGTGATTATGCACTCTAACTGTTTCTATGTAGATATAACTTCATGTTGTTTAGTGATCGGTTCCCCAGCTTGTAACAGTTTTATTGGTACCCGGTAATCATGTTTTTTTGTTTGAAGGCATTTTGACATTTTCTCCAGTACTTGGCACAGTTATGTCAACTCTTCTATATTCTGATTCCTCTGTCATCAGTTAAATTACTATGTATTCCATTCTCAACTGATTTCTGTGTTATGTAATGCACCTCTTTAAGTCACATCATACCTTGCTAATGCCATGTCATGCCAGGAGGTGTCATTAGCATAATGTTTGGTGATTAGCCCAGTTACTTCAATTGGCATTCCAACACTGTCAATTCTTCAAACAGATCCCATTCAATTCCAGTGTTGGGAAAGTTATGTTTAATTGTTCGTGGTGTGGCTTTAAGTTTAGTGAGTTAGACTCCTTAAAATTTAGGTCTGTCTCCTCCAAATTTAGGTCAGACTCGTCCAAATGTTTATTCATGGTCAGCCATGTCCTCTATTGCAAGGTAGCAGTGTTAAAGTTGCTTATTGCTAGAGCAAGTGAGAAACATAACTTCAGGTTTTCACACCAATTCCAGGAACTCTAAGTCTTGCTGTCAAGATCGGCTGAGACTGCTGCATATAATGACTTAAAAAATCATTGGACAAAAATTGGATAAAAACCGACAGAAACCCCATAAAATTGGACAGTAAATCAAACAAGATCATATTGCTGTTAGTTTGCTTTCATGTTAATGAAGTTGATAGATCATTCTACGATGTATCAGCTCTCATACAGGAAGTTATAAAAACTATAACAATACCACAAATCAACATTAATGACCCCCTCTCTCTCAGAATGTATGTTGATGAGGCTGTAAATACATGCAAATAGCTGGAACATGTCTAGTAGTGTTAGTGTTGTTTGTACAAATGGAAACTTCTGATCACTGCTTCATAAATCTCTACATGTATGTGATGAGCTCCAGATATGTTCATTGATATATCCTCCCCCCCCCTGATATATTCCCCTGATGGATATTTCCAAGATATATTCTGGATATGTGCTTGTCAATCAGTAGTCCGAAGTGTACAACCTGAGCCATACCCTGAGTGATATGGGCGTACCTAGGTGCACTAATTTTAATTTGAAAAGTAAAAATATAAATATTGCCAAAATGTCACTAAAGTTTAAAATTCCACACTCATAAGGACCCCCCCCCCAACATAACCTCCAACTTTAAGGCTAAAATTTTGTGCGTAATATTAATTCTAGCCTGGCTACGCCTCTGACTACAGGTACTATAATTTATTGTCCCCGATATGTTAAGGTCATTCAGTTGTCCGAAGTGTACAACCATTACTACAACATTTACATGTCTGTCTAACGTCTGGTATCTATGTTTACTTGCCTTGTTGACCTAGCATTGTTGTCCTTTGTCCTTAAATGCCTTCTCCATTTATTGCCCTTTGTCAGATATGTTAAATGGCTGTAATTACTTGTCAAATATAGAGAAGTTATTCTTATAATCACTTGTAACATCTCATGTTGCTGCTAGGCTGTCTAGGATTGGTTCAATATTTATGATATTCAGTATTTATATTCCTTGTTGTATATTGTGCTTAACCACTGCTGCAACATTTATCAAGCATTGTTTGTTATGCATTTTGATATTTACATAAAGGCAATCCAAAGTTTAAATATACACAAAAACAAAAAAGAAACATAAAAAAAAACATGTATACATGTAAATAATACTCTAAATAATTTCTTTGTTTAGCGTCCGAGGACAGGTATTTTTGGGAACTGAATGTCACCTATTTGGGTGCCTGAGTGACACATATGGGGGTTTAGTTTTGGGGCAAATTAATTAATCACAAGGTTACCCATTTACCTTGTGTAAAACACTAGATTACTCCTCCTATAATAGGCAAATAATTGGGCACCTGTCAATCTATTTCTTTCCCGTTATGGTATAGCACAGTAGCAGACATATTGATCAATGTCGGCCTTTTCTCTCCCTGTCTCTACAGACACATTCAACATCTTATAAAGTAGATTGTGTGCGTTGTGGCAGACTCATTGTTATTATACAGCCTCATTTGAAAGTAGATATTTGTAGTGTCTGATTTCTTCATCTCCATAAAGACTTTGTCTGATAATTTCCCTAAAGTTTGCTGTATTAAATATCGGTGTACTCTTTACTGATTTATGTCGAAGAAAAAAACCTGCAGCCTGGCGCCATGGCAACAACTGTATTGTAATTATTGTTTTGTGCATTTGGGGATGACATGATGTAGCTAGCTATATGTGCTGAGATTAATTTGCTAGAACTTCGAATTGTCTGTGTACAACATGCATTTATACAGTTGTTATCTGATATTATGTTTGTGGTTTAGTGTTGATTATTTAAAGAGCTGTAAACTTGGCAGTGATATTAATAGAAATTATTCTCCAAATGTTTCAGTGGATGTGTTGTGAATTATTATAAATAAGACGTATTTGTCATCATTTTGTCATTCAAATTTGAAAAGGTTACCAGCCATTTAGGCTAATTAGTCAGGCTCCTTTATAAATGCAATACTGTTTAACTTGTACCTGTGTCAGCCAACGTCAACACAGTTTTGACTTTCAATCAATTCCAGCCAGTATTTGAAGGATATTTGCCTTAATTACAAATTTGGTCAGCCAAGACTTGAAACTTTTTGTTTGGAAGATGTTAAATTCTTCACCACCGTGCACATTTAATTTTAGTTGTTAATATTGGTTGAATTAATGTTTTATTGTTGCCATTGAGAGTGGTGTTACCTGTTGCTCTTGTGAGTGTTTGTTTATATCCTTTTTACAACCTGTGTGTTTATATTTGCATTGTCAGAGTTATATAGGTGTTTTATTTATAGTTGCAGTAAATTGCCAGGACATGGTTAGGTCTGATTGCATATTTTCTAGTAGATATTATATCTGCACTGTTGCACTGAAGAAATTTGGTACACAAGATTGTCTGAGAAAATTTCTTTGAACTGTGGCCATTATTGTGAACAGTATAGCTGTCTGTGTCACATTATGTATATATTATGCATGGTGCACCGACGCTGTGTCATGCAACATTATGTGACCTGAACACGACATCAAAGAACGCAGTACTATTTTCTTTGATCTTCTTCCTGTATTAACAACAGTTACAGCATGATTTGTACCACAGAGTATGTTAACATCATCATCACCGTTTGTAGTCTCACAATGTGTTTGGTGTCATAATTAAAACATATAAAACCTGACAGAAGTCGTGTGCTGTTTTCTTGTATGACAGATTTAATATTCCACCTTTGATAATGTATACGCTAACAGATTGTACGACAGTGATACATGTAGTCACTCTTTGTCTGATCCTGGTCCCTGTACTGGGTATCCAACAAGGAAACATTCACCTGATCGCTGTTTTAAAGTCTGCCAGATGCAATCAAAATGCAGGTGAGACACTTAATTGCCTTAATTGCATTAATCAATAAGTCTTAAGGCACATGTTTTCATCTCATATTTCAGTGTTTTAGTGCCAATTATGTTGAATTTTAGATTATCGTGTTGCATGTTACTGGCCGTCGGCCAAGTCAATTTAAATGACCCTCGGTTGAGATGCATGGTGCGTAACAATATTGAACTCAGATAATCAATGCTTAAGGATAGGTTGGCTGCATGCACACTATCCAGTCTGAACCAAATGTTGCAGACTTGATTCATAAAAATGATGCAATAAAAATTGATATTTTTTTCCGTTAAACTGAGACAGTCATAGTGCCTGGCCATTCAGTGTTTAATCCTGTCTCATTGGCCAATGTTCTCAGACTTCAAGGGAATGAAAGAGACTTAATGAAAGGTTAGGTGATTCAAGAAATCCAGGCACGCTGCCCTAGCTCATTCCGAATAGAACTCTTGGTTCTTTGTAGCATGTCCGGTGTACAGTACAGATACACAAGAATCTTAAGCTCTGGGCTTGAAACCAGTTCATCTCTATTTCGACACATGGCATTTCTCGCAGTTACTACTGCAGTTGCTTGTCTTTTGACCAATAAGCCTGGTTTCCTGTTTAAGTAAGTCAACTGAAGTGTCTATCTCAAATTAAGACATAGTTTTTAGCTGTGACCATCAAATTACTGATGCCATAGGAGATTTTATGTTTATTTTGACCTAGCTGTTGTAACTAACAGTGTAAGAAATAATAAAAAGTCAATATTTAATTAAGTGTTGTGGTCACTGCTAATTGTCACATTATATGTATTAATATGTGTTTCACCGCTGCCTTTTCACAGCCATGTTTGGAAACCATGCAGGGTTCCGAATTAATATATATTGTGTACTTTAAACCGTTTTACTGGCTAACAAGATTATTAGATGAAGTAGTCCTTGCTGTATGTCATGAAAATCACAACATTTATAACCGACGTTATAATGTGCCCAGAATAACAAGAAAGGCACGAAAATTTGGAATAAGCCACAGGTTGAAAAATCAAGTGGGCACGATTATCAGTGTTATTTTAGTATATAATTGACTGTACATATTTATTTAAGTAACCATTTTGCAACAGTTGACCAATCCAGTCAATGTTTGTAAACATCGTATTATCCTGGCATATTTTAGCATTGTACAAAATCATCAACAGAATCAAATCCTTCAGGCTAATGTGAAATATTCTGTAGTAGCTATTTTCTATTCAAAGAAAGATTTTCCTCGTGTATCCATTAGGGAAAAGTTTGTCTTTTATCTGTCACTTAATTGCGTCGGATCCATACAATGACTTGCCAGGGTGAAGGTCAATGGAGCATGTGTGTGTGTGCATTATGCATGGCAATGATCTAATCGTAATTGGCTGTGACGATAAAGTAAAATCGCGTCATCATTGTAAATGAAAAGTCGACAGCGAGTGAGATGGCAGACTGTATAGCAGTTTCAAATAGATTTGGTCAGCGAAGCGTGTTGTATGTATAATACATAATATCCTCGTGTTTCAATCGAGACTGTGGCTTTGGTAATACAGATAGTGGCTCGTATGTAAATGAAATAAAATTGTTAATAAAAAATTTCTTTATGGATGTGTGTACAAGCAAGGGCTGTTGATTTGCGTTTTACTTATGAATTTCATTTCACCGAGAGTTATTGATATTGAGCAGACAGAAGAAAAAAGTCAAGATTTTTATGCTCATTCAACGAGGGCTTAAACCATTCAGTCTGTGTAGTATTGACTAATAGTTTGAAAGCAGTGGATGTGTGTGATGGGGAAAACTGTATAAGTGGTAGAAAATGCAAGCGTAGAAGGAAATTAATTTATTTGAAAGTGAAGAAAATATATTTTGATCGTTCAGGGAATAGTAATCTAACTGTTGTCAGCTGGATATTGGATACATAAGCTGTGGATATTTTGTTGAGGAATAGTTTTACAGTTTGCGTAAATTTGTAAGTTACTTTATTTGTTCGAGTTGTCTATGTAAATGGTTTTAAATTTGATAACATGTATTTCTTGGTATCATATTACGGGGATTATATATTTTTAGTTTTCTTCAAATATCCGTGTCCGTGAATAAAGTAGTTAATTTCAACAGGTTTATTTTAGTACGGATTTGTGATAAAAATATGATATTATAAAATGAAATAAGTTAATTCATTTAATTATTTCACTACACCAAAATTTAGTCTGTATTATGTGCTGTCATGGTGTCATTCATTTTTAAGGTTTTTTTTATTCACAAGCATTTTCGGATCGAGTTGGATCTTTGAATTTTTTCTGTTTAGTTCTTGTTTGGTTGGTTCAAAAGTTTTGAATTCATTAATTTTATTATCAAAGCTATAGAAATAATTGTATTTTCTGTTTAAAATTATCAAAATGTATTTGTTACTTATGAATAAACGGAAGCTGATTTCTGAACATATTGTAGGGTTCGAAGGGTGAAATTGTTCTCCCTTTTAAGTTAATGTTAAAGTGGTGTGTGAAGACAGGAATGATACTTGTGTCAACGAAAACTGTGGAACAGAGAAATTCTACTTCTTTCAAAAAATCTAAATCTTTGGATACATTATGAGGCCGCTTCAAAATAAATACTACATAAACAGATTTAAATTAATAATAACAATTAACCCAAATTTTCAGTTCTTTACTTGCCGCAACCAGGAATCAAATCTGGATCGGCAGTTTTCAAATCCATTGCTCCAACCGCTGGGCTACGGCTGTGGATAATACCCTGAGTGCTAGCTCCATGATAAATTAACAACAATGTTGATATCCATCCATATGCGAACAAGTTTGTTTTGGAAGTTAAATGGTGGTATCAGGTGAATCAGTCTCTCGAAGAAAATTGTTTGTGAAATAGCTTTAATCTGAATAAAAACAATATACTAACAGGCTGTTACACATTTTGTGGGTCCAATTTATACTGCATGGATAACATGTTAGTTCTAGCCTCTATGTCTATTTAACAATTCATTCAAATGTCTATTATAATGTCAAAGTTACGTTTTAAATTTACATGTTTCCGTGTTCGCCTTTGTGTTAAAAATATGTTAGATTGTGTCATCTTTGAAACGACTGTATCAACTTCATGTACAAAGTTGGTGGCGTGTAAACGACATGCATTTTCTCTCTTTAAGTGTCATTCGAAGCTTGAAACGTCAACATATTATATTTACGACTAGTTTGAGGCCTAGTGTATAAAGTGGTTAGTCAATAACAGCTGTACGTACATGTGAACTCACTATGTGTCGTTTCTATTGAAATTGCATAAGGCACTATATTTAATTATAAAAAAAAACATCTGCCGGGATATATCAACCTCTATGCTCAAATAGACTTCGTAATAAATACTTTCACAAAAGGTTTCATATCATAGATAGTCGCTTGTCATTTCACACTCCTGGGCACTGTTTTATCAAAGCATTTGCGCTAGCGTAAGCCTTAAGATTTCCTAAAATATTGCGTACGTCGATAATATTTGCGTAAATGCGTTTTACAAAGATATTTTAGTTCACATTCTGTTGTAAGTTTTAGCTTATTTCTACGCCAAAGCTGGGCAACCCTAAATGGCAAATATGAACGTAAGTGAAGAGTTTAACACGCACTGATTTTGACGTCGCACGTTAATTTAGACCGTTTTTTTGTTTTAGACCATCACTTGTTGTTTTAGGCGTGATTAATCATCAAATCTTGACGCATATTTATTCCTTCTGGTACCCATTATATTTGTTATGTTGGTTATATTGTGTTCCGAATTACATTCAATCTTCAATATTTATTGCGTAAATGTATGCAAGTACTTGCGATCGTTTAGTAAAACACTTACGAGAAGGTAGATACCTATGCGTAAATATACGCAACATTTACGTTTTGCTAGTAAAACAGTGCCCTGGTCATCTTTTTTTTTGACAATTCACCTTGGAGAAAGTTATGAGTTACTGACCTAAAAGGACAAACTTGAAGCTTCCATCCGGACCATGCCGGCGAGCACCAATTAAGTACAAGGCTATATTCGCAGATATTTTCATAAAGTATTCTAGCAATAAAGTATTCTAGCAATGCAAGTTCAAATCAGAACCAGTACCTGTAAACTTATTTTAAATGCTCTTGAAATATTTATATTTTCATATTAAATAATGAATCTAGCCCGTTTAAGTGTAATTATACTAAATCACCAGGAGAAAGTTTGCCAGCACATCTGCCTGATTAATTAACTAGCAAATTTTATTGCAGTCTAAACATTTATTTTAAAATACATTCATGAGGCATTAATAATTGATTCATTATATTTAATTAATTGATAGCTACAGCGAAAGTAGGACAGTATATTAATACCAGGAACTACGGGAGCACGTTGTTGATCGTCGCTTGGCAGCAACTTTCATTATTTCGGTTAATCACGGCTTTATAATGGTTTTGGCTTCAACAGACCGAGATTTACTGAATTTCGAAAATAAATTAGAAAAATAAAAATAATTAGAAAAGATGTTTTGCCTTATAATTCTCTCTATCAAATCCACATATGTGGGCTTCTGAGCATTTCAAAATAAACCCTCTGTGTGTATGTTTTTGGTTAATATTATAGTCTGAGCCATTGTCTGTGTAGCAGCTAGCTCACCTGTTACAAATAAATATATACCATTGTCTTATTGAATGCTTGTGATCCAAGTTCACTGTATATATCCGGAATACGCTGCTTTTCAGTTTCCTAGAATTCTACTCATGACATCCGCGTTCCGTCAGAGCATAACATCTTTTACAGTTCCGTCAAAGTTACATTTTGTATTCGTATAAACAGTACAATTCTCTGAGGATTACTACAGTGAAATTTGTTCATCCAAATGTGTGGTCATTGTCAACATTTTGCTTCATTCAAAGTCATTCTGTTCTAATACTTGAAATGAAATTATGCATCATTGCATCAAATTTGTGCCCCAGACTTGAAAGTGTTAAAAGCACCATTGCTAAAAGAGCTCACAGTTGCATTGGCAAAGGAGAACAGTTATTTTGGATCACACACAGCATGTCTGAAACTATGGGCTACAATTTTTGAAAGTTGGAATGTTAATTTAGTGAAGATCTATCACGTTAGTTCATTAGCAAGAGCAATTTGCCAAACAAAATGGCTGCCATATGGCACAGCTTAAATGTTTTGTCTATCATGTAAAACTTTCCTAAATGAATATTTAGTGAATTGGTTTTGAAACTTTGATATATATGGCCAATGACCTCAAACTTTGAGGGAATTTGATTTTTAAAAACAATAAATTAAATACATATTCTCAGGAATTCAACGCAATCTGATTGTTTCACACTAATTGTGAGGTACAAACAACTTTAAAAAAAAAAAATACCCACATTTTCGTATGATAAATATTCATGTTTATGAACCATTGAAATGAGCCATGCATATTTAAATCACAATAGCATTAGCAATTGTTTATGGCCAACGTTATTTGAACTGCCTGAAAATGAGCGGAAACCCATAATATTGTTAACTTCCTGATTTTATCTATTGGCTGCTCAGGTGAGCATTGTAGTACCATGATGTATCTTGCTGTATGTTTTATTATGAAATATTGAAGGAGCTAAGTCTGAAGGCAATTAAAGCTTACAGTTGTTGGAGTATTCCTATGTTAGTGTTATGTAATAAAGCCAGGCTGGCATATAAGCAGTGGATTGTTTTTCATGCAGGGTTTAATTGCTAAATGTACTTTATTGAGATATTCTTATTCTAACATATGGTTCATTTATATAATTATTAATACTGAAAAATAAGGAGTAGACTGGCTTTTAGTCAAGCTATAGTTATTTCTGTAACACAATGTATGTTAAAGGTTTTGGAAACATTTCAAGAGCTCAGGGCAAAACTATGTTAACTACATCAGTTTATAGAAGTATGTATCGGAGTTTTGCAATAAGCTCTTGATTTGTAATATGAGTTTGATTTCTGGAATTGAAAACATAATTTGTTCAAATGACATGAACAACTTAATCACAGTTAGGCATATCAGGGTGTAGTTTAATATAGTTTCAGAAATATGTAGATTATAGTGTCAAGATATTGTGACTGAGTCAGGTTTAATGGAAATGGTTACTGAGAAGTCTCCCATTATATTTAATGGAGATGGTTAGTTAATCATCAATACTTACCTGGCAAATGTCTCCCGTCTGTTACTTAATTCCGTAGAATATCTGAGTCTGGCTCTTCATTGAAGTTCATTCTATTCAGTATGGGTTGCTGAAATAGACTGAGAGTAAATTTTAGTTTGAAAAAAAGAGTGAAATGAAAATCTTGGATTGTGTAATAATTGTCCCCTAATTGCTATTGTCTGAGACACTCAGCTGATACTTGTTGGCACCCTTCATAGTAATTATGATAAAACAAAGCAGACTGATTGAATTATAAACTATTGTTACGACAATCTCTACAGTGATCAATATTTTTTATGAGTGTTCGTCAGCATCTTGTTTGTCACCATCCCTTGTATAATCACCCATTGATTGAGTCTCAGATGAATGGGTATAACACATTACACTTCTATGTGATTCGTAAAATGTAGCATTGGATATAATCACGGGTAATAAATTTGTGATAAAACAAAGATGAAGATGTGTCTGGGTTGCTCTCCTCATTGACATATTTGTTGTGCATGCACCTTGCCTTGTTAATTGGTTGCATATGCTTCTGGCGATGGTATTTTATTGATGAGGCTATTCACCTTGTCATGTTAATTAGTAAATCAAGGCTGTTCTGATTGCTGTGTTGATAGGTTGAGTGTCACTCTTGTGCATTAACTCTTTTGTCGGTGTCTCCATAGCCTGTTAATTGGTTTGGCATTTACCTTGCCATGTTAATTGGTCGGGTATCCACATTGTTGCCATGTTAATTGGTTGGGTATCCACATTGTTGCCATGTTAATTGGTTGGGTATCCACATTGTTGCCATGTTTATTGGTCAGGTATCCACATTGTTGCCATGTTTATTGGTCAGGTATCCACATTGTTGCCATGTTTATTGGTCAGGTATCCACATTGTTGCCATGTTAATTGGTCAGGTATCCACATTGCCCTGTTTATGTGTAAAGTATCCACCTTAATTGCCCTGTTTATTGGTCGGGTATCCAAATTGCCATATAAATTGGCTGGGTATCTACCTTAATTGCCCTATTGATTGGTCAGGTATCCACATTGTTGCCATGTTAATTGGTCAGTTATCCACCTTAATTTCCTTGTTAATTGGTCAGATATATTCCTTTTAATTGCCATGTTAATTGGTAAGTTGTCCACCTTAATTGTCATGTTTATTGGTCAGGTATCGACCTTAATTTCCATGTTAATTGGTCATGTAGCCACCTAAATTTCCATGTTAATTGGTCGGGTATATTCATTTTAATTGCCTTTTTAATTGGTTGGTTGTCCACCTTAATTGCCATATTTATTGGTCGGGTATCCACCTTGGTTTAGTGTCTACCTTACAATTTGATTTGTTCAACTTTCTGTGTTCATTGGATGTTCGAGGTGTTAGGTGTCATGAATTCTGGGCAAGTTGACCCCAGTGGTAACATTGATTTATTACTCGGTGTGTTGATCTCTTTGTACCTCTCAGAGACCTGATTTGACATCATGCCATGTACTTGATCCGACACAATGCCATGCAACTGATCTGACAATAACACCATGCCATGCAACTGATCTGACACAATGCCATGCAACTGATCCAACAGCAACACCATGCCATGTACTTGATCCGACACCGACACAATGCCATGCTTTATTTCCTTGTAATACTTTCAGTACAACATGTACCTGTAGTCTTATACATAAACTACTCACTTCTGATTCAGGGGAGACGTGACATGAATACATTATCATGTTTTATCCTTTGTCTTCATGTTTTAATGACTTCACTCAGATTTAAACATCAAATTTATATTATGTTTTATCGTTCCTTAATGTTACTTTAATGTGTGGAGGACAATTTAGTGTGGAGCTGTCACAAAATTGATTTCTAATGATTAGGTCTAAATATATGTTCAGTTTTTAAGTTTTTATTGACTTCTTGGTGTTTACTTTATGTTGCTATGGTGACGTTAATTTGTAATCTTTTTTCCAATAGTGAAAGTTTTTTTCTAATTTCAGAGAAATTTGTTTTAATTTTTTGTCCAGATTATTTATATTCTTAACATGTAATTTAAGTTGGAAGTCAACTAAAAGTACTAAATATGAAGATGGTGGTTTAAAGTAACCATGCTTGCTGGCAATATTCCGTGTTGCATGGCAACAGCTTAGGTTAAATGTATAATAGTTGACACCATATCTAATATAAGAAATAAAAACATTAAAAATTTCACAAATATATCGTATATCACATTTGGTATAAGATTACATACGGCACATACTGTGTGTGTGATTAAATCTGTCTTTGTTAACAAAGTTGATGAAAAGTGATATATTAAATCTGACTATAAAAGAAATGTTAAAATTAACACTATTTTTTGGCGTATTTTTGACTGGTAACTGAATTTTATGTTTGGTGTTATTTCACTTAGCAACATGTGAAATAAAAAAAGGATTTAAGAATTTTTTTGTTACCCGGTTACCTTGACATGTTAAGAAAGCGTGTTTCTGCATTATTGGTGTAATTTTAGCGGGAAAATTGCAGACGCAGCTTGGGAGAGATGACTGAGAATTATAAGTGAAACGCGTATGAAAACTATGTGGAACAGAGAAAAAATGTATTTTTAGGAGGAGGATGTGGTTAGTGTTAAAATATATGTGTGACTCATCATTGTACTTTTACGTGTTTGTGATCTAATAGAAATATTGTACTCGTCCGCTATACATTTGTACATGCCGTATCACAGGCGAGACTGTTGTAGGGTGAGTGAACTTTGTGTTTTAAATGAAGTACGTGACAGTTACTGGAATTATTTTAAGTGGTATGTTAATACACTAGATTGAGTACACTAGATTGAGTACAGATTTCCGAGTGATCTCAATTTGTGGAAATTACTGTCATTTAAATATAATATTTTTTTCTGGTTTTAGGATAAAACATTTTTATTCAGTTGATAAATGATTATTTAAATTGTGTTTTACTGTTAATAATGCATGTAATATCGACTGAAGTGTCATCAAGTAAAATCACTTGTACACCTATATGTTACAGGTCATTAAGTTTTATGGATTTTAATAAAAAGGTAATTTTTGAAAATTGTAGGGTCATAAAGTTATGGGTACTCAATATAAACCATAGTTGTAAGGTCACCAAATTATGTCTCCAATTTAGAAATCGGAGGTTAACATTATGTGTGCCTTCAAACAAGGTAAAATCATTTTGAATCTGTGTAACTTTGTATATTTGTTATAGTGTACATAATTCCATTAATCTTAAAAAACAGAATTAAAAACAGATATTTCACTACTGATCGAGTGCTTCATGTATACAAAGTATATGATAAGCTGACGCCCATACTTGACGCCCACGTACGTGCCCGCGCGCACTGTTTGATTAATCGGGTGTGAATCAATTATACTTCATAATTGTGCTTTAAAAAAATCTTCAAAAATCTGCAATTATGTATGAACATAAACAGTATGCATCAATTTTACATCTAAAGGCAGATTATGTTTTTAATCGTTATAACTTTAAAGTAAAAAGTGTTTTATGTAAGATTTATATGTGAATAAAGATTCCGACTTGACTCCAACACATCAAAAAGGGAGTACTAAAACAACTCTCCGAATAATGAATTGTCTCGTTACATTGTTTTAATAAATTTTGAATGTGCGTCTATTTATCATGTCATTTGACCCATGAAGAGTATGTACATTTGTATGTTTAGCATGACGCATGTTTCAGCCAATCAGATTTGAGAATTATTTTAATAATATTTATATTTAGACGTAAGGATGATTCAAGCAAATTAATCAAACTTTTAAGTGTAAAACTACATTATGTTACATTTTATCAAAGCTATAGTTGCCGCAGTAACGCACTGCATCATGTTGTTGTTGATGTCGTGTTTTAGTACCGCACCATTTAATTGTCATCAAACACAATTGAATATAATAAAAGGCTTTGTACTCTTACTTCATTATTAGTCAGTCAGTTGATTGTGAGTAATTTATTTGCAGTTTTCATATTAATTATTCTTTTGTTTTGTTCATTTGTTTACTAAAACATAAAAAATATGCATCAATGTGCCAAATAATGTGCATTAAAATAGAATAATATTTATCATGTGAATTTCAACTAATTGTGAATTAGACATTTAAACATTCACAACGCTTGTTTTGCGTCTTGTAACAATTGTCAATCTGCAATACCCCCACCAAAAGAAAAGACGGGATCAACAAATGGGGTTACCCTTGTGGGACCGAAATGTAAAAAATCAAAGTACTGAAAGTGCTGACAGGCTGGCGAACTGCTTAGGAACAATAGCTTTTCAAGTAATATAACATCAAGTGGTTTTCTAAGTTGAAAGAGAGGTAAATGCTGGACTTAACAAAAAATAAAAATATAAAAAATTTGGAGCCGCCGTGATTCGATCGCTGGACCTTAGCATCAGAAAATAACTAAGCGAGTTGCTAAACCACTTGACCACGATCTCAGTGGAGAATGTTGACCTAAATAATTCAACATAATAAAATCATTGATGCACGCGTTATATCGCGTTCGTAACGCGTAGTAATAATTATCAACGCCTTTAACACCTTTTCTTTTAATTTCATACAATTTCCTTCCATTTCAAGAAGAAACTAATATATTACAATCGAACAGAATAAATGAAACAAGGAAAGTTGAATGTTCTTATCTTGCAAAACTGAATAATGAGGAGGAACTATTTGCATTGAGTGTATAGATTCTGTGTTGTCAGTTTCGGGAGTAAATTCATCTTAGTGGATTTCATTTTTTATGATTGTAATAGTCTGGCGCGAAATCGCCAGCCTAAAAAACCAAAATAAAAACCGATTCCCTGTTTTGTCAACAGTCAAAATTAGGGTATTTCTTCTTTGCAAGACTCTTTGGACAAGATTTGATTATAATGTGATAGTTTCTATAATAAATTAATAAGTCAGTGTTGTTATGCCAAGGTCAAGGTCAATGACTTGTTTCATTTGGCTTAATTTGTGCACTAGATTTATTGTATTATAAAAAAGACTAAAGTTTATCTTTTATATTATGATTTTATAGTTTATATGACTGATAAATGACGCTTTAAATATTCTGATAGATGTGTTTTATGAAATTATTATATTTAAATCATGCATGGAATAATAATTTATACTTGATGATTTATGGTATTTTATTCATATTTTATATGTTGAATCCCCCAGGACTTTATTGTACATTTATATGGATATTATATTCAATATACATTTAGTATTCTATATAGACGGTCCCATTACGAGCATGTATTGATGCCCGTCTATTGATGCCCGTCTATTGAAATATTTTACCTGCTTACTGTGAGTAAAAAATAAAATGTATTTTTAGATGATTTGTCATCTCAGAGACCTTCTCAACAATCATGTGTATATAAATTTTAGTGTATATATTCTCACCACCTTCTTGCTTTAAGCTGTTTGAGATCTCCTGTATTCTAAAATGCTTGCTCGAATGTAACTGAACGAAACTTCCAATGTGCACAGTACTATGTGAACCATTGAGCATAAATCTTGCAATAAAAGAATATTAAATTTCATGCCTGCTTGCATATCGAATCAACTCCCCACTGTGAATCAGCATGCATTTTCTTATTCAATATATCATATACTTATTTTTTATTCGGGGAGTTCAGACAAATTTTTTTGTGCAGACAGCTTTTCATAAGTGCAAAGATTTTGTCATTCAAGGAGGGATTATAGAGCATTTTTGTCTGTCTGCATTGAGTTGAAGTGACAAAAATATGACATGAATATATCATAAGGTCAGCTTCAAATTTCATCATTGATCCATGGTATATGTTCAAGTAGGTCTTTTGAAGTAAATTTCGCTAATTTTGCTTTCGTTTGTTCAAAAGTCAGTTTTTGTTCGATATTTAAAGCTGAATTTTGGTCCTATGAATAGATGCTTTATGTTCATACAGGTATCGTATGTCCCTAGATGTATATTATGTCGGATTGAAGTAGACAAATCAATATGGCATTGGTGGGTGAGTAACATAATATATGGTAATACTGAAAGTCTCCTTTGATGCTTTGAAGTCTGACAGAGTTCTGGTACTTGAACTGTCATTGTGTTCTGTACGGTTCCCAGCACTTAAATTACTTGTTCTACTATGCCTTATAAGGGAGCTTGTAGTATAGTTGAGTTCAAGTCACTGTCCAAGATTCGTCTCTGTAAATCACCAGGGTACTGTTTTATCAAAGCATTAACAAAATTCTTAAAATTACGACCAAATTTAAATTCTTTATAGTACTTTTACAACTTTAAACTGTGGTAAATGGAGCTGTTATACTAGTAAATATTCAGTTAATAAACTCCTACAAACAATGTCTGATCCCAATTTGCAGTTTTTAAATAATTATACTGAATTTAAATTTGAACATAAGTTTATGAATTCCATAAGTATGTTGATAAAACGGTGCCCTGGTACCAATATATCAAGCGTCTGAGTCTCAACAGTAAGAATCAGATGGGTGTTCAATCTGAATGCGGGACTGGTGTGACATCACATAAAACAAAACTGGAACTTTAGTATAGCTTGACCATATTGACCTGAATCTGACCTTTATGCAAGAATATATAACAAGGAATTTTTGATTTGAATATATCAATTTCCGCAAGCAAATCATGCAATATCGGTATTTCAGTTTTGTGTTTGTATTACATCTCGAGCGTCCTTGTGATGCTATCCTAGTATGAAAACATAAAATTGGTGATGTAAATGTAGGCAATATACCAACTGTTATATTATGCTAATCAAAAGGTCAGGGTCATGTCAAATTGGCCAAGCTATAACTCGGTATACATTAAATGCTATACTTAAATTTAAATTAAATTTGTTGAAAGGAAGTAGCTGGTTTTTCTATTTCAGTAAACCTTGTGGCAATAACTTTCCATCAGGTATGATGTGTTGAGAGTGATATGTACAGGTTTACATTCAACCTAAAATAAATGAGTACAATCTAATGCTAGATGTATGTTTTGTATATATTTGTAATTTTAACATGTCTATGTAAGGAGGTGTGGCCGATTTCAAAGTTTTTGATATGTATTTTAACACCTGTGATACATTAATCATAGTGATAGATTATAAGCCAAGTTACTGAATGAGAATGATCAACACACATTATTAAAACCAACAGTCTGAACTTTCTGTCAGTATATATACCATTGAGGAGTCTAGTGGTGTTATAAACAAACAATAAAATGTAATAAATGAAAGATAAATAACAGATCTGTAGTTTCACCTTCCGTTACTTAACGAGCAAATAAACAGAACGAAAAACATTTTATCCTTGCCTGTGAATAATAATCTTTTTCCTCATTATCACATCTTGTGACTCATTTTCTGTGCATTTGGGTTCTTTTTTTCTCTTACACTCTCTTTGCCAAATTCTCAAATCACTTGGTTTGACATTTATGCTGCAAGAACAAAAAAACGAAACTTCGGGAGTGAAGGGTTTTAAGATGGAATGATGATTTCACTAGCTAGCGTCTGTATGAGCTGTACGTTGATTGTATGTTGAATACGATCAGGGAAGTATTATGTACGCATTGTACGTTGTGGTGGTATACTAAAGGATATCAGTCTGTCTGGCTTGACGAGGGAAAACATTGTACTTACTACATGGAGTAGTGTGGAGTGTGTGTTAGTGCTATATTTGTGAATGTAATGTTTTAACAACTGTGTTAATTGGAATTAAATAGTGGAAATTGTTTAATTACCCACAGAAAGGTATGAAACCAATTAATTGTTAATTAACATTTGGAGAAGTGAAAGGATTTTTCTGCAGGCTGAGTTTATTTTATTTATTTATTAATTCCATGCTGTTTTATGTTTTTTTTAGAGGCTTACTGGGAAGACTCATAGCTTGTCCACTTTAGTGTTATACATGCTGTTAAAAAGTAATTGGTTATTATCTTCACGGATTGTTTTTGCACTGGCTATAACAGTTTAATTACCAGTAATTTTAGAATTACTGTTTACCCGTTATGATTCATGAACATTGACAACAAAACGCTCATTTTCATATTTAAAAACTCACTTTAAAATAAGTTACTGTAAAAAAGTATAAGTTCACTTTAAACAAGAGCTTCTATAGTGAAATAATTTATTATACACTAATTTTGACTTTAAAATTTCGAAATTAAGTTCACTAAATTTTAGGAATCTGTTAATTATTCCCTTAATTAATTTGGCATGACTGCTTATGATACAGTGCTACGAATATGTATTTATGTTAATGCACAGTAATTAAATACAGAAAGAAGCATGACTCATAAATATTAAAAATAATTTTAATTTCTTTCGGCTATAATTAAATGATGAATGTAATTAAGAAGAAAAGCTTTCCAGATGGTTTTCTGTTTGAATTAGTCGTGTTCATGTATGTAAATATAGATACCAGTAATTTATTATAATAATATCATTTTTTACGTTTAACTTCAGTTCAGAAAATCATTTATTCCCAATTCAGGATTAACATCAAATTGCACAGTGGCAATTTTTACCAAAACCACACAATTGTGTCCCTTCGAAATTAAATAATTTTACTGTATAAAACAAGTCATCTTAAAGTACAGTACAGTATACCATTTTTCCCCTGCCAGATCAGACTTCCAGGGAATCCTATTACTTAGTTTGTATTATAACAAATAGTTTAATTCATGACAAATTATATTCATGTGATGTTTATATATTATATGTTGAGAGTTGATTGTTATAGGATAATTTGATATGATAAGTGATATGTAATATAGTGTCAAGAGATCCCCTTACATTTATATATCTCTAAACTTCCCTTTTTGGTACACAATACACAGGTATTGAATAACCCAAACATTCTAAATAACCAAAAATAGACCAATATTTCTTCCTTCTTTATAATAACTAATATCATGTTCCTGATGTAAGTTTGTATGCTTGTAAATGTGACTATTCATTAATTTACTAAGTAAATGCACCTACAAATAAACTATGTTCTCTTTGGTTCTGTTCTGTTCTGTTTTGTTCTTGCAAGTTTTCGGGACGGAACAGGACGGAACAATCTGTGACCTCAATTTGATTATAATTGATGGACTCTTGTTTAAAAAATTTCTTAATTTTCGGGAATCAGGGTTAAAGTTTGTTGTAATATCAAACATTCAAAACTTTAAATCAATAGAAATTTAACTTACATATTTTGACATAAAAACAGTTACTGTAAAATATCATAAAAGTATATAGTATTGTATTGTATCAGATTTATTACCGGTATATACCCTCTTCTTGAATTTGTAAGTGTTAAATTATAATTATTATTCTAGACAAGACATTGGCATGGGAAGTTTTGAGGGCATGTCTAGAGTACTCAGACGTTCATCATCATTAACAACCTGGAGAAACACGTTTGAACAACATCATTAAACAACACACCAGTAAAACACCATCATCATCATTAAACTACAATATATTATCATTAAGCAACAACATCATTATTTATAATATACCACCATCATGGCTAGTTACATCATTAAAGTCTTCCTTTTAACTTCATTAAAGTGTTATCTAGCGTTCCTTTTAGTTTGAAATGTCCTTTTATTTTACACAGGACACCGGTGATCTGTTCTGTTGTTACTGATGATAATAGCTTTTAGAAGAAGTGGACAGACTGTCTGGATGCCTTTGTCTGCGGTTTCCTTATATAATAATGTTCGTCAATAGGAAATAATAAATATAAATTAAAATTGATTAGTGCATGCTCAGTGCACCTGGCATGTCTTAATTGTTGATAGAAATGTGAATTTGTGAACAGTTAGCAGATAGAATGATTTAATATTTATCAGTACATGTTAACAATGCACATACAGCATTATTGCCGCCGACATAATGGCATGTCAGCCGAGGACATGTTGGCACACTCGTTCGTTCACCGTAGAGGAACAGATATATAGCTTGTACGACAGATAACCTATGACAGTCAATGTTCTAGCTAGCGTATTAATGCACCGATATGTTCGTATAACTATGAGTATTTACATGTACATTTATGTTAAACTTGACATAATGTTCATGTACAGTTATTGTTGCTTTGTAACATGTTAATAGTTGTTGTTTTCTGTATGTACAATGATAACATCAGTTGTGAGTATCCTCAATATGTTACATGTCTAATTGCTTACAATTTCTCAAGGGCGAAAATCTTTGTTCATTGTTATTAAAATATTATTCCCATATTGTTCCCGGCAGCTTTCTCCACTTTCATATTTCTTGGTTCTAATAAATGTAGTGTCCATTTGACCCAGTGAATTTTAGAGGAACATATTTTAAAGAATGAATATTAGTTGGACATAAATTTCTTAGATGTGTTTAAACATTTTCGACATTGTTTTGTTGATGGTCAAAATCTTTATTGAACCAATCACTGATGCCTGAATGTCGCACAGCCAAAAATTGCTTATAAAGAAATAAGTCAGTTGGTCTGCCTTGAATGGGAAATAGTGTTGAGCTTAGTAGGTTTATAAATAATATCAAAGATTAATTTAGAACAAAAAATATCATCAGAAATTTAATTGCACAAAATTGTTAGGATTGAGTAAAAATTTCTTTGTATTGTAATTTATAATAATTTCTAAAGTCTCGTCAGGTCTTTATCATCAGTTTCAACTGTATTATTGTAAATACAATATACATATTGTGTCATGATAAATATGAACCCTCTTTCTGCCTGTCTGTCTGTGTATGGTATGAATGAAGATGTCTAAATAGTTGAATGTTATCAGCTGTGTGCACTAACAGTATATAAATGTAGTTATAATGGACCCCTGATAAGCATGTGCATAGTTCAAATTGACAGGTCTTCAAACATTTCATGATATTACGATGGCTTAGAACAAGAAGGTCGTAACTACCAAATCGATATACATGTATTGAGAAAACAAGAGAAAACTGTCTGTAATTTACTCTTTACCTATGGGAAAACACGTTTTTAAAACTTCATTTTGGTCAACATGACAAGTTCAGATTTTTATGAAAATGGGCTCATAAGAAGCGCCTTTTGATGCTTATTCTAAATATGTATGAATCTTAAAAGGTCGTAAGTGGCACTTACGACCTTCTTATTCTAAGCCATCGATTTGTTGATTTAAGTTGTACTACCACAGGTGACTGTATCATTGATAAAAACTTAAACGAAAAAACAAATTGTAAAATATGAATTGTTATTATCAATGATACAGTTACCTGCAGTGAGTACTACACTAAAAATACTCTAGATAGATTTTTGGATTTTATTATATTAATCAAACTAATTGGACATATTGTGTAGGACTTAAGTATTTTATGTAAGTTTCTTCATGTACAACCAAAGCAGACCCAAAAGGTCTCTTAATTGGCAGATGGAGCATCATACATGTCACTGAGCACTGGGCACTGGGCACTGCTCAGTGTAGTTGTATCGTGGTGTTTCTTATTTCTGTGCTCGGCCGGTTGGGTTGAGTGCTACCTTCCCTGTCGGATTTTCTCATACCTTTTTTCTATTAAAGGTATAACACTTTTAGATGTAGTATAACTGTGAAGCAGGATGTTAGAATAATTAGAAGTTTTGATGCAGTGATCTCCCTTTATAGAAAATGACATTTACACTGCTGTATTCAGCTCTAAGTATTATTTTGACAATTTTGTGATGTTGTTTGACGTGTGGGTGGTGTATGGTTATTAGTAATACTTGCTCACTGATTTCCGTTAAAATGACTTAGGCAGTTTGAATAGGCTTATGTCAGGACTACTGCTATATTGCATGTCGTCCCGTCGTCCCTTTTGCCAAAACAAGGTTGTATCTGTGTATATAGTATACAGTGAGATAAAACCTTATTTCACGATATGTTCAGTTGGTGTATAGTATAATGGTTTTATATTATGTAACAGTAAGTGCTGTATAATGCAGGAAATAGGCATGACATCTTGTATTACTGGGTATAGATTAAGTCTGATCAACCATTGTATGCAGACAATTCCTAGTATTTCTGGAACTCTTAGTAATAATACACAAATCTTTCATCATGCTAGTTAATTTATAAATATACTTTTATCCAAAAACTACAACTTATTTTGACAGTTGCACTTAGAGAACATTATATTTGCCAACAGTTTATAGTGTGCCCTTGATAATGAGAAACGAGGGAAAATTTTGTTTAGACCACATAGGTTTAAAATCGAGTGTGTAGGATTTATCAGAGTGAGTTTAGTATACAATTGACCATATGTGTTTATTTAAGTAACCATTTTGACAACAATAGATCAATCTGGTCAATGTTTGTAAACATGACAGTTATTATCCTGGGCACAAAAGGGGCTTCAAAGGACATACACTGAGATGGCAATATTCACAAACGGGGCTTAATTTTCTGCCCGATCCCTGGATATCATGAGTTATAGCTAGTTTGCGATAGAAAAAAATCGTGTTTTTTAAAGATTTCTGAAAATCTATTCATCAGATTTGGGTAAAAAATTACACAGAACTACAATAACTTCCTACCTAGTCTCATTTTGAATTTCATAATTTTTAGTCACCAATTAAAATACATTTATTCTTTATTACATATTGAAATTACATGCGTATTTACACTTTAACGCAGGGAGGTAATCTGGTATTCCATTGATGATGTACTATCAATTATTTAACCGTTACAATCCGTGATCAGCGGGATTGAGATTGCTGTTAAAAAGACAAGACGTAGGAGGCCCTTGTGATTCGGTTTATTTAGGCGTGTCGCTTGTAAACAATGTACAGCAATTACATGTACCTTGTCATATTCACAGACTGGCCTCGCGTGTGTTAAATTAAGTAGTTTGCAAATACGTAAATATACCGTTATGCGTATCACGTGACCGTAAATTGGCTATTGCAAGTATCAAGTCTTCTATCTTGATTTTTCATACAAAACTACAAAAATGTTACATAGAACTTATGAACAAAACTTTTTAAACTCATTTCTGATCTTGCTGAAATTTCAGTGTGTATTAGGTAGATATATTTCATTTATTCGTGCAAAAGTTCATACTTGTAATGGTAGTAATTACAGAGAAATATTATAAAAACACGATTTTTTTCTATCGCAAACTAGCTATACCATGCTGTCTTCCCTGTCCAATTTCCTCATATCTTTCATACCAAATTATAAATGAAGAACAAATGGGTGATTTGAATCCAATGAAACAACTCTGGGAGAATACTCTGACTGTATAGTAAACAAATTGTTGGTGTGTTTGGAAAGAAATATCAAGTATGACATGTACAGGATTTCAAGACAATAGCAACTGAATTTATGATGCTATGTAGAGTTTTAGACTATTTTATATTGTTATGTAATTTATTATGTTGAAATGCTTGGCTGGTATAAACATGAGGGTAAACATGCAAGATGGCAGTTAAACATACGACAACAAGACGTATAGTCTGATCACTGTCTGATGTGCTAATGTGCAAGTTGCATGCTTTATACGTATGCTCACTTCACATGTCACCGTGACTGTAATCAATTCTGGCATAAATCCTCCCCATTTTTTCTACCGTTTTTTTTTCATTTTTTACCCTGGTTGAGAGAAAAGGGAAATATATGCTGGTGTTGACATACTGACAGATGTGGTATCTACACCGCAGGGACTTGGAGGCTTGTTGGTTTGTTGGGGGAAACATGCATGGTAGAGAACGATGGAGAGAATTCTATTCACTAACAGTTGTATTTTGCATCAACTGATAAGGGATATTGGCTGCTGATAATTCCATATCATCAGTAGAAATTGATTAGAACTCATGCTATGATGATCTTATCTGGGTTTTGGAAATTATTGTTGATCATCTTCCTGATTGTGGCTTTTTTCTGTCAATAGAGATATAGCTATAGAGGAAGCTAAGCTACAGGGTGTCGTATTGTTATGTTACATTTGCTTGTTCTGTGAAAAAGGCTGCAATATTATGCTGGTATGGATCGAAGTGTATTCTGTGTTATTGATCGAGGCCTTAAAAAATCTTTGTGAACTGTGTAGTGAACTAACGTTTTCTAAATTGTCTTTTAAGTTAGAAATTGTCTCAAACATCATGATTGACTTAATTGTCTCCCTTTAATATAAAATTATCTACCATTGCTATAAATAAAAAAATTAATAAATTGTCTCCCTTTGGTTATTAATTTTATCCTCATCTTGGATTATCATTGTGTGTGTGTTCTGGGGATAAATTGTCTCCCTTAGCTCTAAATTATGTCCTTACTGTTAATCATTTCTCCTTACTATAAATTGTCTTCCTTAGGTATAAGTTGTCTCCCCTAGGTATAAGTTGTCATCCTTTGCTATCAATTGTCTCCCTTTACTTTAGATACAGTAAAACCTCGTTATCTAGAGGACTGATCAGGACAACCCAAATGATCGAAATAAACCAGGAGCTTGACATAGTGGTGTGAACCTATATTAAGCAAATTCTTTGGGACTGAAATTTGCTTGAAATAAGCCGGGTACTCGTAGTTTCGATGCTTGTCCTAACAAAGTTTTACTGTATTTTTATAATACTGAAAGCATATTCCTACAATTTCTCATTTTTCTATTTTCAGAGTAAGAGTTTCCAAGGAATGGTGAATTCTGGCAAGATGACTCTATAAATATTTCCTACAGAAGTTATGAGTGCATATCACACCTAGTTATATTAATGGATAGTTGAAGAGTGTGATAAAATATCTGTTAAAAGTTATTTCATAAAGACGGTCAGGTTGATAAATAACGAACATTGATTACAGTAGATCGACCTAGTGTTTGGCGTGTACGACACCAGTCCTGTGTATACACCGTTACTGTGTTCTAGAATTAGTCCATAAATCCAAGTCTTTCATTGATACTTTGTTGTTATGGCCATGGTTAATCCTGCAGTTTTGAATTTGGCTGCTGCGGCAAATGTGAAGGACTCACGTTGGTTGACACTTGAAGTATGTCGTGAGTTTCAGAGAAATAAATGTACACGTAGTGACACAGAGTGTAAGTTTGCCCATCCGCCGCCTCAAGTTGAGGTACAAAATGGACGGGTGACAGCTTGCTTCGATTCTATAAAGGTAAGTCATTAAATATTCCATAAGGTTTGTTTCATATTACTGTAAAATCATTTAATTTTTGTTGGGGATTAAATTTCATGGATTTTGTGGTTCATCTTAAAAACAAAATCAAATCTCATCAAACGATAATTTTGACCTTTGTATTTATTACCTAAAATGCAAAATTTACAAATTATTGTCCAATGGAAATGGCCTTTTCTACCAAAATTATGAAATTTCGTCCCATCAAAATTAAATGATTTTACAGTATGCTAATTTAAAATAACACATGTACTTTGACACACAATTTCTGAAGTCCGCCTGTCAATATTAATTCTTTCTTAATATGCAACATATGTCCAGTAAAGTCACTGCCGCAGGATTATTGCAACACATTTTCATCAGTATACATGAAGTTAACTTCTACAGGTAATTTTACCATCTTTCTCTGAAGCAACAGGTTGAAGAGGAAAATGCTGAAATAGAAAGAAAAAGCCTGACGAAAAATTGCTTTAATATCCCCTTACATAGGGTTTCAAGCAAAGAAATTACCTATATTCAGCACAATTTAAATTTAATATATGAAATAAAAACTTATAAAGAGGAAGACTTAAATTTACCCCCTGGATGTTGGCATGGTTTGCTATGTAAGGTATTACCTTATCGCCATGGGGGATGGTTGATTGGATTGTGAATTCATAGACTTGTCCTCAAATTTTCAAACCTAATGTTTTTGGTTTCGTCAATATAAATTTCCTTATTTAGAAGCCATATGTTTAGATTAGATTTGATCATAGATATCCATTTACAGTAGTGCTTTGTTTTATATGGTTATATTTTGCTGACTCATCGGTTATGGGAGTATATTATTTCTAATTTTATTGCGTAATACGGCTGCATGCTGACGCCTCTAAATATTTAAAGAAGGACCTCTGATGTTTATTGTGGGGTAAATGTTAATGGATTCACGCGTCTTAAGTGGTCAGGTTTGCTGTAGTCGTCACAAGTGCTGGCTATATATACATAATGCACTTAAATATTGCAGAAAGTATGTTAAAAGTGAATTATTTATGTGTTAAGGTTAAGAAAATGTTTAACACACACAGCATATATACATAATTTACACGATCGTCTGGGTTTCAGGGAAGTGAAAGTGATTTTTGCGCCTCTATACCAATATAAGGGTGTGAAAACATGCTTGCCAGTCTCCAGTCTTAGTCAGGTCGGGGAAACTTGTAAGAAAAACTTGTTGCTGCATTCAGTCTTCCTCAGCAGAAAATTATGTAGAACTTATATATCTTGTATGCTATTTCTAGTTTCCGCAGTCACTGTAGACATTCTAATTATTATGTATATACTGATTTAATGGGTGTAAAATGTGGCATCGGAAGATTGATATTAAATATCCTGAGCCTGGAGTAAAACTATTGTAACTTCATTATGATTTATAAGAAGTTACCATAGTTTTGCACTAACGCCCTTCATATATCATTTAGGACAGGTTTGGCTTTCCATACTCAAGGTTCAAGATCTAGTGCCTATAATTGCAGGCTGCAAAATTTGAAAATTATTTAGAATGTCCTAGTTACTGCAACTAGTTGTATCAGACACACTGCATTAAATGAGGGTTACTTCCAGCCAATGGTTGGCACATTGTGTGACTGGTGTCAGTCTTTAGTATTAAATCTCCTAAAATACATTTGGTGGGCTTTCTCCCTCCCCCTTCTCCAATAAAATATTTTACAAGTTACTCAATTTATATAAATGCATCTATAAAATGAATTACCAGTAAATGATGGTTGGTCTGCCAGGATTACTTACTATATATAACCAGTCTACTAGTATTAAATTATCTATATCTAAAATATTTATTATTCAATATTACCATTTGTCTACGTGAAACTGCTGCGATAAATGAGTTTTGATCGCTCTACATCATTTATGAACAACTCAGCTATATTACCCTCCATTATTGAATATTAATATATCTACTGGTGTTTTATACACCTTTAACTACTTCCATAACCGTTCCATAACATGACCATATCAGGTCTAGACTGAACATTATTCACATCATATCATACTAAGTGCTTTTAATAAATAGCTATTGATAATCATTCGTACATTAACTTTTATGACGGTACTAGGCCCGCGGGACGATATTGATGCATGTAGTCAGTCTCTGCGCTAGGTGGTAAATGGTTCAATAACCATGGCACACTGCGTTAGTCTTTATAAGTAATATAAGGTTACATCTGTGAAATGGACTTGAGGAGCCATATATTGCAGCCCTACAAATTGGGTGCAACATCATTCAGGCTCAGCCAAACAAATTCTAGTAGCAACGTTGGCCATGCACATCTGTGAGCCACACAAAGTCTGATAGTCACTTGATACAGCGGTACAAACTACATTTGCCACATTATTCAGCTAAAAAAAATCTAGTAGAGCTATTGGCCATTCATATCAGTCTCACTGACTCTGGTAGCAACCTTATAGTCTGTCCACCGCTGATGTTCATTATTTATCATTTATGATTAAACCAGCATATCACAAATGTTAGTATGTGTGGATGTCAGTAGGAAATGAAAACAGTAACAGGACCTGCTTTATTAAAGCCACCCGCTGGTCCGTATGTCCGGTACATGTCAAGTCAAACAATACATGGAATAACAACTTTTCATGAAATTTGTATAAAAACGTTTTTTCATCCATGGCATTTAACTGTATTTTTGTTGGGATAAAATGTATGTGATATTAATTGCTTCAACGATATTATTGTGGTTTATAAGGTCCCTTGTAGGGTTCAATGAACTGTAGCCATAACGATCAGTGACCTTACTGGCTATAAAATACAAACTATAGGTGGTTGGGTTATAATCAAACTATTTGAGTCTAGGATTTGTATGGTTTCCAGGGTAATGTGAATGATTTAGGCATTTTTTCAAACTACCTGATTCAGGTCTGTAATATGATGACCCATTCCCCAAAGACAAATTTCTTTAAAAATAATGCAAAATTCTTTTATTTTGGCATCCTCAGAATTTCTGGTAATATTTGTCTTGATAAAAATATATTGCAATCATTTTCCAAATTTTACCCCCTAAAAGCACTTACCTTATAAGGCCAAGAAAATGGCTTAAAATACTGATGCTATACACATGCTATGTCTGAGAATGTCCAATTTGTATGTAGTTAATTTTTATATATTGTCTTTTATCAGGAACTTTAATATTGTTTTTGGCTCCAAAACGGGTATTTTACCGCAATTTATTCCGATATCAATTGTATTTCAATATAATGAAGAATATATTAAACGGTAGCTGTAATTTTGTGCAGGGAATTTACCGGCGGTACCCATCAATCACTTGTTGCAGACGGCGTACAATATCTGCCCGTCCTAACCATTGCAGCTAGACTTAAATTGATCTCTTATATTTGCCTTGATTAATGGATTTATATGTAGATTGTTTGGCATCTCAAGTCAATGATAGACGTCTTCGTGTCTGCAACGCGAACATTTCTACTGATTTCAACATGTGAATATGTAAAAGAATGCATTCTTGTGTGCACGATTGTTCCGGCCGTTTTTCTAATTTTCTGCCGTCTGTTCTGAAAGCAGTATAACGAAATAACTTGCCAGTTTCTACAGTTATTGTTGAAATATCTTGGCTGCCAAACGGATCACCATAGAAATGTTGTCATTTCTTTTCAAAGTGTTGCCACGATGAGACGGAAAGTTCTAGAAATATCTGGGTTATTTATAGGTATGGTGTAGGTTTTTCTGGTGGGAAACTTCATGTACTAAGATCCTGTCCCATAAAAAGATCAGGCTCTTTCTGAAAGGTTATAGACAATATCTTGGGAACCTTCTTTAAGTAGTTTGATAACAGAATAGTTTTCTTGCATCTTCATTCTGTTGTTCAACATTTCATTTCTGTCAGCTTGTCTTTCTAGAGTGCGAGTACTGTTTGTAAACTTACCTGTTTGTAATTTGAGATTGTTCGTCATCATTTGAGGCCTTTCCCCTCCGTCTTTTGGATCTTAGGTGCTAAAAAATGCTGCTGACTGCTGTTGAGGTATCTGTCTATCTGCCAATAGAAGTATATTGTCATCTAGGGTTTGTTAGAAAAGTATCACCATTTGCAAGTATTCAAAATACATAGAAAACAGTAAATTGGATAGGATATAATTATAGCCGTACAGCCGCATGTGAAAGCCAGTAAATTAAAATGGATGCCGCCATGTTGGAAGCAATTACATGGCGTTTTATTTGTAATCTGTCGAATTGATTCAAATGCCAGACTCTATTCATGGTACTAAAATTGTATTGATGTTTTTTTTTGTGACAAATTAAGTTCAGTTGAGTTTTTTATCTGTGGTAAGTTAATTGATTGGTCCAAATGAAATGTGTTTGAAGCTGTGCAGGTGCTCTTACAGATCAATATCCTGACCTAGTAGTGTCAGTGTCGGCCGACACGTGGAACACGTGGAAGGCATCAAATCCACTTTCACTTTCTTCCTGACAACTTTAGCTCTAATTTATTGCAACTAAAACTTGAAAAGTTTGGGATGGTTGAAGATCGAATTCCAAGAGTTTGCGGTTTCGACATCTCAATTATGTAACTGAAGTTTTAGAATACTAAATAGAGTTAATACTGCATATACATTATTGCCACATTGTCTGGCATTGGCTGATACCAATCTTCCCCCAAGTATTGGTCACAGTTTTCTCATAGATGCTGGTAAAAATAAGATTCAAGGAAAGCCAACTGATTCAAGGAATGAAAGACAGCAAAAAACTTCTTGAAATGGGATAAAATTTGAGTACTTTTCTTTTAAAATAAACTTTCTTTTAATATTGCATTGAAATATTGTTGGGCAAGAAATTATTTGGTAGTGCTGTTCTGATCAACAACTTATCCCTCACCATTGATAGGTTTGAATCTCATTCTTAAAAATGTTGCTTTTTAGCCATCTTAAGCTAGCTAATACCACTGCCCAGTCGTGCCAGTCAGCTTACAGGTGACAAGCATGCAGTGATATCATATCAATGCTTAAGTTGACATTATTATGGAACATGTGGACTGAAATAAACTTGATTAATTAAATAACTCTATTGACAGTTAGCTTAAGGATAATATGCAATAAACTATCCCTTAGGAACTCTGTTAGTAGTTATTAATTGTCCATAGGAATAATAAAGTGGAGTTTATATAGCTTTATATGAACCTTATCTGTGAGATCATTAAGTGTGAAATTATGGCAACAATCATAAACTTGTGCCCAGTCTCTTCTAGTAGGCTAAACTCATTTTTGGATTTAATTAGTTGCTGTTCTATGTTCTTATAATACAGAATTGATATGATTATTGAATTTGTGGAGTAATCAACTTCAGAAAGGTCAGATTTATTGGGATTTTTGTTCCCCATAGCTAAAATGCCAAGAACAGCCTTTATTTGTCAGTCAACGTTCTGCTTAAAATGACTGATCCCTGTGATTTTTACACAGATTGATCCCCATGCATGTTGGTGATCCCTAGATGTACATTACTCCATGCTCCCTGTGAGCACAGACTGATGTAACCTGCAAACATTACCTTTGGGTAGCATTATATCATATGCACACTGACTGATCCCTGTGAGCTTACATTGATCCTTGCAAACGATGCCTGATCCCTGTGAGCTTACATTGATCCTTGCAAACGATGCCTGATCCCGGTGAGCATGAAACTGTATTGTTGCTTGTGAATAATATACCACTGATCCCTGTGAACATGTAGCATTGTTTCCTGTGAACATTGCTGATCCCTGTGAACATGTAGCATTGTTTCCTGTGTACATTGCTGATCCCTGTGAAAACATGTGGTAGGCATTTATGTTGTAATATTTGAAAAGTTGAAATGTAGCCTGTACTGTAAAATCATTAATATTTGAGGAGTTTAATTTTGTGGATTTCATGGATGGTCACAACCACGGAATTAAATCCCCACGATTATTAAGAATTTATATAGTATATGACTTATAAGTGTATACAAGTTATCCTTGAAATTACAAAAAATGGACGTCCCCATGAAGTGGTCTTTTTCATTAAAAACCATGAAATTTTATCACATTGAAATGAAAAGATTTTACATTATTTATCAGAGGGAGTATGGCGGGGGGGGGGGGGGGTATAAGATCGTATGATAATGTGGGAACACTGATATTTGTTTATTCTTACATTTAAAACACATGTCACTATATAATGTATGAAGTCTCAAGTGGTGGAAATTTACTCTTACATAAGTGTGTATGATAGCTATACCTGTTACAGGGTCACTACTCCCTTAAGTGGTTGGGCAATTTAAATGCGGAAATAGTGATCATTTGTCGTTTAAGTGGTTGTAGTGTCATGTGAAATTGCCTAGTTCTACATGGACGTTTGTATATCATGCTGGTACAATGCCTCTCGTTTGTTTGACACCCAGCCTATATTTGCTTCAGGTTGTAAAAAGTCAAATGATGAAGATTTACTACCATATTAAGTTTCTCTTGCAAAGTGTCGGACCACCTTAAAGTATAACTAAAAAAACTCATGTCTTTAGCTGTATGAGTGCATAATGGGAGGTATTATGTGCATTGTTTAAGTACATGATTGTTTAAATAGTACTGTATTTCATTTATTTAACTAAAAATCTTTTTTTGAGTAATCTGTCAATATACTGTAGAGCCTTGACAATCAGACCATCCTTAGAAAAACTTTGTCATAGCGTTCTTTCACGTTAGCTTGGTATTTATATTGAAGTTAATTAAGTTGTATTGTAAATCTTGAAGCCTTGAATCTTGCACTCTTTGATTAAATTGTATTTCATTATATGCATGTTTGCATGATGCTTTTAAAATGTCTGCGAAATTTATCAACATAGCATTTATAAATGTGAAAAAGCTGATACAAGGGAGTAACAATTCTATACAGTTAGAAATCATCAAATTATTATACTTTATGAAAATTATCTAATGCAATCTTAGCTGTAATAACCTACTTCTATGATCAATGTGGGTCGCAAAAAAAAACAATCTGGCAGGTGCTTGTTGCTGACTGACGAGATATAGTCTTCTCTGTTTTCCATTTAATTGCTCCGAAAATAAAATTTCTATTTCAGATTTATTAAGTAGATTATTGTCATGGAAACAAGTTGTAAATCAAGCGTTTTATCTGCCTCGTTACAAGTAAAAAACATGTCTCCTGTCATTGATCCTACATACATGTGGCGGCCATCTTGGATTGTCTCAAAGATATTTTCAGACTCTGAAAAAGCTGCATTTAACAATCCATTAGTGATAGCTGATGTTAGCTTTGATTTTCTTTCGTATATAAACCCGACTGTGTACTATTATTTAACTCTTTTCTCCCTTGGAAAATGTGGATACCCGTACTTTGCAAAAACATCTCATTACTCTAATTAAAGGCAATTTAGTAAATTGGTTGGGTAATTAATTATTTAGATGTAATATGTGATACCTGCTACTGACGCTCTATATGCTAGGTGATCAGATTTCATTGGATTAACGTCAAGCCATTATAGAAACCTTAAACCTATACTGGTTGCAAACATTGTTTTGCATCAATTTTTTACGATTTTTGTTTAAATTTTGAGTTGTACTATCTGGTAATCAACAATGGGGTTATTATGATGATGTCTTTTTTAAATCAATTTTGTGCTGTTAGCTAACTGGTTTGTGACAAATTTATAAGTTAACTATGTGGGATTTGGCCAAAGTAAAAACCTCGCAAAATTAATGCTTGGAGCCTGGTTGTGTACTTAAACCAAGTCTTCTTAATTGAATAAAGCCCGCAATGTTAGTCTAACTTATTAATATTTATAAAATTTTCTATTTAAGGAAACAAAACCTGGAATAAGCTAATCCAAACTTTAAAATGGCATCATGTAATTGTACCCAAACTTTCCCATGCATCAACAATACATGTTGTAAAATGCACTTTTGAGGAATTAATATCTGATAATGAGAATATTGGGAACACCGAATTCTGGGAAAAATGTGGACAAAAATAGGATTTTTGTACTAGAATTTGTCCTCTATAGAGACCGTTGTCAGAAATGGTTCCATTTTTACTGATAAAATATTCAATATGATGAGATATTAATTTGTCTGTGTATCCCTGAGGGAGCGGATAAATGACTGACTTCACAACCTGATATGTGTACAGTGTAATATTATATGATATCCTATCATAAGTCTGTTATGACCAATGCCAGAAAATGTTTCACGTTGCCATTATTAATTCATACAAGTGCTTTTACTGAAAATGTCTGTGACTCTAAAAGAAGACAATAGCATCGTCTATTGACTGAAAAATGTGCTATCCGTATATGAAATAAGTAGGCAGTTAGTTCATTTTCGCTTTTAATTGGACAATGTGTCGGGAATGTTGGCCTTAAATTTACCTCACTTTCAATGCTTGCTATCATAATGCTTCATCGTTCTGTCATTACATTCAGCTATGCAATTTAATAAATGCATTCACACATATAGAGATATATCTTGCACACGGCAATAAATACAAGTCGTAAAATGGCCTCCCGGGCTTTTAGTGGAAACACAATATTGCTCTGATAGAGCTGCACTTTATATGCTGCAAATTATGTTACCTCAGACTTCACTTCAATCCAAAACTCGCCATTTTTTGCTTGTTTTCCCAGAACTTGTCATATTTATGGACATTTATATTCTAGAATCAGAATTATGATGGTATCTGTGTGGGGGTTTTAAAAGTCGCTGTCAGATATGCAACATTGTTGATGGCAGTTTAAAACTTGAATTTGCTTCTCTAAAACATGTACAACATACAGGGAGTTGGTGATCTGAATTGAGTCTGTGCACATGTTGACAGTATGTGGGCGAAGTTGGCAGTCTGTGTAGTGTGGGCGAAGTTGACAGTCTGTGTGCAGAGGTTGACAGTCTGTTTGTGAGAATGGGCAGTCACTATGGAAGTTGACACAGTATGTGTGCAGAAGTTGACAGTCTGTTTGTGAGAATGGGCAGTCACTCTGGAAGTTGACAGTTAATGCAGAAGTTGACAGTCTGGGTAGAAGGGAAGTTGAAGTCTGATACGGATATGAACAGTCTGAATAGGAAGTTGAAAGTCTAACTGTTGTCAACCTTGTACATGAAAGATGTTGGGTAGAAGTCGAGAGTTACCTGAGAGAATCAGGCGATGTTTTATCAGGACAAATACCAATACATCATACTGATACTGCTATGTAATATGTTTTATATCCTGCAGCATATTGAGACAGGTAAACATTCAATATTGACACAGTAAACATGTTCTATTTGTTTTCACTAATGACCTATAACCTAGCACTTCCTAGTTCGACTGTGACTCCTATTACATTTTATACCTGTTCAATAAATCAGGTTTTTTTGTTGACATATATCGAACCAGTCTATCAATATCAAATGCTAATCAAATAATTTTTCATATATTTTAGTGCCTAAAGGATGGAAATGACTGTTATAAATCCATGCAATAAAAATTAATAACTCTAAAAAAAATTTATATCTTGATTGCTTTGTCTACTTGGTGATCATTTGTGTTGAGAGGTGCTAGGTCTGTGATTTTTGCTCTTTTTCGGTGACATTCTTTCATCAATTGCCATATATTTTCTTTGAACTTTCATAATATTTTGTTTCTTTGTAAAAAAATGTTCCAGACGGCATTTAAAGACAGTCAGACCTGGGTTACTTTATATTTTACTATGTACATTGTATTTTACTATTTTAGAACTTCCTTAATTGTAACTTCAAATGCCGTCACCGACGTTTTCTACATGTACATGTTTACAAAAGTAACCATTATCCTTCAACCAGACCTGTTAAATATTTAATTAAATCAATAAACGTTAAGTTCATTGATTACTAAGTTAAATTGGAGTACCAGTACTTTGAGGTCAATACATATTGTCTTATCTTTTTGAATGCAACTATTGTAATCGGCCTAAATGACGTACACATTGTTACAATAGATGTTTTTGGATACTGTAAAATCATTAATTTTCATGAGGGATTAAATTTAGTGGATTTCATGGTTCATCTTCTACCACGAAATTTAATCCCATCAAACAATAATTTTGACCCTTGTATTTATTACCTGAAATGCAAAATCCTCAAATTATCATCCTATCGAAATGGTCTTTTTTACCAAAACCACTAAATTTCGTCCCATCAAAATTAAATGATTTTACCGTATTTTACATAAATCCTCACAGCGCTGATACCTGTATAATGTATTATTGTATTATGCTATCTGTATCTGATCAATGATCAAGTATTATGTTATGAAATTTAAGGCCAAATTTTGAATACTAAAATTAAGGCAATTATAGATTAATTAATAATCTTTTCTGAAGATGATGTAATTTAAACATGAAGTGGACTTGTTTATTTAGTTAAGGGGGTTTGCCTGGGTTTAGATGATATATTTGAGTGCTTGCTCCCTTCCCTATCTGTTTTGTGTCATATATCAACATTTATTGGTGTGGTGGTAAAGAAGCACACTTTCCTAATGCAATATTGTATTTAAAGCACCCTTTCTTTCAATATTATGATACAAGATACGCACAGTGGTTAGCGCACAGTGGTTAGCGCACAGTGGTTAGCGCACAGTGGTTAGCGCACTTGGCGCCTATTCCAGCGACCAGTGGGCTCAAATCTGGGTGAAGGCACACATATACCTGCCATTTCCAGCTGCAAGCTGTCTGGCAAATAAAGGCTATGCCCGACATTTCAGTAAAAAATATTAGAAACTATTACGGTATAAATAAAGACCCTGTACCATAACTTGTTGATATCCAATCTCCACAAACAATACAAGTACAGTTGATGGTTGATGGTCTGTGTTGTATTTAATTAGTTCTACAAGGAGGATCATATTGATTGACACACAAAGTTCATTTATGTTAAATTTTGGTGTTTTTATTGCGTCCTCGTGTAATTACAATCTTCTTTTTGTCATTGAGCTTCTAACATTAACGTGACAATCAGAGTCATGAGAAGGACAGCATTGCAGCCTTAATTTTACTTTTTCTAGATACACCCAGATTTTTTTCTAGGTTATAAAAGGGGGGGGGGATTTCTAGATACCGAGTGTTTACTCCAAGACATCATAGTTGTTATTTAATTTGTACTGAGACAATAAAAAATATTGCCTCATAAATTTAATATTATTATTTTCTACTGACTATAATTAATGAATCTTGTATTTGACTTTACTCATGTCAGACTTTTATCCTTTCAATTAAAATATCATTAATTGTGATATTAATTATAACCTAGGATATTATTTCATAAAAATATTGTGACTCAGTATTGATTGAGGTTTAAAATATTGTTACGGCGCAAAAATATGTATAATAAAGGTATTCTGACTCGAACAGATTGATCAAACTTTCGAACTCTTAAGTTACATCTCTGGGCTCAATAATATAATAAATTGTAATAGAAAATACTCTGAGACTCACTTAATTATAGATATTTATTTTAAACTCTTGTTACATCACTTGGTGCAGAAATATAATAAGATATAATAAAGTTACTCTGAGTCAGTATTGATTTGAGATCATAACTATTGGCACAACCTGCATTGAATGGTTTGCACAACGTCTCAATGACATCGTGTCATACTGATATTACGTGACACAGGATTCTAATCTTGCCGTCCATTATGACCAAAGTCTTTCATTGCTGCAGTGATTCACTCGGCCTCTCTAATGCTGTATTCATTAGAACTTAGAGGAATGTTGAATGTTTCTAACTGATTGAATGTCGATTGATGTAATATCGTGCTTGGCAACGCTGCCTCCATGTTACATAATCTCTTTGACTACATAAAACTCCGGCCTTTTATTGAATGAATTGATTAGAGTGACATTTAGGTTACTAAAATGTTACATTAGGTGACTGCAGAATTAATCTGTGCAGATTCCGCCTGCATGGTAGTTCACAATTATTGAAAAAATGTAATACTGTAAAATTATTAATATTCTTTAGGGGATTAAATTTCGTGAATTTTATGGTTCACCTTTAACCACAAAATCAAATCCCAACGAACAGTAATTTTGGCCCTTGTATCTATTACCTGAAATGTAAAATCCACAAATTAACATCCCATCGAAATGGTCTACCAAATTTGTGCCATCTAAATTAAATGATTTTACAGTAATTTGTTGGTGTTTAACTAGTTAGAGTCAGTTATAGTGCATGGCTATTGAGTTTATTCCTGCCTAATTGGCCAATGACTTCCAGTAATAAGTGAATTGGAGAGAATTGAAACAATTTAGCATAAAATCATAAATGAAAATTTTTCTTCATTTCTATTGAGTTGCTGGGGTATGATATTTCAAAGGTCACTATCCTACCTACAGGTATAATCTTGTTGCTGGTGAACTCTTATTTCTGTCCTGATGTTTATTTGATTGATTTCCTAATAATCTGTTTCATCTTTTCCTATTTTCATCAATTATTCAACCTGGGCCATTTATCTATGGGTAGGCTAGCTATTTCAGTCTATGCATCACACTGGCAGTCATAAGATCATAGGACACAGTTTTCACCTCCTGTATGTACTGTAGCACCTAACATCTCTGTTGCTAAAGATTCTGTTTTCTGGCTAGGTTTGTTTTGTTGCAATTTTAAGTTATCTTTGCTCGGTGCTATGCTGTGCTCAATCCTTGCTCTGTCATCGATTTATTTCTACATATAATGTACAATTTACATGACAAAATATATCACAACATACAATTTACAAACATACATGCAATAATAATATTAAGGATGTATAATTACCAAAATACTACACAGTTCTTATAATTTCCATTGCTTAATGCTTTACTCTATTCTCATGTTTTCCATTTTCTTGTGAGTTATGCTCCTTTCTTGCAAGTTATGCTCCTTTCTTGTGAGTTATGCTCCTTTCTTGTGAGTTATGCTCCTTTCTTGTCAGTTATGTTTCTTTCTTGTCAGTTATGACCCTTCCTTGTCAGTTATGACCCTCCCTTGTCAGTTATGTTCTTTCGTGTCAGTTATTCTCCTTTCTTGTTGTTATGCTCCTTTCTTGTCAGTTATGCTCCTTTCTTGTCAGTTATGACCCTTTCTTGTCAGTTATGTTCTTTATTGTCAGTTATTCTCCTTTCTTGTTGTTATGCTCCTTTCTCGTGAGTTATGCTCCTTTCTTGTCAGTTATGTTTCTTTCTTGTCAGTTATGACCCTTTCTTGTCAGTTATGTTCATTGTTTGTCAGTTATTCTCCTTTCTTGTTGTTATGCTCCTTTCTCGTGAGTTATGCTCCTTTCTTGTCAGTTATGTTTCTTTCTTGTCAGTTATGACCCTTTCTTGTCAGTTATGTTCTTTTTTGTCAGTTATTCTCCTTTCTTGTTGTTATGCTCCTTTCTTGTCAGTTATGCTCCTTTCTTGTCAGTTATGCTCTTTTCTTGTCAGTTATGTTTCTTTCTTGTCAGTTATGACCCTTTCTTGTCAATTATGTTTTTCTTGTCAGTTATGACCCTTTCTTGTCAGTTATGCTCCTTTCTTGTCAGTTATGTTCTTTCTTGTCAGTTATGCTCCTTTCTTCCAAGTTATGCTCCTTTCTTGTGAGTTATGCTCCTTTCTTGTCAGTTATGCTCCTTTCTTGCAAGTTATTCTCCTTTCTTGTCAGTTATGCTCCTTTCTTGTCAGTTATGTTCTTTCTTGTCAGTTATGTTCCTTCTTGTCAGTTATGCTTCTTTCTTGTCAGTTATGTTTCTTTCTTGTCAGTTATGTTCTTTCTTGTCAGTTATGTTCTTTCTTGTCAGTTATGCTCCTTTCTTGTCAGTTATGCTCCTTTCTTGTCAGTTATGCTCCTTTCTTGTTAGTTATGTCCTTTGTTGTCAGTTATGTTCCTTACTTGTCAGTTATGCTCCTTTCTTGTCCGTTATGCTCCTTTCTTGCAAGTTATGCTCCTTTCTTGTCAGTTATGCTCCTTTCTTGTTGTTATGCTCCTTTCTTGTTGTTATGCTCCTTTCTTGTTGTTATGCTCCTTTCTGCTCAATCTCTGTCTTTCTTCTCTCATGCCTGATTTACATGCTCGGTTGCATGCTCCCATAATGCAGATCAGATTCGTTGCCTGAATTAGTAAACTTGCTGTATATACTCGGAGAAACAATATAGATTATTGTAAAAATAGTCCCAGAGATGTCTACAGTCGTCAATCATTACGTGTAATTGGAAACACAAAGTTTCTAGACATATTTTTTGTCTTTGGTTGGTTTTCCATGTTGCAGCTATTATATACATTCATTATAATACACAATTCATACAGTAAAATATTTCTGTCAGGTAGAAACAGGTTAACCATGCAACTTATTACTGGTATCATGATGTCTCGGCACATTTTCTCTGTGAAAAATATGACTCGGGGACACTGACGAGTTGGTTTCATGAGTTTTTCATGACAAAATAAATCTCTGGTCTTGTTTAAAAACCTTATTTATTTCAATTTTTACTACCAGGTACACAGGGAAATATAATAAATAAACATATATTAACAGTTTTAGGGGTTTTTCATCAGGTCACAGGCTCTCACAACTTCAGTTATGGCTACTTAATGAATTAAAGCACTGCTAGGCTTCTAACCAATTATTGTAGAACACTGAGACAGAGCCATTATAATCCCCAATTGTTGGTAGGTCCTGCCTCTGGCGACATCACATATCAAGACACCTCGCTTTATGATGATATCTTTTGCAGTAAAATAAAAATAAAAGATTTTGTAGCAGCGTTTTTTTTCCTTCTTTGGACAGTACCGGTAAACGGACCCGTTCCAAATCGGGACCGGACCCGTTCCCAATCGGGACCGGACCCCTGACCCCTTCCCAAATCGCCGCAGCTCATTCCCAAATCAGAAACAGGGTTTTCCCAACGGTTTAATATCCAATGTCGGCAATTGTAAGGTATGTGCAGAACGGAATTTATCTGTTTCCGGAAGTTTACATTAAAAACAATTCGTTTGCGAGTGCGTAACAAGTGCCCGTATGCACACGACCCAATCACTGGTTTTCCTATGCCTATTTTTAGATACGTATTTATAACGATAACTACGATTGGTTCAGCGCGTCCACATGGTTTAATCAAGGTAAAACGAACGCATGTTGCGGCAGCGTGTAAACAAACGTGACAATTTAGGTCCGATAATTTACCGTGGACAAAAGATGGGCCGCTCGCCACGAGGTTTTGTATTGTTTGATTGTAATAAGTTGAATAGTAAATTTTTTTTCGTTGATATTAATTGAATCCCACTTGAATTTAGTAATAAGAATAAGTTTTTTTACACTTTATGCTGTATTAAATAGTACCAGTTGATATAATTGTAAGATTTTTAGTTCCCACTTTGAAGGATTTTGCGACTCGAAAATTCCCAATTCTAAGGATTTCGTGACACAAAAATTCCCAATTCCAAAGGGTACAGGACCCGTTCCCAAATTGGTAAAAAAAATCGCTGTGTAGGCATGAAGAAGCCAGGTAAATACAACTGAAAGTAGGGTTGAAAGCCTAATCTGCTCAGAATTTTACTGAGTTACATGCAGCTTTTAAAGCTAAGCCCTCACTTAAATATTGTGTAAATTGATCTGTCCATTCAGGGGAGGTAACTTGTGCAAGGCTTGTATGTGTTGACAGGACACAGTGATTGCAGTGACTATGTTACAGTTTAAGTAACCATACATTAGTTGGTGACTGTTCATTACTTTCTATATTGACAGTTTTTCATTTAATTTGTAAGAGTTTAAAGCTTTGATGTTTGTATTTGTAAATGGATCAAAGCAAGGAGGCAGGATTTAAATACCCACTTCTAAACTCACTTTTAAAGGCCATTTTAGCAAATAAATAGCTTGTGGTTTGGGTTTTCAGTAGATTATGTACATTTATGGATAGTCGCAATGAGATAGTCACAATGACATATGTTATATAGATTACGGTTTTAATTACACCGTGAACAATCGCTATCAATAATCGCTTGGCTACAGATTTTTTTGTTCCAAATTTTTTGTTGTTTTCATACCCTTCTAATTCAGAGCTCATGAATTTTTCATCATCACTATCTTACATACATCAATGCTGTCAAAATATTGCTGTCTTCTGCTTTCGTATTTTTTGTCGACATATTGTCTGCTCATTTCTGCCAAATGAGAGATAAGAGAACAAATAAGAGAAAACAGCAAAAAGAGAAGAAAAGAGACGAAAAGAGACGACGAAAAGAGACGAAACAAGACGAAAAGTTTCTTGCTTGCATGTGTCTGTATATTCAGTCGCGTTTTTGATGATTGATCATCTCAGTCATAGAAAGTCTGATAAAGTCATATTAAGGTAACAGACTTTTGCCTTGTAAGATATGATTTATATTCTTATACCTCTGTCAATATAATCTCCCCGCTACTTCACCATCCTTTCCTAGTATTTGAGTATTTGTCTATACAGTACAACTGTTTAGCATACATACAACATTGTCTGCTGTCTGGAGACATGTTACCATTATACTGTCGGTTGTCATGTTCCTTTGTTGCCACCGGTTTCTATGCTTTCTATGCTTTTTCAGTCTGGGTAATATCCCGTAATATCCCGTGTTTATTTCATCTTGTTTAATTTAAAACCCTGTTTGTAATTAACTATCAACGAAACATGGGAAATGAGTATTATGTTTTTTCAACACAGGGGGGAGTTTTTCAATTGATAGTTCAACAATCTTGATACAACTGATGTAAGAAAGTTTACATTCCCAGGGGTTTGTTTGATTATACAGGGAGTTGTGAGTAGTTACTGGTTCTGTCAGGGTCTACATGTGTACCCAGGAAATGTCATTTCTGTTGATTTATACTCATTTATTTTCTTGGGTGAATGTTAAAGTAAGATCTATGACTTAATATTAATCACTCTGCTGCACTCCTACATTCCTGCTGTACATGCATACAGTCTCATCATGATGGGGATCCCTTTTCCTGGAATAGTGTGAAGCAACTTAATGATTAAGTGTTCATGAACAATTCTTGAAAACATGAAAAATTTATGATTTCATGACATCTTTCGCAGGTGTGGTCATCCCTTTGCCTAGAATGGTATCAGATGGAGATGTACCATCCAAGTTCGACCTTCAACCATCCAACTTATAGGCGACCTACAACTATCCGACTAATAGGCGACCTACAACCATCCAACAAATAGGCGCGTAGTTAACCATCTGAGCTCCCAGGCTGACTGCGACTGAACGCGAGTAGTTAACCATCTGAGCTCCCAGGCTGACTGTGACTGAACGCGAGTAGTTAACCATCTGAGCTCCCAGGCTGACTGTGACTGAACGCGAGTAGTTAACCATCTGAGCTCCCAGGCTGACTGCGAGTAGTTAACCATCTGAGCTCCCAGGCTGACTGCGACTGAACGCGAGTAGTTAACCATCTGAGCTCCCAGGCTGACTGCGACTGAACGCGAGTAGTTAACCATCTGAGCTCCCAGGCTGACTGCGACTGAACGCGAGTAGTTAACCATCTGAGCTCCCAGGCTGACTGCGACTGAACGCGAGTAGTTAACCATCTGAGCTCCCAGGCTGACTGCGACTGAACGCGAGTAGTTAACCATCTGAGCTCCCAGGCTGACTGCGAGTAGTTAACCATCTGAGCTCCCAGGCTGACTGTGACTGAACATTGATTGATAGATGAATCTTATATTAATCAACTCTCATGCATATAAGGTTCACTGTTTGATTAGAATAAATGATTGATATAAAATATCCATTCATTCAACTGTATGTATTTCATTGAAAGTCAGGAGTACTTACGATAACTACATTGATACAATGTTATAATAAATGACTGGCTATATATAATCAGTATAACATATAGCTGTTGGAGTACTGATCAAATACAGTATGAATACTACCTAGTACAGTACTGGTAACGTTTATCAGGTGCCCAAGATATTTTGTTGACAAATTCTCTACACTCGGTACTGATATGTTTCCTTACAACCTGGCCGCTAATTCGGTTTCAATAAGACTTTGTGAGGCCCCGACTAGTGGTATGAAGATCATATACATAGCATATCATATACAATTGCATAGCAATGGCTGAGTGCAAAACTATGGTATGTGCCTCTATAAATTGATGTAGTTACCATAGTTTTGCACTGAATCTTTAATATGCAATAATTTGTATTGTTAACAACAGAATGATGTTAAATACTTTGAAACTATGATGTTATCCTTATTTAGAAATATTTGTAAAAAGACATATATTAATGCATTAAATTCAATCATAAAATATTATGTGAAAGTGACCCTTTTTTCATTGTTTCGAATATTGAGTACGGTCTTTAGACTTATTTACGTTTTTCTGTGGTTTCAAATCATAAAATTATATCAATGTACATTTTGTACTTGAAAGTCAAAAAAGTATAGTTGGAAAACAATTATTGAGTTCACATTGACTGCACTTTATGCAGTAGCCTTGATATAGTGAATAAATGCCCTTAAGTTACGTCTAATAGGTCAGATTCTATCTATTTGCTATTGGCAATAATTTGTTTGGTGTCTTATATGATCTAAATATTGATGACTGTAATAGTGTATAGGGCGCTCGCCACCTAATCCGGCGACCCGCGGTTTCAAATATGGGTGGAGACACACATATTCCTGCGATTATATTCAGCAGAAAGCTGACTGGCAAATAAAGGCTATGCTCGGTATTTAAAAATAATTTTATATGAATTTTAATGACGTATCCTATATGCTTTTACGAATGCCATGGTTACTATAGAACATGCTGTGGTTTACACTGTGAGCCCACTTGATCTATGTTAGCTTTTAGACAAGGGGCTATAAACATTGTCTGGACATACCCCTCATGTTCTCCTCATCTACCATATTAACAGTAATCTGAAAGTTTAGAAAAGTCTCCAACCTTGATAACCAGTGTTAATATGATAGTATTGTAGGAATGTGTTTACTTGGGGTATTAGTTTTATGATAAGACTGTATGTACCCTAGATAAGTATTACATGGTATGAACTCCAAACTATACATCAACGGCTACATTTATAGACATATCTTTATAGTTGGTGCTGACCTCTGACTATTTGGACTAATACGATATATACACCGAGTTTTTCTGTGTTTTATTGGTGAATTTTGATTTTTTGGTGAAATTTACGAATATCACTGATTATAATCATGATGGTGAGGCTGTATTTTATATCTCTATTTTATATCTCTATTTTATATCTCTATTTTGTATCTCTATTTTGTATCGCTATTTTGTATCGCTATTTTGTATCTCTATTTTGTATCTCTATTTTGTATCGCTATTTTGTATCTATTTTGTATCGCTATTTTGTAACTCTATTTTGTATCTCTATTTTATATCTCTATTTTGTATCGCTATTTTGTATCTATTTTGTATCGCTATTTTGTAACTCTATTTAATACATTTGTATGTCTATTTTATATCTAAGTTCAAAACAACATATGTATTCATATTTGTAACATTTATTCACTTTTGCGTTGTTATACAGAGAATCTATCACAAGTTGTCAATTGATATAAATTTATATTTAATAGTTTTGGAAATTTTATTAAGCGAGCCTCTAAGCGAGCCTCTGGCAATCTTAATAATATTTCCTGAAGGAGTTTAATATAAATATATCAATCGACAATGAGTGATAGATTCTTTATATCATATGGAACTAAAAATGCAAAATACGCATCGATTTATTGGAAAAACTCAATAACTTATACTGCACGTGGTACATATAACTTTATATGTACTGGCTATATTTACCTGGATACAAGGAAAGTCACGTGATATAAAGATATAATATAATATATAATAATCTAATATAATATTCAGTCAATTAATATGTAATAAAATCATGATATCTTTTACAGAGAAAATATTTGAATGTCTCCAGACTCTGTGATTTCAGATCCTCATGCAGGTCGCATACATGTAAATTAAGGTTGTCAGCATGATAGAATTCGGTACTTATACATTGTCATAGAACTGATTTGCTCTCACAGTAACTTTAAATTCTCCTGTCTGTATTTTTGGAAAATGGTTAATTTTGTTGTGTAGGTTGTTATTTTGGTTTGTGGTATTTTAAGCTGTCATGCCTGGTGGTGAATCATGTGTTCCCTGTAGCTTGCAGGTGTCATGTGTCCTATGCATTGTTTATGTCAGTACATACAAGTTGTGCCGACGGCTTCCGCCAGTGGCTTCCGTCCTTTCCTTCTTGTAGTAAATCACTTGGTTAAATATTTGATTAAATGTTAGTTGCTAAATGTGTTGCTGCGCAATTACAACTGTACAATATTGATAGAAACTTTGGAAAATTTAATTTTCTTTTACCCGCGTTTTCTAATTTATTGGCAAGGAAGGTTTAATTTACACTCTTTTAAACCCTGACTGAATATATTACACAAGACAACTTAGGCTGTTCTGACACGTAACACTGCTGACATGTGAATTGTCTAGGCTTTGTCGATGCATTTGGTGCATAATTTTGTGCTATTTGTGCAGCTAGCAACATTGGAAATTATTATAATTATGGGGTTATATACATTTTTGTTTGAGTCGTTCAGTTATTGGATGAGGTATCTGATAAATCTCGAGATCCAGCATTGTACTATAGGTGAACATCTGCTTTTATATAATTGCTGAAATCCTTTCCTGCTTTAGTTCATGTTCATTTCCTTCATCTATAAATCTCCGCTTTTGTTCAAATCGTAGAAAAACTGAAAACCAGTCATTGACATAGTACAATGTGCTCCTGGCTCGATTTAAATTTCTTTACAAATCTTTTTGTCATTACCATTCAAATGAATTGATTGGTTTGAATTTAAGTGAAATCCGCATTTTCGACTTCAATCGCTTATGTGTTGTGATTAAATTATTCACAGTAATTAGTATTTTCAAGGAGGTGATGCATAAACTTTTGAAAACCTCAAAATCTACATACATTAGTATGACTGACTATATGTGTTCATGTTCTAAAATGTTAATTTGAATTTTAAAGGCTGACATTTAGAAGTTCATTTTCCCAAGTAGTGAACAAACATAGTGTTTTCTTCCCTTATATTTTGAATTAAAATTCCCAATCAGAAATTTTGGGTAAAGCTACGTAATTATTTTCAGTTCCGCATCCAAATCTGTAGTTACTATTAAAAAATCTACAAATAAATGATATTGAAAACAGTATTTAAGCTATACTCATTCCACAATTATTTCAATCCAACTATTTTTAAAAAAGAATACTAATTTTCTGAGGGAGGTTCCGGGAGAAATAATATTTTAAAAAAGCTTCCATTACTGTTCCATGTTTGTGACTACAAGCATGTGCTTAATTTGTGTACAATTATCAGGGAACTATTTAGAATATGATGTAGAATTACAAACTTTCTCAGATTCCTTAATGAAACCTAAATTTGCTGTATTCATGTCAGAGCTGAACGTAATGTTTTCATATAGGCTAAATGATCCGGCTAAATGATCCTGCCATTTTTGTGTGGCTTTGGATAATCTGTGTGCCATAGTAAGATTTTATTCAGTTTAACCAGTTTTCCATGTTTGTAAGATGAGTATGCATGTATTTTGTCTACCGATATTTCTGACCTATTTAGATGTTATTATAACCATCTTTCTCCCATTCATTAATGACAACTGGGTCCCCATCACATGTAACCTTATATAGTATATTGATCAATCACGATGGTTTTCTTACCGAGATTTCTTTATATGAATACATGTTCTTCTCTTGTTCTACTTTATATTCGTACATCAGTCAGAGTAATAAGCACGTTTCTATGGTAATTCTTCCCTTATATTCCATGTACTTGATGTCAATTTGTCTTCAGTCAGGATTTAACAAAACCGTAGTTTCATTGCCATGTCAACCAGACTAAATTCCGAAGACGGATTGCGTAGAATTAGAATTCGGTGAATTTTAGAATCTAGATATTGTGAAATAGTGGTAGAGATGTTCAGTCTGACGTGACGTGGTGCTATGATGGGGTCGTTTTATGAATAATTATCTGAATATGGAAAATTCAATTCTGCCAGAAATAAGACAAATTTTCGTTAATAGTTCACATAAAAATTTTGGTTTGTCAAAAGTTACATTGGAAAGTAACATTATGACCTCTGGTGTTCCCTTCCCTCTTTATGCTTAGTGATTAAATTACATAAAATTTAGTAGTGGTGTTTTTTGCCATATTTGACTGACAAAATGTCTTAAATTGGGCTGTTTGCTCTGACAGTCTAGCCTTTTTTGAATAGAATAACTCAATTGCAAGAGATGCTTCTACAGGGAATGTGATGTACGATAGAGTCACAGGCATAGTAATTAACATGGAAATGCGCTGGATCTTGACTTTAAATGGAACACATTCCTCACATAATTTCATCTATTCTACTGGGGAATCAATCTCTAAACGCTTCCTATTTGAAATGATTACAAACATAATTAGAGATTTGTATTCTGCCATGTCTAACTGTCAAATGATAACATCCCCGATAATGCTTCCAAAATTTGTTGCTCCGGTTCCCCGATACATGTACTCTTGTTACTGCCTCTTGTATAGTCATTACAATCAGAAATACCAGGGAAGTTTCCTGGGAACACTCATGGAACACTCATCGACTGTCTATTTAGGGAACTCATTGTACCATAAGGTTCTAACATGTGGATTTTAAACTGCCAGCGGGTTATTATATTACATTTTCAATTTTGCTTTGAACATGACCTGATTAAAGCTTCAATTCTATAAAAAGGGACTTTTGTCTTGACTGATTTCTCATGAGACTTTAGCATTTTCAGAAAATTATATTGTGCTCTTTTTGTTAATCACTTTTCTTTTGCACCTTTTGCTCTTTGTTCTATAAAAGTGACACAGTCTGATTATTGAAATAACTTGTATAATAAGCGTGATACAGTCTGTAACATCATGTTCTTTCATATACTGTTTGGTTTGTTCACAGATGTGTCCCCGACTGGTCCTCATGTAAATTGATTCTGTTCAGTAAGATATTACAAAAATCTATAGAACCAGTCGTAACTTTATTAGGAAAACCATGTGACCATTATAATAGCCATGTAAGGATTTTATTGGTGTAATAAAGCGAGGATATTACTTGAATCTTGGCCAGACAAAATTGGCTGGTTGGAGCTCTAACATTTATTGGTACCTACGCATGTTGTCTTAAGATAGTATAAATTGCCTGCAATCTGATTTGATTTGCCTTCATTTAAGAGCAATATTTGGACACAGTCATTGTGGTATAAATATTCAATAAGGTTGCCTTGCTTGTTATTTAGACTTGTCGTAAAACTTGAAACCCCCTTCATACTTTAAGTAGATCTCAAATGAAATAAATATAATGCAGTACAGTGTATGTTTGAAAGCAAGTGGTAGAGAACCATTGTTTGAATTTAAATATTACATTTTATGGTTGCCATTAGAAACTTGATCTATAAATGGTAGTATTCTCAAGTATTACAATATTGAACAGGTCAACTAGATCAAATACTCCACTGATTTTATTTGTTATAAATGAAATTACTTTCAATGTATCATGTGACCCTCAGGTTATGCCATGGAATGTGTGGATGTGTCATAAAGTAACTGCATTGTACTCTGAGCATGCATATTTGTGCTATTTAAATTGATAATCATTTCACAAATCCAAAATATTGTTTAGTGTCTTAGCTTTAATTTCTGAAAGAGATTGACAAAGAGTGGGTGCACCAGTAACATTTAAGCCCTTCCAAGCAAAGGGAGACAACTTAATCAGATTTAGATGCAGTATTCTACATAATATCTAAATCAAGTTGAGAACAAGCAATCTCATAGTCTGCTTTAACTGGTCAACAAGGACAAAGCAAAGACAGGGATACAGCCCATGGCCCCTAGATTTTTCAAGACATTCCCTATATACACTATACAATAATCAAAGAAAGTTCTATGTTGGGCTACCAAGTTGAAAATGTCAGTCTTTATCCCTGAAAGAGCTGTTTCCACTTCTTGTTTTGTATACTGTACACTCCCAAGTATCGCTGAGTCCTGGTTATTCCTTGTATGTGAATTTGCAGCAGTTTCTAACTGTAGGAATTATAAAAGCCATCTTCTGTCATATGCACATTGTTGCTTGATGTTTTAGTTGGTCTTGAGTCACTTTCAGTGAACATGACTCTGTTTGACATGTTGTAATGTGCACTTCACTCCTAACTGTATATTGTTTACATATATAATGTATATAGTGCATTATACTGTCAACATGTAATGGATTTAAGGGGGAATATACTGTAACAATTTTCAACATGTAATGGATTTAGGAGTCTACATATTGTAACAATTTCTCTCAACAGTGTCAGCATCTTTGACAATAACATGGATCTCACATGCATCTTTTATCATAAATGATAAATGTGCTTTTAGAAAGATGTAATCTACAAGAAACCTTCTTACCTCCCAGAAGCACGTGTCAAAATGTTTTGCCCTTGCATTTTAAATATGGAACATTAGCCAATGATCTACTCAAAGTGTATGTGGTTACATGAAATTCATTTTAACTTAAGCATGTAGTTTTATTGCACAAAAACGCTCTTCTTATTTTCTATCAGTCAATCTTAAAAATGTATTTTTTTATGATTTTTTTATGATTTTTTTTATTTTTATAGCTTCATAAAAATGTTTTACTTTAGTTTGTTAAGTACATTTACTTTAAAAAATCGGGCATTTGGGAGGGGGGGGGGGAGGAGGCTTAATTTGCACCAAATCTGATGGAATAATAGTTTGGTACTTTATGGGAGTTTCAAGAGTTGCAGTTTTGCTTCTTTTTAATGAGACTTTTAGCAGAGAACTTTGAACTTGCAGCTACAATTGAAGCTAAAAACTCAACTGCAATTTAGGGTGTTGGGAGACCAATTTTCAACACAATTAATGTTCTCTGATTGAACAAATGGTTGATGTCGGCTTTGATTCTCTGAGTCTCCAGTTACCATTAGATATCATTGTAAGACACATCAGCTGGTGCGGCTATCTATGAAAGGTCAGTATCAGTAGCTGATGAACCTCTGGTAGCATGATATATCAGGAGGGTTTACCCCCATATCATACCATGCTGTCTACACACAATGCCGTACATCTATAATATATGGAGAAAATTGGAGAAAAATTGTTCCATTTTCTCTTCTATCTGCTTGTAAAATATTCAGAATTGTAAAGATATGTATAGATATGCTTCTTTATATCTTAATAATCTTCGCATCATTTATTTATATATACAATCTTTATCTTGGCTCAGGTTTCCGGCAAACAAAGAAGTGAAATAAATTGTTGTTTGGGTATATAGATCTTATCACATGGCCTTGTGAAAATAAAATTTCTCAAATCAGCCTCAAGTTGAAAATTCCACTTTTCCTTGATTTTGCATGGAATGAAATATGTCAAGTTGATTTCCTGAAATGAATACCACTAGAGACTTGGATCTTATCTGGAGTGAAAGTATTTGTTGCTGATTTCGTTATTTATGCTATGAAATTTAATCTGAGAATGTAAATGTTTTTAAAGTAGACTTTGTTTGTTGTAATGTATTTAGTGTTGTTTCTAATGTTCTATTTTTCCTCTCTCAGCCTGGAGCTATATTAATATGAATTTTTTGTGCAGATGGAACAATCTCTTATTATTTCACGAACTCTGGAATTAAATCTTCAACAGTGGCCAACTTTTAAGTAGAACTGAAGAGGTTTTCTCCCTCTAATGCTGTCCCCTTGCTAGCTATTACCGCTCTAAATTGCTGTCCCCTTGCTAGCTTTTTCTCACGCTAATGCTGTCCCCTTGCTAGCTATTTCTCGCTGAAATGCTGTCCCCTTGCTAGCTATTACCGCTCTAAATTGCTGTCCCCTTGCTAGCTATTTCTCACTCTAATGCTGTCCCCTTGCTAGCTATTTCTCGCTGTAATGCTGTCCCCTTGCTAGCTATTTCTCCCTCTAATGCTGTCGCCTTGCTAGCTATTTATCGCTGTAATGCTGTCCCCTTGCTAGCTTGTGTATTATACTCGGATTTGTCGATTTGTCTTGGACGGACATTTTCTCATTGGTGAGTGAGTGTGTCCATGGTTGTTACAGTTACTACTACTTTCCTTGTAAACTCAGATGTTTTAATCCTGATATTTGTTTGAGAAATTTGTGCTATTGCATGTACATACAATCTTTTTGCACCAAAGGGACAATTAGTATTTTCTTCTGGATATGTGCCATTCTCCATAGAAGCATTGTCTTTCCTCTTCCATCAAGGCAATGTTAATGCTATTTGTTGTCTAATTGTGCAACATTCTCTTCCGTCAAGGCTTGCTAAGATATATTACACGGTTACTGTCTAAGTGTGCAACATTGTCAAGCTGATCATCAAGTCCTGTTGTAAGCAATTATCTTATTATTCCCTTCATAATTCAATGAAATCTAATCTAATCTGTTGTCAATATAATGTCTCTGATAATTGTAACACTTTGGTTACTTCATAAAAGAGAAACATTGGACATTTTTTGCACCATCGTCACACAATGAGTTGTCACTTCTGTAGAAAGTTAAGTACCCCTGGTGTTTTTTTGAAATTTTATTTTGTAATTCTATCTTTATGACCACAACATTTCTATAACATGAGGACATTGTTGTTTCTTTTGTGTCAATGTTAGCTGCTTGTCTGAGCAAACATCAATTGGTTTGAATTTCATGGAATCTCTGTTAGAATCAATGGTGTTTGAAAACATTCGGCAACCAGATTAGAAAATGATGAAGACCTAGGCAAGCTCTCAGAAATAGTGTCACATGGTATAAAAACATGGTTTCAAATTTATGTCTTTTTGTGAACAAATTTATAGCTTGCAATATGACAATCTTGTTGTGTTTGAGGTTATTGTATATGTTACAGATTCTATAAGCTTTACTGTTGTTCTATAAAACATTTTGAGGGCTCATCACAAAACTATGGTATCTATATTAATTTTTATGGCACATACCATAGTTTTACTCTAAGCCCTCGTTATTATGTTCTCTGATGTTGTTGAGATTTATCGTTTCCATCTTCTACTGTGACATTCTGCTTGTAACAACATCTTACTGTTTTATGTGTTTGTGTCATCATGAATTATATTAACTGTTACTTCATACATTCCTAGTTGCCTTTGTTTCTTCAATACTCTGTTGTTCCTGGCATTCTTTGATACCATTGTTCCATACATTGGTCCATTCTGTCGTTTATAACATTTTACTTAATACTGTTGTTGAATTCTTTTGTAAGTACATGTATACTGTCCATTCCATTCACTTCTTTATACTTTTGTTCCGAATGCATTTCATGCTACTCAGTTGTTCCGAATGCATTTCTTTAATATTCACCAGTTGTCCCTTCCATTAATTTCTTTATTATTACGGTTGTTCCTGATTCAGCAATATTTTGGTCATGCAGGTATTGAGTGAGATTTGATGGTTTAATGGAAATCATTTTATGCTTCACAATATTATCTGCTATTGAATGTTGTTTGAAATTGAATTTGTTGGAAAAATCATAATTTTCAGCAGAGTTCTGTCTAAGTTGTTTAACCAATTAAGCGCTGATTTATATCTATCATATAAGTCTATATTTTTTAACCATATAAAAAAGTTGGCATAAATGCTTAACTTGCAAAAATCTTTATTGCTTTCAATTATTGTATTTTCTTGTTACAGGTAAGTTGAGATGATTTATCTCTCCCTGTGTCTAATATACACAATCAGGATAATCACTATCACATACAAAATCTACATCATCTTCTTCTTCAGAGAATTCTCTCTTTTCTTCTCTTTTTTGAAACATATCAAAGTCAGAGAAATCCCAGAATTTCCAGAAAAGTATGTGAAGTATAATGAATCACAAATAAAGATGAAAGCTTGTGTCTAATCAGGTGATTATACCGGGATAATAAATACAATGTTGGGGAACATACAAACAGTCTGAGGCATTCTCGGAGGTTCCCACAAATCATTTAGGGCTTGACTATGTCTATCAAAACAGATCCAACACCATACCATCTCCCTCTGTCTTGTTGTGTATATATTAGCAACACAAACCGGTCATTATTTGATAGCCATCAGGACCTGCTGTGGCCAATTAAAATCCAATTATCAATTCATAGTACTTAAAGTGTTATCTTAAAAGTCTACATAATAACCTGTGGATATTTCAGCCATTGGACCTGTTGTAGCCAATTAAGATCCAATTATATAATCATTGTGTAAAGTGTTGTCTTAAAAGTCTACATAAGAACCTGTGGATATTTTGGCCATCTGACCATGTTGTAGCCAATTAAAAGCCAATTATCTAATCATTGTGTATAGTGTTGTCTTAAAAGTCAACATAATAACCTGTGGATATTTCAGCCATTGGACATGTTGTAGCCAATTAAAATCCAATTATCTAATCATTGTGTATAGTGTTGTCTTAAAGTCTACATTTAAGTTGGAATACTTGACTTTTATAATTTACTGAATACGTAAAAATGATGTAGAGGCTTTCTGGAAAAAGAGTAATAGAGTATGTACCTCTGTAATGGGAAGATATTGTAATGAGAATTTAATGTAAATTTGATGTGATGTTAGATGTTGTATTGCTGCAGTCTGAATGGTATATTGTTGATACTGCTGTCAGATGATTTATTACTTAATGCATTATATATTTGCTCTGTTGTTGTGTGTGTGCATTTATAAATATTCAAGGTGAAAAAATGCTGTTTAATTCTGTTTGTCTTAAGAACTATAGCTATTTCTGTATTCTATGCATGAATGATAAAATGATGGATTCTTTTACATGAGGCGTCTTTCGTAGAGTTTTATTAATTCAATTCATTTATTTTGGACGTACAAAAGATAATATGATGGATTTAAGTCATTAACATGTATTATTGTATGATGTATACTAGTTATGGTAACATGCAATATCATGTATATAATGCTTGACTGTCAAGATTATGTTTGTGTCAAATTCTTCATGGCTATCTCCAATCTGATCCGTTTGAACCAGGCTTCTGGCTAGATTCGAACATGTGCCCTCCCTATTCCAAGGTGATGTGGACGCCTTAACCAATCAGCTACGGTCGCTGTATAATGTATACATACATGTGTCAAGTTCCTCATGTCATAATATTATGTGTCAAGTTTTTCATGATTATCATAGATGTCAATATGTTCTCGGTTATAATCAAAGCATCTGCTCGTATTTTTCAGTTCAGTTTATTAAGTGTTTCTCATGAGAGATAACATTTGTTAATGAATATGTATTTTATTTTGATTCAATTAGGAGTCAACCTCACCATTTAAATGGAAGCATGAACTTCATATTTTATCTCGGAATTCCATGCGGTAGGGACTTTAAATTAGATTAGGATGTTTCTGGTCAATTTTCATGAACCGTTTTCTCAAAATGTCTTCTTGATTGAGTTAAGTATGTGAAGTGTGATTATTAATGAAATTGTTTGTTGTTTGTAAAAGTTGTTGGTAACAGAGACGCTTGATGTTTGTCTTGTTGTACTTATCTATGAGCTTGCAGACTTTTTCACTGAGTTGATGTATGTTTTTGTTTCAAGGGGTTTACAAATGGTGCTAGGTAGATACTTTGTGTGGGTGGCTTAAGTTGATCATTTTTTTGTGATCAAAGAACTTAATAATTAGTTGACTAAGAAGTTACACACTTTCAATAATTAGCTTAGTAATGTCCTTACCTTGAGGCATTTTGTTTTGTGTTTGACACCCAATTGACACAAGCCATTATTTTAGTCCAGACCCCACCAGTCTCATTATCCAAACTAAACACTTGGCCCACTAGTTATATAATCACCCTTATATAGAGGAGCTGTTTGAAAGTTAACTTGAAAAATGGAAGATATTTAATTGAATAAAAATCTCTGTGTGTTTTAAGTTGCCTGTGATGCTGGTATAGAAGGTATTTTAGTTCAGACTACGGGACCTCGTGATGTGTCACATGGTGGTAGACAATGACTCTTTATGTCCCCTGGAAGCCATAAACATTTAGATTGTTACTCCTAATCCTCAGAATTGTCATAGTAACAAGTAAAGTGTTTACTTCATCATTGCCTGTGTTATATAGGAGTATGCAAGAGGAGTATGCGAGAGGAGTATGCAAGGGAATTATTTTAGGGAATTCATTATTTATGTATTACTCCATTTACTGATGTAATGTCTACACAGACCTAGATGTGGGATTTATACAAAAACATTTTGAGGGCACAGTGCAAAACCATGGTAACTCAACATCAATTTATAGAGGCATGTACCATAGTTTTGTGCTAAGCCTTTAATTTGTTTCCTTTGTGCAATAGTGTTGTATCTCTGTGTAGAGTACATTGTGAGATACGACCCTGTTGCGTTAAAGGGGATGATTTTTTCGTGAGTAAGAAGATGAAGTAAAATATAAACTTTGTGTGGCATTCTTCACTAAATTAGATTTTCTTCCATTACAAGTCTGTGATTGATTCTGGTTTCCTTCTTCTGAGCAACGACCGAAACAAAAACGATGTGGGAATGTTTCGAAATCTAATTACTGAGTTTTTGCTCGTAGTTCTGCACCAAAACAATACTTGTTGGCACTGAGATATGGCTGCTGGTTTTCAAACTACTTTGATATTGTTGCTAGACATGCAAGCGTTACATTGTTTGGCCTCCAGAAACCTCAAGTGTCTTGTGTTCCTCATCAAGCTTTCAAGTACAGGCTCTCGAGATTGTTCAAGTACTCAAATGTTCAATGTGTTCTACACACAAAACAGTGCAATGCAATCAGCATACAAGTACAACTATTGGCTTGATGAAACATTGCTGTAATTATGTTGGAGAATCATAATCATCCTGAATATAATAACAAATTTGGCAGAAAAAAACAAATTCGGCAGAAAATAACAAATCTGACTGAAAATAACAAATCTGACAGAAAATAACAAGTCCGGTAAAACTTGTTAATTTGTTATACTTGTATTTGTTACTTTGTTCTAATTCCAGTAAAAAATATAAAAATTTGTTTTGTTATTCTGATAGATTTTGTAACTTTGTTACAATGGGTGAATATACTCCTGGAAATGCTGTTAATATTCCGTATTTTTTCTACAGATATGTACAGATATGTAGTTTTATAAAATTATGTATTTACTGCACAATCTGTATAAAATGATGCAAATATGCAAGAGTATGTTGGTACATAATCTCCATGTTGTTGTTTCATTGTTGCTGCCACATCGTTTTAATTATAAAAATACTTCTCTTGCATAAATTTAAGACAATCATTATGCCCCTGACTGCAATCTGTTCATTCATGAACACAACAGACAGCAATTGCAAAATCTGGTTTAAAAACGTGAGTTCCCTCCCTTTCTTCTGTCTTGGACTAGACTAGATTACTTCCCTTTGTGTATCTGAGTTTAAATGTTGGATTACCTCCCTTTGATTAATCAGCATTTCCAATACTAGATGCTCTCCCCTTAATTTATCAATCAGTGTGACAATGAAAAAGACTAGATTACTTCCCTTTGTTTTTCACAGAACAAGACAGCTTACCTCCCTTAGTTTATCTGAGCCAATCACAGGTTATCTCCCTTTGAGTATTTTTAGATGAAGTTTTTAACAGACAATGACTGTGCTGTTCTGACAGTTTTAAACAGTCTGTATAATTCATTTTACAGTGTGTAGAAGCTGTTTATACTGGTATGTAGTGTGCCGGTACTTCATGTGATGATGAATGGTTTGTCTGTCTAGGCATGTTGTTTTACAATTAGTGGAACTATACTCTGTTGTTTTATTAATGATGCCAGTATAATGTATCCCTTGGGACATTGTGGCTCGCACTATATGATGTATTGCACCATTATTATGTAATTTAAACATTTGTAATCAACTGTATACCAGTAATGGGAATTGATGTTTGTTTCATACAAAATTTAAAAAATATGAAAATTCAAAAAAATACTTTTCTGAGAAATGGCAATTGACTTGGGAGAAGTATTGAATATGCTCATTGAAATACTGGAATTTGAAAATGCATCAAACAATTTGGTAAAATTAATAATTTATAAAGCATGAGAGATTAGCTTACAGATATGGTCAAAGTGTTTTGTAATCAACAAAGGAATTGTAAAATAGGCTTAAAGTACAAAATCAAACCTATTGAGTGTTTTTATTATTAGTTTCACAATTCAGTTATCAATAATTCTGTCAATGATGAAAAATTCAATATTATTTTTCTGTACTATTGTATAAAAAATAAGGGCCAGGAAGGGAGTTATAATGTTATATTAGGCTAAACCAGTACAATACTAAACTGCCAATATAATGTCATGTTGCAGCTTCACAGTCACTTTGAAGGGTTTGGTTACTTTTAGAACTAATATGATACTGAGTACATGTGGGGAGCAGTGGCCAAAAGTTAGGGCACGCTTTGGGGTCGAAAGGTCCTGGGTTCAACCCTTGTCTGGACTACTGGTTAATTTCTCTGAGCTTGATTTACAAAATAGAATTGTTGACAATAGCTAAAGCTTTGTAATTAAGACATCCAAGTTGTGGTTACGATGCTGGATTTGATCATTTGCAGGCAATACTTGGAACAATGCTGTATTTTATGTCTCGGAAGAATAGGAATATTTCACTTCTCCTGTCTATCATACATATCTTCAATCACAATGTAGGAATTCACAACAATTGTAGTCACTCTGGAATACTTTACAGACATTGAATTGAATGTTTGCCAGATCTGTGTACTTCTACACTTCATTGTATGAAATCATACTGTACCTCTCAAATATCAGCTGTCTCAATTGATATATGCTTAAATGCATTCTAAAATCATAAACCACATGACATCTTTTCTAGTCTCTTTAATTAAACATGTCACATGACTTAACACTGTCACATGACTTTAACATGTCACATGACTAAAAATTGTCACATGACTTTCATAAGTTGCATTATCATGTTGGTGAGTTTGCCATTTTGCCTTCATATGTAATGCTCTCTCATACCTTCATAAATTATATCCACTCTCAGTCCCAATGTTTATCTGGCTTTGCAAACTTCTTCTAATTTATAAAATTAGTATCATAAATTTGTTTATTTTCTCATGAATACCTCCCTGGATCTCATAATAAGCCAGTATACTACCGAGCAGTTAGATAAGCTGCATCATCAGCAATATGATACACAGGTACCTGCTGGAAGATAATTGGTTCATTCCGATGAAATGGAACTGATAAAATGGTTTGCCTAGAATTAGGAGAAATCAATTAGATACCAATTATATCAGTGGTAGCATCATGATATGCCTAATTGATTAGAAATTAATACTTAATTGGAATGTTTGGGAAAATATTTTAAAATTTTGGCTATGGTCAAATCTCGATATAAATGTAACTGTTCCAGTTCACAAACAAAATGTAGTTGTAATGAATAATTACAGATTAAAACGGCAAGTGCACTTACCACTGGGCTAATGAGTATCATTTACTTCATGTTAATAAGTATAATATTTATGTTCAAATACAGTTTGCCCTGCTACTAATTTTCTGTCTCTTCATTACAGTAAACAACTAATAAATACACTTATCAGAATTCTGTTAACAATGATGCAAATTATCCTTATTGTTAAAGTCATTTCTTGTTTTGCTTTCCTTATTATGTTGACATTACCCAAAACTTAGTGCTGCAAAAAGATATGAGGAAATCAGACAGGGAAGGCAGCACTCAACTTAACCAGCCGAGCACTGTGGAAATCAGTAACAACACAACTACGCGCAGCAATGCCCACATGTTACCCAAAGAAATGATTAAAAGCCCATCTCCCAGTTGAACCACAGAATCTTCACTCATTGACCATGATTGTGACATATATCAGCAGGTCCTTACACTGGTACTAGTCAAAAAGTTCTTACATGGAGTAATATATTACCCCGACCACATCCTGGTAGGAAAACTGTTCCCTCAGTAAAACTACATATGATAAAATGGCAGGTTTATGATGGATTTATTGTAAGTGCTTTTTAAAAGGCACTTTATTTATTCTGCATTGAAATGTCTAGTTGTATTACTTAAATATGCATTAACATTTATAACTGAAATATGTAAGAATTACACTCAATTTACAAATTTCAGGAAATTTTGAATCTGGTTTGGAGTTATATGCAGCCACTTGTGCAAAACATGATCAAATATGCATGGGAATGAAGCAAAAAATTTAATGCGAAACCATGATTGTAAAATGTCAAAAAATCAAAGTAAAAAAGTGATAAATTTTTTAATGTATGAAATTTGAAAACGGGTATATTAATTTGAATGGTTTAACTTATACTCATTATACTCATTATACATACAACATTTAGGTAGAAACTATGTATAAGCTAATTAAATGTTTTTATCTATTCATTTCCAATTGGTAACGATGAACAAACACTGTTTCTGGTATTGCCTGACATTTGGCCACACCCGAGCCAAGTATGATAAATGCCGGGGAAAATTGAAAGTAAACATTGCACATTCAATGCATTTTCCGCTAGACAGTATCACTATATATTATAATTATTTTGCATTTTGTCCAACAAACATTCTAGAACCAGACAGCAAAAAAGCCGCAAAAAAGCGGGGCTTCCATAAGAACTGATTCTGTCATGATGCAGCTGATAAACCCGTTTGGAATGTGGTAATTAACTGACGTGACATGCTGTAACAGATGCGAGAAGACAATTTCTTTAACTAACAACGCTAAACCTATCAACGCTACTTGGTGTACATATCTTTCAAGTAAATCAACAACATATGGAGTAAAATATGGCTACTGTCACTCCAGATTAATGTTACATTTGCCTAAAACATAAAACACAACAAGCTGCATTTTTAAAAAATTGCTACAATTGTTCGTTATGTGGTGAACATCATCTCTGTCTTGTGTATTATAAAGTGTATGTGGTCTACTGTACAAAAACTTATGTAAAACTCTCCTTGTACAGTCATCTGGGGAATTCTATGGTTACTTGATGCCAACCATGTCTGATTTGTGAGAAATTTGTGATATTACAGCAGTGGCAAGGGATTGTTGGTCTTTTAGATGGTACTGCATTTTAACAATGTACTTGCATTCCTACTATGTTTAGGACAGTTCAGAATTATGTAACATGTTACATCACTGATTCACTATTTATGTAAAACAATAGCTCAAATTTAAGTTCAAACTTAAAGCAAACTCAAGCGATTGACCAATAATACTAGTGGCAAATTGAGCATTTGTAACATAGCTGCGATTGATCCCTGATGCACTATTTATGTAAAAAAACATCAAAGTTAACACAATTTAAGTTCAAACTTAAAGCAAATGACCAATTACACTGATGGTAATAATATTGCCTATAATACTGCTATTTTCAGAAAATGTCCTTACGTGTGTATAATTGAGAGGCTGCTAGTCACGAGATTGTAACCATAGTTGATCAGTTACTTTAGAGACAAACTTCTGTATGTGCTTAGTGTCTGGGTGCGTATAACATCGATAAGACAATGCCAAATATGGATGAACTGTTGCTTTACATCGATAGATGTCTTAAAATATGTGAAATTAATCTACAAGTTCATCTGTTGGTAACTAGGGTGATTTGCATCATGTCTAGACATGTGATCAGTATATAGTTTCTCTTTTATTGATTCTTCCACAGTCGGATGTGGAGGCTCGGGAATAAAACATCATGTTATCCAATCATTGTAGCGTGCTATAATCAAATCCAAGTTTTACAGCAATAACATTAAATGTTTGTAGCAAGCAGCTAACATGTCTTGTTAGCTTAAGAAATAGTCTCGAAATCTGTCGTTACTGGAGAGCTGCACATATTCCACAGTGACAAGAAATTCATTCGGCAGGAAGCTGTAAAAAATCGACCTGTTTACACAATGAAATCTGTAGCTGTATATTTGGTTGGAATATGCAACATTAATTTGATTGATGGACAAATAAGATAGAAATGGGGAGATTGTCTTCTTGATCTGCAACCAAATAACCTTTTCTAGAATGTTGATTATTTTGGTCATGTGATTTGGTCATGTTTCAAGGTGACATTGTTACAGAGCAATATGGTACGTCATGCAGTCACCTTGTGTTTTATGTCACCCCATTGTAAGAATCCTGACTCACTGCTCTTCCCAGTAAGCCAATTTGTAAGACCAGGTTTCTGTATGACACTGTTTCCTGCAAGACATGTAATACTCCAGACTTGCTGATCCCCAAAAGTGCATGTAGAACCCGACTCACTCAGGTTCCCTGCCAGCTATGCATTACAGACCTCAGATTCAGTGGTTCCTCCTCCCCCCCGAGGAAATTGTTAAGACCTAGCTGACTCATTGGTTCCTTGCAAGTCATGTAATACTCCAGACTGACTGGTTCACCACAAGTGCATGTTGGACCTGACTCACTGGTACCCCGCCAGCCCCCACCCAGCAAGCCAATTGTTAGACGGCTGACTCACCATAGTGTCCTGCTGATCACACTCAGACAGTAATTTGTTATCTAAAATGAAATATTAATGTTGATCTTAGAAATGTAATTTGAACTTAAAATAGGTAATTTTATACCGGCAATATTGTTGTTTTGTAACATTGGTTGTTTTGTGTTTTGTTATAATGATGGTTGAATCATCTGTTTGAATCATTGGTTTGTCATTGCACCAGTGTGTGATCATTGATCAAATCAAAACATGGCCGTTTGTTCTCTGTCGAGTTGCTTTTATCGAAATGTCATAAATCATTATTCAAATTTTTGAAGTATCTTGTATGTATCTTGTACGTATCTCGCTGTAACATGAAACAACAGATAGATTGTTGATGTTGACAATCTGGTGTGGTTGTACACTGCTGTTGTTAACATATACTGATACAATGCAACCTTATGTAACAACAATATTATGTTGCTTTTATCTTTCTGATTCAACAAGTTACATTTCATGTTGTCTCTTTGCTTGATCATTACAAACATAGAAATCCATTTCTATTGTCCGGTGAAGCAGAAAATAAGATTGATGTTTCCGCAGTGATGTTTTTAAAAAACTACCTCATTTGATTCCCTGGAGTAGATTTAGTTGAGACTAATTTAAATTAGAATTGTTGAGTTTCATGGGGAACGTGATAAAATGTGACTTTTTCTTCCAACTCAAATTGTCAATTAAGATGACATTGTAGGAAGATTGTTGGGGATGAAATATAATTCAACATGATGTAGTGAGTGTTCATGGTGACCTGTGGCCCTCAGGTGCAGTGATTTCTTCACTACATATGAAGTTCAATTCCCAGTCGTGCCAGCCCCATACCCTTTCATGAAATTTGACAACTTTGATTTTCACTCACATGTGGTGAAGTTGTTTTTATAAATCTTTTGTCATATTGTATTAGCAGGACTTTACTGGACATTGTTGCAATTTTTTAAATAATTTATTCACAGATATAAATGTAGTGACATATAGGGGACAGACATGTACATGGGTGCTTTCATTTTGCCATATCATGTAATGGAAGCACTTTAATTTTACATTATCAGGAGAATTCAAGGATCTTCATATATCACCCTTATCCCACTACACAATAAATATGGAAAGATGTTACATGTTTTAAAACATTTTTACAAATATTGATTACATTTTGTGAGTTTATTATTGCTTTGTTAACAGAAAACTAAAATGGTGTTTTTACTTTATTTTCAGGGTAAATGTCAAAGAAAAGAACCACCATGTAAATATTTACACCCCCCACAACATTTACGAGAACAGTTATTGCAGAATGGCAGGAACAATCTTATATTAAAGAATCTTCAAATACAAGCAGCGCAGCAAGCAGCGTTAAACCAAGGCATTGTGCCCGGCCTTATTCCAGTGGTAAGTATCTACAATAACACTGTACTGGGTACCAACATGTTACCCAAACTGTAGTGGTATTGTTGTTTGTTCTACTCTTATGCTTAAGCAAAAAAGTCATGCACATTTAAGCATAGATTCCAGTCTCTTGTCGTATTTTAATTTAGAAATTTAAATATTACAAGGTTTCATACAGTTAGGTGAAAAATTTGGGGTCTTGCTCTTTCATTTTTTGGTATTAAATCTTTGGCACTCATACAATGCGGTATAAATTATACGAGAAAAATGGCCATCAGGTTTAAAAAATACTTAAGTTATCTAAAATCAATACACTTACTCTTTGCTCCTCCTTTTTCCACAACAATAACTACTGGAAGTTACCACCATGACATTAAGTATCTGATAACACCAGCTTCTAACATTATCAATGAGTAAAGTTAGTTAAGTATATTTATTATTGATATCCATAAAAGCCAAATACTGATTTTGCTTCAATTATATTAACTATTTATATAAAAACGACTTCAATGATCATACTAAACTCAGTCTGCCTTCTCCCAGAAGGTTTGGGGAAGCTGCCAACACCCTATTCCTACCAACAAGGGCATTTCCTATCACCAACAACCCGCACAGCAGCCTCCTGAACCCCAAGCTAAATTGTTCTGTATTTTCAACAAGGTTAACATTATCCTATGTATACTTACATATGATAATAACAATGTTCAGAGCAATGTATAAAGTAAATCGGGGCTTTCACTAGGCTCCACAAATGAAGAATCAAAATGACTCCTGACTCACAATTTTGCATGAAAATTGGTTTATATAAGTATAGTATCAAGTACCATGAGCTTAAATTTTCAAGAGTCAAAATAGGCACTTTGGTCAAAATCAAGGATCAAAAGTCTGTTTAAAGCGTAAGTCAAATGAAAGCACTGCAGTAAATCAATGAACAGGAACTTTGATAATGAGGTCACTGGATCCTTGTTGTATATAAAGTCAGATCTGACATTAACAAATCATAGATTTACATCATCACAAAGCAACAACTTGAATAATGGGAAGTTATTATTGTCCGAAACCAGCTTGAATATAGGAACATGGGAGAAATATTACAATAATACAATATTTATGATATTGAAACAATTCTAGTTACTGTCAGTGTGCTGTATGTATTAACATGCTGATACATTTTCTTGCCTAATTATCTCATGTATTATGAATTTACTCAGAGAATGTCAAAAGTTATCTTCAAAATACTACTCCCTTGTTACCTTCCTTTGTTACAGAACTGACTAATATGGTTGAGATAAATACGTAAAGGATTTCATTTTTCCAGTCTGACTGTTCATAAGTTCAATCAGTCGAAATGTCTATCCAGTTAAAATGATGCATCTATCAGTCTGTGCAGTCAACATGTCCCTCGTATCAATACTGTGTTGTCAGTATGTCTGTCAATGCCAGTCAATACGTCCAGTCTGTCCAGTCAATCCATCTTCTCAATATGTTTGTCCAGTCAAAACGTCAACATGGCCTCGGACGCTGGTGTGGGTTGTGCAACACTATTATAGAATGCTTTGAGGGTTCAAATGTTACTAGTGAGTTACAATCAAATAAAATTAAGAATAAACAAAACAAAAATCAAAAACACTTTATTATGAATTTCCAATAAGATAATGCGAGTCCATCAAGTCAATACTTTCATCATGACATGTACTTCAATAAGAATGTCCAACCAGTCCATTGACTGGATATTTTCATCTGTTCAGTTGTCCGTCCCTCTCTCTTGTCAAATTTTGTAATATCTGTTCACCAGATCTGCCTCTATTTCTCTGTTACGAAATGCTTTCTGTAGAGGACTGTAGCATGCAGTGTTTTATAAGGCTTTATAAATATGTGTAGCTTACATGAGAAAATGTTTCATTTTATGCTGATTCTAAATATCTGCCTCATGTCGCCGCCTCATTATGTTGCATGCTAATTGATATTTTAATTGATCTAGCAATGCTTTCAATGCAATGTGCAGTTAAAATCTGTAGTATATCATATAATTGTAACTTCGCTTAATTTGCTTTAATAAATAAAACTGTTTGGTCGTTGAATTGTTAGTTTAATGTGATCTGCTTGTTTTCTCCGCCAAATACAGGTACCTGTGTGTTTGGACCAGATTAGTCTTCGTGTACAAGATACAATTAATTCATTATGATATGTAAATTATCTATGAAGCTTATTTTAGATTTTAAAAGCATTATTACATGTTGTTATAATACATATTGATTAACATGCTTTGGTTGTATCGTTAAGAAACACGGAGTTATGTTTGATAACAACACTACGATATAAACACTACCATGTTACTCAGGCAGTCTATTCTCTTGTGTCCTTACTTCATGCTTCTAACAACATTCCTATGTTATTAAGAAAGAAAACTCATTTATTTCACTTTGCTTTCATTAGAAGCTTACTGTATTCAATTCTCATTAAAATTGTTGGAAAAAATTGTTGAATGTCCCTCCCAAAATCCTCCGAAGGGAATGGTTGCTTCTGTCTCCAACATCAAGTTAATTTTTCTCAAATCTTTTAAAAGATGATTATTTTAAAACTTTCTGACATCTTACTCATGGCGGTTAGCAAACTTGCAAAAAAGGATTCATTTAGTTTGTCAATTATTAAATTGATGACTTGCGACAGACAAAAAAACCCTGGCCATTAATATCTTTCTTCGTCTTGCAAACAAATTGCAACCTTTTCTGTTGGAAGCAACATAAATCGTCCTTGATAAAATCTACAACAGCGCTATTGGTGTTCCATGAAATTACTTGATTAGAAAACACGCTTGTCGCTCATGAAAATGAAGATGATTTTGATTTAGCAATTTCTCCCGTCTATTCTTACTAGACCAATTGAGCTAAATTGCCTTCTTGGATTGATTATACAATGTTCCTTATATTTTGCTAGTAAAATTCATCATTTGTTAACATGATGTGGGATGAATTCATAACGCTCGATATTGACATGTACAGATTCCATTATGCAGTATGTTAAGACTGGGTAAAGATGGAAAAGCAGTAGTTTCAGTCAATAGTTCTATAAGGATAATAATGTCTGTCTGCCTGTATATCATATAAGAACTTTTACATTTATGTAATATTATGGTCGCTCCATATTTGATTTATAAAACATCTTTCAATAAAATTTAATCTTCATAAATGTCAAGGATTCAACAATTAACTTCATGTATTTGCTAAATAATACTCGACAAGTTTTAATCTTAATTTATTCAGTAACATAGTGCAGCTGTTTCTATCCCTACTGTTGTTGTTGTTATTGTTGCTTTATTCAATGTTTAGATTAAAATCTTATATTTTGAAAATAATTCTGTAAAACACTTGAGTTTATATTCTTCTGCTTCTGGTTCCTTGTCTGCATTTGTTTCGCTTATACTGTAGTTCGGTTTAACTTTCATATGATTACTTGGCATGTATCTTTCAAAAAATGGCAGACAGAAAAAAATCTGGAAAGAAAAAAACTATTGGCAGCTTTTCTAAAGTATAGAATGTTTCCATAAGTCTGTTAGACCAATATTTTGAAAGTTTTGTTTTCAAGATAGCACAACAATTTGAGTTGGCTAGCACGGGTGTCTTTTCTCACCTGCTTTAACACTGTGGAATTCTGGGAATGTATTGCTTGATTGAAATGTAATTATAAATGTTCTTGAAGGAACATGTTCTGTCTAGATGCTGACTAATGTTCTAATGTTAACCGAGTTATTCTAAGTGTTTAGATTTATTTTAGACAAAATATACATTTTTCAAGACATTTCAATTTTGCAAGTGATATAGATATAAATAAATACAGAGAACTGGAAATAATCCCTAAAAATAATTAAATAATTTCTTCTATCTATTTATCTTATGGGGACAATTAATGTAACTGTATGATCCATGTACTGCAAATTGAAAGCATGAAAGGTTTTTAAAAATAGATACAAAAATTAAATAAAAAAAGTGAATTGTCATTCTAAAATAATTATGCAATTTAAAAATACCACAAACAACAGATATTTGTTTGTTTGGATTCTAATGTGTAATTACACAGTTTATGAATATATTGCTTTGATCAGTTATACATGCATTGTATATAGACTGCCCGCAATGGTGTGTCTGCTTTGGCGTCCACAGTATTCACTGTTTTCAAATCCTGGTTTATTTAGTATATCTCGTCATCACTTTGGTCTCATTTATAATTCTCCTACCAGAGTATATTTATGCTTATAAAATATTTAAACCGAAAAAATGTGGCATTTTAATGAGCGTAAGTTTATAGTTGATCAAAACTGAAACACCTGGCTATACAATATAAGATAATACTGTATTTCATATTTGTAAGAGTAGCTTCCCTTGTTTTCTATTGAAGAGGACTAGAAGAGTTAGCTCCCTTTTACTGAAAGTCTTAATCTGTTGCCTCGGTTACCAAATCGTCAATGTTCTATGCCTCGCACAATGTGGTAGTCATTAAATCCATAAATACTTAAATTCAAACATTTTGCATAGAAAAATATCAGCCTGTTTACAATGTATAATTAATTTACTTAATTTGGCATGTTTTTTCAAAAAAATACATAAAATGTTATCAGTTGCAATCGACAGTTACCTTAAAATGGCATTTTAAGATATGATATCTATGGATTAATTTGATATTAAATATTGCATTTACCAAGCTCATATTTACATTAGGGTCTAGATCAAGTCAAACTTCATCATTTCACGTTGTATGTTTTAGTTGGACAAATCGTATCACGCACGTTAATCTATTCACCTTGACGACCAACCTGATAGAAGTAAATGTAACGGAAGCTAACACGACATTGTGTAAATATAGTCTGAATATAAAATACAATTACTGTGCAGTGTAGTTTCAGATGTCAAGATAAAGCTCTAACATTAAATAGTATTGATGAAATAATTAAAACTATACAGTACATCTTGCATGCTGTAAATTAGAATGTTTTCTACATTACTAGGCCTACTTAAAATCATTGTTTGTACATACCTCATGTGAAGAAAATCTTGCTGTAAAAAATGATGCATAACATTTCCATGCCTAGCATCATTGATTTAAGTTTTATAGGTATCAGTAATTGGAACATACACTGAACAGTTGGGAGGGTAAAATTAATATAAAGAAAATTGTCTTGGCTGTAAAACTTATTTAAAGTAAATTGTTCTGTGGTCAGAGAGGTTTTATCTCATAATCTTTTGTCCTACAAATTGACCAGTAAAAAAAATATTATCTGAACCAGAAATACACCATGATTGTAATTTTAATGTCTGTTTACTAAATGCTACCCAAATAAAATTCTCAATTTCACATTTCCAGGTCCTGGACTGTGCTATAAAATAATTTGATGTTGAAAAAGATGTTGCAAAAAAGTTCATATATTTGGATCATCCCTCGTGTCTGTTCTTCAAATATTTTTGGATCATCCCTCATGTCTGTTCTTAAAAGACAAAAACAAGTCTGTATTATTGATGCTTTTAACTTAATATTGTGAAAGCCAAATGGATATGTATAAAGTAACATATAATGGCTTCATGTAGGGGAGTTTGGTTTCGTGTAGGTCTAGGCTTTCCATGTTTTTAAGTCTTGGAAATAAATCAAAACATTTATGTGTTTCATCTGTGTAAAATCAATGTCAAGCGTTAGGATGCATGTTCTGGAACGACTTGTCAGTCTCGTCATTACTGATAGCACTGTATAAAATATGATCCATAACTCCGTTATAATATGACACCTTGATTTACTACTTGGAAAATATTCAACAATAAAATGTTGTTCAGTTGCCTTACAGACTTCTTACAGATTCCGACATCCATTCTCATTGCTAAGTAATGCATGTTATATGTGTTCCTATTTGCTAAAAGCATTTGTATGTTTTTCATTGATACTGCAGCAGAGCAGTCGACCTGCTACCGAGTTAAACGCCCCGATGCGGCAGGTAGGCACTCATCATGCAGAATGTTGTGATATGGACTAAATTATCCACCCGACTATACATCAAATTATTGTTGTCATCCGGAATTATATTTTAAATAGTTATGTCTTTTAAGAATTACTTACTGAACATTATCGGGATTGTTTGATTAAATGAAAGTTATAACTTACATATTGACCAAGGCTCACATGTGGCCATTTTGTCTGTTTTTGCTGTAACTTTCACAAAGTCGACTGTTGTGTCAAACTTGCTGTAGTCAAATTTTTCATGAAGCTAAAGTTTGTTTGTCATAAATAATGATCGGTATGGCCTCCTTTCAAAACTTATATAATTATCTATTTTTGAATATGTCCGAAAGTTTGAGATTACGAGCATGGCAAAAAAGGTGTTACTAAATTTTTACAAAAATTCAAGAATAAAATTCTAACAAAATTCAAAAATATTTTTTAACAAACTTTGAATGATTAAAACAACAGCAATAATCTGATGTATATTGTAGTAACGTAGTGTTATGTTAGATGGAGAATTTTGGTTGCACACTGTAGGTCAGAGAGATACATTCAACTCACCCTGTATTGTGTGTTTGTCCACTCAGTTTGTTTGGTTCATAATGTTTCGTTTGTCATTTTTGTCACTCATATAATCAATTTTTTTGTTTTAATTACTATTTATTTAAAAAAAAGATGGGTCTTTGGTTTTAACTTGTAGTTTAGTCGAATGTCATTGCACTCCAAATATGTATTTTGTTTATAATTTGATACAGAATTATTTCAATTTTTTTTGCTCGTTAAATCATTACCCAGCTATGTATGGGCTGTTGTATCATTGCCCCTGCTTGATACATTATATTTTATTTTGCTGGCTATAGAAATGCAACTATATTTTCATTTAATATTTATTATATTGAAGCATGACCAATTTGAATTTGCACAAATTTAAGAACAGTCCTTTAGTAGTTAATATATGTTGAGTTTGTCCTAGTTGACTTGAGCCGACTTCTAAAGCTTTTGTCCAAATGTCCCGAAACAGTAAGAATTGAAATAAGCGGATTTAGACTAGATATTGACAGTTAACAGTTCATGGTGCTTATATGTTGTGCATTTATTTTCTATCTATCACATTGTTATTTTGGGTGACCAGGTTTTAGATCTGTGGTTAATAACTTTGCAGTATTGTTCATAGATGATTATATTTAATTAATGTATTATTATATACAATTCACTGTCATTTATCAAACTTAAATGTTTCAATATCTTTTGAAGATTCAAGCAATAGGAGACAATTAAATTCCCATTAAGTAGTTAATTGAGTTTTGTTTTAAATTTGATTGATTGAATATTGCAGGGTTTTGATAATTTGTTTACATGTTATATTGCTTTACATATTCATAAGAACTGAGGTTATAAATTTTCAAATTCTTGAAGCTGATAATTGCAAATTAAACTTCACATTTGATGTAACATTTTATGTATTTATAATTATGAAAAAAGAAGCATATGAAACACTGAGTTGAAAATATTAATTAAAGCTTGATCACTTTAACTGAATAGCAAAAATAAAAATAGAACCGTTGTTGACTCTATCTGTGACTTAATAGAAAATAACACAAGAAATAACAAAAATCGTTTGTTTCTTTGTTTACCCTAGACTCTGATAATAATAATGAAAACTTATGTTGATTAATGATGTTGATGCAGAGAACCCGCTGCTTAATGGTATAGAGCCCGATGTCTATAAATTGTCACAGTTACTTATGTTCATTGACCTAAGAAAACATTACCTTATAGCCCCCAATGTTAATACACTGCATATTTTGTATATATGCCGTGTTCTTTCATTTAACGCCTTGGATCAATTTCTTCCATTATACTATTGCTTCACATGTTTAATACAGCTGCATACAAAGCTTTTATTACCATTCAGTTCAAGCACAAATGCTTTCATGTTCTTTAAAACATCAAACGCTTTCAAACCTTCAAAATGTGTTCAGTAGTGCATGATGCTGTACTGTCCAACTGTCGCCTCCTGAAATTTTCTGTTGCTATGGAAACTTGTCAATTTTGTTAAAGAGGTTGCCAGGACGACTTCCGATAAACCACATGCTTAAATTACATATTTTTGGTCTCCATATATTCTATGGAAATGCCAACATTTCACACAAAGTCATGCATATAATGGCAATGTACCGTGATGGCATAATTTCCCATGACAACAATAGTCAATTTATGAATAAATAAAAAATGGCTCCATCAACATTATAAATTCATACATAATTCAATTATTGGTGAAGATAATTGAATTCATGTTTTACTCCCATTTGAAATTAATTAATCATTTGCCTTATTTTGAATGGAATTAAAATTTCTGCCGAAGTATCCAGATAGCGTGATGTCACGGAACTTCTCGATTGAGATTTTCTCAAGCAAAACTTTTTGTTTCCTGTTTTAGGAAATTTCCTAATAAACTAATTCACCAATGATACTAAAACACTGTTGATATTGATGCAGTCAAAGTTTGTAAAGTTATATTTTACCTACCAGGGTAACTGTTGTTATATCAAAGCACTTTAAGCGGTCTTTAATTTTATGTACACTTAAAATTAATATTCTGTATAATTCTTGACCAACAAATAAAAGTTGCAGGAAAGGAATCTGCAATATTCATATTGATCAATTTGGCGCAACAAGGCTGTTTCTCTCATTATATTTTATGTTAAGCTACAGCCTTGTTGCCCCTAATTAATTGTTTAAGTTTATAGTTAATTAAAGAATTAAGCAGGCATGGAATCTAAGGGTACTATGTCAAAGTGTATGATATATGCACGTGCTTTGATTTAATAATAGAGTACCTTGGCATTAAACTACCTGCGACTTCATGATCTACTACTGAAATCATGCACAAGTTCAATGCTATGTTTTAGTCTTGAGATATTAAGATTTTCTCATCTTGAGATATTAAGATTTTCTTATCTTGAGATTTTCTATGATATCGCTGGGCTTACAAATTACCTTGAAGCAGAAAGTTTCAGGATGCGCTTCTGTGTTTGTTTACAAATTCCTACAGTTCTTGTTCAATGTATCGATGGTATACTTTGAACATGTTACCCTTACAATTGCATGAAATGGAAATCATACCTCATTTGAATGTGGTGATTTATAAATAAACAATTGTATGACACTCTTTAAAACACTTCATATACCGGTAAATCTACATATGAGAATATAATTTTATTACACAGGTTGACTGTTATTTATGTATTGACATTTACCTCTACTTAACCTTAAAAATTGATATAGATAAACTTCAAATTTTATTGTGACCTTTAATTTTATGTTGACCTTGGCCTATTATGACCTTCATTCATTTGACCTTGAAATTTATTGATTTATGAACTGTAGGAATTTTGTATATACATGTAAAATGTTATGTTACTATTGCTAAGACTAATGCTGCAATTTCAGAACAACAATGTAGCGTACAGTAGCCAAGCCGTTCCTCAGCAATATCAGAGAACCAGACCAGAGGTGAATAAAGTTCCATAAACCAGTCTACTGTTTTATAAACACAAGAGTTATCTGCTCGTTTTTTTGTGCTTTTTATTGAAAAAAATTACCTCCCTTTGGAAATCATTTTGACTGTGTGTAAAAGACTTACAATGCTTTGCTTGATAACTGCAATATATTATAAGCTTCAAAAACACCTAAATAGTGTGTAAATTTGAAAAATGTTGGATGAAATTGGAAATCATTCTTTTTAAAAGACTTATAATGCTTTTCTTGATAACTGCAATATATTATTAGCTTCATACACTTCATAGTATAAATTTGAAAAAAAAATGTATGAAGAAATTTCTCTTAAAAATCAACTTTTACAAAAAATTTATAAAGGGAGGTAATTTTAATAATTAAATTACTCAGTTGCTCTTTGTCCATGGCTTCTATGTTGTCTTGTGTTAAGAAGAATAGCTTTGTTTTCAGTTTGACACCTTATAACACATCATATCACGCTCTGCTAACATTGTCTGTATAATTATAGTCATTTAGAACAATATCTTACCCTGCTAGTATGATCAGAGTTGCTCCCCCTGTTTTACATTTTGTATTATGAAGAAATGACAAAATGTTAGGATGCATATGTATCTGTGAACATTTTGTCCAATTAAAGGCTCCACTGCATGTTGAAATCAGAAATCCCCTGTGTATAATGTGATGTATGCTATTTGTAATGACATAATATAGTTGTTCGCTTAAATTTGCTTATAAGAAAAAAGAATTGCCAATAATTTTTTTAGGTATCAGCATTGCTGCAACTATCAATGCCCTAACTGAAGCTGTTTGTATCATCCTGTGTACAGTCATGTCCCTTTAAGTATAAAACAACATCTACAGATACTAATCAAACTTTTAAACTTTTTACTTTTATTTTATTCCAAATCTATTTGAATATCATTCCTTTCTATTCTTTGGGTGATAAGATCTTTATATAACATGTTGTTGCTGTTGTTGTCCCCTGATGTTGTTTGAAATGTCCCAGAATTTAATATTGACGTAAACCAATTAACATCCAATTAGCGTACACATCATTGATTATACTGTATATGATTATAATCCTGGATTTATACTCCCCACCACTATGTGCATACAAAGCGGTCTACAACACTGTTTGGATAAAAAAGCAACATTTATAACTTATTGTATTTATATATCAGTGTTTTAAAATAATACCTGTCATTAGAGACCCCTATGCATGTGTGTTAATATACAATAATAATAATGTACTCTTTGTTTAAATATATGCATGTACAATGTACTATTGTAGAATATATAGATTGATTATACTGTAGTCTAATCACATACACACCCTTAAATTATTCCAGTTTGACAGCCCATAATTTATAATCTTGTGTTTATGGTGTAGAAATGTCGAGATGCCGTGTTTTACTGCATCATCTGATACGATGTATCGTCCAATATATCTTATATTATCATGTATCGCTTTGATGTCGGGACCAATTTCCGTGCATTTTAGATGTTAACTCATTTGTATATTCCTTCGCAGGAACATGCTTTGTTTGTTTTAATCACAAAATGAAATCACATTTTTGTTTTATGATTTTATGGTTTACCAGAGTATGTCAGCAGTAGGCAATTTAGGACATAACGCTGGCGCACCGTATTGATGTGTGTTTGTTGGCTTGTAGATTATACTGCTTTGTCATGTGATTTGATATATTTACCTGTTTTGTTAAACATTTGTCAACACGCCGCAATAACGTTAGCAATATGAACATTGAATCTGCCTCATTATTCATACAAATGTTTGATACAAGATTGCTTGTGCAATAATAAAACAACAATATGTCTGTGCCAGTGTGTTTGATATAGACTATTGTATCGATTCAGTAGCTAAAACAATGGTTCTTTCATCATGTTGTGCAATATGAGGGAGTGGCCCCGGAGCGGCCACATAATAATAATGGTTCTATCTGCACATGTGTGTCCTTCCATCTGTATGTCTGTTCAGGGCTTGACACTAACTATTTTGGTCACTGGTCTGGCAGATAAGAACTATAAAATATGTAAACAAAATAGTTACTGGTCCTTCAAGACTTTCACTGGTCCTTATTGATTTTCAGTGTTTACCTATCGAGCCCTGCACTGTTAGTATAATGATCACAGGTCTAATGTACCTGCTTACTTCCTATCGTTGCCTTTCCCATCAACTCACCATCTAGCTTATAAGCATGCATGTTATCAACTTCAAGGTTCCTGTGACTTAAACAGAGTTATGGGACTTTAATCATCGGAAAAAGGAATGTATTGGGTTTGGCTTGTATATCTTGGCAATGACTTTTACTAAGGCAAGGTCTGTGCAGAGATTATCAACTTAAAGAGGAAAAATACGGACAAAGTCTATTACCCTGCTCCTCCCCACCCAGACACTAAAGTTTAATCAGTGGTACCGCTTCTATCCAACTACTCCACAACTGTCAAAGGGCACTTTAGAACTAAACACCCTCCGACTCATTTTCTGCATTCACTTCAGTAAAAATATGTTTAAAAATCCCTAAAATGTATAATTTATATGCCATAGAATAGATTTTATATGCTTTCCTTAGGTCAGAAAAATGACTTGTTTGGCGTACATAATAATTGGAGTGGTCTATAATATGACCTGCGTATTGTGTATAATTATATGTGTTTTATAGGATAATAGGATGTTTATATTATATATGTGTGCAAATATCTTACACTTATAATGGTTTTGTGTTCAGAATATTGCTAACCTATGGACCAGAATTTAGCACTGTCAATGTTTAAAGCTTTTTTATCCACTTAGATTTTTTCATTAATAATCTTTCAATTCTCATTGCCATTATCATGAAGCTGTCAAATATTCACATCTTGCAGATGTTGCTTAGAACTCTGAAACAGGGACCCACACTCTGGGCTTCCTGGGTCAAATATTCATATCTTGTGCACGGTTCTGTCTTACTGACAGATAATGCTCATACCTTCATTAAAAAAAAAACAAAAAAAAACTGCAGTAACTTTATTAAGGGCATATTGCAGTAGATACTTGTATAATATTAACATTTTGATAATATTTTGGTAACAGTTTATTGACAATGGCAATGATAGTTGTATTAAGAAACGTACCAAGGAATTAGAATTTGTAAAGGTTTTAGTATGAATTTAATAAAGATTTTAGTATGAATTTAATAAAGATTTTAGTATGGATTTAATAGTTCGGGATAGAACATTAAGATTGTCCCATGAAATAATGTGCATTGTTTGGGGTAAAACCAAGCTTGATTTCCAGCCTTTCAGATGTCTATGTTAAACAAATATTAAATCATTTTAGGTTTTGGAGATTTAAGAAACATTTGGTTTCAAAGAAAAAATGTCTGATTTACTAATTCCTTGGTATATTTCACTGTAACCAGGTGAAAAGCTAGATGGTGAACACTTTCAGAATGATCTTGTTTGTGGTTATTTATATTTTGGGTACATTTAGTTTCTTTATTCTATATTCTTTTCTTTGGGTTTTTGGACTTTTGAATCTTTTGGTTTATTTTGAAGGAATTATCGAATGGAATTCCTTTGTTTTAAACAAATTAATTTAGTAGATTTCTAAATTTCAAAATAAAAACATTAATAGATAGACTATAAAAATCACCATGGTTACACAGTATTGTAGTGAAAGAATCTAAGTATCTGCAGATTAAAGATTACTAATTGGTTTGCATGTCTTTCTTTATTTTTGATGTTTGAGGCTGGCTCTACCAAGACGGCCATGGCTCTACCTTCCACGGTACTTCAAAGCGCCGGGCAATATCCCCCTATGTTGGTTAGTGGTAATCTTTTCTCTCTCACAAAACAATTACTTAATGCACATGGCTTAAATTTGTATCAAAAACATAACTCATTGATTATTAATTCTGTAATCACATGTTTCATACATCTATACATTCAGCAGCGGGGAAAATGTACAGGAAATTGTATTTGATGTTAACATGTTAAAAACCGTTTCAAACTTACGTAAAAGAAACATGCCAAATTGATGCATCTCGGCTCACACCAATTTTTCCATAAATGCTGAAGTATGTTATAAATAAAAAAGAATACTTTATTAAATTAATTTATTACCATGGAAACAGAATTTAGATAATAAAATATTCATATTTGCCTCCTGGTGAATGAAATATTCGACAATTTCAGTTCAATTTAAGTTCTTTAAATGTTATGATTTTGCATAATCAAAATGCTTGTATCTGCTTTGAACAGTTATATGTATATTTTGTTAGATAAAAGCTTTTCAAATAGCTTTTTGTATAAATTGCTGCATGATGTATTTATAATAGACCTGAGTTTGTTGCTTTAAGCCATGTGTATTTGGTTCTGTAGTAGATTTTGCTATTTCCTAAAACAGCAATGTATATAAAACTTTCATAGATTAACTGAACATTTCAGTTGTATTATCATTCTTGGTTGTATGCTTAATATTGGAACATTGTCAGTCATCTTTGGTACTCTTAGACTTAAATAATAATCTTGATAAGTAATTCATTGTAATCTTAATTAGTAATTAATTGATTAATTAATAGCACTCTAAATTGGTTTTTAATTGCCTGATTAATTAATGTGATCATCAATAATAAAAATGTCTATCCCTGCATTTTCTTTCGGACTGTTGAAATAACTTTTGGAGATAGAACAATGTTGCTTTCATGTAATTATATTTCAGATATTTTATGTGGTTTTTTTACAAAATCCAAAAATGGCTGACATACTGCATATAAATAACATTGTGTAATTTTGCAAGTATTTGACTAGCTAGACTATTGGCATGACTTATTCACTGCTATATACTACCTGTATCTGACTGCCTGTATCTGATGACTGCCTGTTATAACTATATTCTGCTAATGGCTTCTCATGTTTGATGTGACTAGTTCCTGTCGTATGAATAATATGCACTTTTATATTGTCTGTATGTAGCTATATATGTGCATCTTTCTGTTTCCTTGCTCAATATTTCATGGTTGCACATGTGATTGATTGTCAGTTCTCTTGCAGAAATATATCACTGTTTTTATGCATTTATATTTTCGACATAACTGGTTGCCAGGCAACATGAATTATGTAAATAGCACATAACTCACTGTATACTTGTTTAAAGTTACCATAAATCGACCAGTGTTTGTCATTAATTTATTCTCCAATAAACTTCTACCTATTCATCAAGAATGACCAATAATAATAGTAAATAATTAATTAAATAACTAAAACTTAGTATCATTATATTTGATTGTGGCTATAAATTCATTTTCCTGCAGTTTGAATCTGATTGCTTGTGTTCTCTTACTTTCATTGACATGCATGTACTAGATCTACACGGACATCTTTGATGAAACAAGAGTGATTATATGTCTGCAAGAGACTGTCACCTGATACCATGTGGGCAATGAGTCAGTGTCACTTTCTCCCATTGCTAAACTTTGCTTTAACAAGCAAGGCTCCTGTCTGTTTGTGATGCTCCATAATTCTTTACTAAAGCAGACCTTTAAGTCACAACTTTTAACTACAGCAGACTGGGTCACAAATTTCTGTACTTCATCAGATTGGGTCACAACTCCTCAGCTAAAGCAATCTTAAGTCACACATTGAATCAAAATTCCTCTACTACATTAGGTTTGGTCATGGAGTGGCACAATTTCTTTAGTACATGACAATAAGTCTAGATCAAAGAGAGTTACACTATTTCAAAGAATATATACCCTTGCTTGGTAACTAATTATGTCAAAATTTATGAGTTTATGACGTCAGACTTGGTCACTGTTTGCCACAAGGAACTTATGCTACACAAGACTGGGTCACCCATTGTGTCAAGTTACCATTTAGTTTGCTATTACTGACACTGCTTACTTTTTGGGTCTCATAACTAAACCTTGGTACTGTATACAGTCTGTTATTACACCAATACACACAATGCTCAGTACTTTGGAAGCAACCTAAATCACTGGATATGTCACAGGAACCAATGCCCCCCATACTGCAGGACGTATAATATATACATGTACCAATTGTTCATATTATTGTTCAGGTTACATGTATTTATGCACATCTTTTCTATAACACTGCAGCACCTTGTGACGTGTATATATATATTTACATGTATGATATTATCCGACCATTCTCTTTACTCCAGGTACAACCTGTTTTGTCTTTATCATTTTCGTTTTGATGTCAATTAATTATGTCTTACAACATGTTATAAAGTTTGACATTATATGACCTTGACCTTTGCAGGCACACCCTTATGCCACGCCAACGTCAGCTGTTGCATTTAATCCTTATTTGAATGCCGGGCTCCAGACAGTAGCAGTTACTGGTGCCCAGACGAATGGAGAATCTCCGTCACTTGTTTCCCAGCATCCATCTGGAGTCATTCCAACTGCATTTTCCAATATGGCCACAGCAACCAAGTTGGGGAGGCCAGATAGACTAGAGGTAGGTCTTAGGTCATTGTCATGGTCACCATGGTATTCATGTTGCTAAATTTAGACATGTTGGGAATTGTATGCTTTTAGTAAACCAAAATGAAACATAAATCATATGATACATGATTTGAAGCTCTATATTTATATCCCGAGGGTCATAGTAACCATGGCAATTTAGTAGCTTTATGTAAGGTTTTACCTATGAAGTCTGTATATAGTTTGTTTGTGTTTTATACAAATCGTGGAAACAATCTGCTTGGTTACTTCACACATGCATTGTGATATATTTAGTTTCTTGTTTTACCCCAAATGTACTGGAAACAATACACCGACATATACTAAGTATTGATATATATACTGGATCTTTGTGGCTTTTTGTTTAAAGAAAATTTACATACTGAATACATGTTTTTTTAATAGAAAACTGAAGACCTAAGCTTTATTCTTGTGGCATTGGGCAAAAGTCCAGACATTTTTTATTGATAATTATATATTCTTTCAATATTTATAATAATATCCATATTAGGTTTATTTATAGCATTGATGGTTGGTTGGTTTTTAAATGACCTACAAGAACGAATCCCTGTAGAATCTATAATTTTGTAAAATTGAAAAATGTAAAAATAAAGACAAAACCTTGCTGATTAGTGTGTATATAGTTAAATGCTAGCTAGATAGAATGCTAGATATGATTTAGTATGTAAATAGACTGTAAAACAATGATGGTAAAAAAAGATTCATGTACAGAGAACCATAAGATAGAAGGATATGACTCGAGGGCTCAGTGCAAAACTATGGTATGTGTCTATATGAATTGATGTATGTACCATAGTTTTGCATCAAGCCCTGGATGTCTGTATGCACAGGTGATTGTTTGCCTTATTCTCACTTTCCAACTTTGTCTTGTGATGGATACAAAAAGTAAAATCAGTTTTGAACAATTTTCAGTTGCTAGAGTTACCAAATTTTTTTCCAAGAATTTTTTAAAAAATGTTGATGATTTTCAAAATTTCTAAAAAAAATGTACTTTTTTTATTTTTCTTAAATTTCTCTAAAAAAACTCAAAATATATGGGCAGAAAATAAAGCATATTTTAGCACCTGGAATTGTTTGTCAAAACTGATCAACTGCTGAAATAAAACAAAAGCTTATTGTGAAAAGTTTTGATCCGCTATGTTAGAACATTACAAGCATTTATGTACCGCAGTATGTGCATTTATCCAATATTCCACTAGTTTACTACTTGCTATTAACTTCAGCCATCATATTTAGATAATTTACAATTTGCTAGTGTAATTGTGTACTCTGCTTAGTGTATTGACCAACTGTAGTAATTGCTGCATTGTGCTGGTGACGTGGTGAATTCGACTGCGGTAGGCCAAAATTTCAGATTTTACACAAAATTTTCCACTAAACCACCTTCAGAGCGCCAAAAGGACAAAAATGTAAAAATTTACTAAACCTCTGTAGTTCAGGTGCTCTTGTTTATAACTCTTGATATATTTATATGTAAGTAGTATATAAAACTTATACAAGTGATGTGACAACTTTAAGTTGTTCTCAAGGTAGCCTAAGTTTTTTGCAAATTGCTTTATATAAATGCTTCCAGTATTCTAACACAGCCTAGCAATTGTCACTTTGTGATAATAATAATACAACTTACCAGCATCATGTCACAGTTACTATTTCAAAATTATTGAGCTCTTTAGAAATATTTTAGTTCCTTTTGAAATATCTTGGTCACTTCTTATGAGACCTTTTCCAAGTTAAAATTCGACTTTTTGTAGTAGATAACTAGTTGTTCTTCCTCATCTTCAAAGGGAAAGCCCTCTTGATTTCTCATAAGGGGAAGTAACTATTAAATGTTTAAGCAAGGGAGTTTACTCTTGAATTATAAAAGGGAAGTCACTCTGGAAGCTCTGGTACTTGTATTATTATGAACACAAGTCATCAACATGAGTACCGTTGTATTTGATACCTTTGTACATCTATTTATTTCTTTCTTTACTTCTAGAACTTTCTTCTACTTCCTTGCCCTGCCTTTTAATAATTTCAGTCAAAGAATTTTCACAGATATAAATTAAATATCTATGATATAAACATAATTATAAAACATTTTTGATATTCAGGAAAGAGAAACTGTTAAGGATAATTTTCAGAATGAAAAATTATGTATTTTTGGTGCAAAAAAAACAAGATTTTTTAAGCTGATTTTTTGTCCATTTGAAGCCATTTTTTAAGAGTGTCAATTTCTAAAAGTATTAAAATTATTGCAAGTAACTATATTTTTCATTATCTGTACGCAGAATTCAGTCCAAGACAATGATACACAATTATCATTCATTTTGCTTCAAAATTTCCTGCAATGTTCAAGTATTTATTATTATTAAATTATTATGGAAGTTACTTTTAAGTTGTTTGTCTCTGAAACTTAATTACCTATGGGCCATCTATGCTCAGACCAATTAGTGTCTGCTGCAGTTGTTACAAGAAACATAATTCCAGTCAAACACTGCTATCAATTATACAGATTATCTCAAGATATTCCATAAATGTCACAAAAATTAGAATGTCTCAATGTAATTATTCCATTTATCTGGAAATTTGATCTTCCTTGTTATTTCAAGCATGAAACAACCTCACCCATGGATTGGCGCCGGTTTTGCAAAAATCTATATACTGTCTGAAAATGTATCTAGGACACTTTGGAACTGATATTTTAATATTGCATTTAATGTCTGCCAATATTTAAGGCTTGTTTCTATGACAACAGAAAAACTTAAATCTATATATATTATGTGTTTTAACTGTAAAACTTTAATCATTTTCATGGAACATTTTGCCATTACCTTGTAAAGAAATATTATTTATTAATAAGTATTCATACCAAGCTATCAAAAATCTTGTAATGCCTGTGTTCTTTTAGAAATTTACATGTTTGTCAAAAATATTGCACCATTCAAGAACATTGATTAGAAATTTTGACTGAAACTTAAGTTATGATAATAACCCTGAATCAGATGATATGATAGGAATCCTGTCTAGATTACTCTCTCCTTATCTTTCTCTATTTATTCTTTCTTCATTCAGTTTTTTCTTGCCGCAGGTATGTCGTGAGTTTCAGAGAGGTTCCTGCACACGTCAGCCAAGCGAGTGCCGTTATGCGCACCCGCCTGACAATGTTACCGTAGACACATCTGAAAACTGCGTCACGGTGTGTATGGATTACATAAAAGGGAAATGTACACGGGATTCGTGTCGCTATTTTCACCCGCCTCCTCACCTTCAAGCGCAAATCAAGGCCTGTCAGCAAAGAGCTAACGCAGCAGCAGCCGCGCAGGCTCAAGCCTTGGTAGGGTAATCTGACCACCCGCCATCACGTCATTACCCACAATCCTTCACTGCTTTCACTCTCCATCTCACCTCAAAGTTCTTGTATGTGCATCTGTGACAGTTTCCTCATTATAAGTATAATTATAAATGTAAAAACTTAGAAAAACATAAGTTTGCAAATTATATAACAAATAATTTATTTACTTTTCAACATCTGTTAAATTTTCGGTGATTTTTTGTCTAAAAAATTGTCTGAAAAGATTGGACTCTAGCTGTGATGACAAATATATTTTTACTTTTCGTTTTATAAAAGATTACAACTTGATTAGATAATTGCTATTTAACGATGTTCACTCAGCTCCCAGTAGTGTTTTTGATGACTCCCCTGCTGAATTTAAACCATGGTTGCACATACCAGAGCTTATTTCTGCTTACATTTTGATGCACAAAACATGTTAAACATCATGGAAAATACATCTTATATTTCAAACAAAGACAACTTTTAAACAAAGAAATAAAAAAACAATGTTAAGCTCCCTAGAATTGTCCTACAGTGATAAAGCAACAACAGCTGTTGGTTATTATGATACAGTCGTGTTGCTAGGCAGCCATTTTGAAATTTAAATCTAATCTTGACATATTATATTCAACAAACTTGTATTTTCTCAGTCGCAGCAAAATATTAGTAGCAATCCAAATGTATTGGACTATAAATCACCTCAGGCAAAACTATATTGGAAAGTATTAAATGACATGTCTGGGTTCTAACTAGTTTAATCTTAAAGTCTATAGTCCTTATAATTATGTGGGTTTAATTTATTATTTACATAATAATGAAGAATATTGGCATCATATTTGGCAGCTGGAATTCTATGCAATTAATTTAAGTCTGCATACTTACTTCATTGGTAACACATGGGCTTTTACTGCCTTGTCTTAGATTCCATTGATTCATATAAAATGTCAATGTAGATTATATTAAGTAAACGTTGGGTTAATGATTTGATGTACTGCTCAGCTGGTTAAGTAGAGTGCTGCATTCCCTGTCAAACTATCTCATATCGTTTTGATGAAATACTCGACTGTTTAAGTAGAGACGTGCTGCATTCCCTGTCAAATTTTCTTTTATCATTTTGATGAACTGAAAGTTATGAACATGTTTTGTGCATCAATGTATATATTTATATAATATAGTTGCTCAGCTAACCTTATTGGAGATAAGTTATACTGGATATATAGAGGACACTCAGACATTAAACCATAAACATCAACTGTCTCACGACTTTGCTATATAATGCTAAATGCTTTCTGCTTTGTCACCTTGCTTCTCTGGCAAGCATTGTATTAATTGTTGAGGTTTTGAAATCTGTATGAAAGTCTCATAGAAAATCACTCGGAAACTAAACAAAAGCATTGGTATGGGAAATCTGAATTCATCAATTTTTTTGATCGCTCAAAAGTCTGGAAATGACATCCTCAATGGTATTATTTGAGCCTGGTATATATACTTCCAGTATAATGTGGCATTAAAACTCCCTCTCATACAAAGAATGCATCACAGTTGTTTAAATTTCTAGATTTCTGGTATGATCATTATATCATTACATTCTATCAGCAATATTATTGTTAAGGCAACGAGGTGTTACGTCACTTTTTTGTTTTCTGTGCAGATCATGTTGAAGATCTCTTTCACATAGTTTTTTATCCCATATGATAGACTTACCATTCATTTGATTAACTGGTTCCTGGGATGCGTTTGTAATTAAAAAAAAAGTTTCAAGAAAAAAAATTGTGATGCATTCTGTCGTCATGGAAATCATCCTCTTGGTTTTTTTGCTGTTTTCTTATTCTCACCTTTTTTACTTTTATTTCATAATAGCTCCAGCTATGTTTGAATGTGTTAAAAAATTATTTCATTAGTGAATGGGATTTGACTTGAATTTTATGACAATTTACATACATGTAATTATTTTTTCATCCAAACATTTGGAATTTGTGCATCTTGTCAGTGTTGTATTTAACATTTTGCATTTTAATGTCGTCCTTAAAGATTTATATGGATAGCAATACATTAAGACAATAGCTGAAGAAATTATGAAATTTTGTTTTCCTCTTATCCATTGCCATAGAAGCATTGATACACATACATGTGACTGTTTGATATTGTTTTATTTGGTTTTTGAAATAACATTAATTTTATACTTAATAATAATACAAATGTATCTCTGTTTCCATGGCAACTTAACCTTAGCTTAGATAGTCTGTTCTTTCAGTTAAATGTCTTCCTCTATAAATATTTGGAGACAGATATCACATTTTGGCACTTAATTTTTTTCAAAGACTGAAGGTTTTTGCTACTTTACTAGTTTATACAATTATTCCCACAAATGGAGAATAGTATTCCTTATCAGATTTATAGATGCTTATAATGTGGTTGAGAATGCATTTTAAGTCAGATGATAACAAGTTTTCTGGGAATGGGTTTTGTGTTTTCTTAGTAGAGTAGAATATTTCTGGTTTATGGAATAGAAGCATCTGCTTTATGCTTCCTAGCAGCTTACAACCAGCTTTATGCAGTAGAATAGTCTCATCCTCCGTTACCATGACAACAATTTGGCCAGATACGCTTTAAATTCTAATCTGTACTTTGTCTGTGGCATCTTGGTGCAAAGTGTGCATCATGGAATTTTAAATTCACACTTTTTTGTTTGAAATTAGATAGAAAATGCTTACAAATATTTTAGTTTCCTTATTTGGTAACAGTTTCTATTTTTAGTAACAGTCTGGTGATTGGTGTATTTATATATATTCTTACACAGTAGATACAGCTTGTACTATCACTTTGCCTGTAAATAGTGCTATAGTCTGTCTTGTAACCACTTCCTCTTGACCTTCACCTTGCCTCGATCCTCCGCTTCCTTCACACACGAAACACGTGTACACGTTTACGTACAAACAAAATCTGTGAAAAAAGTTGGCAGTAACTGATTGTGCTGCTTTGGAAAGTGGGTGGGATAGTGACCTAGAAATTTTAATCCTGTTATAGAAATTTTCAGAGGCCAAGTTGGGACCTTTTCGCATGGTCATGTTATTTTATATGTAGCTATGTTTTTATGTATTTGTAGAATACTTGAATATGACTGCATATATGTCTGTGCTTTTTACATTTGTTAATGAAATTATGTACCATGTTAACTTAATCTCACTATATTATATTGCTTGTATTTCAATATACTCAGTTTCTAAGGTGATTCAGCATTAATTGATTATATAATGTATATTTTCAAGGAATGTAAATTCGAACATGTGCAGTTTCATTATGATCAAAGTACTTTTGACCAGCACAACTAAAATCTTTTAAAATGTTGTAGGCTCGATCCATATAACTGAATACAGTTGATCAGTGGAGCTTAAGTCATTAAAACAATATTGGACGTAAATTACCATTTTGGCTTGTCTAAGGAGCTTTTAAAGCTTATCCACAAGTGATAAATACAAGTTGCCGAAATTGTGTTCACAATTGTTCAAAACTTTACATAAATCAAAAGTCAATTTTAAATATCCATATTTGGAATTATATATAAAGTGTATATTTTGCATTATATTTTATGCTGAATCACCTTATCAAATTTTTATTGTTGAGCTTATGGCTTGTATTAGTTTCTCCATAGACGAAATATGCTAATCTTTGCAAGGAGCAGCTTTTTAACGTATCAGCAGGGATTCCCACCTACCAGTGCCACCATGTAAATACAGCACTGCCTGGAACGTTGGTGTCATGTGACCTGCTGAACAGCATGGAGGCAGCCATTTTGAACAAAAAATGATGTCCAGTTTTATAAAAGATAGGACTAAATCAAAACACCTTATTTCCATTGCAGGATTTGAGAATCAAAAATTTTGTTTATTTCAGGAAAAAGCTTCTTTTTCTTATTTTCTCAACAAAATTGATGTTTTTTTTCATCACCATGGTGATGCGCATTTTTTTCAAAAATTGGGACAAAATTGATCTATTCCTCTGACCGGTTATAATACACAGTTTGTCCTTGCACACATCTATGTCTATAAAACATCAGTAATTAGGTATTCTAATCATCTTTATGAGGGAAAATCTATCTGTGACAGTAACATCTTGGAAACACATTCTTTCATCGCCTATGTTTTTTGTATGAGTTCGTTTGGCGGTCTGACATACTGTGACTACAGGCTTTATCATTGTTTGTGCTATTTATAAGGACAGCGGCATGTTTCAGTTTTGTCTTAAAGCTTATATTTACATGTTAGGATTGACTCTTAGCTGAATTGTTTGGTGTCTCGCTACGACGCAACATGGGTGTGCGATATTCCACAAGAAAACACCACATTGTTCTTACAGATTTACCTCCCTTTATTAAAGCACATTTTTCAAATGCAAGCAAAATTACCTCTCTCTATAAAAAATACCTATTTTCAAATGCAAGGAAGTGTCTATGTACATCACATCATTCATCTATGCTTTATAAGTTTGTAGCAAACAGCCTAGACTTCAAATTGTGTGTTTCAGTATTCACCTTCTGCAATAAAAATGCTTTTTACTGGTGTGCAATATTTGCCACAGTACAAAAATCCCCCCACCCCCTCTCACTTGATAGTTCATCAGCCACACGCAGCAATAGAGTCTATCCTACATGTATATACCCCCTATAGACGTACAGCAAGTGGTACCAGAATTTACTGATTATAGTCAAAATGGAAGATGGTTTCACAACGCAAAAACCTATTATATACTTTGGTACCCCAATATCAAATGCTCTATGGGAATAAAGTACTCTATTTAGATTGTCAATTTTATGCATGTTGGATTGAACATTTTTTACCAATGGTGCTATTTTTATTTTTATTTTCATCACTACCACTACTACCCATACTGCCTTGCTGCTGTGCTTACTGTTGTCATGTGCCAAATCCCGCCCGCCAACATTACGGCCAATCAAACAACTCATTGTCGTACAAAACAATCGTGGCTACCTTCTGCGTGCGCTAATTTTTTCTGAAAATTAGCCGCAAGTGGTCGAGGTGTTAACAGGCAAGAAACGACCTCGTGACCCAAGCGAGGATCTTACTATGCTGGTACTGAAATTTCAAATCCATTTTCCTTAGTGTGTTTTCTGAAACCTGCTATAGTCGTCCATGATAATTTTAACAACACTAAAACTGTTAAATTAATTTCCTCAAACTTTGATTACCTAATCATGTAGAAACAATTTAATTTCTGTTGTAAATTTCCTATTTTGTTCTGTTAGTATTTATTTTCTAAAACAAAGCATTTTGAGTAACATTTTTGAAAATTTCAACAATTTATCAATTTGTGTGCTTTTTTCTTGTTGAAGGATTTAAACAAAGAGTTTATTCTTCTCTAATGGAAACAATAACAGGTCTCAGAAAATAACATTTTTAATTTCTGAAAAGAAAGTAAGAAAACAAAGTTTTTGTTGATCAAAAAAAGAAAATTTTCAAAAAAATGTGCAAAAACTCGCAAAAATTAAACAGCAACAACAAAAATTACCCATCATGCTTATTTCGCATGTAGATGTAGTCCGCTTAGGATGAATCTGCACTGTCACATGACGACGTATATTGTGTATAAAACGTATTACTCTGCTGTCTATTTTTCTGCTTGTAGAAGATTATTTTCAGTCTTTTAATACAACACTGACGTGTATTTATATATATTGGTGGATATGAGTTTAACTCCTATCAATGGCTGCCGTGTACAGCTTGCTCAATATGTGATGGTGGTGTATACTTGTTCTCTTTATTTGGGGCGTGATTCAGTCCGCTATATTGTGCTTCAGTTTTAGTTCTCGTTGCTTTTGAATCTTTGACAAAGTATATATTCTTTTATTTTACCAGACACACCTACATTTAGCTGTCTCAGCAAAATATTTAATGCACAAATATTTATTATGGGTTGCAATATGTAAATCATTGACTTAGTTTTGAAACTATCATTTAGATCTTCACATGCATTAATTGTCATCGAACCTACTTTAATGAAAGTTTTATAAATCTGTATCGTAACTCTGTATATCAAAACGTTTTTCCATCAATTGGCTATTATTAAATAGTTGTGGTCTACCTTAAGATTTCTAGACTTAGTTTTCCAGTTCTGTTATATCAAGAGGTTAGCCAATCTAAAATTTAACTTTTAATAATTTATTACTTTTATGTCTAGCTAGATGCAAAGATTATTTTATTAGAATGTACATGTAATTGTAAAACATTCCAAGGTGATTTCTGACATCTTATTATCAACTGATAAATTTACAAATGGAGTTATGATGGAATAACTTAGTTAGTTGGCATAAAATCTCTAGTCTTCATTGTGATGGATCCATTCTAACACTTGAACAGAATATAAACTGTTTGTAGTTTTATTTTAAAGTGTTAGTTGCATTATCTTTTATAGAGGCAATAATCTAGCACTAAGTAAAAAGGAAGAGTTTAATTTAGGGTTGTAATAAAAAAGGAATGCAACCATATAATTACAAAAATATACTAAATAACTGTTGCAATAAAAAATGTTCAGGTACTCTTAAGGTGTTCAACTACTCTGTAACTACTGCCTTAAGGTGTTCTAGTTTCCAGTAACTGCTACCTTAAAAGTGTTCAAGTTCTCAGTAACTGTTACCTTAAAGTGTTCAAGTTCCCAGTAACTTTATCCTTAAGAGGATCAGGTACACCATGAATAGTAGCTTAATGTGGGTTTGAGACCCTGAAACTGTTACGTTAAGTTGTTTAAGACCAATCCTGTATGTAAGGGCTTATTTGTAACTATTGTCTTAAGGTGTTTCAGGACTGTTTCTCAAATCCCAGTAATTGTGTTATAAGTGACGATGATACCACACCACCGACATTGTTCAAGCTGTACACAGAAGCTATGCGTGATATTTTTTATGTAATCAATGCTAAACCGTGGACTATTCACACGCTGTAAATGCATGTTGGCTGAAAACTGTACAAAATGAATTGGCTTGTGTATCTTATATTAGACACTAAGACTACGTATTATTGTTTGGATAATAACGAAATTGCTAGATTTGCTTGTTTTTGTCCATATTTTTCTGTCCTTTTGGAAAGCTTATTTTGCCGTGTAGAAATTTGAAAGTTTTTGTATCGTTTTCTTACTTGTTCCTTTTTCAGAAACCGTTAAAATCTTGTCTATTTCGTGTCATGTATTTCTCCAATATTTTAACTGTTAAATGCATTAAATATATTCTGTTAATTAATTGTTATATCCATCAACATGTTAAGTTAAAATACATCAACATGTTTGGATATAGTAGATTTATAAATATTTGTATCTTTAGTAATGTGTGTCAAACTTGCCCAGTCCTGTCAGTACATGTTTATATACGCGGAGATCAGGATTATGCTTTTACCAAAGTTACGCTACAAAGTGTGTGGTATGTGCTGTATAGTTTCACGATAGATGCTTTTCATGGTTGCTTTTTGCAATATTTATTTTGTCCAAAGTATAATTGTCAGTCTGTATATTTGCTGTGCCAGCATACTTGCCACCACTTGCTATACTATTTATATTAGATCGCCAAATATTCCTGTATTCAGACATTGTATACCATATTCAGATTTTTGTAAACATTGAGTTAGTAGTCGCTTGCATTTACTCATTTCATGTAAATCGTAAACAAGTTGGCTATGTTTCTCGATGTCAGCTATGTTACCTATTTTGTTCAAATATACGAGAATTATATTCGTATTCTGGTATTCTTTAAAACTTTACTCCTTCTAAAGTTAAAAGTAGATTTACATTCATATTCTTTGGCATAACTTTTTCATATTAAGTGACAGGTGAAGGTCATTTAAACGACTTGTCAAGGTCATTTACCAAATGCCAAGGTCAATGCTAAATTGTGGGAAATGTAAAGTGTAAAATTTAGTAGATATAAAGGATTATGTTTAATTTCGAAATTAAGCTCTGTGAAGAACATGTATCGTGAACAATATGCCAACCACTATTTTCTACAGGATATTTCTCAAAACTGCACTGGCTGTATTCATATACTATATATTGTATTTGCCATTCAAAGAAATCTCCTCCCATATTTATTTCTAATTAGCTTAAATCCAATGTCTAACAATGCTTTGGTAACTTTTCAAAATTGATGCTACTTTTTGAAACTAAAACATTTTGACCATCTTTTGCTTATTGATTTTAATCTATATAGCACAGCTTATTAAAACCTGCACATCCATTCAAGCACCTGTGCTGTCAGAAACATGTTGCTGGCTGTGAGTTAAGGGTTAGGACATTAATGAAGTTACAAAGACGTGTACCTAATTCTTGCTGGCCATACGTGCACATTTGTCTGGTGTCTAAAGACACTTATCTGATCTCCATGTACACGTTTAATGTTTCATTAAACATTATCACACAGGATACTGGCGGGGACACTGTTTACATCCATTTTCATGAAACTAGGACATAATTCTTAATTACAAAGGAGAATGATATATAATAAAATACAGAAATTAACTTTCTACGAGCTGATCACATTGTTGTTCTCAATAACCAAACGTATTTCTTTTCAAATTGTCCTTTAATGTGTTGTGCATGAATTTCTGTAACTCATATGTTATGTTTTGTGCTGAACTTTTTGTGCATTACAAATTGTGTTTAAGTGTTGTTTATATACTTAACTTGAATAAAAACACAAAACAAACTTGTTCACTTCACAGAAACAAGTAATACTTCTTCAATAACTTCATGCTGATAGTGATAGTGATTTTATGTTGTATGCGCTTTTGACATCAGTTGGCTCAGTATGTATACCATTTGGTATTTCTGAATTCTTGACATATTTCTTTATAATGTAATGATCTGGAAATGCATTATCATTCTCCTTTGTAATCAACTTTCAAACTTTACAATCCCATATGATTTCTGGTTTATTTATATTTTGCATATCTTTAGTCTGTTAGGACAAGCAATATTGATGGACCTTGTACATTTCAGTCACAAGTACCTGGAATGGTTGGACAGTATAAACGTGTGGCGGTGGCAGATGCTAAAGGTCTACCCATGTATCAACCGATCTCGAATATGGCGTCCTATCAACAGGCAATAGCTGCAATGCAGCTACAACAGCCACAATACATACCGGTGTCTTGTAAGTGAACATTGTTCTGTATTCTGTATTGGTGATCTCTATGCATTATAAACAAACATGCCCGTACAATTTTGGAACTGAAAGTAACCTTTAGAACAATGTGTCTACCCTCTCCAAATCACTGTAAACATTTAGACAAAGAGATACTGAAAGAGTTGTCAGATAGATTCATAGACAATGACAGAGAAACAGACAAGACAAAGACCTGGAAGAATAAAGGGAAAGTTACATACATGTGATCCATGTAAAAAAAATGACTGACAATGAACATTCTGAGATTATGCCACCATTGACTTGCACTGTTCTACGTCACTGTCTATATTTAACAAAATAAAACACACCCTGTTTATACAATTTAGAGAGGGTTGCATCATGTCTCTAAAGGTTTCTTTCTCATGCCACACCACAAACAAATACCATTGTAACATATAGGATTCTAAAGGTAAATTATAGAGATCGTATTATGATTATTGATGGTGATATATATTGTTTACAATTAACCAAATGCTTCATCAGTGGTTTTGGTTTTATTTAAACCTATTTAGTTGATCTGTTGTGGTACTGTTGTGTTTTTATATATTTGGTGACTCAAAGTATATAATTATAGTATCATCAAGCCTGATGCACATTCGTCTCTTCATTAAAATGATTTGACTTTGATATAAACAGAAACGAGTCTAATTTTGCACAAATATCCATCTTTATCGTTGGCTAAACATATTGGAACCAGTCCTGTTTACCATATTAAAATAGTATGTATTTGGCTGTCTTGTGTGCATTTTCCATATTTTGGATTATGAATGTATGCAATTTTATCATGTTACATAATCTCAGGACACCGTATAGAAATGGCCTACAAGGAGAACATTTCATTCCAATAACGGATAAAAGATAATCTAGATTGAAGTATTAATCCATTACAATGTGCATCAGGCATACGGTGATAACTTTACTAACACAAACAATTATAGTAAACATTAAAACAGTTTATATTCTTTTACTGTAGTTCTATTATTGTTTGTTTGTAGCACGTTTCTTCATTCACTATACCCAGTAATCAGTAATAACTTAAAGCACCAATGTACATAAAATATAAACATATGTGGACGTCTGTTAAAGATTTCCTCTAGTGCATATACGATTCAGTGGGCAACCTTGGATTCAAATTATTGTTTGGGTATCCTTAATTTTACCAAAAATGAGTATAGTAGTGAATGGAGAAACAGTTTGGTTTATATTTTACACACATGTATGTCTTACATTAATCATTAATATTGTTGTATTACTTACGTTGCAAATAAAACCTTAAACTGCTTTTATTAACACAATTACCATTTTATTGTTGCCAATAATCAAAAATTACTTGAAAATCAAACCATATATAGTGGTGCAATCCGCTGAACTGAGACTGTCTCTGGACGACAAATCTGCAAAATGTCTCTGGACAGCACGTCTGCAAAATGTCTCTGGACAGCACGTCTGCAATCGTGTTATCATGTCCTGGTATCTAAAGATGGCAATAAGATGGTATCGTTGTATAGTGATTCACTAGTTAACAAATGTGTTAATTTATCTTTTATTTCATGCTCGTTACACCTGTACATCTGTCCGTGTGCTTTATTTGCTTCAACACCTACTCTCACCTGCATGTGAATAACAATTCTCGCCGCTGCTTGAACAAAAAATACCAATGCATTCCATTAAATGCACAAATTGACATTTGAATTAAATCTGACCTGCCCCTTCCTCCAACTGGTGTTCCCATGGCACACTCAACTGTGGTCATGGTTACAGTGCCGATGGTTGTTGCCCCGGAGATGGCAACGACGATGGTGACGGGTCCTCTTCCTGGCAGTCTGGTACCCAGCAATGCACATAGTGTAAATTACTTTGATGCCAATAAGCAGGTATTCAATCATCATTTTAAACTTTTATGCATATTTTATCGGGTTGTTGGGTTGTTTCTACATTCTAAGTTTGTTTTCATGTAAGAAGAACGCGTTTAGCAGTACACGATTAATTCCACAAGTATACTATGAGATAAATTTGTTTGTCTTCCACGTTTTACCATTGCCCAGCGTCTTCAATTGTTTTGAAAGTTTTGAATATCCGTATTTATAAGCAAGTTTACTAATCATATTTTAATGTTAAACTTAACTTATTGTTTTGCTAATTTTCACCGTGACCTTTTATCCATAAACTCATGCTTGTTACAGTATGGTTAGACTTATTATTAAGATTAAGATGGAACGTCAAAAAGGTATCTCTTGTTTATGTTGTCAGTTCTGCATAAATAGTATAATTGTATTTGTACAAGCCCGGCAGAAACCTGACCACCCTGATTGCAGCCCTGTCCGAATCATTTCCCGTTTTGCATGTTTTTCGATGTTTTCAGTCAGTATAAATGTTTGCTTTGTTTCCCTAAATAACCTTACAAACACTGTAGTAAGCTACATATACATTGATCCTTATTGGGTGTCTCAGTTTTGCTCTTTGTGATCACAGAATAACAATTAGCACAGGAATACATTTTAAAAATTATTTGTTTCTGATTTTTCTTTTATCATTCATATTATTAATACCTTTATATTACTACTTATTTTTCAAAATTCAGAATAGATTTGTAAGCTTCAAACAATTTATTATCCATTCATATTATCAATCTATTTTAGATTTTTTTTTATTTATCCTAATAAAATAGAGAAGTTAACCCTTTGGGGCTATACTATTGGTTAATATCAAAGCTGTTTTTTTTAAATGTGATCTTAACGGAATTCATACTTAGGCGCTATGCCCTCGTGTCCAGTTGTATTCCAGTAAACTGAACATCAAATATACGACGACACAATGCATGTTGGTACATTCTATATTTTGTACAGTATTGTTATCCTAATTATAGGCTAGTTGAAGAGCAAGCTTTTTGTCTTCAAATTTTGCCACTAAAACCTTTGTATAATGTGCTTGATTTGCCGCGCAGTCTTACTTCACTAACCTTTCTACTTTAGTTTTGTCTATTAACAATTTACTAAGTTTTGCTTTTGATTTATTTTAAAATATATTATTCAAGTTGTAGGATTTTGGTTTAATTGGATGCAACTAAACAATGTTATACTATTATAGTATATATTTGGTTATATTATATAATCTGTGGTATACGTTAGCTGGTTATTCTTATTAATAGTAACTATGTTTCAATTATGCTCTAGATTTGTACTTTATCTAGTAGCGTTATACTCAGATTACACTGGTTTCTGTTATCTCCGCAAATACTGGTTAATGTGTGATATGTTTTATAAGAACTTTACTGTGTTTAACGTATTGTCAATGTGCTCTCCATACAGAGTTATGTATGTTAATGTTAGTGAATTACGTTTTGACATATATAAAGTCCAGTTTCTTGCTAGTGTCAGCCAGATTACTGTATACCTACATTAAGAATAATCTCGTATTGCGTTGGTGTTTCCTGTTACCCGTTCTCAGAATGACAGGTGATGTGACATTGACCTTGTTGCTTTTACAGTTGCTGGACACCCTCCCAGTGTGCAAAGATTTTAAGTTAGGCATGTGCCAGAGGCCTACATGCAAGTATGTTCATGTTATTGAGGGTATGTATATTTATTATATTTCTCTACTTTGTGTGCCATAACGCAATCAGTTAAATGATAATATTAGGCATGTTTGAGTATGAATAGCTAATGTTCCCAGTCAATATTTGAATATATTTCAATATTATCACACACAGCTTCATTCGTAGAACGTAGTTGTCATTTCGTATTGCGATCATGACAAGCAGTCTTTATAATGTAAATATAATCATTATTCATTTTAGAGTGTTTGGCATGTACTATTCTGTTTAAGGTTTTAGATATGATCATATTCCAATTTAAACCTCTGTCGATTTTGCTACTGCAGTGTGCATGTATTCAAATTTTCTTACATTACAAAAATATTTTTCGTTTAAAACTTTCACACTGTGCTTTCACCGTTTTATGCAGAGACGTTTTATGATTGATTTCAGATTATGTAGAAGTGAATGATGGTCGAGTTATCGTCTGTAGGGATGCAGTACGTGGAAAATGTTCGCGGCCAACTTGCAAATACTATCATATATCAGTACCTTTACCACCGTCTGAATAACCAAGTAACACCGTACAAGGAGTCATTGTCTTATAAATGATCGTTCATTGAACCGAGATGATGCACAATTGTTCGCAACCAGTTTTCATGTCTATATTTGTAAAATCCAAGACTTTGGTTGATATATTCACATTTTATGGATATTTTTGGACAATACTATTGATATATGGTTTACTCTAGTCATTACTGAGAACTGAATATATTTTATATCGGCATAATGCCATCAAAAGACTTGTGAAGTAGACGTCTATATGGAACAATTAATTGAAGATGGCCGCAACAAACTATATGATAAGAGATTGAAGGAGTGACTTATCTGCAACCAACCAATGAAAACCAAACATAATGTGATAAATAGACATTTTGTATGTTTATACATGGTTATGAACCATAATGACTACAAATATGCCATATCCGTACTGGGGTGAGAAATCGTTAGCACATAACGTATCAAATACGTTTTCATATGATACCGATTTCTGTTCTAGTATCGACATTGTTCTTTCTTAAATGTGATAAAACTGATGTTGTTACTTCACATCAGAACTATTTTTCTACAAGCTGGGTGAAGCCATGATAATATTCTGCCGCCATCTGCTTGATTTAATCCTTGCTTCACTGTATCCCCTAATTTGTTCTTTGCACATGTTGCATTTAATTCCATAATTAGGCTTCTAATGGTAAAACAATGCGCCGCCGCATCAGTTTATACTTACATAGTTGGAAGTAGCTAACGACTAGCCAAGGAAAAGGCAGCGTTGATTTTTCTCCTATTCCCATATTTTGTACAGCAATGATTTAGACTGTGTAAAGACAAAAATAGTTCTCGCTTTGGTGATTGCAGAAGCATTCCTATTAGGATAAATTGTATTCCTACACTGTGCACTGATTGGTTATATTTGTTAATTTGCCCTTGTCAAGAGCTTTCATTGGTTAATTTGAATTCAGCTTTAACCTTTGATCTCTGCTGGTAAATTAACATTATAATAGTTGATTTGACTGTATACCGACTAATGCATTGCTTCTTCATATTTCATGATGCAGTTCCTTGAGAATAAAGCTTTTATGATATTGACAAAGTAAAACTTTCTCAAGATTATAAAAGTTTATGTTTTTATTTTTTGTAGTTGTTCTCGAAGCATTTTAGTTTATTAGCTCACCTGTCACAAAGTGACAAGGTGAGCTTTTGTGATCGCTCTTCGTCCGTCGTCCGTCGTCCGTCCGTCGTCCGTCGTCCGTCGTCCGTTCACAATTGCTTGTGAACACACTAGAGGTCACAAATTTAGCCTGATCATTATGAAACTTGATCACAATGATCATCTCCATAAAATCTAGGTCAAGTTCGATATTGGGTCATCTGGGGTCAAAAACTAGGTCACTAGGTCAAATCAAAGGAAAACCTTGTGAACACATTAGAGGTCACAATTTGAGCCTAATCTTTATGAAACTTGATCACAATGATCATCTCTGTAAAATCTAGGTCAAGTTCGATATTGGGTCATCTGGGGTCAAAAACTAGGTCACTAGGTCAAATCAAAGGAAAACCTTGTGAACACATTAGAGGTCACAATTTGAGCCTAATCTTTATGAAAATTGATCACAATGACCATCTCTATAAAATCTAGGCCAAGTTCGATATTGGGTCATCTAGGGTCAAAAACTAGGTCACTAGGCCAAATCAAAGGAAAACCTTGTGAACACACTAGAGGTCACAAATTTAGCCTGATCATTATGAAACTTGATCACAATGATCATCTCCATTAAATCTAGGTCAAGTTCGATTTTGGGTCATCTGGGGTCAAAAACTAGGTCACTAGGTCAAATCAAAGGAAAACCTTGTGAACACATTAGAGGTCACAATTTGAGCCTAATCTTTATGAAACTTGATCACAATGATCATCTCTGTAAAATCTAGGTCAAGTTCGATATTGGGTCATCTGGGGTCAAAAACTAGGTCACGAGGCCAAATAATTGAAAAACCTTGTGAACACATTAGAGGTCACAATTTGTGACTAATCTTTATGAAAATTGATCACAATGATCATCTCTATAAAATCTAGGTCAAGTTCGATATTGGGTCATCTGGGGTCAAAAACTAGGTCACAAGGCCAAATCATTGAAAAAGCTTGTGAACACACTAGAGGTCACAATTTGAGACTAATCTTAATGAAAATTGATCACAATGATCATCTCTATATAATCTAGGTCAAGTTCGATATTGGGTCATCTGGGGTCAAAAACTAGGTCACAAGCCTTTGAAGGCCAAATCATTGAAAAAGCTTGTGAACACACTAGAGGTCACAATTTGAGCCTAATCTTTATGAAACTTGATCACACTGATCATCACTATAAAATTTTGGTCAAGTTCGATATTGGGTCATCCTGAGTCAAAAACTAGGTCACGAGGCCAAATCATTGAAAAAGCTTGTGAACACACTAGAGGTCACAATTTTGATCTTATCTTTATGAAACTTGATCACAATGATCATCATTATAAAATTTAGGTCAAGTGCGATATTGGGTCATCTGGGGTCAAAAACTAGGTCACGAGGCCAAATCATTGAAAAATCTTGTGAACACACTAGAGGTCACAATTTTGACTCTATCTTTATGAAACTTGGTCACAATGTTTATCTCTATAAAATCTAGGTCAAGTTAGATACTGTGTCATTTGGGCCAAAATCTAGGTCACTAGGCCAAACAGGTGAGCGACCCAGGGCCCTTTGGACCCTCTTGTATTCAAATTATTGTTGTACACTGTTAATTTTTGAACATGACTGGTGCAATGTTTTTAGGGTGCACACACTTTTCTGTATGATAATGACAGACCATTTGTGTATATTATTATTCCAAATTGGGTGTTAATTGAACACATTTTGTGCCATAACTCTTTGATTGTCCCTGCATTGTTTTGCCACGGGCACCCTGCTGTTTCAGATAGTCATATTTTATTATACCAATATGTTGATGTTCCTTTAATTACTGATAAACTTATTCATTCACTATAATTAAGACAATTGCAAATGTCACTTTGTTCTATCGGCAATATTTTAAATGGCAATGGCCTTTTGTTTCAAAAATGTAAAATCACATTTGAGCATTTGTGTTGCTTTGCTTTTAATGACCATTTAGAGTTATCAAACCTTTGAAAAGAGCTGTTAAGTATTTGTGAATTGACTGAATTTACTGATTAATTATATACGTTTTGAGTCCATTTTATAGGATAATAAACATATGCATTTATATTTATTCTTATATCATTGGTTCATGATTTAGAATTTTCATCATCTCATACTATGTGTGTTATCATCCTTAGAAGTTCCAAACAATTTTACTTAGGATGTTTATTCAAACAAAGTGCCATGTAGGATTTTTTTCAATGGATAACAATTGCAAGATGTTTTATATTTAATATGTGTTTTATGTACAATTGAAATGAGAAACCATTTTTACATTGCATATTGTACAGTGAGTTCTTAGTTGTTGTTGATGATTATTATTGTTGTTTTAAAGCCATAGAAATGCTGATTACACCACAAATGTCAGATGGAAATGCTGATTACATGATGAGTGTCGATTGAAATGAATCACTGTGATGGGAAACTACTTTAGTTATAGTTACAATTGTTACATGTTTTGATGCAATACATGACTCATTTACTAAGAATGGCTAAACTTTAATATTAATATTGCATTGTAGAAAGCTTTGATTTTGATGGTTATTTTACTTATATGACTACCTAATTGGATGCATATATTACTGCAATACCGCTCACCTGTTTAGAGATGTCAGTGTTCCAGCATTTGTTGATGTTATCAACATTTTTATTGGCTTGTTCAAGTTAGTCTCAAATTATTTTCACTGATTAATAGTAATGAATATGTAGTCGAGTACAAACTTTTAAAGTGCTGACTATGTATGATGTTTATTGTGTTTTTGTTATGTATTTTCCTATTGGTGCATGAGATGATCACATGGCCTGGAGGCGGCCAATGAGAATCTCTCTTTTATCAATTATTTTTACTGTGACCTTGTCTTGTTTTTTGAAGTTCGTCAACTTTCTCTGTATGGTATATTCTGAATGTGTTTTGAATTTTAACACCTGTTATGAACTTTTATACACTTGGTAAGTTGTACCTTAAATATGGTTGGTTATTTGTTTGTGATGTCATTTTATATTCACAATTTATTTCATGACGTTGGTGATATTTTAACATTGTAGATCAATAAAGGTTAGATAATTTGTTTTTGGGGGGGTAGGGTGAAGTTATTTTACAAAGGTTGAAGCTTTTTTCTGAGATGTCTTATTTTAATGCCATGCAGTTAATTCAATCGTCCTACACTGCTGACCGGTGTCCAGGAATTCTATATTATTATAGATTGATCCATGCTGGTTAATGTTGCATGGGTGTGTAAAATAGTTTTATTGAATCATTCTGCAATGTTTCTTTTCTATTCTTACTTGTTGTATTACAAAAAAAGGAAAGTAAAAAAATTCAAATACCAGATTTAAGGTGTCATGTTTGAAAATACATGTGATATGTACGTATTAATGTGTCCCCAGTGACTTTGTCTATTATATGTGTTATATATGTGTACATATTATATGTGATCCCTGACTGTGTCAGTCTGTAATTCAACTTGATAGGATCCTGGAGTTCTGAGTATGGCAATGATGATAATTTACCGTAGAATTCAATCTTTATCAATTTTCTACTTTTCTGCTTATTCCCGATCTGACTGCTTGTGAACAAGAATCATGGCAGTTTATAAGATCCCTAGAAATAATCTGCAATTACCTACTAAACATTCATATCTAGTTCACATAGATCAAACATACATAGCAATATATTTTATTAACTGAAAACATTAAGGAATATGTTTACTATGGATGAACGCATTTGAGTTTGTTAAAATTGTTAAAAACTGTTTATGAGTTGCAATAAAATCAGACTGTGTAAGGAACTATATTAAACTTGAAAACATGAACTTTGAAGTATTGTCATCGTCAGAACTCTATACTATAAGTTGAACATTTATGCGGTTATGGTATGCGACAATGTTGCCTCAATCAGGGGCCAGACAGATACATATACGATAATAGTCATTTACATTAAATAGTTTGCTTATATTTTCATCTAATAGTTTCAGTTCCACAGATATGTAAATAATGTTTTCAATGTGTAAGACACAAAACATGTGTAATGAGCCGAGAATTGCTGTTCGTTATTTTGATTTTAGTTACAAAACTTTAATTCTTCACCACTGTTTATTTCACAGATTCTTTATTTTTTATCGATAAACTGAAGTTTTTATTTCTTAAAACTCTTAAAAATTAGTTGAAGTGCAGTTAGTTTTAAGGTTTTCACTCTAAATCACAGTTTGATTTATTTCAAGATAAATTCAGTATAAAATTAGTAAACATTACATTCCAATGTTATAAGTTGCATTATTTTCATCATTTTGATTTCATGCTAAGTCTGACACGTCCAATAGATTCCCGGTAAATACATGCACTGATGCAGGGTGGTTAAATCAATGACACATGCTATTTGTATATTGTGGAGTATTGTCTTGGGAAACGTTGTGAATTCGAAGTGTGAGCAATGCAGTATGATATTCATTATTGTAATACATCGCTGCACACAGAATCCAGTTATTGAATTTATTAAATACAAACGTCTTTAAAACGGTAATTATCCTCGCATAACAATGATTAAGAGAGTATTAACCGATTGGAGCCAGTTTGTCTGACTGATTTCCTTCATACTTTCACGGAATGTATTCTGCAGTGCTTTTCTACAATTTAGGCCCTTTGCAGACGAGGGTATATCAGTTTAGCCATAAGTCTACGTTTTTTCTGTTCCCGAAGCCTAATTGATTGAGGTAACTCTTTGTCTATGTGTTGTAAACATGTGATGTTCTTAATTTTTCATGACTTTTCTGTTTTACTTTGTAAATAGTATACACACTATGTACCTGATGTAATGTTAGACGTTACGATCGTTACATAATGAATGTAAGTTGTTATTTTGAATGTATTACCATGCTATGTTAAATGGTTGTTGATGGTTTGAGTCGGATGTATGATACAGAACATCAAATGTTCTGAGATTTGGATGTGATTGAAATTCATCTTTCTTTAAGATATTTTATAGTTATGTGTATTATATGAAGTGTTCTTTTTTGTAAGATACAAATGGTAGAAATCGGTTTTAACCCAAAGTGTAATTTCTGCTACGCTTATAACGCTTATTGTGGCTCCTAGGCTGTGAAACAGTCATCGCTATACTGGCTATATTGCAGATAGCTCTGTTTGCCTTCCTTTCATTGTTTCACTTGATAAGTATTCGCTGATTTTATTCATTAAGGCTGTTTTCTATTTTATGGCATTTTGTGTTTCAATCCAATAGAAAATGGAACATGTATAATGGTTTGGCATGTACTAAATTAAAGAATAAGAAACTGTAACTCTTTTTAAAACAAAGATATTTTACAAACGTTCAGTTCTGCATTAAATGTGTGTTAAAATGCAATCTTATTAATCAAACGACTGGTGTGTCTTTAGATTGTAACTTTTATCCGATTTTAGAGGCAGTTTTGTTTGTAAATGTTCTTATTTTAAAATCACGATTTTAATGCTTATCATTTACAACAATGTTTTAGACTTAGTTTGAAATATATATTGACCTGATTTAAAACTCAACAGTAAAATAAAAGTGACACATGTCTGTATTTTCCTATTTGTTATATCATCTACTATTGATTAAATTTTAATGAAGGACGCATAGTTTTGTAAACAATCTTGTATATTTTGGCTTACTTTATACCGTACACATATATTATGTAAGCAGTAATGCTTAGTACATCTTGTAGTTATACAGATATGATCGGACACAAGTATTTGATTTTCTGCCCGAATCTTGTGTTAGATATGATATGAAAGATTCTGTTGTTCTTGTAGTTTCGGATATTGTTTGTTTGGTCATATATTTTCAAACTATTTACCGTTGTAGTTTTTTAATTACTTATAATTACTGTATGCATTTTAATTAACGAATCTGTGAAAACAGTTTCGTATTTTCCCGTAACTATGGTTATATTGACTGTACCATGTATATTGTTTTATGTTCAACAAAATGCCATTTTTGTGCCATTTTTCAGTTTGCAGCAATATGGTTTGTCATACATTTTACTGAAGTTAAAACTAGTTGTGAGATATTTTATGTCTGAAGAGATTCGATGTGCAAACTGGAACTATCATAAACTTCATCTAAGTGTTTATGATGTTACAACGTGAGGCTAATGTGAAATAATTATTAGATTATCATCCAATCATTTTTCTTTGATCTTAAGAGGTGGGGGGGGTGAGGGAAACTTGCTAATTTTCTGTTTGCGGTTTTCACATGGACTACTATGGTCCTTTATTTCGATAGTTATCAAACATTTTAACTGTCTTTCAAACGTTTAGACAGACTGAGTAATATGGGTCATGAATGGACGATATTCTAGGAGTTTATTTCTTCTAGGCTCGCGTGAACAATACCAGGTAAATGTTTAACATGATAACACTTCAATGAATGAAATCATGAAAAGTTTACTGACACAATTCACTTTGCACACGTTCTATTCCGACTGTAAGTATGTCTTCCTATCATGTTGCCATGGTGATTATAAACTTTACACAAATTTTAAATGGAAAAAAACAATCCAGATATTTTCTATGTGCTGTAGTTATGTGCTATGTTATCTTTTTCATTGTCTGCAACTCTTCATAAACATTGAACTAGAACTACGATGTGAAATAAAATTTCACCTGTTTTAATTGTTTTCAAATTCAAAGACTTTGCAATGATACTTGGATAGTTAAGTGTACATCAACTGTCCAAAACTAAAAGCGACTGAGCTCATCCTGGTTAACGGGATTTTGAAACTGTTTGAAAAAAATCAATATAGTATTAACTCCCTCAGTTTTTGTTAAGTGTTGCAGGCAATGGCTCTTTGATTTTTCCTGTAGTTATTTACATGTTTATATTTTATGCTTTTTGCTTACGCTAGTTGGGAAATATATTTGGGAATTATTTGCTTATAATTGTCTTGTGTCTGCTTGCTTTGTGTAAGGACCTCTGAAAGAGTGCTAAATAAACGCTGAATCTACGTAATCTACCGTTAAAACAATCCGTGTCCAGGCTTATTATTTATTTTCTATGCATGACCTTCAATTGACCTTGAGGATGTTCTTGAATCTCTGACTCCTATTGTACTTGTATTACCAACACGACCAATCGGGAGTGATCGTAAAACTACCGCATGTATAAATATTTGGAGAAACATGCAGTAACTTTATTATCATAGCTCAACTTTGCCAGTTCTCTTAACTTATAATACAAGTAGAAACTGCTAAACACAAGTTACACTGCCTGTCCGCAAGTTGTACAAATGTCACATGATCACCAGTACGGCGGACAGTTAAACATTTGCGCACTTAACCATCTTTGGGGCAAAATGTGTCACGAAGCCGCTTGTTACTTACACTAACCTAACTCTTCTCTAGAATTCTTCTCGCTAATTCTTCTCAGATCATGACAGTGTGTAATTAAGACGACAACAAATGATCTATAGAGAACAATGTGTTTGTTCACTGCATCACTAAGAAGTACAATGAGGATTGTATCGATACGTAGATGGCATACCCGAACCTGCTCAATACCGGAGATGAAAAAGCATATGTTTATGTTGCATATAGGATTGAAATCTTAACATCACACACAGTGTACACCTATATCACGATATAACATTACGTACATATTACACTGGAAAGCTCATTGCCATACAAACAATGGTATATGTAATGTTTACTCCTCCTAATATGCCGTCACATATGCATCACATCGGATACCTTTCATAGACAGGCATAAAGAAATAGAACTATACTAGGAGGACTTTCAATGGTCGACTCCCTCCCGCTGTGCATGAATTAGAGGCTACAATTACACACTTCAGTCCCTAGACAACACTGTGTTTTGGTGTGTTAATGTATTAGTATATACAGTAGTTTTATGATGAGGTTAGATCTCGCTTTGTGCTGTTTCACAACCTGCCAGTTACTGTTCTCTCACTTCTCTATATATAACTACTTTACTGGTGCTCTGGGTTAACACAAATAATTTGTTTCATTCACTAACTGCTGTCACTATGTGTTCATTGTATTTTAATATAGAGAGTTAATTGATTGACAATTGTAAAGTGCTGTTGTATTAACCATGGACACATGTCATACATTCCTTATGTAATAACCCTTTACTTCCCCTGAGCAACGCATCAAAGCATCTCTGCACTGTGTCACGATGATAAATTTTAGACGCATATAGACCAGTTCATCTTGTGACAATATACACAAAACTAGTTAGCCAATTATCATTTATAACTTATAGTATTGCATGAGAGATACTGGAGCTTGTTTGTAAGCTTGATTTCGAAAAACAAACAAAATCGAGTTACCTAAATGGACACATGTCTGTGGTCAGTCTAACAGCAATGTACTTTGAAAGGTGTCTATACTTGTTACTTTAAGAACTTGGTAGAAACGTGTAAAGACTCACACAATTACAATATATTGATTGTGTAAGTCACATTTGTGCTAGAAGTAGTAAATACTGACAACTTTGAAGACACATTCATAATATGACCATCTCACATTAGTGTATATTTAAAGTTAGCAGACTTTTCCAGACCATGCTGTGTTGCGTTCAATTTGCACTCCTACATTTCCGCAAAATATCTTCATTTGCAGTGTTTATGTCTATTTGCAGTCTTTGATAGCTGCTTGGCTTTGCTTGGCATATCTGAACATACAATTGCTTGTCAGTAGATAGAGCACCAGTGACAGCACATAGCTACTATAGTAACATCATCCCGAGACCTCGACTCTTTAAATAGATAATGTCGTAATGCTGCAAATAAGAGTAATATAAATTTTGCAGAATTCAGTCCTATCTATACTTAAAATTACCATTATGACGCCTTGTGTGAAAATATTTCTTGATGTATTGTCGTCTCACAATAGGTTTATAATAAGGTTTCATCATTAAAGTAGATACATAAATAGATACATTTGTAAGTGCTGGAAAAAGTAATGTTACACTATGTTGAGGTGCAGTATACACATTTCAGATATTATCCCAAACTTGAAGATATATTACATACATGTGGATACAGAATGGAACGTTTTAGCATAATACTATATTGTACATGTTCGTGCATATTCACTAATGTTATTTTCTGCTTTGTGGCTTACAAGTCTTCAATGGACTATAAACTTGGAGCTTTTATGAACAACTTACTAAAAGTCTTACAAAATAAATAATTCTAAAAGATCTCGTTCAACAAATGAATAGTAATCCTGCTTGGTGACAAACTTGTGTAGTTCTTCTAATATATAAACACAAAAACTTGACATCGATGGTCAACCTTGAAACCATTATTCTTCAATTAAGTACTATAGTATCCATTTAATGGATTTTATAAGTTTGTGTTGCAGAATTACTGTTTATTTAACTTGGTAGCAGGTTGCAGTATTCTATTTCTTCAACTTGTTATCTTGCACACTGAGCTTCACATTGCTTCAGCTTGCCTACAGTTGAAGAAAGTATAGTGCACCTGCTACCAAATCTCTGCATGTAGATGTAGCCAGGGTGACACGATGACTTCTGTAAGAAATACTACATCCACCAAACCCGCTACATTGATTGCAATCACGTTATTTTGTCTTTCTATTAATTTATGGATGGGTTATACAAATGTTTAACAGACCTTTATGTTAATTGGTTGTTATGTTATTTGAAACTTATACTCCAAATCAGCATAATGTGAGTCTTAAAATATGCTAGTACAAATGTAGCTGGTGCAGTATACTCAAAACAGGAACGAAACTCGGAATGAGACATATAAATGTAGTTTGCATCAGTTTTAATACAAAATGGTGTAAACATACATGGGTTCATGAGAAATATACAGATAAACTTGAATTAGTTAAGTTTACATGACAACGCAATTGCTCGTTGCTTGATAATCAACAATGTTTTTAAAAATAGGGTTCAGTCTTTAAGTATTGGTGAATACGTTCCTTGTGTGTTCAACTTGTATTTGATAAAAGCTACATCTTTGTGTTCAATGTAACATCCAATTAACTTACAGGTCCGTGCAAATGTTTAAACAACTGATCTTTTTGTCTTTAAATGTTGAAATCATGGTGCTATAGGACGGGGAGTAAACATACAATGTAAGATTTCACCAACATTTCTGTCTATAACATTGTAATGTGTGTTAGTTACAAACATTAAACATTTGTTTCTCCACAATTATATGTCTTTCATTATGTCCCAATGTACTATAATCGTTTAACGTTACTTAGCAGCAGAGATTCAAAATTATCGACCTTCCACCATTATTATAAACACCAATCAGCAAAGGAAGGAGATTAAAAAGATGCGCACCATGTAGTGTTATACCTATCATGACACGAGACGAATAGTCATGTAGATTACCACTATGTCGAAGAAATGATTGGCAAGAAGGTGCAAATGTAAAGAAAACATATTCAACTATATGCCTTACTTGCCTTAACAAATATAAACATGCTTTGTTTACATTACAATATTCAAAACGAAAGCTGTACGATCAACCCCTGATCAAAGAAAAAGTCGACATAATATAAAGTCGACATAATAATAGTCATGATAACAAAACAAATGCCTAAATAACAAACGCATATCTGGTACGAAAAATAGCATTACAAACCTAATCTAAGGTAGTGCGAATCGACTCGAGGACGAATGTTACTTTACGAAATGACTTTGCATCAATAATACGATGCACGTGAAAACAAAATATTGGCTTAATAGGAATGATAAAACACTTACACAACTGCAAAACGTAAACACATATAAACTGTACAATGTGGGGGCTCTAGTCGACCATAATAATTCATTTTCTCAAAAAGTAAGTTTCCGAGTAATGACGTTTTTCGAAGGTTTTTAACTACAGCAAAGTTTTCTGAAGGTTTTTAACTACAGCAAAGTGCACGAGCAAACATGTCGAAAGGTACATTAACTACCGAAAAGGAGTAAATCCAACCAAATACCGATGGTAACCATTCAAGTTATCTCCATTGTTATAGAACAGAAGATACACATATACCATAGTCTGCAGTAATTATGCTGGAAAAATTTAGAGACAGATCCACTGATGAGAAATTAATAGAGGTCATTTGATATCGCATACAAATGAGCCGTTCTCCAGGAAAACCGGGCTTAGTGACATGATAATAATTATTAAGAAATAGGTCTAAAATGAAAAAAAAATCATTTTTATCGATTTGATTTTTAGTAGTTGGATAATAAAGGACTTTCTTTAAGATTGTTTTCATGAATTATGATAAAATAACTTCCATCGTTGCTATGGTGATCAATTTGCGATAACTACCCGTTTCTGAAAAAAACAAGGCGTTAGTCGTTAAAATAGCAGCCAATTATCTCTTAAAGCAAACGCTCACAGTTTGTCGTGTTTTGTTAAAATTAGAATATTATTATAAAATGTGACAACATTTAGAAAAATTTACGTCAATAATTAATCAAATACTGGATTTATGAAATGATTGTTGACATTACGTTAGATAACGTTCGAATGACGTTTGCGACGTCACTCAAAAACATGGCATAAGTGGTTAGTTTGAAAAGTCTGTAACTTTGTTCATGCATTCATGTAATAATTCTCTCAAATTTTCAGAAACTGTTCATAAGAGTCTCTTGTCTTCCTAACGAGATATCATCATGGTGTTCGTTATTGTGTCACTAAGCCCCTTTTTCCTGGAAAACGGCTCCTGTAGATACACACACGACGGTTTATTATTAACTTGATTTATATTTGACCCAATGATTTTCCTACAATAGCGCTAATTATTAATGATACAATAGTCTATATCACATATGAACTCTTGGAAAACACAATACGATGCCTGACCAAGTTCCTCTGAACATATTAATGAACCCCTGTAGATAATGAGCTACAGTGCGATTACATACCAAGCATTTTATCCATTATTCAAGGTAATTAAGTGTGCATAAATTGGATAATTTACCCATACACTATTCAGTAAGTCCAATGACGTACAGCATACATTATGTGACACTGTATTTACACAAATTCCAATGATAGTTTCGGCAATGCAAAATCAACAGAAGTCACAATGAATCCAGATTTTGACCAGACCTGAAGTTACAGTTAATATCGCTGGACACTGACAGGTAAGGAAGCAGTCGGCAATGTTCTCTGCTTCTCAGACATGCCAGCACGACCAAAACACAAGCCCCAATCTGAATTTAGGGTAAACCAAAGCTGCAACATCCAGATGTCAAATTTACATACATGTACACTGACTCTTTATAACGTCTTTATAATCGGCAATAAAATCATAGATCATGGCTGTATACAACGGAGCAAGTATTGAACAGAAATGAGCATACATTGGTCAAAAAGGTACAATGTAATAGCGCTGCGCTGTTGGAACATGACCGTGCTCTACCATCTGAGCTACAATAGTACCAATCCGTCTTCAGAATTCTTGATGAGTATATGTACAATACAGATACTGCCTAATCTGATTGCATTCAACAAATATCAATGTACGTCCTACGAATGAAGCGGTAGTTGAGTATACTGACTAGATACATTAGATACTCATATCTCTAACATGATTAATTGACCTCATTTAACTGGTTACTCTATTGAACCAAATCTAGTAACTTATATAATTATAGTACCTTCTCCAGTGTTTTATATAAAAAGAAAAGGGAGTAGATGTTTCCCATCCTCCACAACATGTTTGGGATCAGGCAAACTGAGGTGACTGAAAACTTCCTACTCCCTACTGGTCCTGAAAATCCGTGGAAGGAGTTCCGCCATACTGTAAACAATGAACTTTTGACAGCAACCAATAGATTCAAGACTCAAAACTAACAAACAAATCATATTAGCTTCACCTGCGTTTTAACTAGTATAATTATGTAAACTACCTGCGAGACGTTATTTGTCAACGATCTGTGATAAGACAAGTACCTGTGATGATATTACAGCTACAGAAGGCCGAGAACCAACCAACCAACCAACCAACCAACCAACAACCAACCAACCAACCAACCAACCAACCAACCAATCGAGTCATCTTCCAGAAAAGGTTAGTGTGTTGGTCTTAGGGTATTGCAAATTCTACATTGCATGTAGGTACCAAATCTATAGTTCAATGTTTGGAGTAAATCATGATTCATGTATAAACAATTTGATTATTGAATTAATTAGTAAATATTTCATGAATGTTGATTGCCTATCTACAAAAATTCAAAACATGCAATAAATTGCGGTCAAGTACAAATGTATTCTTAACAATAAATTATAAAGTTTACCTGTCATTTTTTCAATTATTAACAATCAATATGAGTATACAGTATACTGGAAGCTGTATTTCGTTTTCGTCCACCTTGTGGTCCTTCCATCTTTTCTGTAGTTTTCGTCCACCTTGTGGTCCTTCCATCTTTTCTGTAGCTTTCCACCATTGGGAGTGCGACTAAGCGTCAATAGGTATCATTCTGCGGTAAGACCATCAAGTTATTGCTCTTTGAAAATGGCAGTTTTTGGATATACTGAAGCTTTATAATATAAAGGCTGTCTGTCGTGTGTTATATCATATACCATACACACGTTCGATAAATGATGAGATGGTGTATCATCCTGACTGCTGGTTGCTTTGCTAAAATATCTCAAGCAAGAAGAGACTTTTGAAACAAGATTGGATAATTGAAATCAAACCATTTGTCTGATTACGTTATAACCAACTAATTTTCACGCTTGCAATTTTTATTTCGGTGAATGCCGTTTTTCATCACTTATTGTCTGTGCATTTGTGTGTCTGCCGGCTCTTCCTGGTATTTGCTGCTTTCTCATTGAAGACATAGTGTCGAATTTCAGCTTGAAAAAAAACTGTTACTTGATCGGATTTTTCGCTCCAAAACCATCTACGCTAAAACGTAACAAACATTAATTTTTAATTAAAACTCTTTAAATGTAAATATTCACCATTTTCTCCGGGTCCATTTAGTTTCGTATACATTCGTACTCTGCTCGTTCGTACCTTTTTGACATAGCACCACTTTTTCTAACTTTCGTACTATGCTCTCTCGTACTCTGCCCTTTCGTACCTGTTTGTTCCCAGTCAAAATTGACGTTGTATTCACTTGTATTTGACTTATCTGCAATCAACCAATGAAAACCAAACATAATGTGATACATTGTGTAAATAGACATTTTGTATGTTTATACATGGTTATGAACCATAATGACTACAAATATGCCATATCCGTACTGGGGTGAGAAATCGTTAGCACATAACGTATCAAATACGTTTTCATATGATACCGATTTCTGTTCTAGTATCGACATTGTTCTTTCTTAAATGTGATAAAACTGATGTTGTTACTTCACATCAGAACTATTTTTCTACAAGCTGGGTGAAGCCATGATAATATTCTGCCGCCATCTGCTTGATTTAATCCTTGCTTCACTGTATCCCCTAATTTGTTCTTTGCACATGTTGCATTTAATTCCATAATTAGGCTTCTAATGGTAAACAATGCGCCGCCGCATCAGTTTATACTTATATAGTTGGAAGTAGCTAACGACTAGCCAAGGAAAAGGCAGCGTTGCTTTTTCTCCTATTCCTATATTTTGTACAGCAATGATTTAGACTGTGTAAAGACAAAAATAGTTCTTGCTTTGGTGATTGCAGAAGCATTCCTATTAGGATAAATTGTATTCCTACACTGTGCACTGATTGGTTATATTTGTTAATTTGCCCTTGTCAAGAGCTTTCATTGGTTTATTTGAATTCAGCTTTAACCTTTGATCTCTGCTGGTAAATTAACATTATGATAGTTGATTTGACTGTATACCGACTAATGCATTGCTTCTTCATATTTCATGATGCAGTTCCTTGAGAATAAAGCTTTTATGATATTGACAAAGTAAAACTTTCTCAAGATTATAAAAGTTCATGTTTTTATTTTTTGTAGTTGTTCTCGAAGCATTTTAGTTTATATTCAAATTATTGTTGTACACTGTTAATTTTTGAACATGACTGGTGCAATGTCTTTAGGGTGCACACACTTTTCTGTATGATAATGACAGACCATTTGTGTATATTATTATTCCAAATTGGGTGTTAATTGAACACATTTTGTGCCATAACTCTTTGATTGTCCCTGCATTGTTTTGCCACGGGCACCCTGCTGTTTCAGATAGTCATATTTTATTATACCAATATGTTGATGTTCCTTTAATTACTGATAAACTTATTCATTCACTATAATTAAGACAATTGCAAATGTCACTTTGTTCTATCGGCAATATTTTAAATGGCAATGGCCTTTTGTTTCAAAAATGTAGAATCACATTTGAGCATTTGTGTTGTTTGCTTTTAATGACCATTTAGAGTTATCAAACCTTTGAAAAGAGCTGTTAAGTATTTGTTAATTGACTGAATTTACTGATTAATTATATACGTTTTGAGTCCATTTTATAGGATTATAAACATATGCATTTATATTTATTCTTATATCATTGGTTCATGATTTAGAATTTTCATCATCTCATACTATGTGTGTTATCATCCTTAGAAGTTCCAAACAATTTTACTTAGGATGTTTATTCAAACAAAGTGCCATGTAGGATTTTTTTCAATGGATAACAATTGCAAGATGTTTTATATTTAATATGTGTTTTATGTACAATTGAAATGAGAAACCATTTTTACATTGCATATTGTACAGTGAGTTCTTAGTTGTTGTTGATGATTATTATTGTTGTTTTAAAGCCATAGAAATGCTGATTACACAACAAATGTCGATGGAAATGCTGATTACATGATCAGTGTCGATGGAAATGAATAACTGTGATGGGAAACTACTTTAGTTATAGTTACAATTGTTAAATGTTTTGATGCAATACATGACTCATTTACTAAGACTGGCTAAACTTCTAAGTAAATATTGCATTGTAGAAAGCTTTGATTTTGATGGTTATTTTACTTATATGACTACCTAATTGGATGCATATATTACTGCAATACCGCTCACCTGTTTAGAGATGTCAGTGTTCCAGCATTTGTTGATGTTATCAACATTTTTATTGGCTTGTTCAAGTTAGTCTCAAATTATTTTCACTGATTAATAGTAATGAATATGTAGTCGAGTACAAACTTTTAAAGTGCTGACTATGTATGATGTTTATTGTGTTTTTGTTATGTATTTTCCTATTGGTGCATGAGATGATCACATGGCCTGGAGGCGGCCAATGAGAATCTCTCTTTTATCAATTATTTTTACTGTGACCTTGTCTTGTTTTTTGAAGTTCGTCAACTTTCTCTGTATGGTATATTCTGAATGTGTTTTGAATTTTAACACCTGTTATGAACTTTTATACACTTGGTAAGTTGTACCTTAAATATGGTTGGTTATTTGTTTGTGATGTCATTTTATATTCACAATTTATTTCATGACGTTGGTGATATTTTAACATTGTAGATCAATAAAGGTTAGATAATTTGTTTTTGGGGGGTAGGGTGAAGTTATTTTACAAAGGTTGAAGCTTTTTTCTGAGATGTCTTATTTTAATGCCATGCAGTTAATTCAATCGTCCTACACTGCTGACCGGTGTCCAGGAATTCTATATTATTATAGATTGATCCATGCTGGTTAATGTTGCATGGGTGTGTAAAATAGTTTTATTGAATCATTCTGCAATGTTTCTTTTCTATTCTTACTTGTTGTATTACAAAAAAAGGAAAGTAAAAAAATTCAAATACCAGATTTAAGGTGTCATGTTTGAAAATACATGTGATATGTACGTATTAATGTGTCCCCAGTGACTTTGTCTATTATATGTGTTATATATGTGTACATATTATATGTGATCCCTGACTGTGTCAGTCTGTAATTCAACTTGATAGGAACATGGAGTTCTGAGTATGGCAATGATGATAATTTACCATAGAATTCAATCTTTATCAATTTTCTACTTTTCTGCTTATTCCCGATCTGACTGCTTGTGAACAAGAATCATGGCAGTTTATAAGATCCCTAGAAATAATCTGCAATTACCTACTAAACATTCATATCTAGTTCACATAGATCAAACATACATAGCAATATATTTTATTAACTGAAAACATTAAGGAATATGTTTACTATGGATGAACGCATTTGAGTTTGTTAAAATTGTTAAAAACTGTTTATGAGTTGCAATAAAATCAGACTGTGTAAGGAACTATATTAAACTTGAAAACATGAACTTTGAAGTATTGTCATCGTCAGAACTCTATACTATAAGTTGAACATTTATGCGGTTATGGTATGCGACAATGTTGCCTCAATCAGGGGCCAGACAGATACATATACGATAATAGTCATTTACATTAAATAGTTTGCTTATATTTTCATCTAATAGTTTCAGTTCCAGAGATATGTAAATAATGTTTTCAATGTGTAAGACACAAAACATGTGTAATGAGCCGAGAATTGCTGTTCGTTATTTTGATTTTAGTTACAAAACTTTAATTCTTCACCACTGTTTATTTCACAGATTCTTTATTTTTTATCGATAAACTGAAGTTTTTATTTCTTAAAACTCTTAAAAATAAGTTGAAGTGCAGTTAGTTTTAAGGTTTTCACTCTAAATCACAGTTTGATTTATTTCAAGATAAATTCAGTATAAAATTAGTAAACATTACATTCCAATGTTATAAGTTGCATTATTTTCATCATTTTGATTTCATGCTAAGTCTGACACGTCCAATAGATTCCCGGTAAATACATGCACTGATGCAGGGTGGTTAAATCAATGACACATGCTATTTGTATATTGTGGAGTATTGTCTTGGGAAAAGTTGTGAATTCGAAGTGTGAGCAATGCAGTATGATATTCATTATTGTAATACATCGCTGCACACAGAATCCAGTTATTGAATTTATTAAATACAAACGTCTTTAAAACGGTAATTATCCTCGCATAACAATGATTAAGAGAGTATTAACCGATTGGAGCCAGTTTGTCTGACTGATTTCCTTCATACTTTCACGGAATGTATTCTGCAGTGCTTTTCTACAATTTAGGCCCTTTGCAGACGAGGGTATATCAGTTTAGCCATAAGTCTACGTTTTTTCTGTTCCCGAAGCCTAATTGATTGAGGTAACTCTTTGTCTATGTGTTGTTAACATGTGATGTTCTTAATTTTTCATGACTTTTCTGTTTTACTTTGTAAATAGTATACACACTATGTACCTGATGTAATGTTAGACGTTACGATCGTTACATAATGAATGTAAGTTGTTATTTTGAATGTATTACCATGCTATGTTAAATGGTTGTTGATGGTTTGAGTCGGATGTATGATACAGAACATCAAATGTTCTGAGATTTGGATGTGATTGAAATTCATCTTTCTTTAAGATATTTTATAGTTATGTGTATTATATGAAGTGTTCTTTTTTGTAAGATACAAATGGTAGAAATCGGTTTTAACCCAAAGTGTAATTTCTGCTACGCTTATAACGCTTATTGTGGCTCCTAGGCTGTGAAACAGTCATCGCTATACTGGCTATATTGCAGATAGCTCTGTTTGCCTTCCTTTCATTGTTTTACTTGATAATTATTCGCTGATTTTATTCATTAAGGCTGTTTTCTATTTTATGGCATTTTGTGTTTCAATCCAATAGAAAATGGAACATGTATTATGGTTTGGCATGTACTAAATTAAAGAATAAGAAACTGTAACTCTTTTTAAAACAAAGATATTTTACAAACGTTCAGTTCTGCATTAAATGTGTGTTAAAATGCAATCTTATTAATCAAACGACTGGTGTGTCTTTAGATTGTAACTTTTATCCGATTTTAGAGGCAGTTTTGTTTGTAAATGTTCTTATTTTAAAATCACGATTTTAATGCTTATCATTTACAACAATGTTTTAGACTTAGTTTGAAATATATATTGACCTGATTTAAAACTCAACAGTAAAATAAAAGTGACACATGTCTGTATTTTCCTATTTGTTATATCATCTACTATTGATTAAATTTTAATGAAGGACGCATAGTTTTGTAAACAATCTTGTATATTTTGGCTTACTTTATACCGTACACATATATTATGTAAGCAGTAATGCTTAGTACATCTTGTAGTTATACAGATATGATCGGACACAAGTATTTGATTTTCTGCCCGAATCTTGTGTTAGATATGATATGAAAGATTCTGTTGTTCTTGTAGTTTCGGATATTGTTTGTTTGGTCATATATTTTCAAACTATTTACCGTTGTAGTTTTTTAATTACTTATAATTACTGTATGCATTTTAATTAACGAATCTGTGAAAACAGTTTCGTATTTTCCCGTAACTATGGTTATATTGACTGTACCATGTATATTGTTTTATGTTCAACAAAATGCCATTTTTGTGCCATTTTTCAGTTTGCAGCAATATGGTTTGTCATACATTTTACTGAAGTTAAAACTAGTTGTGAGATATTTTATGTCTGAAAGGATTCGATGTGCAAACTGGAACTATCATAAACTTCATCTAAGTGTTTATGATGTTACAACGTGAGGCTAATGTGAAATAATTATTAGATTATCATCCAATCATTTTTCTTTGATCTTAAGAGGTGGGGGGGGGGGGGGGTGAGGGAAACTTGCTAATTTTCTGTTTGCGGTTTTCACATGGACTACTATGGTCCTTTATTTCGATAGTTATCAAACATTTTAACTGTCTTTCAAACGTTTAGACAGACTGAGTAATATGGGTCATGAATGGACGATATTCTAGGAGTTTATTTCTTCTAGGCTCGCGTGAACAATACCAGGTAAATGTTTAACATGATAACACTTCAATGAATGAAATCATTAAAAGTTTACTGACACAATTCACTTTGCACACGTTCTATTCCGACTGTAAGTATGTCTTCCTATCATGTTGCCATGGTGATTATAAACTTTACACAAATTTTAAATGGAAAAAAACAATCCAGATATTTTTCTATGTGCTGTAGTTATGTGCTATGTTATCTTTTTCATTGTCTGCAACTCTTCATAAACATTGAACTAGAACTACGATGTGAAATAAAATTTCACCTGTTTTAATTGTTTTCAAATTCAAAGACTTTGCAATGATACTTGGATAGTTAAGTGTACATCAACTGTCCAAAACTAAAAGCGACTGAGCTCATCCTGGTTAAAGGGATTTTGAAACTGTTTGAAAAAAAATCAATATAGTATTAACTCCCTCAGTTTTTGTTAAGTGTTGCAGGCAATGGCTCTTTGATTTTTCCTGTAGTTATTTACATGTTTATATTTTATGCTTTTTGCTTACGCTAGTTGGGAAATATATTTGGGAATTATTTGCTTATTATTGTCTTGTGTCTGCTTGCTTTGTGTAAGGACCTCTGAAAGAGTGCTAAATAAACGCTGAATCTACGTAATCTACCGTTAAAACAATCCGTGTCCAGGCTTATTATTTATTTTCTATGCATGACCTTCAATTGACCTTGAGGATGTTCTTGAATCTCTGACTCCTATTGTACTTGTATTACCAACACGACCAATCGGGAGTGATCGTAAAACTACCGCATGTATAAATATTTGGAGAAATATGCAGTAATTTTATTATCATAGCTCAACTTTGCCAGTTCTCTTAACTTATAATACAAGTAGAAACTGCTAAACACAAGTTACACTGCCTGTCCGCAAGTTGTACAAATGTCACATGATCACCGGTACGGCGGACAGTTAAACATTTGCGCACTTAACCATCTTTGGGGCAAAATGTGTCACGAAGCCGCTTGTTACTTACACTAACCTAACTCTTCTCTAGAATTCTTCTCGCTAATTCTTCTCAGATCATGACAGTGTGTAATTAAGACGACAACAAATGATCTATAGAGAACAATGTGTTTGTTCACTGCATCACTAAGAAGTACAATGAGGATTGTATCGATACGTAGATGGCATACCCGAACCTGCTCAATACCGGAGATGAAAAAGCATATGTTTATGTTGCATATAGGATTGAAATCTTAACATCACACACAGTGTACACCTATATCACGATATAACATTACGTACATATTACACCGGAAAGCTCATTGCCATACAAACAATGGTATATGTAATGTTTACTCCTCCTAATATGCCATCACATATGCATCACATCGGATACCTTTCATAGACAGACATAAAGAAATAGAACTATACTAGGAGGACTTTCAATGGTCGACTCCCTCCCGCTGTGCATGGATTAGAGGCTACAATTACACACTTCAGTCCCTAGACAACACTGTGTTTTGGTGTGTTAATGTATTAGTATATACAGTAGTTTTATGATGAGGTTAGATCTCGCTTTGTGCTGTTTTACAACCTGCCAGTTACTGTTCTCTCACTTCTCTATATATAACTACTTTACTGGTGCTCTGGGTTAACACAAATAATTTGTTTCATTCACTAACTGCTGTCACTATGTGTTCATTGTATTTTAATATAGAGAGTTAATTGATTGACAATTGTAAAGTGCTGTTGTATTAACCATGGACACATGTCATACATTCCTTATGTAATAACCCTTTACTTCTCCTGAGCAACGCCTCAAAGCATCTCTGCACTGTGTCACGATGATGAATTTTAGACGCATATAGACCAGTTCATCTTGTGACAATATACACAAAACTAGTTAGCCAATTATCATTTATAACTTATAGTATTGCATGAGAGATACTGGAGCTTGTTTGTAAGCTTGATTTCGAAAAACAAACAAAATCGAGTTACCTAAATGGACACATGTCTGTGGTCAGTCTAACAGCAATGTACTTTGAAAGGTGTCTATACTTGTTACTTTAAGAACTTGGTAGAAACGTGTAAAGACTCACACAATTACAATATATTGATTGTGTAAGTCACATTTGTGCTAGAAGTAGTAAATACTGACAACTTTGAAGACACATTTATAATATGACCATCTCACATTAGTGTATATTTAAAGTTAGCAGACTTATCCAGACCATGCTGTGTTGCGTTCAATTTGCACTCCTTCATTTCCGCAAAATATCTTCATTTGCAGTGTTTATGTCTATTTGCAGTCTTTGATAGCTGCTTGGCTTTGCTTGGCATATCTGAACATACAATTGCTTGTCAGTAGATAGAGCACCAGTGACAGCACATAGCTACTATAGTAACATCATCCCGAGACCTCGACTCTTTAAATAGATAATGTCGTAATGCTGCAAATAAGAGTAATATAAATTTTGCAGAATTCAGTCCTATCTATACTTAAAATTACCATTATGACGCCTTGTGTGAAAATATTTCTTGATGTATTGTCGTCTCACAATAGGTTTATAATAAGGTTTCATCATTAAAGTAGATACATAAATAGATACATTTGTAAGTGCTTGAAAAAGTAATGTTACACTATGTTGAGGTGCAGTATACACATTTCAGATATTATCCCAAACTTGAAGATATATTACATACATGTGGATACAGAATGGAACGTTTTAGCATAATACTATATTGTACATGTTCGTGCATATTCACTAATGTTATTTTCTGCTTTGTGGCTTACAAGTCTTCAATGGACTATAAACTTGGAGCTTTTATGAACAACTTACTAAAAGTCTTACAAAATAAATAATTCTAAAAGATCTCGTTCAACAAATGAATAGTAATCCTGCTTGGTGACAAACTTGTGTAGTTCTTCTACAATATAAACACAAAAACTTGACATCGATGGTCAACCTTGAAACCATTATTCTTCAATTAAGTACTATAGTATCCATTTAATGGATTTTATAAGTTTGTGTTGCAGAATTACTGTTTATTTAACTTGGTAGCAGGTTGCAGTATTCTATTTCTTCAACTTGTTATCTTGCACACTGAGCTTCACATTGCTTCAGCTTGCCTACAGTTGAAGAAAGTATAGTGCACCTGCTACCAAACCTCTGCATGTAGATGTAGCCAGGGTGACACGATGACTTCTGTAAGAAATACTACATCCACCAAACCCGCTACATTGATTGCAATCACGTTATTTTGTCTTTCTATTAATTTATGGATGGGTTATACAAATGTTTAACAGACCTTTATGTTAATTGGTTGTTATGTTATTTGAAACTTATACTCCAAATCAGCATAATGTGAGTCTTAAAATATGCTAGTACAAATGTAGCTGGTGCAGTATACTCAAAACAGGAACGAAACTCGGAATGAGACATATAAATGTAGTTTGCATCAGTTTTAATACAAAATGGTGTAAACATACATGGGTTCATGAGAAATATACAGATAAACTTGAATTAGTTAAGTTTACATGACAACGCAATTGCTCGTTGCTTGATAATCAACAATGTTTTTAAAGATGGGGTTCAGTCTTTAAGTATTGGTGAATACGTTGCTTGTGTGTTCAACTTGTATTTGATAAAAGCTACATCTTTGTGTTCAATGTAACATCCAATTAACTTACAGGTCCGTGCAAATGTTTAAACAACTGATCTTTTTGTCTTTAAATGTTGAAATCATGGTGCTATAGGACGGGGAGTAAACATACAATGTAAGATTTCACCAACATTTCTGTCTATAACATTGTAATGTGTGTTAGTTACAAACATTAAACATTTGTTTCTCCACAATTATATGTCTTTCATTATGTCCCAATGTACTATAATCGTTTAACGTTACTTAGCAGCAGAGATTCAAAATTATCGACCTTCCACCATTATTATAAACACCAATCAGCAAAGGAAGGAGATTAAAAAGATGCGCACCATGTAGTGTTATACCTATCATGACACGAGACGAATAGTCATGTAGATTACCACTATGTCGAAGAAATGATTGGCAAGAAGGTGCAAATGTAAAGAAAACATATTCAACTATATGCCTTACTTGCCTTAACAAATATAAACATGCTTTGTTTACATTACAATATTCAAAACGAAAGCTGTACGATCAACCCCTGATCAAAGAAAAAGTCGACATAATATAAAGTCGACATAATAATAGTCATGATAACAAAACAAATGCCTAAATAACAAACGCATATCTGGTACGAAAAATAGCATTACAAACCTAATCTAAGGTAGTGCGAATCGACTCGAGGACGAATGTTACTTTACGAAATGACTTTGCATCAATAATACGATGCACGTGAAAACAAAATATTGGCTTAATAGGAATGATAAAACACTTACACAACTGCAAAACGTAAACACATATAAAATGTACAATGTGGGGGCTCTAGTCGACCATAATAATTCATTTTCTCAAAAAGTAAGTTTCCGAGTAATGACGTTTTTCGAAGATTTTAACTACAGCAAAGTTTTCTGAAGGTTTTTAACTACAGCAAAGTGCACGAGCAAACATGTCGAAGGTACATTAACTACCGAAAAGGAGTAAATCCAACCAAATACCGATGGTAACCATTCAAGTTATCTCCATTGTTATAGAACAGAAGATACACATATACCATAGTCTGCAGTAATTATGCTGGAAAAATTTAGAGACAGATCCACTGATGAGAAATTAATAGAGGTCATTTGATATCGCATACAAATGAGCCGTTCTCCAGGAAAACCGGGCTTAGTGACATGATAATAATTATTTAGAAATAGGTCTAAAATGAGAAAAAAATCATTTTCATCGATTTGATTTTTAGTAGTTGGATAATAAAGGACTTTCTTTAAGATTGTTTTCATGAATTATGATAAAATAACTTCCATCGTTGCTATGGTGATCAATTTGCGATAACTACCCGTTTCTGAAAAAAACAAGGCGTTAGTCGTTAAAATAGCAGCCAATTATCTCTTAAAGCAAACGCTCACAGTTTGTCGTGTTTTGTTAAAATTAGAATATTATTATAAAATGTGACAAAATTTAGAAAAATTTACGTCAATAATTAATCAAATACTGGATTTATGAAATGATTGTTGACATTACGTTAGATAACGTTCGAATGACGTTTGCGACGTCACTCAAAAACATGGCGGAAGTGGTTAGTTTGAAAAGTCTGTAACTTTGTTCATGCATTCATGTAATAATTCTCTCAAATTTTCAGAAACTGTTCATAAGAGTCTCTTGTCTTCCTAACGAGATATCATCATGGTGTTCGTTATTGTGTCACTAAGCCCCTTTTTCCTGGAAAACGGCTCCTGTAGATACACACACGACGGTTTATTATTAACTTGATTTATATTTGACCCAATGATTTTCCTACAATAGCGCTAATTATTGATGATACAATAGTCTATATCACATATGAACTCTTGGAAAACACAATACGATGCCTGACCAAGTTCCTCTGAACATATTAATGAACCCCTGTAGATGATGAGCTACAGTGCGATTACATACCAAGCATTTTATCCATTATTCAAGGTAATTAAGTGTGTATAAATTGGATAATTTACCCATACACTATTCAGTAAGTCCAATGACGTACAGCATACATTATGTGACACTGTATTTACACAAATTCCAATGATAGTTTCGGCAATGCAAAATCAACAGAAGTCACAATGAATCCAGATTTTGACCAGACCCGAAGTTACAGTTTATATCGCTGGACACTGACAGGTAAGGTAGCAGTCGGCAATGTTCTCTGTTTCTCAGACATTCCGGCACGGCCATAACACAAGCCCCAATCTGAATTTAGGGTAAACCAAAGCTGCAGCATCCAGATGTCAAATGTACATACATGTACATGTACACTCACTCTTGATAGAAAACAAACACATATTGTCACCATTGATCTAATACATTCCAAGAACATTCCACATTCTGCATCCCTAAAGACGATACCTTGAACATCATTCACGTCTTTATAATCAGAAATAAAATCATAGATCATGTCTGTATACAACGGAGCAAGTATTGAACAGAAAGGAGCATACATTGGTCAAAAACGTACACTGTTATAGCGTTGCGCTGTTGGAACATAACCGTGCTCTACCATCTGAGCTACAATAGTACCAATCCGTCTGCAGAATTGTTGATGAGTATATGTACAATATAAAGACTGCCTAATCTGATTGCATTCAAGAAATATCAATGTACATCCTACGAATGAAGCGGTAGTTTAGTATACTGACTAGATACACTAGATATTCATATCTCAAACATGATTAAATGAAATTATTTAACTGGTTACTCTATAAAACGAAATGTAGTAACTTATATAATTATAGTACCTTCTCCAGTATGTTTGGGATCAGGCAAATCCGCGGAAGGAGTTCCACCATACTATAACTAGTAAAGTCTTGACAGCAACCAATAGATGCAAGGCTCAAAAATAACAAACAAATCCAATTAGCTTCATCTGCGTTTTAAGTAGTATAATTATATAAACTACCTGCGAAACGTTATTTGCCAACTATCTGTGATAAGACAAGTACCTGTGATGATATTACAGCTACAGAAGGCCGAGAACCAACCAATCAACCAATCGAGTCATCTTCCAGAAAAAGTAAGTGTGTTGGTCTTATGGTATTGCAAATTCTGCATTACATGTAGTTACAAAATCTTTGTTCAATGTTTGGAGTAAATCATGATTCATGTATTAACAATTTGATTATTGAATTAATCAGTAACTATTTCATGAATGTTCCTGGTATTTGCTGCTTCCTTATTGAAGACATAGTGTCGAATTTCAGCTTGAAAAAAAACTGATACTTGATCGGATTTTTCGCTCCAAAACCATCAACGATAAAACGTAACAAACATTAACATTTAATCAAAACTCTTTAAATCTAAATATTCCCCATTTTCACCGGGTCCATTTAGTTTCGTATACATTCGTACTCTACTCTTTCGTACCTGTATGACATCGCACCACCTTTTCTTACTTTCATACACGGCTCTTTCGTACTCTGCTCGTTCGTACCTGTTTGACATTGTACCACTTTTTCTTACTGTCGTACTATGCTCTTTCGTACTCTGCCCTTTCGTACCTGTTTGTTCCCAGCCATAATTGACGTTGTATTCACTTGTATTTGACTTATCTGCAACCAACCAATGAAAACCAAACATAATGTGATAAATAGACATTTTGTATGTTTAAACATGGTTATGAACCATAATGACTACAAATATGCCATATCCGTACTGGGGTGAGAAATCGTTAGCACATAACGTATCAAATACGTTTTCATATGATACCGATTTCTGTTCTAGTATCGACATTGTTCTTTCTTAAATGTGATAAAACTGATGTTGTTACTTCACATCAGAACTATTTTTCTACAAGCTGGGTGAAGCCATGATAATATTCTGCCGCCATCTGCTTGATTTAATCCTTGCTTCACTGTATCCCCTAATTTGTTCTTTGCACATGTTGCATTTAATTCCATAATTGGGCTTCTAATGGTAAAACAATGCACCGCCGCATCAGTTTATACTTATATAGTTGGAAGTAGCTAACGACTAGCCAAGGAAAAGGCAGCGTTGCTTTTTCTCCTATTCCTATATTTTGTACAGCAATGATTTAGACTGTGTAAAGACAAAACTAGTTCTTGCTTTGGTGATTGCAGAAGCATTCCTTTTAGGATAAATTGTATTCCTACACTGTGCACTGATTGGTTATATTTGTTAATTTGTCCTTGTCAAGAGCTTTCATTGGTTAATTTGAATTCAGCTTTAACCTTTGATCTCTGCTGGTAAATTAACATTATAATAGTTGATTTGACTGTATACCGACTAATGCATTGCTTCTTCATATTTCATGATGCAGTTCCTTGAGAATAAAGTTTTTCTGATATTGACAAAGTAAAACTTTCTCAAGATTATAAAAGTTTATGTTTTTATTTTTTGTAGTTGTTCTCGAAGCATTTTAGTTTATATTCAAATTATTGTTGTACACTGTTAATTTTTGACTGGTGCAATGTTTTTAGGGTGCACACACTTTTCTGTATGATAATGACAGACCATTTGTGTATATTATTATTCCAAATTGGGTGTTAATTGAACACATTTTGTGCCATAACTCTTTGATTGTCCCTGCATTGCTTTGCCACGGGCACCCTGCTGTTTCATATAGTCATATTTTATTATACCAATATGTCGATGTTCCTTTAATTACTGATAAACTTATTCATTCACTATAATTAAGACAATTGCAAATGTCACTTTGTTCCATCGGCAATATTTTAAATGGCAATGGCCTTTTGTTTCAAAAATGTAAAATCACATTTGTGTTGCTTTGCTTTTAATGACCATTTAGAGTTATCAAACCTTTGAAAAGAGCTGTTAAGTATTTGTTAATTGACTGAATTTACTGATTAATTATATACGTTTTGAGTCCATTGTATAGGATAATAAACATATGCATTTATATTTATTCTTATATCATTGGTTCATGATTTAGAATTTTCATCATCTCATACTATGTGTGTTATCATCCTTAGAAGTTCCAAACAATTTTACTGAGGATGTTTAATCAAACAAAGTGCCATGTAGGATTTTTTTCAATGGATAACAATTGCAAGATGTTTTATATTTAATATGTGTTTTATGTACAATTGAAATGAGAAACCATTTTTACATTGCATATTGTACAGTGAGTTCTTAGTTGTTGTTGATGAATATTATTGTTGTTTTAAAGCCATAGAAATGCTGATTACACCACAAATGTCAGATGGAAATGCTGATTACATGATGAGTGTCGATGGAAATGAATTACTGTGATGGGAAACTACTTTAGTTATAGTTACAATTGTTAAATGTTTTGATGCAATACATGACTCATTTACTAAGACTGGCTAAACTTCTAAGTAAATATTGCATTGTAGAAAGCTTTGATTTTGATGGTTATTTTACTTATATGACTACCTAATTGGATGCATATATTACTGCAATACCGCTCACCTGTTTAGAGATGTCAGTGTTCCAGCATTTGTTGATGTTATCAACATTTTTATTGGCTTGTTCAAGTTAGTCTCAAATTATTTTCACTGATTAATAGTAATGAATATGTAGTCGAGTACAAACTTTTAAAGTGCTGACTATGTATGATGTTTATTGTGTTTTTGTTATGTATTTTCCTATTGGTGCATGAGATGATCACATGGCCTGGAGGCGGCCAATGAGAATCTCTCTTTTATCAATTATTTTTACTGTGACCTTGTCTTGTTTTTTGAAGTTCGTCAACTTTCTCTGTATGGTATATTCTGAATGTGTTTTGAATTTTAACACCTGTTATGAACTTTTATACACTTGGTAAGTTGTACCTTAAATATGGTTGGTTATTTGTTTGTGATGTCATTTTATATTCACAATTTATTTCATGACGTTGGTGATATTTTAACATTGTAGATCAATAAAGGTTAGATAATTTGTTTTTGGGGGGTAGGGTGAAGTTATTTTACAAAGGTTGAAGCTTTTTTCTGAGATGTCTTATTTTAATGCCATGCAGTTAATTCAATCGTCCTACACTGCTGACCGGTGTCCAGGAATTCTATATTATTATAGATTGATCCATGCTGGTTAATGTTGCATGAGTGTGTAAAATAATTTCTTGAATCATTCTGCAATGTTTCTTTTCTATTCTTACTTGTTGTATTACAAAAAATGAAAGTAAAAAAATTCAAATACCAGATTTAAGGTGTCATGTTTAAAAATACATGTGATATGTATGTATTAATGTGTCCCCAGTGACTTTGTCTATTTTATGTGTTATATATGTGTACATATTATATGTGATCCCTGACTGTGTCAGTCTGTAATTCAACTTGATAGGATCATGGAGTTCTGAGTATGGCAATGATGATAATTTACCGTAGAATTCAATCTTTATCAATTTTCTACTTTTCTGCTTATTCCCGATCTGACTGCTTGTGAACAAGTATCATAGCAGTTTATAAGATCCCTTGAACTAATCTGCAACTACCTACTAAACATTCATATCTAGTTCACATAGATCAAACATACATAGCAATATATTTTATTAACTGAAAACCTTTACGGAATATGTTTTCAATGGATGAACGCATTTGCGTTTGTTAAAATTGTTAAAAACTGTTTTCGAGTTGCAATAAAATCAGACTGTGTAAGGAACTATATTAAACTTGAAAACATGAACTTTGAAGTATTGTCATCGTCAGAACTCTATACTATAAGTTGAACATTTATGCGGTTATGGTATGCGACAATGTTGCCTCAATCAGGGGCCAGACAGATACATATACGATAATAGTCATTTACATTAAATAGTTTGCTTATATTTTCATCTAATAGTTTCAGTTCCACTGATATGTAAATAATGTTTTCAATGTGTAAGACACAAAACATGTGTAATGAGCATATTCAGTATAAGTTTTATATTGTTCTCGAGAATTGCTGTTTGTTATTTTGATTTTAGTTACAAAACTTTAATTCTTCACCACTGTTGATTTCACAGATTCTTTATTTTTTATCGATAAACTGAAGTTTTTATTTCTTAAAACTCTTTAAAATTAGTTGAAGTGCAGTTAGTTTTAAGGTTTTCACTCTAAATCACAGTTTGATTTATTTCAAGATAAATTCAGTATAAAATTAGTAAACATTACATTCCAATGTTATAAGTTGCATTATTTTCATCATTTTGATTTCATGCTAAGTCTGACACGTCCAATAGATTCCCGGTAAATACATGCACTGATGCAGGGTGGTTAAATCAATGACACATGCTATTTGTACATTGTGGAGTATTGTCTTGGGAAAAGTTGTGAATTCGAAGTTTTGGGCAATGCAGTATGATATTCATTATTGTAATACATCGCTGCAAACAGAATCCAGTTATTGAATTTATTAAATACAAACGTCTCCAAAACGGTAATTATCCTCGCATAACAATGAGTAAGAGAGTTTAACCGATTGGAGCCAGTTTGTCTGACTGATTTCCTTCATACTTTCACGGAATGTATTCTGCAATGCTTTTCTACAATTTAGGCCCTTTGCAGACGAGGGTATATCAGTTTAGCCATAAGTCTACGTTTTTTCTGTTCCCGAAGCCTAATTGATTGAGGTAACTCTTTGTCTATGTGTTGTAAACATGTGATGTTCTTAATTTTTCATGACTTTTCTGTTTTACTTTGTAAATAGTATACACACTATGTACCTGATGTAATGTTAGACGTTACGATCGTTACATAATGAATGTAAGTTGTTATTTTGAATGTATTACCATGCTATGTTAAATGGTTGTTGATGGTTTGAGTCGGATGTATGATACAGAACATCAAATGTTCTGAGATTTGGATGTGATTGAAATTCATCTTTCTTTAAGATATTTTATAGTTATGTGTATTATATGAAGTGTTCTTTTTTGTAAGATACAAATGGTAGAAATCGGTTTTAACCCAAAGTGTAATTTCTGCTACGCTTATAACGCTTATTGTGGCTCCTAGGCTGTGAAACAGTCATCGCTATACTGGCTATATTGCAGATAGCTCTGTTTGCCTTCCTTTCATTGTTTCACTTGATAATTATTCGCTGATTTTATTCATTAAGGCTGTTTTCTATTTTATGGCATTTTGTGTTTCAATCCAATAGAAAATGGAACATGTATAATGGTTTGGCATGTACTAAATTAAAGAATAAGAAACTGTAACTCTTTTTAAAACAAAGATATTTTACAAACGTTCAGTTCTGCATTAAATGTGTGTTAAAATGCAATCTTATTAATCAAACGACTGGCGTGTCTTTAGATTGTAACTTTTATCCGATTTTAGAGGCAGTTTTGTTTGTAAATGTTCTTATTTTAAAATCACGATTTTAATGCTTATCATTTACAACAATGTTTTAGACTTAGTTTGAAATATATATTGACCTGATTTAAAACTCAACAGTAAAATAAAGTGACACATGTCTGTATTTTCCTATTTGTTATATCATCTACTATTGATTAAATTTTAATGACGGACGCATAGTTTTGTAAACAATCTTGTATATTTTGGCTTACTTTATACCGTACACATATATTATGTAAGCAGTAATGCTTAGTACATCTTGTAGTTATACAGATATGAACGGACACAAATATTTGATTTTCTGCCCGAATCTTGTGTTAGATATGATATGAAAGATTCTGTTGTTCTTGTAGTTTCGGATATTGTTTGTTTGGTCATATATTTTCAAACTATTTACCGTTGTAGTTTTTTAATTACTTATAATTACTGTATGCATTTTAATTAACGAATCTGTGAAAACAGTTTCGTATTTTCCTGTAACTATGGTTATATTGACTGTACCATGTATATTGTTTTATGTTCAACAAAATGCCATTTTTGTGCCATTTTTCAGTTTGCAGCAATATGGTTTGTCATACATTTTACTGAAGTTAAAACTAGTTGTGAGATATTTTATGTCTGAAGAGATTCGGTGTGCAAACTGGAACTATCATTAACTTCATCTAAGTGTTTATGATGTTTCAACGTGAGGATAATGTGAAATAATTATTAGATTACCATCCAATCATTTTTCTTTGATCTTAAGAGGTGGGGTGAGGGCAACTTGCTAATTTTCTGTTTGTGGTTTTCACATGGACTACTATGGTCCTTTATTTCGATAGTTATCAAACAATTTAACTGTCTTTCAAACGTTTAGACAGACTGAGTAATATGGGTCATGAATGGACGATATTCTAGGAGTTGATTTCTTCTAGGCTCGCGTGAACAATACCAGGTAAATGTTTAACATGATAACACTACAATGAATGAAATCATTAAAAGTTTACTGACACAATTCAATTTGCACACGTTCTATTCCGACTGTAAGTATGTCTTCCTATCATGTTGCCATGGTGATTATAAACTTTACACAAATTTTAAATGGAAAAAAAAACAATCCAGATATTTTCTATGTGCTGTAGTAATGTGCTATGTTATCTTTTTCATTGTCTGCAACTCTTAATAAACATTGAACTAGAACTACGATGTGAAATAAAATTTCACCTGTTTTAATTGTTTTCAGATTCAAAGACTTTGCAATGATACTTGAATAGTTAAGTGTACATCAACTATCTAAAACTAAAAGCGACTGAGCTCATCCTGGTTAAAGGGAATTTGAAACTGTTTGAAAAAAATCAATACATTATTAACTCCCTCAGTTTTTGTTAAGTGTTGCAGGCAATGGCTCTTTGATTTTTCCTGTAGTTATTTACATGTTTATATTTTATGCTTTTTGCTTACGCTAGTTGGGAAATATATTTGGGAATTATTTGCTTATTATTGTCTTGTGTCTGCTTGCTTTGTGTAAGGACCTCTGAAAGAGTGCTAAATAAACGCTGAATCTACGTAATCTACCGTTAAAACAATCCGTGTCCAGGCTTATTATTTATTTTCTGTGCATGACCTTGATCAATTGACCTTGAGGATGTTTTTGAATCTCTTGACTCCTATTGTACTAGTATTACCAACACAACCAATCGGGGGTGATCGTAAAACTACCGCATGTATAAATATTTGGAGAAACATGCAGTAATTTTATTATCATAGATCAACTTTGCCAGTTCTCTTAACTTATAATACAAGTAGAAACTGCTAAACACAAGTTACAGTGCCTGTCCGCAAGTTGTACAAATGTCACATGATCACCAGTACGGCGGACAGTTAAACATTTGCGCACTTAACCATCTTTGACGCAAAATGTGTCACAAAGCCGCTTGTTACTTACACTAACCTAACTCTTCTCTTCTCTAGAATTCTTCTCGCTAATTCTTCTCAGATCATGAAAGTGTGTAATTAAGACGACAACAAATGATCTATAGAGAACAATGTGTTTGTTCACTGCATCACTAAGAAGTACAATGAGCATTGTATCGATACGTAGATGGCATACCCGAACCTGCTCAATACCGGAGATGAAATAAGCATATGTTTATGTTGCACATAGGATTGAAACCTTAACATCACACACAGTGTACACCTATATCACGATATAACATTACGTACATATTACACCGGAAAGCTCATTGTCGTACAAACAATGGTATATGCAATGTTTACTCCTCCTAATATGCCGTCACGTATACATCACATCGGATACCTTCCATAGACAGACATAATGTAATAGAACTATATGTAGGAGGACTTCCAATGGTCAACTCCCTCCCGCTGTGCATGAATTAGAGGCTACAATACCACACTTCAGTCCCTAGACAACACTGTGTTTGGGTGTGTTAATGTATTAGTATATACAATAGTTTTATGATGAGGTTAGATCTCGCTTTGTGCTGTTTTACTACCTGCCAGTTACTGTTCTCTCACTTCTCTATATATAACTACTTTACTGGTGCTCTGGGTTAACACAAATAATTTGTTTCATTCACTAACTGCTGTCACTATGTGTTCATTGTATTTTAATACAGAGAGTTAATTGATTGACAATTGTAAAGTGCTGTTGTATTAACCATGGACACATGTCATACATTCCTTATGTAATAACCCTTTACTTCCCCTGAGCAACGCCTCAAAGCATCTCTGCACTGTGTCACGATGATGAATTATAGACGCATATAGACCAGTTCATCTGGTGACAATATACACAAAACTAGTTGTAGCCAATTATCATTTATAACTTATTGTATTGCATGAGAGATACTGGAGCTTGTTTGTAAGCTTGATTTCGAAAAAACAAACAAAATCGAGTTTCCTAAATGGACACCATTCTGTGGTCAGTCTAACAGCAATGTACTTTGAAAGGTGTATATACTTGTTACATTAAGAACTTGGTAGAAACGTGTAAAGACTCACACAATTACAATATATTGATTGTGTGAGTCACATTTGTTATAGAAGTAGTAACTACTTTGACACGGAGCTTTCATGACAACTTTGAAGACACATTTATAATACATATATGACCATCTCACATTAGTGTATATTTAAAGTTAGCAGACTTATCCAGACCATGCTGTGTTGCGTTCAATTTGCACTCCTTCATTGTCGCAAAATATCTTCATTTGCAGTGTTTATGTCTATTTGCAGTCTATGATAGCTGCTTGGCTTTGCTTAGCATATCTGAACATACAATCGCTTGTCAGTAGATAGAGCACCAGTGACAGCACATAGCTTCTATAGTAACATCATCCCGAAACATCGACTCTTAAATAGATAATGTCATAATGCTGCTAATAAGAGTAATATAAATTTTGCAGAATTCAGCCCTATCTAAACTTATAAGTACAAATATGACGCCTTCGTGTGAAAATATTTCTAGATGTATTGCTGTCTCACAATAGGTTTATAATGAGGTTTCGTCATTAAAGTAGATACATAAATAGATACATTTGTAAGTGCTGGAAAAAGTAATGTTACACTATGTTGAGGTGCAGTATACACATTTCAGATATTACCCCAATCTTGAAGATATATTACATACATGAGGATACAGAATGGAACGTTTTAGCATAATACTATATTGTACATTTTTGTGCATATTCACTAATGTTATTTTCTGCTTTGTGGCTTACAAGTCTTCAATGGACTATAAACTTGGAGCTTTTATGAACAACTTACTAAAAGTCTTACAAAATAAATAATTCTAAAAGATCTCGTTCAACAAATGAATAGTAATCCTGCTTGGTGACAAACTTGTGTAGTTCTTCTACAATATAAACACAAAAACTTGACATCGAAGGTCAACCTTGAAACCATTATTCTTCAATTAAGTACTTTAGTATCCATTTAATGGACTTTATAAGTTTGTATTGCAGAATTACTGTTTATTTAACTTGGTAGCAGGTTGCAGTATTCTATTTCTTCAACTTGTTATCTTCCACACTGAGCTTCACATTGCTTCAGCTTGCCTACAGTTGAAGAAAGTATAGTGCACCTGCTACCAAACCTCTGCATATAGATGTAGCCAGGGTGACACGATGATTTCTGTAAGAAGTACTACATCCACCGAACCCGCTACATTGATTGCAATCACGTTATTTTGTCTTTCTATTAATTTATGGATGGGTTATACAAATGTTTTACAGACCTTTACGTTAATTGGTTGTTATGTTATTTGAAACTTATACTTCAAACCAGCATAATGTGAGTCTTAAAATATGCTAGTACAAATGTAGCTGGTGCAGTATACTCAAAACAGGAAACTCGGAATAAGACATCCAAATGTAGTTTGCATCAGTTTTAATACAAAATGGTGTAAACGTACATGGGTTCATGAGAAATATACAGATAAACTTGTATTAGTTAAGTTTACATGACAACGCAATTGCTCGTTGCTTGATAATCAACATTTTTTTTTAAAAAAGGGGTTCAGTCTTTAAGTATTGGTGAATACGTTCCTTTTCTGTTCAACTTGTATTTGATAAAAGCTACATCTTTGTGCTCAATGTAACATCCAATTAACTTACAGGTCCGTGCAAATGTTTAAACAACTGATCTTTTTGTCTTTAAATGTTGAAATCATGGTGCTATAGGACGGGGAGTAAACATACAATGTAAGATTTCACCAACATTTCTGTCTATAACATTGTAATGTGTGTTAGTTACAAACATTAAACATTTGTTTCTCCACAATTATATGTCTTTCATTATGTCCCAATGTACTATAATCGTTTTACGTTACTTAGCAGCAGAGATTCAAAAATATCGACCCATCTACCATTATTATAAACACCAATCAGCAACAGAGAATGGAGTAAAAAGATGCGCATGTAATGTTATACCTATCATGACACGAGACGAATAGTCATGTAGATTACTACTATTTCGAAGAAATGATTGGCAAGAAGGTGCAAATGTAAAGAAAACATATTCAACTATTTGCCTTACTTGCCTTAACAGTTAACAAATATAAGAATGTTTTGTTTACATTAAAATATTCAAAACGAAAGCTGTACGATCAACCCCTGATCAAAGAAAAAGTCGACATGATAAAAGTCATGATAACAAAACAAATGCCTAAATAACATATGCATATCTGATACGAAAAATAGCATTACGAACCTAATCTAAGGTAGTGCGAATCGACTTGAGGGCGAATGTTACTTTACGAAATGACTTTGCATCAATAATACGATGCATGTGAAAACAAAGTATTGACTTAATAGGAATGATAAAACACTTACACAACTGCAAAACGTAAACACATACAAAATGTACACTGTGGGGGCTTTAGTCGACCATAATAATTAATTTTCTTAAAAAGTAAGTTTTCGAGTAATGACGTTTTCCGAAGGTTTTTAACTACAGCAAAGTGCACAAGCAAACATGACGAAAGGTACATTAACTACCGAAAAGGAGTAAATCCAACACGATACCCATGGTAACCATTCAAGTTGTGTCCTTTTTTATAGAACAGAAGATACACATATATCATAATGTACAGTAATTATGTTACTAGTCTAAGGTCTATTCCTGGAAACATTTAGGGTTAGATCCACTGATGACAAATTAATAGAGGTCATTTGATATCGCATACAAATGAGCCGTTCTTCAGAAAAACCGGACTCGATAATAATTATTAAGAAATAGGTCTAAAATGAGAAAAAGTCATTTTCATTGATTTGATTTTAAGCAGTTGGATAATATAGGATTATCTTTAAGATTTTTCATAAATTATGATAAAATAACTTCCATCGTTGCTATGGTGATCAATTTTCGATAACTACCAGTACTGAAAAAAACAAGGGGTTAGTCGTTAAAATAGCAGCCAATTATCTCTTAAAGCAAACGCTCACAGTTTGTCGTGTTTTGTTAAAATTAGAATATTATTATAAAATGTGACAAAATTTAGAAAAAATTACGTCAATACTGAACAAATTCTGGATTTATGAAATGATTGTTGACGTTACCTCAGATAACGTTCGAATGACGTTTGCGACGTCACTCAAAAACATGGCTGAAGTGGTTAGTTTGAAAAGTGTAACTTTGTTAATGCATTCATGTAATAATTTCTCAAATTTTCAGAAACTGTTCATAAGAGTCTCTGTCTTCCTAACGAGATATCATCATTGTGTTCGTTATTGTGGGGCTAAGCCCGTTTTTCCTGGAAAACGGCTCCTACAGATACACACAAGACGGTTTATGATTAACTTTATTTATATTTGGCCAAATGCTTTTCCTACAAAAGCGCTATGGATGATACAATAGTCTATATCACATATCGACTCTTGGAAAAAGCAATACGAGGAATATTCACCGCGCCAACAGTACATCAACAAATTGCGATGCCTGACCAAGTTCCTCTGAACATATTAATGAACCCCTGTAGATAATGATCGAGCTACAGGGCGATTACATATCAAGCATTTTATCCATTGATCAAGGTAAGTGTGTATAAATTGGATAATTTACCCAAACACTATTCAGTAAGTCCAATGACGTACAGCATACATTATGTGACACTGTATTTACACCAATTCCAATGATAGTTTCGGCAATGCACAATCAACAGAAGTCACAATGAATCCAGATTTTGACCAGACCCGAAGTTACAGTTTATATCGCTGGACACTGACAGATAAGGTAGCAGTCGGCAATGTTCTCTGCTTCTCAGACATGCTAACACGACCAAAACACAAGCCCCAATCTGAATAAAGGGTAAACCAAAGCTGCAACATCCAGATGCCAAATTTACATACAGGTACACTGACTCTTTATAGAAAATCAACACATATTGTCACCATTGTTCTAATACAATTCCAAGAACATTCCTCATACTGCATCCCTAAAGACGATACCTTGAACATCATTCACGTCTTCATAATCAGAAATAAAAGCATATATCATGTCTGTATACAACGGAGCAAGTATTGAGCAGAAAGGAGCATACATTGGTCAAAAACGTAGAATGTAACAGCGTTGCGCTGTTGGAACATGACCGTGCTCTACCACCTGAGCTACAATAGTGCCAATCCGTCTGCAGAATTGTTGATGAGTATATGTACAATATAGATACTGCCTAATCTGATTGCCTTCAACAAAATATCAATGTACGTCCTACGAATGAAGCTGTAGTTTAGTATACAGAATAGATACACTACATACTCATATCTCAAACATGATTAATTGAACTCATTTAACTAGTTACTCTAAAAAACCCAATGTAGAAACTTATATAATTACAGTACCTTCTCCAATGATTTATATCAAAAAGAAAGGGAGTAGATGTTTTCCATCCTCCACAACATGTTTGGGATCAGGCAAACTGAGGTGACTGAAAACTACCTACTCACTACTGGCCCTAAAATTCCCTGGAAGGCGTTCCGCCATACTGTAACCAATGAACTCTTGACAGCAACCAATAGATTCAAAACTCAACAATGACAAACACATCCAATTCTAAGCTTCACCTGCGTTTAAACTAGTATAATTATGTAAACAATCTGCGAGACGTTATTTGTCAAGTACCTGTGATAAGACGAGTACCTGTGATGATATTACAGCTACAGAAGGCCGAGAACCAACCAACCAACCAACCAACAAATTATTATTTATTTTCTGTGCATGACCTTGATCAATTGACCTTGAGGATGTTTTTGAATCTCTGACTCCTATTGTACTAGTATTACCAACACAACCAATCGGGAGTGATCGTAAAACTACCGCATGTATAAATATTTGGAGAAACATGCAGTAATTTTATTATCATAGCTCAACTTTGCCAGTTCTCTTAACTTATAATACAAGTAGAAACGGCTAATCACAAGCTACACTGCCTGTCCGCAAGTTGTACAAATGTCACATGATCATCAGTACGGCGGACAGTTAAACATTTGCGCACTTAACCATCTTTGGGGCAAAATGTGTCACAAAGCCGCTTGTTACTTACACTAACCTAATTCTTCTCTTCTCTAGAATTCTTCTCGCTAATTCTTCTCAGATCATGAAAATGTGTAATTAAGACGACAAAAATGATCTATAGAGAACAATGTGTTTGTTCACTGCATCACTAAAAAGTACAATGCGGATTGTATCGATACGTAGATGGCATACCCGAACCTGCTCAATACCGGAGATGAAATAAGCATATGTTTATGTTGCATATAGGATTGAAATTTTTAACATCACACACAGTGTACACCTATATCACGATATAACATTACGTACATATTACACCGGAAAGCTCATTGTCATACAAACAATGGTATATGTAATGTTTACTCCCACATATACATCACATCGGATACCTTTCATAGACAGACATAACGTAATAGAACTATATGTAGGAGGACTTTCAATGGTCAACTCCCGCTGTGCATGAATTAGAGGCTACAATACCACACTTCAGTCCCTAGTCAACACTGTGTTTGGGTGTGTTAATGTTTTAGTATATACAGTAGTTTTATGATGAGGTTAGATCTCGCTTTGAGCTGTTTACTACCTGCCAGTTACTGTTCTCTCACTTCTCTATATATAACTACTTTACTGGTGCTCTAGGTTAACACAAATAATTTGTTTCATTCACTAACTGCTGACACTATGTGTTCATTGTATTTTAATATAGAGAGTTAATTGATTGACAATTGTAAAGTGATGTTGTATTAACCATGGACACATGTCATACATTCCTTATGTAATAACCCTTTACTTCCCTTGAGCAAGGCCTCAAAGCATGTGTCTGTGGTCAGTCTAACAGCAATGTACTTTGAAAGGTGTCTATACTTGTTACTTTAAGAACTTGGTAGAAACGTGTAAAGACTCACACAATTACAATATATTGATTGTGTAAGTCACATTTGTGCTAGAAGTAGTAACTACAGACAACTTTGACGACACATTTATAATATGACCATCTCACATTAGTGTATATTTAAAGTTAGCAGACTTATCCAGACCATGCTGTGTTGCGTTCAATTTGCACTCCTTCATTTCCGCAAAATATCTTCATTTGCAGTGTTTATGTCTATTTGCAGTCTATGATAGCTGTTTGGCTTTGCTTGGCATATCTGAACATACAATCGCTTGTCAGTAGATAGAGCACCAGTGACAGCACATAGCTACTATAGTAACATCATCCCGAGACCTCGACTCTTTAAATAGATAATGTCATAATGCTGCAAATAAGAGTAATATAAATTTTGCAGAATTCAGTCATATCTATACTTATAATTACCAATATGACGCCTTCGTGTGAAAATATTTCTAGATGTATTGTCGTCTCACAATAGGTTTATAATAAGGTTTTATCATTAAAGTAGATACATAAATAGATACATTTGTAAGTGCTGGAAAAAGTAATGTTACACTATGTTGAGGTGCAGTATACACATTTCAGATATTACCCCAATCTTGAAGATATATTACATACATGTGGATACTGAATGGTACGTTTTAGCATAATACTATATTGTACACTTTTGTGCATATTCACTAATGTTATTTTCCGCTTTGTGGCTTACAAGTCTTCAATGGACTATAAACTTGGAGCTTTTATGAACAACTTACTAAAAGTCTTACAAAATAAATAATTCTAAAAGATCTCGTTCAACAAATGAATAGTAATCCTGCTTGGAGACAAACTTGTGTAGTTCTTCTACAATATAAACACAAAAACTTGACATCGATGGTCAACCTTGAAACCATTATTTTTCAATTAAGTACTATAGAATCCATTTAATGGATTTTATAAGTTTGTGTTGCAGAATTACTGTTTATTTAACTTGGTAGCAGGTTGCAGTATTCTATTTCTTCAACTTGTTATCTTGCACACTGAGCTTCACATTGCTTCAGCTTGCCTACAGTTGAAGAAAGTATAGTGCACCTGCTACCAAACCTCTGCATGTAGATGTAGCCAGGGTGACACGATGATTTCTGTAAGAAATACTACATCCACCGAACCCGCTACATTGATTGCAATCACGTTATTTTGTCTTTCTATTAATTTATGGATGGGTTATACAAATGTTTTACAGACCTTTACGTTAATTGGTTGTTATTATTATGTTATTTGAAACTTATACTCCAAACCAGCATAATGTGAGTCTTAAAATATGCTAGTACAAATGTAGCTGGTGCAGTATACTCAAAACAGGAAACTCGGAATAAGACATCCAAATGTAGTTTGCATCAGTTTTAATACAAAATGGTGTAAACATACATGGGTTCATGAGAAATATACAGCTAAACATGAATTAGTTTAGTTTACATGGCAACCCAATTGCTCGTTGCTTGATAATCAACATTTGTTTTTAAAAAGGGGTTCAGTCTTTAAGTATTGGTGAATACGTTACTTTTCTGTTCAACTTATATTTGATAAAAGCTACATCTTTGTGTTCAATGTAACATCCAATTAACTTACAGGTCCGTGCAAATGTTTAAACAACTGATCTTTTTGTCTTTAAATGTTGAAATCATGGTGCTATAGGACGGGGAGTAAACATACAATGTAAGATTTCACCAACATTTCTGTCTATAATATTGTAATGTGTGTTAGTTACAAACATTAAACATTTGTTTCTCCACAATTATATGTCTTTCATTATGTCCCAAAGTACTATAATCGTTTTACGTTACTTAGCAGCAGAGATTCAAAATTATTGACCCACCCTTCTCGGAGAAAAAACACACTTATACCAAAAACACACTTTAAACCAACTTAAAGTGGGTTTTTTCTGCGTTTTTTGACAAAAGTATGCTAAAAGTGTGTTTTTTCTGTGTTTTTTTACTAAAGTATGCTAAAAGTGTGTTTTTTCTGTGTTTTTTTAACAACAAGTGTGTTTTTTCTGTGTCTTTTATCATATAAGTTCGTTTTAAGTGCGTCTTTTCTTCTAAGAAGTGAGTTTAAATAAATGAAGTTGGTCTTTTACGAAAATAAGTTGGTTTTAAGTGCGTCTTTTCCTCTAAGAAGTAAGTTTATATGAATGAAGTGGGTCTTTTATGAAAATAAGTTGGTTTTAAGTGCGTCTTTTGTATAATGATATTTTTCACGAGAGTAGCTTCGCGTTAAAAAGACTCACTTAAAACACACTTTTTAAAGAAGTTGGTCTTTTATTTTGAAACGTTTTTCATGGAAAACAACATCTCAGATCGACACCTTATATTAGTTTTCAATGAAACCAGGGGTTTTATTGTACCATAAATAAACATAGAATAGCCCCCGGTGTAATATATAACATATCTGGTCCACCTTCATTCGATAGTTCAATCTAACAGCGTCGTCAGATTTTTTCACACTGAACTGGATTAGAACATGACTATATATATGATATAGTTGATAGTATGCATGTTAAATAAAAAAAACTATAAACTTTGTTGTAACATAATCATAGAGAAGTTCCTTCCAAATCACACAATAAGCGTTAGCAATGCAGCATAAGTCAATGTCATGATGGGTATTATGTCCACCCTGAAATTTATTGGGTGGGGATTTTGTCCACCCTGTAAAAAACATGGACGGGATTATGTCCTGTCCACCCTGTCAAAAATGAGGGAACGGTATTCTGTCCACCTGGGATTTCGTCCGGATTCCCATAAAAATACATACTAGTATTTTATAAGTTGTGACTGTTTTGTTGTTAAATAAATTGTAAGACATTTTTTCATAAATGTCAGGTTATTTCAAGGATCTGTAAAATAAATGACAAGTGATGATAAACATAAAGGATCAACATATCGGCGCTTAATATACTATATACATTCACCATATCGGCAAAGGATAACGCCAGTTTTCCGGAATTTCATAAACTTGGTGGTATAGTATAAGTTTACCCACGAACCATGTCCGTGGTTTACCATATAATATCTAGGAATGAGACAATTGTATTGAGTGCTCCTGTCGATTGTATTTGACATCATTATTATACAACAAACTACACTGTTTTTTAAACTGAATACATATTTGGTAATGATGAATGCAACAAATCTAACTGAATATAGAATTTCCTAGGGATTTAAATGCATATCAAGGCTCGTATAATGTTTCGTCTGCTTATGGTGAGTCCGATTGTCTTGACAAAATTTAGCAGTGGGTTTTTTGTCCCTATCTCGACTGTTCTTGGTTCGATAATATATATAACACGGAATTTTCATCAGTGATTTACACATTCCAATCTGTATGTCACGTGGGACTATAGATAACACTAAGATAATAGTTCACAGTAAGTGGTCCAGTTTTAATTAACGGTGCTTATAGATGAGGAGGGTCGATTACAAGTTTTGACCACGTGACATGTATAATATACATGATACTGTATGATTAGAGACACGTGACCAATTATGTCATATGTATTTTATATGACACGTGGCAATACAGAGAAATTCAGGGTAGTTTCACAGCAGGCAGTCTTGTAAAGATGGACGGTTGATTTATATTTATAAACTATATGAAATTTTAAAAAATCTCGATAAAATATTGTACAGTTTCACCGTACGAAAAAAATCTGTCTAATCTTTGTTATGCACTAGTCTTACAAAGGTTACATATGTTTTTTTCTCAATGATATGGATTCATTATGAGCATGCACAATAATGACTGTCGCGTTAGATTTTAAATTTGATGAGAAGTGTTTTTAATAAAATACGAATTTGATTTACTGGTAGTGTCATTCCATTTCTTGATAGCTACAGCAATTATTCATATACTTATCTTATCTAATCTTATCTTATACTTGACATTTTGGATCTCAAATTGGTAGTAATTTACTGATTACATAGATCTGTGCGTTCCGTCTAGATTTATATTATTTATGCCACAGATATATATTAGCACAGATATATATTAGATCGTAAAGATGTAGACCCACTACACGCATATCTGTTTTTATGCATGTCTACTGTATATTATATGGTTATAATTTATAAAAATAAACTTTGAATAATAAAAATCGTAAGAGAATAACAATGCCTGTAACTATTGTGGAGATTCACTTGAAACATTATGCTATTAACCACTGAATAATAAACAAACGATCGAACTACTATACTGCAGTAATAGTCCAGTCATTGAAGCTAAAAAATACGGTCAACCTCAAACAAATTGCAAAACAGAGTTTCTTTGCATTTTCATCATCTACAGACTATTATAGACTACAGACAAAACGTCAAATATGCGAGTTCAGTGGGGAAAATTAAAAAAAATCGACATGTTTAAGGTCACTTTTGGCAGCAATTTCAGCATTTTCCTTATTTCATACTTCATGGGAAATTTTAAGTTCTAATAATTCCCGTGTAAGTCGTTAAATATTTACTAATTGCACCTTAAAGCTTACATTTTCTGAAATATACAACCTTCTTCTATCGAATAAAAATATTGATTTTATCATCAGACAATTTACTTATCATATATATGCCAGTCTACGTGTTGGTATACTACCCATTCAAATGTCGACAAAATGACTCAAAATAGCACTTGAAAGGGGAAACAAAAGTTTTATTCATTTCTTTAATATTAATCCAATTTGTTTAAAATTTACACATATCGTGTGTTGTATACATGTGTGTCTTATGGAAAAAGGATATTTGTGTTTGGACAGTATACAATACAGACAATATACAACATGTACACGAATCTATCGATTCTGGAGAAATAGTGATTGTTCTCTTTGTCTGTTCGTCCACAATTGCATTTGTATTCACAATTTTGACTCTATGATTATGAAACTTGGTCAGAGTGATCATCTGAACAAAATTTAGGCCAAGTTAGAAAATGGATGATCAAGGGTAAAAAACTAGGTCACTAGGTCAAATTGTTGCAAAAGCTTGTGTAGTCGCTAGAGGTCATAATGTTGACCTTATATTTATGAAACTTGGTCACAATAAAAATATCAACAAAATATAGGTCAAAGTTATAAATTGGGTCATCCGGGGTCAAAAGTAGGTCGCTAGTTAAAATCAAAGGTAAACTTTGTGTGGGTACAAAATTCACAATTTTGGTCTAATATTTATGCAACTTGGTCACAATGCTCATATCAAAACATCTAAGACAAGTATGTTATTGAGTTATTTGGGTCAAAATTAGGTCAATAGGTTAAAATAATTGATGCGCCGTTTTGGCGCATGAAGGTTTTTCTATTATTTGACCTAGTGACCTAGTTTTAACTCATGATGAGTAAATATTGAATTTGACCTACATTTTGTCTTCATGATCCATGTGACATAGTTTCATAAAGATTAGGTAAAAAGGGTGCATTCTAAAGATTTGTTCTATAATTTGGCCTAGTGACCTAGTTTTTAACCCAGGTTAATCCAATTTCATACATGACCTTGATTTTTGTAAGGTGATCATTGTGACTAAACTTCTAAAGTGTAAGGTCGAAATTGCGACCCCTGGTGACTATATCTTGTTTTTTCTATGTTTTGACCTAGTGACCTAGATTTTGGCTCAGGTTAACTCAAAATTTTATTTTACCTAGATTAGCTTACGATGATCATTGCTGCCAAGTTTCATAAAAATCAGACCAAAATTGCGGCCTCTAATCACGATGTAAAAATAAGTTACTGGTACAAGTCAAGATTTATTTACATCAAAGGTGACAAATATCGCGAAAACATATGACAATTCAATATATTTGTAAATATCTCAAAAAGTCCCACAAATATTAAATTAGGACATTTTGTACATTGCTAAGGATAGCTTTACGCACCATATAAACACAAAACTGTTTGTTTTGCAATTAGTTTGAGGTTAAAAGTTAAAATGACTGGACTATAATTATATATTTTGAATTCATCCAAGATGTGTCCGGTTTTTGCGGGGTTTTATACCGTTCGTCGAGACGTACACGATTACTTCCCCTTGTAGGTGGCGCTTGCTAGCGTGGAAAATTCGAAAAAATACAAAACCAGAAAAATGTTACATTAAAGGTAATAATCGATTTATTATGCAATTTATCTAAGCTATGTATTATTTTATAACAAACAAACAGCAGCACTAGTGTTCTACACTCTCAAAATCTGAACAGGCCTGTGATTGATCATTCTTGCACCATCGATTTCATTGACATTTTCAATTTGTTTGCATGTTTTGTCAGGACTGGATGAATACAAAAAAATGAAATAATGGTTTCCTTTTAGTTGGAACTAGTTAGGCAATTGACGATTTTGCAAGGTTGTGGTTGATTTAAGTACAAGGGTCCCCTCCTGCAAAATACTGGTCAGTCAATATTTTGTCCAGGCGGGGTGGGGGGTTGATTTCAGACATTTTTTAGTTATTTGAAGCGGCTTTAAATTCCAAGGCTGGAGACTACGCATCATTGCTAACTGTCTAAATCGAGAATGGGACACAAAGTTGTTCCTGGGTCTAAGAACCATGCCAATTTCCGCCAAAGTCAATTCTATTTCAATATTTGTTGGGTGGCATGGTGGTCGAGTGGGTCTTACTAAAAGCAGTCGAATGCCGTCGAAGGCCGTCGAATGCCGTCGAAGTAGAAAAAAATAGGTTTTGAGGCATATATGTGTTATATTAAGGTCTTGTATGTATGTATGTATATACATATTTGTCACTTATAAAAATCGAAAAATCCCAGAAATATGTAAAATGAGATATTTATATTCCAAAATCTAAAAACGACGAATCCACGGGAGAGAACTTCGATTGGCTTAAACGAGAGTCGTATCTTGAGAAAAGCCGTCGAAGCGGGATTTAACCGTTTTAGCACAAATTAAACGATGTATCGTTGTCATATATGTCTAGATATATATTTTAGTAACTTATTAAAACCCAAATAAATAAAATTGCATGTAAAATGATGACTTTATTCACCAAAAACTATGCCACGCCGAATCCACGGGAGGGAACTTCGGTTGGCTTAAACAGTCGTCGTATCTTGAGAAAAGCCGTCGAAGCGGGATTTAACCGTTTTAGCACAAATTAAACGATGTATCGTTGTCATATATGTCTAGATATATATTTTAGTAACTAATTAAAACCAAAATAAATAAAATTGCATGTAAAATAATGACTTTATTCACCAAAAACTATGCCACGCCGAATCCACGGGAGGGAACTTATGTTGGCTTAAACAGTCGTCGTATCTTGGGAAAAGCCGTCGAATCGGCATTTAACCGTTTTAACACAAATTAAACGATGTATCATTGTCATATATGCATAGGTATATGGTTTAGTCACTAATTAAAATCGAAAAAAATAAAATTGTATGTAAAATGATGACTTTATTCACCAAAAACTATGCCACGCCGAATCCACGGGAGGGAACTTAGGTTGTCTTAAACGAGAGTCGAATCTTGAGAAATGCATTTTTTAAACCAAGTTAATGATGTGAATTATTGTGTTTGTAATCTAGATGTGTATAAATAAATTCAAACAATATGCAACATGGCGACATTATAACACCTAAACTACGATGACCATATTCAAGTGTCAAAATTAGCAGGTCGTTGAATACTAACTTTACACGGTTTAAACATTTTAACTTCAGAATTATTACATGATGTGGTGATCTATGTTTTCTTGATACATATTTTTAACCAAAAATCCTGAAATGAGGTGAATGTGTCTAACAATGCTACCTAACTATTACGATGCCCCCGGGCAAGGAAAATCTATCACTTGTTTATTAAGGGGTGTATATTTAGATAAGAATTATCATTTTGCTGATTATTTGCATTATGTTCGTGTATGATATACGCTATGCATTAGAAATGAAGAATCACAGATAATAATTATTTGTCTGTGGATAAATGTATTACATTATTGGTTTTGCAGTTGAAATATATTATATCTCATTTCAGGTCGAGATCCATAGAACAAGGAGATATAATCGACTCATCTATTGTGTGATGTCATATGGTATACATAAAGTAAAAAAAAAAATACTCTGTAGACCAAATATAGCTGTATTTACAAATGATGGTTTGTATGAATATGTGTAGTACTGCGTGTGAACAGTGTTTGGGATTGGCATTTAAGAAAATAATATATAACATATTTAGTGACTAGTCTGCTTAATAATGAGAATGCACTAAATACGTAACCTCATTTTATATATTAAAGTATTAATGATGACCATACCAGCTTGCTAATTAAATGAAAAACTAATATAAATCCCGATTACACGGAGCTCGCGGCTCGTATGAGATTCATTTAGAATGTTGTATTATTTCAGATACCGAGGTCAAACCAAAAGACCATAAATACTACCATGAAGAAAAGAATTGACGGAGACAGGATGTTACTAACCAACATATTAAAAGTGTAGTCTGTTCAATGTAGCTTGTAAATTTGATATTATATATTTATGTGAAACATATTGTATGTTTTAATAAAGTGATAAACGATTGTCGGCAGATTCGAGGTTTTATATTGTGTAATCCATGGATGCATCTATAACATACTAGTTAGAATCATCCTCATACATCAGTGGTTAGTCAAGTTCCCAGAATGTGTTCTCGGCGGAGAATGAATACGCTGAAATGGAGATGAAACTGAAACAAGCATATTCAAATGAAATAAGATTTCATCTTGGGATATTATATTATTACTACTAACACACATTCATACATATGATATTTATTTAAGTATGGTTCATTTATTTATTTTATTATCAATCGTCAAATTTTCTATACAAGAAACATAAAATAATTATAATAAAAACACATTTATAAACTATGGGACCAACACTTTGTTTCTTCTGTCAAATCCTGTGTAAAAAAATACCAAAGTGACCTGTATATTTCTCACCATCAAATAAATGACATGTATAGCATTTTATTGCCCCGCGGTAATTAAAGCTGTCACTAGGACCTACTGCTGGGATTAGCATCCGGTTGATTAAAGATAGTGATCAATCGGAGATTACATAATTGTTACCACCATTTAGACCATGACAAACAAATAAAGAGTGACATTTATACTGGATCAACAAAAGAAAGTGAAACTAATTATTTCAGAATTTTGACATTTTTCCGATGTATGTACATGTCTAGTTATAAAAATAATCAGTATTTTAAAACATTAAACGTTTTACAAATGGGTCGATGCATGTTAATGTTTAAAAAAATCCGTTCCCGGCAATGAAGATCTTTGCTTTGTTTTTTTCTTCATGTCTGGCTGACATTGGTATCTGCAAAGACGTTCAAACACACACCTTTGGTATCTGAAAAGATATAAATGAAACACAATAAATGTTTTATATATATATATATAAGTAAACCTTTCAGATTCATAAACATCAATATATATTATCTTTCACACCTATTTATAAACAAACAGATAAAATCACTATATGTAATCGCATAGAAAAAGTGTTGTTAATATTTAGACGGTTTTCGACTTTTCTAATTCAATCTTATAACATATATGATGTTATTGTAATAATATCGGAATCTCAAGGGTAAATTTGAAACCTTAATTAGACGAAATTTTACCATATTATAGGCAAAGTACCCATGATTTAAGAAACAAAACACGAGGCTCATGATTTGGCTCTTTTGCATTCGACATGTCATAGTTTTTGATGAATAAAATCATCATTTTACATACAATTTCTTTTGGTTTTAATTAGTTGCTAAACATATACCTAGACATGTATGACAACGATGCATCGTTTAATTTGTGTGAAAACGGTTAAATCCCGATTCGACGGCTTTTCTCAAGATACGACGACTGTTTAAGCCAACATAAGTTCCCTCCCGTGGATTCGGCGTGGCATAGTTTTTGGTGAATAAAGTCATCATTTTACATGCAATTTTATTTATTTTGGTTTTAATTAGTTACTAAAATATATATCTAGACATATATGACAACGATATATCGTTAAATTTGTGTTAAAACGGTTGAATCCCGATTCGACGGCATTTCCCAAGATACGACGATCGGTTAAGCCAACATAAGTTCCCTCCCGTGGATTCGGCTTGGCATAGTTTTTGGTGAATAAAGTCATCAGTTTAAATACAATTTTATTTATTTGGGTTTTAATTCGTTACTAAAACATATGTCTAGGCATATATAACAACGATACATCGTTTTATTTGTGTTAAAATGGTTAAATCCCGCTTCGACGGCTTTTCTCAAGATACGACTGTTGTTGAAGCCAACCGAAGTTCTCTCCCGTTGATTCGGCGTGGCATGGTTTTTGGTTGATTAAGTCATCATTTTACACAATGTCAGATATATTTTGGTTTTAATTAGTTAATAAAATATATATCTAGACTTATATGACAATATTATATCGTTTAATTTGTGTTAAAATGGTTAAGTCCCGCTTCGACGGCTTTTCTCAAGATACGACTCTCGTTTAAGCCAACCGAAGTTCTCTCCCGTGAATTGGTCGTCATATAGATTTTGTGGTATAAAGTCATCATTTTACATATATTTAAGGTATTTTGGTTTTAATTAGTTACACATATGTACATTTACATATAAATGACCCAAAACATAACCTTTACATGCCTCAAAACCTTTTTTTCCTACTTCGACGGCATTCGACGGCATTAGACGGCATTCGACTGCTTTTAGTAGCTCCGGTGGTCGAGTGGTAAGACCGTAAGACACTTGATTCCTGACCGAGAGGTACCGGGATTGATTCTCGGCCATGACACTTGGTCATTTCAGAAACGCTATTTAGTGTTTCCCACCCATCTTGAGATGATCTTGGTTGGAAACCCAGGGCTGGTCTCGCGTGTATCGGTGCTTTACACTGGGCATGTTCAAGATCGAACCAAGGAATCTATTCGAAACGAGCTAGGGTATCGCACCCGTATTCCTTGTATCTCACTTCTCTCTTTAACATTTGCGAAAATGCCCCTGAATGGGCCCTGCTAATTGAATGGAAGAAAAAAAGAAAGGGCTTCCAATCTAACTCCCCAGGTAGAAATTTTCCTCCTGACTTATTCACCCTGTATGCCCCGGGCTGGCGGGCACCAAATTGACTCAAGCTGCTCGACACTAACACTGGTCCATGGCCAGTGAAAATCCAGAAGGACCAGTGAAAATATTGAAGGACCAGTAACTTTTATTTATAAATTTTACGTTTCTTTGCTGGGGGTGACCAAAAATAGTGTCAAGCCCTGATGCAAAGTTCACTGTAAATGTATAGTCAAGTGGGTAAAATGTACAGTACTACTAATCGGGTTCCCATTTTGGTCAGGGCACTTGGTCCCTTTCTGAAACGCTGATTATGCACCAGTCCGTTGCATCCTTGGCCCCTACCCTCTAGGATGGGCCAGGAAAAGAATCCCAACATTTCCTCGGCAGTGCGGGGGGGAAGTTGGAAGGTAAAAACATTGCCGTTTTCTAGGCCATCCGCGGATGCAACTCACTTTTGCATTAGTCTTTCCCGTCTATGTTCAGATGATCTGGTTGGAAACCCAGTGTTAATCTTAATAATCTTAAGTGTATCAGTGTTTTAGACCTGTCATGTTAAAGAACCAAGGAATCTATTCTTAACGAGCTCAAAGGGTTGCACAAACTGATTCCTTGCAAGTTGTATCTCACCACTTTGTCCAGACTCCGGTCCACTTGTCTCTAATGCACCAGTCAGTTAGGTTGGCACTATATGACACCCAATAAAAGGCGATTCCTAACCCTAACCCTTAACTGATTGGAAACCTAACCCTAACCCCCTAACCCTTAACTGATTGGAAGCCTAACGTTAACCCTAACCCCTAACCCTGGGGTAGCCAAATACCGGGTGTCATATAGTTTTAATCAGTCAGTTACATTCAGTTCACAGCCCCCCCCCATTCCTGGGGATTGGCCAGGAAGTTTTACTTCTCAGTTCTGTGTTGTCAAAACGGTTTAAACCCCCATCCTTCCAAGACCCTGGGGGACAGCTGATAGTAAAATCTCAAGTATTTCCCAAGCCCCTGATAACTAAATATTGTCCCAGTGATTTAATTATTAATTTGGAGAGCAAATACAAACATTTCGGATTCCCTGGCAGTGCGGGGGAATCTTGAAAGTATAAACACGGCTGTTTCCCTGGCTATCCTCCACCCGTCCCGATTGTTTGGCGGACTGTATTGAGAATCCAATCGAGACAAACTTATTGGGTTGAATCGAATTTCAGTGAGACTTTGCATCTCCAGGCAATCTATAAATTAATTTAACACGAAAAACCTGTGTAAAAGCTATTAAAGCATACTCAACATCAGTTTGTTAGTATGCATATTTATGACATTTTCACTGGAAATTTCGTTTTAATATGCTTCATGGTTAGAAATACCAGTCCTGAGGGGAGTTGGGAGTGCCATAAACAGAAATGTGCGGGATGTTATATTATGTCACATGACAGCTTGGTGCACATACTTCCGTTATGAGTTATAAGTTGAGCAATGGAATATATATATGCATTTATTGTATACATGTGTTAATTTAAAAATACTAGAGGCCAATTGTGTTTTTAAACTGTTATTAAAGCTTTAGTATTCAATAATATTATTTATGCTCACAACATAAAATAAGTTCACAAAATTAATTTTACTGATACATGTTTATAATGTTTACATTCAGGTACCATGGTTAATGTGATAGACTTACTGAATGTAATTGTCAACAGATGAGAACACTCAGCATCACTTGACTGCATTTAAAAGAATTAATGAAGCGAATATATGGGGTCCACCTAATGGTTGAGAGGAACATAACAACAAAGGAAAAGATCATGACATGTTTTCATTTGAAGATATGTAGAGAAATTCAGTGTTGATAAACTGACCCGGACAAAATTACATGCTTGTCAAGTAGTCACAATGTGGCTCAGTATTAAGGTTGGTGCTTACTTCTTTCTCTGTACTGCATAAATATTGCAATTTTGCAGGGTTGGCAAAGTATTGACCGCCTGGTTTTTCCTGTCCTGGAAAACCCGGTTTTTCCCAGGCTTCCCAGTAATTCCCGCCGGGCTGGGTTTTACGCTTAAAACCCAGGTTTTTGCCATCATTATAATGGGCTCTATAAATGGCAAACTTTACATCCAGATATCAGTTACTATTTGAGCCAAGTTTGCCTATTGCAGAAGCATTGTATACAGTAATGTTAATACTGTTTGCTACTGCTGTAAGTGTTAATGCCACTCTATTGCTTTTGCAAGTGAATAATATACAATTGTTATACTATTACAATGGTTATAATTTATCGCTAAGTTTTGACTACCACAGTTTTACTACATGAATTTGATTGTATTAAATCACTGAAAATGCAGTACATGCCTGCTAAGTTAGGGTTCCCACGGTCAGGGAAAAGTCAGGGGGGGTTTTTCAAGGTCAGGGAAAAGTCAGGGAATTTTGAAATTACATGTAGTCAGGGAAATTTGGAAATTAAGCAAAAGTCAGGGAATTCTTCATTTAAGATCTCATTCAGTGTCATTTCATATGACGAAAATACCTAAAACTAAGAAAAAATCCTCGCTCGCTATGCTTGCTTGGAATAATCTTAAATTAATTATATATTATTACTTTGTGTTAAACAACAGCACTAAAAGTGCTACCTGAAACATTTTGGTTTCATATAAAGCAAATATAACCTCCTTTTCACTGTTTCTATTGTGCTATTTTGCTCTAACAAAAAGGCCAGATCGCTAAAAAGTCATCTGTCTGGTCAGGGGATTTTGTCTAAGAATATTTTTGGGAACCCTGTAAGTCCAAGACATAAACTTGTACATTCTACCATATATCATTCATTGAATTTAAAACATTTCAATTGTTGTACAATGTTAATTTTTTTTATATATTGTACTTGTATATAGTATGTAATATGTCCTCATGAGATAAATTCCTGGTTAATTTGAGCACTTTGTACAAAATCGCAAAATTAATTTGTCACATAAAAGATGCAAAGTTATAGTTATACAATTTAATAATTATTTCCTCTTTTGCTTACAGTACATCATTCAAGCTTAGAAACACCACCGTAAAATGACTTGAGAGCTGTTACACACCTGGCAACATGTTCTCTGTTCCATGAAATGTGAATCAAACAATAATGCAAATAAAAAAGTGTGATCAAGACACCGTGCTGCAGAAAGAAGGCAAAGAACAGCTATTATTGGTAATTTGCTGTCTTATTTATGATTTTACTTGCTGCTGCACAGCACACAAGTTGTAATATCATCATTAGCTCCACTTTTCGAGGATAAAAAGAGCTGTTGTCATAGCCTGATCGTCTACGTTGGTTAAGTTGATTGTTAGTAAATGTTAAGCTCAATTTTCTGGAAACTACTGTACGAGAGGTATCGACTTGAAACTTAACATGTGCATGTACCTCCATGCCATCTAAAACCTCTACCTAATTTTAGGTCAAGGTCGCCATGAAGGTCACCATGACCTTAGGTTAAGTTAATTGTTACGGTCAATTTCTTTGAAACTACAAAAGATATCAACTTGAAATTTCACATGTGCATGTCCTCAATGGCATCAATGCCATCTAAAACCCATGCCTATTTTAGGTCACTAGGTCAAGGTCACTGTGGTCTATGGTTATTTATTGTGAAGTTCAATGTCTGGAAAACTGCGAGAAGTATCAACTTGTATCTTCACATGTGCATGTACCTCATTGCAATCTACAACCTCCACCTACTTTTGAGTCAAAGTTCATGGTCACTATGCCCTTTGGTTAAGTCAATTTATGAAAAACTAAAAGAGATATAAACTTGAAACTTGACATGTACATGTACCTCGATGCCACCCACAACCTCTACCTATTTTCAGGTTAAAGGTCACCATGGCCTTTTTAATTCAAAATTTAACCTTGGTGAGGGACACCAACTTTTAAAAGTCTGGTTCCCTCTGGGATGCCAGTTAAAAAAGTTAGTGTCAAGGCTTGAGGATGTAAACCTCATACTTAAATTTACTATCAAATTGGATTAAAGTCGAGCATTCAGTACTCATTGGTGGTTACTTACACTAGGTGCTCTTGTTTGGTTTTGGTTCTTGTCTGCACAATTTTGTTGGATCGATTTTAATGGGGCTGTTGACCTAGGTATCTTCATACTTTAATATAGTTTTGTTTGCACTATTTGTGGTAACTAATAGTTAGACTGCATTGAAACGTTGCGTGGCTAATCTGGGCAAAGGTAGTTATGTGGATACGCAATGATCAGATAAGTTTTGCTAATGAACTTCAAACAGAACTTAGCACTGCCAAATTTAGACGAATTTGAAGCATATGTTGTGACCCCTATATTGTTAACATGCATGACGTCATAAAAGCGATGTGACATCACTTCCATTTCTCATTGGTGTCAGGGATTTCCCTGATGCAGGTTTTCTGCATCCTTGACACAACTTTATGGCTTGGGACCCTCATTTCTGCATTACTGTGCATCCTTGGGACCCCTAATAGGATCCCTCAAATAGACATTTTCATTTCAGCAAGAATATTTTTCTTTCTGCTATTTATTGCACTAAAGACTTGTGGTGCATTGAGCAATCTGAATTTGCTGTTTTATTTATTCGTAAATTAGATACTCACTAATAATGAGCTTGAAATGCATTACCGTATGATGAAGGGACCCCCAAAATTTCTCAGGGACTCTCTAAATATGAAACTTAAGGGTCCTGGGACCCTCGAATGAAAATTCCTAGGGAAAACCCTGGGTGTATAGACTTACATACAACAGTGAGTAAGATATGTTCTTAGTCGATGTTGGCAAAATTGTTGATTTTGTTTATTGGTTTGAAGGAATTCTTAATGTATGCATATTATATCATTGCAGATGAGGTGACCTACAATTCTGACCATGTTGTAATGTGGTGAAGCAACTAAAGATGAGGGTGGCACAGCTTTAGTTTGAGGTAATTGTTTGTACCTGTAAAAATGACAGAAAGTATTTTAATCTGTCATTTAAAGTGTATAGAGCTATATTCTAACAGTCATTCAATGTCAAAATAATTACTTGCATCGTTTTAAGTATGATATTAGACTACCTTAATTGCAAATTAAAACTTTGGACGGGTTCCGTGTACATTGATTCAATCGTCGAAAAATAGACGATTCTTATAGTTTCATAAGGTGTTCTAGGAACACTTTCGTATGAAAATGGACAGTTTGCATGTCCAATAAATCACACAGAGAGATTCTGTTAAAACTGAAGCGAAAAATAACCTAATGGATGTGAAAGCATAATTGTGTTTTAGTTTTTGAAACTTACTTGTAAAAAATATGTTCCTATATAGCTCTATACACTTTAAGCAATATTCATTTACAATGTAATTTCTTGACTGTATGAACTGCAATTATCATGATAATATGTAACTAGTTCAGTGAAGTAACATGTGTGCACAACACAACTGGACTTTTGCACTTAAGGTATAAGAATAGATACTTTATGTAACTATTTAGTGTGCTATTAATAAGATTATTTATTTTTCTAATTGTTATGTATCTTAGTCGTCCAAAGACTGGAATGGTTTATTTAAGATTTTCAATATTTATTGCCCAAAATTGACCTATCAATTTCAAATAAACATGCATTTCTGATAAGAACTTGAAAGGAAATAAATTCAATGGATGAAATGCTGGTGAGTCAACATCTTTCCATCAGTCATGGATGTTAATAATTCTGTATGTCTTTTTATAGGTCAGATTGCAGATGTTATATCCACCAAGTTTGGGATTCCACGCGTGGAGGTCGAGGCAAAGAAAATGATGCATCGATGATCAATTTAGTTTAAGTGGTTTTTTAAGGATTGTGTGTGTTTTTTTTAAGTGCTTGATGTGGATAATGATTTTGTGATCTTACTTACATGTATCTGTGTGTATATATACTGAGTACATCTAGAAACGCAACACAGGTGTTACTGTCAACACTTTTTCAAACTTTGTATGATTGGCAACCAAACGGTATTAACTTGATGATATTTTATTTCATGAACAATGCAACTGTAACATTGTTTTCATATAGTGCTACCGATCCGATTAAACAGTTGTTGTGTGTATAGTGCGGCTAAAAAGTAACGGAACACAAATGTGTAAAATCATAATTTATTCAGAATCGTTGTTCTACGTGAATTGGTCAAATCTTGATTAATTATTGATTGATAACATACACATGACGTCCAACAAGTTGTGTAGCAGTGTATGAATCAGTTTTAAACTTTGCCTGGAGATGGTACATGCGGAGTTACTGGTCCTGTCGGAGAGTTGTTTCACATGGATGACCTTGACATGGGTGGTTGTAAATGGTGCCAAAGTGCTAGTACAGTGTCTCCAGATGAAACATTGTCGGTTCATGACAATTAAGCCAAAGTGAACTTCCCATTTGACATATCCGTCATAGGCACCCGAATGGCCTGATTTGGCATATGTTCGGACTATTCTGACATTTTTATTCCGAAGCCTAGAACTTTTCTTTTGTGATTTTCTTTCCATTGGCAAACCTTACTATTGATTCGAAGCAATTTAATTCAAATTTTATCATGCGTAAATGGCGCACGTTACTTTGTTTGATTTTTAATAGCTTCTTACAAGTATGGAGGTATTAACCTGAACATCATTATTTTATTATTATTTTGATATGTTGATTCTTTTTATGCCCCCGTATCGATAGATCGGGAGGCATATAGTGATTCACCTGTCCGTTCGTCCGTCCGGCCTGGTCAACCCAAATTGACCGTTTCTTCTAGCATCAATATGGCTTGCTACAAAGCTTTCAAACTTGCATTGATGTTGTATATGACCACTCTCCACACGCCTGTATCACCTGACTCCATTTTGACCTTCACCATGACCTAATTTTGGACTTAGACTTATTGAAAGGCCAAATTCTTGGTTAACCTAAATTGACCGTTTCTTCTAGCATTAATATGGCTTGCTACAAAGCTTTTAAACTTGCATGGATGTTGTATATGACCACTATCATCTGACTCCATTTTGACCTTCACCTTGGCCTAATTTTGGACTTAGACTTATTGAAATGGCTCCCACAGGGGGCATAAGCGTTTATTGAACGCAGTCTTGTTATTCCAACTATAAGTTTTTTGTGGGGGGTTAAAGATTATGTGGTGGCTATCTCATATGTAGCCTCCCTTTCTAAAATTTGGAAATCAGGTTTATATTCCATGCAATTTTTTATATATATATTGTTTACTATTACATTGTCTTTCATCTTGGGCTGATCTTAATAAATTGGGAGTTTCATTACATAGATTGTCATTCAGGTGACTATTTAGTAAAATAAGGTAGTGGGTTAAACAAAATGAAAATACCTAAGAATTCTCTCATTTTTAAGGTCAGTCCTGATATGCTTTATCTTAATACAGTACAACCTCTCCAGAGGGCACTGCTTTAGAGAGGTTTTACTGTAGTTAACTTGAGTCAAATGTTGCTAATAATGATTTAAATTTGTATATTTATGGCAAAAAATGTACTATCTATTTATGTGATTTGTCTTTTTATCTGTATTTACACTTTCTTGTCTACAAATCCTAAGTTTTGGTTGGGTCTGACATGTATATATTATGTATTTTTGAATATCAATATGAAATCATTATTTTTTTCTAGTAAATAATTTATTTTATTGTTGTAGTTCTCTTATTGATTGATAAGTGAGTATAAATATATTTTTTATCCAGCTGAAACACCATTCAAACATGGATTGAACACATCTTACATTCTGTGAAAAAGCATACATTAAATTTGCTTTCAAAAGGTAAACCATTTAATTTAATTCAAATAAAAGTGAGTTTAAGGCGTGTTTTTACTAGGTTTTTTCATGTTTAAATGCGGGTTTAAACTGTGAAAAACGCGCTTTAAATGCGCTTTTAACACACTTTAAATGCGCTTTTAACACGCTTTAAACTCACTTTTAGCTCACTAAAAACACACTATAAACACACTTATTGAATTGAAAAACACACTTTTTACAGAAGCGAGTTTTTTGTTGGTTAAAAGTGCGTTTTAAAAACCCGCTTAAAACACACTTTCTGGAAAAAAATTCTTGAAAGAAGCGAGTTTTTAGACTCACAAAAAACACACTTTTAACACACTTCATAAAGGAGATGGCTGAAGCGGGTTTTTTAGACGCACAAAAAACACACTTTTAACTTACTTTCTTGAAAGAAGCGAGTTTTTAGACTCACAAAAAACACACTTTTAACACACTTCATAAAAAAGATGGCTGAAGCGAGTTTTTTAGACGCACAAAAAACACACTTATTGAGAAAAAACACACTTTTAACACGCTTGATAGAGAAGATGACTGAAGCGAGTTTTTTAGACACACAAAAAACACACTTTTAACTCGCTTCATAAAGAAGATGGCAGAAGCGAGTTTTTTAGACGCGCAAAAAAACACACTTATTGAGAAAAAACACACTTTTAACACACTTCAAGAAGAAGATGGCTGAAGCGTGTTTTTTAGACGCACAAAAAACGCGCTTCTTGAGAAAAAACACACTATAACCCCGCTTCATAAAAAAGCGATTTTTTTTGACGCACAAAAAACACACTTATTAAGAAAAAACACACTTTGAGCCTACTTAAGTTGGTTAAAACTGCGTTTTTAGTGTGTTTTAAGCGTGTTTTTTCTGGTTTTAATCCAGAAAAAACCCAGTCGGTAAGCTAAAAGACGCACTTTTAGCACGGTGCGAATACCGCAGCGTTTAACACGCTTTAAACGCGGTTTTAAACCGCGTTTAACACGCTTCTTGGAGAAGGGCATCCACCATTATTCTAAACAACAATCAGCAACAGACGAGGAGAGTAAAAAGGTGCGCATGTAGTTTTATACCTATCATGACACGAGACGAATAGTCATGTAGATTACCACTATTTCGAAGAAATGATTGGCAAGAAGGTGCAAATGTAAAGAAAACATATTCAACTATATGCCTAACTTGCCTTAACAAATATAAGAATGCTTTGTTTACATTACAATAATCAAATTTAAAGCAGTTCGACCAACCCCTGATCAAATATCTGATACGAAACATAGCATTACGAACCTTATCTAAGGTAGTGCGAGTCGACTCGAGGACGAATGACACTTTACGAAATAACTTTGCATCAATAATACGATGCATGTGAAAACAAAATAATGGCTTAATAGGAATGATAAAACACTTACACAACTGCAAAACGTAAACACATACAAAATGTACACTGTGGGGGCTCTTGTCGACCATAATAATTAATTTTCTTAAAAAGTAAGTTTCCGAGTAATGACGTTTTCCGAAGGTTTTTAACTACAGCAAAGTGCACAAGCAAACATGACGAAAGATACATTAACTACCGAAAAGGAGTAAATCCAACACAATACCCATGATAACCATTCAAGTTGTTTCCATTGTTATGGAACAGAAGATACACATATACCATAAGCTACAATAATTATGTTACTAGTCTAAGGTCTATTCCTGGAAAAATTTAGGGTTAGATCCACTAATGACAAATTAATAGAGGTCATTTGATATCGCAAAAATATGAGCCGTTCTTGAGGAAAACCGGGCTTAGTGACATGATAATAATTATTTAGAAATAGGTCTAAAATGAGAAAAAAATCATTTTCACCGATTTGAATTTTAGTAGTTGGATAATAAAGGACTATCTTTAAGATTGTTTTCATGAATTATGATACATAACTTCCATCGTTGCTATGGTGATCAATTTTCGATAACTACCCGTACTGAAAAAACAAGGCGTTAGTCGTTAAAATAGCAGCCAATTATCTCTTAAAGCAAACGCTCACAGTTTGTCGTGTTTTGTTAAAATTAGAATATTATTACAAAATGTGACAAAATTTAGAAAAATTTACTTCTATAAATGATCAAATACTGGATTTATGAAATGACTGTTGACGTTACGTTAGATAACTTTCGAATTACGATTGCGACGTCACTCAAAAACATGGCATGAGTGGTTAGTTTGAAAAGTCTGTAACTTGTTAATGCATTCATGTTATAATTCCCTCAAATTTTCAGAAACTGTTCATAAGAGTCTCTGTCTTCCTAACAAGATATCATCATGGTGTTCGTTATTGTGTGACTTAGCCCTTTTTTCCACGTTTTTTTCCCAGGTATATGTGGTTTGTAACCTGGTTACATGGTTACACTATATCTTTCAGATAAGTTTTTTCAATTAAAAAAAAAATGTTTAATAAAAGCACAATTTGTAATAAAAAATGAAAGTTTATATTACTATTCTAACACTTTCATTCAGAAGTTTATGTAACCAGGTTACAAACCACATATACCTGGGAAAAAACCGTGGAACCTAGACATATCTACTTTTTTCCTGGAAAACGGCTCCTGTAGATACACACACGACGGTTTACTATTAACTTGATTTATATTTGACCCAATGCTTTTCCTGCAATAGCGCTATGGATGATACAACAGTCTATATCACATATCGACTCTTGGAAAAAGCAATACGAGGAATATTCACCACGCCAACAGTACATCAACAAATCGATGGCTTAGAACAAAAAGGTCGTAACTACCAAATCGATACTTTGAGAAAACACGGAAAAACTGTCTGAAATTTACTCTTTACTTTTGGTAAAACAAACTTTTACAACTTCAATTTGGTCAACATGACAAGTTCAGATTTTTATGAAAATGGGCTCATAAGAAGCGCCTTGTGATGCTTATTCTAAATATGTATGAATCTCAAAAGGTCGTAAGTGGCACTTACGATCTTCTAATTCTAAGCCATCGAAATTGCGATGCCTGACCAAGTTCCTCTGAACATATTAATGAACCCCTGTAGATAATGAGCTACAGGGCGATTACATATCAAGCATTTTATCCATTGATCAAGGTAAGTGTGTATAAATTGGATAATTTACCCAAACACAATTCAGTAAGTCCAATGACGTACAGCATACATTATGTGACACTGTATTTACACCAATTCCAATGATAGTTTCGGCAATGCACAATCAACAGAAGTCACAATGAATCCAGATTTTGACCAGACCCGAAGTTACAGTTTATATCGCTGGACACTGACAGGTACGAAAGCAGTCGGCAATGTTCTCTGTTTCTCAGACATGCCGACACGACCAAAACACGCCCCAATCTAAATTTAGGGTAAACCAAAGCTGCAACATCCAGATGTCAAATGTACATACATGTACACCGACTCTTGATAGAAAATCAACACATATTGTCACCATTGTTCTAATACAATTCCAAGAACATTCCTCATACTGCATCCCTAAAGACGACACCTTGAACATCATTCACGTCTTCATAATCAGAAATATACTGAGTACATCTAGAAACGCAACACTGGGGTCACTGTCAACACTTTTTCAAACGTTTTATGATTGACAACCAAACTATATTTACTTCATGATATGTTATTCCATGAATAATGCAACTGTAACATTGTTTTCTTAAAGTGCCATCGATGCAACGGAACAGTGCTTGTGTGTACAGTGCAGCTAGAAAGTAACGAAACATAAATTGTTAAAATCCGATATTTTCAGATTCGCTGTTCTCAGTGAAAAGTTCAAATATTGATTAATTATTGATTGTTTACATATTCATGACATCCAACCAGTTGTTTAGAAGTTTATGAATCAGTTGTGAACTTTGCCTCGAGATGGTACATGAGGAGGTATTGGTCCTGTCGGAGAGTTGTTTCACATGGACGAACTGGTCATGGGTGGTTGTAAACGGTGCCAAAGTGCTAGCAAAGTGTCTCCAAATGAAACATTGTCGGTTCATGAAAATTTAGCCGAAGTCGAACCTCACATTTGACGTCCGCGTCATAGGCATCCGATTTCGCACAGGTTCAGGCCATTCTGATATTTTTTCCGAAGCGTAGAATTTTTCTTTTGTGATTTTCTTTCCATTGGCATACCTTACAAAGGATTCGAAGCAATTAACACCAAAATTTATCATGCGTAAATGATGCACTTGGAATTCGTGCGTTTTGTGATTTTCTTGACGCACGGGAGTTACATTACCCGATCGATACACTTTAGACAATAGAAATGTTTCTACGTAATTATACAATATTATAACACAAAATAAAAATGTGTATGACCAATGGAAGTTAGAAAAACTCAAGGATCAAAAAGTAGCGTTTCTAGATGTACTGAGCATAAAATCATAGATCATGTCTGTATACAACGGAGCAAGTATTGAGCAGAAAGGAGCATACATTGGTCAAAAACGTAGAATGTAACAGCGTTGCGCTGTTGGAACATGACCGTGCTCTACCACCTGAGCTACAATAGTACCAATCCGTCTTCAGAATAGTTGATGAGTATATGTACAATATAGATACTGCCTAATCTGATGGCATTCAACAAATATCAATGTACGTCCTACGAATGAAGCGGTAGTTTAGTATACTGACTAGATACACTAGATGTTCATATCTCAAACATGATTAAATGAACTCATTTAACTGGTTACTCTATAAAACGCAATGTAGAAACTTATATAGTTATAGTACCTTCTCCAGTGTTTTATATCAAAAAGAAAGGGGGTAGATGTTTCCCATCCTCCACAACATGTTTGGGATCAGGCAAACTGAGGTGACTGAATACTTCCTACTCACTACTGGTCCTGAAAATCAGTGGAAGGAGTTCCGCCATACTGTAACCAATGAACTTTCGACAGCAACCAATAGATTCAAGACTCAACAATAACAAACAAATCCAATTAGCTTCGTCTGCGTTTAAACTAATATAATTATGTAAACTACCTGCGAGACGTTATTTGTCAACTACCTGTGATAAGACAAGTACCTGTGATGATATTACAGCTACAGAAGGTCGAGAACCAACCAATCAACAAATCGAGTCATCTTCCAGACAAGGTTAGTGCGTTGGTGTTGCAAATTCTACATTACATGTGGGTTCATATACCAAATATTTAGTTCAGTATATGGAGTAAATCATGATTCATGTATTAACAAATTGATCATTGAATTAATCAGTAACTATTCATAAATGTTGATTTCCTCTCTGAAACCATACAAAACTTGCCATAAAGTAATGTCCAGTATTCTTAACAATAAATTATAAACTCTATCTGTCATGTTTTGTGGGTGAAAATTTGAAGGGCATCCTGTAAAACTGTAGGAGGATTTGCGTCCATAAGACAGGCAAGCTGAAAACAATATATCCCCAAACAACATAGTTATGCTGTGCAAATGGGTATAATAACAACGCCTGTAAATCACATTAAACTCGAACTAGTCAGACATGGTTATTAATTAACATAACCCGATTCAGACAACACCGTTGAACAGTCAGTAAGTGGCTAATGTATATCAACAAACTGTTAATATTGCCCTGCCTGTTTAATCCGATGTAACTCTGTTCTGATCAAATAAAGTATCAAAATTTGTCTCCCTTGGTCAAGGTAAGTCATGATTGATTTGAGATAAAGATATCAGGCGCAGATCTATGCACTCCATGTGAGGGACATAAAATATCAGCCCCACAATACACGACATGCATTATTTGACACTGCATTTATAATGATATTTTTTAGGAATCAAAACAAACATTTTGGGTACATCTAAGTTTATAATGATATCAATGGGTACTCATAAATAAGTACTTTCCTTTACATAGTAAGATGATAATGACATTAAATACAACATAATACAAATAAAACACAATAATTTACAACATACAAATATCACAGTTCCAATGATTAGTTTTATTTTGAATCTGAATTACTCCTGTTTAAACATGATTCAACTTGCTGAAAACTGTTTGCAGTATTCGTAAAGTCCTGGGCTTGCTTGCTTACTGAAAATAATAATATATTTAGTTTCATTTAAACTGAATTTCAAGAAGTGAAACAGAAAATCTAGGTGGCCTACATCCAACATTCTAACAAAATATGAATAAATACAACCAGAAATGTATCCACATACTTATCATTGAAATGGGGAAAGAGAGGTTATTTCTTTCCTTATGGGGTATATACATGTATGTGTGGGGGGCACAATTAAACCCTTAGAATGAAAATAACCTCTTGTATAGTATAAGGTAAAGTGTTTTGTTTATTATACCGGTAGTGTCAACCCTATTGAAAGGGCCAGCCAATTTGACTTATGAGACACTTATCTTTCATGCTTACACTACCTCCCCAATCCCTTCTTGTATTGTCGGGCACTAGGCAGAGATGGGCCTATGGTAACCATTCTTTAACTAGCTGGTGGCTTATCAACCGGCCTGATAAGTTCTAACCAAGCTTCCTCTGGGATTAAAAAATTCGCCCCCCCCCCCGCCCTGAAGGCGAATGCCCTTACCACTCAGCCACTATCATAGTGTATATGCAAGTAACGTCGTACATGTCCATGAGATTGACAGGTTTTAAGATGACAGGCAAGTAAAGACAGACCAAAGTATTTTATGTGGTCAGGTGGTCAAATCAGCCAAGACAGAAAAATCCAAAATATGAGTGACAAAGCATATTAACATGTCACAAGATGCACTTCAATGTGATTTAAAAAGGATTTAGATAAACAAGGAAGGTATTAATTCCATTAGTTATAAATATGGGACAGAAGATCATAAAATGAATCAAATGTACTTTTGTGCAAAGGTAAGTGAAATTGGAAAACCAGAAATCGATCAGAAAATAGGAGTAACTCCTTTTTGATAGGAGTACTTGGCAGGTATGGTTGAGTATTGAGTAACATATGACTGAAAGGATTCAAGATGCCCTGTAAGTATTATAATGTAAGGAGTTTACCATCACAAGTGATCTCGTCTATACTAGTCAATGTTGTATCAAAGTGTTGTTGTACATCTCCAAGTTCCTTCAATCTCTCCTGTAGCTGTGTATTAGCATACTTCACCTGTTATAAACATACATTACAATGGTTATATAGGGCTTTCATTTGACTCTTCAAACTGCATTTTGACTCTTGAATTTGACAAAAGTGCCAATTTTGACTCTTGAAAATTAAAGGAGAAGAGTCAAATGTTCTTTACTTATAATACAGATATTCTTGCAATATTTTGAAGACTTTAAAATTTAAGGCACAGGGCTTTTTTGCCAAAATTGTGAAGACACCCTAGCCTGTAAGTTTTGTGAAACAAAAGCGTGATTTTTCTTAAAATTTTGAAATTCAAGCGTTGTTTGATTTTGAATTGTGAAAGCGCAATATTTACTTAAATTAACTTTGAGAAACTAATATTTACCTTTATCTTCTAAAGAAAATCAATAAAGGCTTGTTATATTTCACCATTGAATGTTAAAGCTACTCTGGTTTTATCAATTTCAAATTTTTGGCAGTTACAATTGTGAAAGTGGCATTTCTTAGGTTTGTGAAGCTGGCATTTTGGAATTGTGAAGTGGCCTCTTTCAAATTGTGAAGTAGCCTTATTCCGGCCTCTGTTTTATAGTGAAAAAAGGCCCTGCAGTCAGGAGTCTTTTTGACTCTTCATTTTTGGAGGCTAGTGAATGCCCTGTTATATTATACACAGTAACATACACTCTCACACAGAATATACTGTAAACAAGAGATGTTTGTAAACCATGTAAGTAGGCCTCTATGGCAGCCTAATAGTCATAAATGGTAAAGGTCAAGGTGACCTTGAACTTTGACCTCAAAATCCATAGGAGTCAACCACTATTGTTGACCAACCTCCGTGTAAAGTTTGAAGATCCCAGGACTAAGGCTTCTTGATTTATGGAATGAAAACCATTTGGTCTACTAACTGACATACATTCATGACGGGGGCATAATTAAGTGAATATTTGACAATTGTATTTTAATTTGCCTACAGTACAGTGAGCAGACAATTTCAGTTATATATTATTAGTAACAGATTTATAATTGACCTACTTACAGCAATGATTTGATCAACAACATGTTTGAGGTCATCATCTAGTTTGTTCATATCTTCCTGTGTACAAGAATTCTCCATCTTCCCTGTATCTTCTGGTAAAACAATATGTTTGGGTATGCTGAACACGTTTTTATGTAAGTACAACTGAAGAAAAAAAATCATGTACTGAAAATCAAACTTTTCTTATGCAGAAATAAACACTGTAAAGCAAACAAATCTAATTTGAAAAAACGACTGAAAAGCCTACACACCTAAGTTATACTGACAGCCGCTCCACTTTTTAAGTGTTGGATAGTGTAGTGGATGCTAAACATGCATACGCCTGAAACACAATATTTTGGGCCATAACATTGGCAAAATTAATTTTAGGGTTACCTGCCCTTGTGAAATAGGTTCCCCTTTTGGTGATAAACATGCATACCAAGTTTGAAGCAAATATCTTTGACGCTTTCTGAGATATAGACCTAAACATGAAATTCTAAGTTGAATAGGTGCCATAACTATGACAAAAGTAAATTTAGGGTTACCTACCCATGTGGAATGGGTTCACCTTGTGATAATAAACATGCATATCAAATTTGAAGCAAATATCTTTGAGGGTTTCTGAGATATGGACATAAATGTGAAATTCTAAGTCGAAAAGGGGCCATAACTATGACAAAATTAAATTTTGGGTTATCTGCCTTTGTGAAATGGGTTCCCCTTGTATTAGTAAACAAGCATACCAAGTTTGAAGCAAATATCGTTGACGCTTTCTGAGATATGGACCTAAACATGAAATTCTAAGTCGAAAAAGGGCCAAAATTCATTTTAGGGTTACCTGCCCATGTGGAATGGGTTCACCTAGTGATAATAAACATGCATATCAAATTTGAAGCAAATTTCTTTGAGGCTTTCTGAGATATGGACATAAATGTGAAATTCTAAGTCGAAAAGGGACCATAACTATGACAAAATTAAATTTTGGGTTACCTGTCCTTGTAAAATGGGTTTCCCTTGTATTAGTAAACAAGCATACCAAGTTTGAAGCAAATATCTTTGATGCTTTCTGAGATATGGACCTAAACATGAAATTCTAAGTCGAAAAAGGGCCATAACTCTGGCAAAATTAATTTTAGGGTTGCCTGCCCTTGTGTAATGGGTTCCCCTATGATAGTTAACATGCATACTAAGTTTGAATCAAATATCTTTGACTGTTACTGAGAAATGGACCTGAACGAAAAGGTTAACCAACGCCGCCGCCGACGAGTGAATCATGACAATAGCTCCACTTATTTTCTTCGAAAAGTGGAGCTAAAAAACGACTGAATAGCCTACACACCTAAGTTATACTGACAACAAGACACGGCACTGCCGCAAACTAGGTTATTGTGCACGATACATCTAATGAGGCAGTCTATACTCTATACCCAAAGTTTGATGAAAATATAAACTCAACTTATTGAGCAAAAACAGTTGTCTATTTGTAGTGCACTTGACCCTACTGACCCAAATACGATTCCAAGCTAGATTTCCATGCCACCATTCAGTATACAAAGTTTCATGAAGACATTTCAATCTCAAGTTATTGACTGGATACAGTTCATACAAGTAAGACACCTACATTTTAATAAAACAAGAGCACTACGATTGCTAGATGCCCGACTTACTTATAGTTTCTTGATACATGTAGTACTTTTACTAATCTGTGAGTGAAAATTCAAAGACAACAAGGGCAGATAACTCACCTCAGCTTTATCAAACTTAGCATTCAGTCTATCCATGGCAATCTTTTTCTGTTGTTTGGCGACTTCTTGTAACTCTGTCTCAGACACACGATCAAACTGAAATATATACACAAACTTTATACTGTAAAATCATTCATTTTCATGGGGGATCAAATTCATGGATTTTGTGGTTTAACACATGTATGTGAGCTTGCATGCAAAACTTTAACCAAAATTGTCTAAGTACAGAAAGGCACATACTTTCATCAAAATGCAAGTCAGAGTTATGGGGCTTATTCAGTGAACTTAAATAATGACCAAAAATACACGTGTGACGTTTCAATTGAATAGCTTTAGTAGTCTCAGAGATTTGAGTTTGGTGCAAAACTTTTTAACACAAAAGAAAGTGGCATAATTTTCTCAAAAAGAAAGTCAGAGTTACTGGGCTTGGACGGTGACCTTTAAAGATAATGATCTCAAATACAGATCTGTGAAGTTTCAATTGAATAGCTTTAGTAGTTTCAGAGATATGAGCTTGCACAAAAAATTTAACCAAGATTTTTGAAGTACAGAAAGGGGTATAATTTTGCAAAAAAGCAAGTCAGAGTTTTAGGGCTTGATCAGTGCCCTGAGATGATGACCCAGAGTTTCAGAGATATATGAGTTTGCAAGATTTTCTTAGTACAGAAAGGGGCAAGCGACTTTCAATCATTATGTTATCGCAATGGTGACTGGAGTAGCTAGTCTCCATATAATTTGTAAAGTCGAGCTAAAAATGATCATTTTCTGTCTCAGTCACACACAAGGTTACAGTTATGTCAAAGCATTTACATAAATCTTAAATTTACGATTCTTTATAATACCTTGAGAACTGTAAAAATGTGGTAAATGGAGCTGTAATATCATTCAAGATTCAGTTTATGAACTCCTACAAAACAATATCTGTCCCCAATTTGCAATTGTTAAAGAATTATACTGAATTTTAATTTGAACGTAAGTTCACGATTTCCGTAAGTATGTTGATAAAACGGTACCAAGGTGCCTACTTTTCTCACCTGGAATCAGTAAGTCAAGCACCAGTCTGTTCTCTGACATAGCAGCAAAACTTTAAAAATGTAGTATTGAGACATTTTAGTGGAAATAAAAAACTGCTTACAGTGGACAAAACGTTTTCATTCAGTGCAGACATAGCTTCCTTTGTATACTCCCAGATTATGTTATACACTGAAATAGTATGTAAAAGTATAAGTTAATATATCTAGCTTGTAAACATTTGAGACTATTATTAGTTTATTACATATTTTAGTAGCAAGTTGCTGACAAAACCTGAACCATTGTTTCAACTTATCATTACAAATATTGCCATAAATAACATCTGAGTGTTTTATTTTGATTTAAAAACTTTTTTGCCATTAAACAATGAGTTAAACTGCGGCATAGCTATAGTTTCCTTTTCAATTTGATTGTATATTCTACTGATCAGACAATTGTTAATTCATATTGTTCCACAAGTTAGTGGTCCTCAACAAATACCACTGGTCATGGGCCAGCGAACCAGCATTAATGTCAAGCTTTTATTGGCTGAACAGTAAAAATAAAATAAATAATGTAAGTTCATACTTCCGTTAAACAAGGTTTGAGGAACGAAACCAAAATACTGCACAGCATATTCATCATGGACTGTCCATCCATCGTCTTCACTTTGATCAGCCATCATCTAAATGAAAAGTTGAAAACTTATAAATAATAAACAAGTGACAATCAAAATTAGATTCATTAAAACCTTTCCGGCAATATATTTTATATATGACAGGCGTGTTAAAGATTTACTAAATAAAATAAAATTTAATTACCCTTTTTTATTTAACAGTAACACTCATTTGATCAATTGTTTAAGTTATACATACATGTGTACAGAGCTCCAGCTAGGATTGAAGAAGGGCAGGGTGCTGGGCCTGAAAAGGGCACTAGCAAGTCTCTCAGGGAAGAGTGGGGGAGGTTGCAGGAGGGGGTGGCCCCCTCCGGCCAGGGGGGTTTGGGGACCTCCCCCTAGAAAATTTTGGATTTGTAGACCTTCAAGATTGCTTCTCCTGTGTTTTTCTTCCTAAACAAAAGTTAATTTTGTGAGACTGATTTTGATGGTATTTTTATTAAGTTATAATTTATTTGAGCAAGTTTTCCATTAAACTGCTTCATTTTTTACTACATATCTATCTAGAGCTATGGCTTGATGAATACCAGCCCAGATCAACAGCTTTTCTGTTTATACGCTCACTGCTATATTTGTTGAAATTATAGATCATTAAGACGGCTCCTCTTGTTTTCTTACTTTATTTGGTGTAGTTGTAAGACAATTTATGTAGTACATTTCATTTAAATCAACCCCCCCCCCATTATTTGGAGGGGCGAAACAGAACAAATATATACAGTGACTGTGTGTTTATTGATTTATATTGATGGGTAAATTTACATTTAACAAGTTCAAAGGTGGCCTTTTAGTACATACCTGAGTATCTACGTGAAGACTGACCTGGGTTAACCTTTTAAATATCAGTTACAAAAGCTATAAAATGCTGGCATTTACTCTAGGGAGTCATTAATCACAGAAATCTTCTCTCTTAGGTTAGGTATTTCTTTTGAAATTTAGGGGTTGTGTTACATAACTTTCCAGGCTATGGTCAGACATCTCTTCTACATATTTCTCAGATTTTTGTGAATGATTTTGAAGTGTGAATTTTTAGTTGAATAAAGTTTTTCAATTAATTGTCTCCCCCCCTTCTATTCTTCTTTTCGTTTTTATGCCTTCTTGGACCGCTCAAGTACACAATGCGAGTTCTGTCGTCAGTAATTGACGTTGCAAGCAAATAGATATCAAAAGTTTAAACATAATTGACTTTAATAAACAAAAGATCTAAAGCAACGGAGGCTGTTACGTATTTTAGAGTGTTTCTCACGCTTGTAACAACTAGAACCATCACTGTCGTGATCAGGGCCCTGTCGTTATTATTGTCAATAAGTATTGCAAGTTTCATTTGAATATCTTGAAAAGTTTTTGAATTATGGCCAATGTTAAAGTTTTGAAGTCGAAAAAGGGGCACAAGCCAAAATTTATTAAAGCTAGAGTTGTTGCCCTTTTGCTACACATGTGCGTATTGCCAATATGTATAGCAAGTTTCATTTGAATATCTGTAACGATTTTGAAGTAATGTAGAAAAAAAGATGAAAAATGAGGAAAATTGTAATTTTACAAAGGGCCATTATTCTTACAATATTGTAGCTGGAGTAACATAACTTGGCATACAATAGTGTATTGTTGCTGTGACCTTATGTTTAAAGTTTGAAGTTGATACCTTTAACGGTTTGCAAGTTATTAAGAAAAAACATGAAAAATGTGGACGGACAGATGGACAGACAGACGGACGGACAGGGTGATTAATATAGGGCACCTGCAAAAAAATTTGCAGGGCCCTAATTACACGCAACACCGTTCACAAATTGACAATCAAGAAAAACAAAAGCTTGTCTGCTAATTATGTCTCCAGCTGAGTAGGTATACAGTATGACATGTATCCGTAGGTGTGAATGGGGCAATAAACTGGTCTTTAATCCAGGGCAATCAATGGATCTGTTTATTGATGGCTATCAGTGACATAGTTAAGTCCAGAAGAGGGGTTCTTATAAAGGCTAATTACGTAAGACGGTAAGTTACGAGAGAACACTAAGTCTTATATCAGGATTTAAAAGGGCAGGGTGGTCAAAAGGGCAACAGGGCGGATATATTTTAGGAACGGGCGATGCGCCCTGCTATAAAGTCCTAGCTGAAGCTCTAGTGTATGAAAAACACAATACAGCTAGAATTAGAGTTGCGACTTTTAGAGCGCTGAGTTACCTGAGTATCCCTTCTGAGGTAAGGACATTATTTTTCTTTTCTGACATGTTTGTATGAATATGAAAGGTTTATCACATGAAATACTGGAATATAGTTATTGTAAACTTGTGTTTTGATAAAACTACTATTGTCAGAGAGAATTTTCAAAGATGATGAATGGAATTCAAATAGAAAGTCAATTTAAGACTTTCATGTCGCTCAAAGCCATGGTTCAGACTCAAAGGGGGTTAATCCTACAGATAAGGACCCAGTCCCGGCAAACAGGAAGTGTCGCAAAATTGTCTTGTTCAGGCGTTGGCCTTGGAGTCAGAGGAGTGTCATGACTTTTGATAACACTCGACATAACTCACCTATCAACTATTGTGCGGTTGGAAAGGAAAGTGTTTGATTTAGGAAATAGATCTTAGTTTTCCGTGATATACCGGCCAATATATCACGGTTTGGAGTTCATATGCGTAGGAATTAATCACGAAGGCCGTAGGCCTGAGTAATTAATAACTATGCATGTGAACGACAAACCGTGATATATTGGCCGGTATATCAAGGAAAACTAAGATCTATTTGCATTCCAACACGTTTAATATGCGCAATTTCATATGGACTCATTTTTATTGGAGAGTGATGCGTTGTTTGCCGTGCTGCTATAGACAACTTCCGCTGTTTAAAGTATAAAACTTCCACCCCTGGAATATCGTTTTTTGCGCATTTCATTTAAAGAGACACATAACTAGACCTCATTCCAAATTATGTATTTCAGAAAAACTAAAATGAATTGATAAATGCAATTGCTGTTGCAATAATACGGATATAATTAAATAAATTAAGAAAGAACGCTATGCAAATAAAAGTTCGCACAAAGTCACATTTACTTTGACGCCAAAAACATCATACAATCCATGACGTCATGTGATAAACAAGACGTAAATTCCATTCATAAAATGTGTTATTTATACGTGGGAGGTAATTCAACAATCAGAAAGTAGTACGGCAAAAACTGTGATATACCACGGTACAGTCCTATATGTTTACACGGAGCTAAAAATAGACAGTGTTAGAATATACTTTATAGCGCTAGATTTAGTTACGAAAAGCTCATGAATAAACATGCGGCCTAGGTTTTCAAAATAAGTTCCAGAGTAAAGTTCCAGGCCTGATATTGCAGTATAGAATACCTTTTTGAATGGTGGGTATCTTCATGTATAAAACGGTTTTATCTTCCCCTCAATTACTTTTTAAAAATGTTGCTAATTAGCTTTCCTCTCAAACCTAAAAATCCAAGCTGCAAAGTCTGAAATTCCACTTTTCAAGATAGAGCAAAAAGGAAATTTCGGTATTCAAAAACCTGCAATCAGGCACAAGCCTGTAAAACACCTGAGTAACACACATACACACCAAAACGTTGAAAAACATCTCTACAGAAAAGATCGCGAAATCATATGACAATATCAAAAATTACTATCCATGCTATATTCAAGCTATATTTTACAAAGGGCAGCTGATAAAACAAAATATCACCGTTATTTAGAAAACAAAACTCACCCGTTTAGTAACTTACTATGTATTCAAAGACAGTCGCCTGTTTATTTTCGTTATTTTGTTGTTTGTTTTTACCGCTCCAAATTTTTCGATTATCTCCCTTATTAGGACTGGTCTAAAACTTTACGGATTTTTACAAGGAACGGTTGCTAATGGGATAACTTATATCGACCGTCTCGAAATACTGCGAAAGTTATTACATCTACATCTACATCAATACGTTATGCTGTCATAAATTTGACAATTCTATAACGGTGCGCAAGGTAAAAGAAAAAGGGAAGTAAGGATAGGAAAGACAGAAGGATAGACACGGGCAAATATGATTGCAGGTAAAGTTTAAAAGATATGAAGTAATAGAAAGTGTTGCACAGTTACTTTCGGCCATCAGGGCAAGACCAATCCAGCTTCCGTGGCGGTGCTAGGGTGCTAGACCCCGCTGACATAGCTCCGGCCCTTCGTTTGGCTGTACAGTTTAACTGTGCATGAGGATCCCCTTTAGAAGGTCAGGTTGGAGAGCTCATTTTTGAAGGATGACAAAGAATGAGCCTCAGCAATAGATGCTGGAAGGTTGTTCCACAGGGGGATACAACGAGGAAAGAAGCTGAATTTGAAGACGTCAGAAGATGTAGAATAGGGCAGGAATCTGCTGTTATGAGATGATCTTGCTCTGCTTTTGATTGGTGTTAGATAGGGGCCTGGATCAATATCGACGTGTCTGTGGATGATCTTGTATATTATGGTCAGTTGTATCTTTTTCCGACGAGATTCAAGGTTTCCCATTTCAGGTCAGAAAGCATATCAGAGACACTGCTGATGTTGTGGTACCTGTTGGTAGCGAATCGTGCTGCTCTTCTCTGGACCATTTCGACTTTATTGATGAGGTTTCTATGATGAGGGTTCCAAATAGTGCTGCAATATTCCAAATTTGAGCGGACGAGAGATGTGTAGGCGTTGGTTTTTGTTTCTTTTCTTGTTTTTCTTAGGTTGCGTTTCAGGAAGCCTAGCATGTTGTTTGCCTTTTTTGTTGTTCTGTCTATATGAGTTTTCCAGCCAAGGTCTGATTGCAGGTCCACTCCTAAGTATTTTGATGATTTTTCATCCGCCAATGGTACACCTTTCAGGATGTAGTTTGAGCGAAGAGGAGTCTTGGATCGAGTTACTCGGGGGACACTACATTTCTGAGGGTGAAAATCCATCCCCCACAGTTTATCCCACTTTGCTAGAGAGTCTAGGTCTTGTTGGAGTATCTGCTGGTCTTGTTCGGTCTTTATCTGGCGGTAGAGAATGCAGTCATCTGCGAATGGGCGTGTCTTTGAGCGGAGTCCCTCTGGAAGGTCGTTAATAGATAACAGGAATAAGAGTGGTCCCAATACTGAGCCTTGAGGGACACCACTCACAACCGGGGCTTCTTCAGATGACTCGCCTTGAACAAGAACTCTCTGGGTTCGACCATGCAGGAAGGATGAAATCCACTGGAGCGTCTGGCCTCGGATACCATAATGATGGCATTTCTTCAGGAGTCTTTGGTGAGGAACTCGGTCGAAGGCTTTACTGAAATCCAGTATTATCATGTCTGTCTGCGTCCTCTTGTCTAGTGACGCTGCAAGTTCATGCTGTAATGTTAGGAGCTGAGTCTCGCAGCTTCTCTTCGCCCTGAATCCATGTTGACAGTCATGAAGTATGCTATGCTTGTCCATGTGTTTCATGGTGTGGCTAACTATGACATGCTCAAGTAGCTTGCAGCAGATGTTAGCGAGGGAGACCGGCCGGTAGTTTGCGGGGTCCTGTCTTGAGCCTTTCTTGTAGATGGCAGTAACATTTGCCTGTGTCCAGTCATCAGGTACTTTTCCTTCGTCAAGTGAAGTCTGGAAAATCATGGTGATGATTTGGGCCAGAGCTGTTGCACAGTCTTTAAGTATGCGTGCTGGTATGCAATCTGGACCTGTGGCCTTCTTTGGGTTGATGTTGTGTAGTAGCTTCAAAATCCCGTCTTAAATATAGATCTTACGCGTATACATGTGTATTTAAACTAATAAATAATGGTATTGTCATTTTAAAGGTATATTGGTGAAATAAGCGCCCTCACTACAGTCTGCAACTGGGGATTACTACTGTATATTCGGTTTTCCCTCGAACTGTTGTGGAATACACTACCATCACGTGTAGTCAGCGCTGACTCAACCACCGGATTTAAGTCAGTACTGGCTACACTGATGTTCATACCATAGATAGGACAGTATTTCTTTTTTATCCTGTTTTAACCCTACTAATATCCTCTTCTGCACACTGAGTAATGCTGTATATTTGTTGGTTTTTGCAGTAAGGGATAAGTAAACATGTACAGTACATATTGCACACATTTTTATCATAAACTGTAAGGAAGTACCAGGTGGATTGAGTAGCCTGGGAAACCTAACTGTCCATTTCATTTTTAACCCCCATTCATGGCATTAATGTTCTATGTGAAGAACCCTAGCCATCATTAAGTAAAGAAAAGAAGAACTGGTGGTCGACTAACCAAGGAGGATATTCGTTCCATCCTTTCCTCTTAACTACTTTAATACGACATACATGTAGAAATTACTAGTATATGTCTATGCTAACGAGTAGTATTACTATATCACCTGGATACCTGCCCATTACACAACGCGATAGATTCAGGTATAAACAATCAATGGAAGTACTCATAGGCAAAGATATTAAATAATATACACGTTGCGATTAAAAACATATTTTATTGAGAATCAGAGAGTTCCGCATTGTATCATCTATTTTAGAAAATAATTTTGATGAATAAAAATCATTGGCTATGTATATGTATAGTATTGTAACATCTAAGATCTTTGCAGCGTTAACTCGTCTATGATGGCCGATATTATAATAAAAGGAAACACGCAGCTTCAATTCAACTCGATCTAATTCGTATTATGTAAAATCATTAATGTTCCCGGTCCGCCTCGGGTTAGATACGTGTTCAAAACATCAAAATAATGGTTATTTATAGATTAGTAATGTAAGATCTTTTTCAAGTTAAAAAAGAACTGTTTTATTTAATGCATTTCTTTATCCTCGCCACCAGATAATCCATATGGGCGAGGCAAGAGTTTTAGTACTTGTAGTTTTTGGGGGATAGAGCATGATACAGAAGATGCCCCAATTCCAGAAGCATCCCTGGTTCTTTTAAATGCTGATGTAAAGCACCATACATGGTGCATCGGTTTAAAGTCTCATCCGAAAGACTATAAGTAATTTTAGTTGGCCAGCCGGGCCATATGTTGAAAGACTTTTGGCTCGACTCAAATTGATTGGAATTTTGAAACATATACGTATTAGTCGAACATATTATCTTTTATAGTTATGTATGTATCTCACTATCAAGTAAAACAGGCCTTTAGTTTCACACTTTATAAACTCAATAATGTATATGTGTGTGTGTAAGACTTGACCAACTTCCCCGTGACCAATGATCCCCATTATAACATATGTACATGTATTGAATATAGTATCCATGGTGATCGATACGCACAACAGTCTTCTCTCAGATCAAGGGGTCAGTGTATTAGTTGATTTCACACATCTTATATCAATAAAGTCCATCGACACAAGAAAGCCTTCTGACTCTACTATGAATGTTAGAAATATGCACATGAAGATTTTGCGAGAATGTATATCACGGATCTAAGACAATTGTATGTTAAAATTTGAATAATTGAACCTAGTTCATTTAGTATTTAAACTTGTACCTGTGTATAATATAAGAACATAATAGTTTCGTATAATATACACAAATGTGTAACAGTTAAAACATTTATTGCAGAAACTATTTGCATACTGTCTTAAATGTGTCATATATACTGAGTACATCTAGAAACGCAACACAGGGGTTTCTGTCCACACTTTTCAAACTTTTTATGATTGGCAACCAAACTGTACAGTGCTATCGATACACTTGTGTGTATAGTGCGGCTAAAAAGTAACGGAACACAAATTGGTAAAATCCTTTTTTTTCAAAATCGTTGTTCTAAGTGAAAAGATTAAATTTTGATTAATTATTGATTGATTACATATGCATGACGCCCAACAAATTGATTAGAAGTGTTTGAACCAGTTGTGAACTTTGCCTAGAGATGGTACATGTGGAGTTACTGGTCCTGTCGGAGAGTTGTTTCACATGGATGACCTTGACATGGGTGATTGTAAACGGTGCCAAAGTGCTAGTAGAGTGTCTCCAGATGAAGCATTGTCGGTTCATTGCAATTTAATCTAAGTGAAACCTCCCAGTTGACGTCTCCATCATAGGCATCCGAATCGCTTGATTTGGCCCATGTTCAGACTATCCTGATATTTTTTATTCTGAAGCCTAGAACTTTTCTTTTGTGATTTTCTTTCCATTGGCAAACCTTACAAAGGATTCGAAGCAATTTACACCAAAATTTATCATGCATAAATGGTGCACGTGGAATCGGTGCGTTTTTTGCATTTTCATGACGCACGGGAGTAACGTAACCCGATCCGTAAAATTTGGACAATAGTCAAGTTTCTACACGGCTATACAATATTATTACACAAAATTAAAAAATGTATGAGCAATGGAAGTAGGAAAAATTCAAGGATGAAAACGTTGCGTTTCTAGATGTACTGAGCATATATTATTAATAATTTTACATTAGAACATTTAAATACTACATAAATTATGATGTATTGTCTGTATTACTTTAGTTAAAATAAGTGTTTCGATTTGATTAATTATAGTTAATGTATTGTAATCAGGTATTTGATATTTTTCTTTCTAGTTTCTACCTAATTATATAATATATGTTTCTAAATCTATTCTCAATGCTCTGCGAAATGACTGTTAATAAACCAGTACTGTACCAGCAATCCGATTCGTCCAATGATTCCTCGGTATACTCGAATGTCTCTGCCACCAACGGGCAAGTACTGTGCCAGCAATATGCCAGTATTGTGCCAGCAATTGACTATTGAATCCTCGTTATCTGCCAATATTGGACAGTACTGGCTGCCGGCAATATGCAATATTCGTATTCAGCACTTAATTGCTTGGTTCAAAGACCTAAATTACAGGTCTTTGCTTGGTTGAACTAGAGGTCGAAAGTAGTCCCATACATCGTCATGACCATGTAAAGCTGACATGGCCTAATAAAGCTATAAAACAATATAACACTCATTGTCATTTGATATATACGTACATTAATTAAACTCGTTTAGACTCCATTATGGAACTCAATGTCGCAAATGGTACAATAATTATTAAATTAATTCCTAAATGTATCATATGCATATTGAATAGTGAGTTATCATATAACTTTAGAGAAAACGTAATATTGTCGCTTTTTACCATTTGACGTGTCGCCACCAATGATCTAAAATACTATATTTACATTTGTTGGTATTTAACAGCTTATATCGACAATTAAGTTATTCGTTACCAATTTGCGTGTTAATGACACACTTTCAACATTATAGGTGGGATCTTCTGAACTGTAAATAATAAGATGCACAAATGTCCTGTGTGTACTGTTTTTTCGTTTTTAACCTAATTCTATTTTACCCCCGAAACTGGAACATATATGGTATAGCGACTAAGATCTATTTTGAAATACCTTGTGTATCATACTACTTCACTTAAATGAAATGTCTGGTACATCTATATAAAATTGTATACCCTTTTGTTGATCAGTATTAATAGAATACTGGTAGGATCTACACAGAAATATAAAACGAAAACAAAGTACTCTTCGACCACGTTGTAATTATTAACAAGAAGGACAACTCTTACACAACAAGTAACTAAAATGTTATACATGGTTAAGTCTCTAAGACAATATCAACACCTATTACATTGACATTGGTGGGCTACCTGATCCATCACACGCCCGTTTCCTCAGTGTAACTTCCTTTCTTTGTCTATATTGTCAGCAAGTTCGTCAGCAGTTTAGACCGTCTCCTGGTAATCAGCGGTTGCCTCCCTTGTTTAAACAACATGGCGGCCCCCGTGGACTTGAATAAAGTTTTTGTTAGAGAAATTGAAAGAAACGATGAACAAGTTCTCAAAATATATCAAAGTGAGATCGGAGATGTTGGTTGTGTAGTTTGGGATGCTGCCATTGTGTTGTCAAAGTATTTAGAAACTGATAGTTTTGATGGTGGTCGTTTTTTGACTGGCAAAAATGTTGTTGAACTTGGAGCTGGGACAGGTGTGGTTGGATTGATGGCTGCATCGTATGGGTAAGGTAAACTATCTGTGCTGTGGTGTCAAGGCACCAGCCTGTTGCATCCACTGCCCAACTTACGAGGATGGGCATGGTTTTTGACTTTTGGTTTTGCGAAACCCCTGCATTCCTCGGTTAACAGACATTACTCCTCCTGGACTTTACTCCTCCTGGAATTTACTCCCCCTAGACTTAACACCTCCCAAGGTCCCTGGACATTACTCCTCCTTGATTAATGATAATTGGATTAGGGTTGGTAAAGGTGTCAGACACTGTGTTGTGATAGTGTATTGATGTCTGATTGAAATTATACAGTATTTATTACAAAATAAAAGGAAGTTTTTCAAAATAATTAAACATAATTAATCCAAAAGAAACAATCATATTAAAAATAATATTGCTAATGAGGATGTATTTCAATTATTATGTGTGGTATCAATGCAATTTGAAGTTTTAAACAATATCTTATGATGTTCAAACATATTTTCAAACAATATTCTTTGATGTTCAAACTTAGTGTAGGGTGATATTATTGTAGATCTACCTTTTTTAATTGATTTGTTAATTTGATTCAAACTTGAATAATTCTTTGAAGTAGCCTATTATTAACATACATACCTACCTTTTGTCTACCTTTTGTCTTCTGGGGACACTTTGTAGCCCCTTAGGCTAATGAAGCCCCCTTAAACTTCTTCATTAAAACTGCTCGACTGTCTCAGGTCTGATCAATAACTCGATACACTTCAGCAACATCATATCCAGAATGAATTTACAGAAAAACTGTTGACTATACATAGATGTCTTTTGTTAAACTGTTCCATGATTTGAGTAGTCCGATGACCAAAGGAATTTAAACGTAATGACTTCTTAGCTTTAGGCTTGTACAGTTTTAGGTTATCAAAAACTAATACACTTCCACAACATCGTAACGCTTATCTGCCCAGAATTCATCTAATTTACTTTTGAAAGAATTTACAGAAATACTGTTGACAATGTCTTTTGGCAAACTGTTCCACGTTTGAATAGTGCGATGACCAAATGAATTTAAACGTAATGACTTCTTAGCTTTAGGCTTGTACAGTTTTAGGTTATGACCCCTTGTTCCACCATCACCAGCAAAACTGAAGAACGTGTCTATATTTACATCATCCTTTCCATGAATCACCCTAAACACCTGAATCATATCAAATCTTTTCCTACGGTAGTCTAGAGACGGAAGTTTCAATTCCCGTAATCTCTCTGGATAGGATTGTCCTCTAAGTTCAGGTACCAATCGGGTAGCACGTCTTTGTGTGTTTTCTATCAGCTGTTTACACTTCTTCGTCACAGGAAAATACACCAAATTTCCATAGTCGAGATGTGAACGAATCAACGCTTTGTACAACACCAAAAATAAAGATTTGTCCATGAACGTAAACTTCCTCCTCACCAGACCAATTATTCTGTTAACTTTATTAACTGTACTATTAATATGCTGTTCAAAGTTCAATTTGTTTGTGAATAAAATTCCCAGGTCTTTCTCAGAATCATCTCTTGACAACAAGCACTCCCCAGCAGTCTCGTCAAACATATTATAATAATTGTGAAATTTTTCATTACCGTATGTAACCACTTTACACTTCTGTGTGTTAAATTTCAGTAGCCAATCCTTACTCCATTCACATAGCCGTTTAATATCCGCTTGGAGCTCTTCCTGATCTTGTCTAGACTCTATATTTCTGTAAACCTTACAGTCATCTGCAAACATTTTACACACTGATCCCACTTTTTCAGGCAAGTCATTTACAAAGATAATGAACAAAGTTGGTCCCAATATTGAACCCTGAGGAATACCGGACGAGACTGATTTCCACTGAGACCTTTGACCACTAATGACGACACGCTGCTTCCGACTGTCCAGGAAGTTTTTCAACCAATTCAGAATATTCCCCGATATACCATAGGCTTTAACCTTTTGAAGTAGTCTACGATGAGGGACACTGTCGAACGCCTTTTTAAAATCCAAGTAGACAGAATCTATTTGCAAGTCATTATCAATTGCTTCAGTCCAATCCTCCATTACAGATAGAAGTTGTAGTATAGTATTACGGTTTCTCCTAAAACCATATTGACTGTCAGACATTAGGTTATGAACAGTGAGATGATTTACTATGGTTTCCCTGATGATTTTTTCAAGAATTTTACAAACTACAGAAGTTAAAGACACTGGTCGATAATTTCCAGGTGAAGATTTATCCCCTTTCTTGAAAATACATGTTACATTTGCAACCTTCCAATCCTGTGGCAACGCGCCAGTAGAAACAGACTTTTGGTATATTACACTGAGTGGTTTATACAACTGTTCTGCACACTGCTTCAAAAACATAGGGTGACAATCGTCTGGACCACAAGCTTTGGAAACATTTAGCCCATTCAAATACTTCAAAACGACATCAGGTAAAATGATTGTGTCAGAAATAACATCTTCTCCATTCAATTTGTCCTCAAAATCAGGCAACTCTGAGTTTCCTTCTTCAGTAAACACAGATGCAAAAAAGTCATTTAAAATGTTAGCTTTCCCTTCATCGTCAGTTACAACATTTCCATTCAAGTCAATAAGGTCACCAATACCCCCTTTACTTTTCGTTTCACTTTTAATATAACTCCAAAAAGACTTTGGGGATTTTTTAACACTCTCTGCAACCCCTTTCTGGTATTTTTATGCCCCCGGAACCGATGGTTCGGGGGCATATTAAAATCGCACCGTCCGTCCGTCCGTCCGTCCGTCCGTCCGGATTCGTTTCCGCTCAATAATTCAAGCAGTGTTTATCCGATCTTCACCAAACTTCATGAAAATGTGTAAGGCCATGAGATCTAGGTCAAGTTCGATAAACAGTCAAATTGACCTAGCCGCTTCAGAGTTACGGCCCTTGACACATAGAAAAATGGCCTTTTTATTTGGTTTCCGCTCAATAACTCAAGCATTTGTCATTGGATCTTCACCAAACCTCATGAAAATGTGAAAGGCTACGAGATCTAGGTCAGGTTTGATAACCAGTCAAATTGACGTAGCCACTTTAGAGTTACGGCCCTTGACACATAGAAAAATGGCGTTTTTTTTGGTTTCCGCTCAATAACTCAAGCATTTGTCATCGGATCTTCACCAAACCTCATGAAAATGTGTAAGGCTACGAGATCTAGGTCAAGTTCGATAACCAGTCAAATTGACCTAGCCGTTTTAGAGTTACGGCCCTTGACACATAGAAAAATGGCGTTTTTTTTGGTTTCCGCTCAATAACTTAAGCATTTGTCATTGGATCTTCACCAAACCTCATGAAAATGTGAAAGGCTATGAGATCTAGGTCAGGTTTGATAACCAGTCAAATTGACGTAGCCACTTTAGAGTTACGGCCCTTGACACGTAGGAAAATGGCGTTTTTTTTTGGTTTCCGCTCAATAACTCAAGCATTTATCATCTGATCTTCACCAAACCTCATGAAAAAGTGTACAGCTATAAGGTCTAGATCAAGATCGGTCAGGTTCGGTAACCGTTCAAATTTACCAAGACACTTCAGAGTTGCGGGCCTTCACACATAGAAAAATGGTGTTTCTTCCCGTTTCCGCTCAATAACTCAAGCATTTGTCATCGGATCTTCGTCAAACCTTTTGAAACATGAAAAGGTGTACGGCCATAAGATCTAGGTCATGTTAGATAACAAGATTTCAAATTGACCTACACGCTTAAGAGTTATGGCCCTTTACACAAAGAAAAATATGTCAATATCACATTTGCCCAATATATTATGACACATCTGTGACGGTGCTGATATCTTAACGTTACGTTACTATCAAAGCATGCACGGGGGCATGTGTCGTCCTATGGAGACAGCTCTTGTTTCTTAGAAAAACGTATAGCTTTAGTAGCGCAATTACGCAATTTACAAAATTCCTGATAGTCCCTATAACTACGGCTGTACGTAAAACGTTTCCACGCATAATATTTCTTTTTAACTTGCTTTAAACAATACGCGTCCATCCATTTGGGTTTTGTAAACCTAGACTTATTATGCCCAGTATGTGGTATATAATTATCAATACCATATTTGATATGACTCAAAAAGAATTCCCATGCATCATGAATATTCATCTCATTTATAACATCCCAAGGTACAGAATCAAGGTAACTTCGTACTTCAGTATAAATCCCTTTAAGAAAATTTGGTCGTGGAAGAATTGCAGTATCCTCTGCAGCAGTATACGGTAACTCAAATGTTATTCCCACATGATCACTCGCCCCTAAGCTACCAATAAATGTTATGTTTTCAATATCAGTATGAGCCTCACTCAATAGTAAGTCTAAACAGCTAGGATCCTGTCCATCTCATGCAAGCTTGTTAAAAATATACTCATCCAAGAATAAGTATACAATAATATTATAATAATACTAAATAAAAACAAAATAGATAAATCATAATATATCAATATTAATAACTTTTATTAATCAATGATATAACAATATACCCTAGACATTACTCCTCCCAATAGGAGGAGTAATGTCTAGGGTTTCAGGAGGAGTAATGTCCATGGCCAAAGTGTCCAGGAGGAGTAATGTCCTGAAATCCATTCCTCGGGGACTGCTGATGGTTAAATCTCTTTTAATTACACTGTCCCTGTCAAATAAATATTGTCCCTGGGGTATTGGCTCGGAGAAAAAATTCCTCACAATTCCCGATTATCTGTAGGGGCAAAAACATGGCCGTTTCCCTGGCTAACCACTGCACATCCCTGGGGTGTTGGGCGTGGTTGCTACTGTCTATTGAGTAGTCCTGTCTTTATACCGATGCCCCGCACTGCTGTGAGTACACGTAATTAGACCTTCATGGTGAGTGCAAGGCTTTTGTTATGTGCTTTAAATAGCTGGGAGATATAACTGATGTTTTGGAAGTGGACATTTGGGGGGGGGGGTTCCAGTTATTTCACCAAGAATTAACTTTTAAATTGCTCAGTGTGAGTGATAGTATTATTTGCAACACAATTGTCTAATTGATATCAGATAAGTTTGACTCTATAAAATATAAAATCTCTTTTCTGATCAATTGTAATGCTGCAAGCCTACGAGTATTGCTTTTGAGTAAGCGATTCTACATGAAATCAGGAGTATGCGTAATAGTAATACGACTACTAGAGATGTAGATTGTATATGCAATTTAAATATAAATAATAGTGTTCTTATTTCCTCTCTTTCAGTGCAAATGTGACAATAACAGACTTAGAAGAGTTTGTTCCCTTGATGCAACTAAATATTGACACCAACAAGCATTTGTTTGCAAATAAAGTTGAAGCAAAGACTCTAAAATGGGGAACGGATACAGAGGGAGTTTACCGTAATACTGATATTGTGCTAGTAGCTGATTGCATTTATTATGATGAGGTGAATTTATATTTCTTTGACTGATCTATTTTTTTTCTATCTATTTTTTCTTTGGATTTGTACGTCAGTTTTTCACCATATAATTCTATCATGGAAATGTATAAGTGGGTCAGTTGGCTTAACCAATTGTCTTGAACTAACTTGCAAATGTCTTTGCAAGTTACTGTCTGACTACTTTTCCACATACGCAGAACATGGATGTAACCAGTGAATTTCATTTATACAACAACCTGCCAAAACATGGACTAGAAAGTGACAGATCTAATTGATGCTAAATAATACAGTTTAATGGAGATGCTGTAATAATTATATTATTTTAAAATTACTTAAATGTAGCTGGGTAATTTTTCATCAAAGCACTTACGAAATTCTTAAACTATTGTTTAAATTTAAATTCTTTATTATGCTTTAAAACCTCAAGTTGGTGACAAATATGATGGTGGAGCCCATTAATAACTGATGCAAATTTCAACTACCTTTTGTCATAATTTATATTTTTAAAGAATTCAAATTTCAATGTAAGTTAAGAATTTTGTAAATGCTGGGAAATTAGTACCGAGGAGTGTACTAATTAGATCAAAATTTTTTCATTTAATGTTTGTGGTAAAAGCCTGTTTTGTTACTGATTGTGATACTAACAATTGCAGTCCCTGGAACCGTTAGTGAAGACAATGGAGGATCTATGTGGACCTGATACATGTGTATATTGTTGCTATGAGGAGAGAACTAGTGATATCAAACAAGCTCTTCAGACAAAATTTTTAAATGTAAGTTTTAAACCACTCTCTTACAACCAGGGACTGGACTAACCGCTGCTTTATGAGGAAGGTTTTAAATGCAAACCATGCTGAAATGGCTGGCTGTAGTACATTTGTATTTTTTCTTTACATTGTAGTAGTAGGCATCCGTCAGTCGCAGCGACTATGGAGTTGCGCCATCTTGAGAAGTTGTTGATGAGCATCTTCTTGTGTGGCTGTAGAGACCAATTCTTGATTTGCATGCTCTGCTGCAGCCTTGGCATACAAAGGCTGTTGTATGTTCTGTTTCAGTTTCTTGTATTGCGGCTTGCTGAGTGTTTTTTCTCTTTGTTCTCTTGCTGTCGTTTTGTTCGTACATTGCTATCTCGCTGGTGACCATACCCCGGCGTACCTTTTTCTTCCAGAAGGCTCTGTTTTCTGCAGTGCCTTCCCATGTGTTGGTGTCTATTAAACAAGCCTTCATGTCGCGCTTGCAGACATCTTTGAAGCGGAGATGGGGACGACCCCTCTTTCTTGAACCTGAAGCGAGCTCGCCATAGAGTAGGTCTTTAGGGATGCGACCGTCATCCATCCTTCGCACATGACCAAGCCAGCGAAGACATCTCTCGCGTAGTATCGAGTAGATGGACAGAATACTTGCTCTTTTCAAGACATCATTGTTGGTGACCTTGTCTTGCCATGTGATTCCAAGTATCCTGCGCAGACATCTCATGTGGAAGACTTGGAGTTTCCTTTCTTGTGAAGAGTATATGGTCCAGGACTCACTCCCGTACAACAGAGTACTGAGAATGCATGCTCTGTAGACGTTTATCTTGGTAGTGATGGTAAGGTGTCTGTTTTCCCAGGCTCTCTTAGTTAGTTTCGAGAGGGTCGTGGAGGCCTTGCCGATCCTTTTGTTGAGCTCTACGTCCAGTGAGAGGGTGTCTGAGGCAGTGGAGCCTAGGTACTGGAACTGGTGGACGACCTCCAGTGGTGTGCCTTGGATTGATATGCTGGGTGGCATTGGTGTTGCTTGTCCCATAACTTGTGTTTTCTTCTGGCTGATTGTGAGGCCGAACAGATCACATGCATCAGCAAATTTGTCCATCAGTCTTTGGAGACCGTCTTCTTGATGTGATGCTATGGCTGCATCATCAGCGAACAACATGTCTCTAATTTGGACTAACTTAGTCTTGGTCTTGGAGCGGAACCTGGCGATATTGAACAGACGACCATCAGATCTGGAGTGCAGGTATACGCCATCAGTTGTGTTCTTGAAGGCATGATTCAGGAGAAGGGCAAAGAAGATCCCAAAGAGGGTTGGGGCCAATACACAGCCTTGTTTCACGCCACTTTTCACGCCAAACTCAGTAGACATGTCGCCATCGAACTGTACTGTGCTCATCATGCCATCGTGGAATGATCTAATGATGCTGAGAAGCTTTGGTGGACAACCTATCAGTGGGAGCATCTTGAATAGGCCGTCTCTGCTAACGAGATCGAATGCCTTGGTCAGATCTATGAAGGCAAGATACAGTGGCTGATTTTGTTCTCTACATTTCTCTTGTAACTGTCGTAGTGAGAAGATCATATCAATAGTTGATCTCTTTGAGCGAAAGCCACATTGAGATTCTGGGTAGATCCGGTCAGCAAGAGTTTGCAGTCGACGTAAGACAATGCGAGCAAATAGCTTGCCTACGATACTCAGCAGTGATATACCACGATAGTTGTTGCAGTCACTGCGTTCTCCTTTGTTCTTGTAGAGAGTGACGATGTTGGCATCTCTCATATCTTGGGGTACTTCACCTTCATTCCAACACTGTGTTAACAGGTCATGGAGAGGCTCGAGCAGGCTTGATTTACCACTTTTTAGGACCTCAGCTGGTATGCAGTCCTTACCGGGGGCCTTTCCAGATGGTAGTTTGTCTATTGCCTTTGATAGTTCTACCATTGATGGGTGCTCGTCAAGCTCTGGCATCATGGGGAGACGTTCGATGGCATCTAGGGCAGTCTCATGTACCACGTTTTCCCTAGAATAGAGCTCAGAGTAGTGTTCGACACATCTATCCAGCTGTTTTGCTTTGTCAGATATTGGTTCTCCGGTCTTGGCCTTAAGTGGTGCAGTTTTGTTGATTGTGGGCCCAGTAGCCTTCTTGATCCCTTCATACATGGCTTTCACGTTGCCCGTATCGGCTGCCTGCTGAATATCCTTGCATAAGTCAGTCCAGTACTTGTTGGCAGCTTCTCTAACAGCCTTTTGGACGACACTTCTGGATGACTTAAGTGCTGCTAGTGATGAAGAAGTGGGATTGACCTTATGTTTGAGTAGGGATGTCCGTTTCGCTTCGATCAGGGGGTCGAGGGTTGTAGAGTTTGCGTCATACCAGTCATTGCGTTTGGAACCTGTTTTTTTCCCCGAAGGCATTGATTGCTGTAGAGTGGGTGGCATTCTTGAGTGTTTCCCACTGCTCAGATGCGGATTGAGTGGGGTCACTTTTGAAGGTTGAGGAGAACATTGAGTTGAATTCCTCCACACGGTCTGGATGTTGAGTCTTGCTGGTGTCAATGCGTTGAGTACCCGTCTGTTTTGTGCGGTAGAACTTTTTGGGTTGGAGTTTGACCTTACTGCATACTAGGGAGTGATCTGTGTCACAGTCAGCACTGTGGTAGGTTCTAGACAGCAGGAAATTCTTCAGTAGTAAGCCTATCGAAAAAGCATTAGCTTGCTGTTATATGCCAAAAAATGTTCCGGGTCTTTTTCGACCTTTTTCATAGGAAAGAGGAATTGCCTGAATATTAAAACCAGTAACGAAAAATGGTGCTAGCACAATGGTGAGACCTCGATAGTAAGATGGTGAAAACTGGATGGTACTTAATAAAGAAATTACTTTGGTGAAAAATCAAAAGTATGATAGTGATAACATGATAGTATGATACTGAAAAGTCAATATTATATCCAGTTTTCACTATTGTACTTTCGACTTTTCACAATCATACTATCTAGTTTTCATCATCTTACTATCGTTGTTACGTACTATCCACTTTTCACCATTATAATATAGACCTTTCAATACCGTACTATGGACTTTTCAATATCATACTATCCAAAGTCAGTTCTGTACTGTATATGTGTGGGTAAAAAGTAGCCAAAATAATTATGCACCAGGGATGGTAGGTACCATTATTTTTAAAAGTAAATAATTAATTACAATTATATTCAGAATGTTCCAATTAAATTTCAATTACCATACATGAATTTCAAAAATTAATTAATTAAATTATTACAATTATATTGCTCAAAGTTTTTTATTATGCACATATATTTCATTTTCAGATGATAAATCAGCTATTTCATGTGGAGAAAATTCCACTTGATCAACAACATGAGGAATTCTGTAGTGAGGACATTCATATTTTAAAAATGACAAGATTAAAATCATCATGACAACGCTTACAGAAGCCTTTTATACTTCAAGCTTTGAGGTAAATAGGTTTCTTTTTCTATTTTCTTTTGTTTTCATAAAGAGCACATACGATTTATGTGGCTGTATACATGTTGAATACCTAAAATGCCAAGCAAATCCTTTTTTTCCAGTCAGCTTTCTGCTGAAATATGGCAGGCAAATATATGATTTGAACCCGGGTCCGAAGATAAAATGGCTAGCACATTAGCCTCAAAGGCTATGTCCAGCTAGGGCAATACTGAATACGGCATTTTATAGTCTTCCTTGACATTGGTTGTAATCATGTCATCCACATGTTTTTATCATGTCATCCACATGTTTTTATCATGTCATCCACATGTTGTAATCATGTCATCCACATGTTGTAATCATGTCATCCACATGTTGTAATCATGTCATCCACATGTTGTAATCATGTCATCCACATGTTGTAATCATGTCATCCACATGTTGTAATCATGTCATCCACATGTTGTAATCATGTCATCCACATGTTGTTGTAATCATGTCATTCACATGTTGTAATCATGTCATCCACATGTTGTAATCATGTCATTCACATGTTGTAATCATGTCATCCACATGTTGCAATCATGTCATTCACATGTTGTAATCATGTCATCCACATGTTGTAATCATGTCATTCACATGTTGTAATCATGTCATCCACATGTTGTTGTAATCATGTCATTCACATGTTGTAATCATGTCATCCACATGTTGTAATCATGTCATTCACATGTTGTAATCATGTCATCCACATGTTGTAATCATGTCATTCACATGTTGTAATCATGTCATCCACATGTTGTAATCATGTCATCCACATGTAGTCAGTTACGTGTGGAAGGTTGATAATTTATTCCCTGAAATGTTCACATGCAAGTCAACTGAAACATACAACTTGAAAATTTGTCGAGAAATGATGGGCATCATGATCTACACCTACAAAGAAGACTAAAATAAATGTATATCTGATTATAGTTCGATTATGAATGTACTAAGCTAAATGAACATATCGCTGGCTAAGAATGAGAAGGTGGTATGTACTACTAAAATGACAACCTTATAAGACTCGTACATATGTAAAATTCTTGTTAGCCTATTTTCATGAAAATTGGGACTTGTCATGTTGACCAAACTGAAGTTGAAAAAGCTTGTTGTACCATGTGTATTTATGTAAGAGTAATTTCCATACAGTTTTTTTCTTATAATCTCAAAATATCAATTTTTTACTTTTTACCTTCTCATTCTAAGCCAACTATATGTTTATTTCGCAATGTTTAATTGTGTTTCAGCACTTACCTACAAGTTGGTGTTTATGGAATCAGTGTGTTCAGAAAAAGCTGCAACATTCAGGAAACTTGATGGCATTCTGGATGTAGCGTCATTTTGAATTAAGTTATAAGTTTAGTTACCAATTTTTGAGAAGGGCTGTTTCAAGCCCAGGAATAGACACTGCCCTCATAGGGCCAATTTACACCTTGGTGGAGTGGAGCATGTGGCTTATTCTAGTCCAGATAAATTAATCAGTGGTTTAGACGACAATTGAACCCGAAACCTCTTGATCCCGAAGCACAGGCCCTACATCTAGGCCACTGCTTCCCACAATTGATGGCAACATGGTAAAGGAACATAGAACAACATTTATTGTGACATGATTTTGATGAATTAGAAAAAGAATGAGAGATAATGACAGTACACAAATGCCCTTAGCATATACAGTGCCCACCAAAAATACGTATAAACCTTTTGACAGATGCAGAATTATAATTGGTTAAATTATTCCATATGTGTTTGTCAGAAGGTCACAATAATAGTTTTTTCTGAAACAACAGTATCAAAACAAGTAGAACATATGAAAGAAATAAAGATGAAAATGTTCCGAATCAAAATGACCACGAGGTCCAAGGGGCTGAGTTTTCTATCTTTTCATGAGCTAGTTACCTTTCAAGCCAGCCATAGAAACTTAGTATTTCACCCATAGGGTACCAATTTATGTATGGTCTGTACACTTAATAAACAAAAAAAAGTCCTGGTCATCAAGTGCATTGTTGTTTCTCTGCTATACAAATAGTGTTATACAGGCAAGTTTATGGAGAAATAGCCTCTATATACTTATGTTTGGTGGGCACTGTACATTTACCATCAAGTCAGTGTTTAACACCACCTGTGAAAAATTCAGACCGTATTCAATGGTTCTACTCCTGTTATAAGAGATGACTCACCAACAACTAGTTTCTGTAGTTTTTGTACATGTATGTGGCCTTTGCAGACAGTTTTGAACGATAATTCTGACGGTATACCAAGATATGTGCATATGTGCAGAGCATTTGTGACAGTGAAAACAGAGCATTTGTGATAGTGAAAACAGAGCATTTGTGACATTAAAACAGAGCATTTGTGACAGTGAAAACAGAGCATTTGTGACAGTGAAAACAGAACATTTGTGACAGTGAAAACAGAGCATTTGTGACAGTGAAAACAGAGCATTTGTGACAATGAAAACAGAGCATTTGTGACATTAAAAACAGCATTTGTGACAGTGAAAACAGAGCACTTGTGACATTAAAAACAGAACATTTGTGACAGTGAAAACAGAGCATTTGTGACAGTGAAAACAGAGCATTTGTGACAGTGAAAACAGAGCATTTGTGACATTAAAAACAGAGCATTTGTGACAATGATGTGGACTATAGTGTCATTCGAACAAGTGCTTGATAAACTAGTCACTATGATATTGGATGGGGAAGTTAGTCACTGTGGTTCTGATAGAAGAAGCTCGCTGGATTACACTCCCTTGTTTGATACCATTCATATTTTAAATGGATTAGTTTTAGATACATACATATTCTATTTCAGATAAAAAACTTCAGATTAATACATATATGCAAGATTTGATTGGGTATATTATTATACGAACTAATAATAATAATAATAATAACAGCTTTATTTATTTTCTATGGATGACTAGACATGTTATACCAACTGCTGTGAGTGTAGGGAGTGGACAATATCAACATGACTAATAGGTTGTTAGTACAGCATCTGCTTTGATTATAGAAGGTAGTTGGTTTGCTCCAAGGTCACTTTATACTATAAATGCCATAACAATGGTACACATGTTTCCATTACTTGCAGGATCCTTCTTCTCACATGACAATTGCTGGATTTGGTCTAGTGATTGAGGAGATTTGGTTGGCCAAGGTCAGCATATAGAATATACAACATTTCCACAAGGGAACTTTGTTGGCATGTAATACAAATACTTGTGTGATCATGAGAACAATATCAATTTGGCGCCTTTCTATGTTAAACATGTATGTGTTCGAATGATTTATTTTATTGTGGTAATAATAGGAATATTTTTTATTAAAAATCTTGAAACCATTCATCTTCAATTCTGTTGCCTTTGCATAAACAGTTGAACATAATAATACAAAATAATCTGAGTTTAGACAAGCTGCTATTGGTCTGGCTAAGTATGTCAGTATCATGGAGGAAATAAGCAATTTGTACGTAGTTTCTTTCAAGCTCACATGATCAGGGTGGGATTGCCATGTGACTTTTAGGGCTAAGTCTAAAAATAATATTATTTTTTACTTTTGGACTTACCTGAAAAGTCACGTGGTATGTCCACCATGATGATATCAGATGGACTGTTGAGGTTAGTATATGAGCTTTACCGCTGACCTAGTACATAATGTTACAAACACATTTGTTCAACTAAAGTATCTCTTAATTATCTTCGCATTATAATACAGCAATAGGATTACGTCTTCAGCATCATGCCGGTGTACTTTAAAAGTAGGGGAAAATATCTGCATTAAGCCAGAGAAAATTGGCATATCAAACACCATGGTGTATTTTATAGTACGAGAAAGTGTGAACTTATATCCGGAGAAAGTTGACATATCAGAGTGTTCATTCATGAGAGATCATTAAAACCTTGGCACCTATAGGGTATATTGTCACCAGGGAAGGACAATGTACTTGGGACTATCACCATAAAGGACGACACCAGATCAACACACAGGAGGAATACTGTTCTTATTGTTGTTGTATCATCGTTATAGCAACTTGTGTTGATGTTTTAGTTTACAGATGTTTCCTTATGACGTAGTTTTTCAACATTTCACTGTTGTATTTAGCCGAGCCACATAACCAGTTTTACTGAAATGTTCCCATCAAGTGCTTGTTTTTAAATATGTCCCCATCTTTGATGAGGGGTATATTGTTTTGCAAATGTCTGTCGGTCGGTAAACCACATGGTGTCCATTCAATAACTCAAGAACACTCTGTCATAGTATCTTCAAACTTTACAGGTTGGTCAGCAACAGAAGATGGGATCAGTAAGTCAAAGGTCAAGGTCATTGTGACATTTACCATTTTCGACTGTTGGGCTTCTATGGGGGCTTATGTGTTTTACAAACATCTCTTCGTATAATGTTATTGAGACAGTCATATGATTGTCCAATTGTTTAATGACCTTCGAGTTCGATGGAAGATGCAGTAGATATCACCGATACACGCGAAACTACCTCTGGGTTATTAAACATTCCACCTCTAGTTGGATGGGTTACACTGAAAAACATTCCAGAAACTTCCAGTGCCCGGTTTACTGGTCACCCTCTAACTAGTGCTTAGTTACCTTGTCGCGATGTTTGCTGTGTTCAATCACTGAACCAGAATCACAGCATGATGTAAACTGAAGAGGTGGGAAAAATACAAATTATTACAGGAGATACTTGTAAAACACGTATCCCCCATGGCAGCCCGAATTTCGAAAATGATAAAGGTCACATTGCCCTTGACCCACAAAATGAATAGGGATCACCTACTGTTGCTGACCACCCTCCATCTAAAGTTTTAAATCCTAGGTCAAATTGTTCTTGAATTATTGAACGGAAATCATTTGGTCTACTGACAGCTGAGCAAAGCAATATACTCCTCATCAAATGGGGGATATTAATTAGTGTATTAAATTGTTCAAAGGAATTTAGCAATTAAACATCTAACGCTTTAGACCCAAAATGCCAGAATGCGATCATACAACTGTTTATGCAATATTACCCACAAATAGTCTATACTCCTCCAAGTTATTCTATTAACTGTACGAATATCTGAAAGTGATATACGTTGATCCACGTGTTATCAGCGGTCCACCATGTCATTATAACTGGCATATTTGACACACATAGAGTAGAAGTGGTGGAATCAGGATTAAATACGACATTGCACGCAACGAAATATAGCAGACATTCTGCAATGATTGTTCCAGATTAACTAACAGCTCCAGGAAATTTGATTTCTTATTTCCACCTTCACACGCCATCGTATAATTGCAGATCTTTATATCTTGCAATCGAATTGATGGAATTTAACTCAACACAATAAGCACAATTCCACTTCAAAATAAAGTTCTTCACATGTAAATCCGCATGCATCGTGAATAAGACACCAAATGCTGAATACCATGCTTCAATTATTGCACCGCTACCCCTAGTGGTAGAGTCTATGCTTCGAGTGCGGTCGATTCTGGGTTAGAACCCTATAGCCGCTTCATACCAACGACAAAATAAAGAACAGTACCAGTAATTCCATAGCTTGACGCTCAGCATTAAAGAGAATCTGGCTTCTCTTCTTTCATCCCATAGGGGAGATTGATGACATCAGGAATGAGGGGTCCCGAGTGATATATATAAGTTAGGAACCTTTTTTCACAATCATGGCGACATAAAATAAATTTGTATACAACACTCATTGCACTCTAGGAATGGTTGTGTTTTACTGACCTACTAATTCTAATTATTTTGACGCATGCCGTGAGAATGTCATCATGTCCTCACCTGTACAAAGTCGAATATTACTTGCCGCATAAACAAATCACGCTTCTCTAGTATATTTAGAAATAATGTCATCAAATAGAGTGAATCGAACCGAATAGCAAGTATTCCGTAATAGATGACAGAACAATTTCGCTAAACGGGCGGATATTGTATCAGTCAAATGGTAATGTCGCAATACATTGATATCGTAGAGCGCCAACGTAGTTAGTTGTTTCAACTTTCAAAACCTTTCATATCTCACATTTACATGTATATATAAACTGCAAGGTATTACATTTAAATGCATCACATGTATATGTATAATGTTAAGCAGAATTGCGATTCCCTCGTTCATTGTAAGGAATTCAAATTTAGTCTCGGATAATGTTTAGATTGATTTTAGACATCTAAAACCAAATGAATAATTAACTGAAATTAAATAAATACAGTTTTATTTTCAGAAGAATTCTAGCTTCCTGAATCTACTTCAGGATAATACAAATCCTTCGCACAAAATTGGGAACATACTGATGTACTTTCAATGTATCTTCGCGAAAACATTACTAGTATACAATAACGCATTGAATGAAACATTTCATAACGAAGCCTCAACTTTATGGGTATTGGTTAAATGTTAAAAGTAGTATTGTTTTATTCACCGCCACATCCCAGTATTTCAACGGGGTTGCTTGAAAGCGCCAGTACACATTGCATCACTATTAAATGTTCGGTTCCAATAACGCCGTCATGTTAAAAGTTATGCATAGGTCCCACTGAGATTGTTTTTCCTCGGCGATGTACTCTCGATTTAATAAACTGGCATTGTAAAGCATCGGGAAAAGGGTCTTCGTGGTCTAGGAGAGGCTTAATTTAAGCCCGGTGTAATCGCTAGCATTTTGTAAAATCCCTGTTCTTGACGCCTCCCGAAGCTAATTTATTTAAATTGGGAGCATATCGCCGAGGCAAAAATGTGCAGTGGGACCAAGGCATTATGAAACACCTCATTGAAAAATAGTATAGGAAATCTGGACCATTGGAATATAAACACAATAAACAATACAAACTCACAAATCACTGGAAATACAATGCGTACAGATTTATTTCAGATATTCAGATATATTTAATGGTTTTGCTGAAGAAAAGACGGGAAAGCCTAGCTTTCAGTAGACATAGTTCTTGCTATAGACAAATCTGTGTACACAGTTGAAATATATTATACGTATGAGCGATGCATGAACCAGGACAGGTTAGATAAATTTAATGCATCAAATGCATATACAGAGAACGAATAATGTTTTCTACAATACTTGGATACTCAAGTCTTCAATGGCATGATACCTAGGTGACGCCTACAAAACTTGCTAAGAGCTAGGTACATTGACGTCACGTGATAACAATAACGTCAATATGTTATTCTTACTGTGATATAGATACATAATATATCTTTCTCGTTAGTTATATATCAAGGGGAATTAAATGTACTAAAAGTTTGGATTTTCCAAGACTATTCAATAAATTATTTCTACATTACTTTCTACACTTGAGACGTACTATGGCTTTAACCTACATTTACTCCGACATCATCGGATTACAATGAAATGAAGGATCTTTTCATCGGCGAAATTCTTTTCGTGAGAATTATGTTATTTTATCGAAATTTGCACACATACAGGTCAATGTGACAAGTTATACAATGTCGTTATCTTAAACCTATATATCACAAAGATAAGAAGACGATAATTTAATTTTTATTGGTCTTACTTATCCTCCCTACCGGATAATCCATACGGGCGAGGCCCCCAGAAGAGGTTTAGTACTTTTAGATTTTGGGGGACAGTGCATGACACAGACGATGCCCCAATTCCAGAAGCATCACTGGTTCTTTTACATGCCAGGTGTATAGCATTCTATACATTTTTATATCCAGTCATAGTTTCTGAAACTGGTCGTTATGTATGTCAGAATTACATGGATGGTGCATTATATAATTATATTAAGATTAAACTTGAGAGGCCGTTTGACGTTTTGGATTCTTCGTAAATTTGCCTTTGAGTGTCTATGTTCACAACAGTTACCATTCCTCATGTCGTGGCTTATGTCATACTGGATTAATTTCGTCAAATGTTATATTCTAATCAAAATAGTAAATAGAGCCAATCAAAGCACGCTTATTGCATATGTCGAGTTGCTATATTCTGGTTTACTATAAACTGCAACGTAGCAAATGATTGCTTACATGATTATTTATAGCATTGCCATTTGCCGTAAGTACTTATTAATCCAACATTCATCTGATATTATGTCTGACAAGACGAACGACCATACAGCTGGATGAGTGTTTTCATAGACATTTACTTTGTTAGATCGATGCTGATGTATTCAGGATTAATTGAAGCAGCAATGATACGACCAAGGAGGAAATAATGTTTGCACTTGACGGTCATCAATGTAGATTGAATGGTTCATTTTTGTAAACAATAATGACTTTATCTAGCTATAATATTGTTTGGTATAATGATTGGAAGATCAGTTTACAGTTTTATTTACAGTTTCTTAAAGAGGCCCGACCTATAATTTGGATCATTCAAATTAATTTAAAACATATTATACACGAATAACAACTATGAATGCTACAGAAATACAAAAGTTTAGCAAAACAGTTATCAAAAAAAAATCTATTTCCATAACGAGCCGACTGAGTCGTCGTAAAGCGTAATAGTTGTGGTATGTTATGTTTGTTTATGTTTTCAATGTACAGCTGTTTACGTGTAAGCTGAGTGCTATCTTTCCTGTCTGATATTATATAATATTCTTTATGGGAATTATTAACTATATCAATGAGTAAGTTTATCTGGCAAGGCGGAGGAATTTATCGGGTGAGCCGTAGGCGAATCCGATAATTTCCGCAGCCGAGCCGGATAAACTTTCACTCACTCCACGGCACTAACCTATTATTCTATTTATCCGGTCACTACATCTGCTTTAAAAAGGGAATAAAAGTCGGACTATTTATTTGCCTTTTCATTATTTGTGCGTAACGTCACGTTCGTTCACTGACGTCACGACAAAACAACAACGTCGGACATCTTGATAACGTCATGTACACGCAGGTAAGTCGTAGAACAATTATTGATCGACTCAAGCTCATTTTAAATAGGAAAACCTCATCCTCGGATACAGAGTTTCAGCCGGCGACCCCGCTTTAAGAAGAAGTCCGTCAGATCACGTGATGAGGTGACGGTTTATTGCAAGTCACATGACCACTTGACGGTTTATTGAAATTGTTATCCGGCACCCTGTTATCGGGCTGATTTGGCCGGAAGTGACTGGATAAAATTCCCTACGATAAACATTTGAGATTTTTTATCCCTCAGTGGAATATTCTTCGTATCATATTAATTTTTGTGCAAATATCAAATAACATGAATACGGGCACATGTTTTCAATGCACGACAGGTTAAGCTGAGTGCTGTCTTCCCTGTCCGATTTTCTAATTTCTGTTTTATAAGATTTAGCCAGCGCATGCGGTAGACCAATGGCGTTACTTTCTTTCAGTGAGCTTGAGTTTTAAACAACTTATGTTATCAACTCAAGAAAGTACACGAACATTTTAACACACCAGTATGTCTTTATATAGATATTCTGGTATGCTAGAAGTGTATAATTTTTTATAAATTATTATAAAACATGTGCTATGCAGTCGTCCATGGGATTGTTGTGTTATTAAATCATGAAGGTATCGTCCAGCTAAGGTAATCTGACAGTGACATCATACCCAAAAGATTAAAACCATTGCTTAAACAGGTAGAGTTTAGTTTGGTATTGAACTGTTGGTATAAGCATTTATACTTGCTAATGGATTGGTCCACTGCGTCACTGGATTTTATCCTAACTGGACTGTATAGTTCAATTTTGAACCCTAAGCCATGACCTTTTAGACGAGTCTAATTGTGCGGGTACCCCGTAATTTATTTATTTCAATCAGTCATGATTTAAAGATATGCTACATGTACTTACTAATGTGTGTTATACATATCTGAATAGTCGATCCCACGCCAATCTTTATCGGCGAATGGATTAAACTTTAAAAGTGCAGTCACGGCTCAATGCTCGAAACCGAACTATATCACAAAGTAATAGTTACAGTACTAGTTTTCGTTCAAAAGTGTCTTCTTACAAGCGTTATTGTACAGTTTCGGAAGGACAAACAACATAATTGTCCGAGGCGAAGCCGAGGATAATTTGTTGTTTGTCCTTCCGAAACTGTACAATAACACTTGTAAGAAGACACTTTTGAGCGATAACAAGTTCTGTATCTGACTTATACTCCGACAAAAAGCAAAATGATCTCCAGAGAGACAATGGTTATCCAAAATTTCCTTGCACAATCCATGAACAGAGCATCGTTCGCAGCATAGAAAATATAGTTCTAATGTAAAAATATGCTTGGCCTATAATGTACCAAAGGGATTAAGTTAACTGTCCAAAAAATGTCCATTCATAGGTTTAATAAGCTTGTGACTAAAATTCACAAGTGTCAATGTGTTTATACACCTTATAAGTGCTTATTATACACTTGCATCTAGTTTTCTTCATTCATTGATAAAGGACTTAGTGCACAAAGGTAGAAATTTATGCATCTTATTTTCACAATTGTCATATTTCTTTATAAAATATTTGTATTGTTTTATTTCTAATACACATAACAAGGTTATATTCATACTACCCATGTTGACGCTCACAGTCGTATTAATATATAGAATAAAGTTCACCTGATAGACAATTATAGTAACTATGTGTATTCTGTATATATTCAGGTTTCTTGTACAGGGTGTCCAAAAAGAAAGTATACAGTTTCGGGGTATTTCAATCAACTCTTAATGTTCTGCTATCACAAAGAAATTTTACACATGGTTAGAAAAAAGATGTAAGTTTTTTTGGTACCAGTTTGAAAATTATAACTTGAATAATTTTTTTAAAATGCTAATTTCCAAAAAATACCTTATTGTGACCGTAACGTCATTTTGACGTAATTTACGACGTTTTCACAATTTCTGTGAAGCATATTTCACGGTTCGCACCCATTCTTTAAAAGTGTTGGTTACATTTACACAGATTTCTACAAACTGGTCTTCTTAAATTTCATTTTGATGTTGATCAGAAGAAAACTTGTGTATATTCGCAATTGAGTGTACATAAGCGATCTCTGATAGCCCAAAGGAAAAAATCCACATGAATTAACACTCGGGCTGTGGGCGGGCCATTCCACTGAGCAGTGGAATTTTCTAGAAATTATTTTGACACCAAATGTTTCTTGTAATTCACCCAACAGCGTGTATTGCCATGTGTGACTCTAGCTCCATTTGCACGAACCATACCACATTCAAAACAAAGGATTCGCTGCGGAGTTCCGAAAAAACTTGCTTAACAAAGGCAAGTAACACAATGGGATTACTTCTTTCTATTTTGTTGTCGAAATCGCAAGTGAATAGCCTATTAAAAGCCAACAAACATGTCCATGCTCGTGAGACACATCATATATATAAAATCAGTTTAGACATTTGTGAAATACAATGCAAATTTTCCAATAATGCATGCAAGACAAGAAACACCAGAAATACAAAAAATTGTGAAAACGTCGTAAATAACGTCAAAATGACGCCACGGACAGAATACGGTAATTTTAGAAAATTTACATTTAAAAAAAATATCCAAGTTACAAGTTTTAAACTGATGCCAGATAAAAAATTCATCTTTTGACTAACCATGTGCTGAATTTCTTTGCGATAGCAAAACGTTAAGATGTTATTAAAATGCACTGAAACTGTATACTTTCTTTTTGGACACCCTGTACAGGTAATTAATTGCACAATGAATTTTACAGCTAAATCTTTAATTCGCTTAAATTGTTACAAACAATTTAAAAAATACTGTAAAAGCACTGCTTTTCTTGGGAATAATCGGAAAATAAATTTTGCTTGGTATGAATATTCTGTAACTTTGCTTCAATTGCTATAATTAATTTCTACTTTTTGTGGTCATTACAAGGATATAAATTTTGCTCCCTATTTTGCGGTTTACAAAACAATAAGCAATTTCTCTAAAATTTGTTCTGGCCTAAATTAATCAAGAATATTGGAATTCATGATTTAGTTATCTAAACTATTGATTCGAGTAAAATGCCACAGATTAGTTTGTTTTACAGTAGTACAGGCTAATATTGCACTATCATTATGTGGATTTACAATTTTCTAGCTACATGTTTTTGACGAGTAAAAATAATTCAATTTCAATGTGACAAATTTTGTGGATATGGTGAAAAAGACCATTTCGTGGAAATTTCAACGTAATTTAAAGGATTTTCATGGTTGAAATCATCCACAAAATTCACGAAATTAAATCCCCCTCGAATATTATTGATTTTACAGTATGTCATTTATTTAACTGTTCATGTAGTTATAAGCAGATTTGTCATGATTGACCAATTATTTTCTGAGTAAATGTTTTGTACAAACAACTTTCTTACAACTCAAAAAGTGTACACTTACGATAATAATGTACACTTTATGAATAGAGTCACAGGGCGTGTCGGAGTATAAGTCAAAACTGGATACGATACATGTTTTTGTATTGTGTACATATATGCTGCTACGCTGCAATCAGTGGTATTTGTAACTCCTTTGGTCCACGTTCGTCGAAACGAGTTTAAACGAGATCTTGATAATGCATATTACAGCTTGGGAAAAAATATTTAATTTCTTCTAACAACAATGTGCATTTCCGGATACTCTGTTCAACATACTTTCTTCTGTTGTATATACTGCGGGCAGTGACTTGACTAACAGATGGTCGAAGTAATGTCGGCGGAAGTTTTATTATTTCTGAAATACTAAGCAAAAGAATAACGTTTTACCCTCTTGTTTACACCAGTACCAAATTTTAAATTCAGAAATGTTTTCCCAAATAGAGCGTGGTTGCATGTTTTGCCAGCATAAAAAATAACGCAGCCAGTCTCAATTAGGAGATTTGTAATAAAACAACTGAAATGATAATGCCTTAGAAGTTAGAAAACACAGCAAAAACACTGAAGCCGATATTTCTATGATCTCCCGGTTTTTTTCTGACAAATCCAAATTTTGTGTAATACTGGTTTTGTTACACATATCATCTGACAGACAATACACTTCAACGTTGATATGTCTTTCTAAAGGCGTCTTTAGACTGGGTTATTAAGTAATGAGTTCATCGAAACACGAGAATATGCACTCAATAAATCCCACTTCAAGAATTCGAACGATTTAACCAATTACTTGAGCGACTTCACTAGTTTACATGTCTAAGGGTCACACATCCATACACTGTACTAACAAATGAAACGTTCAATTATGACATCATACTTGTGTCCATGTTCTAAACCTAAAGTGAATAACCATTTTATTTAATTGACAAGAAATGATTGTTGAATGTTGTTCAATAATCATACACACATGATGCACTTTGTTGCTGTTCGTCTCGCGTATATAAAGCGAACACCTAATGTAAATACGTGCAGTAGATTATTACAGTGTATGACAATATTAAAATACCTAGACGATGGAGACTGACTTGAATAAATATGGTATTGATCAACAATGCATTCTATATGAAAAAGCTTTTATTCCATGCACTACTCATTATTTAAATTTAGATTATATTGCACGTTAATTATCCCGTTTACATAGCGTCGTTATTTCATCACCAGATTTAACCAGATAATAAATGTAGGCCTACACAAGAGGGAATCGTTAATAAGTCTAATACATGCACACAAAGGAAGCAATGATAGAAATACCACTTTTATGACTTTTTGCAATCTTCAAGATCTAGAAACAACGTTAATGTTATCAATAATATCCAAATGCGCAAGGGAATCATTTTTATTTAGATTCAATTTGTATACTTTATACAAAGATAATGCAAACCGCACATTTGTTATACTTCAGATCTCTTGTTTTAGAGATTTGGAAGAAAAACCTACAAACATCTTTCAATGGGACATAATATCGTACTGTAGTGTTGTGGAAAGCTACCATTTCATGGGGACGTAATTATATTAATATCTCATCCACTAGAGTCATATACTGTAGAAATAATTAATATTCGTGGAGATTGCATTTCGTCGCTGAGACAAAATCCACATAATCCATGACATCAATACCCTTGAATATTCAAATGATTTAAAAGTATACTACAATGTCGTATACGTGTACACTGTGTCGGAGCGATGGTTTGTTTGCTACCTACCTACCTAGTCCTTGTTGCGCCCGGAGGCACATAGGGCAAGGACTAGAGATTTCCACTTTTCTCTATCTTTCGCTTTCCTTTCCACTTCTCCCAAGGTCATGCCAAATTCTTTCATTTCTGATTCTATCGTTCTTCTCCATGTAATTCTTGGTCGTCCTCGTCTCCTTTTGCCTTCCGGTGTCCACCTGAGAGCTGTTCTTGTTATGTTCTCTTGAGGTTTGCGTAGAACATGCCGTTTGTTTGCATTAAACCTGGAAATGGTAATTCTTACCCGACAAGGTAAAGACAATTGATACAATGCACTGGCTTAGAATGAGAAGGTATACGACGCACACATATTTCCAATCTGCATTACAAGACGCTTATTGTGAGCCTTTTTTCATGAAAATCTGATCTTGTCATGTTGAAACAGCTAGTTGCATCATAGGTAAATAGTAGTTTTCAGACAGTTTTTTCTTATTTATTTAAATGTCGATTGTGTACTTACGGCCTTCTCATACTAAGCCAGCGATTGTTTGACGTTCAGGGCATTGATGAAGTGCCGCCCATTGTTTGAGCAAATAATACGTTCATGTCATAAGAACATGTTTACCGTGTACGTAGTGTGGTGCGAAATAAGTGGTACTTACCTGAACATGCCATCTTCGTTCGGGTAATGTATGATCGATAATTTAATGTCGTGTAATGGAAGCAGTAAAATATACTGCGTTATATGATATTTATATATTTAGGAATACATGCAATAATGGACGAAAATAATGTGACGAAATACACGTAGGACAGTTACCTTCGAACATTACAGGAAGCCAATTAAATTAATTGTGTAAATTTTCACGAAACAAGAACATGTAGAAATAGCTTAAATGTGCTAAAATACAATGTAGCATAGTAAATGTTATGTTTTAATGGTACATGCACATGCATTAATAGTTCAGTTTCTAGAACTTTATGATACGTCTAGATAATATACTCTCTCTCGAACACGTATCATTGCATTTTACACCGTTAAGTAACAGCTAGAGCAGAAGATGACCTTATTTTGTTCTCGTTGCTATAGCAACACGAGATAATACAATACATAATAGAGTTCAAATACAGTGCCCAGCAAAAATAAATATACAATTTTTGACAGATACACAATTATAATGGTTTATACTTTTCAATATATGATTATCAGATGTCAACTACAGTAAATTCAGAAACTACAGTTTTTGAACGAGTTCAAATTGTAACAAATAAAGATGAAAATGTTCTGTATTAAAATACACATGGGGTCAAAAAGGCCTAATTTTCTATCTTTGTATGACCAAGTTACCATTTAAGCCATTCAAATAAACTAAACATTTTACATCGAGGGTAGTAATCAATGTATTTTCTTTGCACTAGATAAACAAAAATGGTCCTGGTCATTGTTGTTTCACTTTTCTGCAAACAGCATTATTAATAGTAAATGGGGGAAATCACCTCTGTATACTTATTGTTGTTGAACACTGTATATGCCTTGCTTTCTGCTGCTCCAAATGATGAAAGGACACCAAAGACTAAATCTCGCCTTACAGTGTTTTATGCTTGTCTGATGTAATACATTTATAAAAATGAGTCATACCTTAAAGCCAGATAGGCATTATTGAAGCACATCATAATAGTTTTACTTTGTGATTATTTCATCCGTTTACTTGCAAGATAATTGTGTATTGATCATAAGAAGTGAGTTATTTTATGGTTGCAGACAGTGACACATCCAAAGCAGAATATTAACTGCTATATTTATTCCAATACTTAGCAGCCTATACAATACTCTCGTAACTATTATAGAGTATTTAAATGCTCACTATATTTTCGAAATGTCATGCTCGTGAACTTGAACGTTAACTTGAACAACAGCAACAAAATACAGATTGTTTTCTACATTTAAAAATCCCGAACATGAAACTTCGCCAAAAACTTTAGAATAGCAAGTTCGCGAAATTCTGTTAGCTGTTCCAGTTTACTTTCTGTTGATAATCAATCTGTTATTTGTCATCTTAAGATAGACAAACAGTGGAACCCAGCTAACTGATAGCAAATGTCGCTCTATGTGTATATAATTAATCTTGCCATGCATTTATCTTGTGTCAAGAAGCCACATCGTATACCATTGATTATTTTGAACATCACCACAGACGAGGGTCTTCCAACATGTACTGATAAGTTACATAGACATATTCTAGATTAATGATATGTCGCTGATGAAGACATTTTGCACGAATGTGTAACCAAATTATCAATGGATGCTCACTTGTATCATAGGTTGACATCACAGACTCGTATTATAATGAACAAGAACAGAGGGGAGAACTCATTGTAGTTGTTTTCGACATTGTACATGTTTGTATAAAGAATGATTTAAAAAATGTACCAGTATTGACGCTTACTACAAATCAAGGAATGGGTTATATCTATCTACTTTGAATTGTATCGAGACGTTTTTTTGTGTATCCTCTCAAAAGAGACATCCATTAGTAATTTTGAAAACTCGTCTCATTATTGTTGCGTTTTGGTATGTTTCCCTCTTGGAATAGACCTAATACAGTGTAAACACAACCAGCTATATCGTACGTAATGTGTCCTCCAAGACGGATCTAATGAAATCCCAACCAAACACTATGAGCAATTTTTACGGCGGCAAAAGTTAGTAAAATGCAATTACACAAAGGACGCGCTAACATACATGTGCGCCGGTCTTAGCTTTCGACATGACAACTGCATTCCTTTTTTTTGCTAAACGACTATTTTGTTTTCGAAGCTAGTTCAAAGAATATATTTCAATTCTGTTTGCAACGATAAAATGACTTGCACATAGTAAAATAGGATGACGTTTAGAGAAGTATTGCGTTGTTACACAAACTTACAGTTGTTCCAACTCATGTTGTGAAATTCCATTATTTTCTCTCCACAGTTAAATCGGTAAGTTGCTAGATTAAGAGATTTACACGGGTGTGTTATTAGCAAGTATGCTCTTAGAGTAATGCCAAAAACATATGCACATTCTTACAAACCGTGTTATAGTAATAAAATATTCGAACATATTTGCAACACACGGGTTTTACTTCTAACAGTATCTTTCATCGATCTTTGTTATATTTGAGATTGCTGCAACTACTTATCTCGAGTTGGATAATGCACTAAAAGAAATAATCAATTATGGTTGTTAATACATGTCTGTGTTGTTAAGTATATTTCAGTATGACGTAAACAACAATTTAAATGAAAGGAAGAAAATGAAAAACAAGCACGTAAGCTATGTTACTGCTTAAATAGCGATGTTCTTAAGTATTGAACATGATTTTTAACATCTATGTAATTGTATTATAAAAGTAGCCGACACCAAACCAGTAAAGTTTAGTTGAAAGTTCTAATAGTTACATACGAGCGTATATATACAAGTATCTATTGTACGATAGGTTGAATGAAAATGCATATTGACGTTTATTTGTATCTCTACAGATGCTGTTTATCTATTCGACATTAATTGTTCTCAAACCATACATTTGGCAAAGTATATTTGTGTGAGTGCCATTCAAATTCATTAAACTACTATTTGTGCGTTGGAATATGGCACTGCCAGGAGAGAAAAGAAACAAAAGTCTTGTAAATGGTAGTTGTAATATTTTTCAGCATAGGTCTATAGAACAATGCAAATAACACGTATCGATATACTTATATATTGAACAACTTTGCATGTGACAATGTTTTCTCAATTGAAAATACTTGGGGTAACAAGGTTTTGTCATCTACTGTATGCATCCATTGATTATGCCTTTGTAAGAATTAAGACGACGTGTGTAATCGATGGACCGCCAGTTACACCACTGATGGATTTACAGATTACATTATGGTGCCAATCAGTGGCAAATATGATATTACTTACGAGCTACCTACACTGTGATGTAATGCTACTGACTGAAACTAAGAGGGTGAGAAATAAGGAAAGAGGAGATAGCCAGGTCATACTTTAGAACAACGGATATGGATGCTGAGCTGCAACCATGTCCTTGGATTTTATATGTGTTTTTTAACAATTAAGTATCAATACATTATGTCCATTTCATTTCTAGCTGATTGTTCGGATTTGCGTGGATTACCCGTAATACTAGATAAAGATTATTCGGACATGTCTTATTTGTATTTGAGTATGCCATAAAAGAAAAGCGAATTTGTTATAAATTGCTGGTAAATTTGAACCTTTTTAACTGCATTCAACATAATCACAGTGGTCTAACTATTAACAAAACTTTATTTAGTTGGCCTTATACATCAGGTCTATATTTCAGATTCGTAACAGATGATAAAAAATCTAGCAACAAGGGCAGTACCAAACTGAACATGTCGTGCACAGAAAACATAATATGCCAAACATACAACTGGACAAGACAATTGCTAGTTTACATCGCAATTGGAATTTCAATGAACGGCGCTATAAAATTGCATCCAGTTATAAGTTAAATAGTTTTAGATGCAGATTAAAATGAAAGTTAGACAAGGACACAAAGTAAATATATTCCCCCCTGATGCATTTCACAACATGTCTAGACTTGATTCTGTAGGTTTCCCAAGCTATCAATTATACTCCGATTTCCCCCTGGAAAAATCCAAATACTTAAACTTCTGACGAGAAAGATTTGCATGAATTTGAGAATTGTAGGATGTCTTGGCAATGAGCCAATCAATGGGCTCTTGGCAAAGCCTCGTATTTTATCACTTTTATCCAACTCGTTAATAAATTCAATATGAAAAGTCACTCATGTTAGATCCTCTGTATATCGAATTTAACTATATTTCTATAGTCCTTTGGTTCCAACCGCTTAAATATGCGACGTCAATTTCATACATTATCAAATTTCGATCTCACATTTAAGGAATCTCGTACTACACATTCAAATGAAGTTTGGGTATGCACACATTTATCAACTATCAGTATAATGTGGTTGAACACAGCAAAAATGACATTATTTGATGACTGTTAAATCTTCTACAGTAGAATAGAGAAACAGATAGAGGACGCCAATATACATTTGTGCATATATCTTCTCAATCAATCTAATGAATTACAGATGCACACCACTAAGAAGAATTAAGACCGTCTAGATGGATCCATTCTCAACATAACAAGATGACGTCTTAATATAATCCACATGATGCCATATTAATGTAGCCTTGCTGTTTCTGTATGATTTTGAAATGTATCTTTATTTTAATCTTGAATTTTAGTGACGTTTAATACTCATCACATTGGTCCCAAATATAGTATACATTTACACTGAAAACATTCAAGTTCAAGAGGTTTATGCTATACATAATTCCAACACATATTATACTTATTCCAAAACAGATATTTCACAAACGATTCACAAACTTTACCACAAAAATACAATTTGATCAGTCTGGTCGATTCGAGTATACTGAACTATGGCCTGGATTCCTTATTCAAGTTCACTCAACTCTGCTATGCATTAATATATGTTTATTTTGGAATATTGCATTATCTTAGACAGTTCTGAATTAATACAATATTCAGTCTAGACATAGCGTGACATTTTGATGGGAAGGAATAATTATCTTTATTTCCTATTGAAGATCACTGTGTTTGACCTTTACTCGAACGAATACGGTAGAGGGTTGCATTATATCACATTACTTTCCTTGTATCCGGGTGAGTAAAGCGGTTTCCAGTTTCCAGTCAAGTAAAAAAGTCTTAATATGTGTCAGATCGTACATGAAAAAAAGCAGACGCAACTTATATCAGAAGGGAATACTTGTCTTTGTTTTACCCCGCCTTATCACATTATTTGATATTTTATTGAGCATTGTGGCAATTGTCAAAGTTTGTCTGATCTCACAAACAAACCCACATACCAACAACATATCGGAGATCAACATTAATCTATCAGTGTATTATCGAACACTTTATAAGAGAGAAAGCTAAAGCTTACCTACCTGTCTGTCAGAAAACTGTAACACTGTGGTGAAGTGAAGTAGTTAATTTAATAGTATTTCCGACACTCACATCGCTTCAGACGGTAATGTGTCACAAACACTGTTTTAAGACACGTTTTAATAAAAATATCTGGCTCGTCTTGGAAAAACCGGTTGTATCCCAAACAAGGCAATTAAAGCTGTTTGTCTTTGACCGCTTCCACACTTATCATTTGTTCGTGTTAAAGATTATGTTTTGTAGAAAACATTGTATACCAGACGTGTTGGTCATTTGGGTTTTCTACAAACATACAACATAGAGATGGTTTGTCCTTTCGGTACAATATTACGAATTGCATGCTGCTCATTACTAATTTATGTTGTTCTATACTAAAACAAATCCATATAGTTGATACTTATTAATCTCATTCGTGGTGGTTCTTACAAACAAAGCACTGGAGCGAAGAGAGAGCATCGTCCTTTGTTAATCACGAGCTCAAAGTGGTGGAACTATGGATGATATCTACAATTTGCTTTCCAAAAACTTGTGATATTGGAGTAAAGACTTATGTAATTATCTTTAACTCGAAAAAGCGAATGTTCCAACAGTTCAAACCGTCTTCTACTGTTCACGTCATCTTACCCTCGAATTGGAATTTCTTCTATCAAAAGTCAGTTTAGTTAGCGAAGTGAAATTTGTAAGGCAAATAATGTTGAATAGTCTGTCGTAATGTTTCGCACCATACTGAATTGAATGACTTTTCAGTGGAGATACACTTGCGAAAATGGCATCATTCGCATTTGAATGTTATCAATGGCAGTATATACATGTAGCTAAGAATCATACTGAATGTCAGCCTTGTTCTTGTGTGAAAAAACTTTGCAATCGTATTCTAGACATACAATCAATCAACCCCACTAATACGCTCATGAATAGTTATTTGGCAAATGTGTTCAAACAATGCTTCCGTATAAATGCCTTGGAAGCAGAATAATAAATGATGTCAAGTTTGGGAAATCAAGTCGCAACTGCCGATATGAACTTCTGCTCTTCGATCGTAATGTGATTAACCATTTCACCATTTTAGATAGTGGTAAACGTAATACGACATACAAATGTATCAGTTAAAGTCGCAGTACATTTTCATCTACTCAACAATATAAATGTCATATATGGTAAACAATCGTCTGCCAAACCAAAAGCTATGTACATGTCGTTAAATACTGTCACAACTCGCACTACAGTAATGTGGCGCATATTGATCCTTAATTGTTATCATAAATACATTTTTCTCTTTAACACTTGGAATTTCTTAGCACAAACAAAATGATGACATACACGTAAATAGTATGTACAGTGGTCAATAATTGCATTTTCTTATCACGGTCTGCAATGTGGTCACCCTTGTATACTGCATGTTAATATCCTAGGAATAATTAAAACATTTAATGTTTGTATTCGTTGCGTTACTTAATATCTTGTATGTTACATTTTCCTCATGGTGTAATTCCGTAAATGTGTTAGGTTTGTACATTGTTATGGATGAAAATCTAGGTGTAGTGTATATAAACCTCTGCTCACATTACCATTAGGCTTTCTATGGATCTGATGTAATGGTGCAGACATGAAACACACGAAATGTGCAGTATCCCTTGCTTTCATTGCATTTCCCAATTTGAGATATGGATTCTGTTGCACTTTAATTTTTAACATACAGTTTAGTACGCGTATCAGGTCGGGAAGGAAACATAGTTTGAAAGAAATATAGTGACGATGAACATTTTGAATTCATATGGTATGTTTCTTCTCATATGTTCTACACCACCAGGAGATTCATTCACAAAGCTCCCTACATGTTTCGAACTAACATATATGTAACATTTAATCAAACATAAGTCATATTGTATGATGCATATGGCGAACAACATAGACCTTTGAATTACAATATTAAAGGAACTCGACTCCAGTTGGTAAATTGCAAAATGCATATAAAACTCTCTAAAAATCGCATTTTTGTCGGCTTTTCCTTACTTATACATTTATAAACGAATCTGGACCCGGGACCCTTACAGGGCGAATGCTCTACTGATCGACTGAGCTAGCCGGTTGCATACACAAATTTTAACACCTATTACTAATCACATCCTTTAAACCCGGCTACAATAGTGTTTGTAACTCACCCGAAGCTAAACAAATGAGTTAGGGTGTTTAATGGCGGATAAAAAGCGCGGCAAGTCCCCGCCGCAGGCAAGGTAACGAAAATTGTTACAACAATTGACGTTCAGGAAGTTGCTGAATAGTCGCTCATCGTGTGTACAAATAATACGTTCATGTCACTAGAACATATCAACGGAAATATAATGGATATGCTAAAATGGGGCACAAGTCATACATTTTCAAAATATATATTATATTCAGTATATGAGTATGTATAAACATCATAACTTTATACTTTGTTATATCGTATTAAAGGAAGAAAGTCCAAACATCAAAGAACATCATACATCTATTCAAACTTACTCCATAAATATGTCACCGTTTTAAATTCTGTCGACATATCAAGATCAAACGATTCTTAAGTGAAAGAGGAACTCATTTTAAGGGTCAGTAGAGAAAGGCAGACGTTTTTTATGTATTGTATTATAAAAGTTTGTATGTGAATGTCAGGCCGTCAGCGTAATCTATCACAATGTTATTAGATTTCATAACGACATGTACCAAATGTTAAATCGATCGATTAATTAAATTTCTGTCTCGGTATTATATCATCCTAAATTTTCAAGAATATCATCGTAATAGCGTATGTGAGATTATACACTAGTCTAATGGAGGGTATACATTAATAATACCCGAAATATCAAGTTATATGTTGCGTATCCATACTTCATTAATAATTGGAGCGCACATACATTTCAAAGCCATATATGGCCACACTAATATGAGACATAGCCCGCCACACAATGGTGTACAATATGACCTACATCGTATTTACCGAATAATCCAAAACTGACGTCGTACAGGGTCAGAACTCTCAATGAATGCTTACTTACCAGATGATTAGTTTAACGAACGGTTAAGAAAGGACAAGTACCCATTTCTGAGATATACAGAGCAAAGCTGAAGAGAACAAATTCTGGTTGATTGGTGTAATTAATTGATCCTGGTGGTACGGTGGTCGAGCGGATAGCCTGCTTGACTGCTGATCGAGAGGTCCCGGGTTCGATCCTCGGCCGGGGCACTTGATCATTTCTGAAACGCTTTTCTGTGTTTCCCACCCAACTAGAGATGAACTGGTTAGCAACCCAGAGGTAGTCTCGCGTGTATCGGTGCTATACACCGGGCACGTTAAAGAACCAAGGTGTCTCTTCGGAAAGAGCTAGGGCATCTCGCCCGGATACCTTGTATCACACCACTATCTCTTCCACCTGCTGTCCCTTCAGCAAAAACACAGGACCCCATTGGAAATAAGTGCTTGCACTTTCATGGGTTATCCTTGACCGAGAGGTTTAAATAATTACAAACATCCTGGCCATTTCAAATGGTCGAATCTGATCATGTTTTGAACGAAAATGTACTTAGTGACCTCACACACAATCGCTTAATTATCACCAACTTGATTGTTGAACTGCAGGAGGGATAGGCATTTAATTTCTTGCACTTTTTATGGTTTCGATATTTAAAGCTGTTTCCTCTTGAGATGTTTATCAATATGAGTATTGAAATCATTATCGGTGAAGCAAACACATATGAATTACATATTTTGTGAAAGATGTGCAATTCAACAATTAGACACAGAATGCTAGAATGCGGTCATTCATCTGTTAATGCAAGCGACCGAAATACAGAACAAATTGAATGGTGATATCAGCACTGGCGCATCCAATTTGAAGGTCATCATTTTTCATTCAGCGCATTGCATATTTGACATGATTTTTTCTATAATCCTCCAATTTATTCTATTAAACTGTACGGGTATCTGAAAGGGGTGTTTATTAAACTACATGGTTATTGACTTGTGCCCATATGTGATTATTAGTGACGGTTGTGCAAAAGAACACCAAGGCATTATAAGTAGCATAATTGACACACTATAGAGTTGGAGTGCTGAAATCAGGATTCAATACGACATTGCACGGTACGAAATAGAGCTGACATCCGGCAATGGTCGTTCCAGATTTACTGATTTCTCCAGGAAATTTAATTTCTTATTTCCACATTCGCACACCATCGTATAATCACAGATCTTGATGTCTTGTAATCGAATTGATGGAATTTAACTCAACACAATAAGCCCAATTCCACTTCAAAATACTAGTAAAGTTATTGACATGCAAATCCGCAAGCATCGTAAGCTGTATGAATACGACAACAAATGCTTCAGATACCAGGCTTTAATTATTGCATCCTATAGTAATGGTTGTGTTGTGTTGTACTTAATAACATTCGGCCGACAGAACAATTTCGCTAGACGGATGGACGGAGCACCTGTCAAATGGTAATGCCGCTATACAATGATATAAAGCGCCCGTTTGAACTTTCAAAATGTTGTAGATCTGTCACAACACAAACTACAAGGTTTTGCATTTAAATGTATGGTATTGAGCAGAATTACTATTTCCTCGTCCATTGTAGAGAATTGTTAAATTCAATCTCAGATAATGTTTAGATTGAATTTACACATCAAAACCAATGAATAATTAATTGAAATTAAATGAATACGGATTTATTTTCAGAAGAATTCTAGCTTCCAGAATCCACTTGGGAATAATACAAATCCTTCATACACAATAAGGGAAATACAGATGTACTTTCAATGAATCTTCTTGAAACCATTTTACAATAACGTATTGAATGCAACATTTCATAACGAAGCCTAAAATATATGGGTATTGGTCATGTTACATTTGTAATAGTAACGCGTTTTATTCACCTTCACATCCCAGTATTGCCCCGGTGTCGCTTGAAAGCGACAGTACACATTACATCACTATTCAAGGTTCGGTTCCAATATTTAACAAGCCTTTATCAAAAAGTAACACCAGCAAGTCAGCTTATGCCTAGGTCACACTTGAGATTGTTTTAGCCTCTGCGATGTACTCTCGATTTAATAAGCTCGCATTGAAGGACATCGGGAAAAGGGTCTTCGTGGTCTAGGGGAACCTTAAGCCCAGTGTAAACAATAGCAATTTTTGAAATCCCTGTTCTCGACGACACTTGAAGCTATTTTTTTTAAATTGGGAGCAGATCATCGAGGCAAAAAATGTTCAGTAGACACAATGTATTATGAAAACAACCTTTGAAAAATAGTGCAGGAAAACTAGACCCTGGGAATATAATTTTTTTTTATCCAAAATCACAAATCACTGGAAATTCATTTGCGTACAGAGACATTTCAGATATTCAGATATATTCACTTTTTAGTAATTCTTTTGCTGAAGACCAAGATAAATTTAATGCATCATATGCATATACAGAGAATATTTCCTTTCACGTTAGTTAGATATCAAGGGATAATATACTAAACGTTTCGATTTTCCAAGACTATACATGTACAATACTTTATTTCTACAATGTCATTTGATACATGTACGAACTATGGCTTAAACCTACATTTGCTCTGACATTATCTGATTACAATGAAATGAAGGATCTTTTCATCATCAAAATTGCTCTTCGTGAGAATTATGTTACATGTATTTTATTTTAAGTATCGAAATTTGTACTTATACAGGTCGATGTGACAAGTAATACAATGTTATTATCCTAACCCTATATCACAAAGATAAGAAGACGATAAACTGAGTGTATTGAAACAACTTTGTACAACTTTTTACAACTAAAATTAAGTGACTCTCATTTTTATATCCAGTCATAGTTTCTGAAACCAGTCGTTATGTATGTCAGTATTACATGGATGGTGTATTATTCGTATATATTTAGAATAAACTTGTGTGGCCGTTTGACGTTTTGGATTCTTCGTAATGCCTTTGAGTGATCATTTTCACAACATTTTCTCCTCTAGTGGCTTTTGTCATACTGGATTAATTTCGCCAAATGTTATATTCTAATCAAAATAATAAATAGAGCCAATCAATGCATGCTAATTGCATATGTCGAGTTGCTATATTCTGGTTTAACATAAACTGCAACGTAGCAAATAATTGCTTACATGATTATTTATAGCATTGCCATTTGCCGTAAGTACTTAATAATCCGACATCCATCCGATTTTATGTCTGACAAGACGAACAATCCTACAGCTGAGCGAGTGTTTTCATAGACATCTTCAATTGTTAGATCGATGTTGATGTATTCAGGATTAAATTTAGCACCAATGATACGACCAAGGAGGAAATAATGTTTACACTTCACGGTAATCTTGTCTATTTGAATAGTTCATTATAACAAATAATAATGACTTTACCTAGCTATAATATTGTTTGGTATAATAATAGGAAGATCAGTTTATTTACAGTTTCTTAAAGAGGACCGACCTATCATTCAGATCATTCAAATTGATTTGAAACATGTTATACATGAATTACAATTATGAATGCTACAGAAATACACAATGTTAGCAAAAAACAGTTATCGAACAAAATGATAAAAGAATATTTTTCGTCTAAAGCGTAACAATTGGGGTATGTTATGTTTGTTTTAATTTTCAATGCACAGATGTTTACGTGTAAGCTGAGTGCTATCTTTCCTGTCTGATGTTATATAATAAGTTTTATATGGGAATTATGAACTATATAGACGACAACGATGAATGGAACTATATCGTCTGAGTGCAAGGCAAGTTGGATCCTCGTCATTAAACACCTTGTCACGTATTACTGTGATAAGAAGATAATTAAATCTGTTCATTTGTCTTCTAACTGATATAAGACAAATAAAAGGAAACTCATCAAGCTCATACGTGACAACGTCATGATGCATTCCGATTATGTTACAATTTATCGGTCTAATCCGTTTATCTGATGATATGGTGTCATTTTGAAACTCTTTTCTATGACCATATAATCTTAGAATCGGTTGAAGTAAAACTCAACGTCCAACCTTGATATTATCGATGTTGATTAGTTATCTGTTTGTGTGACATCTACTTTAATATCGTCACATAGGCAAAGTAATGCTTTGATACAGTTTAATCAATCAGATAAGGTTTTGTACCCGAGTTAATACAACAATGAGATAGCGATCTTAATGCATACTCTTTAGAACACGCCTGAACTAATTAATCATCATAGATACACGAGTCTAAACTAGGTCACCAGCGGGTACCATCTGACAACTTAGAATTGTCCATGACGAATGAAGTTATAAACTCACATGCTCCTATTCAGAAGTGGAGAGAATGTTATAATGTATAATGATGAATGTACTGTTTATTTATGTTTACCTTGAGTTCGTTTTCGCCTCAGTATTCAGTCTGATATCCGCCTAGAGTTTCTAATATCAGGTTCTTTTTTCCTCTGATATGTATATGGTAGGCTAAACTATTTTTTAATTTATAGGTACTGAGTGTTATATTTGATGGTGTTTGTTATAATAAATGATTTTTCAATTATCTATACACTACCTTTATTTCGGTAGTATACAAATGTATTTAATATATACGTCAATCTCTATTTATTGATGCGTGAAGATGTGGCAGAGTATAACTAAGATATAACTGATAAGAACTTTCGTTGCCATATTATTACTCCGATTGAGAAGAAAATGATAATATGACGTCGGTATACCCGCCACGATATGACTCTCAATGATTGATGAGTATTAAAATCAGTGCATCAATATTTTCGAAGACTAAAAGCTGATGCACTGATTTAAATACTTCTCATGAATGCCAATGGAAATAATCAACTATTCTGTTATTTGTATAGATAAACACGTTTAAGTTAACCACTTGATGGACTTCCCACTCACACATTAAACGACAACGACGCCTAGCAGCGAAATGACGGCGACCATACCGATTGTGTTTAATTTTCAGAAGTTTATTTGAATGGCTTTCGCTACATTTTATTTTCCCGAAAATATGTCGCTGTGTTCTGATCTAAAAAAATATATTTTAAGTTAAGGACGGTTTAGGTTGAAAGGTAGCGTTGGTGGGAAACCATAGTTGTTTATTTAGGCCTTCTTATGTTCATGAATCGTATCATACTAAATATCAATCATAGAAACCACTCAACACTGGAGCGAGGTCACTACTGAGGATTCTTCTGAATGTGAATTGTCCATTTCTGTTCCTACAATCAATGGTCTGTATCAAATATAATAGTGCTTTATATGTTCACTTAGTCAGATACGTCTCTCACAAAATGGCTGTGTTCATTATGATATATTGTGTCCCATTTAATCCGTGATGTATCGTTGTGCATCTCATATACATTCAGTGGCCATAGTAATGTTGAAGTACAGTACTGTATTAATTGTTTTCGTGTTATCTAAGATGTACACGTCGCAATACCAATATGATAAAAAGTTTGACCTTTTGCGACGAAGTGTGTCTGCCCAGAACGTACAACGAAAACATATTATTCTCTCGTATGTCTTACTTAAAATTGTGATGTAATAAATCATGAATACAATCCACAAGACCCCAAACTTAGTATCGTTGTCTTGATATATAAACAGAGCCTTAACGAGTAGGATAATGTTTGTAATTGACCCCTGGAAGAACTAAATGGCACAAACGTTATTACACCACTTGTAACCTACATATTATCTAGAACACTAGTTTGGTTTATTGGCAACGTTTAACGAGTGTCTGAAAGAGGAATAGAGTCATTAAAGGGTGATAAAGTGTGATACAGGAATTGGCACATTTACAAGACATTTCGTTCCTAACTAAAACTCATAGACGGATAGAATTATTGCAATGCCCCCTTCATTTTATATAGACGCCGCACCAGAAACTGCCAAATATGTTAAATAGGCAGGCAATCAAAATCCAATTGACATAGATACTGACATGGTTACTTTGACTAAAGAAGTTTGCTGCAAAAGTTCAATTCACGAAGAAACACAGAAGAATACAACAACCTCTGTCTAAGAGTTCTTTGCAAAATTTGAGGACTAGACGTTTGGAACATATCTTTGTATATCGAAACGCGATACACTTTACTGGGAAAAAGCAGATCAAACACAAAAGGAGGAAAGCGGTGAGGGAAGGCATATAGCACTGGTAGTTTTGCACTGTTTTTAAAGTAATTTTCTTACAAATGGGTCAACATAAAGTGAATGTAGCTACTCCCTCTAATAAACTCATGGCATATTGGAATCTATCTGGAATAAGTTGTCGAGAGTGATAAACATGTGTTATAAGAGCTTGTTTCAAAATCGACCTAAAGTAAATTAGTATTAATTAATAAGCGTCTACTAGCTTATGTATAATTTTCTGCAATCATATCTGTAAAATATATCGATATATATAACACATACCCTCAACCAATACATATTTAAAATTGTGGATAAATTTCCTCAATCCCTGGTCGCATTTTTCGGATTCTCTGTCCAACACACTTCCACCAGTTTTATATAATGTGGCGGGTAAGTCCGGCGACTGCATGACAGATGGATGACGGATGTTTATGTTTTTGTAATTATTTCTGAAATGTTAAGAACATTAAGAACGGTTTACCATCTTGTTTGCCAACAAAAACAATGCAGCAAGCCTTATTTAGGAGATTTGTATTAAAACAAATGATATGATAATGCATTAGAACACACAGCAAAACGCTTAAGCCAATATTTCTATGAACTCCATGGCTTTCTCTGACAAATCCAAATTTCGTGTAATAGTGTTTTTTTTGTCTCCAGATAACATCTCACATCAAAGTCAATACTCCTCGACGTTGATTTTTCTTTCTAAAGGCGTCTTTGGACTAGGTTATTAAGTGGTGAGTTCATCCAAGCACTAGAATATGCTCTCAATAAATCCCAAGTCTAAACCTCCAACGATTCAACCAATTACTCGAGTGACTTCACTAGTTTACTTGTCTTAGGGTCGCAGATCCATACATTGGACCTAACCAATTAAACGTTCAATTATGACAGAATATATGTGTCTATGTTCCAGATCTTAAATAATGACAAGAATAATCATTTTGCAAACTGACAAGGAAAAATTTGTAGAATGTTGAAAAATGCAGTTCAGTAATCGGGCACGCATGATGCATTGTGTTGCTATTGTTTCTGTTCCTCTCGCGTATACTAGCTACAGTTATTTGGAATCGAATACCATATATGACGATTGGGACGTCACACAACAAGGACCGTATAATGTCTCTACAGAAGCAGTTGTAGAATCTTTAAAATATATCCTCAAGATACTAACAAAATTTCTATTGTACATTGCATCATCAACATTTTTCTTTATCCCTGAAATCTTAAATCAATGTTTCATGCCAAAATAGCAGGCTTTTCTCGAATGTGTATAATATTCATAAAAATATATTCTATCCATATTCAAATAAATGAATAAACTTTTATTCCATGCGTTATTTTTTATTTGAATTTAGATTTCATTACATTTTACCACGCTTTCATTGCATTGTTATATCGCCACCAGTATCGTTCAGAAATAAATGTATACCAGAGGGAATCGTTAAGTGCAATACATTTATATGCACACACGAGAAACAATCCTAGCAATCGAAATAATATGACTTTTTTAATCTTCAAGATGAAGAAACAAAGCTTTAATATTCTCAAAAATAGCAAAACTCGTTAAGAACTCGTTTTTATATACATTGCATTTTATACAAAGCAAATGCAATCCGAACATTGGTAACATTAATGGATTTCTTGTTTTAGAGATGGAAAAGTGAAACCTGTAGACTAACTACTAGTACATTTACACTACGATGGCGTATACGTGAACACCGTGATAGGTTGGTGGTTTGTTTGCATTTGACCTGGAAATGGCACAAATATATGAAGGAATCGGTCAGGGAAGGCAGCACTCACCTTAACTAGCCTAGGACATAGAAAAGTATCAACACAGCACAACTAAATGGATCGATGACCAAACACAACCCAAAGAAATCATTATAAGCACACGTGTCCCCGCCGCAGACAATGTAACGGCAATTGGTACGGTACAATTAGTGACGCTCAGGGAGTTCCAGAAGCTTTGCACATCGATTGATATGTTCAAACGGGGTACAACTAATAAATTCTCTAAATAAATTTGTTTTCGGTATACATGTATATAAACAACATAACTTGTCTTTATACTTTGTTATATTGCATTACACGGGGGACCGCTCCAAACTTCAAAGAACATCAAACATTTATTCATAGAACTCCATAAATAGTTCACAGTCTAGAATTCTGCCGACATATCAAACAATTTTAATCAAACGATACTTAAGTAAAGGATAAATTTCGTTTAAACTGATGGTAAAGGTACACGTTTTCTATGCATTGTATAATAAAGTTTGTCTTCGAATGTCAGGCCGTCAGCGTAATCTATCTCAATGCCATTAGATTTCACAACGACATGTACCAAAATGGAAAAAATATCGGTAAATTTAATTTCTGTCTAGGTATTATATTATGCTAACATTTTCAAAAATACCATCATAATAGCGTACAGTAAGTCGGATTATGCACTAACCTAATTGAGAATACCCATTAATAAAACCCGAAATATATAATATGTATATAATGTGTTGTGTATGCGTAATACATTAATATTTAGAACGCACACGCTTTCACATACGAAGCAGACGTTGATAGTAGCCACACAACCGTTAGATAATCTGTAAAACAATGGAGTAAGAATATAAACTATTTACCGAATAAACCAAATATGATACTCTACACGGTCACTACTGTCATTGAATGCTTACTTATACCAAAAAAAGACTCCATTGCATTATAGGTTAATGAACGGTCAGACCACTTTTAAAATAGACAAGTACCCATTTCTGAGATATACAGAGCAAAACTGCAGAGAACAATTTTCTGGTTGATTGGTGTAATTAATTGATCCTGGCCATTTTAAACGGTAGAATCTGATCATGTTTTGAACGATGGCCATTGCCAATAAGTGTCATGCGGGAATGTACTTAGTGACCGCGAAAACAATAACTTAATTACCATCGACTTGATTGTTGAACTGCAGGAGGGATAGGCATTTATTTTCTTGCACTTTTCATGGTTTCGATATTTAAAGCTGTTTCCTCTTCAGATGGTTAATATCAACATTAGTATTGAAATCTTTGTCGGTAAAGCAAACAAACATGAATAACATATTCTGTGAAAGATGTGCAACTCAACAACCAGACACCGAATGCCAAAATGCGGTCATTCTTCTGTTAATGCAAACGGATATCTGAGAGGGTGTACATTAAACTATTAACTTGTGCGCATACGTGATTATCAGTGGCGGTTGTGCAAAAGACCACCATGGCATTATAACTAGCGTATTTGACACACTATAGAGTTGGGGTGCTGAAATCAGGATTCAATACGACAATGCACGTAACGAAATTGAGCTGACATCCAGCAATGGTTGTTCCAGATTTACTGATTTCTCCAGGAAATTTAATTTCTTATTAGTATTACAAGGAAGAAAGTCCGTACATCAAAGAACATCATACATCTATTCATACTAACTCCATAAATATGTCACTGTCTTGAATTCTGACGAAATATCAAGATGAAACGATTCTTAAGTGAAAGAGGAACTCCTTTTAACTGTCAGTGGACAAAGGCAGACGTTTTTATGTATTGCATTATTAAACGTTTGTCTGTAAATTCCGTCAGTGTAATCGATCACAATGTTATTAGATTTCATAACGACATGTACCAAATGTTGAATCGATCGGTAAATTAAATTTCTGTCTCCTAAAATTTTCAAGAATATCATCATAATAGCGTATGTGATATTATACACTAGCCTAATGGTGGGTATACATTTTAGACCCGAAATATCAAGTAATATGTTGCTTATCCATAATTCATTAATAATTGGAGCGCACATACATTTCAAAGCCATACATGTATATGGCCACACAAACATGAGACATAGCCTGCGACACAATGGTGTACAATATGACCTACGTAGTATTTACCGAATAATCCAAAACTGACGTCGTACAGGGTCAGTACTCTCAATGAATTCTTACTTACCAGATTATTAGGTTAACGAACAGTCAAACTACTTTGAGAAAAGACGAGTACCCATTTCTGAGATATACAGAGCAAAGCTGAAGAGAAGACATTCTGGTTGATTCGTGTAATTAATTGATCCTGGCCATTTCAAACGATAGAATCTGATCATATTTTGAACGATGGACATTGCCAATAAGTGTCATGTGGGAAATGTACTTAGTGACCTCACGAACAATCGCTTAATTATCACCAACTTGATTGTTGAACTGCAGGAGGGATAGGCATTTATTTTCTTGCACTTTTCATGGTTTCGATATTTAAAGCTGTTTCCTCTTGAAATGTTTATCAATATGAGTATTGAAATCATTGTCGGTGAAGCAAACAAACATGAATAACATATTTTGTGAAAGATGTGAAATTCAACAATTAGATCCAGAATGCCAGAATGCGGTCATTCTTCTGTTAATGCAAACGGTAATACAGAACAAATTGATATCAGCACTGGCGCATCCAATTTGAAGGTCATCATTTTTCATTCAGCGCATTGCAGATTTGACATGATTTTTTCTACAATCCTCAAATTTATTTTATTAAACTGCACAGGTATCTGAAAGGGGTTGTTATTAAATTACATGGTTATTGACTTGTGCCCATATGTGATTATTAGTGGCGGTTGTGCAAAAGACCACCATGGCATTATAACTAGCATATTTGACACACTATAGAGTCAGAGTGCTGACATTAGGATTCAAAACGACATTGCACGTAACGAAATAGAGCTGACATCCAGCAATGGTCGTTCCATATTTACTGATTTCTTCAGGAAATTTAATTTCAAATTTCCACATTCGCACGCCATCGTATAATCACAGATCTTGATATCTTGTTATCGAATGGATGGAATTTAACTCAACACAATAATCCCAATTCCACTTCAAAATAAAGTTCTTGACATGCAAATCCGCATGCATCGTAAAGTGTATGAATACGACAACAAGTACTTTAGATACCAGGATTTAATTATTGCATCCTATAGCAATGGTTGTGTTGTGTTGTACTTAATAACATTCGGCCGACAGAACAATTTCGCTAGACGGACGGACGGTGCACCTGTCAAATGGTAACGCCGCTATACAATGATATAAAGCGCCCGTTTTAACTTTCAAAAAGGTTTTGCATTTAAATGTATGATACGAGCAGAATTACAATGTAAGAATTCCTCGTCCATTGTAGAGAATTGTTAAATTCAATCTCAGAAAATGTTTAGATTGAATTTACACATCTAAACCAATGAATAATTAATTGAAATTAAATGAATACGGTTTTATTTTCAGAAGAATTCTAGCTTCCAGAATCCACTTGGGAATAATACAAATCCTTCACACACAATTAGGAAAATACAGATGTAGTTTCAATGTATCTTCTCGAAAACGTTTTACAATAACGTATTGAATGCAACATTTCATAACGAAGCCTAAACGAAGCCTAAAATATATGGGTATTGGTCATGTTACATGTTGGCTCACAGGGAAGACTGGGCTTGCCCAACTGTGTTGCCTCTTAAAATAAAGTCGTTACATTTGTAATAGTAACACGTTTTATTCACCACCACATCCCAGTATTACCCCGGGGTCGCTTGAAAGCGACATTACTCATTGCATCACTATTCAAGATTCGGTTCCAATATTTAACAAGCCTTTATCAAACAGTAACACCAGCAAGTCATCTCATGTTTAGGTCACACTTGAGATTGTTTCAGCCTCGGCGATGTACTCTCGATTTAATAAACTTGCATTGGAAGACATCGGGAAAAGGGTCTTCGTGGTCTAGGGGAAGCTTAAGCCCAGTGTAATCATTAGCAATTAGTGAAATCCCTGTGAAGCTAATTTATTTAAATTGGGAGCACATCGTCGAGGCAAAAAATGTTCAGTAGGACTAATTTATTATGCAAAAAAACCTTTGAAAAATAGTGCAGGAAAACTGGACCCTGGGAATATAAAAAAAATAATCCAAAATCACAAATCCCTGAAAATACATTTGCGTACAGAGACATTTCAGATATTCAGATATATTTACTTTTTAATAATTGTTTTGCTGAAGACCAAGATAAATTTAATGCATCAAATGCATATACAGAGAATATTTCTTCCACGTTAGTTAGATATCAAGGGAAAATATACTAAACGTTTCGATTTTCCAAGACATATACATGTTCAATACTTTATTTCTACAATGTCATTTGAGACGAACTATGGCTTAAACCTACATTTGCTCCGACATTATCGGATTACAATGAAATGAAGGATCTTTTCATCAGCGAATCTGCTCGTGAGAATTATGTTATATGTATTTTATTTTAAGTATCGAAATTTTTATATATACAGGTCGATGTGACAAGTTATACAATGTTGTTATCCTAACCCTATATATCACAAAGATAAAAAGACGATAAATAGAGTGAATTTAAACTACTTTGTACAACTTTTAACAACTAAAATTCAGTACTCGCATTTTTATATCCAGTCATAGTTTCTGAAACCAGTCGTTATGTATGCCAGAACTACATGGATGGTGCATTATATATAATAAAAATAAACTTGTGTGGCCGTTTGACGTTTTGGATTCTTCGTAATGCCTTTGAGTGTCTATTTTCACAACATTTCCTCCTCTACTGGCTTATGTCAAACTCGATTAATTTCGTCAAATATTATATTCTAATCACATGAATTGATAGAGGCAATCAATGCACGCTAATTGCATATGTCGAGTTGCTATATTCTGGTTTAACATAAACTGCAACGTAGCAAATTATTGCTTCTATGATTATTTATAGCATTGTCATTGGCCGTAAGTACTTAATAATCCAACATCCATCTGATATAATGTCTGAAAAGACGAACGATCCTATAGCTGAGCGAGTGTTTTCATAGACATCTTTTATTGTTAGATCGATGTTGATGTATTCAGGATTAAGTTTAGCACCAATAATACGACCAAGGAGGAAATAATGTTTACACTTCACGATAATCTTGCCTAATTGAATAGTTCGTTATAACAAATAATAATGACTTTATCTAGCTATAATATTGTTTGGTATAATGACAGGAATATCAGTTTATTTACAGTGTCTTAAAGAGGCCCGACCAATAATTTGGATCATTCAAATTGATTTGAAACATATTATACATGAATTACAATTATGAATGCTACAGAAAAACAAAATTTTAGCAAAAACAGTTATCGAAAAATGATGAAAGTATATTTTCGTCTAAAGCGTAACAATTGTGGTATCTTATGTTTGTTTATGTTTTCAATGCACAGCTGTTTACGTGTAAGCTGAGAGCTATCGTTGCTGTCTGATGTTATATAATAAGTTTTATATTGGAATTATGAACTATATAGATGACAACGATGTATGCGAACTATATCGTCTGAGTGCAAGGCAAGTTGGATCCACGTCATTAAACACCTTGTCACGTATCACTGTGATAAGAAGATAATTAAATCTGTTCATTTGTCTTCTAACTGATATAAGGCAAATAAAAGGAAACTCATCAAGCTCGTACGTGACAACGTCATGATGCATTCCGATTATGTTACAATTTATCGGTGTAATCCGTTTATCTAATGATAAGGTGTCATTTTGAAACTGTTCTATGACCATATAATCTTAGAATCGGTTGAAATAATAAAACTCAAAGTCAAACCTTGATATTATCGATGTTAATTAGCTACCTGTTTGTGTGACATCGTCACATAGGCAAAGTAATGCTTTGATACAGTTTAATCAATCAGATAATGTTTTGTACCCGAGTTAATACAACAATGAGATAGCGATCTTGATGCATACTCTTTAGAACACGCCTGAACTAATTAATCATCTTAGATATACGAGTCTACACTAAGACGCCAGTGGACACCATCTTATGAGCCTAAACTAGGTCACCAGCGGGTACCATCTGGCAACTTATTATTGTCCATGACGAATGAAGTTATAAACTCACATACTCCTATTCATAAGTGGAGAGAATGTAATAATGCATAATGACGAATGTACTGTTTATTTATGTTTACATTGAGTTCGTGTTCGCCTCTATATTCAGTCTGATATCCACCTAGTGTTTCTTATATCATGAAAGGCTGAACTATATGTTAATTTATAGGTACTGAGTGATCTATCATATTTGATGGTGTTTGTTATAATAAATGATATTTCAATTATCTATACACTACCTTTATTTCGGTAGTATACAAATATATTTAATATATACGTCAATCTCTATTTATTGATGCGTGAAGCTGTGGCAAAGTTTAACTAAGATATATCTGATAAGAACTTTCGTTGCCATATTATTACTCCGATTGAGAAGAAAATTATAATATGACGTCGGTATACCTGACACGATATGACTCTCAATGATTGATACGTATTTAAATCAGTGCATCAACATTTTCGAAGACTAAAAGCTGATGCACTGATTTAAATACTTCTCATGAATGCCAATGGAAATAATCAACTATTCTGTTATTTGTACAGATAAACACGTTCAAGTTAACCACTTGATGGACTTCCCACTCACACATTATACTCAGGGTTGTAAGAACCAAAAAATGGTCATTTTGTTCACAAGGTGTATAAAGCACCAAACTTTCACAAAATAACAATCAATATATTGGCTTCCAGAAAAGTGAAAGAGACAAGCTGAACAGCCCCTTAATTCGCATATATGAGGCCCCAAAAAGGGTCCATCAAATTAAATTGCTATGCACACTAAAAATATGAAAACGCTGAATTTTTAAAAAAAAATATACAAATCACCGAAATTTCAATTGGAATGTCTAAATCAAGTACATATATTAAATATTGCATTATGAATTCCACTATGATACATGTTTTATTACAAATATGAGGCCCGAAAGGGGTATTTTTGAAAGTTTCATAGAGTTAAAAACATGTTTGTATACTTAGTTTCAGTATTATGAATAGTTGAACAAGACAACAATAGAATGCAGACCAGTTGACACAGTGATGCTTATGATATAATTTAATTCATTTAAAATACAACTTATTTATTGATTGAGGCCCTTAAAAGGACATTTTTCAATCATGAAAACGTGGATGAATTTAATATGTTCATGATGCAATCTGTAAGACATATAAATATCTCTAAAATGTGCAACAAATGATTTGTAAAAGTGAATTATATTTTGTTGTATATGAAAATTTACCATATTGATACTTTAATAATAGTTCCAATGTGAAAATGAGGCCCCATTAGGGGTACAAACTAAACACAATACTTTATATAAGACACACTAGAAATTAAATCAGTACATTGATTCAATACTCAAATACAAGACATATTTTATACCGATCGTAAATAATAATAAAGTAATATAAATATACAGTAAATAACTAATATTTGATTACTTTTAGTGAATTGAGGCCATATAAAGGGTTAAATCTAGTTTGAAAAAAAATGGATTGAATTCATATGTAGAGAAACGATAATAAAATATTTATATTTACTTATAGATTTAATCAAAGTATCTGTAACAGAAATATATATAACTGTGTTATATGTTGGTATATAAGCTATACCGTATTGTAAATAGTAACTGTGGATATGAGGCCCCATATGTGGTTTAAACTTCACTTAAGCCCATTAGCGGGTAAATAGCATATTTTCAGCAAAGTAATTAAAAATAGCTTACAATATTCATAATAATCGATTTTAACATGTCACATGCATGATAACACCGAATATTCGTTGCACAAATCGATGAGATAAAACATAATATTGTGTTGTATAGTGAATGTGAATGTATATCAATATTAGTTCAATATTTGCCTGGCTATGTTGTTATGTTTTGTAATAGATGTTTGTATCGCGCATACTTTAAAACAGCATTTAGCACTAGCATTGCTCTTCCTAATGATTGTATTTGTGTTTGAAAGTATATGTCGATGAAGTTGTTTACTAGAGGTCGATACCCCACAAGGAACGGTTGTATTTTTAGGGCCAAGAATGACCCTTCTTTACAGATACTCCATGGAACCATGACTTCGCAGTACTTGGTTAAGTATTTATGAGGTAACATGTATCACATGGCCAAAAATTACTGAAGTAGTGCCATGTACCCCGGTACCACAAAATGCCACGAACCCAGAATATCTTTACATGGGGCCCTAACTTTTACTCTTAGAGCTAGGACTGATTTAACAGGGCAGGTTTACCAACCCCATTGAGCCAGATGTAGATGTGACAAATTGAATAGGTGGCTAATAAAGCTTGTCCCCCATTGAATTCAGAGTTAGGACATACAAAATTGTTTCTTCGTTAAGCGTCCGTCCTAAATTCGAAAACCTATCTAGCTATCCTGAGACAAGAACAAAACACTCGTAAAAAGACATAACGACTTATTTGCTCATTATTATATGGCTAACAAATATATCGTTCAAACTGAAAAATTGTTTGTGTGAAACCTACTGCTGTGTAGGGGTAGGGTGACATCTTGATATGGTAAATATGAAAGCCATATCTCAATGGATTTTGAAGATAAAAAAGGTTACAATGTTTGTTGGTTATTTTTCTTCCCAAGATGCTCAAGTCTATCCGTCCTCGGACGCTAAACGAAGAAATGGTTTGGTATGGCCTTACTGTGACAATTAATGTTAGGTTTCTAGCGTAGGCAAGAAAATGTGACCATTAGTTTTAAATACCCAATGGAACCTGAAATATATGTGTCGATGAGTGAAAGGTTACCCATAGAGCCAGAGTATGAAATAAATGTGCCAAACAGTTGAGGTACCTTAAGAGGCATGGGTGTGCCTAGTATAGTATCAGTTTTCAATGGCCGCTTCTAGCAGTTCAGCCATAGGACAACAAGCCTAAGGAAACATGCGTTCGAGTCTCCGCGTTGAGACTAATTCTCTACTGATTAGTGAGTGTCCATCATTGAGGCCCACTGCCCTCACAGGTATCAATTCACACACTGGTATCCATTAGAAATGGTTGAATAAGATGGTGGTGATTACTTCAAAGGACCAACTATACTAGTAGCATAAAAAAGAAAGAAATGATTCCCTTATAACGGGCCTCATTAAATTCTTTTAAAAAAGTCGATTTCCACAGTATATGTATCTAAAATTAATGTTCTGAAGGTGTTGATGCGGATTAATTTATAAAAACATATGTTAAGAAATCATTATAATGTATTAGGTCATGAAAACATTTGTACTCGGTAAGAAAACATTCAAAATACAGTAATTGGCACCATTTTTACATTTAAATTTAACTTATAATGACCTCAAAGTATGTTTATCAATTCAAATACACATTCTTTAAACCACGACAGGGCCTCAAATTAACATTTTACAGTTATTAGTCATAGCACAGCTGATATGCCTACAGTCAAATGCACTGTGTATATGAGCTTGCTTAAATGGAGAGAAAATAATACCAATTAACCGTTCGATTTTTGAAAGATAATTACTTCATTCTGTAATTTTCTGATATAAATTTACCCTATTATGGCCTCGTTTGTATTATATGAAATAGTTAAGTATATAATGCAGATTGTTTATACACTGTACTTACCAATGACTATGTAACTCAATATTTATCGTTAATTATCAACATTTGTAGCATTTCTATATAATATACGACTGTGTAGTGTGATGGTGAGTCTAGTAGGTGGTTAACACCACTAGCGGGGCCTCACTGTCATATCTTATTATTAATTAAGATTGTTAATTATGATAACCAATTCAACATAATGTACAAAACAGTTATAGATTATTTGCGTAACAATTGAGAAAATAATAATGTGTACATTAAATACAGATGAATTTGTGAAATCAAGTACACATTTGGGGCCTCATTTGTACAAAACACGGGGCCTCACATACATGTTTTATTGGTTTTTATATAGGTGGTTCACTTGATGTGCAACTATGCTATGTTTGGTGATTTATATACATAATGTGAACATCCATATGCTCTTATTTTATTTTTCCTGAATTCGGGCCTCATTTTTTGTGTTAAAACCACCAATGGGGCCTCTATTCCAAGATTTATTATTACAAAAAGCTGCAGATTTCAAGCACTCACATTAATCACTTTATATATTACGACTCAATGTGTTTTGCTTCACAATCAGGAAAAATATAAGCATGTATTTATACTGACGGGTAGGTGGAGATTCTCATACACTTTCGGGGCCTCATTTGGGCAGGAGACAGGGCCTCTCATGGTTGTCTCTTTGGATTTTTTTCATCAGACTGACTTATAGAGCAACTGTGCCAAATTTGGTGCTTTATACACCATGTGAACATTCATGGCTCTTACAACCCTGAGTATATTATTTAGTTTTTATTTTCCCGAATTCGGGCCTCATTTTTTGTTTTCACCACTAGCAGGGCCTCATTTTAGTGTTTAAGTATACCAAAATGCAATATATTTCAAATGTCACCATTAATCATAATTTTTACCAAGGTTTCATATGTTTTGCTTCGCAATCAGATGAATAAAACATATATTTCTACCAGGGAGTATTTACACTCTGAGGTACCCCTTTGGGGCCTCATTTCAGCAGGAGACAGGGCCTCGATCGAGTGTCTCTTTGGATTTTTTTAATCAGACTGACTTATACTACAACTGTGCCAAATTTGGTGCTTTATACACCTTGTGAACATTCATGGCTCTTACAACCCAGAGTATTAAACGACAACGATGCCTATAAGCAGCGAAATTACGGCGACCATACCGATTGTGTTTAATTTTCAGAAGTTGATTTGAATGGCTTTCGCTACATTTCATTTTCCCGAAAATATGTCGTTGTGTTCTGATCTAAAAAAATATATTTTAAGCTAAGAACGGTTTAGGTTGAAAGGTAGCTTTGGAGGGAAAACCATAGTTGTTTATTTAGGCCTTCTTATGTTCATGAATCGTATCATTATAAATATCAATCATAGAAACCACTCAACACTGGAGCGAGGTCACTACTGAAGATTCTTCTGAATGTGAATTGTCCATTTCTGTTTCTACAATCAATGGTCTGTATCAAATATATTAGTGCTTTATATGTTCACTTAGTCAGATACGTCTCTCACAAAATGGCTGTGTTCATTATGATATATTGTTTCCCATTTAATCCGTGATGTATCGTTGTGCTTCTCATATACATTCAGTGGCCATAGTAATGTTGCAGTATAGTACTGTATTAATTGTTTTCGTGTTATCTAAGATGTACACGTCGCAATACCAATATGATAAAAAGTTTGACCTTTTACGACGAAGTGTGTCTGCCCAGAACGTACAACGAAGACACTTTATTCTCTCGTATGTCTAACTTAAAGTTGTGATGTAATAAATCATGAATACTTTTCATAAGTCTCCCAACTTTATATCGTGGACTTGGTATATAAACAGAACTTTAATGTGTAGGATAATGTTTGTAATTGACCCCTGGAAGAACTAAATGGCACAAACATTATAACACCACTTGTGACCTACAAATTATCTAGAACACTAGTCTGGTTTATTGGCAACGTTTAACTAGTGTTTGAAAGAGGAAAAGAGTCATAAAAGGGTGATAAAGTGTGATACAGGAATTGGCACATTTACAAGACATTTCGTTCAGAACTAAAACTCATAGACGGATAGAATTATAGCAATGCCCCCTTCATTTTATATAGACGCCGCACCAGAAACTGCCAAATATGTTCAATAGGCAGGCAAACAAAATCCAAGTTACCTAATAACTGTTTATAAAGTTTACTTAAACATCCTGTTTTTGTCTCAAATATATTTTAGTAATGTATATATCTATGTCAACAGAGAATTGCCTTAGATAAATATTTAGATTTTCTATTCCTTAGTGAAAGGTTTTTCGTCCCAGATAACCGTTTAAAGAAAATATCAAAGAACGTTTGTGCAGGTTTAGGACAGTGCATGCAGTAGACCAAAGAAGTTCCGTTTTCAGCAAGCTAGAGTTCTTCTTCGTTGAAATACAATACTTATATTTATTTTTGTTTCCGTTATCAGTATATACACTTAAAACAAACTTTATTACCAAAGCGGGCATATAGCAGCATTAACAATTTGTCGAACACCCGATGAACGTACTTCAAAACTTTCATTTTTACTAAATTGAGTAAAAACACGTTTTTTCAAACACATGTAAAAATCCCAATGTGTCAATGTGTTTCACTAATGCATGACAATACAATTTTATGGGAAAATGTTGTGAATTAACTTAAAAAGAAGTAAAATTATACAAGAGTTATCCCACTTGAATTTACTATTTATCTTTGCTCCTGTGATTCCCTATATACTGCTTTAGGTCTTTTTATGTACCTCGGTATGCACACACACGTGAAGTAAAAGAAACCAATGTTTGTGATAATTTAAATCTGTGTAAAACTGATCTGTCGGATTGATACCCCCCAGGGAGCGAAATGGTCGCTATTCCGCGGGCTACCTTTGACAATTGCGCCATGTTTTTGACAAAATAGTTTGTTTTTCCGACTAACAAATACCCATGCTACATAACATGCAGACGAAACTCGTACAACTTGAGAGCAATCTATCACAACGTACAAAAATGTGATTTGAAGCTTTTTCGTCATGGATGAGTGATTGTGGAATAGATTTTCATGGGGTAAGCTGCATTAGGTGCACAATCTATATTGAAATATATATGCAAAATTTTAGGCTTGTACACTTACAGGATACTGAAATATTCAAATTTAAAAAGCGTTCGGTTAGCTGTTTTGCTCAGTATATAACACAAACTCTCAACTAATACATATTTAATTTTTTTGATAAATTTCCTCAATCCCTGATCGCATTTCCGGATTATCTGTCCAACACACTTCCACCAGTTGTATATAATGTGGCAGGTAAGTCCCGCGACTGCATAGCAGATAGATGACAGATGTTTATTTTTTGTAATTATTTTTGAAATGATAGGAACATTAAGAACGGTTTACCATCTTGTTTACACCAAAACCAAATTGTTTTCCCAACTAGAGTGTGTTTGCATGTTTTGCCAACAAAAACAATGCAGCCAGCCTAATTTTGGAGATTTGTATTAAAACAAATGATATGATAATGCCTTAGAAGACACAGCATATCGCTGAAGCCGATATTTCTATGAACTCCATGGTATTCTCTGACAAATTCAAATTTCGTGTAATACTGTTTTTTTCATCAGATAACATCTCACATCACAGTCGATACTCGTCAACGTTGATATGTCTTTCTAAAGGCGTCTTTGGACTAGGATATTAAGTGGTGAGTTCATCCTAGCACTTGAATATGCTCTCAATAAATCCCAAGTCTAAACCTTCAACGATTCAACCAATTACTCGAGTGACTTCACTAGTTTACTTGTCTTGTGGTCGCAGATCCATACATTGGACACAACCAATCAAACGTTCAATTATAACCGAATATATGTGTCCATGTTCCAGATCGTATACTAGTATAATGCCAAGAATAGTTATTTTGTTAACTGACACTGGTTAACATGAATTATGCAGTTCAAAAATCGGGTACCCATGATGTATTGTGTTGCTATTGTTTCTGTTCCTCTCGCGTATACTTGTTACAGTTATTTGGAATCGAATACCGTTAATGCCGATTGGGACGTCACACAACAAGGACCGTATAATGTCTCTACAGAAACAGTTGTAGCATCTTTAAAGAACAGAACAGAACAATAACAATAATGCATACATTTCACAGATTACAGTGTAATTACATGAAAATATATCCTTAAGATATTAACAAACTTTCTATTGTACATTGTTTCATCAACATTTTTCTTTATCACTATTGAATTCTTAAATCAAAGTTTCATGTCAAAATAGCAAGCTTATCTGGAAACTGCATTTTAAAAATGAATATAACATTGACAAAAATGTATTCTATCCATATTCAATTAAATGAAAAAAACTTTTATTGAATGCATTATTCTTTTTATTTGAATTCAGATTTCATAACGCTTTACCACGCTTACATTGCACCGTTATATCGCCACCAGTATCGATCAGAAATAAATGTTTACAAGAGGGAATCGTTAAAAAGTGCAATAAATATATGCAAGTACGAGAAATAATTCTGGCAATCGCAATATTATGACTTTGTGCCATCTTCAAGAAGAAATATCAATGCTTTCATATTCTCAATAATAGCAAAACTCGTTAGGAACTCGTTTTTATATAGGTTGCATTTTTATACAAGGCTAATGCAATCCTAACATTTGTAACATTAACGGATTTCTTGTTTTAGAGATGGATAAGTGAAACCTATATAGATGTCTGTGTTAATATCACACCTACCTAGGATTTATGTAGTAGATGAAAGAGATGTTCGTCATTGCAAATTGTTATGGGTGCAAGAAAATACCCCGTATCACTTATTTTTCTTGTGTATAAGTCATTTATCTACTGGTGCTATATTTCTCTTTTATCATTTTGTACTTGTAAAGTGACGTACTACATAGATGTTCCTCTTCTGGGACGACTTTTCTATTGATTCTCGTATAGAATATTGCATAATTGTAAAATAACGACTTTATTTACTTCCTTAGTCACTTACCTACTTTCAATCTTTCTTACGTACTACATGTTTATACTAACTATGTAAACAGCATTTGTTAACGTCAATGAACATCGCTCAAAAACACGCCCTTATTCTGCCGTTTGCAATGACCAGAATCAATTAATTACACCAATCAACCATTGCTTTGCAATGCTTTGTTCTCTTCATCTTTGGTATGTGTATCTCAAGAAATGGGGACTTGTCTTTTTATGCCCCCGTATCGATAGATCGGGAGGCATATAGTAATGCACCTGTCCGTCCGTCCGTCCGTTCGTCCGTCCGCCCTGGTTAACCCAAATTGACCGTTTCTTCTAGCATTAATGTGGCTTGCTACAAAGCTTTCAAACTTACATGGATGTTGTATATGAACACTCTCCACGCGCCTGTATCACCTGACTCCATTTTGACCTTCACCTTGACCTAATTTTGGACATAGACTTATTGAAAGGCCAAATTCTTGGTTAACCCAAATTGACCGTTTCTTCTAGCATGAATATGGCTTGCTACAAAGCTTTCATACTTGCATGGATGTTGTATATGACCACTCTTCACACACCTGTATCACCTGACTCCATTTTGACCTTCACCTTGACCTAATTTTGGACTTAGACTTATCTCCCCTTTAGTATTTTCACAATAAAATTTTGTCTGGAGCGTATCTTCAAAACTATTTAACATATTGACTTGAAATATGATATATAAATAGATGGCAACTTAGAGAAGTGCATTGACAAAGAAGCATAACTCTGTCTGTCTTAAATTTTGAATTATCTCCCCTTTCGTGTTTTTATAGTCAAATTTTGCTCTGAGAATATCTTCAAAACTATTTAACATATTGACTTGAAACTTGGAATATAAAAAGATGGCAACTTGGAGAAGTGCAATGACCAAGCAATATAACTCTGTCTGTCTTAAACTTTTAATTATCTCCCCTTTAGTATTTTAAGAATAAAATTATGACCGGAGTGTATCTTCAAAATTGTTCAAGATATTGCCTTAAAACTTGATATATAAATAGATGGTAGCTTGTAGAAGTGCATGGACCAAGAACCATAACTATGTCTGTCTTGAATTTTGAATTATCTCCCCTTCAGTATTTTCATGATAATTGTTTGTCTGGAGCGTATCTTCAAAAGTATTTAAAATATTGACTTGAAACTTGGTATATGAATTGGTGGCAACTTGGAGAAGTGCAGTGACAAAGAACCATAACACCTGTATCACCAGATCACACATGAAGTCAATCAAGGCACTGCTTTCAAATGTGGCATATCCGTTTACCATCATACGTCCCTTATAGTTCAAAGCCATGTAACACTATCAAACATTTTAACTGAATAATGGCCCCTGATTGACTTACAGCTTTTTATGGACATGGGTTCCACTGGGGCATAAGCGTTTATTGAACGCAGTCTTGTTTTCAAAGTGGTCTGACCGTTCGTTTACCTAATATACGAGAGACTATGTTTGGTATAAGTAAGCGGTCATTGACAGTAGTGACCCTGTACGACGTCACACGTGGTTAATATCGTTAATAGGTCATATTCTTACGTCATTGAGTTTCAGATTATGTCTCTTGTTTGGGTGGCTATACACAGGGGTCGGATTCTAATGGCTTTTAAATGTCTGTGAGTTCAACATACTAAATTGAATGTATTATGGATAGGCAAATTATCACTTGATATTTCGTGTCGAATTCATATATAACATCCATTAGGCTAATACATAGTCTTGCAGACGCGATGAATGTGATATTCTTGAACATATCAGGATGATATAGTACCGAGACAGGAATTTAATTGGCCCATCGATTCAACACGTGGTACATGTCGTTGTGAAATCTAATAGCATTGTGATAGATTACACTGACGGCCTGACATTCACAGATAAACTTGTATGACATTCACAGATAAACTTGTATAATACAATACATATAAAACGTCTATCTTTACCATCAGTTTAAACGAAATTCCTCCTTTGCTTATAATGCTGCGTTTACAGTCAACCACGATGTCGACGATGTACACGATTGAAAATATCGTGGAGCTCCATACGTTTGATCAAAATTGTTTGATATGTCGGCAGAATTCTATGTATGGAGTTATATGAATTGAAGTTTGGAGCGGTTCCCCATGTAATGCAATATAACAAAGTATAAAGACAAGTTATGTTGTTTATATATACTCGTATTCTGAATACAAAATTAATTTAGAGGATGTATTTTTTGTACCCCATTTGAGCGATGAGCAATACTTCTGGAACTCCCTGAACGTCAATAGTTGTAACGTACCAATTGTCGTGACATTGTCTGCGGCGGGGACACGTGTGCTTTTAATCATTTCTTTGGGTTGTGTGTGGGCATTGCCCTGTGTAGTTGTGCTGTGTTGATACTTGTCTATGTGCTAGGCCGGTTAAGTGCTGCCTTCCCTGACCGATTCCCTCATACATTTGTGCAATTTCCAGATCAAAAGCCAACAAACCATCAACCTGTCACGGTGTTCATGTATACGCCATCGTAGTGTACATGTTCTAGTAAATTATATATACACATATCGACAACCTTCACATTGTGACACAGCCTTCATTAAATAATCGAATACACTTTCATAACCCAGGACATATCATGCTTTTACGTAACAGTTTTTCTATAATCCTCCAATCTATTATATTAAACGATACGAATATCTTAAATACATATTCATATGTATATATGATGATCCACTTGTTAACTATGCAAACACGTCTAGAAATTAACATATAGCTATCCAATAACATTACATAATTATATTTGAAAGTTTTGTTACGATTATTTCTTCTTGAGCCGTTATATCATATCAATTGTACATTTAACATCATGCATACATGCTCTTCAGTTAACCCATTGCCTTTTTGTATTTGTAATTGCTATTAAGCAATAAAAATGGTATTGTATTATTGTTTTGTTTAGTAGTGGGCGATATGTGAAAATCAACGGTGGTGGTGTTATATACCACCGCTACATTATAACCGGCATATTGGACACAATTTATAGTCAGGAATGTTAAAATCAGGATTAAATACGACATTGAAAGCTACAAAATAGAGCAGAGATTTTGTAATCTGCAATGACTCTTCCTGATTTACCGACAAAATAGTCAAATAGTCAAACTGTCAAATAGTAATACCGCTTTACCGGTTTTATACTTAAATGTATAAAGATGAGCTGAAATGCGAATGCCTCCCTCATTATGGAGAATTTAAATTCAATCTCAGACAATATTTAGATTGAATCCCACGTCTAAAACCAATGAATAATTAATTGAAATTAAATGAATACGGCTTTAACTTCCGGATTCAATTTGGGGATTATAAAAATCCTTCACACATCATTGGGAACATACAAATGTACTTTCAATGTATCTTCTCGAAAACATTATACAATAATGTATGTGTATTGGTCAAATGTTATAATAGTAGTAGTGTTTTATTCATCGCCACATCACAGTATTGCCCCAAGGGTCGCTTGAAAGTGACAGTACACATTGGGTTTGGTTTAAGCCTTTATTAAAAGAGCAACGTCATCATGTTAAGTCAAATTATGCATAGGTCCCACTGAGATTTTTTGCCTCGGCGATGTACTCTCGATTTATTAACTGGCATTGGAAGTCATCGGGAACAGGGCCTTCGTGGTCTAGAGGAAAATTTCGGCGTAAATTGTTATCGATGCCTCCTGAAGCTAAATCATTAAATTGGGAGTCCATCGCCAAGGCCAAAAATGTTCAGTGGCACCAAGGCAATATGAAACACCCCTTTGAAAAATGTCACAGGAAATTTGAACTCGCGGTATACAAACACCATGAGCAATCCAGACTCGCCAATCACTGGAAATACAATGCTTCCAGATAAAACTTAGAAACGCCATGCTGGGAGAAAAACAACGAACTATTCAGATATATTTAATGGTTTAGCAGAAGAAAAGATGGGTAAACCAAGCTTTCAGTAGACATAGTTCTCGCTATAGACATAATATATGTACACAATTTAAATATATCATAAGTATGAGCGATGCATGGACCAAGAAAGGTTCGTTAAATTTAATGCATCAAATGCATAAACAGAGAACGAGTCATATTTTCTACAAACATCATATAATTTGATATTTTCGATATTCTGACAAATGGAAATATTTACATAGATATTTACCATTATGATGATATTACATGAGCTTTTTATCATCCATATCATTTTTATCATATTTTAGAGTTCAATACATTACGAATTACGAATACTTAGACGTTCCTGTTCCTTTTGATTTTTATTATTTCTAAAACGTCTATATACGTTTATTCTTCGTTAGTTAGATATTATGGGAAAATGAACTGAAATCTTCAAAGACGGAACTATAAAATACTTCTACAAAGTCAACGGATTAGCTCAAGACGTACTCTGGCTTAAAGATACATTTGGTCCAAAATTATGCCTGATCTTTTCATCGGCATTTTTATATCAAGTCTTGTTTTCTGATATAGGTTGTTTTTCGTATGAATTACAGGTTTCAGCGCGAGTGTCCACTGTAAAACCTCCAGCAAATCACGGCGTTAATCGCCGCATTCCACTCATTTCATAGGTATAAGTCTATTGTAATATATGTTTATATAATAAACAACAACAAATTGGGCATAAAATTATTCGTCAATATTTAATTTAATTCACAGTAATAACCTCTTTTGTAAGCTTGATTTAAAAAAGTCCGTTTTATTGTCGATGTTAATTATTTGTCGAATTTACAACAATGTGAGGAACGAAAGCTTAATCTTCATTCCTAAATTTCAAAACGTAATTATCAGTTTTATTGTCGACGTTAATTAACTTTCTCATTTAACGACAACAGAAACGAAAGCCAAACATTGCTGATTATGAGAAAAATATATTCAGTTATTAATACAGCGCGATGCTTGTAATTAACACCGCGCCTGCAAAAATATTTAAGAAACACCATTAGCGGCTTCAGTTTGCACTGAAGTTATGGAGAAAACAAAATCCTAACAATTTTCTTTTATTTCGTTTTTATAAAAAAAATTCACGAAAGCAGACGATACTTTTGTGACGTGATGAAACAACTTTTTTGTGCTTGCTGCTAAAATTTCATTGACGTCACTCTATTTTGAAACTCGCAATATATTTTCAACACACTGATTACTTAGCGAAAACGCGGTAGATTTGCGACAAAAGACGCTGCGAGTAGTAATGGACTTTTCCTTAAAGTTATGAAAGTCACCTACTAAAACTTTCGTTTCACAAGGCGGCAACATAGTCTTATGTGCATGTAGTTTAAGCTTTCAAGGGTGCATGTATCACCAACTCATTATCGATAGAGAGTCATATGAACGGTTTGTAGTAGATCCGAAAAGAACGCCAAGAGTATTTTTTACGCCGTCAATTCAATTCGACGTTCAAAACTGCAATCATTATTTGGTGAGTTAAATTTTTTGCCGTGGGGCTATCTAGAAGACACTAAAAAAATAATTTCGCAGAGTGTAAGTGTCGGGTGGGTTGCATATTTTTTAAGGTCGCGGAAATGACTGCATGGTTTAGGAGTCATTAGAAATCATCAGGGATGAACTTCTGCTGGATAAGTAGGTGTCAGAAAGTAACGTCATTGTGAGGTCGTTGACGTCGTAGTTGCGGCTGTCTTATGTAAATGTTCATATCTCAAGAACTATTATGTGTATTGTTGTGAAATTTGGTCATCGTACTCAAATTAGACTGAAGTGACTGTGTGATAATTTGCGTGGTTTTACTGACATTATACACGATTTAATAGCATCAGTGACATTACTTTTGGATATACCCTCGTATATACATTCAAATTTATTATTTTTATGGTATTGTGAAAAAGTAAATGATCAATCTAGAAAGTTAAACCCTATTGAAAAATGTACACAATCATAATACATATTTTGATTACTGTACATGTATATACTGTATATTATACACTTGTCCGTGAAATCAATTATCAATTTATTAAGCATATTTACATGTAATTACATGTTGATTAAATTGTCGCGTTTACTGCGATAAAACGTGGTGATTTTATCGTCGCCAAATCAGCAGGATTATGCGGAAATTGCGAGAAAGGTTTCGCGGCGATTCCCTCGCAATGCCGAGGATTATAGCGTGACTCCCGCGCTATTCCACTTTGACAATAATCGCGCAAACGCGCGACTATAAGCAAAAGTCGCGAGAGCTGTACTGTATGGTACATTATACATGTAAAATGAGAATATACTTGCGAGGCCGAATCACTTTTTGGGTTGTTCGTAAATTTTCCTTTTAAGAACATTTCTCCTATAGTGGTTAATGTCATGCTCTTGTATTAGGATTTACTTTGACAAATGTAATATTCTACTCAAGATTTCAAAGACGGCATTGAATAGCCCAAGACAATCGATGCAAAACATTTGCAAATGATATTCTTATCTAAAATGAATCGCTAAGTAGCAAATGATTGCTTCTTTGATTATTTATAGCATTGTTATTGACTGTAAGTACTCAATAATCCAACATTCATCTGCTATTTGGTCTGACAAGATAAACGACTCTACAGCTGCGTGAGTGTTTTCATACAATGTACACATTACCTTCGTTAGATCGATGTTGATGTTTTCTGGATGAATTGAAATATTATTGCCATGGTGGAAATATTTTTAAAACTTGACGTTCATCAATGTCTGATTTAATGGTTCATTATGACAAAGAATAATGACTTTATCTAGCTATAATATTATTTGGTATAATAATAGTGATTTACCGTTGTGTGTACAGTTTCTAAAAAACACTGTAAACTGATCGGAAAATCAAGTTTTTAATGATCCTGCTACACTAAAACGTTTAACAAAAGCATAAATCGAACGTATGTGTTTACACAGAATGCCGGGCATACGCTGGCATACCAGTGGGTTGACATAAAAGGACACTATAATGCCTCAATTAGACGTATACTCAACATGTTTGTCAAAATAAATCCCTTTCGTTAACAGGCACGCACTGCAGTGTATAGGTGCCAATCATATCAAGACATTGTTCACTGAATCAATGAAGTCTTGCTATTCCACCATAACCCAAATCTTCTGAATAATATTGATAAGAAGGTATATTATATCTATAGTAATACAAACATGTCCTAGTAATTATTATAATGATGCTCTGAATGATCTTTACCATAAAATAACTACAACTCAGCATTTTTGACATTGACAACCTTGTCGTGTCACAGAGGTCATAACTCGGCATATTCTTTATGGAAGGTCATTTCATGGAAAAGTTTTGTTTTTTCGCTGGACGTCGCAGTTATTTAAGCTTGGTATTTGATGTCATCCGGGACCAGAAACAAGTTCAATAGAACATATTTTATTTGGTCACTTGAGGTCACAATTTTGGTCTACCTTTATAGGACATTATCTTTTTCTAGTTTGGTTATCATGGGCATCGTTTTGTATACTTTCGTTTTTATGACATTTTCTTCTGTGCTTGACAAAACAAGTTAAGTGCTACCCTCCCTGTCCGGTTTCTCCAACTAAACATTGTGTTTTAGCTGTTTAAGCTTTTTCTCATTTGGTTGTGCGGTTGGCAATTAGTCGCGTAAATTTCTGCGGTGTGTTATGTGTTTATGTTTTCAATGCACGGCTATTTACGAGTAAATTGAATGTTGCCTTCCCTGTCTAATGTTATAATATCATTTTATATGGGAATAATGAACTATATAGACGACCACGTTGAATGCGAACTATATCACCCGAGTGCAAGGTCAGTTAAATCACACTGATGCCACGACATTAAACATCTTGTCACGTATCGCTGTGATAAGAAAATGATTAAATCGGTTCATTAGTCTTCTAATTGATATACGGAGAATTAAAAGGAATCTCATCGAGTTCAATCGTGACAACTAGATGATGCATTTGTATTATATCACATTAATTTATCGATGTAATACGTTTATCTGATGATATGGTGACATTTTGATACTCATTTCTATGACCGTATAATCTTAGAATCGGTTGCAATAATAAAACCCTTAAGTCCCATCTTGATAGTATCGATGTTAATTTGCTACCTGCTGTTTGTGTGACGTCTACTTTAATACCGTCACGTGGACAAATAAATGCTTTGATTAATTAATTAATCAGATAAGTTTTCTTGTTTTCGAGAAAATACAACAAGATGATAGCGATCTCTTTTATATTACCTTTAGGACATTCGTGAACCAGCTAATTATCATAGATATAGAGGATCTATCACGAGTTGTCAATTGATATAAATTTATATTAAACGAGTTCTGGAAATTAATTAAGCGAGCCTTTGGTGAGCTTAATAATATTTGCTGAAAGAGTTTAAATAATTACACTAAAAACATATTTTTCTGATGGTAAACACACTCCGTTATATAAACGACGTCACAATTAACGTCATTTTCGGGATATTTTAAAACGTGTAGGAGATAAATGAAATCTCTTAAACGTTATACAACATGTGTTACGTATAACAATAAACGTACTCGTTATACTTACCCGGAAACAAGAACAATCATGTGATTTATATGAGTCTTCACTAAGTCACCAGCGGACTCCATCTGAAAACGTGCACTTAATGTCAATGAAGAATGTAATTATAAACCTATATGTTTCCATTCAGAAATGCAAATAACGAATGTACTGTTTTTTTATGTTTACCTTGAGTTCACGATATCACCTCTATATTCGATCTGATATTCACATAGTATTTCTAATATCACATTCACCACCTCTTCACTGATTGAATTCCCGCCCATGACTTGAACAACATAATGACAGTAGTTAATCATTGAGATGTTCCGCAGGCTATCGTTTTTTTATCTGTATTTTTTTTTTGCCAAATCAATGATTTTCGTACCTCTCCTGTCGACTGGTGATCTTTAAAACTATTGTTTTGCACAGAGAGCGTGCCGAAACAGCATTTCGACAGAGAGGGTGCCGATACGGGTATACACCATGGAAAAGGTTGTCCCACAAACGAAGTTACAAATTTCCGGGAATACACTTAGCGGCACTTCTAACGCTGCCACTTATATATTTCAGTTCTCTATAAAAGTCCTCAATGAATTGTAATGAAATTTGGCATACTAGAACATCAATATTTGACACGCTTTCTGGCGAATTTTCTGCTCGATTCTACAATTGACTATTGAACGATACGTCTTTAACTTACTCAATACTTGTATTGAAAGTCGCATTTTTATCACTCAATATCGGCCATCTGATTGTTATGTATGCGTGTAGATGTCCCTATTTCCTATAATGGTTTTGCATATCAACACTTTATTCGCTCATGGTTTTTTATAGTTATTAACAATATTTACCAAAATGCTAGAAAACAAACATTGTTGGTTTTGCTGCAAATTATAGTGTTTTCCGTACCCATAGCTTGTCTGTCGAGAACATACCATTCTTGCGAGTAACACTTGAAATTTAATTTTAGGGTGACTAATTATTATATCAAACTGAAAGAATTCAACTCTACTGCGTACTATTAACATTCGTTATTCAAAAGAAATGTGAATTTTACCATTCAAGTAGCACTATTTGAGGTTAAACGTTTATTTTAAGCGCATCTGTTTAATATTCAGATTATGAGCTGATTTTGAGGCGGTCTAAGCTTACCAACTGCTAGTTCGTTACCTGGGAAATTGTAACGTAGATGAATGTTAGGAATGTTTTTATTGTGTACACTTATTACATAACGTTTGAAGTTGCAAAGAAATAAAATATTGAAAATACTCAATTGACCCCTAATGAATACGCTGTTTAGTTTTGTGACTTTGTAATTCCGGGTGACGTAAATTACGCTTTTACCACGCATTTTCATACACACCAATTTCTGAATTAACACGTGCAGCAGTAGACACATGCCTTAAACTAAAACGGGTGAAAATTTGATAAAGTTATCTCAAACAGTTTTCGAGATATCAAGAATAATCTAGTGGCAGCGTTAGAAGTGCCGCCGAGTGTAGGTAAGTCCACCTGGATATCAAAATATCAATGAAATCAATGCGTATTTTGTGTTTTCAGTGGCATATGATATATAGAATCTATCACTCGTTGCCAATTGATATATTATCACTGCATGACAGATGGATGGCGGGTGTTTATTTTTTTGTAACTATTTCTGAAATGTTAAGAACATTTAGAAGGGTTAACCATCTTGTTTACACCAATACCAAATTGTTATCCCAACTAGAGCCTGGTTGCATGTTTTGCCAACAAAATGCAGCCAGCCTTTATTAGGACATTCTTAATACAACAACTGATATAATAATGCCTTAGAACACACAGCAAAACGCTGAAGCCGATATTTCTATGAACTCAATGGTTTTCTCTGACAAATCCAAAATTTCGTGTAATAGTGTTTTTTTGTCTCCAGATAACAGTCAGAGTCGATACTCGTCAACGTTGTTTTTTCCTTCTAAAGGCGTCTTTGAACTAGGTTATTAAGTGGTGAGTTCATCCTAGCACTAGAATATGCTCTCCATAAATCCCAAGTCTAAACCTCTAACGATTCAACCAATTACTCGACTGACTTCACTAGTTTACTTGTCTTATGGTCGCACATCCATACAACATTGTATCCAACCAATCAAACGTTCAAATATGACATAATATTTGTGTCAATGTGCAAGATCTTAAATAATGACAAGAATAATCTTTTTGTTAACTGACAATGGAACATGAAAAATGTAGTTCAATAATCGGGCACGCATGATGCAATGTGTTACTATTGTTTTTGTTCGTTCCTCTAGCTTATACTTGTAACAGTTATTTGGATCGAATACCGTTAATGACGATTTGGACGTCACACAACAATGACCGTATGATGTCCCTACAGAAACAGTTGTAGAACAGAACAGAACAGAACAATAAGTTTATTTATATATATTTTACAGATTACAGAGTAATTACATATATCCTCAAGATATTAACAAACTTTCTTTTGTACATTGTTTCATCAACATTTTTCTTTATCACTATTGAATTCTTAAATCAATGTTTCATGTCAAAATAGCAGGCTTTCCTGGAGACTGCTTTTAAAAAATGAATATAATATTGCCAAAAATGTATTCTATCCATATTCAATTAAATGATAAAAACTTTTATTGTATGCATTATTATTTTATTTTAATTTAGATTTTTGTTACGCTTTACCACGCTTACATTGCACCGTTATATCGCCACTAGAATCGATCAGAAATAAATGTTTACAAGAGGGAATCGTTAAAGAGTGCAATAAATGTATATGCAAGCACGAGAAATAATTCTAGCAATCGCAATATTCTGACTTTTTGCAATCTTCAAGATGAAGGAAAAAAGCTTTAATATTCTCAAAAATAGCAAAACTCGTTAGGAACTCGTTTTTATATAGGTTGCATTATATACAAAGCTAATGCAATCCGAACATTTGTAACATTAACGGATTTCTTGTTTTAGAGATGTAAAAGTAAAACCTATAAACTACTAGTACATGTACACTGTAATGGCGTATACACAACTACACGGAGCAATGCACAAACACGACCTAAAGAAATGATTAAAAGCCCACGTCCCCGCCACAGACAATGTAACGCCAATTGGTACGGTTCAATTAGTGACGTTCATGGAGTTCCCGAAGTATTGCTCATCGATTGATATGATCAAACGGGTTACAAAAATACATTCTCTAAATTAATTTTGTATTCAGTATACGAGTATATATGAACAGCATAACTTGTCTTTATACTTTGTTATATTCCATTACAGGGAAGATAGCTCCAAACTTCAAAGAACATCAAATATGTTTTCTTATAACTCCACAAATAGTTCACCATCTAGAATTCTGCCGACATATCAAACACTTTTGATCAAACGATACAAAGGAGGAATTTCGTTTAAACTGATGGTAAAGTGCACGTTTTCTATGTATTGTAATATAAAAGGATGTCTGTGAATGTCAGGCTGTCAGTGTAATCTATCAGAATGCTATTAGATTTCACAATGAGATGTACCAAATGTTGAATCGATAGAAATTTAATTTCTGTCTTGATATTATATTATCCTTAAATTTTCAATAATATCATAATAATAGCGTACATGTATGTGGTATTATGCACTAGTCTTTTGGATGGTATACATTAATAAAACCCGAAATATCAGGTAATATGTTGCGTATCCATACTTCATTAACGCACAGACATTTCAAAGCCATAGATGGCCACACAAACTTGAGACATAGCCTGCGACATAATGGCGTAAAAATATAACCTATTTACCGAATAATCCTAAACTGACGTCGTACAGGGTCAAAACTCTCAACGAATGCTTACTTACCAATATATCAGGTTAACGAACGGTCAGATCACTTTGAAAAAAGACGAGTAACCATTTTTGAAATACGCAGATCAAAGATGAAGAGAACAATTTTCTGGTTGATTGGTGTACTTAATGGATTCTGGCCATTTCAAACGGCCGAGTATTGTGATGTTTTGAGCGTTGGTCATTGAAAATAAGTGAGCATTAATAAGGAACATGTGGGATGGAAATGTACGTAATGACATCACAAACAATCGCTAAATTACCATCGACTTACTTGTTTAACTGCATTAGGGATAAATATTTTTATACTGGGCATGGTCTCGATAAGGGGTTTGATCTTGAGATGTTGATGCATTTGAGTACTAGTATATTAAACATTGTAGATGATGCGAAAAGATTAATGGGCTGCCGGGTAGGATCATCAAGCATTGCTTTGTTTCTGCTAAATCGCTCATTAACGAGTAACGTATTACTTTAACAAAAATAGTACATGTACATACCGTACAAGATCTGTGAGAGGCGAAACTTTGGACTTCTGGTCTAGTGTGATAGCATGGTTATTTAACACAACCTGTAATGATATATCATTACGTTTCCAGTAACCATGGGAACGATAGTATGTACATGTTGTATGGATTCCAAACAAGTGTTACATTGGTAATATAAGTACATTTATAGTATGCAGTAACCTCGAGAGGCTTGGAGGTATAGGAGGAGGAGGTAAAGTCACAAGAACAGCGTAACATTCATAAAATTGAAAATCGATTGTTTTTGTTCTACAAGCGGAAGTCCCTATGTTTAACTAATTAAGTTTGCGCATGGGCGAAAATAAGGTTTTTGGACACTAAATCTTGTTACTGCCGGTTTACGAATACGATAGACAATAGTACAGATATAAAATCCTAAAAAAGCCCCCATGACCATAAAATATTTTACTTTAATAAAATACATTTATAGTCAGCAGGGGTAAAGGTTGTTTTATCTGGGCAAAAATAGCGCCCAACATAAGGATCGGGAATCGGGCTTTATGGCCGCCCAAACAGGTATCTGGTATCATCAACAGTACGAACTATTAAGTGGTCAGAAGGTTTATCTAGTCATATAACCCTGGTGCCAGTTTGCCCTACACAACTACCAATCACATAGGGCAGTAACTAATGGAGTTAAGCGTGGAAGTTACGATGCAGGGACTTTAGTACTCCACCAAAGAATATTTCCGTAGTAGACGAGTCCCCATCCCCATTTGTTGTAACAGCTCGGGTATCTAACATCAAATAAAGACTACATATATGAAAATACTCCTCTGAATGTTAACAAATGCTATTTACATAGTTAGAGTCAATAAAAAAGTCATAAAAGAAGAAAAAACTATAGTACATCACTTTACAAGTACACAATGTATATTAGGGAGACATAAAACATCAGTATATAATGGTTTATACACAGCAAAAAGAAATAAGTAGTAGTATTTGCCTGCAACTATGACACTTTTCAACGATGAACATCTCTTTCGACTGCTACATAAGCCGTAAGCAGGCCCTGGTGCGGTATTAACCCAGAAACCTACACACAAAGACAACCGTCATATCCAGCCTTCATGCAAAATAGAACACACTTTCATTACCAAGGACACATCCTATATTTACTTAACCAATACATATGGTATACTACATGTGATAACTATATGCTATGTATGTTTATGTTAAGTTTTATATTATATCAGATGTTTCAAAATACTTTCAGTGTCTTAACGTGGACCGATTGTAGTTAGAACATATACTTAATATATGTATATCCAAGATGTGCATTTGCTCATGACCTACTTAACGTTGGTTTTACTTTTGCACTGATCCATGTCAATATTCCTTGTGATTCCGATAAAATTGGCATTTCTTTGATCAGGCCATCTTTTTTCGGGTACGGTATGGTCGAACATTTAAAAGCGTGAAATGGAAGCAAAATCTACTGCGTTTGATATGTGCAATGTAAATGTTTCAAAAGAAATACAATAATTGACGAAGATAAAGTGACGAAAGACGCAGGAGAGTTACTTCGAAAATTACAGGAAGCCATTGACATTAATTGTGTCAATTTTTATGAAGCAATAAATGTAGAACTAGATAAACAGTCAATGTGCTAAATGTAATGTAGCCTTGTTATGTTTGTACTTGCAATATAATGGTGTAATGAGCGTATGCGAAGTTGGAACGTTTATGGTTGCAGACAGTGTCAGTGTTATATCCAAAGTAGGAAATCAACTCTATATTTAGCAGCATATACAGTACACTCAGAACTTTTCTAGAGGGATTAATGTTCATTAAAACGTGTAAATGATAAGTGAACTTAAGCAACGGCAGCAGAAGACATATTTTTTCTTTGGATAATCAATCTGTTATTTATCATCTTCAGATAGACAGACAGTGGAACCCAGCTAACTGACAGCGAATGTCGCTCTATATGTATAACTAATCTTGTCATGCATTTATCTTGTGTCAAGAAACCACATCTTATACCATTGATTATTTTGAAAATAACCACAGGCGGGGGTCTTCCAACATGTGTTGATAAGTAACATTGACGTAATCTAGATTCTAAATTAATGATACGTCGGTCATGTAGACATTTTGTGTATCACCAAATTATTAATAAGAGTGCTCACTGGTGCCATATATATTCATCGCAGGCTGGTATCATACTGAAAACCAACAGAGGGGAAAACTCATTGTACTAGTATACGACGTATGGACTTGATAAAGAAGGTGGTTGAAACAATTTTCCAGTATCGATGCTTAGTCTAAACTCAGGGAAAGGGTTATTTTTAAATTATCTCTTTTGCATTGCATCGAGACGTTGGGTACCTAATAGTACAATGTATATTAAGAAATGAGCGGTCAAGACTATGTTGATGAAATTGAAATCCTAATTAATTGAAAATAAGTAGTTTGAAAATTACGCAAGAAATAAATATACATGTAATGGCAAATAATTATATATTAATATATACGTCTTGAAATAGGCAAAATTTCAGTCGCAGGTTTATAGTTTGTTTTCGTATGTACTGTGCAGAGAAACATATACGAGTATGTTCGCCTTGTTTTATACACATATGCTCGTATGTTCAGCTTAAAACTATTTATGGCTCATTAATATTTGGGAAACAATGAAATGACTCACTATAATAACATTGATTACGAAGATACATCGATAGAATATTGCGCATATTTCTTCATTAAGTAGGTTTCAAAATATGTTGTTCGTGCGATAATTATGTATGACGGTGAAATCTTATAAACGAAATATCCATTTGTAGTTTTGAAAACCCGGCTCATTATTATTGTGTTTTGTGTCACGACCGTGACCCAAAAACTGTAAACGCAAGGAATCATATATCAGGTGATGTGGCGTCAAAAACATATATGATTAAGTCCCAATCCAACAATATGACCAATTAGAATGGCGGCCAAAATTAGTAAAATGCAATTACATAAAGGAAATGCTAACATACGTGTCTGTCTAATATTACTACACCACAACTGCATTCCATTGTTTGCTAATCGACTGTTATGTTTTCGTATCTATTTCAAAGAATATATTCCAATTACACTTGCAGCGATAAAACTACTTTCACTTAGTATAATGGTTTTACTTTGAGAAAAGTATTATGTTTTTACAAAACAGTTCCCACACATGTGGTTAAATAAATTACTATTTCGCCACAGCTAAATCTGTATATTGCAAGATTAGGAAATTTACGTATGTTTGTTATTAGATAAACGCCACGAACATCTGCACAATCTTGTTACAGTTATAAAAATTTCAACTAAATGGCAAATACATTATTACACCAATGGTGACCTATCTACATGTATTATCTAGAACATGTCTTGTTTTTCTTGGCAACGTTTAACGACTTTCTGAAAGAAGAATAGCGCCTGTCATTAAGGGTGATACAGGAATTGGCACATTTACAAGATATTTCGTTCAAAACTAAAACAGAAAATCTAAAAAAAACCGGATTGAAGATTAGAAATGTGCCCTGTCTCATAGAATAACTTCATTTTATATAGACACCGCATCAGAAACTGTCAAATATGTGAAATAGGCAGCAAACAAACTCCAAGTTACTTAATTGCTGTCTATAAAGTTGACTTAAACTTCCTTGCTTTGTCACAAATACATGTGTGTAATGTTTTATCTATGACAAAAGAGAATTGCCTAAGATAAACATTCGAGTTTTTTTTATTTCTTATTGAAATATGTTTCGTCTTATATAATTGTATTTTGAAATATACAATAACATGTTTTCTATGCTTGACTGGTTAAGTTCAGTGTTACCTTCCCTGTCCGATTTCCCCATTTCTGTTTTATAAGATTTAAGACAGCACATACAGTAGACAAATGGCGTTACTTCTCTCAGTGAGCTTGCGTTTTGAACAGCTTGTGCTATTAGTTCAAGAAATTACACGAATATTTTAACACCCCTGTATGTTGTTTATATGGATAGCCTATGGGATTTGGCTTTATCGAATTATAAAGGTATTACTAAGTAAAACAATGTACAAGATATGTGTGAACATATACTGTATGCTGATACGCTGCAATCAGTGTTATTTGTAACTCCTTTGACCTAACCCATGTTCGTCGAAACAAGTTTAAAAGAGATCTTTACAATACATATTTCCGCTTCGGGCAAAGTATCTAATTTTCTTCAAATAAAGAGTGTATCCCAGATTCCTCATTGACTGTTTACACCTTGTGTGTTTAGTTTAATTAAAATAGTGCTTATCTGATTTAATCTCCAAACACAATGACATACGATTTATATAACAGAATAATAGAAAGTTATTCCTTTATTGTCAAATCCTGGTTCTGGCATTTGTGAAGATAAATGACTTAACAAGACAATTAGCTGTACTTGATTATAATTATTATATACTATATAAGCATTTTTGGCGGCTTGAGATACAAACTGTAGCTTTATTGTTTGCTCGATATAGTTTGACACACTGTAAGTCTAGCATCAATGTTTTTTGCCTCTCCTTATATCGCTAATTTTCTTGGTGTTGAAACCGGTGAACATTTTATAAATCAATAAACTATCCTCACCATATATGATTTGTGAGCTACAGTGTATGTGGATTAAGCCATGAAAGTGAATTGAACAAACGAAAGCGACTCGCAACAATCACCCAAAGTCCGCAAGCAATCCGAACATGTGTATTGTATGCATAACGCAATGAAGATGAATCTCTACTCATGTTATTCGTTTTTACACAATTTATATTTGGTCAAGTGTTTACGAATGAATTATTTACGTTTATTTCTCTCACCATGGGGTCAAAATTAAAGGGAACGTGGGGTCATATGGTCGTAACCACAGGCAACCAGCACCGATGTAAACCAAGGCAAGTTCATCGACGTGCAATGGATATTTGACCTGGTTAATACGACTAAAAATTTGCTGCAAACTTTCAATGCATAAGGAAACACTGTCTGCATACTAATGCAACAACCTCTGCCTATGTGTAGTTCGCCAAATATTTGAACCAGACGTTTGGAAAGAATAGTTGTATAACAAAATGCGATACACTTTGCGGTAAAAAAATCGGAGAGAGAAGGCAGTGGCCGTTTTGCGCAGTGTTTTAATCAATTTCCTTATAAGAGAGTTTAGCATACCGTGGTGAATTTAGATTATACCTCTTATAGATTCATGACATTGGATTCTATCAAGAATAAGTGAATACTCGAGATAATTTAATAATTATGTGGTAAGACTTTGTTCCACAAAATAAAATCGACCTAAAGTAAGTTAGTATTCCTTAATAAGTGTCCACAAGGTTTGCTGCAATAAGTCCCTAAATATATCGATGGCACATACTTTCAACTAGCAAATATTTGAGTTGCTTATAACTTCCTTCCATCCATGATCGGATTTCTGGAATTTCTATCCACACACAACACACTTTCATCAGCTGTATATACTACCGCGGGGCAGTCCTATGACTAACAGATGGTCAAAGTAATGGCTGCGTATGCTCCAATTTTTAAAAAAATATTTCTGAAATGTTAAGCAAATTAACAACGATTTATCCTCTTGTTTACACAAGTGTTGAATCGTTTTCAAACTAAAGCGTTGAGGTTGCATATTTTGCCAAAATAAACAATAACGCAGCCAACCTCAATTAGGATATTTGCAATAAAACAACTGGTATGATAATGCCTTAGAACACACAGCAAAAACGCTGAAGCCGATATTTCTACGAACTCCCCGATTTCTCTGACACATTCAAATTTCGTGTAATACTCGTATTGCTCCAGATAACATCTCACATTACAAACAATACACTTCAGCGTAGATTTGTCTTTCTAAAGGCGTCTTTGGACTAGGTTATAAGTTATGAGTCCACCCTAGCTAGGGAATATTTTCTCAATAACTCTCACTTTCAGAACGATTTAACCAATTACTTAACTGACTTAACTAGTTTACTTGTCTAAGGGCCACACATCCATACATTGTTCTCAACTATGACAGCGTATAGTATCAACGTTCCAGATCTTAAATAATGCCATGAATAATCATTATGTTAACTTACAAGGATTGTAGAATGTTGTTTAATAATCAGACACACATGATGCATTGTGTTGCTTTTATTTCTGTTCGTCTCACGTATCCAAACCAAGCACAAAAAAGTTAAATTTCAAGTCGATTGTTTATGAAACACAAAGCGAAGAAATGTAAGTATACTTTTTTCCAGTAAACGCAGATAGATGTGGTACATGCATTAACACACTTTTGTAAGGCTTCGCTGGATACTAGCTCAAATGAATTTAATATTGATAAACAAAGCGTTCTATCCATATTCAATTAAGTGAAATTCTTTTTATACCATGCAATAGATTTCTACTTTTTATATCAATTAATATTTCATGCCACGTTATAACGCTTACAGTGTACCGTTCTATCGCAACCAGATCAGACAATGAATGTATACAAGGGGAAATCGTTAAAAAGTATAATACATTTTATGCACACAAAAGAAACAATTCTAAAAAACGCGGTATTATAACTTTTTAAAATCTTCAATATCTAGAAAGAAAACTTTAATATTCTCCATAATAGCAAAACTCGTTAGGGACTCGTTTTCATATAGATTGCATTTTTATACAAAGATAATGAAATCCGAATATTTGTAACATTAACGCATTTCTTTTTTTAGAGTTGGTGAAATAAAACCTATAAATACTGGTAGTCCAGTCAATGAAGCTAAACATACGGTCAACCTCAACACTGGTAGGGAACGTACACCGGATATTGCAGCTAAGCGAGCCGCAATTTGCTAAATTGGATGTGAATCATCGCTGTCCAAGGTTAGTAAAATTATTTTTTCTCTTGCTTTATTGGGTTTCTGTTAGTGGTTGGTAATTAATATAACTATATACATAATGTATCAATCTAAATATGTACATGTTTCCGTGTAAAACGTTGTTTTGTGGGGAAAATATTGTCATTTGTGACGCGGTCTCGCACAGAAAAATACGACCCTTGCGCAAATTTTGTGATTTATTTTACTAAAACATGCAGAAACTAAAAAATGTGAAGTGGCTGATCTCTTCGAATATCATTCATCTAAGTATACTGAAAATTTCAGATTCGTAGCATAATTATTGGCGGGGTTATGACCTACAATCGAGTGCATGTATATCAACATTGGTGTACCGAGTATTGCCAGTTAGTGTACTGAGGATTGCAAATCATAAAATTTTGGTGTACCGAGTATTGTCAACTGAACGTTGTTTGTTTTTCACGTTTCAAGCATGTTATAAGTAGAATTGACATATATTTTTAGTATTATTTTGTAACATCTTACCAATGAAAGGTAAATCATAAAGTGTAAATAAATACACATAAATTGTATTGTCATTATAATATCACATAGTTATTATCCTTCTGTATGTAAGTACATGATATAAATCAAAATATCGCTGTTAAAATTCAATTAACTTTATAATAGTCTCTGACATACTACTATCTATATTTCAGATTCACGATGATGTTACAATGTGTACACTTCGACTACACAAATGGAAGATGTACATGCGAATTCCTGATAGACCATCTCATAGGGGCTTACACAAATGACGAATTAAAATTTAAACGTATTGATGGCAGAAGAAGCAAGTGCATATAGCATATCTGTTACACACCCTGGCTGTACTTAAAAACAACGAAATGATTTGTACTGAATTTTACAACATAGTGATAAATAACAAAGATGTGTATAAAAGGAGCATTATTTATTTGTATACACTGTAAAATAATTAATGTCGTGGGGGTAAATTTCGCGGTTCACCTTCAACCACGAAATCAAATCCCATTGAACAATAAGTTTCACCCTGAAATGCAAAATCCACGAACTAACGCCCAATCACAATTGCATTTTGTAATTTTTGTTACCAAAACCACGAAGTTTCTTCCTTACGAAATTAAATGATTTTACAGTAACCAGTTGTTGTATTTCATTGACTGATATATTCAGTCGGCGATCTTTATCTGAGGGTTCAATTAGTTTCGGCGATATTTGTCATCAATATCATACACCTTTTTGTTCTTGTGCTAATTATCTTCCAACTCCAACACTATATATATAAGGCACCAAAAGGATGTAAGCCAGCAGACATCCATAACCTAGCCCCTGGCATTTTTTCTTGCTGGATAAGAAGGTCATACATGTATTAACATAATGACGTGATAATTAACTATGCCCTTTTAATGATTTTTGCCATGTGAACATTTCAATAGTGTAATGTTAACATGTGAAGCCACGTGGAGTTAATATTGAATCTTTCTGATTGTTACCCTTGTCGCACACATCACAAACATGAGCAAATTCTGCAAGATGATTGTTTTTTCTTGTAAACGAAGATTTGAACAATTTCCCAAACTGGTCACACACATGTTTATTCTTGGCTTTAATCGATGTACTTGTTAATGTTGGTGTGTTGTCACCTTTCATGTGTGTTTGACGGTGCCTTTTGAAGTTTGAACTTTTGTAAACCAGCAGATATCACATTCGTATGATGCAGTAGATCTACGTTGTACAACAGTTACTGAGCTTCTTGTGTCTTCAAGAACGGAGGTTTCCACTTCCTTAATCATATCGAATGAATGGACCAGTAATTCGATCTGCAAAACAAAATACAATATTCATATTAATAAATGATATATGAATGTTTCATTTCAATCGCTAGACCCCTAACTGCAGTTTTATTAAAAGCCTGCTGGAATCTAGATGGCTCTTACACTATACTTTAAGCAAAATTGAAAATAGGGCGATGGCCCAAACTGGACGCCATCGAGACCACTTAAATAATATTTTATTCGTTTGATACACCCTCGACCGGACAACATGTAGGGACATGCACATATTCTATAGACAACTTGCACATGTACACTGACCGAACGAGCTCTAACCAGATAGGTACAGTTTACGCACTGACAGAGAGCAAAAATGGAAAATAGCTTTCTAACACAACATCTACCTGATTACAGAATACACAGTGTATTTGACAATGGAAACAATACCGACTATTGTTTACTAACATTTGTGAGCCATATAATTTTATAGTGTATATTGGTTCAAACCTAATAAACGGTCAGTGCTTATTATTATTAATTATCAAATTGACATTTATGTTCTTCCTTGGAATTATAAAGTGGCAACAGCATTTTTTTTAAAAAGAGGAGCACATGCGTTACTTAAAACTCATATAAAAGCAAGGATACATATTTATATAATATAATACTCAGTACACCGCACTTGCAATACTCCCGTACACAAAAATTATGAGATATCAATCCCCAGTACACCAATGTTGATAAACATGCACTCGATTGCAGGTCATAACCCCGCCAATAATTATTCTACGAATCTGAAATTTTTAGTATACTTAGATGAATGATATTCAAAGAGATCACCCAGTTCACATTTTTAGTTTCTGTCTGTTTAAGGAAAATAAATCACAAAATATACAGTAGGGTCGTATTTTTCTGTGCGAGCCCGCGTCACAAATCTTCATATTTTCCCCACAAAACAACGTTTTACATCGAAATAGGTACATATTTAGATTGATATATTATGTACACTTACAGAAACCCTCTAAAGTAAGAGAAATATCACTTTTACTAACCTTTGACAGCGGTGATTTTCATCCAATTTAGCAAATCGCGGCTCGCTTAGCTGCAATATCCGGTGTACGTTCCCTACCAGTGCTCAAACAAATTGCAAAACAGAGTTTTTTTGCATTTTCACCACCTTCAGACTACATTTGTATTGACATCTACAGATAAAACGTCAAATAAGCAAGTTAAGTATTAATGTCACGTTTGGTAGCAATTTCAGCATTTTCCTTATTTTATACTTCATGGGACATTTTAAGTTTCAGTAATTCATCTATAAGTCGTTAAATATTCACTTATTGTGCATAAAAACTATATTTTTCTCTGAAAAATACGGCCTTCCTCTATCGAACAAAAAGAGAGATTACATGTATCACTAGACAAGTTATTTTTCATATATTTGCCATTCTGCGTGTGGTATACTACCTATTCAAATGTCGACAAATTGACTCAAAAAGCACTTGGAAGAGGAAACATACGTTTTATTCATTCCTTAATAATATGAACTAAGGCACCGCCTAAACGGGGATTAAATAGTAGATGTTGGATAACTGCTAAGCTATATTTCAGATATATGGTATAGAATTTTTTTAGGTAAAATACTTAAAATTTTTTACACAAGTTATATTTATACCAGTGTGCTTATTTATGGGATATACAGGCATCTATGCCAAATATAGTAAATATTTAACAATTTTATTTGATTTTTGCTATACGCTAAAACATGACACAGTCCCTTTAAGACTGCATTCGCAGTATATTCATTTCATATTTGATACATGTTAACTGCACACATGTTACACATTTGTCAGAGAGCATATTTTCTGTAAGGGTACCGTACCCAGACTGTTCAATTAGCCGTCCGATGAATTGAACAATTTCAGTTTCTGTCCTGGGTACGTTTTTCCAGGGTACATTATCGCGTGTATTTTTTTCAAGGTTTTCCAACGAAAAATCCTCCTTATTAGATTGGGACAATGGGTCCCGGACTAGATGACGGGCAGGCAGCTAAGTCAAACAATTTCTAACTAGGGGTTTCCAGTCAATAACTTGAAGCTTGGATAGGCTGATCTTAATGATACTTTGTATATAGCAAGCTTGCATGGATACCTAGCTTGGGATTGTATTTGGGGTCAAAAAGGGTCATGGTCACCGTTACTAAAAATATATAAAAAAGGTTTCCGGTCAATAAGTTCAGTTTGCATTGGGCATTTTTCATGAAATGCTATTTTTTGTGCTGGCATATTCATGCTTTCTACACTTATTAACCAGGCTTCAGAATCCTTGGTTATTAGATTTGGGTATAGCCACAAATGTGTGGGCAGGCAGCGTAAGCAATTAATTCTGTGCTCAACTCCTATGTTTCTCAAGAATTTTCAACCATCATTAGGAGGACACCCGTATAGAAAGCCTGGTTTTGCGACAATGCGGTGTCTTGTGTAAGACATATTTTGATAGGTCGATAATAAATTCTTAGGCCAATCGCAAAGCTGAAACATTTTTCTAACTTGGTGTTTTTGTACTCTTTTTCTGAAGTCTCGATGATTTCGCGAGGGAAAACTTTGTGCATTAAAACGATTGAATTATTGGTAAATGACAACCGGAAAACAAAGTCTTACACTGAGATCATGATAAAAGTACTTGGAAACAAGGAAAACCTTCTTTTAATGTGTAAACGCTGCCTTAAAAGGGAAGAACTGCATTTGTTGAAAAAAGTCTGACAGTCAGACCGACTTTTTTTAGTCTGTCAGATCGTCAGTCCCACAGGGTTATCAGCGATTATCGGGAAGTCGGGTAGCCCAAAAATCAGGGACCCCGGTCCAGAAGACCTATAATTGAACTTGACCTAGATTATAATGAAATAATTTATTCTGGAGAAATTTCATCAAGAAAAGACCAACATTTTTATCTCTATTGTCTACCGTGACAAGAAATTTCTAGGACTTGACCTAGTGACACACTTTTGACCCCGGATGTCACAATATTGAACTTGATTTTTAAAAGAATATCCTTCTGATTACAGGCTTTGGCATATAAGGCCAAATTTGTGACATAGTGACTACATAAGGCATTTGACCTATTTACCCAAGCGGATAGAGTAAAAAATCGACATGTTTAGATGTGACGTTGTAATTGCGGCGATTTATGGTCACTCTTTTTTGCAAGTAAGCCTGCTAATGCGACTGTGAGTGAAATTATTTTACTTTAGGCTTTGCGGCTGCAGAGATGCAAGTAAAATTTTTGTTTGACCCTGACCGCAGAAATGCACGATTTTAGGCAAACATTGCGTGAGATGTACAGTACTCACGCTATCGAGCGCTATGCTTAGAAACAGCTTCTTAAAATAAGTGCTGTATATCGGAAAAAGTGAAAAATATATTATTATTTCGGCAAGCAGCAAGCGCTTGTGGCTAGCTGACTTTTACATAGCGCTGAAAAGTGCAACCAAATCACCCCGTTTCTAACGAAAGCACTTGGTAGCGCTTACCTAGCAGTACAATGTAAATATCTTTTTGTACACAACACATTCAAAATGAAATTGTCATAATTTGATTCAAAATGAGTAAAATCTATGGCATACCTTTATTGTAGGCCTAACTGTATTCTTGAGAGCAGTTTCAACTAGTCCAGGGATAATTTCTAAACCTACTGTAACCATATTTCGTCCAGTCCATAGTATCAGATCAGCTTCAAGCCTTGGAAAATTGAAGATATTGCAAAAGCGACACCGTATGACGTTAATTGGGGGCCTAGTCAATCATACAAGACCACAAAAAACATCACACAATTGTGCTCCGCAGTTTCATACTCCCACGAACCGAACTCCAGCTACCGATGGTGATCAATCCGGAATCAATCCATTTAAATAGATATGCGATAATTATTTGTTTTCGATAATTAACGTCTGAAGTAGGCTTAAGTAAACTTTAGTTCACAATGCTTCTTGTATGAACGACCTTGAACTGAATGTTTACAATTATTGTAAATCAGTATCTAGAATGACTTCCCTTGGTTGTCGATGTTTAGAATACGGCGCTTTAATCTTTGATACGGTGTGTTAAGTACTTCTTACATCCCTTTGTTTTTTAAAAATAGTTTGTTTTATTTATTACAATTTTTTAAAAAATGATAATTAATCGCAAGAGAACGATAGGCTAAACCGTTTACAGCTTACCATTTTTTTTATATTCCAAGGACTATTCACCTCGGAAAACCGCCTGAAATTTTTGACCGGAAATAACTTTTTTTGAAAGCATTAGTACCGACAGAGACTCAACGAAAATTCGCACGTGGCACCTGTTATTGGTGTGGGTATTTTCAATAGCCCGCTGCGCGGGCTATTTTTAATCCCCTATTAATCCAATTTGTTTAAAATTTACACGCATAATGGGTTATATACATGTGTGTCTAACGGAAAAATGGTATTTGTGTTCGGACAGTATACAATAATTATAATATGCATGAATCTATTGATGCGGGGGAAATAGTGATAATTGTTCTCTGTGTTTGTCCGTCCACAATTGCATCTGTATTCACAATTTTGACGTGATGGTTATGAAACTTGGCCTCAGTGACGATTTGAACAAATTTTAGGCCAAGGTTGGAAATGGATGATCAAGTGTAAAAACGTAGGTCACTAGGTCAAATTGTAGAAAAGCCTTGTGTAGTCACTTAAGGTCATACATGTAATACGAATTAGCCTGCTATTTACGAAACTTGGTCACAATCATTATCTCCCCAAAATATAAGTCAAAGTTATAAATTGGGTCATACGGGGTCAAAAAGTAGATCACTTGTTCAAATCAAAGGAAAACGTTGCGTAGGCACATAAGTCACAATTTGGTTTAATCATTATGCCACTTGGTCACAATGTTTATCTCAAAACATCTAAGACAAGCGCGTTATTGAGTCACCTGGGACAAAATTAAGTCAATAGGTTAAATCATTGAAAACATTATTGCGCCTTTTTAGATCTACAAGGTTTTACTTATATTTGTCCGGTTTAGCTCGAGCATTTTACCTGTCCCTATCACTCCTCGAGATACCGAAGTTTTACTGTAGTTCACCATTTAGAATGCTGTCGACGTAGTAAATAACTTTGAACAAACGATCCTTAAGCAAAGGAGGAATTCCTTTTAACTGATGATAAAGATATACGTTTTCTATGCATTGTATTATAAAAGTTTGTCTGTGAATGTCAGGCCGTCAGCGTAATCTATCACAATGTTTTTAGATTGCACAATGTCACAAAATGGAAATTGATCGGTAAATTCAATTTCTGTCTCGGTATTATATTATCCTAAAATGTTCAAGAATATCATCATAATAGCGTATACCAGAGTTATCTATGTACATGTATAGTCCAGCTAGGGTATTCTGACAATGACGTTATCGTTAATATATACCCAAAAGATTAAAACAATTGCTAAAACAGGTAGAGTTTAATTTGGTATTGAGCTGTTGGTATAGCTTTTACACTTGTTTGTACACCGTACTTGTGGATTGTTCCACTGCGTCACTTTATTTGTATGCTAACTGGACTGTACAAGCCTAATTTATGCTACATGTATATATTAATAAAACCCGAAATATCAAGTGATGTGTTGCGTATTCATAATACATTGATATTTAGAACGCACATACTTTCACATCCGAAGCAGACGCTTGATTACAGCCACACAACCATTAAATAATATGCAACACAATGGCGTATTAAGAATAGGAACTTTTCACCGAAAAAACAAAATCCGACGTCGAACAGGGTCACTACTGTCAATGAATGCTTACCTGTACCAAAAAAGATAGGTTAATGAACGGTCAGACCATTTTGAGAAAATACAAGTACCTTTTCTTAGATACACAGCACAAAGATGAAGAGAACAATTTTCTGGTTAATTGGTGTAATTAATGGATTCTGACCATTTCAATCGCTGGAATATGATGATGGTTTGACTGTTGGCCATTGACAATAAGTGAGCATTAACTAGGATCATATGGGAAGGAAATGCACTTAATGACCTCAGAAACATTCGCTAAATTACCATCGACGTGTTTAATTAACTACAGGATGGAAAGGCATTCATTATTGTTGTACTTGTCATGGTTTCGACACAGCTTTTTGCTCTTGAGATGTTGATGAATTCGAGTAATATGAAATCAGCCACGAATTTAAATATTTCTATACTTTTTTTTTTTATGTAAACATACATTTTATTGGCATTTTATCCAGATAAACTTTAAATTTTCTTGTACACAATTCTAACAAAAAATGGCATAAAGAAATATGCTGACAAAAATGAAATTGTTAGTTACATCACACTTAATACAAGGACAAGTTTATAAACACCATTTATTCACCATCAATTGACTAAAACGACGCATTCACTCAGTGATTCATGTCATGAAAGTTTCACCACATGAACAACAACATAGTTCACCCTTATACATCACGTTCACTTTACCCTTTTATAACATTCATGCCGGATCACATGTACAAAATTAAACGTCCTATGACAACGGAGACAAGAAATACGGACATTTGATGAAAACCAGGTTTTCCCACAAGGGAGGCGGCTCTCCTAAAACTTGGTTGCAGCACAATTGAAACCTTAGAAATTCAAATTTGCATGTTTATCTACATTCCTGCAAAGTTTCATAGACATTTCTAGAATAGTTACAGGGCTACATGTGACACAAAATATTGACAAAATCGCCTGCCAAATTTGCCAACCTATCAACCAAATTTTCCATTGGAAAAAATTAATTTAAAAAATTTCAATTAGCAACCATATCCAACTTGAAAGACCTATCGTGTTTCATTTCAATATAAGAAAACAGAAAACTATAAATGCAGCTGGTTTGGACATAAATCTGTATTATCGTATAAGGACACGAAAAATTACACTTCTTACTTATTTACTGGCATTCGGGCTTACACTACTGAAATCGCAAGCACTTTCAGCAGGTTGGGGCTACTGATAAGCCATACTGATGGAGTCATGGATATATGTTAACTGATTCTGGACAAGTTATCATTACTGACACAACATAGTACATCATCAACAGACACAAAAAGTGGACAGAAAATATACACTCATTATCAATTTGTACTACCGGTACATTTGTACTTGAAATTAAAAGCTTAATAACATGGGCGCACTTTTGTAATTGTGTAAAAACTGTATAAACATGTGTAAATCTTTGTAAATCTGTAAACAGCAGTTATGTGACAAGTTCCAGGGGTGTCAACTAAGCCAAATTTCAAATTAGGAAACTCATAAGCAGTCAACCAATTATGCCAAATAAGAGGCATTTAACCACATTGTTTCCATATTTATTATCATTTATTAAGAAATTCTATTCAAAACAGACTTAATTGACCATAATTTTGCCATTTCCCAAGATAACTCTTCAAATAACTTATTTTGGTCAAGAATCATGGCTATCTCTGGATAAGTAATCCAGATTAATCAGGAAGGTTGACACCCCTGAAGTTCGTTACATAATGCAAAACCTTCTACAGTGTTACTGGTAAATCTCTTGGCTAGTTTAACATGTTACACTGTAAGGGCAAATATCAACTGCAGACTGAACCCAGGGTTCTCAATAAGTTTTAACCTAGCAGGCCAAAATGCTTAAACAACCGACCCGATAAGGTCTTCACTATTTTCTTAAAACTGTGTATAAATTTCACATTTTCAGTCGGCCCAAAATGGTTTTTAAGCAGTCAATATGTTGTTATTGAGAACCCTGTGGTACATGCTCCAAAATGGTACATGCTTAAACAACCCTGGACAAGTCATATAGTATTAGGACTATTATCAGCACATACAGGATTCACTACAAACAGCATTACAATGTCTTCTATACTGAATTACTTCACAGTGTACAATAAGTAGCATCATTATTAATATTTCTATACTTAATTTCTATTTTGTACTTGATGAACATATCTTTCATCCACTACATAACTCATAAGCAGGTGCGATATTAATACAGACGCCCTTCGCACAGAGACAATATCATATTGTGATTCAGTCTTCAGTTAAAAATGGAACACACTTTCATAACCAAGGACACATCTTGTTTTTACGTAACTATGAAAACGCCGACATAGTACAATCACATGTGATATTTATATGCATGTTAAATTGTCTTGCATGAATATGCTTCATCATATAAATTATATGACAAGTATCAAACTACTCACTATTTTAATACCATGTAACATCTTGCTTTTTATCTCAAAATCTTTCACCTTTAGTGTCTATAGGCTAGGTCCCATTGAGAATTTTCGACGTATTCCCGATTTAATACATGGGCATAGAAATACATCAGCAAAAGGGACCTCATGGTCTAGAAGAAGCTTGGCCTATGCAAAAAATCCAGCTTTGGCCATGACCAAATTTACCTGCTGGGCATTTTCGTTAGAACATCAATGGATACTTAATACGGCTAAAATATTCAAGCTTAGTGTATAGTGTACTTAGCGTTTGCTTTACTTGTTACCATGGACCATGCCAAAAATCCTTGTGCTTGCGTAATAAGTAGTACTTAACTGAACTTGTCATCTTTGTTCGGTTTAAGCATGATCGAACCTTTGAGAGTTTGTAATGGAAACAAAATATACTGCGTAACATGCTATTTACATATGCGAGAAAAAATACAATAGTTGACGACAATAATGTGACGAAATACACGTAGGAAAGTTAGTTTTGAAATTTACAGGAACCCATTTACATTAATTGTGTCAATTTTCACGAAGCAACAAAATGTAGAACTAGTTTAAATGTCAATGTGCTAAACTGTAATGTAGCCATGTTATGATTTAATAGTACACGTACAAAAAATGTACACACATATACGGATCAGTTGCTTGGTCTTCAAAATACATATAGATAATATCGCTGGCTTAGAATTAGAATCTCGTAAGTGCCACTTACGACCTTTTAAGACTAATACATGTTAGACATCTACATCATAAGGCGCTTTTCATGAGCCTATTTCATGACAATCGGAACTTGTCATGTTGACCAAACTGAAGTTGGAAGGGCTGCTTTTATCATAAGTAAAGACTGATTGTCAGACAGTTTGTCTTGTTTTTTCAAACTATTGATTTTGTAGTTTCCACCTACTCATTCTAAGCCAGCGATATACTCGCCCTATAACACGTATCATTTGCATTTTACACGGTTTAATAGCTACTATGTCACATACATACATGTATCGGACTGTCTTTGTACATGTTATCTCGGACGTATACTCGTGTAAGCTGACCATCGATCGATTTGTTCCTGTCCTGTTGCCTGAGTCTTTTAACAAAGCTGGTCGCTCTATTAGATTACTATTACCATTTATCTGAAATTAGAAAACAATTTACTCTACGTAGATAAAATATCTCAGCCCATACATCAAGTAGGATGGACTGAGCCAGAGAATAGTTGATAAGAACATTTGGTGATCAATGGACCTTGAATCGTCCACCAATACCATTGTCCAGGTTGATAGGTCAAGTGCCGTGCAATTGTGGTCTGTGTAGTTTGTATGTTTATATGTAGGTTCAGTTCTGCATTTTCGGTCATTTTACGAGAGGTGCCCCACTTATATTTGAGAAGTTTTGAACATCCGATTTTTTCAACATGGCATTGTATAGTCCAAAAGTCTTTATTCAATCGTACGCATGAACGTGTCAATTTACATATGCACCCATTGTTTTTGTATTTGTGATTAAGTTAGATCCAAAAATGCACATTTTTGTACGGGCATCTTTTGGAGCCTTTTTAGGACTGAACAAATCCGACTAATGTTGTGAACATGTATCGAGTTTAATCAATGTTGCTCTATCCTTAAAATTCCAATTCTTTGGATGCAGCGTTGTTTGGCTTTGGTCTTTACTATTCTCGTGGAATTAACATAAAACACGTGTTCTTAAGGCACTGAATGGCGTGATTGTGTTAGTGTGTGGTGCTGGGCCTTGACCAAAACATCATAATTCGGAAATTGTCGCCAACAAAGCCATGTGGAATACATTTTGTCCAAAAACTTTTTGAACACAAATGGTATACTTTCGGGCTCTAATTTGTCCGTTTGTAGAATAAATATAAGTTATATTTTATTAGTTATAACAAACAACAGCACATGTAATGAAACACGCTGTTAACTCACGTAGCTTAACGAAGGTCAACTTCTTGGTAGGATCGTAGATATTTCTCATATAGCAATCTGGTCGTGTACCATAAATATCTCAATGGTAATGTATTGTCTTATCAAAGGTGACACAGTTATCGATATAACCGGTCCGTTGTAGCATATATGGTGGTTAAAGACGATTGTCTCCCTTTAATTTTTGTTTTGTTTTTGCGCTTGTGAGCACCGATATTTTCGGAGTTTGGCATGTAATATTTGCGAAATTTCTGTTTTGGTTGTTATAATAGATAACCCTTACTCCGTGGAAAACCACATTTGAGTTATCTGGCGGGTCCTAGTCATCATACACACAATGAGTACAATTATCAACCAATAGTCACTTTTTGGCATTTTTTAATATTTTGTGTTATTTCATTTATGGGCGCAATATGACAAATACCACCCTTCTAGTGACGAGTTCTACTGATTATCTTCACAAAAACGGCACACCAATGATTCTTCAACTTCTTCTTGGCGATTCGTTTGGAGTGTTTGGCCTTCAAACAGCCAAAAGCAACATCATCAACAGAATTTGTAATTTCCGCTGGGACCATATTGCAAATATCCAACACAATTACTGTATATGATGCCTGACACATTACTTTTCACTGTTCAAAAGATATATTTCATTCATATCGGGTTAGATGAAAGATATCGGACATTAAGCACTGTTCAAATATAAGTGGGGCACCTCTCGTATATTCACTTTAATAGTTCATGCATGTATAAATAATGACATCTTTCGATCTTCGAAAACTTTTCATTAACCTTCACATTCACCATGAAAATGTGTTCGCAAACCCTTTCTGAACGGTTTGCAATGTATGTCTTTGAATATAATTATGGACACAATCCGTACAGTATATGGGAGTAGCATCGATTTTAGATTTTGTCTGTTTCTATATGAGTAATAATTGTCATATAGTATAAAAACTGTTTTGATTTCTGCTGAGCCTAATGACGAAAGGACATCAATGATAAAATCTCGCCCAAACTGTGATGCGATTATTATGTAATGACATTTATAAAATTGAGCCCTAACACAAAACGTGATAGATGTTATGATACACATCCTTACAGCTTTACTCTATGATTATTTCACAGCAAAATACAGTATTTTTCTACATTTCAAACATCGCGAACATTCGACGTCGCGAACAACTTTAGAATACCAATGTCGCGAAATTTTGTCGCAGACATGTCTGGTTTGACAGTTAACTTTCTGTAGATAATCAATCTGTGATTTGTCATCTTAAGATACACATACAGTGGAACCCAGCCAACTGACAGAGACTGTCCCTCTATATGTATAACTAATCGTGTAATGCATTTATCTTGTGTCAAGAAACCACATTGTATACAATTGATTAGTTTGAAACTCACCACAGACGAGGGTCTTCCAACATGTATTAATAAGTAACATGGAGACATTCTTGAGATATATGATTAATGATACGTCGCTCATGAAGCCATTAAGTACAAATACGCTACCAAATTATCAATTGGTGCTCATTGGTGCCATAGATAGACAGCTGGTATAATAATGAAGACCAACAGAATGTGAGATCTCATTGTACTAGTATACGACGTATGGACTTTATAAAGAAGGTGGTTTGAAAATTGAGCCAGTATCGACGCTCAGTTTAAACAGAGGGAATAGGTTATGTGTATTTATTTTGCATCGCATCGAGTCGTTGAGTACCTCATAAATGTAGTATGTTTAGCCTCATAAATGAGACATCCATTTGTAATTTTGAAAACTAATTATTTTGCGCTTTGGTATTTTTCCCTCTTGGTTTTGATTTAATACAGTGTAAACACAATCAGCTACGAGGATCATTCAATAAATTCGTGGACTGGACTTGTCATTTCAATAAACATTGACGCAGATAATACATAAATATATCACACTAAACTAGAGCGTTTCTGACACAAGTGCAGAAAATCTTGCACGAAGCGACGCATTTTAAAAGAAGATATGGCTAAAACAAAACTATCACCTTACTGCAACCACCACACAGCGCAAATGTATTCTGACGTCAGCGACGTTATTGACGCTTTGCTATTTATCAAACAGTAAACCCGAAATTGAATTATGTCATTCTTATCTAAGCTATGAAATTAAACATAGATATTTAAGTTGTACGTATATTATTAAGAAGATCTACCGCATTATTGTATGTGTTCAAAGTTAAGGATTAAACTAGAAATAATGACTGTGTGCTAAATTAAAACGTCTCGCACGTTTTGAGGTGCGTTTCCTCAAACGTCCCTACTAGTCTATACGTTCGCAAATTTCGCTCGATTCCAGTATTATTTTTAATACTATGCTGCTCTTCAGAAATATGAGTTTGTTATTAAAAGACAGGGACACTGAACACTGCATGCTCTTCGTTTGCTCTCATAAGCAGCTAATGTGTGTTTGTTGTGTATTTTAAAGACAAGTGCACGATTTAATACATGTATTTTAATGAATTTCCTTGCGTAAATTCCTCGGCATTTAAAGTAGTTCCAAGAATATGTTTTAATTCCATTTGCATCGATAAATCTGCTTGCTTTTAGCATAATGGTTTTACTTTGGGAGACGTATTGTGTTTCTAAAAAATGTTCCTTTGTTCCCACACACATGTGATTTCAATTATTTTCTCTCCAAAGTTAAATTTTCAGATTAAGATATTCACTTGTGCCAGTTATTACGATTTCTGCTTTTAGATGAACCCCATGAACATCTGCTGTTTGTTCGTACTACATTTGTATTTTGTTTGGAATTACTTAATACTCGTCGTTTTTACACCAAAGGATATAATCACTTATTGTTGTTAATACATTTCTGTAATAAAAGTAAGAACGTTGTAAACAAAAGTTACATAGACATTTAAAAAGTCATTTTGCGAGCATGTAGGACTTTTTAAGCTGCTTCAATGGCGATGTTCTTTGGAATTGAACATGATTTATAACCTCTTTGGAATTATGTTAAGAATGGTGCAAACACCAAACAAGTTCAGTTTAGCTTAATTTTCTAATGGATACATACGAGTGTATATATACGAGTACTGATCATACGATAGGTTGAATGTAAATGCATTTTTATACGACATTGATTGATCTCAAACCGAAAATTTGCCAGCTATACTTAAGTGAGTGGAATTCAAGTTCAATAAACTACTATTTGTTAGTATGAATAAGTAACTGCACAGAAGGAAAAGAAACATCAGTCTTGTAAATGGTATTATTTTTCAGCATAAGTCTATGGAAGAATTCAGAGGACCAAAGGACATGTACATTTTATACTGAACATTTACGTAGGTATTAATGTTTTGTCAATTGGCAATGTTAGGCTAACAAGGTTCTTTCATCTACTGCATGCTTCCATTTGTTGTGCCTGTGTATGAATTAAGACGACATGTCTATTCAAGGGACAGTCATATAAGAACGTTGATTAATTCACTAATTACATTATTGTGCCAATTTGTGTGCCATGTGATATAAGCTACGTGCTGCCTAATCAGTTCATTAAATTAAAATAATGTGACGGGTAAATTACAGTAACGTATTGGTTACATACTATATAGTAGTTCTAAGCACAATTGATCAAAACATTTAATTCATATAATATAATAGAGTTTATTTCATATTTAGCTTTAAACGCAATAAATAAATATAAATTGTACTAGTTTATATTTGAACATATTGATTTGATTTGAGTGGTTGGTTTTACCTTTTTGATGTTTTCCCTTAACGTAGCGGACCCATAATGACGTTGCGTCGAGCTGCGTCGATGTCGGCCGATGTCGGTCAATGTCGGTAATCTACGTTAAATTCTTAACAAGAATATTATTTTATTTTTGCTCTGAATTTCACTTAATAGTTTAGTTTTAATTACTAATCGGTTCGTTTTATTTAATACCAACCGTTTATTTTAAAAAACAAACACGATTTGAGAGCTCCGCTTTGGGGATTCCCTGGAAACGGAAGAATAACTGATGCTAAAAATAGCACACTGCAGAACTCCGTCAACATGTAAACATGGATGTGGACGATGTATATCGAGAAAAATCTGGGATGTTTCGTCAAGTTTGCGCATCTAAACTACCGTACAACGTGTCTTAAGTAATTGGAATGGACCAGAATAATACCGACAGCTGCTCAGTCGTAAATTGTCGTTGTGTTTGTCATTTGAAACCTGAAAAGCGCATCTCGTGAGCGACAGCCAACCTGCAAGTCTAGTTGACAATAGGAAAACAAACCTCCAGGAAGCGAAAGTAACACCATGCTTTGATATAAACAACCTACTTGGTACATGTATGTATATTTAGTATCATAGAAATGAGCATAACACTTAAATAACAGTCCTGATCAGTCGAAGTGTATCTTAATTCGGACGAAACCTACATTTTGGATACTGTCATTTACAATGTAATCTGGTAGCCTTATGGTCACAGGAGTCGATGTGCCAGTTAAATAACGTCTTGGAATGCTTCAATGAGTACCACTACCTACAGGGCAGCCTCATAATTGTATTGCCCATCCTGCTACACTAGTTCATACTTGTGAGGTAGCCCCTTCACTTGTAATCATTGCCAATGTGATATAAAATATAATAAGGCATGTATTGAAGCATCACAGATGCAGCTTTTTTATATCAGGTGTAAGTTCTTTACACCTTTCTTCCATGTTTGTTTACATGGAAATTAAAGTACATTCGAGACTATTGTTGTAACATATATATTGCGTCATGTATGACGTCATGACCTGGGATAATATTTAATTGTCCAAGGGACACAATCCCTACACTTTTCAGAGGATGGGACGTCTTTTAGTTATCTCCCTTATTAATAATATCAATCGCCACTCTAAAACGTCATTATGACGTTCATTTGTGTCACGATGTTATACTTCCTGATACTAAATATACATGTATCGTTATGCATATAAACTGAACTCTTCCATATTCATATTTCAGAGCTTGTGATACAGTGACGCCTGACGGAAAAAAATGCTGCGGTGCGCCGGAAGTAAAACCTTTAGACAGCTTCTGTGTATTTCTGATTGAAAGTCTTCACATAAACGAATTATGCAGCTTGGATTCAATGTGTTTATAATTACTCATACACAAAACTGACTTCCCAGTTATTTTGACAGCCAAGGAAAAAACGGGATTCCTTCTTTTTGTGTGTGCACGGTGGAACAGAGTGTTGTTTTTAAATCCATGACAGTCACAAAACATTAAGTAAAACTTAACCTAGACAATAATAACGATGTACATAATGCCAAGGCAGACATTGATTTTCTGAAACAGCTTGTTGTATTATGTCCGAATTCGGAGCTAGTGTCATGTAATTTTACTGCCAATGCTGTAAACAATAACCTCAATTTAGATAGTGTGAAGTTTGGTATGAGAAATTTTAGTTAGCAGAGAAGTAATGAAACTCCATTATGTTAGAAGACAAATTCATTTTCACAATTTTAACCCAGTTTTTCAAAGAAAATCCCAGGCAAATAGATTGTGAAAGTAGGATTATTCATTACCTGGATAGGGGGGGGGGGGGTATTGGGACCATTGATATCTCAAGCAATATAAAATACCTCATCACATATCTGAACATGTTATATATAAGGACAAAGTTTCAAATGCTTTTCACTTAACCATTATTATTATTATAACCATGACAATTTCCTAGTGTATGCCTGAAACGACATTTTGTGAGTCAAAATACCAAAAATGTACATAACTTGGGGGTCAAATCTAGAACTATGCCGCAGTTGAGCCTAATAATGACTTTTCATACAATTAAATCATTGAATTATTTGTTACTTACCTATGTTGAATAAAGAGAACTGCAAAACAGAGCCCAACACTGCTTTTTTGTAATTTCCTTTGTGCTTTTTATGATGCAACTTCAATTTATGCGACAGTATTTCTTGCAGCCCAGGTAGCATTAGCAGCTCTAAGTTTGTTAAGAACATACATATTTTCGTTAAGTTTATATTTCCTTACTATGAATTGGTTCAAGTGCATATCATGAACTATCTCTCATTAATTTTAAGTGAAATAAAGGGTCAAATTAAGACTTTTTAGCAAAAATTTGCAATTTTCGCATAAAGAATTAATTGCCATGGCAACCATTGCATCATTTGATTTAAGACCTTTGGAAATTCATATGATGAAAATGTATGTATGTATTACTTATACAAATGGACATTTTCAAATGAAATAGTAACACCTTTTTGAAAAATCAACAGGTTACCATTTCCCATGCTTTTTTACCAGCATCATAAGTGGGGGTGGGGGTCAAACAAAATGTTATATCTTGATAATTTGATGGTGAACCTATATTTCTTTTGGCTTAAATATATGCATTATGGTCTGATGAAAATTTTGGGGTGATTGAAAGTGCTATTTGTTCATTTATTTGATTTTTTTTAGGATTTTAGAAATCATATGTTTTGTAGACTAAAAAACAAATCTCGACGTTTTACAACTATGCTAGTAATATACATGTACATAGCTATCTTATATCTTATATCTTACTTGTAATTGATATAGTTTTCATTGTATATGACTATTAGGCACATGTAAAGTTAATTTGTTTGAAAATTGAAATAAAATTGGATGATTTATTGTCTTTTTTGTCAGAATGGTCCTCCATTTTTTCATACAAATTACAAAATGGGAGGTGATCAGACCAAAAAAAAATTTTTTCAAAACCTATGGTTAGAATTTTTTTATATTTCACATTATGCTTCCTACGTATTTTGAGCAATAAAAAATAGCAAATTGATCAATTTTAAAATTTTGTGTATTAGGGGCCCACTGCCTTAAACAGTTATGTGCCATAAAAACAGTAAGTTTGTTATAAATTGTTCACTTTTTTATTGTTTTCAAAATAAGTACATTGGTCTAAGTATATACGAAACTTTAATGTAGTTATACTTAAACAACTCGTATATAGGTAAACATGTTGTAAGATGATGAAAACTCCGATAGCAATGACAGCACCCACAGCTGAACAGATCGTGTACAGAAAACAACACAAACTAACACGGACACACTAATAAAACGATATGGCGAACATTCTACTGACCAAGAAGCAAGCTAGTGTTCTTAACAATTTGAATATTGAAAAGTATTGAAAGAACAGCGTTGTAAGGTTGCACCCACGTATAAGTGTAATGGTTTCATATGCAGGCTAATAAAATGTATTCGAGGGTCATTACAGTTGTACATTTCTAAGTTAATATATTCCCCCTATTGAATTTCACGACATGTCTAGACTGGATTCTGTACAAATCCCAAACTATCAATTATACTACAGTTTCCCCGAGAGAAAATCCAAATACTTGAAATACTACTGAGGATGAGCTGCATGAATAATGGAATTGTACATATACGAGAGGTGCCCCACTTATATTTGAACAGTGATTAACATGACATATGTACATGGAAATATGGTATTAATCAAAAAACTCTTTTGTACTGTGTAAACATATGTTTTAGGTAACATTAACACTAACTGGTTGGTTTGTTTGAAAAATAGAATTAACCAAAAACAACACTTTTGTAGAAGGTATAGTGTTTTGCGTTTTGAAGGTCAGCCACTGCCATAAAAGCCCTTAAAAGTTGCTGGTTGAGAATGGATATTCCATTTTTGTGAAGAAAATATGCAATTTTTGTCACAGGAATGATGTTTTGCGCTTTGTTGTTCTTTTTAACGAAATTACGCAAAATATTTAAAACTGACAAAAAATGATGATACCTACCAAAATCTTGAACTTTGGTTATTAAATAAGTAAGGCATATCCAAAAACCAAAATGGGACTTCAGCGACGTTAAGAGTACCCATTGGAACTTTCGATTTGTTCATTTAGAAAATTATTCATGCCTGACTCGGGATAAAATCGGTGTTTACATGCTCAATACCACAAAAACAACATAAGGGAGACAAATGTCTAAAACGCTGTTAATGCTTCATCGGAACCATAAATGCAACAACTTTGTCACCTCTGTAGAGGCAATGCTTTATCGTTGAGAAATATACCATGAACGGACAGCCTACTATATGATAAATGTATATAAAGCTACCCATATGTTGACATTTGTTAAGCTTCACATGTTTCCGAACGTTTGCATAACGTATGCTATTGTTTGCTATACTGGCCTAACGGAACACATATTTAATCCTAATAAGTCAAAGGTGAATGCACATTGCTGTGTACATTAGGTTCCCACCCATAGTTGATCAAAATGTTTGCAAAACAACTTTCCAGGAGACCATATGGGGAGCATGGTGTTTTGTCAACACAGAGTTTCAACTTCCTCCACAAAAACACCAGTCTGTACCTTAAGAACACACATTTGAAGTATATTACGCAAGATTAGTAAACGCCAAAGTCTAATGAACATATACCCACAAACCCTTTAGTCTATGGAATATTGCTGCATTTATTACAGGCGGGAAATGCAAACAGCATCGATCGGATTATTCGGTCTTCAAAAAGCCAAACACCATACCCCCTACAAAATTGTAGATTTGAGTGCAAACTAAGAAATAAAGTAATAATCAATAGTTTTATGTGTTTCATAACACGTTATTTTGCACGATGATATAGAAATATTTTGATTATATATAATACGCATCGAACTATTTTATATTCAATACTGTTCAAATATAAGTGGGGCACCCCTCTCGTATATTTAAAAGAACGTCTGAATCAGAAATACTTACTACATTCAACGATTTATAAGTAGCATGTTGTGATGAATTCAGCAAACATAATGAAATATTTATGGTATACTTTTGATATTGAACAAAACATATTTTTATCGTAGTATGTAAATATAAACTTGACCACAACATTAAAATTTGACCAGACTGGTTCACTCAACTATGTCCTATATCCAAGTTCAATTAACTATGCTTTGCATTATTATATGTTTATTTTGGAATATTGCATTATCTTTGATAGTTCAGGATTAAAACAATATTCTGTCTAGACATGGCGTGATATTTTGATGGGAAGGAATAATTATCTTCATTTCCTATGGTAGATCACTGTGTTGTGTTTGACCTTTACACCAACGAGTACGTTAGTGGATTGAATTAACTATACATGTTAAAGCATGTTAAACGAACAACAAATGTAAGTAGCGCCGTGGCTGTTAAATGATAACAAATAAATCGTTAAGTGTCACCTTAATGTAATATCCGTATCAATTATTGACTTAATTGGTATTTCTATTTATTATACAAGTCATCTCAACTCATGAAAAAGTCAGTGGCCTTCGAGTTGCTTTTCAATGTTGCACCGCGTTGAAATACGAATACATATGACTTAACAATTCCAACGGTTACATGGTTTTGAATATTAATTGGCTGATACGTTTTTTTTTCTTATCTAAAATCATTACCATTGGTATTGAACGTTTGATTTAAATGTTTAACCAAAACAACGTTTGCTCATCATAGGAAAACGTTTAATGTCCCATTCTTGCTGTGTGCAGAGAAACTAATTTAATTCATCACATGAGTGGAAACAAATTAATGTATTTTGTTGAAATGTAGAACACTATTATATATAAAACTTTATTGTAAGTGATTATATCTTGTGATGTGTGATGTAATTTTGATTTGAACCTTACCCGACTCATGCATTGTGTGGTGTTGCGTTGTACCATTGTAACACCATCATTGGTCCTTTACAGCGATATTTAATTTCGCTGTGCTAATGTTGTACGTTTATCCTTTGTATTTGTTAAACCTGTATCCAGCTAGATCCCATTTGATCATTCAGTATGACAAACTCGTCGTCTTATTAAACAGTAATTCATAATAATCTAGAATCCCTTACATGCTTAAGGTCATACATCACTAGAACGCTCAAAACTTCATCTAAACTCCGTCAACTGTCTTGGTTATTTTTAATTTATGTTGTTCAGTTACTGATAGTGTATCTGTTATACGTTCTGTTAGACGTCGTATACTAATGAGGCGAATTCAACATGAAGAGAATGTTCTATATAATTACATGCAGTAGATGTGTGCCATAGTGACGGACCAGGTATATGTACGAGGGTCATTCAATAAATTCGTGGACTGGACTCGCCATTTTACTACACATTGACACAGATAATAACTAATTATACCACACTAAACTACAGTCTTTTGGACACAAGTGCAGAAGATATTACACGAATCGGCGCATTTTTAAAGAAAATATGGATAAAACAAAACTATCACCTTACCGCAACCACCACACAACGCAAATGTATGATGACGTCAGCGACGTTATTGACGTTTTGCTATTTTTCAAATGGTAAACCCGAAATTAAATTATGTCGTTAATATGGAATTGAACACAAATATTTAACTTATATATTATTAAATAGATCTAATACAACATTTTATGCATTCAAAGTTAAGGATTAAGCTGGACTTAATGGTTGTATGCTAAATTGAAACGCCTCGCAAATTTTGACTGGCGTTTCGTCTAACGTCCCTATGTTTGCTAATTTCGTTCGCTCCCTGTATCATTTTTAATACCATTCTGCTCTTCAGAAATGTGATTTTGTTACTAAAACACAGGGACACTGAATATTGCATGTTCTCCGTTTGCTCTCACTAGCAGCTTATGTGTGTTTGTTGTGTATTTCCAAGACAAGTGCACAATTTGATAGTTGCATGAATTTCCTTGCGTAAATTGATCGGCATTTTGACTTAAATGAAAACGTGACAGGTATAGATCAAATACTTCTCAATTCAAACTTAAACGTCTAAACAACTTCTAATTTCACCAAATATTATAATAATATCTTGCAATAATCTGGCAAACATATCGGAATGTAAATGAATTATTTCAGAATTAATAACTAGTGGAACTAGTGAAAATGGCACGTTACGTCGGTCGGGGGTGGTCCCGTGTTACTATGGTAATGCAGCGGCTGATGACATGCTACTGTGTTGCATAATTGAAGATAAATTTGTATCTGAGGTAGGTAATAGATAAATGATTATAATGATATAAGAAATTATTATTTAAACACAAATATAACAAAATGAGAACGATTGTCCACGAATATATTGAATGACCCTCGTACTGATGTAATGATTCTGGTTTACATGCCATTATCGTTTTCCGAAATTACTACTTTTCAAAATTTGTTATTCTAGGAAAGCATATTTTAAACACAAGATGTATGTGATAAATACAATGGAAAGAAACTGCTTGCTACTCGAGTAGATGAAATAGTATATCAACACTAAATCAAAGAATAATTTCTAACGTTTGAATCACACTTCGTGATTTGAGACTTCAGGAACATAATCCTCAGGTCTAGTGGAAACTTAATGAAAGTCAAACGATAATATATGCTATTTAATAGCAATACTTATATACTGTCAGACTACGTCTTATACAACATTTCTAAAATATCTATCTGGAATGACTTTTACGCATGCGATTTAACCATACTCCCACAATAAAACACAACCATCATAACAGCATTACGACTAGATCTAAATAGATTGGGATACTCACAATTTAATAAAAGGAAACACAAGGCGTATGAAATTTCCTAATATCGCTACCAATCAGTCTTAAATATGTTGAAAATCTGGCAAGTTTCTAGTCAAGTAAAATATCATAAATATGTTACAGATCGTATATGAAAGAAAGCAGACTGAAGTTATACTTGAAGGGAATAAATTTCTTTGTTTTACTCCGCCTTATCAAATTATTTGATATTTTATTGAGAAGAAATGTGTCATATAAATGATTACGAATATTCATAGGAGTCGATAGTTTTATTTCTGTAATAAACCTGTTACAATTGCATAATGGTGAAATATTCTTTTAGAACTGTAATAAAGAAGTACAGTTTGTAAATTAGTATATTAAGCAATGTGTCTTTTCAGTAGCGTTCCAGTATAATTATGTTACTGTCCTGATATCCACAGTGTCATATCAAGCTTTGTATCATCCAGTCGGTAGTTACTGTCGCGATGTCTAAGGACTGTGTAATTGGGACTCAGAACTGTTGCGTGACTAGATCTACCAATTGCACAACTTGTTCTGCTGCATACAATGGGGGCATTTACCAAAGTATTGAGGATAGTACTGTGCCTGATCTCACAAACTAACCCACAGAACAACAACATGTCGGAGATAAGCAGTACTGCATCTGTATTATCAAACACTTAATTACGGTGAAAACTTACGTTTCACCTAGTTGTATGTTAGAAAATTGTGACACTTGATGATGCAAAGTAGTTAAAGTATGTCCGACTCACAGCGTTTTCAGACGGTAATGTGTCACACCCGCTGTCTTAATACACTTAACTGTTTGGCTCGTCTTAGAAGAGCGGGTTTTATCACAAACCAGGACATTAAAGATGTTTTCGATTTGCTTTAGCCTCCACACTTAGATTTGGTTCGTGTTGAAGAGCATATTTAGTCGACAACATTGCATTATCGGAAGTGTTGGTAATTTGGTTTGTCTAAAAAAGACAGTATGGAGATGGTTTAGTTTTGTACTTGGCGTGACTATCATACTCATGAATGGTTGTTGGAGCCAATGTCTTTAAACAAGTATTATATATAGATACCATGGCGTGGTGATCTAGGTTAGGCTACAAACGAATTTATCGCTTCACGGCAAATGATTTACGAGACCAATTAACTCATTCTAGATAACTTATTTTATCTAACATCTCATGTCAATACATTTTGTACATAATTTGTAGCTGTAGGCACACCAGGACAGCTCTTTTGTATTATAGACACAATAAACGACATACCTACAGCGTAGACCATCGTCAAGTAACTAATTACTGGATTGTCCGTAATGGATTGATTTATACTCGGTATGGGGTGAGTTTATCATGTTAATCATTCAATGAGACGCCTGGAGCTCGTACTGGGAATATTCTGTCATTTTATGTCTCCCGTTGATTTTCATTTACATTTTCTAATAATTATGTAATCCTGCTATTAATCTATCTCTGAGGACAAATGATAATTTGTAGTAGGGAATAAATATCATGATGGCTGACAGAACATATTAAAACAAATTGGCCGAGTACAGAAACGCCAAGCAAAATCGCCGGAGAACACTGATAACTTAAACGAATAGACAGAGGAAAAGATCATTGACAATCACTCGACCCGACTCTGCAGCATTAGTCAATTCAAAACAGACAGACTTAGTGTATTCCGTTATCTGCATTTTTTCATCCATGATCTAGTCGCATTATAACATACAATAATCACGGTCTGTAGTAATGAATATCAATATCAACAGCTAAACGGTTGCATTTTATTGCAATGAACATCTGAGCTCTACTAGTTGTTAGTGGTTTGTCCATTATGCCTAAAGTGCATACAAATTCCTAAGTACGTTATATTTGTCTTAGCGTTGAATCAATCTCGATCATACACATTATAGTCCACTTAATACTTGCGCAATAACTTTGTTTATTTTTTGAGGAAGCAGAATAATAAATGTTGTCTAGTTGGGAAAAACAAGGCGCGATGGACGATTTGAAGTTTTTGTCTTCGATCGTAATGTGTTTACCCATTTCCATTAAGATGTGTCAAATCGTAATACTACATCTCATTTGGGGGCGAAGTACATGTTCGTCTGCTTGTTAATATTAATGTCCTTTATGGTGTACAATGCAACGACAACCGTCTTCTGAACCATAACATTTGTAGCTGTGTAATCCCACTACAGTAATAGGTTGCATAATGATGAGACAAATCGTTATCCTAAAACATCTTTCTCTACAACATTTCTTATTGCAAACACAATGATGACATGCTGTACGAGACATATTTACATTTGTATATTACGTAGTTAACTTTTTTCACTTCCTTATCAAGGTTTACATTGTGTTATCTTACTCACAGATTTATACCGCATGTTAATTTACTAGGCATTACGAGTATGTAAAAATAACATAGTGTCGTTATACTTTGTAATAATACATAACATGAAAGACAACTCTAAACTTCAAAGAACATCATACATCTTTTCATAAAACTCCATAAAACGTCGTTATGACGAACATCGATATCACGAGCACACGACCTATCTCGAGCAAGTGTTAAACCAGAATCCATTTGTATCATCAATACATGTAATTTGGTTATTTCGAGCATCCGGTTTATCTCAAACATTTTACCTATCCCGATCACTCCTCGAGATACCGAAGTTTTACTGTAGTTCACCATCTAGAATGCTGTCGACGTAGCAAATAACTCTGAACAAACAATCCTTAATCAAAGGAGGAATTCCTTTTAACTGATGAGAAAGATATACGTTTTCTATGCGTTGTATTATAAAAATTGTCTGTGAATGTCAGGCCGTCAGCGTAATCTATCACAATGTTTTTAGATTTCACAATGTCACAAAATGGAAATCGATCGGTAAATTAAATTTCTGTCTCGGTATTATATTATCCTAAAATTTTCAAGAATATCATCATAATAGCGCATGTCAGAGTTATCTATGTACATGTATAGTCCAGCTAGGGTATTCTGACTGTAACGTCATCGTTAATATATACCAAACAGATTAAAACCATTGCTTAAACAGGTAGAGTTTAGTTTGGTATTGAGCTGTTGGTATAACTTTTATACTTGTTTGTACACTGCACTTGTTGATTGTTCCACTGCGTCACTGTATTTGTATCCTAACTGAACTGTACTAGCCTATATTTATAAAACCCGAAATATCAAGTAATGTGTTGCGTATTTATAATACATTAATATCTAAAAGGCACATACTTTCACATCCGAAGCAGACGCTTGATTATTGCCACACAACCATTAGATAATATGCAACACAATGGCCTATTAAGAATATGAACTACAATGCATTTACCGAATAAACAAAATTTGACGTCGTACAGTGTCACTACTGTCAATGAATGCTAACTTATACCAAAAAAGATAGGTTGATGAACGGTCAGACAACTTTGAGAAAAGACAAGTACCTTTTCTTAAATACACAGCAAAAAGGTGAAGAGAACAATTTTCTGGTTGATTGGTGTAATTAATGGATTCTGGCCACTTCAATTGCTAGAATATGATGATGTTTTGAGTGTTGGCCATTGACAATAAGTGAGCATTAACTAGGATCATATGGGAAGGGAATACACTTAATGACCCCAGAAACAATCGCTAAATTACCATCGACGTGTTTAATGAACTACATGATGGATAGGCATTTATTATTGTTGTACTTGTCGTGGTTTCGATACAGCTTTTTTCTCTTGAGATGTTAATGAATTCGAGTAGTATGAAATCAGCCACGAAACTTAATATTTCTATACTTAATATCTGTTTTGTACTTGATAAACACCTCTTTCATCCACTACATAACTCATAAGCAGGTGCGATATTAATACCGACACCCTTCACAAAGAGACAATATCATATTGTGATTCAGTATTCAGTTAAAAATGAAACACACTTTCATAAACAAGGGCACATCTTGTTTTTACGTAACTATGAAAACGCCGACAGAGAAAAATCACATGTGATATGTATATGCATGTTATAATGTCTTACGTGAATATGCTGCATCATATATATTATATGACAAGTATCAAACTACTCACTATTTTAATATTATGTAACATGTTGCTTTTTATCTCAAAAGTTTTCACTTTTAGTGTCTAAAGGCTGGTCCCATTGAGCATTTTCGACGTATTCCCGATTTAATACATGGGCATAGAAATACATCGGGAAAAGGGTCCTCGTGGTCTAGAAGAAGCTTCGCCGATGCAAAAAAAATTCCAGCTTTGGCCATGTCCAAATTTCCCTGCTGGGAATTTTCGTTAGAAAATCAATGGATACTTAATACGGCTAAAGTATTCAAGCGCTTTACTTGTTACCATGAACCATGCCAAATTCCTTGTGCTTGCGCAATGAGTAGTACTTAACTACTTAACTGAACTTGTCATCTTTTTTTCGGTTTATGTATGATCGAACCTTTGAGAGTGTGTAATGGAAACAAAATATATTGCGTAACATGCTATTTATATATGTGAGAAAAAATCGAATAGTTAACTACAATAATGTGACGAAATACACGTAGGAAAGTTAGTTTCGAAAATTACAGGAACCCATTAACATTAATTTTGTCAATTTTTACGAAGCAACAAAATGTAGAACTAGCTTAAATGTCAATGTGCTAAACTGTACTGTTGCCAAATTATGATTTATTAGTACACACATTTAAGGATCAGTTGCTCGGTCTTCACAATACATCTAGATAATATCGCTGGCTTAAAATTAGAATATCGTAAGTGCCACTTACGACCTTTTAAGACTAATACATATTTGACATCTACACCATGAGCCGCTTTTCATGAGCCTATTTTGCATTACAATCGGAACTTGTAAAGTTGACCAATCTAAAATTGGAAGGGCTTCTTTTATCATAAGTAAAGTATGATTGTCAGACAGTTTTTTCTTGTTTTCTCAAACTATGCATTTCGTAGTTTCCACCTTCTCATTCTAAGCCAGCGATATAATCGCCCTCTAACACATATCATTTGCATTTTACACGGTTTAATAGTTACTGTTTCAAATACATACGTACATGTATCTGACTGTCTCTGTACATGTTATGATTGTTATCTCGGACGTATACTCATGTAAGCTGACCATAGATCGATTTGTTCCTGTCCTGTGTCCTGAGTCTTTCAACAAATCTGGTCGCTCTATTAGATTACTATTACCATTTATCTGAAATCAGAAAACAATTTACTCTACGTAGATAAAATATCTCAGCCCATACATCAAGTAGGATGGACTGAGCTAGAGAATGTTGATAAGAACATTTGGTGATCAATGAACCTTGGATCTTCCACCAATACCATTGTCCAGGTTGATAGGTCAAGTGCCGTGTAATTGTGGTATGTGTCGTTTGTATGTTTTCGTGCACAGCTGTAACCATTTACATGTAGGTTCAGTGCTACATTTTCGGTCTTTTTATATTCATTTTAATAGTGCATGCAGGTATCTATAATGATATCTTTCGATCTACGCAAACTTTTTAATTATCTTAACATTCACCATGAAAATGTGTTCGCAAACCCTTTCTGAATGGTTTGCAATGTATTTCTGTGAATATATTATGATCACAACCAGTACTGTATAGGAGAGTAGCATCAATTTTAGATTTTGTCTGTTTCTATATTAGTAATAATTGTCATATAGTATAAAAACTGTCTTGATTTCTGCTGCGCCTAATGACGAAAGGACATCGATGATAAAATCTCGCCAAAACAGTGATGCGTGTATGATGTAATAACATTGATAAAATTGAGCCATACCACATAACGTGATAGATGTTCTGATGCACATCCTTACAGCTTTACTCTATGATTACTTCATCAGAAGTGCTTACATCCAAGATAATGGCGTATTGAGCGTATGTGAAGTTCCTACTTTTATGGTTGCAGACATATTACGTGATATATCTATAGCAGTAAATCAACTCTATATTTAGCAGCATACATAGTACATTCAGAACTATTCTAGAGGGCTTAATATTCAGTATGCTCGCGCAATTTCATATTCGTGAACGGCAGCAAAATACAGTATTTTTCTACCTTTCAAACATCGCGAACATTCGACGTCGCGAACAACTTTAGAATACCAAGTTCGCGAAATTTTGTCACAAACTTGTCTGGTTTGACAGTAAACTTTCTGTAGATAATCAATCTGCAATTTGTCATCTTAAGATACACAGACAGTGGAACCCAGCCAACTGACAGAGACTGTCCCTCTATATGTATAACTAATCGTGTCATGCATTTATCGTGTGTCAAGAAATCACATTGTATACCATTGATTACTAGTAGTTTGAACATCACCGCAGGCTAGGGTCTTTCAACCTTTATTGATAAGTAACATGGAGACATTCTAGAGATATATGATTAATGATACGACGCTCATAATGACATTCTGTACAAATATGCTACTAAATTATATATGTGTGCTCATTGGTGCCATAGACAGACATCACAGGCTGGTATATTAATCAAGCCCAACATAATGTAAGATTTTATTGTACTAGTTAAGGACTTTGGAAATTGTGCCAGTGTCGACACTCAGTTTAAACAGAGGGAAAGGGTTATATTTATTTATTTTGCATTGCATCGAGTCGTTGAGTACATCATAGTATGATCAGCTTCATAAATGAAACATCCATTGGTAATTTTGATTAATCGTCTCATCATTATTGCACTTTGGTATGTTTCCCTCTTGGTATTGACTTAATACAGTGTAAACACAATCAGCTACGATGATCATTCAATAAATTCGTGGACTGGACTCGTCATTTCAATAAACATTGACGCAGATAATACCTAAATATAACACACTAAACTACAGCGTTTCTGACACAAGTGCAAACAATCTTGCATGAAACGACGCATTTCAAAAGATAATATAGCTACAACAAAACTATCGCCTTACTGCAACCACCACACAGTGCAAATGTATTCTGACGTCAGCGACGTTATTGACGTTTTGCTATTTATCAAAGGGTTAACCCGAAATTAAATTATGTCATTCTTATATTTAAGTTGTATATTATTAAAAAGATCTACCGCAATATTTTATGTGTTCAAAGTTAAGGATTGAACTAGAGATAATGTCAGTGTGCTAAATTGAAACGCTTCGCACCTTTTGACTAGCGTTTCATCAAACGTCTCTACGTTTGCAAATTCCGTTCGATCCCTGTATTATTTTTAAAACTATGCTGCACTTCAGAAATATGATTTTTCCATTTAAAGACAGGGACACTGAAAACTGCATGCTATTCGTTTGCTCTCATTAGCAGCTAATGTGTGTTTGTTGTGTATTTCAAAGACAAGTGCACGATTTAATACATTTTAATGAATTTCCATGCGTAAATTTCTCGGCATTTTAACATAAATGAAAATATGACATGCATAGATCAAATACTTCTCAATTCAAACTCAATTGTTAAAACAAATTAATAATTTCACCAAATATTATGATAATGCCTTGCAATAATCTGGCAAACATATGGGAATGTAAATTAATTAATTCGGAATTTGTTGGGGTGGTAGCGCGTTACTATGGTAATACAACGGCTGATGTCATGCTACTGCTTTGCATGATAAAAGAAAAATTTGTATCTACGGTAGGTAATAGATACATGTTTATAATGGTATAAGAAATTATTATTTAAACATAAATGTAATAAAATGAGAACGATTGTCTACGAATATATTGAATGACCCTCGTATATATTGTGATAATGTGGCACCCAAGACACATATAATGGGGTCCCAAAACAATGCCCAATAAGAACAGCAACAAAAATTAGTCAAATGCAATTACCTAAAAGATGCGCTTACATGCATTTGTATCTTTCTAAACTTACATCACAACTGCATTCCAATTTTTGTTAATCGACTGTGCTGTTTTCGAAAGTAGTTAAAAATATGTTTTAATTCTATTTGCATCGATAAAACTGCTTGCTTTTAGTATAATTGTTTTACTTTGGGAGAAGTATTGTGTTTTTACAAAAATGTTCCTTTGTTCCCACACACGTGTGATTTTAATTATTTTCTCTCTAAAGTTACATGCGTAAATTGCCAGATTAAGATATTCACTAATGCCTGTTATTAGGATTTCTGCTTTAATATAAACTCCACGAACATCTGCACAATTTTGCAAACAGTATAACAGTAATTAAAACTTTGAACATATTTGCAACAAACAGTTTTGTTTTACAAATGTAACAATATCTGTCATTTTTTGTTCGTACTACATTTGTATTGTAAATAGCTGGAATTACTTAATACTCGTCGTTTTTACACCAACGGATATAATCACTTATTGTTGTTAATACATTTCTGTATTGTTATCAATATTGTTTTCTCCCGAAAACAATAATTGTAATGAAAGGAAGAATGTTGAAAACAAAAGTTACACAAACATTAAAAAAGTCATTATGCGAGCACGTAGGGCATTTTAAGCTGCTTCAATGGCGATGCTCTTTGGAATTGAACATAGTTTATAACCTCTACGGAATTATGTTAAGAAAGTTGCACACACCAAACCAGTTCAGTTTAGCTTAAATTTCTAATGGATACATACGAGTGGTGTATATATACGAAAAGCTATCGTACGATAGGTTGAATGTAAATGAATATTGACGTTTTATTTGTCTCTATACACATACAGTAAATTTATACGACATTAATTGATCTCAAACCGAAAATTTGGCAAGTATACTTGAGTGAGTGGAATTCAAGTTCAATAAACTACTATTTGTTAGTGGGAATGAGTAACTTCCCGGAGAGAAAAGGAACATCAGTCTTGTAAATGGTATTATTGTTCTGCATATGTCTACGGAAGAATGCAGAAGACCAAAGGATATGTACATAATACACTGAACATCTGCGTATGTATTAATGTTCTGTCAATTGACAATGTTAGGCTAACTAGGTTCTTTCATCTACTGCATGCATACATTTGTTATGCCTGTGTATGATTTAAGAAAACATGTCTATTAAAGGGAAAGTCATATACGCGCGTTGATGAATTCACAAGTAACATTATTGTGCCAATTTGTGTGACATGTGATATTAGCTACGTGCTGCCTATTCAGTTCATTAAATTAAAATGATGTGACGGGTATATTACAGTAACATATTGGTTTCGTGCTATTTAGTAGTTCGACGTACAATTGATCACAACGTTGAATGTATATAATATAATAGAGTTTATTTCATAGTTGGCTTTAAACGGAATAAATAAATATAAATTGTACTAGTTTATATTCGAACATATTGATTTGATTTGAGTGGTTGGTTTTACCTTTTTGATGTTTACCATTAAATCGTTATGTGCCATAAAAACAGTCAGTTTGTTATAAATTGTTGGCTTTTTATTGTTTTCAAAATAAGTACATATACTAAGTATATACGAAACTTTAATGTACACTTAAACGAATTTCTAATTGGCCACCCAATGAAATATTATATTATGCGATATATTCGGTCAATATTTCTAAAATTGTGGTTAATATAATTCCATGCACTTATCTATCGATTTCAAGAAATAAATTACGCATGCATGTATAAAATCATCCATGCGGAAATGCTAGTGCAAAATGACTTACGTGCACGTGACTCACGTGCCCGACATGTTTGATTTTTAAAATTAGTCAAATTGTTTTTTCTGTCGATTGGCTTAATGAAAGGTATTAATACTGACGAGAATAAGTAATACGGGGCGCGCTGAGGCCTTTAGAGTGACGAGTACTAGCACCAAAATCCAGACATGTACGTCAAAACGTCTTTTTGTAAAAAGCGATATTTATAATAACGTGGGATTTAGCTCGAATTACTGCGAGAAACATATTTTCCATCAATAAAATTGGACAGTATCGGGGTTTCGATAATTTATATGCTTTTAAAAGCATTTTTTAACTAATTTATAAAAACACGTGGCCAATCAGAAATTCGTTCAATAAATGCGTGCATCTGACGTAATAGGCGCGTTCCACATGGCTCATTTTCACAAATTATAGTGTTTAAAGAAAAGTCGATGTACTGGGAACAAATTTATACCAAATACGATACTATTCCAAGCTGTGCACGAGGCCAACGTGCAAAAAAGCAATTTCGCACCAACTGTTACGCATGGATGATTTTGTATATGAATACGCCATTTCTTTCCCGAAATAGATAAGTAAGTGCGTGGAATGAACAAATAACACAGCCTAAAATTTATTGATATAATTTATCAGATGATATAATATTTTTGAGGGTGGCCAATTAGAAATTCGTTTAAGTGTAGTTATACTTAAACAACTGGTATAAAGGTAAACTATTTGTAAGATGGTGAAACCAGCACCCGTCTGAAAAGATCGTGTACAGAAAACAACACACACTAACACGAACACACTAATAAAACGATATGGCGAACATTCTGCTGAACAAGAAACAAGCTAATGTTCTTCACAATTTGAATATTGAATGAACGGCGTTGTAAGGTTGCATCCACGTACAAGTGTATTGGTTTCATATGCAGGCTAATAAAATGTATACTATGGTATATTACATTTGTACATTTCTAAGTTAATATATTTCCCCTATTGAATTTCACGACATGTCTAGACTGGATTCTGTATACATCCCAAACTATCAATTAGACTACAGTTTCCTCGAGAGAAAATCCAAATACTTCAAATACTACCGAAGAAGATTTGCATGAATAATGGAATTGTACATATATAATTATGTAAAAGAACGTCTGAACCAGAAATACTTACTACATTCAACGACTTATAAATAGCATGTTGTGTTGAATTCAGCAAACAGAATGAACTATTTATGGTATACGTTTGATATTGAACAAAACATATTTTTATCGTAGTTTTGTAAATATAAACTTGACCACAACATTAAAATTTGATCAGACTGGTTCACTCAACTATGGCCTATATCCAAGTTCACTTAGCTCTGCCATGCATTATTATATGTTTATTTTGGAATATTGCATTATCTTTGATAGTTCAGGATTAATACATTATTCTGTCTAGACATGGCGTGACATTTTGATGGGAAGATATAATTATCTTCATTTCCTACAGTAGATCACTGTGTTGTGTTTGACCTTTACACCAACGAGTACGTTAGTGGATTGTATTATCTATACATTTTAAAGCATAAACGTAGTACACATGTAAGTAGCGCCGTGGCTGTTAAATGAGAACAAATAAATCGTTAATTGTAACCTTAATGTAATATCCGTATCAATTAGTGACTTAATTGGTATTTCTATTTGTTACACAAGTCATCTCAACTCATGAAAAAGTCAGTGGCTCTCTATTTGTTTTTCAATGCTGCACCTAGTTGAAATCCAAAATAATAACAATTCCAACGGTTACATGTTTTTTAATTATTAATTGCCTGGTGCGTTTTTTCTTATCTAAATTCATTACCATTGGTATTGAACGTTTAATTTAAATGTTTAAGTAAAAACCATTTGCTCATCATAGGAAAACGTAAAACGTCTCACCCATGCTTTGTGCAGAGACTTATTGAATTCATCACATGAGTGGGAACAAATTAATGTATTTTGTTGAAATGTAGAACACAATAAAAAAATAAAGCGTTAATGTTAGTGATAATATCTTGTAATGTTACATTTGATTTGAACCATACCCGACTCATGCATTGCGTTATGTTTTGTTGTACTATTATAACACCATTACTGGTCCTTTACAGCGATATTTAATTTCGCTGTGCTAATGTTGTACGTTTATCCTTTGTATTTGTTAAACCTGTATCCTGCAAGAGCCCATTTGATCATTCAGAATGACAATCTCGTCGAATTTTCCACATGAAAACGTCGTCTTATTTAACAGTAATTCATAATAATCTAGAATCCCTTACATACTTAAGGTCATACATCATCAGAACTCTTCAAACCCCGTCAACTGTCTTGGTTATTTTGAATTTATGTTGTTAAATTACTGATAGTGTATCTGTTATACGTTCTGTTAAACGTCGTGTACTAATGAGGCGAATTCAACATGAAGAGACTGTTCTATATAATAACATGTAGTAGATGTGTGCCATAGTGTCGGACCAGGTATATGTACTAATGTAATGATTCTGGTATACATGTACATGCCATTATCGTTTTCCGAAATTACTACTTTTCAAAATTTGTTATTCTAGGAAAGCATGTTTTAAACAAAAGATGTATGTGATTAATACAATGGAAAGAAACTGCTTGCTTTTCGAGTAGATGAAATAGTATATGAATGTCAAACGATACTATATGCTATTTAATAGCAATACTTATATACTTTCAGACTACGTCTAAAAATATCTATCTGGAATTACTTTTACGCATGCGATTAAACCACACTCCCACAATACAACACAACAATCATAACAGCATTACGACTAGATCTAAATAGATTGGGATACTACAATTTAATAAAAGGAAACATCAAGGCATATGAAATTCCCTTATATCGCTACCAAACAGTCTTTAATATGTACAAATTCTGGCAAGTTTCCAGTCAAGTAAAATATCATAAATATGTTATAGATCGTATATGAAAGAATGCAGACTCAACTTATATCTGAAGGGAATAAATGTGTTTGTTTTACTCCGCCTTATCAAATTATTTGATATTTTATTGAGAAGAAATGTGTCATATAAATGATTACGAATATTCATTGGAGTCGATAGTTTTATTTCTGTAATATACCAGTTACAATTCCATAACGGTGAAATTTTCCTTTAGAGCTGTAATGAAGAAGTACATTTTGAATATTAGCATATTAAGCAATGTGTCTTTGCAGTAGCGTTCCAGTATAGGTTACTGTCGTGTTCTATGGAATAAAATAACCACAGTGTCATATCGAGCTTTGTATCATCTAGTCGGTGGTTACTGTCGCGAGGTCTAAGGAATGTGTAATTGGGACTCAGAACTGTTGCGTGACTAGACATACCATTTGCACTGTTTTATCAAAGCATTTACGGTAATCGTAAACTTACGTTCACATTTGAATCCTTTATAATTATATAACTGCTTTAAATTCTGGTAAAGCGATAGGTAAAATCATCAGTTAATTAATACAGTTAATGATCTTAAAAATATATTTCCCTCATTTGCAGATACATTGTATAAACGCATTATAAGGAATTTAAATTTGAGCGTAAGTTGAAAATGTTCGTAAGTCCTTTGATAAAACAGTGCCCTTGTTCGGCTGCCATACACTGGGGGCATTTACCGAAGTCTAAAGGATAGTACTGTGCCTGATCTCACAAACAAACCTACAGAACAACAACATGTCGGAGATAAGCAGTACTGTATAATGTATTATCAGACACTTAATAACGGAGAAAACTTACGTTTCACTTAGTTGTATTTATTAGAAAATTGTGACACTTTATGATGCAAAGTAGTTAAAGTATGTCAGACTCACAGCGTTTTCAGACGATAATATGTCACACCCGCTGTCTTAATACACTTTACTGTCTGGCTCGTCTTGGAAGAACAGGTTTTATCCCAAACCCGGAGATTAAAGATGTTTTCGATTTACTTTTGTCTCCACACTCAGATTTTGTTCGTGTTAAAGAGCATATTTTGTCGACAACATTGCATTACCGGAAGTGTTGGTCATTTGGTTTGTCTAAAAAATGACAGTATGGAGATGGGTGAGTTTTGTACTTGGGCTTGGCGTGACTATCATACTCATGAATGGTTGTTGTAGTCAATGTCTTCAAACAATTATTCCATATCAATACCCTGGCTAATTTATCGCTTCCCAGGAAATGATTTACGAGACAAAGAATTAACTTATTCTAGATTACTTATTATATCAAACATCTAATGTCAATACATACATTGTAGCTCTAGGTATACTAGGACAGCTCTTTTGTATGACATACACATTAAACGACATACCTACAGCGCAGACTATCGTCAATTTCCTAATTACTGGATGGACCGTAATGGATTTATATATACTCGGTATGGGGTGAGTTTATCATATAAATAATTCAATGAGACACCGGGAGCTTATATAGGGAATACTCTGTCATTTTATGTCTCGCGTTAATTTTCATTCACATTTTCTAATAATTATGTAATCCTAAAGCAAAATGTAAGCAAAAATGGCAGAGAACACTGAGAACTTAAACGAATACACAGAGGAAAATGATCATTGACAAAAATTAAACACTCGACCCGACTATTCAGCATCAGTCAATCCAAAACAGACATACTTAGTGTACATGTATTCCGTTATCTGCATTATTTTCAGCCATGATCTCGTCGCAATATAACATACAATTACCAACAGCTAAACGGTTGCATTTTATTGCAATGGACATCTGAGCTCTACTAGGAAGTGGTTTCCGTTTTCGTTTAGTTTGTCCATTATGCCTAAAGTACATACAAATTCCTAAGTACAATATATTTGTCTGAGCGTTGCCTCAATCTCAATCATTCACATTATAGTCCCCTTAATACTTACGCAGTAACTTTGTTTATTCTTTGAGGAAGCAGAATAAAAAATGTTGTCTAGTTGGGGAAAACAAGGCGCGATGGACGATATGAATTTCTTGTCTTCGATCGTAATGTGTTTACCCATTCCATTAAGATAGTGTCAAATCGAAATACTACATCGCATTTGAATGCGAAGTACATATTCGTCTACTTGTTAATATTAATGTCCTTTATGGTGATCAATGCAACGACAACCGTCTTCTGAACCATAACATTTGTAGCTGTGTAATCCCACTACAGTAATAGGTTGCATATTGATGAGACCAATCTTTATTCTGAAACAACTTTCTCTACAACACTTGGCATTTCTTATTGCAAACAAAATGATGACATACTGTACGAGACATATAAATAGAGACTAATAGGTTATCAAGATGTCCGACGTTGTTTTTTTGTCGTGACGTCAGTGAACGAACGTGACTTTACGCACAAATAATGAAAAGGCAAATAAAGTTTATCTGGCAAGGCGGAGGAATTTTTGCAACAGAGCCGGATAAACTTTTACTTACTCTAAGGCACTAACCTATTATTGTTTTTATCCGGTCACTACATCTGCTTTAAAAAGAAAAAAAAGTCGGCACGTCACGACAAAAAACAACGTCGGACATCTTGATAACGTCATGTACATGTAGGTAACTCGTAGAACAATTATTTATCGGTCCAAGCTAATTCTAAATAGGAAAACCTCATCACAGGGTGTAGAGTTTAAGCGTGATGAGGTGTACGTTTATTGCAAGTCACATTCCCACTTGGCGGTTTATTGAAAATGATAAACGGCAACTGTTATCGGGCCGATTTTGCCGGAAGTGACTGGATAAACATTTATATATACATAGTTAACTAATTTCATCTCCTTATCAAGGTCTGCATTGTGTTATCTTACTTACAGTTTTATACCGCATGTTAATATACTAGGAATAATTTAAATATCTAATGTTTGAATGTGTTAGGGTTGTACATAATAATATGGATGTATACTTAAGTTTAGTGTGTATTTAACACTGATAGCATTACCATTATACTTTCTTAGGATTTCGATGTAATCAAACAAACGGCATGTGCATTATCTCTTGATTTCATTGTTTGCGAAGTTTGCATACGTAATATGTTTTACATTTAAATGTATCAAGTCAGGAAGGGAACATTGTTCGAATGTAATATTTGGAATTGATATGATATTACTTTATTTCTCATACGCTCTACACCACCAGGGACCACAATTACATAGCATTCTACATATTTCATTGGTCTTCATCTATAACGACTCATATATCTTACATTGGAGCAAACATCCTTTCTTATATAATCCTTGTTATTTTATTATTGTTTGTGAATACGGGCATATGAAGGCCATAGTATGTAGTATTGATCAGGTGTTTTTCGAGTTTGTTACTTTTCTCTCCTTCAAATAAACCCCAACGTCTTTGTTTGCTAACCACCAAAACAATGAACATTTCACTATTCTTCAGCAGGTTTCATACCGTAACACTGGTAAAAATTGATTGAGATACATTTCGACTACATATATAACCTTATTATACTACCTACAATTATGTATAAATATATATGAGCCGTTCTCCAGGAAAACCGGGCTTAATGACATTGCATTGTAATTATGCAATAAGAGTTAGAACAATGTCTAAAGTGAGAAACAATCGTGCCCTTTAATTTCATATTTAAGTAATTGGATAGTATAGAACTATCCATTAGCTTTAAGTTTTCTTTAAAATCGTGTTAAAATAACGTCTGTTGTTGCTATGGTGATTGATTTCTAAAAAGTACTCATATCAAGGAAAACAAGGGTCAAGTGGCTAAAAACACTTGCTTTTTTTCCCTGGAAGTTAATACTCACAAACTGGACACGTTTTTATTAAAATAAGAATATGATTATAAGGTTAGAAACCACCAAATAGATTTGCTCTATAGCTCAATGTAAATTGCCCATAGTAGGCCCCAATTTTCAACTTTTTTTAGTCTATGGCCACCTGGACCACATATATCATTGTAAAGAGGGGCATTTAAGCTTCAAAATAATGCAATAAAAAAGGGGGGCCATGTATCTTCTAAGAAAGTTTTTGTCCTTCAAACACGGTCTATCCGTTTTTACGCATGTCCGGATTTATAAGTTCTGGGTTTTACCCTAGTCTACTTTCACTTTGTTATCAAGAACAAAATAGTGGAATAATACAAATATTACAGTTTTACTACACCACATGCATATTTACCAACCATTTAAACTCAATTTCATCATTCAACTCCGCATTTGTCAAGAAATATCTCCATTTACAGGCAAACCGAAGTTTTTTTAAGGACTACTTGAGTGTATCACCACTTGGTCCGCGGAGGCATTTAGTGGTTCTTTACCTATAAGATCTCCCACAGTTTTGAAATTTTACGTCAAAAATATATCAGATACCGAATCATTAAAATGCCATGTTACGTTACGCCAATAACGTAGAGAATGACGTTCGCGATTTCACTTATAAAGACGGTGGTAGTGGTTGGTTTAAAAAGTCTTTAACTTTGTAACTTTATGAAATAATTTGTTCAAATTTTCAGAAACTGTTCATAAACGTCGCCTCTTCCTAACCATAAAATTATCAATATTTTCACAATTTTGTCAATAAGCCCGGTTTTCCTGGAGAACGGCTCATATACAACTTGCTCTTAGGCATGATCTACAATGTCGATCTCATTCTTGTAACTGGCGATTATATTATTCAATGCTGTGTGATAGAACAAGATAATTATAAACTTAACGAAGACTCTTTAAATAGTGACATTCCGTTAGGAATACATGTATATTATTAACTCCAGAATAACAGATATAACTGAACCTTAGATCAACAACTTGTTCGTGTACGTGTAAGGGATCATCTAATCGCATAAGACATTGTCTGCTAGTATATGATTTCCTATATTGAATCGAAGTAGACTAAATTGTTTTTATTTAATTTCCCGTTTTTACACAACATAATGTTTGGCTTTTATCCAACTGACAATATTAAGTATGTATGATAATGTACATACATAGAAAATCGACGGTATACAAGAAAATTGTTTTAATAAAATATTCCAACGTCAAAAACCAAATGCAATATTTTATTTTTCTACCCCTCACTTTTTTCGTAATGCTATTTTTTCATAGACAAACAGGTAGTATTCTTACTATTACGATCAAGTGGATCAATACACCACGTGATTGAACCTTTCTGTTACTGTCAGCAGGGTGACAGTACTTTTCATGTCAAGTGGTATATTTATAAATGAAAAAAAAAACCAACAAATATGGCGGCATATTCCACCCGCATAATAGAATGTGGACGAAAAAAGTTCGGAGTACTAAAATAAATAAAACATAGCTTTAAAGGTGACATTTTTAATGTCACCCTCAAAGCTATGTGTTATTTATATATTATTACCGTATTCTGCAATTTAGTTATTGTTATTTCTCAGTAAATATTTATAAATATTAGCAGCAAGAGTTTAGACATTATGAAATATAATTATATAATTATAACAGCAACATTTATTTAATAACTGATATCTAAAATAAATTAATGACTCGAATTACGTAATATTGTTCGAGACAGTTACAAACACAGATGACGTGGCATCAAAGTCAATATTCTGACATCAAATAAAGCAAACTTTTGGGCCTATTTGAACTTTCTTTGGAATATTGACAATAACAAACAAATTATGTGCATAACCTTGCATCCGATGCCAAAGGCTTAGACAGAATCTGATTTCGTCCCAACAACCGACAAATCATAAATCTATACACTTACAACATCAACAATGACAGAAATAGATCGTGAATACAATTATATTCGGGAGAATTACTTCATGATATATCTTATATGACCCTAGAACAAACATGTGGACCGTTACAGGAAAGTCATCAACAACATCCACCCATACTAATTTTTTCATCTTACTAGCGAGGGCAAGTGATAGTATTTTATTATCTGGTGTAGAGATATTGATATAATCAATCCATACACAACTAAGCTTATGGTGTGTACATTTTAATATAATATTCTAGAATATGAGAAAACAATACCAACATATCATACAAGGAAGACATACACTTGCAATAGAGTGCGAAAGCTACGATAAAGAAATTTCAAATACATGTAGGTATGCTCAATCAACGAGGCCAAACATGATCACGAACAAAACAGTGCAAAGAAGTAAAAAGGTAAATTCACATGACCTCTCTGAAGCATGTTATATCAAATGGCTATTTGAAGAGTGTACTTAAAGAGTGTACCTAATTCATTATATGGTTAACTCTCTATCTCTGTTAGGAATATTTCGGTAAGCTTCTTTGTGAAAGAAGCTATTTGATTGACTAATTTTCACAGCGGCATGACAATAGAGGTGTTACGGTACGCTCACCTCACGATATGATACGTATCGTCATTTTTTCTAACGGTTCGGTATATTTCTGTATGATACAATCGGTAACTGTGTGAGACTGACGTCCGCGGTGTTTCGTGTATCGCGGTATACCGTTACAACGCTATATGACACCATACAGAGTGTCATCAGATCCTATCATTGTCATGTAGATAAATGCGATTGACCTCAGTAAGTTTGATTAGAGACAACAGACCACTCGAACTCGCCTTGACATAACATATGAACAACTCACAAGACAAGTACATAATTAAAATTATTTATTAGTTAATTAGTTAATTAATGTCCCGATCAATTTGAATATTTGAATCCACAGTTTGCATGTCTTATATTTGATATTTTGATGATGTCCGCATGGAAGGTTGTGTTGTGTGCAAATGAGTTCGTAAAATAGAATCCTTATTATTATGTTGTTGTCTAATCGAGTTGTTGATTAAATAATGTTGATGCTGTTCGCGGTTCTAATTTTATTGCTGTTGGCTGAGTACGACTGTTGATTATGTTGTTTATGTTTTTCATAGTGCTAATGCTGTTATTGGTGAAGTTGATGTTGTTCTTTTACTAATGATAATGTTGCTGTTAATGTGGTTGTTGATGCAGTTGTTTATGTAGTTGATGATTGTGCTGGTGTGCATGTTTCTGTTGTTGCTGTTATGATATTGCTTCTACAGTTGCTACTGCTGCTGCAACTGCTGCTGCTGATGACCATTTTGCTTCCGTAGCTGAAGTAGAGTTGGTGTATTGTAACATTCCCTGTTTTAATGGTACTGTCATGTGGCGGTTATTGCAATACATGGCCCTTTTGCAGTGTATTTCTTGATCAATGTATGTCGACATATAGGCTGAATAAATGATTCATTTGTAATAAAGGCACACATTTTCCGACAATTACTCCAGCAATAATACAGAATGGACACTAGTGATGTCATGTCAGATATATTTTCTTTGGTGGCAATTATTTCCATTCTAATGGGTAATAACTATTTGGAATAACCTTTACACACGAACACACACGATTAAACCATTGTTACTCAATTGAAAAATGCAACCATTTCATCATAACAGCATTACGACTTGATCTAAATAGAACTGGACACTTACAAATGAATTAAGTTAAACGGCTAGGCCTACGAAATTCCCGTATATCTTTCCTAATAATTGTTAAATATGTGGAAGATCTGGGAAGTTTCCAGCCAAGTAAAATATCATAAATAAACCAGATCTTATATTAAAGAAACCAGACACAGTTTATATCAGAAGGGAATTCATTTCCTTGTTATACTCCATCTTATCAAATTATTTTACATTTTATCGAGAACAATTTGTCGTATACAGATATATTAAGAAAATTCATTGTACTAGTTGAAAGCTTTATTTCTGTCATAAACCTGTTACTTTTGCATGCTGGTGAAATATTCTTTTAGAGCTGTAATAAAGAATTATATTAAGTTGTAAGTCTCTTTGATAACGATCTTGTATGGGTTAACGTCGGGTTCAGTGTCCTAAACAACCATATGCCACTGTTGTAAGGTTTAATTGTGCCATGTCAAAATCTTAATAATCCAGTCAGTCATTACTTCTGCGAGTCTTAAGTAATAGTCGGTGTCAAATGGTGAATGAGTTTGAAATTTTCCTGTACTCTTATTTTTTGGTTTTATTTCGTTACTTCAGCCTTGTACTTGAAAAAAAGTTTTGCCCTCAAATTTTCATGTCAATATTTTGGCGGCCATCTTGGATTCAAAATGGCCGCCATGTAATTTTGTGATTGGACTTCTAAAATCGATATATCTTGGTCAATTTTAAATGTAAATGGGTCAAAATGGTGTCGAAATGATTGTTATGAACAATCCTATGTGTTAGATTTGTTTTTTGTTAAATACTTCATTTGCATATTCATGAATATTAATGAATATGTAAAAATAATCGCAGTTTTGTCATAAAATTGACTAAAATTAAAGTTTTCCCAATTTTTCCTGCAAAATGTGACACATCAGAGTAGACTTATTAGAATTAAATATAATAGAAGTGAAGATTCTAATTTGGATATCACAAAAGACTGATATAATTAAGAAAAATTACACAAAGTTCAAGTATCAGTGGGTGGGGTATTAAATGACAATTAGCAAATAGACATACAATAAGTTATATTGGTGGATTTTTTGGAGTATGATGATCTAAACAGAGTTTTAGCATTCATGGAGTATAGCTTTTTGAAGATTTGTGATTGATCAATTGTTAATTATACAATTTACTACAGTGTTACAAGCACTCATGGTTCATTTTTTATGAATCAGTCAGTCTACGAAAACAAAAACAAACGCCTGAATTATGACTTGTAATTAGGTTACCTACACAATTGCCTGGTGTTTAAATATTCGTCATTGTCTATACATTTAGATTCTAGATATTGCTAACATGTAACATATTTTATATTTGGTGACCGTGTAGGGCCATTTGGCCCAACATCGCTGATTTTAACTCCCTAGGCTTTCTGTCGGGCTTAGCCTTTGTCGATCAAACAACTAACCACAAGGCAGTGGTTTACTACTAGACCCGGTAGGCGGGCAACCTTATAACCCTGGGTATCACAGGAGTCACTAAACCCAATGACTGAGGAACCATTGGTGGGCAACTGACGTGGCGCTGCTGCCTCACCTTTAAGAGTGGTTATGTTCCGAGCCCTCCATAGTCTAGCCTGGGGCCATAAGTTGCCCAGTTGATCCATGCCGCCACGGATAGGCACTTTGGCAGGACTTGCTAGGGAGAGGCTATGTACTGACGGACTTTGACTTACAAATTTGCTTTGCCAGTTGGTTACCCAACTTGTCAGCGGCTAGAGCTGAGGGTTTGAAGTGCTAGGCACGACTCACCCTGCAAATGCACTAGGGTGCATCCTGTAACCATTTGACATCGCCTTAACGGGTCAGAACAAGTGATAACGCTCGGGGCACAATAGGCTGTACTCTCACATGTATCGGAAATACAAATTGGTGCCATCTCCGACCTGTCCATGTGGGGAAAAAGAACAAACTGTCGAGTATGTCCTCCAAAGATACAACCAGGAGCAATCTACAACGTGGCCCACAGACACAACTCTTCAAGAGAAGCTCTATGGAGGTGCTGATGATCTGAGGAATAGCACAAAGTTCACTGCAGACACTGGGATGATAGTGTAGGACGAACAACTGAGGTGAGGTGAGATATTTGGTGATGGCACAGTTGCACTTCACCAACTGTGCCAAAGGAGCGACAGATGCTATGTCACCAATGAATTTCAATACTTGTAACAGTTTAAAGTTTTACCATTCTTTAAATAAACTTAAACGTGTTGTAAAACACTGGTTCAGTCACTATGTCTTGGCATCCGTACATGTGCTTGCAAATGAAAACGTAGTTTTTGTTGATAGCATGCACTGTAAGTTGAGGGAATCTTTTCAAAACATAACAGCTGAAAGAGATAAAATGTCATCGAAAATAGTTCACCTGTGAGCAACCGTGTATTTTTTGACACCTGAGCAATCTGCATAACTACCACATACATGCAGCAATAGTTTGCGGTCCTGGTACATCATATGTTCCTAATTGAGGTAAGTTCTTCTTTCAAACATTCGTAAAGCGTGATACAGTTTTCTTCTTTTGACGTTATTGATGTTCCCGGTTAAGTATCTGAACACGGTGTTGACATAATACCCACTGAAATACTAAATAGTGATGGTGGGCACTATCAATTTGTACTTACTGTCTTGTATCAAACAAACTTGAAGAGAAGAACATTAGACAGCACTAGTATGTCCAGTCACCCCTGCAATATCATGTCCAAAGTAATCCTGGGCAGAGTCTGCACAAAGCAGAATAAGTACCGGTACTTCTGAGGAGCGGACTGACTTCTAAGCAGTCAGAAGCACAATAGCGCAGATGTTAAACTGTAGATTTATAATAGACAAACATCTCCAACTTGACATTTACCACAACTCGAAATCATATTATAGGGTTTGGCATGATGACAGCAATTGGTGTCAGACATGTTTCCTACTCTCACAATTATTATTTAACCTCTTGCACGATATAATAATGCAAATCGCACCACTCTAAGAACATGTCCCATCTCTCACTCTCTCTCTCTCAATCGGTAGAAGACCAGTCTCCAACTAAGTGTTGGCGAAGACATATATCTAATGGAGGGAGTAATGGCAAGCTGCAAGACTTGGTAAACAATCTTGTTACCAGCTTTGTTACTTGTTGGCCCAAAGGAACCCTTGCTAGTTACTGTAAAGAGGAGAAAACTCTAGTGGTTTGGCCAAGTCACAAGGCATGGTAGTCCTAGAAAACAGTATCTAGAATGTAAAGGGACAGAGAGGAAGACAACACAAGAGCTGGTCTGACAACGTCAAGAAGTGGATAGTACTGCAGATGCCTGGCCATCTAGTTCAAGAAGCCGATAATCCTGGTTACAGACAAACACCACTTCTTCGGCTATAGACTCGTCCCTTTAAAGCCAAATATACAGTTAACCTGTCATCAGATTTACAGTCTGTGAATATCATCTAATGGTGTTTCATTTGCAATTAAGAGTCCAATTAACAATTATTACTTTCTTCTCATTTCTAGCTGTGCTTTACAGCTAACTGATAGCTATACAAGATTCTTTCTTTTAGTGCAATAATTGATATATACAAGTACATGATTTTCAACAAAAACCTTGGACATTTCCAAACATGTGTATGTATATGTTTGCAAGAAATTCCAACTGACAGTACAATATCCATGACGTCAACAATTATATATACATGTATTTCATTATAACTGCTGGTACTGTATCAAATTCTTCAATGAGATGTTTCGATTCACTTTTGTTTTGACCCACCACTTTTCATTATAGTTTTATTTACATAATACTGGTAAATCATAACTAGAGAATGCTTTTTAGAGATATACTAGTAATTGTCGGCCATATTTGCACCAATTAACAGTCTGGATAATAGTGTTGTTGGTTTTGCCTTCCATTGTCGTTGAGAATAGTCTGGGGGGAGGTTTACTTCCCTTTGTTTTATTCACCCCCAATGATTTACCTTCATCATGCCACCTACGTAAGTGTTTCACTTTATCTTCTTTTTATCAAATCCATTTATTGTCTCATTTCCCCTTTTTATGTGTTAAGAATATCTCTATTCGTTTCACCTGTCAACACTTTTTTCAACAGAATTGGATCGGTTAAAACATTTTCTAAATCTTCGAATCGATAGCATTGTTTTCATCTTTGTGAACTGTTTTGATTGTGTATTCGGCAGCTTTATTTAACAGATGGCGTGTCGGTGATATAGATAGTGCTGCATTTCCAATAATTGCATCATACTGTTTCCTCTGATAGTTTGACTATCCCAAAGGCAGCTCGACCAAGAAAAGAGTTTGGTTGGTGTGTCAGTCCATATATTCCCCATCCCTTTATTTACTTGTTTGGCGTTTTTGTGCTAGGTCGAATCAAAATGACGTAAGTGGGATTATATTATTTTGAGAGCTATATATCTAGGCTAGGGTATCGTCCATTCTCGATGTCGAATTGATAAAGCTGTTGTTCTATGTTCATGTTATCTGATGTATTGGTCATGCTTTGGCGAGTTTCCTTTATATCAGAGGTAGACCCTGGCTCTACAGATTCTTCAAATTCCTTAACAGTTATAACGATGTCAGATGTGCCTGGTGCCCTGATCTGTTTTCTAGTCATTGTAAAAAGACCAAGACAATCATGTATATGAGATAAAAGTAAGTAATTAAACTAAAGTTGCTAAAATATGTTTGGTTAATATGAAGCGCAATGAGTTTTTGTTGGGCAAATTTTTTGCTAAAATATGGTTTTACATATTTTGTTTTAGGCACAACTCTCCGGCACCCACATGCATGACTTAATTCGATCCTAGTGATTGCTAGATAGGGACTTTAAGCTCTTCATTATCACAAAAAATCAGCTCATAAGACTTCTCATGAAATAATTGGCTTCATTGGGACTAGAATTCCTCAAGATAGTTCCTTGTATTAACTGAATATGCTAAATATGTTTTTAAGATTTTACTTTATAGTGTTATATTGTTAAAATGCTTTCAATATGTATGAATATGCAAATGAGCTTATTCATAATGATGTAATGGTTTTTTATATACTACGAGTATTTTGACACTATTTGAGCTCACTAACTCCAAGATATACAGGTTTTAAAATAGTAGCTCTAATGAAAATTAGCACTATTTTGTTAATTCTCATTTTATACCCCACACACTTGTATAATTTCTACATGATATCATTCTGTTATGGTAGCATTAGTATATTTGTTTTTTTCCATTTAATAAGACTACTCCAATGTGTCACATTATGCAGAAAATATTTGGTAAAATTTCAATTTTAGCCAATTTTATGACAAAAATGTTATTATTCTTACCTATTCATTAATATTTACGAAAATGAAATGAAGTTATCAATCAATAATGATTGGAAAAGGCTGGGTTATTCATTGCAATCATTTTGAGATCATTTTGGCTCATTTCCACTGACAATTGACCAAGCTGTATAGGTTTTAGTAATCTAACCACAAAATTGCATGGCGGCCATGTTGTCAATAGTCATTTTATACCCCACCCGCTTATAACTGAACTTTAGCGTAATTTCTACATGATATCATTCTGTTATGGTAGCATGAGTATCTATACTTCTTTTCTATTGAATAAATCTACTCCGATGTATCACATTATGTAGAAAATATTTGAAAAAACTTCAATTTTAGCCAATTTTATGACAAAATTGCTATTATTTTTACATATTCATTAATATTCACGAATATGCAAATAAAGTTATCAATAAAAAATGATCGAAAATGTAGGGTTATTCATTACAATCGTTTTGACATCATTTTGGCTCATTTCCACTGACAATTGACCAAGCTGTATAGGTTTTAGTAATCTAGCCACAAAATGCATGGTGGCCATTTTGAATCCAAGATGGCCGCCAAAATATTGACATGAAAATTTGAGGGCAAAACTTTTCTAACAGTATATGGTCTATATAATAAAATGAAACCAAAAAACTAGAGTACAGGAAGATTTCAAACTAGACCCCATTTTTTAACCATTCAAAACCCACTATAAGGTGTACTTGGGGCTATGAACTGCTGCATGAGTAGGGACATCATTTAAACAACATCCTCTCTTGCAATGTGACAATTATCAAAGTCTAGCTGATAGTTCTGTGCCTAATCTCACGACAAACTACCCTGCAGAACAACAAAATATCGGAGATCAACAGTACTACAATAACCGAGAAAACTACATCGTCACCTACGTGACTGTTAGAAAACTGCAATACTGTGATGATGCTAAGTAGTCAAAACATGGAGAAGAATAGGCTACAGATTTATCGCTTCCTGGAAATTTAGAGAACTTGAGGACACCAGGACAGCTGTTTGTATGATAGACACAATAAACGGCATACCAACAGCGCAGACTATCGTCAGTTACCTTGGCACTATTTACTAACAATGCGTAAATGTCGCGTAGATTTATGCGTAGATATCTACCTTACGCAAATGCGTAAGTGAGATTTACTAAACGATCACAAGTACTCGCATACACTTACGCAAAAAGTATTGAAGATTGAACGTAACTCGGGACACAATATAACCAATATAACAAATATAACGGGTACCAGAAGGAATAAATATGCGTGAAGATTTGATGATTAATCACGCCTAAAATAACAAGTGACGGTCTAAAACAACAAACGACGGTCTAAAATCACATGCGACGGTCAAAAATCATCAGTGCGTGTTAAAACTCTTCTCTTACGTTCATATTTGCCAATTTAGGGTTGCCCAGCCTTGGCGTAGAAATAAGCTAAAACTTACGACAGAATTTGAACTAAAATATCTTTGTAAAACGCATTTACGCAAATATTACCGACGTACGCAATATTTTAGGAAAACTTATGTTTACGCTAGCGTAAATGCTTTGATAAAACAGTGCCCTTATTACTTAGTCGCCCGTAATGGATTGATTTATTGTTGGTATGGGGTGAGTTTATCACATAAATCATTCAACGTGACTCCGGGAGCTTGTACTTGGAATACTTTGTTATATTATGTATCGTGTTGATTTACTTTCATATTTTCTAATAATTATGTAATCCGTGAATTGATCATTCACTGAACACACTGAGAACTTAAACGAATAAACGTAAAGTAGCGATGACAAACACTCGACCGACACTTTAACATTAGTCAGTCCAAAACATGTGTATTACGTTATTTGCATTATTTGCAGCCATGTTCTCGTCGAAAAATAACATACATATTAAAAATCACGAGAGTTTAGCATTACATATCAATATCTTCAGCTAAACAGGTGCATTGTATGAGAATGGAATTTGACCTCTTCTGTCGTCGTCGTTCAGTTTGTTCGTTATGCCTTACGTACATACTAATTCCTCAGGCGTGTTATAATTGTCTGATCTTTCCCTTACTCGGTCTCACGACCTCATATTGTATTCCTCTTCAAACAATTACTTCGTATACACGACCTAGCGTGGAGATTTAGGATATGCTACAAACAAATTTATCGCTGCCCGGTAAATGATTAACGAAACAAGAATTAACTCAATCTAGAAACAATATTTTATCTAACGTCTCACGTCAAAACATGATTTGTAGCATCCCCGCACTGTCCTTTTGTATAATAGACACAATAAGCGAAAAACCTACCGCACAGATCGTCTTCAATTAACTAATAACTGGATTGTCCGTAATGGATTGATTTATACTTGGTATGGGAGAGTTTATCATATAAACTCCGGGAGCTTGTACTGGGAATACTCTGTCATTTTATGTCTCGTGTTGATTTTCTTCTATAATTTCCGTCTGATATGTAATAATTGAATTTATCAATTACTAGTACTCATGACAATGATAATTTTTCCTTGGGAATAAATAGTAAATGGTGAATGACTAAAACCCGTTTAGTCAAATCGAACTATGACAGCAACCCTAAGCAGAAATGGCAGATCACACGAGCACTTAATCAAATAAATAGGGGAGAGGGGCCATTGACAAACAATCGATCCGACACTTCAATATTAGTCAGTCTTACGCCAACGATATATTCCATTATTTGCATTGTTTCCAGTCATGATCTTGTCGCAAAATAACATACGTATTTAGAAATCGCGATCTGTATAAATGCATATCAATATCTACAGCTAAACTGGTACATTGTTTTGCAATGGACATCTGAGCTCAACTAGCGGATTCCATTTTCGTTCAGTTTGTCCATTATACCTCAAGTACATAACATTACCCATTCCTCAGGACCTTCATACTCGTTTGAACTTTCCCTTACTCGCACTCCTTCACATTATATTCCTCTTAATGTTTAAGCATCAGCTTTGTTTATCCATTGAGGAGGCAGAATAATAAATGTTGTCTAGTTGGGGAAAACAAAGTGCGATGGACGATATGAACTTATTGTCTTCGATCGTAATGTGTTTACCAATTTCCATTAAGATAATGTCAAACGTAATACGACATATCAGTTAAAGGCGCATTACATTTTCATCTACTTGGCAATATGTCCTAGATGGTAAATAACTGTTTGCTGAACCATTAGCTGCGTACATTCGTTACATGCTGTCACAACGTCCACTACGGTATTGTGATGCATATTGATGAGACCAAGGGACATGTTATCCTAAATGTATACATCTTTCTCTATAACACTTCGAATTTCTTACTGCAAAAAATAATGACATTCTTGTAGTATGAAGGTCAGTAATTGCATTTTCTAATCATAGTCTGCAATTTGATCACAGTTCTATATCGCACGTTACAATGTAATATCCTAGGAATTATTAAAACATTTAATGTTGTACTATATTTGTTACTGAATATTTCGTATGTAACATTATTCCCATGGTGCAATCCGTAAATGTGTTAGGATTGTACATTGATATGGATGTAAAACTAGATGTAGTGCATATCAACCTCTCCTCACATTACCATTATACTTTCTTTGGATCTTACTGTAATCGTTCCGAAATAAAACAAACGACATGTGCATTATCTCTTGATACCACTGCATTTGATCTGGGATAGGGACTAAACTGCACTTGTCATGTTCAGATACAGCTTAGTATGTGAATATCTCAATTCAGCAAGAAAATATATACATGTATAAACGTAGTTCGACAGAAATATAGTGATGATGAACACTTTGGATTCATATGATATAAGGTTCTTCTCCTACGCTCTACACCACCAGGGACCACATTCACAAGTCACCCTACATTCTTGGTAGTATAGTAAAACTCACTTACAGCGAACTCTGTTACAGTGAAAACTCATTTACAGTGAAACGATTTTTTTGGCCCGGCTGAGGCCTTCTTAATTCTATATAAAAATGTACGGTTACAGTGAACTCGGTTACAGTGAAAACTCGGTTACAGTAAAGTGATTTTTTTTGCCCCAGAATCATGTTTAGAGGAAATATGCTCGGTTACAATGAAACTAATTTTTTTCAAACTTCAAAGCAAAAACTTTTATTGACCGTGATAATTGCGTATTAGATATTACTTTGACCCGTAGCTTTCCATTGTTATGAAATCCAACAGCGTTTTCACGGGTGATTAATACCGATTACCAGAGTGTATCAATTTAAATTATTTTGTTTGAGTAAGTTCTCCATGTTTTCGCGGTCAATTATTTCATGTTTATTGAATGAAAATGATTTACAAAATAAAATTGCATTTATCATTTTGTTTGCGTTAGTCAGTCAGGAAATATTTATGTTAAAATATGGAATTAATTACATTTCTCACAATATCAAATGTAATACACGAACACAATATATATGCATCAAGGTTTTCTATTCATTTATTGCATGAGATATATTTGCATAGATTTAGAAGAATTACACCTCCGATACAGGTTATAACAAAGTTCGTTATATGTGAGCAACTTACAGTGAAATTTCACTATAAGCGTGTGCTCGGTTACAATGAAAACTCGGTTACAGCGAAATAATTTTTATACCCCCTGGCATTTCGTTATAAGCGAGTTTTACTGTACATCATCCTAAACGAAACATTTGTATCTTGCATTGAATCGAACATCCTTTCTTATTTATACATAATAAAAATTATAGTGAACTACAAAGACCATCGACTCACAATATTAAACAAATACAATATAATGCAATGTAATTTCGTGAATATACTAAGCAAAACAGCTAACCGAACGCTTATGATTTTTATCAATATTTATAGAACTATCCATTGGAATTATCTGAAACTTGGCCTGAAGTATAATCCATACATTAGAAGGCTGGTGGTAAAATTTCATCAAAATATTTAATTTGCATCATCGTCAAAATATGCAGTTAATAACAGCACCCATCAAGATGAAATTCACAAATGTACAATTAACATATTTGATAAATTTGCAGCGGTTTTTACCGTATAACTTTTTTATTTATTTATGTTTTTGCACGAAATTTTGTGTGTTTGTTATTTACGATCTTAAGGTGCGCTTTAAGTAGTTTTATTTCAAAAATGCGAAATGAAAGTTCACGGAACCATGAAATAACAGAACCAGACATATAAACTTTAAATTCGTGAATAAGCGTTACATAATAAAAGGTTTTTGGTTTATTAATACACATACACATTAAAGACTAATAGTATAATCAATAAAATAAATAGTCAAACTCGATACAATGCGATTTGATCACAAAAACATGCGTTTTTCTATTTTTCAAAATTATGACTTTATTTTTTAATGGTCAAAGGGAGGTAATTTGGTCGAACATTTGTGTGGCTGAATGGGGGTAATTAATGACTTAATTTTGGTGTTATAATCAGTATTTTTATATTTATTTTTGTTTCCAGTATCAGAATATACACTTAAAACAAACTTTATTACCAAAGCTTGCATATAGCAGCATTAATAATTTGTCGAACACCCGATGAACGCACTTCAAAACTGTCATTTTTACTAAATTGAGTGAAAACACGTTTTTTCAAACATATGTAAAAATCCCATAAGGACTAATATGTACAAATTCATAAAGTCAATGTGTTGAACTAATGCATGACAATACAATTTTATGAAAAAATATTGTGAATTAACTTAAAAAGAAGTAAAATTATACAAGAGTTATCCCGCTTGAATTTACTATTTATCTTTGCTCCTGTGATTCCCAATATACTGCTTTATGTCTCTTTATGTACATCGGTATGCACACACAGGTGAAATAAAGGAAACTAAGGTTTGTGATAATTTAAATCTGTGTTAAACTGATCTGTCCGATTGATACCCTCCAGGGAGCGCAATGGCCGCTATTCCGCGGGCTACCTTTGACAAATGCGCGATTTTTTTGAAAAAAATAGTTTGTTTTTCCGACTAACAAATACCCATGCTACACAACAAGCACACAATACTCGTGCAACTTGAGAGCAATCGATCACAACGTACAAAAATGTGATTTGAAGCTTTTTCGTCATGGATGAGTGATTGTGGTATGGATTTTCATGGGGTAAGTTGCATTCGATGCACAATCTATATTGAAATAAATATGCAAAATTTTAGGTTTGTACACTTACAGGATACTGAAATATTTAAATTTAAAAAGGGTTCGGTTAGCTGTTATGCTCAGTATACACACATTGGTCACTCTCCATATAAGCCCTAACTTATTTGGTTGGCATTAGGAGAATAACAAATCCAGAATATTTAACTATTCTTCAGCAAGTTATGTACCGCAACACATATTGTCTCGATGTTGACAACAATCGGTATTCCGCCTCAGTTATTATTTATTTAGTTTATTCATTGATGATAAAACCTATTTATCCGAACTATAATTATAAATAAATATATATAACCTGCTCCTATACATGACCTACAGTCATCAGAATATCTTCATACTGTATAAAATGTATATAACCAGCTATCTAATAATAAAACATACGACTTGCCTCTTGCATATTTCTTAATTCTATTATAAAAAAGGTATGAGAAAATTCGACAGGGAAGGTAATACTCAACCTAAGCAGCCGAGCACATAAATCGGAAACACCACGACACAACTACCCTGAGCAATGCCCACTTAAACCAATGCCAAAACGGCGACCAAAGGAGGCACAGCAGCCCCGGGGTTAAAATGCACGTATCAATGTATGTCCATCAGTATTGCCGTGATAATTATATAATATGTAATACCATTCGATAAAACATACTTTCTAACCGTAAATGTTTTCAATTGCTGATAAATTTCCTCCATTCTTGGTCGCATTTCTGGATTTTCTGTCCAACACACTTTCATCAATTGTATAATATTATACTGTGGTGGGGCAGTGCCGTGGATAACAGATGGTTGAAGTAATGGCGATGGATGTTTCAATTTTTGAATTATTTCTGAAATGTTGAACAATTTGTTACCATCTTGTTTACACTCAAGATCAACATTTCCAACTAGAGTATGGTTGCATGTTTCGCCAAAAATAAACGACAAAGCGGCCTACCTCAATTATTAGATTCGCTACAAAACAACTGATATGATTATGCCCCAGACCACAAAGCAAAAACGCTGAAGCCGATATTTATATGAACTCTCCAAATTTATCTGACCAATTTAAATATCCGGTAGTATGGGTTATGCTACAGATAACATCTCACAAACGATAAAGGCGTCTATGAATTAGGTTATTAGGACATTAAGTAATGAGTTCAGCCTAGCACGCGAAACTGTTCTCAATAAATCCCACGTCCAGAATGCTAACTACTTAACGAGCTGCTTAAGCAACTACGGTAACTTATTGTCTTAGAGTCTCACATCAATTCACTGAATCCAATCAGTCAACTGTTTAATTATGACAGTATATTTGTGTCCATGTTCCAGATCTTAGATAACGTCATAACTAATCACTTGACGAGCCACGGATGCATTGTGTTCTTTTATCTATGTGCGTATCGCGTTTAAAAAGAGAGCATCTAGTGTAAAGCAACAAGTAGAGAATTATCAAAATATCAGGTCTTGAAGATGGCTGTCAACTGTCAATTCGTGTATACATGTACATCTAACATAATTGAACTTTTCATTTTTGACTTCACTTCTGGGTTAACATTTGAGTTATCAGCTTCCACCTCACATTTTCACATCAGAGTTTTAGTTTTAGTTAATTTTTCAACTGGTCACTTCTGTCAGCTGTGAAGTCAAGTTCTGTTTTTTTTACTTTTCATTATAGTTAATTTCTAAGATCGCACTAGATTTCATTTCTAAATGACAAATAACAGTTCAAAATAATTTAATCACACATACTTTATGCTGTTTCGTGCCCATTAAAAACATTATGATATACAGTGACAATGACACGATGTAGAGAGTATAATTACTTACATTTTGTACCACGTGGTGTCAAACCAGCAGAACTGTATGGTCCTGACCGTAGTACAACACATTGTATTATTATTGATATACTATACACATGTTCAGGAGCCATACAAAGTAGATCTGAAAATTTGTATTATAAAAATATGATTACGTTTACGCCGTTCAATTACACTATTTGAATCGTATACAATTTGATGATAATATACCTTACTTAACGCTTCTGGAGTACTGCAACTGTACTAATCAGCACATATTGCGCACCCATCGACTATCTTTTAAACTATTTCGACATTTAAGGTTACCATGCCATCGTACGGAATTGTTTTGTATATACCCGCCACCCTGTGGAGCAACAACATGAACAATACAGGCAAATACCGGGAGCAATTTCTTTTACGACGTTTTTGGATATGATTATTTCAGCTTCGATATTTGTAAATAAATCAACGATATAAAGAAAAGTTATATATTATCTAAATTAAACAATCTAAATACAGTAACATATTTATGTAATATATCGTATTATATCGGCAAAAGAAGAAAGAGCACAACTTCAAAAAGACACCGTATTGATGTTAACTCCATAAGTATTTCATCATCAGAAATTCTGCTGACAAATCAACAATCTGTTATCAACGGATCTTGAAGCACAGGAGGAATTCCTTTTAACGGATGTCAAAGATAGGCAGATGTTGTGTATGTGTTGTATTATGAAAGGATGTCTGTGAATGTAAGGCCGTCAGTGTAATCTATCACAATGCTATTAGATTTCACAACGACATGTACCAAATGGTGAATCGATAGATAAATTAAATTTCAGTCTGTGTATTGCAGTATTCTTCTATTGATATCGCGTTATCGTATACCAAAGTATGTATCGGAATAGGGAAGAGTTTTATATGAACAAGAATATCAAGTAAAGCTTTGCGTAAACATACTTAATGAATTATTTTTACGCACATATAATTCAAAGCTATTCGGAAAATACGCTTATGCATAGATACACACGCAAGATATATAACCAGCATGATAATGATGAGGGCTTAACACTTAATTTACCGACGTTGGCGTTGCATGGGGTCACTACTATCAACGGATGCTAACCTATACCAACATGAACTCCAGTACTTTAGGTTAATGTAAGGTCAGACCACCACTTCTGAGAGACACAACAGAAAAGGTGAACAGAACAATTTATTGGTTGATTAGTGTAATTAATTGCTTCTGACCAATTCAAATGGTACAATGTGAACAGGTTTTGTACGATTAAGGATAATTATCCAATACATCATTTTTTTCTATGATCATGTGGGGTATCATTAAAGCCACTAAATGTACTAATAGCAGGACCTCACTAATGAATAAGTGGATTATGATCGACTTGTGTGTTAAACTACGGGCTGGATAGGCATATATTTGTCTGTATTTGGCATGGTTTGAAACAAGCTTCTGCTCTTGAGATGTTGATGAAAAATGTTAGCTATTGTTTTAATTATGAATACGTCCTATTGGCTATGGTGATCATGTACAGTTCGATATTCTAAAAGTATATCAGGCATTGTCAGGGTACAATTAAGTAGAAATGTTTTCATTAGGATAAATCCCTCAATAATATTATGCATCATTATAAAAAAAATTTCATATTGCCTGTACATACCCGTATTAGATCTGTAAAAAGAGAAACTTTGAAATCCCAATCTAGTTTGATATCATGGTTATTTAACACATCCTGTAAAGAAATATGAAAAGGTAATATTACGTCAGCCACCGTGGAAACAATATTGTCGATATTCTTGGATGATTAAAACACTTTTTTTAAAATGACATGTAAGCACATGTACCACCTTTACTTACGTGATATGGAAGGTTAACCTAGTCATAATACTCTTGTACAATGCCACTACATGTATGCCCTTCATTTAACAAATGCACAGGCCAAACACCAATGGGGATTAGCTTAGAAGTAGCCGTGCAATGACTTAACGGCTACGTCTACGATGAGCTATATTGATGTTTGATACACTAATACACTTATATAAAGTAGTTAAATCGGCAAATTGAATCAAAACTGGACCCAACAAATAATGTGTATTTGTCGATTTCACTGCTTCATATAAGTGAACAATTTTAATAAAGTATGCAACTGTGTGTAGATTACCATACTTATAAGTATGAAGTTGTATATACCATGTTGACGAACAAACATGCTTAATATATACATTACTCGCAGATTACTTAAGTTTAATCAGTACATTGTACATGTTACCATGGAAATCAATTTCCCTCAAGACTACATCGACTGCAAAAATCTAATATAATAACAGGTGTCTATGGATCATCATGGAATCCTATAAAAGCATTAACATTCTCCTGATGAACATCTCGTAGCTGAAACAAACAAGAAAACAATGCTGAAAACTATCAAATGACACCTTTAAGAAATCAACAAAAATAAAACACGGATCACAATTTAATGCAGAAATTTTGAAGAATACAATAATTTACTTGTACAAAACGCATATCAAAGAGAAATACAATAGTTGTTGATACACAACAACAAGACTTGGATTTTTAATTGTTTTTCGGCTTATGTGTTGGCATTGCTCAGTATAATTCCTAGGAATATGTAATATTATTTCCCACCCCATTCTTACATTGCCAATTATTGTAACTAGGTCAAGCCGTAGTTGTGCCTCTTTAGGCTGCATAACGTTAGGTCACTGTCCTGAGTGGTGTTTTAAACTAGGTCATGCCCCGGGGTTGTTGTACCTCATTTGGTCGCCGTTTTGACATGGGTTTGTGTGGGCATTGCTCAGAGTAGTTGTGTCATGGTATTTTTGATTTCTCTGCTCGGCTGATTAGGTTAAGTGCTACCACCCTTGTCGGATTTTCTCATACATTTTCTAATGCGTAGTATTACCTGCAACTATATTAATGTCAATGAGGATATTACCTTTTTGTCTACCCCATAAATAATAAGCAGATGCGATATTAACGCAGAAACCCACACACTTAGACATTCTTTAATAAATAGGAACATTTTTCCATTACCAAGGACACATTCTGAATTTACGTGATAATGTTATTGAGGACATGGTACACTCGCATGTTATAATTATGTGTCTTGGCGTGCAATAATCCCCCCTGCAAAACAATGAGTTTAGAACATTAATTTATACTACAAACGGTTGTAGATATTCATGTATCATTTTTAGCGTACAATGGTCGTTGGCTTCATTAGAATTGTCCTTCTGTTTTCGGGTATGGTTAAATGTACACCACCATTGCAGTCGTACCTTTAAGACTCGCCTTTTGTTTAATAAAAACTATGTACATTTGTACATGTATGGATTTTTGAGAAGAAATCAGATAACTGACAGAAATAATCAGACTGACAACGTAGGGACGTCTATTTCGAAAATTCAAGAAAGCCATTGAAAGTCAATATGTCAATTTACATGAAGTAACACAATGAAAAACAAGCTTAACTGTCCGTGTGGTATATGTAATGTAACCTAGTTATGTTTAATGACACATAGCTACGGATCAGTTGCCAGGGCTACATGATATATATAGACGGTATGTACTCGACCTCGAACAAGTATCAGCGACTTTTACACTGCAAAGTATTGGTTACTGTGTCGCATATACAGACTAACTCGTGTTAGTGTAATTAATTAGCACACAGTATTATAGTACACTCGACATGCACCGGACACCGCCATGATCTCAGCAGATAATAATTCTGTATTAACATATTCATAAGATATGGTATTACTGTAGTGGACCTAATTAATTAGCTGGCTTATTAAATGAGAATGTCTTAAGTACGAGATCGATATTTTGATAGAACAAACTGTCTGGAAACAACTCTTCACTTATTGAAAAAACCAACGTTTTGGACTTCGGTTTAGTCTACAGTACGAGTTTTGATTGTCATAAAAATTGGCGTATTATAAGCGACTTGCACTAAAATTTAAAAACGTATGAGTGTTATTACTTACGACCTTATTATTCTAAACTAGTTTAAGATTCAGTACACATTAAGTACACACTATTTTATGTCTAGTTGATCATATACACTAAGTATTGCTCTCTGGTTGTACATAGTTTAGCGAAGATACTCGACCTAACTGAAAAAAGTGTAAATGATTATAAAATATGTCTCGATTTTTACAAGCCAAAAACGAAAGTAGTAATTGATCACAAAACATAACAACTGCATGAGTTTTGTTAGAAGATAAAGGTCAACCATTGCACTGGGGTTCCCATTCTGTTGACAGATGTACCCATAGATAAGTGCAAACATCGTTGTAAATATAATGGCAGCAGTATCTATGGCAAACGGGAAACATTTACATGTTTAATAGACACAAATTATTACAATGCTACTTTGTTATCTTAACGATCATCACGACGTGTCATTTGCAAACGTTTTCAAAAACGTACGATACATTGATGTTGTAAGGATATCCGTTCTTACTTGTCAAAACGATAAGGACTTCATCAATATCGAGTAAATGTGTACACATACTATCCCGTTCTATGTACGAGACAAATCGACAAAAGCTTCTACCAAATGTGTTGATTCTAATATCATGAACATCTTACATTTTTATCTTGCTGTCTCTGTAATTTCGGACGTATACTCGTGTAAGCTGACAATCGATCGATTTGTTCCTGTCCTATGGCCTGAGTCTTTCAACAGATCTGGTCGTTCTATAAGGTTACTATTACCATTTATCTTCAATTAGAAAACAATTTGTTGTACGTAGATAAAATATCTTAGCCCATACGTCAAGTACAATGGACTATTTATCCACTTAAAGCCAGCGATTGGATGATGAACGTATTCGGCGATCGATGAACTTGACATCTTCCATCAATGTCATGGTTCAGTTGGATAGGTCAAATGCCGTGAAATTGCTGTGTGTTTTTTATGTGTTCCGTGCTCGACGTTTTAGTTTCAAAGCTTCTTACGTAATAAATTACTGCCAATCCATTTGCCCGCGAAAAGTACCAAAACATACAGGTTAAAGACCTGGCCGAAAAAGGGCCTTTAAATTTGCTAGCTCAACCCACTTCCGTGCTCAAACCTCAAATAGTTGGAATGGTAAAATATATTGTGTTCTTCTGATTAAGTACTTAAGTTAAAAGGACAAATACTTAATGATTATGACTTTGTAAACTATGTATGGTTGATATGTCTTTAATGTGCAACTAAAGCCTGTAAATTATATACAGCTTAGATGTATCTATATACTGTTTGGTGTGCAATGCTTGACTATTCAGGTGGATATAATAAGTATTATATGTTATAAAAAGACGTCTTGCATTGCACTGTTCCTAATGACGAAATGACATCAAAGTTTAAAGCTCATCAAACAGTGTTTTATGCTGGTTTTATGCAATACATTTACGTCAAAACTCGATAGACTTTACTACGAGACCCTCGTACATTGTGTGCTCATCATTTTGCTTTTACTCTATAATTATTTCCTCCACAATATACACTTGCAAGATAATGTACGAAAATATTGAACGCATGGGAAACTTGCACTTTATGGTTGCAGACATATCAAGTTTTATATCCAACGCATTAAATCAAACATAAACTCTGCAGCATATACATTACAATCTGACCTTTACTTCAGGTCTTGATTTTCACAATAGTTGAGTAATTTAAAATCCCGCGAAAATGCAGGTTCATTAACTTAAACGACAGCAAAGCACATTATTTTTTATTAAAAATTTACAAAATTCTCGAACAATGACCATTGTGTACTAATTAAGAAAAACAATTTCGCGAAATTTTGACGTCACGAAAATTTATATTTTCCAGTATTCTGCCGGTGGATAATCAATCTGTGATTAATCATCTTAAAATAGATATACAATGGAACCCATCTAACTGACAGAGAATGTCGCTCTATATGTGTAACTAATCTTGTCATGCATTTATCTTGTGTCAGACATCACATTGTCTACAATTGATTATTTTGAACATCACCACAGACGAGAGTCCTACAACATGTATTGATAAGTAACATTGACATATTCTAGATATAAGATTAATGATACGTCACTCTTGTAGACATTAAGTATAAATCTGGTGTTCACAGGTTCCAAAGCTAGACCTTATACGCTGGTATAATAATGAATACCTTGACAGTATAACTTCCTATCCCATGTTGTCAATTCCAATAAACTGAGTCACTTTTCTTATTAGTCCGTTTTGAAACCCTCAAATATAATTGATGATAGTTTGCACACGGTCATTCTATGTGCTAACCAACCAAATCATCAAAAAACCTATGTCACGTATAAATGTTTGCATGGTTAATCGCCACGTGCTGCGTCAGGAAGGAATGCCTCTTTGTCACCAAAATCTCTCAGAAAGTGTAGTCTGTTGAGAAGTACGGAATATGCTGATATTGGCCATTGCACGAACATTAATTTTGTAATGCAATATGTACAAAATGTAGGCCTATTTTTGAAACACATTTTGACGGTTTTTTTAAAATGGTAATTTCAAGAAAACCAAAAAGACATTTAGCCAGAAAGTGAATTTTTCCCAAGATATTTGATCAATAAGGTTATGTTCGTTATTTTGGAATGATTTCAATTTGGGTTTAATTATTGTTACCTCAAAATGGACTGACTTATAACATTACGATCGCTTGAGCCGATTCTTTGATGATATATACACACTACGCCCGTGTGCAAAATATCATCACAAATATTGAATCCGTTAAAAGTATTTGGGTTTAGTAAAGAGGCTCAATGGTTGGATGTTGTTTTATTTATATCATTATAGGACAGGACATATTATTGGAAAATATATTGCAAATGTACTGCTCCTTCAAATGAGATGCATTATGCCGCTCAATCACTATATCTATGGACATGGGTAAACGCATTAATATCCAAGACAAATATCATATCGTCCGTCGCGGCTTGTTTTTGCAGATACTAGACATACATGGTATGTTAACTCAATGGATAAACAAATGTCATTCTTAAACATTGAGAGACTATGGGAAAGTTCAGACAATTCGTATGTACTGTACCTCCGAAATGAGTATGCGTATTAAGCACAGTGAGAGAAAATGCAATGTAACAGAATACACTTTCTGTTTTGAACTGCCAGATGTGAAGTGTAGGGTAGAGTGTTTTCCAATAAACCATTCCTTTATCTATACGATTTATGGAATTATTTTCTCTGATAGTTCTACTTGAGTTTATGTCTTTGTCCGAATTGGTATTTTTATCATACACTGTCCTCAATATAAACTATTTTGTCAATTATGAAAAACTAATGCATTATTAGAAAATATGCAAGAAAATCAACACGAGACATAAAATGACATTCCCAGTACAAGCTCCCGGTGTCTCATTGAATGGTTTGTATCATAAACTCACCCATACGAAGTATAAATCAATCCATTACGGACAATCCAGTTATTAGTTAATTGACGGCGGTCTTCGTCGTAGGTATGTTGTTTTATCTATTATACAAAAGAGCAATACTATTACATGTATGCCTATAACTACGAATAATGTATTGACATGAGATGTTAGATCAAATATTTTTTCTGGAATACGTTAATTCTTGTTCTCATAAATCATGTCCCGGGAAGCGATAAATCTGCTTGTAGCCTATCCTAGATCTCCACATCAGGGTATTGATACCGAAGAATTGTCAGAAGACATTTTCGCCAACAACCATTTATGAGCGCGATAGTATGAATACAATGCCGTTGCAACGTACTCTTTACACGAACAATGTAGGCATTCCGCATCAGTTTAGGTATACACTGTCTTAACACAAATTAACTTTGTGAATATTGCCGATTTGTATAGTGTATATTCGCATTTACTTTTTCGAGTAAGAGATAAGTATTTGCTACAACAGTACTGCATTGTTAAACGCGAGATGAAGATATCACCAACAGCTCAAGGGCAATGGCTTCTCTACAATCCCATGATTATATGTATCATTACGAATAAGATATAGAATCATCAACTGCTTTGCTTGGATTAGTATCGAAAACCATAAAGTTGTGTGTGATACGTACAATGTCAATACAAGTACGAAACATGTATTACAAGACTCACCAAAAGTTCCAAATCCATACTATCGTGATTTTTTCAGATAAACCAAATGACCATCAATTCCGGTTTAGCCCATAATGTCGATTAAACCTACTCATTAACACGTACAAACTGTTGTAAGTGTGGAGACAAAATATAACCGTCTGAGACAAAAATCAAATTCAAAACAGCTTTAATTTCCTGCTTCGTGATAAAGCCCGCATTTCCAAGACGAACCAGACATTTAAGTGTCTTATACATGTAACATCGTGTGTGACACATAAGCGTCTGCAATTGAAGTGAATGTAAATACTTCGTATCATAATACAGTAAGAGTTGTCTAACAAACAAGTACGTACCTTTAACTGCTTCAATAACGCAACGTTTTTGAGGATTGTAATTTCTTGTATATATTATTATCTTTTATTTTGTTGGATAATAAATGAATAACTTGGACGATAGCATTATGCCAGGTATGACTTTTCAGGACAAAAATATTTCTATAACTAGGTTACTAGGTAAAATATTGTAAGAACTGTGTAAGGTCACTGGGTGTTGCAATTCGGCATGTGTTTGTGATCTGCATTTTTTCTCGGAACTCTGAAGTTCAACGTTTTGGGTATGTCGTTCGGACTAGGTCAGGTAGCAGTAACGCCTTATTATGTCATTTAGTCTCTTGGAGTCACCGTCATTGACATACCTTTGTGAAATTATGTCATTTCATGTGCTTGACTGATTAAGTTCAGTGCTTCCTTCCTGTCCGATTTTGTCATATATTTTTATTCAACCTTGTATACATCAATCGTAGTTACATCTTATGCCCGTATAATATGAATATCTTATTCGTTATAATTATAGTATTTTTGCTATTCATATGCTGAATTATGTATTAAACAATGAATTACTATGATTTTGTTGGTGTCGCTGTCGCTGATTATGAAGTTACCGCTGCTACATGTACTACTGTTATTGTTGTTATTGTTGGTGTCGTTGCTTGATGATGGCTTGTTTGATGTACGCGTCATGTGACGGTTATTTTAATATCAGTGTTCTCTCACTGTGTACTTCTCGATCAAAGAGTGTTAATGTTACATGTAAGAGTAAATTAACAATAATACAGCCGGATTTTTTCTGAGACAATTTCCCCCGCAATTATAAGGAATAGGAAGGAGAGATATCGGGTTGTGATGAGGTTGTCGCTACAAGACATTGTGTGATTGGAACCAGAGATCAGAAAAGAAGGTCATACATCAAGAGTCGATTATTTCGTGTAACACAATTGACGTATTTATTCTAGCCTAACACTGGTTTCTAACACTTACGTTTACATCGTCGACATGAGATATTGATAGTGTAAGTATTTGTTTTCCTACTATACATCGCTGACTTCGAATAAGAAGGTTGTAAGTACTACTTAAGATCATATAAGCCTGATATATATTTAAACTCGGCATGAAAATCGAAACTTGTCGTTTTGATCTAACTGATGCTTATTTTACCACAAATAAAGTGTACTATTCGGACAGGTCGTTTTTGTTTTCTCAAACTATTGATTTTATGCTTACAATCTGCTCATTCTTTGCCAGCGATATATAGGCCAAAAATAACGTCGGTTCTTTAGACTGAATTATTTGTGACGTTTAAGATTTTTTCATATTCATAAAGTTATAGTTGTGAGCACTTTTGTATCATATTTATAAGGTGGTTTAATCACATTGCTGAATTGGAAGCCTTGAACATACTAATTGGCTAAATCAATCAGGGGCATACTTTTGTTGAAATGGAAGTAAGTGTAATTAGAAATCCCATGCATCTCCTTAAAACACTACCGTATTGAGTGTTACTTCTGTGGGTTATACTACATCAGTTTCTGCGGTTCTATACTATCTTGCAGAAATGAATTACACACTACTAAGCCATTGTAGAAACAGCTTACGCAAACTTTAACTTTGGCACCATACTTTAATATACGTGCATATACTGGTTATATACATTGTGTACATTCTAGTATTACATATTTGCATTTAATTAGTCTAAACATACACAAAACAAATTTTGATGAGCAACCTTTGGTATCTCTCTTCTGTAGGAAGACTAGATCATCTTTTATATTGACCCTTTGACATATCACGATGTATTATCTTTCAACTGAAACAGTATATGGTATCATTACGGTAGGAAACAGTATTTTCTAGGAGAATATGAGGTCAGCATTTATATGACTGTGTAAAATCCATTTCACTGTTTGCTTATATTTAATCATTCTCAATACCAAGTTTGCCAGTTTTTAGGCAGGCTATGTCGCCAGATCTATTACAATGCCAAAAAATGAATCCCACTACGATGAATTTACTTCCGAAACTGACAACTGAGAACTTATACACTCAATGAAAATAGTTTTTCCTCGTTAATCAGTTTTGCAAGATTAAAAGATTAAACTTTCCTTCTTTCATTTAATCTGTTCGATTGTAATATGTTAGTTTCTTCTTGAAATGGAAGGAAATTGTATGAAATTAAAAGAAAAGGTGTTTAAAGGCGTTGATCAGTATTACTACGCGTTACGAACGCAATATAGCGCGTGCCTCAATGATTTTATTATGTTAAATTATTTAGTTCAATATTTTCTATAGAAATCGTGTTAATTATGGTAAAAAAGTTATCATATGTGAACGATATGCGTTGATGGACGACACACAATTGATTTCAACAAATGGAAAGTTGAAAATAATTTGGGACGTACACACTGACGAACAGAGGACAAATACTGCAGTTCGCCCTCGTTAGTTGATACTAGGGCATCAGCAGTATAGCACAACATGCCGTGAATAATAATGGCTTCTCATTGGCATGATTATTGTTACCACAACGATCGCTAAACATGTCCCAGACATTTGCAAATACCGTTTTGTCATGTTAGAATAGGTATTGACTTCATTAGTCTAAATACAAACAATATCCAGACGTGCAGTAAATCATTACTTAACAGCGTAATGTTAGTACAATGAGACAATTATCATTAGTGTGGTTGTATATTGTTGTTCTTGTTTAATTGCGCCAATAAACTGTTACCTAATTTGTACAACAAGCAGAACATTAAACAGTACAACAGCACACAATTTGGAACCGTCAATTTCCCTGTGCCACATAGTTGTAACATCCGTCCTTAGCACCTACACAAATCTCATACACGAAATCCTCGTTGCACCACCAACCGTTAAACTTAACCGTATATCTGACAATATCATAAATATTGAACCTTTGTATTGCACCTTCCATAACATTAACAAGTGTTTCTTCTCATAAATCCTAAATATCATGAACATGCATGTACCTACCATATAGTGATGATACATGTAATATCTGTAGCTGCAGCAGCAACAAACAGAACAGCAACCACTATAGCCAGTACATTTTGTACATAGAGTGCATCCATACCGGTAGACTCTTGCCTGCAAGAGGACGGATAGAAACCCGCATATGGCACCAGTAACTGACCAGCCGGCCAACCAACCTAAAATTACATGTGTGTACTAGTCAAAACAATTCAAGCCACAATAAGGTTCCGGAACAACATATTTTCTTAAGATAGAGAAACAAATCTTTGTTACTGATTTGAAGACTGATAAATAATTAACACACCAAGCTATTAAAACACGCTCTTACTGTCATATATGTGAACTAATCTTCCCTTGAAGATTGGCACAACGAGCCCGGTTTGTTTACGAATACGGCGTTTAACAGCATCTCCGTCACTTTCCGGAGACTACCGAGAATATTTCGCCAGTTTCTGATAACCAATGGCATGGATGGATAGCACACCTATTGATAACGTAGGGCGCATACTATAACCAGGTATCTACCAGTACCTTCCGGTATCGTATATAGTAGCCCGGTATTGACACCTAATCACGTTGTATATTGCCTTGTATATTGCCTTGTATATTGCCTTGTATATTGACATAAATCATGTGGGGGATTAACTATGCGTATGCAATATAGATAGTGCGAATGGCTGTGTGCAGATGTATTAATTTCTCCAATAAGTATTAGATTGATATTTGCATGTACAGTAGAATCTACAATAAATAAATAATTGTTTACTTGTAAGTATATAAATCTGCATGTTCAATATACACGAATGTTGTGAGTTATTTAATTTTCATAAACACGTGTCAATCATTATGAAGATCAAAGAGATGGCCTTTTCTTTTAATATCAATATAAAACGCACAAACATGATCATATGAATGGAAAATTAAAATATATGTTATATCCACATGCCCTCAAATTGTCCTATGCATATGTATTTAATTGTAGCTAGCTACATTTTGTTATTGTCTGATACAACATAATCTGTAATAAAATATAAAAAAACTAGAAGTTTTTGTTTGTCCTTATAATTTTATGTCGCTGGCTTAGAATGAGAAGGTCGTAAGTGCCATATTTGAAATCTATATAACAAGGCGCTTCTTATGAGCCTATTTTCATGAAAGCTTGTTAACCATAAGTAAAGAGTAATTTGTCAGACAGATTTTCTTATTTTCTGAAAATATGATTTTGTAGATACGATCTTTTCATTCGATATGTTATATATCATGTGCCTGTCTATATAATTCAATGATTATATTAAGTGATATATATTCATTCACACTTCTACACTAATCCTTTAATTGGATTATACATAGCCATTCAATTAGGTGTCAGTCATGATTAGACTACAATACCCCACGCAATATACAATACAATATAGGCCTACAACAAGGTACCGGCAGATACCGGTGTACCGGGTTTTGTGCGTATACTTCCGATCATTGACGAAATCTTCGGAATCGATCGAAAAATTTAAACGTAAACACTATTGAGTATTTTGTACGGAGGAAAAACTACTAAAAAGCGTTTTCAGTTGATTATTTCTCAAAGAATGAACAGCGACCTGAGGTCAGATATAGCTAGGTCCCTTCTGCACCATTTTTAGTATAATTTATTATCTCAATATTTCAATCTTCTTTGTAGATAGAAAATACTACCATTTTAAACCTTATTGGGACTTTAAGGTACAAACCCTCTACAACTTCATCTATTTTATTTGATTCCCCCAAGGTTCAACATTGAATGTGAACTAAGCCAAGTGTTGGAATAGTTGTTTCGCTTGCTGCACACATGCTTTATGCATATAAAGAGAAGAAGTGAAATCTTGCTAGCGATTGTCGCTAATGCCATGCATCGGGAGGAGAATTAATCAACAATTGAAATCAGATAGTGTTCGTTTGAATTTAAATACTCTTTCAACTAATGCAATACAAAAGTAGCAAGATAGCCTAGAAAAAAATGTGAGGTTTTAAGTGCCTTTTGAAATTGATATAAATAAAAAATGTTACTAATGGGAAATTATTGGCTCCAGCAGTTTGATGACAGTGTAAAAGTGTCCATTGACACTGCAAACAACATGGCGATATATGCATACAACATACACTAATATATCACGTACATGTACGTATAACGTGAATCATGCAAAACGTGTAAACAAAGTGCAGAAACGTTAATTGGTAAATGTATGCATAGTATTTTAGTGGAGGTTAGTGGAGGGGCAATCCCTTGTATAAATTAACGTTTTCTCTGCTCAAGGAGTACAGACAGTACTGTGCAACTAATTTATCGTATGGTGCGTACTGTAGAATACAAACGACGTGATTACACATTCTATGAACGGCGTGTTTATCACGCATATTTATCTTATTGACATAGTCCCCGAGTTTCACAGTTTCACAGTCAGTGCTATGTAGTCAATGATACACTGTTGATACCTTCATGAATATTTATAACTTCGTACGGTACTTGCTATTGTGCGAGTACGTGCAGAAACACGTCACAAGACTGTGGTAATTATAATCTTATTGTCGACGATGCATCAAACTATCTTTTAAGGGACAATGATTTTGAAATGATATTACAATTGTTAGCAGTGAGGGCATATTACAGGGTTTAAGACGTACTGCTGGCTATAATCTGACTCAAGAATATGTGTGCTAAAATTGAAATGAATCGTTGGTGTTTCAATCTTTCACCAATTTTAACACGCCATTCATTGGTACTATACACACCACTGCTTATCGGCTTGAACCTCGATGATGTCTGGTTAAAAATGGAGAACGAAAACAACATTGTTCAATTGTTTTTATGTTGGTGATGATTTTCACTGGCCAAACATTAAGTCACAAAGTACGCAGTATATCCATAACTGATGAATATAGCCAGTGCCGCATTTATCTCACAAAAACTGACAGTGTCTGTACAACCTAAACCGGAAATATAATACTTGCATATTCTGTTGAAAGCAAGAACATACATAAGTGTTATTTAGTCTAAGTATGAATTGTGTATTTTTTAGCGTCGCTGACTGATTGCAAACAAATACAATACGACATGTATGTAATACCCCTGTACAATTCGACTAGTTTTCTTAACTTTCTTATTATCAAGTGAATGGAAGATGAATTGGAATTATATCCAACGCTCAATTATTCCGATAATACTCCTAATTGTTATCAGTAATTCCCTTGCAAGCTAGACACGCAGTATAAACAAGAGAACACTTGCACAAGAGGAGGTATGTACGGTGTATGTTATGGCATGTAAGTACATTAATGGATGATACATCCCCCAGTGACGATTACCATGCTACCGAAGCGGGCCAACATTGTACATTTGCTTGTTAGCAATGCTTACTTGTACTAAGTCCATTATGTATAGCTAGAAACTAAAAAAACTTTTAACTTTAGTTAACTCTTTACTGTAAAACAATTGCTGATTTCAAACAAGCATCACCTACCTACATCGTGTACTTGTTAATAAGTCCAATCCAATCAAGAATCAGGATTTCCTGCATTGAAATATTGCCATAAATTATTTATTCTACTCACCCTAGACAATCCAAGAATTTCCCAACTATCACCTGGTAGCTGTTTGATTTCTTGCAACTTTCTGATTTCCCAATTGTCTTTGTCAATCTAGTTTAATTCAAAATCGTATGTTACACTGTCAGACGTGTCTATATAAATATCATGAGACTCCATCTCAAATGTTCTGTTTCCTATATATAGAGGATCTTGCAAAGTGCTCATTACATACGAGTTTTATTGTTTTTGTCGACGAGTTTAATACAATTCGTATGTAATTAGCACGAATGTAAGATTCTATTTATCACATAACCTTAGAAAACGCTCGTTAACGTTCAAACGCTGATGCACACTGCATAGGTTTCATTCATAATTTAGCGTTACAATGCGTGCGACGTCATGCCGACGTTTGTATTATACTGACGTCACGTGTCGATTCGAGGCACGGATTGGCTTACGTTACGTCATCCTGAAACAACCAACCAATCAACGTCAAGCTAATTTAAATGTTTAATGAATGGACTGGGATTGCATTACGATATTTCCGGCACGGTTTTAATGCACTCCCAGATCGCAGGTTATGTGATAAATCAAAATAGTGCATTTAAATCACCGGTTTCGTCAGACAAAATTTGATCGATGAGTAAACAGAGACTAGTATAAAATGTTTGTGGGGAGCAACATCGTAGTGCGCACTTAGTTTGTGTCTTATTGCACTTCGCTTGGAAATATGTTTGTCTAATATTTCAGACACTGGTTTTAAATAGAATATTGCATCCAATATATCTACACTTGTATTTCCAAACGTAGAATTAAATATTTCGATGTTTAAATTCGTATTTACATTTGTCTCTATCATAAAGAACGATGCTCGTACGCATAACTTCCCGTGTCCATTGCCTCGAGTATCTTCATTTGAAGGAATGAGATGGTTAAAAGAATGATCCTTGAAAATATCAATTAGGAAACGTTATTGCAAAGTATTGTTATAACTATCCGTAACAATCAATAAACATTGGCTTTGAAACTCAAATGAAATAGCTGGTCAAATCATGTATGATGGTGTTAAACAAACAAGTCAATTGATAGGAGACAAGTGGGCTTAACAAAATAATACTAGCACTATAGCAAACGCTGAAGCAAAGTGATATGACGTCAATTAGCATATGCGTTTAAAATAAAAAAAGGTTAATATATTTGAACCATAAGAGAGGCTTCTATCATCATTCTATAGATTACATTCAGTGTTCGTATTTATGAGGCGAGAGAGATTATGACAGGTACTCGACACGTTATCTCAATCTGTCTGTCGTCTGAACACTCAATACCAAAACAAACAAATACACGTCACAATCTATGCTTATAATACAATCTACGGACATCACTGAATCCGCAGTTTGGCGTTTTCAAGTTCTGTTGATAGATATTCACGTTATTTCCACAAGGTATGACGTGTAGCTGATAGTGTGTGAGTTTCATTCATCAGTTAAAACAAAAATTTACGTATATGTAAATTCATAAATTTGCAGCCTCACTATAAAGGATATGTTTTACAATGTTTATGGTTGTGTTATTATAGTAAGTTTAACTTTTTGTAAATATGTTAAGACTAACTATCAAACGCGTTAATAACCACACGGACGAGAGTACGTACAACTATTGATGATACGTATGACATCAAATTTGTGATTTCCGCAAGGTATGACGTGTAGCTGATAGTGTGTGAGTTTTATTCATCGGTTAAAACAAATATTTACGTATATGTGAATTCAAAAATTTGCAGCCTCACCATAAAGGATATATTTTACAATGTTTATGGTTGTGTTATTATAGTAAGTTTAACTTTTTGTAAATAGGTTAAGCCTAACTATCAAACGCGATAATCACCACACGGACGAGAGTACGTACAACTATTGATGATACGTATTACATCGAATTTGATAAAAATACATTCCTACCATTCAAAATTTAAATTTTAATCAGTTCAAATATGGTAGTTATACCAACGTAAGATTGAACACACGGGACAACTAGTCGATTTATCATGTCCTAAATTTGTCTTGATGTAGTTGGTCCATTACTTTCTGTTCACATAGGATAACCCTGTCAACAAGTCCTGTTTGTATCCGTCCACACAATTTAAGCTTTATGTTTCAAACGATGACACATATTGATATTTTTGCATGTATAAAATGCATGTAAGGTGCACCATATTTTAACAACTGTATTGAATATGTCAGAAGGACCAAAAATGCATTAATCGATATAAGGGTTAAGATATGCTTTGCACATGACTGTGCACTAAAAATATAGTGTACCTAATGTGTCATATGCGCATCCCCCTTTAACGTGTACATTGTTAAACATTGTGTCATTGTCCAAATGTGTTTTCAGTGACATTTCCATGAAAAAATCAGTGATCAAACAACCCATATTGCACATACTTCTTACTGAAAATGAATCTGTAAGGCGTATTCCCAGACACCGTAGTATATAATACAAAATATAATGCAGATGTACATATTTATAAAGCTGATAATAGTCTTAGGGTTTACAGAAAGGGAGGACAAATGTAAACTTTGTATGTCTGCATGCGACAAGGCTTCTACTTATTATGCATTACCATAAGTTACAGTGATTATAGATGGTAATTTATTTTCGTATGACACCTATAATTGCATTCTCCTACCTACTTTTAAGGCAGCCATTGCAGGAACATGCATACCCTTTCGACGTGTCGTAGACATTGCACGGCTGATATAATGAACAATATGTCTGATAATTTTTCATTGTTGCGGACCCTAGTATAGGATTACAAGAGTGTGTATATTGACACACAGTTAAATGTGGAATTCCGACATATGTTATTAATAAATGTAATTTTATGCTAACTTTTCCATATAAATAACCAACATCCATACCAGAACAATACATAGAGCGCAACTGATAGGTAGACGAAACGTTTTGATTGAAATATTATTGATTTATCATTTAAGTGGTTACGCCTTTATTCATATTTAAGAGTGTGCTGTTTTTTGTGATGTTACCAGTATGCTCAGCCAATGTGTCATTCTGGAGCATTCATAAAACATCGATAGTATACATTGTTGATTGAAGTTTAGATCCTTTCCGATCGTTTGCTTATAGCAAACTGTCATGTCATACACTAACTATATGAAAAAATGAGGAAAAGGCAGCACCCATCTAAACAACCCGAACACAGAAAAAAGTAACATCACAACATAACACAACCACACGGAGCAATGCCAACACGAATAGTTAAAAGCCCAAGTGAGGCTGCAAATGTGCGAGATGACCTAGTTTCACAAAGAAATAACACAAAAACGGTCGTAACAAGTGACACAATTAAACGCAAGTCATTTGAACTATTCTAACAAGATCGTCTCATTCTGTTAACGAACTCCATAATGTCTATAAGATATATATCACATAAATGTTTAATGTTTGCCTTAGTTATAAATGACTTTGGTTCGTTGAATATAGACTGGCATTATATCGGACATTTATGTAATTATGTTCTGATCTCCAAAAGGAGAGTGGAATTCGACGAAGGTGTTGCCTCCATCACAAAATTGTCTGGACAACATAATATATTCATAATTCACTGAGTGAAGCTTATTACGTTAATGCAATACGGTTTACTGCGATGTATTGGTAAATATGTCTTGAAACAACAAGATACTACATGTATAACCAGCGCTGCCAGATACGACTGTGAGTCCGTGTACAGCGTAAAATTACAACGTATCAGCTTTTTCTAAAATAGACTCGTACTGGCCAAACTGGCACAAATGGTGATTTTAGTTTGTTGATTCGAATATTGACCATTATACCAGAGGTTTACAGTCAGGTAAACTCAGAAATGCCTCGATCATCTACCATAAACAGTGTCGTTGGAGATTGGTCAAAACACCTGATTTTACAGATCACAATCATAATATCATATCAGCATCAGGGCCATTGCCTTACATATTACATGTAACAGGTGCTGGTATCTGGTTATGACTTAAATAGACAAACCAAACCAATAAACAATGCAAAAGGTCCTTGATTCACGTGGCACATAGAACACTTTTAGACAAATTAACAATGCAAAGGGTCATAGATTCAAGTCTCAGATGGAACACTTTTAAACCAATGAACACTACAAGGGTCATTGATTCAAAACTCAGCTGAAACACTTGATCATCTAGAGATAAACTGGATAATAGCCTAGATGTAGTCTTGTGAGCATTACACGGTGACCATTACACTGGACACGTAAGAAAATCATGAAAAATATTCAGAACGAACCATATTTATGTCGGATTACTAGTAGTATTCAAATACAAATACATGTACAAGATAAACGGATTCGCGAAACACTATATTCGGTAATTATTTATCGAGTACATTGTATGGAAGTGACATTTAGTTTGATCAACATGTTAACTTTGGTTACAATGTAGAAGCAAACATTACATCGACAGGAAATAACGGCTCAACTCGATTATGTAGGTTAGACACTAAGTCTTGTTTTCATACAATTGTGTATATAAGCACAGTGTTCTCTCTTAGTGGTGTCTTTTGAATAAGGGTATATTTTAACGCCTTCTACTCACATTAACATGTTTTAAACAATAAAATACAATATCTTGAAGCTACGATATTTGTATACGAAAGCCATACTAGACAAACAGACCATTACTCGTTGCACCAAATGTTTCTGTTGGTAAGTGTTTGTGTGTAAAACAATAAAGTCATCTTTTCTCTGGAGATATTCAAAATAATAAATGTAATAAAGATTTCGCTATAACTGTTAATGATGCTGCATCCAATCTAGAGAAAGTGTATAATAATTTGACTAGGGCGTCTGGAATCCAAGTTATATTTTCCTTACGGAATATCATTGTTTATCAAATGTCCATATCAGCCGTTCCTTAAATATCCACCCATTCGGCAAAGAAAAAACTTTTTTGTTCGACTTTGATGGCGTTACTTGATATTCACGATCCTTTGTATCAGCATAACTAATTCGGCATCTGGATGTGGGACAGTGTTTTGGATGGATCTCGGTCGTTTCATTGTCTACAAATGTATCAGACTCCAATTTCACCACCAGTTACCACTCACGAAGAGTAACCACGTTGGAATCACGCGATGAAACTTAACTCAGATGTATTTACTGGTAAACTCATTTCGTTACAGAGCATGTGGTAAAAAATCCATTTACAATGTTCCACATTTTGGCTTTAATTGAAACTGATGCATATTGTAATTCCATTGACGCCAAGTGTTTGTTTCTCGTATCAAGAAAGCAAATAACAAAGGCAGACAATGCTGTCCCAGTACGGGATTATCTAGAGGCTGCCAATAGTTTGCCGTGAGCTGTTTGCATGACATGTCTCAAGAGGTACATTTTCCCAGCATTGAAGTGAACATAATATTTTTGTTTCAAGACTGACGATTTTGACCGACATAATCAATCGAAATAACATGCCCAGGTGTTAAGAAAAATCGTAGACTCTTGATTGTGTTCATCAATGCAAAAACATTCAACATAAATTTTTAAACTTTGCAGGTCTTTAGAACTATTCCATGTTGTGTGATTTAAATGCTATTATCTGCAAGAATATATGCGCGTGATGGCATGACGTCATCCTTGATGATTTTGTAAACAACGACTAAACAAGCAGTTTTTTTCGAAAAAGCCAAAAGCTACATCCTCTACACAATTGGCAATTTCGGTCTGAACTGTATTGCAAATAGCCAAACAAATAGAGAATAATAGGTTAGTGCCGTGGATGAGTAAGTTTATCTGGCAAGGCGGAGGAATTTATCGGGTGAGCCGTAGGCGAATCCGATAATTTCCGCAGCCGAGCCGGATAAACTTTCGCTCACTCCACGGCACTAACCTATTATTCTATTTATCCTATTTATTTGCCTTTTCATTATTTGTGCGTAACGTCACGTTCGTTCACTGACGTCACGACAAAACAACAACGTCGGACACCTTGATAACGTCATGTACACGCAGGTAAGTCGTAGAACAATTATTGATCGACCCAAGCTCATTTTAAATAGGAAAACCTCATCCTAGGATACAGAGTTTCAGCCGGCGACCCCGCTTTAAGAAGAAGTCCGTCAGATCACGTGATGAGGTGACGGTTTATTGCAAGTCACATGACCACTTGACGGTTTATTGAAAATGTTATCCGGCACCCTGTTATCGGGCTGATTTGGCCGGAAGTGACTGGATAAATTATTGTATACGATGCCTGACACATTACTTCTCACTTTTCAAAAGAGATATTTAATTTATTTCGGGTTTGATGGAAGATATCGTACATTCAGCATTGTTCAAATATAAGTTGGGCACCTCTCGTGTTTGCACTAGTTTAACCTCATATCAGATTTTACGTGTTCAAGTATATAATATTAAAATAGTCGTTTGTGGATACCATGTAATCAAAGATACAAAATATATATAAATTAAATACAAGTTATGAAGCATGCAGATAACTTGCCCCTATCGAAATTTGAATACTGTGCAGAACATTTGTGTTTGAATATATATTGCTAACTTATGGTGTCGCACACAAGCAATGCATAATGGTCTTTGTTACGTTTACAGTAGAAACGATTATTGATGTTCCGAGAGAAATTGAACAGAATTGCATATGTATGTGGTTGTTTATGTTACGTTGTCAATGTTAAGATTCATGTTATGACATACTAAGTACTCAGATGTCAATAGTTTATCTGTTTTCTGTCTGTAATTATAATGAATAACAACCCCACAGAGTATGTTAATCGCGCTCTGGAGGACCATTACGTGAATCACGAACTTAACTTCACGTTATGACATTTGTGAATTAACAAACGATACTGACTTGTACCAATAATGACTTAATATGCTAAAATAAAACTCCTACATATCTAAAAAATACCTTAAAGCAAATAAATTCTATTTCGATGATAAAACACGTTTTGTAGATGTTTTAAACACAAACCCATGTTTAACGATTGTATAAAGCATCTTACAACTTACATAACGATCAAAGGCGCTATTAATGAAAACTCCCGAACATGTTTTACCGTCCGTTACAGATTGTTTCGGTATTTATACACTACTACGCTATAACAAAGTTGAATTATACATTTTATTTCTTTATTCACGCAATGTATTATAGGGGTGATGAATAAGTCCAGATTCGTATATAAATGTATAAGTTCGACCAAGCTAAGGTAAATGCTATTTTAAGAGAGCTTTTTGATCAAATTGCAATTTTACCAACTGAAGTTAAGTCCCGTTAATCTTGTTCTAGGGACAGCCGGGGCAATATTTGTTCTGATAAGAGGATGAATGTGAATCACAAACGACGATACATGCCAACATTTCATGATGTACGTGTATTGAATATCTACCTGTTTAATGAAATCCTACTACGATAAGTGCTCAGTTTAAATTTGAGTAGAAAACGACCATCCATATTTTAACTATGGATCTTATAAAACATTAAATATTGTATTAATTAATGCATCAAAAGGTTTATACAGTCATTGTAAGTTGCCTGTACACTACGGTCAAACACTTGAGTAGAGTTGTTTTTGCTGTTTTAAGATCAAAAACGTGAAACGGTGATGTTAACCTCAGCATCCAGTGCTTGGTTATAATATGTACCAAAGTATTTTTCTAACGTTATGCATTTAACGTTGTGTATGTTGACTTGAGGGCGTGTCTGAATGAAACACTATGGTATTGGATCAGTCACTAGGAACGATACGTCACACATAGTTGTTGAACATCAAAAATAAGATTTTGAGGTGCGTATTTCTTCAATAACTAATACACAACTCGCCTTCATGTACACGGCCGCGAATCGCCAAGTTAAAAACACCAACCTATCCGTATGACCTTTTTCAATAGACCCTGTCCAATTAAATACTCACTAAGATGCAGCATTTCATCGTCAGAGGGAAATCTGAAATTCACTCAATATTCTATTTGACGTACTTACAATCTACAAGACCTTTGGCTCTGATCCAGTTTTCAGTGAAGAAACTCGACATTTTCGCGGATTTATGCATGAAATATTTATTTGAAATAATTCGTCTGATAGTTCTAGTTCCAATGGATGCCTCCGGCCTAGTGACCGATCCACTTTCGGCTAATACCTTTGGTTTAGATATAATGGAATCAATGGAATTAAATGTTGTAGGTTTTAACATTATTGGGCGATTTTCAATCTTGGGTGTCAATGTCCCATTACAAAAAGCAAAACACTTGGAACATATCTTACGAAAAATATGAATCATATTATCCTTAAAAATGCCGAATCACAATTTACCAACAATTTGTGTTGATTATATAATAGGCATTACGCCATAAAAAGCAAAAGCACAACATCATTTACTAAAACATTATTTTACCTTAAACCAAATTGCATACGCAACATTACTTAGAGATCATATTTGTACCTATCACGTTTTCAAATATGGTTGATAAGCGATATACAGATTGCATTAAGCTAGCGTGGAAACGGACGGAACTGGGTTTTTGGAATAAATGTTAAAATAAATTGCTTCCATTGTTAAGTAAAATAATATACCAGGAAGAAGTCAAACATGTGATTGTGTTTGTGGAATGACCATTAAGACGTGATCATCGTCTACACACCTACGTGGTTCATCCAACTGTTGGACCATTGTTTGATAACCTAAAGGTGACAGAATCAATGTTGAGTGTTCGAATAACAACATGTAAGTTCCTCCAACGCTAATTACACAATTGCCTTATAACCCAATATAGTACAGGTGTCAAAGTTGCCAGAAACACATTTAATTTTATTGCATTAAACAACATACAATGCTTTAAATAAAATTGAAATTTTCTACAACTCGACAGAATGGCAGAGCATGGCTATAAAAATGAAGACAGAAAATACGTTTTTATGTTCATGAATATTTCATCCTATTTGTGGGGGAAATTTGCAAATGTTCGAAGCACGTGTAACATCATTCAATAAATTTGTATTAGAGGTATTATATAATTAATTTAGTTCACTTTGTAAATGAATTAGCGTTCACGATATTTTTGATTGCGCAGTAAATGCTAGCTCAATTTCAGATCTTAAGGTTAAATGCTAGAGTACTTACAGACATCCTAGTTACATGTAAGTGTATTCTGGTATCGGCCTACGTTCGTGTGAAACAACCACGGATGGAATTAGCCTCGCTCTGGCCCATCGCCATTACAAATACATCTACAACAACTAGGCAAAGTATGTCCAAGGAAATGGTAGAACATGCATTTAGTGTCGTGTAGCCGGCCTTGGTAGATACTTGTAACATGATTAATTTAATTTCAATTTAGTACTTATGAGTGTATACATAAAATGTGCGCGTATTGGAAGAAAGATCCTGTGGTATGTTTGGACAAGCTGTCCATAGCAAATGTTTGACGAAAGTGTTCTAATAGAACGGTCAACTCTCGTGGGAGTGGGATTGAGCAAAAAGCATATTCATATTATGTCAACATGTCGCGCACATACACTAGCAAATGACTACGATATGTGTGATTGTTTATTCCAGTTTCCTGTGCTTGGCTGTTTCATTTTTATGCCGTATTACCTGCTTGATGTTTGTAATCATTTTTCATATATTATCTTATGGGAACATGCCTTGTATAGTGAATAAGATATTTTTGCACATATACGTACATTGTGTCTCTTCCAAATTAAGACAACCGCTCTGTCTAAGATTGAACATCACAGACATATTACGTTTTTAACTACGAAGATAACACAATCACTTCTGACTGATGTATTCTTAAAGAGATGAGTGATGTTTTTAAACGATGCCACTAGCATCCTATTACTCTGTCCTAAACTTCGTAGACGCTGATATATTTCATAAATTAAGTAAATGCCTAGAAGCAATAGCACGTATTAGAAAATGCTACATTACGCGGAATTATGAAGGCTTTTGTTTGTTTTGTAAAGACCGACCCAGACAGATAATTTGTTGCCTGTAAACTATGTGTAACAATCATGATATCGATGTTTAGACACTAATTATGGTGTGCTTTATTCAAATGTTGAATCGTCTGTGTCAATTACATGTACAACAACGCTACATGATATAGACAGCTCAGCAGTACATGCGAACTACTTGTAGTCTACTACATTTTTAACATAATTATCGCTCGTCGGACGAATTGAGAGACGTCAATACCGAATGTGACTATATCATTCAAATCATAGGAACCTGATTCATTTTTAAATACGAGTACGAGGGCCATTCAAAAAATACGTAGACAACATCGATTGTTTAACTATCTTCCATCCGAATTTTATCAAAATTGGTAGAAATGAGGTTCTACCGGTTATGAATTCAGTGCGTATATTTATCATGAAAAATATATGTTATGTTCGAAAATATGGTAGTTATAGCAACTCAAAATTGAACACACGGGGCAACCCATCGATTTATCCCGAAGAAAATTGGTGTTGATTTCTTCACCCCGTCATTATCTTTAACGGTTGCGAAACCTTTCGAGAATTCATGTGTATCGTTTAAAACTGTGTAGTTCTGTGTTTGAAATTATGATGTCATTGTTAACACCGTTACAGAGATATTGGTTATCATACAAAGTCACTCTTAAAAGCGGAAAGAAAACGTGACGTCGCATTTAACCACGGGGGAGTGCGTAATCCTGCAATTATGTGTTGCGCTTGGTATGAACAGTTTTTTAACACACATACTTACTTGAATCGTGGCCGAAAATTGGAGATTTCACCTAGAGGAAGTACCGGAACATCATGTAAAACATACAGTGCCGGGGTTGTATAAATGTCTTGATTTAATCTGCTTAAACATGTCCCATGGAGTCCAAATGTTGCTTTTCTGGGCGTCAAGACTTTGATATTTTCGCGATTTGGGTACGTGAGTTTACAACTCGAAACAACAAATGAAATAATGAATGCTATTTGGTTGTTTTTGTAAGTTTAATCCGCCATAGTAAATTGGTCATCATACAGAATGGCTGGAGTTGTACAATAAATATTATTGTGAGAATTTAGAAGATGTTGTGAGGTTACCGAAACATATGACGTCAACAACGACGTCTGGACTTGCCCCGTGGTCACTATAGGTGCAATGCATAAAACATGATCCTCACTTAACCGTCGGTCCGATTTCTATGAAACTTTTGGATTTTGGCGAATGAAGGGGGTGCAGCAACATAATAAATTATTATTGATTTATCTAAAAAATAAGCTAGTAAATTGATTTGTCTATGTATTTTTTGAGTGCCCCTCGTATTTACGGCCCAAACCACATCAAAACGTACCAACTAACACTTAAAAAGACTTGACTGCATTCGCCAGCTTAGGTGAATTAAATCAATTACTAATTAAGAACAATGTGGAAGTCATACTGCTAAGACACCATATATATCACATATATGCATTGGATATTAAACTATTAATGCCATTTTTCTCTGACCTATCATTAGCATAATATTATCCAACAATACATCTACTGAAATCAAAACTAACCACAATGATAAAATATACTGACCGTCAAAAGTTTCGCAAACCAATTTAACATTCATTTAGTTTAGGTAATGTTGTTATAATTTTAGCACCAAACTAAATGGCATTGTTTCAGCTTAATCGTTGTCCAACCGACATTTTAACTTAAGGGACACTTCCTTTTATTTTACATTTTTATGACAAGTGCGCTGTTTCTTAAAATCTGACATTTTGTATAGCAGTGTGTAGGATCACGTGATCAAGGCTGTATAAAGGTGTTTTTTAGGCTGTGCACGGTCGTTAAAATCAAGAAAAAAACTCACCGTTAGCGGAGGAAATCGCAAATGTACTGAGGGCAAACGTTATTCATTTCAAATCATTTGATTACGTTATTCTACACAATGTACAGTGTCTGTTAAAACATGCGCCATTGTCTGTGGTCAAAGAGAGATTGATTTGGTAAAATTATCGATATATTTACCTCCCTCTCTTGCAAAAAAGTAGTAAAATGTTATGTGTACTTTTCAATTGTGGGGTTGTGTCACATGTGGTATTATTATGGATCAATTAATATCTCAAAATCGATAAATGTCATGGATTTATATCAAGTACGCTACACACATATGCAGTTGAATCATCATAAATTATTCGGCCATTCTAATAATTAAAACGCACAATATCAGGTTTGTGGAACTTCGGACGCTCATTTTAGAATATGCTGTACTATGCATGAATCAAAAAGTAATCTACAGCGTCATGCTCTCACAAAAATATAGTTAAGAGAACATTCAGTAAGTGACCTTTCTTTGTTCTTTTACTGCCTCATGTCATCAATACATCATCCTGTTTTATCATCAACGTAATAGTTATGTACTGATACTCTCTGAGAATTACAAATTTCCGTTGATAAAATGTCAGAACATCAACTATATAGACACATATCTTATTTTGAATGCCATCTAGGTAGTTTATGTACTCACATATGATCCATTGTTATTCAGTTCTGCACTACATTGTAAAGATGAAGAAACGTCAGACAATACTGTACATTGTGATGAGCTTCGTTTTATTGTGGTTTCATTTGGCATGTATTATTTGATCTGTTACGTGACCTTTTATGTATTTTACTTTTTCCATCATAGAAACCATTTGTCTACGACTAGGCGAAAAATATTGTGTATACAAAAACGTAAGCATGTTAAAGCGAGTTAAAATGCACAAAAAGTAAATGTTTCGAAATGTAAGAACTACGCCTAACCAACATTGTACATTATGTAAGATCAGTATGCTGAATACACTCGCAAAGTGTTTGCGTCATTGAGTTTACCATTAATCATCATGGAATGGTCAAATTGGCTATTGAATGAGAGAAAATGGAACGAATATTTCCTGAATAGCTACAGTGTATGAATAACAATTGACCCCAGCACTGTTCCAGCGATTAATATAACAACCTACTTTTCCCAAGAAAGTGTTTCCGACTAGAGAGTTTGCTCAGGAGGTCTCTTCTACTTTGTGCATTAGTGGTTGTCCTCATCACTCCCAAAGCATTGACGAACTCATATAAATAATCTGGATCTCAAATTTTACCAACGTTTCAGAGGTCCGGTAATCGATATTCCACTGAATCATCTCCTCATCAAGGTACATTGCTCATGATTGTTAACAAAGTATACTGTACCATTTAGGTTTAAAAGACAGGGTGATTGATATACGGCAATCGGATACTTCTTGTTGATTTAATGCATCTTGTGAAGCATAGTACACAAGTACATAAACTAACAACAGTAAACGTAAACAAATCACTATTTGTGTTGTAACTAACGCCCCAATTAAACACATATTCTCTCATCCAAACTAGTGTTTTGTAAATGATATTTTGAGTTCCGACAAAGACATACATGTAGCGGAAACATAAATATTGTGAAACAATAGGTTTGTTAATATTCATTATCAAATTGTTTGATAATTATTTTATGTCGGGTATTACCTCATTTCGCTCAAATTTATGTTGTGAACTTGTGATTGCAAGACGATTTATCATTGCCACATAAGTCAACAGTAGATGTAACAGTTTCAGGGCTGGTAAGTATACAAAGTTCTCTAGATTATCTTCCCTCGATTGTCCCTTCCTTTGAAAACATGACACGTGTAGACCACCTATACGTTACAGAAAACATTACAGTAATTGTTGTTACAGTGTTTACTGACGGATTTTGTTCACTGGTTCTTAAGTGATGTTCGCTTTCAAATGAATTAAAACGTATTCAATTTGTGTAATGTAGTCAGACATCGTGAAAACATCGTGATATATTCGAGTCTGGGTTACATAAAATTATTGTACATTATTATGATCATTTTTTCATAAAAACGACTGATATTGTGTGTTATACAAACTTTGAAGTTTCGTACTTCTCAGTCCATCGTTGTTTCCAGGTCGTAGGAATAATAAGCGTACACATATTATCTATCACAAGTCTGATAGCCGAATTCAGGCAGCCCCGACAGAAAGTCACAACTGAGGGACAAGATAGATTTATCATTCTTAGTTAGCTGCTCAACTGAGGATGCACTGCAGTTGAAACAGTACAAGCATACATGTACGTCGTCCATTAAGTTCAGAAACGTAACGTATACGTTTACATGAAGCTTGTCTTGGGGGAATATGTTTACGCAGACCATTTTGTGGACTGTCACTAACTGTTTGACATCGTATAGCATGAAATTGTCCATTTTGGACTCGTCGCCATCAAAAGGATTAACATATTGAAACATACATCGATCAAAGTCACCAGACCTGAATCCTATTGAAAATGAGTAGGCCGAACGTGTAAGAAAGGTGTATCGAAACCGACCTGAAATTTACAACAGCTAAACCTTTAAATCATTGCAAAATGGAATGGACATTCTCAGGGGTTCTCTGGACACTTTATTTTATCAATTCAACAGCGATACCAGGCAGTAGCGCGAGCCAACGGAAGATACGAGTCGTTATTGACAATTATGTTACTTTCGATTTTTACCACTACCATGATAAAACATAAGTATTTTAATATGCCTGGTGATAATTGCTATTTTGATAGAATCAAATGAATGAAATATTATGTATCTTTTTAAATTCAGTGTAATATTAGTGTACGTGGGTGAATCAAAAAGTTCGTAGAAAAATATCATAACTCTCAAACGAAAACTTCAAATGCTTTCAAATTTTAATATAACATGATCATAAGTATAACAAAACAATTTGTCAAATTTCATTGAATTAGTCAAAACTGCATGATATTTACATTGAAACACACACATGCTATAACAGCATACCGGAGCACGTCAGCGTCATTCGATGAACGACGTCAAACTAACGCCACGTCTGTCAATACTTACGTTAACGTTTTGACTCATTTTCACTTTTCGAGTTACTAATATGTTGGTATTTTTGGATTACCATCGTGATAGTAGTTTCTGCATTTTCAATTGTTAGTTTAAAATCGTGTGCGATGTCCCATAAGATTAATCTAAGTGTTTGCCATATCCGCTATTATATAGCGCTGGACCTCTTCGACGACGTTGCAAATCAACGTCACCAATTTCGGGTGTATTGTATTCGGTTGTCAACTTCTAGTATCCTACACGAAAGCACTAATTCCACTTATAAATCGATGTCTATTTATTTCAGGATATATACCTACTCGTTTCAAACCATGTATTATCTCTGATGCCGTACGAATATTCCAGTTTTAGGCAGATTTTAATAGCAGCCCGTGGTTTCGTAAATTCGAGTAAACCCGTTTTACGCGGGTATTTCTATATAGTGCGATTATGTAAATGTCGATTAATACATTATTCATCGGAGATGACGTCTGAAATTTTAACAGACTTTATAAATGATATCATGTAATCAGACATAACATTTTGACGGTTTTTGGAAGTCCTACAATTGAGATATTTTAGAAAATTTAATAAAATGTGTTTCAAATTATCCGTGTGCTCCGGTATAGGCAATCTACCTTATTTAAGATATATATTTTTTTTAAAACGGTTATCATCTGGTCACTATAAATTTGTGTATGTAAAGAAAATACCAATGTATTCATTCAGTATAAATATGACGACAATAACTCTGAAAATAAAAAAGTTATGGCAAAATTCTACGAACTTTTTGATTCACCCACGTACGTGTACGTGTATGTCTATCATATAAAAAGTACAATTATACTATCGATGTAGTTATGCCATTGGATAAGTGAAGAAAATATTTTAGATCTTATTTTATATTTAATATTATTTATGTCTTTTGAATTAGCGATTGGTTTTCACTGCCTTCTTCGCAGATTGACATGTTTTAAACAAACAATAAAATACAATATAATTGAATTACAATATTAGTATACGAGTGAAATACCGGAATAAACAGGACGCTTTCCTTTTGCGCAAATTGTTTATGTTGATCATTATATTGGTAAGTGTTCGTGTATAAAACAATAAAAGCATCTTTTCTCTAGGGATATCCAAAATCATAACTGTTATAAACATATCGCTAAAACTATGAATGCTGTTGCATCTAATCGAGAGAAAGTGTATAACAATTTGACAAGGGCGTCTGTAATCCAAGTTCTATTCCCCTCACGGGGTATCATAGTTTATCAAATGTCCATATCAGCCTTTCCTAAAATATCCACTCCTTCGACAAAGAAATCACTGTTTTGTTCGACTTAAATGGCGTTGCTTGCATGGTATTGAAAACAAATTGATTCTGCTTTAAACTTTCCTCATTTCGATTTGAATTAGTGGTTATGATAGTAGAATATGCAACATTCGATGTATTGTATCTGGAGACGATATCCAAATATCAGACACTGAATATAAACAATATGATTTCACAACTGAGTAACAAGGCAACATGTTTGTAACACGCAATATGATGGTTAACTTATAACACGCGATTTAATAAACTAAAACTCGAATCTGGTTACTTGGAATGAATCCATTGCTAAAAAGAGCATGTGAAATATAATACAAATCAATTTTCCCAGGTTATGAACAGTATCATAACGGAAGCAAAATGTAATTCGATTCATGGCAAAATGCTTTTTTCTCATATAATGTATAAAGAAAACAAATCACATACGTATTGTGGGAAAATGCGAAGTTCCTACGCTGAAAATCAAGAAAAACATGCCTCGCAGCCAAAGGTTAAACAACATTATGTGGAAAAATTGTTTCATTAAAGCAAAGCAATGCTGAATGTTACACAGGTGTTATGATATATTAAGGTATGCTTTTTAGAAAGGATAGATAGAATTAAGTTCATGTTTGTCCAGCTTTGTGTGTTTGCCGCCGTTTTCATGGAAAGGCAATGGGTTTGTTATTATGGAAATACGCACGTCAAAAACAATATTAAATTGACGAAATTGAAGGCTGTGGTCTCTGTACAAACAGTTTCAAATCATGTTTTTAATAAAACGCTGTTACGTGTCGTTCCTAGTGACTGTTCAAAGAACATAGTGTTCATCCAGATTCAGCTTCAAGTCACCATATGCAACGCCAAATAAAAAACTCAAGAATATAACTTTTTACTATTTACTATCTGGTGGTTACTAAAACAACGATTAAAAAAGAAAATGAAAACGTAATTATTACGAGTTTTGGACCTTCAAAACGCAAATAGCAACGCCCTATACTCCAATGCTGATTATGATTTAACCGTAACGTATTGGCAGTTTACAATTATTGTATGTACGTCTTTAAACGCTACTGTACACACCTTAATTTTTTTATTCAATTTCATTGTTCGAGTAAAAAAATATCGATGTTTATTTTTAGTTCATAAATAAGTTGAACACCTCTCGTACAAAACCAACATAAACAATGTATTTTATTGTTTTGGAATACAGGCTTATGTCTCTAGCTAATGAGGAGATAGTATTGTTCATGCGTTTTGTCAATTTTGTTGCGTTTCTGGTTGAGAGTTGTTTTATACGAACATGTCACTTTTAACTCCTCCATATCAACCTTAACTTATTTGTTTGTCATAGAGAGAGTAAACCCCCAGAACATTATCACTATTTTTCAGCACATTATATACCGTAACACATACTTTCTCGATGTTGATAATAAATGCATGTGACGTCACTAACATCATCTAAAATATCTTACAGTTTCAGTGCTTTCAAGAAAATTTGCGAAACGCTTCATACATCTGCTGTGAAAACATATGTGACATTTGAAAATGGGTGGTGTCATGCATACATTTTATATGTATAATTATGTTAATCAACTGTTTAGACCTAGGTTCCACTGCAACGTTAGAATGTATATAACTCTGTTGATTGTGTATTGTGTCTTGTCGGATTTCTCCGTAGAGATGTATTGTTCCTTAGATCATTCAGGTTAGTTGTATGGGTAGGTACATTAGCACGTCTACCATTGAATCTGGTACTATTAGTGTTTATTTAAAAAAGATATCCCAATAATATATCGAATTTCAAAACAATGATAACAATATTACCAATGGTATGCTGAATAAGCATTGTCCTGTCTTAAATGTCTCAGAACGATATAAAGTTAAACAAAACAGAAGTTGTGGCATTTAAGGTAATGAAGCAGATGTATTTACACACATGGGAAAGGTACAAACAATAAGTTTGCACTCAGAAAAATTGAGAACAAGGATGTAACAAGAAATATCACGTTTATTTATTCGAGAAATAACATGAAAGGTGGACAAACTATGACACGAAATATAAATAGGCTAGTCTAACACACACATGATTCTTAACATTTATTAATAAGTTCTCTACATCAACAGAACTCATGAACATTATGTAATCATATAAACAATTTGATCAAAATATCTCCATATAAAATGTATATGACAAGCCTTCTAATAAAATACATACGGCTTACCTCGTGCATATTTATTTATTTTGTAATCAACAATGTAGGGTTTACGCATTCTTTTACGTGCTATTACATCTGCACAGTCCCGAGGGACGATTGGTGTCCGTCAGGGCGAGGGCACCTACACTCCCAAGGGACTCTGTAGATGTAATAGAACGAAAAAGCATTGGGGGGGGGTTGTTTACGTTTATAATTTTACTATTACAGAAACTTTATTAGTAGTTACAATTAGAATGTGAATTACAGTTCATATAACGCTGTAAATCATTTATTTTCGTCGGCTAGGTCCTGAAATAAGCATACCTTAAACTGAACACCAACAGCGAGTGCGCACGAGAATCTTTACAATAACGTACCTTTTTTCCCGTTTAAGTATGAGAAAAATCACCGTTTTTATGCTATAATATTTAAAAATGTACGTATACATGTATTAGTGAACATGTGTTACGAAATTTATTTGTCCATAACCTTAACCATTTCGCTGCTTGGTTTTTTAAGCTAGTTTGAGATGAATGCACACTTCCAATGCTACTCGTTTAAGTTACATGTACACTTAGTCGAATTTCTAATTGACCTTATAAAACAGCGAACTGTCTAATATATCATATTAAAAACAATTAGACTGTATTATTTGCTTATTACACGTATTAGTATTTATAAATTTCCTGAAGACAATAACGTATTCATCCATGCGTAACGATTGGTGCAACATGGCATTTGTGCACGCTGGCACCGTGTATTGCTTGGAACTGTTTCGTTCTTGGTATAAATTTGTTCCCTGTTGATTGGCTTTTCTGAAAAGCACTAAAATGAACCATGTGAAACACGCTCCTTACGTGAGATTCATGCATACATTAAACAAATTTCTGGCCACGTTGTTTTTTATAAATTAGTTTTAAAAAAATGCTTTTTTCGAAATAATCGAAAACCAGATAATGTCCATTTTTATGGATGGAAAATAGGTTTCTCTGTGTAATTCAAGCTAAATCAAACGGTATTAGTGTAATGGTCCTACCTTTTGAGGAGGCCTATAGTTCATACTGTATGGTAGAGGTTTTGTACTATATGGTAGAGGTTTATTAATCTTGATTTGTTTACATTTGGCATGACTAGTTTTCACGGGTTAGTGGATTTTACGTCATCGCCGTGTAGTTTTTCTGGTTCGCGCGGTTTTCTTTGTGCAATCACTTTGCAACGAAACCGCCAACCAGAAACATCTATTTGACTTTGGTAAAGCAGTTCGAATGAAATTAGAATGTAGGAACTCGTAATTAAAATCGTAAGTAGCTTTCTTTGTGGATTGGTTTTCGATCTTGCGCTGTATTTAGTTTATCTGTACTGTATTTCGGATGAGACATTTCGGATGGTCAGTTATTGAATCTAGTCTACTTCATTCACTCTGAACTTGAAATGCAACTTTAATATTTCACTTTCTTTCAACAGCTAACCGCACAGAGATTGATATAGGAGATTGAATGATTGTTAGTGTCATTTGGAGCACATCCATTGTAAGTAGATTTATTGTATTTATTGTCTGTAATTAATGTGTAACAGTTGACTTGTTCACAGAGTAATGTTTGTTAAATGGAAGGATTGTTTAGTAATGCTATATAATGTAATAAGTAATGATGTGCTATTTATAGAGAGTGAGCAAGTGTGAGAATGCTGCCAGTGAGATTTATAGGGTGATTGAGTGTGAGAAGTATTGCGAGAGTTGTAGAAAGGTGTGTGTAAGATATGTGTATTATAGTCTTTCTTTTGTATATTCACAGGACGATAGATAGATAGAGATAGATATATTGGTCAACATTGTTCGCCTGTTGGATGTTCAGTATTGTGTGTCATATATCGAGATAAGAAAATAAAGATAGATATATTCCATATTTCAAGTTGGATTATTTCTCACGTCCCCGGACGGCAACAAATGGAGCCCCCAGTGATTTGGAATTTGGACGACGCATAAGGTTGGTTGAAGTGACGGTTGGAGACTGTGATATATTTTTGTGCTTTGTGATTTGTGTGACGCTTTCGTGTAAAGTGAACTGTGTGCTTGACGCTTTTAATATTATTTGTGCTGCTTAGTATTGTATATCTTTTTGTTGCTTTTGTGTATTTTGTATTTTTGGTTGCAATTGTGTTTTTGTCCAGTTTTGTTGCTTTTTGTTTGCTTTGCATTTGTGTTTTTTCCTTGTACTGTATATATATTTTTGAAGTGTGTGTAAGTACATTTGTAAGAAAGGTTAAACACTATTAATTTAAAATCACACTTAGTAACATTGGTAATGTAACATGCATGATTTATTCTAACAAACTATCTTTCTGAATTTCTCTTCATTATTAACTTTCATTAATATCTCACAAGATTTGATAACCCTGACATTGTTTCGATTTGTTTCATGTTATTTACAGTGCAGTACAGTACAGCGTTGGGTTGATTACTGGTTTACAGTTGAGTTTCTGGTTACATTAGCATAGTTTAGATCAGGTACTTAACCTGCTTTCATAGTTAGTGTAGTAATAGTTCTAAGTATTAGTATTTTGGTTATAGACTTTAGTATTAAGGTAAGCTTATTGGTTTATAGAATAATTTCTCACATCCTGGCAACTTATCATGAAATTATTTAATTGAAATTTTCTTGTTTCAGCAAAGTCAGAATTTGATTATATAATATGTTGCTTTAAGATTTGTTATACAGGTAACAGTTTCAGATTTTGTGTGTTGTCACATCAGTATCAACAATAACAGTTTTGGTGTACTGGGTATTGAAGTAAACATTTGGTAATATCTTTGTCATTTATTTTCATTGCTGTCTTACATGTTACAATTTACATTGTCTGAACGTGTACTTTTATACATAAATACTTTATGCAGTGTGGACTTAAATATTGAGTACTATTTGGTTTGAAACTTTGCAGTGTTGTCAAGAGTTTGCGGAGTTTGAAAGGACTAGTCTGTCATCTGAAAGAATCAGTGAAACTTGTTTATAGCTTAATTTTATTAAATGTTTATTGAGAATACCTACGGTTGTCTTAATTTATAGAAATAAGTGTGTGTGACATAGGTGTTTTTTTTCATAAGGTTCAGTCATAGTGATTTAACCGTAATTGCTTAGGTGCATTGTACAATTATCATATTGTCATAGATCTTGTTTAATTTTGTTCCTTAATTCTCTACAGAAATGGCTACCGGTACTAGTTTGAGTTTAGAGCAACAGAACTTGCTTTCAGCATTAGAGAAATTGTCAATTAGTTCACCAGAAGAACTAGAGTCACTTGTGAAGAAAGGTGTGCCTGTGGTTATAAAAGAAAAAGAAGTTACTAGTGGTAAGTTCCCAAAAATTTCTTTGTTTTATGGCGAACCTGGAAAAGGTGAAGTACATTACAAAACATGGCGATACGAAGTTAATTGTATTGTTAAAGAAAAATCGTATCCTGAGGAAGGCATTTTGTTAGGAATTAGAAGGTCGCTTAGAGGGGAAGCAGCAGATATGGCCACTAGACTTGGGGAAGATGCCAGTCTTGATGATATTTTATGCAGTTTTCATGCCTCATTTGGAAATGCTGATTCTGCTCAATCCATTTTAAAAAAGTTCCATAGCTGTAGTCAACAATTGAATGAGTTTGTTGCAAAGTATGCTAGTAGGGTTGAGGAATTATTTTCCCAGCTAGTTGAACTTGGTACATTAAAAAATTCACAACAACTTATTCTTAAAAGTGTGTTTTATGAAGGTCTAAGTACCGAATTGCAAGTTGCAACTATGTTCAAATACGAGTCTGTCGATAAATATCAAGACTTCAAGTCTGAAGTTCGTAAAATAGAGTCTCGTTTGTCAGCAAAGACTTCGGTTACAAATTGTTAATCTGCTTCTGATGTTAAGAGAGAAGAAGTCAAAGAGGATTCTATCAATAAAGAAATGTTATCCCTTTTGAAAAATTTAAACGATAAAATAGAGTGTCTGACCAAAGAAAAGGAAGAATCTGTAGTGTCCAATAGTCAAGTTCCCAGTTTTAGGGGTAGACGCCATTTCCGGGGTAGAAATTTTAATAGAGGCTTTCAACAGGGTAGAGGTAGAGGTAATTACACGCCCGAGAGACCCACTGCTACAAATACTTTCACCCCTCGTAGTTCAAATGTAGAATGTTTTAACTGTGGAGAAATTGGCCATTTTGCCCGTGATTGTCCTTTAAACATGTAAGTGCTAGTATGAAGGATCTGCATAAAAGCACAGAGGGAAAGTCAGATCCGAAAATGATTGGCGAGCATGCAGAAGTGTCTATCTTGGTTAATGAAAACCCAACGATTGCTCTGTGTGATACTGGTTCATGTGTATCAACTTGCTCTAAGAGTTTTTATTTAGAACATTTGTCAGATTGTGAAATTCAGCCATTGTCTTGTATTTTAAAAATTGAATGTGCTGATGGTAATCTTTTGCCATATGAAGGTTTTATTGAAGTTAGTTTACAAGCACCTGGTGTACCAGAGTCTGAATGTCAGCAATGTTTACTTTTAATTGTCGCTGATACAGATTACAATTGTAAAACTCCAATTTTACTTGGTACGAATGTTATTTCTTCATTTCTTGAAGACTGTAAAAAGACAAATGGTGATACATTTTTACAGAAAGGTAAACTTCATGTCCCCTGGTTCCTTGCTTTTAGATGCTTACAATTACGGGAGAAAGAACTTGTTAGAAATCACAACAAGCTTGCTATTTTACGTAGTGCTGAGCATTTTAATGTGTCCATATTTCAAGTTGGATTATTTCTCACGTCCCCGGACGGCAACATTATGAACATCGCATTTTTCAAAATGACGTTTAAATGCATTGGTCCGGATTTTGTTGTCGGTACTTGTTATTCTGCGGCTTCAGTGCGACCCCAATTACTCATGTTCTCCAGTGTTTATGTTATTTTTTATAAAAGCCAATCGACAGATAATACATTGCGACTAATTTCATAAATAACAAAATCGTGAATCAAGTGCACATAAGTTAATTTGTACTAACCGTTCCGCATGGATACCTTTTTAAATGCATACGAAATTTAGTTCTTAAAACTTTCGGCTAAGCGTATAAGTTTTTTTGTCAGCGGTAAGCTTCAGTAACCATTGATTGGATTTTAATGAACCTTCAAATCGATAGTATTAATGAATATTTAACCAAATCTAGATTATTATCGGCAGATAAATATTAATTTAGATATATACCAAAGAACAATAAAAGTTCCTATTAATTGTCGGGGCGTTTATGTTCATATTATTATCCATTTGATCTTATACCTCAATCTGTCGATCCGGTGTACCGGAATGAATGTTTTATCAACATGGATGTTGCAAACAGCATGTATCACGTGACAAACATTCTAAAATGTCAATTATAGATTATTATAAGAAGACGTTTTCTGAATCCCGATCGGTTAATAATCTAGAGAGGCATGCGAGGTTTCTCAACACACATTCCACTACTATGGTTCACATGTTATTTAAAGGTTGACTACCTCCACAATGTAACGCTGCATACGTTAGTGCACCGTCAAAACATACAAGTGAGCAATATATGACAATTGTAAAACAAAAACATTCAACAACAACGAACAAACATAAAAACAAAACAGTCGGTTTGTAAATCGTATAACACAACTCTATACAACTACCTGGAATCCATCCAATGATCACAAACAATCGTTACGTCACTTTATCATGTCCTCTTTGCTCTTTGAGTTTCGTTAAAGTCAGCTGATACTTATCGAAAACATGATAGCTGAATAACATGCTACTACATGTAAAAGGCATTTAACACATTATTCATAAATCATCAATATACATGTATGTCAGTTTATTACTTAACACATTATATATCACATCCGTCATATTCGTTATTCACAAAAGACGCGTGTCGGGTTTACGCCGGGCATTCTTAACCATTGATGTGCATTGGCTGAAGCCCACTGACGTTAACTAATAAAACTCAACTACCTGCGAATCACGAAAGTCTTATCCGATTCACACCGTGCGTTGCTGTCACAGACCATTGGTTGTTCCATCTTGCCAGACAGCCACTGATTCACCGTACGTTGCTGTCACAGACCATTGGTTCTTGAATCTCGCCAGACAGCTATGGATTCACACTAGGCTTTCCTGATAACTTGGTCGCCGTCGCCTACTATCATCACTGGCGTCACTTATTTTTCTGCTTCGAGATTGTTGAATTCCAGGTGACACGTGTATACGTCTAGGTGACGGTTTATTATGCCGCCTAGATTTTTCAACACGCTGTTGTTTTGGTGTGTTTAAGTTGATGTCATGAATATCACAGGTATGAAATGTATCGGATTCCACGCTACTGGACTCAGAATAGTTACTGTCCCTTCTATAGTTTGTTCTTGATGCAGTATATCTCTCATGCGAAGGTGAATCTCTTGAGTTCTCCTCGAATGTTACATGTTTACTCCCATCATGACTACCACTACCAGAGGAACATCTATCGTCCTCAATATCCGGTCCCAGTGTACAATGGTTTGTTCTTATCAACTTACCGGTTTCTTTTAAATCATTTAGATCTTCCTCAGAGACACTTACACCAGTTAGCTTTTCAATATTGGCTTGTATCACAATATCTACCCCTCTATGTTTAACTTTATGCTTTACACTCTCTTCGACATTTCTTTCCACGTCTACCTCTGCTTTACCTACATTTAAACTTCCTGCCGAATGAGATTCAATCCTTGTCTTATTAGGTAAGTCATCTTCGTCTTCACACACACCAATACTCCCTGCTGAATGACTCCCAGTCCTTTGTTTAGCAGAACCAGTACATTTGACTTTGTTCACTGAATCCTGTTTCGGAATAACATTGATAACTTGTATATTATCATTGTGATCAGCCATTGAAACACTGCCATGTTCATGTTCTGTCTCAAATGTTGTCGGCAATTCAACGTTTGCAGAAGTACTAGGACCAGCTGAGTGTGGAAGTATATGAGCACCATCGCCTTGTAATACAGAATTCGATGTAATCCTCCGCAATGGCGGTTTTACTGTACTATCTGATGCCTTACGTTTTGAAGTTTCAGCGAATTCATCAAGTGACAGACTGTAAAGAGAAAAATATGAAACCAATGATTTGCTTTCAGCTTAATACAATGTATACTAAATTATAATATAAACACGCTTTAATTGATATACGCGGACCACTTTTAGAACTCAGTATCTCTTTGTACTCTTGGTCTTCGAGAACATGTATATGTCCAAATTGTAAAGTACAATCAAACAATGGTCATTCGGTTGGCCTACAGAACAATTGTGCTGGACAGGCAGGCAATGTGTAGAGTTTAATGTGTATACATTTACATTGATGTAGAACGTCAGGACATATGGGTTTTTCGAACTCCAAAGATTTTACAGATCCCACAACGGCAAAGTTTTAACCTTCAGTCAAACGTGAATTAAGTCAATGTTCAAGTGCAAAAAAGGTATGCTTAGATTGTTTGTCTTCAAATACTGATTTTTGCTGTCAAAACTTTTTGAATGCACGATGTTGGTTGTATGCTTCATTACGCACAAACATATTTGTTCAGTTGATTATGTTATGCTAATACCTACCCATGGTTATCCGCACCACTGGAGGAAGCAACAATAGAACGTAAACACAGTGTTAGAGATATACAGATTAACAACATGCACGTTTTTAGTGTTGTAGTGTTTAGTTATTATAAGAATAGAGGGATGCAGTAGTCGAGACCATAATTACCGAGTAAAACCAAGTATAAAGGCTCATACGAAAATATCCACCTTCAATGCTTAAAAACTTGCCTATCTAGTATTACGAAGAATATATAGAGTTAATACAAAAACAAATATAAAGGACTGATGATAAACGATTGACATGCAAAAAATGTATATATAGTCAATGCAAGAAACTGTAATGTATCCAAGCCTAAAAGTCAGGAACATGTCAAAGCCTCAGTGCAATAATTATAATGGATGCTTAAAAACATAGCATGAAGCAGTGCAAAATAATAAATATCCTTATTGTAATCCATAATAAATGAAAGCAGTACATAAACTATGACACAAGGGATACAAAGGACAACAGTATATATGAAATGTAACACCCGGCGAACCCAGTATGTTTTAAGACAAAACCTCGTGTACACTTCGAATGTTAGCTTTTAGTCAGCGAAATGCTGATGTTCTTGTGGAGAACTTGCAATTCGAAGAGTATGTGATGGTGCTTTCCTCTAGAAAAACTATCCCAGTTTATGACTCTGCCAAAGGAAAGATAACTAAACAGATTATACGAAAGCCGTTATGTGAGGTTTATAATGTATACTTAGTCAGTCGAGTGTACAAAATAGTTTTTGTTCACTAATATCAGTCGCTATCTACACTTTGAGGGTTTGAGAGAATGTAGACCAGTTTCCTATTTTGTGTTCAGCGACTAGTAACGCATAATATTGTTTATTTTATATTTGCCTTGTAGTAAGACTCGATCCAGCTATTGATCATGCCGATCTACCCATTGCCAATCAAGACTGTACAAGTATATTGCTTGCATTGTAAGTTGCATAAAGACAAAAGGGGAATATTCGGTAGAAAATGGACCAAACAGACAATCCTACAGTGTGTTACAAAATCAGTGTACATCATTTATGTTGATATGTATTTCCACATAGACGCACAGTTCACGCATATGATTCCACACGTAGCTCGTCGTAAATTTCCTAAGCAATGAAAGATAATGTGGTGACCAACCGTTAACGCATGGTGAATAGTAACGTGGAAATAATTACACATTTTGACAAGTTACAAATATTTTGTAATTATTGAAACAAAAAATGTAATTGATTTTTTTCAATACTGAATGTGTGCATTTCGAATTCGGTATAGTTTAGTCCGACTAAAATACCACTAACTACTAGTATATGAACAAAGCAATCAAATTTTAAGTTGTTGACACACCGTGTAACACCCTGTAGGTCCGTTGCATTTCAAATGATAATACTAGACTAAGTAAATCAAATGATACATGAAAGGACGCCAAAGAGTTAATCTACTCCCGCAACAAAGTCAATGAATCGATCAGGAAAAATGTCTTCATTCAAATTAGATCAATACAATATCGATAGCTATGTGATAATGAAGGCGTCGTGTTATGTATCATTGTGAGTAAAGTGGTTAGATTTAGCAAATAATAACAGGGTGGGTAAAATGTTTAAGGGTCAAAACAATGAAAATGTACATTTCATCAATTATTGCTTGCGGACAGACATTACGCGGGATATAACTTTTAGAACCTTCCACTTCAGTAAACTGTGAATAAATATATTGGTATCTTACTTTTGTATTCTAACAACTATGGTGGCTTGTATTATAATTAACGGCTTATCAAAAAGGTAACAATAGCTAAAAAAACAGATCAGTTGACCTAACCATTCGTCTTTATTTATGTTTTATTACTTTGTCATAACAAATTGGTCTGCATGTAAACGTCGTATCCATAGGCAGCAAAGTTTGCTATTTAGCTCAGTATTGAACCCGGATCAATTCAAAGCGAAAATACAACTTACTGTGCTAACTACAATGTAGCAGGATTATGGGTCTACTTTTTATAATACCTTTTCATTTTACTTAAGGCGTTTGTTTTCAGATCAAAACTGAAACACTTTACTATTAATATATCATTAAGTTCTGCCAACATGTTTAAACGGCTTTAGTAATGATATTGATTTATGTGCATCCATTGGGAAATAATATAGTAAATATACAAAGTATTATACTACATCAATTTATGCAACACTTAAGCTTTGAAAATATGCTGCAACAATCCTAACGCCGAAGCATAAAACTATCATGAGCGAAACCATCGAACTTGAACAATCACTTGAAATACAATGTCCATATATAGATTTAAGGAAGTTAATGCCATGCTTAAAGATAGAGCTAGATATGCATATACATGTATATGTGATGGTTTAGCAGAACAAAAAGCGGAAAAGCTAAGCTTTCGGTAGACACCGTTCTTGCTATAGACACATATTTGTACAAAATTGAAATACATTGCAAGTATGAACGATGTATAAACCAAGATAGGTTACATATATTTAATGTATCAAATACATAGCACTGACAAAGAGTCATGTTTTATACAAAACACGGATACCCAAGTCTTCTAGCAGATGCATTGATACCATTAACGGCATTATGTGTATACGTACTTCGATATAGGTGGAGGTTTAGGCAATTCCTTTGTAAAATTGTCCTTTCCTATCAACCAGTATGTCTTTTTCATTCCTTTACCCTGAAATAATGTTAATTATTAAATAGGTCATATTTCACAATGGTTGTAGTAACAAGGGTTAAATGTTGTGATTCCATTGTGTTCCCACATGTAACAGTCGGAAACCAAATTTGTATCCTCGTTCATGTCTGTCAAATATATACTTGTGGCGCCTTTTTGTGTTTAGGAATCGTCTTGAAATGTGTATTTGCCTTTGTCTGTCTCTTTCTCCCTTACACAAACATGACTTCAATATATGCTTAATCCGTAATTTTGGAGTGGGATTGCTCAAATCTAATAGATTTTTTTCATCCTGTTACGTTGGTGGGTGAACAAAATACAATGATGTGACGCTGTGTTCTGGTTTAAAAAAATACAATGCTTCAATGACAATTTATAACATTGCTATTGGCCGTTACTTAAGAATCCAACGTTCATCTGCTATTTTGTCTGGCATATGAACTCTACAGTTGAGTGAGTGTTTTCATAGACAACTCCATTGTTAAATCGATGTCGATGTTTTCAGGATTAATTGAAGCAACAATGATATGGCCAAGGAGGAAATAGTGTTTGCACTTGACGGTCATCATTGTCTGATTGAATGGCTCATTATAGCAAACAATAATGACTTTATCTAGATATAATATTGTTTGGTATAATAATAGACAGATCAACTTTGTAATGGCCGGTCATAATACAACGTTTAACAACGCAGTATGTTGGACGTTTGCAAATACACATAACGTTGAGTTGACTTTACTTTGGGATGACCTAAAACGACAATAAAGTTTCTCATTCAGACGTATATTCAACCTCTTTGTCAACATCCCCTGGGTTAATATGCTCACAACGTCGTTTAAAATGACAGTGCAACTGTGCACTTACATACAATCAGACATCAGCAGTTAACACAGTTACCAATTTTATTAATACATTGTTCACAGAATCAATGATGTCTTCATATTCCACCGTAGCTCAAATATACGGATACAATATTGATTATAAGTACTATCATACATTGTATATAAGGTAATACATAATAATGCTCTTGGTAAACATGTACAGGGTGTCCAAAAAGAAAGTATACAGATTCAGTGCATTTTATAAAATCTTAACGTTCTGCTATCGCAAAGAAATTAAGCACATGGTTAGTAAAAAGATGAAATTTATATCTGGCATCTGTTTAAAACTTGTAACTTGGATAATTATGTTTTTGAAAAATATAAATTTTCCGTATTCTGTCCGTGGCGACATTTTGACGTAATTTACGACGTTTTCACAATTTTTGTATTTCTGGTGTTTCTCATCTTGCTCGCCTTCTTGGAAAATGTTCATTGCATTTCACAAATGTCTAAACTAATATTACATATATGATGTGTCACGAGCATGGGCATGTTTGTTGGCTTTTAATATGCTATTCACTTACGATCAGACAGCCAAATAGAAAGAAGTTAACCCATTATGTTGATTGCCTTTATTACGTAACTTATTTCTGAACTCCGCAGCATATCCTTTGTTTTGAATGTTGTATGTTCATGCAGATGGAGCCAGAGTCACACAGTGTGAGGCACGGAGTTGAATGAATTACATGAAACATTTGGTGTCAAAATAATGTTTACTGCACTTGTGGAATGGCCCACCTACAAACACGGGTCTTAATCAATATGGCTTTGTTTGGGGCTATCCAAAATCGCTTATGTACAATCAAATGCTAATATACACAACTTTTCTCCTGATCAACATCAAAATGCAATTCAAGAAGACAATTTTGTAGAAATCTGTGTAAATGTACTCTACAATTTAAAAGAATGGGTGCAAAACGGGAAACATGAGACAGACAGAAATTTTGAAAACGTCGTAAATTACGTCAAAATGACGTCACAGTCAAAATAAGATATTTTTTAAAATTGACACTACTTTAAAATTGTTTGAGTTACAACTTTCAAACTGGCGATTTACTCGTCATCGTTTATAATTTGGAGAAGGCAGACATGTTCATATGTATCCTGTACATGTTATAACGAGTATTTGGTTATTGTTATAATCAGGATTATGTCAAACGAGTGCAAGGCCAGTGGAAACACACTGATGCCACGTCATTAAACACCTTGTCACGTATCACTGTGATAAGAAGCTAATTAAATATATTCATTTGTCTTCTAACTGGTATGCGTAGAATTAAAGGATACTTATCAAGCTCAGATGTGACTACGCCATGATGCATTCCGATTATGTTACATTAATTCACCGTGTAATACGTTTATCTGATGAACTGGTGTTCTAAGAGAACATTATCTTCTAAATTGATCAAAATAATCAAATTCCCTAGTACAACCTTGATAATATCGATGTTAATTAGCTACTACCTGTTTGAGTGACGTCTACTGTGATACCAATGCTTTGATACATTTTAATTAATCAGATAAGGGTTTTGTTTCCCAGTTAATGCAATAAGTTGCGAGTAATCTAGAAATATAATCCTTAGAATATATCTGAACTAAGTAATTGTCATAACTATATATGAGTCTACACCGAGGAACCAATGGAAACCTTCTAAAGACGGATGCTAATAAACAAAGCAGTTATAAAGATGATTAACGATACATGAGTACCGCGAAGTTGATGGTGTGTGTCTATCATGATGCAGTTATGTATAAGGTGATTACCTTAAGTTCCGTTTCACCTCTATATTCGGTCTGATATCCACCTAGAGTTTCTAATATCACTTTTACCTCATCACTGATATGTATACGATAGGCTGAAATATAAACTGCAAAGTGCAATGTTTTTGGTACAATAAATGCTCCTTTAATCATACGTCAAACTAATCAATAACAACTGACGTGGTAATATACGGAAACCATGTGTCACACAGGGGCAAACACTAAATCTATTATTAAAAAAATACCAGTAAGTGTGAAAATTATTACCATTGTTTTTGGAGAACGTGTTATAAACGAATATTGACTTGTTATTATTCCTATCAGATTTACAAGTATAGTGAAACTATCAGACTCACCAGCCCCTGATGATTCCATTCTAGATGCTGTATTAACGGTGTCACCAAACAGACAATATCTTGGCATGGTCAACCCCACAACACCAGCCACGCAGGAACCTAAACACAGCAAAGTCTACATGAATCATTTTACTGTATATGATTTATTCTATCTAGGGTATCGGTGCTACTCATTTACAATCTACCATCCATGTGTCGGTTGTTGTCATGTTTAAAGGGATCATGAAAGTCCAACATGCGCGATATAGTGGAATTGTGTGAGTCTTGTAGCATTCTGGTATTGATACGTACCTCGTATGCATTTGTCCGACAGTGAATAGAGATTACGGCATATACATGTATATATGTAACAGAGGTCATTTAAATACAGGAACTTGGTAGACTATTCGTTGTCATCATTTTGTTAATATTAGTCATTCGATACATTGCCTTTAATGTTGATTTTCTTTTATGCTAGAAATATGTTATTCCCGGAATCGTAAAGGTTTTAAAATGACTCAAAATTTCTGACAAGACATTTGTTGTCGCCATGTAATTGTCCGACGAAGTAGGAAATGATCAATTGGCGTCAATATACACTTGTGACGATGACGCAATAAGACATTGATATATTAGCCGTAATCGATACACTCGGCACGATATGACTCTCAAAGATTGCATGTCATCTTCGAGTGGTCTTATCTTCCCTGTCTGCATTTTCATTGTCAGAGATACTGTAATTATGCGAGCAAATGAAATCTTAAAGATTGCCAACAGGGTAATCTAGCTTTATGTTTACACATCTTTAGGCGCGCAAGTCACCATTTTGGTGTATTTCGCACCAACAACTTGATCGACAAATCTACCTAGCAACTAAATAACCATTCAGACTGTGTCTAATTTGCCGGTGTCGATTCAATGCCTAGGGTATATTTTCCCCAGAAGATGTTTCGATTGCTAGATGGAATCCTTGAACACACTGACTAATGAACTTAGTAACGCTTCTACAGACGTACGCAATTATTTTTGTTATTTGTCACTTTTCCTGATTTAGACATGCGTACAGTGTTAGAAAGATTCATTCTAAATTGGTGAATACATATAATAAACAAATGCAATATGTATGCATCTCGTTCCTTCTTAGGGCATCAGATCAATTTTTTTTAACACATATGAAATGAAAGACAACGCTCATAACAAGGTTTAATAACATAACATGACATACACAAAAGCAACAGTTGAATTCGAAACATCCCTGACATCGAGTACAGATGGGAATGACAATTAGACACATATAACATTAGAAGTGAACCGATACCAAGTCATTACGTCGTATATCCCTGTTGAAAATGTCAAGCTAATGGATTTGGTCAGTAATAGTTTACATAATGGCTTTGTTGATCGTGGTAACTAGTGTCTTATTTCGTTCGTGTTGTATGGTAAAGTATCTCATGTTTATTCAGTGGTCATGACCATGTTGACATATAGTATCAAGTGTGTATTAATTGATATTCTTGTTCTTGTTATCTAAGAAACACATGTTATATACAATACAAAAGTGTCTGGCTTATTATGCAACATTGTGTCTGCCCAGAACGTACAGCAAAGATACATCACATCTCTTTTATGACATTCTCTTATACGTACTGTAAAATATCATGAACACATTTCACAAATCCTAAGATTTTGTATCAACAAGGAGCAATGCTGTGTTAAATGATGTTTGTTATTGACCCCTTGAAGAATTAAATTACAAACACAAACACCACTTGTGACCTATTTCATCTATAGGATACCAGCCTTCAATAGTCAGCAATTGTTACTAATGTCAGAAAGATGAATACAAATTGAGATAATGAGTAATCCAGGAGTTTGCACATTTGTTCATGAATAAATAACAAGCACACACAGCAGTTAAAAATGGATAGTACTGCTAAAACTATGATATGATACATGTGTACATTAAACAGTATCATTCACTTTTGACACCTCGTCAGGAACATGGGGAAACAACAAACGTAGTCAGGCAACTATCCTGTCCGTCAATAACTATTTCTAAAGTTGTTTAATAATTGTCCTAATGGATATTACTATATGTACATGCATAACACTCTTAATTTTGCCTCAAATTCCTTTTGTCAGACAACAGAAAAGTGCCTTAGATTAACAGCGATTTCCTCAGTAAAATGGTTTTTGGTCTCAGGCAATATTTTAGAATATGTCAAAGAAGTTTTGTGCATAAGGGCCTATATTTTACCAGATTTATTGCAGCAGTACATTCCGTTCAGCAATGGCGTAACCTTCTTTAAGAAATTTCATTTATTACAGCAGTTACATGTATTTTGACGGATGTTTGTGGATATGTATATGTTTGCTTTCTGTCTAAGACTAAACCTATAGCACCAAGTGTCACTTACCCGAATGCAGACCTATCCTGACACGTAGGGGAACTTCTGGCATATGTTTTATCGTAAAATTACCACACTGTGACAATAAGTCAAGTGCCATAGTAGATATCTCTCCGGCATGGCGATTCTCGTTTCTAACTGGTAGACCACTACATACCATGTAAGCATCACCTATTGTCTCCACCTGAAATGAAGAATATACATGACGGGTGCTCAATAACTTGACTGCTGTTTTAAACTCTCGGAATGGTTTGCTTTTTATACAGAAAGGTTATGTTATACCAGGCATTAACATATGAATTTAATAACAATATCAAAGTTATTAACTTGTATATGTCTGAAACTATTTAATAGAATGGAAACCTGTACAATGACAATATTGCTTGTAACTATGTCAATGGCTATATACCTGGTATGTAATCGAAAGTTTTTTATACACCTAATACATTGAAACATTATTGCTAGATATGTACACTAACCTTATACACATCATAAGCATCGATGGTAGCATCGAACATAGTATATAGACCATTGAGAAGGTCGACAACTTGCATAGGTGTACTGTTTGCAGAAATGGTTGTAAACCCAACGATATCAGAGAAATATATGGTCACTTCAGAGAATTGTTCGGCAGCAACAGAACGACCGAACTTTAAACTGTCAGCCACAACTCTGAAACAAGAAATGAAGAATGAATTTTCGATTTATTGCATGAACGTATAAATTATGAAACTAATCAAATTGTAAATAAAGTTTTGTTGTGTTTTATTTTGTTATTATATTGTTTTTTATACAACTAGGTGATTACTCGTGTTTGTTGTTGTAGTAATAATTATTCAATTTCTCCACCAAATGGTGAATTATGCATTTGTTTATTATAACATTTGAAATACTAGTACCCCTGCATGCCTTTTATACAATTACAAATGAACGCAGATATGTTACAGCTTGTTACTTTCTATCTTCTTTGACTTACGTTGATGAAACACAATTTTAATGAGATCTTTACAATTGAAACACTCAGCAGACAATTTTACGCTAATTATCTTCCTTTTCAGAGTGTATCAACGTTTCCACATTAGAAAGTTTACACAATCTGTTTAGTTCTAATTAAATGTGTGCTTATCTGATTTAATCAGCGATAGCAATGTAATACGATAACAGATAATGGAAAGCATTTTCTTTATTGTCAAATCGTGAGTCTGGCATTAATGCAGATAATTTGAGAATAAACGGTTTTTCAAGTTTATTGTCTGTATTAGATTCTAATTAGGATATATATGTACATTTAAACGAATTTCTATTTGGCCACCCCACAAAAAATAGTATATTATCATATATATTTTATCAATAATTCTTAGGCTTTGATTTGTTAATTCCACGCACTAATGTATCCGGAAAGAAATGGCGTATTCATCAACAAAATCATCCATGCGTAATGGTTGGTGCGTTTTTTTGAACGTTGACCTCGTGCACAGCTTGGAATAGTATCGTATTTGGTAAGAATTTGTTCCCTATTGATTGACTTTTCTTTAAACACTATAAGTTGTGAGAATGAGCCATGTGGAACACGCTCATGACTATAGATTCATGCATACATTGAACGAATTTCTGATTGGCCACGTGCTTTTATAAATTAGTTTTAAAAAAATGCTTTAAGAAGAATACAAATAATCGAAACCGCGATACTGTCCATTTTTATTGATAGAAAATATTTTCTCGTAGTAATTCGAGCTTAACCCCACGTTATTATAAATATCGCTTTTTTCAAAATGACGTTTTGACGTACATGTCTGGGTTTTGGTGCTGGTACTCGTCATTCAGACAGCCTCAGGCGCGCCCCATATTACTTATTCTCACCAGTATCAATGCTTTTCATTAAGCCAATTGACAGAGAATACATCTTGACTAATTAAAAAATCAAACATGTCGGGCACGTGAACCACGTGCACGTCAGCCATTTTGCACTACCTGTTCCGCATGGATGATTTTATACATCCATGCGAAATTTATTTCTTGAATTCGATAGATAAGTGCATGGAATAAAAATAACCACAATTTTAGAAATATTGATTGCATATATCGCATAACATAATATTTCATTGAGTGGCCAATTAGAAATTCGGTTAAGTGCACTATACACTATCAATTATGGTGGCTATCGAGAGCATTATTGTTTGCTTGTTGTAAAACCTTCTTTTCCCCTTAACGAGCTATTCGTCAATGTTTTAAGAGACGAGCCATATTCACGATATAAGTTTCGCATAAATGTTCTGGACCTGTCGTTATATCCTATATGTAGAATACAAGCTTGTAGCTTATGTTTATTATGTTAACTATAATCGACGCTAAATAAAGCTTATCATCTTATCGTATCTTCAACTGATGTCACATTTTTAAAAATGGGTAAACTTCCGGTTATACATAGAAGACAAGCACGTTGTGTAAATAGTATCTGTCATACACTTTTCGATAAGTAAAGTTATAGCTTTTACCATTTAATTATCACACACGTGTCCGTCGCTGTCATCAAGGTATAGTGCAATATGGGTAATGATGTTGTTAATTTCAATCAGAAATACACCATAAGAAAACAACTTGTGATGTGGACGTTTTAAAACAGAATAATGTTTAATTAATGTACAGTATAGGCTGGCAATTTTAATATTGAACCCTTACTCGGGTAACATCCGGTAAAGCAGGAGATCCGTTTTCTTTTTTTCTTCTTCTAGTTGGAGAGTTCGATCCTTTACGAGATCTTCTAGATCCGTGGAATATTTCTCTAACATCCGAAACATTGTATCGACAATATTCATCTTCCTGCAAATATTGTAAAACTCTCTCAGCTATCGACATTACTAAACCATTTTGATATTCATAATAGTGTGAGCTTGTCAAGTGTTAATTATACTTTAACTGTGCATGTGCTGACATTCAGAAGACATATTTTTGTAAACCATTAAACCGACCTCACCATAATTTGAATTAGATACATGTATACAAATGATTAAAGAATTGAATAAAGAAGTTAATTGAATAAACGAACATGATGGGATTCCTTATACCGATTTTATTCAAATAATCATGGTAAGTTGTATATGTACATGAATATAAATAATAGCAGGAGTGTCAATCAGTTTCGCTGATATAATTAGATTAATATGATAATCGATAAAACATACTTTCCACCCGTAAATGTTTTAAACTGCTGATAAATTTCCTCCATCCCCGGTCGCATTTCTGGATTTTCTGTCCAACATACTTTCATCAGTTGTATATACTGTGGTGGGGCAGTGCCGTGACTAACAGATGGTCGAAGTAATGGCGGTGGATGTTTTAATTTTTGAATTATTTCTGAAATGTTGAACAATGCTTACATTCAAGAACTGAAATTCTCAATTAGAGCATGCTCGCATGTTTATCGAAATAAAAAATAATGCTGCCAACCACAATTATAAGATTTGCTATAAAACAACGGATATGATAATGCCACGGAACATAGAGCAATAACGCTAAAGTCGATATTTCTATGAACTCTCAGAATCTATCTGACAAATTTTAATTTCCTGTAGTTTGGGTTATGCTACATATAGTTTCTCACAGACAATACATTTTCAAAGGCGTCTATGGATTATGTTACATGTATTAAGTGATGCATTCAACCTAGCATACGAATATGCTCTCAATAAATCACTTATTCTCCCAATTCATACGATATCACGAATTTCTTGACCGACTGCAACAACTTATTTTCTTGTTATTCAATAATAAAGTAAGCATGCATTGGGTTCCTTTATTTATGTTTGTCTCGCGATGACAAAGCGAACACAAAGTGTAAAACAAGCAATATAGATTCATAAAAATATATGGTCTGTCATATGTTATGTGTTCATTCAGATGATGTCAATATGTGAAAACATGTACATCAAACAAAAGTGAAATTAAGTTGTAATGTTTGATTTCACATCTGAGTTAACATCTGAGTTCTAAGCTCGTTCTTCAAATATTCTCATCCGAATTTTAGTGCACTTATAAACTTTTCTCTTCTGAGTCACGTCTGTCAGCTGTGATATCAAATTTGTTTCTTTTTATTTCACTTTATAGTTAATTTCTGAGATTGTATTATATTTCATTTCTAAATTAACAAATAACGATTGAAAACACAATAGTCGCAGAAACTTTATGTTGTTTCGTGCACGCTGAAAACATGAGATGCAGTGACAATGACACAAGGTAGAGACATTATTTACTTATACAGTGACAATGACACGATGTAGAGAGTACAACTACTTACCACGTGGTGACAAACCAGCAGAACTGTATGGTCCTGACCTTAGTACAACACATTGCATTATTATTGATATACTATACACATCTCCCTTTTCTGACCCTTTCATTCCAGGGACAGGATCCCTGAGATGTTCAGGAGCCATACAAAGTAGATCTGAAAATACATATTATAAAAATGTAAAAAATGACGTTTCATTATACTATTCGAATCGTATACAATTTCATGATTATATACCCTACTTCACGCATCTGGAGTACTGCAACTGTATTAATCAGTGCATCGGTAGTTGGAACGTTTTCTAGCATTATCTGGTTGACCAAGAAGTCTATTCGTACTATAGACCGTTAGACGAGCAACAGATATGTCGATTAACATGACATGTACCGTTTTCTATCAATCTTGCATCGCCGTTACAAATCTATATTACAGGGTTACTCAACCCTAGCCCTACCACCAAAAATTGGTGATATAGAAAGGAGCTGACACAACTTCGCTGCAGCTAATTCCAGTTTACAAGAGAAATAAAGTGAGTAAAGTGTACAGTTTCAGGCATTTTTTGGGAAATCGGATAATAAATTGTCGCTTCAGTTCATTACATGTTGGAAATGTTTTCTAGAACATATTATGTAAACTGTTGTGTCAAGAGGTTTTCTCCCGATTATGTAATTTGCATATTGATATAACAACCAGAAGTGAGGCATACCTGTATCCTGGAAATCTATTGTCTGTTTCACTGAGCTATATACACTTGGTAAACCAAAGTCAGACACTTTGAGCACCCATCGACTGTCTATCAGACAATTGCGACATTTAAGGTTTCCATGCCAGCGTAGGGAACTGTTATGTATATATCTGACACCCTGTGGAACAACAACATATACAATACGGGCAAACAACCGGATCAATTTCTTTCACGACTTTTAAAAATGTGGTTATTTCATCTTCGATATTTGTAAATAAATCAACGATGAAAAGAAAAGTTATTTATTATCTGAATAAAACAATATTAAAACATTTTTGAAATATTTCTTATTATAATGGCAAAAAGAATACCAAAACTTCAAAAAGACACCGGAACATATTGATATTAACTCCATAAGTATTTCGCCATCAGAATTTTGCTGACATATCAACTATTCTTTATCAACAGATCTTTAAGCAAAGGAGGAATTCCTTTTAACGTATGTCAAAGATAGGCAGATGTTCTGTATTTATTGTATTATAGAATGATGTCTGTGTATGTCAGGCCGTCAGTGTAATCGATGACAATGCTATTAGATTTCACATCGACATGTACCAAATGGTGACTCGATAGATTAAATTTCTGTCTCTGCATTGCAGTATCCTTACATTGATATCAAATAGTAGAATGTCGGCAGGTTTTGTACGATTAATGATAATTGTCCAATACGTCAGTTTTTACTGTAATCATGTAGGGTATCATTCAAGGTACTAAATGTACTAATATCAGGACCTAACTAATGAATAAGTGGATTATGATCAATTTGTTTGTTAAACTGCGGGATGGATGCGCATTCATTTGTCTGTATTTGACATGGTTTGAAACAAGCTTTTGTATTAAAGATTTTGATAAAAATTGGTAGCATTGTTGTTAACATGATTACGTTCTATTGGCTATGGTAATTTTATACACTTCGATATTCGAAAATGCAAATATATACCAGTACTTTGAGGCCTTGTCAGAGTACAATAAAGTAGAATTGTTTTCATTAGTCTATACATCCCCTATTGATATTATACACAATTTTAACCAAATGACAGTGCTTGTACATACATACCCGTATTAGATCTGTAAGAAGTGAAACTTTGAAATCCCAATCTAGTTTGATATCATGGTTATTTAACACATCCTGTAAAGAAATACATAGTAAGTAGAATTACGTCAGTCACCGTAGAATAAATATTGTCTATATTCTTGGATGATCAAAAAACATTTATTACCGATGACATGTAAGCACAAGTACCTTCATTACGTGATATGGAAGGTTTACCTAGACATAGTACTCACGAGCTATGTTCCTATGTCCTTCAACTACCAAATGTACGGATCAAACACAAATGGGAATTAGCTTACAACTAGGCGTGCAAGGATTTAACTACTACTTCTACGCTCAGCTACATTTGGTATTTGATACACTTAAATCGGCATATTGACTCACAACTGGACCAAACACAAAATGTGTATTTGTCGATTTTACTGCTTTATGTAAATTAACACTTATGCGAAACATCATATTTGAATTAAATTTGCAACTGTGTATAGATTGCAATACTGATCAGTCTGGAGTTGTTAATACCATGAAAATACGTGGGTTGTCCCAGAATACCGTATTAACTATCAAGTTCTGTATGCCCAAATTATTATCGACTTTTAGAGAAATTATTTCTTGACATACTAGCCAAGTTTCATGATATATCTTCAGCAAACATTCGAAGTGTGTACATTTGACGAGTACAATGTGACGCTTTACGGCCGACAGAACGTCAACGTCAACACTCGCCAACGACGTCACGCTACCTCAGTTTTCCAAAGAACTCCCATTCGTGGGCTTTACACTTAAAATAATAAACGCCAAAATGGTTATCAACTAATTGGAAATATATTTGTCCACATACTGTCAAAAATTCATTAAATGTTTTTCAAAATGGACAGCTTGATCTGACATTCTGTGCGGATAGTGTAGGAAGCGACCTGGTGTAAGATTTTGTTTTGATCGGCCATCGGATGATTTTTGTTCCGCTTTCTTTCTATGCCAAACGAAACGTCAGAGAATCTTAAAAACAACTACCGAATTACCCTGATGTATTGTGCTGTGGATTTTAAATAATTGATCGTTCCTCCGGATACTTTTTTGTGTTTTATACGGTATAACATAATGCTTAGGAAATGTCAGTCGCTCCGTAACGTCGTCTGACGTCGTGATCTTTTTAATATTGTAACGCTAACAACGTTGCTATATTACTTTATTAACCCATCAAATATGACATCATCACTATGAATCATTGTATAAAAACTCGCCAAAAGATGGCAAATATTATTAAATATATTTTGGCGCGATGTGGCAAAAACTGCTTAGTATTATTGTCATTAAAAAATTAAATTCATTTTTGTGATACATACTTTTTACGCGCTCGGCCGTATTCCGTTACCATGGGTTACAAATACATCCATTTTTCGAATACGACGTGTACTAATATAAACTAATTTCGTCAATTACACGTGCTATGGTTGTAGAATTGTGTATGCAAAATTATACAATTTTTGTCATAAAATAATTTATGAATAATCTCAGTTTATTGTCTTATTTTAACAAGGAAGCTGCGTCAGTTGAAATTCTCTGCGCAGTTTTCTTGTGCCCAGATATTACCACATTTATACTTCATTTGTATGCTTATTGATACTGTTTATCTAATTATGTTATTTTGCTTGTATATACGTAACTTTATAAACATGTGTTTTACTGGCTTTATTAAAAGCCCATTTACAACACAATCTTGGTTTGTTGTTCTTTTTATATTATATTGTCGTATAAATTTGTATTACAAGCTACACAAACTTCTGAGTGCCACTGGAGCCCTGATGGTCATAAATAAAACTATATCACTGTGTTGGAGTAAATAAATCATGAATTATACGCTATTCTGGGACAACCCTCGTACATACTCAATATATACAGTCGTTTCGGGTAATTCTGCGCATCGGGTAATTCTGCGCACCTAAACTTTCTATTTCTTACATACTTTGCTGGGTCGTTTTTTTCGGTCTTCCAGTGTTTTTGTAGACGTGTGTTACTTATGTAAAGTTTTATAACCTTTTCAACAAAATCGGAAAAGTATTTCTACGAAAATTTGACCAAAATAAGTGTGAACGGCGATTTTCGTTAATTTTACATACCACGTGACACATAAATTGAATAAAAACACTTTTGTAATGGATGATGACTTTTCCTTTTTTGTCAACATTGTCTTAATGACTTATTCTTTCGATAACGTGATAAATTTCTTGTGAAACAAATCTTTGAAACAGACTATACAAATAAACAACTCCACCTGCGCAGAATTAGCCGAAATAATTTACGTCATGAAAACCGGAAGTCATCTTGTTTTGTGACGACATTTGACCTAGTTAAGCGAAGGTATGATGTTTTGAATTGATTACATTTGTCAATGAAGCTTGTTTCTATCCAAACAACACCATAATTTATTCTAAAAATGAAATAATATCAAATGAAGAAAGACAATACTCGTTAGGTGCGCAGAATTACCCGACAGCACTGTACATTATTCGCACAATACTTATTATATATATATATATAAGCCAAATCAGTATATTGTAACCATGGAAATCAAGTTACCTCCAGACTACCTCGACTGCAGAAATCTAATATAATAGCTGGTGTTTGTGGGTCATCATAAAATCCTATAAAAGCATTAACATTCTCGTGACGAACATCTCGCAGCTGAAACAAACAATAAAACAGTGCTGGAAATTGTCAAAGGATGGCTTTAAGAAATTAACAAAAAAAAGATCACAATTTAATGCAGAAATTTAGAAGAAACTTATTCCACTATAACATACTAAGTCTTGTACAAAATGCATATTAGAGAAATACAATATTTGTTGATAGGCTGCAACTACTACAAGACAAAATAAGTAGTATTTGCTTGTAACTAAAACATGTTAAACAATAAACTATATTTCTTCTACTCCATACATAATAAGCAGGTGTGGTATTAACACAGACACCCACACACTGAGACATTCTTCAGAAACAAAGGACACATTCTATATGTACGTAACAATGATACTACGGACAAGGTAAGTAAAATTACATGTTATACTAATATGCCTCATATAATTACATATTTACTCACTGTTTTAATAACATGTAACATCTTGCTTTTCATTTCAAAGTTTTTCACTTTTAGTGTCTTGGCGTGCACCAAATCTCCCTGCAAAACAATGAGTTTAGAACATTTATGCATACTGCATACGGTTGTAGATAATTAAGCAGCGTTTGTAGCGTGCAATGAACGTTTGCTTGATTAGTGCCCAGTGCCCAATAGTCCGTGTGATTTCGAAGTAAGCAGTACATGAACACTCTGGTATTGTCCTTCTGTCTTCATGTATGGTTACAATGAAATTGTATATCAAAACTACAGTCGACCCTTTAAGACTTGTCTTTGTTTCATAAACAATATGTACGTAAACTTTATGTATTTTAGGAGAAGAAATGAAATAACTGACGGGCATAATAAGTCTGAGTTACGTAAGAAAGTTACTTTCGAAAATTTCAGGACGCCATTTACAATCAATGTGTCAATTTACACAATTTAACAAGCTTAACTGTCTGTGTTTAAAGTCATGTAACCTAGTTATGGATTGATGGTACGTAGCTAGGGGTCAGTAGCTAGGGTTACATGATACATTTAGATGATATACTCGCTCTCTAACGCGACTCAGAGAATGTTAAGTTTAGTACGAGTATTAGCTACTGTGTCGCATGTACAGACTAACTCGTTGTAGTGTAATTAATTAGCACAGAGTATTAAAGTACCCTCGACATGCACCGACACCACTATGATCTCAGCAGATAATAATACTGTATTAACAAACATATGGTATTAATGTAGTGGTCCTAATTAATTAACTGACATACAGAATGAAAATGTCTTAAGTACTAAATCGATATTTTGATAGAACAAGAAACGACTGGCTGAAAATTCTTTACTTATTGAAGAATCAACGTTTCGGACTTCTGGAGACGACATTGGTAGAATTGGTCGGACCGATTGTCACACAAATAGGATTATTGGAAGAGCCTTGTACCCAGTTTTATGTGTATGTGTCCTATAACTTACGACATTCTTATTCTTATTCTTAGACTGTGTAATGTTCAATACACTGTAATAAAATATCATATAATACTTAGTTGATCATATTCATTAATTATTGTTCTCAGTTTGTACATAGTTAAGCGAAGCTACTCGACATAGCAAAAAAGTGTAAAGGTTTATAAAATATGGGTCACTTTTACAAGCCAAAAAGAAAATTGTAGTAATTGGTCACATATTTATATATAAAAACATCTACTTACATATGCCTTGTAGGAGAGATATGTAGGTCAACCATTATATTGGGTTCTAAGTTTAATATTTTGTTTCACAGATTTACCCATATATCAATGCAACGATCTTTGTACATATTGCAACAATGTTCTAGGGCAAACGGTTTATGTTAAATAGGCAAAATCATATTAAAATGCTACTTCGATATCTAAAAGACCAGTAAGTGTCAATTGAGAACGTTTCCAGAACGAATAATACATTGATTTTGTAACCGTAACCGAGTTCCCTTGTGCAAACGATAAAACTTCTTCGAGATCGAGTTCATGTATAAACAAACTATCCCGTTCTAAGTACTGACACATCGACAAAAGCTTCTACCAATGTGTTTAATATTCTATTATCATGAACTACTTACATTATATCTAGCTGTTTCTGTAATTTCGGACGTATACTCGTGTAAGCTGACCATAGATCGATTTGTTGCTGTCCTGTGGCCTGAGTCTTTCAACAAATCTGGTCTCTCTATTAGATTGCTATTACCATTTATCTGAAATTAGAAAACAATTTACTGTACGAAGATAAAATATCTCAGCCCATACATCAAGTAGGATAGACTGTTTTATCCACTAAAAGCCAGAGCTTGGTTGGTGAGAATATTCGGTGATCGATGAACCTGGTAAACTTCCGTGAATACCAAAGTAGTACAGGTTGATAGGTCAAGTGTCTAGTAGTTGTGGTCTGTGTTGTTTTTATGTTTTCTGTGCTCGACTGTTTATTGACTGTTTGTACCAATATTTGTAGTGAGTGCGCAATTTCATTAAGCATTTTGTATACAGAATAGAATTATCAAAGTATTGTTTCCAGTGAATTGCTTTAGCTATTCGTGTTGATATAATTAGTACAATTTGCCACATGAAGCATGCCTTGCATTGTGCTGCTCCTATAGATGAAAGGGTATCAAAGATTAAAGCTTGCCTGACATAGTGCTATGCTTGTTTGATGTAATACATTTACGTCAAAACTAGGTAGACGTTTTTATGCTCATCATTTTGCATTTACTCTATAATTATTTCCTCTACAGTATTTACTTGCAAGATAATGGTTTATTGAACATATTCGAATCTCATATTTACATACTACGTACATGCTAAGTTTTATATCCAACGCAGTTAATCAAACATAAATTTAGTAGTATATACAATACAATAATCCGACCTTTTATACAGGGCTTGTTTTGACTAGTTTTGAGTAGTTAAAAAGCCCCTAGAAAATGCAAGTTCATCAATTTAAACGACAGCAAAACAGATTTTGATTTCCGAATGTGTTTACTCTCTGTTGATAATCAATCCGTGATTAATCATCTTGCGATAGATTGACATTCGAAAATAGCTAACTGACAACGAATGTCGCTCTATATATGTATCACTAATCTTGTCATACATTTATAGTGTGTCAAGAAACCACATCGTTTACCATGGATTATTTTGAACATCACAGGCGAGAATCGTCCAACATGTATTGATAAGTAACATTGACATATTCCAGAAATGTAGGATTAATGATACGTCGCTCATGTAGACATTAAGTACAAATCTGGTGCCCACTGCTGGTTCCATAGCTAGACCTCAAATGCTCGTATGATAATTAATTTAACTCCTTATCCCATATTGTCAAATGCAAAGAAACATAAAAACAATAATGCACGTATATACATATCAATATGCAACCTATTTGGATACGTGGAGTTGTGACAGTGTGTAACCATACATACGAGGGTCATTCAATAAATTCGTGGACTGGACTCGTCATTTTAATACTCATTGACACAGATAATAACTCATTGTATCACACTTAACTACAGCCTTTCGGAAACAAGTGCAGAAAACATTGCACGAATAGACTAATTTTTAAAGAAAATATGGATAAAACAAAACTATCACCTTACCGCAACCACCACACAAGGCAACTACATTCTGGCGTCAGCGACGTTATTGACGTTTTGCTATTTTTCAAATGCTAAACACAATATTGAATTATTTTATTTATATGAAATTGAACACAAATAATTTAGTTATATATTATTAAATAGATCTACTACAACATTTTATATATTCAAAGTTAAGTATTAAGCTGGACTTGATGGTTGTATGCTAAATTGAAACGCCTTGCAAATTTTGACTGGCGTTTTCTCAAACGTCCCTACGTTTGCCGATTTCGTTCGATCCCTTTATCATATTTAATACCATGCTGCTCTTCAGAAATGTGATTTTGTCACTAAAACACATGGACACTGAATACTGCAGTTTCTCCGTTTGTTCTCATTAGCAGATTATGTGTCGTTGTTGTGTATTTCCAAGACAAGTGCACAATTTGATAGTTGCATGAATTTCCTTGCGTAAGTTCATCGGCATTTTGACGTTAATGAAAACGTGATAGGCATAGATCAAATACTTCTCAATTCAAACTCAAACGTCTAAACAACTTAATATTTTCACCAAATATTATGATAATATCTCGCAATAATCTAGCAAACGTATGGGAATGTAAATGAATTAATTCGGAATTTATAACTAGTTGAACTAATGAAAAGGGTATGTTACGTCGGTCGGGGGTGGTAGCGCGTTACTATGGTAATACAACGGCTGCTGACATGCTACTGTGTTGCATAATTAAAGATAAATTTGTATCTACGGTAGGTAATAAATGAATATTTATAATGATATAAGAAATTATTATTTAAACACCAATATAATAAAATGAGAACGATTGTCTACGAATATATTGAATGACCCTCGTACACAGCCGTTCATGGTTCAAAAGATGGATATTGTTGTTTCGATGTCATTATATGACAACATAATAGGAAAAAGATGCAAAAGTACTGCGCCTTCAAATGAGACGCTAAATCATTATATTAATGGAAATTGGTAAACACATTACTATCCCAGACGAATAGATCATATTTTGTTTCACGGCTTGCTTGTCCGGATATTAAACACAATGTTAACTTAATGGATAAACAAATTTTATACGTAAACGATAACAGGAATAGAAGAGAAAGATTGAAATTATGGGAAAGTTCTGACAATAAGTACATGCTGTACCTTCGGAAGTACCAAATTATTAAACACAATGAACAACCGAACGAAAGCTAGATTTTTAAATCGGAAAGCTGTTTTTCAGAGAGAAAATGGTTGGTTATAATGCAAATAATGGAATATATGTATTGATAAGTAACATTGACATATTCTAGAAATATACGATTAATGATACGTCGCTCATGTAGACATTAAGTACAAAGCTGGTGCCAACTGCTGGTTCCATAGCTAGACCTCAAATGCTCGTATAATAATTAATTTAACTCCCTATCCCATATTGTCAAATGCAAAGAAAAATAAAAACAATAATACGCAAATCGACATATCAATATTTAAGTTGAAGTTGTGACAGTATGTAACCATACATCGACATCTATTCATGGTTATAAAGATGGATATTGTTGCATTGCTGTCATTAAAGAACAACATATTTGGAAAAAAGATGCAAAGGTACTGCGCCTTCAAATGAGATGAATTTTGACGCTAAATCATTATATTAGTGGAAATGGGTTAACAAATCACAAAAGTATTAAATTATTAAGCACAATGAACACACCGAACGAAAGTGCGATTATTAAAATCGAAAAGCTGTTTTTCAGAGAGAATATGGTTCAACATAATGCAAATAATGGAATACACTGCATTTGTCAAATGTTCATTTCCTCTATCCATTCGATTTAGGGAAGCGTTTGTTCTGATATTTCTGGCTTAAGTCGATGTCCTTGTCCGGTTGGTAATATCATTTATGTCGCCCTCAAGATAATATATCTTGCCAGTTGTGAAGGAGTACGGAATTATTAGAAAATATGAAAGAAAATCAAAACAACATATAAAATAACAAAGTAATACTAGTACATGCTCCCGGTGTTTTGTTGAATGATTTATATCATAAACTCACCCCATACGAAGTATAGATCAATCCATTACGGAGAATCCAGTAATTAGTTAATTGACGATGGTCTGCGCTGCAGGTATGTCGTTTATCGCGTATGTCATACAAAAGAGCAGCCATGGTGTGCCTAGAGCTACAAATCATGTATTGACATGAGCTGTTAGATAAAACACTTTTTCTAGAATGCGTTAATTCTTGTTCTCATAAATCATTTCCCGGGAAGCGATAAATCTGTTTGTAGCCTATCCTAGATACAATGTAGTTATCCACGTCAGGTTATATATACGGAACAATTGTTTGAAGACATTTGCCCCAACAACCATTCATGAACGTGATAGTGGTGCTATTTGTATGCCTAGAATACGACTGCAACGTACTCTTTACACGAACAAGGGAGACATTCAGTATAAGCTTTATTTATGAGCGACCAGGGATAATATAAAACTGATGCAATATATGCTGTAACGTGGTCATCCGTTTTGAGAGACTCAACAGGAATGACCGGTTTAATATGTACAGTTAACATAACAACAAAAATACCAAAAATGAAAAGGTGCACAATAAACGAAGTAATAAATGTAAATACGACACAATCACAACTGAATTGTGGAGTTTCCAAAGGTTAAAAGGCTTTATATATTCACTGTCTTAGATAACCATGGGAACAATGCCTATTTCGCGAGTGAAAGTGTATATTCACATTTACTGTTCGAGTTAAAGATTAGTATTTGCTCCAAGGTCATTGCAGTTATAAAAGAGTTGTAAATGTCACTAATGTTTCCACCACGTTTCGCTACTGATTTACAAGGGGCGATTGCCTCTCTACAACCAACCCTATGGGTATTTGTATCATCACAAATAAGAGATATTATCATCAACTGCTTTGCTTGTTTTACTATCGAACAACAGTAGTATGCACTAGGTTCAATGTCGATACAAGTAGATTCTATCAAACTTGTAATACAAGATTAGCTAAAAGTTCCAGATCCATACTTTTGCTTTTTCAGATAAACCAAATGACCAACACTTCCGGTTTAGCCCATAATGACGATAAAAACTACTCGTTAACACGTACAAACTGTTGTAAGTGTGGGGACTTAATAGAACGGTCTGAGACAAAAATCAAATCGAATACAGCTTTAATTTCCTGGTTTGTGATAAACCCCGCTTTTCCAAGACGACCCAGACATTTAAGTGTCTTATAACAGCGTGTTTGACAAATAAGGTTTTTCAATGTTTAAGATTAAAGTTGGTCAAATGTCCTCTGTAGTCACGCGGTTCTTAGTACCAAGTAAACATTCCTTAAAGCAGACAGTAACAATTAAATAGATGATTTTATGCATTTCCTTACGCTGTTAGTGAGATCTGATAACACTACATGAGAGGTCACGTTCAAATTACCTCGCTAGCGAATGTTATAGTATGACTTTTCTCATGTATGTATACCAAAGTCGGTCTAGTAAACACTCTCTCACTGTAAGCTACGTAGTACAGCAGACATTTTATCTTCACTTCCATAGTTATGAAAGTAGCGATTTGATTGGAATTAAAGTTCACGTGACGTGGTAAGATCCTGTATCAGCGTAAAATAGTGGAGTGTATTATGGATATGATTTTAATGAGATTGATTGAAAGTTCACTTTGACATGAAACCATCAGACCTTACAACACTAAGGCTGAGAGGCAATCTATTTATTACATTGAACACGACTTTAACTTATACTGAACTCTACTCAAGAGACAAACTGTTCATTCTACATATTTATTACTGTTTTAAAAGAATAGCTCACCAGTATGCAAATGTGGTGGATCTAATACCGAAATAAAACTATCGACTACAATGAATATTCTTAATGTCTTTATTTGTCCAATTTCTTCTCAATAAAATATCAAATAATTTGATAAGGTGGAGTAAAACAAAGACAGTTATTCCCTTCTGATATACGTCTGGAGTATTTAATATAAGATCTGTTGAATTGATGTTGGTTTACATGTACTTGGCTGGTAGCTTGTCAGATCTTCAACATACTCGTATGTTAGAATGATTGGCTTAGATAAACGGACTAGTCTTATGCATAATGACATGCCTTTCCCCCCACATCGAATTGTAAGGTTACAATTTCATTTAGATCTACTCGTACCACTGCTATGATATTTGCATATTATGGCACTATTGCGGGCTTTAGTTTTTATCGTTTGAGTAAAAATAAGCAATCCATTCTTGAAAAACCACATGACAAGTTACAATGCAACTTAATTTGACAAGTATTGTTACGAACGAACACACACGCGATTCAAACTAATCAGCATCCATGGTTGAAAAGCACACGTTAAAGTTTTGCAAAAGATTTTTTTTTTAAATCCAAATTTTTATTAGTTTACTTGAAATAACTTTTACTAACAAGTGACCATAAGTGCACCCTTAGTGTTTATGTTGAACATACTCCATTCGGCTTTCAATGTTCACGCCATCACATCTGAGTTTGAGAAGAAATGCATTATCTTGTAAAATTGACGTTATCTGTACAAACTAAATCCATACTTTTGTTATAAAGCAGAACCTTGGATATCCAATTATCTTTCAATTACAATTGCATTATATTCACATTCATGCATATCACATTAACGATCTGTTGTAAAGCTGTGCGAAGACTTTTAGCTGATATTGTATGTATCAAGTACCGAATCACTACACGGATTACGAAGACACGTTAAAGTATGTCCGACATTTGATCTAAATGTATAACTTCATTCCAGTTAAGACCAAAATTATGAAATCCGTTTGTGATTACAAATTGAACAATCTAGTTCATTCACCCAAGTCTAATAAATTCTTAAATGCATTGCTTTACATTTTTATGTGTATTTTAGGAATTCTTGAATGCATTACTTTAAATTTTGTATGTGTATTTTAGGAATATTGTATCTTTATTAGTTAAGGATTAAAATAATACTCTGTCTAGACATAGCATGATATATGATGGGAACTTTATATGCAAGTTTACGGTGTATCCTTATAATGCAAAACCGGACACTCTCTGAAAACCGGAATCCTCATAAAATCAGACGATTTATTAGGTCCCGTATTTTTCTTCTGATCAAGTCAACTTATAAAGCATCGGCAAAACCTGACGGTATTTTTGGACAACTGATAAGATATTCAACTAGTATTGCTTCTTTAGGAAACTGGACACATACTTTATCTTTGCACAAGTGTCACCTTGTGTACTGTAAGTTAAAGTATGTGGGTCAAAAGAGAAGGGGTTATTAACAGGTCGTGGTCCGTATTGTCAAAGAAGTCTGTTTGGACTTCTTTGCTATTGTTAACTATTTTAAAGGTGTCACATTTTTTTGAAGCACATGTATGAGAAATGTTTCATATGGGAAGAGTAGGAACACTTTTATAGTTAATCCTCAACTATACTGAGTTCCAAAAGTTCTGCATCCAACATAGTGTGTGTCGATTTTGTTAGAATCCACCACTTATTTATGATGATTCAAGTGCGCATGCATAGATCGATGTGTACTTGATGTAAATCCATGGCATTTATCGATTTAAAGATATGGATTGATCCATAATAAACCAACATGTGACGCCATATCACGATTCCAAAGTACACACAACGATAAACTTCTATTTAACAGTGTAAGGGAGGTAATTTATGTACATAAATACCACAAATTATCTATCTTTGACCACAGACAAGTGTTGATGTTGTAATAGAGTCTGTACAACAGGTCAGATTTTAAGAAACAGCCGCCTTGTCATAAAAATCGTAAAATGAAAGAAATATTCCCATGATTTGAATGTTGAGTGGACTACAATTAAGCTACAACAATGCCGTTTCACTTGGTGCAAAAATATAGCAGCATTTCATGTCTTTGTCAGCGGCATTGGCCCTTGACCTGTTGTCACGTGGTACGTCATAAACAGTTTTATTCGGATGGATATGATACAACAGTCTTATTATGATAGAGGCATACCAATTTTATCCGACACAAAGCAGTTTTGGTGAAACACCAGTCTCTAGCGTCTTATATACACGAGTACGTTCACCATATCCATTTTTGCAATCCAATTTAGCGTACATTTCTAACTTATTTGACTAACTTATTGTGTTTTTTCGTATCACAGACACGTTGCAAGTAAATTGGAAGTGAAAATAAAGTCGAAAATAAAACCCCCAAATTATGCGTGCTTGAATAGACGTTTTACCATTTTGTGATGGTGTGATCATTCAAGCGTGACGAAATCTAACGGAAATAGGTCCAACATAAACACCAAGGGTACGCAAATGGACAGTGAACGTAAAAAATTCTTATAAGTTAACAATTCCAAAAAAATGAATTTTTAATTAAGATGCAGAACTTTTGGAACTCAGTATATGTTAAAAACCTGCCTAATTACAAAATTAATGTTCGTGAATAGAACAACAAATATTTCGCTTCATATTTGTTGTGGTGGTGGGTATTGCAACTCATATTTAATTGAATAAAGGAGAGCATGGCAAATCATCACATTTAAATGAAATAACAAAAAAAACTACCATATATTTTATTTTATCTAGTATGCTTCCTACGTAGCTGAGAAAGCTTCAGAGCCTGTAGGCTTGCACTATCTATGCCAATGGACCAATTCAAAATTACCAACTAGATGAGATAAAGGAGTTAGTAGAGTAATCATACAATTTACCATTGAGATTAAAACATGCATTAACTTATAACATCAACGTAGTCATAAACTATATATATCTTAAAGTTTTTAAAAAATGTCACACAGTATAGCATATGATAACATATTAAAGTGTACATTCTAAACAACTCTCATAAAAATGGACCTCCCCGAACACCGGACTTTTGAGCCGGTCCGAAAGGGGTCCGGTTTTGAGGGGGTCTACAGTATTTATTATTATATTGTCAGCATAGTTGATTGGCCTTCATCTAGATTTTAAGTGTATTCATAAAATATGAGTGTACATAATATACATACAAGCTAGTTCATCAACTTACGTAAAAAATAACGTTTGACATTGTTTCTGTCGTACGATTGTTGTATGAATTTATGTACTAAGAAAGTTCATTTTTATTTCATGTATATTAGTCCAGTCATTGAAGCTAAAAAATATGGTCAACCTCAAATAAATTGCAAAACAGAGTTTCTTTGCATTTTCATCATTTTCAGACTATTATCAACTACAGACAAAACGTCAAATATGCGAGTTCAGTGGGGAAAATACAAAAAAATCGACATGTTTAAGGTCAATTTAGGTAGAAATTTCAGCATTTTCCTTATTTCATACTACATGGGGAATTTTAAGTTCTAATAAAATACCCGTGTTAGTCGTTAAATATTTACTAATTGCACATTAAAGCTTGTATTTTCTGAAAGATGCAAATTTCTTCTATCGAATACTAATAATGATTTTATCATCAGACAATTAACTTTTCATATAAATGCCAGTCTACGTGTTCGTGACTCAAAATAGTACTTGGAAGGGGAAACAAAATTTTTATTCATTTCTTTAATATTAATCCAATTTGTTTAAAATTTACACATATCGTGTTTTGTATACTTGTATGTCTAATGGAAAAAGGATATTTGTGTTTGGACAGTATACAATAATGATAATATACATGAATATATCGATTCGGAAGAAATAGTGATTGTTCTCTTTGTCTGTTCGTCCTTAATTGCATTCGAATCCACAATTGTGACTTTATGATTATGAAACTTGGTCTGACTGATCATCTGAACAAAATTTAGGCCAAGGTAAGAAATGGATGATCAAGGGTAAAAAAGTAGGTCACTATGTCAAATTGTAACAGACCCTTGTGTAGTCGCTAGAGGTCATAATGTTGACATAATATTTATGAAACTTGGTCACAATAATAATATCAACAAAATCTAGGTCAAAGTTATAATTTGGGTCATCCTGGGTCAAAAAGTAGATCGCTAGTTCAAATCAAAGGAAAAGGTTGTGTAGGTACAAAAGTCACAATTTTGGTCTAATATTTATGCAACTTGGTCACAATGTTCATCTCAAAACATCTAAGACAAATGCGATAATGAGTTATTTGGGTCAAAATTGGGTCAATAGGTTAAAATAATTGATGCGACTGTTTGGCTCAAGAACGTGTGTCTATTATTTGACCTAATGGCCTAGTTTTAACTCATGATAAGTATATATTTCATTTGACCTACATTTTGTCTTCATGATCCATGTGACATGGTTTCATAAAGATTAGGTAAAAAGGGCGCCTTCTAAACATTTGTTCTATTATTTGGCCTAGTGACCTAGTGTTTAACTCAGGTTAATCCAATTTCACACATGACCTTGATTTTTGTAAGATGGTAATTGTGACTAAATTTCACAAGTGTAAAGTCGAAATTGCGATCCCTGGTGACTATATCTCGTTTTTTTTGTGTTTTGACCTTGTGACTTAGATTTGGCCCCGGTTAACTCAAAATTTTATTTGACCTAGATTAGCTTCCGATGATCATTGCTGCCAAGTCTAATAAAAATTAGACCAAAATTGTGACCTCTAAGCACGATGTAAAAATAAGATTTATTTACATCAAAAGTGACAAATATCGCGAAAACATGTGACAATTCAATATATTTGTGAATATCTCAAAAAGTCCCACGAATATTCAATTAGAACATTTGTACATTGCTAAGGATAGCTTTACGCACCACATAAACGCAAAACTGTTCGTTTTGCAATTAGTTTGAGGTTTAAAGTTAAAATGACTGGACTATATTGATATTTAGACAAGTAATATCTACAATATAAGTTTGTACAGCTTTCTTAACACAATTGCGTTGGGGTTATTTACTATGATTCTATAAGTTATGTTCAATATTTGAAAACTACGATATTTCTTAAATCTTAATTCGCTGAAGTGCTTGCACAATTATTTTGTATAAATGCCTATGTAACTTATGTTTTTCACCTTCTTCCCTATGTTTAAATTTCTTTTATTGAAATAAAGAATAGGAGATAACACAACAAGAGTGAATCAATATACATGCATATAAGTGATTCCTTCCGTTGGTGTATTATACAACGAAAGCTTTATCTAAAAAAAACCTAACACACGGACGATGAAAGATAATGCTAGAACAAAACCGTCATCATTTGTGTATAATCGTACTGTAACGCTGTTTACAGGATTGTGCAAATGTTTGTGACATTTATCTAAAAACAAACTTTCTAAACACTGCCACTCGTAAATATCTTAATCGGGTAATTTACACATCTAACTACTACGGAGAGAAAATAATTGAGTTCACAACATGTGTGGGAACTAATTGATGTTTTGCAAAAACACAAGCTAGCACAATCAAAGGTAATATCATTGACTTCGATAGAAACGTAATAAAGTATTACATCTGAAACTATGTCATCTTACTATTTTAAAGTAGGGACTGTTTTATGTTTTCTGTGCTCGACTAGTTGAGTGCTGCCTTCCCGGTCAGTTTTCCTTATATCTTTTTAATACTGATTATACAAACAACATACTAGGGAATCTACCAATTTGAGAGATAAAAAATGAGTGCTTTTATTGATGTATCGTCGTAATGAATGTTATTGTATTGTGTCATTTCATTGTCATCCGAATGATAACGAGTAATTAGTAGTTTTAAGCTGAGCTTAGTAGTATTTATTTATGATTATTTCATAAGCACCTGTAAACCTCAGTCAATCATCAGTGTTTATAATATGGCATACAAAAACTTCGCACTTGTATTAATTAATTCTTCATGATCCTATACTGTATATTTTGGGCATGTAACATACATGTAGTGGATAAGGTATTGGTTTTGTTTCAGCATTACACAAACGTTTGGAATGTTAAACAAAAACGTACATGTACAGTTGAATAATTTCGTGTTACTTTCATATGCATACGTTCTAATTATTGCAAAATATTATAATTTAATCAATACGGTGAGATTGTGCTTATTTTTTTATTTTCTTACGTAAGCAAACACGACCGTGAAGTTCAATCTTCTTCTTTTCTTCACTTTTGACAGCTTATTCCTTAAGGTTCATATCGTCACAAGGCAATGGAAACGAGATAAAGGAATAAAAAGTATTATCGTGTAACTGAGCTGAGTCAATACTGGTACCAATTTGTACCACCTTCTTTATGAGGTTCATACAAGGTCGTATATTAGTAAGAGGGGTTCTCCCACTGTGTCGGACGTTTGTTGCACTTTTAAGATACTTTTGTATGTCCGGATAGCAAAATAAATTGCACATAGTATACGGGACAAATATGAAATACTAGTATTGTTTTCTCAAACACATCTTACTAAGTAGTTTGTATATATTTTGTTCCTCATATCACATGTATTTTGTGCTGAGTGTATTGCATAAACTGAAACTGAAAGCCTACACCACCAGCGAACTATTCAACAAAGCGTCCCAAGAAACAAAAAATATCAACTTTTATCGTAGATATTTATAACGTTCTAACTATAGCGATAACAGCTAAAAAGGTGTCCTTAATAATTGAATTCTTAGAAAAGTAAACCTATTAGCAAAGCATGGAAATATAGATACTTTCATAGTCAAATCTGTCTTATAAACACTATAATAGAGAAGAAGAAAAAATATTGCACATACTGAGCACTCTTGTCGTTATTGGGTTTTATACTGTGATCTATAGTTTCTCATTGTTTATGACGTACTTCCACTTTTATATCCCTCCTAAACTGTTAGTTTCTAGTATGTCGTTTATTCATTGATGCGAAATATACGTTTTCATGATAAATCTCTGAAACCATATTAAAACTACCGATATAGACCAAGAACTTGTTAAACATCACATCGTGTAAACATATGCAACCTTCTCCCAGACATGACCTACAGTAGCTGCATTCAATTTATAACAGGTTATTATGTGATTCAATGTTCTTTAACAGAACAAGAAAATTATATACTATTCTAAACTTATAGCAGACTCGCTTACTGCTGTCTACATACATTCCGCCATGAAGAGATCAATAACTTATCCACTGAGGAGCAATCTAATGTCGTACTTGAAGAAACTACCTGGATAATTTGACACATTGCATTTAAATGTAAAATCAAAAGCATGTTTAATGTAAGGAATCAGCTTAATATATGTTTTACAAAGCTAAATAAAGTAGGCATATGTTTGTTTTCTACGGCGAACGTATAAGGATTAACACATGAAATGTTTCAAGTAGACACTTAAGCATTAAACCCTATTGAAGTTATTCATAATACCAATTTAACCATTATCCGCAATTTTGTACTTGACATTACTTACATGTATAAAAATATAGTAAACGTTAATTGATATAAGTAGTATCATCTTAATCATAATGAAACTTGTTTTTAAGTATTTATTAAAAAGGTGGTTGCAAATTGAAGTTATGGTTATCATTTGTGCCAATTTATCTTAAAATCCTATCACAAGTATTGAAAATACAGCCCGGACACGAAATTACTAACGGACGGACGAACGGACGGACAGAGGATGGAGACCAAAACATAATGCAACCCTTCGGGCGTATAGAAAGTTGGTTGCGAATTAAATTTAGCACTGTGCGTGGCAACTGATGCTCCTGTCTGTGCAATTTACAATATTCCATGGTTTTACTGTTACTTGAACCCTTACATTTTACTCCATTTTTCATGTTCCATTAAAATCTGTATTCTTAACGATTTACCGTAGTGGCAAAACGTATTATGTAACATCAATATCAATATAAAATATATTTAGATATTTCGCAAAATTTTAACAGCCGTTTTAGACCCCGTATCTTAAACAAACTACAAAAGATTTTGCAAAATAATTGCAAATATAAATAACGTTCCTTGCAGTCAATATTCCGACATAACATAAAACAATTGAACCTGTCTGAACCTCCTCTACTAAGTTCGTTGTGTTATTGACAATAACAAACACATTTCGAGTATAAGCTTGGATCCGGTGCCAAAGGGTTCAGACATAATGTGATTTCGTCCTAACAACCAACGACTCATAAATATATTATACACTAACAACACCATCAATGACAGACAATAGATCGTGAATACAATTATATCCTGGAGAATTACTTCTTGATCTATCTTATATGACCCTAGAACAAACACGTGGACCGGAACAGAAAAGTCATCAACAACATCCACCCATACTAATTGATTTCGCACCTTACTGGCGAGGGCAAGTCACATTATGTTATTGTCTGTTGAATAAATGCTAATCGAAGTTACCAACACAAGACTGGTCATACATGCATCGTGTATACAATTCTATGAAAGCTGTTAGTATAATATACTTAGCAACTTTTCTAAGTCCACACTTATATTTTTGAAGATAATTTTGTCAACCGTACAAGTAGCCTATTGAAATTTTGCTATGATTTGCGTGTGTTATAGGTGTGCAGAAATGTGCAACAAAAAGTCGTGTTCGATTTAAATTAAATGAATGAACACACTCAAAACATAAGAACGAAAGAATGTTAAAGTCGCAAAGACATATTTTGATATATTGGATGATCATAATGTAGTGTGATGTTTCTTTTGACAGTCAAGTACGTCAGTGGGGAGCATTGCTGAACAAAGAGACTAAATAAATTTTACCATCTGGACGCAAAGTTGACATGCGACGTCGGCGTAGAGCGTTTTTACGTCATAACGTCACAATAAATGCTAAACGTACTCACAATCCTCATTATACGAGAAGCAAACGATACGTTTACCTTGATTTAAACACTCCTAGACGTGTTTATACGTTGAAAATCAATCAAACGTGGATGTTAAGATAATAATTATTCATTGTCGACACAAAATGTTACTCTGTACCGTACTGACGTCACTTCATGATTTGTCTGACATCATTCCACGAACAACGATGATAGCTTAATATTTTTACACTGTTTTTCCTACGTGGTTAGTCATTGGACATAATTTGAAGGCATTTTTAACAAACGACATGAATATGTAATCACATGGCGTCAAAAAAGCATGAATCGGACGTCAATCTCGTGAAGAACAAACCAGGTAATATTCTGACATTTCGAGACGCGGATTATAATTTCTTTGTTGTACACTCTTCACACGAGATACTTTATTACTTCACTGTATATAATTAAAAAGTAATGGATAAATGAAAATGAGGACTTAGAAAAGTTGTTAAGTATATGAAAATGGTAATAGCAAATCAGATTGGGAAACAAAAACTTGAAACAGAGCGCGATATCCACAATAGGGAAAAAACGAATACCACAAGCGTTATAGGCGAAGACAAACAGAAGACGTACATAATAGAACTAACATCAAAGTCCTATTTTAACAACATGACGCCCAAGTCAGTCAGACAACACCGACTCACCATACGGAATACACAGCACGTGGGCTAATAACAAAACGGCATTACCTTGAAAACAGCGCACATTGTCAACATACGCTGTCACATTGAATCAAACGAAGCAGCCCTACGTTTGACATCTAAGCTGATCCAACGTTACAAGGACTAGCATTGTTATCAAATGTGACATAAATGTGTTTTTGTATAAATTGATGTACATGTATAGAGCAAGACAAAGAAAAATCAAAACATGTAGAAGAATCTGGCAACACAGTTGCTCACAATATATGCACTTGTTTGTTTCATCGTGCAAGCGTATTTTTCGTAAATAGATGATCCCCCAGGGAAAGAGGTGGCGATTATCATTTTATTCAAGTATATCTTGATATTTTCTTTTTGTTTACGTGAATTGTAAATTTTCTGACACACAGTTGTGTATAGTTCTTTAATCATACCAAATATCTTAAGTTTAGAGCTACGCTTAATGCGAAAAAAAAATCTAATGTCGGATACTGCTAGCCATCGGGAACTACTCACCGACCAGTATATGCTCGTATATAACTATCAGCCCTGAGTATTATTAGTAAAATTATTTTTTAGTTTGAATATCAGTACTTGATTAGTGTCTATGCACACATATTTTCTACGAAATAATGTCCTGTCACTTAGCGTTCAGAATCGTTGAAGGCAGTAATTTGTTTTAAGTTTACGGCGATCACAAACAAAACCATAGACTTTACGCACCGATAGGCAATTTGAGTTGGACTTACATTCAATCAAGGCTAATCAATACTATCTCTAAGACGCATAGTATACTTTATATAACTATGCCAATGAACTGTAGATCATGTATCATATGTCAGTTTATGTATAACGTCACTGGAGAGTAATATTCAATACTCGAGTGTACATTTGAGGTGTCGTCGGATGGTGCGTAGGCGTCATTCGTCAAACTGGCTCTTTTATAATAGTATAGTACTACATTTGTAAATACAGTGTATCTTCATTGACGGTATTGAGCACGCTGAATATAGCCTCGCAATTTATTGTTATGTTGAACTCGGTGAATATATTCAATATGCAAATACATTCATGCAATATCCTTTATATTTTGTATTAATATATTCTTCTAGAACTGTTTATATGACTATTGTATTGCCTTATACTCATTTTGTCCTATTTCAGTCTTTCTATGATGACATTTAATATATTTTTTATTTGTTATGAAAACATTTGATTGGTTGTTATATGATGACCAAAATTATGGTAGTACATGTACTTTAGATCCACGTGCTTTGTCACAATTTGTTGACCTTTTGATGCGAACGTGTTGGTCTTTCGACGTCGATAACTAGGTCACTAGGTAAAAGTTTGTAAGAACTTTGTAAGGTCACTCTAGGCGTTTTACTCTGCCATGTGTTTGTGATCTGAATTTTATCTCTGAGTTTCGACGTTTTCGGCATGCTGTAAGGTAACTGGGTCAAGATGCAATAACGCGTCATTATGCCCATTAAGGTCAACGTTATTGACATATCTTTGCTAAAGTATATTATTGTATGTGCTCCGCTGATTAAGTTTAGTTCTTTCCTCCCCTGTCCGATTTCCTCATGCTTAATGATTGATTGTTTGATGTACGCGTCATGTGGTGGCTATTCTAATATCGGTGTTCTCTCACAGTGTACTTCTCGATCAAAGATTGTTAACGTTAAGAGTAAATTAACAATGATGCCACCGGATCTTTTCTGAGACAATTTCCCCCGCAATAATAAGGAATAGGATAGAGAGATATCGGGTTGTGTTGAGGTTGTTGCTACAAGACACTGTGTGATTGGAACCAGATATCAGTACAGAAAGTAATACATCAAGAGTCGATTATTTCGTGTAACACAATTGACGCATTGACTCCTAACAATTGACGCATTGATTCTAACCTTACAATTGACGCATTGGCTCCTAACCTAACACTGGTATAACGTGATACTTTTTCAAGCTTAGGCTAACATCGTCGTAATGAGATTTGGATAGTGTATGTTTTTCTATACACGTAGTAAAAATACACTCAGTTGTTTTTTTGCATATCCATAAGGTTATTGCTGTGAGCATTTTCGTTTCATATTTATAACTATAGGTGATATAATCCCTTTATTGTGGGGTTACTTCTGTGGGTTTCACGACTGCATTTCTAGCGGCACGATACTGTCTCGCAGTAATAAATTCGACAGAGTGATTATTAAGCCATTGTAAAACAGTGTACGCAAAGTTTCACTTCGACATCATACATCAATATAAATGCATATACCGGTTATAGGCATGTACATTTTGTACATTCTAGTATTACATATTTGCATTTGATTAGTCTAAACATACACAAAACAAACCTTTGATGAGCCGCCCTTGGTGTCCCTTTTCTGTAGGAAGACGAGATCATCTTTCGTAAGTAAAACTTTATGTTGACCCTTTGACATATCACGATGTATTATCTTTCGCCTGAAACAGTATATGATGTTTTTATAGTAGGAAACAATATATGCTAGGATTAAATGGATGAGGATAGCATCTATATGCCTGCGTAAAAGTCATTTCACTGACTGTTTATATTTAATCATTCTAAATACAAAGTGTACCAGTTTTGTGTGAGGTTTCAGAAACAAGCATGGTGCGTTTGCATACAACATATCATTTTGGAAATTGTTAGAAAAATAAAATGCCTGTGTAAGATAAACGTTAATGCCACAGTGGAAACCTTGCACATCCTAGTTAGCTAAATCAATCAGGGGTCATAATATTGGATAGCGATACAGGACTTTGACTTTGTAAGGCTGTTATCATGGTGAAGACGTTATTAAATGCGACAGCCATGCCTTGTTTGACTAGAATATATTTAGTTTTGGTTAACATTTTCAGACGGACGGATACACGGACGGACAGAGGACCTTCAATGCAATACTATTTCAGTACTTGATACAGTGACATAGAAACAGTATTTAACTAACACGCTTAATGCCGTGGATAACTAGAGCCTGTCACAAGGGCTGTATCCGGCATGTTTATTGTTTCCACAATAATCGCTAAAACATGTCCCCACACTTGGAGATGGTCAAATAACCATTTTGTCATGTAAGAATATTGACTTCATTAGTATAAATACAAACAATATCCAGACGTGCAGTAAATCATTACTTAACTAATCAATGTAAGTGAGTGTCGTGTCAATACTTATACCAGACGGACTAACGAGTAAAGTACAATAAGACAATTATCATTAGTGTGATTGTATAATGTTGTACTTGTTCAATGGTGTCAACAAACTGTCTCTTTATTTGTACAACACAAAGGACTTACAACAACACGCAATTTGAACCGTTAATTTTGCCGTACGTCCTTAACACCTACGCAAATCCCGTACATGTTATACTCACTGCACCACCAACCGTAACATCTAATCGTATGTCTGATCCTATTGTTGAACCATTGTATTACTCCTTCCATAACATTTACAAAATCCTAAATATCATAAACATACATGCACCTACCATACAGTGATGATAATAGCCGTAGCTGCAGCAGCAACAAACAGAACAGCAATCACTATAGCCAGTACATAGAGTGCATCCATACCGGTAGACTCTTGCCTGCAAGAGGACGGATAGAAACACTCATCTGGCGCTAGTAACCGACCAGCTGGCCAACCAACCTGAAAGTGCATGTGTATATACTAGTCAAAAAAATTAAGGTACAAACCCTCTACAATTTCATCTCTGTTACATGTATATAATTTTGAAATGTTCTAAATTTTATACGAACTAAGCCAAGTGTTGGAATAGTTGTTATTCGATCCAACATATACTTTACACAGGGAAGAAGCGGGCTCATGAAAACTATTACTGATAAGGTTGTGTGTCGGGAGGAAAAAAATCAACTAACGAAATCAGATCGTATTCATTTGAAACTGACATATTTTTTCAACTAATTCGATACAATTTATAGGTAGGGATTTAACAAGACAGTAGCAATGTGAGGTTTTAAGTGCTTTTTGAATATATAAATCTTAATAATGGGAAAATATTATGAGACTTGACTCAAGTAATTTGATGATAGTGTCCATTGAGACTGAAAACAAGAAGCTGTCATCCTCCTATAACATACATTAACAGATCATGTACATACTAGACAGTTAATCATGCAAAGTTTGTAAACAAAGTGGGGACATGTTAAATGGATATACATAGTATTCTTAGCGGAGGTTAGTGGAGGGGAGATCTTTTGTATAAATTAAAGTTTTGTCTGAGGAGTACCAGCAGTACTGTGTATCGCATTGATTGTGCGAGCGTTAACTGTACAATATAAATGAAGTGATTAAACGTTGAACTTTTATAACTGTGTGTTAATCATATGTTATCTTATTTACAAAGTTCCACAGTTTCACAGACAGGTAGTGTTAGGTAGTCAATGATCTACTGTTGATACCTACATGAATATTTATAATTTCAAACTTAACTTGTTATTGTGCGAGAACGTGAAGAAATACGTAACAGGGCTGTGGTAATGTTTTTTATGGTGCCAGTCAACGCGTTGCAGGAAACATATTAATTGTAAAGAGTAAGGTGATATCACGGGGTGGTAGACGTACTATTTAGATATAACCACAAAAGAGAGCATGTCTACTCAAAGTTAAAAACAACCGCTAGTGTTTCATTATTTCAACAGATTTTTACTAGACAGCCTCGATGGCCACACCATTAATTCGTATTACCATGGCTCACTAATTATCTGTACGCATGATGATACAGCGATTTCCCCGAAATCGACACTAGTCGATTGAAGGAAACAAAACGCACACATAAACTCACTCCGACTCGATGATGTCTTATAAAATCGGATGAAGAATTAAAAAGTGTATGGTCGCCTTTTTTCAAAACTACGTCACATACAACGAGATATATTTACATTGGTAAATGGATGTTGCAGAAACTATACGGTTTTGACAGTACTAAATTTTACCTCACATTTAAACGGACAGTGACTACATCGCTTAACGACACATTGAAATACTTACATGTACCATTCGTTAGTAAATGTCCGCTAACAGTAAGTGCCTATGTTCTGTTGGAAGCAAGAACATACTAGTAGTACTAGTATTCCGTTGGATTGTGAATTGTGTATTATTTTAGCGATGGTGATGGATTACAAGCAAATACAATAAGACGTGTATGCAATACCGCTGTACAATTCGACTTCTCAACTAATCTTCGTGCCGTTAAATGAATGGAAGATGCATTCTAATTATTTCCACCGCTAAATTATTCCGGTATCACTCATAATTGGTATCAGTAATTCCTTTGCTAGCGAGACACTCAGTATAAACAAGAGAACACTGGAACAAAATTTGGCATGCTATGTGTAGATGATGCTTAGTACACTAGTGCATAATATACCCCCAGTGACAATACCCATGCTGCAGAAGGGAGCTTACACTTTAAATTTGCTTTTTAGCGATACTTACTTGTACTAAGTCCATTATGTATAGCTTAACACTAAAACAACACTTTAACTATAGAAATATGTTTGTCACTGTTTACTGTTATTATATTCGCTGATTTCAAGCAAGCATCTACTACTTACATTGTGTACTTGTTGTTAAGTCAAATATAATCAAGAATCAGAATTTTCTACAGTGTAATATTGCCATAAAATTGTTATATTCTACTCACCCTGGACAATCCTAGAATTTCCCAACTATTATCTGGTAGCTGTTTGATTTCTTGCACATTTCTGATTTCCCAATTGTCTTTGTCAATCTCATTTAATTCAAAATCGTATGTTACACTGTCAGACGTGTCTATATAAATCTCATGAGAATCCATATCGAAAGTTCTGTTTCCTATATATTTAAATAAAGCATTTAAATCACCGGATTCGTCCGACAAAATTTGATCTATGAGTAATACAGAGTCTAGTATAAAATGTTTGTGGGAAGCGATGTCGTATTGCGCACTTCGTTTGTGTCTTATTGCACTTCGCTTTGAAATGTTTTTGTCTGATATTTCAAACACTGGTTTTAAATAGAATATTGCATCCAATATATCTCCACTTGTATTTCCGAACGTAGAATTAAATATTTCGATGTTTAAATTCGTATATACATTTGTCTCTATTATAAAGAACGCATGCTCGTATGCATAACTTGCCGTATCCATTGCCTCAAGTATCTTCATTTGTAGGAATGAGCTGGTTAAGAGAATTATTCCTGAAAATATAAGAAACGTTATTGTAAAGTATTGTAATAACTCTGCTAAACAAAACTAAAAATCAGATTTGAAACTGAAGTGAAACAACATAGATACAAACCGACTGCCATTATGCTAATACAAATCCCAAACAAAGGTCTTTAGCACTTAGCAATAGCAGTACCTGGTAAACCTCTGCAGCCGTACAAATAATGTATGATAGTGTTTAACAAACAGCCATACAAACAATAAGTCAATAGATAGGGGATACGTGGGGTTAATAGAAATAACAATAACACTATAAAAAACATAAAAGTAAAGAGATATGACGTCAAGTGCATGTAACCCATGTGTTTCAAATAAAAAACAATGTCATCATATTTGAACCAATACAGACGCTGTTATCACCAATATGTAGGTTATATTCAGCGTTTGTATTTATAAGGCGGAAGAGATTATGATATAAACTTGATACGTGATCTCAATCTGTCTGTCGCATCTGCGCACTCAATACCAAAACAAACAAATACACGTCACAATCTTTGATTAAACTATCATCTAAGGAAACCACTGAATCCCCAGTTTGACGTTTTCAAGTTCTGTTGATAGATATTCAAGCTATTTCCGCAAGATGTGACGTGTAGCTGATAGTGTGTGCTTTTCATTCGTAGGTTAAACAAATACTAGAATGTCAACAGTTAAAAATTTTGTAGCCTCAAAATAAAGAATGTTTTACTGCGTTAATATTTTTTAATAAAGTTAAACTTTTAATCGGGAACCAAACAATTACTGGATAGATACAATCAATGGTGTTTTCGTAAATAGGTTAACACTGACAAACTATCAAACACGTTTATGACCACATAGACGAGAGTACGTAAACACTATTGATAGATAAGCTACGGATAATACGAACGACATCATAATTGGTAGGAATTCCTACCATTCAAAAAATTGCATTTCAATTCAGTTCAAATATGGTAGTTATAACAAATCACTGGACAGCAGGTCGATTTAACATAATTTAAAGCAAAAGATCCTTGATTCAAATCTCAGCTATAACATTATAATAACTTTGTGTATTACACTGGACATGTAAGAACATCATGAAATATATTCGGAAAGAACCATGTTAATGTCGGATTACTCATAGTACTCTAATGCAAATGCAAGATTAAAGGAGTCGCGAAACACTTTATCCGGAAAATACTTATCGGGTAAGTAAGTGAAATTTCGTTTGATCAACAAATTAACTTTGCTTAAAAGCCAACATTACATCGACACGCTATATCGGTTCAACACGATTATTCAGTTCTCTAACTTCATAACATTGTGTATATAAAAATTGTATTAGCACGCATTCATGTCTTTTAAATAAGGGATTGTTTTTCACTGCCTTGTTCTCAGAATTGGCGAAATTGAAAAGATTGCGAAAGACAGGTGTCAGTGTAGGGATCTGGTTGAAGCCCTATGTGCCAGCAGGCACGAAGAGGATAAAGTAAGTAAGTGTTCTCAGAATAAAATGTTTTAAATAATAGAATACAATATTATGAAATTGCAATATTTGTACAAGATCGGCATATCAGAATAATCAGGACGCTACACTTTTGCACCAATTGTTTATGTTGGTAAGTGTTCGTGTTTAAAACAATAAAAGCATTTTTCTCTGGGGATATTCAAATTCATAATTGTAATAAAGATTTCGCTAAAACTGTGAATGCTGCTGCATCCAATCTAGAGAAAGTGTATAACAATTTGACTAGGGCGTCTGGAATCCAAGTTATATTCCCCTAACGGAATATCATTGTTTATCAAATTTCCTTATCAGCCGTTCCTTAAATATCCACTCCTTCGACAAAGTAATATCATTTTTGTTCGACTTTGATGGCGTTACTTGGTATTCAAGATCCGTTGATTCAGTATAACAAAATCGGCACCTTGATGTGAGACAGTGGTTGTGATGGATATCGTTCGTTTAATTGTCTCCAAATATAATACTCCAATTTCACCATGAGTTACCCTGTTTGAATCACGCGATATAAAAAACTAAACTCAAATGTGTTAACTAGTGATAAACCCATTTCTATACAGAGCACGTGCTATAAAAATCCGTATGCGATGTTCCACAATTTTACTTTAATTGAAACGGATTCAAATTTTTATTCGATTGACGCCGATATTTTGTTTCTCCTTTGAAGAGAGGAAATCACAAAGGCAGACAATGCTGTCCCAGTACGGGATTATCTGGAGGCTGTCAATAGTTTGCTGTGAGCTGTTTGTGTGATGTGTCCCCAGAGGTACATTTTCCCAGCATTGAATTAAACAGCATTTTTTGTTATTTCAAGACTGACGATATTGACCGACACAATCAATCGAAGTTACGTGGTTCAGTTGTTCTTGTTGTTTATATTTATAATTTATATACTTAAAGACAAAAGTTTTGCAAGGGCTTTTGAATCTTCATTATTATTTTTTTATATTCTATCAATTTTTCCAAATAAGTTTTATTTAATATTTTGGTCTATAATATTAAAGCATGGGAGTATCATATTGTTTGACTCGTTATGATGTCACGTAATTAACAATAACACTGGAAAGTGAATGGGTCCGTTAGTTTTTCTTTGTGTCTTACCAGTATTTTACAACGCCAGTCACCAAAAATGCCGACAGTTGTTTTAATTTCTTGTTGATCGGTATTGAACACCAAATAAGGAAAGTATTTCACTTTGAGGTAATTTAAATAACCACGACACAGGTAAAATGGTGATTTGGTGTGCGACAACAAAGCACCGGCCGTCTAAGTCAATGTTATGCTACACCTGACGCATATCCTGGAGCTTACCGGGCGTTGGCGTTCATGTAAGTCCACACTTCAGTTAGATGAACAACTTGTTTTTTCTTTTTTGCGCTAGTGTCTCAACGTTTCACAACATTTTTTCTTGAACACGCGTGCTCGAACACTTTGTTGTGTAAACACACGCACCAATTAGCGGTTGCTTTGGGAATGTGTTCTACGTCAAATATTTATTTCTTAACGCCCTATTAAGTTTAATTAAATTTAACAATACCGTTCCAACGTGTAAATTAAATCCCTGGCGTATTGATGAAATGAAATAAAAAATACGTAAGTTAAATACAAACTGAGAAACACTGTAGTGATTGCCACTGGCGGGATTTTACTACCGTACAAAACTTTTGTCTTTGAATACAATATGCTTTTGGTGTCTGTTTTCCGATATAATGTACGATTCCCATTTTGCATTTGCAAACACGATTGCTTTTGTTCCGATAACAGTAGAGTGGTATTACATGCACATGCATATACCGTTGTTTATGCTATGTATGCAATGTTAATATTTATGTTACGACATATTATGGACATAGAGGCCAATAGTTTATCTGTTTTCTGTGTATAATTATAACGAATAACACTCAATATTGTATGTAAATCCCGCTTTCGACGCGAATACGTAGATCATGAACTTGAGATCACGTTATGACATTTGTAAACTAACAAACGAGTAGAATAGAGTAGAAGAAATAAAAGCTTTTGCAAAGAATAAATTTGATAAGAACATTGCAAAGTGGGCATGTTTGCAATTTTGTTTTGCTTTTTTTTAATTGAAATAAATAAATATAACTATTCATCTTGTATATAAAGTAATCAACTTGGTTTTAATAGAAAACAATATTTTGGAGACAGCGAAGTTATTATATTTAGCGACACCTATATGAATGTACCTTTATAAACATCAGTCATATCATATTTATTGAGTACCAAGTGATAACCAATACAATAAGTCAAATACAAACCCACACAATTCAATTCAACTTCAAGTCAAATCATTACACTAAAAATGACATTATATTTAGTTCAATCACATATTTGTTACACCATCGGATTGCAATATACCACTATATATACACATTATGAGCAAACTATGATAATATTGTCATACGTAAAATAGTGCAAACGTCTCTGCTAACCCCAAATACAAAATACGTAGTTTTATGTCGTGTGTGAGTAGTATTTCTCTTTTTCTATCATCAATCAACTATTAATCATATCCTCTTTAACATGATGAATCATATTTTAGCAATGTAAATACTGGATTGGAATGAAAGCTTTGAAACAACCGTACATAGAGAGTAATGGTAACCAATGCTTACCAATTATTTCTTCTTGGCAACATGAATGAACTACGCTATATCATTTAACATGTCCAAATATAGTTATCCCTTCTTTGTTAAAATCGTTTTCTGGACCATTGAAGTATTGATACGCTGTTTAAGCCATTCACCATTATCGCATCTGATGTAACAAGACAGTTTTATTGTTGTTTCAAACACGTGACGTAAGGTGCTATCGTGTGATACATAATGGCGGTTTTTTGTCTCGTCCTGTAAACAAATGTCTATCACAGTGTGACCATATCGTGTTATGTAACACGTTATCGTGCTTGCTCATACGAACTTGTTGACTTTTTTGTTCTCGAAAAAAACTCATTTACATACAATCTGTAGTTAGCATATCGTTCCGAAGACGATGAATCGTCATTCGACGCAAGTAATAACGGAGACAATGCAAATCATGAAGAGAGGTTTCTAATTCGATGGCTTAGAAGTACAACTTACGAATTGATAAGACTCATACATATTTGAAATTGACATTACATTTTGTGCAAGGCTCTTCTGATTAGCCTAATTTCTTCATAGAAAAACTTGTCATGTGGACTACATGTAATATAAACTGAAGTCTTAAATACTTGTTTTTCGCAAGAGTAAATAGTAGTTTTCTGACAGTATATGCATGTAAAGGTGTGTGATGGTACATTTGTTTAGATGGCATTCATGTTTGGTTTTGATTGACGCACTAAATATTACAAACTTTATTCATTAACTATGAAATATCATATACTTGATTAGTAAAAACCCTGTATACTGCAAAGTAGAGTATACAGTTTAACACGTTATGTACATGTCTCTACAATGGTAGAAACATTTACTAGTGATTGTATAATTTGCTTTTTGAATTCACTTGCAGAATAAAATGATTTCTTCTGGAATAACTCAGCGGCTAATGCCTTTCTTGTGTCTATACTTGGTGAGGCGTTACGACTCATGTCAATCCTAAACTAAAATGAAAGTTTATATTGAATTTATGTAAGTTGATATCACTGTATCGCCTATAAATGTAATGTACTTTCTCGTGTGGTCGCGCAGGCCCATGTGTTTGATTGATAAACATAGGTGAGGAGAGAAGTGTTCCGTGGGAGAAATATCTGAGACACTTTATAAGTCATTGTTTAATTCAATAAGAAAACGTGATAGTTAATTTTTTGACATTGTTTTAATTTGATAACTGGTTTATATAGTTGGTAAAGAATGCACGTACTACGCCATTTTCAAATACTCTACTGTCGTTAAGATTTTTCTATGCACTTGTGACAACATGATATCCCATAAACTGAACTGTTCGGAAGCAATAAATGAATTGTTTAATAAGGAAAATTGAAATATACTGGTTCGTGTAATTGTGCAATGTTTTATATTACTTATATACATAACTGACTGATCTTGATGTAAGCAGCAGTCAATTCCCAATGACATAATTAGGCCTTAACATTATATATAACATGGGTAGCAAGCAAATCATGTTATAATATACCAATGCAATGTTTAGTATAAACAAGACACTTTCTTGACTAAAATTATGGACGATACTATCCAATTCATCCCGCTATCGTTACCAAAAGCTATCGTGACATTAATTTACAAAAGGTCAAGTTAGAAGAAACAATTCGTCAAAAGGAATTATTGTATAAATTGACAACGGCCAAGACGAAATTACTCAATACAGACTGGAAGGGAATAATCTATGTAGCGCATAGAAAAAGACAAGGGTTTAGATGACCTCAATTAAATCACAAACTCCTTAGATCGAATCAATGATCTACAGTCAAACCGTTATGGACATTCTGTACTACACGGGTGATTTAACTAAGTGAAACGTATTATGCAAAATAGAAGTACTCAGTTCAATAGGTAATGCATATAATGCAATTTTGTTGAGATACTGATGAGGTTTCTTAAATGAGTGCCCATGCCACGTATTAAATTAGCGAATGAAGGCGAATATACTGCCTAACCGTTCATCCATAACAAATTGCAAAATACCGTTTAATCCAATTCAGAACGTGTTTTATGTGTAAAAGTTGCCAGGTACACATTTATGTTTATTTATTTGTTCTGATAATACCGGGAAGTATTAAACACCAAGTGAAATCGAAATATTTTGCAGCTCAACAAAATGACGGAAATTGGTTATCAAGACGAATCACAGAAAATGCGGTTTTTGTGTTAATGAATATTTCATCCTAGTTCTGTAGGAAATGCTCAATTATTCAAAGCACGTGTAGCATAATTCAATAAATGTATATTATATATAATGAATGTATTCCGCTTGGTAAATGAATTGTTGTTCACGATATGTTTGAATGCGCAGGAAATGCTGTTGCAATGTCATATATTAGGGTTAAATACTAGTGTACACATGTCCTAATCAAGAGCATTGTAGTACATGACATTATGTATAGAATACAAATACTGTATACTAAGCAAAACAGCTAACCGAACGCTTATGTTTTTTATGAATATTTATAGAACTATCCATTGGAATGTTATGAAACTTGGACAGAAGTATAATCCAAACATTAAAAGGCGTGTGGTATAATTTCGTCAAAAAATTTAATTCGCATCATCGTCAAAATATGTATCTATTGACATCACCTATCAAGATGAAATTCACAAAATGTACAATTAGCATATTTTATGAATGAGCAGCGTTTTTACCGTATAACTTTTTTATTTATTAATATTTTTGCACGAAAATTTGTGTACTAGTTATTTACGATCTTGAAGTGCGTTTTAAGTAATTTTGTTGTAAAAAATGCGAACCGGAAGTTCACGGAACCATGAAATAACAGAACCAGACGTATAAACTTGAAATTCATGAATACGCGTTAAATAATGAAAGACTTTAGGTTTATTCCATGCACATTAAAGACTGATCGCCAAATCAATAAAATAAATAGTCAAACTCGATATAATGCGATTTGTTCACAAAAAATGGATGTTTTAATTTTTCAAAATTATGATTTTAATTTTCAATGGTCAAGGGGAGGTAATTTGGTAGAATATCTTTTTTGTGGATAAATGAGCATAATTATTGACTTAATTTTGGTTTGATTCTTAGTATTTTAATATTTATTTTTGTTTCCGTTATCAGAATATACACTTAAAACAATCTTTATTACCAAAGCGGACATATAGCTGCATTAATAATTTGACGAACACCTGATGAACGCACTTCAAAAGTGTCCTATATACTGAATGGAGAGAAAACACGTTTTTTCAAAAACATGCAAAAAAGTCCTCAGGACTAATATGTATCATTTTTTCAAGCCAACATGTTTCACTTATGCATGACAATACAATTGTATGGAAAAATGTAGTAAATGAACTTAAAAAGAAGTAAAATTATTCAAGATTTATCCCACTTGAATTTACTATTTTTCTTCGCTCCTGTGATTTCAAATATACTGTTTTAGGTATTTTTATGTGCATTGGTATTCACACACACGTAAAATAAAAGGAACTTTTGTTTGTGATAATTTAAATCTGTGTAAAACTGATCTGTCTGATTGATATCCTCCAGGGAGCGTAATGGCCGCTCTTGCGCGGCCTACCTTTGACAAATGCGCCATGTTTATGATAAAATATTCTGTTTTTCCGACTAACAAACACACATGCTACACAACATGCACACAAAACTCGTGCAATTCGAGAGCAATCGATCTCAACGTGCAAAAATGTGATTTGAAGCTTTTTCGTTATGGATGAGTGATTTGGACATGTATTTTTATGTGGTAAGCTGCATCAGGTGCACAATCTGCATTGAAATAACTTTGCAAAACTTTAGGTTTGTACACTTACAGGATACTGAAATATTCAAATTTAAAAAGCGTTCGGTTAGCTGTTTTGCTCAGTATATGTAAAGAATGTTATAGGAAATACTTTAACCTGCGTTTAGTGACAAGTAGTCTGCCATAAGAACCATTATCATTTTTTAATTGGTATTTGTTATTGTACATACAATGTGATGTTTTTGCAGAAATGTCCTGTGATATGTGTGGATCATGTTTGCAGAATTCCAAAGTATATGTTAGAAACACTTTATTTAATAATATACTAATAAAATAGAAACAGAACCTGTACATGGGCTGCGATTGAGCAAACGCTTTATTAATGTTATGCCAAAACATCGTGCATGTGAAGTAGCCTAGTACTGTGTTCCATGTAATTTTGGTTTTCTCTGCTTGGCTATTTCAGCTATATGCTGTATTTCCTGCATGATCACTGTTCATACGAAATCTCATAGGAGCATGCCTTGTATGTTGGTGGTAATATTCTTGAGCATATACATTGTATCTCGTCCATATTCCGACAAAAACTATGTCTAGGGTTGAACATCGCAGACACATTACGTTCTTTATAATAACTACTGACTGATATAGCTTCTAGGAAATGAGCGATATTTTAAACGATGTCACTAGCAACCTATTATTTAGTCCTGAACTTCGTAGACGCTGATATATTACATAATTTGTATACATGCCTAGAAGCAATAGCAAGTATTGGAAACTGCTACATTACGCGGACTTATAAAGGGTTGTGTTTGTTTAGTATAGACCGATCCAGACAGATCATTTGTTGCCCGTAAACTATATGTAAGAATCCGTACACTGAAGCTCAGACACTAATTATGGTCTGTTTTATGCAAATAGTTCCAGACACATCTAGGCTTGCAACCACATTTGACGTCAATATACAGGTTCGTAGAAACAACGCTTGATGTAAGAAAACCCAATAATACATGAGACCACTGTGAAGTCTTAAACATAATTATCGCTCCGCGGACGACTGAACTGACGGAGGTGATACATTTATCAATGGCCGTGGTAATTTGCCTGAACGTAGTAATTTCTAAGACCAGTCGGTAACACTGTACTATACCGCTGCGATGTAATTGATGGTTCACACAGCTGATTGAGGTGATATCAATGAACGAGAAACGTGTATAACGTACATGTACACAAAAGCTGAATTTATGCAAACTTTGCTTAGCATGGCAAAATGAATGTAGTAAGTAAAAATTTCAAGCGCACGTGCCAGTTTATTTATATACAACCTAATATATAAAGCAGTGCATCCAACCTTGAACAGATATGTTTCTGATAGCATCTGAATGCATTTCAAAATTTGAAAACTATAACGTGACAAACGTCTAGTTTGTTGACAACAATTTAAATCGTGGTGTGCTTTATGTTTCCAGGGGTTTCCTTTGACTTGTAACATTACGTACATGACTATATTACCGGTCTCTTGTGAATTTATCTCAAATATAGCACTTTTATTGCTTAGAATGAGCGCAGAAGAAGTCACCCACAACCATCTAACATACAATGACGAGTTCGCAAATATTATAATGATGTTTGATAAAAGTAATTCATGCAAGGGCAATATGTTATGAATACGAATGTGTTTGAGTCATTGTTTTCACGTGCTTATGTCATTTATCATCACGAACAGTCTATAGAAAAGAGTGCATGCAAAACAAATACAAGTAAACCGTGTTTAGCTGCTATGATTATTGCACACTGGACTCAGATTGCAAACACCACGGTTCCAGCATTTGCGCTATGTTTGTGATAGCGGCTATCTTCATCAGAAAAATATTCCGATCAGCTTTGTTGCTCAAGACGTCTACCTATTTTGTCCTACGTGATTTTCATCGTCTAACTCTAAGGTTTGATTAACTCATATACATTATAATTATTTTACCAACAGTCCAGTTGTCCGGACCCTCGATACCACATTGAAATTCAATGTGCAGTTATCCATTTACAATAATTAATGGTTTGCATACTACATATTTAGAATATTTGCGATAATATCGTATAGCTGGTTATATGTGCTTCAATCGAATTCTTCCCGTTCTAAATCATGTATGTTTCTTATTTTTGTAAGCTATATTGTGATTGAATATCCATATCATAATAATAACAACACAACAACAGGCGACCGCAGATAATAAACAATTTCTCCAGGGTTATTAGAATTTTAAATTAATTTTAATCCGAATTCTTAAATTCATATTCTAAATTTTGTCTTCGATTTTAGGATCCAAACAATTTCTTTGACTAGTGCTCTCTTGACAAAGTGGTTGCATCTACCAAAGATTGGCGGAATTAGTGATCTGACAAAATAAATCTGTTTTTCATACACATTCATAAACTCTGAAGACACCTTTTATTTATGGCAAAAATACAAACTACTGAATTAATCTGACGATGTCACCTATAGTACAGAGGTTACACGCTGGGCTGTCAGTGCAGAGGTTGGGTTGAACTACCGCCATGAAAGCACCTAATAATGAAACAAAACAACGTTTAATAACCACTACAGTATTATTTAATTGATACTTGAATATTGATGTTACATAATTGCTATTATGTTGACTTTATACCATGTGTATCAACTCAGTATAAATGCTGCAATATATCAAGACCAGAATGAATGTTCATTAACAACTCCATATAATTCAGCCTGCAGGCAAGCTGTACTAATTGATACAATATCGCTTCCTTAACATAGTGTTGCAGTTTATATAACCCACGGACATAATTTCAATTAGTGCCGTCCATATATTTTTAAACATCATAGCTAGCATTAGACAAATAATTAGGTCTAATCAGATACATCTACAACACAAGGTACCAAGCACTGCTGGTGGTACTTGATATCATCATGGCGATGTGATGTGAGAAATATGATTTGATGAAAGGGCGGTGAAACGAATTGGCTTTCAACATCAGATCACATAATACTATATACAAATTGGAACAAATACAAAAGTGGACATAATATATGACACACTCTTAAAGAACAAAATATTAAAAAAAAACAAAAAACAAAGGAAACATAACATCTACTAGTCATCATTACATGTTTCAATTCAGCCCAATAATGTGCACATGAGTGTTCCAACAGGGTGATCTATATATATAATGTTTCCATATGCATATCCGTGTGACAAAGACGGGAAGTAGTTCTAGCTTACATGAGTTAAAACAACAAATGTACTAAAATCCCTGCTTTGGTGAACATTTCATTTTTTCCGACCTTGTTGCATTTGCTGGCCATCATTTTTTAAGTATTTCATGAATATGTCTTTTGTAATGCCATTATTAGTATATAGTGATACACTTAAGCCAGCCAATGCGATGATATCGTTTGAAAACGCTTTGAATTGAATTTAAATTGTATTTTGTGGATAAAGTCACATACCCATGAGGACCTAACATATATACATGTAATGTTGACATGGCATATGGCATGTTCTTTATTTGAATCTCATCTTTGTAAAGTCATCGAATTGCATAATACACAATATAAACGAAACATTTGGTAAATAGGCACATGTAAATTCGTCTCTGCTAACACCCTAAATACAAAATATATTTATTAACGTTTTATGTGAGTAGCTGTTTCTTTTTTGCTACCATCAATCAACTATAAATCATATCTTCAATAACTAGATGAATTACACTGTATCACTGTAAATACTGGATTGGCATGAAAACTTTGAAACAACCATAAATAGAGAGTATTGGTAGGCATTTATCATATACATAATAATAATCAATTATTTTGTCTTGGTAACACCATTGATTGAACTACAATATATCGTTTAATATGTCCATGTATAGATATCCATCAAATTTGGGAATCTTTAATGCATCAATATATCTAATCTGTACAGGCACAGAAGTACCAATGTTTTCAAAAGCGCCTAAACTAAGCATTAAACATTGTCGTATCGATCGTCATCGCATCTGGTGTAACAAAATTGTTTATTATTGTTTCTAACACGTGACGTAAGATGGCATCACGTGATATATAATTTTGCTTTATTGTCTCGTCCTTCAAAAACATTTTTATCACAGTGTGATAATATGGTGTTATGCAACATGTTATTGCCCTTGCTCACACGAACTTGTTGACGTTTTTGTTCTCGGAAAAAACTAATTTACATACACTTCATTTGTAGCATATCATTCCGAAGACAAAACATTAAAAAAGTGGAAGTAAGAACAACAACAATGCAAATCATGAATAATAATTGTCTAAGTAAGCCAGACGAAACTATGCGTTACATAGCAATTTGAAAAAGGACTCAACTGTTCCTATGTCAAGTATTGCAAACAAATTATGTGAAAGCAAGGCATTGTCTTGGTAAATGTGTTTAGATGGCATTCATGTTTGATTTCGATTGACGTACTAAATATTATAAACTTCATTCATTATGTACTACACTATTTTATTTGTACAAACCCATATGTGTTGCAAAGTACAGTTTAACACATAATGTAAATGTCTCTGCAATGGTAGATACATTTACCGGTGAAGGTAGTATTTGCAATTTAAATTCACTTGCAGAAAAAATGCCTTTCTAGTGCCTTTGTGTGGTGACAGTTTTGTTACTCATGAAAATCATCAATCTTAAAATATCTGTTTAATTCATGTAAGTTAATATCACTTTATCGCCTATGACAACTATCTCGTGTGATAGCGTGGTCCCATGTGCTTGATTGTCAAACATGACTGAGGAGGACGGTGTTTAGTAGGATAATTATATTTAAGTCATTGTTTAATGCAATAAGACAGCGCACTTGTGATGGTTGTTTCTGTCACGTTGTATTCAATATTATAACAAGTATAGATAGTTTATAACATTTTAGTACTATACCATGTCCCAATGCTGTACTGTCGTTAAGATTTTCTATGTCCTTGTGACTACATGACATCGCATAGACTGTACTGTTAGGATCCAATAAAATGATTCTTTAATAATGAAATTTGAAATATACGTGTTCGTTACTTCATTTTTTTCAATAATTATATTCATTGTAAATTGTATCGTGACGAGGGCTTCAGTCATTTACCAGTTACATAATAAGGCATAATTCGTGCTTGTTTCAACATAATAGTTAACATGGGTATCAAGCAAATCGTGATATGATGTACACATACCATGTTAAGTTCATGTATCAACATGACACTTTTCTGTCTACTATTATGGACGATGCTATATAATCCATCCAGCTTTCGTTACTGATAGCGAACGTGACATTAATCTAGAACAGGTCAATTTAGAAGAAACAATTCGTCAAAAGGAATTATTGTAGCAATTGACAACGGCCAAGACGAAATTACTCAATATTGACTGGAAGGGGAAAATATGGAGTGTATAGAAAAAGACAAGGGTTTAGATGACTTCAATCAAATCACAAACTCCATAGATCGAATCAAGAATCTACAGTCAAACCGTTATGGAAATTCTGTACTAAACAGGTGATATGTTGACAATGGTGAGTGGTCCATCTTGTCATGGTGCAATGTACCACTCACTGGCAATGCACAGTAAGGTTGAATCTCAATAGAACACTACATTCAACTAGTGCACAATAGGCAGAGGGACAGACAGACAGGCCGACCGACCGAAAAAACACAACCTATAACAGAAATAGATACTTGCTGTTGTCTTTGCCAGTCGAACGTACAATCGCAAAAGCTAAATACAATATCAAATACGTTCCAAAACACAAGTTAGCCGCACAAATTGAAAAAGAACAAGCCTTCAAATCCTCTTGAAATCAGCATACTTTATTAAAATATTCAGTATAGTTCTTACTCTTAGTGTGGCTATCACAAAAACAAAACAATACAATCCGATTGTGCTAATTAACACTTGCGTGCAAAATAGGTAAGCAACATTAAGTTCATTACATACATTAGTAGATAGCTAATTCTAAGACGTGAACAAAAATATTCGTGACTGAAAGCTATATAATAAAACTACTACATAGAAATCATTAAAGTCTAATTAACTATCTGGTAATCTGGGAGATGTAATTTGTTTTTGAGCCCATTCAACTGATCCGGTCACGGGACCATGGGATATGAATTAGACACAGTGTAGCTATATTTATATCAACACATTACTAAGTTTCTTAGTACGTTGTAATTGATTTGTTAAGCGACCCCAATGATGATTAACCGACAACTGTGGTACATGTACAATGAACAACACATTGTCTCAATGATTGACAGACGATATCATTAAAATAATGAAAACCCATTTGACGTCTAAGGAAATGCGTTCAATTTATAGCACACACTTTGTTTGTTATGACATATTTGGTCATTCACTGTTTGTATGTTAGTGCACTCTGAATTGTTGGCTAATTAAAGGCAATGAACTATGCAACTGTCATATAGATATATGACTAATAAGAATATCAAAGCAATACGAATATACGTACATGTATTCAAGATGAACTTCTAGAACACATTATGAACACAATATGACTTTTCTATTGCACTATACAGTGGAAGTGTAGACACACTAACTTAATACAGCTGCAACGTACGTCAACTAGTTGTGTAACAATTCACATATTTGGCTATTATGTCATATAAGCAACATTTTGAAATGCACCATTGCATAGGAACTGACTGGAAACTACTACTATTGGGACAGGACTTATATTGTGAACAATGGAACATTCTAATGGTGACTTTATAACTAATATACGGTGACACAACACCATTGTCGATGGCATGTAGTATAACATAATGGACCGAACGTGATTTTCGACGACTTTATGACTTTAAACAAAATAATTTCAACTCCGGGATAATCGGTTTCGGACACGAATCATGTCGTATTCAGTCGAGAAACGGGAAATGATTATTTCCAAAAAAATGCGTCGTTCATATTCCATTTTCAAATTAATTGCAATAAAGTGATATGATGTCGTGTGATACCATAATTTCGTTAAGAAATAATCATAAATCTTGTAAAATCGTGACTGCAAGACGGCCAATTACCGCCGCATATTGTCACGTTAAAATGATCAAGACTGACAGTATTAACGATTATGTTCCCTCAAATGTCAGTTATTTTAAATTCTGACGTGACGATACCAGCTATTAACTTGAGTACATTTTTTTTTTATGCGTAGAACAAGCATATTGTCATGGTTCGCTGCATATACAGATGGTAACTCCTATCATTATCTGTATAACAATAGGCCTTGTATCCCTTTATATTTCAACTAAATTAAAAATGTCAATTTTGAAGTATTCAACATTTTTGACACTTCACCGGCATTCGTGATTAGCTTCTACTCATGTGAACCCCAAACAGTGATATATTAACTTTGGCTCCTGCAAACGGTTCAGCTAACATCGATCTATGGCGACCAGGAATATCGATCATGTCGACTTGCCATCATTGGTACATGTACCAATTTACACCTTCGTCAGATGGAACAAAAGGGTAGCTTTACCTTAGAGAAATTAACCAATGGTCCAGATGAGGATTGAGGCCGGGAGCTATCGATCCCGAAACGCACTCTCACCACATATGACTATTGCCAAAATACATATAACATGAAACAATAAATAATAACATTACGAAAAGATACGTACATGTAAGCACAACGTCATGTTCTAGTTAATGTCATGACGCCATGCGATAAACATGACGTATACAATTATGTCTTTGATACAAATGCTAATACTACGTGTGCGATATATTGAACTGTAAAAAGCCATTCATGAGGTGCAGCATAAGTAACCATTGCACAAAGGTATATTCGATAGTGTCAGAAGTATTATTATTCATTACAGGCACAATATGAATGCATTATGAATAGATAGGCATACATGTACATCAAACGTTGTGATCAAAACTTGTTACTATCTCACACAAACGGCATCTTCTTATGTTCTGTGGGAGTAGTTTGTATCTTGTGTTTTCATCAGTAAATATATTCGTTGTTCATATTAACAAGATGGATTATCTTGTAGCATTGTAAATAGTAGGTTAGCATGAAATAATATCCAAGAGTATTGGTAGACATTTATCACACATATAATATGTCTTGGCATTGTAGAGAACTGCACTTTATCATTTAACGTGTCCAAATAAGGATATCCTTCTATTTTTCGAATTATTTTTTGCTTCAATCTTTGTCGAATGTTTAAGCAAGATGTTTGTCCATTGTCCTTGACGCTCAAAGTAATCTAAATATTGGACAATTTATATTGCTTATCCTAAACAACAGATAGTGTGGTATTGAGCCAACATATTGCGTTGATGCGACAAGACGGTTTTATTGCTGTTGCAAACACTTGACGCATTGTGCTACCATGTGACATGTAATGAAGTTGTTTTGTATCGTCTATCTTTTAATTGTCCACAACAATGTAACCACTGGTGCTATGTTTACGTGTTATCTGTCAATTTATAGTTGAATTTGTTCATTTGTCGAGCAAACTAAATCAGTTAGCATTATGATTCACCAGGCGAGTATGTAGGATTCAGTACGAATGGAATAATTGTGTGTTCGACAATTTAGATTATAGTGAAGATGATATCAATTTTTTAAAAGCATGTCCTGTATATAAAGTAGTTAGAAACGTCTTTATCCAACCATACGTCCTCAGACACCCAAATGGATTAAAAAATTTCAAATGTTAGCACCGGAAAACAAACTATATATATAATAAATCGTGATACATTAATTTCACAAACATTTAACATAGGGATGTTTGTTTGAAATAACTCTGTATGAGCTAACTCACATGCTCTCCAATACAAATACCAGTGAGGCACTATTACTATAACAGGTACTAGTATACTATATTCTGTTTGCGGGAAGTGTAATTGCTATGTACCTAGTATTATGTGCATCATTTGGTTTTGTGTAAAAATCTTATGTTGTTTGTCAAGAAACTGTAATGTTTACGATACTAAACTATTCTGTTCTGTATTTGTGTTTTGTATGTCAAAACAATTATATAGTTATTTGGAAAGTAGCTCGACTGCATGGTGTAAAATATTGATAAAACACAATACAGTCAAGTCATAATTGGTGGTTTATTTAAGTCAGCGAACGCATAAGTCTGTTTTAATCAGGGCCACTTTTTTCAATCATTTACATGAAATGGTGAGATATGAATATTTCCACATTGACATAACTATGCATATATTGTGCTAATTTCAACATTGTACTGAAAATAGGTATCAATACAATCGTGACGTTACATAAAAATGTCTTTCAGCTAAGGTTATAGTCGATTATATCAAACTCACCGTGTTATCGTTCCTGGTAAAGCACGTGACATTAATCTAGAAGTGGTCAGACTCGTCACAAGGAAGTATTGTGTAATATCTGAACTATCTGATCAGCTTGAGCACGGGAGAAAAGACGGCTTGTCATCTATATTGAAATGTATCCTTATTTTACTCAAAGCCTTAACAAACGTGTAACATCTATGAGTTTCAATTATTGTTTGCAAACTCTTTGATCTTCGCATCCTCATTCACATGTAGCTTCATTATCATATGTGAATTCTCTATAAATATATCACTGTAAAGATACACTACAACTTCAGAGGACACAATGATATAACTCAGTCTCAAGAATATTTCATTGTCTCCAAATATTGTATACCGTCGTCAATGATATTGGTATTTAAAAGTGCTGTATCGGTATAACACATCTTAACTACACATAATAAGCGACCCCCTGGGTGACCTGAACATTGCAGTCATTTAAATCCGAAGTTTAATATTCTAAGTTCGGTCTACGATTTTCTTATACAATCAATTTATTTGACTAGCAATGGAGTTACTTCTAAAAGAATATTTGTTGGACACGGGCGGCGATACTATTGATATAATGTAATGTATGTGTATTCAAACCAATTTATGAAAGGTATGATATGTTTTTCACCTCTTATTCATCGATTTTCTCCTGAACAACTCAATCACTGAAGCGATTAAAGCAATAGCTCAGTGGTAACGCACTGAACTGTCAATCCTTAGGTCTTGAGTTCAAAACCCGACAGGTGAACTGGACATTCCGAAAGGCACACACTAATTTAAAAACGTTCTGTTTTAAAACAATCACAATTATGCAATTTATACGTGCATGTGTCAGTAACAAATTGACTATGCATTGACTTTAACAATATTGACTCATATGGCTACAACATCCAGCCACTAATGATTGCTCTCATTCGTATTCACCCGGCAGACAGCTTAATATACTAAATAATACGCGATTATTATGTGATAGTTTATATAACCCAAGGGCACAAATGCAATCAGTTCATTTGTGGTTGCGACACCATAAGTTAATATTAGAGATAATGTAATGTATTATTAATGTTAATGATCATTTAATCCAAAGCGCAGATTACCAAACACACGGTCGTTAGTTTCGTCAAGGCATTGTTATAAATTGTGTGTGACAGGTTTGACAAAATGTTTGCGATATTAAATGTCTGCTGGCGTGTTTTCATCGATCACAACCACAAATATGCGCGTGTCAAAAATCGATAGATGAGTGCTTAATTGAACAAAAAATAAAACACGAAATAATATTTGTCATGTTAATAATACTTACTAACCCCACTTTGTTCACATGTAATTTCTACTCATTTAGAGTTTTCCTCAGTGTCCATCCGAACGCAAAGTGGCGAGAAATAACTATTCAAAAACACCAGTTTTGTTAATTTCATCTTTAAATTGCTCGAAAAGGAAATAGTGTCGAGTGTGCCCCCATTTTGTCAAATTGTTTTATTAATTTAATCCTGATTGGAAGATGATCAATCAATGCCGAATCTCACCACCTTAACATGATCAGGGCTGACAATTATACCGACTTTTCTTGAATTTCCCCTTAAATTTCCGTTATGTGAAAATACAACGTGACGATGTCAGACATTAAATTTAAAAATGTGAATTATCAGCTGTTCATTTTTCCACTCGTTTTGTCATTGATAATTAAAATTGAACGACCGACGCTGTTATTTTTGTTCGAATTCATAGTAACTGTGTTAAAATAATCACTCATATTTCAAATTAAGAACGTTATGTGTCAGTAAACGTGCTGACATCGCTGCACAAATTGCATTTAATGTTGTTTTAATTTACATACAATGCATTGATTTGCATTAGTGACTTTTTATCGGACATCTATGTCTAGTGGGTTTTTTCTTGTTGTTGTGCGTCTTTGATAAAAAAACCCCGATACAATATGCCCTAAAACCGTGACAAAGACAGTTATAACTTGATAATACTTAGATAGGAACGTACATAAACATGTAATAAGTATTACTTGTTTAAACAATATTACTTGTATTTCATCCAAATAATATCCGTGTCGTCTTGTTAATTTACGATACTCAGTGAGCGATAGTCTCTGCTTACAATAAAATACAAAATACATTATTGCATATTTCGTGTGAGAACTGATTCTCTGTTTCTATCATCAATCAACTGTAAATACTATCCTCAGTCGCATGATGTATCACATTCGAGCATTGTAAATACTGGGTTGGCATGTAATAAATAGAACAACTTTAAATAGAGAGTATTGGTAGGCATTTATCACACATATTTATTCTCGGAAAAAGATTGCACTACACTATATTGGTGATATATCCAAATAAGGATATACATCAATTTTGCGAACGTTTTCTGCGTCAATCTTTGTCTACTGTTTTAGCAAGATATTCGTATATTTAACCTTGGCTTTAACACAATACCAATGTTTGATAAGTTATATTGCTCATTCCAAAACAAATATTGTGGTATAGGGACATTATATTGCATTTTATGGCGTTAAAAGAGGGTGAGCGTTAAACACATCCGTGGTGACAAGACCTTTAATTGGTTTTTCAAATACGTGACATATGGATTCTTGCACGTGATGCATCTTGAATACGTATTGACTTGTCCTTCAAAAATGTTTATCTTAGTATTAGTGAAGATGTAGTTATTTTTACATGTAAGCTGTATTTTCAAATTGCTCGAAGATGTTTCTGATCTAGGAAAACTTACTAGTATTTTAGCCATACTTATCGCTTTTTTACAGTAGACGACCGTTCGTCAAATTTGATTCGAGTAATTATATAGGACGGCCAATTAGCGACGGTGCATGTTTTGAAAAGTTTCTAATTGTCTAAATGCAAATGCATAGAGAAAAGCTAAGTTGTGTGGTACATAACAAAGTAATCCAAATACCAGACTGTGATAGGTCATTAGGAGGTCGTGAAACACAATGGCGAACGTTTCACACTTAGATTATTGTAACATGCAAATGTATATGCATACAAGGATTGCAGATGTCATTTTTCTAGACGATGCTCATACTTTATATACATAATTCAAGAACATCAACATTTTAATGTTTTATAGTTTGACCATAAATGTTTGTGTCCTCATATTTAGAAATCATTCATATTACTATGCATTGCAGCATGTACCGGTATTTTGTAATAAAAGTTAGATAAATATTTTGTCTACGTATCTTTTGAATGGCCCTCGTAAACGATTCATCAACAATCGATTTTAATATCATAGTTTTCATCCCAAAATCAACATAGTTAAATCAGACTGTGCCAATTTAGGCCAACGCGTTAAAGCCATTAACAATTAAGAAACATGAAGTTCAATGAGTTTATCAACTAATGGGCAGCTACATGTAACTATATGACGTCATCAGAAATGTCCGTGGCTGCAAGCTGTAGAATAAAAAAGCTGACGTTGATACACAAAGTACTAGGCGACACGTTTATTGTTATCAGGTTATAATATAAATGGTTATAGAGAGCATTTAACTCCTCTCGTCATGTGACACATATTTACTAAATACAAATTGTCTCGTAAAGACGTACCACATGATCTTAATACGAGTATATTAAGTCGTGGAACCGCAAACAACACTACTTCTCTGACAAAGACGGACACTAATTATACGGACAACATTTTAGATGTGACGTAAACGGAAATAATCTTAACGTATTTATACTTTGCTTGTAATAGCATCTGAGGCCATGCAGTCGGTAGTAATCAATTGTACCATTTGACATATTTACAGCAAATGATACATTGTTTTACCAATGATAAGAAAATATTTTCAAGTTGAACTTATTACACATATTTTGCCATACCGTAATAGTGTAGAGTCCTTAACGTTATACTGCTGAACTGTACGTGCATGCGTATTGTGACAGTATTGAATTAACCATTACAAAGCTTGGAATAATGAAACAACAAAGACAGACTGGAAAGTTTTGATTTTTAAGAAAAATGGAGACAGGCATTTTATTATGAATAATGGAACATTTAAAGGATTTAATTAATATCGACATCCATAAAACAAAGAAAATGACGGAACACAAATTGATATCTAATTAAAATGGAAAATGCAATTTCTCCCTATATATTGACATAAATAGAACAAGGAACGTAAATTACGTCTCTCATTCAGAACATGCTCCGAGATCTGGTGCAATTACAAGGATGCTATCTCTATTTAGGTTTTCTTAAATGATCTGCTTCTATAACATGATCCCTTGATGTAATACTACCTACATGGGCCAATGGAAGAGACACATCATTGGTTACGCCCAACATTTTGAAAGCTTTAGAATTCCTTAGTTAGTCTAACATACACGTATAGAATAGATTAAAATGAATAAATAACCATGTCAACATTATACGACAGAAAGTTCAAGTTAAGGTTACCATAATAATGATATTGAGAATAGACATGCCATAAATTACTCTATATTACTTTATACGGTAATGTGTGCAGTTTTAAAAGCACGTTCGTTATTTCTTAATCATGTCGATATTCAGTATAGCGAAATAACGAGGTATACGCACGGTCTATGAACAGAAATTCGAGTATATCCTTAGTGAATATTTTCAGTTATTGACGGTTCATAATCACGATACGTTCATTGAAATCTTCATTACACCCGGTTGCCCAGACCATCGATTATAAATGATAAACATTATATCATCAATATGACCAAGAAAGTAAAGAACAGTTACAATGTAGCTCCAATTATTCTCAGATCTCCAAGACAATATCGTCACATTTATCAAAAACATTATCTTATTTGGCTTTGTCTTGAAACAAGTATAGGGACAGAAACCAATCTAAAGAATAGTTTATTCTATACGTGTGTATAGTCGTCAGTGATATTGATATTACATAGTTCATTATCGATATCAGAAACACAACTGCTGGAGACTGTAAATAACAAACGTTTTCTTAGAGTGACTATAATTTTAAAATCATTTGAATCCGAATATTCTAAATTCCGTCTACGCGTTTAATAAACAATCAATTTATTTGTCTAGAGCTGTCCGAGGAAAGGCGTCGCTTCTACAAGTATATTTGTTTGAAACAGGGGTCGGTAATATCGACATAATGCAATTAAAGGGTATTTAATTCAATTCACGATAACTGTTAACACCTCCTATTCTTCGAATTACTCCAAAATAACTACAGATTTCGGCAAAAGCTAAATAGTAACACACCTGTCAATCCTCAGGTAGTGAGTTCAATTCACGGTGACGGAACTGGACATGTCGTAAGGTACACACTAATATATAACAGTACCGTTGTGTATGCCCACAGGTATATAATTTATACTTGCCTGTGTCAGTAACATATGGACCATGTGTTTGATAGGAATATGTGTTGACATTAAATACATGTGTATTAACTTAGTCACAGGGCTCCAATATCCAGATACGTATGAATGTTCTCTTTCGTATTCACTCGGCAGACACCCCATACTAAATAGTAAAGCATCAACCTGCGATGATCATTTGACATAAGGGCACAAGTGCTTGCAGTTCATTTGTGCTTGCGACACCACAAGCTAACATTAGAATTGTGTGTGACGGTTTTGACAATATTTTTTGCGATTCTGTTTCGATCCTGATGAGTTCTCACCAATCCCTACCACGTAGTCTAACATGGAGAGTGAGTGGTGTTTACATTTACAAAAACGAAAAATTATCAGTCATGTTAGTAATACTAACTGTCCTACGTTGTTCACAGACATTTTTACACATACAGTGTGTTCCTCCGTGTTCATCAGAATGCACAGCGGAGAACAATTATTCAAAAACACCAGTTTCGTTCAATCGATCTTCAAATTGCTCTAAAATGATATGATGTCAAATACGCCCCAATTTTGTCAAATTGTTTCATTAATTTTGGGAAATTGTGACTGGAAGACGATCAATCATTGCCGAATATTATCACGTTAACATGATCAGGGCTAATAATTATACCGACTTTTCTACAATATCCCTCTTAAATTCCCGTTATGTAAAATACAACGTGACGATGTCATATTTCAAGTTTGTAAATGTAAATTATCAGTTGTTCATTTTTCAACTCGTTTTCGTCTTCGAGAAATCAATTGTATTTAACCATATTATTTGTATCTGCAATCCCAATAATGTCCGTATACCGAGTGTGCGATATTCTCTGCTAACAATGAAATACAAATACATTTTCTCATGATTTGTAGGAGACGTGTATCTCTTTTTCTATCATCGATCAAAAATTAATAATATCCTCAATACCGAGATGGATCACATTCGGGCATTGTAAATACTGGGTTGGCATGCAATAAATAAAACAACTGTAAATAGAGAGTATTGGTAGGCATTTATCACACTTATTTATTCTTGGAATAGATTGAACTACACTATATCGGTAAAATATACGATTAAGGATATCCATCAATTTTGCAAATCGTTTTCTGCGTTAATCTTTGTCGACTGTTTTAGCAAGATATTCGTCTATTTAACCTTGGCGTTTACATAATGCCAATGTTTGAGAAGTTATTTGTTTAATATCAACACCAAACAACTGAGACAATATATTGCATTGTATGCTGTTAATGAGCATCCGTATCAATCACATTTGTGGTGACAATACATTTTATTGGTGTTGTAAGCACGGGACGTATGTATTCCCTTGCGCGATGCATCTTGATGTTGCATTGACTTGTCCTTCCAACCAATGTGTTTATCAGTGTATTAAGATTAAGTTATTATTGCATGTGTTAGCGATGCATGTCCCAATTGTTCGTTGATTTTCTGATCAAGGAAAACTTACTCATATTCTAGCCTCATGTTTCTTACAGAAGACAATAGTTTTTTAATTAAATACGATTAATAATAGGTGGCAATAAATTGACGACAATACATGTCTCAAAAGGTGTTGACTTATCTAAACGAGAACGCATAGAGCAAAGATGAGTTGTGAGTTACATAACAATGTGGACAGTGAATCAAGTAATCAGAACATGTTCTGAATATAGAACATCGGGAATACGTCAAACAAATTGTGTATATTTCGCAAGTAGCCGAAACATGCATATGTACATACATGTAAGGATGGGAGATATGACTTTTATAAATGACATTCAGATTTGATATGTTTCACATAATTTGCAACCAGTTTAATGTTTCAGAGTTTATTTAAATGGCCTCGTATTTTATGAGCATTGGTGTGTGTAAAATTAGTGAAAGTTCATGTGTAGAACCAAAGTCTATTTAGATATGATTGATACACAAAACGCGTCCGTGTATAATAACACGACATTTAATACCTTCCTATAGTATATATGTAATGACGTAATTGTTACTCATGTAAATCCCCTAAAAAATATGTTAAAAAATATCCTAATATCGCATAAGAATATCATGTGCTTTCTCGTGAGATCGCGCGGTCCCATGTGCTTAGTTGTAAAAGAGAAATGTAGCCCTTATTAGGAGATATTTGTAAGGAGCATGGAGGAGAAATCTTGAGATTTGATTTATTTGACTTTAAACCAATATAATTATTTTGAGTTTTGTTGTAAACGAGGACTTGATATTTGAGGTTGTTTCCTAAGAGGAGAAGTCTATCGCACTACTGTCCTATTGTCGTCTTGTCCCTTGTTGCTTCTGAGTACACTACAAACGCCTTAATCCAACGCTTAGAATATAATGTCAACAATGTTTCCGTAGGATTGAAACTACCCTGCCCAAATTATCTTCATTCCGATATAAATATGAAATATTCCTGCTAATCTTTTTCACCTTTTACTGGGAATGAATCTCTAGACATTCGTTATTTGACAAAAGAGTGTATAGGTAAGTATATCTAGGTCATAGTATTGTACGATTATAGTCGATGCCAACAGACAAACAGAGCTATCATTACCCATAGGGAACGTGAGATCAATCTAGAAGAGGTCAAGTTAGAAGAAACAATTCGTCAGAAGTAATTATTGTAGAAATTGACAATGGACAAGAAATTACTCCGCATTGGCTGGAAGGGAATAATCTATGTAGCTTGTAGAAAACGGCAAAGTTAAGTTAACCTCAATCAAACAAAAATGATCAACAACCAACAGCACGCTATAAGTTTAAACAATCCAGTCTAGTTGTCTGTGTAACATAATACCTAACGTAAGAACGGCCCACAATAGTAAGTGCAATGTAACTAAGCTATATAAGTTTCATTTTGTATTATCTTGAAGTCTTGTGCCCATTTAAGGCATGAATTGGCTCCGGAAAAATAAAGCTAATTTAAATACTTACGTAACGGTCAATGAGTGCAACACGATATTCTCGGCACAGCTTTACGGACTCCCAGAACATAGATTATTTGATAAGTAACACTAATTGACGTTTAAATATTTTTTATATTAGTAACTCATTCCCATTTATTTACAGATACTTTATTCATAAAAATATATATAAGACCGACATAGTGTTGTACATGTATACTAGAGCGACCCGATTATATTCAATTTCATTTTTATCGGTGTTATAAACTACTTTGTCAGGCACTTGAACCACACAGATGTAATTAATATAGCTTTTGTGCACTTGTATTCATTATAGTGGCCACGAACTAATTGGATATGAAGACTAAAGTCAAAATGATGAAATTAGAAAGACCATAATAGTAATACGGTAAGAACATTTCAATCATCAATAAAATGTGTAAGTTTGTTATACTTCGACCAGCACATGTACGTATAACCGATTGTATGTACAACCTTTAATGTTATTGTCATTTACTTATGACAAAAAATGTGTTTTAAGAAAATAAATGCATTATGATTTAATTCGTCCTGAATAAATATGCATCGTTTGCGATGCTAAACAAAACAAAAATCACTGTCTTCAAACGACATGAATATTTATCAGGAGGATGGCTAAACCATTCGGTTTCGGGTACAGCAAGTGCTTGTTGTCATACGGACATCCGCGGAAGACATTCTGAACAGAACACTGCTGTAGACAAACAATATGATCAAAAGTAATTACATCACAAATTGCATGTAATCGTATTGTCATCATTACAAAAACGACATAAACCATATTGATATATGATTGTGCCAATTTAGACCCACGCGTAAACCATAAAAGTTGTTATAATCAAAACCTTCCAATTAAGAACCATGAAGTTCAATTAGCGTATTTAATAATTAGTAGCAAAATTCACTTATAAGATACATTATAAATGTTCATAATTGCAAGCTTAGAAATAAAACAAATCATTATTATGCATACACGAGTAACAGCCTAACTGGTTAATGCAATCATAGTATAATATAAATTGTTAAGGAGACCATTCAACTCCTTCAGCCACGTGAAACATATTCACAAACTTCTAATTGTCTTATAAAGGCGTAACAAATGATTTTAATACGAGTATATTTAGTCGTGGTACCACAAACAACACTGCTAGTCTTACAAAGACGGACAATAATTATATGGACAGTGTATTAGAAGTGCCGTAAACGGAAATAATGTTAACGTATTTATACTTTGCTTATAATGCCATCTGAGGTCATGCTGTTGGTTGTAATCAATCGTCATGTCTGACTTATTTGGAGCAAATGATCCATTCTTGTTTCGTATGTTTGATCAATAACGAGAACATGTTTTTCACAAGATGAAATGCGTACTATTTCATGCAGTTTAAAGCATTGTATAACCGTACCATAACAGTGTAGAGACTTTAACATTACATTACTGCACCGTTTGATTCAAGTATACAATTAACATCAATCCATGTAAATTTGAAAACTTGAGACTCATAAAATATAAGAAATATCGAGATGTGAACCTCGTTCTTTACAATTGAAATTCTATGAATAGCTTTACTACTGACATGCATAAAAATGAAAATGACGGAACACAATTTAACATGTTATTAAAATGCAAAATGCACTATTCTCAGTATACGAGTATAATGACATCAATATAACTAGGAACGTAGATTATGTTTCTCTTTCTGAACATGCTCAGATATCAGATGCAATCTCCAGGATTATGTCTCTAAATATATATCAAAATGAATTTAGCTTAATGCTGACTTGGAGAAAGTATAATGACTTGAATAGAGACGTTAATATTTTTTCTTAATTTATATGTTTGTATTACATGATCCCTGAACGGTTCAATAGCCATTGTAATACCACCTAGCTGGATCAATGGAAGAGACACAGATAATACTAATTTTATCTTATTCATAGTTTATGCCTTACTTGCCTACAGCTTTATACGTGCTTTCTTCTCTAGCATACGTCAAGTATGTAATAGTTTAAAAAAAAAAAGCGACATAAGGTTCAAAGAAAGGTAACCACAATATTAATGATATTGAGAAAAGACACGACATAATATACTCTAAATTACTTTATACGGTAATGTGTGTTGTTTGGGGATAGCCGGGTGTAATTAAGAATCTCCTGGTGAAAAGTTCTCAAGTTTAGTAATTTTTTGACAATTTGACTGATTTCCTATACGTTGTGGGTTCAACCTCCACTAGAGCCAAAATATTTTTATTCTTTTTTTCTTTAGTTTTTAGTTATAAGACAATGTTTTGGCTTTTTGATATCACTTTTTAGTGTAATTTGGAGAAACATATTCTTTTTCTTTTTTTTGCTTTAATTTCATAGGAGTAAAATATGTGGTATACAGACGAAAATCGGGTTACTATGGATTTCTGAAATGTATATTTCAAAACCACTCGGTAAAACCTTTCAAAATTTTGTTAAAACATAACACACACATTGAAGTTATTTTTGGAAAAAATTCAATTGTGTCAATTGTTTAGATACTATTTTATTGCCATTTATCTATAGGGTACTTACTGGCCATATGCGAAAAAACGCCTAACTTTCAAGGAGTGTAGGGTTACATTTTTATTTTTATCTACTTCATAATTAGACCAAACATCATTTTTGCACTTTTGATTGAAGAAATAATCATTATCATTAGATTTAAACACACTCTTGTTTTTATTGTGTCATCTGTTGGAGACTTATTATTATATTTATCATGCAGATGACTCCAATTGTTTTTGCAGTACGTACCTACGCTAGGTGTAGGGAAATACAAATGGAAATTACTCTCTTAAATGACAATAAAGGTGTTTTAAAATTCACAAGCAGTTGTCTTAAAGGGTATACAATAGAATAAAACCGTTTAAAATGCAGTTCTCAACATTGTTTAAAAAGTTTTTACACCCGGACATCGTTAAGACTACTTTCATTATTTCTAAATCACGTCAATATCCAGTGTAGCGAAATAACAAGGTATAAGCACGGTCTATGAAAGGCACGTGGAAAAATATTATAGGTCAATATTTTTAGTTGATGTTTCATAATCACTGTAATTCACTCAAACCTTTATAACGTTATGGTACCCAGACTGATCGATTATAAATACTAAACATCAAATAACAAATAAGTATTAACCAACATTCATACTCCATGTAATTTAATATAGATTATTGTCAACATATTGGACTGGAAGGTGTACTAAAATTACGAACATTTTCATTTCAGTGTTTATTTCGTGTTTATCAAGTCTCTGCATTGTGTAGTCGGGTGTATAATATATCATTACCAATAGGGTGTAATCAGCCGGCTAGCTCAGTCGGTGGAGCATTCAACCTGTAAGTGATAGGTCCTGGGTTCGAGTCCTGGTCTGGTTGCACATGCTTCTCACACTGTAACAATTGTGCTATAGATTGTTTTAAAAATACTATACGTTGACATAGCCAGTGCAATAAGCTGTATATCGACATAATGAGTGACACATATTTGAAAAAACCCGCATTATTGTTGTCTACCTGTGAAAGCGGGGTTGCACGAACATATTATGAAAAGGTATGGGCATTTAGTATTAATTAAACCGTAATTCAGTGGTTAGCGCACTTGTCTCCCAATCCGATAATCCGGCCGGTTTCATATCCGGTTAGAAGCACACATAATAATATTTTGTCTGTCATATTCAACAGAAAGCTGTCTAACGAATAAAGGCTATGCTCGGAAACATCTCCTAAATAAGCAAAGACATTCGCATTATTTCCGACAGTGTATATAATGTCGCAAACTGTAAATTCTAAATAACTTAACTGCGATCATTATGTCATAGTTATATAAACTTAGTTAACGGACGTACCCTAACAGACCAGTTTCCTTAACACAACCGTTGATCGTTTGTTTTATTAAGACGTTGTACAAATTGTGCGTGACGGTTTTGACAATAGTTTTGCGAGACTCTTAGTGTTTTCACCAATCCCTACCACGTATATCTGCGTTTCAAAAATGAAAAATGAGGAGCGTTTAATGTGAACGAACAATAGCTAACGAAATGATACCAGTCATTTTAGTAATATTAACTACCCCCACAAACAAAAGTGTTCATTAACTTGTGAAATCATGATTGGAAGACGATCAATCATTGTCGCATATTACCATCTTAACATGATCAGGACTGACAATTATACCGACTTGTCAAACATTTTCCTCTCAAATTTCCGTTATGTGAAAATACAACGTGACGATGTCAGATATCAAATTTGAAAATGTGATATACCAGTTGTCCATTGTTTCTGTCGTTGTTTATAGAGAATTGAATTAAATAACCAACGTTGTTTCTGTTCGAATCAACAGTAACTGTGTTAATACATTCCAGCAAATGTTTTTAATTTTCAGAACGTCATGATATTATTGGTACTAAAGATGTATTAGATAACATGCTGACATCGCTGTACAAATTACATGTGATGTGGTTTTAATTTATTTATTTGAATTAGTGAAAAATTATCGGACATCTATTTCTAGTGGTATTTTCCTTTTTTGTAGTGCGTATTTGATTGACAAGTTTTAAAAATGTATGTTGAATGGTTTTGCATTTATTGTACAAAATCAAGTGTCTACGAACTTTTTTAACACCCTATAAGTGTTGTAGCAATTGTATATACATGAATTGATTCAAGACGTTACTATATTTGATATTAATCACATAATTCGCGAGTATCAACATTGTAATTTTAACATTTTCCTTTGATGAGACATTTCTAAGTAACATGGAGGAAATATCTCTGAGAAATGTTCTCAGTCACTTTTATTCAATGTCTTTGAAGTTTTAATATGACTCTTTACAAATATAATACTGAATTGTGATAGTAAATCTTCAATTTTCCTCGTACTACATTTTTCTACTACCCAATTCTCGTCAATATACAACATGCCACTTGTCACTGAATAGTACATAGTAAACGCTTGTATGTCATTTATAGAGTTATTTTTCTAGACTCGTTCCGTAATATGGGGAGTTCCCTCTCCGATTGTTTTATTATGAAATGACAATGAAATGTTCGTGCGAATGCCAACACTGTACTAGAAATAAGTCTCAAGACATTCGTTAATTGACAAAGAGTGTATCTAGGTCATAGAGTTGTATAAGACAACATACACAACGAGTTATCATCACTCATAGGGCATGTGACATTAATCTAGAAGAGGTCAATTTAGATGGAACTTTCGTCAGAAGGAATTATTGTAGTAATAAACTAGACAACGGACAAGAAATTGCACCCCATTGGCTGGAATGGAATAATATATGGCGTGTATAGGCAACGACAAGTCGAGGGTATGGAGCAAAACCGGTCTAACTCTATTTTCACAACTTTTCAGGAGAAGCAAAAAACTGATTTTCTCTTAACAAGTTTAGCCTATCTTCACTAATTTTACATATGTTACATAAAATTAAACAAGAAATATTATGGTATATATGATTTTTAAAAATATTTATGTAAATTATGACTTTTGCTAGTTGGACCTATTTTGCACTGAAATATTTGCAGCAAAACTAGACCAACTAGAGTTAGTCCACTTCAAATCACTTAACACAACAATTGCTTTTGGGCAAAACTGGTCCATCTCAAGTTAGACCATTATTTTCCTATCAAAATAATCTGATAATGTTATTAAGATTTGGGTTGAGATAGACTTTTGCTACTTTTTACCAGATAGAGTAGTATATAAATTATACAATGTACTATAGATTCTTGGTAAATTTAATTAATTAGAAGCTAAGTTTGCTTTATATAATATTCCAACCATATGTTCAGTGCTGCTTTAACTCTTCAATAGGTCTGGATAGGGTAATGTAATGTTATGTAAGGGGCAATAAATTGAAAAGAAATGGCCCTTTATGGTCGAAATCTATGTAAATTAATTTTTATTGTATATTTTAAAATAGTTATAAATTTGCATTTTTACTTGATTTCTAAAATTATTGGTTAAAAAAATTGCAGCAATTCTTGTCCTCATGTAAATCCAGAGAAACTATTTTGAGATATTTGACAAAATTTTGTTTTTAGGTTCTGATGGTTATAAATCTCCAGGCAATTTTGGCCAAAAGGCTGGCAGGGCGATCTTTAACAGTAACTGCATGGTCAATGTCTGCCTGGAGACTGATGTACTCTAACCTAGCACAACATTAATAGGCTTTCCAAGTTCAAAACTAACCCTTAAGTTAACTTTAAGTAGAGGGTCCCCTAGTCAAGGGACAGCCTAGGGAAAGTCAGAAGACAACTTGTGGAATTGGTCAATTGGTCCAGATGTATTCCCGACTTTACGGATCTGTTCAACTGATTTTTATGTTTTGATGGAAATCAGGAGGTTCTTGACCAGATGTCAGGGGGAACTTTGGGAAGTCTTGAGACATTTAATTACATCAGTAGCATCAATGAAAGACATCCCCGCAGCATCCAGAGAAATGAAATTTGGAGGATACTTTCACAACAATAATGTATCTCAGAAGGCTCCAAACAGTCCCCCCCTCCCCGGACAAAGATTAATCCCTGAATATTCGCCTAAAATATTGTAAATGATTCTGGAGATATAAGGCAAACTCCTTAGACCTGCCGTCCACTAGGACCCGGAAGGGTTCCCGAAGCTGAAATTTTCCTGATCTGGAAGGATCGTGATGGATCGGCATGTCTTCAGGGTGTTCTGGAACCCTTCCTCAACGCTTTGGGAAGCCTTCGGGACCGAAAAATCTTCGGCATCGGAATTTTAAGTTTTAAAATTTGGACGCCGAAGGTCTTGTTCGAAAGATCTTCAGGGTAAGCAGGAAACAGTCAGCAACAGTTCGGTGTGTTCGGGAACCCATCGGCATTCGATGCTGAATCGATTGAGAAATCGCCCCGATAACGCCGAAGGGACGAGTTCTACTAACGAAAGCTATGCTGATGATGTCAAGAACACATGACGAACAGTTGCCGAAGGCACCAGTTGATCGTGGAAGGGATGCCGAGTCGTCGCCGTAGTATATCCCGAATGACAGCAAAAGCAATGCCCTCAGTTTGCCGACAAGTTGAGATAGTAGTTCGGCATCGTCTATGTACATTGGTAACATTTCGCCAATCTATCGGCATCGATTCGTAAACCCTTCCGCATAGTCCACAACGTTACCGAGTCCTTTCCACATGATCAGAAAAAATTCAGGACTAACTCCTGAACTGTCGGCATTCAGTGGGGACACATTCGGCTACTTCAGATAGGCTTCGGCATGTATAACGCGTGTATACCGCAACCATTCGTATACCGATCCCCGAATACTTCCTGGACAAGCACCACGACAAAGCTCCGCCAATTTTTATTGCTAAATGATCCCAAATCGAGCAGATTGTAATAGGCATCCCTTCCGCATAGCATCAGGGTCTAGTGGACGGCAGGTCTTATGTGTTCGATGTTATACGTTGGGTTGAATGCCTCTGGGATATACTTTATTTTCTTCAGAAACATTGGGAGTATAGGGAACCATCATTGGCCATTAGGAAAAACTTTGTAATTCTACATTGCCAAGGAGGAATTCCTCAGTGGGATGTATGTTTGACACACATGCTAGGTTCCGTATGATGATATGCATTGGAGTAATCCTGGTGCTTTAGACCTGCCATCCACAAAGCCCCGATGTGATGCAGGACATATCCTACTGCATTTTGCTAGTTTTGGAAACCCTTCGGCATCATTTATGAAGAAAATGGGCAGAACTTTGCCATCAGCTGAATAAGGATGTATTCGGAGATTGGCAAACAGAATAATGCTGTATAAATTATGAAACCTATTTTGTAGAAGTAGCTTTTTTAAAATTCTTATATGCTGAGCATAGCCTTTATTTGCCAGGCAACTTTCTGCTGAATATGGCAGGCATATGTATGCCTCTATCGGATTTGAACCCAGGTCACCAGATTAGACAACAAGCGCGCTAACCACTGAGCTACGGAAGCCACATGAATAGAACATGAATGTTCTGGAATTGAACCCTGAATGTTTCACGACTACATGGAACATTTGCTGTTACATTTCCTAACATACTGAGGCTGAATGGGTCATGGTCCCCCAAGACTACTTCACCGTACCCTACTTTGTAGTATACTTCACCGTACCTCGATTTTCAAATTGTACGTTTGGGTACACAGGTATGTTTACAGGTACCCCATCTTCACTAATAAAAAAATGATTTTAATCACCGAAAACAACATCAATGGATGAAACTCAAAATAGCAGAGGAGATTGCATTTGGGCAGACTTTGACCCACAATATAATTTTGATTATAATTTTGATTTTACCGTCAAATTTAAAAAAAAAAATTCAATGTTGTAAAAACCGATCACGTGACTACGCTTTGAGCAATGATTAAATTGTTAAACAAAACAAATTGCAGTCCTTGGATGCAAGTCACAAGTACATTAGGCCCGCAGAAATATCCTAATAATTATACATTATAGCATGAATGGCTGCTATTATAATCATTTGGATTATTTCTTTATCAAGGTTTAAGTATTGGTATACTTCTAATAATACTCCTGATTTGTTTATAATGATAAAATTCGCTATTTTACTATAAAAACATAATAAATGCACTTAATATACAGAGTAAACCTTATCAAGATAGACTACTTGAATGCTTGTATTAAGGATATTATAGTCTTAACATAAGTGCAAAAGTAGACCAACTTAAGTTGAACCAGTTTTGCCCCAAAGAAATTGCTTGGTGAGAGATAGACCATTTTTTTTAATTGGATATTATGCAATAATTAATTACAATAGACTCCTAATATTTTTACAGAAGATGTATTTCAATATGATATTTAAGAATATGTAAAAAAGTGATTTTGTGAAAAAATTGAGTTAGACCGGTTTTGCTCCATACCCTCGAAGTGTTAAAATGACCTCAATCAAACAAAAATGATTAACCACCAAATTCACGCTAAAAGTTTTATCAATCCAACCTACTTGTATGTTTAACATAATACCTTACATAAGAACCGCCCACAAGAGTAAATACAATATCACGGTAAACCACTTTCAATACAATGAGCGCGGCTTCGACTTTTGTATAATCATGACGGCTTGCATCGATTTAAGGCATGTAATGGCTTCGGAAATTCAAGTTAATTTAAATACTAATGTAACTGTCAATGAGTGATATTTCCGACACAGCTTTACCAATTTTCTAGGGCTCTTTTCAGCTGTTAGGCCGCTCAAGCACCCTTTTGCATATAACTTCACCTGGTCATTGGGCTACCTTTGGAAACCTACACTCATGTCTCCCTGGGGAGACTATTTTTCCTGTGGGTATGTCAGCCAACATCGATATTTGGTGCCCAGGAATAAATACTGCTCTCACAGGTACCATTTACACTATGGTGAAGTTGAGCAAGTGGATCTTGCTCAGAGAAATTAACCAGTGGTCCAGCGGGGGTTGAACCAGGGACCTCTCGATCCTGAAAGCCGCGCCCTACCTCTGGGCTACCGCTCCCCCTTATGTGATTAATAAAACTAATTGACGTTTTTATATGTCTAATATTGATAAATCATTCCCATCTACTTAGGAAGACACTATATTCATAAACATGATGTATAAGTATTACCGCGAACCATATTTATATTAATTTATATCAGTATTACTGATCACTTCGTGAAATACTTTGGCCACGCATAATTTTATGATGTGGTAATATCTAGGTCTAGTATTTCTGATACACGTAGTAGCCACGATATAACTGGATATGCTGACTTAAGTGAAAATGATAAAATACAATAGACCATACAGTTGTTAATTCCAGAACATTTCAATCATCAATAAATGGTAGTAATTTATTTTACTGTATTGCTGTTTGAATTATAAAACAAGAATGCAAAATACATGCACAAATAACCGATTTTATGTACAACCTTTAATGTTATTGTCATTTACTCATGACATAAACAAAAGTAACCGTGTTTTAAGAGAATACACGGATTATGATTTAATTCGTCCTGAATTAATAAACATTGTGTGCAATGCTTAAAGTTATCAACAAAACAAAAATCACTATCTTCAAACGATATGAAATATTATCAGGATGATGGCTTAACCATTCGGTCTCGGGTACATTAAGTACTTGTTGCCATACAGACTTCCGCGGAAGACCCTCTGAACATAACACTGTTGTAGCAAACAATATGATCATAAATAATTACATCACAAATTGCATTTAATCGTATTGTCATCATCGCTAAAAAGAACAAAAAACATATTGATATCTGACTGTGTCAATTTAGACCCACGCGTAAACCATAAAAGTTATAATCAAAACCTTATAATAAGGCACCACGAAGTTCAATTAGTATATTTATTAATGAGTGGCTGAATTTAATTCTAAGACGTCATTAGAAATGTTCATGACTGCAAGCTTTAGAATAAAACATATACCGGTGATACATTAAAGTGTAACAGCCTAACTGGTGAGTGCAATGATGGTATAATACATATGGTGTAAAAACCACTCAACTCCTTCAGTGACGCGAAACATATTAACCTAATACTAAGCGTCTTGTAAAAGGGTACCACTGATCTTATACGAGTATATTTAGCCATGGTACCACAAACAACACTACTTGTCTGACAAATACGGACACTAATTATATGGACAGCATTGTAGATGTGACGTAAACGGAATTAATTTTGACGTATTTACACTTTGCTTATAATGGCAACTGAGACCATGCAGTCGGTAGTAATCTTTTGTACCATTTGATGTAATTACAGCAGATAATCTATTCGTGTTTTGTATGTTTGATCAATGACGAGAAATGTTTTTTAAGATGAAAAGCGATCCGTTTCATGTAATGTAATACATTGTATAAATCTTTCATTTGTCTGACATACAAGTATATGATATTTTAAAATGAAAAAATAACCATGGCAACATGATACGACATAAGGTTCATAGAAACGTAACCATGATAATAATGATATTGAGAATAGACATGCCCGAATGTACTCTATATAACTTTGCGGTGGTGTACGCTGTTTAAAGATGAGATACATGCCATAACACCAAAAACACTACTTGTCTGACAAAGACGGACACTAATTATATGGACAACATTTCAGAAGTGACGTAAACGGAAATAATGTTGACATATTTATACTTTGCTTAAATATGTAACGTCATCTGAGGTCATGCAGTCGGTAATAATCAATTGTACCGCTTGAGTTGAGGTAATTACAGCAAATGATCCATTTTTGCGCTTCGTACGAGTGGTGATTAATATATTCTTTTCATCTAGCAACTTCAAATTTCTTTCCAGAATTAAAGCCAATTAACATCATTACGAGTAGGATATCTCCGACCGAATGCAATAATAAAATTGTAATATTCATACAAGGAGCGCGCGTGACCTTAGACGTCATGCGACGTCATTCCAAGTGTCACCTTCAAAGCGTCACACAGCAAATTTCTGGACTGATATCCGGCCCCACGTATACGATTTTATTTCTTTTAATATTGAAATAAGTCATTAATAGCCCACTTTATTGGTAAAACAAAAGGGAGGATGGCTTTACAAAATTGGATTATTCCAATGAAGAATGACAGTTACATTTGGTTCAGATCTGTGCGTCTTATTTCGCAGAATTTAACGGAAAGTGTCCAAACCGGGGTGTTATGTTTGCGTTTTATCTTTATTTTATCGACTTATTCGTTTGACAGAGACCCTACAATTTCGTATACTGCCGCTGCTCCGAGATAACGTTACACCCGAGATGCTCGTCGGTGCGTGCTTCAGCTTGGTTACTAAAAGTGACGTCATCAAGTAAATAGCGACGTTAGCATGTAAAAATGTTTTCAAGATAAAAGCGAACCGTTTCATGTAGTGTAGAGACTCTATTAACACTATGTTACTGTATGATTAACATCAATCCATGTAAACTTTAGACTCAATAAATAACCATGGCAACATAATACCATAGAAAGGCAACCATGTAAATAACGATATAAAGAACAGACATGCCAGAATGTACTCTATGTTACTTAATACATTGATGTACGCTGTTTTAAGACCACTTGAATTATTTCTAAATCATGTCAATATCCAGTGTAGCGAAATAACGAGGCATACGCACGGTCTATGAAAATAGCTCCGAGTATAGGTAAAGAACCACTAAATGCCTCCGCGGACCAAGTGGTGATACACTCAAGTAGTCCTTAAAAAAACTTTTGTTTGCCTGTAAATGGAGATATTTCTTGACAAATGTAGAGTTGAATGATGAAATTGAGTTTAAATGGTTGGTAAATATGCATGTGGTGTAGTAAAACTGTAATATTTGTATTATTCCACTATTTTGTTCTTGATACCAAAGTGAAAGTAGACTAGGGTAAAACCCAAAACTTACAAATCCGGACATGCGTAAAAACGGATAGACCGTGTTTGAAGGACAAGAACTTTCTTAGAAGATACATGACCCCCCTTTTTTATTGCATTATTTTGAAGCTTAAATGCCCCTCTTTACAATGATATATGTGGTCCAGGTGGCCATAGACTAAAAAAAGTTGAAAATTGGGGCCTACTATGGCCAATTTACATTGAGCTATAGAGCAAATCTATTTGGTGGTTTCTAACCTAAAGAAGGGCAAAATTCTATTAAATTCATGTTTTCATTTTTTTGCATTCAAATGTATGGAAATGCATCCCAGATAGGGTTTTGACCACTTGAATCTGTTTAAATTGTCTAAAAAGGTGAAAATTTGGATTTTTATCATGAAAATCTAGAAAATTTCAGATTTTTTTCTTCTAAAATTGACATTTTTATGCCAAAATTGACCTTATTTTAGTGTCAGACAGGGGTAATTGTGATTAAATATGAAGAATAGACACATTTTTAGGCATCTAAAGCATAATAAGTGTTCAGTGAAACAGTTTTTCACAAATACAACCCAATTTAAAATCACTATTAATATTATTTTGCAGGTGCTGGCCAAATTTCTCCTTAAAGGCGCATATGCGTGTTTGTCATTCTTTCTAGAATTCATGCACAATTTGTCTAGAATTGATTGTTGTGTGCTGCATATACATAGTAGTATTCAAAAAAGTGCAAAAATCACTTTAATAAGTAAAACTAGGCTGTCTTAAGGTAAAGAACCACTAAATGCCTCCGCGGACCAAGTGGTGATACACTCAAGTAGTCCTTAAAAAAACTTTTGTTTGCCTGTAAATGGAGATATTTCTTGACAAATGTAGAGTTGAATGATGAAATTGAGTTTAAATGGTTGGTAAATATGCATGTGGTGTAGTAAAACTGTAATATTTGTATTATTCCACTATTTTGTTCTTGATACCAAAGTGAAAGTAGACTAGGGTAAAACCCAAAACTTACAAATCCGGACATGCGTAAAAACGGATAGACCGTGTTTGAAGGACAAGAACTTTCTTAGAAGATACATGACCCCCCTTTTTTATTGCATTATTTTGAAGCTTAAATGCCCCTCTTTACAATGATATATGTGGTCCAGGTGGCCATAGACTAAAAAAAGTTGAAAATTGGGGCCTACTATGGCCAATTTACATTGAGCTATAGAGCAAATCTATTTGGTGGTTTCTAACCTAAAGAAGGGCAAAATTCTATTAAATTCATGTTTTCATTTTTTTGCATTCAAATGTATGGAAATGCATCCCAGATAGGGTTTTGACCACTTGAATCTGTTTAAATTGTCTAAAAAGGTGAAAATTTGGATTTTTATCATGAAAATCTAGAAAATTTCAGATTTTTTTCTTCTAAAATTGACATTTTTATGCCAAAATTGACCTTATTTTAGTGTCAGACAGGGGTAATTGTGATTAAATATGAAGAATAGACACATTTTTAGGCATCTAAAGCATAATTAGTGTTCAGTGAAACTGTTTTACACAAATACAACCCAATTTAAAATCACTATTATTATTATTTTGCAGGTGCTGGCCAAATTTCTCCTTAAAGGCGCATATGCGTGTTTGTCATTTTTTCTAGAATTCATGCACAATTTGTCTAGAATTGATTGTTGTGTGCTGCATATACATAGTAGTATTCAAAAAAGTGCAAAAATCACTTTAATAAGTAAAACTAGGCTGTCTTAAGGTAAAGAACCACTAAATGCCTCCGCGGACCAAGTGGTGATACACTCAAGTAGTCCTTAAAAAAACTTTTGTTTGCCTGTAAATGGAGATATTTCTTGACAAATGTAGAGTTGAATGATGAAATTGAGTTTAAATGGTTGGTAAATATGCATGTGGTGTAGTAAAACTGTAATATTTGTATTATTCCACTATTTTGTTCTTGATACCAAAGTGAAAGTAGACTAGGGTAAAACCCAAAACTTACAAATCCGGACATGCGTAAAAACGGATAGACCGTGTTTGAAGGACAAAAACTTTCTTAGAAGATACATGACCCCCCTTTTTTATTGCATTATTTTGAAGCTTAAATGCCCCTCTTTACAATGATATATGTGGTCAAGGTGGCCATAGACTAAAAAAAGTTGAAAATTGGGGCCTACTATGGCCAATTTACATTGAGCTATAGAGCAAATCTATTTGGTGGTTTCTAACCTATATTCATGTTTAATATTTTCAGTTATTGATGTTTCATAATCAATGTACTCAAATCCTCATTACGTTCGACTGTTTAGACTTAACGATTATAAATAAAAAAAAACATCAAACAAATAAAAAAGTATTACCCAAATTCCATGACAAAAGTATTTTTGTATTGCTTACATTGGTATCTCTCTGCAAATATCATCGCATTTTAGCAAACGCCGTAAAATATATGAGAAATAGTTCCACCTATGTAACGAAGAGAGGGTATTACATAACGTGGTCAATGCAGAGAGTGACTTGAAGACAGTATTCAAACTAAATGCAGACTACCATGTTGATTACGTAACACGTAACAGAGCTGTGTAAAATGGCAATAACAAAGACACACGAGAAACATCTTAACGTGTAGAATAATAGTTCTACAAACGCACATTATTTAAATAAACGAGCATTTTAAGAAAAACACAACATGAGAACAAATGCAATTACACACAGTAGAAATTTGAACAAGACGAGGAAATCTCAGAGAAAGTAGAAACACTACATTTGAAAATAGATGCCTCAGAAATTGTAATGCACGATGTTTGAATAATGTTCATAACATATACAATTCCTCGAATAATGGCTATAAAGGCCATAGCAAACTACCGATACAAATATTTTGAAAAATACAAATTTATAAAAATAGGAATAACAATTAAGAACATTTAGAATGGAGAATACACTTAAAAAAATTAGAAACCAGAAACACGGAATTTGAGAATACAAATGCCATAGAAAAATAAAAACAAAACATTAAAGCACATTGTTTATAGGAGTAGAAATGCTCGATTTAGGAAGGAAAGGTTCACAAACAGTCTGAACACATCTAACCAAAATAAGAATGCCATTGACAGAAAAGCATCATCGCGACGTTCAGGGTAAGGTTAACAAATTAGGAAGTAATAAACATCCAAGCAAATATGAACACATAGTTTAAGAACAAAGTTGACGGAAAGTCCAAATACTAACAATTCAGACTGTTCCAAGTAGAATTGCATAAACTGGTGAATTAATGTTATAGCAAGATAACATCGATATATCGATGGTTTAGAACAAGAAGGTCGTAACTACAAAATCGATATATTGAGAAAACAAGAGAAAACTGTCTGTAATTTACTCTTTACCTATGGAAAAAAAAGTTTTTAAAACTTCATTTTGGTCAGCATGACAATTTCAGATTTTTATAAAAATAGGCTCATAAGAAGCGTCTTGTGATGCTTATACTAAATGTGTATGAATCTTACGACCTTCTTATTCTAAGCCATCGATATGTCTAAAATGATAATCGTTATATACAAATAATATACTATAATATTACTCCAATGATATGTACAATCTAAAGTTTAACCACAATAGTCAAGACCATTTCACGGGTTAATTCTTAAGTGGACGCACACATAAGATCATGCACGATTTCAAAGGACCCAATAATTATCTAACCATGTATTGACGTTTTTTACTGATGTTTAGGTCAGTGATAACAACGAGGCGAAATCTGAAAGGTCTAAGGTGCACATGCATAATAATATGCTTACCCTTTTGTCTGGTATCAACCTCTTCGAGAATGTGGCCAATGTCTGATACATAAGTTTTATTCTGTATATAAACCACAGTTGGTTGAAATCCTGAATGTGTTAGCTCAATGAACAACGAGGTTCCGAACGGTGTCCAGTAATAAATCTCTTCGGTAATTAAAAGCACCTTTCTCCATTTGAAATGATTTAAAACAATACTTAAAGCCACCGCCGTCCGTTCAAAACTAGCACCTAAATTAATAATCTGCTCTTTATCATAAGGCTTCGCGATTCCCCTTGGACTTATATACGGACGTCGATGTATGACGGCGTATTTTATAAACATGTCATTCAACGTTGGGTCCCATGCACCAAGAAATATTCCTGAGTTATAGTCCTTGAATAACAGTTCGATTTCATTTATATCCGTAGAACAAAACGTGGACAAACTGTATGAGTGATTACTATATACTTCATGTTGAATGTATGCATTTAAGTCTTCGTCATATTCGGTACATTCCGTCTGTAGTACGGTTATATTTACCGTTCCGGGTACCACCATTTTCCAGCAGTTTATGAATGACAGCACGACCAGGATGCCTCTCATTCTGCCCTTTCACATCGTCCGCTCAACATGACGTTGTACTGCAGAGAAGTCTAGAAAATTGTGTCGTTGTATGGTTAACTTGAATCTTCAACATTAACAAACAAATATAAACACAGCCAGTGTTGCACCGCCGTTCAGATTGTACATTTGGCCAAACGTAGGTATTGTTATATCCTTCCATATTCCAATATACTCCAATGTCTAGAACTCAATAAACGCATCTTACGCTTTTATGTCTGCTACAAAATCTGAAGAAGATTTCGTACGGAAGAATTTAATCCGAACCAGGCATTTTTGTCGTCGTAGCAGATTGTCAATAAAGCTTACAGACGAGGGTAACTTATACCAGAGCTGGATAAATTAACGCATCGAGACACACTAGACACTATCTTCTCGTCCTTAATTGATTTGTTCTCGCAGACGTCTTAACATTAATACACCCTCTCTATTTCTCACTCCATTCTGAAATTGAACAATAAACTCAATTAGTTTGTTTGATTTAATGTAAAATTCAAAACCGCAAATTGCGAAAACACAATTTGATATTAGTGAGAACTTAAATCATGTTGATTGGTTTTTAGATTCGAAAATTCAAATAACAATTTGGGACATGTGCTAACACTAAAATGTGCTGGTACTTGATGTTCGAATATTCAATACATCTGCCGCAAATGGTTTATAATTACATGCAGTCGTTGCTCGTAATATGTATTAGTTTGTACTTAATTGTCGTAATTAAACTGCAAAAACATATCATACCTATATTTCGTGTTGGCATTGAAAACCTCAATTAAAGAAATGTACTCAAGTTCATTAACCATTATCTTGTAAATTCACTTCAGTTTCCAATAAAAAGGTGCGTATTTTGCCTTTTTAATGTCAAATGATATAAAAAACCAATCACTAGTTGTCAATTCATATATTTATATTTGATTTATGGTCAGGTTCATTCAAGCCATTACCTACGACATTTCCCGATTGAATAAAGTAGACAATAATAGCTACAGCATCAGTTATGGCATTTGCATTGTAGTGCAAACTTTCAAACTATTGTTAATAAAGTGTATATTATGTAATAAACATAATACACAATTCGTTACATTTAGTTATTTTAGTAAATGTATTGAATTTGGTAAATATAGTAAACTTAGTATAAAAAAATACATTTAGAAAGTATAGCTTTGTTTCGAATATAGCCTTTATATGATAAATTTAATACACATAGGGAACATAACACAACTAGCTAATTGTAAACGTCTTCTTTGACCTAACATTGTGGTTAATGTACGCATATATTAAATGCATTTTGTATGCATGTTGTTAACCGAGATATTCTCTATTATATGAAGCACTTCAGTTTTATATTCTACGAACGAGATGTTTGTAACTCATTTCAATAAGAAACCAGGATATTATGTAGTGATGTTAGCATGCTTATGTAATAAAATATTTAACAGACAACAAAATTGTCACATTGCCAAAGCTAGAAGACTCCATATTTGGTTTCATCATTTTAAACTGTGGATGAATAATTGATAATCCATAAAGGGTATCATAAACTGAGAAACTTGTCATTATTTTGTGAATACGACTGTTTTGAATAATACCAAGGGGTAATAACGTAAATGTCCAATATGCATACACAGTGTTGTTATATGGTTTTGTAACTGCAGTATATAAATTAAAAGCACAAATTCAGATCCGAGCACAATGTATTATACTATGCAGTCCTCATAGAATATATATACAGGGTGTTAAAAAAGTTCGTATACAATTTTATTGTATCTGACATTTATTTTTAACTAACATTTTGACATTTTTATGATATATAGGCAACCACAATGGACTCCTGTGTTTATTTAATATTATTCAAGTTGACCTGATATAGAATATATGATATATGTAAGGGTTTATTAGACTCATCTGACCAAGCAAAAAGTGGAAGACGTCAAAATGACGTCAAAATTTTAGGTACTCGATCTTTGTAAATACGAGAGTCCATTATACTCAAGAGGTTTTTAATTTAGATTTGGTCGAGTGAGTTACCTGATCATTCGTCTTTGGGTATCAAGTGGTAAACATAATCATGAATGTATAGCCGGGTACTGACAGGGTTACGCACAAGGCAACTTCATATACAAAATAAGTCTAATCTGGGTATAGGATGAGACGCTTGTTTGTGATATTACCATGGTAACTGTTTCTGATTAGGGTAGGTTTATATCTTTTGTTGTAAGTATAGGGCCTTACTATAGTCAGATATAACACTTTTACCAACAAAAATGATATTGAGATGAGTGAGGACATATATGTCAATTGTTCCTAAAGCCCAACGTTTTTCACTCTTCATGACGTTTCTCACCTATGGAACATTATTTTCCTAAGATCCCCGTATGACATAATTTTGTTTGTTTGACTTGTGGAACAAATATTCAATAAACTTAGCCTAGAAGACAAATATCTCCCAGTAATGAGCAGAAAAGTCCATATATTTTCGACCAAAAGCCAGTATTTTCTAATAATACCTCACAGTCAGATACGGGTTGGTGGGGTATATAAACGAAGACCATTTTTGTGTCTCAGCACAAATAACTCTATACAGTAGCATGACGCAAATCATTTCCAGCAGATGTCGGTGCTTTTGCAACACTTCTGATATATTTACATCGTTTATTTTTAATTTTGTTTGTCACATTCTACCCCCGTGCTCCGATCCCGTTGCGACGTCCAGAACGCGTACCACCCGAATTGCTACCCTCTTTTCTATATTTAGCCTTTTACTTAGCAATCAAACCATGGGAATCACCCAGAATGCTAAATATTTCATTTACTATATAACCAAATACTCAGTATAAAAACAGTGAGCCTTTCTGGAGAAATAAATAGTTTTTCAACATTATTACCTTTCGAAAAAACTGCTTGTTTAGTCGCTGATTACAAAATCACCCAGGATGACGTCATGACGTCACGCGCATATACTTTTATTTACACAACATGAAGAGAATGAATATTTCTACATTCCTACCAAGTTTTAAAAATGTATGTTGAATGATTTTGCAATTATTGAACAAATTCATGTGTCTACGAACTTTTTTAACACCCTGTACATGTATATATATTATTTATGTATTTGCTTACTGATTTTGTCTGTATTTTAATTAACATCCCTTATTTAACTAAAAAAAATTCAGATTTAATGTTTGGTTTCGTCTAATTGCAATTATCTCAATATCGCTCGGTTTCAATGCGTTAAGTTACCACAACTGTTAGCATATGGAAAGTCACAACTGACTTATAAGCTGAAACATAATTACAATATATATTATATTAGGACCTTATTGTAAATTTATATACAGCCTCAAACACGAAAACACAAGCTTTAGTTTAGTGGCAGTGCTCATGACAATGTTTCAGAATCAGACGAAATGTTTAAATTTAACATTGTATCTCGTGTATCCCTTCGACCAAACCAAATCATATTTCGAAGTTCGAAAACCTATCAAGCTATCCTGAGACAAAAACGAAGTCCTTGAAAACAGCCATAACAGTAGCTATCCTCGTCATTATATGGCTAACAAATATAGCTTCCAAGCATTGTCTATCATAAAATATAACTAAAAAACAGAAGACCTATTTGTGTATCCGACCTGTGTGAGGCTTGGGTCGTGATAGTGAACAAGTATGCAACATTTAAACACAATATCTCAACATATTGTTGTTTTTTTCATTCCTAAGGTGCCCTTTTTAAACCTATCCGTCATCGGACGCTTTACAAAGAAATGATTTGGTATGATCTACTGTCGAAAACACAATTATTATGTTTTACTTGGTCAATTTAAGGCAAACAGCATAAATCTCATTTTTTAAAAAAAACACCATAACAGCCAATGTCATGTAATGCCAAGTGTGCTTCGCGAAATTTATAAACTATGTTCAATATATAAAAAAGCAAACGGTACTTGTTATGACCATTGCTACACTAGGATGTTCATGTATTGTGAGAAAAATACATCGGTAGTAGTCAAAATAATATGTCAATATTTATGGTACGTACACATGTATGCTTTGGATACATGTACAGTAGTTTAGAGTTAACAATTCGATATCAATATTTATTTTAGGTTCACAAAAAGAGCCCATATGCAAGACCGCTAAGCAGTTTTGTCTTTTGTTAGTGTAAGTCCGTCAAACTTTAAAACATATCTAATCCATTTACGACACAATATATATGTATATATATTATCATACTTAATAAAGTTACTCCATTTGTCATCAGAAACACACCTAAATGTATACCCGGTAAGTAACAAAATACAAATCACGTTATATTCCGGAAATGAATCTCCATGCTTTCCACCAAACCAAAACTATGGTTCCGTATTTATTGAAGACCGGACACAAACTGATCTCTAACGTCAACCACAAACACAATGGCTGCTATATTATGGCATTATCGGAGAAATAAACTCCGGCTAACATATTTGGCTTGTATTGTGCATGGTAGAAGCTTTGTATGGAGGCAAGACACTGGCGGAAGATATTAACTATCGAACTGATGCATGTTGATTATGGACGAAGATAGAACGACAATAAACGGTGATTTTAATGAACATGCCAACAAAACATAACATGTGAAATACACAATTAAATATTACGAGATTAAGTGATTACCGTTTGCTATAGTTATGCAACCAACAGTTACCTCCACCATTAATAGAAATGTGTGTTGTTTTGCATCTCACACTCATTTGACCATCAACTTATATAGGAAGTAGGGTAGGATTGAGTAGCATGTGAATGTTTGGGAAAGGCGCATATAATCGCTAAAACATCATTCACATTTATGTGTTGTTTTTTTTTAATTCATTTTGCGAATGAATATCGGTTAATGTTTTAGTAATATGCTATTCAACATTTTTTATGCGACTGCACCCTTATAAAATCGGAAACACGGGAGACAATGTTATAAAATCTTGCACTGTAAACATCAGAGCACCAAAAATGCAACGATATACGAGGATTGTACCAGAATTACGTAGACTTTTGTCCTACGTTCCATACCATTCATCATACAAACAAATAATTTTGTACGGAGTGCAAATACTATTTACTGTTAAGTACGTGCAATTTCAAAGCCGTGTCTTATTTTGATCATATTTTGCAGCTTCCTAGGATAGATAGGGGTACGTTGTGCGGGGCACGTCAACGGAACGTCACCACGTCGGCGGAACTTCCAGGATATGTGAAGCTCTTAGCTGTATACATTGTAGCTATAAAGATGGGCACAGCCGTACACAAAACTTACAAATGTTTATTTACTACCTTAAATGTGAATTGTAAATATGTTTCAGTCTTATAAGGTCGACCTTCTCATTCTCATTCTAAGCCAGCAAATTATACTGTACTATCGATTTGTCTATATCCAGCAAACCAAAATTATGTAAAATATAATTACGAAAACCTTAATTATAGTACAATAGCTACAAATGCAACCGGCTTAGATGGATATTCTGTAAGTCCATCTGATAGGGTGTGGCAGGTTATACTATATCCGTACTTTGCTTTGGTTACGCCAATGTGTCCTCAAGTTTAGAACTTGTCAGCCGATATAATTTGAACTATTGACCTAACTTTGTCATAGGAAATAACGTTCGAAACATGAAACCATGCGAAGTCCAGATTACACAATCAGTATTGTAATATATAGCTGCTTGACTATCAGTATGTCTGTATGAAATCATCTTTCGGATAGTAACAATATTGTTTTTAAATGACATTTGAGTAAGAAAAGATGTTTATTTTCCAATAACAACGGTGAAATTGTTAAACTGGATATTGTTCTCAAGCAGTACAAGTATCAATAATAAAAATAATATTATTAATAATAATGATAAAGTATTTTATGAGGAAACATTTTCGATTACTAAATAATCTATTTTCCATACAATCCCCAATGATGAACAAGAAAAAATAACAACACAAAGTAGACAATGATATTTGATAGATTTACAGTTAGTGCAGAAGGAGTGTAGTGTAGTCTTTTTGTAATACATTTAAAAACAAAAATTTTCGACGGATTTTAATGTAATGTTCGCATGCATGTTAATAGAGAAGAAGAAGTTACCATTGAAAAAAAAGTGTTAAGAAATACCAATATCGTGTTGTACGGGAGAATACGCAGTTGTGAAACTCGCTATCAGAACTTGGTACTTTATGTTCAAAATGATAGAACTACTCGTAAATGTGGAAAACATGTAATAGTGGAAAACAGTGGAAATACCTACCCGAAAATCAGACTGGAACAACCAGCTACAAACTAAAACTGAAGGAAAACCAATCACACACACTAGTGTTAAGCAAACGCAAAAATAACTACATGCATCTAGTCTTACGTTCATTTTCCTTATTTCATGAAGTATATTTTTGGGCTTATCAATTGACACTTCTAGCACAAGAAATATAAAAGGAGTGATTAGTTTTATGTAACTGTATATCTACATGGTCAAGTGTGTTATACCACTCGCTTTCTCAAACAAGTGACAAAAGCGAATCGTATGTACTAAATAAGATGGCCAATACAACATCGATTTTCCTTCTGTCTTGAGATTAACTACTAAACGACATTATGCGTATTGGCAGAAGACAGAGTGGAAGATGTACACGTGACGAGTTCCATAAACTAAATTACCATCATGATGTTACTTATGGTGACAATAAAACCTAATTTGCCAAAACCAATTATTTGTTCATTACCTAATGTTAGCAGTATACCACGAATTAATCTAATAATTATAATGCTGGCAGTACCACTACTATAAATGAAATCACTGAAAAGGACATTACGGGATACTAACAAAAAGATACTTTCATAAGTATATCGTGCCCTTCCATTCGTAGAGGAAACATTAAACTGCACCAAAATGATTTAGCCTTTGATAATTTGACGCAGCCGTGAGTTTTTCCGCCAAAGTTGTTTCGACTGTAAAGATGTTTTAAGGTCATTTAATAGCAACTGGAGTAACGTCAAGTATTGTGAAAATGCATTACCAGACATTAACAGTAGTATACTGTCCTCACGCTGACCGTGTAGCTGAGAAACAATATCAGGAAACCTTAAAGTAGTGCATCGAACAGTCCAACAACCAGTGTATTTGCATGTTAATACTGTTTTGCTTGTGTTTGCAATACCTTATGGAAATAACTTGACGTCTTCACACTAGATCTGGCAATGTTTTGAGTGCATCCGTTTAATAATTTCCACAGATTATCCAGATGATTAAACCATTCATGCGTTATGCTGTATTCAGAAGATTGTGCGATAAATCAATACATAGACATGTTAATTCCAGGAACATTAGATACGGCTGTACATATGTATTGTATTCTTGATATTCAGAATATTTTGGCGAAATGCAAACAATTAGGATGAGTTAAACACAGTATAGAAATAATGAAACTGTATAGGTACATGCATAATCCTATTCTTCTAGTTCTTTTATTTATATCACGTGTGTACATGTATCTTGGTTCGGTTTCTAACTTATCCCTATTTGTTTAACTATCTATATTGCGGCACGTCGATATCTTATGTTGCCTTACGTGGCATAAGAACAATATAAGTTGTCTTAATCAACGCAATCAAATTAGTCCGTATATAATTGCACACATTGCACGAGTAATAATGCTTTATCGGCCTTGGTGATATATTCGACTGTATATCATGGAAAACTAAGATAAATTTCCAAAGAAATAAACCATTTACATTTTTATATATAAATAGCTTTTCACAAGAGCTTCCGATTTGCTATAAGACATTGACCTGATATTTACACAGTGACAATATACAGAAAGCAAACACACTGACTTTGACCTTGATATGATACTCATACAGAGAAAAAATTGTAGGCGGAAGAGGTTATTTTAGTATCTTGAGACAGAATGAATAGTTTTATATATCAGACAGATAAAAATGCAATCACCACAACTCCACGTCACATGCCGTACCCGTGGAATGATGGTCTTAGTTGCATTACAGCAAAGGAGCATTTTTTAGATGAGTCTGCATGCCTGCCAGCAAATGCGATGATCATGGCCACCGAGCTAAAAAAAGGTATGCTTGACATCAATAATACTAGTTTAAGCTAGTTTTACTGTTTTAAAAGGGAAACAAACTCGCAGCCTTTTTCATATATGTACACTAACATCTGTACGAAAATTAATCCAACGGGTCTTTATCTGATTTTTATTTTTCAAATACATTAAGTATTGTCGATTCAAAGATATATGTCAAAACCGCCAGAATGTTCCATTTCTGAATTGCTTATTGCAGTAAGTATAACCTCTACGCTATAGGATCATTAGAATTTTAATCATTTAAGTGTATAAGTGATGGTATAATTTTATCCTGACACACATGTAATAATCGACTGGGTTGAATGTTTGTTTACGCGGTTGTGACAGAGCTCTTTGAATCAACTATAGTATAATATCGTCATTGTTTATTTCGTACCGGTGGTAGCATAGCTGATTTGAAATGGTATTGACTTTCTCAAATAACTAGAACGAGGTTAAATGATATACTCTGCAGTTAGTTATAATTATAACGCGACCATAAAGTCATGCCATACATGACACCCGTTATTAGAAGGATCAACATTTGTTCAATGTATCATACATATTTTTGAAATGCTTAGAATGAGACATGTTCCTAGTATTGATTTCTTAGGAACTTCACTTATACATTCATCAACTTTATCATTTCGGGCAAATCTGAAACATTCTGTAAGATTTCATTAATATATGAGTTGAACCTATCACTTAAAGTGACCTTAACATCAACAGTCAGATCATGTTTGATTATAACTGACAAAAATGAAACTAGATAAGCAACGTCACCGTTTCTCATTATTATACAAACATCGGGCAGACAATTTTTTTCAAATCAACTTCCCAAAAAATTAGGCAATTTTTGTTAACACAAAGTCACTGACGTTTCGAACTTCAATACAGGTTGAAAGCATTGCCTTACAAATGGGGCGTATACATTTCTTACCATATTAAGTAATTATGTAATAGAGATCTGATTACTACTGTTATCAGTAGTAGCTGAGAAAGATGTATTAGCTTCTTCAACTTAAACAAAGACTGCAGTCCGACCTTAACACGTCGAAATTATTTCTAATTGAGTATCAGAATGAAAACACGAAACGAATTTTTTCTCTAGCAGAAAGAATACATAATTGCTTAATAGTGTAATTAACTCGCGGCTAGTAATTAATGCAGTTTTCGAAACCAAGCACCAAGAAAACACAATTAAATAACTCGTGTTTAATGACTTTATCATCGGGAAAGTAAGACTTTTAAATATGTCCATTACATTACTATAGCCATTCTACATCTAATAGAAATGTTATGTTATAGTCAGATGATGAAACTTTGAGATAAATGAGATTGATAAATTCAAATTGTCAACAATATTCCAAGAGTAAACATGATCATCAAATCTTGCAAGTCCATTTTCATCGATGCATTTCATTTCAATCATGTTTTGTTAAAGACGTGAATTATTAAGAATATTAGAAATTGTCTTATTACTTACCATTTCTGTGACATATATAACACGTCTGTGTCTTGGACAGTAATATGTAGGGTTAGAGCTCATGGCAATACATTCTGTCGATATATTCTTATTGTCTCACAAATTTTTAAGTTGAACATGGAAGTACAATTGATGTGTAATTTGTGTTTGATTTCCATCTTGTCTAAATATGTCGTAATCATTTTGACAATACTAACATTTATGACTGGTATGTAAGACAATTATGCTCACCCTAAATTGCTTCTATAAGGCATTTCTCGGAAGACATTTTTTCTAAATATATTTCAGTCACACTGGACAATCATTTGACATTGCTAGATTATCTAGAGTTTTTATGTCGATATTACACAAGTTACTTTCTCAATGAAAATAACAACATCTCTCGCATCTGTTCGAGAGGATTGTTTTGTCTGCCTTGGAACATCGAATAATGAGGCGAACATATCAGATTGTTACACAAAGACAAGGTTTGTATTGATGCATATCCATTGGACTCATTAATGTGTAATCATTGTGGACCATAATTAAAATTGGTCAGCCAATTATGTAATCCATATAAAATAGAGTCGTTATTATTATTATTACTGTTATTATTATTATTATTATTATTATATTGATGTGCATAATCACAATGTACATGTAGATGTATGTACATTAAATAAATATATTCTAAAATCTATCGATTTGGCTATATCCAGTAAAATATAATAACTTAATCCTTAATTATTGTACACTAGTTACGATATAACCGGCTAAGATAGGTATTTAGTAAGTCCAACTGATCGGGTATGGTAGGTTATGCTAAATCCGTATGTTGCTTTGGTAACGGCCGTGTCTCCTCATGTTTAGAACTTGTTAGACGATACAATTTGAACTGTTGACCTAGCTTTGTCATGGGAAATAAATCACACTAGATATTGAAACCATGAAATATCAGGAGAACACAATCAGTATTGTAATATATAATTGCTTGTATGAAATCATCTTTCTGATAGTGTCAATAGTGTTTTGCATGATAGTTGAGGTCGAAAAATGCTTAATTTCCAATACAACCTCTCAATTCATGAAACAGTAGTTTATAAAATGGTAAAACTAGTCACTTTATCAAGTACAATGGGCGATTCTACTTTTATGCTGGGTATAAAGTTAAACCATCATTCGGATAAGCTGAATACTGTTCAGAAGCAGTATGAGTAACAATAATGATATATTATATACTTTATTTTACGATGAAACTTATTCGACTACTACATATCCATTTTCTTTTAAACCCGAACAAATAACAAAATTAACAATTAACTAAAAAATAACCACGCAAAGTAAAATAATGATGTTTTATTTTTTACAGATGAAGGATAACATGGTGAGCATATTATATTTTTGTATTACAAATTAAAACTAGAAATCATCGACGGATTTTAATGTAAGATTCGCATGTATGTTAATAGAGAAGACGACGATTCCATTACAAAATGGTTCGCAAGTACAAATATCGTGTTGGCAAGAGCATATGCAGTTACAAAACTCATTTAAAGGACTCGGTACGTTAAGTTCAACATGATAATACTAAATATGGTTAAACAGAATAGTGGAAACATGTACTCGACATTCGGACAGGAACAAGAGGCTGCCAAATCAAACATAAAGTAAAATCATATACATATATACTAAGACACAATTATATAGACATGTATATAGTTCATTTTTCAATTTCCATAAGGGACAGTTTGCGCCTATCAATTGACACTACTAGTACAAAGAATCATAAAAAGGAGTGATTTTCTATGTTAGTGAATTTATACACAGTCCAATGACAGATTTACTCATAGAACAGACTAAACGTGCATATATTCAATTAATTAGACACTGCAAAAGAAGAATGACAAAAACAACATCGATTTTCCTCCAGTCGTGTGATTAACTACTAAACGACATTATGCGTATTGGCAGAAGGCAGAGAGAACGATTTACACCTGACGAGTTCCATAAACTAAATTACCATTTTGATGATACTTATGGTGGCGAATAAACCTAATTTGCCATTACCAATTATTTGTTAATTACCTAATGTTAGCAGTGAGTACTACAAGTTGACACGAATTACTATAATAATTACAAAAATAATGATAATGCTGGAAATATCATAACCATAAATCAAATCACTGAAAAAAGACATTATGGGTACTTTAAAAGCTAACGTTATAGGTACAACATGTATATCGTGTCATTTTACTTGTAGAGGAAAACGTTAAACTTCATGAAAACAGATATTGCCTTACATTATGCTCTGAAGCAAGGATGAGATTTTAAGCTAATTGTTAGGACAATTTATATGTATTTTAAGGTAATATAATAACAACCAGAGTAAGATCAACTATTATTAAAATGCAGCTTGTTTCTTTGCAGGCTAGTTATGTCTACAGAGAATGACATCAAAATGTTATGGCAGCGGAACGTTACCTTTTCTAAAACGGATATATTTGTAGATGCAAAATAGAATGAAGACTACAAATGTCATAGTAGACGCATTTTAGGCTGGTAAAGGAAAATTTTCACTCGGACTAATTGCAACAAAAACTAAACTTATACTGGGCGAAAGTGCATCATATTAGTATATTCAAGAAAAAAGTTGCAACCTGCAGACCCTGGCAAAACAAAACTATAGACCGTCAAAGATGAAAAAATTTCCAAATGAAGTTATGGCCCGTATAGCACACCGAAGTGAGTACTCTTCAGCGGGAGGTACGATTTACGTACGAAGTTTAATGGCGGCGCCCATTTAAAAAACAATAACAAACGTCATGAAGTGTTATTATCGATGGAATATGCAAGGTAAGTAACGATTATGTTAATTTTTAATGATTACCAAGTGGTTTGTCTATGTTTACGCGTTGTACGTCTTCACAGATGTGCATGTGCGTCGTTTTACGGCAAAGTCGGGGCCAAGGTCAAATGTCGTTTAAACTACCAAACATTGAGATATTAAAGTGAATGGGATATTTTAATAATTATATAAATACATATCAATGTTAAAAATAAATAAAAAAGCACTTGTTTGATAATAGAAACGTGTTTTATGGGTTAACAAATATTTTCATTTTTCCAAGTATGGAACGCCGTTATTGCCATCATTTTGACAAAACTTGATAAATTATCAAATTTACGAATTTTACGACGAATAGTGCCTTGTTTGTAATATCCTTTCGATTTTAAATATGAAAAACCATTGAAAGCATATTTTACTGCACAATTCTCAAGACTAAAAAGATCGATCTACTATAGATAGTCAATTAAATAAATCCTTTAATTGATAGTTGTTACTGAATATAGCGTATATAACGGTACTAGAACACGTCAAACCGTATACTATATGGTCACAAACTGCATTGCTTGATTGGCATACTGCATGTTTCATGATGTTCATGATTTTGATATACATGTATTTTGAAAATACACGCTTGTTGATAGTAGCAATTAGGGTAAAAACAACCATTGTCAAGTCATATTGATGTTGTTATGGTAGCGATGCCCCCCCCATTGTTTAGTACCCGTAAAAGATACGTTTCTAATCAGAATAAACAATCAGCTTCACAATTTCAAATTTCTTTGTCTGAAGCTGTTTTGCGTCTAGCCCATATGAGCATGCTCCTAAACGTTTTTAAAGATTTTTTTATTTAAGTAAATCAGGGTTTCCCTAGAAATTTTCATACAAGGGTCCCTTAAGGTTTATATTTAGTGAGTCCCTGAGACATTTTGGGGATCAAATCATATACGGGTATGCATTTCAAGTTCACTGTTACAGTATCCAATTTATAAATAAAATAGCACATGCACATGAGTTAATCATTTACATGACTATTTCAATTGGACAGCAGTATGGAATGGAACGTTCTGCCATGATTGCAATAAGACGCCTCTAACTTATTATAGCGTGTAGATTAGACAATACAGATTGCTCAATAAACCACAAGAGCAATAAATAAAGTAGCAGAAAAAATGTTCTAGCGGAAACAAAAATGTGTTCGAAGGATCCGATTGGGGGTCCCAAGGATGCACAGTAATGCAGAAATGAGGGTCCTAAGTCACAAAGTTGCGTCAGGAACGCAGCAAACCTGCATCAGGGTAATCCCTGCTGTCAGTTAAATCCCGATCGAAAGCCTGCACTTGTTTTCAATTAATTTTGTACATGACCTGTGCCTATCTCAATCAAGCCAACCAAATGCTACATGAATATATCACAGTCTTATCAAATATTACCCTGATAAGCTGTTTATTATAATTTCATGTTTGATATTATTCTGCACATAAAAGTAATGTGCGATCCTATTAATTTATCTACACTCTTTACATCTCTAGTGTGTTACAGCCTAAACAATGATAACATACATGTTTATTATACATGGATCATCCAGAGTACCTGGTTCATATTTATTTTCTATTTCAGTTGCTGAATAGATACTAACAACGAAGTCCAAGTAAATGGACATGAGAAATTTGAACATTGTATGTATAACTTTCCTAACTTGCAATAAATAACATTTTTGTAAACAGTGTGTTAACAATAGTGGTATTAAATGCTAAACACATACATGATAATATATTGATATGTAACTTTAAATTGATCTTTTGGGCCTCAGTAGTTGAATATAATCATTCAGTTATTTCACAATACATATCCTGTGATACTCAACTATACAGACTATCGTATCTACAGATATACCGATCAGTATTAGTAGTATCTATCATAGAGTTAAAAGAGTTTTACATTACATAACTATGGTGTGTATATGTTCATGTACATGTAATACTAATAAAATATTACTTGACAAATGATCTCACTATATAAGACTTTTTAGTCTAATATTTTATAGACAAACAATACCAGTAAGTAATTCTAGGATGGAAAACTTGAGAAAATTACCGGTAAGAACAAGTCTGGTTGAAATTCCAAAAGAAGTCTTTATCAATTTGCCTAAGTGTTTTTTTTCGCTAAAATGAATAAGTTATATTGATTATATTGTAGAATTTAGCCGATTGTTATCTTAAACTGGACATACTTATTCATTTCAGATAGATAGCTGTTTGTTCTACACTGCCAAATCTACAAGACAAAGGCAACAAGCCTTACTGACAGTCAATCAAATATACATGTTGTTTCTGGACAGGAAATTCATTCACATTAACTGCAGAACAGACCATATCTGTAATCGAAACATTTCTTGTAATTCTAATGCTAGTAAACAAGAATTGTGATACATAATTGCATACGTTCCACAATTCCATCGAGCGTATTTGGCATACTAGTAGTTTATGAACAAGATGTAACTCTGGAAGAGTCACTAGCATTACTGATCTTCAAGCTGCTGGTTCCATGAAATGCCAAACATGTCAAAACTTTAAATGGCCAGATTCTTAAGGAGTTTGAATAGATGCCAGGCCTCATATTTAATATACAAAGTCAAGCTATCAGATTCCATCTAAAGACAGTGATTTGTGGACATTGTTTACAAGACAGAATCACATGGAGTCATCTTTAGACACTATTCAATAAATTATTCATCTGGAGGAAGCACCACATAAGACCATGCTTCTGGGAGATGCAAGCAACCTACAGAAGACAGTTCAGTTACACTACAACATCCAAATTTTAGCTATTTTATATACATGCAATAACGACATAGATCATCCAGAATTATGTTCATTGTGTTCATCATTTTCTACTGATTCGTCTACAAAGGAATATACACATACATTGCTGACTAAGCATTTAGGTGGGGATAATACTGATGTTAAATCAGCAAAACAAATAAGTTATATAGTAAATATACAGTGTATAAATGATATAGTGCACGCACTCCTCCAATTTGGTACCATTAAAATAGGCATAGGTGTGCAGTTACACTAACACTTAGGACACGTGTACACTGGGTATTGCGAATACATGAGTTATGTAGACATAATGTAGTGCTATACTCCGTACACAAACATGACAGTTGGCAGTTGTCAGTACAGTAAAATCAATATTCTGCACAGTTACCTTTAACTTTTTTAGTTAGGATCTGTTTGTACTTCCGTCATTCTTATGATTTTTGGAGCAAGTTTGTTTTGGATCTTCATTAACAGAATGTTCAATTCAAAATCAATGACGCTTTAGTAATGCAATAATAGTATGCAGCATCATGACCATTACGTGATAGTGAGCAGTCGCTCTTTACAAGGGATTTAAAACACTTAAACAATACCTGTTATCGTTTGATATATTTTATGGCCATGATAAAATCTGAAGATGCATACACCATTTAAGATGCGTAAAGGAATCATTCTTGTGGATCTCGTGACTGAACTTACACTCTTTTCCAGTCCAATGTCGCGTAAAGTAATGCTATTTGTTAAATTGACTTGCAAGATCCGATGTATACCGCAGTTGGTAGATTTGCTTAACAGTTTGGTGCTTCAGTTATTTTTAAAGTTATAATAAAATCATTTTGTGACTTATCCGCGATCAATTTTGGCTATTATCCATTTTCACACATGGGTCACTACAAAAAGCGTGTATCATATTCACAAAACTTCTGTAAAATAGTTTCAGTTTCATGAAAACTACTAACAATTCTATCTTCGTACGTTAACAAATCACTACAAATTAGTGAAATTGGCCAAAAATAGGTTGTTTTCGAAAACATACATCCATCATTTTGGATTATCCAATCATTTAGGATTATCTGGATAACAAGGGTGCTATCTGATATGTCATAAATAAGGCAAATAAAAGACATTGTCAAATAAATAATAACTAACAAACATAATGGTGTGTCTTTGTTATTTTTATGAATTTTAAGTATAGACCTAAAAGTGGGTGGGGTAATTTCACCCCCCAAGAAGGATAATTAATGCGTTGTTTATAGCATCGTATGTAAAAAATGGCCAAAAATGCATTAAAAGATATCTTAAGTTCATGGTGTATACAGTACAGCTTAAAAATAACCCATAGTATCAAAGGTAAGTACTATACGACCAAAACATGTAACGATCAGAGCTTTTTAAAATGATTTCATATGACCTTAAAGAAAGGTCATTTTCTCAGTAATGCCAGGTCTATGTGAATGCAACTTTTTTCCTGTGTTACTACACATATTGCAGTTTACGAAAACAATGGAGAAGTTTTTGTTGCAATTAGTCCGAGACATGATGCTATACACGATTTCGTTTACCAGCCTATTTTGAAAGTGTTTCTCGTGGGATCCAGCTTTCTTTCAACTTTTATGACAGCCTAAGAGAACATAACCTTCGTGGTATCGGTATCAAGGAATCAAGAGCGTATATATAGCAACTGTTGATGCTTTAAAACTACCAATACAAATGTTACATCGTCTGTATAATGGGGTTCAACGTCTTTACCATTAATCAATACAATAGTTGGTGTTTGGTCTTTGCTCAATACATTGTATAATGTGATTCTATGTCAATGTACTGAGGATTACAATTGATATAGACAGCTATCAACCTTGTCTGACGCATAACCTTTCGATTTGATAACGAATTAGCAAACACGCTATACAAAACGGCTTATACATTAATTTCGTACATATGAATGCGCTTTTACCTAAAACATATTTCAAACTATGGTAACAATGAATATATGTAATACGTGTATACGTGTTGGTATAGCTCTGACGTAAAACAATAAACAATGTTGGCCAATAGTAGCCTGATTGTGATAACTCATAATCTCCTAAACGGGTCTAAAACGAATTCTGGCATTTTTACGACGTTCGTACAGTCTGAGGTCGCTTACTACTCTGTCGTAAGTTACATGCACTGTGCTTATGTGTTCTTTCCTTAGTATGTTTATCAATTAGTCTTACGATATTTCATCTTGAAGACATTGGTGTATTTTATTACATTTTTGCAGGATTCTTTTCAATGGAAGCACATGCTTATAGCTCATGACTTCTCTTATATCTGGGTTAGAATAGCGAGCTCGTATACTCTTATAAGGTTATACTACATGGGTATTATATGTTGTTCCAATAAAACGGTGCGTATATAGAGGATCTATCACGAGTTCTCAATTAATATAAATTTATATTAAACGAGTTTTGGAAATTTTATTATGCGAGCCTTTGGCGAGCTTAATAATATTTCCTGAACGAGTTTAATATAAATATATCAATTGACAACGAGTGATAGATTCTTTATATCATATGACACTAAAAACGCAAAATACGCATCAAATTATTGGAAAAACACGCCCATTTAGTATAAGAAAGTACGTATAAGATTATACGTACTCGCTATACTAACCCGGTTACAAGGAAATTCATGTGATATATTGCGTTCTTAGTGTCATGATGTAAATAATATAATTATTTCCAATTCATGATAAAGTTTATTGAAATTTCTTTTTTGACAATCTTGAAATGTTGAAATTTACAACGTTATTAATGATGTCATAACGTCACATTGACTTTGCATCATACATGTATATGCTTAAGTAAACTAATTGTGAAGTTCTAGGCATTCATTATTGTGCATAATAAATAGATCGTCCTGTTTAGCACATTCGTTCATCACATTCTTGTATATCAGTAAATGTGTTCTTGTTCTCTTACTGCTAAATTAATTCTTTCTGCTATTGGTGGGTGTGTTTACTTCAATTGGCTTGAAGGGTATTAGGAGACGTTACTGTATTCATTATGTAAACTCATATGCATCCTAGGTGTTGATACCGTTATATTCAAATTATGACCTGATTTGTGGATTATTAAACCACTTATACCTTAATAATCCTACTTTGCGTTCATAGTATCAAGGATTAGCATATATACATTGTATGTACATTAATTATACTTGAAACAGGTACATGTATTGTGTGCTACAAAGCATGCAGAACTAAACATAACTAGTTTAGCCGTTTGAATGCATCCATTTAACAATTTCCAGAAACTATCCAGACGATTAAATCATTTATGCGTTATTTTGTATTCACAAGGTGGTGCGACGAATCAATACATAGACATGTTAATTCCAGGAACATTAGACACGGCTGAACATTTGTTTTATATTCTCGGAATTATTTCGCATTCGTATAATAATTTGTACCTCCAAAATGCAAACATCTATGTTATAGTTAATATGATATACATGTAGGATTGATGCAGCGGTATCACTACATGCATAGTATGTTTATTCTTTATTTCATTTTGCGTTCATTCTAGTTATGCTGCTTATTTAACACGAAATATACTAAACAACTTTTCTAAGTCATGTATCAATAACTTTTTTATTATAAACATTGAAGTGACAACATTTCTCACGTGAAGTTTCTACGACGGAGTCATACTAATTCGCGTATCGAACTGGTCGTAAGTCACGTTGTTCGTTCGTTACGACATTGACGTGCGTTTTGTTATTTTTTGACGCCACGCGTTCACATATACCTTGAGTGTGTTTCAAATGCCTTCATTGTATAACCAATGACTCATCACGTATGAAAAACAGTTTTTAAAAATAATTTAGATATCACAGGTATGCGTCGAGTGATGTCAGAAAAATATGAAGTGACGTCAGTACGGTACAAAGTAACATTTAGTGCCGCCAATCATGACTTATTATCTAAACATCTACGTCTGATATCTTTTAAACGTATACGTGTTTATTTTAGTGTTTAATACAAGGTGAATGTATAGCTTTGCTTGTTGTGTTATACTGATTGAAGAACATTTAGCGTTTATTGTGACGTCATGATGTAAATTCGATCTACGCCGAAGACACATGGCAACTTTGAGTTTAGACGGCCAAATTCAATGAGTATTTTCATTTAGCAATGCTTTCCCCTCGCGTATTTGACTGTCAGTAGAAACATGTGGCTATATGGTGGTTATCCAAGATAACAAAATAGGTATTTGCGACTTTTACTTTCATGCGGTCTTATGTTATGCGTGTGTCCATTCAAAAAATTTAAAATAAAATCGACTTTTTGGTTTACAATTCAGTAAACCTTTATCACAAGAAAGTTATAGCCAAATTTAATTGGGCTACATACACGTTTGACAAAGTAATCTTAAAAAATCTAAGTATGGACTTAGAAAAGTTGTTAAGTATACGTAGTTCGGTATGGACATTGAAGATGTATTAGTTTGAATACAAATGAGCATCAACGACATTCCAGCGTTGGAAGTTTATACTTAAAACAGTTGTCTATAGCAAAGTCAAAACGGTTATTACCCCGCAAATTGAATAAGTCCGTACATAATTGCGCATATCGCACGAGTAATTATGCGTTATCGGTATTTGTGATTATTTTATATGTGAACTCCCTATCGTGATATATCCCCGGTATTTCATGGAAAACTAAGATATTTTTCCTATGAAAGACTTCGTTTCAATTTACCTTTTTATTTATAAATAGCTTGTGAAAGAGCTTCCGACTTGTTATAAGGCATCGATCTTATATTTATAGTTCTGTGACAATAAACAGGAAGTCAAGACACTTACTTTGACCTTGTAATGATACTCACACAGAGAAATGATTGTAGACGGAAGAAGATATTTAGGTTTCTTGATACAGAATAAATATATCAGATAGATAGAGATACAAACACCACTTTACCAATTCACTACGACCTTTGTTATTTATTGCTACGCATATGAACTCTAAACCATGATATATTGACCGATATATCACGCAAAAACTAAAGTATGTTTCTAATTATGGTATTATACCTTGTGGGTGGATACAGCGTCTGTATGATGACGTGTAACTTGTTGTCCTATCTTGAAACATTGTTTTTTTTTAGGAAAACATGTCTGGTTGTTGGACGCAGCTGCTCATGTAATGTTCATAGTATGTATGCTATAATGTTAAGGCAAAGGGATCGATAGAAGACACGTTGTGAACAAAGGCTAAGTCAATTTTAATGATTTTAACTCATATTATGCCATTTAAATGACGTAATTAAAACTGATGTGAAATATGACCAACTCGTCCATCAATTCAACTAGAACATATATGAAATCACCGCAATATAAGAAATCATCAATGATTAAATTATTAATAACTGTCGTGTACTATATATTTCACATGCCGATTTTACCAATAAAACTGTATATAAATATATATATATACAAAAGCCGTATTGAATACAAGCAGATGCCAATTGTTTATACGCTTTGTCATTAATGTGTTAAAAATTACTTTAGCTACCATGATAATAGTACAAAAGTTACAATAGAACCGGCTTAGATGGATATTCCGTAAGTCCATCTACTCGGGTGTGGTAAGCTATACTATATCCGTACGTTGCTATGGTTACGACATGCCATCTCAAGTTTATAACTTGTTAGACGATACGATATGAACCTCTGATCTAACCTTGTATCAAGACATGACACTCCAAGCACTAGACATTGAATACCAACTCCACAGAAAACACTCCTTTTTGTAATATACAGCTGCTTGATTATTAGTTTTTTCTTGTCAATAGTGTGTTTGCATAATAGTTAAGTCTGAAAAAAAAATGTTTCCAATAACAACATGGAACTGGAAAAGTAAAGTGAATAATGATATTTTATATTTTACAGTATTGCATTGTGAGAATAGAATCCTTTTATATTGCAGATACTAACTGGAAATCAGTGAAAGATATAACGTAAGGTTTGCATGTAAATTATTAGAGAAGTATACTTAGCAACTTTTCTAAGTCCTCACTTGTATTTTTGAAGACAACTTTGTAAACCATGCAAGTAGTCTATTGAAATTTTGCTATGATTTGCGTGTTTTATAGGTGTGCAGAAATGTGCAACAAAAAGTCGTGTTCGATTTAAATTTATTGCATGAACAAACTCAAAACATAAGAACGAAAGAAAGTAAAAGTCGCAAAGACAGGTTTTAATATATTGGATGACCACCATGTTGTGTGATGATTCTATTTTACAGTCAATGACGTCAGTGGGGAGCATTGCTGAACAAAGAGACTAATTTAATTTTACCGTCTGGACGCAAAATTGTTATGCGACGTCGGCGCAGAGCGTTTTTACGTCATAATGTCACAATAAATGCTAAACGTTCTCGCAATCATCATTATACGAGAACCAAACGATACGTTTACCTTGAATTAAACACTCCTAGACGTGTTTGAACGTTGAAAATCAAACAAACGTGGATGTTAATGTAATTATTGTTGATTGTCGACACAAAATGCTACTCTGTACAGTACTGACGTCACTTCATATTTTTTCTGACACCATTCCACGAACAATTGTGATAGCTTAATACATTTTAAACTGTTTTTCATACGTGGTTAGTCATTGGACATAATTTGAAGGCATTTTTAACATACGACATGAATATGTAAACACATGGCGTCAAAAAAGCATGAAACGGACGTCAATCTCGTGACAAACGAACCAGGTGACATTCTGACATTTCGAGACGCGGTTTATAATGTCTTTGTTGTACACACTTTACGTGAGAAAGTTTATTACTTCACTGGATATAATTAAAAAGTTATGGATAAATGAAAATGAGGACTTAGAAAAGTTGTTAAGTATATAACTGTCCGTTATCTAACTGTTAGGAAGTTCTGAAACCGTGTTGAACATGAGGATTTGCGCTAGTAAAACTCACTACAAGAACTTGGTATGTTAGGTTCGAAATGATATATGGGTTAAACGAAATAATGGCAAATAGTGGAAACATCTACTCGACATTTGGATAATAACAACAGACTACTGGTATTTTGAAAATGCATTCTGTTTCCTCGGACAATGGTTATTTCTTCAGACAATGTAATGACAACGCACGTTAAATTTGTCATTCAAACCATCAAACATTTATGTAAGGTTAACGCATGCTTTTTCGTGCAATTACATCTGCAGAGTCCCGAGGGACGGTTGGTGCCCAAGCCCGTCAGGGCGGGGGCACCAACATTCCCGAGGGACTCTGAAGATGTAATAGCACGAAAAAGCATGCGTAAACGCTATTATAGCATAAAAACAACACTTTATTAGTATGTTTTTCAAAATTATGATATTTTGGCGGGACATTTTGAACGACGTCGGGAAAACAAACGCGACGTCGCTTAGCAAACGTTACGTCACATACAAGTTTTTGTAATGAGCGTCGACTTCCGGTATCGGCAAATACCAAGAAAACAGTGACATTGGGGGTTTGTTTACGTTTATTATTTTACTATTATAGAAAATTGATTAGTAGTTACAACTACCATGTGAATTTCAGTTCATATAACGCTGTAAATCATTTATTTGCGTCGGCTGGGTCCTGAAATGAGCATACTTAAAACTGAACACCAACAGCGCGTGCGCGCGAGAATCTTTACAATAAAGTACCTTTTTCCCCGTTTAAGTATGAGCAAAATCACCGTTTTTATGCTATAATATAGTGTTACTCATGGGGAGGGGTTATCTCCCCACTTTTCATACCAGCCTAATATACTCTAGCAGCTTGTGATGTTTTTGAACTACCGAACATGAATAATATATCGTCTGGATATTGGGGTTCAACATCTTTACCTTAATCAATATAGAAGTTGATGTTCGGTCTTTGCTCCATGTAATGTGATTCTATGTCATTATACGGAACATACAATTGGTATAAACAGTAACAACCTTGTCTGAAAATATTCTACTTAAAACCGAATTAGCTAACAAGCGCTATATGTACAGGGATACCCGTAAATTCCGAGCAGAAGTAAATGCTCATAGCTTTAACAACTTTAAAACGATAATATCAATGGATACACTGAATTAAAGAATGTTTTAAATTAAGGGTTAATTTATTAGCCATTACTTCCGCAGTCTAGGGTCACTTACTGCTCTGTCATAAGTTACATGTATTGTGCGTACCCTGTCATAATTATCCATTAGCCCTACGATGTTTCATCTTGAAGAAATCGATGCATTTGATTACATTTTTGAAAGATTCATTTCACTGGAAGTATATATTTACCCAATTCACTTTCTGCACAATCCGTAATAATTAGATTGCCAAACCTGATTTAAATAATAAAATTGTCTAATACTATTGGTGTACTTTATATGGGTGATATTACTATATGTAGCTGTCCTGAGACGAAATAGGGGAATATTGCAATCACATTAATGAATATATCTCCTCACTTGTATGATGATATTTCCAACGTTTACCCTTAAATACATTTTTTCATTGTACTAGAACCAGTATCATTTCGTTAAAGAACACATAACATATTCAATAAGGCAACGTAGTGAACTATTTCATCTACAAGAGCAAACTGCTTACACTTTTGCGCAAAAAGCAGACATACATTCATAGGAAAATGAAGTATTCTATTTTTTGTAATTTCCTGATATAATATGCTGTCCTCATTTGCATCATCGCGTTGACCGTGATGCTGAGAAACAATGTCAGGAAACCTTTCCGTACATTGACAATTCCAACAACAAGTACATTTACATGATATTTATATACTGTATATTGTGAGTTTGCAGTAAGTTCACGTCTTCATATTAGATCTAGCAATACTTTTGAATACTTCCGTTTAATTATTACCCCAGACTATCCAGACGATTAAAGCATTCATGCGTTATTTGTATTCACAAAATTGTGCGACAAATCAATACATAGACATGTTAATTCCAGGAACATTAGACACGGCTTAACATTTGTATTATATTTTGATGTTCAGATTATTTCGAATTCGTATGAAAATAAATGATCTTTTCGTCCGAAATGTAAAGATCCATGTAAAGGTAAAATTGTATAATATATATATAGGATTAATACGGTGGTATCGTGACGTGAATTGTTTTTTTATTGTTTTATTTATTTTGTGTGTATCCTGGTTCTGTTTCGAACTGATCCCCATTTGTGTCTCTGTCTACAATGTATTTTACAGCATGTTAATGTCTATTGTTGCTTTACGTAGTAACAGAACAACACAATTTGTCTAAATCAACACATAAAACTAATGCATTACTCCGCAATTAAATTAGTCCGAAAATAATTTTACATAGTGCACGAGTTATAATGACTACTCGGCTTTTGTGATTATTTTATACGCATGTGGACTACCAACATTGATATACTCGGCGGTATTCCACGGAAAACGAAGCTATTTTCCCAAGCACTACTCCGTATCCATATGTCTTTTTATGTATAAATTGCTTGTGACAAGAGAACAACTTCCGACTAGTTAGGGGACATTGACTTGATATTTACAGAGTGACAATACACAGGAAGTAAACACACTTCCTTCGACCTTGTAATCAGACTCAGAGAAATAATTGTAGACGGAAAAGAATATTTTAGTATCTTAAGAAAGAATAACTATAGTTTCACAATATATAGAAGCAAACACCAAACCACCAGGTTACTAACGTTGATTTTGTCACATGTAAAATGTTCTACCCGTTGAGTGTTGGCCACATTCGCCTAAACTGGTCGCTCAGTTACAGTGAATGAGTGAAAGTATGTGTGGTAAGTCTAGTAATTTATGAGATTAGCTGACTGCAAATGCGATGATCAAATCCACGGAAGTATACTGAGCAAAACAGCTAACCGAACGCTTTTTAAATTTGAATATTTCAGTGTCCTGTAAGTGTACAAACCTAAACTTTTGCATAGTAATGTCAATATATACTGAGTTCCAAAAGTTCCGCATCTAATATAAGGTGTGTCTTTTTTACTAGAATCTCCAACTTATTTATGATAATTCAAATGCGCATGCGTAGAGCGATGTGTACTTGAGATAAATCCATGACAGTTATCGATTTGAAGATATGCATCGATCCATAATTACACCACTTGTGACACCATCCCACGATTCCAAAGTACACACAACGATATACTACTATTTTGCAGTGGAAGGGAGGTAATAATACCGAATATTATCTCTCTTTGACCACAGACAATTATTGATGTTGCAATAGATTCTGTACAACAGGCCAGATTTTAAGAAACAACATCCCTGACATAAAAAACGCAACATAAAAGTAAGTTTCCTATAATTTTAATGTTGGGTGGACTACAAATAAGCTATAACAATGCCGTTGTTCTTGGTGCAAAAATATAGCAGCATTTTCTGTCTATGTCAGCGGTATTGAACCTTGACCTGTTGTCTCGTGGTACGTCATATACAGTTGTTTTCGAATGGAGATGATACAACAGTCTTATTATGATAGAGACATGTCAATTTAATTCGACACAATGTATTTTTAGTGAAACACCAGCCTCTAGCGTCTTATATACACGAGTACGTTCACCATTATCCATTTTGCAATCAAATTATGCGTACAACTTATTTAACTAACTTATTGTGTTTTTTCGTAACACAGACACAATGCATGTAAATTGGAAGTGAAAATAAAGCCGACAATGAAGAACCCAAATAATGGGTGCTTGAATAGACGTGTTTACCATTTGTGATGGTGTGATCATTCAAGCATGACGAAATCCAACGGAAATATGTTCAACATAAACACTAAGGATACGCAAATGGACAGTGTTCCTAAAAAGTTCTTTTAAGTTAACTATTCCAAAAAAATGATTTTTTAATAAAGATGCAGAACCTTTGGAACTCAGTATAGATTGTGCACCTAATGCGGCTAACCACATGAAAATACATGCCAAAATCACTCATCCATGACGAAAAAGCTTCAAATCACATTTTTGCACGTTTTGATCGATTGCCCTCGAATTGCACGAGTTTTTTGTGCATGTTGTGTAGCATGGGTGTTTGTTAGTCGAAAAAACAAAATATTTTGTCAATAAGATGGCACATTTGTCAAAGGTAGGCCGCGGAAGAGCGGCCATTACGCACCCTTGAGGGTATCAATCAGACAGATCAGTTTTACACGGATTTAAATTATCACAAACATTAGTTCCTTTCATTTCACGTGTGTGTGAATACCAATGCACATTAAAATACCTAAAACAGTATATTGGGAATCACAGGAGCATCGAAAACTGGTAAATTCAAATGGGATAACTCTTGCATAATTTTACTTCTTTTTAAGTTCACACACTACATTTTCCCATAAAATCGTATTGTCATGCATTAGTGAAACACGTTGACTTTAAAAAATAATACATATTAGTCCTGAGGGCTTTTTTTAATGTGTTTGAAAAAACGTGTTTTCCCTCCATTCAGTATATAGGACTCTTTTGAAGTGCGTTCATCAGGTGTTCGACAAATTGTTAATGCAGCTATATGCCCGCTTCGGTAATAAAGATTGTTTTAAGTGTATATTCTGATAACGGAAACAAAAATAAATATTAAAATACTGGAATAAAACCAAAATTAAGTAAAAAAATACCCTCATTTATTCACACAAAAGATATTTGACCAAATCACCTCCCCTTGACTATTGAAAATTAACATCATAATTTTGAAAAATTTAAAAATCGATGTTTTTGTGATCAAATCGTAATATATCGAGTTTGACTTTTTGTTTTATTGATTTGGCGATTGGTCTTTTTAAAATGTGTATAGAATAAACCTAAAATATTTCATTATTTAACGCTTATTCATGAATTTCAAGATTATATATCTGGTTCTGTTATTTTATGGTTCCGTGAACTTTCGTTTCGCATTTTTGAAAATAAAACTACTAAAATCGCACCTCAAGATCGTAATAAACAAGTACACAAATTTTCGTGTTAAAATATTAATAAATAAAAAAGTTATGCGGTAAAAACCGCTGCTCATTCATAAAATAGGCTAATTGTACATTTTGTGAACTTCATCTTGATGGGTGATGTCATTAAATACATATTTTGACGATGATGCAAATTAAATACATTGACGAAATTTGACCACCAGCCTTCTAATGTTTAGATTATACTTCAGGCAAAAATTCAGAAAATTGCAATAGATAGTTCAATAACTATTCATAAAAAACATAAGCGTTCGGTTAGCTGTTTTGCTTAGTATAGATAAACAATTGTACTAATAGTACTAATTTAACTGTTTTGTATATTTAAACTGTTTTATGAGGGAAACAAACTCATTCCTCTATTGTTTTATCTGCATTAACGTGTACCAACCGCCTTACACTATTTATTGCACTAATGCATGCACCAACCCTGTCACTACGGGACACATCTAAAGCATTCACAAAGATTTCAATTTAAGATATGAGTTGAACCTATTACTGGCAGTGAACGTAGCATCAACAGCGATATCCTGCTAGATCACAACTGTCAAAACTGAAACTAGAAAAGGCAACGTAACAATTTCTAATTATTATATAAACAACGGTCGGATGTATTTTTTTCGAATCAACCTCCCGAAAGATAAGTCAATATTTATTAGCATAAAGCTAGTGAAGTTTCGAGCTGTGCGGGTTAAAGCGACTGCCTCACAGATGGAGTGAAAATGTTTTAAACGTATTTGTTTCTTACCAAATCAAGTATTTATGAAATAGAAAGTTGACGACAACAGTTTACCAGTATTGGATAAGACAAGTGCATTATCTTCATCTTAAATATAAAGTGCAGTCCGACCTTAACACGTGGACATTATTTCTTATTGTGTGTCATAATGATAACACGAAAGGAGTTTAGCCTCGCGCAGGAAGAATACATAATAGCTTAATATTTTACTTAACTCACGGCTACAAATTAATGCTGTTTTGTAAGCAAGCAACAAGAAAACAAAATTACTTAACATGTATTTAATGCCTTATCACCGGCAAAAAGAAAGATATTTTAACAGTTCAATGCGAATATTGAAGTCATCATACATTAATAGCAACGTAATGTTATATAGTCAGATGATGCATCATTCAACAGTTTGAGATATGTGAAATTCATTAAGGCAAATTGGCAATAATATTCAAAGCATAAATAAATTGTATATTCATATACGTCATATATTGGCTACAAGTCCGTTTGTATCGATGCTTTTCATGTCTTGCATGCCAGACATATTTGATTAAGGACGGGAATTATTAAAAACATTTGACATTTTCTTACTTCTTCCACGCCACATTAAGACATGTCTACGTAAGTATGTCTCGGACATTGATGTATAGATCCAGAGCAGCTGCGATTAATTCCATTATGGTTATATTCTATTATAATCTCACAAAATATCAACGTGGAAACAAAATTGATGCATATTCTATGCTTGTTTTATATTGCGTCTCAATATGTCGTTAAACCTTGGCAGTACACAATTGTAGTCTAGCAGTAATCAGTCTAGATTGCCTTTATAACGTATTGTCTGGCTAGACGCTATGTTTTAAACATATATCAATTACATAGGACATGCAGTTGTCTTAGCTATATTGCCTTTGGTTATTTATGTCGAAATAATACCTGTTACTTGCTTAAAGCAAATGCCAACCTCTCTGACAAAACGGTTCAGCGTCAAAAACATAGTGTACAATGTAACATAGGACAATCAGAGAATTTTGTATGCCAATATAATACCAGTTAGTTGATCTTAGCAAATTAATTAATTTAACAATTTTAACATGCATTAAAAGCATTATCTACTGATTACCAGTAGTGATCTGACTTATTGAATTACATAAACCTTGTCTTTGTAGAAAGTATCAACATATAATTTGCTGATACATTAAAGCACATGCTAAATTCACCTTTCAACCTTTAGATAGAAGTAAGTGATTAACCAATGTTAATGTTGTTGGAAACTGTTACAGTGGGTTAATACATTGTATGACGGAATTCAGAATAAAACATAGTAGTTTTATTCATTCTTGCAATGACATTATTTGCGTTCTCAACTTTTTTCATCAACATTCCGAGATATTTTAGTCTTCAGAGCATGACAAAACGACAACGTGTAATTGTTGTTTATTGACAAATACGAACATTATGCATGTATCATTGCTACATTTTCAGGAAAACCTGATTTTTCGAAGAGATTTTCAATATTGTTTTTGTTTGTTGGGTATAATGTTTTATTACAACGTCGAGTTTGTATTGAAGTTGATGTCGCGCATTCAAGTCATGGAACATTGGTTATTCATTGTAATTATTGGTAAAACATAAAAGTTCAACACAAAATAAGCACAATATTTTATCATCATTGACCATTTCGTTCTCTGGTTTTAATGCGTTCGTGTGTCGAATGTATTGTTCTGATTTAAAGATGAACTGTCAATATAAGTGTTCTTTAAGTATTGGTTTTTAGCACGGAACATGTCTTATGTTTATTAGTATGTATTTAATATATAAAATGTCACCTGAAAGCGATTGTACATCAATGAAATATTAAATGATCGAGTACGTATATTTTATCCGACAATGTTGAATACTAGTCTAACAGAAGTTATATTTGAGTATATCTGACTCGAACACTGCATTAATCATGTGTCTCAATATAATTACAGATTTTTTAATCTAGGCAAAAACACCTTATGAATTATGTCTTTTATGTTGTACATGCCCAGTTGTCAGTGTCAATGTCGGACAATAGCTAATATACATAGCTAATGTTAGTTGTTGTAAATGAAATCCAACTTAAGATAAAGATTGTTATGTATTGTATTGTCATTTTGTGCGACGAGTCAAATTAAATGACTATATGCAAACACATTTAACTCTCGAACCGTGTATTTACGTGGGCATATCCAAAAGTAATAACACTGATACTATAAAATCATGAATGATGTCAGTAAAACCACGAAATTGTTAACCACGTAGTTTCAGTCTTATGGTAATATGATGACCCAATTTCTCAAAAATGCACAGAACTGTTCTTGAGATATGAACATTTGAATTGATTTGAATTACTGCACATTAAGATATCATTTTTATGCATATCCGCCTATAAACAAATAAACCAAGGGAGGGGTGGCATTACTTTTGGATATACATACGTATTCAACCTTATAATTGCAATATTTGTAGAATTTTTTTTAAATTTTGTTCATACGATGTAAAATATAATTTTTAGTGTTTTACAGTGTCGGTTTTATGACAATAATCCTAGTACTTTGTGAACGTCCCATGTACAATATTTACATGTATCATGTCATCGCAATATTAACCGAGTCATCTGCGATTTCGGCACTTTGGTGAATCATACCGTGAAGTTCGGTGGATATTTAAAACTGTCAGCCATTTTCTTACAAACTTCAGCCAGCTACATACATGTAAACGTATTAACATGTCTACAAGTGAAAGTGTTCAGGACAGTGATCGATGGATGAATGAAGCAATCAATTCAATTGTATTATGTCGATATGTTGTTTTAGTCTGATAGATTAAACCAGGGACATAATATGGATGTAATTAGTAGTAAATTTGATATAAAATAAGTTCCACTATGTCGAAAACATTTTGACGCCTCAGTAATCTAGCTCCGTTTTATCATTTCTGGCTGAGACAATGACACCCTTATGATTATAGCTGTTGTCCGAATAATTAATTGTCGCAATACAGCCAATTGTTTTACATGTCTAGGTTCTCTTATTAATACATATTTGCAAGCATTATTATCTTCTTTTTCTCTAACAATTCTTCACAATAGTTAATGTTATTGCCAGTACAAGCCATTGTCATAGCAAAATATTGTAAACTCATATCGGAATACAGTTGCTAGATGCAATCACCAGTTCTATCGTACGTTGGGTAAGCCATATCGGTAGAAGGAGAGGTACATCCCTGTCCTAAATCGTACAGTGACCAAATAATCGATAACTACTGTGGTGAAATCAAAATGGCCGATGTATGTTAGTTTATATGCAATTTTGACATATCTCCTTAAAGTGCATGTTATGTATGTGTCATTTTTATGAGACTTTGCATAGTAATGGAAAAAATAATGGTCTTTGCAATGAAAGAAGTTTGTTTTTGCTACACCAGCACTAATATCTATCAAATAACGTTGATAAAATGATTAAAATATTTTTGTAGCAGGGTTTTAATAGTCCATAACTTAACATGTTTTCATGTGGCTGTGTCTCAATGTACGACATATTTCGTAGTTTCTACTTCTTTCAACAACAAACATATTACAGAGAACATTTCCTAGAAACAATTAAGCTAGCTGTTCTAATATCTGCGTCATCAGTCTTTTCGACGCAGCGAGTTTTCACGAATCTCTGTTCTACTTTGTTATTTTTTGCATTGTATTAAAGCAATGGCATTCCTCTCCAAACTTATAATTCAATTGTGGTGACATGTAAATGTTGTTTATCGGCGGACGACATTTACTTGGCTTCAATAGTTTATGTCATTATCCAAACATTAATGAGACTTTCTAGTTTCTTCTAGTATTGTACCAAATTATCTGAACTTAGTAATGTAAACCGCGATTTTTGATAGTTCGACACATTCAGTTAATACATGCACTAGTGTACAATACATAATCTCTATTGTTGACGTTGGTATTAATACAAGAGTGATGAAGAGGACAGGAATAGTTACGATCAATAGGTTGAATTCATTTGACGGGTTTCACACTGCGCATGCTGCTGACCTTGTTTTATCCTGACAATACCAATCACCTTCATAGTATTACATGTAATATAGTATGTGTAAAGGTACTTAGAGTAACAATGCAGAATATATGTTGCTCCTTTACTTAGCATCTTATAATTCTTGATAGGATGGCAAAGTTGTGCAATGTTTTATGTAGTTGTTTTAGCATATGCTTGTATGTTGTACAAAAATGAGACGTAAATACATATATCAATACAATGTATGCAAAGAGCAATATGAAAAATACACGTTGTGCTAACTTGCAACAAATGCCACACACTCCCTTTAAGTATAATTATTCCATTAACCAGAGTAGTGTTTTTAACATTTGATACTTGTAAGATAGGTTAAAATAAACCACTTACTGCTTATCGACATAAGGCACCACAATTGTACCATTAAGAAATGGCCAGGTTTTACTCGAAGAAATAATACAATATCAGCGCATTTTTATAACAGTCACAGTAATTAATTCCAATGGCAGAGTCCGGGATAACATATATAACCAATACTTACACTCAGCACCCAATACTAAAATATTGAATTTCGACATATTTTGTGGTTCATATACACCATTTGCTGAGAGCGATGATTGAATTAAACGTTAAATAGGCACAAAATATTACTTTTAGCCCACTTCATAGTGTAATTTAGCTAATTTATTTGCAAGCAATATGTGTACTTAAGCAGTGTGGGTGCTCAGATTGAATAATGACAGGTTTACTTCATTGGTAGTACACGATTGAAATAAAAAAAATCAAATGTTATTCCAACATTCAAATAAAAATTGTGTAAACTGTCCCTACCTATATTAGCAATTTAGAACAAATAATAGCTCATTATTTTGACAAATTCAGTATTTCAGTGTTTAGCGTAAGTATTAGTTATAATTTCGAGCAAAGGTCGCCATGTAAGACATTGCCTTATGCGTGTGGATTGTCTAAACTTTCATTCTAATGAAATGCCTGATGGAAATGTAACCCGAAAAGTATCATGATCAGTACCTGCAGTCGTATTTGTTTCAACAATTAAGCAATGGCTAACGTGACGCTCGAAGATAGAAAACAACACCAGGACATTATTATAATACTCCCAGGAATTAATTCTTATCGGCAACCTGCAGCACGAGAAATTAATTCCATAATGTGTTTCATTAAGTGGACATACAGTGTATGCAAGTACATTATCTAGCAAATACCACGGTTGGTAACGCTATGCTAGAGTTAAGACCGTATAATATTAATCACAGGATAATATGTGAATTGGTTTAATATTTGTAACCAGACGAATTGACATACGTAGAAACCACTGCCGTGTCATAAATATGTAGATAACACGGGATAAGCACGTCAACCAACAATGCATTTGCAGTATATTTATATAATGCATTTTTGCGTTTGCATTATCTTAGGCAAATGATTTGACGTCTTTACACTATTATTGGCAATAATGTTGAATGCGTCGGTTTAATAATTTCCACAGACAATCCAGATGATTAGATCATTCATGCGTTATGTTGTATTCATAAGACTGAGCCACAAATCAATACATAGATATGTGAATTCCAGGAACATTGTTCACGGCTGGACATGTATAGTATATTCATGTAAACCAGATACTTTTGCATTCACATAATAATAAAGAATGTTTACCTTCGAAATGCAAACATATCGATAGCTTAAATGAGAAAGGACATTATCGATATTTTGAGACAATAAGAAAAAATGTCTGAAAAATTATCTTTACTTATAGTAAAACAAGCTGTTTCAACTCCAGTTTGGTCAACATGACAAGCTCCGATTTGCATGAAAATAGGTTAATAGATGTAAAAAGCTATGTGATATTGGTAAACATATGTATCAGTCTTATACGAAGTAATAGCACCACCTTCTCCTTCTGAGGCAGAGATATAGGTGAAGGTATATATGATTATCGCAGCGGTATCGTTGAGTGCATAGTTTTTTATTCAGATTGTGTACACCTGTTCTGTTCTTATTTATCGCAAATAGTTCTCTATTTATATAGTTTGTCGAATTTACGTAGTAGAATATATGTGCACGAACACTACGATATTATGTTTTGAGGACACAAATCTTATTATGAATATAATGATGATGAATGTTATGATATATTAGGGTATGCTATTTTAGTTCACAAGGATAGGGAGAAGTTAGTGTTTGTCCAGCTTTGTGTGTTCGCGTCCTTTATCATGGAAAAGCATTGTGTTTGTTAGTATGGAAATACGCATGCAAAAAACAATATCAAATCGACGAAATAGAAGGCTGCAGTCTATGCACAAACCTTTTCAAATCACGTTTTCAACAAATCAGTATTCGTATTGTTCCTAGTGACTGTTCCAAGACCGGAATGTTTCAACTAGATTCAGCTTCAAGTCACCAGATACAACGCCAAATGAAAAACAAACTTACGAAAAAAACTTTTATATATGTCATTACCAAACAGTGAGTGTCGGAGTCTTCTCCTCATGCTTTAACAATACAATTTACTATCTGATTGATACTAAAACATCGATTGAAGAAAGAAAATGTAAACATAATTATTTCGAGCTTTGGACCTTCAAAACGCAAATGGCAACACCATAAACTTAAATGCGGGTTATGATTCAACCGTTACATATTGGCATTTTACAATTATTATATATAGTCCTTGACACACTATTTTACACAATAAACAAGTTTTTATTCAATTTCATTGTTAGAGTAACAAAATATCAATGAACATTGTCTGTTCATATATAAGTTGAACACCTCTCGTAGTTAACAACCTCTTTTCAGAGGAGACGTTTCATTTTGATTATTTAGGTAATGTATGGGCGTAGTTCCGTCATTGTGTTATGTTATTAAGATGTTCTGATATCGGCTGGTTAAGTTGTGTTCTGCCTTACCTGTCTGACGTCCTCATAACCTTTGTCAATTATAAAGGATACACTAACGCTAATAATGACTCTGCAAGCTGAAATGCACGACAAACAAAGTATTCAGCAAGATTCGAGTCGCCCCCCTCCTTCTTACAGTCTGTGCAGTGTCGGTGTATTTTTGTATCCGATTGTCCTTGAAAGTTAATTTCCTCTGCCCTTTGTTGTAAAGTCCACCGCCCACATCCCCCATTTTTCATCATTTGTATCTTGCGGTTATATGATCACTTTGCCACCTGGGCGTGTGGTTGGTGCCAAAGATGTTTCATGTATGAACGTTGATCGAGATTCGTCGTAATCAAGTTGTACGTAGTGTAGGTGTTGCATACATAAAGAGGAATATTGTACATGAAAACGATTGGTTGTTCTAATGAAGGTATGTACGTGTGAGAATAGTTCGATGTTTGAGTCGATCGAGAGGTTTGGATCGCCACACAGAAAGATTGACAGTGATGGTGTAGTAAGATTTTGGATATGCTCAAAGAGTTTGATGCGTTGTTGTTGGAAAAAATGACACTCTAAAAAGTAATGGTGAGTTTTCTCAATTTAGCCACATTCACAGAGAGGACTCATTATCAAGGTTTTAGAAAATAAATGTTCGTTTAGATTATTTCAGCGTGTTCTGAGTAGAGGTATTTTGAAAGACGAATATATAGTTTCTAGTGACTTTCTATCTTCTATTACTTTTGGTAATAACATTCTAATAATTATCCATTTGTCTATATCCAGTAAAATAATAGGCAACACCTAATAACTGAAACCTTAATCATCTATAGTACAATACAACCGGCAAAGATGGATATGCTGTAAGTCCATTTGCCCTAGTGTGGTAGGTTATGCTATATCCGTACGTTGTTATGGTTATGGTCTCCTCAAGTTCAGAAATTGTCAGACGTTACAATTTGAACTGTTGACCTAACTTCGTCATAAGAAATAACGATCCAAACACTAGACTTTGAAACCATGCGAAATTCGGAGAACACAATCAGTATTGTGATATATAAATCCTTGACTATTAAGTCAGTCGTCTGTATGAAATCATCTTTCTGATAGTGACAATAGTGTGTTTGCATCATATTTCAGTAAGAACAACTTATTTTCCAATAACAACGGTTACATTCCTGGAACAGTAGTTTATAAAGTGCTAGTCACATGCTCAAGTGCAATGGGCGATACACATTATTATACTAGGTAAAAAATTAAACCATCATACAGTTAAGCTGTTTATTGTTCACAAGCAGTACGAGTAACAATAATGATACTATATACTCTATTTAACGATGAAACTTATTCGACTACTAAATATCCATTTTTCTTTAGACCACCATAAATGAAACATTAATTAAAAATATAATTACGCAAAGTAAAAAATGATTGTTTTATATTTTACAGTAAGATGTTAGCATTGTGAGAATATAACCTTTTTTGTATTACAAATATAACTGGAAATCATCGACGGATTTTAATGTTAGATTCGCATGTCTGTTAATAGGGAAGACAAAGATTACGTTACAAAATGGTTCGCAAGTACACATATCGTGTTGGCAAGAGGACATGCAGTTACAAAGCTCACTACAAGGACTCGGTGCGTTACGTTCAACAGCATAATACTAAATATAGTTAAATGGAATATTGGAAATATGTACATGTACTCGGCATTTGGACAGAACAAGATACTGCCAAATCAAAGATGAAGTAAAAGCATATACAATGTACACATACTCATTAAACAGACGCAATTAGAACTACATGTATCTAGTTCACTTTTCAATTTCCATAAGGGATAGTTTGCGCCTGTTAATTGACACTATTAGTACAAAATAAACACATAAAAAGGGTACCTACATGTCATTGGTCTAATGTGGTCTATATCACACTTACTCGTAGAACAGACTCAACGAGCATATATTCAATAAAATAAAATGGACACTGCAATAGAAGAATGACCAAAACAACATCCGATTCGGTTTTCCTCCAGTCATGAGATTAACTACAATACGACATTATGCTTATTGGTAGTAAACAGATAGGACGTTGCAAACTTGAAGAGTTCCATAAACTTAATTACTATCATGATGTTACCTATTGTGGCAGTAAACCTTATATGCCAATACCAATAACTCAATCATTACCTAATGTTACCAGTGAGTTTACTACAAGTTTACACCGCGAATTACTATAACAGGATAATGCTGTAATTACCATTTCTAAAAATGAAATCACTGAACAAGACATTGCTGAAGACTTACACAAGTTACTTTCATAAACAAATGGTGCCACTCGTAGAGGAAAAGTTAAACTGCACCAGAAATGAGTTAACCTCACATTATGCTTTGAAGCTACTGTGAGCTTTGAAGCAAATTGTTTAGACGTAATGTAAGGATGCTTTCGAAGGTAATTAATTGCAACTAGCGTAAGGTCGCCTAATAATAAAATAGAATAAATAGTACAAAGGACATAGTAAACGCATTTTGAATGTGTTTCTCGTGGAATCCGGTTCTCTTCCAACTGTAATTGCAGCCTAAGAGAACGTAACCTTCCTGGTATCGGTATCAAGAAACCAAGAGCGTAAATATAGCAACTGTTGGTGCTTTAAAATCACCAATACAAATGTTACATCGTCTGTATAATGGAGTTCAACGTCTTTACCATTAATCAATATAATAGTTGATGTTTTGTCTTTGCTCAATACATTGTATAATGCGATTCTATGTCAATGAATACTGAGAATTACAATTGATATAGACAGCTATCAACCTTGTCTGACACATAACGTTTCGATTTGATAACGAATTAGCAAACACGCTTTACAAAGAGGCTTATCCATTAATCCCGCACATAAGAATGCGCTTTTACCTAAAACATATTTCAAACTATGGTAACAATGAATATGATATGTAATACGTGTATACGTGTAGGTATAGCTCTGACGTAAAACAATAAACAATGTTCGACAATAGTAGCATGATTGTAATCACCCGTACTGCCCTTAACGGGTCTAAATAAAGTATGGCAATATTACGATTTTCTTACAGTGTAAGGTCCATAGGTTACATGTACTGTGCTTTCCCTGGCGTGATTATCCATTAGTCTTACGATATTTCATCTTGAAACATTGGTTTATTTTATCACATTTTTGCAGGATTCTTTTCACTGGAAGTACATGCTTATATCACATAACTTTTCTTGTATCCGGGTTAGTGTAGCGAGAACGAATAAAATTATACGTAACATATGCAGTATAAGGTTATACTACATGGTGCGTTTGCCAATACAACGGTGTGTATGTTGCGTTTTTAGTGTCATATGATATACATAATATTTTTCCAATACATTATCAAGCTTATTGAAATTTCATTATGACCATCTTGAAATGCTGAAATTAGCAACGTTATTAATGATGTAATAATATCACATTGACTTTGCATCATATATGAGTAAGTTAACCAAGCGTGAAGTTCTAGGCATTAATCAATTCCTCATCACGTATAGCACATTCGTTAATCACATTCTTGTATATCAGTAAATGTGATCTTGTAAGTTTTCAGCTCCTGTTTTGCGCTTTCAATTGCCCGGTATGTATTATATTTTCTTCAAACCTACGACTGTTGACTGTTGATTTGTGGATTATTATGTCACTCTACCCTGTTTAAGGTTCATTTGAACAGAAAAAGTGAGTATTTCTTTCAATGAATTACATACCTTTTTTACAGAATAACCCCTAAGTATCATACACCGTTTTGTTGCTTAAAGTTCACACTATCTATCTGTCTGAATATTTGTCCTGTACCTCATTGTTATCGAAATATATTTGTAAAAGATAATTATATAATTGGTACACACTTTTCAAAATGTCAGTCACTGTTATTTGTTGATAAAATATTAGAAAAAATAGACAAATCAGTTTTCAGAGATTTGATCAAGGTCATGCCAGCCCTTTTTTAAAAGATTGAAATGGTTTAAATGCATTTATTTTGAACAAATAAATACAGCATCATGACTTGCAATCAATGATACATGTATGTGTGTAGAACTACTTTTAATAAATCTTAAATATTTAGGGTATGGTGGGTCTGATGAACCAGATATTTATTGGTTTGTAATAAATACGCCACATATCTGATTAAATCGAGTAATATTGACTTGAAACTCAATTAATTAAATAGTTTTAAGTTAATAATTGAAGAATACAACTTACAAACGGATTTGGGTAACATTATTTCAAACACTAGTTTTTCTGTCTTGAATAAACATATTTTAGTAAGACCCACATTGTTCATACAAGAGCAAAGGCGTTTTATCTTTCGTCGTACTGGTCTATAACATATTTTTGTGTGTCAGTTAGCCTTTTTTCTTTTAAGAATGGGACTTTACTAAAGTTGATTTGTATGAGTTAAAAAGTTAATAAATCACGAAAACACTACTAGCAGACGATAACTAAATATGGCAGTAAACTTACACCATACGTAAACTTACTTGTGTGTTGAAACTTCAGGACGTGAATTTCGTGGGGATTTGACCGGAGTGTACTGAATCGATTTTTACTATTTAAACACGATCACACAACAATATATACAATCGGAACACGAAACAATGGATGCAATTATTATACGTACTTAATAAACACTTAGGATTGCTTTAAAAGACATATTTCGTTCGAAATTTAGATGAAATAAAGTTTGACAGGAACCGCATAACACAGTTCCGGTTATCCATTTGCTACCATGTGCTAAATTTGCCAATGTACGAAAATACGGATATTGACTTTCATATTGGACTTAAATTAACTGGTAAGGATTGTTATATTTATCTATATCATCAATCATGAAGAACAACGTGTTATGAACAATGCTTCATAACATTTTCGCAGATAAACGTTCGCACTATTTTAAACCACCTTTGGCGCATGAATACATATTTGCTACACAGCGCGAAATTTGTAAACAAAATAGATTACAGCTGCAGAAAATGCATATATTTCTCTATTACTATCATAAGATCGTTTGTAATGTTGATATAATACGAACCTAATAAAATTCATCGTTACATTTGGTAATCGATTTTGTTGATTAATATGTTTCAAATACATGTATCAGTACGTTACTTTTCTTCGGTGACAAGGGGGTTCAAATATGGCGACCTCCTTGTCGAAAAAAACAGCGGACATGACGCTGCTTCTCTCGTAAACGAAACGCCAACACTTAATTTCAGGCCTGGCATGCCCTTGCGACGATCGATTTTAAAGCATGCCCAGCGTTTCGTTTTATAGAATGCAATAATAATAATGTTGTACATTTTGAAAAAAATGTTGATTTTTTTCACAAAATATCGCCTTTTTTTAGTGCTAGCATTTGAATTTGGTGACCATATGTTACATATTACACTACACGCAATTGCTACACTGTTTTTCTATTATTTATGATATAATCGGATGGCATATTCTGTTCGAAATTGTTTTTTTCAAGTTGGTGTTTTTCAAGCATTTTCATTAGGTAACCTCTACCTTAAGTGAATTATACTTTCTGAACAATCTGGATAACATATGATTGCCAAATCTGATTTAAATAATGCAATTGTCTAAAACTCTATAAAGGAGTAGTAAAACAGTATACAGTTATCCTGAGACAACATTGGGACTATTGCAATCACAGTAATGGATATATCTTCCCAATTTTATGACGGAATGTTCAACGTTTAGCCTTTATTACGTTTTATCTTTGGAATACAACTAGTAGTACTTTAAAATAACCCAAAAAAATTTTTATAACGCGACAAATTGAACTATTGCACCTACCAGAGCATAAGGAATACACTTTTGTGATACTAGTATGCAGAAATACATTCAGCGGAAAATTAACTATACAAGTATTTGCAAATTCTTGATCCAATTTACTGACCTAAATTGAGGCTTTGCGTGGACTGTGTTTTTGAGACAAAATATCAGGAAACCTTATCGTAGTACATTGAAACGTCCAACAACCGGTGCATTTTCATGATATGTATATTACAATATATTGTGCATTTAAGTATCTTATGGAAATAACTTGACGTCTTCACACTAGAAGAGGCAATAATTGTGAATGCTTTCGTTTAATAATTTCCACGTACTATCCAGATGATTAAACCATTCATGCGTTATGTTGTATTCAGAAGATTGTGCGACAAATCAATACATAGACATGTTAATTCCAGGAACATTAGACACGGCTGAATATGTGTATTATATTCTTGACATTCTGATTATTTCGAATTCGTATAATAATAAATTGTCTTTAGCACCGAAATACAAATATGAGGTAAAAGTAAATAATATATGATTAATGCATCGGTATCCTTAAGTGCATAGTATTTTTACTATATTATTCATTTGAGGCTTATATTAAAAACAGTGGATTTTGTATGAAGCAATGCAAACACTGTCTAATTACTCCATAATCAAATTAGTCCGTATTTAATTGCACAATTTGCACTAGTTATACATTTGTATTGCCTTATCGGTCTTTATGATTAATTGTGTCGCATGTGAACTCCCACCCGTGATATAGTTTCCGGTTTATGACTGAGAAGATTTTGCCCTAACCAAGACTCTATTTCGATTGGCCTTTTGATATATAAATCACTGGCGACAATATATTCCAACTAGATATAATACATTGACCTGCGTATTTACAGTACTGCGACCATACGCAAGAAATCAACAGACTTCCTTTGACTCACACAGGAAAATAATTGTAGACGGAAGAGGATATCATAGTATCTTGAGACAGAATAAATATTTTCTGCCTATCAAATACGTATAGATGCAAACACCACACCACCGATTCACTGCCGGCAATTTCATCAAATTTCACATGCTCTAACTGTCGTATGTAAGTATACGCACGTACTTGTTAGATGCATTTTTGAGAAGTTATGATGAGATGATATCATGGCCACTAGATGTTTATTTTCGACTTCAACAGGATAGTATTAGTTTCAGCCAGTTAAACTAATTTCTAAGGGGAACAAACTCTTGATTCTTATGTTAAAACTGCATTAACTTGCACCATACGCCACACCAATTCATTGACGCCACTGGAGACACAAACATAAATTGACAATACAATAATATTCGATCTTGACTGCGTTTCATTCAGTATCATGCAACCGCTATTCTATAATTTCTTTGTGAAATGGGGTCATTCTGCATTATTTCGGCGGGACTTGGCTTTTTGATTGTTTCTTTGGCTTATGTGTGGGCATTGCTCTGGATAGTTGTGTTGTGGTGGTTCTGATTTCTGTGCTCGGTTGGTTAGGTTAGGTACTACCTTCCCTGTCGGATTTTCTCATACCATGTTTGTTTATTCCGTACTGGTGTTAGCGTATCTGATTGACAATGACATTGCCATACTCAATTGACTAAAACAATGTTACATATAATCTGCAGTTAGTAGCTAATGCGAATGTACAAGTCATACAGGCATTAGTTAAAAATGTTCAACATTTGGTCGATTTATCATACACATGTTTAGAAATACTGTTAGAATCAGACATGTTCTGAATATTGATTTCATAGGAGCTACGCTAATACATGCATCAACCCTGTTACTGCGGGACAAATCTAAAATATTCTGCAAGATTCAATTAAATACATGAGTTGAACCTATTACTGATAGTGAACGTAACTTCTGCAGTCAGATCCTGTGTTATCACGACTGTCAAAACTGAAACTAAATAAGGCAGAGCATGCATTAGTTCTAATTGTTACATGTATATAAACATTGGGCAGACGTATTTTTTCAAATCAAATTTTCAAAAGATAACTCAATATTTGTTAACACAAAGCTAGCGACGTTTCGAACTTTTATGTGGGTTAAAGATACTGTCTCATAGATGGAGAAAATTGTTTAAAGCGTATACTTTTCTTACCAAATTAAGTGTTTTTGTAATAGAAAGCTGGCGACTGTTGCTTAAAGAAATAGTTATTGCGGACATACGATTTAAAAACTTACATCACATATAATGTACATTTCACTGCCAACTGTTTCAATAATTCACCGAAGCTATATACAGGGGAATTAAGACAATTACGTATCTGCTGTACATCTGTTCAAACGCGTACAATAATTTGTTTGTCCAACATAGCTTCTTTCATTCACATTTAGTATGAAACGTCACTTTTTCTATCTGTTTTGGCATGTAGAAGTAACAGTAGGTAACCAATTTTACGACATGTGCGTTAAACCCATTGACAGTTAATATAGTCAACCTTGCATATACGAGTATAACATCAATGTAAATACTTAGTTGTTCGTCTTTCAAAAATATCGTTACACCATTTTGAACAAAACAGTTAAAAGTCTCAATAATGTTTAGGAACACTATATTACACATGTATTGTGTACTGGTAATCACTGTTAGATGAGAAAGTGTAAGTTTCACACTACATTGAACTTATGAAGTAAACATGTAAACATTTATTGCATCTAGATACCATATTCATTAATTTCTTCAACTTGGATAAAGTGGTCAGTCCTACCTCAACACATGGAAATGATTTCATATTAAGTGTCATCAGGCAAATACAAAAACAAATTAGTCTCTCGCTGAAAGGATAGTTTACTAACTGCTTAAAATTGTAATTAACGCGCGGAGACTAATTAATAATGTTGTCATAACTAAGAAACAACAAAACAATCTATATCTTAAGACTTTATCACCGACAAAAGAAAGACATTTGAATATTTCCATGAAAAGTCAACAGCCATCTAGAAAAGAACACGATCATCGGATCCTGGTGTGTATCGATGATGGTCGTGTCTTGCTTACCAGACATTTTTGTTAAACGACGGGCATTATTACGAATATTCAACATTTTCTTATTGTTTAAACTTCCACTACATACAAAGACATGCTATCTAAGAGTGTCTCGGACATTGATAGATAGATTCAGAGCTGCTATTAAGTCCATTATGATAATATTCTATTATAATCTCACAGATTATCAACGTGGAAATACAATGATATTAATTATTTTAAAAAGGTATGAGAAAATCCGACAGGGAAGGTAGCACTCAACCCAACCAGCCGAGCACAGAAATCAGAAACACCACGACACAACTAACCTGAGCAATGCCCACAGAAACCCATTGCCAAAACAGCGACCAAATGAGACACAACAACCCCGGTGCGTTTTTATTTCTTGGTTTATATGGCGTCTCAATATGTCGTTAAACCATTGACAGATCGTCCAGTGTATAACTATTATATGAATCAATTGTAGATTTGTGAACACAATATATTGCCTGTATAACGTAATGTCGAGCTAGACGCATTGTTTAAAACCTATATCAATAACATAGGACAATCCGTTGTCATACATTGTAGCCGAGAATTATTTATGTCCAAATGTCCAGTTTTTTTTATTAAAGCAAATTTATTAATTTAACAACTTAACATGCATTAAAAGACTCATCTACTGATTGTCAATGGTTTCTCGACTAATTGAATTGCAAAAACCTTGACCTTGTAGAATGTAATAACAATAAGTGATACATGATAGTCCATGTTAAATTCATATGACGTTGATCAGATGGAGGAAATTATATCCATTATATAATAAGCAGTTACGTGTTGTGGGAAACTATATCAGTGAATAAATTGTGTAACGAAATCCGTTTATCAAATATTAATTGGAAGGACGTGTACAGTGATTATCTTTTCAGGTGACCGCCTTCACCAATGTCATAGTGTAAAGGACGATCGAGCGTTATGCAATATTAATGAGTAATGATGTCATTACACTTTAGAAGAACTGTACGGGCAGATAATTACATATCGATAGCAATAGAATGTACATGACGACTGTACATATTAACTAATTTTAATGCCAATGCTTAGCTTTGATCCAACATGCAAAAATAATAAAAATGTGCTTTTCGTCTGTTTACTGTATTCCAATATTTCAAAGCTTTCATCTGGAATGTTATTTTATCAACATGTATTGTTGTGTTAAATTACATTAATGTATCAGTTTGATCAGAAATATACCACATATTGACTCAATGAAGTAATATTATGATAATCTTCATACGAGTACGATGGTGCCATAGTTCCAAGAAATAGCTGAAATGACGATGGTAGGTCATTTGAACATTTGAAGTATCTCGAAAACGAGCCTCGGGACATATGATTTTTATAATGTCAATGTTCTTAAGTATATTTTTTCTGTCATTTTAAGGGGTTTCGAAGAAAATTCGACCGTTAGATCAAAGGAGCACATTTTAAGCACCTTAATGTCGACTGTGAAACAAGTTTATGAAAATTATGTTAACAACTCTCGACACCTCATCCTGATGTTATCCATCGCCATGAGGGTATAGAAGAAGAGAAGCCAGGTTACCTAATATGCTGAAAGTCTAACAAGGGAATATCGGGTATCATGTTTAGTTCGTCTTTGGTACGAAACGGTCTGGGATCGAACCAGGAACCTCCATCACTCAGTTGTAATTTCCAATTAATCAAAGCACAGTATGCAATTTGAGTTCTTGTAAAGGATAAGTTTTGACAAGTGTGCCAGTGTGTATATTTTATGTGAGTATGATTGACTCGTGCAAATGCTAATCCGTGTCCGTGAAACCAGTACTACTCATGATGTTTGTCAACCACGTAGCAATGATTATAGTGTTTGATGTACCGAGTATGAAAGAAAAACCAATTCTGTATATTATAGAACCAATTCAGTGATTTATCCACGTACATTATGTATGTTATCCATTTTTTCATTCATGGGTCTCTTCAAAAAGTTCTCTAGAACAAACCACAAACGTAAACAAATTGCTATAAATTAAGTCAAATAGTGAGATAGTACAGCCTTCTATATAATTAATTTCAGCCGTCGAAAACAACTAGAAATATGTGTAATTCGCTTTCAAAAAAATATAACAGTGATTTTTCAAATTATTTAACATATTGTGCTTCATATTTACAATAATACTGTGAATAGTTACGTACACTTTCACGAACTCAATTCATCATTTTCTCTCCATGTAGCACCTGAACGTTGTCAATTTGTCTAAATTGAAATAAATGGCGAAAATGTGGCAAGTGTGTAAACATGCATTCTCCATGTTAAGGTCAGTGGGATTATCCGTACCATTCAGGATTATCTGGGTAACAAGGATGAGAAGTCAATATTATATGCAAACTTTGGTAATAACCGAATTGGTCATGCGCAGTATTGTGCAAGCTTATGTATTGTGCATGTAGTTAAACAATGATATAAAACACAACGGGAGAGAAACGTGTTTATTTGTTTTCTGGAAAACAATACTGAAATATATATTCACGAACTATTCTCTCAACTTCCTGTTTTTGTCAGTGCATGTTGAAAATGAGTTGCATAGGTTAATGCACTGAACCAAAGCATAGTGATTAGTTCTCACACCATCCACATTATTTTCTGTTATTTCTACTCGTAAAGCAGAATAAACGAACCGTTTCTATAAAAACCAAGTATTTTATTCATTTAATGCAATGACATGTATTGCGTTCTTTACTTTTCCCCCAACATCCCGATGTATTTTAGTCTTATGAGCACGACACACGACAACTTGTTATTGTTTTTTATTGTCAAATATGAACATCATGCATGTAGCATTGCTACATTTGCAGGAATTTTCTGATTTTCAGAAGAGATTTTCAATAATTTTGTTGTACCTTCTTATTAGATGTTATTACAAGATGCTATTTTTATGGTATTTGATGGTACGCTTTCAAATCGCGGGACATTCATTAATAATTTTGTTATTGGAATGCACACGTAAAACATCCACAGTTCAACACAAAATGATCACAAACTTTTATTATCGGTTACTATTTTTGAATAGTATGCGTTTCTTTATCTGTGTATTTCAATGCGTTCTTGCGTCGAATGTATTGTTCTGATTTAAAAATGTATTCAATATATTTGTTCTTTGAGTATTGCCTTTTAGCACGGGACATGTGTCAGGTTTATTCTTATTTACAATACAAGGAGGTAGATTGCATCTTATCTTAAAATATTGAATATATTTAAATATAACAGTGTCTAACACTACCTTAATCATTTGTCTTAATATAATTACTGCTTTTTTAATCTGGGCAAAAATAAACCTTTAGAAGTTTGGCCTTTATGTTTTGCATGGTAAGTGGTCAGAAGAGTGAATGTGGTCAAACAATTGTTAGCATCTAGTGTAATGAAAGGTAAAAGCATTATTCAGAGAAGGCAAACTAAAAAGGCCAAGAAACAGAAAACATCGCTACAAAACAACCGAACAAATCGTTGCGATATTTAAACTATTATTATACTTTAAGTACAGTCCATAAATATGTTACAAAACATTTCATCCATCAGTTTATGATACTATATCTGCACATTCTAGATTAATTAAATGAGCCCCATTAGCATTTTCTGAGTGATGTGTATTTTATAGGAGCGTTTTGTTTAACCGGGATATAGTAGGGATATAGCAATTATAGTAAATGGTTTATCTCTATATGTCATGACGGCATGCGTAAGCCTGTATTGTAAAGTTGTTTTAAAATTAGGATATGCTCGTATGTTATATGTAAATTGAGTTTGTATATGCAATGTAGGATTTTCTGTATATAGTTTAACATTTAAATAGTTTTTTACAAACAAACGATTGATATGTACGATTAGCATGTGTTATTCTAAGAAATGTCATAAATGTGTTATAGTTCTAATGATAATATATATCGTTTCATCGCAGTATTAACTGCGTCTACAGCGATTTCGGCGTTTTGATTAATGATACATTTGATGGAAAATTGAAGCTGTCCGTCATGTTCTTACTCACTTCAGCGACTACTTATATGAACATGTCTACACGTATATGTCTGCTCAGGACATTGATAGATGGTTAAATAAAGCAACCAATTTCATTGTGCCCAAATGCTATTTTAGTCCCATTTATTAAACCAGGGAAATAAAATGGATGTAAGTTTGATATACAATAACTATCAATAAGTCGTAAATGTTTTGACAAAGCAGTAATCTAACTCCATTTTATCATTTCTGCCTGAGACAAATACACCCTTATGATTACATCAATTGTTCGTATTACATTTTGTCTCATTACACCTACCGTTTAAACATGTTTAACCAGAAATGGGATGCCTTTGACATTTCTAGGTTCTCTTATTGATACATGTTTTCAGCCTTTATTATCTTTCGTTTCTCTTACAATGTTTCACAATACTTACTTATACTGCCAAGACAAGTCATTGTCACAACAGAAAACGGAATCCATTTGCTAGATACAATCACCAGTTCTATGGTACGGTGGCTAAATCATATCGGTCGAATTTATAATGCCTCAAGCCCGTAACCAGAATCTCATATCAACTTAGTCATCTGATTATAATTATAATGCTACGCAATATTGCAGCTTCTGCAAATTACCAATGGCAGTAACATATATAATCAGGGTACATTGTGCAGTTTAGAATTTGTGAAACACGATACATATACAGAAACATCTAACGTGTACTGCTCTAATTTCTGCGTCAATAGTTTTTTTCGACACAGTGAGTTAGCATGGTTGTCTTTTTTATTTCATTTATTTTCATGGGATTCATGCAATGGCATTCCTCTCAAATCTGATAATTCAGTTGTCAGGTCACGCAAAAATCGTTGACATGTAATTGTTGTTTATCGGCGGACGACATTATCTTGGCTTCAATGGTGAATGTGATTCTCCTAGCAATAGTTTAATGTGAGTTTAATGTGCATTTTCTTCTGATATGGTATTACACTATCTGATTGAAATGGTATTACGAATCTTTTAATTATCTACATATTAGGTCTATGATTGACGTATGTATGTAAGTATGTTGAACTGGACATCCTAGGTGAAAATGTAACCCGAAAGGTATCAAGCTCAGCACGTATATTCGCATTAAGAAATGAATAAAGTTTCGCTGAACCCGAGTAATTGAACCCCAAAGAAAGAAGACAACTTCAGCACATCGTTATAATACTCCCCGGAATTAATTCTTATCTGTAACCTGCAGCGCGAGAAATTAACTCTTAATGATATGTTAAATATTATCGTGCACATACAGTGTATGTAATCAACCGCATCATTGGTAGGCAATGAGATATCTAAGACCGTATAAGACAATCCATGGGATAAAAGGTGCAATGGTAATATTAATCATAACCATATACTAGTATACTAACTTCTCCCTGTGAGAGAATCATATTAGTAGTCGCTTCTATGTGTAATATCCCATAAACATCATATAATTGTCTTATGAACGTTAGCGAGTTTGGGCTCCGGTTAGACCCCCATCAATCATATATATTTTAATTTTACAATCCCATTGAAGTGTTGCAGAGTTCACTAAATTACCTTTACCAACTCCATATGCATAAACTTCAGAACTTGTTCTGACGTGGTTATTATTTTTTATCCAGTCACTTCCGGCAAAATCGGCCCGATAACAGGGTGTCGTTTATTATTTTCAATAAACCGTCAAGTGGTCATGTGACTTGCAATAAACGGACACCTCATCACGTGATCTGACGGACTTCTTCTTAAAGCGGAGTCGTCGGCTGAAACTCCGTACCCGAGGATGAGGTTTTCCTATTTAAAATGAGCTTGGGTCGATCAATAATTGTTCTACGACTTACCTGCATGAACATGACGTTATCAAGATGTCCGACATTGTTGTTTTGTCGTGACGTCTGTGAACGAACGTGATGTTACGCACAAATAATGAAAAAGGAAAATAAATAGTCCCGATTAATATTCCTTTTTTAAGCAGATGTAGTTACCGGATAAATAGAATAATACGTTAGTGCCGTGGAGGGAGTTAAAGTTTATCCGGCTCGGCTGCGGAAATTATCGGATTCGCCTTCAGTTCACCCGATATAAATTCCTCCGCTTTGCCAGATAAACCTATTCATCAACGCACTAACCTATTATTCTCTGTCTAATGTGTTACTTTTTTTGCAGTTTACAACAAATGCTATAGAGGCAATATAATAATACGGTCAGGTAGTTAGTCTAATACATTTGGTTAGCAAACGCGGGTTTTCGAGTTAACTATACCATTTCAGGATAAAATCAAACATAAATCGTATAAATGTTGATAATTGTAATGCCGACGTGTTACGTAATGCACAATTATATTGGATCCATTTGTTGACTATTGCTGTTCTTGTCGCTCTAACTAGCAACATGTATTTGCCCTGTTTGAGCCAAAAAAAGGGTATGGCACTTTTCAAAGTATTTGAAATGACGGAGGGCTAACCTGAATGCACTACGTTCATAATAGGTCGATGCATCCATGTTAAGACGTTGAATCGGCAACATGGATAGGATTGGTCGTTAACAACAGCAATCATGGTTCATTCACCCGTAAAATACCGTTGGATTTAAGATCATGCAAAAGCATTTGTCTCAGCGATGTTGTTTTTGCAAAAGTGGGTTCATTACAGTTCAAACAATTATTACATCAGCATAACCCATTCTCCTTACACAAGGCAACACTATAAATACATAGTTGAGGAAAGAATGCAAGGAAGAAACATAGGAAACTACTGCATTGTGAAACAACAAAGTTGACCCAAAACAAAGGAGTCGACATTTAGGAGATATCTAAGTTAACTTATATTGGTGTTCTTGTTTTGTAATGCCAATTTTGAACCAAGCTTCCCCAGAAAAAAGACTTAAACACATGTAAAAAGTAGACATTTAGCCCAGCTCGAGATGTTTTCGTGAGATTGGGACCTAGTTCTATTGATAACTAGTGACATCATTTCATGAGATAAGAGCAGGGTTATGTTTTCATTGTAAATTTAGCTGCAAACTGAACCAATCTGACAAGTAGTCAGACAATCAGGCAAACAAATCCTGAAACTTTCGACCAATGTAACATACAAATACATGTACATACTTATGATATATTAGTTTTATATGTTACCTAAAATAAACCTCGTTCGTAGATTGTATGCATCAGTGCGTTTGTGATCAATGTGAAAACTAACTAAAGAGAAAAGAGACATCGGTTTTACTTTATTCAGTTGAATCAAATGTTCGGACAGAAATGATAATCTACCTATTGGTATATTTATAACAATAATAACACACATCGTCTACAGAAGAATATCACACAGGTGACAAGAAAATACAACGGCACAATACATACATAAAATGGTTACAAAATGGCAGGGGCACACACGTCAGTCACTTTACAATATACAAATAAATGTAACTCCCTATATCTACATTCTACTGCTCGTCAGTCGTAAATGACTCGATTTGAAAGAACATAACCAAACATCTCAAGGGAACCTCCAAATAGAAAACAGTACACGAATAAATACATAAACAAATATTTTGATAAACGTTTATGGACACTAACATTTACTATTACATGTACACTTATATCAATCATATGTTAACTGGAAAATTTCCAAAGGTTTATCAGTTAAACCTCCACAGCAATATTATTGTCTGTATAAAACAAGTTTTATTAATAATATCTGATAACATAAATTGTAGCTGTTTAAAACCATAAACGAAGCAATCCATTTCACATCGGGTCAATGCTCCTTATTTTGGCAAAACCTGATCGAAATACAGACAGTAAACAAATTGATTACACTTATAGATGAGTTTGTATCGTGCCTACAGACCATGGCCGGGAATTATTTGCGATGATACTCACGTTTATCATTCAAACTTGTGAGAAAGTTTCATTTCCGAAAGTGGTTTTGTGTTTTATCTTTGGAAAATTTATTGAACAGTTTAAGACTTAATCCCACTGAGCATTATCAATGTGCCTCGGCGAGGTACTCTCGGTTGAAATTAGTACAGGCATAGGAAGCAGGGTATATGGGAAGCTTCGGGTATATACGGCATCAAATCTGGTGGAATCATAAATTGTTGCGCTTTTCCTAATGAATGAACGAATGAAGGTTTTAATTATGGCTTCAATTAATTTATTAATGAGAATACCTAGCAATGTCAACGGCATTTCATTTCCGGTTAAACATGTTTAAAAGATTAGATGTAATCAGGCAGTTCATTATGCAGACAATGTATTTAATCAAAAGGGTGCCATTGTCTCAGCCAGAAGTGATAAAATGGTGTTAGATTACAACTGTGACAAAATGTTAACGACATATTGATACTTACTTTATATCAAACTTACATCCATTCTATTTCCCTGGTCTAATCTTTGAGACGAAAAAAATATATTGACACAATGTAACAGATTGCTTCATTAAACTATCTATCAATGTCCTGGAGGTAACATTCATACTTGTAGACCTATTAATATGAATGTATGAAGTGGCTGAAGTTAGTAAGAACATCGAAGGTATAATTCATCAAAACGCCGAAATCACTTATGTCGCAGTTAATACTGACGACATGGTATATATCGTAACTATTGTACATTCGTGACATTTCTTAGGATAACACACACTAATTCATAGCAATCGTGTGTTTGTAAATCAATATTGACATGCGATGTGTATATTAAACTGTTTTGTGTATTTCAAATAACGGTAATTTCACCCACTTCTGAATGAACCTTTCATGTTGATCTTGTATTTTTATTACAAACCGACAATCGTAAATACATCAGCCGATAAACATAGAACATAATTGAATCTACAAAATGCAATAGTTGAAAACAAGAAAACTGTCTATATAAGTAATTGAATCTTTAGTTTGCATTAGTTTCACAAAGACGACCGGAGTTGTAATTTAAAGTATTCAAAAATAGCTCAACCAATTTGATTTTCAAACCATTTTGCATTACGCTTACATATGGCGTCATAAAATCAAGAGATGTACCGTTTACTATAATTGCTATATCCCTGCTATATCTTGGAATATCCCCGCTATATCTCTTGAGAGCAACAAACTCCTATGCCACTCAGGAGATGAAAATAGGAATCACACAATGTATCTGGAATGTGCAGATAGTACCACAAACTGATGGATTAAATGTCTTGTGACATATGTGTGGGTGCGGTTGAAGCATAATAATAGTTTAAATATCACAATTTCCTTGTGTAACGATTTGATCGGTTGGAAATGTGAATGCTATTGAAATACATTTGCACCAATTTTGAACTAATGACCAGTAAGCACAGAATGAATAATTTATGTATTAAGTGTATATTCATGTAATGTTTCTAATGAATTATTCACAATGCACATGCTTTTGATATGTAGTGTTTTTCATGTTCTTTTTGTTGTACCTCATTACCCACGGTGTCAAATCACATTCTCTCCTGACCATGCACATAATAAAGGACAAGTAACACAGCGTTTATTATCATATGACCTCGTTTTATTTATAAAAAGGCAATTAAAAATAGGCAAATGATTAATGTGGTGCTAGGCTAATCAAGGTGTGTTTAAATTAAAAGTATGTAAGATTTGCAATCAGCATTAAGATTTAATATAATCTACAATCTAATATTTCAATTATGTTTAAAATATTGTTATTTCAGTGACATTTTATCGAATGTAAATAATAATTACATAAAAAGCAATACACAAGCAACGTCGATAATGCATGTATTTTTTTAAATCTAGAACAACACATTCAACACGAACGCATTGAAAAACACAGACAATGAACTGTTTAATATTCAGAAATGAGAAATAGTTATAAAGTCTGTGCTTCTTTTGAGTTGAACATTGGCAGTTTGATATGTGCATTTAGAAAACCAAATTGAATAAACAATGTCCCACGATTTGAAAGCGCGACATCAACTACCATAAAAACGAGATGTTGCTATAAAACCTAATACAAAAGTACAACAAAAATATTGAAAATCTCTTCTGAAAATCAGATTATTTCTGGACTGGAACTGTAGCAAATGATACATGTGCATGCATAATGTTCGTATTTGACAATAAACAACAATTACACGTTGTCGTTTTGTAGTGCTCTGAAGACAAAAATATCTCGGAATGTTCAGGAAAAAGTTGAGAACGCAATAAATGTCATTGCAAGAAATGAATAAAAAAATACTATGATTTTATTGAAACGATTCCTTTATTCTGTTATACGAGTAGAATAACAGAACAGAAAACAATGTAAAGTGTGGATGGTGTGAGAACCAGTGACTGTGTTTTGATTAAGTACATTAACCTATTTAACTCATAGTCAACAAAATAAATTACAATACCTTTCTCTTCAGTGGTGTTTTATATCATAGTCTACCCACATGCTCAATATATCTGGTTGCACAATGATACGTATGTTCATTCGGTTTCAACAAAGTCACATTTCTTTGCATCTAATAGTAACTTCATGAGTTATTTTTATTGGTTTTATTAAACGTATGTTTCAACAAGATTTGAATTTACATGTATTTATAGTCGAAATGATGACGTTGTCCAGTTTCAGTTTGTACAGTTTTTATCAGATCGCTGATGTTGAATACACGTACATTTCTATGGTTCTAAGGTTCAAATCGAATCTGAGAGAATACTTTGCTCCTGATACCTTGTAGCTTGCAGAGTCAAAATATTGCATGTTTGGTATATTTCTGATCAAAATTATAAATTGATGCATGCTATCATAACTCTGCAGGTTGATAAATGTCTCGTAGTAATACATGTATCTCAAACCTATGACTGATGCATCATCTGACTATAACATATCATTTATTACATGTATGATGACTAGGGCATATTCATTGCAAATTTTCAAATGTCTAACGTGTGCCGGTGATAATGTCATTATAATCGGATTATGTGTGTTTTTTGTTGTTGTTGCTTAGCTACGACAACGTTAATTAGTCACCGTCTGTTACTTCAATATTAAGCAATTATGTGTCATTATAGTGTGAGATTAAAATATGTTGGTACATGCATGATTAATCACAATAAGAAAGCAGTTCCACGTGTTAAGGTCGCACTGAACTGTACATCGAAGCAATTGGTGAATAGGGTTACATACAATACATAACGAATGCAATATAGTGTGAAAGCTACACTTGTCTCATCTTAGCCAGTACCCATTGCATCTATAATCAATTACTTATTCTTCTTTCTTAAAGCTGTTAGAAAACATGACGTGACGTACTATATGATAAACACATTATTGTTCGTGTTAAGGGTTCTACAGCAGAAACATACTAATCTCAGATCCCCTGGCGATGATAAGCGAGCACATTAAAGACTGATACATTTGTAATGTTTAAATTGTACAAAACCCAATTTCAGCGAATACAACACGTCATTAGCACATGTTGCATCAATTTAGCCTCAGTGACTTATTGAAACTGTTGGTAGAAACGATTTAACAAAATATTGGTGAAATTCAAAATAAGGCGATGGAGGTTAATTAACATTGGTATTGACATCAATAGTTGTGTTTCCGAACATAATTCTTTCCTATTTTAACATTTGCAATACCTAGCCGACAATGGAAAAGACCATTTATAGAAGATTTCTATAAAGTTATCCTGGTACATTGTATCCTTTGATGATGATGATTGTAAGTGTGAGTAGCGTGAAAATATGTTATGCGCACGCCTACTTTCACGTTCCCGATGTATTTTGCCAGTACATGTAATCCATACTAAATGTTATTTATGTTGGAATGCAATGTATCGCACAAATCACGCATTCTACTGTGTTACTTTTTCCAATATGTTTACCCCCATGAAAGTTTAAAACGTCACTAGCGTTTTGTTAACAATATTGACAAGTTTATATTTTGATAAGTTAATTTGGTAAAAATGACGTACAACTGATGTTTATATAATACTCAGAAATGACGTAGCCTAGTTTATATTTTTACAGTTGTGATCTAGCACAATATGATTAAATGCGTTCACTTTCAGCAATAGGTTCAATTCATAGCTTTAATGAAATTGACAGAATTAGTAAGATTTGGCACACAGTGACAGCAATGATACATGTAATAGTGCATTTCAAATTATATCATTATTCGGAACATGTCATATTTTAAGTAATTCCAAATATGTGTTTGATAAATTGACCAAATGTTGAACATTTTAAGACAGATGTCTAGTTAGACATGTATCTTCGCATAATGACTTACCGATAGTTATATAACGTAACCTTCTGTTAGTCAGTTAAGTAATTCAATGCCACATTTAATCAGCTACGCTGCCAACGGTACGAAATAAACAATACAAACAAAAAACATAAAATCACATAAAGACCTGTTGGATTAATCGAGAATCACAAGTCTTGTCGATGAATCGTGTTTGACGTTTGGTACACATTAATGCAGATGACAGTATAGAGTTTGTTCCCCTTACATAAACAGTTAAACTGTCTGAAACTTGTCTGACGTCCCAAATATATATCGTGCTCGGTGTCCGTGAACATCGCATTTGCCGTTAGCTCATATAACACAGTTTACGTGACAGTGGCCAAAAGTCCACGGTTAGAGCATGTGGCATGTGACGAAATCACGGACAGTGACCTGGAGTTATAGTGTTTGTATCAATATCTGCCTGATGGAAAAACATTTATTCTGACTCATGATACTAAGATAGCATATTCCGCCTACAATTATTTCTCTGTGTGAGTAACACTACAAGGTCAAAGGAAATTGGTCACATCTGTGTATTGTCGCAGTACTGTTAATAGCTGGTCAATGTCTCATAACAAGTCGGAAGCTCTTGTCACAAGCTAATTATGTATAAAAGGCAAATTGAAATGGTTTATTGCATAGGCAAAATATCTTTTTCCATTATATAACGCTGAATATATCGAGGTTTGGAGTTTACATGCGTATGCTTTAGTCACTAAGACAGTTATTGTAGTATAACATGTACATGTTTATGGAGTAACTTAATTTCGCAATAATAACTAAAGTTAGTTTTCGCATTGTAAATGGGAAATTCCTCAAATTAAACCTCCATCGCTTGAATTTAGGTTTTGCTCAATTGTATTAAACTAATGTGTTTGCAGAGCTCATACTAAATATTTTTATTAAGGCATTGTCATTTCAATAATATAAAAGTAATTGTGTAATCAATTGAATCTTACGAATTAACCCATTAAGACACTGTATAAACCAAAAATACATGTTTTTTGCAAGCTTTGCTTCATTAACGTTTCGTTTATTGATGCTGAAAATCAACGTAAACAATAAGTGAGCTATGTTTCTAAAAAAAAAACTTACTATCATGGTATGCGTGTACTTATATTGTACCACGTAAGACATCGTCAAAAAGGTATGAGAACATCCGACAGGGAATGTAGTACTCAACCTAACCAGTCGAGCACAGAAATCAGAAACACCACAACACAACTACCCTGAGCAATACCCACACAGACCCATGTCAAAACGGCGACCAAATGAGGCACAACAACCCCGGGGCGTCACCTAGTTTAAAACACTTAGGACAGTGACCTTACGTTATGCGACTTTAAGCGGCACAAATACGACTTGGCCTAGATTATAATAATGCACAATGTAGGAATGGGTTTGGAAATTTGATTACATATTCCTAGCAACTACAGTGAGCACTGCCCACACATAAGCCGAAGAAACAATTAAAAATCCAAGTCCCCGCCGAAAAAAATCAGGGTGACCCAGTTTCACAAGGAATTTATATAATAGCGGTTATTGCGACAGACAGAATTAAACGCAGCCAATACTCGACCAAGCTCCCCAAGGCTCCACTGCACGGCGACCCGACCGCACAAACTCGTGTCAAAACGGCGACCAAATGGCACAACCATCCCCTGACTTAGTTTAAAACACCAAGGAGAGTGGCCTAACGTTAATATGTCTTGAAGAGGCATTACTTTTTGCGCCTTGACCTAGTTTACAATAATGGGAAAAACAAGGCGAAAACATATATGCTAAAAACGTTTATCATAGTGACCAAACAGCACAGTGACCTATGGTAATTAAAAGTATCTCATCCAGCATCTTCGCAAGATACAACTGATGCAAAAGGGAATGGGTGGTGGATTTTTAACGGAGGGCAGAGGAAATGAACTTCTAACGAAAAGTGGAAACAAAAAAACACCGGCACTGCACAGTGCTGTAAAAATGAGGTGACATCGGCACTGCTATAACAGAGTACAACTTGAAGATAACAGGTATACAAACTACACAAACCCGAAATCCCACCCGAGCGATTGCCGCCTTAGTCAGTCAAACTACGTGAGGCAAGAACAAAGCGACACGACTAGAAAAAGGGACAACAAACATCTAAATGACACACTATTCATGTACTATTGAAAGATACGAGGCAGCCTTATGCTGGACAGCGTAATTACAGCAGAATATGTACTTAAATATTACAGTTATAAAAAGGATGGCTCAAGCCAAAAATTGTTTTTGGAGTTTTCTATATTAACTATAAAGTGGACAAGACATACAAAAAGCAAGGTTGTCAATGAAGCTTCCGCCTTGGAACGGATTGCGACAAGTGCAACTTGGGGGTTAACTAGTTTATAGTGCACCAACCCTCACTTTTACCTCACCGACAACCTTATAGAACAGGACAGTGAAAATGAAAGTTCCCCGCTATGTAATGTTCCCTAACAAAAAGGCCACACGGACAGGTAACAAAAGAATGTAAAACATGGAACATTATATTAACAACCCCCTTATAGTAGCACAGAAAGTATCCAATGACCTATGCGAAGTCAGAGCAACAAGAAAGCAAAACATATAAGGGCACGACAGTATAATGTAACAGACAAGCATCAACTCCTACAGTCCAAAAAGCCTTAAGGTTAGACATATTCATAAAGTCTGAATATTATCCGGTCATCGCACAATGAAATAGGGAGCATAATGGCGAACTGTAAATGGGGGTCCACCTCCAAGCATGAAGTCCGTTGCTAAATAAAAGGGTTGTAACCTCTACCAATAGAACGCCTATAAAGGTTTGAAAACTTTTTACTGAAGCGAAAGCCTTGCTGCAGTAGTTAATTTGTGATATAAAGATTTCTAGTATTAATATCTTCTACCTTGGAACTAGCTCAAGCAAAGCGAATTATTGAGAAGTATATTCACCGTATAAAGTTACTCGTGAAACATCTCCATCTAAGTGTGTGTAATTTACAGTATAGAATTTCTTTCGTAAATCTTACAGATAATTTGACCGGATGAAATTTTTAAGGTCGAGGCCTAAGAAAGTCTGCAGTTCGGAGATAATGATTTCAAAATGATCTGAATATCAAGAATATAATACAAAATGTACATATATTCAGCCGTGTCTGATGTTCCTGGAATTAACATGTCTATGTATTGATTTGTCGCACTATCTTCTGAATACAACATAACGCATGAATGGTTTAATCATCTAGATAGTCTGGGAATTTTATTAAACGAAAGACTCAAGCAATGGATACATATTGCCAGTTCAAGTGTAAAAGGTAAAACGTAAACAAGTGAGTTCACTGAATTCCTATAGACGATTGATCTACGCAAAATATTTTTCACTACATAGCACATATTTGCATTAATTGGGGGACTTTGTCTGCGTAACTACGACAGGTTTCATTATTTCGTTTTTACCAACACTACAACTATGTCATGGGGACATCAGCAAACATGAATGGGATTCCCGAACCATGGCCAGATTTATTCATTTCGGATTTATGATGAGAAAATATAGCTCTAAACCTATTTAATTCAATTTGTTTCAATATTCTTTTTTTCTTGAATATATATGTTATGTTAGCTGCAAGTGGATGATGTGTAATAAGTTGATTCAGAAATGATATAGACAACAAGATACGCACGGGACCAAGAACAATTATCTACAGATATCGGCGGAAAGTATGACTGACATAAAGATGGTAATGCATGGTGGCATATTTAACGTAACTTGACCTAGAGTCAGACGGTCAATCAACTATATCATGAAAACAATAACTGATTTGACAATAACTTATGTCAGAAAAAATACACTACGTTGCTAGAATATATATTCGTACAACGTGTAGTATAAAGAATCGAGTTTTTCCAATAAATCAAAGCGTATTTTGCATTTAAGTGTCATATGATATAAAGAGTCTATCACTCGTTGTCATTTGATATATTTATATTAAAGTCGATCAGGAAATATTATTAAGCTCGCCAGAGGCTTGCTTAATAAAATTTCCATAACTCTCTTAATATAAATTGATATCAATTGATACCTCGTGATAGACCTCTATGTATTGTATTGTATTTTTACCACCACGATTTTTTCTGGTACTTGTACTTACTCATACTGACAAATTCAGACATAATTTAGTCAACCTTTTAATGTTTTCTATTACCTAGTATCAATCTTAATATTTCAGACAACGTAAAATTGCTTAACAATAACATATTAGACATTTTTAAAAAATATGTAATGGATACAAACATGCTAGTCCTAATAGCATTGGGTAAAATATGTATGCAAGTATGGAAAATCAATACATCAACGCTCCGTCTCTTATCTATATGAATTAAATTAATACACAATTTAGAATGGTTCCATTCCAGTTGGCTTCAAATAAGTATCTTAATACTTTACTGAGAAAGACATTGTGAGATGTAACTGGACACGTAGTCGGGTAATCAATGCAGTGTTCCGTGAAATGTTTGTTTAAACATCATTTGAATGAAAACATTACATATAACAAATTCGTTGTAAATTGTATCGGAAAAACTCGTTCGTGGTTGGATTTATCAGTGCTTTGGGATAAATCGGAAAAGTACCTAAAGAGAAAAATGACCTATTCATTGTTTATTGAATAGATTGATAAGAACGAAACGTTAAGAACGATTGAAATAACACATAAAGCACAAATGATAATCATACAGAGGCAAAGAGTAAAATGGGCAATTACGAACAGGCAATTTACAAACTACAAGTGATGCATGATAGTAAAACATAGCCATATTAAAAGCATGCATCGACAACTAAACAGACACATACATGTACATGTACACACATGGTGTCATATAATTTCTTAAACCCCTAACGATCCCATATTTATTTGATGCGCTACATTTGACTACGCACATACGTATCTTCTAAAGTTCTAAGCATTATGCACTTAAGATAGTTGTTGTTCTCTTGAGATGAATCGGGGCATATTCCAATTCCAATAATGGATAATTGTATTACGGAATATGTACGCTTAGATCGTTATATTATTTTAAAAAGTCTTAAAATTAGATTGGTTCATGCAATTATAGTTTTTCTGAACAACGTATGCTGTCTCTGTGCAATGTAATTTAGTGTACAAATGTAATTGCGTATAAACATGGTTGAGTGCATGTTGAGTTCTGCTTTCCCTATACGAACTTCTGTTATATTTTTAATGTCTGCTACTTATATTAAGCCGTGTTTGTTGCAAAACTATATTAGTCATGTTGATATGTCATGCAGTAAGTTATAACATTACACAAAATGAAACGTTCGTTCAGACGTCGGTAAATAATCAGTCATGTTACATACAAAATATGCAAAAATAAAATTAATTGTCAACTATGACTTACAAAACATATCCATCTCCATTGGTATATGAATATGTGGTCATTGTCATCGAAGTATTTCTTAATTATAATACAGTAATCATGACTTTAATGTCGGGCTAAGGTCAGACATCTTATATCCAATGTTTAAAGTGCATATATTGCTTTTATTATTTATAACAGATATTCAATACTAGTGATTTTAAGATATGTTCGTAAAAACAGTCATTAGTTGCTAGACTATTCAACTACATTGTACTGACATTTTGTTCAGTATATTGATATCATTGAGTTATACAAGAAGTTGCTCAAGAATTCATTCAGAAAACTCACAACACATTGGAGCATGACCTAATACATGTATTAGGAAATATCTAAGTTTTTCTAAAAAATGCATCGTTTTGACATATGCAATGTATTAGAATATGATACCAACCAACTGAGCATGAAAAGCACAAAAAACGGAATATATAAAAACCTCGGTTGTAAACAAAACATACACATTGCTAGTCCACTCACCTCGTTGGCTTTGCTAATTGTGTCCACTTGTTTGCTCCTTAGTAATGTTATTCGTGACCTGAAACACACAATGTCATATCGTTGAATACACAATAACATACATGTACTTTAAGTTTAGTTTTAACAATATTGTTTTTCTTAACATGTTCAATATTATGCAACTGTATGCATTGTATAAATCAATGATTGAATTTATGCTATGCTTACATGGTACTTAAAAACAGACTTGTCTATAAACTTATTCTAGTGATCACAGTTATTGTATACATGTCTGGTGTTTTGTGCATGTTTTTTTTGGGAGTGCTAGTTAAACAAACAGAAAACATAACCGGCTTTTGCTGCATCAAACGTTGTCTATTTATTTGAAAGAATTACGTATATCATAAACAGAAGCAGTTTAAAGCCACTCGTGAAGCAATCCATTCCACATCGGGTCAACGATCGGTATTTTTGCATAATATCATCGCAGAACAGACAGCAGACAAATGGGTTTCAACTATAAATGGTTTTTATCATGTCCACAGACCCAAGTTGTCAATGACCTGAGAGTATATCAATCATAATTGTGAGAGAGTTTCATCTTCATGAAAATGAGTATGTGTATATCAGGGGACAGTTTATTTAGGAGATTGACTGACAATGCTATCATAAATAAAATATAAATGACGCATTATAAAGAGTTTATAATTAATCTAGCTTGAGTTGTATGTAAGAATATTATTAGTTACATGGTCATCTAGTGACCTGGTACGGGATGATACATGGTCAGTAAATATTGTACATGGCGAGGCGAAGCCGAGTCATGGTACGATATTTACTGACCATGTATCATCCCGTACCAGGTCACTAGATGACCATGCAACGAATTTACCCCGTCGATGACCATTCTACTGTAAACGGATTATAACCACAATAAAAGACCACATAAAGAAAATTACCACTAAATTCAACGAATTGGTCTTTGTACCGTCCAGCTTCCCCGCAGGTCAGGAGATTTTTTCTGCGAATAGCTAGGGGACAATATTTAGTTGTCGGGGGGTAACCATCAGCTTCCCCGTAGGTCGTGGAGAACCGGGGTTTCGACTCAAATTCCCGACCATTCCCCGGGGTGGGGTGATGTGGAAGAAAATTGACTGATACAAAAGTCTTTTACACAGTAACAAAATAATCTTACATTAAAACATTGCTTTGACAAGCTACATTGAGACATAGTCGATTGTTGACATAGTGATACCATGAGCAACTGGTTGTGGAACATATTGTAGCCTACTTACGCTCAAGAAGCTGGTATGATCTGAGTGTTGATATCATTGCAATGTCTATTAATGCCCAATTTCCTCGGAGATCGAGTACTGTCATGGATAAATCGGCTATTTAAAATTTCACGTTCGACGATTCTTAAAACATCTTCAATGTCCAATAGGCGCATGGAAATCTCGCAAACGCTTGGGCTAGTGACACGGAAAAGCTAGTGACACGGTCATGTAAATTTGGTAACGTTCGTTGCTTGAGATATTATTGCGAAACAGCCCTTATCGTAAAACTTTATTTGATTCATTAAAACTCGTTGTCATCATAGTCCGTGCCTTTAAAAACGACGTTTATTAACCAAAACTGCTAAAAAACAATTCAATGCGACGAAAAAAATGGCGGCCGATAGCTAGTCGAACTAGGCATTGATCACGTGGGAACCCGGTATTGAATTTACTGACATGGTATTGATCACGTCGGCACCCGGTATTGATTTTTACTGACCCGGTATGGGATGATATTGTGTCACCACGTGATGGCAATGGACCAATCACATTACTTGATTTAGCTACTAATTTGTCAGAGGCGGGGTAATGCGCAATATTCATATCAATGTACCATTCGAAAGTCTTAAGTATCTAAATTCATTTAGTCTGATTCCAACGCTTGGTATTATAACAAATCATTTCAAACACACCGACGAAAGGTGAATGTATTTTTTAATCTATTTCACTTTCTGGACATCGTGTTATCGATAATAATCATTGCATTTATTTGTATTATCAGAACGTATATCAATCAAACTTGCGTGCTATTTTTTATGTCCGAACCTGATTTTGATTGATTATCTAGGGACATTTTGTTTAAGCATTTTTGAATTGACAAGGCGTACATTAATCACAGCAAAACCACGGATCATAAATGTATCTGATCCCGTTGTGGCTCAATTCGTTGTACAATAGTAATAAGAAATGGAACACACGAAAGAACCAGCACATTTAATACATGTATCACCATAATGTAAATCTACGTCTTAATAATAGAGCAACAAACTCACGCTTGAAAAAGTGCACTACAGACAAAACCGTAAAACATTCACCACTTCTACAATATGCTGTGAAGTCTAGAATATTTATGGGCAAAAATCCTTGCGGATAACATTTTGTGCGCTGGTGATAAATTGCCTATTAACAATGATTATTAACAGGAAACAAAGGCTCATTACATGTTTTACAATCGGAATTAATGATATTGTCATCATCAAAATGCAAATATAACGATACGAGGCGCTTGAATTATTTCCATGTTAAATGTGATAAATTTAACTAGCCATGGAATGTGCAATTACAGTTTCAGACAAATAATAACTGTTTAAGTTTGATTTAATAATAACTCTTTAAGTTTGATTTATAATGTTCATTCTGAAATACCCTGGTGGTGGAAACATAATCACATCTAACGGAAACGGGCGTAACTCTAATAGATATATTTTTTATAACATTTAATTATTCTTCGATTATTCACATACATCGGTCTTGTCAGAATAAAATGATCTAGCTGTTTGCATACGTACATTTGTGACTTCTCTTAGCATTATATATAAATACTTGTAAAATTCACCGTGTTGATAAACATATCCACAAATAACTTGATTTTACAAGCAGTAAATTATCATGTACAGTTCTCCATTGATTTTAGTCACTCACATTGTCATGATATTATTTACTATCTTCATCAGCAAGTGATATACAATTACTGCTTTGTCCATGGCGAATACAAATGCAGGACATATATTGCTGAATTTGAATGAGAAAGTAGTACAACATGGATATTTTGAGAAAACAAGAGAAAGAAACATTCTGAAAAATACTCTTTATTGGCAAACAAGCTGTTTCATACTCAGTTTGGTCAACTTGACAAGTGTCGATTTTCATGACAATAGGATCATAAGAAGCGCCTTGTAATTATAAATATATATCCGTCATTAAGGGTTTATCGTTTCACAAAAATCGAGACAAGCAGCGTACATGACTAATTAAGCAATTCAATTATGTAATATTATATCTGATTTTACATTAGTTTTGTCTAAATAGCATTTAATAATTAAAATAACTAAAACGTTATTCAATGGGAAAAATACAATTGCCTAACGCTTACACAAGATTTTAACCACCAACCAGTAGTTCAACTAACTGACAAACATCTATGTGGCTTAGCCGACTGAGCTAATGAGCCATTTGGTGAATTAACTCCTAACGAAAGCTGATGAAGAAAACAGGTATAATATTGAGAATAATTTAACGTGGGTCCGTTCTCAAAACTGGGGATAAAATGCTAGATAATTATACTGAGCTTTGTTCATTTAAGCACTAATCTACAAAGTCTTAGAGTATTTTGAAGCAACATTGAATGCAACGGTCAAAACGGCAAGATTTCTGTCCACCAGGTATGCGATATTTACAAATTTCATAGACTTCCTGTTTGATTTCCATGAAAAATGTGTTATTTCTCATTTTAGAGGAATTCTTTTGGAACTATACTCTAAGACATTGCGTTGTTGGAGTTATTTTCCTTATATATTTCTATTGATCTGGGGCGTAGCTGTTTGTCCATTTTCAATAAATGATGAACCTTTTAGTAGTACATACAGCCTATCAATTCTAAGCCAGCGATATATTGTTTGTAACTTACAGTAGTGTAGAATGGTTGGTTAGAGGTAGGGCACGTGTTTGACGATTAAGTTCTCCCGGATCGATGTTTTTCTTACTTGTTCTCAATATGAACAATTACAATGGGTAGGATACATGTGCAGTGGGTTGAACAAACGTTTGTTTGACAATAACTATACTTTGCTGGCCTATATTTTAAATGCATCCGTGTATACAGTTATATAGAATTAATGAGTGTACGGTTACATATAATAAATATATTGCAAAAATTAAGTATAACTCGGAACACATGTCTCCAAACGCGTAGATATCAATGCGAATGTTAGCATCAACATGTAAAATGATCAACGCGTCTGTCAACCGTCGGTTAATCTCATAACAAAGCATAACAGTATAAAATAGCACAGTATCAACTATCTTGGAAAGTGAATGTGATATTTTAAGCCCGTTATATCACGTTATAAAACCTTAAAATGACACTGTTGACATTTTCCAAGCACACTATTGAGAACATTATATCGATTTAGAGCTTAGGATCAGTTCAGAACAGACTAAAGTTACGCGCGAATGCCGAAACCTGTTTTGTGGCACATCACATATGGGGAATTAAACCGTTGTTGACATTTCCCAATATTCAATACTATAAACTGAGTGCCGCCCATAAAAGATGACGTGCCTAGTGTACATCTCGTCATACATAAACATTTCCATGACTTTCTCACTCAAAACTTTCAAGCCTCATACTCCTTTTGTATGTAGACCTTCGTTAGCTGAATCAAGTTTACCTTAATGCTTAGATAAAATATTACCAATATGACAGATATACCCTTTGTAATCCATGAACGATAGCTTAATATAACCCTAACATTAATAGTTTGTACATGTACTAGAAATACATAAGTAGCGTCAAAAGACCTTTAATGTTGCGATTTCTATACAATTCATGTCATGTTGACAACCTTTTCGCTTATTTATATATAATATATAATCTGCCACACAGTTCTGATGTCAATATAATGCTTTGTTGGCAATTTCTAGTATAAGAGTGAACGCACAGCACTTGTTTCCTTTCTAAATATATTCAGATACGATCATTATAAAGAGAAACATTTCTACCATTCGCTTGACATCATCTTCATGTTACCAAATAACGACGATATTAATATGTTATAGACTCCGCAAAACCCTGACATTATCAAACTAGATAGAAGTATTATACCAGTGAGTATGCATCATTATTATGCAGTCATATAGTAACAAACATAATAGCTAAATCATGTTTATCTGACCAAATGAAATTATCACGTGTATTTGTATAATCCATATTGTTGGTATTACATGTAACACCTAGTTCTACATTTTATTTCCAATGTGGCGCACATAAGTGTAGCCGAAAATACCTAAATAGCAAACACAAGTCGTGTCCTGGAACGAGATCTACAAAATGACAATATTTTGCTCTACATAATCAGCTTGCTAACTTGTCAATTGATTAGGAAAAACTACTAACTTGTCCACTAAGGTCCTAGGGGAAATTAACGGTGGTGTTCATTCGTTGATAATTATTGTAATTCTGTTAAAGACTTTGAATTATTACAGTACTGATTATTACTTTTCACAATCATTCGGGCTTAACATTTCACTTTTTTATAACTAATAATTTGTCACGAGATCTCGAAAACTCGATATACACGTATGAGGTAACTAGTCATTTTTGCGCTTAGTAAATACACGTACTACACTACGAAAGTGAAAACATACCTTTTTTGTAGTAACATATATGCAGTGAACAGTACTTTTAAAAGAAATATTTAAAATACATTCGAAAATGCGCTAAGGGTGAGTATTTCGTAATGAATATTAAACGCAATTGATTTGGCAACGAGAGGGGCGTATGCAGACAAGATTAGAATCATGGGAATTCATATAGGGAAAAAGAAATATTTAATAGCTCATCGTAAAACAATAATTGGGTGAGAATTGAAATAATTGAAGCGTAATATTGACATTCATTTCTGTTCAGTAGACATAACACGGTAGAAATAGTGTTGGCTATGATGAAATAAAACTAAACATAAATGTAGGAACTAACTTCACGTACCAATCCAAAGAAACAATCGAAAGTCCATGATTACTCATTTTACTCAAATGAAATTGAGAACAATCGCTGGGCACTTTGTCTTGAAATAGTTATCAGTGAATTCATGTATGGTTCGCATTCAATGTCGCTTTAAATCATTAAGTGCGTTTTGCTTAGAAAGAAAATAAATATATATCGCTGGCTTAATATGAGGATTTGTGATTTTGTACTGTTCATACATGAATTCGTCATCACATACATTTTGTTAATAAGACTAATATTTATTTAAAACCAGGCGCTTCTTTTGGGCATGTGCTCATGACATAACTGAAGCTGAGGAATTTTCTTTAACCATAAGTAAAGAGTAATTTTCTGACAGTGTTTCTTGTTTCTCAAAGTATTGATTTTGAGTTACGACCTTTTCATTCCAAGCCAGCTATGATTATTATGTCTATGATATATGATAAATCGGAACAATTCGTCTAAATTTGACATTTGGAAAACTACACACAGTTCTATTGTTTGCTTCTCAGAGGTTTCGATGTTACATGTATAACCAATACTAAAATGAGATAAGATCAACATCTCATAATAATTGGCTAACTTAATATGATCTCGTTACACGCTAAACATCTTACACGTTTACATCTAAGGAGTGGATGGTAAAGACTTTTGTACCAGGAGATGCATACCCTAGCTAGATTTCATACCATCTTTGAATATAATAAAAAATGCATAGAAATAATATTATGCACCAATATATGATGCATATTGTGTTATTTTGAAACTAATACTTCGCTTGTGAAATAAACACGAAATATGGATATTTTGAACAATCGTTAACCAACAATCATTTTGTACTGACGCATTCATGTATTCATCACCACATACATTTTGTTTATAAACATTGTTACAGTATCACACAATATAAGTTACCACTTTTAAGGCTCTTTTCGACTGTCCAAACACCCTTTAACATTTTAACTTCCATGGTCATAAGGCTACATGTACCTATGGAAACCTGGGTCCACGTCTCCCTTGTTATTTTCCTCCTGTTTGTGTGACAGCCAACACCAATCTGCGGTGGAGAGAAATAAGCACCACCCTCAAAGGTACCAATTTACAGATTGGTAGGGTGGAGCATGTGGATTATTCATACTCAGAGAAAATAACCAGTCGTCTAGACGAGGGTTGAACCCGGCCCTCTCGATTCCAAAAAGCGCGCGCTGCACTCCTCTTGCAAGTAAGAACTATAAAGGTACAGGGATATGTGTCAACTCCGGTCAATGTTGGGTATTGCAACAAAATAGCATCGACAAACCGACGACAGACGAATTTATTTCAACTATAGACCAGCGTAATACGTGTTGTTCCGAACCTAGCTATATGTCAGGAATATCTGAGTAAGCAATCGTTTATAATTCAGGCTTGCGTGATAGTTTTACTTGAGAAACGGAGTTTGCTGTATTATCAGGAGACATTTTGTTTAAGCATTTTAGAGACAATGCTGACATAAATCACAGATAAATGACGGGTTATAAATTTGCATTATCTCATCGTATGATAACATCGTACACAATATTCGTAAATGAAAGCATTATATATTTTGTTCATTCAGTTGTATGCAGTATATTGTTTTATGTTGCTAAATTTAAACACATGCTCTATGGTTAAAACCAATTACCACATTTCAGACACGTGTCAATGAATAAGTCTCATTTTATACTTTCAACTTATGTAACTAGAAATTGAAAAGAAGATCTAAAATGAGAAAAAAATTGTGTCCTAAGATTTCATATTTAAGTAATTGGATAGTATAATGCAACCCATTAGCATCACGTTTTCTTTAAAATTGTGTTAAATTGTCTTCTGTCGTTGCTATGGTGATCGGTTTCTAAAAAGTACTCCTATCAAGAAAAACCAGGGTAAAGTCGCTTAAAACACTTGCTTTTTTCCCTGTAAGCAAATACTCACAAATTGGACATGTTTTTTTGTTAAAATAGAAACATGATTCTAAAATGAGTCACAATTTTAAGAGTTTACGTCAAAAAATTATCAAATATTGGGTGGTTGAAATGTCAGTTGACGTTACGTCAAAACGTAGAGATTGACGTTCGCGACGTCACTCAAAAATGTAGGCGGTAATGGATGGTTGAAAAAGTCTATAACTTTATAATGTCCCAGTTAATGTGCACGACCAAGACTAAACGTGGTACATGCGTGTTTTATGTCCCTTAGGATTACTTGACAGTGCAATTTCAATCCGATTATCTAGGTGACTCATTAAACAACACAAATTTAATCTTTAAACTTCAGTAATTCAATTAAGAATTGCTTCGACTTGTAAAATAAGTGATTTTATTTGTGAAGCTAAGATTTTATCATGGAATTCATACCCGTGTACAACAATAACATGAATTCAACACGGAAAATAAAGCAATTTATCACGAACAGACTATTCAAGTCAACGCTGAGACGATTGTATTAGTAAGTGTTACAAATGCATCGTAAATAACACAAAGTACAAACCTTTCCTAGATCGAAGACCTTGTGTTTGTCCTCTTTTCTCAAGTGCAAAATGATTCGAAGGATTTTCTATTGACTCTTTCATGCGTCCATAGAAAGTACATTGCGTTAAGTCGTCTGATCTATTTTCCCCGAATTTGAATTTTAAATTTGATTTGTGGACGAACGAATCATTCACCCAGTACAATCTTTACGTACTAGTATTTTGAATAGCCGCCTACAATATATTCGAGTACAGAATAAACACAATGATAGCTTCTAAATTATTTCCTGTCGACGATAGATTGTCTATTAACAGTAATTATCAACCTTAAACAATTAATTGAGATGAATTTTAACGTCGTTAATTAAAAATACTAATATAATAATAAAGATCGCATAGCAGGCGTGTTTCTATGTAAAGTGATATTAATGACAATTGCTGTGAAAGGAACAATTCACTACATAGCACATATTTGCATTGTAAGCGGGACTTTGTCTGTGTAACTACGGCAGGTTTCATTATTTCGTTTTTACCAACACTACAACTACGTCAGGGGGACATCAGCAAACATAAATGGGATTCCTGAACAATAGCCTGAGTCATACATTTCGGATTTCTTGATGCGAAAATATAGCTCTAAACCTAGTTAATTCAATTTGTTTCAATAGTCGTTTTTTCTTGAATATATATGTTATGTTAGCTGCAAGTGGATGATGTGTAATAAGTTGATTCAGAAATGATATAGACAACAAGATACGCATGGGACCGAGAACTATTATCTATAGATATGGGGGAAAGCATGGCTGAGATAACCGTTGGTAATACATGGTGGCATATTTAACGTAACTTGACATAGAGTCAGACGGTCAATCAACTATGTCATGGAAACAATAACTGATTTGACAATAACTGATGTCAGAAGAATACACTTGGTAACTTAGATATATTCATTATAAATAGTTACGGAAAGTGTGTGGCTTAAAAGTAATGCGCGCGGTTAAAAACATAATGGCACGTATGACATGAAAAACAGAAACAGCAAAGCACGAACGTCACTAACACAATATACATAATGATGAATGACAACTAAGAATACTTGATGATTGATGATTTCGATATGAATAACAGTTAACACCATTGTCGGACAGTTTATGAATGTATCAATACATAGTACACAGATAAAACTAGACAGGTTAAGGCATCGACTATAAAACATACTGTAGCAAATAATACACAGCGGATGTAACCACAAATGTTCAAAAAAACCTACTCATCTTCAGTGCATTAACATCGACAAGACTTACATTTTCCTCTGTATGTATAGATTTGTCTTGTAAGTTTGTGGAAATCGGTTTTATATTTTAATACAAATAGTCCATCGAGCCTTGAATTCACATGTCCATGTATTAATTTGTCGCACTAATACAAAAAGTCGCCCGAGCTTTGAATGAACATGTCTATGTATTGATTTGTTATTTTAGATAAAATATCCATAGACAGAATACCAACATATATATTTATTCAATACCAAGCTTAACTTTGCAAGGATTGCATATGCTTCGTCATAAATACGCCATGTGTATATTCACTAATGTGATACAAGAGTAATCGCCAAAGATACAGACGTATTGTATGTTTTCACAACGAATTTCCTGATAAGAACACATACAAGCATTACAAATTAAGACAAATCCAGACATAATGTATTCAACTTAGTTATGTTTTATATTACCTAGTATAAATTTTGACATTTATGCAACGTGACACAAACATGACCATGTATAATAATGATAATTATGATTATACCGTATGAGAACATCCATTTCTCATGTTAATTACAAGTAAATAATTGCTTAACAATAACGAATTAGACATGGTAAAACATTATATAATGGATACAAACATGCGAGTCCTAATAGCATTGGGTAAAATATATGCAAGCATGGAAAATCAATACATCAACGCTCCGTCTCTTATCTATATGAATTAAGTAAATTACACAATTTAGAATGGTTCCATTCCAGTTGGCTTCGAATAAGTATCTTAATACATTACTGAGAAAGACATTGTGAGAAAATTCAGGGTTATTTTAACATTAATAATGTAACTTTAGATGTATCTTGACACGTAGTCGGGTAATCAATGCAGTGTTCCATGAAATATTCGACTAAACACAATTTGGATGAAAACATTACATATGACAAATTCGTTATAAATGATATCGGAAAAACTCGTTCGTGGTTGGATTGATCAGTGCTTTGGGATAAATCGAAAAAAGTAACTAAAGAGAAAAATGACATATTCATTGTTTATTAAATAGATCGATAAGAACGAAGCGTTAAGAACGATTGAAAGAACACACGAAGCACAAATGATAATAATACAGAAGCAACAAGTAAAATGGGCAATTACGAACAGGCACTTTACAAAATGCAAAAGAGTCATGAAAAAATCCGACAGGGAAGGTAGCACTCAACCAAACCAGCCGAGCACAGAAATCAGAACGACACAACTACCCTGAGCAGTGCCCACTGTAACCCATGCCAAAACGGCGACCAAATGAGGTACAGCAACCCCGGGGCGTGACCTAGGTTAAAACAGTAAGCACAGTGACCTAACGTTATGCAACATAAAGCGGCACAACTACGACTTGACCTAGTTAAAATGTGGGCCAGGTAGGAACGGGGCGGGAAATAATGTAACATATTCCTAGCAAATACAATGAGCAATGCCCACACATAAGCCAAAGAAACAACAAAAGCTCCAAGTCCCCGCCGATAAAATGCAGGATGACCCACATTCACAAAGATATTATATAATAGCGGTCAAAACCGAATGAAACGAAGCTAACACTCGACTAAGCTCCCAATGTCCCCACAGCACGGCGAACCAACTAAACAAACCCATGCCAAAACGGCGACTAATTGAGGCGCAAACAGTCCTACATGAGAGTCAAACATAGTTAGGTTAAAAGCATGCATCGACAACCAAACAGACAAGTATTAATACGGTATCATACAATTTCATATATCCCCTTATGATCCCAGATTTATTTAATGCGCTACATTTGACTACGCACATTCGTATCTTCTAAAGTTCTAAACATCATGCACTTTAGATATTTGCTGCTCTCTTGAGATGAATCGGGGCATATTCCAATTCCAATAATGGATAATTGTATAACGGAATGTGTACGCTTGGATCGTTATATTATTTTAAAAAGTCTTACATGTAACATTAAATTGGTTCATGCAATTATAGTTTTTCTGAACAACGTATGCCGTCTATGTGCAATGTAATTTAGTGTACAAATGTAATTGCGTATAAACATGGTTGAGTGCATGTTGAGTTCTGCTTTCCCTATACGAACTACTGTTATATTTTTAATGTCTACTACTTATATTAAGCCGTGTTTGTTGCAAAACTATTTTAGTCATGTTGATATGTCATGCAGTAAGTTATAGCATACACAAAATGAAACGTTAAGTTCAGACGTCGGTAAATATTCAGTCATCTTACATACAAAATATGCAAAAATAAAATTAATTGTCAACTGTGACTTACAAAACATATCCAGCTCCATTGGTATATGAATATGTGGTCATCGTCATCAAAGTATTTCTTAATTATAATACAGTAATCATGACTTTAATGGCGGGCTAAGGTCAGACATCTTATATCCAATGTTTATAGTGCATATATTGCTTTTATTATTTATAACAGATATTCAATACTAGTGATTTTAAGATATGTTCGTAAAAACAGTCATTAGTTGCTAGACTTTTAAACTACATTGTATTGACATTTTGTACAGTATATTGATATCATTGAGTTATACAAGGATTTGCTCAAGAATTCATTCCGAAAACTCACAACACATTGGAGCATGACCTAATACATGTATAAGGAAATATCTTTTTTTTTTCTAAAAAATGCATCGTTTTGACATATGCAATGTATTAGAATATGATACCAACCAACTGAGCATGAAAAGCACAAAAAAACGGAATATATAAAAAGCTCGTTCGTAAACAAAACATACACATTGCTAGTCCACTCACCTCGTTGGCTTTGCTAATTGTGTCCACTCGTTTGCTCATTGGTAATGTTATTCGTGACCTGAAACATACAATGTCATATCGTTAAATACACAATAACATACTTTAAGTTTAGTTTTAACAATATTGTTTTTCTTAACATGTTCATTATTATGCAGCTGTATGCATTGTATAAATCAATGATTGAATTTATGCTATGCTTACATGGTACTTATAAACAGACTTCAAACTTGTTGTCTATAAACTTATTCTAGTGATCACAGTTATTGTATACGTGTCTGGTGTTTTGTGCATGTTTTTTTTGGGGGAGCTAGTGCAACAAACAGAAAACATAACCGGCTTTTGCTGCATCAAACGTTGTCTATTTATTTGAAAGAATTACGTATATATATCATAAACTGAAGCAGTTTAAAGCCACTCATGAAGCAATCCATTCCACATCGGGTCAACGTTCGGTATTTTGGCATAATATCATCGCAGAACAGACAGCAGACAAATGGGTTTCAACTATAAATGGTTTTTATCATGTCCACAAACCCAAGTTGTCAATGACCTGAGAGTATATCAATCATAATTGTGAGAGAGTTCCATCTTCGGTAATGAAAATGAGTATGTGTATATCAGGGGACAGTTTATTTAGGAGATTGACTGACAATGCTATCATAAATAAAATATAAATGACGCATTACAAATGTATAAAGAGTTTATAATTAATCTAGCTTGAGTTGTATGTAAGAATATTGCGCAATATTCATATCAATGTACCATCGGACACGATACTTTTTGCGTTGAACTTATTTCTATATAGTTGAGGTAGGGTGGTATTTTGATACAGTTCACAAGAGAATGTCGAACAAAGGCAATACCGAAAATATAATATATATTAAAACTATGAATCTAGACACAAAACACTACATTGGTTCTTTTGTACAAACTACAGTGTCATCGGTCGATTCCGTATATCACTTAGTCTAGAGCATCGTGTATTTATCTGAAACATATTATTTACGCTACGATTGCTGAACATGTTTCTCTGGGGAAAAATTAAATTCCTGATACAAATTGTGAACTCTTGTTAAAGAATGGAATTTTAATCAATACATGTCGTCCTAACTAGAATTCAGATGAGTTTGTATTAGAAATAGTCTTATGCAGACATGTTATGCTTGACATCATTTTCAGTGGTGATGAATACATTTGTAACGACTTCCTTTTGTTGTCTGAGAATTGATGGAGTACTATACACAAGTGGGTAAGAAGTATCATGTCGTTCTGAATCGTTGTGAACTGAACACTTACCTGAACCTGTGACTGTATACATTCTTATACAAGTGTTACTTAGTAAGTTTGTAGAATGCAAGTACTATCCAGTTGTTCCAAAACATGGCACCTTTCTTAACTACCACCCTAGTTGTTATCTTGGCAAGTACAAATGTAAGGTCCCCAGGGAATTAGCTGTCTTGTTAATTCATTGATGATTATGGTAATTCTGTTGAATACTCTGCCATTGTTCCAATTCTATCATGAATAGTCTTAAACGTTTGGCTCTATTATTTTGCTATGCTTTGTTGACATAAGCTACATTTCGAGTTATGGTGCATTTGACATTGTATACTAAGTAAATACCGGGAAATCAACCAAATACAGAAATATATATAAGTTAAAGCTTGAAGTTAATTTATTTAGTTCATGTAAATTTCCAATCACAACACTATATGCAACATAAAGCTTTCAAAGACCTGGAATGCGTTACAGTTTTCATACATGGGTTATTGTCAAATTTTACGTTTCCAACAACTCATACAATGCGTGTTATATATTTTGTGTGTATGATTTTTCTGAATGTATGAACAACAACAAACAATCTACGATTTTATTCATTCGACAGTCTTAAGTATAAAAATATTTAGTCTGATGCCAACGCTTGGTATTTCAACAAATCATTTCCAGCACACCGACGACAGGTGAATGTATTTTTAAATCCACATCACTTTCTGGACAATAAATTTTATTATCAGAAGGTATATCAATCAAATTTGCGTGCTATTTGTATGTCCGAAACTGATTTAGATGTATTATCTAGAGACATTTTGTTTAAGAATTTTTTAATTGTCAATGAGTACATAAATCACAGCAAAATCTAGGATCATAAATGTATCTGATCGCGTTGTGGCTCAATTCGTTGTACAATATTAATAAAAAATGGAGCACACGAAAGAACCAGCACATTTAATACATGTATCAGCATAATGTAAATCTACGTCTAAATAATTAAGCAACAAACTCACGCTTGAGTAAGTGCACTACATATAAAACCGTATGTCAACGAAAATTTACCAGTTCTACAATGTGCTGTGAAGTCTAGAATAATTATTGGCAAAATTGTGCGCTGGTGATAAATAACCTCTTAACAATGATTATTAACAGGAAACAAGGGCTCATTACATGTTTTACAATCTGAATTAATGATATTGTCATCATGAAATGCAAATATAACGATACGAGGCGCTTGAATTATTTCCATGTTAAATGTGAATAAATTTAACTAGCCATGGAATATGCAATTACAGCTTCAGACAAATAATAACTCATTAAGTTTGATTTACAATGTTCATTCTGAAACACCCTGGTGGTGGAAACATAATCACATCTAACAGAAACGGGCGTTACTCTAATAGTTATATTTTATATTGCATTTAATTATTCTTTGATTATTCACATACAGCGGTCCTATCAGAATAAAATGATCTAGCTGTTTGCATACGTACATTGGTGACTTCTCTTAGCAATATATTTAAATAATTGTATAAGTAACCATGTTAATAAACAGATCCACAAATAACCTAGTTTAACAAGAAGTAAATTATCATATATAGTACTCCATTGTTTGTTTAGTCATTCACATTGTCATGATGCATACATACTATTTACTATCTTCGTCAGCAAGTAATATACAAATACTGCTTTGTCTTTGACGAATATAAAATGCAGGACATATATCGCTGACTTTGAATGAGAAAGTTGTAAGTACAACATCGATATTTTGAGAAAACAAGAAAATAAATATTTTGAAAAATACTCTTTATTGGAAGAACAAGCCGTTTCATACTCCGTTTGGTCAACTTGACAAGTTCCGATTTTCATGACAATAAGGTCATAAGAAGTGCCTTGTATTGCGGATTATAAATTGATGGCTTATAATTAAAGGTCGTAAGTGCCACTTACGACCTTTTTAGATTCATACACATTTAGAATAAGCAGGACAAGGCGCTTCTAATGAGCCCATTTTTTCTGAACTTGTCATGTTGACCAAAATGAAGTTGTAAAAGTTTGTTTTACCATAAGTAAAAAGTAAATATCAGACAGTTTTTTTGTGTTTTCTCAAAATATCGATTTGGTAGTTACGACCTTCTAATTCTAAGCCATCGAAATATATATCCGTCATTAAGTAGTACATACAACCTATCTACTCTAAGCCAGCGATATTGTTTGTAACTTACAGTAGTGGAGAGTGGTTGTAGAAAGTAGACTTTCGTTAGCTGAATAAAGTTTTCCTGAATGCTTAGATAAAACATTACCAACATGCCAGATATACCCTTTGTAATCCATGAACGATGGCTTAATATAACCCTAACATGAATAGTTTGTACATGTACTACAAATACATAAGTAGCGTCAAAAGACCTTAAATGTTGCAATTTATATACAATACATGTCGACAACGTTTTCGCCAATTTATCAGCAAAGCATATTAATCTGCAACCCAGTTCTGATGTCAATAAAATGCTTTGTTGGTAATTTCTAGTTAAAGAATGAACACACAGCATTTGTTGCCTTTCTAAATAGATTCAGGTACGATTATTGTACCATATAACGACGATATTGATATGTTATAGACTCCACAAAATCCTGACATGATCAAACGAGTTTGAAGTATTATACCAGTGAATATTTTTCATTATTATGCAATTATATAGTAACAAACATAATAGTTAAATCATGTTTATCTGACCAAATGAAATTATCACGTGAATTTGTATAATCCATATTGTTGGTATTAACACCTAGTTCTACATTTTATATCTTATGTAGCGCACATTAGTGTAGCCGAAAATACCAACCGTGTCCTGGACCGAGATCTACAAAATGACAATATTTTGCTCTACATAATCAGCTTGCTAACTTGTCAATTGATTAGGAAAAACTACTAACTTGGCCACTTAGGTCCTAGGGGAAATTAACGATGGCGTTCATTCGTTGGTAATTATGGTAATTCTGTTAAAGACTTTGAATTATTACAGTTCTGATTATGAGTTATCACAATCATTCGGGCGTACCATTTCACTTTTTTATAACTAATAATTTGTCACGAGAACTCCAAAATTCGATATACACGTATTAGGTCACTAGTCTTCGTTGCGCTCAGTAAATACACGTAGTTAACAGTATTTTTAAAAGAAATGTTTAAAATACATTCGAAAATGCGCTAAGGGTGACTATTTCGTAATGAATATTAAACGCAATTGAATTGGCAAGGAGAGGGCCGTATGCAGACAAAATTATAATCATGGGAATTCATATAGGGAAACAAAAATATTGAATAGTTCATCGTAAAATGATAATTTAGAAAATTGGGTGAGAATTAAAATAATGGTAGCGTAATATTGACATGCATATTCCGTTCAGTAGATATAGTGTTGACTAGGATGAAAAAAAACTAAACATAAATGTACGAAGTAGTTTCACGTACCAATCCAACAAAACAATCGAAAGTCCATGATTACTTATTTTACTCAAATGTTGAATGAAATTGAAAACAATCGCTAGGCACTTTGTCTGGAAACAGTTATCAGTAAATTCATGTATGGTTCGCATTCAATGTCGCTTTAAATTATTAAGTGCGTTTTGCTTAGCAAGAAAATAAATATGTATCACTGTTTTTGTATGTTCTATTTCTTGTTCTAAGCAGACGATGCTTATCATGCTCGTCATCCAAATTCATTACGTTTCATTACATTTAGCAGGAGATATTGACGTCTTAAAATATCTTGCTGCATAAAAGTGGTGATAAAACATATGTTAAGGACATCGAGATAATCTAGCATGTCTGATAATGCTACTAAATCTGCCATTCTGTAATTTTGGCTAACTTAGTATCGTCTCGTTACACGCTAAATCATACGAGTAAACTATATGTATACATCTAAGGAGTGGATGGTAAATACTTTTGTATCAGGAGCTGCATACCCTAGGTAGGTTTTATACCATCTTTGAATATAATAAAAAATGCATAGAAATAATATTATGCACCAATATTTGATGCATAATGTGTTATTTTGAAACTATGCATAATACTTCGCTTGTGAAATAAACACGAATAATGGATATTTTGAACAATCGTTAACCAACATTCATCTTGTACTGACGCATTAATAGGGGATTAAATAGCCAGCGAAGCTGGCTATTGTAAATACCCATACCAATAATGTCCACGTGCGTATCTTCGTCGAGTCTCTGCCGGTACTAATGCTTTCAGAAAAAGTTATTTCCGGTCAAAAATTTCAGGCAGTTTTCCGAGGTGAATGGTCCTTTGAAAATAAAAAATAGTAATCTGTAAACGGTTGCCCATATCATTTTCTTTCGAATTATAACCATCTTTAAAAATATTCAATAAATAAAACAATCTATTCAAAAAAAACAAAGAGAAGTAAGAAATACGCTACTGTACTGGATACACGGCGCCAATACAAGACGTGATGTCATGACGTCACAAATAACAGGAAATGACGTCATACCAAAAGTACGCCAAATAGACTCATGACGTTACGTTGCAATGTATAATAAATCAGTATAATATAGGTAAAACTCCAGGTTAGGGATGCCTACACTTATTCCAAACATAAACCGCACATACATAGCCAATCTAAATTTTTGAATAATTATTATTTCTGGTCTTAAACTTAAAGAGGAAAAGTGATCAGTTGCTGATCAAAAACTATCTTTGTATATTTTATAACATATAAATTCAACTCATATTTAGTCAGTTTCTATCTGAAACATAGCTTAGCAGATATCCAATGTGTATTTAATCCCTCATTTAGGCGGTGCCTTAGTTCATATTATTCATCATCACATACGTTTTGTTTATAAACATTGTTACAGTATCACACAAAATAAGTTACCACTTTTAGGGCTCTTTTCGACTGTCCAAACACCCTTTGACATTTTAACTTGCATTGGTCATTACGCTACATGTAACCATGGAAACCTGGGTCCGCGTCTCCTTTATTATTTTCCTCCTGTGTGTTTGGCAGCCAACATCAATCTGCAGCGCAGACGCATAGACACTGCCCTCAAAGGTACCAATTTACACATTGGTAGGTTGGAGGATGTGGATTATTCATGCTCAGAGAAAACAACCAGTGGTCTAGACGATGGTTGAACCCGAGAAAATAACCAGTCGTCTAGACGAGGGTTGAACCCAAACATCTCGATCCCAAAGAGCGCGCTTTACGACTCATAGTTGCAAGTAAGAGCTATGCAGGTACAGGAATGTGTATCAACTCCGGTCAATGTTGGGTATTGCAACAAAAAAGCATCGATACACCGACGGCAGACGAACGAATTTTAACTATAGACAAGCGTAATACGTGTAGTTCCAAACCTATATATCAGGAATATCTGAGTAACGATCGTTTATAATTCAGGCTTGCGTGATTGTTTTACTTCCGAATCGGAGTTTGCTGTATTATCTAGAGACATTTTGTTTAAGCATTTTAGAGACAATGCTGACATAAATCACTGATAGATGACGGGTTATAAATTTGCATTATCTCATCGCACGATAACATCGTTCACAATATTCATTAATAGAAGCATTACAAAGTTTGTTCATTCAGTTGTATACAGTATGTTGTTTTTGTTGCTAAATTTAAACGCATGCTCTATGGTTAAACTAATTACAACATTGCAGATACACATCAATGGATAGGTCTCATTTTATACTAACAACGTTTGTAACTAGAAAAGCAAGATCGTTCCGAGAATACATACGAGTACAATCCTTTTGTTTATATGTATGAATAGTCCAACATTAAAACATGATTTATCTATTATGCAAATGACCAATGCGGTAGGTATGTGTGATTGTGGCTTGGTAGAAAGTGCATACCACTACTTCTTTTAGTGTAGACTTCATGAAGGTTCTCGTAACTCTCTTACTTACAAAACCTTCATGTATTCTAAGTGGACTTAGATACTCTACTCTTTGGCAACCCACTCATATCAGATAATGACAACTCGACAATCTTTACCCATGTGCAGACCTTTATATCCAATAGCATAATATTCTGATAATAACTCTGAAGAAAATAGTACAACCTTCTTTCATATTTCTCTCTCTTCCCTCTCTTCATCTTTCCTAGATGCCTGTCTATTTTATTTACACAATATATTCTATTTCTCCCGGTTATGTCATATTACATTCATGTACTGTACTCCCAACTTTCTCTAATAACTCAATCTACTCTTCGTGCAATCTTTATATTATTCCTAGTATTATTTGTTTATTTACTTTCAGCCCTTTTGTTAGCGTTATAATTACAGACAAATTACATACTAATAGTTGGTCTATAAAGGAAAATAACTCAAATTAGACTTAGTTCTTTGTTCCAATCCTTTCCGATATTTAAAATGTGGTTGTAATTATTTGTTGTTAATTGTGTAAACTGATGTAAACAGTGTGAATAAATATGTTTAAACAACGGTAGGTTATAATCTGAGTTTTGTGTAATACATTAAAAACTAAGTGTTTCCTTCAAGGCCATTTTTTTGATTGAATAAAATGTTGTACACTTACATGTATCGAAGTTTTCGGCATAACATGTGCATTTAGCAATATGGCATTTGTCTATGTGACATGGATAGGGTCAAGCAAAACTTGAACATGACTTGTTTTTTTGGCAATGATAGTGAGTATTGGACGTGTGTATATTGTGGGTTGTTTCGAGTCATGAAAGAAACCTATCAACCGTCCCAACACTTCCTGCTAATGTATATAATCAAACCTCTTAAATTTGGAAACATTGGACGAATGGTTTCGTAGAAAGTAATAGTGATATAGACATGTCTGCTAGTGAATTTATCGTTGCCTTATTATACAAACACCGTCTCCGAGCAATATCTGTGATTCCCAAAGCAGCTTGTGGAGTTATATGTAAATATATCTAGAACAAGATCATGCTCGTATATGTTCATAATTTCCAAGTTAATGTGCACGACCAAGATTAAACTTGGTACATGCGAGTTTGTTTTATGTCCCTAAGGATTACTTGGCAGTGCAATTTAAATCCCACTATCTATGTGATTCATTAAACAACACAAATTTAATTTTAAGACTTTAGTAATTCAATTTAGAATTGCTTCGACCTGTGAAATAAGGGATTTTGTTTGTGAAGCTAAGATTTCATCATGGAATCCATGCCCGTGTAGTTATTACTCCTCTGTGTTAGTTCGACAATAACATAATTCAACACAGAAACTAAGGCGATTCATCACGACCTGACTATTCAAGTGAACGCTGAGACGATTGCATTCGTTAGTGTTACAAATGCATCTAAAATAACACAATTTACAAACCTTTCCTAGACCAAGGACCTTGTGTTTGTCCTTTTTTGAATTTGTCATCACCAATCCTTTGTTGTTATGAAATAATTCGTAGGTTTTTCTATTGACTATTATCATGCGTCAATAGAAAGTACAATGCGTTCATTTATTTTCGTCTGATGTATGTTTCCTCGTATATGACTTTGAAATTGATTTGTGGACGAACGAGTCATTCACCTAATACAATCTTAACGTATTTTGAATAGCAGCCCACAATATATTCGAGTACAGAATGTACATAATGATAGCTTCTTAATTACTTCCTGTTGATGATAGATTGTCTATTAATAACAACCTTAAACAATTAATTGAGATTAAATTTAACGTCGTTAATAACAAATACTAATATAATAATAAAGATCGCATAGCAGGAGTGTTTCTATGTAAAGTGACATTAATAACAATTGCTGTAAAAGGAACAATTATAGTGGCAAGCAAATTACACATTAAAGACGATTTTTATAGTTTTTATGCGACAATGAAACTTTTTTTAACTCATCTTTTCTTATGTAGAATTTTATGCTCAAGAGAATAGTCTAAAGAATAAAGGGGGTCGGAGAACTCGATTTTTCACAAAATGGGTTTTTGCAACATCACTTTTCTATAAAAATGACAAAAATAATGAAATTTTACCTATTCTGATTTTTAGCATTAAATTCACATTTTTTTCATCACAAATTATTATTTTTTGTTCAGATGTACAAAAACATATTAGACAAACATACCTATGCACAATTACAACTCTTTATAACATTCATAAAGATTTTAACAAGAAATGAATTTTCAAAATTTTCAATAAATTACTATTTGAAATTAATAAAAAGACACATTATTGACCCAAAAAAAACAACTGAACAGCGAATGTTTTTTTGTTTGTGCAAATGATGTTGATAAAAGTGTAGTCTATCAGAATAATAAGAAAAAATATAGGTCAGTGCGCATCTTTTTGCGCAATCAGGCAAGAATTGTCCCCCTTTTCGATGAAAATGGCGCAAAAACGACTCAAAATGATACTCTACGGGGTGATAGAAAATATCTGAACAGTAAGCCTATTCCTTTTTTGCAAATGATGTTGATATTAGTGTACTCGATCAGAACAATAACAAAAACATAGGTCAGTGCGCTTCTTTTTGCGCGTACAGGCCAGAATTATCCCCCTTTTCGATGAAAATGGCGCTGAAACGACTCAAAATGATACTCTACTGGCTGATAAAAAATATAAACAGTGAATCTTTTTTATTTTTGCAAATGATGTTGATATTAGTGTACTCTATTGGAACAATAAGAAAAAAAACACAGGTCAGCGCACTTTTTTTTCGCTATCAGGCCAAAACTGTCTCCCTTTTCGATGAAAATGGCACAAAAACGCCTCAAAATGGTACTCTACATGCTGATAAAAAATATCTGACAGTAAAACTTGTTCCTTTTTGCAAATGATGTGGATATAAGTGTACTCTATCCGAATAATAAGAAAAAACATAGGCCAGGGCGCTTATTTTTGCGCTATCAGGCCAGAATTGTCCCCCTTTTTGATGAAAATGGCGCGAAAAAGACATAAAATGGTACTCTACAGGCTGATAATAAATATCTGAACAGTAAAACTTGTCCAGTTTTGTAAATGATGTTGATATTAGTGTACTCTATAAGAATAGTAACAAAAACAAAGGTCAGTGTGCTTCTTTTTGTGCTATCAGACCAGAAATGTCCCCCTTTTCAATGAAAATGGCGCGAAAATGGCTCAAAATAGTACTCTACAAGCTAATAAAAAATATCGGAACAGTAAAACTAGTTCCTTTTTGCCAATGATGTGTATATAAGTGTACTCTATCAGAATAATAAGAAAAAACATAGGTCAGAGCGCTTCTTTTTGCGCTATCAGGCCAGAATTATCCCCCTTTTTGATGAAAATGGCGAGAAAATGACATAAAATGGTACTCTACAAGCTGATAATAAATATCTGAACAGTAAAACTTGTCCAGTTTTGTAAATGATGCTGATATTAGTGACCTCTATCAGAATAGTAACAAAAACAAAGGTCAGTGAGCTTCTTTTTGTGCTATCAGACCAGAATTGTCCCCCTTTTCAATGAAAATGGCGCGAAAATGACTCAAAATAGTACTTTACAAGCTAATAAAAAATATCGGAACTGTGAATCTTTTTTATTTTTGCAAATGATGTTGATATTAGTGTACTCTTTCAGAATAATAAGATAAAAACATAGGTAAGCATGCTTCTAGTTGCACTAGGCCAGTAGAATAAGACCAAAAAGGGGTGATCTGGGGAAAAAATTCAGATGTTATCAAACTCTTCGATTTTGTACTCTATATGGTCCCTAGTATCACAGAAAAAAAGTCCCAACGAATCCCTTATGGGGAAACTTTTTTATGATGCTTTGAAGTTTGGCATGTATACCCCATTGTCGAGAAATTTGGAAACTTTTTCGAAAATGATAAAATTTTCATAAAGTATGGCATGTGACATATCAAACTGACCGGAAAGATGTCAGAAACCTATATCAGATATAAATATTGTTGTTTATTACATATCGGGAGCGAAATGTGCTATTTTGGGGTAAAATTTCACAAAATAAAAGTTAAAATTGTGAATTTTTGGAATTGATGGACTACAGCACTATTCATAATTTGATTTGAAAATAAATAACTACAATATGCATATATAACTTTACAGGATTCCTAGAATCACAGAAAAAGAGTTCCATCGAATCCTTTTTGAGAAAACTTTATTTATGACGCTTTCAAGTTTGGCATATATATTCATTGCCAAGAAATTTAGGATCTTTTTATCAAGTGATAAAAGATTAATAAAATATGGCATGTGACATATCAAACTAACCGGAAAGATAGCAGAAACACAAATCAGATAGAAGTATTGCTTTCCATTGCATATCGAGGAAGACATAGGCCATTTTGGGGTAAAAACTCAAAATATAAGCCAAAAGTGTGAATTTTTGAAATTGATGGACTAAATGGCTTTTAATAATTTGATTTGGAAATAAATCGCTACAATATGAATATGCAGTTTAATATATCAGAATCTAGTATCAGAATGTAATGAAAATAATGATCAATTTAAGATTAAACATAACAATTTCTCAAAGAAAAATATGATTTGGGTGCTTTGGCAAAATACATCGCTAAATCGAGTGCTTAGCTATTGTGAAAATATGTAGTATTTTGCGTTAAACAATACACCTAACGATATACATGTACTAGAATCAAAGGTGTGTTTTACTATTAACTCAAAACCGTTATTATTGAGTTTGATACTCATAATAACTTTCCTTGATACATAGTACTCATGGTATAAATAAGAGCTTCAAATATTTCGCAATATACATTCCTGTATCTAGTTGTGGTAGGTACCCCTATCTAAAATAATACTGAACCAGGCTGTGGTAAGTAGCTAAGAAATCCAACTATTGCTGTATCTCGCTGAGGTATGTATCCAAGAAATCCTGAAATGGCTGTATCCCTCTGAGATATGAACCTCAGAAACCCAGAAATGGCTGTATCCCACTAAGGTATGTACCTCATAAACCTAGAAATGGCTGTATCCCACATAGGTTTTTACCTCAGAAACCCAGAAATGACTGTGTCCAACATAGGTATGTGCCTCAGAAACCTAGAAATGACTGTATCCAACATAGGTATGTGCCTCAGAAACCTAGAAATGACTGTATCCAACATAGGTATGTACCTCAGAAACCTAGAAATGACTGTATCCAACATAGGTATGTGCCTCAGAAACCTAGAAATGACTGTATCCCACTTTGGTATGTGCCTTAGAAACCTAGAAATGGCTGTATCCCACATAGGTATATACCTCAGAAACCCAGAATTTTCTGGATCCCACTGAGATATGTACCTGGGTGTTGTATCTGGCTGTGATTGTGGTGGGTACACCAGAAACCCAGAAACAGCTTTTGGTACCACAGGAAGCCAAAAGCAGCTGTGTCTGACTTGTCTGAAAATGGCTGTTTCACTGAGGTAGAAATCACAGTAAGCCAAATATGACTGTTTTCAACTGAGGTAGGTAGGCTAGAAACTGCTGTTACAATCTGGCAGTTTTTTGTACCCTAGAAAGGCAGCTTTATGTGTATGAGTATAAGGTAGTATTACATACTAAGTAGAGCCAGAAGATAAATTACCTAGCAGTGAAATGTACACCATAGAGTCAGAAATGGGTTAAGAAACTTGTAGAGCCAGAAAAGGCTGTATCAGGTTGATGTAGATACCCAAAAAGCTGGAAACTGCTGTATCCGTCTGTGTTAGTTACAGTAGAAAATGCAAGAAAAGATTATGCATTCGATGTAATGTTGTGACAGTGATGCAGACATCTTAATCATTTCGACGGCTCTGACCTACACTCAAAATGGCCAACCAGTTGTAGTTGCTGCTGAAGACACATTTTCATAATGCTACTACACCACTGGATGACCGACATGGTTGATATCCACATAAGGAAAGAGAATAAGGATAATTTGAAAGCAGCAGAAATCCATGGCATCAGAGAAGCACATGCTGTAATGGAACCTATAATTATGAATACGAATATACTTTGTATCCATGCTTGTAGAAGTTGTGACAACACATCATCTATATTTGGACAGGGGAAAACCCATCTCCTAAAGACACTTGGAAAATCTCACAAACTTTGAGACGAAGCAGCCACGGTAACAATTGGGAAGTCCACAAGACAAAATCAGTAATTCTGGGAAATCTGTTTTCTTATAATTGTTTGGTTGAACATGGTGAATCGCGATCTCTCACATCATTAAGGCAGATTCGGTAACAAACAATGGTTGCCGATGCAACAAAATTGAACGAGAGATACTACCACCAAAGGAAAAAACAGCCCATTATCACAAATAGCTCAGGGGGGAGACTTAAATAATTCATGTCTCGATGCTCCAGAATGGGATTGGACTCTGGAGAAACAAGAAACATACCATATAATGACAAACATGGAGCAAGCACCTGTAAATTCATTTGTTGCAAATGTAATAGTATCAACCATTGATAGTGCATCACAAGCCAGTGTTCTTGTCATAGAAAAGGAATCAAGTGTGAAGTGGCATGTGGTTGGTGTCGCGGAAAGTGCTATTAATCATACCCTTGATCCCGTTCTCAATGATGCCGAAATTGATATGTGACATTAAAATTGGTAAAAATAAAGACATTTCCCTTGTTAAAACAATTCATTGTGTCATTCTTTGAATAGTTATGTTGGTATAGTTTATGTGGATCGTTTACTACTATCAATGGTTATTGAACTAAATAAACAATAAGTACATGTATCTTGTACTGAAAATATGAAATGTTGGTCGTTCTGAAGCAAAAAATTACATTTTGGCACTGTTCTTTTTCTATATCTATAAAGAAGAAATATTTCTATTTGAAATGTATTCCTGGTACTTTACTAGTCAGTTTGATATGTTACATGATATACTTTGTGCAAAATTTTGCATTTTCAAAAATGTCCTAAATTATGTTGCCGATGCGTTATTATGCAAAATTTCAAAATGGCGTCAAAAAGTTTCCCCAAGAGATATTTCGTGGGACTTTTTTTCTGTTGTCTTGGGGCACTTGGGGAGTAGAAATCCGAAGAGTTTGATAACATCTGAATTTTTTCCCCAGGTTCGACCTATTCTACTGGCCTACACTGTAAGGCCAGAATTGTCCCCCTTTTCGATGAAAATGGCCGAAAACAACTCAAAATGATACTCTACAGGCTGATAAAAAATATCTGAACAGTGATTTTTTTTTATTTTTGCAAATGATGTTAATATTAGTGTACTCTACCAGAATAGTAACAAAAACCATAGGTCAGTATGCTTCTTTTTTGCTATCAGACCAGAATTTCCCCCCTTTCAATGAAAATGGCGAAAGGCTTAACATAATACTTACAAGCCTAAAAATGAATTATAGCATCACAAATTTTTGCAAATCATGTTCATCAGTGTATTTTTTTGGATAAAATCATTGGTCATGATGCTTCTGTTCATGCTAAAACAGAACATTTGTCTCCCTTTTTATTAAAACAGCATTGAAATGAGTTATTAGCCTGTAGCCTTACAGTTCTTTGATATACTTTAAACATACTTTATCAAAAGTTACTGTAAACAAAATTACTTTCGTGAACACTCACTTGTCCATTTTGAAGGTCATAGGCATATTTGCGACTACAATTTTTAACATTTTTAAGCCTTACGCGGTGTCTATAATAATTATTTGATCGTTTTCCCGTCTACTTTATTTCATGAATTTCTACCATTTACAAACTCCACAAACTCAAATCGCACGAAATAATTTCCTCATTTACAGTAAGTAATACCCTCTGGTCACATATCTTCCTATTTTACTATAACATGTTAATTGTCTCCCTTTGACATTGGAAAAAAAATATTCAGGAAAAATTTCACCAAAATTGGCCAAACGGTTTGAGAGGAAATGTTGTTTAAGGTACTTGGCTACGTTCGTCTGCAGAATTCTCACGTCGCCCGATTTTCATGAAAATTGGTGTGTAATAAGATTGGCCATTCTAGATTTTAAAAATGTAATTATTTTGCACTCTTTGGCTGACGTCGCCATGGTAACGTCTTTCGTTCGCAGCACGTGTAATTAGGTGCGCGACGTGAAAAAAGACGTATAATTGTGTCAAAAATGCATATTAATTATTTATTTTGTCTCAAAAGTATGTGCGAATAGTTGTGCTTGTGTCTCAGCATGTGATTTATTTGTCATGTTGATCTTTAACAGCACGGAGTGGATAAAACGACGGTGCCAAGTATATGTTGACGCTTGACGTTAGTCGTACTCGACGTCGCTTTATGCCTGATATCTCGAAAACGAAGTAACCAACAACTATTTTTTATTTCTTTATTCCATTCTCTATACATTTTGCATAACAACGGTATAAAAAAATCGATATTTTCTCAATATCAGTATAAGTTTAAATTCGGTGAGAGTATCCGTGAAAGCAATAATTATAACATGCGAATAAAAAAACAACGAAATGAAACATAGTATATATAGATATCAACTCTCAATATTTCATTTCTTTACCTGATAACATTTAGAACATTCCAGACTATCCTAAAATGTATTACCCCCCCCCCCCCCTTATTATTTAATTTGCGAGTGTCAGGTTCGTGAATAGCATTCGTACTAGTGGAAATACTCGTTACGTTGTCTTTTGAAATGTTTTCAGGACCAATACCCGACTCATAGGTCTTGCCTTCAAGCACCTCATGTAGGAAACCACTGTGTCGCTTTTCTGCCTTAAAATACAAATCAATAAAAATTAAACATGCAACGTTACCAAATGATATATCGATGATTTAAACTAAACTGTATTGAGAAACATAATTCATTATTGTAATCGCACAATAAAAAGGGAGGTAATATTTGTTTATAAGAGTCAGAATACTGTATTTTATATTTGTAGAAAATAAATTAAATACTCAGTGTTTATCTACGGAATACCGTTAGGGCCATCGTGGTTACACATTAAAATCCAGAGGGCGACAATGCGATAGTGCGATAGTACGATGGCGACAATGCGATAATACGATGGCGACAATGCGACAGTACGATGGCGACAATGCGACAACGCGATAGTACGATGGCGACAATGCGATAGTACGATGGCGACAATGCGACAACGCGATAGTACGATGGCGACAATGCGATAGTCATATCGTACTGTCGCCATCGTACTATCGCATTGTCGCCATCGTACTATCGCGTTATCGTACTGTCGTCATCGTATTATCGCATTGTCGCCATCGTACTATCGCATTGTCGCCATCGTACTATCGCACTGTCGCATTGTCGCCATCGTACTGTCGCATTGTCGCATTGTCGCATCATGGCCCTCTTGTTGAGTAATTGTCCTTTGTTATTTAAAATACTTATTTTTTGTCCGGAGCATATCTTTAAAAGTATTTGAGATATTGACTTGAAACTTGATACATATATAGATCTCATTGTGTGGAGTTCTAGTTAGCTTTACTATTAAAGGAATAGCGGAGCTCTTCTTACCACGGTGTTGTCGTTGGTTAAAATTTTCGTACCAGTCCAATTTTTAGCACATCTGTTACACTGTGACATTGTGAGCTTTTGAGATTTTGTGGAAACTGTCATCAGACTGTCCATCCATGTGTCCGTCAAACTTTTGCCTCAAATTACAAAATATACTTCTCCTAAACCTCTGGGTCAATTGGTACCAAATTTGGCAGAAATGATCCTTTGGTGGTCCCATTTCAAAGTTGTTCAAAAATGGAATTTCATGAGGAACTCTGGTTTCCATGGCAGCCAAATTTTAAAAAAATCTTCTACGATGCAGCAAGGCCCAGAGCTTGAATATTTGGTGTGAAGCATTGTCTAGGGGACAAGTTTGTTAAAATCATGACCACCGGGTAAGATTGGCCCCGCGGCATATATGGTTTTGTATAGGAAAACTCGAAAATTGTTCTCCAGAACCACAAGAGCCAGAGCTTAGATATTTGACATGTAGCATGGTCTAATGGACCTCTACCAATTTTGAAGTTTGATTAAATCATAACCCCAGGGATCAGATAGACCCCTCCTCGGGGCATCTCTGGATTCGGATGGGAAAAACTAAAAATCTTCACCAGAACCACATTTCCTAGACCTTAGATATTTGACATAAATTGTCCTTAAATTCAAGTCCTTCAAGATATTGCCTTGAAACTTTGCATACGTGTTTATGATCACACTCCCCATCAAAAGGCGCGAGAAGATAACTCTGTGAATAATAACTGAAAAGAAGTGGGGGTATACTGTTTTGCAAATGTTGATGGGCCGGTCCGTAGACCTTTTTGTTCTGATCAATAACTAGAGATTGCCTTGACCTAGGGTAGTCAAACTTAACAGGATGGTTGCTTGTATTAAGTAGATGAAGCCTAATGTTTTTGGGATCAGTAGATCAAAGGTCAAGGTCCCTGTGACCTTACATTAAAACACAGTTGCAGCTAAATAACTAATGAATAATTTGACCAATGGAAGTGAAACTTCATAGCATTATTGCTTATATTCAGTAGATGATACTTATCAGTCGAAAAGTCAAGGTCACTGTGACCTTATGATAGAAAAGGATTTTGGCTCAATAACTGGAGATTACTTTGACCTAAGGTATTCAAACTTCATAGGATGATTGCTTGTATAAAGTAGATGAAACCTACACTTTGGAGTTAGTAGGCAAAAGGTCAAGGTCACATGACCTTACATTGAGCAAGGCTAGTCAAACTTCACAGGATTATTCCTTGTATTGAGTCGATGAAACCTAGTATTTGGACTCAGTAGTCGATTGGCGATAGTCGACAACGCGATAGTACGATGGCGACAATGCGACAATACGATGGCGACAATGCGATAATGCGATGGCGACAACGCGATAGTACGATGGCGACAATGCGACAATGCGATAATACGATGGCGACAATGCGACAACGCGATAGTACGATGGCGACAATGCGACAGTACGATGGCGACAGTACGATATGACTATCGCATTGTCGCCATCGTACTATCGCGTTGTCGCATTGTCGCCATCGTACTATCGCATTGTCGCCATCGTACTATCGCGTTGTCGCATTGTCGCCATCGTACTGTCGCATTGTCGCCATCGTATTATCGCATTGTCGCCATCGTACTATCGCACTATCGCATTGTCGCCCTCTGGATTTTAATGTGTAACCACGATGGCCCTAACGGTATTCCGTATTTATCTGCGTGTACACTATATATATGTATGAACAAATATTGCAATGCTACTGAGCTTGTTTTTTTTACCAAACATTTTTTTTGTAAGATAAAGTCAAATAGTAGGATTTGCGATTTTCTGAATATTGAGATGCTGCAAATTTATTTGTATGAAGCAGTTGTGAACTTTTAAAAAACTTCCATATTTGTAAAATGAATATGTTCAAATGTACTATGTTAATTCAATATTTACCAATACGTTATATCTTTAACTCGCGTGTTAAAATAACCATCCCATTCAAATATTACGCGTGTGACAACCAGTGAACATTTAAATATAGAACAGTGACCTTCAAATACAGATCAGTGATAACTGTGTTAGAATCCTCTTCGTGACAGTCTTTGTAAGTGATAAAATATACGCGTGTGTTGATACCCTTGCTCTCGTGAACAGTTTAAGACAAAATCAAATAAATATACATCTTTGTCAAATAGTTCAATTTGTACTTATAAAATATGTCAAAGCAAGTCGATGAACAATGTTTTCAACTTCCGATTATTTTCATATAGCAGTTAAATATATATACTGGTATATATATTAGTACCATAAGTAATATTATTTTTGTTCAAAATTCCAAATTCAATAACATCAACTTGCTTCCGTTTTAGTTTAATTTTGGTCCCTTCCCTTTTTTCACAAAAGAAGAAGATTACAGGCTGCTGTTGTTTTAAAATGTAATATGTCGAATAAGTTATGAAAAAAAACACAACAAACTTTGCATAAATATCTTACATGTGGAGTTACTAGTCCTGATGGAGAGTTGTTTTATATGGAGAACTTGTACATGGGTGGTTATAAACGGTACCAAAGTGTTAGTACAGTGTTTACAGAGGACACATTGTCGGTTCATGACAATTTAGCCGAAGCGAAACCTCCCATTTGACGCCTCCGTCATAGGCATCCGAATCGCTTGATTTGGCCCGTGTTAGGACTATTCTGACATTTTTATTCCGAAGCCTAGAACTTTTCTTTTGTGATTTTCTTTCCATTGACAAACATTACAAAGGATTCGAAGCAATTTACACCAACATTTATCATGCGTAAATGGTGCACGTGGAATTCGTGCGTTTTATGATTTACTCATGTGTTTTGGTGATGTATTTATTTATTTCAGTATATCAAAAATAAACCTTATATTGGCCCGATAACGGTCCTATACATGTATCTGAACTATGAGACGAAGTTGATTTTCACTAGTTCCGTTTTTTATTGGTTTATATTGTAGAAAATACATTAAATGGTTTAGTTTTAGCGTTAACAATCTGTAATTTACCTCATATTTATCGATATCGCACATTTTAGCGAATTATATTTTTCGTTCAATCAATTCGTATTTTTCGTTTGGTGCCAATATTGGCGGCAAATAATCATTCTTTTGAAACACAGCAGCAGCAACCCGATAATCAAAACTTTCAGATTCGCGGTATGTTACACCCTTTGGCGCCTTCCTTGCAATCATGTGATTGAGGTATTCGTATGAGTTGGTACTCTGTACGGATTGGAGGTTCTCTAACATAGTGTCTTCGGTGTACCTTTATAAACAAAAACACACATATTTTCAATACTTAGCAAGTTGAAATTAGTAGAAACAGTCGCGCAAAACATTGCAACTGTATGAGTAATTACGTCCGCAATAGTCAGTTAACGGTCAGACGGCCAGTTGGAAAGACAAGCGAATAACAGATAACCCATCTTACAACTTCCGCTTTGTGGAGTATCTAAACATAACATGTATCAACATATCAAATTCAACTGATCAAGGGCTCACAGTAAACACTGTACATGCATTGTGAATACGATGACCTACCTAGACATTATTTTCTCAAACTCCACCCGGAGTTCATTGCCTTGAAGAAGATGTGTCTGTTGTAGAGACTAGATCAGTCAAGGAGCGGCACCATGATGTTATTTAAGTTTGTATAGTTCATTTCCGAAGTTTTTAGTTATGTGGTTTTGTCATTTGATACTATAATATAAAAACAACTTTTCCTAATGTTAGTCCAATAGCAAGCAATGGCATTAACGTTACGTTCTTGACGTTACGACGCGCAAAATTGTGAGAAAATTACGTTGTAATTTTATTTTCATACGGTTTTTATACTAATTTGGTCACAATTGACATATCGATTTTTTTATACCGTTGTAATGCAAAATGTATAGAGAATGGAATAAAGAAATAAAAAATAGTAGTTGGTTACTTCGTTTTCGAGATATCAGGCATAAAGCGACGTCGAGTACGACTAACGTCAAGCGTCAACATATACTTGGCAACGTCGTTTTATCCACTCCGTGCTGTTAAAGATCAACATGACAAATAAATCACATGCTGAGACACAAGCACAACTATTCGCACATACTTTTGAGACAAAATAAATAATTAATATGCATTTTTGACACAATTATACGTCTTTTTTCACGTCGCGCACCTAATTACACGTGCTGCGAACGAAAGACGTTACCATGGCGACGTCAGCCAAAGTGTGCAAAATACTTACATTTTTAAAATCTATAATGGCCAATCTTATTACACACCAATTTTCATGAAAATCGGACGACCTGAAAATTTTGCAGACGAACGTAGCCAAGTACCTTAAAAGTGTGGACAGACGACGGACGGACATCATGACGGACAACGAGTGATCACAATAACTCACATTGAGCACTTTGTGCTCAGGTGAGCTAAAAAGATACTTGATTTACTGTATCTGAACCAGTACTTACTTTCTCTTCCACAGGGAATCATCAACTTATCCACATGTGGAGGAAAATAATTGCTGACAAATGCTCATAGAATTGCATAACATGCAAGGAATTGAAGTGAAATTGTGGGTTTACAAATCAAAGCCCGGGATAGTTGAGAGGTCCCAAGTTCTATCCTTAGCTGGGGCACTTGGTCATTTCAGAAGCATTTTCTGTGTTTCCCAACCAACTAAAGATGACCCGGTTGGCAATCCATAGGTAGTTTAGCGTGTATCGGCACTGTACCATACACATTTAAGAATGAAGGCGACTCTTTGGAACAAGCTAGGAGATACTTTGAATCACCCCACTTGCTGTCCGTTCAGCAAAAACACAGGAACCCATTGGAAAAATGTGCTTGCACTTTTATCGGCTATCCTTGACAAATGTTACAGTATGAAATGTTTTTCTCTGCAAAAATTCGAACATAGATGGGTTGACAAGTTTTAATGATTCCCAAAATTAATGTTCAAGTACAATGAATCATCAAATACAAATGACATGGTCAGCTTCCACCCTCCTTCTTTTAGACATTCACAACCTGAAAGGAAACAAAACTAAATTAAGATATAGTCATTTTCCAACATACATGCATATACACATTAATTTATTTTGGAATTTTATCAAGACAAGGCCAATTTCACATTTTATGGCAACTTAAGGGCCATAATCCATTAAGGACTGTGCAATCAATATCTGAAGTCAAGGAAGAAACATACACCAAATATACCTAATATAAAATTATAACCATAAACAGATTCTCTGAAGTAAACAATTCTTATTTTCGATTATTTTTTCCATAATTGCAAAAAATTTTGGAGGAGTGCTGTTTAATCCTGACCCATTAATGGAAAAGTAAAATGATTATGTAGGCAATATTCAACATACCATATTGCTCCTGACGGATGTGTTAGCAAAGAGCCCTGTGGTTAAGCATCACAACATTGAACAAGGTACAGTATGTGTGGATATACTTGTAGATCTTCAACTCATGAACTGCAAGGCCATCAATTTAAAACCCCTTGGTTTTGGTCTACAAAGAAAGAAATACAATAATGTTAGTCACACAAGTCTAACTTGAAATAAGATGTATTTAGTAATCTAGTTTATCATAACATGTTTGTAAAAGGGACAAAAAATGTGCAACCAGACTGGGGCCGGGCTTGAACCCGGTCCTTCAGCTTACGGGCAATTTTCTACCAACTTAGCAAGCCTGGGAGCAACTCACTCAAGTTTCTCTAATATTAGTATCATAAAATCTTGTAACCTACATACATTTCACCCCTTCTTTGAAGATTAATCATGAAACCTCTATGGGATGTTCTTAGGGTGAAAGGTGGGTATAAACTGCTGAGCAATTGCATTCATGACAACTCAAACCCTGGGAACAGGGCGGTAAAAAGCACTATATCATTGCCGAAGAAATGTTGAGGATATATTCCCAACACTCATATCTGGGAACACTATAGAGTCGTCAGGGAAATACCAACGATTTTACCACCAGCTGTCCACTGCTGGGCGGGGGGGGGGGGTTGTCAACCAAAAAGTTAAAATCCCCGCCATTCCCAGAGGTGGAGGGCCATGGTGCAACTGACTGGTGCATAACAGGGTAAAAAATGTGTGTCCAGACCAGGGTTCGAACCCGGGACCCTTCATTTACAGGGCACATGCTCTTGATGACCATGATAGCTGGGTGCTTACATAAGTTCCTTCCCTAGCCTAATTAATAGGTAATAATGCACTGGTCAGTTTAGATATGTCTACATGTTACAAACCACATATACCTTGGCCGGGCGAAATACCACAGATTTTATATCATCTGTCCCCTGCAGGGCCATGGATTTTGACAACCCGAAAGTATAAATCCCGGCCCATCCCAGGTGGTGGGTGGCCGCTGATGCAACTGACTAGTGTATTAATACTAATATGAACTAAGGCACCGCCTAAATGAGGGATTAAATACACATTGGATATCTGCTAAGCTATGTTTCAGATAGAAACTGACTAAATATGAGTTGAATTTATATGTTATAAAATATACAAAGATAGTTATTGATCAGCGACTGATCACTTTTCCTCTTTAAATTTAAGACCAGAAATAATCATTATTCAAAATTTTAGATTGGCTATGTATGTGTGGTTTATGTTTGGAATAAGTGTAGGCATCCCTAATCTGGAGTTTTACCTATATTATACTGATTTTTTATACATTGCAACGTAACGTCATGAGTCTATTTGGCGTACTTTTGGTATGACGTCATTTCCTGTTATTTGTGACGTCATGGCATCACGTCTTGTATTGGCGCCGTGTATCCAGTACAGTAGCGTATTTCTTACTTCTCTTTGTTTTTTTTAAATAGTTTTTTTTTTATTGAATATTTTTAAAGATGGTTATAATTCGAAAGAAAATGATAGGGGGCAACCGTTTACAGATTACTTTTTTTTATTTTCAAAGGACCATTCACCTCGGAAAACTGCCTGAAATTTTTGACCGGAAATAACTTTTTCTGAAAGCATTAGTACCGGCAGAGACTCGACGAAGATACGCACGTGGACATTATTGGTATGGGTATTTACAATAGCCAGCTTCGCTGGCTATTTAATCCCCTATTAGTAATCAAATCTGATACAGACAATTAAATCTACATGTACTGTACACTTGGATTGTGAATTCAATTTACTGCCAAACAAACAGATAAAACTTACTTCCAACAGTCCAAAACGAAAGCTGGCCTGACTGTCTACTGCCACTATTTCTTATGTCTAACGTCGGATTCATTGGTCTTGCCACAACTGTAGCTGTTTGGATCTTTTTTCCATGTTCTGCTCGATTTATATTGACCATTAAACGTCCAATAATTGGATGGCATAATGCTATGACATATTTCTAGAGGATCCGTAATCGACTGTCCGAAATACGGCAACTTGTTCTGTTGTAATTAACCCAACGGAAAGTAAAACGCGTTAATTAGCGCAAAGATATCTTGAACCTCCATCGGACAATTTCAGGTGGGCCTCACGAAGACTAAATTGTTGACAAGGTCTACTAATCCGATGGCATGAAATATAAATGATTGACAGATTGAATTGTTTAGTTTCGCGCAATTCTCCTCCGTGAAGAGTAACACTTGCGCAGAAAGATGCGCAGAAATTACTACCGAAATCGTCCTTAACGTTGATTGATGAACGATGTTAAACACAATAGTCGCTGATGTTAAAAGCAATGCTCTAATTAATGTGCTTAGATTTTATCCATGTTCCCTGATTGTAATGCAATACTTGGTGTTGATTGTTGTGTCTGGTGATACGGGTTTATACTTATATTTTAATCAATATTTCAATATTTTCATTCTGAAGCAAATAATTTGAATGTTGGGGGAAAGTTATCAAGTATTTTGTTGTCTGTTTCACTTAAAGTTTGCCTGTAATCCTACTAGCCACGCTTACGATCGTTTATCATTCAAACATGCGTGATAGTTTTTCTCGAAACGAATGCTGCCGTATTATCTAGGGATATATTTTAAGCATTTGACTGACAATGCTTACATAAATCACAAATAAATGTATCTTATCTTTTTATTGAAATCAACGTGTACAATGGAACATTCGTTTGAATAATTTCATTATTTCGTCTATTTGGTTTCATATTTATATAATTTACGTGAGGTAAGATTAAGTGGTTTTTTTGCTGGATTGTCTATGACGAAATAATACATATCGATTGGTTTTAATTACAATAACGTAGACTAGTAGGTAGCAAATAGGGCGAGATTTATAGAATCGAGAGGGGCCTGGGTTGATTTCCGTTAACACCAATGCTTAGCTTCTACCAATATTCACAACCACAATGAATAAGATAAATACGTAATCGATTGAACAAACGGTCGTCTGAAAATAATTTAAATTTGCTAGTGTATAGTTTAAATAAATCCAGGTATACGAATACATATAATTAATAAATTACAATTTACAAACAGTGACGGTCGAAACAAATGTCTCCCAACGTGCAGATGTCGATTAGAATGTTAGCATCAATATGTAATATGATGAAAGCGTCTGTCAGTCGTCGGTCAATCTCATAACACAGAGTAGGAAATAACAATGGATCAAATGTCTTGGAATGTGAATTTGATATTTTAAGCACGTTATATAACATTAAAATGACACTGTTGACATTTCACAAGCGCGCTGTTGACAGTTGAACAATTGTATCGATTAAGAGCTTAGGATCAGTTCAGAAAAACGGAAGTTACGCATGAATGCCGTAAATGTCACACATTCCATGTGTGGAATTACACTTGCAATACATAGTTCCATGGTTCCCTTCTTTCGAGTCTTTAGAGTCTACATGCTAATAGTGCATGTATACTTTCATTTACTAAATCAAGTCTACTCGTTCAAGGTTTGGTACGACAAAACAGTACGACGAAACCAAATACAGTTTCCTATTCATATCATGACCGGCTGCTTAATTTTACCGTAAACTCATGCACTAGAAATAAATTAGCAACGTCGTAAGACCTTTAATGTTGCAATTTTATACAATGTTCACTAATATATCAACAACAAATAGTTATCTGCAATACAGTTCTGGTGTCAATATACATATATAACGCTTGTAGTATCAGAATAAACGTAAATCAAGAGTTGTCTTTCTAAATAGATTCAGATAGGCTTATTGTAAAGAGAAACAAATCCAGACGTTTACATCAGTTTCGTGTTACGACATAACGACAACATTGACATGTTATAGACTCCGCAAAACCTGTGCATTACCAGACAAGTTTGAAGTATTACATCAGTGAATATAGTATACATTCATGTACCAATAAACTTTATAATTACGTCATTTTCATGAATAGATGACAATATCACGTATAACACATACTTCTGGTAGTAACATCGAATACTACAAGTAACATCAGAATTTATGTGGCGGGCATTTTGTAGTCAAGAGTACCCGAGTAGCAAACACAACGCTAAGTGTGCCAAAATCTGCAAAGTAACATTATAGTGATCTACCAAATGAGCGTACTCACATTTCACTTGATTATGATAAACTATAAACTTGGCAACTAAAGTCATAAGGAAAATTAGCGGTGTCGTTCATTCGTTGATAATTTTGGTAATTCAGTTGAAGACTTGGTAATTGTAACAAAGCTAATTATGAGTTTTCAAAATCGTTCGGCTTACTATTTTATCGACATTACTTTTGTATTATTTATTCATTGTGACGAGAACCCCAAAAGCTCCAGATACATATGTGATGTAACTTGTCATCTTCGCTCAAAGTAAATACGCGTATTACACTAGAGAAGTGGGAAAATGAAGATATCAATTTAAAGTTTGTAACTTATTAGTATATAACTAAACAAAACACACTGAATGGTGTCAATATTGCTAAAAAACAAGTGGCCTGGAATGCGAAATAATGTTAATATAGGGTGTCCAAAAAGCAAGTATACAGTTTCAGTGCATTTTAATAAAATCTTAACGTGGTACTATCGAGACATTCAGCATAAGATTAGTCAAAAGATTAAATTTTTATCTGGCACCAGTTAAAAACTTGTAACTTGGATTTTTTTAAAACTGTTAATTTTCAAAAATTACCGTATTTTGTCCGTGGCGTCATTTTGACGTTATTTATGACGTTTTCACAATTTCTGTATTTCTGGTATTTCCTGTCTTGCATGCATTCTTGGAAATTTTGCATTGTATTTCACAAATGTCATAACTGATATTATATATGATGTGCCTCACGAGCATGAGCATGTTTGTTGCTTTTAATAGGCTATTCACTTGCGATTTCGACAACAAAATAGAAAGAAGTAAACCCATTTTCTTACTTGCCTTTGTTACGCAAGTTCTTCCAGAACTCCACAGCGAATCTTTTGTTTTGAATGTTGTTTTGTTCATGCAAGTGGAGTCAGAGTCACACATGGCAATGCACGGTGTTGTTTTGGTGTCAAAATAATTTCTAGCAAATTCCACTGCAGAGTCGAATGGCCCGCACACAGCCCGGGTCTTAATTCATGTGGATTGTTTTCGTTTAGGCTATCCGAGATCGCTTATGTACAATCAAATGCGAAAATACACAAGTTTTCTTCTGATCAACATCAAAATAAATTATTGAGAAGACCAGTTTGTAGAAATCTGTGTAAATGTAACCAACACTTTTAAAGAATGGGTGCAAACCGGGAAATATGCGACAGACAGAAATTGTGAAAACGTCGAAAATTACGTCAAAATGAGGTCACGGTCAAAATAAGGATTTTTTTAAAATTGACATTGTATAAAAATTATTCTGGTTATAATTTTCAAACTGGTACCAGAAAAAACTTACATCTTTTTTAACCATGTGCAATAGCACAACATTAAGAGTTGATAAAAATACCCCGAAACTGTATACTTTCTTTTTGGACACCCTGGGTCCCATGCTGACTACGGACACCCGATGTCACCATCCCTTTTTAAGGCTTTTATCGTTGCACTGACGGACTAATACAGACCGCCGATAGGTGACTTAAACTTATGGCTAGGTGGTTATCGCATTCACATCACATATAAAACAAGAAAATGAATTTACTTTTCTGAAAGTGTTAACTGACAATAAGCATCAAAATATCGTACTTAAACCTCCATTGTCCATGCTTTGGGTCATACCCCTTGATTAGGAAGACTGCTTCTTTAAATTCAGATGAATGCTATCACCGTTAATAAAAGATGCTAATATAGTCAGACGGTACATTTAGTGTTTCTTTGTAAAGTGGTATTAATGTTATTGGCTCTGAAAGGAACAATTATAGTCATAGGCAAATTGGTTGATTGATGAGCAATGTAAAACACAATAACTTCTAACGTTAAATTCGACGCTCTAATAAATGATCTTTGATTACATTACAATGCACTTCTAAGACATTATTGGTGTGGCAGGTGGTACAGGCTTATATTCATATATGTATCAATGTTTCAGTACCTTCTTTCTTGAACATTTGATTTGAATGTTTGCGGTAAAGTTTACAAGCATTTTGTTTTCTGTTTCACTTAAAGTTATTCGAATAATCCTAGTCACGTTTACGATCGTTTATCATTCAAACTTGCGTGAGAGTTTTACTTCCGAAACGAATTCTGCTGTATTTTCTAGGGACATTTTGTTTAAGCATTTGACTGACAATTCTTACATATAAATGACAGGTCATAAATTTGCCTGATCTATTAAATGAAAGCTCGTGCAACAAAGAACAATCGTTTGCATAATTACATTATTTCGTCTATTTGGGGTTTCGGTATCTAATGTACGTGAGGTGGATTATGTTTTATTGTGGTTCATAGCTGGTGTTTCTGTCATACATATATCATTTTATTGGAGGAAGGGTTATTGCATCAATATGCAATATGATGATGGCAACTGTCAGCCGTCGGTCAATCTCATACTATAGAATAACACTTTGAAATAGCACAATATCAAATGTCATGGAATGCAAATATGATTTTAACACGTTATATTACATTAACATGACACTCTGTTGACATTTCCCAAGCGCGCTGATGAGAGATGAAAGCTTGATATCGATTAAGAGCTTAGGATCGTTTCAGAAAAGAAGGAAGTTACGCGCGCATGCCGTTAAGGTCGCATTTTCCATGTGGGGAATTAATCCGTTGTTGACATTTCCCTATATTGAATAGAATAGACCGATTGATCCCCACACAACATGACGTGTCTATTGGACATATCCTCATGCCTATTCCAAAATATGCCTTACTCGATTCTTTAAAGCCTATGTCTTAATATTTTAAGTTTTCCTTTTACATGTTATATCGATAGATACTGCGAAAAAGGCTTATTACATTAAAATTTTCCTGAATAAAGCGACAAAAAATGTCAATTGGCAGACGAAAATTAAAGCATTTCAGTTCAATGTACACTGCCGTACAAACTTTCATTCAGATCTTTAAAATTCACAAGTCTATTTCCATGACAATCCGAACTGAAGTTGTAACAGCTCGTTTTACCATGATTAGTAAAAGTATTTTCTGACAGTTTGTTCTTGTTTTCTCAAAATATCGACTTTGTACTTACGACTGTCTTATTCTAAGCCAGCGATATATTTATGGTATATAATAAATTTGACCAATTTGTCTGAATTTTACATATGGAAGATGGAATACAGTTCCATTGCTTAGTCCTCAGAGTTCTGATGATTTAACCAACACTAATTGGACACACATCCAGATAAAATTCATCTCATAAATGTTACCCATGCATGGATGTAATGCACTACTAAATAAATGTACTTGAGCTTAGCAGACGGTTTAAATCATGAAAACATATTTGTCATCTAAATTTATTACGTTCCATTACATTTATCAAAAGAAATTAACTTCATAACATGGCTTGCTGCGTAAAAGTGCCGATAAGATATCTGTTAGGGACACACCAAACTAATATAGCATGTCTGATAAAGTTACCAAATCTGCCATTCTGTAAATTTGGCTATTATCTTCTCGTTACACGCTAAATAATAATCATGTGTATGCATCTAATGAGGGGACGGTAAAGACTTTTGTATCAATTGATACATAGCTGGGGTTTCATACCATCTTTGAATATAATAAAAAAACTACATAAAACGTAATGTTAGGCACCAATAATACCTTTTGATGAATAATGTGTTATTTTGAAATTAATACTTCACTTGTGAATTAACACGACCGATGGATATTTTAAACAATCCTTCACTTTCTATAGTAATGTTTCATGTCAGTACTGGTAACCAACATCGCATACATGTACATTGTGGTACTTCTTGATTCAGTTTCACAACAATAATTGAATATGGTTGTGTTCTATTATCAACTATTGTGTAGTTTACAGTAGTATGTGTAGTTTTATACGCAAGCGTGTCATTGGGCGCCCTAAAATGGGTACTTTGTACCATTGTTCTCCTCACAGCCATTTCTTTGCCTTTGTATACAGGTGAACGCTTCGTTACGAATTCGAGTTAATCCTGATAACAGTTGCCTCCCGTTGCAGTCATCCGCAAAGGGGATTACTGTGATAATGACAACTGGAACAAGAGAAAGCATACTATATCCAAGGGTTAAACCATAGTCACCAACATGTTCACAATGCTATGGTCGATCGGACTATAGTCAAACTTAACGCTATTTACAATGGTCGATGGTCCAATTTGCCCTATGATCTGCATCAACCACCACTTCCTTTTTAATTGAAAAAGTGAATCATTATATGAAGTATAAACGCCTTGTGGTTGTCAGTAAAAGCTACAAAGACACAGGAATCATTTTCATCTCCGGTTAGTGTTGTTATTTCAACAAGTAAACGATCGTTTATATTTCATACTTGCATAATACATTTCGTAGTACATTACGTAGTTTCACTTCCGAAACGTATTTCGCAGTATTATCCTGAGACATTTTGTTGAAGTATTTGACTGACAATGCTGACATGAATCACAGATATATGATGGGTCAAACATTTGTCTTATTTCATCGTACGATACCTTTGTACACAAAACGTTACGGGAAAAGCAGACAGGGAATGTAGCATTCAACCTAACCAACCGAGCACAGAAATCAGAAACACCACAACACAACTTCCCTGAGCAACGCCCGCACATAAGCCAAAGAAACAATAAAAAATCCAAGTCCCCGCCGAAAAAAAGCAGCATGACCCAATTTCACAAAGAAATCATAGAATAACGGTTATTGCATGAGACCGAATGAAACGCAGCCATGACTCAACCAATTTCCCCAATGTCTTGCTGCAAATTCAGTTTTCACCTTACCTATTTTCCTTCCGATGCACAACTTTCTCTCTCACTGGGGAAATCTCACTGTCACTGGGGGTATCGACGTGGTGTGAGAAAGACTGAATGTCGTCGGCATCATGATGTCTAAGACATGGACCTTGTAGCTGGTGGATTTATTATTCAACTATCACACAATTTGCAGCATATTTTCGAACGGGCTGCAGGCTACAATTATCTCTATACCGACCAACCTTTTTTTCTTTCATGCTAACTTGTTAAAAGATAAAAGGGAACACCCCAACAAAGTTCGAAGTAGTTGTAAAACACATTTTCCTTCTTTCCTTCATACCCTGAGCAGATCAATTTGCTGTCGTGTGAAACATCTTCTTTTTAATCTGCTATATCAAATACCTTAAAGAATCAGTTATCTATTATCCCAATTCTTCTGAAAGTGAAATCTAAAGAAACACTTTGAAATCACATCGCCATAGTGTCACAAAGTGTTAAAACCCTAAAGTCATACTGTCTTCATCTTACACTTCAAGTATTTCTTGTTTGAACTCTAATCACAACGTGAAGTGTCGGCAGTATTATATTTGTTTACCAATGATCTATACCATTGAAACATTTCTTTGTTGCATGTTCAAAGGAGTTCATGTAAATTAAACATTCCACAAAACTGAAGATGTTAAAATAGGCAGGGGTAGTTGTTTGTTTTTATAACTGTGTTAAAAAACTATTATATTACCGGGGTATTTAAGAATGGTGTATCACTTATCTCTATGGCATCCAAAGCATCATCCTTATGATAATGTTTAGTTGTTTTTCATCTCTCTGGTCATATTGGTCTTACTGTTAAAGTTAAACACTGTTCATTGATATATTTACAAATAATTAACATGGATGCGAAGTAATTATTTCTTTGTTTGAAGACATGTTATCCAGAGTTAATAGAGATTGCATCAACAACAACATGTCTTCCGCATTATGAGAGAGCTATTATACTTTACAAAATTTCGAACAAACAAAGATGACATAGCACCGTGAAGCTTTGAGATAATAACGTACGTAATTATGTAATTATACCTTTCAATACCGTAATTGCAGTGAAACAGCATGATGTCAACAGCAAATATGCAGGGTGTATGGAAAAAGCTTAGTCGACGTGTACTTTGAAGATTTGCACACATCCAGATGAAGCGATTTACACAATCATGCATATTCACGCAAAATGCATGATTTAATTTACTCAAAATAACACAATATTCATAGTTTATAGTTCTACAGATTTTTCACAAACAGATCACAGAATAGAAAGTTTGCACACCTGTCCTAGTTTCAAGGAATTTTGGTTGGTAAACGATTTCATTTTTTATCACAATTATCAAGAACCCACGTGTCATTTCATAGTTGTGTTAATGTCAACATCGGGATACTTGAGACGTTATTTGTTGAAGACATGGGTGGTTCTATGTATCAAACACAGATCTCCTTTGGAAATGCAAGCTTGCACTTAATGGGTCACCCTTAGTCGAATGGTTTAAATCGTTCCATACATACATGTCTGACTCATTGAATGCTAGGTTGTCTGTGTGCTACATAATTTTTAATTAAGTGCTGATGAAATAAATTGACATAACACATAAGCATTATTTAGTATTATCTGTGGCATGCCAGTTTGTATCTAAATAAATCTCAATATACATTGTACGGTAGGCGAATTGAGGACATGACTGTTTTATGCAGTCACGACTTGTGGTATACGAAGCTGATTCGATAGTCGTTAATCATGAAGTAAATACGACCAACTTCCTTGTTCTTTGAATATTTGTCCGTTTCTTACTAATGGTTACATATATTTCCGCCTTACGCATTACGTGAAATATGTCCAATATATGTTTGATATTATTGATTTCTACGCCATAAATAGGAAATAACGTGTTGATTTATCTCAAAATCAGTAAATGTGGCCATACGAATCAAGTTTCACTGAGTTTGAAACCACACCAAGATGCTCCAGTTTTCTAAACCGAATTAAATGTCTTGATCACGTCCTGAGCAAACGTTTCAATTGATCTGAGATCCTCATTCCTCTGGTGAGTTATTTATGTCAGAGACGCATTGAGTATTTGGGATTAGCCGGTATATAATGAACAATGAAGTCATGTACAAATATTGCAAAGTCATAACCAAAAAGGTATGAGATAATTAGACAGGGAAGGTACTTAAACACAAGCAGCTGTCCAATGCGGTGACTGTGTACTAAAGAAGCAATGCGAAGAGTTTAACAACACTATACTTAGTATGTTTGAGACAGGGGCCATTGGGAGATGTGCATCAAACAAAGGAGCACCGCTGCTATGATTTCAAACTATTGCTGAACCTCGTGGAATGACATCAAGCTCTCGCAACAGCAACAATACATACCATAACATACATGTACATGTACTTGGTAATCTATAATGTCACAAACTAGAATTCCAACCAGAACAATAAGTTACCTAAAAGCAGATCTGTTTAATGGAACGAAAAAATGCGTGGGTTCAATTGATACTCGTAACGATCCAGATTACATGTATATTTAAATTAAGACCCAGATATTTTCTCGGCAACATTATGAACACCATGACTTGATTTTAAGCTTAAAGGCAAAGTTACAATTCGTGGAAAAGATTACTTCTATTTTTAAGAGTAATCATTACTGAAGAGAGAAAAAATCGAATTTCCTTGTGCAAATTTATCACTTAATAGTTTTAGTAGTCTTGGTGGGTGTTGCTGTAAATGGCAAAGCTCATAGTTTAAGTTAGTTGTTTTGGACTCTCTGCAATAATGCCTAGGTCCCACTAAGCGATGGACTCCCGCTTTAATAAATGGATTTCGACAGGCACCAGAGTCCTCGTTAACTAGGCTAAGTTTCGAGAAAGACATTTGCAAATTTGTGAAGTTCCTGTTCCCAATGCCTCCACCGAAGCTAATGTATTTATATAAGACGTACATGTACATCGCCGAGGCAAATAAAATGTAAAGTTGGACCTAGGCTTAAGGCAGGGAATTGTAAATTTAACATGATGGTGGTTCCACTAGTACTAGTATATGGAGTATATTCTTATATACTCTATGTGTTGGTTCATCAATTAATTATTTGGTTACTCAAACAAATATGTCATTCATTATTATTATTAGGGCTCGTCAATATATATCAAAATTGTTTAAATCATCAAAAATGTGTTGTAACGTTATACATCATTATACGCATGCTCCGATAAAAGCTAATTTGCTGTATTTTTTGTTGTTTTGTGTATCACACGGTATAACCGGATGCGTGGTCGACCGAGTGATGCGTTACGGCCGAGGTAAAAACCGATGACGGGTAAGTAGTGGGGTTATATTTCTGACCAGAACTTATCCATTTCGGCCTTTCTTTTGAATCTAACGATTTGTGAATGACCGCAAATGTTTAAATGTACTATTCACTCAGCCTCGCATGCTATCTTTTCGGAATAAATCTAATAGAGCCTGTTTATACACGACAAGCAGAAAATAATGCTCAATTCTCACATACATTGCCCGAAATTAAACAGTTTGCGCTAGTATTGAACTATTTAACCTCACAGATCTAACGAAAATTCATCTATGAACAACTCTGTAAAGTTACAAATCTGTCCGTGCCCTGAAACCAACGATTGACCCTTTAAAAGAGACCCTAGTATGCGCAAAAGTGATGACGTTAACGGCCGAGGAGATTTTGTGATGATGACGTTTACGGCCGAGGACGAAAAATATGGATGATGTTTACGGCCGAGGAAATACTTACTAAAAACTGTCATTTTTCGCAGTTTCAATGGTTTTCTCACCAGTTAAGTACGGACTATCAGCCAGTGTACATTCCAATGAACATTTCTTTACCAGAAAATGTTGGATATGATTGCCTTAGACTTATTTTATTCTTATATCTTCAATATAAAACGTCATTTTGGAGATCTATGTTATTTACAAGACATATTTTTGTTTATTTGAAAGTAAATACAAAGAGTGTGAAATATGGCTATATGGAACTCAGACTAGCTCTATGGATTGCCACAGCTGTCTTACGATAAGCAGAACTGTTGTATTATGTTATTATACCGTGATATAAAAAAAACAGCATGTCCATTTGTCATACTATGACAACGTTTTGTCATTTTATGATGTCCGTTTGCCATTATATGATAATCATTTGATGTGCATTTGTCATTACATGTATATGATGAACATGTATCATTATTATGATGCCAATTTGTCATATGATGTAATTTGTTCTTATGTGATAAAACATTTTTCACAAAAGAATTCATTGCAAAGGTATTCGAATTTTCTATAAATCGTGGGTTCAAACCCCACTGGAGCCGATATTTTTTTATTAGATTTTTAGTTTTAAGACATATGTTTTGGCTTCAAATCAAATCATAGCGTAATTTGGGGAAAAATATTTTTTTGAAAAACTATCTTTTAGATTATTGGAATTTACACGTGAGAAATCGAGAATAACTTTAGCCCCGTTCTTACTGTCCCGGTGCACGTCCCGGTACCGCCGGCGAGAGTACAGGGAGAATTAGACCGACATATATATATACATGTATAAAAGAAATAATTATAGTTATTAACTTACATTACTTTATTTTAAAATATAAAATAAAATAATAAGTGAAATAGTCTAGTTTTGAACGCGTGAACCAGACTAACGAAAGGTCAAGTGCGCGTTAAAACACATTTCGAAACACATTGTTTTCTTATTAATTATTACTTAAAGGGGTAAATTATGGTTAATACTTTATTTTAAAATTTAAAATAAAATAGATCTATACGAATCTAAAAAAAAAAAAGGTATTAGATCTAGTCTGGTTCACGACATTCTTAAAAAATGCTGATTTTTTTGGATTTTTTTTTTGAAATGGTAAACCATCCAGAACAGGTCACGTGCCCCTACATGGAAATTTTTCTTGTTGCATACAAATATAACCTGCGGCTCAAGGCCGCAGGTTAATAACACATCTTCTAGTCCTAGATCTACGACAGAAGCGGTCCTAACCCGTGATAGGAAGAGTCGATGACGGTATTTCAAACATTTCCTTCTGTATACTCATTAAGATATATACGGGGTAAAACAAAACTTTAACCATCAGTTCAGAACGAACATTTTTCTTTCCCTACTCCAAGCATAAAAACATACCGCCAAAACAAATAAAGGAAAATACGAGCATTAAAATAATGCATCAGTAGTTGCATCCACGGTCTCGACCCTTGAGTATGGGTGTGGAATTTTACTTTCGGGGTTTCAAAACCACCGCAATTCCCCCACCCTGCAGGGGATAGCTGATGGTAAAATCTCCAGAATTCCCCGACCTCTGACAGCTAAACATTGTCCCCGAGATATTGGGTCGGGCATTTAATCTTCCACATTTCTCCGGCGAGGAAAGGTGGAAGGCAAGACATGACTTTTTCCGCCTATCCACTGCCTATCCCCGGGGATATGGGCCGTGGTTGCAACTCTGTAAAATATGATAAACACAAGAATGTGTGCAAGACACGTCTCGGTGAAGACAGGGAGCACAACGGTATTGACCGGTTTAGTAGAGTGTCATTTTCTGTATGCTGACTGACGTTCTTCGTTGAGATCATGTAGACTGTCAAATGCTTTTTCAAACAAACAAATACCTGTCTTGTAAAGTCAGGGATCTCTAAAATGACGTTTTATATCAAATATATACGAATAAAATAAGTGTAAGGTAATCATATCCAACATTTTCTGGTAAAGAAATGTTCATTGGAATGTACACTGACGAATATACCATACTTTACCGGTGAGAAAACCATTGAAACTGCGAAAAATGATAGTTTTTAGTAATTATTTCCTCGGCCGTAAACGTCATCCCTATTTTTCGTCCTCGGCCGTAAACGTCATCATCACAAAATCTCCTCGGCCGTTAACGTCATCATTTTTGCGCATACTAGGGTCTCTTTGAAAGGGTACATCGTTGGTTTCAGGGCACGGACAGAGTTGTAACTTTACAGAATTGTTCATAAATGAATTTTCGTTAGATCTGTGAGGTTAAATAGTTTAATACTAGCGCAAACTGTTTGAGTGCGGGCAATGTATGTGAGAATTGAGCATTATTTTCTGCTTGTCGTGTATAAACAGGCTCTATTAGATTTATTCCGAAAAGATAGCATGCGAGGCTGAGTGAATAGTACATTTAAACACTCGTGGTCATTTACAAATCGCTAGATTCAAAAGAAAGGCCGAAATCGATAAGTTCTGGTCAGATATATAACCCCACTACTTACCCGTCATCGGTTTTTACCTCGGCCGTAACGCATCACTCGGCCGACCACGCATCCGGTTATACCGTGTGTGTATGCTAAATATTTTTCCTGACGACATCGTACAAACAATTACACCAAACCACTATTCCAAATAGAATAGATCCTGCGACATTTTGTTGCCTTTATTTTGTTTATAACACATTTATATATGACAACAAAATAACAATGAACAATTCTGTCGGATTGTTGACAGCATGCACGCGTTGCATGTTTAGTCACAATTCGATGACACAATTCCAAAATTAGAGTAAAGTTTCATCCTTCAATTGATTAATTGGTTATACATGCTGTGAGTAATGCATACATTTAGATGTAACATGCAATTAGCCAAAGGTCACTTATATCACAATGTAGGAAATATCCAACCATTACCCAATCTTTGAAGAAATCCCGAACTTTACTGTTCAGACAATCTACACAACTATGTTCTCGACATTAAATGATTCCTGACTAGGTCCTATAAAAACACGTCATTAGTAAGGTACAAATGTAAGCAACTACATAAAGACAACAACTCCACATAAGTATGGTGAAATCTAATTTCGACATTTAATAAGAATGTTGGGCTAGAAATACCATTAGCAAAACTTGTATACCGGTAATAAACTTCTTTGAATTACAGCTTTAGTAGTCATTTTACTCGTTGATGGATACAAACATTCGTGACAAATGTCAAACTCGTACTACCGGTATGCGGGGGATGATCCAGTATATACTATAATCATATATCGCTTTGCACAACAATCACCTGTATAGAGGTGCATCTAATAAGAGTGTGGTAACAATAGTTGGACCTTGTATATGCTTTACCATTTGACCATCGGTCAAGGGTAAATGCAACTGATCTAGACATAAATTGCTGCTAGCATTTTACAATGGTATGAAGTTACTACATACGCTTAGGTTTCGTTTGTATACAAGGCTAGAGTTATTGTCGGCGAGCGATACATGATTCAGAGATAACCAGCTGAACATAAGTTATGTTTCAGACAAAATTATGTATTATAATATTGAACCACTGTTAGAAGCTACGCACGTACGATTGTATTTACAATTTCTCATAAATATTCTCTTGCTTTATTCGTCTATAATTGCATAGTCGCTTAAAATGTCACAAATATAATGATACATGTCGACATATTTCCACCATTCACGTAGCTATTTGTTAGGATGTGATTATTGTTTTTAAATATGTCTCTTATGTAATTAATATGCATATGTAAGCACTATGCTATAGTTACAATGCACAATCGCACAAAACATTATTTTGTCATGAATCTAAACAAACACATTACAATGAGGATGGTAAGAGAACATTTATAACACCAAACCAATTAAAATATAAAAGCATATTGTGAGAAGAATTACCCTATGGCGTCAACAGTTATTCTATCTGCCAAGACACACACCTAAAATCACCACGCGTTGATACATTTTCTTATTGCCCGCATCCATAAAATTCCAATTACAGGCTTTTAAGGGAAAATCTTTTTTGAGTATCATTATTTTACTTTGACTCAAATTATGGTGTGATTAATTCGTGGAACAAAATTAGTTTGCTCTCCTCGGTGAAAATTATTCCAGAACTAAAAGGATGTAATCTCTTAAACAAATTAAATATTTCCTTAGAATGGAAGCGAAGTGAAGTTCAGTGGTAGAAACAAAAATCGAAATTTCTACCGATGGCTTGATAGAATGTAGGACACAGGGCTGGATACCCAAGCTTTTTTCAATTAGTCATCTGCCTATTGTATAATACATACAAACGCAAAACAACCCCGGAATAGTCAACCAATTAATCTGTGTTTGGGTGGGATACATTGTAAAGCATGGTATTTAGAAATCCATGACCTGCGTATTTGGTAGTCGAGGGCATGAAACAGTCGGCCACTGCACATTCATGTGACTTACTGAAATGGAAACTATAAACAAACCTTTAAGCTACAGTCAAGTGAGTTGTAATGAATGAGATTATACATGCAAGCAACATAACATAGTAAGGCAGATAATATATTCGTATGGACAATAAGTTCGAGTGCAGTTGTGACTAGAACTCCCATCTCTCAATGAGAAACCGTTAAACTGTGATAAACTACAAACATATACTATAATTTCAAAGCATCATATTAGTAAATACGATTCCCACATTCGTATTAACACAATAACTGATTATATTACATAACACCATTATCTCTATAAAAAAGTGTTATGTATTTTCCTTCAATATTTAATTTGTAATTAACTTATGTGTATATTCGTCTAGTTCTTGCACAGTAATTATAAGATATAAAACATGTTTCCTTATAATGATATCTAATTTTAATAGCATCGTGATTTATTGTACATAGCATGTTCCCAAGGAATTTATAGCAGTATGTATGTTTTTCTGAGTACATGTTGTAACTAGTTTCATTACAAACATCAAACATCGGAATATATTCACACGCTTCAGAAAATGGTTTCATCTGTAGATTATAGTATAATTACATTGTATTGGTTTTCTGATGTAAATGAAATTTAGAAAACAAAAGTATAAGTTCTCTTGTCCCAGTAAAATATACATTAGTTAAGTGACGTAGTACATACATTTTTTTGCAAATATAAATTAACTACACTCCTCGGAACTATAGTCCGGCTTTTATGTTCAGTGTTCATATCCCCAAGTAATAGGGGAATATGTAGCTGGCATATAATGAGAAGGTCGTAATTATAAAATTGATAGTTTGAAAAACGGAAAAAAATGTCCGGAAACTACATTTTACTTAATTAATGTAAAAGAAGCTGTTCAAGCTTCAGTTTTGTCAAGATGACAAGTTATTATTTTCATGAATATGCTTTTTATTACTCTACATAAAAGTACATCTGCAATCTGTTGTAATGAATCATGACAGTGTACACTAAAAGTCTTACTGTCAATCATACGTCCAATTCGTTAGTTCAGTCAGTGGTCCGGTTTCATTATAATGTCATTTTGATGTTAACGTAATGACATGGACCAGCTAGGTACTGTTTTATCAACGTGCTGCGGAGCACTGACTTCTTAACGTCGTTCAATGAGATAATTAAATACAATATTCGATGTATTCTTTAAAAATATGACTGTACTCTGTTGATTTAACCGAGTTCAATGACATATACTGACGATAAAACAACAAACAGTTAACTAGGTATTAGAAAAGCCTTTCATTATCCTAATCAGGCTAATGAACTACTACCACAGTATACAACACTTGCGATAATTATTAGGTTACGATCAACTGCATGGAATAAACCAATCCTTACTACATTGCATTTCATCATGTTATACGTCTCTGATATCACACAATACTATCATGTCAATATAATTCTATAAACATGATATATTCTCCGCTGTAGAAGACAATTATGAACAGTGGAACGAAATATCTAGTCATTCTGACCGCTCGAGTATAGGAACACACAGAGAGCAAAGATGTTGCATTAAAAATGCAATTTGCATTCAAGAAACATACTCATGACATTCAATGAACTAATGCATCTCAACAGGATTTGCAAAATTCGTTCAATCGATTGAGCAGTGCAGCATGTAATGTATAATATAAATATTATCTTTCTTTTAACATAAACATGCATACACATGGTTCTACATGTAGCATAATTAAAGTTTGAACAAATTTATTATGATGTGCTGCTCCGTATAACGCAGCTATCATTGGTGTCAAAAATGCTAGTCCCAAATGGACGATGGTCAGTAAAGAACATGTAATGTGAACCTTATCGGGTGCTAACTGTGATTGGCTATTCAACTTTTGCAGATTTAAAACACGAGACATGACTGGCAAACATATTTGTATGTTCATCTAAATGGTAAATGGAACGCATAACATCGAGGGTTGCCTACGGAATACCGTTAGGGCCATCGTGGTTACACATTAAAATCCAGAGGGCGACAATGCGATAGTGCGATAGTACGATGGCGACAATGCGATAATACGATGGCGACAATGCGACAGTACGATGGCGACAATGCGACAACGCGATAGTACGATGGCGACAATGCGATAGTACGATGGCGACAATGCGACAACGCGATAGTACGATGGCGACAATGCGATAGTCATATCGTACTGTCGCCATCGTACTATCGCATTGTCGCCATCGTACTATCGCGTTATCGTACTGTCGTCATCGTATTATCGCATTGTCGCCATCGTACTATCGCACTGTCGCATTGTCGCCATCGTACTGTCGCATTGTCGCATTGTCGCATCATGGCCCTCTTGTTGAGTAATTGTCCTTTGTTATTTAAAATACTTATTTTTTGTCCGGAGCATATCTTTAAAAGTATTTGAGATACTGACTTGAAACTTGATACATATATAGATCTCATTGTGTGGAGTTCTAGTTAGCTTTACTATTCAAGGAATAGCGGAGCTCTTCTTACCACGGTGTTGTCGTTGGTTAAAATTTTCGTACCAGTTCAATTTTTAGCACACCTGTTACACTGTGACATTGTGAGCTTTTGAGATTTTGTGGAAACTGTCATTAGACTGTCCATCCATGTGTCCGTCAAACTTTTGCCTCAAATTACAAAATATACTTCTCCTAAACCTCTGGGTCAATTGGTACCAAATTTGGTAGAAATGATCCTTTGGTGGTCCCATTTCAAAGTTGTTCAAAAATGGAATTTCATGAGGAACTCTGGTTTCCATGGCAGCCAAATTTAAAAAAAATCTTCTACGATACAGCAAGGCCCAGAGCTTGAATATTTGGTGTGAAGCATTGTCTAGGGGACAAGTTTGTTAAAATCATGACCACCGGGTAAGATTGGCCCCGCGGCATATATGGTTTTGTATAGGAAAACTCGAAAATTGTTCTCCAGAACCACAAGAGCCAGAGCTTAGATATTTGATATGTAGCATGGTCTAATGGACCTCTACCAATTTTGAAGTTTGATTAAATCATAACCCCAGGGATCAGATAGACCCCTCCTCGGGGCATCTCTGGATTCGGATGGGAAAAACTAAAAATCTTCACCAGAACCACATTTCCTAGACCTTAGATATTTGACATAAATTGTCCTTAAATTCAAGTCCTTCAAGATATTGCCTTGAAACTTTGCATACGTGTTTATGATCACACTCCCCATCAAAAGGCGCGAGTAGATAACTCTGTGAATAATAACTGAAAAGAAGTGGGGGTATACTGTTTTGCAAATGTTGATGGGCCGGTCCGTAGACCTTTTTGTTCTGATCAATAACTAGAGATTGCCTTGACCTAGGGTAGTCAAACTTAACAGGATGGTTGCTTGTATTAAGTAGATGAAGCCTAATGTTTTTGGGATCAGTAGATCAAAGGTCAAGGTCCCTGTGACCTTACATTAAAACACAGTTGCAGCTAAATAACTAATGAACAATTTGACAAATGGAAGTGAAACTTCATAGCATTATTGCTTATATTCAGTAGATGATACTTATCAGTCGAAAAGTCAAGGTCACTGTGACCTTATGATAGAAAAGGATTTTGGCTCAATAACTGGAGATTACTTTGACCTAAGGTATTCAAACTTCATAGGATGATTGCTTGTATTAAGTAGATGAAACCTACACTTTGGGGTTAGTAGGCAAAAGGTCAAGGTCACATGACCTTACATTGAGCAAGGTTAGTCAAACTTCACAGGATTATTCCTTGTATTGAGTCGATGAAACCTAGTATTTGGACTCAGTAGTCGATTGGCGATAGTCGACAACGCGATAGTACGATGGCGACACGCGATAGTACGATGGCGACAATGCGACAGTACGATGGCGACAATGCGACAACGCGATGGCGACATCGCGATAGTACGATGGCGACAATGCGACAGTACGATGGCGACAATGCGACAACGCGATAGTACGATGGCGACAATGCGACAGTACGATGGCGACAATGCGACAACGCGATGGCGACAATGCGATAATACGATGGCGACAACGCGATAGTGCGATGGCGACAATGCGACAGTACGATGGCGACAATGCGACAACGCGATGGCGACAACGCGATAATACGATGGCGACAATGCGACAGTACGATGGCGACAATGCGACAACGCGATAGTACGATGGCGACAATGCGATAGTACGATGGCGACAATGCGACAATGCGATAATACGATGGCGACAATGCGACAACGCGATAGTACGATGGCGACAATGCGACAGTACGATGGCGATAGTACGATATGACTATCGCATTGTCGCCATCGTACTATCGCGTTGTCGCATTGTCGCCATCGTACTATCGCATTGTCGCCATCGTACTATCGCGTTGTCGCATTGTCGCCATCGTACTATCGCATTGTCGCCATCGTATTATCGCATTGTCGCCATCGTACTATCGCACTATCGCATTGTCGCCCTCTGGATTTTAATGTGTAACCACGATGGCCCTAACGGTATTCCGTAGTTGCCTGCAAGACTGTCGTAACTGTTTATAATTGAGAAAGGAAATACATCAACCATTGTTGCAAGTCATCCCCTGTTAAATATAAAATGTCATCAATATTTCCTAATTGGGAATTTGTTCAACAACAACACGTATTGTGTAGAATTATTATTATATTTATATATATATATTTTTTTATCAATATTTCCTGAAAGAAATAAGTATGATTCCGGGTTTTAAACAAGAATCACGTATACTAAAGACATTTTCAGGTTGACTTCTATGAGTATATAGACATATTAATCCTACATGTCTGTTAGTAGAGTATGTTAGAACTGCCATCCGTCGTATTGATGGATAATGTATATCAGATTCCATAGAGCTAGTGCTACAAAGTTTGCCATAAATTCTCGTTAAGTTCCGACATAAGGTCTTAAATATAGTCTGGTAGGCATAAAACTTAGATAATTTACATCATGTAGTTTTGCAATTTGTTATGCGTATAAGCTAAACCATATTACATTTGTCTAGAAGGAAGTAACCAAGTTAGAAGTAAAGTACAGGCGCTACCAACAGCACACGCGATACAAAACGACGCCACGAGTAAAGATTCATGTTTTAGAACGAAAACAGTTTCTTACATTTGTCAAGTGATTATATTCACATAATTGATTTCCAGTATTATAAGTGGGAGCGTATCGTAACTGTCAATAAACAACATTATTATTAGTCACTTATCCACGAACTAACATAATACGCGAAACGTATTGAACCTTGTATATATGTATGATGTATAATTATACATGTATGTTTCTAACTACTGGAATAGCTTCTTTATACGTATTGACATTTCGACGACATGTATGTCGAAAATGTTCACAACTTGAGTGTCTCATACATGTACAGACACGTGTATTGTTTATGAACTTGGTAGGCATTCAGTTACTTCACAAAACATAAGATACACAATGACTAGCTCGAACTGAATCGTTTATATTTATCAATATTGTAGTACATGTATCAGTTTTTGTCCGACTTCCTCGTATCTTTTTTGTATACGAACTACTGATTCTAACATGTATACGTACCAACTTGTCTGACACCATTATCATTCCTCGTATTTTCCGCGCACATGTCATACTTCAACTCAACTAAGCTTGTGCCCGTTATAATATGCACACTTACAACTAGTAATTTGTCTGGCAGATATAAATCTGAGATATTTAGCAGCAAATAATGTGTTATCCCGCATTAAGGTTGACTGACTTACTAGTGTCTAGCAGAAACTGACACATACAATGTTAAATTTACATGCAAAAACATAGGCTACGCAAATACTACGCATTTGCATTGGAAACGAACTTATATGTCTTATATTCAAATGCACTACATTTGTATTACGGAAAAACAACTATCAAATCTCTGACATTTAGTCCACAGTTGTTATTTGGAAGCTTGAGGAGCAGACATTAGCAAATGTTTAAATTAAGCTGTCGGTCAAGCTATTACCATTTACTTCAGCAGTGTACCTCCAAGAAACTCTTTCAGCTATTGTTTTAATGGATGTAAGAGATCCTGACACAATTCTAGTTCATTTGTTATATGAGACAGAACTATCGTGTATCATCAGATGCAACACTAGGATAATGTATTCCCTGGACGCGGAAGTTTTAATGTACTTCTGGGAAGGAGTGACGGCCTTGGAATAGTATATTAAGCGTCTTATATCATTGTGTGAGTACTTAGTATTGTCGGTGACATACTTTTGTTCATATACCATTTCATAGTAGTAATTTAGACACATCTTGGCATGGCAAATGGTAGCCATTATCTTTATACGTGGGGAAACTGCTCTAAAAGCAGCCAAACCTAGTTATGTCACTATGACAATTTCATAATTATAATGAGTAGTTTGAATTTTGACAAAACAACAATACATATCATACAATATCAGTTGTAGGAGTGGTTGTGCCGCATTTGGTCGCCGTTTTCGCATGGGTTTGTCCGGTTGGATCGCCGTGCAGTGGGCCTTGGTCGGGTCTTGGCTGCAGTTCATCCCGTCTCATGCACTTTGTAACCGCTATTCTATAATTTATTTATAAACATCAACCCAAAAGTCGTTCTTATAATCCTTTACTATTTTATACATGTGGAATTAATTACATAATTATCATTATACTCACAAGATGTAAGAAACAGAATATCAAACATTTGACATCTAAGATATTAAATCAAGTACAAAAAAATGTAACACTTTTTTTAGGGTTGTGATTGTTTATTTTCCTCGTCAATACATGTAGGTGTGCCTGGGTCGAGGGCATCCCAGTTCACACCTTACAAGTTGTAGGTTAGTAATAATATTGATTAGTTTACACCATGATATTCATATTCATATTTCTAAAATAAGAGCTATATATAATACTTGTTGATGGATGTTATAATTAATACAACATAAAACAACCACTCACCTCAGTTTTATGCAAACATACAAAAAATAAACAAAAAGCAAAAAGGACAATGTTGCTTCTTTAAACAGAAAGTTCTGGTATGAGGTTTGTTATCTACTAATTATTATTGGTATTTATTTGGATATCACATAAAAATTCCGGTCATATCATTCCAAGCATCGTTGAAATTACTAATACTGTTTTTCTTATTAGCTATTTCTCTTAATATTTTGTATTGGTACCTAATATAGTGCTTAGCATAAAGAATAGTTGGAAGAGTTTCTTTTAATCTGCAGTTATATAGATATCTTTTGGTGTAAAAGAATAACAGATTTAATGCTATGCATGATTTATCTCGTATTCCTAAAAAAAAATGTTCCCTATTTAAGTAATTGGTGGCAATAGAATTATATAAAAACAGATCTCTTAAAAAATTCATGGTTATTGCACAATGACAAAAAAGGTGTTCAATTGTTTCTGAAGACGTTCTACAAAAAGAACACTGCTGGGTTTGTTTAATATTTATTTTGAATAGAAATGAATTTGTTCCAAGTAATCTATGTATTATTCTATATTGGAACCATTGTACATTGTATATTAGAGTCACTTGTTATTTCAAATGGCAAAGCAAAAATCGCCAGCCAGTCTTTTTCATTAAGGTTAATGCTTATTTTTTCTGTCCATCTTTTTTGCAGGTTGGCACCGCTTTGGATTGTATCATAACATCATACATAGGTTGTGTACCTTTTTGAATTTTAGAATGTCTTTGAAACACGGTGGTAGGAATGGTTTTACAAGCACATTATTAAATTTATTTTTGTATTCTAACAAATGTTTTTTAACAGAAAGTATTACTCCATAAAATTGAATAAAGTTAATTTTAAGATTAAATTTTTTATTAAATTCCTCTAAACTTAATATTTTACCCTCCTCATTCGTAATATCTCCTATTGTTTATACACCAGCCTCAAACCAGGATTTATAATGCTTTGTAATTGGTACATGTAAAAACAAGACTTTTTTTGTTTTCCGAATTAAAATTCCAGCTGAACAAATAATAAAATTGTGACTTATCATTCTAAGGAATGAAACATTCCTATTTATTGACAAAACGTGCTGTGATTCAAATAATATTTTAAACAAGTCTTTAGTTTTGAAGTTGAAAGAGTATAAGAAAAGAAACGTCTGATGTTGAATAATTACTTTGGAACAAATTACTATGGCTTGATGGTTTATTCTAAGAAAGGAAGCGTTCTTTAATATACATAAGACATGCCTTGAGTCTAATAATTTTTAAAACAAGTATTTAGTCTTGAAGCTGAAATAGTGTTATAGGAGAACTGTCTGATGTTAAGTTCATGTTATTACTTATAGTCTAGTCGGAATGAAGAAAAATGTGTCAAACATACACCATTTTAGTTTTTTTCATTTTCTTAAAGTACAATGTCTAGAGTTTGTTGCCAAATCTCATTAACAATGATCCAGATTGTAATTGTGCAATATAGATGACGTTATGTAACATATAAAGTTTAGAAAATGTTACTATATTTTGATATATAGGACATTTGTCAAATTGTGGAGGGAAATTTGGCGGCCATCTTGGATTGTAAGGGGAAAGCCACACTTATATTTTTACCAACGAGTGAAAATGCAAACTTTAGACATTGTACTTGTAAAAAACAAAAATGGTATACATATGTTTGGCACACTTTTCTTCATTCCGACTAGACTACTAGTAGCGACCAACTGTACTAGTTCTAGTGTGTCTTATTTGCTTTTACATTTTGTCATTTGTTTGCTTCCCTTTTGTTATCTGGTTCGTTTACAATCTGTTATGCAGTTGCAGAGTCTTTCTGTTGGATAATATTTATGTCAGGTTGGGCACTACCATATATAGACTGATTAGTGGCATTCCCATGGGAACAAATTGTGCACCACTTTTCGCAGATCTGTTTTTATACTGCGTTGAGCACGATTTCATGTTAAAAATGTCTCCCATAAACGAAGCGGATGAAATTACGGCGTTTAATAATACTTCTCATTACCTTGATGACATATTGAGTATTGATAATCCTTACTTTTCTAATAAAATTAAACATATTTACCCTGACGAATTAACATTGAATAAAGCCAATTCCTCTGATGCATATGCATCTTTCTTAGACCTTGACCATCTGGTCAAATTATTAGTAAGATTTACGAAATTACCCACACGATGTTCCACGAGCAACTGCATATGGTGTATATGCTTCTATTTTAATAGTAGAAATCTTTATATCACAAATAAACTACTGCAGCAAGGCTTTCGCTTCCATAAACTTCGTAAAACTTTTGAAAAATTTTACAGGGGTAATTTCTGAATAAGACACTAATTTAAAGACTCTTCTGCGAGAAGGCCTGTCTCAGCCTGAATTTTATGGTGATGTGCTTTATAAATTTCGTAAGATTCTGGGTCATGACCATTTTTATGATGTGTTTATGAAGACCGTTAAACGTTTTATTGGTAGAGGTTGAAACCCTTTAATTTTGCCACGGACTGCATGCTTGGAGGTGAACCCATTTAAAGTTCGCCACTATGCTGCACTGTGATGACCGGATAATATTCAAACACTATGAATATGCCTAACCTTAAGCCTTTTTGGACGTTAAGTGTTGATGCTTATCTGTAACATTATCCTGTCGTGCCCTTATTTGCTTTGCTCCCTTGTTGCTCTGACTTCGGATAGGAAATTGAGTAATTTCTGTGCTACTTTACGGGTGTTGTTAATATGATGTTTTATGTTTTACATTCTTTTATTACCTGTCCTTGTGGCCTTTTTGTAAGGGGCATTACATGGCGGGAAACTTTTATTGTCACTGTCCTGTTCTATGAGGTTGTCGATGAGGTAAGTGTGAGGTTTGATGCACCATTAACTAGTTTAAACCCCTTTGGCAATTGTCGCTGTCCGTTTTAAGACGGAAGCCTCATTGACAACCTTGCTTTATGTATGTATTGTTCACTTTATAGTAAAAATAGAAAACTCCAAAAAACTATTATTGGCTTAGGGCCTTCATTTCTGTTACTGTATTATTAATGTACATGTTTTTGCTGCAATTTCGCTGTCCAGCATAAGGCTGCCTTGTATATTTAAATAGTACATGTATATTGTGTCATTTAGATGTGTGTTGTCCCTTGTTCTAGTCTCGTCGTTTGGTTCTTACCCCGCGTACTTTGACTGGCTGAGGCGGCATACAATCGGGTGGGATTACGGGTTGTGTAATTTGTATACTTGTTGTCTTCAAGTTGTACTTTGTTATAGAAGTGTACATGCCCCCTCCTTTTTACAGCACTGTGCAGTGTCAGTGTATTTGTTTTTCCTCCTATCCTTGGAGGTAATTTCCTTGCCCTCATTTTAAGTTCCATCGCCCACCCCATTTTCAATACTGGTTTCTTGCGGAGATGCTGGATGAGATACTTTTTTAATAAGGTCACTTCGCTGTTTGGCATATATATTTTCGTCCTTTTCTGCCCATTATTGTAAACTAGGTTAAGTCGCAAAAATGCATCTTTAAGACGTATTAACGTAAGGTCACTGTCCTTGGTATTTAAACTAGGTCAGCGCGTGGTTGTACCTCAATTGGTAGCCGTTTTGGCACGGGTTTGTGCGGTTTTTAATTGTTTTTTTCGGCTTATGTGTGGGCATTGCTCAGTGGAGTTGCTAGGAAAATGTAATAGTATTTCCCACCCAATTCCTACCTTGCCCGTTATTTTAACTAGGTCAAGTTGTTGTTGTGCCTCTTTAGGTCGCATGACGTTAGGTCACTGTCCTTAGTCTTTTAAACTAGGTCACGCCCCGGGGTTGTTGTGCCTCATTTGGTCGCCATTTTTTATGCATTGGTTTGTGTGTGCATTGCTCAGGGTATTCGTGTCGTGGTGTTTGTGATTTCTGTCCTCGGCTGGTTAGGTTGAGTGCTACCTGCCCTGTCGGATTTTCTCATACCTCTTATTGATGTATCTGTGGTAAAAGAAATAAAACTATGGACAATAAGTCACCACTAGTTTATGCCCACAATTAAAGTACAAAATATAAAATTGTTTCGCATCCGGTTTGTTTCATAAAATACATGGCCTATCCACTGGCACAATACACTAAAGTTAATGTTCACTATGTTAACAAAGGCATTAGTTTTAAATAATGTACTTGTGTTTGAAGGGCCCATTAATTTCTAAATGTTTGCCTATAACTTTAATTGTAACCTTCAAACAAGGTACATTAATATCATTTAGACTGAAAACAATCTCAGATGCAAATTTGATTATATTGGCATGCTCATTTTTCATCTACATCGTCATTTATCTAAACGTGTCCGTTGTCGTCTTCCAATAGCTCCTTGATTAATGCTGATAGACAATTCACCCTCACGGGGAAGTCAGCCAAAAGTCTTTCAATGCACCAAATTAACTCGAATGTTTACAATTCTATACTTTTTTAGGTAGACTGAGAAAGAGAGATCACACTCACGTGTATGTTCAACAATATTAACGGGAATTGGACAATCCAATTCATACTCCGACACATTATGAATGATGTTATTTAAATTGAGAAGACAATAATAATAAGAATGCACCAGTCAATTAATTACATTCATGGCCCCCATCCCCGGGGATAGGCAAATATTTTAACTTATGATTTGTAAAAATCGCCGCCCTCCACGACCCTGATGGTAAAATCTCCGGTATTTCCCCTGACAACTAAATATTGTCCCCGGGGTATGATTCGGAGAAAGAATCAAACATTCCCCTGTGCAGTACAAGGAAAGCTGGAAGGTAGAAACACGACCGCTTTACCGGCTATCCCCCGAGGATCCCAGGGATGGAACAGACACGATTGACGATCTTGAAATTGTCAGTAGAATGTTGTAATTGTGCAGGCAAACGTGGGCACTTATTATTCGCATCACAAAAACGTTCCCATGAAACGCCTGGTAGTAATAAATTTTCTAATTTACCGTGTTCAATTATGTTACCTTCTAACACCCAAAGACAGTAATAACTACACGAACATGGATCCTTGATAAAATCTTAGCTTCACAAACAAAATCACTTATTTCAAAAATCGATGCAATTCTAAATTGAATTTCTGAAGAGTTCAAATTGAATCCACTTTGTTTAATGAGTCTCCCAGAAAATTGGATTTAAATTTTACAGCTTTATTCCATTTTGTCTCAAGAAAACATTACATTCGTATATTATTTCTTGATGTTGATCCATTCCGCCGACAGTTCTATGTCTACAAAATATTCATGTGATACAACATGTACCAATGATTGTAAGATATATTGTATCAAGTCTTGATCGCGCATATTTTTGGTGACATATTGGAAGAGTTCAATTGTATCCCTGTTTTAAATTGTGTTACATCGATTGTATGTTATTGTTACTGCTAGTTGACTGTTTGCTTGCAGTGACCAATGATATAAATGAATTCACCAGAAGACTTGTCAAGGACATAGTTGATTTCGATTAGTCATCTCATACATGTACCATGTATTCCGAATTTCAGAAATTGAATTACACACATTAGCAGACAATGAATTTGGGGCTAAGTGGTTTCTCTCCCGGACGTGACACAATCCATAATGTAAAGCCTTTACACCTTTTCTATAGAGAAAAGAGAACAATACAGGGCAATCGAATCAACTTCTAATTCCAAAGGTTTGAATAATGTATGTGAAATATGTAGGTTTATAACCACTCGATAACGTTATAACATATTACATTCATGGCGTTAACATGAAAAAATGCTCAATGTTTTAATTTACAAAATGCATTATATGGAAAGGGGATAGTTGCAAAGTATTCATACTTTACTTCCTTGCGTTCGATATAAAAAGTTCATACTTATTCTCAATAAAATCATGTTCCAAACCTGCGTTAAATTCTCAAAAATGCATTCCCATCAAGTCTTAAACTTAAGACTAATCTACCATTTCAATGCAAATAACATGAACACATAATATCTCTACTTGAATGACATATTATTTAATGTGGATATTAACAGGACTCCGTATTATGAAAACTGCATGGCCACTTATTTTTTTATTGAAATGATTTTAATATCATTAATAATATTAGATCTATTTATCATGATATTATTATTGTCCAACAGTATACAAAACACCTGATATACATGTACAACTTAACACCGGATTTAGGCGTCAATAAGAAAATTAATACTGATAATTCCAATTTTGCATTGATGTAAATCTTGTCATTGTAAATATGTGTGCATAATTGTATTCTTACTTGCAAATTTGGGCATATATTTCATGTTGAAGTGGACCATATTGAAAATTAGTCTAGAACTAAATATGTTATCCACTATAGATAAAGTCGTTATTATTATTATCATTTTTTTTTATAATTATAAACTGACTTTACTCATTGCTACATTTACGTAATACGAAGTGCCTTGAAGAGGAATCATATTAAAGGCATTGCTATATTTGCTTGTAAATAAACATTTGAATCTTGCTTATATCTATTCTCAATAATATAAGAACTCAGACCAGTCACATAATCTGTTCTTGTAGATGTATCAAGCCAGTGCTATACATATGGCCATTTATTCCCGTTAAGTTCCGCCATTACGTCTAAATAATGGTCCTGTAGGCAATAAACTAAGACATTTTAATGCAAGTAATCTGTCACCCAAATAGGCTAGACCATATTACAAATGTACCACTGTCTAGCAGGAAATTACTCGGTGAGAAGAACAGTAAAGTACATGAGGACACAAGACGACGACACTTCCTAAGACCTATATGATCATACTTAACATTGACACATGCCTAATATTACAGTTGTATGTTTGCATTTACTGGTCTTAATTCATTGGTTGTCAGGGAGAGGGTATATATTAAATAAATAATAACCTACCTAAGAAAAAAGAGTATCGTATGCTTATCTGCTTCTTACTCTCTAGATGGTTTCTTTAACTTGACTTTCCAACGAAACATGTAAAAAGATGATGTTTAAGAATATCATATGCATGGAAACACTATATAAGAGGAAAGCAACTCGTAAATAATCTGAACCTGTAAACGTTATCTAACCTGAAAATTTTGAATCATAAATAGTAAAATATCAATTTACAGGTATATGGACTGTTGCAACCAACATGTATAGCATTGTGAAACCGCATCGTTAAACATATTTAGCTGAATGCACTTCTACAATCACTGAGCTTTTACTAACTGACTATGTCTTGTTAATCCCTGATACATGGTATAGAACTACATTGGACAGCAAGTAATGTGTTATCCGTATCTAGCATAAAATGACACAGGGTTAAGTACATATACACTCAAAAGCTTATGAGACGTCACAATTGCTTCGCAATTAAAATTAAAAAAACAAACAAACAAACCTTTCTTTAACCTCGTACATTTACATAACTGTTCTCAGGAGCGGATCCAATTATAGCTCTACACTTAGATGTCGGTCAAAATGAAACCGTGTTTCAAATTGCGTACAAAAGCATGTACATGTAGTATTGCAATTATCGTTCGTCGTAAGACTTTTTCCATCGCAAACTGATAGTCTAATCTGATCTGCCTTTTGCTTTTAGTCTAGTGGTGGATTGTGAAACTCCACAGGGCATAGGGACCAGCACCGTTAGGACCATAGTGTGGCATTTAGACACGCTTGACCTGCGATGTCAAATGTCAGATCTTTGGCAGTTAAAATTTGGTCCGTCAGCTGTAAAGTTCATTTTAATGTTTAGGTGTATATTTGACATTGTTTCGCATAATTTTGATAAGGACTTTTAAGAGAAAAATATATGCACAGCAGTTGAACTGCTTCCCCTGCCCGATTTTTTGGTACCTTTTTTTATTACAGTATGTTTAAGCCTTTAATTTACTGATACACTACATGTACTGGAGGAATAAGATATAAATCTAGGATAATGTATGCATAAGGAGAGGAAGTTTTATGTACGTTTTTGAACGATAAACGTCCTTGGAAACATATAAGCTGCTCATATCATCAGTCGGCAAAATTAAATATAGCCTTTGGCATGCAGTCATATCACAAACTATTTCAAACAAACAGACTGTATAATGTGTGTCACATCTGGAATAGCAAACCGGTTATCACTTATTTCTATTACAAACAACATTTTTTCTGAGGATGTGTTATGATATGCATGTTTGTCTATCTGCTGTTGCTTTTAGTATTCATTTTACAAAGCGTTCTTTAGATCTTGATCAAACACTATAGGTGTGTTTCATGGTGGCTGTTGGGTGTGTCATTTCTGTCATTACGGTCATGTAAGGTTTGTGCAGGAACTATCTAAATCCGGGACATGAAACTCCACTACATCATAGAGCGATATCAAGATCTATCCTGTCGGTGAATATAAGCTGATAAGCGGGGTGTATAACGGCCGCTTATACGGTCCGGTATAATTTTTATTTCTGTACGGTCCGGAATTAATCCGGAATCGACGATTTAAGCAGTTACAACGGTCAATTATACGGTAACAAATTGGGTTATTTCTTCCGTGATTTATATCTTATGATGTTTATGATTATGTATAATTGCAACTGCCTCAAAGGAATCTCAAGTAATCAACAAACGGGTGCCAAATTGACAACGATCTTTATGACTCTAGTCTGTATATACAACCTGTCTGTCACCATTGTTATCTAATATCTTGTATTAATTAAATTCCTGTAATCTGAGTGTAACAACTGCAATGATTTTATTATATAACTATCACAAAACACATGTAGATTACACGACGGGAGGGCTGTATATTTATATTGAACTTCTGATCGGTACATTATCTGGATAGAAATCTCATATTGTCTTCTCAGCGGGGAGTTTCCTGTTAATTATGTAAAAATAGACAGTCACCGTGGATGAATTAATCCGAATGTATTGTTTCATCAATGTGTAAATTATATCCCCATTTTAATTGTTTATAGTGGACAAACATAACCGAAATTGCTAAAAAATAAGATAAAAAAGCACATACGAAAAATGGAAAATGTCAGTTTTTTACTTATTAAAATAATTTTAAAAAATATGAATAAAAGTGTGCGTTTCACGCGCATGCTATAGTTTTATGTAACGGTACAAATTAGTATTCGACAATTTTCTATCGTTCATTTTGAAATCATGAAGCTGGAAACTTAGTATAATTTTAACTAATGCGATGGAATAAGAAAGTGTACAGAAAACACGAAAAATGGACGTGTTTTAAAATGATATACTTATAAATTTAAAAAATAATCGTGCCTTAAATTATGCCTATTCCTCGCAGGTGTGTATTACCGTATGGGAAACGTTCTGTTTAGATCATTTCCTATTGTAAATTTTGATATCCTTAAGATGTAATATTACTATAGTTATAGATAAGTCGTCCAGAATTTTTGAAAATATGGTATTATAAGGCGTATTTTGAAATCAAATAATTAAGAAACGAATTAATAAATATGCATAAAACCAAGCCTATTCCTAGCAGGGATGTACTATTGTTTAGTAAACATAAGTTTTATATCATTTGCTTTTAAAAAGTTCGAGATCCTAAAGCTACAACATAACTATATTTATAGAGAAGTAATAAATTTGTTTTTGAAAATATGGCAAATTGGCATATTTTGAAATCAAATAGTTACTAAATGAATTGATATCTAGGCATAAAATCATGCCTATTCTTAGCAGGGATGTATTGTTGTATGGTAAATGTACGTTTTAAATCATTTGCTTTTACTCATTTCGAGATCCTTAAGTCGCAATAAGGTCAGTATCGTGGGCCGCGAGACAAGGACAGCGATTAGCGTGTTTATCACACCTCTTTCAACTTAAGATAATTAGTTTTAAAATGTTAATTCCGACTTTCTATTAAACAAAAAAGAAAAACGTAATATTAAACTTTCATTTGAGCTAAAAAAAAACTCGATACTGTTATTTAAATTAATTATATAATCATTTTTGTGACAACGCTTTCACGGGATTTTTCAAGAGATCTACCGATTTAATCAGGCAGCTGTGATTGGCCGACAGGATAGTTACAGATAAAGATTCACATTCCAGTCCCGATTATAATTACATTGTTCCTGGTTTGTGTAACCCGACACCTAATTTACATCTTCCCAATTCAAGCAGCTTGCAAACAAATGTCAGTTGATATGTGTGAGGGATTACATCAATAAATGTTACTTTGGTGCTCATTATGCAAACATGTCGTTTTGGTTTTGACAGAACAATTTTCTTTGTACTAACTTAGTGCCTTAGTGCTAGTTAATCAGATAAAATATAACACTATCTAGATGAGTTAATAACAGTTAACCAAATTCTTGTGAATTTGTCAGAGTGATTTAACCAGGCCATCACCATCAGATAGACCGATCATTCCACTGATGTTCATGACAATCCGGGAACAAACAATATACAGTAATAATAGAATATTAGTTAGAGCATCGTCTTTAACGTCTGTGTTTCTACATTGTTCATCAATCCACGTTATTGTGCATGTTGCCTGCAACTATAAGTCTTTTACTTACAGCCAATAACATCACAAGGACAAAATCCCGACTGCTCTTAATTATTTCATTGAAATTTTTATCAATCTCAATTGAGAAAATGTGTCTTCGTAATGGCGTAAAATGCTTATGATCACTGTTGATATACAATACACTGCCACCAGGAAGACATAAAGGATTCTTCCTATGCACTCTCTGACTCAAATGTATTGTGTGCTAGTATCAACATACAAGCATATTGTGTGGGGTTAAGTATTTCGTTCTAATGTCCTCACATCATTTGCAAAAATCACATTGATGTGGCGTGAGATACATATATTACAAGAAGTCGTACGAAGTACTGCTCCAATAAATGAAACAATACAAAGTTTAGAACATTTTTGCCGACCTATAAAAGCGGTAGGCGGGCAATGTCATTTTGCACAGAAAAACGTAACGTTTGTTAATTTCACAATCTCACTCCAAATGCAATATTTCATTATTATTTTAGAACACTACTCAGAATACACTCCTTTAATATTCATACCTCATTGCTAAGTCGATTCTGAGGAAAAAAGTAATTCATGTTCGTCATATTTCAGTATTTCGTTGCGAACATTCAACAGTTTTGTACGGATTCCTGACGTTAACGTTATGTTATTCCTTGCACACGTTATATCACATGCGTTTTGCTATTCACGTTAAATATGTCATACTATAGATAAATCATATATATATATCTTTATTATTTAAGTCTCATCTCTGTACACATAAACTATACAATTTACAAAACATATATCACAGTACGAAGCCATTCTAAAAGAATTATAAGAGACTATCAAATCACAATTTCATTAAACATTTACAATATAAATCTATGTAACCATTGTTATTCTAATTATAAAAACTGCCCTAAAATATCTATCAAATAAAACACTAAAAATCAAAATCACACTAATGTGTATAGTTACGAAACGTTTTAAAATAAATTTATCACCTTCGATCAGATCGAAAATAAACTGAATAACAATTGCTACATAGGATCTGTAAAACAGGAAATATGAATAAATAAATAAGTTACATTATTCACAAAGGTAAAATGATCTACGTTTTAAAATATCAAAGCAGGTTTTGGCACATAACCTAATCAGAGCTGGATGTGTAAATAAAATGACAAGTTTATCAGTATTTGGCAGATTTTCAAATGTATCACAGATTGCTATTGCTTTTGCCAGCATTTTCACCCTAATATCATTATATAAATTACAATCTAAAATAACATGACATTCATCCTCTACGGAATTACAAAACGGACATTTCCTTTCGCTGATTGGCAAGTTTTCGTATCTTCCAGTTTCGAGTCGGATGGGGGCTACACCACATCTAAATTTACTAAATGCTGACCTATAACAAAAAGATAAAATCATGGTACAATAAGGTTCAACAGTAAATGTGTTTTTAAATAAACGGTATGTACGGAGTTTATTTCTACCCCTTCCATTTGTACTAGATACATTTTGTATTGAATGGAGCCAATCAATTTGAAAAAGATTCAACATACTCTCTTCAACTGATTTCTTAAAACTTAATTTAGGAATTGGCAAAGCAATGTCAATATGATCAGTTAAACCAAGTGACGATAACTTGTGCTCAACAGAATAAAACCAGTTTTTACAAGCTGTACCCGCTAGCCTGTTTGCCCAGAGTGCTATGCGCTTATTAAGCCTAGAAACGTCCATATTACCCAATCTACACCAGAAGTTAGAAATACAACTCCACTGTCGGACAGACGAGGGTCTCCATGCCATTTCACCAATGACAGCTGCGTTGGGGGTATATTTACCAACACCAAGAAAATACCTCATCGCTCTATTCTGTACGGCATTTATACAGGAAAAGTTGTTATGACCCCATATAGCGGCGCCATAACCTATAACTGGCCAAACTATTGAGTCGTAGAGCTTAGAAAATACATTGTATGGAACACCACCTAGGAGCTTACATTTAGCAATGACAAGGCCTAACGCTCGATTGGCACTCTGGGCAACAGCCTTAGCCGTAATTTTAAAGTCCATGTATTCGTTAAATAATATACCAAGATATGTATATTTATCAACAACATTTAACAAATTATCACCGCATTTAAAAATCATATCAGTTTTTACAAGAGACTTCGGTCGGAAATGTACAACATTACTTTTTGTGCTGTTTATAGCCATGTCATTCAACGAGCACCATAAAATATCAAGTCAGCACCACTGGTTTCAAACAACTATGGTGATTACCGGTTTTCTATTCCAGATGTGTCACAATCAATTCAGTTTCAAAACATTGTTTATAGCTGGTATGTCGCATATTATTTCAGTATTTACAACCTGTGCTATAATAAGCTTATAATATGCCAAGGTCCTTTATTGTTACCAGAAGTACATACAACTCATTTTTGTTGATGTTGTCTTGTATAAAAGAATTAATGTTTCATTAGCTGAATAATCTATGTAACAACAAAAGTTGCCTGTCTTCAGTGAAAATTGTTCTCAAAGTAACTGATTTTAATCAAGTCTGACTCAACAAATTGAATATTTCCTATAAGCTGGAAATGATGTGAAGTGAACCGAATTGCTGAGTATTAATAACAATGTACATGTATTTATGTTCACTTCCAACATGAATTGCTAATGCCTCATGCAGCTTTCTTGTCAAAGATATTTGCATCAGTACATACATGTAGACGGCTGTACCATACGTTACTTAAAATGCCAAACATTGAAAATTAAATAGCAATCATCCTATGCCACAATTACCCTACACAATTTCAATATACAACTCCACATTTGAAAATGAAAATAAATTTCACAGCTGACAGACCGGGCTTGGTCTGCTAAAGCTGTCTAAGCGCTAAGTATTGACATAATGGTGTTGGTCTCGATTATGCCAATCCATCACTAGTCTAAAACCCCAAATATATGATCAGACAAGATTATCAGTTTACGATGACAATGTTCTTAGAACGGACACAGTCTAGAATAATGTCACTACGCGAAGATTTAAGGGCATTGATAAAGTACACAGTGTCATGTTGACCGATAACTAAATGTAGACCCGTAATTGTATCCGCCGCTGACAACAACAGAGAAAGTGTAGGAGATTAAACAGAAGTTTATTTCCCATATGATAGTCATCTGATGGCGTGTCTATTTTAATAGCGAAATATTTGTGTACCACATGCTTTTGAGTGTATATGTACTTAAAACACTCAACTTAATATGGATGACAAATGTGTTGCTGTTTAATAACTCTTAATACAATAATGTATCAATCAGACTGTTTATCAGACGTAATGGTGACACTTAATCAGCCAGTGAGTCATAGCACACCAAGTGTAGATGTACAGATGTGCAAACTACTTGGTGAGCAATGACATAGCGGTAAGGAGCGCGTTTCTTAATCGAGACGTCTCGGTTTCAACCCTCGCCTGGTCCACTGGACTGAGTAGGAGTAACATATATGCTCCACTTTACTACGATGTAAACGGATACATGTGAAGGGGGTGTCTATTACCGGCGGAACAGACCAATGTTTGTTGCCACACCCAGATGAGAGTAGACATCTCCCCAGAGAAATCCGAACCAAATGATCAGGGGAAGTTAAATGCAGTAAATATATACCCTCTCCCTTACAACCAGGGAATTAAAAACAGTAAATGGAAACATACAACTGTAATATTTGACATGTATCAATGTTAAGCATTGTTACATGTATCTTATTAAGCGTCGACGTTTTGTGTCGCTATTGGTTGCGCATGTACTTTACTGTTCATCTCACCGAGTTCTTTCGTGATAGACAGTTCTTATATGGTCTAGGTTATATGGATGACACATTATTTGCAGTAAAATATCTTAGTTTATTACCAGCAGTACCATTTTTATGACGTAATGGCGGAACGTAAATGGAATAAATGGCCATATTTATAGCACTGTCATATACATTTACATGAAAAGACATTTCGACTGGCCAGAGTTCTCACATACTTGAGAACAGATATATACATGTATATGTAAGAATACACAGTAAGATTCAGATCTCCATCTCCAACCCAATTTAACTATATCTTTCATATGATTCATCTTCTAGTCATGTCATACTTACGTACATGTTTTCACTTCAGCAAAGATGAATGTCAGTTTATATAGAACACAAGGAAGTAAAGTGTGGATACTTGGAAACAATCCGCTCTCCAAATTTAGCAGTTTGTAGGTACGATAAACACATGCTACAATATACCTGACAATCATGCTTAAGCCTGCCATCGAAACCCGATTATTTATGAGCACAGGACATGCATCACAAATGCATTTTGTAGATGTATCAATTGTCTGCGGAATGAATCAACCTCAACAAATACTATACCAATGTAAAGTTTTCATTCGACAAAATGGAATAAAGCTGTAAAATTTAAATCCAATTTTCTTGGAGAATCATTAAACAAAGTGGATTCAATTTTAACACTTCAGAAAATCAATTCAATTTGGAATTGCATTGTCTTCAGAAATAAGTGATTTTGTTTGTGAAAGTGCGTTTTCATCAAGGATCCCTGTTCGTGTAGCTATTACTGTCTCTTTAGGTGTGAGAAGGTAACATACAAATGTAAGGCAATTCATCATAATCAGAAATTCCTTGGGAACGTTTTGAAAATGTGAACAGTGAATACCCACATACATGTATGCATGTTATCTCACAACATTCTACTGACAATTCCTAGCCGCCGACTGTGTGAGAATCCTGGAATACATTTACATGTAATGTCACTTATTATATAATAAAGGTAATTAATTTAATTGTTCGCATTGAATAATTATTTCATTAATTCGATATAATTATATTAATGTCGTTCTAGTCTGGCCACCCGACTAGATAATATAGATAATATATTTTATCAATTAAATATTAGTAGCATATTTTTTTTTACTTTTGCTAGATTTAATTCTGGGCTTGAAAACCTATGGTACAAAGGGAAATAATTTCATGAGAAAAGAGTAGATTGAGGTGTTGTCTTTCTGAACATAGGGTATGTTAGGCAGACTAATGTCTTTCCTAAGTAATTATTAAACACCAGACAGTTTTCTTATACTAATAACACTATTTCTTCTTCAAAACTAAATACTTGTTTAAAATATTATTTGAATCACATTAGGTTTTGTTATATTAAATAATGCTTCCTTCCCTAGAATAACCCATCAAGCTTAGATATTTGTTCCTAAGTAATTATTCAACATCAGACGTTTCTCTTCTTATACTATTTCTGCTTCAAAACTAAAATCTTGCTCAAAATAGTATTTGAATCAAAGCATGATGTGTGAATAATAGAATAATAGATCATGATTTAATTATTTGTTCAGCTGTAATTAAAATTCGAAAAAAAGTAACAACTAAAAGACTAACAACTGAAAATAGAAATGTAATTATATCTACTCCTCAAGCTACCTCAAAACAACTGTGGTCTAAATGTCGGAGATTAAATAAATGTTTGTTTCCCTAATAGTACATTTGAATATTAATCATAGTTGTTCGTTTCTATTGTAAATGCGTAGTATTTGCGCCGTATATGTTTTTTTTAATCTAAATGTACTTAACACTGTATGGGTAATTTTCTGCTAGACACGTGTTAGTCAGTCAACTTTAATACGGATACCACTTGCTATTAAATATCTCTGTTTTATATCCGTCAGACAATTTACAAGACGAGTATGTATTGTGATGGCTGTACATAATTTATGTGACACAGATATATGCTAGATTCAGCAGCTCATATACAAACTGTTACATGTACTACGAGAGGTGTTCAACTTATTTATGAACAAAACATGAACACCGAACAACAATTGAAATACAATTTTTAAACCATGTGAGAAAATGTTTTAAGTTGAACACATGATCATCATACATTGTATATTTCCTTTGGTTAAAGCTTACAACAAAAAATTATTTAAGGCAAAATGGCCCTTTTATAAGCACCAAGAAAGTGTTAGTAAATTTCATATTGCATTTTAAATGAGAACATCAGTAATATTTGTCGTACGAAGTCCTATTAAAGAAATGTTTCCAGTAATTTTAAAATGGCACCAAAAATTGAAAATTGCCCAACATTGCCAAAACCTACACTTAAACCTAAAATTGGTTTTATGATGTCTATGATGGATCCATTAGCAAAAGACGGAACAGTACCACAGATGGGAGTGTCCGTAGAAACTATCAGTGACATTATTTCGAAACAGTTGAATGCATAGTTCTGGGAAAATGCGAAGTTCTTACGCTGAAAATCAAGAAAAACATGCCTCGCAGCCAAAAGTCTTGGAATCTAGAAATGCGAAATAAACAACATAATGTGGAAAAATTGTTTCATGATGGCGAAGCAATGCTGAAATCTTAAAGAAGGTTATGATAGATTATGGCATGCTTTTTTAGAAAAAGGTCACAAGGATAGGGAGAAGTTCATGTTTGTCCAGCTTTGGGTGTTCGCGGCCGTTTTCATGGAAAGACATTGGGTTTGTTTTTATGGAAATACGCACATCAAGATCAATATCAAATTGACGAAATTAAAGGCTGTGGTCTCTGTACAACAAAAAAGTATTGCATATCGTTCCTAGTGACTGTTCCAAGAACATAGCGTTTCATCCAGATTCAGCTTCAAGTCACCATATACAACGCCAAATAAAAAACTTAAGAATATAACTTTGATATATATTATAACCAAAAAGTGAATGTCGAAGTCTTTTCGTGCTTTAACAATTTAATTTTCTATCTGGTTGATACTAAAACAATGATTAAAGAAGGAAAATGTAAACGTAATTATTAAGAGTTTTGGACCTTCAAATGGCAAATAACAACGCCCTTTACCATAATGCTGATTACGATTTAACCGTAACGTATTGGCAATTTACAATTATTATATATACTTCTTGAAAAACTACTTTACACAATTTAAAAGTTTTTATTCAATTTCATTGTTAGGGTAACAAAATATCGATGTTCATTTTCTGTTCATAAATAAGTTGAACACCTCGCGTACAATGTAATAAATATAAATATTCCAATTGGAAATATTTTACTTCCTTACGCTAGTCTAACGCATCTCAACGGGTGCTGTTGATCGAGCCTAAAGATACAATATACAAGATTTATTTCAATAGTACAAGGCCACTGGCCAAAAATACAGAAAACATGATTCAATAGCATAATTATAGTGATCTTTTTTTTTAAACAATAATATTTACAAATTTACATTTATAAATTGGTATTAATTGAATAGTGTTAATACGTTGTGTTAGCCTTTTCTTGTTTTGTTCTCATGTACAATTTGACAACTATTATATCATAACAAAATATTTCATTTGACATGCTCAATAATTCAAGTGTAAATGTTAGCTTGCATGAAACATTTCGGTGTGTACGTGGGTTGTCCCAGAATACCGTATAATAATGTTATATCTTGAAAACTATCAAGTACTGTATGCCAAAATTATAATTAACTTTTAGAGCAATTAATGCTTGACATCTTAGGCAAGTTTCATGATATATCTTCCAAAAAATACAAAGTGTGTACATTTGATGAGTACTAGGTGACGCTATACGGTCCACAGAACGCCAACGTCAACACTCGCCAACGACGTCACGCTACCTCAGTTTCCCAAGGAACTTCCATTCGTGGGCTTCGCACTTTAAATTTTTATATGCCGAAATTGTTATCAACTGTTTGGAAATATATTATTTTACACACTGTCAAAAATTCATTCAATGTTTTTCCAAATAGACAGCTTGAGCTGACATTCCTTACGGATAGTGAAGGAAGCGATCTGAAGTAACTTTTGGTTCTGATCGGTCCGTCTGATGACCTTCGTTCCACTGACCTTCTGTGACAAACAAAACGTCGGTGAATCTTAAAAACAACTGTCCAATTACCCTGATGTATTGTGCAGTGGATTGTACATAATGTATCGTTCCTCCAGATACTATTTTATGTTATATACAGAAAACACAATGCTTAGGAAATGGCAGTCGCTCCGTAACGTCGTCTGGCGTCGTGGATTTTTAATATTTTAACGCTAGCAACGTTGCTATATTAATTTATTAACCCGCCAAATATGAAAATATCCATATGAATCATTGTATATAAACTCGCCAAAGCATGCACATTATTCTCATATATATTTTGACGCGCTGCGGTTAAAACCACAAAGGTATTTTTGCCATTTAATATTTAAATTCATGTTTATGATACACACGATTTTCGTGCTGGGCCGTATACCGTTACCATGGGTTACAAATGCATCCATTTATCGAATACGACATATGCTGATATAAAATAAATTCGACTAATCAACGTAATATTGTTATAGAAATGCACTTACAAAATGTTATAAATATATCGTTACGTGGGAGTAAATAAACCAAGAATTATGCGTTATTCTGGGACAACCCTCGTACACAGTGTCACATACTGTATTTCTAACTCAGTTATTTCCTACTAGTCAAGTGTAATATTGCCTGGAAACTCTAGGTCATACGCATAGCAAATTGCATGATGTAAATTATCTAAGTTTTGTGCCTACGAGACCATAATTAAGACGTAATGGTGGAATAAACGAGAATAAATGGCAAACATTATGGCACTAGTTCGATATAATTTTGATTAACATTATCAAACAATGCGACACACTCGACTAGCAGATATGTAAGATTAATAGGACTTAAAACCCGGAATAATACTTATTTCCTTCAGGAAATGTTGATGACATTTTATATTTACATGTTACACCAGGAAGTAAATCGAGAATGACCTGTAAGACTGGTTAGTGTATTTCTTTCTTCAATTATAAACAATTACGACAGGCGTGCATGCTACCCTCGATACAATTGCAAATTACATGATGTAAATAATCTAAGTTTTATACAAACTACACCATACAAACAAACAAACTTCTCTTTAATCTGCTACATTAACATAACTGTTGTCAGGAGCGGATCCAATTTCAGTTCTTCCTTTAGTTGTCGGTCAAAATGAAACCGTGTATCAATTCGCGTACAAATAGTATTGCAGATATCGTTCGTTGTTAGAAACTTGCCATCGTAAAATGATAATCTAGCAGTTAAAATTTGGTCTGTCAGCTGTGTTCATTTTAATGTTTAGTTGTTTATTGAACATTTTGTCGCGTAAATATGTACCATTGCCGGTATTTATAAAGCATCTTAAGTAAAAACTTATAATTTTCTTAAAATCTCAACTTTTCGTTAAGTATATCAGTTAAACAGGAAAACTGAATTAATATTTTCATTTTTCAGAAGCATTACGTAAAGAGCTACAATAATCATATAGAAAACATGGACTATTTTTCGTTTCTTTTGAAATATGAGCAGCTCAATATTGTAATTTAAGTCAAAATATTTAAGTTTTCACTTGAGATGTTTTATAAATACCCGCCCAGTGTTATACCTTGTCATTCTTAGTCAGCGAATTCAGTTTGTGGCATTACACTCTATCATAATACAGTGAGGTATATATGCCTAGAATTGAGATATAAGTGTATACTTTCACAATATATAATTTGTCAAGATCAGATTAATCGTTTCAGTTAATAAAAACGAATTACTCATACTCTTGAATACATTGTAACACATCAATTGAGATATACGTATTAACCTTTTAAAATCGATTTAAAACAAATGCCATTTTAATTTGTAAAAAACCCCCACATAAGTTCAGTTATTTAACTCATTATACATGTACAAGATGAGATGGCACTACATGTACTCGTGGCATAAGATATAAATCTAAGATAATGAAAGGATAAGGAGAGGAAGCTTTATGTACGTTTTGGAACTTGGAATAATAGAACGACGGGGCCAAACCAAAACCACGTAACTCAATTTTGGCGCGAAAACTTTTTTGCAGCATCAGCATCTATTAAATTTCCCGCGCATTTCTGTCTATTTGCCATCTAAATAGCCAATCGCGTTACTTCAATACAATAGGTCACAAAATGCCGTATTTTTATTGGATTCAAAAAGACCAGTCGAAAATTCGGTATATGACAGTACAAACTCCAATTTAGTAAAGTCACCATATTCTTGTTCATGTCGGAGTTGAGTTTGGTTCCAAATAGAATCATTTTGTTACAAGACGTCGGTATTATTTCAACGGAGTAAATACGTTTTGTTCGTCTCCTGAAATGTTGTCTTTTTGCAGTAACGTGGTTTTGGTAAGACAACAAAGTATATTTCTGAATTCCACGCTACCTACATTTATATCAAGAAAAAATGTAATTTTGTTAATACAGATGTACGTTTCGTTACTGTAAAATAAGGATTGTGCATTGCATGGATACTGCCAATAGATTAAATTTTGTACTCCAAACAACATTTTTTGAGGATGTGTTATTATATGCATGTGTGTCTTTCTGCTGTTGCGTTTAGTATTCATTTTACAATACAAAGCGTGCTTTAGATCTTGATCAAACACTAAAGGTGTGTTTCATGGTGACTTTTGTCGTGTGCCATTTCTGTTTTACGAGTTTCACCGTCATGTAAGTTCTATTCCGACAACGATATGTATTCATTCGTCAATGAAATGAGATGCGGTTCGCGCATGCGCAGTCAGTGGTTCCGTCGTTTCCGTTTTAACGAAGACGATTATTTTCAGCAGTCGGATATTTTTATCTATATTGGGCCATTCGGTGTTTTACCCGAGCCTATTAGTGATTTTACAATTTATTGTACATTGAGAGTCACGCAGTGTCTTTGTTGGACCTGGTGACGTAGCGGTTTTACCGCAAAGTGAATTTTATTAGTGACCCACGTGGGGACTAGAATTGTGTTTACACACGTGTGTGATTGTGAACAGTGATTATGGCCGATAACGGCAAGAAGGATTCTCCTAAGGATAATCCTATTAGTAAAGGACAATCAAAGAAAAACCCTAGCAAGGGAAAAGTCCTAGTGGAAAAAGAAAAGGAGGTTGACAATGATATTTTAAAATGCCTTCTAGATATCAATAAAAATCAGAAGGCGTATGAGGCCAAAATGGATGGCTTATTTGAAAAGGTGAAAGTGCTTGAGGAAGGTTACTATGATGAACAGTATGATGATTACTATGAAGAAGGGGAAGTTGAGGACTCCCCAGCACCATCACCATCATCTCCTAAGAGAGCTAAGGTTGAGGAAAATAGCAGATTTGCAACGATGGCAAGAAGGTTTAAGTGTAAAGAGGTGTGTGATGAGCCTATTGACAGTACACTTGCGTCGTACATAAATGATCTGTACAAAAACGGCATGGATGAGGATCAATACAATTCACTGATTAAAGACGATGTCATTAGTAGACCAGAGAACTGCGAGAGTCTGGTTACAGTGAAAACTAACAAACTCATTTGGGATTTGTGCTCACAGAACACGAGACACATTGACAAAAAATTACAAAATTGTGAAACATCCATAATTAAGGGTTCTGTGTTAATAACGAAAGTAGTTGACAAACTGGCCAAAATGGAAAGTAAGATATAGGAAAGTGGTATGGATGTGTCTAAATTAATAGACCAGAGTAATGATGCTCTGGCATTATTTGGTCATTCGAACAGACAGTTAAACTTGACAAGGAAGGAAGTACTGAAGCCAGAACTCAAAAATGAGTATAGCCATCTGTGTTACAGCAGTGTACCTTATACTAACCAATTATTTGGTGACGATCTGTCTAAAACAGCGAAAGAGATCGAGGACTCGGTGAGAATAGGGCACAGAATACAGCATGGCTACAGGGGACGTAGTAGACCATTCACTTTCAGGGGGCGGTTTAGAGGCCGACCTTATCGTGCACGTGGAAGTAACTCGTATTCAGAGTCAAAAAACTTCCGAGGACGGGGGAGCACGAGAGGTGCTTATCATCGTCAATAGAACAAGTAAGTGAAGTTTATGAACCTATTATGTTTGAAGGTAGTAGGCTGAAATATTTTTCCTCTGAATGGGAAAAAATTACTAGTGATAAAAGCATTTTAGATATAGTAAAACATTGTCAATTTGAATTTTTAGACGGCGAGCCGCCAAAGCAGAATCATTTCTCACAGAGGCAACATAATGAGAAAGAGACAAATTTTATAGATTTGGAAATTAAAAAACTGATTATGGAAAAGGTTATTGTACCCGAGAAATTTGATGTAAATCAGTTTTTGTCACCAATTTTTCTAAGGCCTAAGAAAAATGGTGAATTTAGGATGATAATAAATTTAAAGAAATTAAATGAAAACATTCCATATTGCCATTTTAAGATAGATCATTTTGAAAATGCACTGAATTTGATATCAGAAGACATGTATTTATGCTCGTTGGATATAAGGAAAGCATATTATTCTATTCCTTTGGCAAAAAATCAGCAAAAATATTTCAGATTTCAGTGGAGAGGAAAAATATTTCAGTTCACTTGTATGCCTAATGGTGTAGGTCCTGGGCCTAGATTATTCACAAAGCAATTAAAACCAGTATATGCAAAGTTGCGTACTGATGGGTTTATCAGTACAGGGTTCATTGATGATAGTGTGCTAGCAGGAGATACTGTGAGTAAATGTTTAAAAAATAGGGATGCTACTATGAGTTTAATGACAAACCTGGGTATTTTACTAAATTATGAAAAAAGTGTTTTGGTACCAACTCACAGAATTACTTATTTGGGTAATATTATTGATTCCCATGACATGGTGGTTATTTTGCCAGATGATAAAAAATATAACATTCAAAGTCAATGTCAAAAGTTACATAAATGTGACCAAACAACTATTAGGTTTGTGGCACAAGTTATTGGGCTTATTGTGTCATCGTTTTCTGCAATGGAGACAGGCAAATTACATTATAGAGAATTAGAAAAGGGAAAAATTTGGGCATTGAAGCAAAATAAAGGTAATTTTGAGGCGGTTATGCCTATTACATTAGTAATGAAGTCCGAGCCAAGTTGGTGGATTCAAAATATTCACAGCCAATACAGAAAAATTCGTAGAGATAATCCTAAGGTGATAATTCAGACCGATAGTAGTCTTGCAGGATGGGGCGCGGTTTTTAAATAAAACAAAAATAGGTGGTAGATGGACTGAAGTTGAACAGAGTAGCCATATAAATGTGTTAGAAACTACAGCAATATTATTTGCACTACAAGCTTTTGAGGCTGAAGTAAAGAAACAATATGTAAAAATTCTGTGTGATAACACCACAGCAGTTAGCTATGTGAATCATTTTGGGGGCATTAAGTCCAATGAATGCAATGACGTCAGCAAGAGAATCTGGAAATGGTGTTTAGAGCATGATGTATGGCTAACATGTTCACACATACCTGGCGTGGTCAATGAAGCTGATGCACCATCAAGACAGTTTAAAGACCACACAGAATGGGAATTAAATCAAGTAGTTTTTAGCAAAATTTGTGACAGGTGGGATGAACCGTCAGTAGATTTGTTTGCTTCGAGGTTGAATACCAAAGTTGAGGTGTTTTGTGCTTGGAAACCTCAACCAGGTGCAAGTTTTATAGATGCATTTACTTTGGATTGGAGTGCATTTAATTTGTCATATTTGTTTCCTCCTTTCAGCTTGTTAGGACGCTGCATTCAAAAGGTGAAGAGCGACAGATGTCATGCTATACTAGTGTTTCCGATTTGGCCGACTCAAATATGGTTCCCGTTGTTGATGGAGTTATTGATTCTTCCAAAAGTAACTCATTTGTTGAAATTAGGTCACACAGAAAAGACCCATCCCCTAGCACATCAGCTGGTGATGGCGGTATGCAAAGTGTCAGGAGATCCTTCAGACACAGAGGTTTTTCAAAACAATCTACAAAGATCATCATGTCTTCATGGAGAGCTTCAACAAAATGCGAGTACCAAGTATATATTTCGAGATGGATTCAGTTCTGTAACAAACGGAAAATTGATACAATTCAGGTTTCTTTGAATGATGTTATTGAATTTCTTACGGATCAGTATTCACGAGGACTTGGTTACAGTTCATTGAACACAGCACGGGGAGCTCTGTCATCAATGGGAATAATGTTAGAGACGTTTACTGCGGGAACTCACCCTGTGGTAATTCGTTTTATGAAAGGTGTGTTCAATATTAGACCTCCGCGTAGCAGATACACCAGTATTTTGGACGTAGATAAGGTGTTAAGATACTTACAAAAATTGTCACCTGTGAAACATCTAACATTAAAGGATCTTACATTGAAATTGACAATGTTGATGGCACTAGTGAATGCAGCACGTGTACAAACGTTACATTTGTTAACTGTTCAAGATTTAAAAAAGTTTAGTTCAGAGTTTGTGTTACAGTTTAATGGTTTATTAAAGCAAAGTCGGCCAGGTGTCGATTTTTCAACATTTCATTTGAAAGCTTACCCTCCAGATAGGAGGCTGTGTGTTTATACAGTTATGAAGGAGTATTTGAAAAGGACTAATTAAAAGAACTTAGGAAAAGTTCGGAAAAGAAGTTATTGATCAGTTTTATAAAACCTTACAAACCAATATCACGTGATTCAATAGCGAGATGGATCAAAATTGTTATGCTCAGAGCAGGGATAGATACAAAGACATTCGGAGCACATAGTGTAAGAGCTGCTGCCACATCAAAGGCAAAAATGGTGTCAGTACCAGCAGCGGATATTCTGAAGAAGGCAGGATGGTCAAACAGAAGCACATTTGCTAGGTTCTACGATAAAGAAATTATAGTGGAAAATGAGAATGGTGTTAGTGAAGCTATTTTGAAGATGTAAATTCATGTAAGTAAACTTGCATGTTAGTTATTTTATACATGATATTTGGCATGATTTGAGCTTTAAAGTCTCATTTCATTGACGAATGAATACATATCGTTGTCGGAATAGAATTTATAAATTAAACGAAACTTACCTAAGTCACCAGTGAAAATATGACGTCACCGGAATACGCTGCAAATGACATCATTGTGAGGTTTAGTGTTAATCTCAGGAGGACCCAATAACAGACGCTTAAAATACTGGGTATAGCTCAGACCAAGCATCCTGTATCGAGAGCTCAAATTTTCAAATGGCACAATCACATTAAAGGTGGTTCAGACAGTATTAAACGACATGGGCCAACAGCGAAAACCAACGGAAATGCGACGCCACTTAATGATGTCAGATTAGACAAGTCCTAATTTTCTACCATCTGGCAAAAGTAGTATTTTATTTGGTGTTCTTAGAGTAAGTATGTGCAATGTAACTATGGAGAAACAATATGTACATCGTAGTGAATGTTTCGAGTACTTTAAACACTGTCTGGAACAACCGGAATTAAATCTTAGGGGAACCTGACGCTGTACGGAATCACTATTGTTGTCTCTTTGGGGTACCTAAAACTGTCTAAAACAACTATAAGCTTATATGGTAACCTTATACGTTCATGAACAACATTACCAAATCTGGAAAAATCTTGAGAGATCCTGGTCTCATTAAGGTATCAAATACTGCTTATAACAGCATTTTTGGGCTCTTAGGGTCACTCCATACCTTCTGAAATAACCATACTTGACTCATTGTTATACATAACCCTGGGTGGAATTACTATTCATTGTACTATGTTCTATACTTAACACAGCATATATCATCCACTCTTGGCTGGATAGAATCCCTAACACTGCCTGAAAACCCCATTACTGACTTAATGTTGGTACCTAATGCTGCATAAGTATAACAATATAACAACACTCATTGGCTGGTTTGGTACTAATACTTCTTTCTACAACAACTTCTTAGTATTATTAGCTCTTTGGGGTTGCCATCACTGTCTTGAACAACCGTTATTGGCTCAATGGGGTTACCAACTCTGTTTGTAATGACACGTTTTGGACCTTATGGGTACGTAACACTGTCTGGAACATCGTTATTTGGTCTGAGGAGCACCTAACACTGTCTAGAACTGACATGGTTGGCTCTTTGTGGTACTTACACAACACTTATTGACTGTTAGGGTTACCTTATACTGTCTGGAATAAACATTCTTTACTCTTTGGATCTCTTAACATGGTCAAGATTCTTGATTATTGGCTCTTTGAGGTACCTAACACTGCCAGTAAGAATTAATTCGCTTTAAGGGTTACTTTATACTGTATGGAACAACCGTTATTGGCTCTTTTTGGTTCATACCACTTGACTATGAAATATATTTCTGCACTATGTGGTACTTAACACGGCCCACATCAGAAATTTCTGGCTGTGTAGGAACCATATCAGTGTCAGAAAACACTTTGTTACCTAGGTTTGTACATAATACAGCACAAGAATGACAATATCGGCTCTGCTGAGTATCTAACATGGCCATGAACCGCCATTAGGGGTGGTTGAAGGGTACCTAACAAGATCTGGGAAATTAATTACTGGCTTGTTTGGATACCCAACTTTGGCAGGAATAATGACTCCTGACTCAGTAGAGGTATTATCACGGCATTCACTTAGTCTTGCTATTTCTGACTCTGTGTGATACAAAACTCTGCCTGGAACATGCATGATTGCCTCTTTTGGGGTACCCAATGAGGGAAAACCATTCATGGCTCTCTTTAGTACCTAACACAGCAGTGCTCAACAAGTTGTGACTGTATGAGATAAATAACACAACCTTGCCATTTGGGGTTACTAGTAACTATATGTGTTACAAACACTCTCGACTGGTCATTTCTGTCACTGTGATGTGCCTAATACTTCTGGATATTTTAATTCACTTTTTAATACATGTACCTAGCTACACTGGATCTACACTGGATACAGTACTTTCATACATAGAATGAAGCTGTGTTAAACAGTTCAGTGTTACTTTTCGCCACTGCCATTTGTGTAGATGGTGTCGATGCGTTTCAATATGATTCCCTTATAAAGCTTTAAAATTCAACTTGATCGCCAGTTAACTCAAACCTCCAGAAACTTTAGATGAGCTAAAACGCATTGCTTTGGACACAGAATTTTATCCATCGGGTTTACACGGACTTAATCACAATATATTATTGACAAAAACTATGTACGAGGCAAAAAAAGAATCACCTACATTGAACATTTGATAATATATAGAGCTCATTTCGGGGCTATTAGAACATAATTAGGTACATTTGAAATATTTTCCAATATATTTTGCTGACCAACACAAACAACCTTTGTTACCAAGAATAACTTAGCAGTAATGATATGATACATACATGTAAATGAAACTTACAATTGCATTTATCAAACATGGACATGTAAGCTGTATTTCGTCAGGTTTTGGGCTGCTATATGGGAAAACGGGAAATATGTGTGAGCTTGAATGATCAATTTGCTGATTTTTTTAGATTTGACCTTGAACTTGACCTTGGTACATCATTACATTTATCTTGTCTTCTTACCTAGAACATGATTGATATTTCTGTGAACATTGATGATACAGCCTTTAACCAATACAGAATATCTTGAGCCATTGCTCCAAAATGCAATAACAATTTAGTGAATTGAATGCAAAGCTGAGGCTGAGATACAGGTGAACAAAAACTTCCTATTTCACCATGATTCCAAATATAAATGCTATTGAAAACATTAGACTAGATAATTATATTATATAAAACAAACATTATTTCCAAAAAGTATATTTGCTGATATTGTTGTAAACAATAGAACATTTTATCCAGTCAACATGGCATTTTCGGCGATTTTTGCCATTTGACCTTGACTTTGGCCTTGAAAATGACCTTGAAATATTAGGAAAATCATCAAGGCCTTTTGTGCAAATCATGATTGATATTTGTGTTAATATCGATTATCAAGACTGTAAACAAAAGTAATCTAGAGTCATTACTCAAGATCAAATTGGATTTTTACTGCATTTTTTGAAGACCTGATGCTGCGATAAAGGTGTAAACATTATGTTATTTCTCCCAAGTAATAAAGCATAAATGTTATTGAAAACCCAAAATATAATAGTTATACAATGTCAGATATAAATACATGCACAAATGGCTACTTGAAGATAATATAAATGAACAATAGGAGAAGATATCCTGTCAATATGTCATTTTTTGGCAATTTTTCCCATTTGACATTGAAAATGACCTTGAAATGACCTTGAACTATTAGGAAAAGCATGCAGGACTTTTGTTTAGATCATGATTGATATTTATTTCAATGTTGATTATATAGAATCATACAAAAACAAATCTAGAGTCATTACTCAACATTGAATAGGATGTTTTACTGAATTGTTTTGTAGAGCTGATGATGCGATATAGGTGTACAAATATGCTATTTCTCCGTGACTACCAAACAGAAATATTATTGAAATCACTCAAGACTATAGTTATACAATGTCAAACATAAATGACTGCAAAAATTGCTTTTTGTAACTGATATAAGTGAACAATAGGAGAAGATCTCTAGTCAATATGCCATTTTTTGGCAATTTTTCCCATTTGACCTTGAATTTGACCTTGAAAATGACCTTGGAGTATTACAAAAACTATCAAATCATTTTGTCTTAATCATGATTGACATTTGTGTGAACAATGATGACAAAACCTTGAACCAAAAAAAATCTAGAGCCATTACACTAAAATGACATCTTATTGAATTTGATGGCGGCCATCTTGGACGCCATCTTGGATTTCAGGGCCCGCACCAAAAATTTGCAATTTATGCCGGCAGTCTGAAAAACTTCAGACTCTCCCGAATATTTTGGTATATAACACGAAATGTGCATATTTTGTGGTCGGTTGATTGCTAAAAATGGGAGTTTGCTGCTCCATTATGAAGTTTGATTGTAATTCTATGAGACAACGATATTTCATGAGGATATGAAATGCCTCCCTACCCTCCCGACAAGAAATATTGGGTTATAATGGTATTATGACTAGTATTCATTCAGTTACGTTGGTTCATGTGGTTTTTTCACATGTATGTATGCAGGGATATTAACTCATGCCAAATATGCTTTTAAGACTGACCGCGCATGCGCGAACCGCATCTCATTTCATTTCCTCATGAAATATCGTTGTCTCATAGAATTACAATCAAACTTCAACTTAGGTAAGTTTCGTTTAATTTATAAATTTTGTGTTACCCGACGCTTTGATTTATCTCTTCCCAATTCAGTCAGCTTGCAAACAAATGTCGGTTGGTGTGTGTGGGGGATTACATCTAGCACAGTAACTTTGGTGCTCTTTATGCAAACATGTCATTTTGGTTTTGACAGAACAATTTCCTTTGTACTTACTTAGTGCCCTAGTGCTAGTTAATCAGATAAACTATAACACTATATATATATGGAACAGTTAACCAAATTCTGGTGAACAGAAGTTAACATATGAAATTGAATTCGTCAGAGTGATTTTATCAAAGCCATCATCATCAGATACACCACTCATTCCACTGATGTTCATGAAAATCAGGGGAAAAAACAATATACAGTAATAATATTAGTTAGAACATCGTCTTTAACGTATGTGTTTCTACATTGTTTATCAATCAACGTTAATGTGTATGTTGTCTGCGACAATAAGTCTTATACTTACAGCCAATAACATCACAAGGACAAAATCCCAATTATTTCATTAATATTTTTATCAATCTCAATTGAGAAAATGTGTAGTCATAATGGCGTTAAATGCTTATGAGCATTGTTGATATACAAAACACTGCCACCAGGAAGACATAAACGATTCTTCTTCTCTCTGACTCAAATGTATTGTGTGCAAGTATCAACATACAATCATATTGTGGTGTGGGGTTAAGTGTTTCGTTCTGATGTCCTCACATCATTTGAAAAAATCACATAGCGAGGTATTAGTCGTACGAAGTACAGCTCCAATAAATGAAACAATACAAAGTTCAGAACATTTTTGCCAACTTTTAAAAGCAGTAGGCGGGGCAACGTCATTTTGCACAGTAAAACGTAACGTTTGTTAATTTCACAATCTCACTCCAAATGCAACATTTCATTTTAATTTAAGAACACTATTCAGAATACGCTCCTTTCACATGCATACCTCATTGCTAAGTCGATTCTTAGGAGAAAAGTCATCCATGTTCGTCATACTTCAGTATTTCGTTGCGAACATTCAATATTTTTGTACGGATTCCTGACGTAAACGTCACGTTATTCCTAGCACGCGTTAGATCACAGGCGTTTTGTCATCCACGTTAAATATGTCATACTATTGATAACTCATATGTTTTGGCATGATATTATCACGAAAAGATCACTTAATCACCAAGCAAGTTGATTGTTACTAGTTTTCTTCACAACTAACTATTTTATCAAAAATATTCAGAATTCCGCGATTTTTGTTAACGCGTAACGATCTCACGTGCTTGTCGTAACATAGAAAAACAGAACCTTTTAATAACCTCACCAACAGTACAGCAATTCTTATGTGACTATAATAGCTTATTTTCAGCAAAGTAATATTGCTAATATGAAAACTGTTAGGTTTGAATATAAGAGAAACGGTGAAAATTCAGAAAAAACCCGTCTACGCGTATTAAGGGTTGACTTAGCAATCGTCGATTTCATTTTTTGTAGCTCTGAACCCTACCGTATAACGTTTGAATAAAATCGGACGTATTATACAAAAGTTAAAAGCATTTTCCTGTTATATATTCCTCATTCCTCGTACATAATTCAGGCACACATTGATGGACTTATTATTACCATATGGAATAGATGAGAAATAGAAAGATTCAATACGACCGTTGATCAATTTTACAAGTAAACCCATTTTGAAATAGTTTATATGTGAATTGTTAAGAGATGGATATAGTGAGGTCAATCACGGCCTTGTGCTTATCAGTAAATTGCGGTTACAATAGTTACGTCTGTGGGCACTCACATTCACTTGAACATTCTAGTCGTAATGAATTGTTAAATGTGCCGTGTTCAATTATGGTATCATGTGACTTCCACAGAGACAGTGATAACTACACGGACAGGGATTCCATGATGAATTCCTAGCTTCACAATCACAAATCTCTTCTTTCACAAGTCGATACAATTCTAAATTGAATTAAAATAATTGAATCTACTTTGCTAAATGTGTCCCTAGAAGTTTGGATTTCAATTGTACTGCTTCTTCTCAATTTTACAATAGTAGAATGTTAAAGAGGCATTCACAATAACTAGGCTAGTAGCATATTTTTCTCTACTATCACACTAAGTTAGCTAAATGTACAAAGCACTATCGATTATCATAATTTGTCAGAAGAAAGTATGCGCGAATTGTCTCAATAATATCAAAAAATATATTTAAATCACCAATAATAATTTATCACTTCCAGCGATTTATTATTATGTGGTCAACGGGAAACAACTAAAATATATTTTCCTTTTTTTCTTGGTAATAAGTGGGAGCTTTTTGTTGACAATGTAAAGAGTTTAAGCAGTAATGATTCTCATTTAATGTATAATACTCCTGAATCGATCTAAACTATCAACGTTATAGGGAACGCCTCTTTAAGGCTGATACATTCTACAAGCAATTACTACAGTTGTGATGCAGACGGTTGTACAATATATTGTGCAATGTATTCGTCGCGTACGTTATTAGTTGCATTACGGTAACAGCATGCCCTTGTTCCAGATATATTTTTCTAAACGACCTCCTTCGGTCTACATAGTATGCATCGGAAACCGTTTTCTTGTACAAAACAATGATGCGTTCACTAGTGGTGTCTATGCCATTATTAATATCAATGCATTAAATCATCCGATGTTTCCCAATTCCAGAGATTTGATTACATGAATAATCAGACCGTGAGTGGAAGGCGGTCGTAAAATAATTTCCAATATACAGCATGTACACATGTCTTTTACTCTCGTCAGCAATGTCGATGGACATGCCATATTCAAAGTTTGTTTTCACATAATTTAGGTCACATCGTAGTACCATAGTTAGAACACCATCACGATGAGACGACTATGAACTAGATGACACATTGATATGTCTAGTTCAAGTACAATATATACAAAATGTATAGAAACCCAAATAGACGAAATATGTAATCATGTAGGAATGTTCCATTGTGCACCATGCTTTCAATAAATAAATAAGACAAATTTATGACCTGTCATTTATCTGTGATTTACGTAAGAACTGTCAGTCGAATGCTTAAACAAAATGTCCCTAGATAATACAGTAGAATTCGTTTCGGAAGTAAAACTATCACGCAAGCTTGAATGATAAACGATCCTAAACGTGGCTAGCATTATTCGTAAAAAGTATACGCTCGTACATGTATCACCAGACACACCACTTATTCGTGTGTAGTACATTACAATTTAATCAAAGATCATTGATTAGAGCATCGCATTTAATGTCAGAAACTATTGTGTTTTACATTGTTCATCAATCAACGTTAACGTATAATTTGCCTGCGACTTTTATTGTTCCTTTCACAGCAGTTATCATTAATAGCACTTAACATAGAAACACTCCTAAATGCTCCGTTTGACTATATTAGTATTTGTAATTAACGACGATATCTTTCATCTCAATTAATTCCTCTTAATGGCTTTTGTTTAATGCTAATAATTATTGTTAATAGACAATCTACCGTCACCAGGAAGTCATTTCAAGCTTTTATTATTTATATTCTGTACTCGAACATACATGTATTTTGTGCTGCTATTCAAAATACGTACAGATTTGTTTGGGTAAATACTTAGTTCGAATTCCACACATCAATGACAATAGTCACTGAAGGAAGACAATAGGTGAGACGAACATAACTTGACATAATATGCTTTATTATGGACTAAATGAAATATGAAAAGATGAAAATCATTCGAATCATTTTGCACTACAACCCCTTATGCATAACGTTATAACAATAAAGGTGTTCTACATGTAAGAATGGTCAAGAGATTTTTTATATTGTAGATGCATTTGTGACACTAATTAATGTAATCCTAACACCGTTCACTTGAATGTTCTGGTTTCGATGAATTGCATATGTTCTGTATTTAGTTATGACATTTTCTAACCTACACCGAAATAGTTATAACAACACGGATTGTTATTGCATGATCAAATCTTAGCTTCACAAAAAAGCCGCTTTGTTCAGTCGCAGCAATACTCAAGTTAAATTCTGAAGTGTTCAAATTGAATCCACTTTGTTAAATGAGTCTCCAAGAAAATTGGATTTTACATTTTACCTCTGTATTCGATTTTGTCTAAAGAAAACTCTATATTCGTATAATATTTGTTGAGGTTTATCCATTCCACAGTACAGGCATATCTTTTAATGATGAAAGATAAGTAACTCATAATTCAGAACTGACTGACGCTTTCAATAAGGGTGACACTATAATAAACAAACTTTACCGTTTTTACATTAAGTACAAAAACAGTTTAAATTATATTTTTATATCACGGCATAATTTATTTTGTTTATATAGAAAATCATATCTATCCCCGTTGTAAGTTTGCAGCTGTTATCAAAACGCACACACCACATGTTATAAATACACAATAGATTAATTATACATGTTTGATATTGTTGAACTTCTCCTATACATAGTGAAACTATTCCTTTTTAAATTGCTATATTTGATAAGATGAGTATAGTAAGAGGGAAATTTACTGTCAAAACCAAAATGCTTCCCCACGTACAAATCAACCGACATCTGCAAACTGACTGAATTTGAACGAGATAATTCCAGTGGTCGGGTTCCATAAACCACATGGCTATCAAATGCGTAAAATAGAAACGACACACACAAAATACACAATGAAGCACAACTTGATCACAGAGCTTGATCAAAATATAAAGCACGATTTGTGATACTAGTATAGGGGCAAAAAGCCACAACAGACACACATTCAAACTTATCGCAACAGATCATCTGAATAAGTATTGTTCCGAGTGTAAAATTGAAGTCATCGGCAGTATCCATGCAATGTACGTACGTACCTGTTAAAGTAATATGACGTGTTACCACAATTACAATTTTCTCGATATAAATAAAAGTAGCGTGTCATTCAGAAATATAATATGCTTCATAAAATATCAAGTCAGCACCACTGGTTTCAAACATCTATGGTGATTACCGGTTTTCTATTCCAGATGTGTCACAATCAATTCAGTTTCAAAACATTGTTTATAGCTGGTATGTCGCATATTATTTCAGTATTTACAACCTGTGCTATAATAAGCTTATAATATGCCAAGGTCCTTTATTGTTACCAGAAGTACATACAACTCATTTTTGTTGGTGTTGTCTTGTATAAAAGAATTAGCTGAATAATCTATGTAACAACAAAAGTTGCCTGTCTTCAGTGAAAATTGTTCTCAAAGTAACTGATTTTTCAACAAATTGAATATTTCCTATGAGCTGGAAATGATGTGAAGTGAACCGACTTGCTGAGTATTAATAACAATGTAATGTATTTATGTTCACTTCCAACATAAATTGCTAATGCCACATGCAGCTTTCTTGTCAAAAATATTTGCATCAGTACATACATGTAGACGGCTGTACCATACGTTACTTAAAATGCCAAACATTGAAAATTAAATAACAATCATCCTATACCACAATTACCCTACACATTTTCAATATACAACTCCATATTGGAAAATGAAAATAAATTTCACAGCTGACAGACCGGGCTTAATCTGCTAAAGCTGTCTAAGTGCTAAGTATTTACATAATGGTGTTGGTCTCGATTATGCCAATCCATCACTAGTCTAAAACCCCAAATATATGATCAGACAAGATTATCAGTTTACGATGACAATGTTCTTAGAACGGACACAGTCTAGAATAATGTCACTACGCGAAGATTTAAGGGCATTGATAAAGTACACAGTGTCATGTTGACCGATAACTAAATGTAGATCTGTAATTGTATCCGCCGCTGACAACAACAGAGAAAGTGTAGGAGATTAAACAGAAGTTTATTTCCCATATGATAATCATCTGATGGCGTGTCTATTTTAATAGCGAAATATTTGTGTACCACATGCTTTTGAGTGTATATGTACTTAAAACACTCAACTTAATATGAATGACAAATGTGTTGTTGTTTAATAACTATTTATACAATAACGTATCAATCAGACTGTTTATAAGACGTAATGGTGACACTTAATCAGCCAGTGAGTCATAGCTCTCCAAGTGTAGAAGTACAGATGTGCAAACTACTTGATGAGCAATGACATAGCGGTAAGGCGCGCGTTTCTTAATCGAGAGGTCCCGGGTTAAAACCTCGTCTTGTCCACTGGACTGAGTAGGAGTAACACATATGCTCCACTTCACTAAGGTGTAAAGGATACATATGAAGGTGGTGTCTATTATCGGCGCTGCAGACCGATGTTGGTTGCCACGTCCACATAAAAGAAGACATCTCCCCATAAAAATCTGAACCAAATGATCAGGGGAAGTTAAATTCAGTAAATATATACCCTCTTCCTGACAACCAGGGTATTAAAAATAGTAAATGGAAACGAAAAACTGTAATATTTTACATGTATCAATGTTAAGTATTATCACATGTATCTTACTAAGCGTCGTCGTTTTGTGTCGCTATTGGTTGCGCATGCACTCTCCTGTTCATCTCACCGAGTTATTTCCTGCTAGACAGTGGTAATATGGTCTAGATTATATGGACGACAAATTACTTGCAGTAAAGTATCTTAGTTTATTGCCAACAGTACAATTTTTAAGACGTAATGGCGGAACTTAAGTGGAATAAATGGCCATATTTATAGCACCGTCGTGATACATTTACATGAATAGACATTGCGATTGGCCAGAGTTCTCACATACTTGAGCACAGATATATACATGTATATGTAAGATTAAGATATTCATTCACAACCCAATTTAACTATGTCTTTAATATGATTCCTCTTTCAGTCACGTCATACTTTCGTACATGTATTCACTTCAGCAAAGATGAATGTCAGTTTATATCGAACACAAGGAAGTATACTGTGGATACTTTGAAACAATCCACTCTCCAAATTTAGCAGTTTGTAAACACGATAAACACATGATACAATATACCTGACAATCATGCTTAAGCCTGCCCTCGAAAACCGATTCCTTGTGAGCACAGGCACGCATCACAAATGCATTTTGTAGATGTATCAATTGTCTGCGGAATGAATCAACCTCAACAAATACTATACCAATGTTTAGTTTTCATTCGACAAAATGGAATAAAGCTGTAAAATTTAAATCCAATTTTCTGGGAGACTCATTAAACAAAGTGGATTCAATTTAAACACTTCAGAAAATTAATTCAATTGGGAATTGCATCGTCTTCTGAAATAAGTGATTTTGTTTGAGAAAGTGGGTTTTCATCAAGGATCCCTGTTCGTGTAGTTATAACTGTCTCTTTAGGTGTGAGAAGGTAACATAATTGGACACGGTAAATAAGGCAATTCATCATAATCAGAAATTCCTTGGGAACGTTTTGAAAATGTGAACAGTGAATGCCCACATATGCATGTTATCTCTAAACATTCTACTGGCAATTCCTAACCGCCGACTGTGTGAGAATCCTAGAATACATTTACATGTAATGTCACTTATTATATAATAAAGGTAATTAATTTATTTGTTCGCATTGAATAATTATTTCATTAATTCAATATAATAATATTAATGTCGCTCTAGTCTAGCCACCCGACTAGATAATATATTTTATCAGCCAAATACTTGTGGCATAACTTTTTTTTATATTTGTTAGATTTCATTCTGGGCTTGACAACCTATGTTTGAGGGTACAAAGGGAAATAATTTCACGAGAAAAGAGTAGATTGAGGTGTTGTCTTTCTAAACATAGGGTATGTTAGACAGACTAATGTCATTCCTAAGTAATTATTAAACATCAGACAGTTTTTTTTATACTAGTAACACTATTTCTTCTTCAAAACTAAATACCTGTTTAAAATATTATTTGAATCACACTATGTTTTGTTATATTAAATATTGCTTCCTTCCCTAGAATAACCCACCAAGCTTTAATTATTTGTTCCTAAGTAATTATTCAACATCAGAACTTTCTCTTTTTATACTATTTCAGCTTCAAAAGTAAATTATTGCTTAAAATAGTATTCTTGAATCCCAGCATGTTTTGTGAATAATAAAATAATAGATCATGATTTAATTATCTATTTAGCTGGAATTAAAATTCGGAAAAAAAAAGTTGTGTTTTTTCCAATTACAAAGTATTACTTGATTTAATATCTAAGATGTCACATGTATGATGTTCTGTTTCTGGTTTGTGAGCATAATGGTACATGTTTGTAATTGATTTCCTATGTCGGAATAAGAATTTATATTCTTCAAAAATTGTAATACATTGATTTAATGGAATTGTTGCTGTTTTGGATATCTTTATCGATGTTTGTGTTATTTTGTTAGTTCTATTGTCTGTGACGATGTTGAGATGCCTTTTTGTGTTTGGTGGTTCAGATTATTAATCACCGTTGTACCAATTCTAAATATTGTATAATATATATTATTGAATCGTCATAATCCAACCTATGCATTAGAATTTTGAAGTTGTCATAGTGACCAAACTAGAATTCGTTGTTCTTGGAGCAGTTTGGCCACATATGAAGATGATGAATACCATATTCATTCCATGCCCAGATGTGTCCAAATCGCTATCACACGACAGTCGTACATTTTTATTAAATGGAAAGTGACCAAAAGTATGTGATCAACCATACTTAGTACTCACACTGTGATATAAGACGTTTATGATATTCCAAGGCCATTAATCGTTCCCAGAAGTACATTAAAACTTCCGCGTCAAGGGAATACATTATCCTCAGGATCTTATGGAAGATTGATTGTTTAGTATATTGTCAAATAAGTTTCCTCGTAACATAAAGTCTTTATCATTATTATATTATATATATTATTATTATTATTATTATTATCATTATCCTCATGTTGTGTCTGATGATACTAGATAATTCCGTCTCATATAAAAAGAGTTGTGTCAGAAACTCTTGCGTCCAATACAAAAATAAGTGAATGCGTTTTGGGGGCATACTGCTAAAGTACATAGTGTCAGCTTGATCAACATCTAAATATAGAAATGTAAATATATCATTCTGCTCCTCAAGCTTCCCATCAACAACTTTGGACTAAATGTCTGAGATTAAATAAAAACATTTCCCTTATAGTACATCTGAATATTAATCATATAAGTTCGTTTATATTGTAAATGCGTAGTATTTGCGTCGCATATGCTTTTGAATTTACATATACTTAACCTTGTATTTCTCATTTTCTGCTAGACACTTGTTAGTCAGTCATCATTAGTACGGATAACACATTATTTGCTGTTAAATATCTCAGTTTTATATCCGCCAGACAATTTACATGACGAGAATTTACAGCACTGGCTGTGCAGAAGTTCATTTGAGGAAAGTAGGAGTTACGGATGATAGTTGTGTCAGACAAGGGAATACAGATACATGTTAGATGCAGCAGTTCTTATACAAACTAATACATGTACAAAATTGTGATAAATATAAACATTCCAATAGGAAAACGTAGGCCTCTTTTAGCTAGTCTAAACTGTGTTTCTAACTTGTTTATTTCCTGCTCATACACATAACACATTACATGATGTAAATTATTTAAGTTTTATGCCTACCAGACCATTATTAAGACGTAATACCGGAATTAACTAGAATTAGTGGCAAGTGTTATAGCACTAGCTCTATATAATATGATGTACATCATCAAACAATGCAAGCGACTAGTGGTAGTTCTTACATACTCTACTACATGTAACATACATGTAGGATTAATATGTCTATATACTCATACAAGCCAACCTGACAATGGCAATAGTATACGTGGTTCTTCTTTAAAACCCAGAATAATACATATTTCCTTCCTTTATATTCATCGCCAGGAAGTACATTGAAAGTGACCTGCAAGACTGGTTGGTGTATTTCCTTCTTCAATTATAAATAGTTACGAGGTCTTGCAGGCAACCCTCGATGTTATGCGTTTTATTTACCATTTAGATGAACATACAAATAATTTTGCCTATGTGTCGTGCTTTGAATATGATAAAATTGAGAAACCTATCGCATTCAAAGAGACAAATTAACACCGGTAGGGTTCACATAACATGTTGATTGCTGACCGTCGTCCACTTGGGACCAGCATTATTTACACCCTAGCAATCTCCTTTATCCTGAAAAACCAACCATATATAAAATGTGTTCAAATTTTAAATATGAAAGAACCCTGTTAATGCATATTTGTGTTTGAAGGGTATGAATGGTTATTTCTGCAAGGGGGTAATTTCTGCCAATCTGCGGTCCGAGATCCATTCGTAGAATTAAAACTACGCAGAATGTTATCATCCATAGAAAATTTTCACGCGGAATATTATCTCTACTATATAATAATCAATGGGTAATCACATGTTAACTTGATTATTTTATAGTTTATTGCAGTTTGTCTAGTGTTACAACGGTGCTTTTAATTTAAGCGAGCAGTGTTTGACATTTACACTATTGATAATTATGACATTGTGTGATCCACAATTTGGACTGTAATAATTATTTACACTACATTTATTAGACTGCCAATGAAACTGGTGTTTGTCAATTCTTACCATTTAGCTAACCGCAGAAATTTACTGTTGCCATTTTCTGAATCAGCAGAAATTAAAATCAGCACAAATAAACGTACCCATTTTTGGGGCAAAAACGCTAAATATTACACCCGCAGATATAACCAGCTATATGGTATACATTACAAGCAGCACTGCTCAATCGAGAGAACGAATTTTGAACATCCTGTTGAAATGCATTACTTCATTGAATTAAGAAATCATGTTTTTTAATGCAAATCTTATTTTTAATGTAACATTACTGCTGTGTCTTCTTAAGACTCGAATGGTCAGAAGGACTAGATTTTTCGATAAACTGTTAATTAGTGTCTTTTACAGCAATGACTAATTCCTTTGTATAGAATAATAATGACATGATCTGTCAATATTGAGTAATATTAGCGACGTTTAAAACATTGCAATTCAATGTAGTAAGAAGTGGTTTAATCCATGTAGTTGATAGTTTGCTCGTGGTATTGTTACTTAATAATTATAGCAAGAGTCTTCTAATGTGGTATTACCTCATTAGTCTCATTATAAGAATAATACTTTACTTTTACTTCGTTAAATGTGTGTTGTTCACCAGCTTTATACGTCATTGAACTCGGTTAAATCAATGTCATGCTATAGTACATGTTATATTTGTAAATAATACATCAACTACTGTAATGACTATGGTATCGTCTTAAAGAAGTCATTGTACTACACTGCGTTGATTAAACAGTGCCTTGCTGGTCCACATCATCATGTAATCACATATTTATGGTATAGACATTAGTATAAATCCGTATCATTGACTGAACTAACATAGTGATAGTATGACAAAAGACAAGTGCACACTGTGATGATATATTGGATTATGTCGATCCACAGAGATTTGACGTCATTCTGCAGAATACATCAACTAATCGGGTCTTGCATTTCATGGTAGAAAGTCTATGTACTAGAGTTTAAGTCCACATCATCAACCAATCACTTATAACAACAACAATAACTTGTATTAAAGATAAATCAAAACAATATTCAACTTTCAAAAACATGACATACAAGCCTTTAATGTATATTGAAGAAACATATATTTCGCAGGTTTAGAATTATACATATCACAATGGGCTTTTTCTGAACTTAATTTCATGAAAATAAGAATTTTTCATGTTTACCAAACTGAAGCTGAAACAGCTTGTTTTACATTAAGTAAAAAGTAATTTCCGGGCATTATTTCCTATTGTCTCAAAATATCAAATTAATTTTATGATTACGACCTTCTCATTCTATGCCACCTATATACAAACAGGACTGTGTTTCCGAGCAGTGTAGCTAAGATATAATTATGTATGTACGTAAATTAATCATGGAGTACAATATACTAAAAGTATATTTATACTGGGAAAAGAGAAACAAGACTTTTCTTTTCTGAATTTTAATAACATCAGAAAAACAAATATAATGTAATTATGTGATCCTCTAAAAATGACACCATATCCCCATTTATAATGAAACTAGACTTACAGGGAAAAAACATTCACTGTATTATAAATTCTATGGGAACGTCAAACGTACATTAAATCACGATGTAATTAAAATTAGATCTTATTATCGAGAAACATAAAAAAATATAATTACTGTGCAAAAACAAGACGAACATACACCTGAGTTAATATCGAAATTAAAGATGGAATGATAATAAATTAATTACCTTCATTATTGAGATAATAGTGTTGTGATAATATATCGTATGTTATTGTGTGGAAATTAAGCACCGCGGAATAGAAATGTGGAAATCGCGAAAACAAAATACGAAAAAAAAACGATTATTTTTTATTACAATAAAGTGTTGTAGTAAACGTAGAAGCATTTATCAAATAAAAATATCACTATTATTTTATCTATAGCCAATACTGGAACGTACACACAGCTTTTGTGTGCACTAGGTTATTGATGATAACATAAACACAAGGTTGTCTCGAGGGCGTAGCAGCCAGATACAGCGACCGGATAATTTTCTTAATGATTTATATAATTGGCTGTCACATTGTATACGCCGTAATTAGTAAGCACATAGCTGGACACTAGATGTGCAAATTTCAAATAAAAATCAACAACTTAAAAAACTCACGTGTCTGTTTGAAACGAAATTTGCGTTTGTTCATGCGATGCAATGGGCAAAGAAATAACGTGTCTGTTTAAAAATAAATTGAGTATCCTTACGGAGTCCTTGTACCACACTACTGGTAGATATTACATTCATATTTCTACCAGCTCGCGTTATTTGCGAACTTCACTTCGTTTCAACTCGAAGGAAATATTTAATTTAAATTTTTAATTCGGTGAAAAGATTACATCCTTTTATTTTTGGAATAATATTCACCGAGGTGAGACAACTGATTTTCTGAAACAAAATTAATCATAACATAATTTGAGCCAAAGCACACTGATTTTCCATTGAAAGTCTGGAATTGTTATTTCATGGATGCGGGTAATAAGAAAATATATTAACATGCGTTGTGACTTTAGTTGTGTGTCTTGGCAGACAGAATAATTGTAGACGCCATTTGGGTATTTCTTCTCAAATTATGCTTTAAAATTATATTTAATTGGTTTGTTTTTATAACCATCTTACCATCCTCATTGTAATTTGATTGTTGATAAACATGTCAAAAGAATGTTGCTTTATTTGTGCTAGCGTGCAGTGAAAGTATAGCATATGTGTTACGAACACATAACCACATGACAAAACGGTACGTGATGGTAGAAACATGTTGACACGTATCATTATATTTATAACGTTTAAAATGATGCTTTTGTGCAGACAAAGCGGGTAACGAATACAAGGCTTTACATGCTTAATATAGTTAGTATTTGTTTCACCATTTTAAATACTATCGTGAGTACACTCGCTACGTCTAACACCATAACGCCCAGCAGTCGTTCGTTACTGCATTATATAAATCAGAATCTTGAAATAGTTTTTTGTAGCTGAAACTTGGTCATTCAACTTTCTTGTAGTTGAAACCATGCCTTTCATTATTTAGACAGCTGGTACATTTCGACTGAAGTTTTATCTATGTGAATGATAGCAGCATTACATATCAGCTGTATTGATCCTTGAACTGCCCTGTGTTTAAATAGTACGTCATATGCACGGTCTGACTATTTGAGTTGTACTGTACGACAACCTAATAATTAGAGAGCCGTCAATTTAAATCGACCAAAGTATCCTTAGAGAAACATCAGCTTCAAACATCAAATAAATACGATTTGTTTAATCATGTCCCTTATTTGCCATCATTTAAAGTGCATCTTCTAACATGTACTTAGAAACTTTTCTAAGTCACCATCACAATACACTGTAGCTGTATAATTCAATGCATCGTTACCGAAAGTCAAAATACTAACTTACACTAATAGCTTTGTCTTTTAAAGCGAAAACCACCAAGACAACTACATTTATTCCGATAGTTGATTCCCACAAAGCAGTTAGTTTTCTCTCTTCAGTAAAATGCCAGTAATCTTTTTTCAAGAAGTACATAAAAATAATATTTGCTTTTACGCTCAAAATAACGTAATAGTGTTAACAATGCTGCTGAGAAAATATCAGCGTCTTAATTGAACTATTATCTGGATCGCTACGAGTATCAATTGAACCCACTCGTTTAATCCTTCCATTTAATATACACTACCCAAAAGTGCTAACCCGCCACTTAGATATTTCAGCCCTGTAGTGTCAAAAATTGGTATATTCAATTGCGATTTCGCATACCGATACATGTTTAGTAGATGCAGCTGATAGTTAGTTTAATTTAGCGGTATTGTGGCTAAACTCGGTGCATTTGGCGTATTGCGTAATGACGTATTTTTGCACGTGCAGTGCATGTGCACTAAAATTTTACGCGCACATGAACGAAATCGGCAATATTGATGACTGCTTATCTTGAAAAACACTTTACATCCTGAAATTTACTCGATAGGAACACTCACGGGATTTCGAAAAATCCCTGGAACACATTTCGTAGATGTCAATGTTTCATTTTTTTAAATACTTTTTTTAATATGCATCTTTTAGCATGAACATCCACATACGTACGTATAAAGATGTATTAAAGTCAAATATGTGTTGATATTTGACCTACTTGCAGTTGAATTTACCATGTTAGACATGTTTCGTAATATAGCATGTTTACACGTGTAAGAAATACGCAACGGAAATCACGTGCTCACGAACGGTTTTGATTAAAAGGATGAATTTCCTTCGCGAAAAACATATTAACAGCCAAATTATATCAGCAGAGAATGCGACAGACCTGTCGGAATGTTATGACTTTGGTTAGAGTTGCGGCCCTAATTTTTTTTTAATTTCACAAGAATATTATTTTATGTTTTTGTTTGTGTTTGTAGATTAAGTGGTTATCTCTGTTTTATACTAACACAACAAACTTAGTTTGTAAATATTGACATAAAAGTGTGATTTTGCAAAACCAACCGTTTTGACAAAGCCTTTTTTCTTATTTTGTTCGAAGGTTGTTACTCTTCCGCAGAGTTCGTCTGGAGTAAATCACGACATGTAACGTGTTTTTCGTATAGGACATGGGTCAGTTATGCCAAAATGTTTATGAAAACGTGCTTTCCACGTGTTGATTTATGCACACTGTCATTAAAAGTTTGGGTATTTTTATGAATTGGTAAAAATACCCCATTACTTAACACGACTGTGACAACAAACATAACCGTTTTCCGTCCAAAATAAATTTATAATTAACTGCACCTAAGATTCAAGTACGGGTATGCAAAATTTCATGCGGGTACATACTTAAATGAAAAAGTTATGGCGAAAAATGTAAGGTGGCGGGTAAGAACTTGTGGGTAGTGTATATGATTTTACGTAATCGACCTGATAACCATGATAGTTTGTGACACGAACATTATATACTACCAACTTTGATGTTCTGGTACACATGTACGTGAAAAATGTCCAAGATCGCTTATTTGTACATATTATGTATTAACAGTGGGCTTTCCTGACACACATCAATCATCAGCGAATTAAGCATCTCAGAAAAAGTAAAATGTGATTTAAGGACATGATATATGACGTACAAGTTGAATCGAATGTCAAAGAAATGTTTTAAAGGAACAGATAACTAGTATATCTGATAAACAAATACAATGTTTATACCGCCGACACTTCACCTTCTGATTAGAGTTCAAACAAGATCAATAACTAAAGTGTGAGATTAAGACAATACGCCTGAAGGGCTTCGACACTATGACACCATGTCAATGTGATTTTCAAGTGATTCAGTTAATACATTGTCAGAAAAAAATGATTTCATAAGAATTTCATTTTCAAGGAACTAGTTATTTAAGGTAATACATTTCGCAGATTAAAACGAAATGTGTTTTAAAAGACAGATACTTCGTAATTGCTCTTCTGAAGTTGTGAAAGAAAATTTAGTTAACAACTTAAAACTTTGTTTGAGCATGCCCCCTTTTCTTTTAACAATCTATCGATAAAAGAAGAAAAACTTAATTGGATAGATGGTATAGAGGTGATAGAAGCCTGCAGTCAATTTAACATATGTAGCAAAACGTTTGATTGTGATCAGCTACAATGTGCACGACCACATTCAGCTTTAAGGCGGGTATTTTACAAAATTCAATACGTACATTATTAAATAGATATACCACCGATATCAAGGTTTAGAGCACATTCTTCTATTGCGTGTATGTTTTGCATGGTCGAGAGTTAAATGTCGTCCGAATGTACGAATGCAAACTGTATAACTGTATAATAATTTATTATTATTATTTGCGTTTATGTACTCACTTAATCGGATACTTTTTAGTATTCCGTATTGCAGAGGCCACCTGAACAATTTATTCATTTTAAGTTTCGGGGAATAGAGCAGATAGAGGAGGTGTACTCGTTACATAAACACCACTGGTTGTTTTACATGTCAGGTGTCAGGTGTATAACACCAATGCATTGGCCCTATTCTTATTCGAAATACTACCTTTAAAGCGTAGTTGGTCAGCCCGAGATTCGAACCCACAACCCAGTAATACGAATTCTTGTGCTTTATCGACTGAGCTACGGGAATAATTGTGCATGATGCTTTGAATCTAAATGCACTACAAACAAGAAAATTGAGTAAGGTAAAATTTAAATATACATGTAAATGGTAAAATAATACAGGTTCATACAGCCCAGTTAGGATAAAAATCCAGTGACGCAGTGGAACAATCCACTAGTAGGGTGTAAAAAACACGAATTAAAGCTTATACCAACAGTTCAATACCAAATTAAACTCTACCTGTTTTAGCAATGGTTTTAATCTTTTAACTATGACGTCACTGTCAGATTACCCTAGATGGACTGTACTGATAATAACACGGACGTATGTAATATAAGACACAGCAAAAATGAATATATTAGGGAACCTACATGTATTTACATAAGACACTGAACAAACAGCTTCTAGGCATAATCACACTCGTGTTTTTGTCCTTGGGAATTCTCCTCCATTCTACGACATTTCTAGATATTGACATGATTTCTGGACAGAGCTATAAATCACTTGCCACATTGTCGTAATTGAGTTACGTTAATTTCGACACAAAACACGAGAGACCGCCAGCTAATCACGTGATGTCCAGAAACGTGACCGAATGAAAGGTAAAAGTCAAGTCTACAGAGTTAAGATTTTTACAGATGATAGAACAGTATATTGTTATTAGTCACGTCGTTCTGCGAGATTAGTCATGTCGTTCTCGGGAACTGTGTCGCACCCAAAGGAAATCTTTATCATATAGACTCATTTTGTATTCCATTAAGATGAACTAATTATTCAGTATAAGCAAGCATACACACGTTTCTCGAAATGACATAAACATATAATGTACAAGTATACACATGGTTCTAAGGCAAATCGCTTACAGACCGCGACTCACAATACGTGCAAGCATGATTATTATCAACTTACGTTGATAAATAAATAATTAAGCGTTGTCGTTGGAGGAAGCCTTTATTTATAGCGTTTCAATCACTAGAGCAAACTCTAAGGCAAACCACGAAATCCACGGAATATAATCCCCAATGAAAATTAATGAGTTTACAGTACGGCATACGGTAGTTTAAAACTATGATGTTATTTATGTAGACTCATGCATTATATAAGTGTAACGGGAAAGCTGTTGTCACTAAAAGAACATTTCACATATATTGCATTTGGTAATTCCGCAGTTAATCTTTCGGAGATGCATCATGGGTCATACAATTATGGGACAGATAACAATACTGTCTTAAACAAAATGCACTAGCACAAATAAACGGAAACTGGCGTCCGTACAAACATATTTACACCGACCAATGTCCGCCCTTAATTCCCTGCTTGTACCGTATTCCCTTTATATTCACTGATTGTCCAAATATTCAATGGAATGCCATCTATGTACGTATATGTTGTAAATCACGACCGTGCTGGGGTGAAGACTGGGTTTTATTGTTAAATTATAATGATATGATTAGGGTCAAAACTTTATCGTTTTAAAACCAGTATGTCAACATTCAATGGGAGGACTATTAATGGGTTTATTGTAGTGATTTTATGACAAACGACAGTCAGCGATTCTGTGTTAATCAGTGCACAGCAAACAAAGGTTACTTAATGGCCATAAAGTACCGTAACCATAGGTGGCAGTATCAGTGTTTGGGAAAAAAATGAAAAAGTCCGTCACCGAACTACTACAATACATGGACCGTATATATATATATATTGTCTATCTAACTCCATGTACACTATTAAGGTATAACGCGTAGTATATGTCTATGTCCAAAGATTGTGGAACATCGCATCTTACAACAGGCCTTGTTCCCAACAATAATTACGATACTGTGAGGCGGCGGGTAACCAGTGCGTAAATAAAATGACCTTGAGCGAAGTTAAATAACGAAAGTAACATTGTTTTGCTGTTTCGCAGTTATAAGATACAATTGAACGAGATTTTCGGTAAGAATGAATATCTAATAGTTTATTTGAATGACTTGTGTAGCGATTTTTCGTCCGCGACGGCATTTTATGCTGAAACAAGGAGATGCAATGTTCCACAATCTTTTGCATATAGACATATAGTACGCTTTATACCTTGATAATATATTAGCTCAGTGACGGATTTTTTTTATATATATGTAATTGTTTTTAATCGTTTGCGGACCAAACACTGATACTGCCACCTGTGACCGTAACTTGTAAAATTAACAGCGGTTATAGATAAAACAGACACGTATGAGTCAATGTGGTCAACGTGATTATATATGAGCCGTTCTCCAGGAAAACCGTCTTTATGACATTGCATAGTACTTATAAATGCAGTTAGATTTAGAAATTGTCTAAAATGAGAACAAATAAATGTCCTTTGATTTAATGTTTAAGTACATGTTCTTGGACAGTATACTACACTACCTCACAGGTAACAGTATCGTTGAAAAAGAAATTGAAGAAAAAAAATTGAAAAATTTTTTTTTCTCGAAATTTAGGTATTATATACAAGGTATATTTGCCCTAAGAACACAGATTTTCAAAGTATCACAAAACAAAAATTAGCTTTCGATACATTCAATAACTAATTATATTCTTATGCAACATTGTTAAAACTACTCGCATGCAAAATTCCATTGAAATTGATCAACTTATTAAAAAGTTATGCCATAAAGTTTAGATCCCTGTGTCCAGCCGGTTCGAAAGGTGCATTCCAATAAAACCAAAATACAAATTTCGAGGATAAAAACCTTCATATTTTGTATTTATCGTCATGAATAAGCATAATAATGCGATAGAATTGAAGGACGCAACAGTTTGAACAAATTTACCGTGGTGAAATATGCGAGCTTCCGTATTAGCCGCGAAACAAATCGTTTGCACATTTTATTTAGTCAAAATGTTTTTATTTCCACCATGTTTGTCCGAAAGTTGCGAATGATTTCCATTTTGTGACACCGACTTTCATTGGTTATAAAAATACATTCGGAATATCTCTAGTCGTCGGACACTCTAAAAACCACACCGGCCGTCCTTGCAGCGTAATTCGAATTACGCCACCAAGTGTTAAAATAAAAGTTTAAACGATGCATTTGATCGTTTTGAGGTAAATGTAAAGCATGATTTCAAATGTTTGCAAGGCATTATGATGTATTTGTCCCCCACACAGCCTTTTTGAACATGATCAACTCACGTAAATGTCGTAGTCAATGAAAACAAATTGCACCCTTTCGATTTTGCTCTCAATTTCCTTGCAAATATACCTTGTATAAAATACCTAAATTTCGAGAAAATTTTTTTTTTTCAATTTTAATTTTTTTTTCAACGATACTGTTACCTGTGCACTACCTCAGGTTTATTTTTTCTCATAAATAATGTTTAGATAACTTCTGTCGTTGATATGGCGATCAGTTTCTAAAAAGCACCCATATGGAGAAAAACAAGGGGTTATTAGTTCAAAACACTAACCATATTTCTCGTTAAGCAAACATTCACAATTTTGACACGTTTTATTATAATAAGAACATGATTCTCAAATAATACACAATTTGTAAGGTTTGTAAGTAAATACTTTATCAGATACTTGATTTGTGAACTGCCAGTTAACGTAACGTCAAAAACATTTGAGTGGCGTTTACGACGTCACCCAAAAAGTAGGCGGTAGTGATTATTTTAAAACGTCTATAACTTTGCAAATATTTGTCATAATTTGTACAAATTTTCAGAACTTGTTCATAAGAGTCTCCTCTTTCTTACGATTTACATGTAATATCAATCTTTTCGCAATTTTGTCACTAAGCCCTGATTTCCTGTAGAACGGCTCATATATAAATATGTCTTCAAAATCAATTAATTATGAACATACAACACAAAACTGAATCAAATCACGATATCCGCCCTACAAAACAGATATTACGTAATTTGTGAAAGAAGAGGGCAATATATTGTTAACGTCGATTTACGGTAAAAAGTCAACGTGTAATATGCCACGTGGCCGTAGAAGTGTAATGGAAGCCGGCAACGTAATAACGTTCTCAACAACTACGGTAATTCATGATCGACTGGAAGTAGCGTCTAGGATTAATTGTATACGACAACGCACCGTTTTATGTGCAATTTTAATTTATTGCTAATAATAAAAGTGTCTACAAATTGACATAATAAAATTCAGAAAGTTCATATTTTTCACAAAGTCAATACTATACTGATATTATTCTCAATAAAGATAAGCTCACTTAGAACATGTCGTTACTAAGATAGCATCACGAATAGAATACTGTCGTCTCGTGATTTATTTTATTTAATTTGCATTAGGTGTGACCACGCGATGGTCAATTGACATATCAAATATTATGTAAAAATCACAATTATACTATCGATTTGGTTGGGTTTCCATGCAAGCTTCAAATTGTTGACATAACATACTTTTATAAGACTAATTGATACAAATCCATGATATCCTATCGATAAGTAATGCACTGAACCCATCATAACACTATGTAAGATAAATAAAAGTTTTCCGTCGTTATAGTAATTGATAATATATCATAGGAAGCAAATAGTATTCAATACTTAAAGTGGCTTAATAGCCGCTTATACAATTGTAACTGAATATTTGGAGACCTAAACAATTTAGCCAAATACTGTAGTAACTGTGTACAGAATATTTTAGCTACATACATTAGTACTGCAGAGCATGGACCACCATTATATCCAAGTGCAAATATGTACAACAAGTACATCACGACTGATACAAAAAATAACACGTCAATAATAGTAAAATACAAACTAAGCCAGAATAAACATACTTACATGTATGTTAATAATTAGTGTATATGGTGTTGTTTTACTAAGCATAATTAGCAGTTAGTAAGATACATTGTTTTATTTACAGTCGGTTGACATATAACAGAATGACAAAAGATATGTATAGCTATTGACCGATATCATGCAGTTTAAGTTATATATACGAGGGTCATTCAATAAATTCGTGGACTGGACTCGTCATTTTAATACACATTGACACAGAGAATAACAAATTATATCACACTAAACTACAGCCTTTCTGACAAAAGTGAAGAAAATTGTGCACGAAACGACGATTTTTTAAAGAAAATATGGCTAAAACAAAACTATTGCCTTACCGCAACCACCACACAACGCAAATATATTCTGACGTCAGCGACGTTATTGACGTTTTGCTATTTCTCAAGTGGTTAACCAGAAACTAAATTATGTCATTCATATGTAATTAAACGTAACTATTTAAGTTATAAATTATTAAATAGATCTAACAAATCATTTTATGTATTCAAAGTTAAGAATTAAGCTGGAAACAGTGGTTTTATGCTAAGTTGAAACGCCTCGCACATTTTGACTGGCGTTTCCTTAAATGTCCCTACGTTTGCAAATTTCGTTCGATCTCTGTATTATGTTTAATACCATGCTCCTCTTCAGGAAGTTGATTTTTTCACTTAAACACTGGGACACTGAATACTGTATGTGATCCGTTTGTTCTCATTAGCAACGTATGTGTGTTGGTTGTGTATTTCCAAGACAAGTGCACGATTTAATAGTTGCATTAATTTCTTTGCATAAATTCATCGGCATTTTGACGTAAATGAAAACGTGACAGGCATAGATCAAGTACTTCTCAATTCAAACTCAAACGTGCAAACAACTTAATAATTTCACAAAATATTGCACAAATATCTTGCAATAATCTGGCAAATATATGGGAATGTAAATTAATTAGTTCAGAATTGATCACTAGTTGAACTAGTTAACAGGCTACGTAAGGTCGGTCGGGGGTGGTAGCACGTTACTATGGTAATACAATGGCTCAAGGCATGTTACTGAGTTGCATAATCAAAGATAAATTTGTATCTACGGCAGGTAATAGATAAATGTTTATAATGATAATAAAAAATATTGTTTAAATGTGAAAATAATAAAATGAGAACAATTGTCTACGAATATATTGAATGACCCTCGTACATGTAAAAGTTAGATGACAATATTGATATATTTCAACCTATAACAAAACCTGTAGTATAGAAAGACACATAAAATCACGACATTATTTTACTACATCATATATATATATATCAGAAAATCATCACCAATTATGGTTGAGGGGAAACATGTAAACATAAGAATTTAAACAAGTTTAATAAAACCTCATTTCAACTGTATTAAAAAGCTGTGAAGGAGTTGCTGATCTTGCCTATCGTTTAGGAACTGTCATAAGAATAATGCATATACGACTCTAAGTCAATGAGTATTTATATAAACGTCAAACCGAAGGAGATATTTGGTGAACAAAACAGAAATAAAGTCGGTCATGGTGTATCAGGGCGTTCATTTTTACTAATTTTAATACATATAATGTCAAAAATAAACCTCTTTCTTCACGTCGCTTTACCTAAAATTGGAGCGGTCGTTAATGAGCTACTTTATAATGAGTTATAAAACCACTATCATTCGATTCGACAGCGTGTCGCATTGACCGACATAATTCAGCTGAGAACTATAAAGGAATTTATGATTGAACTTACGATCTTAGTATGGTATGATTCAAGACAGAAAGAACAAACATACAACTATCGACTTGAATTTTAGCATGGAGTATAAGAATAGTTCAAAACACAAACGAATACTGACGAGATGATCAATTACATCTTTATACATCTCATACAGACAGCACACCACGTGACATTTATCGTTTCTAAATTCAATTAAAATACAATTATCGTATTATATGATGTCTTAGCATGGTGTACAAATCATCTTAACTTTGCCATAAAGTGCATCTCCAGAGTGTTTCTTTACTTAAGGGTGTACTAAAATAGAAGACAAATCAAATATCGGTTTTTGCTGTTATTTAAAAAAATGTCGACGGTTTTTGGATGCATCGACAAAGTTCATAAATTCAGCAATCAAGTAACGAGACGGTATTATTTAATTTCCATGATTGGTGGTTAGTTTTAATTATACATGTATTCATATTGTAGTACATGGTGTCCAATATAATATGTTACCATGGAGTAGGTTTGATCTAGTATATCATTAAAAACTTTATATTAGCTATAAGGTATATACCGAAGCAGGAGCGCTCCTTTACCTACTAATCCTTCTGGAAAAGGCGTACGTAAACTCTTATCTATATATAAGCATTTGCCATTTTGTTCGATTAACCGATTTTTTTTTAAAAAAGGGTTGCGTAATGTGGTATTACTTCATTAGTCTGATTCGGATAATCATAGGCTTAACTTTTACCTTGTAACCTGTTTGTTGTTTTATTATATCCGCTTTATACGACATTAAAGTCGGTTAAATCAATGTTATGCCAAAGTGCTATTCATACTTTTAAAGAAAACATCACATAAGGTAAAGCATTTGATTATGTAATTACATAATATGAAGTCAGTGAACTACAGTAATTTGATAAAATAGTACTCTGCTCGTCGACATCATCACTTTGTCATGTAAACATTGTAATGACATTAGAATTAATCCGGATCATTGACTGAACTAACACAGTGGTCGTATGATAAACAGCATGATCACAATGTGATGATACATTTGACTCAATCAAAGCTATGATAGATCGTACGTTATGCATATACAGAATACATCAAATAATTGAGTATGACCTCTCATGGCAAGCAGTCAGAGCACTATACTTCAAGTCCACATCATCAACTAATCACGTATACATTTTAATGATATAATACTAAATCCCGTTCATTGATTGTACTGACGTAGTGATCAAATGATTGACAACGCGAAAAAACTGTGATGATACATTATAATGGTTTACATATCGATGGCTTAGAACCAGAAGGTCATAACTACCAAATCGATATATTGAGAAACCTGTCTGTAATTTACTCTTTACCTATGGGAAAACAAGTGTTTAAAATTTCATTTTGGTCAACATGACAATTTCAGATTTTCATGAAAATAGGCTCATTGTGAAGCAGATCTCAAATATGTATGAGTCTTATTAGGTCGTAAGTGGCAGTTACGACTTCTGGTTCTAAGCCATCGATATGTTCTTTTGCGTACAATAATATAATAACGCATAGTTATACAATGTCTAAAACAATACTAAGTTGAACAAACGAAACAAAAACATCATCACCAAGTAATTACAAATACACCTCCAACATCAACAATTACGAACGATGGATATAGCAAACAAAGCATTCATCGGGCAAAGGCATGAACTACTCGTCACAGAATCATCTCTTACATCAACAATAACGATGGCTATACTAAGCAAAACACTTAACTGGCACATGCCTCTAATGTGTATGCTAGAGGAATCAAATTATAATATGTCACCCATGTTACATGTATATATGAACCGTGATATAAAAAGGTGTAACAACGTTATGATTATGTACGAATCATGGAGTACAGTATACTAAAAGTATATTTATACAGGGAAAAGAGAACAAATACTTTTCTTTTCTGAATTTCAATTGCATCAGATAAAATCGCATCAATAAGGAAATGTTTGATTCGTTGAAATGATTACATCCTTTTATCTTTTGAATACTTTTCGCCTAGGAGAGAAAACTAATTTCGTTCCAAGAATTAATCACAACATAATTTGAGTCAAAGCACAATTATGACACTCAAAAGATTTTCGCTTAAAAGCCTGTAATTGATATTTTGTGGATGCGGGCAATGTGACAATGTATTAACATGCGTCGTTATTTTATTTCTGTGTCTTGGTAGACAGAATAATTCTAGACATCATTGGTTATTCTTTCTCAAAATATGCTTTTATATTTCTAATTGGGTTGTTGTTATATAGTTTCTCTTACTATTCTCATTGTAAATTATTTGTTGAAATACATGACGACACTGTATTTCGTTTTGTGCTATTGTGCATAGTAACTATATCATAAGACTTACCTACAAATACGTACGTAAATACACATTCATGAACATTAATCACATGACAAATCGGTACATAAAGGTCAGAAACATGTCGACATATATTATTACATTTCTAACGTTTTAACGGATGCTTTTCTTCAGGCAAAGCAAGTTCCTAATGGGCTTCACATACTTAAGACATTCACAAAAAATAAACCATATGCAAAACAATACATTTAATCGGAGCTAGTAAATAATGATAATCACATAAAACAGATATATGATGCTTATTTTACAAGTTTCATATAGAGGTATCCATATAGAGAATGTCAGTTTTGTACTGTACTATAAATTGGACTCCATATATAGTGAACCTTCTTTATTGATGTACCAACGCATGTATACTTTGATAATGGCACGTATATAATGTAACTACCACCACAAAATAATGCATTGCCGTAATGTTAAAAGTCCAAAAACTGACTTACACTAATAATTTTGTCTTTTAAAGCGACAACCACCAAGTTGACTAAAACTACTAGGTGGTTAATTTACACAAAGCAATTAGTTTTCTCACTCCAGTAAAAATACTCTTCACACTCAGGAAGTAATCCTTTTCACAAATTTCTTCTTTGCAGCTAAGCTTAAAATAAAGTGATAATGTTCACAATGTTGCTGTCCAAATATCAGAGTCTTAATCGAAATATAATCTGGATCAATTGAACCAACGCATCTATTCGTTCCATTTACCTTGTATTATATATGATTGAACGCAGTTGTTCTGGTTGCAATAATAGCATGTGACTTGAATATTATAGATTACCAACTTTTATATTTTGGTAGTTATAGTTCCTACTACATGTATTAGAGAATGCTGCCAATCCATGAGGAACTACGTTCTTTTGAGCGAAATAGTAGCAATGGTGGTCCCTTGGTGTATCTCAAACACATGCAGTTGTATTATTGTTCACGGGTTGTAATCACGTGACTTTGTCTAGTAAAAAGAACAGTTAATGGCGGACATTTAACCTCGGAAGGTACCTATTTTTCGTGTTTTTTTATGTCTTACATCCTCTTTATCGAAACTTCACATAGCCTATCATGTACGCATTGCTTTTTTTATAAACGATACAAGTTAATTTGGTCTCATTACTTGAACAGATTACGAGAACATTGGATTTGATCCGGAGTTTCAGTGCAAGGCGCGTAAGTCACACGTACAGTGTTAAATATTGATCAAATATGGACAAATAATGGTTTCTGGGGCAAGAACTGTTGTTTAATTATATCATGAACGAAACAAGTACCCACTTTTTGCGTTTTATTCGGCTGTATATTTGCATTTTACGAAAGTAGTATATATAGTGTTATAGTACATTTGTAATTCACACGAACGAATATCGCAGTATTGCAGTACGTCAAGAGTTTGCATTCTCGTTCGACCAGCGATTTGTTCAGAATAGAAACTTCAATACCCACTGATTTTTGAGGATGGAAGTTTTGATACCACCCCAATATTAAGGACCTTCAATATATAAGTTTATATGCATCCTTTCTGTGCATGTTCTTATTTTGGCGTAGAGACCACGTTTTGCATTGGATCGTTATTCTGGTTATAAAGTTCATTCCACAGAGCAAATAATATGAAAACACTATGTTTGTTTAAGTGGCTGCATCTTTATTCAGTTTTCGTGAAGTTATTGCTTTGATTACCTTTACATTTACCTATTTATAATTGGTGTTTATATAAGACGTATTAGCAACAGTTCGGTGCATACGAGAAACAATCGGCATTCGTCGGGACGCCTTTATCGAATACAACGAATGCTAATGTAAAATAAACGGGGAATTGTTGTAGAAATGCACATACAACATTTCATATATTTTATATATTCAGGTACCATTATGGTGGAGTAAATAAATAAGAAATTGTAACACTATTGTGTGACAACCCTCGTACGTATAATGTCTACGATTTGTGAACAAACTGTAACCCGGTGCATTGGCGACTTTCTCAAGTTTGAAACGTGTCATTTCTCCGCTAGACTGATGTAAATGGGCAACAAATTACTCACTGTCAAAAATCACTTCCTTAATTCGTTTTCTAGATCCGTCTTCTAGACGATTTATAGGACATTCTAGTAATGATGGTACAAAGACGACAACATCTAGACAAATGTGTTAATGTCCATGTATAGAAGTGCATGAATATGTAATGGGACTGATGTGAGTACAGAAAGATTGGAATAACAGATGCATCCATGATAAAATACTAGCATAGCACTAACATAGCTGACATTGCAACTACATGTATATGATTGACTTTTCCTACAGATTCGAATAATGGACTATGAGTGAATACATATTTGTGCACGTATTCTAATCAATTCAAAACATCATGTTCAACTGTTGTAATGTAGGCTTGTATTTGCCGGGGAAAACTGTACTGCATGTATACAGGAAGGAAATCGGAAAGGGAAAGTGTGTGTTCTGTTGCCAAAGACGTTCAGTGATTCTACCGTCGATCTCTTCAAAAAAAGTTCACTTCTAACAAAAAACCGTGTTAAAATGTATAATTACATGATAATTAAGTTATTATCTAAAAGCTCCACGGCGCTATGTCACTTTTGTTTGTTTTTTAATGCGGAAACCATGTTTTTGTTGATGCAATCTTTATAAACTCTGGCGAACGTGCCTTAAAATAAAATAATGTTTACTGCACAACCATGTTAAATAATGGTAAATATTTGAGATTACATTTTTGAAAGTAATGTGTAAACAGTATGCGTGCAGTAATAGGAGACCCGTAAATGTAATCATGACGAGGATGATTTTGTCAGTTATGGAGATAAGCGAAATACTGCAACATATTACTACAAATTGCTGGAGAGCCGTTGAAAAGACTCTAATGTATAATAATAATAATAATAATAATAAATACAAACTAATTATTTATAGAGGCAAACTTGTTACACATGTAGGTGTTCGTTACGCTGTTGCGACCATAGAGATAAGTGAAACACCCCAAATTATCATTACTCAAAATGTCGGAACCCTCCAATATAAAAGTATTACATTCATTCATACATTTACTGAACGAGACTTTTACGAGTATTTGGATTGAAAACAATTCTATATTCATTATTCATTCACTGATTAGCAATAATACAATAATGATTTGTCGAATGCAGATAATTTAATACTTTAGAATCGAAATGACGAACAGTCGTTTTTATTTTAACTATGTTCTACTGTAACATGGTCAATTGTTCAAATGTGTACAATTAGCCCCTCGCTCAACATGACTGAACTACATGTACAATACATGCGGCTGAACATTTGACTATATTTTCCAATAAAATGTAAATACATTATTCATTAAGTATTCAATACCCCCGGTATATATAGTTTGTATAACAATTCAAACAACAAACCCCTGTCTATTTTTACCATCTACAGCTCAAGGGTAACTGTGTCATTGATAAAGATAATTTGAAAACGAAAATATTATTTTCTAAAATACATATTTTTCTATAAATGTATATATATTCTAAAGTAGCCAGAATTTCAAGAAATAAGAAAATCAATATCTTCATAAACTAATTATATTCAAATAACGCAATGCATAAATAACTTGCAATTTTATCACAATTGATCCAATAGTTAAAAAGTAATACTATGAATTGTAGATACTGTTTCGAAACCGATCACTGTAGTACACTCAACACAAATCAAAATGGTCGACTTCACAAAAAGTTAAAGTAAAAGTTAAATTAATGGATTTTATAATACGAAGTTAATTTAAGGCTGATATTCATCGTATAACATTGTTTGTGTAAACCCACAGCATTTTATTGATGATTGATACATGTGTGCATAAAGCCGTTTTTTAAGAAAAACAAAGTGCATCACAGTTACCGTATCGTGAACTTGTTTACAAATGGACCTTGGAAGAAAAATATAATTTGCAAAAAAAACAATGTTTTCGTTTTTAGGAATGTTTAATTTGTACGAAATCCTTTGAAATATTCAACAAGGAACTAATTCAATAGAATAGATAATCATTGATATAGAGGATCTATCACGAGTTATAAAAATAATCTATCACTCGTTGTTAATTGATATAAATTTATATTAAACGAGTTTTGGAAATTTTATTAAGCGAGCCTTTGGCGAGCTTAATAATATTTCCTGAACGAGTTTAATATAAATATATCAATTGACAACGAGTGATAGATTATTTTTATCATACGACACTAAAAAAGCAAAATACGCATTGATTTATTGGAAAAACTCAAACGCTTATACTAAACGTGGTACGTATAACTTTATACGTACTGGCTATACTAACCTGGATACAAGGAAAGTCATGTTATAAAAAGAAATACATACCGTCAGCACTTCACAGTGTGATAAGAGTTCAAACAAGACAATAATTAAAGTGAGAGATACTTCGTAATTGTTCTGCTCAAGCTATGATAGACAATTAATTTAACGACTTAGAACTTAACAAGCTATTCATGACAGAAAAAAACGTAATAGGGATGTTAGGTATAGACATGATAAAACTTTACAGCCACTTCGAAAAAGTGGTGTGATTGTTGAATAATGAATAAATCAGCTACAATGTCCACAACCTTAGTCAGTTTTAATGCGTTTCGTTGCTCTCCTGAATCTCAAAATAAACGTTGAAGTATTACAGGTACATGCATATAACGATAATGACAAGGTTTGATATAATATAAGATATAGCAGACAATGAATAAGGTAGAAGGCTTCTACACATGATATAATGGACAAACTGCTCCTATGCATAATCGCACTCGTGTTTTATTTTGTCATTGCGATTTATCCTACAATTTACGTCATTTCTTGATATTGACATGGTTTGAGGACAGAGCTATAAATCGCTGACCACAGTGTCGTAATTGAGATAAGTTAATTTCGTTACATGGCGACATAAAAAACCAGACACCGCTAGGTAATCACGTGATGTCCAGTGTCATGACTGAAAGAAAATAATAATAACCTTTAAATTTAGAGAGATAAAATGTTACTGCTGATAGAACAGTATATTGTTATTTGTCAAGTCGTTCTATGCAATTTGTCATGTCATTCTAAGGGAACTTTGTCGTCCCTACGGGAAATCGTTATCATATAGATTAAGTTTGTATTCCATACAAGTGCTATATTAATACATAATAACAAAGCATACACGTTTCATGTAAAATGGCTTACAAAACATATAATCGACACTTATATTCATGTTTCTAAGGCAAATCGCTTACAGACTGCGACTCACAGATTTTAATACGTACAAGCGCAAATAGTATCTACTTAATTTAACGTTCCTGGAGAAATCGTGTCTTTATTATGACTTAATCTTTAGAGCATACTTATTTTACAATAAATAAACATTCAGTCATAAATATGTGCACGTGAGTATTAATGACATTCATACAAACAGTATGTTTAACTCCAATTCCTAGTTACATGAGACTCTTCAAATACACTTCAAACAAAGATCGTTTTAAACACGAATATAATGCTACATATGTTATAAGTACGGAAGCCTTGGAGGGCCCTTTTGACTTAGAACTTATGACTTATGTGTTTTGTGTTCTGAATTAGGTATTGTGTGTTATGAGCTAGGTCTTATGACTTAGTTCTTATGTCTTACGCGATACAACGGCAAAGCAGTGGCAACATGGCAAAACAACGGCGGACGAGACATCAATCACTCCTCAATTACAAACGGATCGAAAATGAAAGCGATGTTTATGTTGACGTAAGTAATAAAATACTTTGATTGTGTAATCCTGATAACATTTAGTATGGTATATATAATTATATACATGTAGTCATATAATTTGACGTTATATTACTTATTCATGTGAAACGGCCAAACTGTGAAGTATTTCAATGCATAAACGATATAATTATGTTCGTGAGCTAAAGGAAGTTTGATTTTGTACACACGATATCACACCCTATGTAATGACTCGTTGCCACACAACATTGTTGAATGGTAAGTGCAATATTGGAACGGCACGATGAGCCGCTTAGCCCGTAAACATGGTCCGATCTATGATTGCACTTATTTGATCAAGTCATGCAGTTTGTTCGTATATTTTCAGATAAGTTTGACAATATGATCGCATTGTATAGTCTGTGGCTGTGCCTGTGGATACATCAGGGGTACCCTGTTACTGGAGTGACACCATCTAATATACCTGAATCACTGACACCAGGAAGTACACGGCTAGATTTGGTGAAACACTATTTTTACTGTGGGTTTACATATCCTGAAATTGTTCTACCGTTGTTTGTGATGAATAACATCAAACTATCGTTGCGGCAGCTTAAACGAATACTAAGAAGTAACAACCTACGACGTCGGACTGGGTACACACCAGACCATATCGTTATTAATTGCATTTCCAAAGAAATTGAGACAAGCGGTCAGTGCATTGGGTACCGTTCTATGTGGAAACGTTTGGTAAATGAACATAGATTAAGAATTCCTAGGGATAAAGTGCTACCGTTAATAAGAAATATTGACCCCGATGGAATTGCTATTCGAAAGGCTCATCGACTAAAAAGACGCAACTACAGAGCAAGAGGACCCAACTACGTTTGGCATGTTGACGGATATGATAAACTGAAACCTTATGGCTTTTGTATTCACGGCGCTATTGACGGTTACAGCAGAAGGATACTTTGGTTAGAAGTTTCACAAAGTAACAACAACCCCGCAGTCATCGCCATGTATTATCTTGAAGCTCTCAAGACACTTGGGGTTGCCCCAAGACTCCTCCGTTGTGACCACGGAACGGAAAACTCAACTCTGTCTCTACTCCAGCCATTCTTCGGATACAATGATACAGATCGTGTGTCCGGTCTTCGGAGTTTTATGTATGGGAAAAGTGTTTCCAATCAACGAATAGAGGCTTGGTGGGGAACCATGAGACGTCAAGGAATACAATGGTGGATTTGTTTTTTCAAAGATTTAAAGGACAGCTATGAGTATGACGAATTAAATCCTTTGCATGTCGAATGCTTAAAGTTCTGTTTCACACACTTGATTCAAACCGAACTTGACAGAATAGCCGTAAACTGGAACCTGCATTCCATACGTACACAAAGAAATGCAGAGGTTCCAAATGGAAAGCCAGATTTGATGTACTTAATGCCCGAAGTATTTGGTGGTCACAATTTCGGAAAGAAAGTGGATCAAAAAGACGTTGAGGTTTGTGGCGAAATGTACGGCGTACGCAGAACAGTATGTTGTCAGGAATTTCAAGACTTGGCAAAGTTGCTCAAACCTGACCTTCATGTTCCCATTACTGCACAAGGTGCTCTTGAGCTATACATGGAGCTGCTGGAACTCATTGACGAATCTATGGAATAATCAGTCCGAACTCATGGCGTCACATGTACTTGTGTTAATTACTCTCCACCAGTGTCACACTGTATTATTATTGACTGTAACAAGGAGATGTACACTTATGTATAATCTGAATATTATGTTAACATGTTATCGTTGAGTTGTTTGTTTAAAGTTATATCACTGGAGATTAAAGCACATTTTCAGCGAATTACAATTAATGCAAAACTGTTCTGTTCTACATTGTTACAATAAACGTTTTATTGCATTTCTTTGCTTAGATTTGGTAGCTCTATTTACAATGTAGTCAACACATGGTGGTTTGGTGTATGTTAGTGCGTCCGTCCGTCCGCATTCACCTTGTCTGGGCTGCAACTACAAATAACTTGGCACAGTTTTTGTTATCATTAGATGGCTTGTCACGCACAAGACGCATGTCTGTAGGTAAAGGTCACGCTTAGAAGTTGCAAAAATGTACAGGTTATACCATGTCCGGGCTGTATATTTACATCAAGCATGGATAAATTTTCAAATAACATTTGTTCACCACCGTAAGACGTATGTCATGTGCAAGTCCCACATTTGTTTGCCAAAGGTTAAGGTCACACGCAGCTTTTAAATGTCTAAATGGACATGTTAAACCTTGACCAGGCTGAAACTATATCATGCATTGACAGATTTTAAAGTAATTTGTTAGTTGATCAACACCGTGAGCAGGTAACTTTCACAAGCTACATGTCCACCAAAGTATTCCGATTTATTTACATACAAATTCGCTGGTTAAAAGTGACACTCAAGAGTACGGACACAACTATATCACGCACCATGAACTCTAGTTGTATTTTTCAGGTTGAATTTGAAAATTAAATGTACACCTTGGCCAAATAGCGAGTCCCGATGTGCAAGTATCATGTCCACATGTCAGAGGTCAAGTTTGCAGTATTATGGTATTTTTGTTTGTTTGCATATACACCATGGCTGACACATTACCGGCTCTACATGTCACCATTCAAGGTCAAATAATACTGGAGTTGTACTGTTTTGTATTTTAAAACATTGCGCAGCATTGTATGTGCAATGTCGCAAGTAGTCAGTAAACCAATTATTATATCCTGCATTTTTAATATTAAGCTTAATAATAATATGTCATGACAATATGTATTTTCAGGACATTAGTTTTTGAACTGGCAAGAGCTATGATATTCAATTTGGACCTCTAAACTTGGTACATTGTACTCACATTGGTCATGAACCGAAACTGCTATTCAAATTTGCTATATAATTTTTACCGCTTCCAAAGAATTACTGTTACAGAAATTATTGGTCTTGGAAGCATAAGAATACTGTTCGAGAACAATACATAGAGACCGAACTAGTACAAGCTGGTTTGTTGTGATTTCACATCATTCATTGAGGTTATTTGAAAAGGTGAAATGACAAAACAAGCTCACCAAATAGTAACCTAGCTGTTGTGTTTACAGAAACAAAGGAACGCTGTTAGAATATCAACTTTATTTTCTCAAATATACAAAACGAACATCAACATAAAACAAGAGAGCCTATATGGCCCTATATCGCTTACGGTACCTGAGTATAGGTGTCTTATGAAAACTCAAATTAAAGAGGCATTCCCTACATCTAGCATATTATTCTCCACTAGTGCATTTAATGAGCTAAATGTACAAAAAACTATAAATCGTTTTAATCTTCAAGAAGAAAATGGGTGGAAATATGTCTCTATGATCACAAAAAATTAATCGCTGCAGCTATTTATTACAACACGGTCACTTATAGACAAAGGGAAACAACTCATTCAAGCTAAAACGTTTTAGCAATAATAATTCATATTTAATGTCTAATATTTTTTAATCAATTTAAAAGATCGAAATTGTAGAGAATGCCTCTTTAACACTTGATAACTGTGGTAAATGTCTACAAGACAATATGCTACACAAACCAAATATCAAAGAGGAGTTTTAACATTTTTTCCTATATTATCTAGGTAAAATGAAGTGACCCCCATCCCGCCACAGGAGGGGACTATATTAAGCATTGGGCCATAATTTCAACAATGTGTGAAGACGTCTACCAACCGATGCGGGTCTGCAACAAATATCTAAACTTTACACTGAGAGGATGTTCTAGCCGATCAGTTATAATTTCTAGGCTTTCTTAAAAGTTTAGGAATCCATTTTCTTGAAACTTCACAAAGAGTATTTTACATAATTTATGTCATAAATTCATAGACTCTTGTGCCCCCTCCTCTCCGAGCTGTCACTTGTCTGTATTTTCCTCTGGTTTGATGGAGCCATCCAATCTGTAGTTTGAACATTGGGTGTCTTCCAGTACCCCTTGGTCTCTAAAATGACAAGATAAATATATATGTATATAAACTTACAAAAAGAAAATAACAAATCGTCAGGAAAAGTAGCACTCAACAGAAACAGCAGAGCACGAACAACACAAAAAAAGAACAGTGTACACATTTCTAGCTCTGCACGAAAATGACGAAAACGTCATTCAGGAGGAAATACCTCTTACTACTTTGAAATACATGTAACTATTTCAGAAATTAGTTAAACGTTGCCGTCAAGAGTAGATCATCACTACAGGCCATGGATATACATGTACATCTTTCTCAAAAAGGGTACACTCCACATAATAAGGGTACCAAAAGCATGAAATGATGTTTAAAGACAAATATATCATACTTAACTACAAAGGCTTTCACAATAATTAAATGCCATACTTTTGAAACAGGCATTACACAAAATAAACAAAGAAATTTGTATTATGAATTATGTCTTATATAATATGTCTTATGAATTATGTCTTCTTTCTTTTGTAATATGAATGATGTCTTATATAATATGTCTTAAGTATTATGAATTATGTCTTCTTACTTTTGTATTATGAATGATGTCTTGTATAATATGTCTTATGTATTATGAATTATTTCTTATATAATATGTATTATGTCTTCTTTCTTTTGTAATATGAATGATGTCTTATATAATATGTCTTATGTATTATGAATTATGTCTTCTTTCTTTTGTATTATGAATTACGTCTTTTATATTATGTATAAATAAATTTATATTACATGTATGTATAAATAAATTTTAAGAAAAAGAAATGACCTCACTGCTATAATTTGAACAATCTTGAGATCTATAAAATGTTACATGCCAAGTATCTAGGCTCTACACCTTACGGTATGAGAGAAGTAGATTTTTGAAGTTTTTACTATGTATATCCTACTTTTTCTTTACGGTTGCCATAGCAACCATAGTTCTGCGTTGAATGGTATTCTTTAAACAACTTTGAAAGAGCTTCATGCAAGGAACATCCCTGCTAAGTTCTAGCAACATTGGTCCAGCAGTTTAGTAGGTGATGTTTCTAAGTGAAAATGCTGACAGACAATGGACAGTGACCGATAACGGACAAAGGTCGATCACAATTGCTCACCATGATGATCATCAATACCAAATATCTAAGCCTTCTGGTTTTTTAAAGATTTTTTTAAAGCTTTTCCAAAAGAAATCTATGTAACTCCTGGGGCAGGGCCAATTTTGACCCATGGGTTATGATTTGAATAAACGTGGTAGAGGTCCACTAGGCAACGCTACACAACAAATATCTAAGCTATCGGTCTTCTGTTTTTTGTGGAGAAGATTTTTGAAGATATTCCTATACAAACCTATGTAAAATCAAGTAACCCCTAGGGCGGGGGTCAATAATGATCCAGGGGTCACACCTGGGGTGGTGTCAATTTTGACCCCAGGGTCATGATTTAAACAAACTTAGTAGAGGTCCACTAAACAATGCTACACACCAAATATCTAAGATCTAGCTAGGTCTTCTGGTTTTTGAGGGGAAGATTTTCTTATAGAAACCTATGTAAAATCAAGTGACCCCTGTGGCAGGGTCAATTTTGACCCTGGGGTCATGATTTGAACAAACTTGGAAGAAGTCCACCAGACAATGCTACACACCAAATACCTTAGCTCTCGTTCTTCTTGCTTTTGAGAAGATTTTTGAATATTTTCCTATAGAAACCTATGAAAAATCAAGTGACCCCTGGGGCAGGGTCAACTTTGACCCCAGGGTCATGATTTGAAAAATTTAGTAGAGGTCCACTAAACAATGCTACACACCAAATATCTAAGCTGTAGGTCTTCAGGTTTTTGAGAAGAAGATTTTTAACTTTTGGTTGCCATGGCAACCAGAGGTCTGCATGGAATTAATTTTTTTAACAACTTTGGTAGAACTTCATGCAATCATCACTGTGAAGTTTTGTTGAAATTGGCCAACTGGTTAAGGATAAGATGTTATTTAAAGCAATTGTTGACAGACGGACATCACCCGATTAGATGAGTTAAAAATTATTAGTAAATACCCAATTACACCAAAAGCTTATCTGGAGCTCTGCGAATATCATTTAAATACAAATGTAACAGTCAAAGGTCACATAATGCCAAGCATAAGTGTGGTTATTGCACTAATGTATCCTTGACTAAATATAGTGCTCAGATTAATTATATAATCAACTGAATGTTCATTTTATTTACCTTCTTGGGATTCTCCAAATCCCCGGGAGAAATGAACCATGATTTTACCTTCCCACAATGTCCCAGCACTGCTGGTTGAATGCGGTGGTTTTGTGTTCGCATAAAAATAGCGAGGGTATTGGCATAAACTGGGGTGTCTCTGAAGTGCGGGGATTTTACCATCTGATTGTCCCTGCATGTTGAGGATTTTACCGGTAATTTGCTGGGCTCAAAGTCAAAAGTCCCCGCTATTTTACAGGGATGTGGGGGCGTGGTTACAAATGGCTGGTGTATTATGCTCTTTACACTGTATTTTGTCAGAAACATTTTGAAAATAACTTTCTTAATTTTCAAGCATAAATTATACATATTTTAATACAATTATTTGATATCTTTTATCTGCAGTGTATTTTACTGTACCCTTTTCTCTGGCAGCTTAGAATATGTGTATAAATATATATTGTCATTAAAAAGTAAAAAGCATTTTAGGTTTAGTTGAGCATTTGAGTTTGGCAGCTGATACGAAAGTCTACAGGGGCCAGCCAGAGTTATGTAACTTGGCCTGCACAGTCCCCTTATTACAGTAAATGAGTGTTGCAAGTTTGAAAGCAGATATCGACATTATAGTATAATACCCGTTTCCGGAATTTCTAATGACTAATGGTCAGGGGGGTAAAAACGTATAGGCTGTATAGCGGAAGGGTGTAGTATTATCCTATTTTCAAGGTTTAAACACGGAAAAATGTATAAAAAATTATTGTAGATTAAAATTTTATCATTTTTGAATTTAAGATTCAGCAAAAAATATCCTCAAAATCTACTTTCTATTTGAAATATTGTATTTTATTCTACACTGCCGCTTCCGTAGCTCGATACCGATGGCGTGAAATTATGCGCAATGTTCAAGTTAAACACATTATTTATGCAAAAATTTTGTTGCCGAGGTCGTAAAATTGTGTTAATTGTCATTGTGTGCAAGTAAGAATTTTCATAAATTCTTATCTATTGGTATATTTTTTTTTGTACTCGTTTGCTCTACGTGTTATATGTTTCTACCCCCACGAAGTCAATCAAAACACCTCGCACAATTTCACTGGAAATTCCGGAAAACGGGTTTTATCCTATAATGTCGATATGGTGAATAGCTTTGATACTTTGGGAGAAAAGTGGACCTAAACACAAAACTTAACCGGACGCAGACTCAGATAATGCTCAGGTGACAACATTAGCTTATATTTTTAAAAACAAAATAGATGAGCTAAAAATGTAACAAACAATGAATTATAAAAACTGAAAATGAAAGTGAAAGTAGATCTAGAGCTGTCAAAAAGAAAAAAATCCTGGCATTATGATTTGAACTTTTATTAATGTTTTTCATTACTCCAAGTACCTAGATTAGTATGCTGCACACATGATATAAAATATTTTTTTCTCATAGTTTATCATTACATGATAAATTTTGAGGAAACAATATTTTATAAAAGAAGTTTGTGTCATCTTCAGAATTTACCCAATTAATGTACACAAATTTATGTATCAGATGTATGAACAAGAGGGCCCAGAGGGCCCTGGATCGCTAACCTGATGCCATTGACATTTTGAATAAATTAAAATACCTTTGGCTCTAGTGAACTACATGTGCAGCAGTTCAGTGGTATAGAAGATGTCATTTAATGAGTTTTCACTTAAACATAAGTTTTTGACCCTTTGACCTACAAAGGAAGTGGACCGGAACTGTTGATACTATCATTTGAAGATCATTCCTGTACAGATTGGTTAAAATCCATTCAGTAGTTTAGCAGGAGATGTCACTTAAAGATTTTACACTGTTAAAACCTAGTTTTTGATCCCCTGACATACATATGCAGCGGACCGGAACGGTTGATACTATCGTTTGAAGAGGACCACGTAAGGATCATTCCTGTACAGTTTCGTTAAAATCCATTATGCAGTTTAGGAAATGTCATTTAAAGAGTTTACACTGTTTAAACCTAGTTTTTGACCCCGTGACCTACATATTTAGCGGACTGGAACGGTTGATACTATCGTTTAAAGAGGACCACCTAAGGATCATTACTGTACAGTTTGGTCAAAATCCATTCAGTAGTTCAGGAGGAATGTCATTTAAAGAGTTGACACTATTTAAACCTAGTTTTTGACCCCATGACCTACATATGCAACAGACTTGAACGGTTGATACTATCGTTTGAAGAGGATCACCTAAGGATCATTCCTGTGCAGTTTGGTGAAAATCCATTCTGTGGTTTAGGAGGAGATGTCTTATAAAGCAAATGTTGACAGACGATGCACGACCCTAAAAGCTCACCTTGTCACTTTGTGACAGGTAAGCTAAAAACAAACAACATTTCTAAATTAAAGCCACAATAAGATCCAAATGGCTATTTCAATTTTCAGAAAAGCAATAATTGGGTAACGTATATAAAACGATTTATAGTTTTTTTGTACATTTAGCTCATTAAATGCGCTAGTAGAGAATAATATGCTAGATGTAGGGAATGCCCGTTTAAACATTCTGACGCATCGAAAATATGGTTTTATGAAAATAAGATAGGATATAAAAATTTCCTCACAGCGATTATGTCACGCGTTTGCTACTTTAACGATACTGCAGTCTTGAAGAATATCATGCGACGATGGACAGGATGGATAAACCATGTGATCCAAAACATGACAGTCTCTGTAACGCCGCGGAAGCTTGTCAATGCAAAATGTTTTGTTTGTGATAAAAGAAAACGCCATGTTAGCATTTGTAGGTATATACTATATAGACGGAGTGAAATAACCAACATAACAGTTTCGTACTATCCTTTACTTTCGTTTTTGATAAAAACATAATAGGATAAAACCCGTTTTCCGGAAATTCCGGATTATATAAGATTTCCATATCCAACTTGTGGCGGCTGTGTTCACCTAGCGTACCGGTAAAGGAGATCACTGCGTAGGGGTTTGAACAATCAGGCCCTGAACAGTGCCAGTGTTAGACAGGTTTATTTCTTAAAAAATACAAAGTGAAAACAAACCAAATCGTGAGTCGTAACTTGCGCCATTTTTGTCGGGTGACCGTGTTATAATTGATGCATGAAGGTTGCTAATACGGTAAACGCACACTAAATTTAACAAAATACTGTGCAATATACATGTATAGGGGAATTTATATAGCGAAAAATAGGATCGGCGGGTTTGAAAACAAAAAATCAATGAATATTGCCTTGTAAATGGTAAAGCTGCTATTATACATTCTCGTTCACCAGCGTATTCTTCACATGGTTGGTCCGGGAACTTGACTAACGATGTATGAGGATGCTATTCTAAAGTTCAGCCAAATATTGTTTAACGGTGTTCATTTAATAAATAAAGTATATATGTCAAGCTGTAAACATTTCGATTAATATAATATATACTTACCAAAAATTCTTCATTTTCACTCCCGCTCTCCGCCATGTTGAAGCAAATGCACGTGCACAAAGATCTATACATGTCAAATGTCATAAGTCATAACACATAATTACTAAGACAAAAGACGTTAGTCATAAGTCATAAGTTCTAAGTCAAAAGGGCCCTCCAAGGCTTCCGTATATAAGGCCCTTAGAATGGTGCTATTGCATGCAGATATGTCCATCTTAAATTATAATCGTTACGGACGATTATGATTTCAATAAAAAGAACATTCTACATACCTTGTATTTGGTAATTCCACAATTAATTATTCGATGATGCCTTATCTGTCATATACCTAATGTGACATGTAACAATAATCTCTAACACAAAATGTGCCAAACTTGTTTTCCAATCCTTTATAACTTGTAATTTATTATCACATAATTTTTGTTTAAACTAGAATGCACAAGCAAAAAAGCTAATACTGGTATCCGCACAAAATGAATTTTTGTCAACACTGACCTATGTCCACCTGAAATTCCCTGCTTGTACCAATTGCCCTTTATTTACACTGATTGTCCAAATATTCAATGGAATGCCATCTTTGTATATGTTGTAAATCACAACAGTGCTGGGGGTGAAGACAAGGTTTTATTGTTTAATTATAATGATATGATTAGATTCAAAACTTTATTGTTTTAAAACCAGTATGTCAACATTCAACGGGAGGACTATTTATAGGTTTATTGTTGTGATTTTATGACAAACGGCAGTCAGCGATTCTGTGTTAATCTGTGTTCACCAAACAAAGGTCACTAGATGGCCATAAAATACCGTAAGTTGTAAAACTCACAGAGGTTATAAATAAAACAGACACGTGTGGGTCAATGTGGTTCAAACTTTTATATATGAATAGGTCTACAAAAGTAATTACGTACGAACATACAAAACATCATAAGACCACCCGATTCGCATAGAATAGATATTACGAAGTTTGTGAAACAAATGCGTTCAAATACAGTGCTATCGCCGATTGTCGGTAAAATTGCACGTGTAAATGCAACGCGACCGTTTAAGTGCTACGGTACCTGTTCGGGCTTCGTCGCGAGCCAAATAACGTTCATGATCTACCGGACTTTGTGTCTTGGAACAACGCACCGTTTTATATGCCATTTTTATTGATTGTTGGTACTTAAAGTGTCTACAAATTGACATAATATCAATACAATTCAGAAAGTTACTATTTTTCACAAAATTAGAAATATACATGTACTGAGAATATTCTCAAAAATGACAAATTCATTTAGAACATGCTAAATCACTAAGCTAAGATAGTATCACGAATAGAATACTGTTCTATGGTCATTAATTATTTAATTTGCATTAGCTGTGACCGGTCATTTGTTAAATCAAATATTACGTAAAAAACAATTATAATACTATCGAAGTTGGCGGCGTATCCGGCGGATCAAATTGATGTCGTAATTTATAATCTGTTTATGATTTCTTGATATAAATCATGTCGATAATTAATGCACTGAACCCACCATAAACGCTATATAAGATAAATTAAAGTGTCCCGTTGTAATCGTAATTGAAAATATTGGCTGAATAGCTGATTATACAAGTGTAACTTAATAGTTCGATAACTGAACATTTTTGCCGAATACTATAGTAACTGCGTACATAATATTTAAGCTGCATGTATGTACTAAAAAGCATGGACAACCATTAAAACAAAGTGCAAATGTGTACATCAAGTGAATCACTGCTGCTTGCAAAAAGGACAACTCAATGATAGTAAAATACAAGCTAAGCCAGTATAAACATACTTATAGCATACTCTTAGTGTATACGGCACTGTCTAGTATAGTTAACAGTTAATAAGCTCCTAACAACCACCCGGTGTCCCTAATAGGATTTAATGACGTGTCAGCTTGACATTTTGCCTGGTTAGTAATCTAATGAGTATAAGTGTTATATAATAACTCGTTAAAAGCTAGTATAAAATCATACTATTTTTGCAGTTAATTAACCGACAATGTTTACTCTAAAACTAACACGAGTAAGAGGTATGTTCTATTTGTATTATGTTTTGATTATGGTTGAATTTAATGTGGAATTCTTAACTGTGCTTGTCAATTACAGAAAATAGTACTGTTACAGAGCATTTAATGGCGCCAATTGATTTCATTACGATGAATGACTTACAAATACGCGATAAATGCTCCGAATTGTTTTTCCGTACTACTAATTCATAGCTTATTTCATATATATATATAATTATGTACTTACAAATCGAAGGAGATATTTGATCGAAAAATCAGAAAAAAACGAAACGTCGGCATAGCTTCACCTTTCTGACGTGATTGGAAGAAAACACAAATGAACGAACATGACTTCCACGAAGCTTCTCATAGACCAAAGAATCATGTTCCTGGAGCCTCTATTTATCGTCAAAACTGTCATTTAACGCTAGTTTTGTAGCGTTTGTTTGACGCTTAGTTCATTGGTGTTGCTGTTCATAAAGTGTTGTGCGCATATAGAAGCTATCCGAATATTTGATCTGAATTCATTATGTTGTGCATATACTAGTAATATATGTAATACCTCGGGTGTCTAATATCTCGTTATTTATGTATCTATCGAATACTGGTGTGTTTATTTCTAAGAGAAATATAATAATGTCGGTCATGGTGTGATCCACCTCTGTGCATCAGGGAGATCCATATGGCTACTAGTTTCTTACTAATTTTAATACATATAATTTCATAAAAATAAACCTCTATCTCAAGACACTAAAGCTAAAATTGGAGCGGTTGTTAATGAGTCACCTTGAGTTATAAAAAACAAGTATCATTCAATACGTTTCGACCGCGTGTCGCAGTGACCGACATTATTCAGCTTAAAGTTCTAAAGCAAATTATGATTGAAATAGCAGTCTTAATATGGCATGTGTCAAGACTTGAAGAACAAACACAAAACTAGCGACTTTAATTTCATTCTGAAGAATATGAACAGTTCAAAGGCAAATACGATTGCTAACGAGATTAGCAATAACATCTTTGTGCATCGAATAGAGACAGCAAACCACGTGACATCTGTCGTTTCTAAATTCAATTAAAATACAATAATTGTATTATATGTCTGAGCTTGGTGTACAAATCATCTTAACTTTGCCATAAACTGCATCTCCAGAGTGTTTCTTCACTTAAGTGTGTACTAAAAATGGAAGGCAAATCAAATATTCGTTGTTAATAAAATTGAATTGGAAATATGTTCTTTGTTATTTGAAGAATGTCTACAGTGTATGGGGGCATCGATGCAGTTCGTAAATTCTGCAATCGAGTAACGAGACGGTATTATTTAATTGCCATGATTGATAGCTTAAATTATATTCAGCATATTACTACGCATATTGTAAGTACAGGATGTCCAATATTATGTCTTGTCTATTTAACCGAAGGCCGTGTAAATGGTTTGATCTCACATTGTCGTAAATATCATTGAAAAGATGATGTTATAATTATTAGCAGAAGTGTATGATATTTTGTCTAAACAGCAGTGCTCCGTTAGCTACTAATCATTCAGGGAACAAATAAATAAACTCTTATCTATACATATATATTGTTTTGTTCTTGCAGTGTATTATTTTGTTGACTGGAAATAAACTGCCATTACCATCATACTCATTCTGAATTTGTACATACATGTAAACTACATGGCTTTAATCCATATATAAAATAAGAATGGACTCCACGTAACGTAATCACCATCGCAATACACAGTAGATGTATAAATCATTGCCTTGTTCCAGAAAGCAAAATTAACTAACTTACACTAATAGCTTTGTCTTTTTAAAGCGACAACCACCAATACGACTAACACAATTAGGTGATTTATTCGCATAAAGTTATCAGTTTTCTCTCTTCAGTACACCATACAAGTAATCTTTTCCAAGGATGTCATCTTTGCGTTAAAGCTTAAAGGTAAGAAGTGGTGTTCACAATATGGCTGAGAAAATATCTGGGTCTTAATTGAAATATAATCTGGATCGATATGAGAAGCCATTGAACCCACGCAGTTATTCGTTCCATTTAAAAGATCTGATTATACGCAGTTGTTCTGATAGCCGTTATAACAGTTTGTGATTTTAACATTATGGAATACTGACTATGGTTTTTATTATTGCGGGTGCTAGAGATTGATGCCATTCCACGATGTTCAGAAGTAGTTTGAAATAGCAGCAGTGGTGCTTCCTTGTTTGATGCACATCTCCCAATGTCCCGTGTCTCAAACATACTAAGTATAGTGTTGTTAAACTCTTCGCACTGCTTCTTTAGTACACAGTCACCGCATGGGAGAGCCGCTTGTGTTTGTCATATTTATGGATCTACAATAATTATATGTACATCACTTTAATGTTTCTTCTAATACAGGCTACATTTTGTAATCCCAAACACTCAATGCATCGCTGACACAAATAACGCACCAGCGAAATGAGGATATCAGATCAAGTGAGATGTTTGTTTACATGTAGGACGTGATCAAGATATTTAATCTGGCTTAGAAAAATGAAACATCTTAATTTGGTTTCGTACACATTAACAGATGAGTCGTATGACCTCTGTAACGGCTTTGCTAATAAATCAACACGTTATTTCCTGTTTACGTACAATGCAATAATACCTAACAGGGAATTGATATGTTACATGTATTGTGTAAGGCGGAACTATCTTTTACCATTATAAAGAACTAGATAAATATTTAAGGAATAAGGAAGTAGGATGTATAAACATTATGATTAACGACCATCGAATAAGCTTCGTATTCCACGGGCGATAATACAGTCATCTTTTCGATTCTCCCTAAGTACCATGGATAATTAGATTGATTCAGAACAACAGACCGGCCGTAGACAATGCTGAATATGTCTTATGTCAAGTTTATATGCACTGTATAAAATTATTTTATCACACAAACAAGTCACAGTTGGACGAAATCGGCGACAACGCGTAGCCTTCAAAATAGGAAATGTATGTACGTTACGGTTTAAATCTTTTGGTCTAGGACGATAAAAGTGCAAACATGCATTTCCAATCTGGAACTGTGCTGGAAACATAGAACATAAAACATTGTCCCCAACACTTTGCATTTCAAGCATTCTGCTGTTGACTTTAACACAACAAATAACTGACACAAGGGAAGCCGTTTATCAACCAACAATGCTTGCAACTAGGACAGGTGCGCAGACTTTCTATCCTGAGAAAACTTTAAAATTATAAACTCTGAATATTGTGTCGTATTTCTAAGTTGTTTTCAGTAAATTGAATATAAATCAGAAATTTTGCATGAATGTGCATGTATAAATCGTTTCATCCGGTCGAGTGCAAATCTTCATTTGTTGCAAATCAATTAGTAATTGGCTATCGGGAAAATATCTATCGGAAAAGGGAAGTAGCAATCAGCGGAAATAGCAGTCCACAGAAATAAACATATACATATAGCTAAACGCAAACAGTGACAAAACCTTGCCCTGTCCTGTTCAGTCAGTCAAACAATTCCACAGAAAATAATTCACTTGGACAACAACATACCACAAGAATCACACTCACAATAAAAGGCACTATGAAAGAATCTAACATAATTATGCGATAATGCACATGCCGTACATCAAAAGAACACTTCCTGTAGGGGATTTAGCAAAACTAACATGTTGTACTGTGTGCCGTTGGTTCATGAACATTTGTACCACCAAATCACATACTTACTCTACCGAAGAAGCATTTGTTGCTTTACATTACACGTGGTTTCATCAGATCGATCCCCCATTAACGATACATTATATATCTTAATTTTGAAATGGTATTTGGCAGTATTCTTTAAATTCCATTTTGTCTGGTGTACCTTAATAGTTCCAACGTGTTGCTGGATACAGTTTTGTCAAAGCTTTTATATAACTCTTAAACTTGCGTTTTTAAATATTTTGAGAGACTTTAGATTAAACGTACATGTATGATATATTCACCTTTCGACAACACACTAAACTGGTCCATTGGTGACTTTCATTGACGTAATCAATGTTAATGCAGATACATTAGAATAACAGACAAGTCATTGAATCGACGCACATAGCAGGACTCCAGAGAGATCGAGGCAAGTGGCGTATTTACGTCGAGGATCTAGATGACAAAGTTGACCTAGTTCGCATCCGAGTGAAAGACATACCACTTTCAGTTGATGACGGTACCATTTGTCATACTCTAATTCGTAGGGATATTGAATTAATATCATCCTACCGCGAAAAGTTGCGGATTTGAGGCAAACTGACAAACTGCGAAACAGGTCAAAAATATTTGACGTATTGAATAAATATTTTATCACATAGAACAAATATTTTATAGGATAGAATAAAAAATTTGAAACTATCAAATAAATATATTCACATTGAATAAATATTTTACTTTTTACAACAATTACTTTTTGTTTTAGAATAAAATTTTACCGTATACAATGAATATATAAAAATAGACCATACTTTTTTAAACATACAATAATGCAACACTTTACACGCCATAGTCAACCGACGATGATAAAATTTGTTAGCAAAACATCGGAAAGTTACACAAAAATACTCCAAATAAACAATCATCAAAAAACGTTGTTAGATCACCACTAACACCGGCAGAAGAACTACACGATGAATCGAAGAAACAACGAAAATCTACCGATCCAAAAAAATGATCGTTTTGTATGATATTTCTCCATTTATTCAAGGATTACATGAACACGGACTTCTTTACGGACTTTCCATTACGATTAACGATAACACATTACTACACGGTCGTGTGACCGTTCTTACCCACGTGCGCTGGGTACAAAATAGACAGACATTTAAATCACGGGTACAGGGTGTACCAAAGATATTATATACACAGTGTGTACGATAAATATTATGATGATATATGAATATTCATTTACAGTTAGTATACGTAACTTGTATTCATGTACATACACGGGTTTTATGGATTTATTACTGGCATAACATATATTTTTCAACTACAATAAGTAATCACAATGTTATTGTAGCTCGAATGCAGCAAATTCTTTTCATACCTCAAACATGTTATATGTATTGTACAATCTGCAATTCTTTGTTTAACAAAAGACATATAACTAGATGACAACTACGTTACACTTAATATCCCTAAATACACAGGGTTAAGAGATAAACTTAAGCGTGCGCGTTTACTCTGCAATGGTTAATACACCAAAAGGCAGATATTACGTTTTTACAAGAAACACATTTTACAGCTGATCTTGAAACTATTCTTTATAATGAATTCGATCAATGGGAAATGTACCATTCCTTTTGATCAAATAAGAGTAAATGCTGTTCCATTTTAATAAATAAGTCAATAACATGCAATATTGTAAATTCATTCAATGATAACAACAACGGTAGGCACGTTATTCTTAACATTGAGTACGACAATATTATAATTACATTGATAAACATTTATGCTCCTAATGACAAAGAAATTAGAAACCGTTTTTTCAAAAACATTCCACAACTCATAGCGGAACACGCACAAGGAATAAAAATAATTGGAGGAGATTATGACGAAACTTTACATAACATTGACAGGGTAACAAAATCAAATAAAATTAATAAACATCCAAATTTAAATGATATGATAAAGTCACATAATTTAATTGATATATGAAGAAATTTAAATAAAACTAAAACACAATTTACATGGCGCAGAAAAAATGGAATAGAAAAAAGCAGAATTGATCTTTGGCTCATTGAAGATAATCTCAGTCCACTCATTTTATCAACAGACATTCGTCCGGCTCTGATCAAATATACTGATCATTTAGCAATTTCACTTAAACTCAAACCACCTATAGAAAGAGGACCAGGATTTTGGAAACTTAACAAGGCATACCTATGCGATACTGAATACTCCGAAAAAATAAAATCTATGATTGAAAGCTTAAGATCATTAAACAATATAAGCCATCAAACGAAATGGGAAATGTGCAAAAATAACATAAGAGAAATAACAATAAAATATTCAAAACAAAAATCTAAGGAAAGAAAATGCAAAGTATCCGAACTTGAAAAGGAACTAAATGAACTATATAAAAAAGAGTTAAGTACAGACAATCATAAGATTAAAACACAAATCAACAAAATTGAAACTGAAATTGAAAACATCTATAGTTTCAAAGCTAAAGGGGCACAGATACGATCACGGGTTGTATTATTAGAAGACGATGAAAAAAACACAAACTATTTTTTGAACCTTGAAAACTCTAGACAAACAAGAAAAGTGATTAATTCATTATCAATAAAAGGAAAAGTAATAACTGACAAAGAAAACATTTTGGAAGAAACTGTCCAATTCTACGAAAATCTTTATAAAAGTTCAAATATCAATGTTGATGAATATTTAAACTCAATGGACATTAATAATACTTTAAATGATAATGAGGCCAACGAGTGCGAAGAAACCGTCACATATAAAGAGGCTACAAATGCTATACACATAATGAGTACAAATAAAAGTCCAGGCCTAGATGGCTTGCCAATAGAATTCTATAAAACGTTCTGGAAACAAATAATGTATTTAGTGGTAGATTTCTTAAATGAAGGCTTTGCCGAAGGTAAACTCTCATTCACTCAAAAACAAAGTGTATTCTCCTTGCTTTATAAAAAAGGAGACCCTTATAATCTAGAAAATTGGAGACCTATATCTCTCCTCAACACAGACTATAAAATATTAGCAAAGGTTTTAGCCATACGCCTACAAAAAGTGCTACCAAATATCATAAGCCACGATCAACAAGGGTTCATTAAAAATAGATATATAGGATACAATATAAGACAAATTCAAGATGTAATAGAATACAAAAACATTACTAACACCCCCGGGGCTCTTCTTTTCCTCGACTTTAAAAAAGCGTTTGCTACAATAGAATGGCCGTTCCTACACAAATCTTTGTTAAGATTCGGATTTAAGCACACCTTTATAAAATGGGTAAAAGTCATGTACACCAATATAAAGTCTTGTATAATGAATAACGGTTGGAGTTCTAGATTTTTTACGATATCTCGTGGCGTCAGACAAGGATGCCCATTATCAGCCCTTCTATTTATTATTGTCGCTGAAATTATGGCGATTCAACTTAGAAACAGTACAACATTCAATGGAATAACAGTAAAAGACAACAACAATACTAATAAATCAACACACATCAAACTCACACAGTTAGCAGACGACACAACACTATTCATACAAAATGAAAATGAAATAAACATCTCTTTAGTAAAAATTGAAGAATTTGGTCAATATTCAGGGTTAAAACTAAATAGAAACAAAACCCAAGGACTCTGGATAGGAAGTTCAAAATGCAATACACACAACATCGATAACATAGGTTTTACGAATACGTATGTTAAAGCGTTAGGTATCTACTTTGGCAATAACTCTGATGAATGCGAAGATCTTAACTGGCAGAATAAAATTGAAGTATGTATGTATCTCATACAAAAATGGCAAAAAAGAAAACTAACATTCTACGGAAAAATAACCATAATCAAAAGCTTAATACTTCCAAAGCTAACATATGTTATGCAATCAATGCCCACTCCAAAACAAATTATAAAACGCGTCACTAAACTATTCTTTGACTTCCTTTGGAGCAATAAACGCGAAAAAATAAAAAGAACAACACTTATAGGAAATCAACTTGACGGCGACTTAAGCATGGTGGGTATAGACAGTTATGTAAAATCCCTTATACTGAAATGGATCCAAAACTTGAGATCATCTTATTGTGCAAATTGGAAGATTATCCCATGCTTATTATTGAACCAATTTGGTAAAGGACTATTAATATTTGAGATGAACATAGATAGCTTGAAATCGCTCCCTAACACAAACATACCATTGCCAACATTCTATGTAAACATCATAGATGCATGGATCAAATACAATAACCTTTCAAATAAAACACCACCGAAAACATTTAGTATAATCAGGAACCAACTCATATGGGGCAATAGGTTTATCAAATTTAAAGGAAAATGTCTCATATTCAACTCATGGATTAACTCAAACTTGATATTTGTAAACGACTTAATTGATGCGAATGGCAAAATAAGCGAACGCAAAATATATGATAAGCTCACAAATATACTAAACTAGATGTCTGAAAGTGAAACTATCAAAAAGGCAATACCCTCAGAAGGAAAACAAAAATAAAAACAACAGAATCATTGAAAACCTATATTAAAACGCAATTAAAGTATAACACAGAGGACAAAACTAATACGAAAAATATGGGTAGTAAAGATTACTACTTAAAATTTGAAAAACAAAAATATGAAGCTCCTTATCTACATTAACATTGGGAATCAAGATTTAATAAAGATATCAACTGGCTTAGCTACTACTACTTCTTAAATAAAGCACTCATCGACAATCGCGTCAAACAATTTAAATATAAGCTGGTACATAACATAATTGCTACAAATGAAAATCTCTACAAATGGAAAATATACACCTCTCAAAACTGCTTACACTGTGGAGCTCTAGAAAACTTAAAACACTTCTTTGGTAGGGGAACAATTCCAGGTAAAAATGGTTGAACCCTACCATTCATTTTAACAAGCTGAGTCATACCTTAAAATGTTCCTTAATGATTGTGCGTTACGATCCATGACATTTTTTACCATACTCATGGTGGCATTTTGAAAAATCCAAGATGGCGTCCAAGATGGCCGCCAAAAAAGTAAACATCACATTTTATCAAATTACAGCCTCTGGGACATTGGATATGATATTTATTATGGGAATAAGTCGTTTTTACAATAGAATGTATGTTGTTCTTGTCATATAAGGTGATTTTGGTGGAACATTGGGGTGATTTAATTTTTTTCAACATATTTATCACCAAATAAAGGCAAAAAATAGGGGGTAGGGGTAAGATTTTTAACAACCCAGGAAAATTTTGACCGCATATATAGCATTTCTGTTGTTAAGTATATGCTATATAATTGGGGGAAATGAAAATGTTTACAAATATACAATATAAAAGTACTTTAATGATGACAATTGACAATCAAAGTGGGTGGGGTACGATTTTATTAAAATCTGAAAAGTGGTAATATTTTACCTTTGCTACATATTTGAGACACTATAACATAAATTGTTTACGTTTACTCACTCCTTCAGTTAGAACAGTTGATATATGTTTCATTTATGCATCTGTCAATCAATATTTCAAGCACTTTCTCAATTTTTGTCTTGATTTGGCCCAAAAAATGACAATTTTTTAGGGTAGGGGTAATTTTGTTAATAATGAAACCCTTTCAGCGATGGCATAGACTGGACTTGTTAATGATGAAGAAGAATTTTAGCATTAGTGCACTTGTAACAAAATTTGTAACAATACAAGGTTTGTCAACATTGATGTCAAGGTCATATTAGAGGTCAAATGTCAAATTCTGAGGGAATTTTTGCAATGTGTATGCATGCACACAAACAGGTAAAATGTACAGGAATAAATGTCTTATGTTCATATCACTTTCTTTAACAATGTACAAGTACAGCTTATTTCTTTGATAAAAGAAAACATTGCTTAGCCATGGCAACCGGAAATATGGTTTCCAATATGGCGGCCATCATCTCCATGTATATATTATATTATTCATAATCCAGCCAAATTACCATTAATATGAAGTTAATTGTTCATGTTTTTATTGCCCCCCTCTCTGTATGTGCAAGATTATGACACTTGTTGACTTCTTACCACACTTACCAGTCTTCCTTATGGTTAAGGATGACAGATTCCAACAATGGTGAATCCTAATATGGTTTAAAATGGCTGTTGCCAACATTGATAAATTCCAATAATAGACAGGGAGACAGTTCTTTACACTTGTGAGTCCGTCGTATTACACAGACTGACAGTTGATATATTGGTGAATCCCCCATCATACAAAGGAAGACAGTTCCCTACACTGGTATGTCTCCCATAGGACATATGGTGGTAGTTCCCTACACTGTGGAGTCCCTCATAATACATAGAATAGCATTTCCCTACACTAATGTGTCTCCCATAGGACATAGGGTGGTAGTTCCCTACACTAGAGAGTCCCTCATAATACACAGAATAGCAGTTCCCTACACTGGTCTGTCTCCCATAGGACATAGGGTGGTAGTCTCCTACACTGGAAAGTCCCTCATAATACACAGAATAGCAGTTCCCTACACTGATGTGTCTCCCATAGGACATAGGATGGAAGTTCCCTACACTGGAGGGTCCCTCATAATACATAGAATGGCTGTTCCCAACACTGATGTGTCTCCCATAGGACATAGGATGTTAGTTTCCTACACTGGAGAGTCCCTCATAATACATAGAATGGCTGTTCCCAACACTGATGTGTCTCCCATAGAACATAGGATGGAAGTTCCCTACACTGATGTGTCTCCCGTAGGATATAGGAGGGTAGTTCCCTACACTGGAGAGTCCCTCATATTACATAGAATGACAGTTTCCTACACTGGAGGGTCCCTCATAATACATAGAATGACAGTTTCCTACACTGATGTGTCTCCCATAGGATATAGGATGGAAGTTCCCTACACTGGAGGGTCCCTCATAATACATAGAATGACAGTTTCCTACACTGATGTGTCTCCCATAGGACATAGGATGGAAGTTCCCTACACTGAAGGGTCCCTCATAATACATAGAATGACAGTTTCCTACTCTGGAGGGGCCCTCATAATACACAGAATGGCTGTTCCCAACACTGATGTGTCTCCCATTGGACATAGGATGGTAGTTCCCTACACTGGTGATTCCCCATTGAGCTTATAATGATGGTTCCCGACACTGGAGGGTCATCCATTGTGCATATTGCGAGGCAGTTCCCTACACAGGAGAGTTCTTTATAGGGCCTACAATTACAGTGGTGAACGCTGTGGAGACCTCCATTAAGCATAAAATAACAGTTTTCAATGCTGTCGAGACCTCCATTATGCCTAGCATGACAGTTTCCAACACTTAAGAGTCCTCTATAGGGCTTTGGAAGATAGTTCCATGCACTGGAATGTCCTCAATAGGGCCTATAATGACAGCTTCCAACACCAATGGGTCCAATATATTGCCCAGAAGGACAGCTTTCAACGCTGTTGAGACCTCCATTGAGCCTCGAATGAAGTTCCTAATACTGAAAAGTCCACCATAGGGCCTTGGAAGACAGTTCCCAGCACTGGAGAATTCTCCACAGGGCCTAGAATGACAGTTGCCAACACTGATGGGTTCTCCATATAGACCCGAATGACAGTTTTTAACGCTGTTGAGACCTTCATTAGACCTAATATGACAATAGCCTACACTGGCGAGTCCTCAATAGGGCCTATAATGACAGTTTCCAACACCAATGGGTCCAATATATTGCCCAGAAGGACAGTTTTCAACGCTGTTGAGACCTCCATTGAGCCTAGAATGAAGTTCCTAACACTGAAGAGTCCACCATAGGGTCTTGGAAGACAGTTCCCAGCACTGGAGAATCCTCCACAGGGCCTAGAATGACAGTTGCCAACACTGATGGGTTCTCCATATAGACCTGAATGACAGTTTTTAACGCTGTTGAGACCTTCATTAGACCTTATATGACAAAAGCCTACACTGGCGAGTCCCCACAGGGCCTTGAATGACAAGTGCCAACACTTGCGAGTTGCCAATATGGCATACGATAACTTATTCTGTAACTTCTGAGTCCCCCATAGAACCAAGGATGACAACTTTCAATACTAACGAGTCCCTCATATGACCTTGGAATACTGTTTGCTACACTGGTGAGTCCCCATAGTGACAGTTTTCAACATTGGCAAGTCCCTCATAAGATATACCATGACTCTTTGGAACTTTGAGTCCCCATATATGGGATTGTATGATTATTTCCAGCATGCATGAGTCCCACATAACCTAATATAAGTCTATAGTTCCAACAAATTTGAAGGTATCTAGAATTTGAACCTTGAAATGGTCATTAAAAGATACTTTGTAGCATTTAATGGTAATACTGCCACAGCTAATGTAATAATAACATATATTGATGATATGAACTATCAATTTAAGATTCCTTTGGGTATCATTTATTTCATTCAAGTGGCTTTTATCACTAAGCTGTAATGTTCTAAATAAAACATACAATTTCTGCTGAAGAAATACATTCTAAACAACTTAGTTTATACCATATTGAAAGGCAGGAATGTATATTATGTCAACACAAATATAGAAGAAATATGTATACTTAATTTTTTCCCATTTTGACCTTGAAAAGTCCTTGACCTTGCACTTACTGTAGTTACTGTTGAAATTCAATATGATGACCACTAGTTAATAAACATTTTCAATCCAAGTATGTGGTCATTATATCTATTTATGAAATTATCACTTTGGCATTTACTATTTAGAGTTTATGCATTTCACCATTCGTGGCAACCATATTGGACACCATCTTGGACTTTTCACCTTTCCCAACTGCACTTTAAGGACTTTTTTCTGTTGATCAGCTTATGAATAAATTTCTTTTAAAACGCAAACATGTTTCTGTTGCAATTAGTTTCACTTTCAATACGAATTTGGCTGGATTATAAATTATGTCTTATGTACATTATATTTGTTTGTATATATGTGAAGATGATGGCGGCCATATCGGAAACCATATTTCCGGGATGCAATGGTTACACAATGTAACAATGTTTTCTTATATCAAAGAATCAAGATAGTGTTCGTATTTTGTTATTTTTTATTTTTGTTAAATATATACTTTAGTCCTGCCAGTACATTTTACATGTACCTTTTTGTGGTAATATATACATATTGCAAGTTCTGAAAATCCTTCAGATTTTGACATTTGACCTTGACATTAATATTGACAAAGGCCATATTGTTACAAATATTGTAACAAGTTCACTTATGCTAAAATTCATCTTTATAATTTCATAAAGTTAGTTAACAAGTTTAGTTCGTGCCATCGCTGTGAGGGTTTTCATTATTACCAAAATTACCCCTACGCCTAAGGAAATTGTCATTTTTTGGAGCCAAATCAAGAAAAATATTGAGTAAATGCATCAAATATTAGTTAACAATACATAAATAACACATAATGCCAACTTTCTTAACTGTAGGAGTGTGAACACTAAACCAATTTATGGTATAGTGTCTCAAATATGTATCAAAGGTAAAATATTACCACTTTTCAGATTTTAATAAAATCGTACCCCACCCACTTTGATTGTCAATTGTCATCATTAAACTACCTTTATTTTACGGTATTTGTAAATATTGACATTCCTCCAACTATATAGCATAAACTTAACAACAGAAATGCTATATGTATCGTAAAAAAATTCCTTGGTAATTAAAAATCTTACCCCTACCCCTATTTTTTGCCTTTATTTGGCGATAAATATGATGAAAAAAAATTAATCACACCAGTGTTCGACCAAAATCACCTAATATGACAAGAGCAACATACATTCTATTGTAAAAACAACTTATTCCCATAATAAATGCCATATCAAATGTCCCAGAGGCTGTAATTTGACAAAAGGTGATGTTTACTTTTTGGGCGGCCATCTTGGACGCCATCTTGGATTTCTCAGAATGCCACCATGAGTATGGTAAAAAATTACCCTTGTCATAAAGTTCAAACATTTAGGAACATTTTAAAGTATGACTCAGCTTGTTAAAATGAATGGTAGGGTAATAGTCCAGTCAAAATAGGCTCAAAACGGGCCTAACCCAAAACAAATTGCAACAGAAACAATTTTACCACCAATGTCAAGTTCAAACCTTGGCGGACTTTAGAAAAAAAGTCCTCAAAAAATTGATAAGGGGAAAGGGATGAAATCCAAGATGGCGTCCAGGATGACTGCCATAAATTGCTGAACCACTAACTATCAATTTTCCAACGAGGTAGTTCTATATATAGATATAATAAGGAATATTTCGGTGGAAAGTGTTCATAAAAAAATGTGCATCAAATTGGATGGGATAAGTGACCACTCAAAGGTCAAGGTCAATGCCATTCCAAGGTCAAACTACTAAAAATGCTAAAAAATGAATTTTCCTCTATACTTTCATTGGTTTAAGATCTATTTTACATTGTATGAGGTTATTAAAGCATGAACGTAGTTGGTAAGTGTATATTTCTTTATTATAAGGTATATATTTAAATCAGAATATTGAAATTTGTGAAAACAGCCAGTTTTACTCGAGTACATCATGTCCGAGAGCTGATTGTGAAAACTATTATCATCAGCTGTAGCATTAGAATTTTCATTGGTATAACTAAATGTTTGTGTGAATATTAAAAACTGAATAAGGTTTTTGAAATTGTCTGCAACAATGACCATTTTAAGGACAAGGTCAATGCCATTTCAATGTCAAACTACTAAAAATGCTAAAAAAATGAATTTTCCTCTATACTTTCTTGGGTTTAAGATGTATTTTACATTGTATGAGGTTATTAAAGCATGAACGTAGTTGGTAAGTGTATATTTCTTTATAATAAGGTATATTTTTAAATCAGAATATTGAAATTTGTGAAAACAGCCAGTTTTACTCGAGTACATCATGTCCGAGAGCGGATTGTGATGACTATTATCACCAGCTGTAGCATTAGAATTTTGATTGGTATAACTAAATGTTTGTGTGAATATTAAAAATTGAATAAGGTTTTTGAAATTGTCTGCAACAATGACCATTTTGAGGACAAGGTCAAGGCCATTTCAAGGTCAAATTACAGGAAAAAAGATTATTATGCTATATTTTCATTGATATTAGATATATTTCTCATTTTTTTAAGGCTATTAAAGCATGGAAGTAGTTGGTATAATCTACAACACTAACCAATTACGGGTTAAGGTCGTTCAGGATACAAAAATACACACTTATAATGCAATGGTATTTCTGCACTGTATTTTTCAGTGGGTAAGAAATTTGTCATGTAGTGCTGCTTAGAGTAAAACAATAATCAGTATGTTGCATGTGTGCTTGGAACATTGGTGGGTGAGTAATGTGGTAACTCATATAGCGAGGATGAATATTCAAACCCTGCAGGTTGCCCATATAGTCTTATAGGGCCTATGATATTTGTTCAGTACATTGATGAGCATCACATAGTTCCACAACTGACTGTGTCAAAACTGAATACTATCATGAGGTCGTTGATGACTGTTCATGCTTGATCCTACAAATAGAGCTTTGAATTATTGAATGGCTGTTAACAACAGTTCTGAATATTCAAGTGGACCTTGTGTGGTTGTTGTTTGCAGTGTAACCACTGATGATTCCTCTATGTGGTATGTAATAACTATTCTCAACACCCAATGATTCCCATTACATCAACAAGGCCTAACCACTAGGACTTTGATACATAAAATGTAGCCAACACTGGCTAGTACCAGGCCGGACGAATGATAATCCCTGCACTGATAAGTCCCATATTGACACTACATTAATGGTTCCCAACACAGATATGTGCTTAAGATGAATGCTCCGTGTAATGGTGAGACTTTTCAGTACATAGAATACTAGCTCCCCAACATTATTGAATGTACTAATTAATGTACTATACTAGTAACTTGTGATTGTTCCCTACACTGATAAGTCATCGATATAATATTGTTATCAACACTTGCAAGTCCCCATAGGGACTAGGATAAGTGGTATCAGCTCTGATGAGTCCCCTTTATGACAAAGGACGGATTAGCAAATGCTGATGAGTTCCCACAGTGACTATGACAACTTCTGCAAGCAATGATGAGTCACCCATAAGACCTTCGTTGATGGTTCCCAACACTGATGAGTCCGAGAGGACCTTTGATTACAGCTTTCAACACTCGGGAGTCCTTCATATACATGTGCACTAATATGATTGTAACGAACACTAATAAGTCTTCCATGGACCCTTATATGTCTGCTGTCAACACTACTGAATCACATATGATCTACATGTAAGACAAGTACCTCAGAGGAGTTTGCATGACTGTTTCCAACTCTGACGAGTCATTTATAGATCCTTATAGGTTTGCTTCCAGTACACGGGCGTCTAACAATAGGGTTTAATTAAAACAACTGCATCTTTGAATGACTTCTCCCAGCACTGCCGAGCCCCACCCCCCCCTACATAATGTCTTCATTATTTGTTCCTAACACTAATGTTCCCTGTAGACCCAACTATGACTACTGCCAATGCTGATGAGTCCACCGCAGGGCTTAATACGACAGTCGTAAGTGAATCAATGTTTATTTAGCCTTTCATAGGGCGTAGTATAATCTATTGAGCATTGACTAGGTCCTCATATAGAAAGCCTTGGATGACTACTTTTCTAAACACTGGTAAGTTCACCTCATAAGGGTATATGACTTCTTTAAACCCCTGTGAGTCCTTTCAAGTGTGACAGTTACATACACTAGTGAGTCCCCTTATGGGAATATTCTCAATTCCCATAGGCCCTATTTGGACGGATGCAAACACTGGTGAATTCCTTATGGCAACTACAAATAGGTTTTAGGATGACTATTTTCAAGGGGTGACCTATGATGACAGTTTACTGCACTAGTGTGTCCCTAATATAACATAAAATGGCAGTTATCTACTCCGCAGAATGGCCAATAGTACATTGGTGAGTACATTGGTGAGTCCCATTTAGTACCTAAGATCTTAGATAACAGTTCCTTACCTCCGTGGAATAAAGGATGACTGTTTCTTATGCTCAGGATGGGACATATGGTGACTATTGTGTCATTGTTTTGTCCCTGATTCTTAATGACAATGACGGTCTCCAACACTGGTGAGTCCCCCACAGTACTGATGATGATACTTCCCAATAATAGCAAGTCCCTAACAGTACCTAGAGTGACAGTTCCTAACATTGATGAGTCCATTGTTATGTCAATTATGACTGTTTCAAACTGAAGAACCCGATAGGGCTTTGGATGAGTATTTTCAACATACATCAGTTCTACATAACGTAAATATTAAACTTAGAGCTCTAATAAAATCGATATACTTAAAACGTTGACCTTTAAAGACATGCACATTGACCTTCAAATGGTCATTGTTTGATTCTGGTTTTAAGGTCACTATATTCAAGTATACTAAGTATTCTTACTTGTAAGCATTTATTTGTATCATTGGTACGACTAACTAAGCTTTTCACATTTTGACCTCGGAATGACCTTGACATTGGCTTTCATATGATTACCGTTGTGAGTAAATGTGAAGGACACTACCTAATGAACATTTTCATTCCAAATAAAAATCATTATATCTACATATTAAATTACAAAAGTGATATCCAACAAATAATGGTTTCGAATCCAAAATGTCTTGGATACCATATACTTGACTAAAAGTGGCTGTTTTAACCGAACTGTAATGTTCTAAATCAAAACTATTATTCATATTGAATAAATACATACTAAACAACCGATATACCAACTTTATAATGACAGGGAAAGATGGAAATCTATAAAACGGCAAGGAAAATAACATGGAAACAGATTTTAAGCTTTTTTCGCATTTCGTCCTTGAAATGGCCTTGACCTTGGCCTAAAAGTGCTCAATGTTCCTAGAAAATTTGAAGGACACTACTTAATGAACATTATCGATCAAATTATAAAGAATTATATCGATATATAAAACTACAACATTGATTTTTAGAGGTTATATAGTTCATGGCGGCCATCATGGAAGCCATCTTGGATTTTTCACCTTTAGACACTTAATTTTTTTGAGGACTTTTTTTCTAGTGATCAGCATACGATTACCTACCTAAAAATCGAAAAATAACTTCTGTTGCAATTTGTTTTACCTTTAATGTTAATTTGACTGGACTATAACTCCAAAAATAGAGGCCTAAACTGGCATTTGTTCCTCTACCACTTTATAACGTGCCCTTACATGGACTCATTCTGGGAAAAGATAATCAACGCATTTTCAGAAAATGGCATCAACAATAAAATCAACTCTTTAGAATACATAATTATAGGTTATAAAATAATGTATAAAGAATACGAAACAATAAATATATTATTAAGTCAAATAGGATACTCTATTTATAAAAATTATTTTAAAAGCGAACGTCGGAAGAACAGAACAAACATTCTGCAGACATTATATGTTGATTAAGACATACTATCCAGATATTACAAATATAAAAATAAAGAAAGATTTGGTTTCATAAATAAATTTTGTAAAGCTCTTAACATTCATTAATCTCAATAACGCTTTTGTAAGACGTTTCTCTGCATGAAAATATATTATGATTCAACTTGTATCTTTATATGTAATAATTATACCTGTTATCACATAATTTACGGTGTGGGAGTGTAATAAAGCCCATTACATAAAAACGATATTACACTACTGAAAAATTAATCATAATTATGTATTCATACGCACTGTCAAAAAAAACAACAACAAATATGGCCGACCTTGATTTTATCGTCAGCGGTACAGGTCAGATCGATAGACAAGGCGAATCATCGAGACTTTTCTAAGGCAATTCAATTCAAATATAATAAATAAACACTAACCTACATTCTATTTGAAGCATGGTTAAACACTTCCTGCACAATTTGAATGCATTTTGAGTTTCAAAATCGCATCTCTTTAAAATTTATCCATCTCATCCCGGATGTTCGAAGTAGTGATGACGTCAAAACATAAACATGACGTCACAATGTACGTGACGTTTCCCGTTTTTAGTACGAGTATGTTCCCCTTAGCTAACTAATTTCAAGACCGGATAGGGCCTACTAAAAGGTCCGTGACGTTTTTACCGTTCAAATATACCCGTCTCGGCTCATTTTCGTTTTCAACATTGACTTAAATGTAATTGATATACAGTCACTGTGTTGCACTATGTTTAGATGCTCATTTATTCTTAACCGCATTACTCACCTCAATATTCTCCTCTCGTAAGGGGAAGCGGGTCTACTATTTTTTAGTTTTCTACATTTAAATGACTTGTTTTGTTTATGTGATAAAAAGAATCTTACATTCGTGTCTTTCCATATTAAATTTATAAAACTCGTTGGATAAAAGTAATAGAATACTCGGCAGAGCCTCGTATTTTATCACTTTTATCCAACTCGTTTAATAAATTCAATATGAAAAGACACACATGTAAGATCCTCTATTATCAATACACCATTTTCTGTATATATGTACACTATGTATATGTAATTAGTTGTAAATAAACCATAGAACAAAAAAGAATAACAGACGGATTAAAGCAGTCCATAATAAAAGCACTAACATAACCGACTTTGCAACTATATGATGGAATATTTCAGCAGATTCGAATAATTGAATTTAAGTGGATTCATTGTTGTGTGAGAATTCTAATCAATTCAAAACAAAAAAGCATTCAACATTATGTTAACATACTGTCATTTCTGCTTTTATATGCTCGATGAAAACTGGACTGCCTGCATGCAAGACGGAAATAAGAACGGGGAATGTGTGTTTCCGTTGTTAAAGATCTGTTTCGAAAAGTACTCTTCGAATAAACCTCGTCGGAAAACACTACACATTGGATGTATCATTGCCATTACGGTATTACAAGGTATAATTACATGATAATTTACGTTATTATCTCAAAGCTTCACGGCGCTATGTCACTTTTGTTTGTTCGATATTCTGCAAAACACATTTGCTGCTTCATAATGCAGCAAACATGTTTTTCTTGATGCAATCTATATAAACCACCGAGAAAGTGTCTTTAAACAAAGTGATGTTTACTGCGCAGTCATGTGAAATATTGGTAATTACGTGAGATAACAGTCTTTTTCTCTTACAGTTATTACAGCATTCTAGGGGGGGGGGGGGGGGTGAAGCCAACTATATGTACTCATAAGGAGGAGGATGTTATAGTCATAGAAATAAGTGAAACATTGCAGACGATCCTTGATGACCTAACATGAACATTTGTTGAATATTCTTGTCAATTTAAGCACATAATATTCCTATTTCATTTCGCTATTACTATTGGACAGTGTACATGTATGTAATGGATATTACAATTCAAACAATTCTGAACTAAGCTCAGTTCAACACCAATAAGATTTATTAACCCCGAATGTCACCTTGAATTAGCCAGTAACCAAGTTAACCTGGAGTAGAGCCCAATTTTGTAAGATGTTCGGACTGATACGCAACGAGGCAAATACTTCTGACAACAAAACAACAACCCTGTATATCTTTACCATCTTCGGCTTTGTTTAATGTTTTATTTACATGAAATCCTTTAAAACAAACATCAAAGAAATGTTTCAATTGGACAGACTTTCATTGATAACAAAATATATAAAGCAGGCACTTCACATTATGATTAGAGTTCAAACATGAAAATAATTAAAGTATGATATTAAGAAGGTATGTATGAAGGGCATACACTTTGTGACAGAATGCCTATGTGATTTCCACGTGTTTCATTAAATTCCATTCTCAGAAGAATGTGATTTACAAAGAACTGACTATGTACGATATTTTATTCCGCAAATTAAAAAGAACATTGTTCACATGGCATTAATTTGCTCTCACGGCTGGTTTAAAACTTTATATTTATATTTTACTTTTTATATAGTCGTACACTTCGATCGGTTGGACTGTTTTGTGTGCATAATCGGACTCGTGATCAATACGTAATTAAACGGTTCCGTTGGAGGAAGGTATGTCTTATTGTGACTGTATCACTAGAGCATGCTAATGTCACAGTGCGGTCGTCAATGAACTACTTTATATTGAGTTATAAAATCAGTATCATTTTAGAAGGCTTCGACCGCGTGTCGCATTGCCCGATATAATTCAGTTGAGAGTTCTAAAGTAAATTATGATTGACATTACAATGCAAATATGGCATGATTCAAGACTGACAGGACAAACACAAAACTATCGACTTTAATTTCATTCTGAAGTTTAAGAATAATTCAAAGGCAAATAAGCATACTAATAATATCATCAATTACATCTTTTTGCGTCGCATAGAAACGGCAAACCACGTGACATCAGTCGTTTCTAAATTCAATTAAAATACAATTATTGTATTATATGTCTGAGCATGGTGTACAAATCATCTTAACTTTGCCATAAACTGCATCTCCAGAGTGTTTCTTCACTTAAGGGTCTACTAAAAATGGAAGGCAAATCAAATATTGGTTGAAAATAAAATCGAAGTAACTATGCTTTTTCTGCTATTTAAAGAACGTCGACAGTTTATTGAGGCTTCGACGAAGTTCGTAAATTTAGCGATCGACTATTGAGACAGTATTATTTAATTTCCATGATTGATGGTTACTAGTAATTTAAATTATATTCAGCATATTGTGAGCACAGAGTGTCCCGTATAATATGTTGTAATTACAACTGAATGCCAAGGAATAGAATTGATATTATATAGTCGCTTATATCATTGAACAATTGATAAATGTATTACACTTTGGAATAATTATGAGCAGAATTTTAAGGTATATCTTCGCCTAAACAGTGCAACATTTGCTACTAATCATTCAGGGGAACATGTTAACAAACTCTTATCTGTACACATTGTTTTGTTCTTGTAGTGTATTGTTTTGAGGAATGATCATATATATACATTGTATACTGCCATAATGATGTTGAATATGCTTCATGTCACATTTTGTCTATATGATGCATTACATCATTTATATCCGTACATACTTTTACACTGTTGGGCTTTAACGTGTAAATAGCTATACAGTCGAACTTCGATGCCTCAAACTACCTTCGGACTGGGAAAATAGTTCGAGCCATCTACCGGTTCGAGACATTGAGGGTACGCGTATATATGCACTGTTTATGTAAAAGTTCGAACGCTTCTCGGTACATGTACCTGTTAATCGTGTGTAATTGTCGTATTTTGAGTGTTTGTTCGTATTTCATATTTAATGCATTTGTGTCAAGTAGTGAAATAATATGCATAAGCATAATAACACATGATATTGTTTGACAAAATTGACTTGAAATAGTCGGCTAGCTCTTCAAATACTCACACATGTAAACAAAGTTCCCTGTTCTACGGTAGCCGTTTAAATCAATGTTTTAATTATAAACTAGCGATTCATAATTATGTAAAGTTTGTTAATCAATAAATGAAATGATAGTGAAAACAGAAACATACGTTTGAGTTATCACTTTATTGCAATATAAATCGAGTTTAGTTCGTTTGAAAGAATTCAAACATTTAAATTAATGAAAAATAAATCAGTTATAATTTCCTTCATTAAGTACTTAACGGATCTATTAGTGTTTAAGTGTGTTCTCAAGCATGCTATAAAGCCGTAAACAGTACAATAATTGTAACAAGGTGTTAATAACACCTTTCACCGACTTCCCGTGGACAAACAATGGATTTTAACAATCAGTGAAATGTGCGAAAATTTGCATTGTTCGAGTCATCTACTGGTAAATCATAGTAAGGGACCAGCAAGTCAGTTCGAGTGTTCGACACTCGTACTGTTCGAGTCATCTATGGTTTTTCTATATGAATAAAGAAGGGATATTGACGGGACCGGAGAATGAGTTCGAGGCATCTGGGGTGTTCGAGGCAAGTACTGTTCGAGGCATCGAAGTTCGACTGTATTCTAACAGTCACTCAATGTCAAAATAATTACATCGTTTTTATTATGATACTAGACTACCTTAATTGCAAATTAAAACTTTGGATGGGTTCAGTGTACTTTGATTCAATCGTCGAAATATAGATGATTCTTAAAGTTTAAAAGGGTGTTCTAGAACACTTTCGTATACAAATTAACAGTCTGCATGTCGAATAAATCACAGAGAGAGTTTCTGTTGAAACTGAAGCGAAAAATGATCTAATGGATATGAAAGCATAATTATTTCTCAGTTTTTTAAAATTTGTTAAATAATATCTCCCGATATAGCTCTATACACTTTAAGCCGCCTTATATTTGAAATAAAGTATAAATATACCTACATAAGTGATTGCTTATTGATTCGATTCACCCAATTCATCAGAATTAAATGCTATATCCTTAATAGAGAAACTTGAAATGTTTATGTGGCATTATATTGGAAGCTTATGTACACGACAATACCGAATGAGGGCGACAGTCTTACAACACGTGGCATAAAATGAGTCAATATTTCAATAGAACACGACACAACACAATTTGAATCCTACATAATATATTTATCTTGATGTGGAACTAGTCTTATAGCATTGAGTGAATTGCCATCAATAAAATTACAAGATATCAAAATCTACAATTATAAGATTGCGTGCTTAGGCGGAAATAAGAAACCAAGTTTCCTGGAGCTGTCATTAAATCTGAAACGATCATTGCAGAGTGTCTGCTCTATTTTGTTGCGTGCAGTGTCGTATTTAATCATGATTTCAACAGTCTTGTCAACTATTTGTGTCAAATATGCCAGCTATAATGCCATGGTGGTATTTTGCGCAAACCCCGTTGATAATCACACACTATATAATTGTATGAGCTATGTTCTAAAAATCCCTTTCTGGTGTTATTCACATAGGGTAGACTGGTGTGCAATGTTGTGCTGTAAACATAACAAGGATTACTTCAGCTTTCCATGTGTAAGTTTTACATGTAATAACCTCAGTCAGACTATGTAATGGTTGTGCTGAATCTTAAGAATATTAAGCATCATATCCAATGGTACACAAGTATATAATAACAAACAATTAACAATCTTTTTAAGCATACACAAAGGTAGCTCGATCAGTCGCCATTGTTGCAGGAAACGCAAGTACTTTGTTTCCCAGTGCGTACACACACCAGAACGCGTAGTTAGGGTACATGCACACTCATCGAAACAGCATTTTTAGTAGAATTTTGTACTTCCGTTGTTTTGAGCTGCTGTGCTACCTTTGGATGTTTAAGATTGAAAAAAAAAATCTCTATTAACAAGTATGACGAAAGCAAACCCTGATGAAATCCGAATTCAGGACGTGTGTACAATGTGGCGGAATTATATTCAAACGCCAAGTTTTTTTAAATATTCGGTAAACGCTCGACTCTAGTCTCAACAATTTTATAAACCGGGAAGCCTCAGGAAGAATCCAAATGTGATTCCCGACGTTATAAGTTGGTTCAACTGCATTATAATCTCCCAATATCCATTTCGGGGACACATTGTGGGCCATCGGGAGAAACTACGTGTAAGTCCATATAATTAGTAAAGGTCGATTGTGAAACAAGTTTTTTCAACTTATGTTAATCCTGAGGTTATCGATCACCACGAGGGAATCACTATAATAATATATGTATGTGAAATATTGACTGGTATCGTTTATAGTTGATGAATAAGTTAACCATAATTAATAATCATTATTTTTTTTTTGACCGCTGACTATATTTATGTTTGGAGATATACATAAAACACTGTGTAAACTCGTGTGATATTCTGATATATTACGGGTTTCTACTGTTATTTATAGAAGCAATACATTTATTGTTGACCTTGTGATATTTAGGTAATTATGTTTTCATGTACATATTGTATGTATATTTGTATACTCATGGGCATAATACCTATTGTATTTCGAAATAAACCTTATATATAATTTGAACTTTATACATACATATCTCGGCACTTGTTCATCTAACATATCAAACCGACTTAGTATTTATCATGTGTATGTTCATTTGATTCATTAAATATACTAAGGAGTAATACTATGCTGGAAATAGGGTATGCCTTTTCAAACAAAAGATAAACTTAATATGTGATAACATCGCCTTGGACAAACACTAGTATTTGAAAAACGTATTCTTAATGTACCGAATATGATGATTGTGTTAGTGTATGGTGCTGAGCCTTGACCCAAACACCATGAAAGCAACGTGGGTCACATTTTGTCCAAACACGTTTTTGAACCCAAATGACATACTATCGTGCACTGATCTTTTCCTTTGTAGAATAGATAGTTCAATGTTATTAGTTAAAACAAACAGCATTACACGTAATGAAACGAGCTGTTAAATCATGCTGCTTAACGAATATCACTTTCTTGGAAGGGTATTTTATATTTTTCAAATAGCAGTCGGCTCTTGTACCGTTCTTACCTCAATGATGATGTATTGTCTTATCAGTGGTTACAAAGTTGTCGATATAACAGTAGAATAAATGGTTGTTTAAGACGCTTGCTTCCTTTTATTTTTTCTCGGCATGGAATATTTTCTTTTTTGGTAGTTACAATGGATACTCCTAACTTCATTGCAATCCGTAGTTGATTTAGTTAGTAAGTTTGTTCTAGTCATTATAAACGCAATGAGTAGATCATTAACCAAAAGTCACTTTTGGGCATTTTTTAATATTTTATATTATTTTACATATCTGAGCAACATGACAAAATCCACTCTTCTGGTGACGAGAATTACTGATTATCTTCACAAAAACGGTACACCAATGTTTCTTCAACTACCTCTTTGCGATGTGTTGGGAATGTTTTACCTTCAAAAAGCGAAAAGCAACATCATCTATGGAATGGGCAATTTATGTTAGAACCATATTGCAATTATCCAAAACAATGATTGTGTATGATGCCTGTCATATAACTTCTAGCTTTTCAAAAGTGATATTTAATTGATATTACGTGTGAGAAGGAAGACATAGGACATTCAGCACTGTTCAAATATAATTCGGGCACCTGTCGCAGCATTAGAGAGCTCAGAATGATTGTATTCCATTGAAAACAATTCCAAGCTAGCTATACAATTTGACCCGGTCAAAATAAAGAATATTTAATAAGATTAAAACAAATCTATTATAAATGCTTTTGGAGCTTGGATCTAGAATATAAAATCAACACCATTTTATAAAACAAATCAAATATGATAGCGAACACACAACTGGCTCGAAAATCTTTTTTTTTCAAATCGATCTATGAACTCACAGCTTCCTGGATATTCGATTTTAGCTCGGAATTTGATTTTTATCCTGAAGAATAACGAACAATGCGTAGCTTGAACGAAAACCGAGTTTCCATGTCAACCCAGTATCTACTAGGTATTTTAAGGTGATTCGTGATCTTATTGAGGATATGATATTAACATTTGATTGATGACAGAAAAATATATAAGCATCTCTTTGTATGCTTTGTCTTGGGCTTGTCATGGCGTTGTCTTTTACTCTACGTATCAAGATAACGCATACGAAAACACTTACAGTAACTAATTTTATAGCTGTAAGTGGCATGCCGTTTTATAAGAACGGCCATTTGAGGGGAATAATCTGGAATATTCAGAATAATTCTCAGGGCTGATCATGTTAACGTGATAATATGCAGCAATGATTGATCCTCTTGGTATCACACTTTCAGAATATGTATGATTATTTCCTGACGAAATGTCTGAGCACTCAACAAATATCATTTTAAAGCAATTAATTTCAAATTGGCATTTTAACGAAACGATATTTAAAGTAATTTTTTCCCATTCAGCTACCCGCTGTACTGGTCTGATGTGCTTTTTATCATTTTATGGATTGTGGGCGAATGTCAATTGATCTCGCAGAAATGCCATTAAAACTGTCACCCTATAGCTCACCACGGTGAATCAAACTATAAACGGATGTTCTAATATTAGTTAACAGATGAACGGCACATTTGTGTCACTTGGTATTAGCAATATTCAATGCAAATTGTAGACGTTACATGGTCACTCATTTTGATACAGTGTCAGGAGGGCCATCAAACTCTTAAACATTACTACGTATTTAGTTCACTTCCTCCATTGTGCGTCCTAATAGTTCTAACATCGTGTTTCACCTTATTCGTTGCATTCGTTCATTTTACAAATGCTCATGCCATATTAATGTGTCTTCTTGTTTAATATAACTCTTATTCAATTTGATACATGTATCTGAATCTGATATTATACTATAACCAATTTTTTAAGTTCCAAAATGTTATAAAAAAACTGTTTGTATGTTGCATTTGCAGACTTTAAAACCCGTAGGAGCGGATCATGCTTTCGTGTTCAGCGTAGGAACATCGCATTTATCCGGATGTTTTCATAATAATTCAATATATCCCACCTTTGTTTCCATTCAACGTTTGGCGGATTGAACTGTTATCGATATCATTAAACTAATGCATATACCTTTACCGGTTCAGTTGAATGTGCTCTATAAGAAATTGCATTCCCCCAGATTACCATATAGGAACTTCCATATTTTCTCTGAAGTAGTTATATTGCTGGTGACGTCTTAACATTATCTGTCCATTTATGCATGTTATGATTGAACCTAGTGATGCTTACCTGTAGGATTTTAAATGTTACCGACCAAAACGGAGTACTTTTGGTTGGCTGTTGTCAAATGTCTACGATAATTCTTTTCGACGACGTGTTTCTCCTAACTTGACCTGCTCTAGATTAATGTCACGTTCGCTATCAGTAACTGTAACACGGTGAATGTGATAATATCGTCCATATCTGCTTACAGATCTACAAAACGTGGCATTTGTATGTTAGATCACGATGTGCTTGATACCCATTTTCAGAATAATGTTGAAATAATGTACGAGTTAGTCAGACGTATATTATGGGGAACATGTACGTATCTGTTCATTTAGGTGATATTATGTAGACGAATATTCCAGGCTGGTGCAAACATATTCATGGTCTGATATAATGGTTTACACGTTCACGAATGGCGAAATGGTATTACATTTTAACTTTCGAGGTTGAACCAGTTTGAAGGTAACAAATCCACCAAATACATACTGGACCGAATCCGATTTGGACCATACGTCGCATAGGAACAATCGGAAGGTACCAACCATTTTACACGTAAACAGTTTTAAATATTTTAATGTCGATGTTCGCGAATAATTTAATATTTTATGTGAAAAGTTCAACCAGATATGCGCGATAACATAATAATGTAAACATAATACCATATTATTACACTGCGATAGAAACTTGTTAGAACGACGAGACATTAAGCAACATTATGTATCACATGAACGCACCTTGGGTCACGTGTTTACAACACAGTGAGAAATAGTAAGCAATACCGATAACATGCTAGACATACATGCAGCATCATCGTTTTGCATTGTAATATAAAGTGTTAGAAACACGAGACAATACACAGTCCATTACATACCACATTAATAATAATTTAGCAACTTATGTTACGTGTTTGCAACAACAATGAAACGGTGTTGTAACGCCAGACATCATAAACGTGGGTGTTCTAAATGTAACAAATAAGCAATATATTGTATCAAAACCGCAATGTTTGTTGTTTTGAATGAATAACATGACATGCCAAACATTGATATTATTTTCTCTATGATCTGTGGTTTAATAGACAAATAACTTGCTTACCCTGTCGACGAAGGTTGAAGCAGAAAACAAATCGCATCCGTGATGGATATCCTAATTTGGACATTTTCAACAATAAGGTTGATTTAATCCTATTGACAGGAGGAACTATGTCTATGATAAATGTCTAACAATATTCTACGAGGTTGTTTCAAATCTTTCATCCCAATCCAGTATTTACATTGCCACAAGGTGATTATTCTTGATATTGAGAGAATAATGAGTTACAGTAGTTGATAGCTGAATGAACGAGATACAAATTACTTACACAGACCGTGAAAAGACTGGGCTGGTATTTATAAAGCATCTAAGTGTAAAACAAATAGTAAAAAGATCCATTATGGGTCCTTAATGCATATTGTGGCTCTCTATAAATGCAGGAAAACATTTTACACAATCAATTATCAATAATAAAAAGTCAATGTTTTAAGAAATGTTTGGATTTTCAACTAATATGCTTTATAAATACCGGCCCTGGTATTGTAGGGTTTTCAGAGACTTTTACTCTACGGTCTTGTGATTGTTTATATAAAGAGATGCATATACATAATTATATTATTGTCATAACCTACAAAGTCTTATACTTTGTAAAGTTTGTTTATTTCAATTTAATTGATTTACAGAGATGTCATGACACTAAATATTGCTATAAACGGTATTAATTATTAACCAATGGTTGATTTTACATATTAACTTTAAGTGAATGTTATGCAGACATATTTGAACCAAAACAATGTCTTTGCATCATTAAATACGTGAGAAATATTTGCACATCGTTTCGTTGGCTAACAAAATCAATACGGTCGAAACTAGAGTAAGAACTGTACTTCGTTCCTAATTTAATGGTAGTTATAGTAGTTTATTCGCTATTATAGAACGGACATTTGAAGGACACGGATATTTCAGAATCGGTATAAAATCCAGCACTGGTGAAGTTCATGTGGTATTATGCAGCAATGATTGACAATGTTGCTATCACGATTTCACAACTTTAGTGAACACTTTCTTGACAAAATGAAGTAGCACTTGACATCATATAATTTTTAAGCAATTTGCTAATGGAATATTAACAAAACATGTTTTTAAACAATTCCATTCCGTTCTTTGTCTGACTGAACTCGAAGTAACGCATTTGTCCTCGACAAAACATTCTTTCATACAGTGATACTAATGGTGTTCGATAAGAAATGCCACTTTATGAATATCTTTACAGTTGCGGGATTGTCGGGTGTCCAAATTGGCATGCGTACTCTTTTAAACACCCTTTGCTGTGGTTAGCACCTGTGAACTGTTATCTGTTTATATTTTCTGTCACAAAGTTATAAATGTGGTATGATCATACAATTGACAACCCGGTGTCGTTACAATATTTTACCCCTTTATTGTGGAAAGATTTTTTTTCTTGTATGTATAATTTGTTTGTCATTCGTGTTCAAAATGTAATTAAACCCTTCCACGTCTTCAACAGTTCTCACAACACCTGGTTGGTTTGTGTACTTTGAGATGTTGAAGTAAATTGTATGTTTTCAATAACTCCATTTTGAAGTAATACTGTATTAAATGCTAGCTAAAGTGTTTAAACATCAAATGAACGGCACTGATTGTCCGGAGGTTAAAGTATCATGAATGTATTGGAATACAACATTATTGCATTGTTTCAATAGTACCACCGTCTGTGTCGAACCCATTGCCTTTTAGATACAATCTTCTTGTCAGATCTGCTCTAGCAAAATAAATTGATTGCATATCAAATGTCGTAGACGAAATGTAGAATATTTGGATTCGGATCAAAACAATTTAAAATTCAAATCATCCTAGGGAAATCGCTTATTATTTACAGTCGCTAGCGATTGTGCGGATATGATTTTATACGGAATTATTCAATATCACTGACGACGGCATCAACATTTAAAACAAATAAATCAAGTTGTAGAAGGGAAACTATTCGTTTTGAAGTATATCATGATCATCATGTCTTCTACGCTTGTAACTTATTAATGCAAGTAGTAATAGGTAATAGAAAACTGTTTGATGTGGAGGCGATCATAGATCATAGAGGGTCTTCAAAATCGTTGGTAATAAATAGTTATCATATAATATTATTATATTAATATGAATTGGTTTATGCATAGAGTCAAATGGGGGCAGCAATCTGCTCAAACGAAGTTCTGTAAAATCCCTTTGTTTGATACTAGTAAATACAGTCCAGTTAAGGTATTCTGACAGTGACGTCATCGTTACTGCATACCCAAAAATTTAAACCATTGCTCAAACAGGTAGACTTTAATTTGGTATTGAACTGTTGGTATAAGCTTTTATACTTGTTTTGAACACCGTACTAGTGGATTGTTCCACTGCGTCGCTGTAGTTTTATCCTTACTGGACTGAAGCTGGTTATCACTACCTTTGGAAAAAGCTTCTTATACACAGGCTTGATTATAGTACATCTGGCACGAACAGTAAATTACTACCTTCCTTGATTTGAAAAATAAGTATTATCATAAAAATAACAGGATTATACAACCTACAACTCTTCAATTCTCAATACAGTACCACATTACACATGCAAATATCTGCTTGGTCATTAATTGTTTACACCTGGCTCTATCTAATGTGAGGGCGGGTCATCTAGGCGACCTAAAATTGAAAGTCAATACTTCCATTGAAATTTCACAATAATTATATAGTTACTTATAAGTACGTCAAACATTGACATAAACCTTAATTTAAGATGATATTTTGCTCATACTGAGACAGAATGTGTCAAGATCATTGGAGATGACTAAATTCTGTAGAATATAGGTAACTATGAAGTCACACCATATCGCTGGTTAACAATGAGAAGGTCGTAAGTACTTAAACATTGTAAGACTGGTACATATTTACATGTATAAGCAGCTGGACAAGGCGCTTCTTATGAGCCTATTTTTTATGAAAATCGAAAGTTGCCATGTTGACTTAACTAAAGTTGAAACAGTTTGTTTTTCCATAAGTTAATTGCAATTTCGGACGGTTTTGTCTTGTTTTCTCAAAACATCAATTTTGATATTTCGACCTTCTCATTCTAAGCCAGCGATAAATACAAAATAGAAAGTGTCAAAGAAAATACCAAAAGCATAAATTTCATACCGATTCATACTGTTGTCTGACATTTCTTTATTTACAACGCAGAATAGAATAAAAAATGGCTCCGTTTTTTCATACATAAAACATTCTAGACGGACGGCATTCAAAATTACATATTAGATGTAAGGATTTACTTAGGTTCTGATATTTTATCAAAAGAAACGCATACTTCATTAAGAGTATTAGTACATACGTATTATATTGATGATAAAACAGGATGATGTACGGATGATATGAGGAAAAGACAACAAGAAACGTCACTCACTGAATTTTCTTAACGAATATATTTTTGTGAGAGCATGACACTGTTGATCATTGTTTTGTTGATACATTGTATATTCTGTTTTGTCAATAGTGTAGGTTTTAGGTGCAGTTTATGTTTTTTTGGCTAATATAATGTTAATGTTAGATAAGTCAGAATTTAAAATAAACATATTGCCCTTATGACGTACATGTAGTTACTACGCATCCAAAATCGTGCCTTTAATGTATACACAATAAAACAATATGCATTGTATATTAACTCTACTAAATTCAGTGCTGTCCTTTGTGAAATACACTGAGCTCCAAACGTTTTGCAAATTATTTTCCAATGATAATATTTCAATATCCGAAAGAGATAGATAATAGTAAAAAAAACATGCGCAATAGAGCAATGCAGTGTTCATAGAATGACAATGCTTACAAACAATAACAACTTAAACAAAAGCAGTTGATTATTTTCGAAATACTGCATTTCTAAATATGGACAATCCTCTGTTGTGAGATGCTTTTTCAGGCAGTTTTGGATATACGTACCATATTAAATTTACAACGTGTCTAGGATAATAATTGGCTTTTCAATTGCATGTACTTTATGAACTAGACGTTTGTACCGTTATCTGTTCTGTTCTGTTATTGTAACCGTTTATTGAAATGCATTTAGATTATATCAGAAACAGCTGGGATGCCATGGTTGTATGTACTGTTGTATATATTGCAAGGCTGTATATGAACAAACTGACACATACACGTTTATCATCTTTAACTAACTCGCAGTTATAAAAGTGAACATGATACATGGTAAATGCTCAATACAAAACGAACAAGAAATGCATGGAACTGACACAGTCGAACACAGCTTACAGAAATTACACTGAACACAGTCACACGGATCGTTTGGACAGGTCATATGTACCATGTTTAGGCATTATAACATGAATTGACTCACAACCATATGCATGCGACCGATGTTTTCTGTTCAGTATACTACCGTCAAACATTTGCTTTGGATATGAACCATAAATATGGAAGACCTGTGTAAATACCACACATGTTATACATTATCACAGATAGACTACTTGTCACTTAATGCTGTAACATTTCCTAAGGCAGTCTTCCCGGATTAATCGAGCACGCATTTGTAACGACGGGCCACCAGAGGGTGGCTAATCATATCAAGGGCTGATTCACACGAAAATAGACCTATGTCATAATGAATTTCATTAGGAGCTTGTACTCTAGCATTTAACCCTAATATATGACATTAAACCCACATTACTGCGCATTCAAAAATATCGTGAACAATAATTCATTTACCAAGTGAAATAACAAACCTCTAATGCAAATGTATTGAATGAAGCTACACGTGCTTTGGATAATTGCGCATTTCCCACAGAAATAGGATGAAATTTATGTCATTCTGTAAATTGAATAAGGTTTCAATTTTATTTTAAGTAGCTTTTCAGCATTTTTTAAAATCTATTGTAAATTGCTTAATGCTCTTGTGGATTACTTGAACAGAACAATAACAATAATTAAATCGGTATGTGTCAACTTTTCAACATACAGCATGTTCTGAATTGGGTTACAAAGCATTTTGCTATTTTACACATCCTTATAGCATGCACCTATAACATTTAGACTGACAACCACTGGTCTTACAGTTCAACTAACCACGGAGGTTGGTAGCCCATAACTGCATCTTTAAGATCATTCCCTAACTCAATCACATAATTTGATCTTTCAGGGCGTGGTTATGCATTTGACGATTGTTTCCGAATTTGAGTCATGCCATATGTATAGGGGAATATACGAATACACCTGTCCAACGTATCGTCCTAGGTTGAAATCCCTATTCAGTAGGTTCATGCTCTGTTCTGGAACATTTACTTTTACTCGCTAGTTTACAAACTTAACAAGTGTAATGTACCTGTTAGCATATATAAATAATAAAAAGATTATAACCAACCCGAGTAGGAATGTATCTTTCAACAGAAAAATAATAGAGCAAGAAAGATACATGAACATGTCAAATCACGAACAAGAGCAATAAGCTTATTTATAGCTGAAATTAAATCAGTTTGTTTTTGCTGTAGTTGAAACTTGATCATTCTGCCTTTGACCGCTAAGACAATGTTTACCTGATTTTGGCAGGCTCAATTGTGATATTGTGCTTTTAAATTTATTATCTGGATTAAAGTAGTGTTGCGTACTGTGTCGTATAGTTGTTGCATGCGATGTGTTTTTGTTTTCTGTGTTCCACTGTGTGAGGTGAGAGTTGTCTATCCTATTCGATGTTCCGATGTTATATATATTGTCTTTTAGTCGGCTTTATGGCCTTATGATGGACATGTGTGACATCAAAATGATCGTGATTGTGTGAGTGACAGTGAGAGCAACATGAATTGGAACAAGACAATTAATGTTGGATTGATAGACAGGAATCGATTCTTTTTATAGGACCGTCTAGACTTGATAAGTCGAATAATGACATTTTGCATTCTGTGAGGCATATCTTGGTTTTGGTTCGAGATACGTTGTCTAGTATGGTTAGATATATAAACTCGTTGAAATACGGTAGTGTATGTTTGTCATATAGTGTCTACTCGCCCATTGCGTTAAATGTTGTTGTCGTATTATACATTAGAGACAACACGTAACAAAATTATTCAAATATGAATGCTTTGAACTTAATATAGGTCAACATAGCTCAAGTGTTCTGTCTTCCATGTGTATATTGTGGTTTTACATCAATTGTCCATTCCTATATTTTACATTTCACATTTGTACATATCAATTATCTACATAGACAACGTTCTCCTATATGGCTACTCATACACGTTCTGTATATTAAGTTCTTGCTTGATTTAACCATTCAATGTTGTAGTGTAATATGCGTTTAGAATGCTTCATATAAGAACGAACACATATAGCATCGGTTGCAAAGCAAGGCAAAGTTAAGATATGTAGAAAATATATTCTCATATAGTTTGCCAAGGTTGGTACTAGTCAGTAAGTACAACTATGTCAGAACGTGAAGTCGTAAGCTCGTAAATCAAGGTTCTAATCTTCCCGAGAGAGTATTAACATACTAGTTGGGAGTGTTATTCATTATTGTCATAGACAGAAATCAGGGAAACTATCGACCTTACTGTACTTGATAAGTCATAGAATACATAATAATATCTCCTAAATAACAAAACCATCGGAACATAGAATCGCTAATGGGACACGGATTACATGTTTTGTAGTTTAACAGTTTTAGTGGTTTAATCGGCATCTAAAATGCATGTAACCATACATTGCAAATGCTACAAAAAAATGTGCCCAGCATTCTGTATCACGTGCTCCGTATATAAATGAGTTTATCAGAAGTAAACGAATATGATTTTGAGTTTTTTAAATCGCGTGTTTCAACATCGTATGCGTTAGTTCTTGGTGAAAGCAGTGTCTGATATTTGAAATCGTCTCCATAGACATTAAAACGAATTTTGCATATCAAAATACCAGAAATTCAACTCACCTCGATATGCCGAACTTTTTTGTACTGAGTCAATTGATTTTGAATATCAACCAACGCTATGAAAACCGAACAATAATGGAGATAAATAACGCTTTTGGCGAAGGGTTGGATATTTAAGGAACGGCCGATATGGTTAACAATGGTATTTCTTAAGGGTAATATAACTTGGATTCCAGACGCCCTAGTCAAATTATTACAAACATTAACACTTGTTATCGCTTAAAGTTTACAGAGGTCATAATGGGTATTTATGTATACATCTCTTGCGTTGCCTTGTGGATTGCGATGTCGACTTTCTCATTCCCAAAATATTATTAATCGTACTAAAGTTCAAATATTTGTCTACAGAATGTTATGCTTACTGCGAAAGTGTGTATGTAGGTTCACTTTATTCCGATAACGGAAAAGGTCAACGATATATTGTGAGAAAACGTGATACTATGTAAACATCATCTTGTCAAGTTGTATTATACATTTGTTAATATCACGAGAGGCTAAAACTCCATTACATATCATGTGATAGCAACTTGGGTCACGTATATGCAACACCAACACATCGCATTGTTACATCAGAAGTGAAAATGATGATGGTCTGAAACGACGTAAAATGCAATATATTCCCTCAAAAGCCCAATGGTTGTTGTGTAGGATGAGTAATATAACATGTCAAACATTGATATTACTGTAGGCGTCATAGTTAAATAGATGAAGATCTTGCTTAAATAATTGACGAATGAAACAATTGCAAGAATAGTGGATACCATCAACTGGATAGTTCACTGATTAAGTGTAGTGCAATAATATTGCCAGTAAGAAATAAGTGTATGATAAATGTCTACCAATACTCGGTTGTTTTATTTGTTTCATGCCAACTCTGTATTTGCAAGGTCTAAAGGTGATCCATTTAGTTATTGAGGATATGATTAATATTTGATTGATGATGATTTAAAAGAGACGCACTCCTCGCAAATGACGGAACTTCGAGGGACAATTATATTTCATGTATAGATTTATTGTCAGCCCTGATAATGTTAAACTGGTATTATATGACGATTGATTGTCTTGCTGTCACGATTTCGCGACATTAATTAGTTATTTCTTGACAAAATAGGGTAATATTTAACACTCGACATAAAATCATTGTTAAACAATTGGAAAATATAATGGAATAATGAAATATAAACAAAACGGGTGTTTTAGCACAAAAATGTACCAACCGCTTGCATTGTATTAGTCTACATTTGAACATGAACGGATGGATGACTTTTAGATTTTAAGTTTCCTTTGTATATTCGCTCAGTTTTGTATTTTGTCATTAGGCGTGCGTAACTTGTTTTGCCTGATTTTTATGTGTACATGTGTGATTTGATGAAAGTCAATTATTAACGCAGAAGTAACATTTAACCTGAATCAAACTTTTAAAACATCTGCAAATTGATGAAATAAAGTGCAACTGGATGTGAGTGATACTTTATGTCGTTAATTTATGTACTGTGCATGAATCATCATTTGTGAAACATTTAGGTGCCTTCTTTTATAAAACTCTAAACATGGACAAACAAACTAATGCATTATCCAATTTTTTGTTTTTTCATCTGCATAACTTCGGGCGGATTATACAAAGCCTCGTATTTTATCACTTTTATCCAACTCGTTTAATAAATTCAGTATGAAAAGTCACTCACGTAAGATCCTCTTTTTATTATACTACATCTTTGGATATCAGCAAACAAGTACCACAAATATAGAAGATTTTTCTAAATACCACACATGCGATATATTATCACAGACAAACTAAATGTCACTAAATGCAAGTTGTAACATTTCGCTAGGGCAGTCTTTCCGGATTATTCGAGCATGCATGTGTAACGACGAAGCAGTAGAGGGTGGCTAATCATATCAAGGATTGATTCACACGAAAATAGACCGATGCAACAACACCTCTTATTAGAACGATTGTACTCTAGCATTTTACCTTTATATGTGACATTGAACCAACATTACTGCACATTCAAAGTTATCGTGAACAATAATTCATTTTCCAAGTGGAATAAAATCCTGATATCGAACCTCTAATACAAATTTATTGCATGATGCTATTTGAATATCTGCGCATTTCCAAGAAAAAAGGATGTAATATTCATGAATGCAAATATCGAAGTTTCTTTGCTTCTTTATGTAGACTTGTCATCATTCTAGCATTCGCATGCAACATTAAGATTGATAAACACTTGCCGCAAGGTTTAACTAACCATGAAGGTTGATAGCCGTTGACCCCGTCTTCACGATCATTTCCTAAGTTTAACTACATCATTCGATATTTCAGGGTATGGTTATTCATTTCAGGATTGATTTCGAAAATGTGTCCCGTCGTATGTGTAGGGGAATACAAGAATACTGCTGTCCAACGAATCGTGCTAGGTTGGAATCCCTATTCATTAGGTTCATGCTCTGTCCTAGATTATTTACTTTTGCTTGCCAGTTTACAAACATAGCATATTTAATCTACCTGTTACATTGTAGCAACGCTATAGGGCCTACAAATAATAAAAAGGTTATCACAAATCCGAGTAGGAATGTATGTTTCAACAGAACGTAATAGAGCAATAAAGGTACATGTCAAACGGACAACCAGTAACAAGAACAAATATATTATATTGTTATAGCTGCAACTACGTCAGTCTGTGTTTTCTAGTTGGTGACGCTTAACCATTTCGTCTTCGGACGTAAGCAGATTTTATGTTCGTCTTATTTTGGCAGCTGAAATACGGTGTTTCTGCTTTTCAGATATGTAGGAGTTACTCGTTTATTCTGGTACAATAGACAATGTTGGTATAAGTCAGTTGTATTTGTGTGTTGGTCCGCGTGTGTAGTCGTTATCTCGTAAATCGACGTTTTATTCTTCCAGAGAGAACATTATCATACAAGTTGGGAGTGTTACTCATTATTGGCATGGACTCAAATCTATCGACCTCGCTGTACCTCGCTGATAGGACATATGGTACATAGAGGATCGTACATGAGTGTACACACGTTAAATGTTATAAGTACACCAACACAGTACATAGCGTTATGTACAAATAGTCGGTTGGTCGACATGTCGAATGGTTTTCCTACAATAACTCCAAAACGGGGGAACATAGGATTCTAAAATCTTAAATGGAGATTATTCATCCTGCACAGACGGCCTGACTCAATTTCAAGGTTATATTGCTCGAACATAAATATAGAACAACACAAAAAGACAGAAAGAACTCTAAAGATGAGTTCATCACAAGTAGTAATCAAATATGATTTTGAGTTTTTTCAATCGCGTGTTTCAACATCGTATGCGCTAAACTCTTTGTGAAATTAGAGGTAACTATCTGAAGTCTGATATTTGAAATCGTCTCCAGAGACAATAAAACAAATCTTGCATATCTAACTAGCAGGACCCCTAACTCACATCGAGATATTGAATTATTTTATACCGAATCGATGGACTGACTTCGGATATCAAGCACCGATATTCAAATCGAACAATACAATACAGAAACCACTTTTTATTGATGAAATGGTAATTAATGAACGGCCGATCATTTGATAACGATGCTTAAAAAACTAAATAAATGTAAATGTATTAAAATATAGAAGCCGGAAAGCATGATCAACTTATCATACAATTTCCCTAGATGAGATGCAACAGAATGCATAGCCTTAGCGACATTTGTGTTCGTTTTTACATCACAGAATAAAATAACGATGGCTCCATCGTTTATACATAGAGCATTCTAGTCGGCATTCAAAATTATATATTTCATATTAGGATTTTTTTAAGATCAGACATTAAATCAACGGAAATAAATAATCCTCAAGATGTATTAGTACAAAGCTATTATGGTTATGATAAAACAGGATGAGGAAACGATATAAAGCATACATAAAACAAGGCAATTGTACTTACAGAATGTTCTTTAAGATAGTTCTTTGTTTGATCATGGCACTGTATATCATTATTTAAATTATACATAGTATAGTACAGTCTGTTTTGTGATCGAATGTAAAATCAGAAGTAGTCCAGTCATTGAATCTAAAGATATGGTCAACCTCAAACAAATTGCAAAACAGAGTTTCTTTGCATTTAATCATCTACAGACTAGTGCCAACTACAGACAAAACGTCAAATATGCAAGTTCATCGGGGATAATAGAAAAAATCGACATGTTTAAGGTCGATTTTGGTAGCAATTTCAGATTTTTTCTTATTTCTTACTACATGAGGAATTTTAAGTTCTATTGGAAAGTATCTACCAGAACCAGCTGCTATGTCCAGGCAAGATACACTGATATACATATTTTGACAGTTTTTGGAGGTCCTACAATTGAGATATTTTAGAAAATTTAATAAAATGTGTTTCAAATTATCCGTGTGCTCCGGTATATGTAATTGCCCTTATTTAAGATATAAATATTTTTAAAATGGTTATTATCAGGTCGGTATAAATATGTGTATGTAAAGACAATACCAATTTATTCATTCAGCATAAATGTGACGACAATATCGCTAATGATAAAAAAGTTATGGCACAATTTCTACGAGCTGTTTGATTCACCCACGAATGTAACGTAATATTTACTAACATTGATGACATTTGAGTGCACTCGTGAAACATTGTAAAATGTATCCTCTATTATGAGGCCGCAATAGTAATATTTATTCACAAACTTGATTAACGAATGAATGAAAATCACACACTATCAGTCACATGCCACACTTTGTTGAAATAACTTGAATATATATCAACAGAACTTGGGATTAAGTGATTTCCTTAGATGGTATTTTAATCACATAATGTGACGTGTATTTGTTTGTTTTAGTGTTCAGGGTGCAGACCACATACCGATTGTGATGACGTATCGAGTACCTGTGATAATCTCTCTCCTCTCACACTGAATATAATCTACTTGTGATGTCCGTTAACACATCTGCTAAATGACGTCATTTTGCTTTACTTTCACTTAATAGTTGTTCGCGTGTTGGTTTTTGTAGTCAATTTCATTAAAACCTTGTTGTTCCATTTCTGTTTGAGTGTAATAATATAATTCTATGATTGTCGAGTCTCTACCGGGGGGACAAATAGTTGGTTAGCGCTTCGGCTAAATCGTACAACTCAAATACAAGAAAATTCATCGTTTTTTTGTGTAACATTGTGACACTTTGTGACACGGACGATATATTGACAAAATAACAACACCCATTCGAAAGTATTAGTTCATTCCACAAATAAGAGGTGTTTATAGTTATTAAGATTAGTTTGCATATGCACTCATTTCAGTATAAAATTACATGTATCTATATTACCACAAATTGTACCAAACAAACTATTCCGTAGATGTAATTTCTTTATCAGGATAACTAAAGCAAAGTTATTTAACTGCATCGGCCAATCATTGTTAGAATTATGAATAACATGATCCTGATCAAAGTGAATTTAAGATTCAATTCACCTCGGGACAATCGTTTATTATTTGCGCCCTCCTGCAGTCGCGTGGTTACATTCTTATATGGGATTATTCAATCAAAATAACATCGAAGACGATATAAAATATTAAGAGATAATTCATTTTAGAAACATGAATTATTAGATTGAAGCATATCATCTTGTCTTTTAAACGTGTACATTACGATGAGTGTTATACAGAATGGTATTTATAGAAAATTGAAAACTATTCTTTGATGTCGAGTCCAAGTCCCCAAAGGGGTTTCGAGATACAGACCTCTGAAGAGTTAAAATCTGGTCAAATAACTTACAAAACAACATCGTCGTTTTGACATTTTAAAACATTATTAATCGACTCATTTAACTCGTCATTACCTTAACCACTGTTGTAGAATTTCACTCAGTCGCTTTAGTTCTGAGACATGCGATTACAATATTGCAGAAATGTGATTTCAGGAGACACTGGTTATAAAGTAACGTTGTTAATGTATATATAAAATATAACCTATCAAAAGAAACCCCAATCACAAAAAAGTGATCACGATTTACACTGCTGTATGGCATTTCTTTATTTACAGAGTGAAATTGAAATGGCTCCATTGTTAAAACAAAAACATTCTACACGACATTCAAAATTATATATTTGATCTGAGAGTTTATTTGAGGTTCTGATATTATATCAAAAGAGATAGCTAATTCCCAAAAAGTATTCGTATTATGTCCACGATAAAACAGGATGATGTTTTATTGTTGCAAGACAGATAGGGGAACAAAGAAAAGTCACTTACTAAAAATTAGTGTTGCTGTAATATTGCCTGATACAACGTCAGTTATAGCGACAAAAATATGACAAAAGTCGTTTAACCTTCTATATCCGGTGCTGAACTTTTTTGTTTTGAATTTAAGTCCACATGTGTCCATACAACATATTTTATAATGTTCTAGACTCTTAGAAAGTTTGGGTGCCATGTCACTAAATGCAAGTTTTAGCATTTCCCATGACAATGTTCAAAGATAATCGTACGTGTGTGCATTTTAATGGCAGAGAACCAGGTGTTGGCTAATCACTTCTAGGTCGGTTTGATACGAAAAAAGACCGATTCCAAAATATATTAAATTTAGGACGTTTGTACTCTGATATTAAACCAACATTACTGTGCATTCAAAAATACCATGAACACTAATTCGCTTACCACGTGGAATACACTCCAATTTCTAATACACATTTATTGAATGATGCTACACGTGCTTTGAATAATTGCGCATTTCTCACAGAAATAGGATGAAATATTCATGAACACAAAAGCACTTTCCGTGATTCGCCTTTATAATCTTGTTCTATTTGTGTAGAGTTGTAGAATATTTCAATTGTATCTAAGCACTTTGTCATCCGAGTTTTTATTTAATGTATTGTATGATGTTGTTTACTCCTCCGGATTATCAGAATGTATTTATGAATTTAATGTGTTTCTTGCAATTTTCAGCATCATACATACTTTGAATCAACAACAATCAAGTTTGACATTACAACATTTATATTGCAAAACACTGATCTTACGGTCCAACTAACCATGCAGGTTTGTATAAGATAACCGTACATGACTGGCTCTGTCTGATTGTCGAGGAATATAAGAATAAACCAACAAAGCTTCCGAGGTAGGAATTCATACCCTTAGGTACATGCTCTATTGATACACTCGTGTTTTCAAGTATACGTACAAACAGTCCATGTACTAAAAATGTAGCACATACATATGATAACAATATAATGGCTGGCAAATCGGAGTTGGAATTTATGTTTACCCTAGGATTGCCAAATTCAAAGATACTCATCGATACATTATATTGGTCCGTCTTGGGACATATCACACAAACAGCTAAAAGCAAACTATTGACAGACCAGATTATTCCGTACTGGGTCAACTTAATCTGACTATGTGATTTGATTATTGTTACGAGAAACAAACAATATGCGTCAACCCAATAACAATTTGCATCAAGCTCAATAAAGTCCAATCCCACCACCACGTGACCGGCATTGTTTATCACTTTGTCTTTATAGAAGTAACTCAATATGAATTTTGGTTCTTATCTAATCGCTTTTTTCGAACATTTTGCTCGGTTAGACTTGGTGATTGGGAACTCTTGGTTAAATAAGTGTTATTAATATGGACTCTGAAATTTAGAAATCGCCTCCGGAGACACGAAAACGAGTCTTGCATATCAAACTATCAGAACCACTAACTCACAACGAGAAGCCAACAGTTTTATGCCAAATCAATGGATTTTGAATACCCACTAACGTCATTAAACCCGAACAAAAACATAATAATGATTTCTTTTGTCGATAGAACGGCAATTTAAGGAAAGGCCGATATGGAAATTTGATAAACAATAATATTCCGTAAGGGGGATAGAACTAAGACATCAGACGCCCTAGTCAAATTATTATACACTTTCTCTAGATTGGAGATAACAGCATTCACAGTTTTAGCGAAATCTTCATTACAGTTATGATATTTTATATCCCCAGAGAAAATGTGGTTTTATTGTTTTCTACACGGACACATACCAAAGTCGTCAACAAAAACATTATCGCAAATATGTTGTGATTGTAGTTTTTCTTTGTCGGATATTTTACAGGACCATTTGGAGAGGTAGATGTCTTCAAATGTTCATACCTGAGAGCAATGAGCCTATAGTGTCGTGTGTGTATCCTTAATAAAGGGACGGCTCATATCTCTGTAATAAATGGGTAGTAAGGGTAATAGAAATATATGTTATTCACGGTGGCCATACCATGTGACCAAATGCTATGTTAGTGAACCAATTATGGACGGAAAATCCCTCGACTCAGGTAACATTTTCCCTGTTTATTTTCTTTTTAGTTGGTGGATTTTGATCAAACAAAGACGAGGGCCGTCTCCTTAGCGAGCTTCGCGTCATGCAGTATCAACTATATGCAACTATCCCTTAATTTCGTCATAAAGTGCAACCGTGTATATAGATGGTATATAGACGCTCCACAGATATTTTTATTACAGAAAAGCATATATTTCCTGTAAAGTGTTCCTGCATACGAAGTCTTTTTGGTCATGCAGCGCTGTTCAAAGTCGCATGTTTGAAGACATATTCACCACTGCATCGCAGTAAACCGTCTAGCATTAACGTAATAAGCTTCTGTCAGTGAGTTATGAATATATAATGTTGTCCAGACATTACTGTGATGGAGGCACACCTTTGTCAAATTCCCATCAGTTGGAGATCAGAACATCATTGCATAAATGTACGATATAATGTTATTTACTGTATATTCAAAGAACAAAAGTCATTTATTACTTATAAGGTGATCATTTACGTCTATGCAATACATCTTATACAGTCCATAGAACAACTGTAAGAAGCCTGCTCTGCTACAGAGCAATACACCCCTCAGCATGCGAGCTATTACAATTACGAGGCTGTCAGTTTAATGGTCAAGAGATAAATTGCCCCAGTCAGTTGTCAGCTATAAGCCTTTGTGGCTGGATTGATAATGTGCACAGTGTGCCAACTTCCACTTGCATCTTGCATTAGCTTTAGGAAGTAATTTCTCTTTTAATAGGTTCTTTTAAGAAAATCAAAAAGAATACAGAATAAAAAAAATAACTAAATTTTTGTCATGAAAACTTCTCCAATACATCACATAATTATTAAAACAAACAACAATTATACACATTATTGTTTAAAATGAAATCTTATTGACAGAATAATGTATACTCAGTTTATCTGAAAACAGGTATTTTTACTTTTGCTACAAATGTAGGTTACAATGTATAATCTGTAACATAAATTATCTAGGTATGTCTTGTTGTTTTAAGGTAAATAAATATACATGTATACACATGTATTTATATATCATATTGCACCAGCTTATTCATATATTAATTAGTTATAAAATTGAATGCAAATAACATGAATTTGAAAGTCGTAACTGGGTATAACATCAATAACATGCATATAATAGAGGTGGAACGATCAAATATATTATCAAGTATGTTTACAGGAAAGTCGATTAAGAATTAAAGGAGGCATGAAATATCAATGAATGTGATATATGCATCTGTATATGTTTCAAGAATGATGTCCCTCAAATCAAATGTCATTTATACCTGTAATCAGTCGGTCCCACTACTTTCCTTGGGGCGGATGTTAACTGCCGTTTTCTACGGTTCCCCTTTTGTGGCGTCGTCTTATGTGAGCGTTTTCTCAGTATGACAGGGACAGTGGGGAGATCTTCACGATTTTCAAAGTTAGCATTTGGTCCAAAGTTGAATTCAACCTCGTCATTATCATTTTTTCTTAATCACCATTTGCTTAAGAAATCTGGGAATTGTGCTGCATGGTTTCCGACCGATTCAAGATATTCAATTTGCAGTTGAATTAGTGCTGCCATCTTTTCAACTGCTGAACATTGAGGAAGCCATTTTCATGGATTTGTCGATGCAGTACCGTCTTCTTTCTTCCCGATTGTCATCCCCTGTTTATCTTCAAAAGTAACACTTGATTGATCATGTCTCTTTGGGAAGTACAACATTTTGACCAAAGTCATATAAGTGTCCACATTCAACAGTATCTTTCCATGTTGGTCAATAATAAGAAGACTATCACTGCGAAGTACATGCTGCAGGATAGTGGTGTGTGATATCAAATGATAGTTTGGGATGAAATCATTCCCTCCCATACATAACCCCACAACTACTTTCATTCCTATGGTTGGGTCATTATGGTTTGACTCCAACAGTTCAACTATATATGTCAAACTTGGACCTAGGCTTTTTCTGAACAACATGCACCGGTATTTTGAATTTACCAAGAAAAACAAAAACTCACTGTATAAATGAAAATGGTTACATTCATGTTGCTTAGACATATCACATTTCAAGACCATCTGGCCTAGCAATGGTCAGTACAGGGCAATAAATTACTGTAAACAGTTAGCACATGATAGTTAATTACACCTCCCGCTGATAAGGCTAGGAGAAAATTTTGGCTGAATCTTACAGATGTTCTATGGACTGTATAGACAGTATGGTGTTCGTCTACAGAATGGAGCGCTCCCGATAGCATTGGTACGTTTGCAATTGATGACATGGAAGTGAGTTAAGTCATACTAAAATGAAGAAACCATACCTCCGTCAACATTCATGCCATTGAGTTTTGGTGATTCCCCCAGCAAGTCACATTCTTGGCTGAGCATATTGGTGACATCACTAAGAACAACAATTTTTTATTTGAAAAAATCGGTGTAACTACGAAAACCAGAATTTATGATATGACACTTTTTGTGAACTCACTAAGACGAACTTTTACATTAGATATATTGCTACTGATGTGGATGTGTAATATACGTTGTGCAAAAAGTCTCACTCAAGTCTCAACTAAACATGAAATGTTAATGGTTTATGTCAGCATATAATAGACTAATATATAAATATATATGCAATACTAGTGACGTTCCAAAACGACACACTAGTACAAACTATTCAGTGTTTATGATATGAGAATTACAATGTAGATGATATGTTCAAGGTTCCTCCTCGGATAAATTATGCTTAGGTTTGAGAATCCAAATATAAGCGCAATACGAAAACAAAAGTACCATCTATTATGACTGTTAATAATTGTAAAGCAAAATTAATAGAACCCTTACTCGCATGCAGACAGATAAAATTTACCTTAGTTCCTCCATTTCTGTCAACCTCAGACAAATATCAACATTACGCTTTATGAATCATTCTGTGCATCTGCATTATGTTTTGTATTATATAATTAAGTGTCTAGGAATGCGCCTTTCAGATTTTTTTGTCCGTAAGGAGTCCACTATGCATTATGCATTATGATGTGTTTAATCACCGACTAATTCATGAAAAGGCAACTTTTGGTCATTGGCACAATGCTTAAATACATACACGTCAAAGAGTGGTGCGTTAGACATTAGGTACAATATCTTATACATGTTTTACAAGTGTGCATGCGAAATGTATATTTATATATATCGGTCAATGCGTGTTTGGTCCAAGATATTCAACACAATTAGCTAGAATACGATGTCTGACTTATCATACACAAACATTTCAATATCGAGTCTTCGTTTGAAACATAAAGCTAAATGATGTGGTCGTATGCGCGGTCATTAACGTGTTTGCTATTCATGTGAGTCTTAAATTATTTACCCAAACACCAGTGAATCGTTTGGTTCGCGAAGAGTTTCACTTTATAAGTAAGTAAGAACTTTATTTAATGAGGCCACACATTTGGTTACCAAATGTTCCATGTGGGCATCACAGTACATGTAACAAACGTAAAGTATAAACACTGTAAAACGTACTATTAGTTGTGAGACTACAAACTTATAAAGTATTCACCTATTTGATTAACTTATGAATGAAAAGCACTAACTATCAGCAACACGTCATACCTTGCGGAAATAACTTGAATATCTATCAACAGAACTTGAAAATGTCAAACTGAGGATTCAATGTTGTCCATAGATGATAGTTTAATCATAGATTGTGACGTGCATGTGTTTGTTTTGTTGTTCAGTGCACAGACGACAGACAGATTGTGATGACGCATCAAGTACCTGTCATTATACACTCTGCTAATACTCTAGTCCATGGTGATCGTGATATTAGTTTAAATATAGTGACGTTTGAAACAGATCCGCTAAATGACGTCATTTTGCTTTACTTTTACTTTCGCTATAGTTGCTCGCGCTTATTTATGGTTGGCTTCTGGGTGTGCAATAATAGAAGTATATGTATGTCGAGTCTCTACGAGGGGAACACTTAGTTTGAAAGCGCTTTGACTAAATGCCTGTTTTTTATACATACGTGAATCGTAGAAGGCTACAAGTCCCATTGTTTAAATCTTCCCTGCCCTAACCTCCATTAATAATACTCTACATATTAATTAAACGTTTCAAAAATTGTTTATAATTTTTGCATGATACATTGTCCATTGCATAACTTCACTCAGTTGCTCTAGTTCTGAGACATGTGGTTACAATATTGGAGAACATTTATGTCATGAGACACTGTAATAAAGTAGCGTTATAAATGTACGTATCAAATATTACCTGTCAACAGAAAACCCTAGAACAAACAGTTGATCACGATTTACACAACTGTCTAGCATTATTTTATATATAACACAGACTTCGAATAAAGCTGGCTCCATCTTAAAACATAAAACATTCTAGACGGTATTCAAAACTATATACTTGAAGTAGGATTTATTTGAGATTCTTGTATTGTATCAACAGAAATAAATAATTCTCAAGAAGTATTTGTACACAGCTATTATGTTGATGATAAAACAGGATAATATATTGTTGGTGTGAGACAGACGAGGAACAAAGAAAAGACACTTACTGAAAATGAGAGTAGATGATATATTGCCTTGTACAACGCACAGATAACAGTATCGTTGAAAGCAAAAACAAAAACGAAAGAAAAAACATTTAAAAAAATATATAAATTTAAAACAACTTTATCAATGATACAGTTGCCTGTGCTATAACGTCAGTTATAGTAGTCCATGTCCCAGGTCTCGAAAATTAACGATCCATGACCAAAGAGGTGAATAAATCCAATAATTATTTCGGTTAGCGTGATATTTAAGACAACCGAAATCAGTTGATGGACTTGTGGGTCATTTTGCCAAATGACGTTTAAAGATGGCCGCCATTATCATCAGCACTCATACGATTTAGGAACACGTCAATTATACTTCACTCACAAGGGCTATCGGCTTGAAATATGTCTTAAAATGTTTGAAATCGAACCGTACATCTGGCAATATATACATGTACATCGAAAAATTATAATAAGGTTAATGAATTTTAATTTTTATAGTGAAATTATGATAATTTTCGATTTTTGTCGTTCATTTTTCTTTTCCAAATCGGTCCAGTCTGGGAATTTGACTATTTGTTGATTTTTATATGTAGTAATTTGCTTTCTTGAAGTTTCGGCGTCAATCCAATAACAATTTGCATCAATTTCAATACATTCCAAAGAAGTTTATCACGTTGTCTTTATATAAATCACAATCAGCTCAATATGACTTCAAGCTCTTTTTTCATCGCTTGTTTCCAACTTATTGGTAAAATCAGTGTTATTTATCTGAACACATGCAAAAACGAAACAACTGTTTCTTTCGTCGAATGATCGGAAGTTTAAGGAACGGCCGATACGGACATTTGATAAAGAATGGTATTCCGTTAGGGGAATAAAACGTAGAAACCAGAGGCCCTAGTCAAATTATTATACAATTTCTCTAGATTAAATGCAACAGCGTTCACAGTGTTAGCGAAACGTTTATTACAGTTATGATTTCTAATATCTCCAGAGAAAATATGGTTTTATTGTTTTTACACGAACACATCCCACCAGAGTCGTCAACAAAAACATTTGGTATAAATATGTTGTGATTGTGGTATTTTTTGTCGGATATTTTACAGGACAATTTTAGAGATTGGGTTAGCTTCACTTGTTCATACCTGAGAGCAATGAGCCTATTGTGTCGAGTGGTTATCCTCCAAGACGGGATCACATGTTTCTAATAGATGATAGTAAGGGTAAGTAATGAATATGGTGATTCGGTGGTCTGTCTGATGATACTGTGAATATACTGTGCATGCTAGATGGACAGCACATTCGTAATTCTATAATTAAATGGTTGATGTCGTAGAGTCTTATTTGTCATGCTGTGGTTTTCAAAGTCACAAGTTGTTTGATGACATATATTCACCGCAATATCACATCAAACCATCTTGCATTAACGTAATAAAATTATTCCTGTGAATTATGAATATATTATGATTTCTAGACAGACAATTATGTGATGGAGGCAACACCTTCGTCGAATTCACCTCTCCATCTTGAGATCAGAACGTAATTGCCCAAATGTCCGATATAATGTCAGTCTATAAACAACGAACTAAAGTCCTTTATAACTAAGGCTACAATTTTTCAGAGATATGTAGTTTAGACATAATGCTGTGTGTTAACAAAATGGATCGATCTCGTTAGAATTGTTACAATGACTTAGTATGACATGAGGACAGTTTGCTTCATTGTACTGGCAGAAAGGAGCCAAAAATGGGTCAACATGTGTGTCATTGAGGTTTTGTTAATGCTTATGAACGAGAAATATTATTGTAATTGCCAATACTTACATAGTATTCAGTAGACGGCAACTTACTAGTTATACTATATTTTAACACCGTCGTTAGCTCTGCTCGTCTGTGACACGTCCGATCAGCTTGGCGGTTCCAGATCGACTCGTCGGGGCACTTTTCTACTTGCGCACCGTCTAGATCTCGCGGGAACGCCCCGAGATTCACATACGGGTACTCGACATGAACTTCCGGTATAAACACTAGTAGTGCACGATCTCTACAATATTGTTACATCACAAAGAACAGCACATCCTTGCATTGGAATATAGACGTAACTATTTGAACGGCAATTCAATGATATGACAATCAGAAGTTTCATATGTCAATGTATTGTTCTGGTACATGTATGGAATTGAATTTATTTATAGTGACATGTTAGAAGCGATTACATTTATCGATATCTTATGATAGATTACTTTGTATAAGTGTACGTCAATAGACACACTTATTATTTAGATTAAAATCTAGTGTCCACAACGAAACAAAATTGCAATATTTTCATACAGATTGAGCAGTATATGAGCAATACAACGTCTATGACACGTCAACGGCGTATGTACGTTCATAAAGTGGCTGCAGTATGCGTAGGTAGACAAATGCAATAAACGGCGAAATATGAAACCAAAACTACCATCTATAATGACTGTAATTAAATGCAATGCACATTTAATAGAAGCCGTACTTGCATGCAGACAGATAAACTTTACATTATGTCCTCCTTTTCTGCCAACCTCAAACAAATATCAACATATCAGCTTTATCTAAGTGTGCATCTGTATTATGTAAGTCTGTGTCTAGGTATACGCCTTGCCGATTTACATACATTAAATTTTGTAGATAAACTAGGTTTCACATATTGAAAAATGAAAATCACAAACTATCAGTCACATTCCATGCCTTGCGGAAATAACTTTAATATCTACGAACAGAACTTGAAAACGCTAAACTGGGGATTGAGTGATTGCCTTAGATGAAATTTAAATCATAGCTTGTGACCTGTATGTGTTTGTTTTGGTATTGAGTGCACAGACGACGGACAAATTGTAATGACGTATCGAGTATCTGTCATAATCTTTCACCTTATACAGTCGTTGAATATAATCTCCTTCACGTTGATTGAGAGGTCTGTGTTGACACAATTATACATTTAGTGCTGTTTTAAATACATCTTTTAAATGACTTGCGTGTCCTTTGTTTTTTCTGTCGTTCAATAAAACAACATTGTTCAATTCTTGTCTTCCAGTAATGCAATAATTGAGTAATATGTATGTCTCTACGAGGGGAAAAACACGTTGAATAGTTCTTTAACGTATTTTTGTTATGTAGCTTTGGGCCAAAGAAGACTACAATCCGAGCCGTTTAAAACATTACGATTCAAGACGGCTTGTAACTCCAGTATAGTTTATATGCTAAAACAATGGATGGGGAGGTATGCGTACAATAATGCGTTTACTATAAGAGGGACATATTTAATGCCACTGTAAGACCAGCAGTAGTATGGAAATTATCAAGGGGCCTATAGCATGCGCTAGTGTACTTAACATCACATACAACGTGTATACCACATTTTTTTCAATTGTTCTCTTGTTTATACAGAGCGTCTAGCTAGCAATGGTATAACTGATACCAATAATATGTCCGGAATAATTGAACGTTGGAAATACTTGCAATTCATCTTCCATTCGTCAAGAATAAGTTTCCAAATAAAAAAAGATGACCAAATTACAGAAACCTACTAAAAATGGCGGGAATTTACTAAGCCCAAAAATACGAGTGATAAACACCCGCTATTTACCTGGAAAACTTTGAAAATCCGCTTTGTTTACATTCCGTCTGCTGGGAGTGGATATTTTGCAGGGCCGAAATGTTGTCGTTAAAGAGCGGCAACGTATAGAGTAAAATCGCCTAATGCCGACACCCCCATATTATCGACACCCTTGCCTAAATCCTGTTTAATGGCCGTAAATAACGCACCTGTCGATGTAAACAATACGCACGTGCACTGACGTCATGATATTTATTACTCACAGCCATTTTGAAGGTTTGTGGCATGATTTTCACCTGACTGAAATATTTTGATCGAAAATTAGGAAGTGCAGTAAGGTAGTATCCGTTTTTATGTATCCAATATATCATGAAAACTCGACTTGTTGCGTAGATTGCTATTGATTTTGAGTAAAATCTCTTTCAATCATGTTTTCTATGTATGTTTGAGATACAGATCGGCTTAAGTTTGACCATAAATCGAGGTGTCGATATTCAGGGGAAAAAATACACACTCGCCGCAATATCGACACCTTACCAATAATAGCTATTTACGCTTGTCATAAAAACGAATATAAACTAGGTTAAGATCTTTATTCCACATGAATTGTTCTTGAAATTTATGTTTACATCTCTATAGTTATTAAAGCAGTAGCCTACACCTTTTGTCTACTTTGTAAACGGTGGCAATTCAATCCAGTCAGTAAAATGTGTATTAAATGATTGCAATTTGGATAATTTTCAGACTACATTAACTCTCACGACAGGAACTTATAATCGCACAATATATTATTGACCCGTATATCTTCAAGTATGTATAAGTTATACATGTATGCTAATTAATTACATACTCTTAATAAATTACAGATCAGAAAGATGTCCTTACAACTAAATGCAAAAAAGCGAGTTAAATATGCACCGGAGCAAATGTCACGCGCTATAGAGGTTGTGCGTTCTGGTTCGTTGAGTAAGAAAGCAGCAGCAAAAACCTATTGTGTCCCAAGAACAACATTATTAGATAAGTTAGCAGGAAAAGTGCCGGATGTATCGGTCTCTATCGGTAGGAAGCCTGTTTTGTCTCGTGATGAGGAAGATTCCTTGGTAGAATATACTTAGCTTATGTATCAAATTGGTTACACTGTAACAAGGCGTGAATTCCTCCGCGACTGAATTCCTTGTAAACTGACAAACTATTGGTTATAACATTGACTTACGATCATCATATTGAAGAATTAGACCAATGAGAACTTGTTTTACAAAATATGCCACACTATTATTCAATATTTAAAAAATACAACCAGCAAATTATTTATGATGCTAAAGGTGTCGATAATAGGCGACTTTACTCTACTTGCCGAAAAATACAACGCGAACATATATGGCTACGACTATCGTTGCTTTTCCTTTTTGGAATTTAATTACGAAAATGCGTTATTTACAAGAAGTCATCTGTCATCTGTTATAAAAACTATGTCACCTATTACAATTTTATGAAGCCATTGTATTGTGACAAGCATAATGAGCAGATGCACAATGTTTTCTGCCCCCATGTATAAGTTTTAACTAACTGGGAACCATTTATTGACTCAACTGCGGAAAACTCTGGAAAACGTAGAAAACAAAAGACACTACAATTGGTTACTATGTTTAACACTGTTTAATTACTGTTCAGTGTCCTTATTTTTAAAAGCTGTGCTCGTATACGAGTAATAAATAGTTGAAATTCGTGTGTAGCGCTATTTTATTTATGCAGCGTAATGAAACTGACATGGTTATACGAGTTGCTTCCCTTTGATCGAATATAGGTGGTGTACCTAGAATTCAAACAAAATGGCCGCCCGATAAACTTTTGCCGATTTGAAAACAATGTTTTGAAGAAATAGAACTTTATTTCACCGAATTATTGTAAAGATGATTACTTTTTACTATTATATCGTTTGCAATAACTTTTGATCTTGTATAAAAATATGCAGCGGGCGATTTTAGTAAACTGATCGAATATAGGCAGTACGGGGATACATTACATATTGTTTTAACCAGATATATTTCATGACTGTACAGCACTTTTGAACGTGTGTATACTGTACATGAAAAAAGGGCTATATAAATATGGTATAATAAATGTATTGCTCATACTAAGTAGTTTCTGAGAATGATTCAAGGCTATGATTAAATTCTGTAGAAAATGGGTATGAACTCACATCATATCGCTGGTTAAGAATGAGAATGCCGAAAGTACTTACAACCTAATAAGACTGGTACATATTTATATGTAACAGCAGCTTCACAAGGCGCTTCTTATGAGCCTATTTTTATGAAAATCGAAAGTTAACATGTTGACCAAACTGAAGTTTAAACCATAAGTTAATTGTTATTTCGGACGTTTTGTCTTGTTTTCTTAAAACATCAATTTTGAACTTCCGACCTTCTCAATCTAAGCCAGCGATAAAACAAATTAGTAACATGTCAGAGAAAATACCAAAAGCATAAATTGCATCCCGATTCATACTCTTGTCTGACATTTTTATATTTACAACGCAGAATAGAATACAAATGGCTCCAATTTTCATACATAAAACATTCTAGACGGCATTCAATATTATATATTTGATGTTAGGATGTATTTGGGGTTCTGATATTATATCAAAATAAATGTATACTTCAAAAAGAGTATCAGAACACAACTATTATGTTGATGATAAAACATAAGGATGTATTGATGATATGAGGCACAGACAACAAAGAAATGTCACTTACTGAATTTTCTTAACGAATATATTTTTGTGAGAGCATGACACTGTAGATCATTGTTGTATTGATACATTGTATTTTTTTTGTCAATGGTGTAGGTTTTAGGTACAGTTTATGTTTTGTTGACTAATATAATGTTAATATTATATTAGTCAGAATTTAAAATACACATATTGCTCTCGTGACTTACATGTAGTTACTACGCATCCAAACTCGTGGCTAAAATGTATTACACAATAAAACAATATGCATTGTATCTTATCTCTACTAGATTCAGTGCTGTCCTTTGTGATATATTCAGCGCTCCAAACGTTTTGCTAATAATTTTCCAATGGTAATATTTCAAAACACTCTATAAACAAAAGCAGTTGATTACCTTCAAAATACTGCATTTCTAAATATGGACAATCCTCTGAACATTGTAAGATGCTGTTGCAGGCAGTTTTGGCGATATGTAACGGATTAAATTTACAACGTGTCTAGGATAATAATTGGCTTTTAAATTGCATGTAATTCATGAACTAGACGTTTGTACCATTATCTCTGTTCTGTTATTGTATTCATTTATTGAAATGCATTTAGATTATATCAGCCACAGCTGTGATGCCATGGTTGTATGTACTGTTGTATTTATTGCAAGTTTGTATTTGTACAAACTGACACATACACGTTTATCATCTTTAACTCACATTTATAAAAGTGAAAATGATGCATGGTAAATGATCAATACAAAACGAACAAGAAAGGCATGGAACTGATACATGTACAGTCGAACACATTTGGATAGGTCATGTGTACCATGTGTAGGCATTATAAAATGAATGGACTCCTTGCCTACTCACAACCATATACATACGACCACTTTTATCTGTTTAGTATACTACAGTCAAATATTTGCTTTGGATATCTGCAAACAAAAAACACAAATATAAAAGACTTCAGGTCTAAATACCAAACATTTTATATATTGTCACAGACTGACTTCATGTCACTAAATGCAAGTTGTATCATGTCCCGTGGTAATCTTTCTAGATCAATCGAGTATGTATGTTTTAAAGACGAAGCACCAGAGGGTGACTAATCATATCAAGGGTTGATTCACACGACAATAGACCGATGTCACAATAAATTCCATAGGGAGCTTTTACTCTAGCATTTAACCCTAATACATGTATATGACATTAAACCAACATTACTGCGCATTCAAAAATATCGTGAACAATAATTCATTTACCAAGTGAAATAACAAACCTCTAATGCAAATGTATTGAATGAAGCTACGCGTGCTTTGAATAATTGCACATTTCCCACAGAAATAGGATGAAACATTCATGAACAAAAAAAATAAATTTTCTGTGATTACTCTTAATTAAAAAGTCTGTAAGACTAAGTTATGTAATTAACTATGTTATTAATAAGGTTTCAATTTTATTTTACGAAGCTTTGCAGCATTTGTTAAAATGTATTGTAAATTGCTAGATGGTCTTGTGGATTACATTTTGTACCTGAACGGAATAATAACATTAAATCGATATATAGCAACCACTTGTCATACATGAAGGTTAGTAGCCCATGACTTCACCTTTAAGATCATTCCATAAGCCCACTCACATCATTTGATCTTTCAGGGTATGGTTATTCATTTAACGATTGTTTCATATAAGAACGAACACATATAGCATCGGTTGCAAGGCAAGGTAATGTTAAGATATGTAGAAAATATATTCTCATATAGTTTGCCAAGGTTGGTTCTAGTCAGTAAGTACAACTGTGTCAAAACGTGAAGTCGTAAGCTCGTAAATCAAGGTTCTAATCTTCCCGAGAGAGTATTAACATACCTAGTTGGGAGTGTTATCCATTATTGTCATAGACAGAAATCAGGTAAACTATCGACCTAACTGTACTTGATTAGACATAGAATACATAACAATATCTTCTCCTAAATAACAAACACATCGGTCTATAGAATCGCTAATGGGACACAGGTTACATTGTTTGTAGTTTTACAGTTTCATTGGTTTAATTGGCATCTGAAATGCATTTGACCATACATTATTGCAAATGTTACAAAAAAATCGTCCATAGCTAACAGACAACAGCAAACTGATAAATTGTTAACGGAACAGATACATGTATAGAATACTACCAATAATGAATAGTGGCAGTAAATGAAGACACTTAATATAAAGCAAGAACAGCTTAACCACATACTATCGCTTAATTCTGTTAGACAGCAAGGCCAATCTTAATACAATGATGTTGTTTAATTCAGTGCTGGGAAAATGTACCTCTGGGGACACATCACACAAACAGCTCACAGCAAACTATTGACAGCCAGCATATAATCCCGTACTGGGATAGCCAAGCCTGTATCGAAGATTGGCTTTCTTAATATGAGAAATACATTTAAGTCAATTTCATAACATTTGGTGTACGTTTTGATACATTTCAGAATTTGGTACCACGTGACCAGCTTTTTGTATGACGTATTCTGTATGTAAATGAGTTCTTCAGAAGTAAACGAATATGATTTTGAGTTCTTTAAATGGCGTGTTTCAACATCATATGCGCTAGGTCTTGGTGAAATCAGTGTATCTGATATTTGAAATCGTCTCCAGACACAATACAACGATTTTTGCATATCAAAATACCAGAATCTCTAACTCAAATCGATATGCCGAATTCTTATGCTGAATCAATTGAATTTGAATATCAATGGACGCTATTAAAACCGAATAATAATGGAGACAAATAACGTTTTTGTCGAAGGAGTGGATATTTACGGATCGGCCGATATGAACATTTGATAAACAAAGGTATTCCCTAAGGGGAACATAACTTGGATTCCTGACGCCCTAGTCAAATTATTACACACTTTATCTAGATTAGATGTAGCTGAGAAAAGACCCTTTAATTGTTTTCGTTACAAGCACATTTACCACCAGAAAAGTAAACAAACATGTGGTAATGAAGTAAGCGTACAAAGCTGCTCTTTTTTCAAAGTTAAAAAATGTCGATGTGATAATAAGTTTCTTTCAGGGAAAAATATTGCATGAAAATAAACATTATGTATTTACACCACCTTCGGTCAAATAAACTTGCCTATGTATTATTAGAGTGACGTGATGTTCTATACACATAACCGAATTTTAATTGGCCACCCAATGAAATATTATATTATGCGATATATTCAATCAATATTTCTAAAAATGTGTTTATTTCCATTCCATTCACTTATCTATCGATTTCAAGAAATGAATTACGCATGTATGTATAAAATCATCCATATGGGACAGTTAGTGGTAAATGACGTACGTACACGTGCTTCACGTGCCCGACATGTATGAGTTTTGAAATATGTCAAAATGTATTCTCTGTCGATTGTCTTAATGAAAAGCATTGATGCTGGCGAGAAAAGGCAATATGGGGCGCGCTAATGCCAATAGAATGAAGAGTACCGGCACCAAAATCCAGACATGTACGTCAAAGCGTCATTTTGAAAAAGCGATATTTTAAATAACGCTGGTTTTTGCTCAAATTACTGCGAAAAACACATTTTCTATGAATAAAATTGGACAGTTTCGGAGTGTCGATTATTTGTATTCTTCTAAAATCATTTTTTTAAACTAATTTATAAAAACACGTGGACATTTCGTGGAATGAACAAATAACACACCCTAAGACTTATTGATATAATATATCAGATGATACAATATATTTAGGTTGGCCAATTAGAAATTCGATTGACATATAAATGGACTAGGCTTTTTTAAATCAAAGGTAATTATGACTTCTAATAAAACAGTGGATTGCTTTACATGTAAACTGCCATATATGAATAAAACACGTGTGGGTCACGTATATGCAACAGCAGTACACCATATTGAAACATCTATGTGAAAACGGTGATAATCTTAAACAGCATAAAATGCAATATATTCTCATAAAATTGCAATGTTTAGTGTGAGCGATATAACATGTCAAACATTGATATTTCTGTAGGCGTCTAGGTTAAATAGACGAATATCTTGCTTAAACAATCGTTGAAGAAAACAATTGCAACAATGATGGATATCCTTATTTGGATAGCGCATTGATATGGTGTAGTTCAGTCCTATTGCAAGGAAGTAATAAGTGCATGACAAATGTCTACCAATACTCGGTTGATTAATAATTGATTGATGATGATTGAAAAGAGACACACTCCTCACACAAAACGTGAGAAAAGTATTTTCTAGCTGAGGGAAAGCATTGACTTTTGCACTACTTCCTTTATGTTCTCATGTTTGAGTTATACTTGATATATGATGACTATTACAATTCAATGACTTTACAATTTTGATAAATGTATAAACTAAATATTCCTACTAATCATTTGACAGTTGAACATTTGCTTTGCATACGAGGCGTGTATGCTTAATTCATGGACTGTTTATATTTGATGTGATGATTTTTGTTTTACATATGTATTGTCTATCAGGGTTTGACAAACATAAAACATACATAAGTATTTAAAATAAACTTGAATATATTTTCCCAATGAACAGTGACATTAGTAACACAACTGGAATGAACACTAATTGCTTGTACGTTTTACAACGATGTCGTAACGTTTGTTGACATATGCTGACACATGGTTAGTAGCAATAATTGCAGTTCATGTGTTGTACATGAAGACTGGTCGTTACATGAGTGCGAAATAATCACATACCATTTTAACAAGGATAACAATCGAAGAAAAAAGAAATACAATATTTCATAAATTTAATAGCTGGTATCGTCAAGGCATATTTATCATATGACGGAAATTCAAGGGGCAATCATCTTTCATGTACGGTTTTATTGTCAGCCCTGATCATGTTAAACTGGTATTATACGACGATAATTGATTGTCTTGCTATCACGATGTCGCCAAATTAATTAGCTAATTCTTGACAAAATGGGGAAATAATAAACACTCGACACAATATCATTGTTAAACAACTGGAAAATATAATGGAATAATGAAATATAAAAACCGGGTGTTTTTAGAACAATTACAACAATGAACATGGTCGTACCAACCGCTTGCATTGCATAAGGTTAAATTTAATCATGATAGGATGGATGACGTTTAGATTTTAAGTTTCCTTTGTTTTTGCACAGTTTGTATTTTGCCATTAGGCTTGCGTAATGTGTTCTGCCTTCTTTCTATTTGGACTTGTGTGTGCATGTGTGATTTGATGAAAGTCAATTATTATCGCAGGAATTCACCTTCAGATTGATGATATAAACTACAACTATCTGTGCTTCTTACTTTATGTCGTTAATGTATGTATGTATTCCATTGGTTTGTTTAGACGTAATCATTTCGTTAATTACATTAATGGTATTGAAACAACTTATGTACGGCATTGGTTGAATTTATATCCTTATGTTGTATTACATGTCATGAAATAAATTCAATGTAATCCTCTTTGTTATGCTTGTTATAATGTTGCAATTGAGACGGTTGAATTTTAGTCTTGATAATGAATTAATAGCATGATGAAGTGAATGCATTGTGCATTCATTATGTAACTAAAATATTCACGAACAACTCAAATATTATCTCTTATTAAATGGTATTTTGTGTAACATTTTGACACAAAATAGCAACACTCACTCGGAAGTTTTAGTTTATTCCACAGAAAAGAGATGTTTACAATAATAAAAACAGGATTTAATATACACTCTTTTCAGTATACAATTACATGAAATGTACCACTGATTGTGTCAAACAAACTATCCTGAAGATCCTTCACCAGTATGACTCTAGCCAAATAAATGGACTCCATCCGAAAATAGGAATTATGGATATCAGGATTCGGATTAAAACAAATTTAAAATTCAAATCACCTAGGGAAATAGTTTATTACTTGTGGTCGAGTGGTTACTTTTCTGATATGGACATATTCAATCTCAGTAACACTGAAGACGATAAAAAATATGAAGAGATGATTCATTTTAGAACGTGAATTATTAGATTGAAGCATATCATCATATCTTCTAAATGTCAACATTACGAGGGGTGTTATACAGTATAATATTGATAGAAAATTGAAAACTGTTATTAGATGTCGATTCCAAGATCGACATGGGTTTAGGGACCCATACATGTACCTCTGAATCATTATTGCAAATAAGCAGATAAGACCTCCTGAAACACTTGCTTGTTGAAAACCCTTGCTGGGAAATACACAGCCTATGGTGTTGCTGGGACACTGCTTGTATGCATTTTATTTTATGATTGTACATGTAGTTGACATAAGCAGGTCAAGACACTAAAATAAACATATTATCATTCATTGATATATGGATACACTGAGTGCACCAAAACATCACGTCAAGGACCTTTCTGAATGCAAACTACAATTCGATGGAACAATTGTGCATGAATTATCATTTGTAAAAACTTTAGGTGCCTTCTTTTATGAAACTCTGACCATGGACAAACAAGCTAATGCAATATCCAAATATTGTTTTTTCAATCTGCGTAACTTCGGGCGGATGAGACCATTCATCGCCATAAATGCATGTAAAATACTTGTAAACTCGCTTGCGACTTTTCGACTGGACTATGCAAATGTTTTGTTATCTGGTGCCAACAGCAAGGTGATACGTGTAAGTAAACTGCAGCGCATCCAGAATACCACGGCTTATTTAATCACACAAACAAAAAAGCGTGAACGCATATACTCCGATACTCCATACACTACACTGGCTTTCTGTTCCATCCAGAGTTCTGTGCAAGATCATTCTTCGCGCTTTTAAGATCAGATACAACCTTGCTCCTGTATAGATGAATGAATTGACTAGTGAATACCAGCCAACCAGGTATTTAAGATCCGACACTGCTATGCTATTAAACGTTCCTTGAATAAGAACCAAGAATTACGGCGAAAGGCGTTTCGACAAATGTACTGCCACCTTATGGAACAATCTTCACGAGAATATGAGACACATTGACTATATGACAGTCTTTAAAAAGACATTGAAAACATATCTGTTCAAAAATGCATATCAGGAATAATAAAGTATTTTATAGACTTTTAATAAACTTTCAATAAGCAGACTTTCGCGTGTTTAGCGCTTTAGAGACTTGTTATGTTTTGTTGCAGTTTATGTTTCGTTGACTATTATAGTCCAGTCATTGAAGCTAAAAAATATGGTCAACCTCAAACAAATTGCAAAACAGAGTTTCTTTGCATTTTCATCATCTACAAACTATTATTGACTACAGGCAAAACGTCAAATATGCGAGTTCAGTGGGGAAAATACAAAAAAATCGACATGTTTAAGGTCACTTTTGGTAGCAATTTCAGCATTTTCCTTATTTCATACTACATGGGGAATTTTAAGTTCTAATAATTGCCGTGTAAGTCGTTAAATATTTACTAATTGCACCTTAAAGCTTATATTTTCTGAAAGATACAACCTTCTTCTATCGAATACAAATATTGATTTTATCATCAGACAATTTACTTTTCATATATATGCCAGTCTACGTGTTGGTATACTACCCATTCAAATGTCGACAAAATGACTCAAAATAGCACTTGGAAGGGGAAACAAAAGTTTTATTCATTTTTTTAATATTAATGCAATTTGTTTAAAATTTACACATATCATGTGTTGTATACATGTGTGTCTTATGGAAAAAGGATATTTGTGTTTGGACAGTATACAATACAGACAATATACAAAATGTACACGAATCTATCGATTCTGGAGAAATAGTGGTTGTTCTCATTGTCTGTTCGTCCACAATTGCATTTGTATTCACAATTTTGACTCTATGATTATGAAACTTGGTCAGAGTGATCATCTGAACAAAATTTAGGCCAAGGTAGAAAATGGATGACCAAGGGTAAAAAACTAGGTCACTAGGTCAAATTGTTGCAAAACCTTATGTAGTCGCTAGAGGTCATAATGTTGACCTTATATTTATGAAACTTGGTCACAATAATAATATCAACAAAATATAGGTCAAAGTTATAAATTGGGTCATCCGGGGTCAAAAAGTAGGTCGCTAGTTAAAATCAAAGGTAAACGTTGTGTAGGTACAATATTTACAATTTTGGTCTAATATTTATACAACTTGGTCACAATGCTCATATTAAAACATCTAAGACAAGTATGTTATTGAGTTATTTGGTCAAAATTAGGTCAATAGGTTAAAATAATTGATGCGACTTTTTGGTGCATGAAGGTTTTTCTATTATTTGACCTAGTGACCTAGTTTTAACTCATGATAAGTATATATTGAATTTGACCTACATTTTGTCTTCATGATCCATGTGACATAGTTTCATAAAGATGAGGTTAAAAGGGTGCATTCTAAAGATTTGTTCTATAATTTGGCCTAGTGACCTAGTTTTTAACTCGGGTTAATCCAATTTCATACATGACCTTGATTTTTGTAAGGTGATCATTGTGACTAAACTTAACAAGTGTAAGGTCAAAATTGCGACCCCTGGTGACTATATCTTGTTTTTTATATGTTTTGACCTAGTGACCTAGATTTTTGCTCCGGTCAACTCAAACTTTTATTTTACCTAGATTAGCTTACGATGGTCATTGCTGCCAAGTTTCATAAAAATCAGACCAAAATTGCGACCTCTAAGCACGATGTAAAAATAAGTTACTGGTACAAGTCAAGATTTATTTACATCAAAAGTGACAAATATCGCGAAAACATGTGACAATTGAATATATTTGTAAATATCTCAAAAAGTCCCACAAATATTCAATTAGGACATTTTGTACATTGCTAAGGATAGCATTACACACCATATAAACACAAAACTGTTTGTTTTGCAATTAGTTTGAGGTTAAAAGTTAAAATGACTGGACTAAAAACTGCCTGAAACAGCATCTCACAACAGAGGATTGTCCATATTTAAAAATGCAGTATTTTGAAGTTAATCAACTGGTTTTGTTTAAGTTGTTATTGTTTGTAAGCTTTATCATTCTATGAACACTGCATTGCTCTATAGCGCATACTTGTTTTTTACTATAATCTTTCTCTTTCGGGTATTGAAATATTATCATTGGACAATAATTTGCAAAACGTTTGGAGCTCAGTGTATTTCACAAAGGACAGCACTGAATCTAGTAGAGTTAATATACAATGCATATTGTTTTATTGTGTAATACATTATAGGCATAGGGGTGCCGTTTTATCAACGTACTTACGGAAATCGTAAACTTACGTTCAGATTTAGATTCAGTATAACCATTTAACAACTACACAATGGGGACATATATTGTTTGTGGGAATTCATTAAATAAACCTTGATTAGTATATCAGCTCCATTTACCACACTTTATAGATGTAAAGGTATTATAAAGAAATTAAATTTGACCGTAAGTTTACGATTTCCGTAAGTTTGTTGATAAAACAGTGCCAGGATGTATAGTAACTACATGTAAGTCATGAGAGCAATATGTTTATTTTAAATTCTGACCTATCTAAAATTAACATCATATTAGTGAACAAAACATTAACTGCACCTAAAACCTACACCATTGACAAAACAGAATATACAATGTATTAATTAAACAATGATCTACAGTGTCATGCTCTCACAAAAATATATTCGTTTAGAAAATTCAGTTAGTGACGTTTATTTGTTGTCTGTTCCTCATATTATCAATGCATCATTCTGTTTTATCATCAACATAATAGTTATGTTCTGATACTCTTTTTGGATTATATATTTCTTTTGATATAATATCAGAACCTCAAATACATCATTGCCAAAATTGTTTATGTATGAAAAACGGAGCCAGTTTTATTCTATTCTGCGTTGTAAATATGGAAATGTCAGACAAGAGTATGAATTATTGCAAACGGTATAATAGTAAAAAGTAATCATATTTTCAATAATTCTGTGAAATAAAGTTCTATTCATCAAAACATTGTTTTTAAATCGGCAAAAGTTTATCGTGCGGCCATTTTGTTTAAATTCCATGTACAACACCTATATTCGATCAAAGGGAAGCAACTCGTATAACCATGTCAGTTTCATTACGCTGCACAAATAAAATAGCGCTTCACACGAATTTCAACTATTTATTACTCGCATACGAGCACAGCTTTTAAAAATAAGGACACTGAACAGTAATTAAACAGTATTAAATATAGTAACCAATTGTAGTGTCTTTTTTCTACGTTTCCAGAGTTTTCCGCAGTTGAGTCAATAAATGGTTCCCCGTAAGTCAAAACTCATACATGGGGGCAGAAAATAACGTGCATCTGCTCATTATGCTTGTCACAACACAATGGCTTCATAAAATTGTAATAGGTCAAATAGATAACAGATGACTTCTTGTAAATAACGCATTTCTGTAATTAAATTCCAAAAAGAAAAACCAACGATAGTCGTATCCATATATGTTCGCGTTGTATTTTTCGGCAAGTATACTTTACCGCTCTTTCACAACAACATTTCGGCCCTGCAAAATATCCATTTCAAGCAGACGGAATGTAAACAAAACGTATTTTCAATGTTTTCCAGGTAAATAGCGGGTGTTTATCACCCCCTTTTTCGAGCTTAGTAAATTCTTGCCATTTTTAGTAGGTTTCTGTAATTTGGTCATCTTTTTTATTTGGAAACTTATTCTTGACGAATGGAAGATGAATTGCAATTATTTCCAACGTTCAATTATTCCGGAAATATTATTGGTATCAGTTATACCATTGCTAGCTGGACGCTCTGTATAAACAAGAGAACAATTGAACAAAATGTGGAATACACGGTGTGTGTGATGTTAATTACACTAGCGCATGCTATAGGCCCCCTTGAAAATTTCCATACTACTGGTGGACTTACAGTCTACACTAATCCTGTCTGATACAAATGTGAATGCGTTCATTGTCCATTATGTATACTAGCTAAAAACTAAAATAAAAGTTAAAAATAGTGTTGTTACTGTAACGTTTCATTTCTTCGCTGGCCTCAAGAAACACCACATTAGTCCAATCCTGACAAACATATGGATTTCTTGTACTGAAGTTATGTCATATAATTACAATATTTCACTCATCCTAGACAATCCTAGAATATCCCAACTATTATCTGGTAGCTGTTTGATTTCTTGCACTTTTCTGATTTCCAAATGTTCAATCTCGTTTAAATCACAATCGTATGTTACAGACATGTCTATATAGTTATCACGATAATCAATCTCAAATGTTCTGCTTCCTATATATTTAATATTGTATTTAAATCACCGGTTTTGTCAGACAATATTTGTTCTATTGGTTATACAAATGTACCATCCTGTATATGGTAATTTGAAATACATTGACTGTATTGTATGTACAGAATTGAGTATAAAATGTTTGTGGAACATCATAATGCGCACTTTGTTTACTTGTCTTTTGTCTGGTTTTTATAGAATATGGCCAATATACATGTATCTCCACAGGTATCTTTAAATATGTGTCCCTATTATATACGCATTATTGTACGCATACCTCCCCATCCATTGTTTTAGCATATAAACTATACTGGAGTTACAAGCCGTCTTGAATCGTAATGTTTTAAACGGCTCGGATTGTAGCCTTCTGTGGCGCAAAGCTACATAAAAAACTACGTTAAAGAACTATTCAACGTGTTTTACCCTCGTAGAGACATACATATTACTCAATTATTGCATTACTGGAAGACAAGAATTGAACAATGTTGTTTGATTTAACGACCGTAAAAACTAAGGACACGCACGCATCTATAGCGAAAGTGAAAGTAAAGCAAAATGACGGCATTTAACAGATGTATTCAAACAGCACTAAATGTATAATTGTGTCAACACAGACCTCTCAATCAACGTGAAGGAAATTATATTCAACGAGTGTATAAGGTGGAAGATTATGACAGATACTCGATACGTCATCACAATTTGTCCGTCGTCTGTGCAATCAATACCAAAACAAACACATACACGTCACAATCTATGATTAAATATCTTGTAAGGAAATCGCTCAATCCCTAGTTTGACGTTTTCAAGTTCTGTTGATAGATATTAAAGTTATTTCCGCAAGGCGTGGTATGTGACTTATAGTATGTGATTTTCATTCATCAATATGTGAAACCTAGTTTATATACAAAATTTAATGTATACATTTTGTATATGATTTTAGCATTTACCCTTCAAATATTATGCCGATGACCAAGTGCTTAAGTGTCATTTCCTTGAATTATTCAGTGATTATACACCCTATAATGCACAGCCTTCCTAGTGAAAATAAATCGGCAAGGCGTATACCTAGACACGAAATTACATATCAATATCAAACATGATAGAACAGATGCACACATAGATAAAGCTGATATGTTGATATTTGTTTGAGGTTGGCAGAAAGGGAGGACATGACATAATGTAAAGTTTATCTGTTTGCATGCAAGTACGGCTTCTAGTCAATGTGCATTGCATTTAATTACAGTCATTATAGATGGTAGTTTTGGTTTCATATTTCGCCGTTTATTGCATTTGTCTACCTACGCATACTGCAGCCACTTTATGAACGTGCATACGCCGTTGACGTGTCATAGACGTTGTATTGCTCATATACTGCTCAATCTGTATGAAAATATTGCAATTTTGTTTCGTTGTGGACACTAGATTTTAATCTAAATTATAAGTGTGTCTATTGACGTACACTTATACAAAGAAATCTATCATAAGATATCGATAAATGTAATCGCTTCTAACATGTCACTATAAATAAATTCAATTCCATACCAGAACAATACATTGACATATGAAACTTCTGATTGTCATATCATTGAATTGCCGTTCAAATAGTTACGTCTATATTCCAATGCAAGGATGTGCTGTTCTTTGTGATGTAACAATATTGTAGTGATCGTGCACTACTAGTGTTTATACCGGAAGTTCATGTCGAGTACCCGTATGTGAATCATCTCGGGGCGTTCCCGCGAGATCTAGACGGTGCGCAAGTAGAAAAGTGCCCCGACGAGTCGATCTGGAACCGCCAAGCTGACCGGACGTGTCACAGACGAGCAGAGCTAACGACGGTGTTAAAATAGGGTATAACTAGTAAGTTGCCGTCTACTGAATACTATGTAAGTATTGGCAATTACTTTAATATTTCTCGTTCATAAGCATTAACAAAACCTCAATGACACACATGTTGACCCATTTTTGGCTCGTTTCTGATAGTACAAGGAAGCAAACTGTCCTCATGTCATACTAAGTCATTGTAACAATTCTAACAAGATCGATCCTTTTTGTTAACAAACAGCATTATGTCTAAACTACATATCTCTGAAAAATTGTAGCCTTAGTAATAAAGAACTTTAGTTCGTTGTTTATAGACTGACATTATATCGGAGATTTGGGCAATTACGTTCTGATCTCAAGATGGAGAGGTGAATTCGACGAAGGTGTTGCCTCCATCACATAATTGTCTGTCTAGAAATCATAATATATTCATAATTCACAGGAATAAGTTTATTACGTTAATGCAAGATGGTTTGATGTGATATTGTGGTGAATATATGTCATCAAACAACTTGTGACTTTGAAAACCACAGCATGACAAATAAGACTCTACGACATCAACCATTTAATTATAGAATTACGAATGTGCTGCCCATCTAGAATGTACAGTATATTCACAGTATCATCAGATAGACCACCGAATCACCATATTCTTTACTAACCCTTACTACCATCTATTAGAAACATGTGAGTCCGTCTTGGAGGATACCCACTCGACACAATAGGCTCATTGCTCTCAGGTATGAACAAGTGAAGCTAACCCAATCTCTAAAATTGTCCTGTAAAATATCCGACAAAAAATACCACAATCACAACATATTTATACCAAATGTTTTTGTTGACGACTCTGGTGGGATGTGTTCGTGTAAAAACAATAAAACCATATTTTCTCTGGAGATATTAGAAATCATAACTGTCATAAACGTTTCGCTAAAACTGTGAACGCTATTGCATTTAATCTAGAGAAATTGTATAATAATTTGACTAGGGCGTCTGGTTTCTACGTTTTATTCCCCTAACGGAATATCATTCTTTATCAAATGTCCGTATCGGCCGTTCCTTAAACTTCCGATCATTCGACGAAAGAAACAGATGTTTCGTTTTTGCATGTGTCCAGATAAATAACACTGATTTTACCAATAAGTTGGAAACAAGTGATGAAAAAAGAGCTTGAAGTCATATTGAGCTGATTGTGATTTATATAAAGACAACGTGATAAACTTCTTTGGAATGTATTAAAATTGATGCAAATTGTTATTGGATTGACGCCGAAACTTCAAGAAAGCAAATTACTACATATTAAAATCAACAAATAGTCAAATATCCAGACTGGACCGATTTGGAAAAGAAAAATGAACGACAAAAATCGAAAATTATCATAATTTCACTATAAAAATCAATATTTATTAACCTTATTATAATTTTTCAATGTATATATTGCCAGATGTACGGTTCGATTTCAAACATTTTAAGACATATTTCAAGCCGATAGCCTTTGTGAGTGAAGTATAATTGACGTTTTCCTAAATCGTATGAGTGCAGATGATAATGGCGGCCATCTTTAAACGTCATTTGGCAAAATGACCCACAAGTCCATCAACTGATTTCGGTTGTCTTAAATATCACGCTAACCGAAATAATTATTGGATTTATTCACCTCTTTGGTCATGGATCGTTAATTTTCGAGACCTAGGACATGGACTACTATAACTGACGTTATAGCACAGGCAACTGTATCATTGATAAAGTTGTTTTAAATTTATATTTTTTTTAAAATGTTTTTTCTTTCGTTTTTGTTTTTGCTTTCAACGATACTGTTACCTGTGCGTTGTACAAGGCAATATATCAGCTACTATCATTTTCAGTAAGTGTCTTTTCTTTGTTCCTCGTCTGTCTCACACCAACAATATTTTATCCTGTTTTATCATCAACATAATAGCTGTGTACAAATACTTCTTGAGAATTATTTATTTCTGTTGATACAATACCAGAATCTCAAATAAATCCTACTTCAAGTATATAGTTTTGAATACCGTCTAGAATGTTTTATGTTTTAAGATAGAGCCAGCTTTATTCGAAGTCTGTGTTATATATAAAATAATGCTAGACAGTTGTGTAAATCGTGATCAACTGTTTGTTCTAGGGTTTTCTGTTGACAGGTAATATTTTATACGTACATTTATAACGCTACTTTATTACAGTGTCTCATGACATAAATGTTCTCCAATATTGTAACCACAAGTCTCAGAACTAGAGCAAATGCGTGAAGTTATGCAGTGGACAATGTATCATGCAAAAATTATAAACAATTTTTGAAACGTTTAATAAATATGTAGAATATTATTAATGGAGGTTAGGGCAGGGGATATTTAAACAATGGGACTTGTAGCCTTCTACGACACACGTATGTATAACAAAACAGGCATTTAGTCAAAACGCTTTCAAACAAAGTGTTCCCCTCGTGGAGACTCGACATACATGTACTTCTATTATTGCACACCCAGAAGCCAACCATAAATAAGCGCGAGCAACTATAGCGAAAGTGAAAGTAGCAAAATGACGTCATTTAGCGGATCTGTTTCAAACGGCACTATATTTAGACTAATATCACGATCACCATGGACTAGAGTACTAGCAGAGTGTATAATGACAGGTACTTGATGCGTCATCACAATCTGTCTGTCGTCTGTGCACTGAACAACAAAACAAACACATGCACGTCACAATCTATGATTAAACTATCATCTATAGACAACATTGAATCCCCAGTTTGACATTTTCAAGTTCTGTTGATAGATATTCAAGTTATTTCCGCAAGGTATGACGTGTTGCTGATAGTTAGTGCTTTTCATTCATTAGTTTATCAAATAGGTGAATACTTTATAAGTGTGTAGTCTCACAACTAATGGTACGTTTTACAGTGTTTATACTTTACGTTTGTTACATGTACTGTGATGCCCACATGGAACATTTGGTAACCAAATGTGTGGCCTCGTTAAATAAAGTTCTTACTTACTTATAAAGTGAAACTGTTCCCGAACCAAACGATTCACTGGTGTTTGGGTAAATAATTTAAGACTCACATGAATAGCAAACACGTTAATGACCGCGCATACGACCACATCATTTAGCTTTATGTTTCAAACGAAGACTCGATATTGAAATGTTTGTGTATATGATAAGTCAGACATTGTATTCTAGCTAATTGTGTTGAATATCTAGGACCAAACACGCATTGACCGATATATATAAACATACATTTCGCATGCACATTTGTAAAACATGTATAAGATATTGTACCTAATGTCTAACGCACCACTCTTTGACGTGTATGTATTTAAGCATTGTGCCAATGACCAAAAGTTGCCTTTTCATGAATTATTCGGTGATTAAACACATCATACGGAAAAAACATCTGAAAGGCGCATTCCTAGACACTTAATTATATAATACAAAACATAATGCAGATGCACAGAATGATTCATAAAGCATAATGTTGACATTTGTCTGAGGATGACAGAAATGAAGGAACTAAGGTAAATTTTATCGGTCTGCATGAGAGTAAGGGTTCTATTACAAAATGTAATTGTGCTTTACAATTATTAACAGTCATTATAGATGGTACTTTTGTTTTCGTATTGCGCTTATATTTGGATTCTCCAACCTAAGCATAATTTATCCGCGGAGGAACCTTGAACATATCATCTACATTGTACTTCTCATATCATACATGTAAAGACTGAATAGTTTGTACTAGTGTGTCGTTTTGGAACGTCACTAGTATTGCATATATATTTATATATTAGTCTATTATATGCTGACATAAACCATTAACATTTCATGTTTAGTTGAGACTTGAGTGATACTTTTTGCACAACGTATATTACACATCCACATCAGTAGCAATATATCTAATGTAAAAGTTCGACTTAGTGAGTTCACAAAAAGTGTCATATCATAAATTCTGGTTTTCGTAGTTACACCGATTTTTTCAAATAAAAAATTGTTGTTCTTAGTGATGTCACCAATATGCTCAGCCAAGAATGTGACTTTCTGGGGGAATCACCAAAACTCAATGGCATGAATGTTGACGGAGGTATGGTACCTTTATTTTAGTATGACTTAACTCACTTCCATGTCATCAATTGCAAATGTACCAATGCTATCGGGAGCGCTCCATTCTGTAGACGAACACCATACTGTCTATACAGTCCATAGAACATCTGTAAGATTCAGCCAAAATTCTCTCCTAGCCTTATCAGCGGGAGGTGTAATTAACTATCATGTGCTAACTGTTTACAGCAATTTATTGCCCTGTACTGACCATTGCTAGGCCAGATGGTCTTGAAATGTGATATGTCTTAGCAACATGAATGTAACCATTTTCATTTATACAGTGAGTTTTTGTTTTTCTTGGTAAATTCAAAATACCGGTGCATGTTGTTCAGCAAAAGCCTAGGTCCAAGTTTGACATATATAGTTGAACTGTTGGAGTCATACCATAATGACCCAACCATAGGAATGAAAGTAGTTGTGGGGTTATGTATGGGAGGGAATAATTTCATCCAAAAATATCATTTGATATCACACACCACTATCCTGCAGCATGTACTTCGCAGTGATAGTCTTCTTATTATTGACCAACATGGAAAGATACTGTTGAATGTGGACACTTATATGACTTTGGTCAAAATGTTGTACTACCCAAAGAGACATGATCAATCAAGTGTTACTTTTGAAGATATACAGGGGATTACAATCGGGAAGAAAGAAGACGGTACTGCATCAACAAACCCATGAAAATGGCTTCCTCCATATTCAGCAGTATAAAAGATGGCAGCACTAATTCAACTGCAAATTGAATATCTTGAAACGGTCGGAAACCATGCAGCTCAATTACCAGATTTCTTAAGCAAATGGTAATTGAGAAAAAATGATAACGACGAGGTTGAATTCAACTTTGGACCAAATGCTCACTTTGAAAATCCTGAAGATCTCCCCACTGTCCCTGTCATACTGAGAAAACGCTCATATAAGACGACGCCACAAAAGGGGAACATCCGCCCCAAGGAAAGAAGTGGGGCCGACTGATTTCAGGTGTAAATGACATTTGATTTGAGGGACATCATTCTTGAAACATATACAGATGCATATGTCACATTGATTGATATTTCATGCCTCCTTTAATTCTTTATCGACTTTCCTGTATAAGATGTATTGCATAGACGTAAATGATCACCTTATAAGTAATAAATGACTTTTGCTCTTTGAATATACAGTAAATAACATTATATCGTACATTTATGCAATTATGTTCTGATCTCCAACTGAGGGGAATGTGACGAAGGTGTGCCTCCATCACAGTAATGTCTGGACAACATTATATATTCATAACTCACTGACAGAAGCTTATTACGTTAATGCGTTAAGACGGTTTACTGCGATGCAGTGGTGAATATGTCTTCAAACATGCGACTTTGAACAGCGCTGCATGACCAAAAAGACTTCGTATGCAGGAACACTTTACAGGAAATATATGCTTTTCTGTAATAAAAATATCTGTGGAGCGCACACCAGTAAAATCTAGAATTATGAATGCGGCGACCATCTATATACGCGGTTTCACTTTATGACGAAATTAAGGGATAGTTGCATATAGTTGATACTGCATGACGCGTAGCTCGCTAAGGAGACGGCCCTCGTCTTTGTTTGATCAAAATCCACCAACTAATAAGAAAATAAACAGGGAAAATGTTACCTGAGTCGAAGGATTATCCGTCCATAATTGGTTCACTAACATAGCATTTGGTCACATGGTATGGCCACCGTGAATAACATATGAGCCGCGATCTGAGAAAAGGGCCCTTAATGACATTCACATCAAATTGAGAAAATTGAGTTTAAAGTTACGACATCATTTTCTGCGAATTTCAAAACTAGGCAAAAAATGCACAAAAATGTTTTATGTTGCATCCTGTCACATACTTGTTGCCTTGTAACATACTTAATATGAAGTTCTATAGCAACACATGAAGCCTATATGTTTTGGGTTAAAACATGACAAATTACAAACAAATATGAGGATTTTTGGAATCGGCAGACTATATGGTCATTTATAGTTGTATTTTATTAAAGACCACTGCAATATGAGTGTAGTATCTTGTAGTTTTATACAGCATACGAAAGTATCAGTTATTGATCAAGATACAATATTTTGGGTTAAAATCCTTCAAAATATAAACACAAATGGTGATTTTTGGAATCGGTTTACCACAATGCCATTTATAATGTTATATGATTATAAAACAGTATGCTCGACACATGTTGTCTGTTTGCATTAGGTTCAAGCTAATCTGATGTCTTAAATGTTGTCCATTTTCAGACATTTTTGGGCAAAAACATTGCAAAATTAAACAAAAGTGAGGATTTTTGGAATCGATTGACCACATTGACATTTATAATCGTATTATATCTAAAACAACTACAATTCGTTTGTAGTAAGTTTAAGTATAATATATCAAATAATACATTATCCATTTGGATCACTATATGATATTTTGGGGTAAAATCATACAAATTATAAACTAAAATGGTGATTTTTGGAATCGGTTTACTACAATGCCATTAATCACACCATTTAGTAATAAACCACTAAGATAGGCACATGATGACTTTCCGCTTAAGATATTTATAATCTAGTTTCAAAGTGATACGTGTCTTGAGCTACTTTTGGGGTAAAACAGTCCAAAATATTAACAAAAGTGAGGATTTTAGGAATCAATTGACCACATTGACATTTATAATCGTATTATATCTAAAACAACTACAATTGGTTTGTAGTAAGTTAAAGTATAATGTATCAAATAATACATTATCCATTTGGATCACTATATGATATTTTGGGGTAAAATCATACAAATTATAAACTAAAATGGTGATTTTTGGAATCGGTTTACTACAATGCCATGAATCACACCATTTAGTAATAAACCACTAAGATAGGCACATGATGACTTTCCGCTGAAGATATTTATAATCTAGTTTCAAAGTGATACGCGTCTTGAGCTACTTTTGGGGTAAAACAGTCCAAAATATTACCAAAAGTGAAGATTTTTGGAATCAATTGATCACAATGTTATGTCGAATACAAGCTTGTAGCTTATGTTTATTATGTTAACTATAATCGACGTTAAATAAAGTTCATCTTATTCATAATCATATTTTATTAATGATTATATTTTGTAATAACCTGTAGTATAATAATTAGTAAGAAATTGATTACTGAAAGCTTTTGTTAAAGATACAATGTTTTGGGATAAAATGTTACAAAATATAAACTTAATTGATGATTTCTGGAATCTGTTTAACCATAACACCACAAACTGTGCTATTTGAAAATTAAACAATATGAATAAACACATGTTGTCATTCCACACAAGCATTAATAATCTGTTCTAAAAAGTTGTTCATTATGTGAAATTTTTGGGGTAAAACATTGCAAAATATAAACATTAGTTAAGTAATTTCTAATAAGAAGACCACATCATTATTAATCATGACATTTAATAATAGCTTACTGTGTTAGGTTGGTGAGAACAATTTGCTTAATACATCAAAAAATTTCTGTATAAAGTGAGTAAAGTGTGTGAAATGCCATATTTTGGGATAAAACACAAAAAATGTAAACGAAAAACCTGTCTATTGGAATCTGTTAACTACAAGGGTGTCATTAATTTAATTTCGATATAAAGCCTGTAATATGTACATATTGATTGGCATTTACAGCGTCCAAACTTTAGTGACAGACAATCAAGACAGTAAGACCTTTGGGTGTTACACGAAGTCAGATATAAACAAAAAATGAGGAATTTTGGAATCGACAGACCACAAAACCATTAATTATTATGGGTGATTAATAGCAATGCAATGGGTTAGCAGTCTCTAGTACATTTTTAGATAACATATACAAAACATCAATTATGTTCATTTGGTAGAAATGTAGTATTGAAAAGTCAATATTTTGATGTAAATCCTAACATAATATATTTTTGGAACCGCGTTGCCATTAATGCTGTTATGAAATAAATATCAATAATTTCGGATTCAATTTGCCATCATATATCATCATATGCCAGAATTGGTTTGTATAAGTTAAACTATTTGAGAAAACCAGACAATGAAGAACATGAAGTTGAACATAAACACGCCACTTAATATTGCAAGCAAGACAGAGGCCTACATGTTTGAATCCATGACCCTATGTATTATATTACAAAATTTCATGCACGTTGATTGGAAATTCTTTGAGTTATGACAGGATTTCAGATTTTGAAGTATTTTCACTATTGCGGTTTCCATAGCAACCACATTTGTTGTTAAAATGAAATTGTATTTGGATATTCATACTCTTCTTATTGTCACCTACCTACATACCAGGTTTCATAATCCTAGCATGGAAACTGTACGAGTAATGTTAGGATCTAGTCTTTTTGTACATATTTTCACCATTTTGGTCCCCATAGCAACCACATTTTCAGACACAATAAAAAATAGATGTGCATAATTCTCTTTATTGCCCCTTATCCACAAATCAAATTTGCTAAACAAAACTTGAAAGATGTTTTAGTTATGTCAGGATCCAGATTTTTGACGAACTAACTGACTAACGAACTGACTGACCGACGGTGGGAAAACAGATATGCCCCGTTTGAAAACCTGTTGGGGATTTATTTTACATACATACCCTGAAATAAAGTAACTTCTGTATTTAGTTTTACTGTTCTGCTATAAACGTAGACTGCATTTATTTAATACAAATCCCATATATTGCAGTTGTAGTATTTTTCTGATCATTATTAGTAAACCAGAGAATTTTGCATATTTTAGTAATTGAATAAATGGTTGCTATGGCAACAAAAAATAAGATAAAGGCATATTTTTACACACAAATGTTACTCCTCACAAATAAGTATCATTATTCAAATGATAAATTTAATCCGAGTAGATTAACAGCAGTGTGAAAATGCCACTTAAACACCAAACAGTAACAAAATATGTCCATGTTGAGATACCCGTTTTTTGCCAAAAATGTCCATGTCATTGGTTCCTTTAAAAGGTCATAAAATTGTCAATATTTGAAAAATTGACAAAAATCTTTCTTTCTTGTACACAGGAAAGATAGATTCTTCGGAAAATGCAAAAAAATGAAAATCGAAAATTTTTCATTAAGGGCCCTTTTCTCAGATCACGGCTCATATATTTCTTTTACCCTTACTACCCATTTATAACAGAGATATGAGCCGTCCCTATATTAAGGATACACACACGACACTATAGGCTCATTGCTCTCAGGTATGAACATTTGAAGACATCTACCTCTCCAAATGGTCCTGTAAAATATCCGACAAAGAAAAACTACAATCACAACATATTTGCGATAATGTTTTTGTTGACGACTCTGGTGGTACATGTATGTGTCCGTGTAAAAAACAATAAAAACACATTTTCTCTGGGGATATAAAATATCATAACTGTAATAAAGATTTCGCTAAAACTGTGAATGCTGTTATCTCCAATCTAGAGAAAGTGTATAATAATTTGACTAGGGCGTCTGATGTCTTAGTTCTATCCCCCTTACGGAATATTATTGTTTATCAAATTTCCATATCGGCCTTTCCTTAAATTGCCGTTCTATCGACAAAAGAAATCATTATTACGTTTTTGTTCGGGTTTAATGACGTTGGTGGGTATTCAAAATCCATTGATTTGGCATAAAACGTTTGGCTTCTCGTTGTGAGTTAGTGGTTCTGATAGTTTGATATGCAAGACTCGTTTTCGTGTCTCCGGAGGTGATTTCTAAATTTCAGAGTCCATATTAATAACACTTATTTAACCAAGAGTTCCCAATCACCAAGTCTAACCGAGCAAAATGTTCGAAAAAAGCGATTAGATAAGAACCAAAATTCATATTGAGTTACTTCTATAAAGACAAAGTGATAAACAATGCCGGTCACGTGGTGGTGGGATTGGACTTTATTGAGCTTGATGCAAATTGTTATTGGGTTGACGCATATTGTTTGTTTCTCGTAACAATAATCAAATCACAGAGTCAGATTAAGTTGACCCAGTACGGAATAATCTGGTCTGCCAATAGTTTGATTTTAGCTGTTTGTGTGATATGTCCCAAGACGGACCAATATAATGTATCGATGAGTATCTTTGAATTTGGCAATCCTAGGGTAACATAAATTCCAACTCCGATTTGCCATTATATTGTTATCATATGTATGTGCTACATTTTTAGTACATGGACTGTTTGTACGTATACTTGAAAACACGAGTGAATCAATAGAGCATGTACCTAAGGGTATGAATTCCTACCTCGGAAGCTTTGTTGGTTTATTCTTATATTCCTCAACAATCAGACAGAGCCAGTCATGTACGGTTATCTTATACAAACCTGCATGGTTAGTTGGACCGTAAGATCAGTGTTTTGCAATATAAATGTTGTAATGTCAAACTTGATTGTTGTTGACTCAAAATATGTATGATGTTGAAAATTGCAAGAAACACCTGAAATTTATAAATACATTCTGATAATCCGGAGGAGTAAACAACATCATACAATACATTAAATAAAAACTCGGATGACAAAGTGCTTCGATACAATTGAAATATTCTACAACTCTACACAAACAGAACAAGATTATAAAGGCGAATCACGGAAAGTGCAATTTTTTTGTTCATGAATATTTCATCCTATTTATGTGAGAAATGTGCAATTATTCAAAGCACATGTAGCATCATTCAATAAATGTGTATGAGAAATTAGAGTGTATTCCACTTGGTAAGCGAATTAGTGTTCATGGTATTTTTGAATGCACAGTAATGTTGATTTAATGTCAGAGTACAAACGTCCTAAATTTAATATATTTTGGAATCGGTCTTTTTTCGTATCAAACCGACCTTGAAGTGATTAGCCAACACCTGGTTCTCTGCCATTAAAACGCACACACGTACGATTATCTTTAAACATTGTCATGGGACATGCTAAAACTTGCATTTAGTGACATGACTGTAGTCCGTCTTAGGTACATTTTGTATCAGAAATATTTTCATTTGTTCTTGTCCGATTGGATATCGACATGTGTTGAGATATGTGTGATAGTGTATATAGTTAATGTAGGTCGGACCGTCCCACATTTACTAGGCATGCACCCGTACCCCCTACGTAGTTATTTCATCTTTGATTTAAATGGTATTGATTGACAGCTGGCGTAATGTAAATTCATGTTTCTCCAAAAATATCATGCACATTATCGATCCTATGTCTACGATCCATACGATTACGGTTAGTGTTATATCTGTTTTCTGTTCTGGGCTGTTTTAGTTGTTTACCGATTGTTACTGTCATTTGACATGCATACTCTTATGTTTATCAATGTGAATGCTATATCCTTGGATATATATATTGCATCTCATTCAGATTCCGATAACCAATCAGTCGCGGAATGAAGACATATTACGTTTTTCACTACAAACATAACACACTAACTACTGACTTATGTAGTCTCTAACAGATTAATGATGTTTAAACAATGCCACAAGCATCCTATTATTTAGTCCTGAACTTCATAGACGCTGATATTTTTTATAATTAATTTATGTAAATGCCTAGAAGCAAGAGCAAATATTGGAAATTGCTACATTACGCGGACTTATAAAGGCTTTGTTTGTTTTCTATAGACTGATCCAGACAAATAATTTGTTGCCCGTTAACCATGTGTAACAATCAGTATTCCGTTTCTTTTTATTGACCTATCCAGACAGATACTATTTTGCATGTAAACTACATGTATATGTAATAATCAGTATATCGATGTTCAGAAACTAAATATGGAAATAGTGCCACAAACATCTCGTCTTGCTACTATAGTCAACGTCAATATCTGTTCAAAGTTCACTAGCAGAACAAAAGATCGACAGTACATGTGAACTACGTGTAGTTTGCAAACATTATGGACGCTTATCGGACGACTTAAATGACCGTGGCGATATCAATATTAATGACATTATACCTGACCGTGGTAATATCACTGACCAGATGGTATGAACAGAACAGATACGAATAAGCCGGTGTGTAATGTAAGGACTTTATCACTTAATGTGACGGTGTAATTGGCTGCTGCGATACCGCTGGTTCAGAGAATATCCATGGGCATTACCATCAATTTATAGTCAATGACACGTTTTTGAGTACCAACGTCAGAGTTATTTAAATCGAATTATTAATCTATACCACCCAAACTTTCTAAGAGTCTAGAACATTATAAAAGATGTTGTATGGCCACCAGACTTAAATTCAAAACAAAAAAGTTCAGCACCGGATATAGAACGTTTAACGACTTTTGTCATATGTTTTTCGCTCTAACTGACGTTATATCAGGCAATATTACAGCAACACTAATTTTTAGTAAGTGACTTTTCTTTGTTTCTTATCTGTCTGGCAACATCAATACATCATCCTGTTTTATCATGAACATAATACATATGTACGAATACTTCTTGGAAATTAGTTATCTCTTTTGATATAATATCATAACCTCAAATAAATCCTCACATCAAATATATAATTTTGAATGTCGTCTAGGAATGTTTTCTGTATTAACAATGGTGCCATTTCTATTCCACTCTGTAAATAAAGAAATGCCAGACAGCAGTGTAAATCGTGATCAATGCTTTGTTATTGGGGTTTCTTTTGATAGGTTATATTTAATATATACATTTATAACGTTACCTTTATAACCAATAACTCCTAAAATTACATTTCTGCAATATTGTAATCGCATGTCTCAGAACTAAAGCGACTGAGTGAAATTCTACAACAGTGGTTAGGGTAATGACGAGTTAAATGGATCGATTAATAATGTTTTAAAATGTCAAAACGACGACAAACCATCAAGAAATGTTGTTTTGTAAGTTATTTGACCAGATTTTAACACTTAAGAGGTCTGTATCTCGAAACCCCTTTGGGGACTTGGACTCGACATCAAAGAATAGTTTTCAATTTTCTATAAATACCATACCGTATAACACTCATCGTAATGTACACGTTTAAAAGACAAGATGATATGCTTCAATCTAATAATTCATGTTCTGAAATGAATTATCTCTTAATATTTTATAACGTCTTCGGTGTTATTTTGATTTAATAATCCCATATAAGAATGTAACCACGCGACTGCAGGTGGGCGCAAATAACAAAACGATTGCCCCGAAGTGATTTGAATCTTAAATTCACTTTAATTAGGATCATGTTATTCATAATTCTAACAATGATTGGCCGATGCAGTTCAATAACTTTGCTTTAGTTATCCTGATAAAGGAGTTACATCTACGGAATAGTTTGTTTGGTACAATTTGTGGTAATATAGATACATGTAATTTTATACTGAAATGAGTGCATATTCAAACTAATCTTAATATCTATAAACACCTCTTATTTGTGGAATGAACTAATACTTTCGAATGGGTGTTGTAATTTTGTCAATATATCGTCCGTGTCACAAAGTGTCACAATGTTACACAAAATAACGATGTTTTTTCTTGTATTTGAGTTGTACGATTTAGCCAAAGCGCTAACCAACTATTTGTCCCCTGGTAGAGACTCGACAATCATAGAATTATATTATTACACTCAAACAGAAATGGAACAACGAGGTTTTAATGAAATTGACTACAAAAACCAACACGCGAACAACTATTAAGTGAAAGTAAAGCAAAATGACGTCATTTAGCAGATGTGTTAACGGACATCACAAGTAGATTATATTCAGTGTGAGAGGTGAGAGATTATCACAGGTACTCGATACGTCATCACAATCGGTATGTGGTCTGCACCCTGAACACTAAAACAAACAAATCCACGTCACATTATGTGATTAAAATACCATCTAAGGAAATCACTTAATCCCAAGTTCTGTTGATATATATTCAAGTTATTTCAACAAAGTGTGGCATGTGACTGATAGTGTGTGATTTTCATTCATTCGTTAATCAAATTTGTGAATAAATATTACTATTGCGGCCTCATAATAGTCGTGGGTGAATCAAACAGCTCGTAGAATTGTGCCATAACTTTTTTATCATCAGCGATATTGTCGTCACATTTATGCTGAATGAATAAATTGGTATTGTCTTTACATACACATATGTATACCGACCTGATTATAACCATTTTAAAAATATTTATATCTTAAATAAGGGCAATTACATATACCGGAGCACACGGATAATTTGAAACACATTTTATTAAATTTTCTAAAATATCTCAATTGTAGGACCTCCAAAAACTGTCAAAATATATATAACAGTGTATCTTGCCTGGACATAGCAGCTGGTTCTGGTAGATACATTCCAATAGAACTTAAAATTCCTCATGTAGTAAGAAATAAGAAAAAATCTGAAATTGCTACCAAAATCGACCTTAAACATGTCGATTTTTTCTATTATCCCCGATGAACTTGCATATTTGACGTTTTGTCTGTAGTTGGCACTAGTCTGTAGATGATGAAAATGCAAAGAAACTCTGTTTGAAAACAATTTGTTTGAGGTTGACCATATCTTTAGATTCAATGACTGGACTACTTCTGATTTTACATTCGATCACAGAACAGACTGCACTATACTATGTATAATTTAAATAATGATATGCAGTGCCATGATCAAACAAAGAACTATCTTAAAGAACATTCTGTAAGTACAATTGCCTTGTTTTATGTATGCTTTATATCGTTTATTCATCCTGTTTTATCATTACCATAATAGCTTTGTACTAATACATTTTGAGGATTATTTATTTCCGTTGATTTAATGTCTGATCTTTAATAAAAAATCCTAATATGAAATATGTAATTTTGAATGCCGACTAGAATGCTTTATGTCTAAACGATGGAGCCATCGTTATTTTATTCTGTGATGTAAAAACGAACACAAATGTCGCTAAGGCTATGCATTCTGTTGCATCTCATCTAGGGAATTTGTATGATAAGTTGATCATGCTTTCCGGCTTCTATATTTCAATACATTTACATTAGTTTAAGCATCGTTATCAAATGATCGGCCGTTCGTTAATTACCATTTCATCGATAAAAAGTGATTTCTGTCTTGTATTGTTCGATTTTAATAGCGGTGCTTGATATCCGAAGTCAGTCCATCGATTCGGTATAAAATAAGTCAGCATCTCGATGTGAGTTAGGGGTCCTGCTAGTTAGATATGCAAGATTTGTTTTATTGTCTCTGGAGACGATTTCAAATATCAGACTTCAGATAGTTACCTCTAATTTCACAAAGAGTTTAGCGCATACGATGTTGAAACACGCGATTGAAAAAACTCAAAATCATATTTGATTACTACATGTACTTGTGATGAACTCATCTTCAGAGTTCTTTCTGTCTCTTTGTTTCGTTCTATATTTATGTTCGAGCAATATGACCTTGAAATTGAGTCAGGCCGTCTGTGCAGGATAAATAATCTCCATTTAAAATTTTAGAATCCTATGTTCCCCCGTTTTGGAATTATTGTAGGAAAATCATTCGACATGTCGACCAACCGACTATTTGTACATAACGCTATGTACTGTGTTTGTGTACTTATAACATTTAACGAGTGTACACTCATGTACGATCCTCTATGTACCATATGTCCTATCAAGTACAGCGAGGTCGATAGATTTGAGTCCATGCCAATAATGAATAACACTTCCCAACTTGTATTGTAATGTTCTCTTTGGAAGAATAATACGTTGATTTACGAGATTACGACTGCATACGCTGACAGTACTAACTAATACAACTGACTTATACAAACATTGTCTATATATACCAGAATATACGAGTAATTCCTACATATCTGAAAAGCAGAAACACCGTATTTCAGCTGCCAAAATAAGAAAAACATAAACTATGCGTACGTCCGAAGGCGAAATGGTTAAGCGTCACCACCTAGAAAACACAGACTGACGTAGTTGCAGCTATAACAATATATTTGTTCTTGTTACTGGTTGTCTGTTTGACATGTACCTTTATTGCTCTTTTTCGAAATCAATCCTGAAATTAATAACCATACCCTGAACTATCAAATGATGTAATTGGACTTAGGAAATGATCGTGAAGATGTGGTCATCGGCTATCAACCTTCATGGTTAGTTGAACTGTGCGGCAAGTGTTTATCATTCTTAATGTTGCATGCGCATGCGCATGCTAGAATGATGACAAGTCTACGCAAAGAAGCAAAGGAAATTCGATATTTGTGTTCATGAATATTTCATCCTTTTTTCTTGGAAATGCGCAGATATTCAAAGCACGAGTAGCATCATTCAATAAATTTGTATTAGAGGTTCGATATCAGGATTTTATTCAGCTTGGAAAATGAATTAGTGTTCACGATAATTTTGAATGTGCAGTAATGTTGGTTCAATGTTATATATAAGGATTAAATGCTAAAGCACAATCGTCCTAATTAGAGCTATTGTTGCATCGGTCTATTTTCGTGTGAATCAATCCTTGATATGATTAGCCACCCTCTGCTGCCCCGTCGTTACACATGCATTCTCGATTAATCCGGAAAGACTGCCCTAACGAAATGTTACAACTTTCATTTAGTGACATGTAGTAAGTTTGTGACAATAAATAAAATGTGTGGTATTTAGACATAAGGTCTTCTTTATTTGTGGTCTTTGTTTGCAGATATCCGAAGCAAATGTTTGACGGTAGTATACTTAACAGATAAAAGCGGTAAAAGCGGTCGCACGTCTATGGTTGTGAGTAGGCAAGGAGACAATTCATGTCGAATATGACCTATCCACACTCTACGATCCTTTCCATCATGTTAAGTGTTATTTCTGTATTCTTTGTTAGGCTGTTTCAGCTCAGTGCATTTCTTGTTCGTTTTGTTATTGGTCATTTACATTGTCTCATGTCCACTCTTATACATGTGAGTAAAAGATGATTATCTTGAACGGATCGGTTTAAGCATATACAAACAAGTACATGCAATTGAAATGCCAATCATTATCCTAGACACATTGTAAATTAAATATAGTACATATTGCCAAAACTGCCAGAAACAGCAGAGATTTATACATATAGAAATGCAGTATTTTGAAGTTAATCAACTGTTTTTGTTTAAGTTGTTGTCGTTTTGTATGACGTGAAATACGATGAACACGACATTGCTTTAAGCAAACTTGCTTCTAACTGTTATCCATATCGACGGAGTTTTTGGAGCATTAGAGATATACCATAGAAACAATATTTATCAGTGTTGATTTATGTCACAAAGTTCAGCAATGAATCTGGTAGATTTAACGAACCATGTCGTTTTAGCTCTGTCTTATGAAACACTAACATCATAATAGTCCAGTCATTTTAACTTTTAACCTCAAACTAATTGCAAAACAATCAGTTTTGTGTTTATATGGTGTGTAATGCTATCCTTAGCAATGTACAAAATGTCCTAATTGAATATTTGTGGGACTTTTTGAGATATTTACAAATATATTCAATTGTCACATGTTTTCGCGATATTTGTCACTTTTGATGTAAATAAATCTTGACTTGTACCAGTAACTTATTTTTACATCGTGCTTAGAGGTCGCAATTTTGGTCTGATTTTTATGAAACTTGGCAGCAATGACCATCGTAAGCTAATCTAGGTAAAATAAAAGTTTGAGTTGACCGGAGCAAAAATCTAGGTCACTAGGTCAAAACATATAAAAAACAAGATATAGTCACCAGGGGTCGCAATTTTGACCTTACACTTGTTAAGTTTAGTCACAATGATCACCTTACAAAAATCAAGGTCATGTATGAAATTGGATTAACCCGAGTTAAAAACTAGGTCACTAGGCCAAATTATAGAACAAATCTTTAGAATGCACCCTTTTTACCTCATCTTTATGAAACTATGTCACATGGATCATGAAGACAAAATGTAGGTCAAATTCAATATATACTTATCATGAGTTAAAACTAGGTCACTAGGTCAAAAAATAGAAAAACCTTCATGCGCCAAAAAGTCGCATCAATTATTTTAACCTATTGACCTAATTTTGACCAAATAACTCAATAACATACTTGTCTTAGATGTTTTAATATGAGCATTGTGACCAAGTTGTATAAATATTAGACCAAAATTGTAAATATTGTACCTACACAACGTTTACCTTTGATTTTAACTAGCGACCTACTTTTTGACCCCGGATGACCCAATTTATAACTTTGACCTATATTTTGTTGATATTATTATTGTGACCAAGTTTCATAAATATAAGGTCAACATTATGACCTCTAGCGACTACATAAGGTTTTGCAACAATTTGACCTAGTGACCTAGTTTTTTACCCTTGGTCATCCATTTTCTACCTTGGCCTAAATTTTGTTCAGATGATCACTCTGACCAAGTTTCATAATCATAGAGTCAAAATTGTGAATACAAATGCAATTGTGGACGAACAGACAATGAGAACAATCACTATTTCTCCAGAATCGATAGATTCGTGTACATTTTGTATATTGTCTGTATTGTATACTGTCCAAACACAAATATCCTTTTTCCATAAGACACACATGTATACAACACATGATATGTGTAAATTTTAAACAAATTGCATTAATATTAAAAAAATGAATAAAACTTTTGTTTCCCCTTCCAAGTGCTATTTTGAGTCATTTTGTCGACATTTGAATGGGTAGTATACCAACACGTAGACTGGCATATATATGAAAAGTAAATTGTCTGATGATAAAATCAATATTTGTATTCGATAGAAGAAGGTTGTATCTTTCAGAAAATATAAGCTTTAAGGTGCAATTAGTAAATATTTAACGACTTACACGGCAATTATTAGAACTTAAAATTCCCCATGTAGTATGAAATAAGGAAAATGCTGAAATTGCTACCAAAAGTGACCTTAAACATGTCGATTTTTTTGTATTTTCCCCACTGAACTCGCATATTTGACGTTTTGCCTGTAGTCAATAATAGTTTGTAGATGATGAAAATGCAAAGAAACTCTGTTTTGCAATTTGTTTGAGGTTGACCATATTTTTTAGCTTCAATGACTGGACTATTTGGATATATGTACCATATTAAATTTACAACGTGTCTAGGATAATAATTGGCTTTTCAATTGCATGTACTTCTAGACGCGTGTACCGTTATCTGTTCTGTTGTTTTGTTGTATTCGTTTATTGAAATGAATTTAGATTATATCAGAAACAACTGGGATACCATGGTTGTATGTACTGTTGTATGTATTGCAAGTTTGTATTTGTACAAACTGACACATACACGTTTATCATCTTTAACTCGCGTTTATAAAAGTGAACATGATATAAATGATCAATACAAAACGAACAATAAATACATAGAACTGACACAGTCGAACACAGCCTACAGAATGAACACTTAAAACAGTCACACGGATCGTAGACATTTGGATAGGTCATGTGTACCATGTGTAGGCATTATAACATGCATTGACTCCTTGCCTACTCACAACCATATACATACGACCGCTTTTATCTGTTTAGTATACTACAGTCAAACATTTGCTTTGGAAATCTGCAAACACATAACACAAATATAGAAGACCTTATGTCTAAATACCACACATTTTATATATTGTCACAGAATGACTACATGTCACTAAATGCAAGTTGTATCATTTCCTGTGGCAGTCTTTCTGGATCATTCGAGCATGTGTTTTTTAAAGACGGAGCACCAGATGGTGAATAACTATATCAAGGGTTGATTCACACGAAAACAGACCGATGTCACAATAAATTTCAGTAGGAGCTTGTCCTCTAGCATTTAACCCTAATTTATGACATGAAAACCAACAATACTTGCGCATTAAAACACATCGCGAACAATAATTCATTTACCAAGTGAAATAACAAACCTCTAATGCAAATGTATTGAATGATGCTACACGTGCTTTGAATAATTGCGCATTTCCACGGAAATAGGATGAAATATTCATGAACAGAAAATCAAATTGTCTGTGCTTACTCTTTATGACTAAGTTATGTCATTTTGTAGAATTGAATAAGGTTTCAATTTTATTTTAAGTAGCTTTTCAGCATTTCAAAAAATATATTGTAAATTGCTTAATGCTCTTGTGGATTTTTTGAACGGAACAATAACATTAAATCGGTATGTGTCAATTTTTTAACATACAACATGTTCTGAATTGGGTTACAAAGCATTTTGCTATTATTCACATCCTTATAGCATGCACCTATAACATTAAGACTGACAACCACTTGTATTACAGTTCAACTAACCATGAAGGTTGGTAGCCCATGACTACATCTTTAAGATCATTACCTAAGCCCAATCACATCATTTGATATTTCAGGGCGTGGTTATTCATTTGACGATTGTTCCTGAAATTGAGTCATGTCGTTTATGTAGGGGAATATAAGAATACACCTGTCCAACGTATCGTCCTAGTGGTAGAGGAACAAATGCCAGTTTAGGCCTCTATTTTTGGAGTTACCCTACCATTCATTTTAACAAGCTGAGTCATACCTTAAAATGTTCCTAAATGTTTGTACTTTATGAAAAGGGTGATTTTTTACCATACTCATGGTGGCATTTTGAGAAATCCAAGATGGCGTCCAAGATGGCAGCCAAAAAAGTAAACATCACCTTTTGTCAAATTACAGCCTCTGGGACATTTGATATGGCATTTATTATGGGAATAAGTTGTTTTTACAATAGAATGTATGTTGTTCTTGTCAGGTTAGGTGATTTTGGTGGAACGTTGGGGTGATTTAATTTTTTTCATCATATTTATCGCCAAATAAAGGCAAAAGATAGGGGGTAGGGGTAAGATTTTTAACAACCCATGAAAAGTTTGACCGCATATATAGCATTTCTGTTGTTAACTTTATGCTATATAGCTGGGGAAAATGAAAATGTTTACAAATAAACAATATAAATGTACTTTAATGATGACAATTGACAATCAAAGTGGGTGGGGTACGATTTTCTTAAAATCTGAAAAGTGGTAATATTTTACCTCCTTTGATACATATTTGAGGCATTATACCATAAATTGGTTAGGTTTTCATACTCCTTCAGTTAGGAAAGTTGGCATTGTGTATTATTTATGTATTCTTAACTTATATTTGATGCATTTACTCAATATTTTTCTTAATTTAGTTCCAAAAAATGACAGTAGGGGTAGGGGTAATTTTGGTAATAATGAAAAATGAAAAACCCTTCCAGCGATGACACGAACTGAACTTGTTAACTAACATAATGAAATTATAATGTTGAATTCTAGCATTAGTGAACTTGTTACAATATTTGTAACAATATGGCCTTTGTCAACATTAATGTCAAGGTCATATTAGAGGTCAAATGTCAAATTCTAAAGAATTTTCAGAACTTGCAATATGTATATATTACCACAAACAGGTACATGTAAAATGTACAGGCAGGCATAAATTATATATTTAACAAAAATAACAAAATACAAACACAGCTTGGTTCTTTGATAAAGAAAAACATTATTACATTGTGTATCAATTGCACCTGGAAATATAGTTTCCAATATGGCCGCCATCATCTTCACATACAAACAAATATAATGTACATAAGACATAATTTATAATCCAGCCAAATTCGCATTGAAAGTGAAACTAACTGTAACAGAAACATATTTGCGTTTAAAAAAAAAGATATTCATAAGCTGATCAACAGAAAAGTCCTTTAAACTGCAGTGGGGAAAGGTGAAAAGTCCAAGATGGTGTCCAATATAGTTGCCACGAATGCTGAAATGCATAAACTCTAAATCTTAAATGCCAATGTGACATAATTTAACAGTCGATACATTGCGTACGTTTACAAAACCGACTGTATGTTTTCATAATCGGGGAGTATCATGAAGACACTCGAGATGTAATACAAACATACATTTGAAATACTGGTATCGCACGATTCACTTGCGGAAATTGATATCGAGGGGTTAGAGCAAGAACCAGTTATCTGGCCAAATTTCCGAAAATGACTTTTTTATTGAATTGGATGCCATTATTGAAAATACAAAATGTGTAAAAAAATCATGATCATGACGTAATTACTTTTAAAGATATTGAATTGTGACAAAACCAGTTATCGATTATCACTGACTTTGGTTTAAGCAAAAACCAGTTATCAAAATATAACTTGCAAGTTTTAATTATAACACTGGTTCAGCATGGAGCTAAAACAATTTAGGGGTCAATACTTTATTTTTGCAGAAATGTTAGTTGTTGTTTTTCTTATTACCGTTTCTGCAAGAACCATGTAGCGATTTATACATGGATTTTGCAGGTATGTAAATCTCACACATTTCAATTTTTCTACCAGCAAAAACACGCTATAGAGAGATACAAACTAGCAGACGCCTAATATTGTTATCTCATGTTAGAGGTAAAACAGGCTATCAGTTGATGCAGGGTTTTACCAGACAATGACCAGTCTATAACTTAAGCATTTCAGATTCAGAAACAATTCACCCGGTTATTATTGCTTTTATCAATGAGTGTAATGATAACAATGTGACCTGTTGAGTGGTCAAAACCATGCATTGAAGAATTCTAACACCTTTGTTGAAACTTTAGTGTCATAGGAGCATTGTTAGAGAATGAATGTTCATGTTCAAAAGTGAAATCTGATGTCAAATTGTTAAACGTAAGTATGTTTTATTTGATTTATTTATCAATACTGTTTCTTAATATTATATTTAAAAACGTATTTTCAATATTAATAATGCAATAATTTAATTTCAATAGATTCATGAATAGTTATAAAATAGGGTTTAATACAGTATAGCCAGACAAAACACATGTAGTTACATTACCTGTACGTAATGTTATGCTAACGTCACACAAATACAGTCAGATCCCGATACAACGACGATGTTTGTTTCCTACAAAAATTTCATTGTAACGAATATGTCGGTATACTGAATTAATACAAAAAGCATTTTATTACGATTGTCCCCAAATTTGATGTCAGTATAATGAATTTGTCAGTATATCGGGTGTAGTTATATTGAGATCTGACTGTAGCAGAATCTATACAGTGCCGCCCAAAGTATTATAGTTTTGCAATCACCAGCGGCTTCTTCATTCTAAAGCAATTGTTATGCACTTATTACTATGGTCTCCTAATGTTTTACTGTACATGTATTTTAAATATATAACTCGCAACCATTATTGCTTGAATGACTAGCAAAACAGATGTGATTTCAAAATATTTTCATCTTTCTGTCTGTAAAGGATACAAACAATTGACTAGAACTTAAGTAAAACATTCTGAAGATGGTATTCTTTGAAATAATATATATATTTATATTACACTGCTTTAGGGTTACATGAATATTATTGTCTATCAGTATCTCCTTATCTTATTTTACAGATGTGGTCCGATACAGAAGATGAGCATTATCTATCCATAGATTTGAACAATCTTGTGAATGAGTTGTCAAGCACAGAAAACGGGAATGAATATGACAATGCCGTGACAAGTTCAAGTGTACAAGACAGAAATGAAACTAACAATGTTGTGAATGAGTCGTCAAGTGTACAGGACAGTAATGATAATGACAATGTCGTGAATGAGTCGTCAAGTGTACATGACAGTAATGATACTGACAATGTCGTGAATGAGTCGTCAAGTGTACAGGACAGTAATGATACTGATTATGACGTGAATGAGTCGTCAAGCACAGAAAACGGGAATGAATATGACAATGCCGTAACAAGTTCAAGTGTACAAGACAGAAATGAAACTAACAATGTTGTGAATGAGGCGTCAAGTGTACAGGACTGAAATAATACTGATAATGACGTGAATGAGTCGTCAAGTGTACAGGACAGTAATGATACTGACAATGTCGTGAATGAGTCGTCAAGTGTACAGGACAGTAATACTACTGATAATGTTGTGAATGAGTCGTCAAGTGTACAGGACAGTAATACTACTGATAATGTTGTGAATGAGTCGTCAAGTGTACAGGACAGTAATACTACTGATAATGTTGTGAATGAGTCGTCAAGTGTACAGGACAGTAATACTACTGAAAATGTTGTGAATGAGTCGTCAAGTGTACAGGACAGTAATACTACTGATAATGTTGTGAATAAGTCGTCAAGTGTACAGGACAGTTATACTACTGATAATGTTGTGAATGAGTCGTCAAGTGTACAGGACAGTAATACTACTGATTATATGTGGTGAATGAGTCGTCAAGTGTACAGGACAGTAATAATACTGATAATGTCGTGAATGAGTCGTCTAGTGTACAGGACAGTAATACTACTGATAATGTTGTGAATGAGACGTCAAGAGTACAGGACAGTAATAATACTGATAATGTGGTGAATGAGTCGGCAAGTGTACAGGACAGTAATTACTACTGAAAATGTCGTGAATGAGTCGTCAAGTGTACAGGACAGTTATAATACTGATAATGTCGTGAAGGAGTCGTCAAGTGTACAGGACAGAAATACTACTGATAATGTTGTGAATGAGTCGTCAAGTGTACAGGACAGTAATACTTCTGATAATGTCTTGAATGAGTCGTCAAGTGTACAGGACAGTAATAATACTGATAATGTTCTGAATGAGTCGTCAAGTGTACAGGACAGAAATACTACTGATAATGTTGTGAATGAGTCGTCAAGTGTACAGGACAGTAATACAACTGATAATGTCTTGAAGGAGTCGTCAAGTGTACAGGACAGTAATAATACTGCTAATGTCGTGAAGGAGTCGTCAAGTGTACAGGACAGAAATACTACTGATAATGTTGTGAATGAGTCGTCAAGTGTACAGGACAGTAATACCACTGATAATGTTGTGAATGAGTCGTCAAGTGTACAGGACAGTAATAATACTGATAATGTCGTGAATGAGTCGTCAAGTGTATAGGACAGTTATACTACTGAAAATGTTGTGAATGAGTCGTCAAAGTGTACAGGACAGTAATACTACTGATTATATGTGGTGAATGAGTCGTCAAGTGTACAGGATAGTAATAATACTGATAATGTCGTGAATGAGTCGTCAAGTGTACAGGACAGTAATACTACTGATAATGTTGTGAATGAGACTTCAAGTGTACAGGACAGTAATAATACTGATAATGTGGTTGAGGAGTCGTCAAGTGTACAGGACAGTAATTACTACTGAAAATGTCGTGAATGAGTCGTCAAGTGTACAGGACAGTTATAATACTGATAATGTCGTGAAGGAGTCGTCAAGTGTACAGGACAGAAATACTACTGATAATGTTGTGAATGAGTCCAATCTTTCCCAAGAGTTTCAGGACACTACACTAGAAAAGATTCGAATCGGGAGTATCTAGGTGCTGAATCAAATATTAACAAATTGTACGAACTATATAAACAAGTGTGAATCTAATGGATGTGAACCAGTCAAAGTGTCAATGTATCGTAGGGTGTTCAACGAAAAGTTTAATCTTTCTTTTCATGTCCCAAAGAAATACCAGTGCAATGTATGTACACAGTACCAAATTGCTGAAAATGAGGGCTCTTTAACTGAAGACTTGAATTAGAAATATAACCAGCATCAAGACCGAAAAGTAATCGCGCGGGAAGAAAAAACTATGAACAAGTGGCTTACCAAGCAGACCTCGAAAATACATACATGCACATTTTATCTACAAGCTGTTTTATATACGCCCTGTTTGCTTGTTAGTGTCATGTATTACATGAGAAAGCTATGTGTATATAACTCGTCAGTCTATGACCTAGGGTATGGGAAGGGGTCCTGTTATCTTTGGTCGGAAACCAACGGCATGAGAGGTTCTAATGAAATTACTTCTTGCCTTAGACTGTATTTGCTTGCACTGTCCTCTGAAGTAGAACATGTTATCTTATATTCAGATTTATGTGCAGGCCAAAACAAGAATCAAATTGTTGCCCTCTCACTGCTGCATGCCATAACACACATACCAAATTTAAAGATAATCGATCACACGTTCTTAGAAAGCGGTCATACACATATGGAATGTGACAGTATCCACTCAGCCTTAGAGTTCGCAAAAAAGAAAACACAGATAATCGTCCCAAGTCAATGGAAAACGGTAATCAGCATGGCCAGGCGAAAGGATCCATACATGGTTATTCCAATGAAACACACCGATTTCCTTGATTACAAAAGCATGAAAATGCATCAAATAAAATCTTTATTCAAGACCAATCTTGGTCAAAAGATTTTATGGAGACAGATGAGGCACATACGGTTCGTAAAAGAAGACACAAAAACAATGTACTTCAAATATGACATGCGGGACGAGTTTCAGAAAGCTGAGATACTCAGAAGTGAGCAGCTTGAACAGAGTATTAAATCAAGTTATAAACAGAAGCTTCCAATTTCAGTAGCAAAGAAAAACGATCTCCTCTCTCTTTGCAAAAGTGGAATAATCCCGAAAGAGTTTCATGACTACTATAAAACCTTACCTTCCAGTGGTTCTATTGTTGATAAATTGACACAGCCAGATGCAGAGGAATCATACAGTGATAGTGACATTGATGTGTAAGTCTAAGCGTACATTGTATGCTGAATGAACTGAACTTCTGACATTAAAAATGGTGCATTATCAGAATCATATCTAATACAAACATACTAATAATAGTATCCACAAACTATTTGAATTTATGATGTTCCCAAAAATGAACATGTTGACATTGTTGGAATTTCTGTACCGTAATACTGTATGACAATCACTTTTTGGCATAACGTACTTTAATTGACATTAATGTACTAATTCGTTTTGTCTTAAGATACATACAATATAAATAATGGTTCAATATGATGACATGTCAGCAGAGAATTATTTTAACCAAATGTTAATGTACAGGATGTAAATATATTCTTCAAATCTTACTTCATAGCTTAAATAGAAACTTCTTGTGTCCTAATTTGTCCAATAGTAGTTATAATCTAAAGTATCATTTAAAACATAAAGGAACATTAAGAAGATTTTATTATCTGCAAATACATGTTATCTAAATATAACATCATTTGGCTCAAATAGCCACATTTGTGGTTAGTTATGTTTCCTGCAATAAGCTATTATGTGTTCATAAATTGTTTCATCAGTGCAAATATGATGTCTTGCTGCCTAACTGTTGCAAACAAAAACAGAGTATGTTTCACTTAAGGGTTTTTGCAGGTATAATATAAACACTTAAAAGTTGACAGTGTATGTGAATATACCAATTATAAGCAGATAACTTTTGTTTGCAGAAATGACATTGTAAAAATGTGTCAATAATGTTTGTGAAAAAAGCCACTTTTACCATGTAACTTAATTTTGCAGGAGTAATATTATACTATTAAATTGACTAGGATTATGGAAAAACCAGCTATTTCAAGATAACTTTTTTTTGCAGAAACATTATTGAAATGAAGTATCAGTAACGTTTGTGAAAAAATCAGCCAACACCAGATAACCTGTTTTTGCTGTACATATGTTGTAGATAATCATCAAATTTTGCATGCAATAACAGATTTTGTGTTTTTTCTCCTTAAGGAAGAAAGATATTAGTCTGTAACCTTTACATTAGTTACACCTCTATAAAAGAAGCATAAATTTGCAACTATATTAAAAAGATCCAAATAGAAATCATTTTATGACATTTAACGTTTCTCCTGAACATTTTCAAAAATCGGTGGTAACTGGTTCTTGCTCTAACCCCTCGATATATTCGAAGCAAGAACCTTGTAATATATTCTTGCATAAAGATCAGGCTCATGTCAAAATAGCCCAGCTACATATTCACATACCATGACTAAGAAGTATAACCTTCCGCCACAGCTTAAAAAACATGGGTTATCTATATAAGTATTTCTTCTATATTTTTGTCGACATAATATACATTCCTGCCTTTCAATATGGTATAAACTAAGTTGTTTAGAATGTATTTCTTCAGTAGACATTGTATGTTTTATTTAGAACATTACAGCTTAGTAATAAAAGCCATTTGAATGAAATAAATGATACACAAGGTATCTTAAATTGATGGTTTGTATTACCATTAAATGCTACAAAGTATATACTGAATTTAGTTGTAATTTAAAGTTACTCAAACCAATATCAATTAATGACCATTTCAAGGTTCAAACTTCTAGACACATTCAAATTTGTTGAGCCTATAGACTTATTTTAGGTTATGTGGGACTCATGCGTGTTGGAAATAATTATACACTCCCATATATGGGGGCTCAAAGTTCCAAGAAGTCATGGTAGATCTTATGAGGGACTTGCCAATGTTGGAAACTGTCACTATGGGGACTCACCAGTGTAGCAAACAGTATTCCAAGGTACTATGAGGGACTCGCTATTATTGAAAGTTGTCATCCTTGGTTCTATGGGGGACTCAGAGGTTACAGAACAAGTTATCGTATGCCATATTGGCAACTCGCAAGTGTTGGCACTTCTCATTCCAGGCCCTGCGGGGACTCGCCAGTGTAGACTACTGTCATCTTAGGTCTAATGAAGGTCCCAACAGCGTTGAAAACGGGTCTATATGGAGAACCCATCAGTGTTGGCAACTGTCATTCTAGGCCATATGGAGGATTCTCCAGTGATGGGAACTGTCTTCCATAGCCCTATGGTGAACTCTTCAGTGTTAGGAATTGTCATTCTAGGCTCAATAGAGGTCTCAACAGCGTTAAAATCTGACCTTCCGTGCTGTATGGAGGACCCATCAGTGTTGGGGGACTCTAAAGTGTTAGGAACTGTCATTCTAGGCCCAATGAAGGTCTCCACAGCGTTGAAAACTGTTATTTTATGCTTTATGAAGGTCTCCACAGCGTTGACAACTGTCATTCTAGGTCCTATAAAGAACTCTCCTGTGAATGGAACTGTCTTGCAATGCACAATGGAGGACCCTCCAGTGTCGGGAACCATCCTTATAAGCTCAATGGGGAATCACCAGTGTAGGGAACTGCCTTCCAGTGCCATTGGAAGACTCTTCTTTGTTGTGAACCGTCATCCTGTGTCCTATGGAGGACTCTTCCGTGTTTGGGACTGTCATTCGAAGTACTACGCGAGACTCACTATTGATGGAAACAATCATACTTTGTATTGGTTTAACTCACCAGTGTATGGAACTGTCATTTTAGGTAGATAACTGTCATCCTAGGTAATATGGTGAACTCACCGATTGTTGGTACTGTCATCCTTATATTATGTACATTGAGGAAAACTGTCATTCTGAGTCTTATGGAGGACCCATCATTGTTGTAAACTCCGGAGAATCTCGGGTGGTGGGTACTGTCATCCAATGCAATATGGGAGACATGCCAGTGTAGGGAACTGTCATCCAATGTACTATAGGAGACATACCAGTGTGGGGACCTGTCATCCAATGTACTATGGGAAACACACCATGTTGGGAACTGTATATTTGGCATTTGTGGAGAGAGATCCGTTTTGGGAACTATCATCCAATGTTCTATAAATGGGAGACACACCAGTGTAGGGAACTGCCATTCTATATATAATGAGGGACTCTCCAGTGTAGGGAACTACCACCCTATGTCCTATGGGAGACACATCAGTGTAGGGAACTGCTATTCTATGTATTATGAGGGACTCTCCAGTATAGCGAACTACCATTCTATGTCCTACGGGAGACACACCTGTGTAGGGAACTGTCATTCTATGTATTATGAGGGACTTTCCAGTGTATGGACTATCGTCATATGTCCTATGGGAGACACACCAGTGTAGGGAACTGTCTTCCTATGTATTATGGGGGACTCACCAGTGTTATGAACTGTCTTCCTATGCATTATGAGGGACTCGCCAGTGCAGGGAACTTTCTTCCTATGTCCTATGGGAGACTGACCAGTGTAGGAAACTGCCTTCCTATGTAGTATAGGGGAATCACCAGTGTAGGAACTATCTACCTTTGTATTATGGGGGATTCACCAATGTACCAACTGTCATCTTGTGTGATACGACAGACTCACAAGTGTAAGAAACTGTCTGCCTGTGTATTATTGGAATTTATCAATGTTGGAACAGCCATTTTAAGCCATATTGGGATTCACCATTGTTTGGATATGCCATCCTTAACCATAAGGACGACTGACAAGTGTTGAAAGAAGTCAACCAGTGTCATAATCTTGCACAGACAGAGGGGAGGACAATAAAAACATGAACAGTTACTGTTGCAATTACCTTCATATTAAATGCTAATTTGGCTGGATTATGAATGATATAATATATACTTGGAGATGATGGCCGCCATATTGGAAACCATATTTCCGGTTACCATAGCTAAGAAATGTTTTATTTTATCAAAGAAACAACATGTACTTGTACTTTGTTAAAGAAAGTGATATGAACATAAGACATTTATTCCTGTACATTTTACCTGTTCTCGTACATTCATACATATTGCGAAAATTCCTTCAGAATTTGACATTTGACCTCTAATATGACCTTGACATTAATGTTGACAAATGTTGTATTGTTACAAATGTTGTTACATTTGCACTAATGCTAAAATTCATCTTCACCATTAACATATCCCGACTGTGCCATCGCTGAAAGGGTTTTCATTATGAGCAAAATTACCCCTACCCTAAAAAATTGTCATTTTTTGGGCCAAATCAAGACAAAACTTGAGAAAATGCTTCAAATACTGATCGAAAGATGCATAAATAAAACATAGATCAACTGTCTTAACAGAAGGAGTGAGAAAACGTAAACAATTTATGGTATAGTGTCTCAAATATGTATCAAAGGTAAAATATTACCACTTTTCAGATTTTAATTAAATCGTACCCCACCCACTTTGATTGTCAATTGTCATCATTAAAGTACTTTTATATTGTATATTTGTAAACATTTTCATTTCCCCCAGTTATATAGCATATAGTTAACAACAGAAATGCTATATATGCGGTCAAAATTTTCCTGGGTTGTCAAAAATCTTACCCCTACCCCCTATTTTTTGCCTTTATTTGTCGATAAATATGATGAAAAAAATTAAATCACCCCCAATGATCCACCAAAATCACCTAACATGACAAGAACAACATATATTCTATTGTAAAAATGACTTATTCCCATAATAAATAACATATCGAATGTCCCAGAGGCTGTAATTTGATAAAATGTGATGTTTACTTTTTTGGCGGCCATCTTGGACGCCATCTTGGATTTCTCAAAACGCCATCACGTGACTGGTAAAATATGTCATGGATCGTAACGAGCAATCATTTAGGAAAATTTTAAGGTATGACTCAGCTTGTTAAAATGAATGGTAGGGTTCAACCATTTTTACCTGAAATTGTTCCCCTACCATAGGTTGGAATTCCTATTCAGTAGGTTCATGCTCTCTTCTGGAACATTAACTTTTACTCGCTAGTTTACAAACTTAACAAGTGTTAGCATATTATATAATAACAAGATTATAACCTGCCCGAGTACGAATGTATCTTTCAACAGAAAATAATAAAACAAGAAAGGTACATGTCGAGCATAGCCTTTATTTGCTTTATGTCTACTGAAACATGGCAGGCATATGTATGTACCTCCACCCGGAGGCACATGTCAAACCACGAACAAGAGAAATTGGCCTATTTATTACAGAAAGTAAATCAGTCTGTTTTTACTGTAGTTGAAACTTGATCATTCTGCCTTTGGCCGCTGGAACAATGTTGACCTAATTTTGGCAGCTTGTCGTGAAACGTTGCGGTTAAATTTATTATCTCGATAAGAGTAGTGATACGTACTGTGTCGCGTAGTTATTGCATGCAATGAGTTTTTGTTTTCTGTTTTCCAATGTGTGAGCTGTTTATCCTCTTCGATGTTCCGATGTTATATATTTTGTCTATTAGTCAGCTTAATGTCATTATGATGGACATGTGTGACATCGAAATGGGCGTAATTGTGTGAGTGACAGTGGGAGAAACATGGATCGGAACAAGACGAATAATGTTGGATTGGAAGACAGGAATTGATTCTTTTTATAGGTCCGTCTAGACTTAATAAGTCGAATAATGACATTTTTACTTACTGTGAATCTTATCGTGGTTTTGGTTCGTGCTACGTTTTCCAGTGTGGTTAGATATAAAAACTCGTTGACATACGGTAGTGTATGGTTGTCATTTAGTGTCTCCTCGCCCTTGCGTTAAATTTTGTTGTCGCATCATACATTAGAGACAACACGTAACGAACTCATTCAAATATGAATGATTTGAGCTTAATATAGGTCAATAGAGCTTAAGTGTTCTGTCTTCCATGTGTATATATGTATTGTGTTTTACATCGATTGTCCATTCCTACTTTATTCGTATCACATTTGTACGTTTTATTTTGCTACATAGACAACATTCTCCTAAATGGCTACTCATACACTTTCTGTATATTAAGTACTTACTTGATCTAACCATTCAATGTTGTAGTATTATGTGCGTTTAGAATGTTTCATATAAGAAGGAACACATATAACATCGGTTATCACATGCAAGGGAACGTTAACGTATTCCAGATATGTAGAAAATATATTCTCATATAGTTTGCGAATATTTGTACTAGTCAGTAAGTACAACTATGTCAGAACGTGAAGTCAAAAGCTCGTAAATCAAGGTTCTTATCTTCCCGCGAGAGTATTAACATACTAGTTGGGAGTGTTATTATTTATTGTCATAGACATAATTCAGGGAAACTATCGACCTAACTGTACTTGATAAGACATATAATTCATAACAATATCTCCTAAATAACAAAACCATCGGTATATAGAATCGCTAATGGACACGGATTGCATTTGTTGTAGTTTACTGTTTTAGAAGTTTAATCGGCATCCGAAATGCATTTGACCATACATTATTGCAAATGTTACAAAAAATCGCTAACAGACAGCAGCAAACTGTTAAATTGTTAACGGAACAGATACATGTACAGAATACTACCAATATTGAATAGTAGCAGTAAATGAAGACACTTATAAAGCAAGAACAGCTTAACCACATACCATCGCTTAATTCTGTTAGACAGCATCGCCAATCTTAATAAAATGATGTTGTTTAATTCAGTGCTGGGAAAATGTACCTCTGGGGACCTATCACACAAACAGCTCACAGAAAACTATTGACAGCCTCCAGATAATCCCGTACTGGGACAGCCGAGCCTGTATCGAATATTTGCTTTCTTGATATGAGAAATACATTCTTATCGGCAATTGCATAACACGTGGTGTCCGTTTTGATACATTTCAGAATTTGGTACCACGTGCCTAGCATTTTGTATCATGTGTTCTGTATATAAAGGAGTTTATCAGAAGTAAACGAATATGATATTGAGTTCTTAAAATCGCGTGTTTCAACATCGTATGTGCTTGTTCTCTGTGAAATCAGTGTGTCTGATATTTGAAATCGTCTCCAGAGACAATAAAACGAATTTTGCATATCAAAATACCAGAAATTCAACTCACCTCGATATGCTAACCTTTTTATGCTGAATCAATTGATTTTGAATATCAACCAACGCTATGAAAACCGAAAATAATGGAGATAAATAACGCTTTAGGCGAAGGATTGGATATTTAAGGAACGGCCGATATGGTAAACAATGCTATTTCTTAAGTCTACGCCCTAGTCAAATTATTACACACTTTCTCAAGATTAGATGTAGCTGATAAAAGACCCTTTTATTGTTTTCGTAACAAGAACATTAACCCCCAGAAAAGTAAACAAACATGTGGTGATTAAATAAGCGTATAAAGCTGCTCTTATTTTGAAGTTAAAAATGTCGATGTGACAATTAGTTGCTTTCGGGGTAAATATATTGCATGCAGGTTAACACGTATTTACACCACCTTCGGTCAAATAGACTTGCCTATCTATTACTGGAGATGCATGTACATATACTGACGTGATGTTCTATATTGGTTCACATAAAAGTGGACTAGATTGTTTTATCAAAGTTAAGTGTGACTTCTAATAGTACAATGGATTGCTTTACATGTAAACAGCCATATGAATAAAACTAAAACACGTGTGTGCTCATATCAAGAAATGCACATGTACTCTACCAGGACATGCACGGATAAATCTCATAGCGACGCACACATTATACATGATCAGACTGTCTTATATAATATCAAAATTATTTTGAGACAATCCCCGATGTTATCGCTTAAAGTTTACTGAGGTCATAATGGGTGTTTATGTATACATCTCTATTAGGCATGGATTGCCTTGTCAACTTTCTCATTCCCAAAATATTATTAATCGTATTGGAGTTCAAATATTTGTCTACAGAACGATATGCTAACTGCGAAAGTGTGTGTATAGGCTTATTCCTATAACGGAAAAGGTCAATGCTGTATTGTGAGAAAACGCGATACTATGTAAACATCATCTTGTCAAGTTGTATTATACATTTGTAAATATCACGAGACGCTAAAACTCCATTACATATCATGTGATAGCAACTTGGGTCACGTATATGCAACACCAATACATCGCATTGTTACATCAGAAGTGAAAATGATGATGGTCTGAAACGACGTAAAATGCAATATATTCCCTCAAAAGCCCAATGGGTGTTGTGTAGGATGAGCAATATAACATGTCAAACATTGATATTACTGTAGGCGTCATAGTTAAATAGATGAAGATCTTGCTTAAAATAATTGACGAATGAAACAATTGCAAGAATAGTGGATATCATCAACTGGATAGTTCACTGATAAAGTGTAGTGCAATAATATTGCCAGTAAGAAATAAGTGTATGATAAATGTCTACCAATACTCGGTTGTTTTATTTGTTTCATGCCAACTCTGTATTTGCAAGGTCTAAAAGTGATCCATTTAGTTATTGCGGATATGATTAATAGTTGATTGATGATGCTTTAAAAGAGACGTACTCCTCGCAAATGACGGAACTTCGAGGGACAATTATATTTCATGTATATATTTATTGTCAGCTCTGATAATGTTAAACTGATATTATACGATGATTGATTGTCTTGCTGTCACGATTTCGCGACATTAATTAGCTATTTCTTGACAAAATAGGGTAATATTTTACACTTGACATAAAATCATTGTTAAACAATTGGATAATATAATGGAATAATGAAATATAAACAAAACGGGTGTTTTAGTACAACAATGAACATGGTCGAACCAACCGCTTGCATTGTATTAGGCTAAATTTGAACATGAACGGATGGATGACTTTTAGAATTTAAGTTTCCTTTGTTTTCGCTCAGTTTTGTATTTTGCCATTAGTCGTGCGTAACCTGTTTTGCCTGCTTTTTATGTGTGCATGTGTGATTTGACAAAAGTCAATTATTAACGCAGAAGTTACATTTAACCTGAATCAAACCTTTTCAAAACACCTGCAAATTGATGAAATAAAGTGCTACTGGGTGTGATTGATACTTTATGTCGTTAATTTATGTACTGTGCATGAATCATCATTTGTGAAATATTTAGGTGCCTTCTTTTATAAAACTCTAAACATGGACAAACAAACTAATGCATTATCCAATGTTTTTGTTTTTTAATCTGCATAACTTCGGGCGGATTATACAGAGCCTCGTATTTTATCACTTTTATCCAACTCGTTTAATAAATTCAGTATGAAAAGTCACTCACGTAAGATCCTCTATTTATTATACTACATCTTTGGATATCAGCAAACAAGTACCACAAATATAGAAGACTTATCTAAATACAGCACATGCGATATATTATCACAGACAAACTAAATGTCACTAAATGCAAGTTGTAACATTTCGCTAGGACAGTCTTTCCGGATTATTCGAGCATGTATGTGTAACGACGAAGCAGCAGAGGGTGGCTAATCATATCCAGGATTGATTCACACGAAATTAGACCGATGCAACAATAGATTTAATTAGGACGAATGTACTCTAGCATTTCACCCTTATATATGACATTTAACCAACATTACTGCAAATTCAAAATTATCGTGAACAATAATTCATTTTCAAAGTGGAATAAAATCCTGATATCGAACCTCTAATACAAATTTATTGAATGCTGCTACTCGTGCTTTGAATATCTGCGCATTTCCAAGAAAAAAGGATCAAATATTCATGAACACAAATATCGAAGTTTCTTTGCTTCTTGGTGTAGACTTGTCATCATTCTAGCATGCGCAAGCAACATTAAGACTGATAAACACTTGCTGCACAGTTCAACTAACAATGAAGGTTGATAGCCGATGACCACATCTCCACGATCATTTCCTAAGTCCATTTACAACATTATATATTTCAGGGTATGGTTATTCATTTCAGAATTGATTTCGAAAATGAGTCCCGTCGTATGTGTAGGGGAATACAAGAATACTGCTGTTCAACGAATCGTGCTAGGTTGGAATCCCTATTCATTAGGTTCATGCTTTGTCCTGGATTATCAACTTTTGCTTGCTAGTTTACAAACATATCACGTTTAATGTACTGTTAGTATATAGGGCCTACAAATAATAAAGAGGTTAAACGAATCCGTGTAGGAATGTATTTTCCAACAGAAAACGTAATAGAGCAATAAAGGTACATGCCAAACGGACAACCAGTAACAAGAACAAATATATTGTTATAGCTGCAACTACGTCAGTCTCTGTTTTCTAGTTGGTGACGATTTTAAACCATTTCGCCTTCGGACATAAGCAGAGTTTATGTTTATCTTATTTTGGCAGCTGAAATACGGTGTTTCTGTCTTTTAGATATGTAGGAGTTACTCGTATATTCTGGTATATATAGACAATGTTGGTATAAGTCAGTAGTATTAGTTAGTACAACACTGTCCGCGTGTGTAGTCGTTATCTCGTAAATCAACGTATTATTCTTCCAGAGAGAACATTTGCATACATGTACAAGTTGGGATGTTATTCATTATTGACATTGACTCAACTCTATCGACCTCACTGTACTTGATAAGACATATAGTACATAGAGGATCGTACATGAGTGTACATGTATTTCATCCTGACTTTATTAAAGAGTTGGATAAAAGTTATAAAATACATGTACGAGTCTCTGAATTAAGAAATTAGGTCAGAATAAATAAATTCTATATAGAAAGAAACGAATGCAAGATTCTTTCTATAAACCCTGTATATTTTAAGTAGACAGGCTTCCCATATAGAAGGGAATGAAGTCGGTGAGTAATGCGGTTACAAATAAATGAGCAAATAAACATAGTGCATCACAGTATTTAAATCACCGTTACAATGTTTCATAATTATTGGAGCGAGACGGATACATTGAATTATAATCACGTCATGAACCTGAATTTTTTTTTGCATCCTGTCAATATGTATACATATATCTTTTACAGAGCGTATGAATGCATAAAAATAGCAAATAGCCGCCTCATTTGCATAGTTATTGTAGTACTGAGTAGTGTTGTATCGTTGTTATTGTGATAGGTAATAATATCTCCTAAATAACAAAACCATCAATATACAAAACCGTTCTATAGCTAACGGCACACATGTTTTGTTTGCAGCTTTACACTTGTATTGGTATAATCGACATGTGAAATGCATAGTAGCCGTAAATGAGTACAATTATCAAACAGGAGCAATTTTAAATGAACCACGTCCGATCAATTTATTGTTCTAGACAGAATCTCCAGTCTTGCAATTAAAATATGTTGTTTTAATTCAATGCTGGGAAAATGTACCTCTGGGTGCACATCATGCAAACAGCCCATAGCAAACTATTGACAGACAACAGATAAGTCCGTACTCGGACAGCCAAACCTGTATCAGTGATGTGCTTCTTGATATGCGAAATACAGCCATGTCACCAGTTGCATAAAAATAGTGTCCATATTAATACATTTCAGAATTAGGCACCACGTAACCACCAATTTGAATCACGTCTTTTTAACAGAACAGATCGGTGACTTTATTAGTATACATTTCACAGATTACAGAGTATTACGATGTAAATAATAATGGTACAATGGTATCGGTTATGGAGGTGCAAGGCATTTTGTACTATGCCATACACTATAATCATTGATTTAGTGGGGATTTCATTCATATGACTACTTGCTAGGATAAAACATATGCAAAAAATATGAATATCAAAAAGTATTTTCAAAATCATGATAATATGTAATGCGTATATTAAATATGGTTGATGGATCTGTACAGCATTATTATGTAGAAAAGTTAAACCTTGTAGTTGATGGAATTTCATAACATAAATAGAGTAATCCTTACTCAATAAATACGGTCACTTCTTTGTTGTTGAACATATGTGTATTAGATGATTCATTTTTGTGTTTAGATTTATAAGATGTAACAAAAAAATATTCGCGAACATATTGCTCGAACATAAATATAGAACGACAGAAAAAGACAGAAAGAACTCTTAAGATGAGTTCATCACAAGTAGTAAACAAATATGATTTTGAGTTTTTACAATCGCGTGTTTCAACATCGTACGCGCTTAACTCTTGGTGAAATTAGAGGTAACTTTCTGAAGTCTGATATTTGAAATCGTCTCCAGAGACAATAAAACGAATCTTGCATATCTAACTACCAGGACCTCTAACTCATATCAAGATGCTGAATTATTTTATGCCGAATCGATGGACTGACTTTGGATATCAAGCACCGCTATTAAAATCGAACAATACAAGACAGAAACAATTTTTTATCGTTGAAATGGTAATTAATGAACGGCCGATTATTTGATAAACGATGCTTAAAATAATGTAAATGTATTAAAATGTAGAAACAAGAAAGCATGATTAACTTATCATACAATTTTCCTAGATGAGATGCAACAGAATGCATAGCCTTAGCGACATTTGTGTTCGTTTTTACATCACAGAATAAAATAACGATGGCTCCATCGTTTAAACATAAATCATTCTAGTCGGCATTCAAATCATATATTTCATATTAGGATTTTTTAAGATCAGACATTAAATCAACGGAAATAAATAATCCTCAAGATGTATTAGTACAAAGCTATTATGGTTATGATAAAACAGGATGAATAAACGATATAAAGCATACATAAAACAAGGCAATTGTACTTACAGAATGTTCTTTAAGATAGTTCTTTGTTTGATCATGGCACTGTATATCATTATTTAAATTATACATAGTATAGTACAGTCTGTTATGTGATCGAATGTCAAATCAGAAGTAGTCCAGTCATTGAATCTAAAGATATGGTCAACCTCAAACAAATTGCGAAACAGAGTTACTTTGCATTTTCATCATCTACAGACTAGTGCCAACTACAGACAAAACGTCAAATATGCAAGTTCATCGGTGATAATAGAAAAAATCGACATGTTTAAGGTCGATTTTGGTAGCAATTTCAGATTTTTTCTTATTTCTTACTACATGGGGAATTTTAAGTTCTATTGGAATGTATCTACCAGAACCAGCTGCTATGTCCAGGCAAGATACACTGTTATATATATTTTGACAGTTTTTGGAGGTCCTACAATTGAGATATTTTAGAAAATTTAATAAAATGTGTTTCAAATTATCCGTGTACTCCGGTATATGTAATTGCCCTCATTTAAGATATAAATATTTTTAAAATGGTTATTATCAGGTCGGTATAAATATGTGTATGTAAAGACAATACTAATTTATTCATTCAGCATAAATGTGACGACAATATCGCTGATGATAAAAAAGTTATTGCACAATTTCTACGAGCTGTTTGATTCACCCACGAATGTAACGTAATATTTACTAACATTGATGACATTTTAGTACACTCGTGAAACATTGTAAAATGTATCCTCTATTATGAGGCCGCAATAGTAATATTTATTCACAAATTTGATTAACGAATGAATGAAAATCACACACTATCAGTCACATGCCACACTTTGTTGAAATAACTTGAATATATATCAACAGAACTTGGGATTAAGTGATTTCCTTAGATGGTATTTTAATCACATAATGTGACGTGTATTTGTTTGTTTTAGTGTTCAGGGTGCAGACCACATACCGATTGTGATGACGTATCGAGTACCTATGATAATCTCTCTCCTCTCACACTGAATATAATCTACTTGTGATGTCCGTTAACACATCTGCTAAATGACGTCATTTTGCTTTACTTTCACTTAATAGTTGTTCGCGTGCTGGTTTTTGTAGTCAATTTCATTAAAACCTTGTTGTTCCATTTCTGTTTGAGTGTAATAATATAATTCTATGATTGTCGAGTCTCTACCAGGGGGACAAATAGTTGGTTAGCGCTTTGGCTAAATCGTACAACTCAAATACAAGAAAATACATCGTTATTTTGTGTAACATTGTGACACTTTGTGACACGGACGATATATTGACAAAATAACAACACCCATTCGAAAGTATTAGTTCATTCCACAAATAAGAGGTGTTTATAGTTATTAAGATTAGTTTGCATATGCACTCATTTCAGTATAAATTACATGTATTTATATTACCACAAATTGTACCAAACAAACTATTCCGTAGATGTAACTCCTTTATCAGGATAACTAAAGCAAAGTTATTGAACTGTATCGGCCAATAATTGTTAGAATTATGAATAACATGATCCTGATCAAAGTGAATTTAAGATTCAAATCACCTCGGGACAATCGTTCATTATTTGCGCCCTCCTGCAGTCGCGTGGTTACATTCTTATATGGGATTATTCAATCAAAATAACACCGAAGACGATATAAAATATTAAGAGATAATTCATTTTAGAAACATGAATTATTAGATTAAAGCATATCATCTTGTCTTTTAAACGTGTACATTACGATGAGTGTTATACAGTATGGTATTTATAGAAAATTGAAAACTATTCTTTGATGTCGAGTCCAAGTCCCCGAAGGGGTTTCGAGATACAGACCTCTGAAGTGTTAAAATCTGGTCAAATAACTTACAAAACAACATTTCTTGATGGTTTGTCGTCGTTTTGACATTTTGAAACATTATTAATCGATCCATTTAACTCGTCATTACCTTAACCACTGTTGTAGAATTTCACTCAGTCGCTTTAGTTCTGAGACATGCGATTACAATATTGCAGAAATGTGATTTCAGGAGACACTGGTTATAAAGTAACGTTGTTAATGTATATATAAAATATAACCTATCAAAAGAAACCCCAATCACAAAAAAGTGATCACGATTTACACTGCTGTATGGCATTTCTTTATTTACAGAGTGGAATAGACATGGCTCCATTGTTAAAACAAAAAACATTCTAGACGACATTCAAAATTATATATTTGATGTGAGAGTTTTTTTGAGGTTCTGATATTATATCAAAAGAGATAGCTAATTCCCAAGAAGTATTCGTATTATGTTCACGATAAAACAGGATGATGTATTGATGTTGCCAGACAGATTAGGAACAAAAAAAAGTCACTTACTAAAAATTAGTGTTGCTGTAATTTTGCCTGATATAACGTCAGTTACAGCGAAAACAATATGACAAAAGTCGTTAAACCTTCTATATCCAGTGCTGAACATTTTTGTTTTGAATTTAAGTCCACATGTGTCCATACAACATATTTTATAATGTTCTAGACTCTTAGAAAGTTTTGGTGTCATGTCACTTAATGCAAGTTTTAGCATTTCCCATGACAATGTTTAAAGATAATCGTACGTGTGTGCATTTAAATGGCAGAGAACCAGATGTTGGCTAATCACTTCAAGGTTGTTTGATGCGAAAAAAGACCGATTCCAAAATATATTAAATTTCGGACGTTTGTACTCTGACATTAAACCAACATTATTGTGCATTTAAAAATATCGTGAACACTAATTCGCTTACCAAGTGGAATACACTCCAATTTCTAATACACATTTATTGAATGATGCTATACGTGCTTTGAATAATTGCGCATTTCTCACAGAAATAGGATGAAATATTTATGAACATAAAAATTGCACTTTCCGTGATTCGCCTTTATAATCGTGTTCTGTTTGTGTAGAGTTGTAGAATATTTTAATTGTATCTAAGCACTGTGTCATCCAAGTTTTTATTTAATGTATTGTATGATGTTGTTTACTCCTCCGGATTATCAGAATGTATTTATAAATTTAATGTGTTTCTTGCAATGTTAACATCATACATATTCTGAATTAAGTTGTAAAACAAATTACTATTTTTCACAACAATTAAGTTTGACATTACAACATTTATATTGCCAAACACTAATCTAATAGTTCAACTAACCGTGCAGGTTTGTATAAGATAACTGCATACAATTGGCTCTGTCTGAGTGTCAAGGAAAATAAGAAGAAAAAAGGAAGTCATACCCTTAGGTACATGCTGTATGGATACACTTGTGTTTTCAAGTATACGTACAAACAGTCCATGTACTACTTAGCACATGCATGTGATAACAATATAATAACAAGTCGGATTTGGAATTTATGTTTATTCTAGGATTGCCTAATTCAAATATACTCATCGATACATTATATTGGTCCGTCTTGGGACACATCACACAAACAGCTCAAAGCAAACTATAGACAAACTAATCTGCCCCTGTGATTTGATTATTGTAAAAAGAAACGCACAATATTCTCAAAGCAAACTATTGACAGACCAGATTATTTCGTACTGGGTCAGCTAAATCTGCCTCTGGGATTTGATTATTGTTACGCGAAATAAACAATATGTGTCAACCCAATAACAATGTGCATCAAGTTCAATAAAGTTTAAAGATAAAATTTAAAGTCCAGCACCACGTGACCGGCGTCGTTTATCACTTTGTCTTTATAGAAGTAACTCAATATGAATTTTGGTTCTTATCTAATCGCTTTTTTCGAACATATTGCTCGGTTAGACTTGGTGATTGGGAACTCTTGGTTAAATAAGTGTTATTAATCTGGACTCTGAAATTTGGCAATCGTCTCCGGAGACACTAAAACGAGTCTTGCATATCAAACTATCAGAACCACTAACTCAAAACCAGAAGCCAACAGTTTTATGCAAAATCAATGGATTTTGGATACCCAACAACGTCATTAAACCCGAACAAATACGTAATAATGTTTTCTTTTGTCGATAGAACGGCAATTTAAGGAAAGGTCGATATGGAAATTTGATAAACAATAATATTCCGTAAGGGGGATAGAACTAAGACAACAGACGCCCTAGTCAAATTATTATACACTTTCTCTAGATTGGAGATAGCAGCATTCACAGTTTTAGCGAAATCTTTATTACAGTTATGATATTTAATATCCCCAGAGAAAATGTGGTTTTATTGTTTTTTACACGAACACATACCACCAGAGTCGTCAACAAAACATTATCGCAAATATGTTGTGATTGTAGTATTTCTTTGTTGGATATTTTACAGGACCATTTGGAGAGGTAGATAACTTCAAATGTTCATACCTGAGAGCAATGAGCCTATAGTGTCGTGTGTCTATCCTTAATACAGGGACGGCTAACATCTCTGTAATAAATGGGTAGTAAGGGTAATTGAAATATATGTTATTCACGGTGGCCATACCACGTGACCAAATGCCATGTTGGTGAGCCAATTATGGACGGAAAATCCCTCGACTCAGGTAATGTTTTCCCTGTTTATTTTCTTATTACTTGGTGAATTTTGATCGAACAAAGACGAGGCCCGTCTCCTTAGCGAGCTACGCGTCGTGCAGTATCAACTATATGCAACTATTCCTTAATGTCGTCATAATGTGCAACCACGTACTTCGATAAGAGAAAACGCTATGCCTTGTTAGGGAGCCAAACACAAACACATGCCAAAAAGTTTTTTTTATAATTTCTAGTCATTCTGTGGACAAAATATTTTGCTATGTAACGTATAATATATATACATGTATACGACTAGAGTGAAAACTGTTTTGTTGGGGAGCCGCTTTCTCATGTTTCGTTCATCCACGATCAATCGTGGTATATACGATCATTCTTGTAACGCGTAAAATAGTTATTTTTCTAGTTCACTGTTCGTTGTTGAGGATCTTATGGAAGATTGATTTTAGTATATTGTCAAATAAGTTTCCTCGTTAAATAAAGTCTTTATTTCGGCGCTAGTATTTTAGCTTATTTGATACATTGTAAATATAATTAATACGTACCTTTGTTACTTTGTTTAAGACATGCCCAATTACGTGTTTTCCAAACCTATATTGTGGTCTTTGTTTTACGAAGTAATCACCACACCATTGCAGTGCATGCGAAGCAGGGACACTACTTTTTTAAAGTCGTCCAAGATGTGTACAATTTTAAAAATGCGCACATACCTTTTAAACACGAGAAGCCAAAACTTTGTTCTCGTGTTTCGTTTATTCTCGATCAAACGTGGTATATACGATAATATACCACGTTTGATCGAGAATAAACGAAACATGAGAAAACGGCTCTCAAACAAAGCATGTCTGAAATAGCACTTCAACATAGCATTTTTTAAGTTTTTAAAAAAATGCTCAAATACATGCATATGTTGACGAAACAGTTTCGCTCCAGTCGTTACATTGCAATATATTTTGTCCATAGAATGACTAAAAATGACAAATAATTACATATTATGGCATGTGTTGTGTTTGGCTCTCTTTCAAAGCATAGCGTTTTCACTTTTCGAAATACGCAGTTGCACTTTATGACAAAAATAAGGAATAGTTCCATTTAGTTGATAATGCACGACGCGTAGCTCGCTAAGGAGACGGAACTCGTCTTTATTTGATCAAAATCCACCATGCAATAAGAAAATAAACAGGAAAATTATTTATTAGATTATTATTATTTATTATTAAATTATTAGGATTTTCCGTCCATAATTGGCTCACTAACATAGAATTTGGCCACGTGGTATGGCCACCGTGTTATTGTAGTAGAGCTGTTTTGTAATTCGGTAGTCTTCCTGATGGTACCGTAAATACACGGAGTATGATAGATGGTCGCCGCATTCATAATTCTTGATTTTACAGGTGTGCGCTCAACAGATATTTTTATTACGGTAAAGCATATAGTTCCTGTATAGTGTTCATGTATACAAAGTCTTTTTGGTCATGCAGCGCCATTAATAGTCGAATGTTTGAAGACATATTCACCACTACATCGCAGTTAACCGTCTAGCATTAACGTAATAAGCTTCTTCAGTGAGTTACGAATATACTATTTTGTCCAGACAATTCTGTGATGGAGGCCTTGAATTCCCCTATATTTGGAGATCAGAACATAATTGCATAATTGCATAAATGTCCGATATAATGTTATTTACTAAACATTCAAAGAAGTCATTTATTACTTATAAGGCGATCATTTACCTCTGTACAATACATCTTATAGACAGTATACTACTAAAATGAAGGTACCATGCCTCCGTCAACATTCATGCCATTGAGTTTTGGTGATTCCTCCAGAAAGTCACATTCTTGGCTGAGCATATTGGTGACATCACTAAGAACAACATTTTTTTATTTGAAAAAATCGGTGCAACTACGAAAACCAGAATTCATGATATGGCACTATTTGTGAACTCGCTAAGACGAATTGTTACATTAGATATATTGCTACTGATGTGGATGTGTAATATACGTTGTAAAAAAAGTATCACTCAAGTCTCGACTAAACATGAAATGTAAATGGTTTATGTCAGCATATAATAGACTAAATATATAAATATATATAGTAAGTAAGTAAGTAAAGTCTTTATTTTACGATGCTGACATATTTACAATGATGCAATCTTCCATATAGGCCTCAATATATATACATTACATATAAAGGGTACATTACATTAAAAATAAGTATACAAATACAATCAACAAAGCAATAGTTACGAAGGTAAGATGTATTAACAGGATGAGTCGTGTTTTATGTCAATGTTTGCATTTCGTATTTTTTTTCTTGTGTCTGATTTTCGTACTGCTTACGGTATTTCATTCCTTATTTTTGGTCCTGAGTAGGCAAGTGATTTTCTCGAGAATTCAAAATTTGGTGATGGTACATATAGTTCTTCATTGGTTATGGATCTGAGATTACACGAATGAACTTGGTTTAGTTTTGTCAAATTTTGTTACATGTATCTTGGAAATTGGTTGTCATTGAGTGATTTGTACACGAGATTTGATTTTTTATATTCAACTCTCTTGTCAAATTTCATCCACTGAAGTTTCTTGAACAAAACGTCAGAGGGAGTGTCAAAGTCGTGTTCATCAAGAATAACACGTGCTGTCCGTTTTTGGAATTTAATGATTTTGTTCATTATCTTTTTGTCTGTATTACCCCAAATTGAACAGCAATAATCTAGGTGTCCGAGGATGTAAGCATTAAAAATAATTTTCTTGTTGGAACATGTAAGTATTGTTTGATTCTCATGAGTAGGAAGAGTTGTGTATTGCATATGCAATACTAGTGACGTTCCAAAACGACACACTAGTACAAACTATTCAGTGTTTATGATAATTATGAGAAGTACAATGAAGATGATATGTCCAAGTTTCCTCAGCGGATATATTATGCGTAGGTAGGAGAATCCAAATATAGGCGCAATACGAAACCAAAAGTACCATCTATAATGACTGTTAATAATTGTAACCCTTACTCGCATGCAGACAGATAAAGTTTTTGTTAGTTCCTCCATTTCTGTTAACCTCAGACAAATGTCAACATTATGCTTTATGAATCATTCTGTGCATCTGCAATATGTTTGGTATTATATAATTAAGTGTCTAGGAATGCGTCTTGCAGATTTATTTTCCGTAAGGAGTCCATTATGATGTGTTTAATCACCGAATAATTCATGAAATGGCAACTTTTGGTCATTGGCACAATGCTTAACAACATAGACGTCAAAGAGTGGTGCGTAAATTAGACATTATGTACAATAACTTGTACATGTTTTACATGTGTGCATGCGAAATGTATATTTATATATATCGGTTAATGCGTGTTCGGTCTTTCTTAGATATTCAACACAATTAGCTAGAATATGATGTCTGACTTATAATACACGCAGAAATTTCAATATCGAGTCATCGTTTGAAACATAAAGCTAAATAATGTGGTCGTCTGCGCGGTCATTAACGTGTTTGCTATTTATGTGAGTCTTAAATTATTTACGAAAATACCAGTGAATCGTTTGGTTCGCGAAGAGTTTAACTTTATAAGTATGTAAGAACTTTATTTAACGAGGCCACAAATTTGGTTACCCAATGTTCCATGTGGGCATCTCAGTACATGTAACAAACTTAAAGTATAAACATTTTAAAACGTACCCTTAGTTATGAGACTGCAAACTTATAAAGTATTCACCTATTTGATTAACTGATGACTCACTATCAGCAACACGTCATACCTTGCGGAAATAACTTGAATATCTATCAAAAGAACTTGAAAATGTCAAACTGGGGATTCAATGATGTCCATAGATGATAGTTTAATCACAGAGTGTGACGTGCATGTGTTTGTTTTGTTGTTCAGTGCACAGACGACAGACAGATTGTGATGACGCATCAAGTACCTGTCATAATCTCTCACCTATTATACACACTGCTAATACTCTAGTACATGGTGATCGTGATATTAGTTTAAACATAGTGCCGTTTGAAACAGATCCGTTAAATGACGACATTTTGCTTTACTTTCACTTTTGCTATAGTTGCTCGCGATCATTAATAGTTGGATTCTGAGTGTGCAATAACAAAAGTATATGTATGTCGAGTCTTTACGAGGGGAACACATAGTTTAAAAGCGCTTTGACTAAATGCCTATTTTGTTATACATACGTGTGCCTTAGAATGCTACAAGTCCCATTTTTTAAATCTCCCCTGCACTAACCTCTACTTATAATACTCTACATATTAATTAATCGTTTCAAAAATTGCTTATAATTTTTGCATGATTCATTGTCCATTGCATAACTTCACGCAGTCGCTCTAGTTCTGAGAGATGTGGTTACAATATTGGAGTACATTTATGTCATGGTACACTGTAATAAAGTAGCGTTATAAATGCACGTATAACATATTACCTGTCAACAGAAAACCCTAGAACATACAGTTGATCACGATTTACACAATTGTCTAGCATTATTTTATATATAACACACAATCGAATAAAGCTGGCTTTATCATTATGTGCGGATTTATTTGAGGTTCTGGTATTATATCAACAGAAATAAATAATTCTCAAGAAGTATTTGTACATGTACGCAGCTTTTATGTTGATGATAAAACAGGATGATGTATTGGTGGTGTGAGACAGACGAGGGACAAAGAAAAGTAACTTCCTGAAAATGAGAGTTGCTGATATATTGTCTGGAACAATGCACCAATGCTGGGGTTACAGTTTCGTTGAAAACGAAAATAAAACGAAAACAAAACGAAAAAAAAAACATTTATAGAAAAAATATAATTTGAAAAAAACTTGATGAATCAACAGTTGCCTGTGCTAAAACGTCAGTTATGTTAGTCTATGTCCCTGGTCTCGAAAATTGAACAATGATTTCGGGTAGCTTAACATCTAAGACGTCCGATATCAGTTGATAGACTTGCTGGTCATTTTGCCAAATGAAGTTTAAAGATGGCCGCCTTTATCATCAGCAGTCATACGATTTAGGAAAACGTCAAATATTCTTCACTCACAAAAGCTATCGGCTTGAAATATGTCTTAAAATGTTTGAAATCGAACCGTACATTTGGCAATATATACATGTACATTGCAAAAATTATAAGAAGGTTAATAAATATTGATTTTTTAGTGAAATTATGATAATTTTCGATTTTTGTCGTTAATTTTTCTCTTCCAAATCGGTCCAGTCTGGGAATTTGACTAGTTAAGTTGTTGATTTTTGTATGTAGTAATTTGCTTTCTTGAAGTTTCAGGGTCAATCTAATAACAATTAACATCAATGTCAATACGTTACAAAGAAGTTGATCACGTTGTCTTTATATTAGTTACAATCAGCTCTATATGACTTAAGGATCTTTTTTCCATCGCTTGTTTCCAACATATTGGTAAAATCAGTGTTATTTATCTGGGCACGTGCAAAAACGAAACAATTTTTTCTTTCGTCGAATGATCGGAAGTTTAAGAAACGGCCGATACTGACATTTGATAAAGAATGATATTCCGTTAGGGGAATAAAACGTAGAAACCAGACGCCCTAATCAAATAATTATACCAATTCTCTAGATTAAATGCAACAGCATTCACAGTTTTAGCGAAACGTTTATTACAGTTATGATTTTTAATATCTCCAGAGAAAATATGGTTTAATTGTTTTACACGAACACATTCCACCAGAGTCGTCAACAAAAACATTTGGTATAAATATGTTGTAATTGTGGTATTTCTTTGTCGGATATTTTACAGGACCATTTTAGAGATTGGGTTAGCTTCACTTGTTCATACTTGAGAGCAAGCTAGATGGACAGCACATTCGTAATTCTATAATTAAATGGTTGATGAGGTAGAGTCTTTTTTGTCATGCATCGGTTTTCAAAGTCACAAGTTGTTTGACGACATATTCACCACAACAGCACAACAAACCATCTTGCATTAACGTAATAAACTTATTCCTGTGAATTATGAACAAAAAATTCTGTGATGGAGGCAACACCTTCGTCGAATTCACTTCTCCATCTTGAGATCAGAACGTAATTGCCTAAATGTCCGATATAATGTCAGTCTATAAACAACGACTAAAGTCCTTTATAACTAAGGCAACAATTTATCAGAGATATGTAGTTTAGACAGTATGCTGTTTAATTACTTAGTATGACATGAGGACAGTTTGCTTCATTGCACCATCAGAAAAGAGCCAAACATGGGTCAACATGTGTGTCATGGAAGTTTTGTTAATGCTTATACACGAGAAATATTGTTACATCACAAACGGCGTATGTACGTTTATAAAGTGGCTGCAGTATGCGTAGGTAGACAAATGCAATTAACGGCGCAATATGAAACCAAAATAACCATCTATAATGACTGTAATTAAATGCAATGCACATTTAATAGAAGCCGTAGTTGCACGCAGACAGATAACTTTACATTATGTCCTCCCTTTCTGCTAACCTCAAACAAATATCAAGATATCAGCTTTATCTATGTGTGCATCTGTACTATGTTTGATATTATTATGTAATTCCGAGTCTATGTATACGCCTTGCCGATTTATTTTCACTATGAAGGCTGTGCATTACGGGGTGTATAATCACTGAATAATTAAAGGAAATGTGACTAAAGCACTTGGTCATCGGCACACACTATTTTGATGAGTAAATGTTAAAATCATACATACATTACATGTTGTATATAAACTAGGTTTCACATATTGATGAATGAAAATCATATACTATTAGTCATATAGCATGCCTTGCGGAAAAAAACTTGAAAACGTCAAACTGGGGATTAAGCGATTTCCTTACATGATATTTTAATCATAGATTGTGACGTATATGTGTTTGTTTTGTTATTGAGTGCACCGACGACGGACAAATTGTGATGACGTATCGAGTATCTGTCATAATCTTCCACCTTATACAGTCGTTGAGTATAATCTCCTTCACGTTGATTGAGAGGTCTGTGTTGACACAATTATACATTTAGTGCCGTTTGAAATACATCTGTTAAATGACGGCATTTTGCTTTACTTTCACTTTCGCTAAAGATGCGTGTGTGTCCTTAGCTTTACTGTCGTTCAATAAAACAACATTGTTCAATTCCTGTCTTCCAGTAATGCAATAATAGAGTAATATGCATGTCTCTACGAGGGGAAAGACACGTTGAATAGTTATTTAACGTAGTTTTGGTATGTAGCTTTGCGCCATAGAAGGCTACATTCCGAGCCGTTTAAAACATTACGATTCAAGACGGCTTGTAACTCCATTATAGTTTAGATACTAAAAACAATGGATGGAGGAGGTATATGCGTACAATAATGCGTTCACTTTAATAGGGACACATATTTAATGCCACGTTTAATGATACCAGTGGAGATACATGTATATTGGCCATATTCTATTTAAAACCAGTGTTTCAAATATCAGACAAAAGACAAGAAAAGAGCAATAAGACACAAACAGGGTGCGCATTATGATGTTCCGCAAACATTTTATACAAGACTCTATACATACAATGCAGTGCCATGTATTTCAAATTACGATATATAGTACATTTGTCTAACCCATAGATCAAATATTGTCTGATGAAAACGGTGATTTAAATACAATATTAAATAGGAATCTGACCTTTTGAGATGGATTCTCGTAAAATCTATATAGACACGTTTGTAACATGCGATTTTGATTTAAACGAGATTGACAATTTGGAAATCAGAAAGGTGCAGGAAATCAAACAGCTGCCAGATAATAGTTTTTAGGATTGTCCAGGATGAGTGGAATATTATAATTATATGCCATTACTTCAATACAAGAAATCAATATGTTTGTCAAGATTGGACTGATGTGATGTTTCTTGAGGCCAGCGAAGAAATGAAACGTTACAGTGACAACATTATTTTATAATTTTGTTTTAGTTTTTAGCTATGCATAAAGGGCAATGAACGCGTACACATTGGTATCAGATTAGTGTAGACTGTAAGTCCACCAGTAGTGTGGAAATTATCAAGGGGCCTATAGCATGCGCTAGATTACTTAATATCACGTACACCGTGTACACCACCTTGTGTTCAGGGGTTATCTTTTTTATCATGCAACTATCATGGTAACTGCCTGATAACACATGACCTGAGAAAAGTATGTGTTCTCAGGTCAATAGCCTATGAACACTTTTTGGCTCCGCCCACTAATAGCGGACTATTTTTCAATTTGTCTGTCCATCTTAAATTGACAAAAATATCATTGAAAATAACAGAATTATGCATTTAATAGCTATTATTTATTCAACGTTTAGTTTAACACTCCATATTAGCAATAATTCTTCGTCAGGTAGGGCTACGCCACTGTAATTGTTCTTAAATGCATACGGGTCATCCACGGATCGATCGTTTTGAAAGGCCCTGAAATAAAGCAACAAACATAGATAAATACTCTGGCTAAGCATCGTCAAAGACAAATGAACATTTAAATAGTCATAGCTATCGACTCTATATCCAATTTTCTCATCTTCATTTTCACGACATGCGAAGGCTGGCCTACAAAACGAAAACCATGAAACACCGATCTTTTTTGAGAATCAAAACAATGTTACATTCAGTACACAGCTCTACTGTTTATACAAAAAATAAAACAAACTTTAATAGACTCTTCAACAAACCAATGTCTTACTCACCATTGTGTATTTCCATCTGTTTTCATCAGCATTCTGTCGTGATTAAGTTGATATTGTCTATCTTGTTGAAACTGTTCTCCACCCACTCGGTTCTACAAGCATGTCTAAACTGTTCATTCTTGAAGTTATTTCCTATTCATAAAATACAATTATGCACTGTCCGTTGCTGTACACAATCCAGTATTTAACTTAATCCGTATTTTGTTGTCGTGTGAAGCATAACATATAAAATTTTGACATAATTAGCGACCTTCTCGACACACACTACGTCATTGATGACGTTTCATTAAAAAACATTAAAAATTCATGAGCGGAATTTTATTCTACTTTTGCGACACGGTGTTATTATTTTTGTGGACTAATAATTTGCTTAGATTTCTTACGGAAACAAATGAAGTTATGTTAATCGGCAGGCGGTCTAAGAACGATCGACAACTCTAGTTAAAAATTAGAAAATATGCCTCTAAATTGTGCCCCGTGGTTGGTTTCATGATAAATAGAAACTCTGGTCCTTGTCCGGCTCGAACAATGTTATCAGGCTTGGCGATATCGGCCAGGATGGCTCGGTAAACCTCGCCACCGGAACGATATCACCTCGCCTGAAAACATTGTTCTCACCGGACGGGGACCCGAGTTTCTCTATATACTAAGCGTCTCGCTAGCAATGGAATTACTAATACCAATAATACTTTGGAAAAATTGAACGTTGGAAATAATTGCAATTCATATTACATTCAATTGATAATAAGGAAGTTAAGACGAGGAGTCGAAATTGTACAGCGGTATTCCATTAACGTCGTGTTGTATTTGCTTGCAATCCATCATCATCGCTAAAATACACACTTTACAATTCGACAGAACACTACTAGTTCCTTCTTGCTGCCAACAGATCATGCACAATTATACGAGGGGCATTCAAAAAATACGTAGACAAATCAATTTGCTAGCTTATTTTTTCTTGCTTACGTAAAAAATGATAAAACACAAGCTCAACGTAATGATTAAATTAAAATATTTTGCAATAATTAAAACGTATACATAATTATTATGTGGCTCTGAATGTTAATTTGGGGCTTCTGGACCAATAATTGGATGTTTAGTTTTTTTCTATGTTTTAAATGTAGAACATCTTTGGGTTTAATCTAAAAAATTGACGAAGTTAAAGGATTTTTCATATCGATGGTCATTTCAAATAATATGCATAATTAACCTGGTTTTGGGCTGTTTGATTCACATTCAAGCGAATAAATATAACCTAGATACAGAAATATAAACATAATTCTAAAACAACTTATTGCATACAATTTGTTTATTTCATATCATAGATCATTACCTTCACATAATTTATACTTGGATACCGTTCAACCATTGCGACCATGTATTATGCATTTGTTCTCAATATTGAAGATATATATAGCCATAACCTAAGCAAAATTAAGTCACATCTCAATATTATTTTCAGAAATGTCCTTTACACTATATACTGCAGGAAAACCTTAATTTCTAGAGCCAACAATGAGGCCATACCAAAGTAACATTGAATTTGGTTCATAGACTGAATCATTCAAAGTGTTTGTAACATAGTCTTTTTTCAGTATTGACTGCATCTATAATGAGCAACATTTCTTTGCTTTAGTAGCAATAAGAATATATATGTTTCTTACCAACTCTCAAGAAGGATATCATTGTTCACCAAAATACCGTTAACCGTTTTTTTTACCATTTGTGATTGTGTGAACAATCAAGCGTAACGTAAGCCGACGGAAATTGGTTTTACATACACAACTTGTTATCAAACCGGTTTTTTTCAAGTAATCAATTCAAAATTGTGAAAGTTTTAATTCATTTGCGGAACTTTTGACGCTCAGTGTATTTACGTTTGCTATTTAACCATACATGCAGATTACCTTCAATCGTATGTGTGTTCTTTCATAGCAATACCTGTCGAATTAAGTTGCCTTGAACCACGTCATGGGTTTTTCTCAAGAATTGCTTATTTGAACAAACCTTTTTTTTAACTATTAAGCCCGCAATAATACCATAAACTCCAAATATCATAGCAGTGGAACACGTACAAGTAGATCTGAATGAAATGTTAACCTTACAATTCAATGTGGGGAAAAAGCATGCCATTATACATTAGACTAGTCCGTACATCTAAGCCAATCATTCTAAAAGATTTTGAAAATCTGGCAAGCTTCCAACCAAGTTCATGAAAACCAACATAAATTTAGCAGATCTTATTTTAAAGAAACCAGACGCAACTTATATCAGAAGGGAATAACTGTCTTTGGTTAACTCCGCCTTATCAAATTATTTGATATCGTATTGAGAAGAAATTGGACATAAAAAGACATTAATAATATTCATTGTACTCGATAGTTTTATTTCTGTATTAGATCAACTACATTTGCATACTTGTGAGATATTCTTTTAAAAAAGTAATAAATATGTATATCGAACAATAAGTCTCTACGGTACCGTTCAGTATAAGTTAAACGTAATGTTCAATGTAATAAAATATCCTTATTTCGTGTATCAATGTTTTAAAGTTTGAGAGTGTCATATCAATAATTTATTCGGTTGTTACTTCCGCCAGTATTACGGAATATATATTTGGTACTAAGAAACGCGTGACTACAGAGGTCATTTGAGCAACTTGCTCTAAAACATTGGAAAGCCTGAAAATCAAAACAAAACAATTTTCGGAGATAAACTGTACTATCTATACATTTTAAAAAATGTATCTAACACTTTAAAACGGAGACAAACTGAAAGTTTCACCTACTTGTCTGTTCGATAACTGTTACCGTATTATGAAACAAAGTAGTTACATGTAAAGTGTGTCCGATTCACATCAAGTTCAGACGCTTATGTGTCACACCCGCTGTTGTGAGACACTTAAATGTCTGGGTCGTCTTCAAAAAGCGGAATTTCATCACAAACAAGACAATTAAAGCTGTATTCGATTTGCTTTTTGTCTCAGACGGTTAAATTAAGTCACCAAACTTACAGCAATTTGTACGTGTTAAAGGTTTTGTTTTAACGACAATAAGGGCTAACCCGGAAGTGTTGGTCATTTGATTTGTCTGAAAAAGGATGGTTTTAAATTATGGTATGGAACTTTTAGTGAGGCTTGTATTACAAGTTTCATACTTGTATTGGCATAGTATGTAGTGCATATCACTTCATGAAATTCGATAGTAAAACAAGCATTTGCATTTGAGGATAATAGCTCTTATTTGTGATGATAAAAATAGCGATGGGTTACTTGTAGTTGTAGAGAAGCCATCGCCCCTTGTTAACCAGGGTACCGTTTTATCAAAGTATTTACGGAAATCTTTAAATTCTTTGTAATATTTTTACAACCATAAAATGTGGTAAATGAAGTTGAAATACTAAATAAAAAATGTATCAGTTAATGAACTCCTACAAAAAATATATACACGCAACTGGCAGTTGTTAAAGAATTATACGAAATTTAACTTTGAACGTAAAATAACGATTTCCGTAAGTACGTTGATAAAACAGTACCCTGTAGCGCAAAGTGGTGGAACTAGTGGTGATGTTTACAACTCTCTTTAAAAATGCAGTGATCTTGGAGCAAATACTTATCTTTAACTCGAACAGTACATCAGGTTAACATTTTCACAATCGAAACAGGCATTATTTACATGGTTAAGTTAAAACAACGTTTACCTAAAACTCATGCTGAATGTATGCCTTGTTCGCGTAAAGAGTACGTTGCAGCCGCATTATATTCATACGATCAGTACCACTATCGCGCTCATGAATTAGGATGTTGGGAAATGTCATTAAGCAAGTATTCCGTATAAATAACCTGGCGTGGATATCTAGGATAGGCTGCAAACAGATTTATAGCTTCCCGAGAATGATTTATACGAATAAGAATAAATTCATTTTCGATAACTTAGTCTATCTAACATGTCATGCCAATACAAGATTTTTAGCTCTAGGCATACCAGTACTGCACTTTTATTTTATAGACAAAATAAACGACATACCTACAGCGCAGACCGTCGTCAATTAACTAATTACTGGATTGTCCGCATCGAATTGATTAATACTTCGTATGGGGTTAGTTTATCATATAAATTATCTAACGAGACACCGGGAGCTTGTTCTGGGAATACTCTGTCATTTCATATATCGTGTTGATTTTCTTTCATATTTTCTAATATTTCTGTACTCCTTCACAACTCGCAAAATATAATTAATTGAGGACGACATATTGTTTTAAATGGTATTACCCCAAAAAGGTATGAGGACGTGGAAATCAACTTCTATAAGCAGAAACATCAGAGCAAACGATTAACTAAATCCAATAGATACATGTAAATGAAATGGGCAATTGACAAACATCCACCCGACACTTCAACATCAGACAGTCCAAAATAGACAATGTATTCCGTTAGTTGAATTATATCCAACCATATTCTCACTTAAAAACAGTTTTCCGATTTGAAAATCATGTTCGGCATGTGCATTGTGCTTAAAAATGTCATACTTTCGTAGGTACAATGCGTACTAATTGGTTGAATTTCCCATTATCTCACTCGTTCTCCTTATATCCCCCATTATGCTTACAAATGAAATTTGTTTAGTATCCTAACTGAATAGCTCTCTTCAACATTTGAAATTTTATGCTGCGAACAAAATTATATCCGTAGTTTGCTAATTGCTTTCCCCTATTAATATCTGACATATGATGCCTTAATAACAGTTTTATACCAAATTAAAATATCCTAGGACAATTTGAATTATTTTATGCTTGAACTCTATTAATTACAATGTATTTTATATTGTTTGCATATATTTTTCGTGATTTTCTCTGATGTCTTAATCCACAAATGTGTTATATTTTGTCAATTCGAGTCTTGTATGTAATAATTTTAATAACGACTTTATTTATTATGGATTACATATTTGACAGTTAATATCAATTTTCAAAAAGGTCCACTGAAAAGACGAAACAAAATAACATAATAAACAAATAACAATAAATAAACCCCCTCCCCTACATAGGCATATATATAATTATAAAACATATTGTATGAAGTGAATTGTAAATGATAGTATTTTTGTTTTGTTGATAGACTGTAAATATTACATACTTTGTATCACATGACCATAACAGTAGTATCGCCCATAGGTTTGCTAAGTGGAGATACTATCAGGCCAGTGTGAAAATTTGTATTTGATGTATTTTGACTTAAAAGTGTTTAATGTATTGGCTTTTCTGATATCTCCAGGAAGAGAATTCCATAGCGTTGGTCCAGCATAAGAGATTGACTTTCTGAAAATTTTTAAATTTGGTTTAGGTATGTGTAGGAGATTATTTGCAGCTGACCTCAATGTTTGATTGGGATAATTTGTAATTTGAAATTTAGAACACAGGTACATTTTTGTATTCAGGAGCTGTATTGTTCAAGCTTTTAAACATAAGAATAGCTTTTTTATATTCAATTCTTTCATCAATTGTCATCCATCTCAAGCTTTGAAAGAGCTCTGCGGATGGCTCATCAAAATCTTCGTCAAGAATTATTCTTGCTGCACGCTTTTGAAATTTTAATAATCTGTCAAGTAGAAGACAAGTAGAGCTCCTCCATATTGTGACACAGTAGTCAAGATGAGGAAGAATATAGGAATTGAAAAACAGTTTCCTGGTTTTGAGGTCAAGATAACATTTTATTCTCATGAGAAGGAAGAGAGTTGCATTTTTTGTGTGTGTGATATGTGTGTTGAAGTTTAAATGGTCATCAATATGTACTCCAAGGAGTTTTTCTGTTGTAGAAAGCTGCAAATTGTCATTTTGGAGGGTGAGGGATACATGGGCGTTACTGATTTGTCTGTAAGATGCAGATAGCATCATGGACTTTGTTTTTGAGCTATTTAAAATCATTGAGTTATGATTGCACCATTCAGAAACTGCGTCCAAGGAATCTTGCAATTTTAATTGGACGTCCTGTGAGTTTTTACCACAAGCATAAAGTGTTGTATCATCAGCAAACATTGAATATGTAATGGAAGGTCATTGATATAAAGCATGAAGAGGAGGGGCCCAAGAACAGACCCTTGAGGAACACCAGCTGTTATAAGCTGAGGTGTTGAAAGATTACCAGAAATCGAAACTTGTTGGTGCCTGTTTGATAGATAAGATTTGAACCACTGCAAAGCAAGAGAACTGCAGTGGTAAAATTCGAGTTTTTCAAGAAGAATGTTGTGATTTACTATATCAAATGCTTTAGAGAGGTCAAGTAGGACAGTTTCAATAATGGTGTGATCGTTAATTGCTGATAACCAGTCATCTTCGATTGAAGCTAAAGCAGTTTCACAAAAATGGTTTGTACGAAATCCTGACTGGTTGATATGAAGTAGTTTATGTTGTTCAACATAAGCACGAAGATGAAAGGCAATATGTTTTTCAAGAATCTTTGAAATGACAGGGAGAATAGATATTGGTCTGAAATTGTTAACCTCTTGAGTTGATCCTTTCTTGTGGATAGGCATAATCTATGCATTCTTGAAGTTTGGAGGGAACGCCCCTTTTCGTATACTAAGATTGAAAATGTGAGACGGAGGTTTGGCAATAATGTCTGCACTTAATTGTTAGATACGAGGCCCAAGTTCGTCAAGGCCAGTAGACTTCTTGATATCCAGTCAATGTTTTATTTGCATTCATTTGTTGTATATATAGGTTTGGAGCAAGTAAATCTCTAATAACATTACCATTTGAATTTTAGTGAAGCTTAATGTAATAGTTCAACCTTAAAACAACATACACTGCGCCACTTTTCTAATTGGTCATTATTCCAACCCCACATGACTTCAACGGGGACAATATTTGTACATATGCGTTTTGTGTAAAAATCTTATCAAAAACTCGACAGACGCGGTCGAGTTGACTCAGTTAATAGAAAAGTGGCTCAGCGTACATACATGTATACGCATTATCACTTGATTTTATCTGCAATTGACAATATGGGAAAGTGAGTAAAACTGTTTGTACTAATTATTATACCAGTATGTGAGGTTTAGCTATGGAACTAGTGGGCACCAGATTTGCATGCAATGTCTGCATGAGCGACATATCATTAATCTTATATATCGAGAATATGTCAATGTAACTTATCAATACATGTTTGGAAAACCCTCGTCTGTGATGTTCAAAATAATCAATGGTATACGATGTGGTTCCTTGACACAAGATAAATGCATGACAAGATTAGTTATACATATAGATGGACAGTCTCTGGCATTTAGCTGTGTTCCACAGTATGTCTATTTAAAGATGATAAATAACAGATTGATTTTCCAACGGCAGTATACATGTACTGTATAATATAAATGTTCGTGACATCACAATTTTGCGTTAAGTAGTTCAAAAGGGTCATTGTAAATAGGAAATCAAAATGTCTTTTGCTACATGTATCGTTTAAGTTCATGAACATGCATTTCGCGGGATTTTAAATTACTGAAATATTCTGAAAATCAAGCCGTCTAGATATGGTTAGAATGTAATGTATACTAAGCAAAACAGCTAACCGAACGCTTATGATTTTTATCAATATTTATAGAACTATCCATTGGTACTATCTTAAACTTGGCCTGAAGTATAATCCATACATTAGAAGGCTGGTGGTAAAATTTCATCAAAATATTTAATTTGCATCATCGTCAAAATATGCAGTTAATAACAGCACCCATCAAGATGAAATTCACAAATGTACAATTAACATATTTTATAAATTTGCAGCGGTTTTTACCGTATAACTTTTTTATTTATTTATGTTTTTGCACGAAATTTTGTGTGTTTGTTATTTACGATCTTAAGGTGCGCTTTAAGTAGTTTTATTTCAAAAATGCGAAATGAAAGTTCACGGAACCATGAAATAACAGAACCAGACATATAAACTTTAAATTCGTGAATAAGCGTTACATAATAAAAGGTTTTAGGTTTATTAATACACATACACATTAAAGACTAATCGTATAATCAATAAAATAAATAGTCAAACTCGATACAATGCGATTTGATCACAAAAACATGCGTTTTTCTATTTTTCAAAATTATGACTTTATTTTTTAATGGTCAAAGGGAGGTAATTTGGTCGAACATTTGTGTGGCTGAATGGGGGTAATTAATGACTTAATTTTGGTGTTATAATCAGTATTTTTATATTTATTTTTGTTTCCAGTATCAGAATATACACTTAAAACAAACTTTATTACCAAAGCTTGCATATAGCAGCATTAATAATTTGTCGAACACCCGATGAACGCACTTCAAAACTGTCATTTTTACTAAATTGAGTGAAAACACGTTTTTTCAAACACATGTAAAAATCCCATAAGGACTAATATGTACAAATTCATAAAGTCAATGTGTTGAACTAATGCATGACAATATAATTTTATGAAAAAATATTGTGAATTAACTTAAAAAGAAGTAAAATTATACAAGAGTTATCCCGCTTGAATTTACTATTTATCTTTGCTCCTGTGATTCCCAATATACTGCTTTATGTCTCTTTATGTACATCGGTATGCACACACAGGTGAAATAAAGGAAACTAAGGTTTGTGATAATTTAAATCTGTGTTAAACTGATCTGTCCGATTGATACCCTCCAGGGAGCGCAATGGCCGCTATTCCGCGGGCTACCTTTGACAAATGCGCGATTTTTTTTAAAAAAATAGTTTGTTTTTCCGACTAACAAATACCCATGCTACACAACAAGCACACAATACTCGTGCAACTTGAGAGCAATCGATCACAACGTACAAAAATGTGATTTGAAGCTTTTTCGTCATGGATGAGTGATTGTGGTATGGATTTTCATGGGGTAAGTTGCATTCGATGCACAATCTATATTGAAATAAATATGCAAAAGTTTAGGTTTGTACACTTACAGGATACTGAAATATTTAAATTTAAAAAGGGTTCGGTTAGCTGTTTTGCTCAGTATACACCGAGCGGCAATAAAAACGCAACACTTACATAGTACAGCATAACACATTTGATAAGTGTGTTAGCATCGCGAAATTTTGTCATAGAATAGATAATTATTATATGCAAGTGACACATGAATATCACTTCGAATCTGATAAATGTGTTTAGAAACATAGTTTTTTACCAGTTGTTTTAAGGTCAGTATAAAACTGAAAGTCGCATTTTTTCATTTTATAAAACAGGCGCCAGGAGCGATTTATCGTGTTCATCTACGACGTATTAATCTTATGAAACATTCATTGAATGCTAGGAGGATACTGTTCTGTTCTTGCAGAATGGCTTTGTGAAGTTCAGGTATTTTAATGGGCTTATACACCATTCCGCACAAAACCACCAAAATAAAACAGCTTGGTCTATTATAGCCATGGTGTATTTTCTATGGTCAAAGGGAAATACTCTTGGAGAAATAAAATGATTAAATAAATTAATTAAGTTGCCAGTTTCTTTATAACACTGCTTCGAATATTGCTCCTGTAAACGCAAGTACGAAACTGCTCGTTTTTAGATTAATAAAATTGTATTATATTTGTCCCAAGGAAGGTCAAGGTATCTCCATTTGTAACTGGAAATTAGTTGCATGAACGCTATAGCTATTCTTTTAAGACCGAGCATTGCACTGAATGGAGAAAAAATGGGCTTTTGAATTGCTCGCTTAATTTTCAAAACACTATTTACGTCTAAATATTAATGAACACCATACAGTAACTTGAGTATGTAGTTTCGTTCAGTAATATCCAGTTATACAATTTAGTGTAGAAGTTTGGTGATTAATTTAAACAAGTGACAGTTATTGCACTTAAACATTTATCTTACATCCTATAATTTTTAATGCATTTTTAGCTTTCTTAACAGGTGTATATGTATTCAAACTTGTGTTAAATAAATGAAATAACGACTTCGGTAATTTGAATCAACGAAACTTTGATTTTTAGTACGGATACCCCACAATTGAGCATAACGACCAATCTTTTGGAGACTTCCTTTGACATATGCACCAAGTTTTCTACAAGTTATTTTGTTTTTCCGACTAATCCATCCATATTCTTCAAAATGCTTGTACAATATGCGAGCAAATCTCTAGCCACCTACCAGCAAGCGGCGGGAAAATGCGGTTTAAGGATATTCCGCTATGGACAAGTGTTTCTTTAAGTATTTTCACGGACAAAGACTGAATTCTGTAGATAATGTAATTTCTCCTCTATAAGTTGACAGATTACAGAAATATTCAAGTTCAACGTCTACCTAGTTTTGACGTAAATGTATTACATCAAACAAGCATAAGACACTATTAGGCAAGTTTTAATCTTTGATATCCTTTCATCTTCAGGAGCAGCAACATGCAATACATGATTTATATGTACTAATTATATCAACATGAATAGCTAAGCAATTCACTGTAAACAATACCTTGATACTTCTATTCTGTATAAAAATGCAGGATTAAATTGCACATTCACTACAAATCTTGATACAAAATTTTAACGTTCAACTAAACAGTCGAGCACGGAAAACATACAAACAACACATACCACAATTACACGGCACTTGACATATAAACCTTGACCATGGTAAACATGGACGATTACGAGGTGCATCGATTGCCGAATATTCTCACCAACCAATTTGTGGCTTTAAGTGGATAAACAGTACATCCTACTTGATATATGGGCTGAGATAATTTATCTTCGTACAGTAAATTGTTTTCTAATTTCAGATAAATGGAAACAGCAATCTAATAGAGCGACCAGATTTGTTGAAAGACTCAGGACACAGGACAGGAACAAATCGATCTATGGTCAGCTTACATGAGTATACGTCCGAAATTACTGAGACAGCTAGATATAATGTAAGAATTTCATGATGATAGAATATTAAATTAAATGGTAAAAGCTTTTGTCGATTTGTCAGTACATGTAACGAGAAACACCCAAGTGCGTGTATACATTTACTCGATAATGATGAAGTCCTTATCGTTTTGACAAATAACAATGGATACGGTGACAATTAATTATAATACGTTTTTGAAAACGTTTGCAAATGACACATAATGATGTTTTAGATATCAAAGTAGCATTTTAAATAAAACTATTTTGTCTATTTAACATAAAACTGTGTGCGGTTTGCCATAACACATTGTTGCAATATTTACAAAAATGTTTGCACTTATGTATGGGTAAATTTGTAACGCGATTGTTGACCTATATGTCCTACAAGACATATGCCGCTGTTGTTTTTAATCTGGGATCAATTATTCCGTTAAGCGTTTCGTTTTTTTACTTAAAAATATCGAGCCATGTTTTATAACAATCTACACTGTTCTTTTAGGTCGACATTTTATACAAACAGAGAGCAATACTTAATGAATATGATCAACTACGCATTATAAAAAATGAACTTACAGTGTATTGAATATTAAACTTGCTTAAAATAAGGCGGTCGTAAGTTATAGGATTCAAACATATTTTAAATCTGAGTACAAGTCGCTTCTCATTTTTATGACAATCAGAACTCGTCTTGTAGACTAAACTTAAGTCCAAAACGTTGGGATTTCAATAGTTAAAGAGTTGTTTACAGACAGGTTTTTCTTGTTGTATCAAAATATCGATTTATTATTACGATTACCGTACTAAGTATGCATCTTGAGTGTTTATTAACCAATTGTTTTGCAGGGCGATTTTGCGCATGCCAAGACACTAAAAGTGAAAAACATTTCAATGAAAAGCAAGATGTTAAATGTTATTTAAACAGTGATAAATTGTGTAATCATATAAAGCTTATTATGATCACATTCAATTGTACCATGGCCACAATATCATTGTTACGTACATGCAAAATGTGTCCTTGGTTATTGAATAATGTCTCAGTGTGTGGGTTCTGCGTTAATATCGCACCTGCTTATTATTGATACAGTAGAGAAAGATAGTTTCACCATTGAACATTTTTATAGTTGCATGTAAATAACACTTAATATGTTTTCTTGTTGGTGAGTATCAACAAATATTTTATTTCTCTTTGATACTTTGTACAAGTATATTATAGCAATATAATAGTTATTATAGTTGAATAATTTATCCGGATAATGTTCCTCAAAATGTCTGCATTAAATTGTGATCTGTTTTATATTTTTATTTTTGTTAATTTCTTAAAGCCATCCTTTGACAATTTCCAGCACTGTTTTATTGTGTGTTTCAGCTACAAGATGTTTGTCATGAGAATGTTTATGCTTTTATAGGATTTTATGGTGATCCACATACACCAGCTACATGTATTATATTATATTTTTGCAGTCGAGGTAGTCTGGAGGTTACTTGATTTCCATGGTTGCAATGATTATACTGATTTAACTTAAAAATTGTGCACGTTATGTATATCATATATTAAGCATGTCTGTTCGTTTACATGATATACAGTATACAACTTCAGACTTTTGATACCGGTATTGCAAACTGTACACAATTGCATAAATGTACTAAATTATAATTTAATGTTACCCATAAGTGTACGATTACATATAGCAGTTAAAACGACAAATGGAACCTTATATGTTTGCACAGTTTTGATTCAATATGCCGTGGTGTACTTAAAGAGGGGTTCCCTATGTTTTTGATCGTTTAAATGAGAATCATTAATTCTTAAACTCCTCAACTTTTCAACAAAAATCTCCCACTAATTACCTAGACAAGAATGAAAACATATTTCCATAACGAGCTTAAATAGTCACGAATTGTTCCCCTTTGACCACATAATAATAAATCGCTGGAAGTGATAAATTATTATTGGTGATTTAAATATATTTTGACATTAAAGAGAAATGTTTGCACACGCTTACTTTAGAAAAATTATGATAATTGATAGTACTTTGTTCATTTAGCTCATTTAATGCGACAGTAGATAAAAATATGCTAGTTATAGAGAATGCCATTTAAGTTCATTTACTGCTACTTAGAAGTACGTTAAGCTCAATTAGTGTTTGATATGTGTAATTGGTAGATGCTAGACATACAATCTTGTAGTAGCTGAATACCAGGGTGGTATGAATTGGTAAACATTCCATATCACTTAACTTGATCGTACTTGAACTGACATGATCATAGAATATACATAATATTGTTTCCTTGGCTAGTTGAGAAATACAACCTTTATCTATTTCTTTACAGGATGTGTTAAATAACCATGATATCAAAGTTTCACTTCTTACCGATCTAATACGAATATGTACAAGCATAGCAGAAATGAGAGATGAAACCAAATACAATAATAGCCACTGTTTCTTACATGGCTGTCAATAAGTAAGTCTGCCATCCTTGTCTTAAAGTACTCGTTAACTTTTGGAATATCGAATGTATATAATCACCTTTGTCAATAGGACGTATTCATGATTAACACAATCATGGTAACCGTTTGTATCAACATTTCAATAACCAAGCTTTATTATACAAACCATGCCAAGTACAGACAAATAAATTCCTATCCATTCCGCACTTCAACAATCAAGTCGGTCATAATCTAGCGATTAATTAGTAAGGTCATTCAAATAGTGCATTTATTGGCTTTCATGATGATGTAAGTACATCCCACATGATCCTTGTTCATACTTGCTTACTGTTTTATTATCATTATCATTACTCATACAAAACATGTCCAAATTCTACCATTTGAATTGGTCAAAATCATATGATTACACTAATAAACCAGTATTTTATATTTTCATCCTTGTTCTGTGTATCTGACGAATGGAAATGGATCACTTTCTTAAAGGTTGCTAGACCCTTAACTAACCTTTTTACGGGGCTTTACTTTTGATATAAGTTTGCTTCCGTTGACAGAAATGTCAAGGTTGGTAAGTTCGGTGTTCCAACCCTATGCTTACGTAATTTTTAAGCTGGTTATGTCCCATGCCTTTGTGGCTATATACAAACGTCGGTTTCAAATGGTTTGAATTATATGTGGTTAAATGTATTATGGATACGAATACTACATGCATCACTTTATATTCCTGTTCAGATAAAGGACTGCCCTATTACTTCGGTTTACGAAAACGTGATATGCATGACAATGTAAAGATACTTCGATACAGAGACAGAAATTTAATTTATCTATCGATTCACCAGTTGGTACATGTTGTGAAATCTAATAGCATTGTGATCGATTACACTGACGGCCTGACATTCACAGATAAACTTTTATAATACAATACATAGAAACGTCTGCCTATTTTTGACATCCATTAAAAGGAATTCCTCGTTTGCTTAAAGACCCGTTGATAAAAGTTATTTGATACGTCTCTAAAATTCTAGATGGCGAAATACTTAATATGGAACTACTATGAATGGCTGTGTTCTTTGAAGTTTGAGAATTTTGTCTTTTTGTGATATTATGCGATATATTACAAAGTATAAACATAGGATAATGTTTTATTAAGATAATGTATTACTTTTGCTCCATGTGCGCAGCCGATCATTATCGGTGTGTTTTCTCTTGGTCGCTATTTATTTACACGAATTGACTTCACTTCTACCTGAACACTTAACTGACATCCATCTTCACTGAACTTATATTAAGATGGTCCTCTACTGCTTAATTGTTATGATTGGTGCTGTCGCATTGCATACAAGGCAACACAATGCATGCATTGAACAATATTCTTCGGGTTCCATTGTCAATTAAAAAGTGATTAGTTATGGCACTATTTAAGATCTGGACCATGGACAGAAATATGCTTTCATAGTTGAACGTTTGATTGGTTGAAGATTGTGAATGAATGTGTGACCCTACGACAATATGTTAGTGTAGACGTCAAGCAATTCATTAAGTCATAGAAAATCTGGAAATGGAATTTTCGAGAAAATGATTGCGTGCTCTGATTGATTAAAATGTATCAAAGCATTGATTTGCCCATGTGGTATTGAAGTAGACGCATCACAAATAGGTAACTAATTAACATCGATAATATCAAGGTAGGAATTTGATGTTTTATTATTGCAACCGATCTAAGATGATATCGTCGTAGAAATGAGTTTCAAAATGTCATTTCACCAGATAGACGTATAACATGGTAAATTAATGTAACATAATCCGACTATATCATGACGTTGTCACGCCTGAGCTTAATGAGTTCCGTTTTAATTCTGCGTATATCAATTTCAAGACAAATGAACAGATTTAATCAGCGTGCTATTACAGCAATACGTGACATGGTGTTTAATGTCGGTACATCAGTGTGTTTACACTGGCACTGCTCTAAGATATAGTAGTTTTCTCATTCAACGTTGTCTCAAATATAGTTCATTATGTCTTTATACAAATGCATAAGTTGCGAGTTGTCAGCCAAAAGACGTGATTATGGTAAAATACAGGTTTATCAATAAATCAAAAGTGTCGAACAGCTCATTGTTGACGAATACGCATAAATCTACAGTTTGCCGTGTATGTAAGCGTTTATAAAAGAGATATGGGAAATCGGACATGGAAGGCAGCACTTGATTTTACCAGCCGAGAAAACAATAACACAACATAACTAAACTACACGGAACAATACCCATACATAATCCAACGAAATAAGTAAAGTAAAAGTCCCCGTAATGAAAATGCAGGATGACTGAGCTCCACAAAGTGATCCCAAGACACCGAATGATACGCGGTTAATCCTACTACGTTGTAGTGTAACAGGGTTATTGCGTACTTTTTATCCTAGTTTATCTTTGCACAAAACAGTAGACTGATCTTCCTATCATTATACCAAACAATATTATTGCTAGATAAAGTCATTATTGTTTGTTATAATAAACTGCTCAATCAGACATTGATGACCGTCAAGTGCAAACATTATTTCCTCCTTGGTCATATCATCGTTGCTTCAATTAATCCTGAATACATCAACATTGATCTAACAAAGGAAATGTCTATGAAAACATTCACTCATCTGTAGAGTCGTTTATCTTGCCAGACACAATTATAGCAGATGAACGTTGAATGTGTAAGTACGTACATGTACAGCCAATACAAATGCTATAAATAACCATGGGAGTAATCATTGAGTAGAACAAATTCATCGTCACTTTGGACACCGTTTGTGGCAAATATTTATGAAACTAAGTCAACCTGCAGCAGGGACTTTGCACATTAGGCCGGGTCTTAGCTGCGTTTGTTTCGCTCGCTTAGTATCACCTTTTTTGTCTTTGCTCCGTGCAGTTGTGTTGCAACTGGTTTCTGGTCTCAGCTCAACACGAGAAACATAATGACAGAGTATGCCAAGCACAAGCTCCCGGAGTATCGTTGAATGATTTATAGCTTATATGATAAACTCATCCCATACGAAGTATTAGTCAATCCATTACAGACAATCCAGTAATTAGTTAATTGATGACGGTCTGCGCTGTAGGTATGTCGTTTATTTTGTATATTATACAATAGAGCAGTACTGGTGTGCCTAGAGAACCAAACCATTCATTGGCATGAGATGTTAGATAAAATATTAAGCTATCTGGAATGAATTAATCATTGTTCTCGTGAATCATGTCCCGGGAAGCGATTAATCTGTTTGTAGTCTATCCTAGATTTCCACGCAAAGTTATTTATACGACAGAAAGTGGAAAGCCAATCATGAACGTTTAAGTGGTACGAATAGTATGCTACGAACACATCTGAGTAAACAATACAATGCGATTGGGACCGAATCGGCTCTTAGTATTACGGTCTACGCTATTCTCCATTGAAGGGCTGTAAATATGTTACGGAACCTTACATCCAGACCATTTAATTTAATATGCAAACATTGAGACATTTTTCAACTAAATTGACCATACATACACATGTAGTTATAACTATTCAATGATTGAACAGTTAAACAGCATGACATGACACATTTCCCTACTCGATTTAGTAACACATGCCCGCATGATGGAAAGGTCACTTTGACATGAACTTATCTAAAAATAAGAACTGCTTGTCAGAGAAGCGAATGTGGGTATTTAATGGTATTGAACATGACATTGACTCCAACAATAACGATGCTGAAGAGACACATTGCTTGTAATACATCTGTATTACTGTTTATAAATAATACTTCACCAGTATTCAAATGTAGAAGATCTATGACAGAAATAAAACTAGCAACTGCAATGAATATTCTTAATGCCTTTTTATGTTCAATTTGGTATCAATCAAGTTTCAAATAATTTGATGTGGTGGTGTATTACAAAGGGAAGTTATTCCCTTCTGACATAAGTTGCGTCTGGTTTCTTTAATATAGGATCGGCTGTTTTTATGTTGGTGACATATTCTTGGCTTGACACGTGCCAGATTTTTAACTAATTTAAGAATGACTGTTATATATTGGCATTTCTTACTACTTGCTTTTCGACTTAATTGAGTTGTAAGTGTATCATTCTTTTTGATGTAGTCGTAATACAGTTGTTATAGTTGAGTTGTATTGTTTTACCGTAGGCTTAAAGTTTAATAAAGGACGCGCTCAAAGAGATGTTCTGGAACAAATTATCATGAAATGTTTCAATAAACTTACATTTACAAATATCGTTAGATAACATATCGTTGGCTTAACATTAGAAGGCCGTAAGTACAAAATCGATATTTAAAACAAAAAAAAGAAAAAAACTGCCACTGCAAATCACTCTTAACTAATGCAAAACAAGCTTTTTAAAACTTTGGTCATCATGGCAAGATTCGATTGTTTTGAAATTAGGCTCATTATAAGAAGCGCCTTGTGGTGCAGATGTCAAATATGTATCAGTCTAATAAGGTCGTAAGTAGTACATAGTTCACGACCTTCTCATTCTAAGCCAGCGATATATATACACCAGGATAAAATAATATTTTTATGAATATAAATGTATGGTTATTTGGTTACAAAATCACTTTTATATACAGATAATTAATTCTCCTTCAACACCAATCGACTGAAATTCGACTACAATACTGAACTGGCTTATCATGGCAATTTACATCATGCAGTTGTTTGAAATATAAAATAAAACATATACAGAATAACCACTAGCAGATATTAGGTAATCCCGGGATATTCACTTTACAAAACACATGGCGTTTCTATTATATGAATATGTATATAGAGGATCTATCACTAGTTGTCAATTGATATAATTTATATTAAACGACTTTTGGAAATTTTATTCAGCAAGCCTCTGGCGAGCTTAATAATATTTCCTGAACAAGTTTAATATAAATATATCAATTGACAACGAGTGATAGATTCTTTATATCATATGACACTAAAAACGCAATACATGTATACACATTGATTTATTGGAAAAATCCAATAGTTTATACTACACGTGGTACGTATAACTTTATACGTACTGGCTACTTGGAGCATAAAGTTTGTACTATTCTAAAAATGAACCTCTCGAGAGCCCCATTCTAAAAACATGTCCTTATATTTTCGTCACAAAATGCTTACATTCAAGAAGTTCGGTTGCTTTTAGATTTCGCAATCCCCTAACTTCAGATTGAGCACATAATTAGATCCACTTGGAATCGGGAGAAAATTGCAAAATCAAACACGAGATACACAATCCCTCCATATTCTGGAATCACACGGCGCGTATTATTTAAAATAACTATTATCGTATTATAAACTTTCCCAAGATAATGAAATATTACAAAATTTTACCTTTGTCGTTCAGTATTTATTTGTAACAAACTTTACTTAGCAACTGTTCTAAGTATACATTTTCATTTGTAATATATAATTATTATAGAAGATAATGTTTCTAAATTTTGTGATCAAGTATTATACGTTTTAGTCTGTACAATCCGACTATTTGTGTTAAGAAATCCTGTCGTGCATCCAAATTCTGGAATACACGTGCATTTCGTACTTTTTACCATTTTCATCAAATTAAAAGTATGTAATTTCGTAACTGTGAATTCACTGAAAAGTCAGATGATTGGGAAATCTGAAAGCCACCTTACTGCTAGAAAATAAGCATCGTATGTCGATTAGATTAAGACACGGGATGTTGGAGTAATGCAATCGTGTGACACATTTAGAGTTCACAACTAAAATACTTCATCTACATTCAGTCAAGTAAAACTCTGCGGATGTTGATAAAATCATGCTTTTGTACAAGTATCGGCGGTCCGGATAATATAAAATGTGTACGTTGAAATACATAAACCAGGTTGGTTACAATCCAGTCCTTTTTCATGAGAGATTATTCTATTTTTGGGACATGCTTTCATGTATGTGTGGTATTATCTGTGTGGTGTACATCGATACGTAAGAAATGCATGGCGTCTAACATGTACTAACATGGTGCCAAGCTTTCGGAGTAACATCGGTTGTACAACTTGCTTTTGCTTTTGCATGTACAAACAGTGCATAGTAAAACTGATACACTTTTCTAAACATATAGCTACGTGTATCTACAATGATCATTAAATATACCAGTTCCTGTATCTGATAGTGTCTTTGATGGGTATCTGGGTAGTTCAATTCGATGTGAGAATTTAATCTATTTGTAAATTGCAATCGCCATGATTTATTCAATTTACATTCTTGTTTTATTCCGATTTTTTAAGCCACCACCATGTAGGTCAAAGTAATGGGAGTAGCCTTTATTTGTTTAAGCAAATGTCATTTAGATAATAAAACAGTGTACAATGGACACTCGGTATGAACCAACATATTTCAGATTGGCTCTGTCGGCGACATTGCTTGAAGTGTCTTGAAATCGCTATTGCAACGCATTCACTAGTTATAATTACTTGTTGTAAGTACACCCCACATAATCCTAGTTCATACTTTCTCACGGTTTTATTATCATTACTCAGAACAAAACATGTCCTATTCTACCATTTGAATTGGTCAGAATCCGTTAATTAAACTAATCAACCAGTATTTTATCTTTTCATTCTTGTTCTGTGTATCTGATGAATGGAAATGGATCATTTTCTTAAAGTTACTTGACTATTAACTACCCTTTTTACGAGGGTTTACTTTTGCTATAATTTTGCTTCCGATGACAGAAATGTCAAAGTTGGTAAGTTCGGTGTTTCAACCCTATTCTTACGTTATGTTTATGCTGGCTTTGTCCCATGCCTTGGTGGCTATACACATACGTCGGTTTCAAATGGTTTGAATTATATGTGGTTAAATGTATATATAGATACGAAAACTACATGCATCACTTGATATTCCTGTTCAGATAACGCACTGCCCTATTACTTTTAAGGTTTACGAAAATGTGATATTCATGACAATGTTAAGATACTACAATGCAGAGACAGAATTTAATTTATCTATCGATTCACCATTTAGCACATATCGTTGTGAAATCTAATAGCATTGTGATAGATTACGCTGACGGCCTGACATTCACAGACATCCTTTTATAACACAATATATATAAAACGTATGCCTATCTTTGACATCCGTGAAAAGGAATTCCTCCTTGACTTAAAGTTCCGCTGAAAAAGTTATTTGATATGTCGGTATAATTCTAGATGGCGAAATACTTAATATTAAGCAAAACTGCTAACCAAACGCTTATGCTTTTTATGAATATTTATAGAACTATCCATAGGAATTTTCTGAAACTTGGCCTAAAGTATAATCCACACATTAGAAGGCTGGTGGTAAAATGTCGTCAAAATATTTAATTTGCATCATCGTCAAAATATGTATTTAATTACATCACCCATCAAGATGTAATTCACAAAATGTACAATTAGCATATTTTATGAATGAGCAGCAGTTTTTACCGTAGAACTTTTTTATTTATTAATATTTTTGCACGAAAATTTGTGTACGTGTTATTTACGATCTTGAAGTGCGATTTAAGGAGTTTTATATTCAAAAATGCGAAACAGAAGATTTGATCACAAAAACATGGATTTTTTATTTTACAAAATTATAATTTTAATTTTAAATGGTCAAGGGGATGTAATTTGGTGAATATCTTTTGTGTGGATAAATGAGGATAATAATTGACTTAATTTTTGTTTTATTCTCAGTATTCTAATATTTTTTTCCGTTGTCAGAATATACACTTAAAACAATATTTATTACCAAAGCGGGCATATAGCTGCATTAATAATTTGTTGAACACCTGATCAACGCACTTTAAAAGTGTCCTACATACTGAATGGAGAGAAAACACGTTTTTTCAAACACGTGCAAAAAATTCCTCATGACTAATATGTATTAATTTATAAAGTCAACGTGTTTCACTAATACATGATAATACAATCTTATGGGAAAATGTAGTGAATTAACTATAAAAGAAGTAAAATTATGCAAGAGTTATCCCACTTGAATTTACTATTTTTCTTTGCTCCTGTGATTCCCAATATACTGTTTTAGGTATTTTTATATGCATTGGTATTCACATACACGTGAAATAAAAGGAACTAATGTTTGCGATAATTTTAATCTGTGTAAAACTGATCTGTCTGATTGATACCCTCCAGGGAGCGTAATGACCGCTCTTCCGCGGCCTACCTTTGACAAATGCGCCATGTGGTTGACAAAATATTTTGTTTTTCCGTCTAACAAACACCCATGCTACACAACATCCACACGGTGACCCGTACATCTATGATACTTAGTTAGTTCACGCATCTAAAGATTATATACTAAGATCGCTATCACCTTGTTGTATTAATTCGAGTACAAAAACCTTATCTGATAGATTAAAATGCATCAAAGCAATGATTTGCCCATGTGGCGGTAGTAAAGTAGACATCGATAATATCAAGGTGGAACTTTGGGTTTTATTATTGCAACCGATTCTAAGATAATATCGTCGTTGAAATGAATTTCGAAATGTCATTTTATCAGATAAACGTATTACACTGTAAATTAATGTAACATAATCCGAATGCATCATGAGGTTGTCACGCCTGAGCTAAATGAGTTCCGTTTTAATTCTGCGTATATCATTTTCAAGACAAATGAACAGATTTAATCAGCGTACTATTATAGTGATACGTGACAAGGTGTTTAATGTCGGCACATCAGTGTGTTTCCACTGACACTGCTCTAAGATATAGAAGTTTTCTCATTCAACGTTGTCTCCAATATATTTCATTATTTCCTTATACAAATGCATAAGTTGCGAGTTGTCAGCCAATAGAAGTGATTATGGTAAAATACAAGTTTATCAATAAAGCATAAGTGTCTAACAGCTAATTGTTGGCGAATACGCATACAGCTACAGTTTGCCGTGTATACAAGCGTTTATAAAAGAGATATGGGAAATCGGACGTGGCAGGCACTTGACTTAACCAGCCGAGCACAGAAAACAATAACATAACATAACTAAACTACACGGAGCAATACCCATACATAATCCAACGAAATAATTAAAGTACAAGTCCCCGTAATGAAAATGCAGGATGACTGAGCTCCACAAAAAACTAGACTTAAGTGATCCCAAGAGACCGAATGATACGCGGTTAATCCTTCTACGTTGTAGTGTAACAGGGTTATTGTGTACTTTTTATCCTAGTTTATCTTTGCACAAAACAGTAGACTGATCTTCCTATCATTATACCAAACAATATTATTGCTAGATAAAGTCATTATTGTTTGTTATAATAAACTGCTCAATCAGACATTGATGACCGTCAAGTGCAAACATTATTTCCTCCTTGGTCATATCATCGTTGCTTCAATTAATCCTGAATACATCAACATTGATCTAACAAAACAAATGTCTATGAAAACATTCACTCAACCGTAGAGTCGTTCATCTTGCCAGACACAATTATAGCAGATCAACGCTGAATGTGTAAGTACGTACATGTACAGCCTATACCAATGCTATAAATAATCATGGCAGAAATCATTGAGTAGATAAAATACATGGTCACTTTGGACCCCGTTTGTGGCATATGTTTATGAAACTAAGTCAACCTGCAGCAGGGACTTTGGACATTAGGCCGGGTCTTAGCTGTCTTTCTTTCGCTCGCTTAGAATCACCGTTTTTGTTTTCTTTGCTCCGTGCAGTTGTGTTGCAACTGGTTTCTGGTCTCAGCTCAACACGAGAAACATAATGACAGAGTATGCCAAGCACAAGCTCCCGGAGTCTCGTTGAATGATTTATAGCTTATATGATAAACTCATCCCATACGAAGTATTAGTCAATTCATTACAGACAATCCAGTAATTAGTTAATTGATGACGGTCTCGCTGTAGGTATGTCGTTTATTTTGTACATTATACAATAGAGCAGTACTGGTGTGCCTAGAGCTACAAACCATTTATTGGCATGAGATGTTAGATAAAATATTAAGTTATCTGGAATGAATTAATCATTGTTCTCGTGAATCATGTCCCGGGAAGCGATTAATCTGTTTGTAGTCTATCCTAGATCTCCACGCCAAGTTATTTATACGGACAGAAAGTGAAAAGCCATTCATGGACGTTTTAGTGGTACGAATAGTATGCTACGAACACATCTGAGTAAACAATACAATGCGATTGGGACCGAATCGGCTCTGAGTATTACGGTCTACGCTATTCTCCATTGAAAGGCTGTAAATATGTTACGGAACCTTACATCCAGACCATTTAATTTAATATGCAAACATTGAGGCATTTTTCAACTAAATTGACCATACATATACATGTAGTTATAACTATTCAATGATTGAACAGTAAAACAGTATGACATGACACATTTCCCTACTCGATTTAGTAACACATGCCCGCATGATGGAAAGGTCACTTTGACATGAACTTATCTAAAAATAAGAACTGCTTGTCAGAGAAGCGAATGCGGATATTTAATGGTATTGAACATGACATTGACTCCAACAATAGCGATGCTGAAGAGACACATTGCTTGTTATACATCTGTATTACTGTTTTCAAATAATATTTCACCAGTTTTCAAATGTTGAAGATCTATGACAGAAATAAAACTAGCAACTGCAATAAATATTCTTAATGTCTTTATATGATCAATTTGGTATCAATAAAGTTTCAAATAATTTGGTGTGGTGGTATATTACAAAGGGAAATTATTCCATTCTGACATAAGTTACGTCTGGTTTCTTTAATATAGGATCTAATGTTTTTATGTTGGAGACATATTCTTGGCTTGACACGTGCAAGATTGTCAGCTTATTTAAGACTGACTGGTATATATTGGCATTTCTTACTACTCGCTTTTCCACTTAATTGAATTGTAAGTGTATCATTCTTTTTGATGTAGTCGTAAAACAGATATTATAGTTGAGTTGTATTGTTTTACCGTAGGCGTAAAGTTTAATAAAGGGCGCGCTCAAGATATTTTCAGGAACATATTATCATGAAATGTTTCAATAAACTAACATTTACAAATATCGTTAGATAACATATCGTTGGCTTAAAATTAGAAGGCCGTAAGTACAAAATCGATATTTAAAAAAACAACAAGAAAACATTAATTTCTTTTATTTCACTTGTGTATGAATACCAATGTGCATAAAAAGACCTACAACACTGTATTGGGAATCACAGGAGGAAAGAAAAATAGTAAATTCAAGTGGGATAACTCTTGCATGATTTTCCGTCTTTTTAAGTTAATTCACAACATCTTCCCATAAAATTGTATTGTCCAGCATTATTGAAACGCGTTGACTTCATAAATTAATACATCTTAGTCTTTATAACCTTTTTGTGATTTATTTTTTATTTCCAATATACATAAAGTTACAATATATGAACATACATATTTAACATATAGTATTTCAAACTGCAAATTTTGATATTTCCACATAGTAAATATAAATGTACATATAAAATGACTGCATATAATACGGGATTATTATATGTGGGGAAATTTTGAAAGTAAAAAAACAGAATTACGAGGGCTTAGAATAAAAAAAAAAGAGAAATAAATTACAAAATGGTCCACTTCTCAATGTGCTTATCAACTTTATTTTTTGCAATGGCTATCATTTCTTCCAATCTTTTTCTTTCGGATATTATTTTTTTGAAACATAAAATGTTCGGTGTTTTTTTTGAATTCTTGCATTTGACAATAAAATATTTAGCTAAAAGTAAAAGGAAGTTAATGGTTGTGCTTTTTATTTTTATTTGAAGAGTAGTAGTTGCAAAAAGAGATAACTTCGAAACTTAATTTGACTTTTGTATTACATATCTGGTCAATAAACAGTCCAACGGCTCTCCAAAACATTTGAATATTTTGACATATATAGCCTTTTTGCCTGCGTTTGAGAGAACTTGCTTTCTCTCAATTCAGTATAAATGACACTTTTGAAGTGCGTTCAACAGGTGATCGACACATTGTTAATGCAGCTACATGTATATGCCCGCTTTGATAACAAGTTTGTTTTAGGTGACTGTATATTCTGATCACGGAAACGAAAATGAATAATAAGATACTGATACCCAAATTTAAGTCTATAACTACCCTCTTTTTGACTCAAAATAGATATTCGAATAAATTACCTCCCTTTGACCATTAAAAAATAAAAACATAATTTTTAAAAAATTAAAAAAATCATTTTTGTGAACAAAATCGCAATTTATCGGCTTAGACTATTTGTTTGTTCAATTTGACGATATGAGTCTTTAATGTGAATGAAATAAACATAAAAACATTTATTATTTAACCCTTATTCTTGGACTCCATGTGTATATATTGCTGGTTCTGTTGTTTCATGGCTCAATGAACTTCCGTTTCGTAGTTTTGAAAATAAAAATAATTAAATCGTATTTGGAAGTCGTAAATAACAAGTACACACATTTTCGTGCAAATATATTAATAAATATATTATAAATAAAACGTTCTTTGGTAAAAACCCCTGCACATTTATAAAACATGTTAATTGTACATTTGTGAATTTCATCTTGATAAGTGTGGTCATTATATACATATTTTGACTATGATGCAAATTAAATATATTTGACGAAATTTTACCATCAACCTTTTAATGTATAGACCAAGTTTCAGAAAATTCCTATAGTTAGTTCTATAAATATTTATAAAAAACATAAGCGTTCGGTTAACTGTTTTGCTAAGAATATTACGAAGAACCAATACGCCTCACATATATCCTAAACCATTACTGTATCTGTAATTACATCCGGATATGACCCTCCTAGCAAGCCGTAACCCAACTTACTCTTCTATTGCACCCTATTAGCGAAAAGAAAACAATCGGGAATGAGGACGCAATAGAAATACTCTATAACTTCTTTTACCCACGACCTAGACGAAATCAGTAAAATCAAAAGTGGATTGAGATTCAGTTTACTAGTGATACGCCATTAAAAAAACTTCAATCAAACTATCCAAGCTTCCCAGATTTAATTTCGTTCTACATAGAATACACATTTGTGTAGACCTCGCGGACAAAATTCAATTCGATGTGTGAATTTAGATATATTTGAGAAATGTAATCGCCATGATTTATTCAAATTACATTCTTGTTTTATTCCGATTTTTTTTATCCACGAGCATGTAGGTCAAAGTAATGGGAGTAGCCTTTATTTGTTTAAGCAAATGTCATTTAGATAATAATACAGTGTACAATGGTAACAAACAATGAACCAACATATTGTCATGTGGGCTCTGTCGGCGACACGGCTTGAAGAGTCTTGAAATAGCTATTGCAACGCATTTATTAATATAATTTATACAGCGTAATTCCACAGCGTGTACACTAAATGACCTCGCAACTTACATGTACTTGACGACTACTTGTATATCATTCAACATGTATAACCTCTTGCGACAACCGGACGTTCACTCGTTTTGGAGCATATCCAAAGGTCATACCACCAAAAGACTTTGAATATATCACTATAGAAAAAAGGCAACGAAGAAGCATCATGCTATCTCTAGCCAACATAATTGATATTGTCCGTATCTCTGTATCAAAAATCTTATTAGAATCAAGTCCAGTTCATTATCTGTAAAGTCCTTTATTCTCAAATTATCTTCATTAATGCCAGAACCAGGAGTTGACAATAAAGGGAAGAGTTTCTATTGTTCTGTTACCGTATTTCATTATGTAAGGAGATTAAATCAGATAACACATATTTAATTAAAACAATATACAAGGTGTAAATACGTAATGAGGAAGTTGAGACACATTCTTTATTAGAGGTGTAATGAAATACTGAACCTTAAGCTATAAGTTTTATTGTAAATACCCCTCTTTAATAGTATTTGACAAAATTGAGTCGATGGTTTACAAGTGCATATACAAATGTATGTACAAAATATATACAGTGGTGTTCCAAACGCTCGTGCTCCTTGTAGAATTAACTATAGCTTCAACATAGGTTAAAAAGAACTAGCACAAAAACAATATGAAGAATCTTAGAATCAGCGGTAGCACTTGACATTTATCTCGACTTTATGATGTTTAACTTGAGGAAATATCTGATTATATCTTAGAAACTCGTTTGTTATCAAAGATAAATGAATAAACGAACACCTATTTGAGACAAAAATTCTAAGACAAAAATATCTTTGTCACTTCTCAGTCGGCTGAGATCTTTTCTTGAACGAAGTCATTACATGTATCTGGCGGCTGGCGGCTGGCCATAGTGGGAGCGATCAAAAAAACCAAACAACGCACAATTCAATAGATCACGTGTCCAGGGTCTATACATGTACAATGTGAAACATTGATAAGATTGGTATTTATTTTTGTTTTAATTACCAAGGCAGGTTAATGTCTTTATTTCCAATCATAAATTTTTGGAAGTTTAAAGCTTTTCTAAAAGAAATCCAAGACAGAAGGAGCTACAAATGGCGAAAATATTTTTATAAAAAGTATCGTGGACAAAATTAATGGAAAATTGTGCGTTTTTCTGTTTGTTTTTTCTGATGTTATGTCTCTTTCAAACTAGTTCGAGTTTTTTATATATCAGTAAATGCCCATGTCTGTGTCAGTTCCTGTATCACCCTTTATAACAGGCAATATTCCTCTTTCTGGCATTCGTACAACAGTGTCAAGTACAACCAGACTAGTGTTCTAGATAATATGTAGGTCACAAGTTGTGTAATAGTGCATTTGCCCTTTAGTACATATTGGGTCAATTACAAGCATTATCGAACACATTACTGCTCCTTATATATGAGATTAGGTCTACCACACATTGTCAGGAAACTCGTAAAATGTGTACATGGTGTATTACATTACGTTTCTAAGTAAGGCACACGAGAGGTAAATGTGTCTTTGTTGTACATTTTAGGCTGGCATATTTTTCATATAAAATGACATAGTACTCTAACAACACGTTTGTAATACAACCATAACATGTGTTTCTTAGATATTAAGAAAATGATATGAACTCTTTCGCACTTAACACTGTATGTTAACATTGTCATGACAACAGAATACATTTGAGATACTTAACTGTACATGAAGGATGATATGAGAATCCAGAAACCACAATGATCACAGTCATGTTGTGTCTGACCATTCCATTAGCTTGATCGTCGTAAAATTGGCCCACGCGGATACACGATGTAATGAACTTGTATCGGTTCAGTTCCATTTCTTCTAGTTCATTTTTAAGTTGCCACTCTGACTTGTTCTGGTTATTAGGAATGTTTCGCATCGTCTGTCTATTGTGTGTCTGTCCAGCTCGTTCAGGTTGTGTTAATTATGATGCTGTGACTGCTGTCTTTAATTACGTATTTGACTTCAATGTGTAGTATTTAACACTACATACCAAGTATGGAATATTAAAGTTCAAAATACATCAAACCCTGTCATTTCAGTATTTTGATAGTTGTCATTACACCACTCTGTTGTAAGTGTTCGTGTTCTGTTGACATTTGCTGTAGTATGTAATAATTTATCTTTAGTAATAAGTTTTTAAGAGGATACCGATTTAAGAGGCCATGGTAGTGTTAGTAAATGTCTATTTTGTGAACTTGGTAGCATTTACATGAAAAGAGCCCTCTCCAGTTTGACATATTTGATGTAAACGAACATCTTAGGAAATATATTAAGTATCGTTCAATATCAAATAATCATAGGCTTCGTATTATGATACCTTTCTCGAAAATCTTAATATTTAATCGTCCTTATTATTTGCTGGCGTCTTTACCATTTAGGATTATATAATCATTACAGAAGAATATGCATGAAAATCAACACGAGACATAAAATGACAAATTAGTCCAAGCACAAGCTCCCGGTGTCTCATTGAATGATTTATATCATACACTCGCCCAATACGAAGTATAAATCAATACATTACGGACAATCCAGTAATTACTTTATTGAGGATGGTCTGCGCTGAAGGTATGTCGTTTATTGTGTCTATTGTAACCATATTGTCATTTTTGAGACAAACCAAATGTACAACACTTCCGGTTTACCCGATGTTGTCGACAAAACATACTCTTTAACACGAACAATTCAAGAGAGGAGACAAACCAAACAAATCGAAAACATTTAATTTCCTGGTTTGGGATAAAACCTCTCTTCCCATTTAAGGGTGTGACACATTGCCGTCTGGAAGCGCTGTGGATCGAACATACTTAAATTTCTTAGCTCTGTTGTTAAATGTAAGATTATACAGATACAATACTGTTTATCCCCAATATTTTGTTGTTCTGTGAGTTTGTTTGTGAAAGCAGGCACAGTGCTATCCGTTAGACTTTGATAATAACCCCATTGTATGCAGCAGAACAAGTTGTTCAAACGGTATGTCTAGTTACGCGACAGTTCTTCGTCCCAAGAACACATTCCTGACAACCCGCGAAAGTAGCAACCGACTGGATAATTGAAAGTTTGATATGACACCATTTGGCATGACAGCAGTGAAGCTGAGAGGCGAATTATGGACATTTTATTACATTGAACAAGGTTGTAATTTATACCGGAACGCTATTGAAGATACTTGTTGCTTAATATACATGTACTTCTTTATTACAGTGCACAAGTATGCAATTGTATCAAATCTATTACAGAAATAAAACTATCGACTTCAATTAATATTCGTAATGTATGTATACAACCAATTTCATATAAATAAAATAACAAATAATTTGATCAGGCGGAGTAAAACAAAGACAGTTATTGCTTTCTGATATAAGTTGCGTCTGCTTTCCTTCATATAAGATATGTTACATATTTAAAATATTTTACTTGACTGGAAACTTGCCAGATTTTCAACATATTTAAGACTGAATGGTAGAGATATAAGAAAATTCCATAGTCTGGCTGTTTCATTTTATTAAATCGTAAGTGTCTTATTCTACATTTCGTATTTAGAGCTAGTCCCATTACATTATGATGGTTGTGTTGTGGGAGTGTTGTTTAATCGTGTGCGTTCGTAAAAGTCATTCGAGGTAGATATATTTAGAAATGTGAGAATAAAACTTAGTCTGATGGTTAATAGGTATTGTTATTAAATAGCATATACAAATCTTTTGAATTTCATTAAGTTTCATCTAGACCTGAGGATCATGTTCCTGAAGTCTCAAAAAGTTAATTTATTTCTTTCGGTAGCATAACGTTTTATAAAATATCAAAGTTTGAAAATGAAAATTTCGAGGAAACGATATTGATATGTATACCAGAATGATTACACAAGTCCCTGATCCAACACAATGGTACAAATCTACTACATCTACTAATTATATAGAACATTCTATTCATGTTGATTCCACATGTGTATACGATGTCTAACAGAACGTATAACGAAGTACTATCTGTAATTGAAAAACATAAATCATAAAAAACCAAGACAGTTGTCAGAGTTGAGAGGAAGTTTGAGAGTTCTAATGATGTACGACCTGAATCATGTGAGGGATTCTAGGTTATTATGAAATGCTGTTTAATAATACGACGTTGTCATGTAGAATAATCGACGGGTCTGACATGCTGAATTATGAAATGTCTAATTTTGTCCGGGATGATCAAATATGAAGGATAAACGTGCAATATTAACACAGCGAAATAAAATATCGCCGTAAAAGACCATTGATGGTGCTATAATGGTAACACGCAATGCCTTAGTCCGGTATCGTTCAAACGAAATACAACATCACAATGTTGCGGTTGTTTCCACTGTTGGACGTTAAGCGTATATAAGTTTGGAATGTTTCAATTAGTTTAAACTAGTTTGCTCTAAAGCAATAATATGACCCATTTCATACGAGACTCATTCAATAAATTCGTGGAGTGGACTCGTCATTTTAATACACATTGACACAGAGAATAACTAATTATATCACAATAAACTATAGCCTTTCGGACACAAGTGCAGAATATTTTGCACGAAATGACGCTTTTTTTAAAGAAAATATATTATCTAAAACAAAACTACCACTTTACCGCAACCACCACACAAAGCAAATATATTCTGACGTCAGCGACGTTATTGACGTTTTGCTATTTCTGAAATGGTAAACCCGAAATTGAATTAATTCATTTATATGGAGTTCAACACAAATGTTTAAGTTGTATATTACTAAATAGATCTACCACAAAATTTTATTATTCAAAATTATCGAATTACACTGGGCGTAATGGTTGTATGTGAAATTGAAACGCCTCGCTCATATTGATTGGCGTTTCCTCAAATGCCCCTACGATTGAAAATTTCGTAAACACTGAATACTACATGTTTTCCGTTTGCTCTCATTAGCAGCTTAGGTTTGTTTGTTGTGTATTTCCAAGACAAGTGCACGATTTAATAGTTGCATGAGTTTCCTTGAGTAAATTCATCGGCATTTTGACGTAAATGAAAACATGACAGACAAAGATCAAATACTTCTAAATTCAAACACAAACGTCCAAACAACTTAATAATTTCACAAAATGTTATGATAATATATTGCAATATTCTTGCAAACATACGGGATTGTAAGTTAATACATTTGGAATTACGTTACGTCGGTCGGGGGTGGTAGCGCGTTGCTATGGCAATACAACTGCTGATGAAATGCTACTGTGTTGCATAATCAAACATAAATTTGTATCTATGGTATAGGTAATGGATTAATGTTAATTATGATATAATAAATTGTTATTTAAACATACATATATTAAAATGAGAACGATTGTCTACGAATATATTGAATGACCCTCGTATCAGGCATTGGCAAATGCTTATTTGTGTTTGCAAAAGCCGGTGCTGTTAAGTGAATAATAGATAACACTAAAATGACTGTTTCATGAAGTAGCCCAATGGCCAGGGGATATTAAAATGTGGTGGTTGAACGGCTGAACAGCTATGCGAGATTCTTTAAATAGTGACATGGGTGCTTTGTTTAACCATATTAGACTCTTTTGATATTTGTTAAAACTATACTAACCATAATTTCATTTGGTTTTGTATTTCGAGCTTCCTTGAATTCGATCTCGCAATGTCGAAATGTCTGAAGGTAACATCATATGTTGAGCGGTTGGACTATAAATATCATAATTCGATATTCAATATACCAGAAGGTGGTGTTCAAATGGTGATGTGCGATGTATTTTATACACTCAAGGACATAACAAACACATTGAAACGGGATTATTATGTGTGTATTAATTGATATGTCGAGCATACAAAACTTATTTAGTTTGTACCAAAATGATATTTCGTTGATATTCGAGGATCCTGCAGGCACCATGAACATAGTCGTTGGATTTTAAATACAGCCTATGTACTCCTAATATGCAAGGTAAAATTATTCTACAAATCCCTAAAACAAACTTTCTGTCTTGTAAGAAGATTTCAATGTATTTAATTACGTTCAAACACAACAATCCCCTGACAAAATTAGATAATTATAACAAAGTTAATAAGAAATGGAATAAAGTTCACGCATTTAGACAGTGTTGGTAATCACCATGTTTCAAGTTGTATTAGTAAAATCGGCCAATTCAAAACCATCTTATTCTAACGAACATGTTAAAATCAATTCGGTTAGTGTGTGCGTAATATTAACAAATAGTACATGCATAGACACTTGCAGATGTTTTCAAACAAAAATATAGCACGATTAACAAGTGTATTAGGCGAATAAATAAATACATAAACGTGGGGAGCGGTGGCCTAGAGGTAGGGTGCGCGCTTCGCGATCGAGAGGTCCCGGGTTCGATCCCCCTCTGGACCACTGGTTAATTTCTCTGAGCAATACCCACAGCTCCACTCCACCGTGGTGTAAAATGGCATCTGTGAGGGCACCGCAGATCGATGTTGGCTGCCACACCACAGGAGACATATAGTCTCCACAGGGAGACACGAGTGTAGGTTTCCACATGTAGCCCAATGACCAGGGGAAGTTGTAATGTCAAAGGGTGCTTGAGCGGCCTAACAGCTGAAAAGGGTACGTTACGTCGGTCGGGGATGGTAGGGCGTTTCTATGGCAATACAAGAGCCCTAGAAAATTGGTAACTTTTTTTAACTTAACTTTTATAAAGGTGGTCATGTCATTTTACACAAACTTAAAAAATTACACAGTAAGAGTAATGCAACAAAAAACCAGTATTGAAAATCCCGCACTTCTAGCTGTAGGGAGTGTGTTTGCAAGATTCGCAAAAAAAATAAGATCTTATATTTTTACAGATTAAATTGAATTATATGCAGGAAAGATGAATTGATACCCACTGAAAATAACTTAGCAATAGAAATAAATCATATTTGAAATAATGTACATTAGGTAAGGTTAGGTATTTTTTTAAGTCATTGAGTGTACAATAGATAGTTAATTCATTTTCCTGAATTCTTCACACACTGCAGTTTTTAAAACGTTGAATGCAATAAGTAATTCTGGTTCAGACATTCCGTTACAATTCCTTTCTTCATGCAAATCTTCATTCGCGGTTGTTTTAAGTATTTGGATTTTCTCCAGGGAAAATTTGAGTATAATTGAAAGTTTCGGATTCATACAGAATCCAGTCTAGACATGTTGTGATATTAAATACGAAAAATCTATCTACTTTGTGTTTGCCAATACTTGTATATTTTAATATATTGAACTTGCATGTGGATGCAACCTTATACAGTCCTTCAATATTCAAATATTTTTGTGAAGTAAACTAGCACATTTACTCGTTCAGTTGTGTGTTTGGTATTTATCGTATGCTTGTGTCCTTGTTCTTGTTGATGTTGTCATCTTTAGAAAATTGAAATATTGACCTGTTTTTTAACGAATACGAATTAGAAATAGCATCAGTAGTTTATCACAGGATTGCTCGCTTTATGGCACATTGACTACAATTAAGACATGTATTAATAGTCTTTATTAACTATTTATGTTAAACCACGCAAATCAGATCAATATTTTCGAATTAAAATTGAGACTTTTTACTGCTTCTTATTTTTTTAACCGGACATATAAATTCCAAGGAAAAATTGCAGCTCGGCCACCTTGTCCGTATTTCTATATTATTACTTGGATACCTTTCTCATTTGGCTCTTCTCTTATGTTTATTTCTTCACTTCTATTTTTTTTAAATATCGGTTTCATTAAAAAGACATTGTAGGCAGCACGTAACTAATGTCACATTTTACACTAATTGGCAAAATAATGTAATTTGTGAATTCATCAACGTTGTAGCTATACTGTCAATTGATTGCACACGTCGTCTTAATTCATGCACATGGATAATAAATCTATACATGTGTGCGGTAGGTGACATAACCTTTTTATTCTAAACATTGTCAATTGAGGAAATACCAATATATATGCATATACGAGGGGTGATCAATATATTCGAGGACTTTTCATGTAGCAATTTCATATTGGCAGCAATGCTCAAAGCCATTTAACATCATTTGGAGTAAGATGTCTTCGACCGAATGCACTAATAAAATTATTTGATTCATACAAATGGCGCGTGACGTTGGACGTCACGCGACGTCATTCCAAGCGTTATCGTCGGAGCAGCACATATCTCTTTTATGGACTGATACCCGGTCCCATGTATGAGACTGGTTGTCTTTTATTACTATAATAAGCAGTTAATAGCCGATTCTGGAATGTGAGGTGGAATAAAAAGACTATCTATGCGTTATTGGAAACAAAACTCGGAAAAGGGCGGTTGGCTTTACAAAACTAGATTATTTCAATTAAGACTGAAAAATGACCTATCAGGTTTACGACGCAATATCGAAATAATCCTTTTGATTTGGAGTCAACGATTTTATGTGTTGTAGCCTATCCTAGTCTTCGTTTTTGCCAGTTACATTTGATTGAGATCTGTACGTCTTATTTTGCAGAATTTAACGGAAAATGTCCCTAACGTGGTGTTATTTTTGCTGTTTATCCTTATTTTATCGATTCAACCGTTTGGCAGAGACCCTACATTCACATAAACAACGGAATCATATGAAAATGACTAATTGGGAGCGCACAGAAACCATGCACAATTTAGTAAAGTCATTTTCGAGGTATCGCGAGGAATTTATATGTTTCGCGTTAATTTTCATAGCGTGTCGTTTCTCAGAAATAACGTTACGCCCGAAATGCTCGACGGTGCGCGCTTCACCATGGTTACAAAAATTGACGTCATAAAGTAAATAGTGACGTCATTATAAATAAAATTAGACAAATCGCGATATAATTGATTGATCTACATCAGCGTGTAATTTAATTACGCTAGTTCCTATAATTCAAAATTGAGAAGGAAAGTCCTCGAATATATTGATCACCCCTCGTATATGAGGTACATGTTCTTTGTATTAGTGTATTGATATACGCAGAAACATAAAACGACTACCATTTACAAGACTGATGTTTTTTCTCTCCTGTCTGTTCAAATGTCCTACGTACAAATAGTAGCTTATTGAACTTGAATACCACTTAATCAAGTATACTTTGCCAAAGTTCGGTTTGAGAACAATTAATGTCATATTTGCAGTATCTGTAGACACAAGTAAACGTCATTATTCATTCACATTCTACCTACTTCTCGTATACAAAATGTATACAGATATACTCAATAAAACTAAACTATCTTGCTGTTTGCAACTTCCTTAACACAATTCCGTTGAATTGATTCTGGCCATTTATTTTTTTAAATGCCTATGAAATTTAAGTTCCACCATATTTCCTACATTTAGATTGTTGTTTGCGTAATACAGATATAGATAAACAAATAGGAATGCATTAACAACTACATGTATAATGAAGTATACATGTAACCTGTGTTGTATTTTCCAACTAGTGTTAAGTAATTGCAACTATCTAAAATATAACAAAGATCGATGAGATGAAAGAAACTGTTATAACACAACCGTTTGTGGCAAATATGGTTGAAGTTTTTATTACCTTAACACTGCACAATGTTTGCAAAATTGCGCAGATATTCGTGGCATTTATCTAAAAGCAAACTTGCTAATAGCAGTCACACGTAAATATCTTAATCTTGCAATTTACATATTTAAATATAGAGAGAAACTAATTGAATTCATCACATGTGTGGGAACAAAGACATATTTTTGTAAAAACACAATACTTCTCTCAAAGTAAAACCATTATACTAAGTGAAAGTAGTTTTATCGCTGCAAATGTAATTGAAATATATTCCTTGAACTAGTTTCGAAGACAGAACAGTCGATTAGCAAAAACTTGAAGCAGTTGTGATGTTGTAAGTTTAGACAGGCACACATGTATGTTAGCGCATCTTTTATGTAAGTGCATTTTTCTAATTTTGCCCACCGTTGTAATTGGTAATAGTGTTGGTTTGGGACGTCACTATGTCTGTCTTGATGATTGATTGTGTTTACACTATATTTAGTCAAGGTCCAGAGAGAAACATACCAAAAAACTAAATAATAATGAGGCGAGTTTTCAAAATTGCAAATGGATATTTCATTTGTGAGTCTTAACATACTATTAGATATTCAACGGCTCGATACAATGAAAAAATAAGATTAACGTAAGCCTTTCTCTGAGTTTAAACTGAGCGTCAGCACTTGAACAATTTTAAATCACCTTCATATACAGTACTCATAGTATGAAATGAGTTCTCCCTCTGCTTGTGATCATTATAATACTAGCCTGCAATGCCTATCTATGGCACCAGTGAGCATTCGTTTATAATTTGGTAACGCGTTGGCACATAATGTCTTCATGAGCAACGTATCATTAATTTTATATCTCGAATATGTCAATGTTACTTATCAATACCTGTTGGAAGACCCTCGTCTGAGGTGATGTTCAAAATAATCAATGGTATACGATGTGGTTTCTTGACACAAGATAAATGCATTCCAAAATGTGTTATACATATAGAGGGACAGTCTCTGTCAGTTAGCTGGGTTCCACTCTGACATAACATATTGGTTATCTACAGAAAGTAAACTATAAAAGCAGATTTGTTTGCGACAAAATATCGCGAACTTGATATTCTGAATTAAAGTTGCTCGTGAGATAGAATGTTCGCAATTTTTGAAATGTTAAAACATCTGTATTTTGCTGCCGTTTCTTAAGTTCTCGGGTATGACATTTCGTGAACATACTGGAAACTAAGCCCTGCAGAAAAGTTCTGAATGTAATCTGTATGCTGCTGAATAAAGAGTTGATTTACTGCTATTGATATATCACTTGATATGTCTGCAACCATAAATGTAGGGACTTCACATACGCTCAATGCTCAATACACCATCATCTTGCAAGTGAACACTTCTGATGCAATGATCACAGAGTTAAGCTAATATGATGTGCATCAATAACGTCCATCTAATTTTGAGGCATGACTCAATTTTATAAATTAAATTGTATTATATCAGAAAAGCATAAAACACTGTTGGGCGAGATATAATCTGCGGAGACAAAGGCATTTTCATATTATTTGACAATTATTATAAAAAACCAAAATGGATGCTACTCTCCTGTACAGTAAGGGTTGTGTACATTGTTAATAATTATAGTCACAGAAATAAATTGCAACCCGTTCAGAAACGGTATTCGTAGATCGAAACATGTGATCGTAGAAATATACCATCATGAATATACGCTCGTAAATTGACGAAAAAATACAGCACCGAACCATATAAGCAGCTAAGGACGTAAACACAAACATCATGATGGAAGATTATAAGGTCCGTTGATAACCGAATATTCTTACCAACCATTCTCGTGTTTGTCTTTAAGTGGATAAACAATCCATCCTACTTGATGTATGGGCTGATATAGTTTATGTACGTACAGTAGATTGTTTTCTAATTTAAGATAAAGGGTACTTGTTATCTAATAGAGCGACCAGATTTCTTTGAAAGACTCAGGCCAAACGACCGGAAAAGAAATCGATGAATGGTCCGATGATATGAGTATACGTCCGAAATTACAGATATGATGTATTTCATGATAATAAAATATTAAACACATGGATAGAAACGTTTATTTTGTCTGTACATAAAACGGTTAAAACTAAGTGTGATTATACATTTACGCGGCATTGACGAAGGCTTTATTGTTTGACAAGTATAAGATGGCAAAATAAATGTATTCATTAAGTAAAGAGTAGTTTTCATGTAGTTTTGTCTTGCTCTCTCAAAATATATGTTGTTACTTCATGAATATTGACACTTTTACTGTCAATGACTTCCTTTAATTTTCGAAAGTATCTTCCCTACAATATTAAGTCTAAATCTAACACCAATGACTATTGACGCGGTTGTCTATGTGGCTGTAGAACAGTATTTAGTACATAGATGTGCATGTATTAATGTGCTAAACCCATTGTTTTGTAGGGGTATTTGGTGCCCACCAAGGCACTAAAATGAAAAGCATTGAAATGAAAAGCAAGATGTTACAGGTTATTTAAACAGTGAGTAAATATGTAGTTATATGAGGCATAAAATTATCATAAGTAATTTGACCATGTCCGCAGTATCATTGTTACGTAAATACAGTATTTGTCCTTGGTTATGGGAGGATATTTATGAAGGCTGTCTCTGTGTGTGGGTGCTTGCGTTAACATCGCACCTGCTTATGGTTTATGATGTAGATGAAGTATATGTTCGTTATTGAGCATTTTCATAGTTGCAGGAAAATATGACTTTTTGTTATGTATCTACAAATATATCATTTTTCGTTAGTGCCATAATGTACAGGTGAAACAAAATCCTCTGCTGAGATCACCTTTCTATTGATTTATATTAAGTAAATTACTTTTGTTATTATTTAGAGGAATTGATATTGGTAGGCATTAATTTATATCAGAGTAGTTCGTTATTCTTGTTTGGAATTAAACTGTTACGTATATGCGTACATTAAACATATCATGTGCAAGCAATAAAATGAGTCCCTTAGGAGTTTTTCTATTATTGAGAATATTTTCTTTCTTAGTCTTGAAGATTGTAAAAAGTCATAATTTCGCGATTGCAAGAATTGACTCTTGTGATTCATATAAATGTAATATACGTTTTAACGATTTCCTCTTGTATTTCTTGTTTGATCAATACTGTAGCAATATAATGATGTAATGTAAGCGCAATAACGTGCAATGCAATATAAATTTATATAAAAAGTAGTGCATGGAATTCAACAGTTTTCAATTTACATTTTGGAAATCGAATACGGATAGAACGCGTTGTTTATCAATATTATATGCATTTGAGCCAGTCTCCAAGAATGTCTGCTAGTTTGACCATTTTAAGACAAATGTTGATGTAACAATGCGGAAAAGAAAGTTTGTTAATATATTGAGGATAGATTTTAAAGATACAAATGTACATTGATGAACGTCAAGTGCAAACACTATTTCCTCCTCGGCCATATCATTATTGCTTCAATGAATCTTGAATACATCGACATCGATCTAACAAAGGAAATGGCTATGAAAACCTCACTTATCTGTAGAATCGTTTATCTTGTCAGACAGAATAGCAGATGAACGTTGGATTATAAAGAACTTTCAGCCAATATCAGTGCTATTAACTATCATTTAAACATTGCATTTTGTTTTAAACCAGAATATAGCGTCACGCCAATATATTTTGTCTTGATTATATTTCTTAATTTATCCACGCCTCAGTGATGGAATAAATGTTATTTGATTTGAACGATCGGAATCCAAAAGGAAGCACTGGTCATATAGTGGAAACATGTTTATGTAAGAGACAAAAAGAGAGACAATGGTAATTACACGTTCCAAGACAATTTCAAAACACAGAACGACATCACAAGTTTAAAGTTTATAGATATGAACGAGGCTACACATTTGTTTTCCGAATATTTCATATGATAACATCATGCACATCCACCAGTTAACACTACACTATAAGACAAGCATTAACATAGTTACAGGGTAAAGGAATGAAAAAGACATACTGGTTTTCACTAAGGCATTGCCTAAAGCTTTTCCTATATCAAAGTAAGCATACATATATTGACGCTAAGAAGTACTGTTATCACGTGATACGATATGTACAATGTAACAATGTTTCCCCTAGGCGACTTGAATATCCGCGTTTTGTATGAAACGTGACTCGTTGTCTGTACTTTGCATTTGATACATTAACTATATGTAACCTATATCGGTTTATACATCGTTCATACTTGTGATGAATTTCAATTTTGTACAAATGCGTATCTATAGCAAGAAATGTGTCTATTGTAAGCTTGACTTTCCCGTTTTTTTTTCCTCTGCTAAACCATCAAATATATGCATATCTAGCATTATCTCTCAGCATTGCTTTAACTACATAAAATTGTCTTGAAATGTGTATGTAACAACCAGTGCGATGATATTGTTGAAGATATTTTATATGCCGAGGCTCCAGAAAAACTTACTCATTTTTTTTCTCAAAATCCTTAGTGTTGAATAAACTTTTGAAGTATGAGGCAATGTTTCTATACATGTACCTAGCACGTCTCATTGTACCACACCATTAGGTAACAATGTTTGCAAAACTCCTATTTGAGAAGGTGCTCAACGTTTGACATATTAATGTAATCAACACTTGTGAAATCTTTAAAATTGCCGTATTTGAAAAATGTATCCCATTATCCATTTTGTCTTTATTATGATATTGTGTTTTGATTTGAAAAAAAGATATGTCATAAGTAAATGCATTATGTTTCGATGGCTACACACATAACCTGCTTGCTCTTTTCGTTTTATATAATTAATATTTCGTACTAGTATTAAACGTCAATATTTCCCAAAGTACCGTTAGTCCACAACCTTCTGGTTAGCACAGTTAGTAGGAATTTTGTACGGATACGAATCATTTATTATATAGGAAAAATTGTCCGTTGTTCTCAGTAACTGATCTATTAATGGGTTATATGCTAGAAAATATTAAAGAAAATCAACACGAACTAGGCAATGACAGAGTATTCCCAGTACAAGCTCCCGTTTTTCTCGTTAAGTGATTTATATTTTATATTGATAAACTTATCCCAAACCAAGTATAGATCAATCCATTACGGACAATCCAGTTATTAGTTCTGCGCTGTAGGTATGTCATTTATCGTGTATGTCATACAAAAGAGCAGTCATGGTGTGCCTAGAACTACACATCATGTATTGGCATGAGACGTTAGATAAAATAAGTTTTGTAGAATGCGTTAATTCCTTTTCTCGTAAATCATTTCCCGGGAAGCGATAAATCTGTTTGTAGCCTATCCTACATCTCCGCACCATGTCATTTTTATGTGGAAAGACATTTACCACAACAGCAATTCATGACATGTTTAGAGATACTGATGGCATGCTACATTTTGTAATAACAAATCTGCATAAACAATGCAATGTTTGTAAAATGTTTTTAAAATTTGCCCAAATGACTGAAATGTCACTTTGACATGACCTTATCGAAAAGAAAAACTGCTAGTCAGACAAACGAATGCGGAAATTTCATGGCTTTGCACATGACATTAACCGCACGAGTAACGATGCTAAAGAGACCTTTTTCGGATAATACATCTTTATTACTGTTTTAAAAGAATATATCACCAGAATGCAAATGCAGAGAATTTATTACGGAAATAAAACTAGCGAATACAATGAATAATCGTAATGTCTGTATATAACCACTTTTGTCTCAATTAAAAATTAAATAAGTTGATAGGGTGAAGTATTACAAGGACAGTTGTTCCCTACTGACAAACATTGCGCCTGGTTTCTTTACTACATGTTCTGATGTATTTACGTGTGTGTTGGTTTACATGTACCTGGCTGGAAACTTGCAAAATCCTCAAGATATTTAAGATTTATACGTATATATTGACATTTCTTACTCCCTGCTAATTCACTTAATTTAGTAGCCATTCTCTAGTTCTATTTTGATCCAGCTGTAATGCAGATAGTTGGTTTTTATTGTTTTACCATGGGCTTAAAGTGTAATCGAGGGGGTTCAAATGGATATTCTTGAACAATTAATCATGAAATATTTCAATAAACTTACTTTTACAAATATTGTTATGAAAAAAACAAATAACATAGATCTACACCTGAGTAAAACAATATTAATATACATATATGGTTACAAAATACATTGTACAAGTATTTAATTCTTCTTCATCATCAAATGACTAACAGTTCAAACACGCGCACCATACTGCACTTGCATCCTGTTTATATCATGAGGTTATTTGGCCGTTGGTACTCAAATTATCAAATAAAATAAAACGAGGTTCCTGACATGTGTGAGTTTTTTGGACAGTTAAATCAGTTACGAGCGTGTTATACAACGTGTTATAAAATGGCAAAAATGAACATTCGTTTGAGTTGGTTTGTCCACCTTTGACATATTAAGTAAGGTAGTAAAGGACTGATATTTCCAAGTCCATACTTGTTGATGAGGTAAGAGGTAACCTTCGAATCAAATAAATGAGTTCGTTTCAAAAGTGTTCAATCGGACTGACATATGAGGATTTGTAGGGATAAGACCAATTGAATGCAATGTGTTACTCAAACAAACAACTTGTGGATGTGTGGGTGTGTGTTTTAGTATATCGGGATGTTTGCACCAGTAAAAAAATAATATCAACAACACTATTCCACCAACAGGAATTGTGCTTATATTATTGTCACACGATGCAGACATTTAAGAGGTACGGTTGCCTTTGAATTTCCCAATCCCCTAACTGCAGATTGAGTGCATTATGACGATATTGAACTATCTCTTTGAATCGGGTGGAAAGTGTAAATGAAACACGGCATACACGTGCACTTTCGAGTTTGGAAGCATAAGGGTTTCATTTAAAATACTTTTGATTTGTTCATACAAATTACCTTCATCGACGTTGAAATATTGCAACATTTTACCAATGTCTTGTTATATCTACGTGTATTTGTAACACACTATATACTATGAAACAGTTTTTGCGATTGAGTAAATTCAAATTTCAACACAAGCATTGACTGCCTTGCAACGACTAATGTGATTCATACACCCATTTATGAACCAAATCGTTGATATAAGTTCAACCAACTTATTAGGCATTAATATATTGCTTATTTTAGGAATATGCCATTATCCTTGGTAGCTCAGGATTAATACAATTTTCCGTCTAGACATGGCGTGACATTTTGATAGGAGGGAGTATCTTCATTTCTTATGGTAGATCACTGTGCTGAGTTTGACCTTTACATTTAAGCGTACATTGCCATCTACGGTGTAGCCTTATATGATCGAGTAAGTTATTTCATTGTCTTAGAGTGAGAAGGTCGTAAAGTACAAAATTAATATTTTGAAAAAAAAAGAAGAAAAAACTGTCAGAAATGTGTTCTTTACTTTATTGAAAAGGCTTTTCAGAAGCGCCGTATGATGCAGATTTCAAATATATATCAGACTTAAAAATTGGTAAGCAGTAGTTAAAGCATTCGCATTCTAAGCCAGTGATTTAGCATTTATTGTAATAAATGTGTAAAAATTTATATGTAAGTCTAAATGTAATGTCAAATATGGACCAATATGCCTGAACACATGAACAGAACAAAACAGATATTATACTTGAACGTGTTTTGTTCCATAAGGTTTTGTATAGGGGTTGCGTTTGAACATCTCATTGAAACAGAAATATTGTCAGAGATTAAATAAAAACCTTTAATAATTAAAATGATTTATCAGGTTAATGTCTGATGAAGATCCTGATATTTTAATTGTATTCCCACGTGTCGGTGATTGAAATTCATAACAAAAAAACTACCATGTTATCCAAGTAGTGACACATTGATTCTAATATGGCTATCTGTCAATAAATATGCATTACATCTGAGTTTTGTTTATTTCCCATTTATGTTTTGGTCTTTTTGACTTAGATTGACTTAGATGTAATGCAGTCAGCGAGAGTATGCAAATGTTGGTGGCCTTTGTCTTTGACAAATTTGCCATAAACGGCATATGTAAATCTCTTAACATGGAAATTTGCAATTTTAACTGTCAAGAGAAATAATTGAATTCACTACATGTGTGTGAACAAAAGTATAGTTCTGTACAAATGCACAACACAGAACTACAAAATATAACTGCGGATTTATATAGTGGCACGAATCATAAGCAAGCACGTTCGATTGTATTGTGTTCATACTACTGCGTAAACTTAACAATGATAACAACATTACATATGTGTGATATTTGATATTTCCATAATACATGTACTGTTTTTCATCATATAAGTATAGCGTTCGCTTTGTATACGTGAGACTAACGCAATTACAAACAACCTAGTACATTTGCGCCAATTATTGGACAGCTTTCTAGTTGTCCTTGTCACTTAACAAGGACTGAGACCAATCATGGAATTATTTAAGATCTGGAACACGGGAAACATACAGGGTGATCATTAAAATACAGTAACATAAATAACTGTAATAACTTCGTCAGTTTTTAAGATAATATTTTTGGTATATGCCATACTTTAACATATACACAAAAATTTATTTAGGACATAAATCATTTTCAAATGATACATATTAATTTCCTTAATTCTGAAAAACGGCCAAAAGCAGCAGCAAATGACGTCATAAATGACCAATTAATTCCCTGCATTTTACACAATGATGCTTTCAAATTTGACATTGTATTGTAGTTTTCAAATCAATGAAATAATCTGGTGTTGTAATATACAATCCTACATTCACCATTCCCATGATCAGAAATCCAATGGATTTAAGTCCGGTGAGTGTAGGGGTCAAATTTAAATGTGGTCTTCAGCTAAATCATTTCAGATCGCAACATTTCCTGGAATCACTGAAAATGTACGGCATCATTGATAAAACTGTAACGTCATATTCACACATCATGCATTTATTATCCATATCTTACAACAACGTGGAGGCATAAGCTTTGAAATAGGAGTGAAACCACTACTCTATCATTAACACTGACAAAGTTATTAACTTTTTTTATGTAACCATATATTAATGATCACCCTGTATGATGTCTAACGTACGTGTCTAATTGATTAAGCACAGTGTATAGCTGTGCAACCCTAAAAGACAAGTAACTGATTGTGTTCACTCATGTAATTGGTTAAAACGCTGTAGTTCTGGAAGCCGACTTTATTGAGAGCATATTCACATGCTAGGCTAAACTCATTACTTAATAACCTAGTCTAAATCAACGTCGACATGTATTATCTGTAAGATGCTACATGTATCTGTAGCATAACCCATACTTCAGGAAATTTGAATATGACAGATAAATTCTAGGAGTTCATAGAAATATTGACTTCTTTGTTTTTGCTTTGTGTTATAGGGCATTATCATATCAGTTGGTTAATATCAAATATCCTCATTGGGACTGGCTCGTTACGAAGCATGCAAAAACGTTAAACAAGTCTGGACAAGTTTAAACAAAAAAGCCCTATGCAATTCACATGTATACTGATAAAAGTGTGTTGGACAGATAATCCAGAAATCAACCATGAATGGACGAAATTTATCTACATTTTAATACACGCATTTTCAATATATATGTAGATCTATACATTGTATATTAAATATTACTGCTTAATTGATGTACGCTCATTATACATGAAATTCATATTATAATTATGTTCTAATTTAAAATAGATTTTACTTTAAGTCGATTGCGAAAAAACAAGTTTTTACTACTTATATTGATCGAATTGATGCCACATTCCTTGTGAAATTAATACTCATGCGTCGATCAGAAAGAGATGTCTTTTAATGTGTTATGCTGAACGTTTAGCTATTTCTAACCTGAGTAAATGACGACAAATTGTTATAATAATACCTGACTTATAACCAATTACCAATAAAATGGTTTTTACATTGAAGGTTATCGCATTACGTTATACATAGATTATTTGAAAACTGTTCTTAAACTTGACTTACTAATGTGCAGATAATGTTTCATTGTGATTCGGACAACAATGTAATTCTTAGATCACAAGCCACTCATGTCAATCACTTCGCCTCGTTATAGTGAATATATAAACTTTATTGCCTGTATTTCGACGGAGAAAGACATAAGCCACGCATATGTATATTCAAAACCTTTAACTTTAAAAGTAACTAACATCGGTGTTGTTTATCTCAAACGATCGGGAATGAGGACCCAAGAGTAATGCTCTAGAACTTGTTTTACCCAGGACCTATACCAAATTAGTAAACATGAAACAAAAGTGGATTGGGATTCAGTTTACTAGTATAACTAAATAAAAAAAAATACTTTACTCAAACTATCCGAGCATCCCAGATTTAATTTCGTTAATTTGTGTACAAATGTATACCTCTAGGACAAATTTCAACAGGATATGTGAATTTAATATATTAGTGAAATCCAATCGCCATGGTTTTTTCAATTTACATTCTTGATTTATTCCGATTTTTTTAATCCGCGATCATGTAGGTCAAAGTAAGCTGAGTAAGTTGAATATAGATACCTATTCAGTGTACAATGAGGATAACGAATAGAACCAAAAAATTGTCAGATAGGCTATGTCGGTGTCATTGCTCGAAGTGTCGTGAAATTGTTTTTGAAAAATATACCCATGTACATGTAACATTCTTAAACCTTAATTCCACTTCGTAAACACTAAAAAGATTCGTGTCTTACTTGAAAACATCATGTATACAATTTAACATCTACGATGATCTCATGCGACAACCGGAAGTTCACTCGTTGAAACACCGTGACGCCAATTAACGATATTGTGATGTGTCTGGAACATACATGTATACAAGGGTCGTGCCACCGAAAGCAGTGGAATATATCACTTAAGAAAAAGGCAACATAATCGATACATGTATTTGTATATTTGTATCAAAAATATAATTACATTTGTAGAATCAAGTACAGTTAATCATCTTGTAAAGTACATTATTCTCAAATGCTAGAACCAGAATTTGACAATAAAGGAAAGACTTTTCATTGCTCTGGTATCGTATTTCAGTAAGTTTTGATATTAAATCAGATAAATGCAGATTGAATAAGTACTAATCAGGAGGTGTAAATACGTAATGAGAAAATAAGATAAATCTTTATTAGAAGTTAATAAAATATAGAATATTGAGTTATAATCTGAATATTTATTGTAAATAGTATTTGACACATTTCAGTCGAATGTTTACAAGTACATATATGTCACATAGAATCTACAGTAGAACGTGACTTTTAATTTGACTTTAGAATGTTTACCTTTTAAAAAATATCAAATTGTATCTTAGGCGATTGTCTATTGCCACAGAGAAATAAAATAAACCAACATGTACTCGAGACAAAACGAGGATTGTGTTCGATAAATTCATACTAGTATATCAAAGCATTTTGTTGGAATTATTATTTGCTCCACTATGTCACGTCTCTGCCGGTTCCGGGCTATGCATTTATATGGAACGAAGTTATTACATGTATCTGGTTATAGTTGGGACGATGATTCTGCTTTCAAAAATTGTGACCGTGTTACATTTGTGAACATATATTCAAATTAATATGCCAATTCATGTTGCACCTTTCGTCACATAGCTGTATTCGTCTTTCTGATATTCGTTTAACATTGCCAAGTAAAAACAGACTAGTGTTCTATATAATATGTAGGTCACAAGTGGTGTAATAGTGCGTTTGCCATTTAGTACATATTGGGTCAATTACAAACATTATCGGACACATTACTGCTCCTTATTTATGAGATTAGATCTACCACACATTGTCAGGAGACTCGTAAAATGTGTACATGGTGTATTACATTACTTTTCTAAGTAAAAGACACTAGAGATTAATGTGTCTTTGTTGTTCATTTTAGGCTGGCATATTTTCTATATTAAATGACATAGTTCTCTAACATCACGTTTGTAATACAGCCATAATATATGTTTCTTAGATGCAATGTAATAAGAAAATGAATTAATCTATTTCGCACTTAACACTGTATGTTAACATTGACATGACAACTGAATAAGCTTGAGGTTCTTTACTGTACATGAAGGACGATGTGAGACTCTAGAAACTACAATGAGCACAGTCATGTTCGGGGTGGGACTTCGGGTTTGTGTAATTTGTATACCTGGTGTCTTCAAGCTGTACTATGTTATAGCAGTGTCTATGGTCCCCTCCTTTTTACAGCATTGGCAGTGTCGGTGTATTTTGTTTCCACTTGTCCTTGGCAGTTATTTTCTTGCCCTCCTTTTTAGGTCCACCGCCCATCCCCTTTTTCATCAGTTGTATCTTGCGGAGATGCTGGATGAGATACTTTTTAATTAGGTCACTGTGCTGTCTGGTCAATATAATAAACGTTTTTGGCATATATATTTTCGCCCTCTTTTTTCTCATTATTGTAAACTAGGTCAAATCGACCCCTCCTTTTCACAGCAGTGTGCAATGTCGGTGTATTTTTGTTCCCACTTGTCCTTTGAACTAAATTTCCTCTGCCCTTTTTTAGAGTATCTAGTTCAGGTGGTGGCTGTGCTTTGGCACGGGTGTGTGCGTTTGGTTTGTGCAGTGGGGCCTTGGGGAACTTGGTCTTGTATTGGACGCGTTTTACTCGGCAATAACCGCTATTATATAATTTATTTTTGAAAGTGGGTCATCCTGCATTTTATCGGCAGGTACTTGGATTTTTAATGGTTTCTTCGGCTATGTATGGGCATTGATCAGTGTAGTTGCTAGGAGTATGTAATACTATTCCCATCCTATTCCTACCTTGCCCATTATTTTAACTAGGTTAAGTCGTAGTTGTGCCTCTTTATGTCGCATAACGTTAGGTCACTGTCCTTAGTGTTTTAAACTAGGTCACGCCCCGAGGTTGTTGTGCCTCATTTGCTCGTCCTTTTGGCATGGGTTTGTGTGGGCATTGTTCAGGGTAGTTGTGTCGTGATGTGCCTGTTTTTGTGCTCGGCTGGTTAGGTTGAGTGCTGCCTTCCCTGCCGGATTTACTCGTACCACTTGTGTGTCTGACCATCCCATTAGCTTGATATTCGAACCACGCGGACACACGATTTTATGAGCTTGTATCTATTCAATTCCATTTCTTCTAGTTCGTTTTTAAGTTGCCATTCTGACTTGTTCTGGTTATCAATAATGTTTCGCATCGTATGGTCATTGTGTGTCCAACTCGTTAATGTTGTGTTTATTATGCTGCTGTGAGTGTCGTCTTTTATTTCGTATTTGCCTTCAATGTGTATGTATTTAATACTACATACCAAGTATGGAATATTAGAGTTCCAAAGCCATACATTTGTAACCTATCCTAGATCTCCACACCAAGTGATTTATACAGATGTATTACGTAAAATTGTGGAAAAATCTTTTGTCACATTAGACATTCATGAATGTTTTAGGTAATGATTGTATGCTAAGAACACATCTACAGGGACAACACACTCTCTTAAATTATATAATTATGATTAAAACGCGATCGAGACCGAATTAGCTAGATTATAATTGCATAGTATAGTTGCATTCACTGTTGATTTCTGCTGTCGGTCCAAGTCGTTTTATTCGGTCTCGACCGCGATTGATGTTCTTAAGTCGTTTCATAATCAGGTAACTCGATTCAATAGATTTATAGTTAGCAGGTTCTAGCATTTAAAGCGTTTGTTCTGGCGTCTTCCCGAGGTTCACGGAAAACTTGTTAATGCGATTTCCAGCGTATTCTGCTGTCGTCATATTTTCACTGGTGACGCGCAGCAGCTATTGTTTATTCTGTACCATAAATCAACAACGGTTACCTAAGCATTAACATTAGACTTGTTATTTGTGAGGTATAAGTAGTTGAATAATGCCAAATATTTTTTTTAAATTTTCTGCCCCGCCTATCCAACTATTGGTTACTATGGCGACAGCTGTAATGACTTTCTAAAATTATGTTAGAAAATATTTTTCCGATTCTCTTGAAATAGGTTTGAAGTTTTTCTACGTCAAATTTGGTGAGTATACATGCTTGAATAAAAAACCTTATTACAAATGTCTACATAATTCTGGTACAACCTCATGTACTATGAAACAGTTTTGCGATTGAGTAAATTCAAATTTCAACACAAATTAACCACTTGACTGCATTGCACCGACTTAGTCTAATGTGATTCATACACCCATTTGTGACCCAAATCTTTCATACAAGTTCAACCAACTTTATTATGCATTAATAATATGTTTATTTTTGGAATATTACATTATTCTTGATAGCTCAGGATGAATACAATTTTCCGTCTAGACATGGCGTGACATTTTGATAGGAAGGAGTATTTTCATTTCCTTTGGTAGATCACTGTCCTCAGCTTGACCTTTACATGAAATTGTACATTTCATTTACGATACTTCATGTACACTAATACGAAAAAGCCTGACATTATCGAGTATCCTATATATAGCGTGGTTGTATATTCAATGTCTAAAATGTAAGGAGAAAGGCAGTGACAAATGGTCTTAGTAATATATAGTTTTATGTTGGTCAGTGACTAGTTTGTATTGTTTATTCAGCCAATAGATGTCTGGTGGAACAGTGTTGTCAATTAACATACGAATAGCCTATTCAAACTGAAATGTGTCTATATGCCTAACGCAAGTACACAACGAAATTATCTATCGTACGTTAACACGTTTCTTAATTAAGGCCATGTGAATATAAATGGTTATTTTACAATGCTTCTATCATGCGATAATTTTCATTCACTGTAATAATAATTTTTTATTAAATTTCCATAGTGATGAATAGAACGCCATGTACAGAAACTGCTTATTTCCCAAATGTACACACCGAAGATCATACTTATATTTAGTTATTTCAGTATTACAATACACTATTGTGCCTTAATGGATTTGGAGCCAATGCATGTATTTATTTTCCGACAGTTGAATAAATTTAAAAGCAGAATGCTGCAGACAAAGTCATATTAGAATGAAGCAAATTAAGAATGCATTTAGTGAAACGTTGTTTCTGAGAAATATGTCATGGGTTTTCTGTAATTGTAGTTACACACATATTGTAATACACGAACTAGGACATACCCTACACGTCTAGTAATCATAAGACCATTATTGATGAAGTTTTGTTATAATGTAGTTAGTGAGATTGTGCAACGTTGTTGGTATTTGTGTTTTACAAGTTTCCCATAACCAAAACGTCTTAATCTGGTCAGTTGCAATTGTAGCTGTCGAGAGAAATAATTGAATTCACCACATGTTTGGAAACAAATGGATTTGTCTGTACAAATTAAGAGCGCACAACTAAAAACTAAAACGCTGCATATGCTGGTGGTATCATGTTTTGGAAACAGTATTAGTCATCCGGATAATATAGAATATGTTTACGTATGGTTAAATACATTGGCCAACTTGGTTGCAATTATGCCATCGTCCATGTGGTATAATTGCATTATGGAAAAAAGAATTGCAGTTTTTTATTGTTCAAAGTAAGCTATACAATTACCTCGTAACCTTGTATAACTTCATTAGTGTGGTTGTACGTGCTAATAATGCACAGCGTTTAAGAACATAATAACACTAATACGCTGATCTAAACACATGGCTAATTAAAATGAAATCGAACGATTATAACATATTCTAATCGGGCTTAGAACTGGACAACTTAATGGTTTTACATCTATTGAAGATTGCTGAATTCAACCCAGTGTGTGCGAGTGGACATTTAGCAGAGTATGCCTCAGGATTATATGTTGACTTGGCTTCACTGGTCTGTCAACACGTGGTACGTTATTTCTCAAAGCGTTATCCTTATTTTCCTCGTGTCACTGTGATTGTGTAAAATGAATAATAGTGAGACCCGAATCATAACCAAGCCTATGTGTTTGATATGTGCTTTTAACAATTTGGAACACTCTTTTAACCTATATTTCAATAATAAATGTTCACCTTGTATACGTGCGACTAACTGAAATGCAAACTACAAAATACACGCCCGATTGTTGAAAAGCATTCTACGGTTGCCCTTGTCAGTTAACAAAGTGAGTATTCATGGCATTATATTAAGCTCTGGAGCATGGGCAAAATATGCAGTCTTAACTTAAATTAACGTGCTTGGTTGAGTACAGTTTATATATGTGCAACACAAAGACAAGTACACTACACAACGTTTTGTAGTCACTTAAGAATCGGTTAAGCAGTAATATTTCTGAAAGGGGGAATTACTTGTAGTTATTATGACAAGACCTGACTTAATGGCAATTACCAACCAGAATTGCTTTTACGTCAAAGGTTATTGCAATTCGTTATTCTAAGAGTCTTTTCTAGTTCTCAAACTTGACGAAATATCAGAAGGATTGTTACACTAATATACAGGCAATGTTTAGTCGTAAATTGAACGCAAGTAGCAAGTAGTTTGTCACTGGATATAATACTAGCTAGCCGTACACACCTTATCTTCTATTACGCTCTATAAGTAATACAAAAAAGGGAATTAGGATGCATTGATAATGCTCTAGATCTTCATTTATCCACGACCTACGAGAAGACGAAATCAGTAAAATCAGTTTACTAGATAACTCAATTAAAAACATACTTTACTCGAACTATCCGAGCTTCCCAGATTTAATTTCGTTCTACATAGAATACACATATTCGTATATACCTTGCGGACAGATTTCAGTTGGATGTGTGATTTTAATCTATTTGTGAACTCGTATCACCATGCTTTATTCAAATTACATTCTTGTATCATTCCGACTTTTTTAATCAACTATCATGTAGGTCAAAGTAAGGCGAGTAAACGTATTTTTTGTTAGGCAAATGTCATGTTTATCTACTAATACAGTGTACAATTAGAGCGACAAATGAACCATCAAATTGTCAGATGTGCTCTGTCGGCGTCATTGCTGGGGATGTCTTGAAATTGCTATTGAAACGTAACTATTTACATGTTATACACTAACTTCAGGACTTACTTGAAGAATTCAAGTATATACTTCAACGTGTATGACGCCTTGCGACAACCGGTAGTTCACTCGTTTAAACATCGAGACGCCATATGACGATATTGTGATTGGTCTCGAACATAAACACGGGCTGTGCAACCACAATCTTTTGAATATAAAACTTTAGAACAAGGGAACGAAGGAGTAATCAATGTATCTCTAGCCAACAAAATCGAGATTATGCGTATCATTGTATCAAAAATTTAATTAGAGTCAAGCGCATCTAATTATAATATAAACTTCAAGTACTTTATTCTCAAAGTATCTTCATTAAAATCAGAACCGATTGTAAAATAACGGAAATACTTTTTATTGTTCTGTTATTGTATTCCAGTACGTTCGCAAATTAAATCAGAAAAGCACACATTTAATTAGAACTAATCAGAGGGTGTAAACACGTGGTGAGGAAACTGAGATACAATCTGCATTAGACAGTAATGAAATCCTAGACCTTTAGCTATAAGCTGAACAATATAGTGTAAAGATCTCTTTTAAATCGTATTTGAAAAACCCAAGTCGAAAAATTACAAGTGCGTACTATGTAGAACATACAAACAGTGGTGTTCCAAACGTTCGTCTTCGAACCTTCTTGGATTATGTATATCTTCTAATTAGGTTAAACGAACTAGCACACAAAAAATCTGAAGCCACATATAATCAGCTATAGCACTTGACTTTAAACTTGACTTTAGAATGATTAAATTAGAGAAACTATCAGATTGTACCTTAGGAGTGTGTTTGTTTGCATAAATAGATAAATAAACAAACACGCATTGAGACAAAGCGAGGACCGCAATCGTTAAATTAATGAACAAACGTATTTGTGTTGGAAAATGAGCCGTTCTCCGGGACGACCGGGCTTATTGACATTGTATTGTAATTATGCAATACGATTAAGAAAAATGTCTAACTTGAGACAAAACTCGTGTCGTTTGATTTCTTATTTAAGTAATTGTATAGCATAGTACTATACATTATCTTCATATTTTCTTTAAAATTGTGTTAACATAGCTTCTTTCGTTGCTATGGTGATCCGTTTCTAACACGTACTCATATCAAGGAAAACAATGGTTAAATGGGTTAAAACACTTGTTATATATCTTTCTCTGCAAGCAAACACTTACAAATTGGACACATTTTATAAAATAAGAATATGATTCGAAAATGTGACACCATTTTAAAAGTAAACGTCAAACATTTATCAGATACTGGATCTTTCAAATGCTAGTTTATGTTTCGTCAAATGGGTAGGGAATGACGTAGGCGACGTCACTCAAAAAGGCGATAGTGTTTGGTTTAAAAAGTCTATAACTTTGTTAGTGTATGGAATAATTTGTTGAAACAGTCTCCTCTTTCTAACCACATATTTTCAAAATTTTGTCACTTAGCTCAGTTTTCCTGGAGAACAGCTCAATCATTTGCCCGCCTATGTCACTTCTCTGTCAGCTCCGGGCTATGTATTAATACGGAACGAAGTTTTGAAATGTAACTGGTCATAGCAAGAGTGATGCTACCGCTTTTAAAAAAGTATTATATTTATGAACAAATATTTTTGTTAATGTGTCAATTCCTGTAACACCCTTTGTCACATAGCTGTATTCCACTTTCTGACATTCGTTCAACAGGTACCAGTATAACCAGACTGGTGTTCTAGATAAAATGTAGGTCGACAGGGATGTAATAGCGCGTTTGCCATTAAGTACATATTGGGTCAATTACAAGCACTATCGATTACATTATTGCTTCCTTATGACATTATATCTGCCACACAGTGTCTGAAGACGCGTGAAATATCGCCATTATGTTTTTAAGTAAGGCATACGAGGGATTCATGTGTCTTCTTTGTGCATTTGGCATACTTTCCATATTAAAGGACAAAATACTCTTACATGCCATTTGTAAGATAACATGTGCTTATTAGATAATAAAAAATGATATGGAATAATACACACTTAGCATTGTCATGAAAACTGAAAAAACATAATAATTTTATCATACATCACGGACGAAATAATCGGACACTACAAACGACACTGAACAAGGTATAACCATTCTATTACATAGATCTTCGTAAACTTGGCCAACACGGATGCACAAAGTAATGGTTTGTTTATGTTTACTTCCATTCCCTCTTGTTCAAGTTTTAGAGTTGTCATTCTGTATGTCCCTTTTGTGTGTTTCCTGCTCGTAAATGTTGTATTTGTGATGGCGCTCTGATCGGAGAGTGTCTTTATTGTCATATTTGTTAATATAATTCGATGGCTTAGAACCAGAAGGTCGTAACTACCTCTTACGACCTTATAAGACTCATACATATTTGAAATCTGCTTCACAATGCGCTTCTTATGAGCGTATATTCATGATAATCTGAAATTGTCATGTTGACCAAAATGAAGTTTTAAAAACGTGTTTCCCATAGGTAAAGAGTAAATTACAGACAGTTTTCTCTTGTTTTCTCAATATTTCGATTTGTTAGTTACGACCTTCTTGTTCTAAGCCACCGAATTATTTATAATCTGATCCCTTGCCACTTGGCTTGGTGCATAATGATTGTATTAATTCTCCTAGTTCGTCCACCGATATACATATCCTCTTTTTAACGCTGAACATTGACCGAGATATAATTGCTAGCCACCGTATAAGTGTGACTAAGTACATTTTATCTTGGAAAACACATGATACTACTGATTCCTAACTGACATACCTAAGTATTATTTCGGTAAAGCGTCCCAAAATTTACTATTAAAGGTGACACTGTCTTTAATAAGTCATCGTTGTTTTAATAATTTAAAGCATACGTTTATCAATGTACGTAGAATGTATGTGCACTAACGATGGCATCCAAAGTATAAGTCATACACATGATTATGTTCTTACCGATATATGTTAGGTAAATGAATCATCGAATCATCACGTATTGGTTGCAAACTGTCTGCATTTGATACCACATACATTTATGGTATATAAATAAAGCGTCTAAGACACCATATTCTGACCTTTCAGTACTTTGATAGTTGTCATTACACATCATCTTTGTAAGTGTTCTTGTTCTGTCAACATTATCTTTAATAATTCATCTTTAATAAGGAACCTTTAAACTAGAAGAGGATAACGACTTAAGAGGTAACGGGAGTGTTGGTCTATACTGACTGATTTATGAACTTGGTAGCATTTACTTGAAAAGTACCCTCTCCAGTTTTGTCGTCTTTGATATAAACGGACATCCTAGGAACTATATTGAGTATCGTTTAATATAGAATAAATATACCAATCGTATAACATGGCAGTCTTCTTCGAAAAACTCAAAATGAAGTAAACTATTTTAGAATATTTGATAACCATGACCGTCAGTAATATCATAGCTTTAAACCATAATTTTGTAATTTAAGAGTGTGCTTATCGGTTAAATCGGACTTTCGAAGAACAGTGTAAGCTTTTCCTAATTGCGGCTCAGGGTAGTTGTATTGTGGTGTTTCTGATTCCTGTGGTTGAGTGCTACCTTCCCTGTCGAATTTTTCTCATAACTTTTTAAACTAATTTCTAAAGTGACTAAACAGTATATTTGACGGACACTAACAACAATAAAATTACCACAGAAGAATTGGACTAGTGCAGGAATACTGTATGGCGACAAATTATCGAACAGACCGATGACTTTGTTCATCTCGGCATTCTGTACTCATATAACTTAAAAGCAAACAGCGCCTGCAAAAAGCAAATAACGCGTTATTTGCCATATCAGCACAAGGCATCCACGCTCAATATTACCCAATAGTCTCTGCAAATTTATATTCGAAAATAATCATACCCATCATTCGAACGTTCTGTGACGTAACATTAACAATCATTTCATAAATCCAGAATTTCCTGAATTATTGAGTCAGACGTAAACTTTGAGTCACATTTTAGAATAATATTCTTATTTTAATAAAACACGATATAATTGTGAGTGTTTGCTTAAAGGGAAACGTAGCTGCTATTTTTAATCATTGAACCCATTGTTTTTGTCTCAATTCGGGTACATTTAATCATAATTGATCAGAAAATTTAAGATAGTACTATGTTATCAAAATACTTACGATTAAATTAAAGGACGTTGCTTTTTCTATTGTTAAGACTTTTCAGTGCCTCATTACAGAATTCCTATATGATACCAATAAGCCAGGTTTTCCTCGAGAACGGCTCATACATAGTAATGTTTCAGTAATCAGTTAAATGAACTGCGAGTATGGACATCTGAAGCAACGTTCTGAATACGGGAAATTGATTGTAGGGATATACAATTTATATCAATAGAATCCTTAATAGTTTCATAGCTTCAGTGGCTTCTTTGGTTGATGAATTATATGATTCATGAAACTTTCTAGAGCTAAACTAAAATATTTGTTCACACCCTCCCCCTGAGACGGCCTAGCACTTTCCCACTAATACCGTCTCTACCCTAAAACATAATTTGACGTGCTAAAAATACACACTTATTACCGGCAAAAATGTTCAATATTGTTTTTTGTAATCTGCTATTTCAGTTGAGTACTGCCTTCAGTTGCTTCCAAGATCTTATACAGGTTTTTTTTATTATTATTTCATCTAATATGATAATATACATGTAATCATAAAAATGTATGCATGCACATGTTCGGAAGTGTCAGAATTTGAGAATATTAAACTATTCAGTCACTTATTGCCAGAAGATCCCTCGATTTGGAAACTTGGGTAGCTACGCATTGAATAAAACATCACTCGTTGTCTGTGCTGCGCATTTGATACAGGATGTGTATCTAACATATCTGGGTTTATACATCGTTTATACTTGTAATATATTTGAATTGTCTATAACAAGAACTATGTCTACTGAAAGTTTAGTTTCTCTGTCTTATTTTCGGCGAAGCCATTAAATATATCTGATATATCTAGCTTTTTCTCCCAGCATGGCGTTAACTGCGTTAGATCTTTATGCATTTTAAATCCGTTGAATTGTGTAATACTCTGAGCGGCAATGAAAACGCAACACTTACATACAGAGCATAACACATTAAATAAGTGTGTAAGCTTCGCGATTTTTTTATCATAGAATAGATATATGCATGTGGCACATGAATATCAGTTTGATTCAGAAAAATTGGTTAAGCAACATGGTGTTGTACCAGTTCTCTTTGGGTCAGTGTAAAACAGAAAGTCGCAATTGTTCAATCTTCTACAACCACCGTCTGGAGCGATGAATTAATCGTACGAAACATCCAGGGAATGCTAGTGGGATGCTGCTCCAATCTTGCAGTAGGGCTATGTGAAGTCCAGGTACTTTTAAAGGGCCCGGTACATTGTTACGCACACGACCACAACAAGTTGGAAGACGTAACCCATGGAGAAATAAATTGAGTAAATTATTTACTTCTTTATAACACTACTTGAACATTAGCGGCTCTTAACGTGTGTTCCAAACTGCTCATTTTGAGATTGATATGATTGTATTGTATTTGTTCCAAGAACGGTGACAATTTTGCTTCCGGAAATAGATTGCATAATGTGTTTTGATTGTGTATTGCACTCATTGGAGATAAATGCGTGCTTAATTTTTAAAACACAATTTACGTCTAAATGTCAATGAACATAATAACTTGAGGATGTAGACACATTTTGTAAATTGTCAATACTACAATTTAGTGTAAAAGTTTGGTGATTGAGTTTAAAAAGTGAGGATAATTATCCTAGAGTTACCGCACTTGAATTAAACAGTTTTCTTACATCCAGCGATTTCTAATGTTGTTTTATATTTCTTAACATATGTATATATATTATAAAACAATTACTTCGGTGATTTGAATAAACGAAACATTGATTTGTTGTACTGATACCCAACACTTGAGCAAACCGACTGATCTTCGGGAGTCTTCCTTTGAAATACGCAACATGTTTTCTACAAATTATTTTCCGACTAATCCATCCATATTCTTTAAATTGTTTGCCAAAAATGCGAGCAAATCTCTAGCCTCCCGCCATCTCGCGGGAAAATGCGGTTTAAGGCTATTGTGCTCTAGACTAGTGATTTTTTAAGTATTTTCACGGAAAATCCGGAATTTGGTAGATAACATATATCGAAGAAAGCATACACAATTTCAAGTTTGTAAGTTAACGGATTACGGAAAAAAATAAAGTTTTTAAAAACTTAGTGTGGCGTTTTCTTTGCCGATCAGTGTATATTTCAAATGTCACAAGTAACAGCCAGTATGTTAGGAGTGTTAATAATGTTTTATCATAACGAATGGTTCAGATTTGTCCAGAAGAGTTCAGTTTTTTTTAATGGTATAAGATGCAAGAGGTACCCCATGCATTATTATCCCTGGTCCATTGTTCATTCCTAGCATGATAAACGGGACTTATGTTTAAAGACTCGTCCGTACATTCAGTTGGTCAGCCCGTAAATCCACTACACCAATATCAGAGGTTTAGTGCGCTACCAACTGAGTTAAGCAGGCTGCAGCGTATGTTCGATGGACTGGTGGCTTAAATAGAATATGGGGTATAACACATGGTAGAAATGTTACAGTTACTAACACCAGTTGTCTCCCTTGGCACATGACAACAAATATTATACACATGGAATTTCCCTTCTTCAAAATCATAAAACGTAAATATTCGCCTACGTGATTTGACAAGTTGTCAGAATATCAATCAAGTACCGACCACATACGTAGGTACCAATTCAAACCTTTGAATAGTGGAGCATGTGGGCTATTATGCTCGGAGAAATTAAGCAGTCGCACGGACGATACGGCAGCACACGTCTTACCCCTAGACTACCATTTTAATTGCATATAGGACAGAATCTATATATAGAGTAAGATGTCGTAAGATGTCTTGGTTGTATTTATTTGCTATAATGAACAACATTTATGTTTTATATTCGCTTTCAGAATATCGAAATCGACCAAAAATACTGATGATCAAAAAATTATGTGCGTCGGCCGGGAATCGAACCCGGATCGACTGCTTGGAAGGCAACCATGCTAACCTTTACACCACCGACGCATATGAATACTATGCAATCTTGATTATTTGTAAGATAGATAGATAGATTTGATTCAGTATTGAAGTATAACTCTAGCGCGGTATTGGGACCTGTGCCACTTAAAGTAAACAGGCAGATCAGGTACAACAACATATAAGGATATTGGAAAAGGGATTTTCTTTTTCAATGTGTATAGCTTGGCTATTGTGACCTGAACCTGACCTTTATGCAAGAATATATTACAAGATTTTTGCTTTGATTATATCAATTTCCGCAAGCAAATCGTTCAATATCGGTACTTCAGATTTGTGTTTGTATTGCATCTTGAACGTCTTCGTGATACTCCCCGATTATGAAAACATACACTCGGTGTTGTAAACGTAGTCAATATATCGACTGTTAAATTATGCTAATCAATAGGTCAGGCTAATCTCAATGTGGCCAAGCTTAACCGTTATTTTAATTTACTTGGTGAATAGAAGTGAGCAGGTAAAATACACTTCCGCTCTCCCTAAATCGATGTAATGGTCAGTGATTTCTGTTTATATTGACATTGCAGAATATCGCGTTAGACTTATATATACATGGGTAAATTAAATGTTTTGATTTGATATGTGTTTATAAGGTTCACGTATCGTCCATGTCTTCAGGTAATCTAGATTTTTATAGGACCCCGGTGTTAACCGCTTTAATATGTCGATTTAGTAAGACTGATCTGCAGTCCATTCAATAAGTAATACGAATGAGGGTACTATCCTATCTGAAGGAATTCTTGTAGAGGTCATGTGGACGGAAGATTGGTTGTCCTCTTCCGCTTGGATATTGCATTTCGTCAAATAATTTGGTTTTGTTTCTCTTTTAAACCGACACAAAACGGAAGTATTTGACTAACCCAATCAAATGTGTCCTTACTAACTGGTGAGATATCTTATTGTTTCGGCAAGTTTGGCTATCATTCAGATCATTGTCACTTTTCTACAGAGATTGCGATAAAATGTGAACTAGGGGCAATCATTTCAGTGCAGAAAGGTAGAACACTACTGATAAGTGTCAACTGATGATGATGTTATACTATAAACATCGCAAACACAGAACACAGGTGCGTACAAGGTCCTATCATAAGGCCTTGAAACAGACAAAACATAGTAGGAAACTTTTGACAAGAAAGGCAGTGCCCAACTGAACAATCACACTGACAATGGACACAATAAGCATAATACTCGTATACTGCCAAGCCCAACACACAACTGAACGAGGAAATGGAACTTGACCTATAGATGAACAAGCTATGCTATCAGTACAGTCATTGCAGTATGATTTTACGCCGATATTATCGCTGAATATTATTCCACAATTGTATTTAAGACTATATATGTCCCTCCCTGTATGTGGTATCATTAAATGTGTCATTTGTCTGTAATCATTTTGAAATGTTAATTCCCTATATAATAGTCTACATGAGTAAATCAACAAACAGACCTACAAAACATATGCGTTGGTAAAGGCAGCGACCATTACAGTACGTTATATCAGGTACGCGTACTATTAATACATTTTATTATCCTATCCATGGTGTCCGTTGCCTAAACAAGGCGCTATGTAGCGCTTTTCACGGGTGCTTTCTATAATATTTAAGTGAACGGGATGCAACTGAATAAAGGCGTTCGGTAGTGCTTCGTGTTAGGCAACGGGCACCATGTTTCAATAGGGTGGAACATGTCTCCGATTTAAACAGACAATCGCTTTTGAAATGGTTTTGATACCAATTAGAGTGAATCACCATGTGGACATGTTCCACAAATCATTTCACTACTTACATCCGATAGAGCTTTCGGATTTATCACAGAAAGGCACGAGTAGTTACCATCGGGACATAATAGGGAATCCGCCATTATCACGGACTATTTTACAACATGGCTCATGAGAATCAACCGATGTAATCGAAGAGACTGACTAAAAGGTTACATACTCATGGGAAGGTATCAACCCCTAAAAGGAGAACGGTTATTGAAGGGCTTCTTGGTAGCATTGAAAAACCGACGATTGGCTATTACCGCAAAATGCATAAAAAACATAACCAAAATTTGCAACCCTTCCCTTGTGTACGAGGCGTATTTCTCAGTTACGACAATGCCCCAGTTGTTACGATGGATTCCCTTTGAGCTATCACATTTATAATATCAAACCCAATTCTAAACTATCGTTAAAAAATAATGTAATTATGGATAGCAGATCATATGCAGTATTTAAAGATGTGAGGGTCGTTTTATTAACAATTTAGTGAAATCTTAACTTTTTTATTTACTTAGCCATGTGTGTTATCGGTCCGTTGCACACGGTATAAGTTTATAACACTATATACGGGTGCTATATCACATGATATCGGTAGTTGTAATTATACAAATACAGTCATACTCACATGTTGTGTCATAACTTATTAATAATAATTTAAAAAAAAAAAAGGGATTTAAACTCGAGTAACAGAAAGGTCAGTAATTTTACTGTCTCATTGAGTTTGTGGAGTATTAGTATGATAGAATTGAAAACCAGTAAACTGTCTAAAAGCCAGGGCCTGTTTAGACCGGGTGGAAATTCCGGTTATCTGAGAGTTCTCTTTTTTTTGAGAAATATATAGTATGGCAGATGTATGTTTTGGTATTGTTATACAACAGTTATTAATATATAAATAATGTCAAACTTTGATAAGCTGGTGAATATATCTAGTACATTCGAGTGTAAAGTATTACAAAATAAGATAAAAGTACGTTTCTGATTAGAATATCAAACTTACTTGTATTATGATGTGTTAGTCACACACATGCATCAACATTGAACTTGTATTTAAACCCAGCGATATTGTTCGTAGACTATATCAGGTGAAAAAATGTTGATTCGATCACATGTCAGAGGTGGGAGCTGTGGCCTGGAGATAGGTAATGATATTTTGGACCAAGAAGCGTCGCGTGCAATCCCCGTCTGTATCATGCAGGGCTTAAATTCTCTCAGAAATAATAACAAACCGGATGTATCATACCCAGAAATATTGGAAAGTCAAAAGCATAACGACGGTGCCGAACCAAAACCCCGTAACTCAATTTTGGTGCGAACAGTTTTTAGCAGCATCCGCATCTGCTAGACGTCACGCGCATTTCTGTCTTGTCGCCATCTAAAGAGCCAATCGCGTTACTTAGATGACTGTAGCAACGTTAATGTCGCATCGACGCTAAATGTCGCACTTGACGTTAAATGTCACAAGGCTGATGCTAAATGTCGCAACCGACGCTAAATGTCGCAATTCCCCCTGACGCTATGTGTCGCATCTATGACGTTAAATGTCGCAACAAACTGGCCTGACGTTAAATGTCGCAACACTAACGCTAAATGTCGCAATCCTTTATATACACTATTTTGTAGTATTACTGTTCTAGTTTTGGTCCAGACGTATCCACAGTTATTAGGGGTTTACTCAAAGGGGTTCGACACTTAAGCCTGCAGTGATTAAAAACTTTAAAATAAAACCCCTTTAGGTTTACCGGATGAACCATATTTTACTCGTTATACCCGGTTCAGTGAACTCTCGTACAACCGTAACAACACTGGATCGGCAAGACGAACCGTGGTGAACCGTGATACTGTAATCAAACTGGCAAAAGAGGCCTGTTTTAAGCCTTGTGAAGTCATCAGGAGATACCGGGAGGAATGGTCAATATTTCAACAGAATCGAAATATGGAGTCAAAACTGGGTTACAACCTTAGCTGTACCGCGATGTTGCATTCCGGTACATGTATCAGTACGGATTATCTCGGTGTATCCCGGTTCTGAGCTGACAGCAGAGACCTATTATCACTGTGCCGGTTTGGCATTCCCGGTTTGTCCCGTTGTATGAACCTTTGAGACATCGTGAACTTCTTAGTCGTTTTAGGCTAACCTTGACGAACTGTGTTAATCCGTCCGTATGACAGCGTACAGTATGGGTTCGATATCCACTTCAGGTGCAAACCAAGTCTGGTATTTTTTATTTTATGTATTTATTACCTGCGAGCCTTGAGCGAGCAGGTATATTGGATTGCCTTAAGTAAAAAGGCAGGGAAGAACCTAGTATATACCCGAATTATGGTTATATACGGTAATGCTCGGTAGAACCCCGTTTCGTTACGGATGATACATAAATATACTCGTTTCATCACGACCAAGGTGTGTGAAGTTGCAGTTACCGAGTATTTGTCGAACAATGCCAAATACAGTAAATAATTATGTAAATCGTAGTTGAAATTCTGTTCAAATCAGTTGATTTGTATTTACAAAAAGTTGCAATCAAACCCACACGAAGAGTTACTCAGAGGATAATGCACGGCTGATTAGGGCGGGGTCTAGATAATCAGCCCGCAGGAAGCATAATGGCCCGAGTGGCTTTAGCCCGAGGGTCGTTATCAATCGGTACGGTCCGTACGGCATTTTTACGGGATGATTCATAAGATTGTCCGAAGTTTAAAGGTTCATACAACGGGACAAACCGGGAATGCCAAACCGGCACAGTGATAATAGGTCTCTGCTGTCAGCTCAGAACCGGGATACACCGAGATAATCCGTACTGATACATGTACCGGAATGCAACATCGCGGTACAGCTAAGGTGTAACCCCGGTTGTAACCCAGTTTTGACTCCATATTTCGATTCTGTTGAAATATTGACCATTCCTCCCGGTATCTCCTGATGACACCACAAGGCTTAAAACAGGCCTCTTTTGCCAGTTTGATTACAGTATCACGGTTCACCACGGTTCGTCTTGCCGATCCAGTGTTGTTACGGTTGTACGAGAGTTCACTGAACCGGGTATAACGAGTAAAATATGGTTCATCCGGTAAACCTAAAGGTGTTCGACACATAAACCTGCAGTAATTAAAAACTGTTTTCAATTTTTTGTATTAATTTCTAATGTCTATATTTCATACAATATACACAGTAGAAGTAAAAAAAATATTTTTTTTAAAAGTTTTTAATCACTGCAGGCTTAAGTGTCGAACCCCTTTGAGTAAACCCCTAATAACTGTGGATACGTCTGGACCAAAACTAGAACAGTAATACTACAAAATAGTGTATATAAAGGATTGCGACAATTAGCGTTAGTGTTGCGACATTTAACGTCAGGCCAGTTTGTTGCGACATTTAACGTCACAGATGCGACATTTAGCGTCAGGGGGAATTGCGACATTTAGCGACATTTAGCGTCGATGCGACATTTAACGTTGCTACAATGACGACAAGACAGATATGCGCGGGACGTCTAGCAGATGCGGATGCTGCAAAAAAAAGTTTTCGCGCCAAAATTGAGTTACGGGGTTTTGGTTCGGCACTGTCGATATGTGATGTGGCTATTGTCAACTGCTAAGTCGACTTGAAACCCAATAAAAGGGATATGGTAAAATTAGAAACGGGGGCTTGAAAAAATACTCCATAAGATAGCTAAATAGATCGAAAATTAAAACAATATATATTTTTGCAGATCACTCAAACTTATTTTGAACCTGTGATATACAATACACACGATGTTCACCAGTGTGTTGCTATGGTGGTGGGCGTTGCTGAATGCCGCCAATGGTTACACTGAGCTAGAGCTGAAAGATATGCTGAAGGACGGTGTGAGAAATGTTGTCAGAGAAACTATTGATGCTCCTGTGACGCTAGAAGAGGGACAGGTACCAACATGGCTGTCTGGTAGATACGATATTGTAATTCAGTAAATTCACCCATTGCTCTTACAAGGCCTAGTGTAATGTAACAATAGATAAAATGCAATGCTATATTTATTGTTCGGATGTAATACGGTCTCCTTGCTGTAATATGCATTGGCGTACAGAACTGTTAACAGTCTTGTATTATCCATTCAGTGGTAGGAAGAGTTATAGAGCAGGATGAAATGGGTTCTCAAACAGCGAGTTGAAAAAGTTTTAAAAGTTTTCCCAAACATAATATGCAGTTTTACCCTCCACAGTCCGAAAACTTTTTAAAACATGTTATGGCATGGACAGCTTGGTTATCGTAATAAGGCATCGGTACTGTATATTCCTTTCCAGGTAACTTTATACGCCATGCGTGTGGTGCGTTTGGGGAGACAGACCACATGGATAAAAACTTACCTAACTATATTGGACATTTGTTTGATTGTATTACCATTGGTAGTAAATATCGAATAGATAATGGCCAAGTCACCTTTACAAACAGGTATGCAATTTTTAGGTTGTTAACCGCCTGAAAAAAATGTTTCATTTAGACATAAACACATGTGTATGATAATCATGGCGGACTTGCTTTTAATAAATTCCAAACACACAGGTATTAAACCATTTAGTTAATATAAACGTTCTGCATCTTAATTAAAAAAATCATTTTTAATATAGTTAACTGAAAAGAACTTTTAGGAACACTGTCCATTTGCTTACCCTTAGTGTTTATGTTGAACCTATTTCCGTTGGATTTCGTCACGTTTGAATGATCACACAATCACAAATGGTAAAAACGTCTATTCAAGCACGCATAATTTGGGTTCTTCATTTTCTACTTTATTTTCACTTCCAATTTACTTGCATCGTGTCTGTGTTACGAAAAAAACACAATAAGTTAGTCAAATAAGTTAGAATTGTACTCTTAATTTGATTGCAAAATGGATAATGGTGAACTTTATCGTGTATATACATGTAAGACGCTGGAGGCTGGTGTTTTACTAAACATACATTGTGTCGAATTAAATTGACATGTCTCTATCATAATAAGACTTTTGTATCATCTCCACCCGAAAAACCTGTATAATAAATATGACGTACCAAGTGACAAAAAGGTGAAGGGTCAATGCCGCTGACCTAGACAGGTAATGCTGCTATATTTTTGCACCAAAAACAACGATATTGTTGTAGCTTAATTGTAGTCCATACAACATTAAAATTATGGGAAAATTGCTTTTATGTTGCGTTTTTTATGCCAAGGATGTTGTTTTTTAAAATCTAGCATTTTGTACAGACTCTATTGCAACATCAATAATTGGCTGTGGTCAAAGAGAGATAATTTTCGGTATTGATTTACGATTATTACCACCCTTCCACTGCAAAATAGTAGTTTATCGTTGTGTGTACTTTGGAATCGTGGGGTGGTGTCACATGTTGTTTATTATGGATCGATACATATCTTCAAATCGATAACTGTGATACATTTAAATCAAGTACACATCGCTCTACACATGCGCATTTGAATTATCATAAATAAGTTGGAGATTCTAGTAAAAAAGACACACCATATATTGGATGCGGAACTTTGGAACTCAGTATATGTTTAATTACTTAAAGGTGTTTCGATTGGAAGAAGTATGGTCATTCTGTTCCATGTAATTTGTCAAAGATTTCGCTACCTGTTTTATTTAATCACCACCTCTATAGATGCGCTTCATTCGGTAACTTGGGATCATATTTTTTGTATCATTTCTTTGAGAAATTGGGTCAACCTGCATTTGTGCGGCCGATACTTGGACTTTTAGTCATTACCTTCGCTTATGTGTTGGTATTTCTCAGTGTAGTGGTGTTGTGATGATATTTAGTCTATTGTCTGCGCTCAACTGGTTAAGTTGATTGCTGTCTACTACCGATTTCCGCATTTCCACTTCTATGACTACTGTACCATTGTAATGTCCGGGTAAGGAGAGTGCGGTAAGTATAGGCTTAAGATGTTGCTCACTCCTTTTTCCTTAAACAAAAATACAAAATTTTTAATGTACATTTATATTAAACCACTAGACTAAGTTTTCCATATATTTAACCATGACAATTTTCTTCTTACAGATGGTATGATACAATTGTCAACGATATATATAATTACTATGGACGTGAGATGAATGCGTCGTCTGTATTTCAAACTGGAACATATTCAAAAGCGGTATGTTTTTGTCATATATGCTTTTGCGAGATCATTTCTAACGTCGTTTGTGTAGATAATCGTTATTCAACCGATGTTCATTAAAAAGATATTTATACGAAAACCAAAATTATACGTTCACAGCACTAATATTAAACTATATTTTTTTTTAAAAATAAAATTTTAAGAAATAGTTATTGCTATTTTGCAACGTCTTGTATCTATCAAAAACGCTCATCCAAAGACAAGAGAAACAGCATGTATGTAAAGCAATTTTGTTATTAAAAATAATTCCAAACTTGTAATTAATTATTTTCACTTATGAAAACAGAATGCCGGACAGATTGATAAATGGGCAGCTAACTTGAGCAGTAATGTCAAGACACGAGAGGTTCCTCACGTCAGTTGGTGGCAGATTGGTAATGAGGCGATTGCAATGACCGAAACACCAATAGGTAATGTATTGCAGAGCGTATCGAAAATTGAGTTTAAACCTTAAAATGTTAATGTCATCCCTACCATGTATCTTTGGAATAAAGATACCAGATCCTATACACACAGTCTTTATTATCGTTATTATAATATTGGTGTTATAATTTTAAACTCAACACAGAGAGGTGGTTTGTGACGCACAGTATATAGTTGACTATTTATTTCATATTCAAATTCTTAATTAAACGTTTATCGTAAAATTAAGTAATGATGCATATCTTCTTTGAGCTAACTTGGTCGCGTGTGTCTTTAATTTGTATCAGTGGGTACGGGATTCAACTTTGACACTCCGTCTATTATATTCAAGTATAGTCTAGAGCAATTTTGAATGGATCAACTACTACCACGTATAACTTATGGATGCACTTTCTAGTTTTTGTGGTATAATAATGGAATGTCCTAAACACGTGTTATATCAAGGCATTATTACTGTATTGTATTATTAATATAGGTGTGGTAATAGATCTGGAAGCAATGTCACAGAAAGGTGAGATACAATTTGATGATGATAACCTGGGAGTACCTGATACACAGCAATATATGATGACAAACAGCCCAGCACATGAACAGACTGAACCAGATGGTACAATATGGAGTACTGTAGTCGTACAGAAATGGCAAACACAGGGGTACCTCAAACAATGGTACGTTGTTGTAAACACATGTTTGGACGTCTTTGGTTGTTGTATTAGTTTATCTTTATTAACACTCATGTTTTTTTAAAATATACTAGGTGTTTTGACAGCAGCTGCTAAAACTGGGACTCGCAGCGGCTTATTTTCATTTATTCGTTCAGTTTCGTGGTTGACCTTGTATCATGTGGTCATAATTTGTCGTTCATCGACTCTTTAACGAAAGTTCAATACGTACTTCTGGTCGCGGACACTATTGAGAAGTAAATACAAAATATGGAAATAAATCTGCTCTTGTTATTAATTACTATTCGATGGTTGCCTGCAACACTGTCGTATGTCATTATTTCATATAAGCAGTTACGACAGTCTTACGGGCGTCCTTCGATATTCATTCAACAATCGTTATTGAATAGTAAATGGTATATTATAATTATAATGTTATATATATTGTAGGAGGGTTGTATACAAAGTGGGTGCTAATAGGAAGCGTAAAGTTGTTGGCACGTACCACTATGAAGACGCAGATCTAAGGAAATGTCAACCAAACATGCCCTATTCAAGCCTTGACTCCAGATTCGGATATATGCACTCATTCGCTATGACAGAAAACTACGTCATCTTACCAGAAACGGCCTACATGAATGATCCTTGTGGTTATGGTAAAGTATAAATACTGTTACAATTAATATTGCCTATATGGATATTTAATAAATATTAGATAACCGCTAGGCTATATTTGTAGATATAGACACAGACCCCAGTTGCTATGCATTGTCCAAGGGAGATAACTAATGCATGCAATCATTGTGAATTGTGATATTTATACAGCACACAAGTCAATCAATCAATTTGACATAATTTGATTCCAATTAAATAAAATCAAAGACGTACCTTGTTGTACTGTACTGTACTGTAGTATTGTAGGCCTACTATAAGATGGCTTATTTATATTACGAATATATATAATTTACAGCCTCCAATGTTTGTCTTTCGTCCTTATCCGCTTGGAAAATCGAAGATATTACATAAGCGACAACGTATGGACCCTAGTACACAAGTTTGTCCACCACAAATAATTAATGCACCAGTCAGTTGCATCCACAGTTCCTCACGACCACAGGGAGGGATCCATGGCGGATAGCCAGGGAGACGGCCATGTTTTTACCGCAAGGCAGGGGAAATTTAGGATTTTTTTTCTGCGAAAACCAATAGCCTAGAGACAATATTTACCTGTAGATGTCAGGGGAAATGCGAAAGATTTTACCATCAGCTTCCCCCGCAGGCCTTAGAAGGGCTGTTGATTTTGGCAAACTCAAAATCCTGGAACGCACTTCCCCCGGTGCTGGGGTGCGGTGGATGAAACTAACTGGTACTGTACATAAGTCTTATACACACTGACAGTAACAAAATAATCTCATAATTATGATGATAAACATTGCTTTGACAACCTATACATTGAGACATAGAATTGTTGATTTGCATTGTTGACATGGAACGAGTTGTAGCCTACTTACGTTCAAGCATCTAGTATGATCTGAGTGTTGATATCATTGTAAAACTACGTAAAAATGTCTAATATAGACCAATTTCCTCGGAGATCGAGTACTGTCATGATAAACCGGCTATTTAAATGAAAATTTCACCTTTATTTTTGATCATTCTTAAAACAACTTCCATTTGCAATGGGCGCATGGAAATCTCGCAAACGCTTGCAATCAATTGGCTAGTGACACGTAAACGTCTAATGCCACGGTCCACAGTCATGTAACTTTGTTATCGTTCGTTGCTTGAGGTATTATTACGAAACAGCCAAGGATACTGACATGGTATTGATAACGTGGTCACCGGTATTGATTTTTACTGACCGGTATGGGATGACATTGTGTCACCACGTGGTCGCGATGGACCAATAACATTCCTTGATTTAGCTACAAATCTGTCAGAGGCGGAGTAGAGCGTAATTCTTACTTGCCTTTGCTTTTAAAAAATAGTTTGTTTTATTTATTACATATTTGTAAAAATGATATTTAATCGAAAGAGAACGATAGGCTCCACCGTTTACAGTTTACTATTTTTTTTATATTCCAAAGACCATTCACCTCGGAAAACTGCCTGAAATTTTTGACCGGAAATAACTTTTTTTGAAAGCATTAGTACCTGCAGAGACTCAACGAAGATACGCACGTTCGCTTGTTACCGGTCTGGGTATTTTCAATAGCCCGCGCTTCGCGTGGGGCTATTAAATCCCCTATTAACTGTTTACTAGTTAGCACTAGTACAATAACATTATCATGACGAGATATAAAATGCTTCTTGCGACATATAATTTCGTCTTATTGGATATTTCGGTTGTTACGTTTGAAGAAGGACCTTAGTTAAATAATTATCAATATTTAACATAACTCTCGTATTTGGCATACTGTAGTAACACATCGTATTCCCTTCTGTGCAGGTAAATTAAGACAATCGGATCCCATGTTCTCAGGACATGACTCGACAGTCGAGTTTTATTATTGACGCGCATTGCGGTCATTGTTCACACGTAACTACAACATTTGTATTACACTCTTTTTCAGCTCATTATGATAGTCATAAAGCATTTTTCCCACAAGGATATCGATACGAACCGACAGCATTCTCCAGAATTGTTGTAATGAGAAGAGGCGATGGTGTACATGTGGCAACAATACCCACTGATGCTATGTTCATTACACATCAGGTATTACTTACATATACTAGTATATACGGTCTACATGGCGACAATTACTTCATTCAACTATGATAGCGCGTCACTTCAAGGTTTACTTCAATATATTGTAATGGTGTAACTTTCGCCGAGACTTTTGGTCAACAAACCCAATCAATAGAAAAGCATGCACACCCATGTCATTTCAATGCTACGTATGATATTCAAAACAACTTGTAACAAATTATGCACATACTTATTATGTATGACATACTGGGAATTCGTTTTCTTCTTATACATTAAGTTAAATATCTATTGATTCATTTTTACTTTCAGCTTGGTGCGTATGAAGATGACAATTTTATCTACATGGACATGTTAACCTACAATGATGCCGGTATATATGACAAATACACATATGTCGACAGTATCATATCTGACGTGAGTAGTGTTACCAAACATTTGCGCACCTTTTACAATAGTTTATTCATTGTCAACATATTATGGCCTAGATGTAGTAAACATGATGTCATACGATGCATGTTTGTGTTCTTCACTTGCTTAAAGGTTGACATCACGGACGTATTATGTTAGCTATACCATATATGCATTTTGTATGTACATGTAGTATCTCAATCGGAACACCTCGTACAATTCTCAAATCGAACCATTTCTCGAGGTATTCTCGTGGTATCTCTATTCGTAGATGCGCCGTTTGTGAAACCTTCGAGTGTCGGGTTTTCCTTAATGATTCACATGGTGATTGACAATGTTGGGGATCCTGTATTTTGTTGAAATCTTACATATCGCCATTAGAATGGCTTATGGTTGGTCAACATCAATTAGAAATGAAATATGGCTATTTTGTGTGGTATTGTTGCCGAAAGTCACGTGGTATTGTTGCCGAAAGTCACGTGGTATTGTTGCCAACAGCCACGTGGTATTGTTGCCGAAAGTCACGTGGTATTGTTGCCGAAAGTCACGTGGTATTGTTGCCAACAGTTACGTGGTATTGTTGCCGAAAAGCACGTGGTATTGTTGCCGAAAGTAACGTGATATTGTTGCCGAAAGTCACGTGGTATTGTTGCCGAAAGTCACGTGGTATTGTTGCCGAAAGTCACGTGGTATTGTTGCCGAAAGTCACGTGGTATTGCTACACAGTATAGCGATGCTTGCTACTACTGAATGATGCACAACCTGTGATTAAGTCTGCATTGATAATGAATTATTTATACTTACAGAATGATTATAAAACCAACGTAACTAGAATCACTATCACCAAGAGTAGTTTCACCGTACTGGAGATACGTAGTCTCAGACCTGCTCACAAACCTGCTGCAGCATTTGAAATGTCTAACATTAACTATGCGTACTATGGCAGACAATATACGTACGCTTATATGGTCAGAAACTTCGACAGATACGAGCAGAATGCCATCACAAAGGTCAGTCCTTCTATTAGCTTAAAAACCTATCCTAATGCAATCATCTCATCTGTATGTGTTATAAATGGCAACACTTTCATTTTAACGTTTGCACAGGCTTCAAAGTGTCCGCAGATGGAAAATTGTTGTTATTACACTTGCAATACCGTCTACTAGAAATATAATTGCATGATATGTATCAAAATGGTCAACAATAATCACTCAGCATTTCTACCAGACGCACAAAATCATGGTAGAAACTAGGTAATTGACTATTTTGAGATATTTATCCATTTGTAATCATATCAAAAGAAGTTCAGTCATTATAATTTTATGGAGACTTTCCAGTAAAACATTGAACACATTTGTTCTGTAGCCTCCAGTTTTATTCGCAATTATAAGTGGTGCAACACCAGCAAAATCGTCAGACTTCGACGATCAAATACATGTGAAGCTCTTAATTTCTTGATGGAGATTTGCAGATAAAACAATCGAGGCTATTTATGATGTACCTATTTCAGGTTTGTCGAAATGGACATTCGATGAATCGTTCCTAGCCTTGGACTTGACTTGATTTCATATGAATACAACATGTATAATTAACTGTTTCTTTCATTGTCAGTTGAACGTTGAAACCAATGAGGAAGTGGAGTATGTGTTCCCGGAGGGTATGTTTGCACAGGAGCCACAGTTTATAGCCAAACCTAATGCTGTTCTTGAAGACGATGGTGTACTTATTGTGCAGGGTGTAGATGGTAGAAAACATAAAGGTTATAAACACATTTTCCTTGTTCACGTATTAATATGTCATGGTAAATTAATCAACCTACAACTGATCTCTTCGAAGTCAAAGAATGGAAAACAAATCATGCTACAATCCTTTCTTACATAACCATCTAAAAATAGTCTATGCTATTAACAAATTCTTGAGTGACATGCTTTATAAACGTTTTCTGGATAAGAGCTTATAAACGCTGCATTATAATATCTGCCACACTGATTCGTTCTATTGTAGTAGGTAGTCGTGCGAAGTGAAGGTGTTCAGTACAATGTTATCTTGTTTATTTCAAAGTGATTCAAGTGATTTGCAATCTCTGACTTCTATTTCGGTGTTTGAGCCTTCCATACTATGCTGCCCAATGTGTTAATATCAATTTACACATGCATTGCTTTATTTTAAATAAACTGTACCTACATGTATATACAACTTCCCTTAATTTCAACAATTTTCATTGTCAGGATTTCTTGTTGTATTGGATGCACGAACGATGCAACTGATTGCACACATGACGGCACCAGATTTAGCCTTACTTGGATTGCATAACAGGTATTATATTCTTCTCGCCATTCTTATACTATTCATAGCTTGTGCGTTGTTTTCCACTGGCCATGATGTTATTTGTCACGTTTTAATAGTCAAATTGGAAACATTTCTTGAATTTTACTATCAATTACACATGCGTATGTTGGTTTCTGACTCCAGACATTAACATATACCAGAACCATTACTAAGTATTGGTATGATTCACACTTAAGAGAGTACAATGTATTAAGTGCTGAATGAATGACTCTGTCGTAATGCATGTTGATTGAATACTGTGGACAGACAGTCAATAATTTGCACTGGTAATGTCAAGTATGTTTAGTTTCGACCATTGCAATGTAGTGTTATTTCAAACGTATGCACGGGAGAAAACTCTTTATGCGAAGTTTTCTCACTAATAACCCCTAATAACTGATAATAAATGGTATACAAAACATGCATACACGAATATCTACGTTTGTTTTGTATTTCAGGTTATTCCCATTGGATGTTGGAAAACCAGCAGCAGGCTGGACTAATGGTGTCATTGGATGAATAGTTTATTGAATTAACTGACAACTAAATTTGCTGGTATTACTTACGTGTAATTGATTTTGTGTAATTAGATAATTGAATAAATTATATAAATATGATTTTATGGAATCGAATGGAATACTAGTATTATATGTCGATATGTAACAGTGTATTGCATATATGCCATAACTCTGTGTGTGTTAACTCGAATGTTGAAAGTTTTGTCTGTGGCAATAACTCCTTAATCGAATACCATATTTTAATCCGTCGTACCAATAAAAACAGAACAACAACACACCTTTGCTTCGTTGCTATTTTCATAAAATGTATTAAATCATCTTTCAGTGTTTAATATATGTTATTGTTTTATAATCCACGAATACACTATTGCGTTATAATGAACTTCTAACTTCTAACTCCATATTGGTCATCCACAGTGTTGACGGAAGTGAAATAGTATCGATCAAGTGTATTACACCGTTAGTCATGGCAATGTCAGCTTCTACCACTCTATCACCATTTATCGTCACATCAGCTGAACACATAATATGCTTATAATGATTTGATGGTAATAAATGTTTCATGTAACGTCCTTAAACATGTTTAGGTTCGTATGTTATAGAACCAAGTTCTTTGCAGAAAGTTTCGAGTATCATTGTTGTACAAATTGTGCTTATCACAAGATAAAACAATTATATAGTGTACGATAACAGTCTCGCATCGCAAAGATAATCTACGAAGTAGCACTCGGCTAAAACAATATGATTGTATGATTTATTCCTTATTTCGAGTAAATAAGTAAACGATGCTCATTCATTTTGTACAGGGAAGGCAGTGCTCGGCAGCCGCTGGAGTATATAAGCTCATTGCAAAGGAAACAAAAACACAACAACAATGAAATGATATAAAAGAAGACCCATGTCATCATATCACAACCAGGTCCTACGTGACAATCCATGAATGCAATCAGAGCAAGATCATCATGCACACATACGTCATTTAGGTGTTCTATGGTTAGAAACAGGGATATTCGATCAACTCATTGTAAAACTTGTTTGATCAATTGATGTCACAATTTTGGCGTTTCTTTATGAGAGGCTGTCAGCCTTTTATTGACGACAACGATATTTTCGATTCATCTGCTTTTCAAGTGAACATAACATGAGTAATACTTACCATTTCAGTTTGTTTTCGGTTTTGACCGATTCCGAAAGGACGAAGTTGCGAAAATTACGAATATTTTTGTTTGCGATCTTGACATGTGTATTTTGAGTAAAGTAGCTGGATAGTTCGTAAATATTTTACAGGACTTTCATTAATTGATACAGGCTTTAAAATGATAACAATTTGATTGCTATTCGAGACGCTTCAGTTCCTGGGCATGCACATTTAAGATAACATGCAGGTCATAATCCGGCGTGTTATTCAATATTGATCTTATTGAACTTAAGGATAAGAACAACCAATTAGATCACACCATATCAAACACTTTATCACTAACTGGCGATATGGCTGGCTTCCCTTTTTTCCAATTAAATTAAATCAATATTGAATACCGCACTATGTGGACATCATTCCGGCTTTTTGTGCAAGCAAGGCTTTAACATATAACTGAAAGTTTAACTTATCCGTACCGGCAAGAGATACAACGTTTATAACGTATTTCTTCAGTGTAACTGCTGGTATTTTACCGAATGCGTCGTTCGTTGGGGATAGCAGTGTGAATGGTCTTCCATCCAAAGTCATAGCAAGATTGGCTCTCATTAAAGCTTAAATGCACAAACATACTAGACTTACACATCGATATTGTTTTATGACGTAAACCATTTGCGTATAATCTTAGTATAAAACATAATTGTCTTCTGTATTAATAGATTCATACGTATTTATTACGGTAACTGTGAATAAAGTTGCAAATCTGCTTGAATCCGATGCTAGTTGTTTCATCATACTTCTTGAAGTGATAGGGAACATGCATCTGTTGATACCATGCATGACACCATTTGGAGCATTCTGGTTTGGCATGATGGATTGGCATGATGACAGGTCTTCCATCAGCAGTGACCACCTGAATACAAAAAAATATGATATGCATGTACGACGTTGTTCACATTATCATACGACAACCAACAAACATGTTATGTTAATTTATCCGCAACGGATAAGTTTGATGTGTTTGAAACTACTAAATGAGTGAATGCTTAAGGATTATTGAGAAAACAGTTCTATAACCAATACACTTCATTCTTGAAATCGTCTTTCATTTCAAGTCCATCGCCTCGAGTGTATAGGTCAATGAGGGCAAACGTTCGTATATTAAATTCAAAGAAAAATATTGTTCCTATGAACCATTCATGCAAGTCACGAATAAGATTATTAGTTGATGTTACATATTACATACAATTATTTCCAAAACTAAACAACACAAACATTCAGCTACTTGCCTATTGTAAGTGACAAGAGATCCAAAGCGATGTACACATACGTAATACTATCTTCTTACAGGCCCAGACTAATATGACACCTTCCTATGAAATATTTGACATCCATATGTAGTAATTTTTCATGTGCGTTTACATTTCAGTTATATTCGCACGTAGAAATGAAAGTATAATATATAAATGCATACAAATGTATCAATGATTAAAAACGCATTTTCACCATTAAATTCAACTCTGCAGACGTGTATTAATGTATGTGTCTAAAATAGTGGAATAAAATATACATGTGTCAACTGTTACAGTTGTAAATTCCGTGTGTTCAACTGGCGTTCAATGATTGAGTATGATGCAGTTAAGTTAAGCTATTTTTAGATTTTTTAGAATGCGCAGCACATATGTATTGAAAGATATATTCAAATAGAATCGTCATAAAAACAAACTTTAGTAGCTTCAAACTTTGAATGGAAACCCTATTCTTAGTTACAGGATAGTAACTACACTTGGTAAATGTTATAAGTATACCAAAATGTAATGCATATATATTTTATTATACATGATATCATGTTAATGTTTTGTATGTCATCATGCGAAAAGTACAGCAGCAATATCTGATAATTCGATAATTGAAATTTGCCCGCTGCGAGGCAGTGAACTGTGAATTTTCAAATTATGCACAATGCACGTGCAAAACAAACGTTTATCGCACGAAGTCTCAAAATGTTACATACACATAGCCCATCAATATCCACACCAGGAAAACAAAAAACCGGAAGAATTATGATAACAGAACGTACAAGAGAGGTTCGTGAAACCAACACATCTCATTCCAGTAAATAGCCTAGTCTAGCTTAGGTCACCACGGCATTGGCCTTTGACCTATCGACCTCAAAATTAACAGGAGCCTACATCTGATTATTATCCACCTCTCAGTAAAGTTTAAAGTTCTAAGATTCTATATTTCTAATGATGTGGACCATTGGTTGTTGTGCATTCAAAGGTCATGGTGAGGTTGACCTTTGATCCAAATGACCTTGAAATTAAGTTGGGCCGTCTGTGGAGGATGAATAATCTCCACTTAAAATTTTAGAATCCTAGGGCCACCCGTTTTAGAGATATTGTTGGAAAACCATTCCGCATGCCAACCGACCGATCGGCAAGCATGCGCTGTACATAACAAAACATCTATACCAGACATAAAACTTAAATATTTACAAATTTTAAGATGTTTAAAAAATAATAAGTCATGGACGTTCTACATGTTGTCATTTTTCAAGCTAGAAAAACTTTACAGGTCCATTTTGCACGCAACTCTATGTACTGTGTTGGTGTACTTATAGCACTTAATGAGTGTATACCTAATACCGGTAAGTCTACATCAATACGATGTAATGTGTTACTTCTAAGACATTTCGTCGGAAGTGATGCAACAACATTTTGCCTTTCAATTAATTCAGTGACACGACACTGTCACATCTAATGGCATGAACATAATTTATATTAAATTTAGTTATGGACTGCTTCAGTCGTAGATAATGTATGCATGGGGAGTAGAATAACGTCCGGTAGCTTTATGACCATATGGGATGACGAGTACAGAAAAGCAAATAAAAATGGAACAAAACTCACTAAAACAGAAACTGAAACACATTTTGCTTGCACCTGATAGCAGAGAGCGATCTTACCACTTTAAGCGCCTTGTTTATTTTCAAACGGTCGTATGTTCTCATTTCTGAACCAGTCCTCTATAACATTTTATATTAATATAATGTTCTCGATAATGCCATATCTATGTCTATGACACAAATATTCTCCAAACGTTATCTAAGGTCAACGTAAAGATTTCTAAATCGAAATCAGAGTTCCATATCTTCACCCAATGTAAGTACGATTACGTTTTACTAATTTGATTAAATCATAGATGAACTACTCAGATAAGACTTGTCGACATTTATTACTCAGATCTACGTTAAATCAGAAAGAATTAATGCCACTACATTTACATATCAGACATGGAGGCACGGCATCCCTCTAGTCTTAAAAGAAACACCAGGCCCGGTGATTATAAAATTGTCTCCATTATCATATTCACTTCCACACCCAAAGCTTCAACTTGAAAAACGTATCTATTTAGAATCTGATACCATAACCAACACCAAATTGTAGCAAAGGATCTAATTAAAAAATGAACCCCCATATAATAAATTCACATTCAGTAATAAAGACGTTACAGCAGTTTTTGGTAACCATGAACATGCTCCAACTGGAGTATGGAGTATGAATTTGTTTATAATGACGGACATCACGAATGCCACATACATCACACGCACACACATCAGATCAAAGGCAGACTGTGCGCATATGCGATGCTGTCAAACACATAACTTCAAAAATGAACACTTAACAGCTATAAATCATGCAAATCACCATGTATCAACTTTGCCAAAAAACGTACAAGCTACCACGCTAAAACAAGTTTTTGTTCAAAGTTAGAGAGTTACTACAATAAAATGATAATACATAATTATGTTCACTTTTTAATTTGGTATCCAATTAGATTAAATATGCTCACATGAGAAACACACGAACATTTAACCACGAATTGATTTTATTAGAATTTATGCAACGGCTAACAGACCAATGTATCCGGACATGACAAACTAAATGCTTAAAGAGGCGTTCCCTATAACTTGGATCGTTTAAATCGATTCAGGAATAGTATACATTAAATGAGATTTATCATTGCTTAAACAACTCAAATTTTAAACCAAAAGCTACCACTAATTACTGAGAAAAGAATAAAAACATATTTCCGTAACGAGCCAAAATTGTCACGAGTTGTTTCCCTTTGACCATATAATAATAAATCGCTGGAAGCGATACATTATTGTGGGGGATTTTAATATAGTTTAGACATTATAGAGACGTATTTGCGCACACTTTTCGCTTACAAATTATGATAATTGATAGTGTTTGGTACATTTAGCTCTTTTCATGGGATAGTAGAGAAAAATATGCTAGTTATGGGAAATGCCTCTTTAACTTCGAGTCATTGTTTAGTATTTATGTATCAGTGATAATATGAACCCCTGTCGATGCGAAGTTTCTTATCCATATAAAGAGATGGGACTACACATGGTTGGTTTTACTCAGAATTAATTCCGTAATGATAGTCTTAAGCGTATATACTAGCAATACAAATGCATAATAACAAAAGTATTGATACATTAATAAGTTTTAAGTTTAAGTTTATTTTATTTAATATAACGCCTATGTTGATACATAAATATATACGCGTATTCAATGTCATTGTACAATATAATATAACATTCTATAACAATTACATTAACTATATACCATATTAATACGACGTATAGTGTCAAACATAATACTTTGTCGGCGTTTAATGACCTACTAATGGTGCGGCGTTATAGTAGGAAGTAGGCATACACAGTGTTGACCTTATCATACAAGTAAGATCATGACGTAAGCGTTCTATGAACACAGTAAAAACCTGGGACACTTTATGTCCTACTAAATAAAGAGTGGAAATTGCAATGATCCTCTTATCTGCAAAACTGCTTATTTAGTTGTCTTGAAACATGACCAACAGCTGACACTATAAATCACGCTCGAAACTGAAGTGTCACATAGTTAGTTAGAGGAACACACATTGTAAGTATCGTTGACTTTATTGTTATAATGTTGTTTAATTAAAACAAAGTCTGAACTTAGCTATATTTACATTTACAATAAACATAAAGAAAAGTCGGACATGGAAGGCAAAACCATCAGAAACAAACTAATTAACTCGACATACTGAAAGTTATGTTTATTTTTTTATTTGATTTTAATATGTATTATTATTTTTAGGCAAAATGTTGGTCGTCGTATTACTAAGTGTTTTTGGGCTAGCCTGTGGGTGAGTATTGGTTTTTTCGCTTAGATAATAAATTAAAGCACTTTTGAATACGAATAGATAGTTGTGTTTCCATCGCTTTTTCCGTTCAGCCATTTGATTGAATCATAAGAGGTCTTCCGAATCGTTCCATTTTGTTCTCCGATGTGCTAAAGAGCTTTGTAATCATTTCAACTCGAAACATAATTTAAAAAACCAAATGGCGACCTCCATTGAAGATGGGTTGAGATGAAGATGCGTTCGATAGTCGACGTCTTCTTCTCACTTTTAAGAACTATTTCCCTTAGTTTAGTAGACTAGTAATATGTTGTAATATACTTGTTCATAATTAACTACTACCACTGTGAGTTTGCATTTGGAATGAAAAAGGTAAGTATCCATTTATCATACCAAAGACGAAATAAAAATTGTACCAAAAATGCCCTTACTATACGTTTAGCATAACAAGGGAAACTGGCTTCTCCTCTCTCATTCCCGCGTTGTAGCATCGGTAAATGATATATCAGGAATGAGGTGTCGAGAGTGATTAATATAAGTTGGAAACATTTGCTTTCACAATCACCTTAAATACACAAGTATTCATTATTATTGAACGTATGTTTCTTTTCAGACAAACCATAAATTTGCCACATGGTCATCAATTGAAGGACCTTGTAGACCAAGCATTTCACCGTATTGATCATAGCCCTAATGACGGTACGGTTAGTGAATCAGAGTACGACGCACTGGTAGCTACTGAAGACACCGATGGTAGGAAAAGTTAACACAATTAAAATTAAGACAAAACATGTAATAATTTGACTTAGCCATTGTTCAAGTGGTCAATTATTTATTAGTGGTCGCCATCCGCACAGAAAGCCGAATGTTAGTGCACATGACCTCGTTGCGAAGCATACTGTTGTCTAAACGTAATGTGAACTGTGTTTAAAATGTAAAATTTAAAATGTAAAAGTCCCTGACGGTAGCCACCGAACGAACATGCGCATCTATAACTACCAGTACAGAGAGCATTATATATCTACATGTTCGAATGCATGCTTTTATTTATTTTATAAGTCTTGCTGTTTTAGTGTCATAGGCAGCGACTATCACGACTTTATGATGTTTACAGCGAGTACATGTAGTGTACATATTGACCTATAACTTATAAGTCGGAATATACTGTGCAGTCATGTGTAGTTTCGTCTCCTTACCATACATTTTCAGGATACATAGAGCTCCGCTATTTCCAAGTGTTATGAGGGAAATTTACGTACTCGATGTACATCTTTTGAAATGTACATCCTCAACTTATTCATCACGAAATTGAACGCAACTTAATTCAAGCAATTATCTAACACACCGATATGGATTTGCTCGCGGAAATTAATGCAATTTTTACAGTTGTAGTTAATAAGGTACATAACCGTGCTATATAATATGCATGCATAAAGGTTAGGGTCAGTTTTATATCTAAGTAAGACAATGCCTCTAAGTACATGTCCATCTGGAATTGTAAATCTGGTGTGGTGTGTTGATAAGATCGCACTAATCCATGCTCTTAATGTGTATGTGTGTTTTCAGGTGATAATTGTGTATCCGAAGCGGAATGGTTAGCAGCCCGCCCAAACGCACCGACTGGGGTACCTACAGCAATGTATCATCATTTTGTCGGTACCTCTGGCAACTGCCTTACCATCGATATGATGAAAGCTGAATACCATAAAATTGACAAAGACGGTAATATATGTTATATTATACATATATACGATATAATTGCTTGAATAGACATAATCATCCTTACAATACCAAAATACAACTACATGTACCACTGTTATCTAAGGTGATAACATCCCTGTAACTAAAAGACATGATCAAGTGTTTAAGTGGTCGTAATGTTATTGGTTATGTGATATATGTCAATAGCCGTACAGTATGTGCATTATTAAACTATTTGGGTAAGATTCTGATTCAATATACTACACATTGTCAAGAGCTGTTTTGGGCAGACCAGCCGTTGAATCACCCTTTGATATTTGAACTACCACAGGTCTGCTCATTTCTGCCTGCGTAATAACTTGCGTTCGTGTAGATGTTCCTTCTGGTTGGTGAGCAGCAAACATGGATCTTCTGGCTCCCATGAATATTTAACATGTACAGACACTTCCTTACAGATACCAATTTACACATAGGTCGAGCGTAACATGTTTGCTCATGGAAATTAACCAGTGGTCTAGTCGGATTGGACCTAAGACCACTCGATCCAGAAGAGCGCATCCCACCTCTAGACCAACGCTTACCACAAACCGAAGAGTAAAGGTCAATTCAAATTACTCACGTCGTAACATTAACCTCTAGGCAATGGCTCTCCATATTTAAAGCTAAGTCAAGATCATGTACCGATCTTCGTATTGTGTCGTTTAGTGACCTCATGTCCTACGTTTTATTTCATTTTTCAGCTAATAACCAAGTGGATATCAAAGAGTTTGAACACTACTACACCCACCTTCTTGGTCAAATATTTGGACACGCCCACAATGGTTAATTGGACGATATTATGAAACTGTTTTGCTTTTTTTTGGTTTACACGGTACTTAATATTCAAATAATAATTGAATAAAATGTTTAACAATAAAAGTATGCCTTTTTGTTTCACAATCATACAAGTAGTTGCTTTTTAGCTCACCTGTCACAAAGTGACAGAGTGAGCTTTTGTGATCACTCTTCGTCCGTCGTCCGTCCGTCCGTCCGTCAACAATTGGGTTGTGTCCTCTCTAGCGGTCACAATTTTGGCCTAATCTTTATGAAAGTTGGTCACAATGATTATCTCTATAAAATCTAGGTCAAGTTCGATATTGGGTCATCTGGGGTCAAAAACTAGGTCACTAGGTCAAATCAAAGGAAAACCTTGTGAACACATTAGAGGTCACAATTTGAGCCTAATCTTTATGAAACTTAATCACAATGATCATCTCTGTAAAATCTAGGTCAAGTTCGATATTGGGTCATCTGGGGTCAAAAACTAGGTCACTAGGTCAAATCAAAGGAAAACCTTGTGAACACATTAGAGGTCACAATTTGAGCCTAATCTTTATGAAACTTGATCACAATGATCATCTCTGTAAAATCTAGGTCAAGTTCGATATTGGGTCATCTGGGGTCAAAAACTAGGTCACTAGGCCAAATCATTGAAAAACCTTGTGAACACATTAGAGGTCACAATTTGTGACTAATCTTTATGAAAATTGATCACAATGATTATCTCTATAAAATCTAGGACAAGTTCGATATTGGGTCATCTGGGGTCAAAAACTAGGTCACTAGGTCAAATCAAAGGAAAACCTTGTGAACACATTAGAGGTCACAATTTGAGCCTAATCTTTATGAAACTTGATCACAATGATCATCTCTGTAAAATCTACGTCAAGTTTGATATTGGGTCATCTGGGGTCAAAAACTAGGTCACGAGGCCAAATCATTGAAAAATCTTGTGAACACACTAGAGGTCACAATTTTGACTCTATCTTTATGAAACTTGGTCACAATGTTTATCTCTATAAAATCTAGGTCAAGTTAGATACTTGTCATTTGGGCCAAAATCTAGGTCACTAGGCCAAACAGGTGAGCGACCCAGGGCCATTTGGACCCTCTTGTCTAGAAAAGTGTGGTATTCACTAACAGTATCTTAGTAGAAAGCTTAAGGTTGTCGAAAATTCGACACGAAACAGTTTATTGTTACATTTGCGAAGTGGTATGCAACTAAAGTCGCAGTAGATCTTTATTTTTTCCACAACGATGCTTGGCCCGTGAATAACAACCCATATAGCCAAACAGACTGGTGAAAAGTACATCGGTATTTTTTTTGAAACCTCAGTATGTGAGTGTGAAAGTTTATTTAGTGCCTAAACAATTTTGATATGGCGACGGTATAATAACACGCGCTAGTGCATAGGCACGCACTGGAAAGTAAGCATATGCACCCACTGGAAAGTAATAATAGGCACGCCCTCGAAAGTAATCATATATGGCACGCACTGGAAAGTAATCATAGGCACACACTCGAAAGTAATCATAAGTTAATGTCTAATTGAATCAATAAAGCATAAGTACGTTTGTGTCAAGATTGTTTAAAATGTAAGTGTTTGTCTGATTCATCACTTTATTTAACAAACAAAAACATCTGCGATTAAAGTATTACAAATCAGACAGGAAAGAAAGCTTTCAATGGAATCGGGCAGAACGGCAACATTAAAACTGAAACAATGTTATGGACATTTTAGTAAATAAGCCACCCGTTATCGTTAATTAAACAGTGTCACATGGAATGAAGTGTTTGAAAACAGTAGATACATCCATTAATTCAAAATCCATTAAAACTGACACACTAAAATCAATTTCTATGCAAATAAAATATTTACACAGGAACTCATTTCATGATTACCTCTATTTTACAGAACATTCAGCTTAATACAATTTCCGTTTTTTATCGAATAAGGATTTAAATGAAACAAATGTAATAGCCCTTAATTGTTGCATTGCTAGATGTGTTGGGTTTCGACAAATTTATGGTCTTAATTGTATACTTGCTTCATGAATAATTTGAACCTATAATAGACTAATTCAGTGCGAGTCCTACCATTGACAATTGTAGTCATATTTTTTATCAACTTGTCATTATGTCATGGTAGCATAAACATCCCTTGACAGTATACTTATCTATTTCTAATGTGATTTGTAGAAGAGACAATGGATAATTATGATCTAGTGATGAGCTAGTGTAACGATAGACAATGACAGCAACAACAGCAAACGCTAGAACCCATAATTGTGGCGATGTAGTGGAACAAACAATGTACGTCAGCAAAATACATTGCATCACGTAATCATCGAGTGATTAGACAGTGAGAATAGTTTTATCGGCGGGTTACTTGCGCCGGTAACAATTTGAGCTTTCTTCACAGTGTCCGTGTTTGCCAGAACTGTGACTGTTAGACACAGTTGGTTAGCGTTTTTAGCAAGTGTGCATTTCACAAAAATCGACAACCCCTCGTCAAAGCTACGTGCATATCTAACTATTGCCAGAACCACTACATGCGTCGTGTGACATTTAAAGGGACTGAACACCATTTCGATGAAAAAACGCGTTTTGTAGATTCTTATATAAATGTATAATGCCAATCAAGCCAAACAAATGCGATTTTAAGAGGAGTTTTTTTTATAAAGTTTGCAATTTACCAATAGTAGTTGAGTCCCTTTAAAACAATAATGGTAGCGTGGTGGTGTATACTAAGCACTACAGCTAACCGAACGCTTATGATTTATAAATATTTATAGAACTATCCATTGGAATATTCTGAAACTAGGCCTGAAGTATAATCCAAACATTAGAAGGCTTGTGGTAAAATTTCGTCAATATATTGAATTTGCATCATCATCAAAATATGTATTTAATGACAACACCGATCGAGATGAAATTCACAAAATGTACAATTGGCATATTTTATGAACGAGCAGCGGTTTTTACCGTATAACTTTTTTATTTATCAATATTTTTACACGAAAATATGTGTACTTGTTATTTACGACCTTGAATGCGAAACGGATGTTCATAAAATAACAGAACCAAATATATAAATTTGACATTCATGAAGAAGCGTAAAATAATAAAAGATTTTAAGTTTATTCCATACACATTGAAGACTAATCGCCAAATCAATAAAACAAATAGTCAAACTCAATATAATGCGATTTGATCTCAAAAACAAGGATTTTTTAATTTTTCAAAATTATTATGTTAATGTTCAATGGTCAAGGGGAGGTAATTTGGTCGAATATCTTTTGTGTGGATAAATGAGGGTAATTATTGACTGAACTTTGGTTTTATTCTCAGTATTTCAATATTTATTTCTGTTTCCGTTATCAGAATATACACTTAAAACAATATTTATTATTACCCCTCACTTTTTCGTAATGTTAATTTCATAGACTAACAGGTAGTATTCTTACTGTTACGATCAAGCGGATCAATACACCACGTGATTGAACATTTTTTTTCTGTCAGCGGGGTGATAGTACTTTTTTGACAGTACTTTTCATGTCACGTGGTATATTTATAAATGCAAAAAACAAATATGGCGGCGTATTATATCCGCATAACCATGGTTTTAGTTCGAGTTCTCTATACCCAGTCACGTATTGGGTGTATCTACGGTATCTTAGAAACACATTAATACTTTTTGCTACATATTTTCCTTTGGGTAGATTGAAGTTGTTTATTTTGCGGTCAGCCGACCAAGATGTTGGATGTTGAATCCTTTGAATAATCAGGTAATTCACTAATTAAACACGATTTGAGTACTTGGGGAAACAAGGAACAGAGTCTTTAACTCATATTATTCATACATTATGCCATGAAATCGACTCCTGTAGAGTTCATTGTAAATTACACCTTGTGGAAACTGAAAGTAAGTTTATTCGTACCCGAAACGATTCGTACCTAAATATATCTACCAAAAATAGATTATGGACGAAACAAGTTCGGGGTAATAAAATAAATAACACATAGCTTTGAGGGTGACAGTATAAATGTCAGCTCTCTTCGCCCTTGGGTAACAGTACTTTCCTCAGGCTGACATTTTTACTGTCACCCTCAAGTATATGTGTTATTTATATATTACCAAAGCGGGCATACAGCTGCATTAACAATTTGTCGAACACCTGATGAACGCTCTTCAAAAGTGTCCTATATACTGATCGGAGAGTAAACACGCTTTTTCAAACACATGCCAAAAAGCCCTTCAGGACTAATATGTTTTATTTTTATAGTCAACGTGTTTCACTAATTCATGACAATACAATTTTATGGGAAATTTGTCGTGAATGAACTTAAAAAGAAGTAAACTTATGCAAAAGTTATCCCACTTGAATTTACTATTTTTCTTTGCTCCTGTGATTCCCAATATACTGTTTTAGGTATTTTTATGGGCATTGGTATTCACATACACGTGAAATAAAAGGAACTAATGTTTGTGATAATTTAAATCTGTGTAAAACTGTTCTGTCTGATTCATGCCCTCCAGGGAGCGAAATGGCCGCTCTTCCGCGGCCTACCTTTGACAAATGCGCCATGTGTTTTACAAAATATTTTGTTTTTTCGACTAACAAATACCCTTGCTACACAATATGCACACACAACTCGTGCAATTCGAGAGCAATCAATCTCAACGTGCAATAATGTTATTTGAAGCTTTTTCGTCATGGATGAGTGATTATGGCCCGTATGTTCATGTGGTAAGTGCACAATCTATATTGAAATAACTATGCAAGATTTAAGTTTTGTACACTTACAGAATACTGAAATATTCAAATTTAAAAAGAGTATGGTTAGCTGTTTTGCTCAGTATATATATTACAGCTTGAACACATTGTCTAAACGCAAGAGGAAATACAATACTCCTTTTTTACCACATATTCAACACTTCGTGATCTCAATGGACCGCCGCCACATGAGTCACATTGGTTTGAATTCGTCATGGTAATTGTTCAAAATGGCCACAAAACAATTCACACATTAATAGTTAAAAGTATTTGTTAAATTGGAGAAATTGTATGTAATTATCTGTAGTTATTTAAATTATGTTGATGAAAGCAATACTCTACCAAGGGTTGTGGACCTAACCATGGAGGTTGTCGGTTTAAGTAGCGAAATGAATCTGCACGGAGATTAAAGGCACTAGTTGACATTTCGATATTTCTTTTTCTTGTCAGACATTGCTGAAAAACTTCATTTTCTTGTTTTATATGTTATATATATATCAGTTAAAGTCACAGGTCGGTGTTCCGTTTGTCTTCCAATGCAACAATCTGTTTCAAAATGCGCTACACAGTTTTTTGTGCATTGTCAGGGGGTCGCAACCAAGGGTAAACTTGTATGGAATAAGTAACAACAAAATCACGTTTCGAATTGAGAACGGGCATTTATTATGACAAACAGCCGTGAAACAAAACCGAAACAAATGTGAAAAAGTCATATTGAAAATCAGTTGTTACTAAATGACATAACTGGGCATCCAAACCGTCATAGGAAACTACTCAAGGAGACGACATGCCATATAATTTAACAACGATTCATGTATTGGTGTTTATAAATTGCAAACAGTTCACCAACCCTTATTCATATATGTTTTTTATATAAAAATAATGTCTTAAAAACGGGTTATGCCTCTTGGTTTTCTGACACCGTACCAACATATCAGATACTAGTAGCTACATGTTTCAACTTGAATATTTTGTATATATATAACATCAAGCATTGTTATATAAACACATATTAAGCTGAGCATAAAACTGAACTGTAGATGGTTTTGTACTTTTTTAACAATATTCAAACGTAATTTAAACGTATGTTGACGATTGATATCAGCTAATTGATTTTCCTCTCTAAGGTCTGGCGAATCGATATTCTATAAAAGCTTTTTTCAACGTATTACGTATCGTATTGTGGAACATATTAGGAGCCAATGTATAAACGATCATTCAACAAGTAGCAATTACATCTAGCATTTGCGTGTCATTTTAAATTTGACTTGTATGTGAAACTCCTAGTTACCAAATCGGATACCACGGATTACATTACAATATAGTATCGCCACTGCTGTTGCGGGTGCTTGTGGTAACATTCGTGCTTTGGTATACTGTAAATGCTTTCACTATCATCACTGCGGACCTGACTGACATTCCTACAGAAATTGAAATTAGAGCATGTGTTACAAGAAGGGATAGTTTGTTTATAATAGCTGATACACCGTTACCATGGACACAAGCAATGGGAACATGTCGGTATTTAGGATATGAAACTGTGTTCCCTACACATTAAGCGCCTTGGTGATTTGCAACGGTCGTATGTTCTCATTTCTGAACCAGTCCTCTATAAAATTCTATTTTGATATAATACTCTCTATAATGCCACATCTATGTCTATGAAACAAATATTCTCCAAACGTTATCTAAGGTCAACGTAAAGATTTCTAAATCGAAATCAGAGTTCCATATCTTCACCCAATGTAATTACGATTACATTTTACTGATTTGATTAAATTATAGATGAACTACTCAGATAAGACTTGTCGACGTTTTATAACGCAGATCTACGTTAAATCAGAAAGAATTAATGCCACTACAATTACATATCCGACATGGAGGCACGGCATCCCTCTAGTCTTAAAAGAAACATCAGGCCCGGTGATTATAAAATTGCCCCCATTATCATATTCACTTCCACACCCAAAGCTCCAACTTGAAAAACGTATCTATTTAGAATCTGATACCATAACCAACACCACACACGTTGTAGCAAAGGATCTAATAAAAAATGAACCCCCATATAATAAATTCACATTCAGTAATAAAGACGTTGCAGCAGATTTTGGTAACCATGAACATGCTCCAACGGAGTACGGAGTATGAATTTGTTTATAATCACGGGGCATCACAAATGCCACATTCATCACACGCAAACAAATCTGACCAAAGGCAGACTGCGCGCATATGAGATGCTGTCAAACACATAACTTCAAAAATGATCACTAAACAGCTATAAATCATGCAAATTACCATGTATCAACTTTGCCGAAAACGTACAAGCTACCATGCTATAACTAGTTTGTGTTCAAAGTTAGAGAGTTACTACAATAAAATGATATTACATAATTATGTTCCTATTATATAAATAATAATTAGATTACAATATAAAATTTAAAAATTACATTTACTATATACCATAATAATACGACGTATCGTGTCAAACATATAATATGTCGGCGTTTAATAACCTACTAATGTTGCGGCGTCATAGTATGGAGTAGGCATACACAGTGCTCACCTTACCATACAAGTAAGATCATGACGTAAGCGTTCTATGAACACAGTCAAAACCTGGGACACTTTATGTCCTACTAAATAAAGAGTGGAAATTGCCATGATCCTCTTATCTGCAAAACTGCTTATTTAGGTTGTCTTGAAACATGTCAAACAGCTGACACTATAAATCACGCTCGAAACTGAAGTGTCACATAGTTAGTTATAGGAACACACATTGTAAGTATCGTTGACTTTATTGTTATATTATTTTTATCAAAACAAAGTCTGAACATAATCAGATCTACATGTACAATAAACATAAAAAGTCGGACATGGAAGGCAAAAGCATCAGAAACAAACTAGTTAACTCGACATCTTGAAAGAAATATTTATTTCTTTATTTGATTTTAACATGTTTTATTATTTCCAGGCAAAATGATGGTCGTCGTATTACTAAGTGTTTTTGGACTAGCCTGTGGGTGAGTATTGGTGTTTTCGTTCAGATAATAAATTAAAGCACTTTTAAATACAAATGGATAGTTGTGTTTCCATCGCTTTTTACGTTCAGCCATTTGATTGAATCACAAGAGGTCTTCCAAATCGTTCTATTTTGTTCTCCGATGTGCTAAGGGTCTGTGTAATCATTTCCACTCGAAACATAATTTGAAAAACCAAATGACGACCTCTAATGAAGATTGGTTTAGATGATGATGCGTTCGATAGTCGACTTCTTTTGCTTGCTTCTAAGAATAATCTCCCCAGTTTAGTGGACCAGTAATACGTTGTTACTTTGCCTTTGTGAATGGTTTATAATTAATATCGACCACTGTGAGTTTGCATTTGGAATGAAAAAGGTACGCATCCATTAATCATACCAAAGACGAAATAAAAATTGTACCAAAAAATACTTTTAGCATAACGAGGGAAACTGGCTTCTCTTCTCTCATTCCCGCGTTGTGGCACCAGTAAATGTTATCAGGAATGAGGTGTCGAGTGTGATTAATATAAGTTGGAAAAACTTGTTTCCACAATCACCTTAAATACATAAGTCATAATATTGAACGTATGTCTATTTTCAGACAAACCATTAATTTGCCACATGGTCATCAACTGAAGGACCTTGTAGACATAGCATTCAACCGTATTGATCATAGCCCACGTGACGGTATGGTGAGTGAATCAGAGTACGATGCACTGGTAGCTACTGAAGACACTGATGGTAGGAAAAGTTTAAAACATCATCTTTTGACTTAGTCATTGCTCAAGTGGTCAATGTTTCACTAGCTGTCGTCATTCGCAACCGAAATCTGAAGTGCGGGTGTAAATACATCATTGTTATTCAAATCATATGAATATATGAACGTAAGGTGATCTGTGTTTAAAATGGAACATTTCAAGTCACTGACAGGGACTATCACAACGTTAAGGTGTATACATAGAATACATTTTAATATACACATCTTGGCCTATATGTCAGAATGTAGTTATGTGTAGTTACGCCTTCTTACCATACATTTTCTGGAGATGTATAGCTCCGCTATTTCCAAGTGTTATGAGGGAAATGTACGTACTTGATATACATCTTGTGAAATGTTCACCATCGACTTATACACCAAAATGTATTGAACGCCACTTAATTCAAGCAATTATCTAACACACCGATATGGAATTGCTCGCGGCCATTGGTGCAGTTTTTATTGTTTTAGTTAATAGGGTATATAACCGTGCTATATACTTTATTCATGCATAATAGTTAGGGTCAGTTTCATATCTAAGTAAGGCATTGCCACTAAAGCTCATGCCCACCTGTAACTTCACCTGGTTTGGTGTGTGGATAAGTTCGCTCTAAAACCATGACCTTAATGTGTATGTATGTTTTCAGGTGATAATTGTGTAACTGAAGCGGAATGGTTAGCAGCCCGCCCAAACGCACCGACTGGGGTACCTACAGCAATGTATCATCATTACGTCGGTACCTCTGGCACCTGCCTTACCATCGATATGATGAAAGCTGAATACCATCAAATTGACAAAGACGGTAATATATATTATATTACATGCATACATGAATACGATCACAGATTACAGTATATTTTTAATTTATATAGTTATCTGTGCATACGATATAACTACTTGAATCGACATGAGCCTTACAATGTCAACTATCATTCGAGTCTAAGGTGATGTAATCCCTGTAACAAAGGCATACTAAGTATTTTGTTGGTCTCAAGGTTATTTGTTATGCTATATATGACAATAGCCGTACAGTATGTGCATATTTAAACTATTCTGATTCAAAAATCAAATATACTACACATTGTCAAGGGCTGTTATCGGCAGACCAGCCGTTGAATCACCCTTAGACAGTTTAACTAGCACAGGTCTCTATATTGTGCTGCATATGTTATAACCTTTATTCGTGTAAATTTTTCTTTCGGTGGTTGGGCAGCAAATATCGATATTTGGCACACAGAAATACCGAACATGTAAAGATTCTTACACATGGAAATTGACCAGTGGTCCAGTCGGATTGAACCCGGGAACTCCCGATCACGTAGAGCGCTCTACTTCGTGGCCACGGCTGTCCATATTCAAGGCTAATTAAAAGCTAAGTCAAGATATTGTACCGATCTTCATATTGTGTTGTTTAGTGACCTCATATCCCACGTTTTGTTTCATTTTGCAGCTGATAACCAAGTTGATATCAAAGAGTTTGAACACTACTACACCCACCTTCTTGGTCAAATATTTGGACACGCCCACAACGGTTAATTGGACGATATTAGGAAACTAGTTTGCTCATTTTGGTAAACACTGTACTTAATATTCAAATAATAACTCAATAAAATGTTTAACAATAAAAGTACGCCTTTTTGTTTCACAATCACGCACGTACTTGCTATTCTATCAAAGGGTGGTATTCACACACAGTATATTAGTAGAAAGCTTAAGGTTGTCGTAAATTCGACACGAAACATTTGCGTAAATGGTATTCAACTAAAGTCGCAGTAGATCTTTAATTTTTTCACTACGATGCTTGACCTGCGAATACCAACCCATATAGCCAAACAGACTGGTGAAAAGTACATCGGTACGTTTTGTGAAACCACAGTATGTGAGTGTGAAAGTATATTTAGTGCCTAAACAATTTGGATATGGCGACGGTATAATAACACGCCCGACTGTATAGGCATGCACTCGTAAGTAATTATAGGCACACACTCGCAAGTAAACATAGGCACGCACTCGAAAGTACTCATAAGTTAATGTCTAATTGAATCAATAAAGCATAAGTATGTGTCAACATTGTTTAAAATCTCAGGGTTTGTCTGATTCATGTTATGGACATTTTAGTTAATAAGCCACCGGTAATCGTTAATTAAACAGTGTCACATGGAATGAAGTGTTTGAAAACAGTAGATAAATCCATTTATTCAAAATCCATTAAAACTGACACACTAAAATCAATGTCTATGTAAATAATGTATTTACACAGGAATTAATTTCATGATTACCTCTTTTTACAGAATATTCAGTTTAATACAATTTCCGTATTTTATCGCATAAGGATTTAAATGAAACAAATGAAATAACGCTTGTTTGTTACATAGATAGGTGTATTGGGCTTTGACAAATTTATGGTATTTATTCTATAAGTAAACCTGCTTCATGAATAACTTGAACCTAAAGACTAATTAAGTGCGATCCGTACCATTGACAATTGTAGTCATATTTTTTATCAACTTGTCATTATATCATGGTGTCATTAACATCCCTTGACAGTACACTTACCTATTTCTTATTTGGGATTTGTTGAAGAGACAATGGATATGATCTAGCTAGTGTTACGATAGACAATGGCATCAACATCAGCAAACGCTAGAGCCTATAATAATGGCGATGTAGTGGAAAGTACTTTGTACATCAGCAAACTTCATTGAATCACGTAATGACTGAGTGATTAGACAGCGAGCATAGTTAAATGGGCGAGTTACTTGCGCCGATAACATTACAATGTGAACTTTCTTCACACAAAACAGTGTCCGTGTTTGCCTGGACTGCGACTGTTAGACACAGGTGGTCCGCATTTTAATCAAATATGCATTTCAAAAAAATCGACAACTCCTCGTCGAAGCATAGTGCATATCTAAACTACTGTCACAACCACTACATGCGTCGTGTGGCATTTAAAGGGACTGAACTCCTGTTCGATGATAAAAACACGTTTTGTAGATTTTTATATAAATGTTTTATGCCAGTCAAGTGAAACAACTACGGTGTTAAGAGAACTTTTTGTTTAACTTTGCAATTAACCAACTGTAGTTGATTCCCTTTAAAACAATAATGGTGGCGTTATATTACAAATTGCACCTATTGTCTTAACGCAAGAGGAAATACTATACTCAACAAAAGAGGCATTCAATGGAAGTCTTAGGTTTTTGTATACCACATATTCAACACTTCATGATCTAAATGGACCGCCGCCACATGAATCACATTCAATTTGGTTTGAATTTATCGATGGTAAATGTTCAAAGGGTCACAAAACAATTCAAACATTTATAAAAGGTTAAATGTATTTATGATATTGGTGAACGGTATGTAATAAACTGTAGTCATTTAAATTATGTTGTTGAAATCAATACTATATCAAGGGTTGTGGACCTAACCATGGAGGTTCTTGGTTTAAGTAGCAAAATGAATCTGCTTGGAGATTAAGGACAATAGTTGACATTTCGATCTTTCTTTTTCTTAACTGGGCACCAAAACCGCCACATTAGACTACGCAAAGAGACGACATGCCATATATCTTAACAACGATGCATGTATTGGTGTTTAACATGATATCAGTTCACCAACCTTTATTTATATATGTTTTTTTATCTAAAAATAATGTCTTAAAAACGGGTTATTCCTCTTGGTTTTCTGAATCACAGGGCTTCATACACTGTACCGACCTAACAGATACTAGTAGCTACACTGTTACAACTTGAATATTGTGTATATATATCGACTGCTTAGAATAAGAAGGCCGTAAGTGCCATTTACGACCTTTTAAGACTCATACATATTTAGAATAAGCAACACAATGCGCTTATGAACCCATTTTCATAAAAATCTTGTGATGTTGACCAAAATGTAGTTGTAAAAGTTTGTTTTACCATAAGTAAAGAGTTAATGTCAGACAATTTTTCCGTGTTTTCTTGGTAGTTACGACCTTCTTGTTCTAAGCCATCGATATAACATCAAGCATTGTTACATGTATATAGACACATATTTAGCTGAGCATATAATTGAACTGTAGATGGTTTTGTACGTTTTAACAATATTCAACCGCAATTTAAACTGTCTCATGAACAAGGCACATGATTGTTTTAATACAACACTCTGTTTACACAAAACACATTTGTATCCGGTCTGTACGATGACAGTTTATGTCAGCACATTGATTTTCCTGTCTCAGGTCTGGCGAATCGATATTCAATTAAAGCTTTTTTCAACGTATTACGTATCGTATTGCGGTACATATCAGGAGCCAATTCATAAACGATCATTCGACAAGTAGCAATTGCATCTAGCATTTGAGTGTCATTTTAAAATTGACTTGTATGTGAAACTCCTAGTTACCAAATCGGATACCACGGATTACATTACAATATGGTATCGCCACTGCTGTTGTGGGTGCTTGTGGTCATATCCGTGCTTTGGTATACTGTAAATGCTTTCACTGTCATCACTGCGAACCTGACTGACATTCCTACAGACATTGAAATCCAATCATGTGTGACAAGAAGGGATAATTCGTTTCTAATAGTTGATACACCGTTACCATGGACACAAGCAATGGAAACATGTCGGTATTTAGGATATGAAACTGTGTTCCCTACACAGCATACCACATCGCAGAGGCAACAAATCAAGTTTTATATAGAAGACAATGGTTTAGGCCTTAACTATACGCATTGGACTGGATATTTCCGGCCCTACTTACACGTGCTTGGATGGTATAAAAATAGAGTCAAATGTGTATACGTTAGCAACATTAACGGCATTGATTTTGTAGATCTCAACAATGGTAAATGTTCCATAATACGACGAAATGTATCGTCGGAAGTAAATGAACTGTTTGATTCAGCCAACTGTACAGAGCACCATGCGTTTGTTTGCTTCAAGATTGGGAAATCTGCGAACTTGATTGCCTACACGGGCTACAACCTAGCAACTGTGCCTAATCCAGGTAGAACTGTTGAATACATTAATATTTCGTTTGCAGCTTGTGCGGCGCATTGTGATGACCGACCGATATGCGGGGGCTTTGAGTTCGACAATGAAACTAATACCTGCATAATTGTACTGAGATCGTTGAGAAATTTCACCATCTCGAAAGTGGATACACACAATGTGACATTTTATGTTAAAGGTGAGTGTACAATACAATATACAGATACATTGCAAGTAGTTCCAGATGTCACAAAAAATTATTTCCAATGCAACGTTGACGAAGTTCCACCACTTTATAGCCCGTGTAATGAATTGTGCAATACCACAATGACAAATGAAACGTTTGAAGAAAAGATAAGTGAACTTACTGTTGATAAAACGAAAACTTCGGTAAATCAACGCCGATTGGTCAGTGCTTCTGACGAAAGAAAAAGCTCGACGGTGATTGGTGTATTTGGTGTTCTCGTCATATCAGGGGTCTCGTTGGTCATAATCAGTTTTGATTGTATTAGACCTTTACAAAGTCGCGTCAATAAGGCAAGAAAGTGAAGCATTCTCAATTTGCTAAGGTATCACATTTGTTTTATTTTTAGCTGTTATTTTCCGACCACCGTTTGATCACGCGAGTGTTTTATATTTGTCCAAATGATTTAAAAGAATGTTTCCTGCTAGATACGATACATTCATTGAAGTCTGTGTTTCCAATTGTTGCTTTATAGATGTGCGATGTGTAAGACACGGTGCACTGAACATCTGGAATCAATATTATTAACTGCTCAGACTAACCCATTGTTCGCATAAAATACAGAAGGACAATGATTGATTTTAATCAAAACTCAATGCATCTAAGGTATTGACATATAGACGTACTTAACAATGCGTTTCGATATGCCTGGCCCTAAAAAATGTGCTAAAATCTAATATGCATCCTGACATTTCAACGTTTATTTGCACTTTGCAGCAGCCTAATATAGATTTACATGTACTTACCAACTGACGTTATATAGGAGTACATACTTTATGCGTGTTCCTATAGTTATATTGTGTACTGCCACCGTGCTATTAAGACCCCCCCCCTTGGAAGAGAGATGGTGCGAGTCCTGACATGGGGACTAGGTAAGAACAGATGCGGTCTTTTGGTCAGGCAGCATCTATTTAATGGAATATTTCCATCGGCCAACCTTTCACTGGGTACGCCGTCTATTTTGTTCAATAGAGGAATCCTTTTCAGAAAAAATGTTGACCGTCTTATTGTGGCAACTCCTAATGCGTACTCTGTGTTATTTGGTTTTTATGGATCACAATGTGGCAGAAAGAAAATCAAATATTTACCTGAAAAAAGTCGTCCCAAGTAAAGGTTTTACCAGTTCTAAAAATAGAGGGTGTAACCAGTGATCTTTGCAAGGCAAGACTATCTACAATAGGATTCAACTGCTACTTTCGATGGGCTTAACACTGCAAAAAATAAAGCAATGGGTTTTAAAAGTGGTCCTCTGAACATCAACCCGTATTTTCGAGTATGTATGTATGCGAAGTTAGAACTTTCTGTGAATCAGTTAACATATACATGTATGTGCCAATTGAAGTTGCAAATAGGCATCAATTAAATGGTAAAGACATACTATGACCGAACTACACATTACAGGGAAGCGTTGCGCCTTAGAAAGTTAAAAATTATCATACTGTTATGTTTGATGTTTAATTAGATGTTATATCCTCCGTTGACTCATTTTTTATACATTTCCTTTCTGACAGTGTTTCTATAAAATAAAGCCAGTACTACATTGGAGTATGCATTACATATGACAAAAAGGAATACAATTCCAGTTGAACAAATGTTAATAATCAACACAAAGTTGCGTCCCCTTTATCATTATTAAACCTGATCCAATGTGTGTGACATGTTCACGAATATTGCCAATGCTAGATAAAACAGTTAATTTACATCCATGTATTTAAAAAAAAACATCAAAGACTAAGTAGATAGCGATTTAAAACATACTACATATATCTTATTTGCATCGCAAGTGTTTGTCAATACGCTATGTTAAGTTTCTAATTTATCTGACATACTTGCACATGTAAGCTCTTTCTGAACGCATTTTACAGACCGAGATGCCTTTTGTTTTCACGGTCATCATGCGTAGATGTAGCTCATAGTAAATCAGCACATTTATTCTTTAGAAACATCTCCAGTCTCATGGAAATCCATTATTCCTTGTTTATGCATTACAGTCAGGTTTGACAGTTGTTAATGATGAATGTTAACAAGAATGAACTACATTGGTTCGCCGTGATTGATTTGTCTGTACGACCGGTCTAACACAAATGCTTATTGTTATTTCTTTTAGACTTTCTTACAAGGATTGGCATTCATTGTGTCATGGTATATTACCATTTATGTACAGTAGGTTCATACGTGCTGAAGTTTTTGAATATGCATTGTTTGATCCAAAACAAATATTTCGCGAAAGGTCCAGAAAGCTTCCGTTTTGAAGTTGTTTGTTTTCAACAATATTTGTGCATAACATCGTGACGCGTTAGCAGATTATTTAACTAACCGTTGTCTCACACACCCGCTTTATCAGTACGGACACATACCTGTCCACCTTTCCCTACGGATGCCTTTAATACTCTCTCGGCCATGTGCCTCCGTAGCTCAATGGTTAGTGCGCTTACCGTCTAATCTGGCGACCCGGGTTCAAATCCAGGTAGAGGTACATATATATGCCTGCCATCTTTCAGTAGAAAAAAGCAAATAAAGGCTATGCTCGGCCATGAAACATGTATAAATATGTTATTCAACTTTGAGACAGAAATGTAAACGTATAATCATTCCGACATTCTAGGAATTTCATCTCTATTCTATGTGATGGCTGATACGTTGTAAGGGTTGTATTTTAAAGTATAAGAAAACAAAAACTTCTCGTGCGTACAATTCAATATTGTTTAAACCCAATCTGATTATTTCCGTACAAAGATAATGGTCGTGTTTGATGTGATAGGATTTTCTCTGTCTGGAGAACTAAGACCCATTGATGTAGAATTAAATCTCACCAATTTATATGAACTGTTGAGAAATATAAGTAGCCAACGTGGTTAATAATAATTTGTGTACAAGTGTGTGTAGGACAATAGAGCAATATTTTGTTTGAAAGAACGAGTATTACATTCCAACTTGAATAATACTCATTTGGTGCAACTACAACACTTTGATAGTTTCCTTGACAATTCTTAAACATGATTTTCTTTGATAGCAAATATGGTACACTGGGATCAAATACCAGTGTGTATCTAGCCAGTGAATGGACGACTCGTGGTGTAATAACGGACCCTATAGCCATTACTCAAGAACCATCCCAAAACATAATGATGCCTTACTCTGTCGGCAACGGATCACATGTAATTATGTTTTATAAACTTTATTCCAGTAAATATTATTAACAATGGAGCAGTCATTGCATCTATATTCGGTGTGATGTCTGGTACGTTGCAAGGATATAATTTGATATACGAGATGACACCAACGCCTCGTCCGTACAATTCAAATTAAATATTCTTTAACCTAATCTGAATCAATCGGTACAAAGACAATGGTCGTGTTTGATGTGATAGGATTTTCTCTGTCTGGAGAACGAACTATTGATGTAGCATTATATTCTCCATACTAATATGACAGATTGTAGATTACAACAAGATAGTGTCATCTATTTGGAATACGGTGTCAACGTTTCTAGGCACTATGGCACATCGACCTCGGAAGTAATTATCATTGCTTGTAGTTGTCAGTTAAGAATACATGTATGTACTTTCGTAAGAATGTCACAAAACAACATTTCAAAACATAATACATGTAAATAACTTTAAAATGACATTTGCGTTTGTCAATTTTCGTGAGGATAAATTTGCTCGTTAGAATACAAATGCGGGTTGATTTATCACCGTTCGTACTGGAGAGGGGAATGACATTGTGGTAATGTTGCCCTGGTATGTTATATCTGTAATGCTAAGTATTATTGTCTCTTGTATGAGAAAACAAAAAACGTCTCAACCGTACAATTCAATATTATTAAACCCAATCTGACTATGTCAGTGCAAAGATAAGGGTCGCGTTTAATTAAATCTGATTTCCTCTGTCTGGAGAACTTATAAGACCAATTGATGCAGTATTATAGCTCACAAACTTATATGACGGATTGTTGTGTGTAATACGACAAAGGTGTCTATTATGAATTCGATACAATCGAAAGACATCACTTTGAGAATGTCAAACATATATTTCATGGCTACACAAACCAAGTTCATACAATTCTATTCGTCTCATACATTGTAATAAACTTGTTTGATATTTTGAGAGAATTTGTGTGACAGCTCAGCGCGATCTTCTTGTGTAATGGTAATATGCTCTACCCACTAGTATGACAATATTGCAAGAACATTTTGAAAAAGAGATAAATTGATTTTAACACGTTCGGCTACGTTTTAATGTTCCAATAGAGATATACAGGCCGGTCAACTAAACGAAACGTCTAGCGATAATCGTAAGTATGACAGGAAACTTTACATGTGCGTTTGTGTGCGGGTTGAATGTAGTATTAGATTGTTGCTGCAATATAAGGTGGTATGGTGTACAACATAGAGCGTTTCTGATTTCAGGCACATCTACACATGGCATGAATTATTTAAATATTTTTTAGATAATTAATCATATTCAATTAATTTAAAATCACGGAGACTTTTACAACGACAAACACATTTATACTTCCTTACGAGAGACACTACTGGTGTTATTATCAATGTGATGAAAAAGAAGCAAATACATAGATATAACACATTCGATATCAGAACACTGCAATGACAACAGTTATGCATTTCAGTCGTATGGTCAGTAGATGTAAAAACCCTCACATACGTGGGGTAATCATAGAGTTCGTGGACTCTTGCTCTTTAAGTCTTATTTTTAGCCAGATCAGTATGAAAATTAAATACATTGACATTAATATACTACAAACAATATTCTCAAAATAGTTTTATAAAGTACCCTTTGTATCAAGAAAAACAGATTACACAAAAATGGGTAAGCGGCGCACTGCAGTTTTTTTTCTCAGTAAATTTCGTACGCTACTGCCGATTGTTACAGTGTTTCTTCATTTAAAAAGACAAAAATGCGTCATCATGTTGAGTAATGTCGTTCAGATATTTTAGTATAATCTAAAGGTTATATCTTATATATTCGTCATTTTTTAATATGAGGGTCAATGTTGTCATATCAAATTCGACGTAAAATGTGACGTCACAAGATATCATTTGCGGTTGTAAAATAATTCAATTATATATACGGATAGAGAAACCCGCAAGGAAGACAATAATTGTTTGGAAAATTCAGTACGAACCCTTCTGCATTGTATTCAATGGTTTTTAAATGCCATAAATTATGAACAGAAAGTCAGGATGATGTGACAGACGATGCATGTTACAAGGAACAACACTGCCGTTTAACGAATGGGCGTTACGTTGGTTAGAATCAACCATCCTCGGTATTAGAGAAACAAATCCAATTGTACAGATAGAAGCTACACAATTCAGAACACATCGACAGAACGAGTGTGTTTGCATATTATACGAGGGAAACGAAAAACATTTAAACAAGCGTTTAAGAGCTTCATGAAATGATTTAGTCGATAGTGTGACGTCATTTCTGAGCGTGCACGGGGTATGCCTTCCACTCATTCTTACTAATGCTATATTTATGGTACTTTAATCATATCAGTATGACATTTGGTATCCCTGTACAATATAAACCAATTTTACAGGGACCAAAGATTAAGTCAAATGGTTTTTGAATAAGAGCAAAAGTCCACGAACTTTTGAATAACCCCACGTACATGAACATACTTTCTACAATTGAACATATTCAAAACGGTATACATACTGCTAAAATATCAGTTTGCGTGGACATGATACTAGCTTAAAACGCTCTAAACATTTAAAAGATTTCAAGACAAACACGGTTCGCTTTTGGGCATTCATTCAGAAGGAGTTTGTAATTGGTTACCAAATATATTGCAACATTAGTATAATGCTTTATAAATAATATACGAGGTCTGAAAGCATAATACCACTTCTAGACATTCATAACTACTGTACTTCATTGTTGATGTTCTAAACGCTTCATTGTGTGTATAAGATTACAATAAGTATAAACTGTCAGATTCGTACAGTGAGACGTGCGATCTAAGTTTCCAATGAAACACGTAAATTGAACTGTAATATAGAATTTGTGGCCTAGAGTCCAGCACAATTTTTATCAGTTAGGACTGATTATGCGGGACGGTGTTTTATTGATTAGCCGAGATCTGTTATATCTAGGCTAAAGTCTCGGTGTCTGTTGACAGTAAATTCCGAAGTAATATGTATTGTATTCCATGAAAAATCCTCATTGTATTTGTTTTCGAAGGTGTTCTTTTTGGACAGTTACACATGCTGTTTAAAGCAAGCTAAGACGCATGACGCAATTAAGTCAAATCGTGTAAACTGAAATACTTGCAAAAATACACTAATGAGTTAGCGTTGAAAAACCATAGCAATCATTTAATCATTTAGAACGCTCTAAACCGTCAATGGAACTCGTCTATTCTTAGAAAAAAGGTATGAGGAAATCGAACAAGGATTGCAGCACTCATCTTAACCACCCGAGCACAGAAATCGTTAACACCACCACACAACTACACTGAGCAATACCTACGCATTAGTAAAAAATGATTAAAATTCCAAGCTCTCGTCGCAAAAATGCAGGATGACCCAATTTTACATGTACAACGAAATTACAAAACGCAAGATACCAAATGAAACGCATCCAAGACCCGACCGAGTTCCCCAAGTCATATATGAAACGATACATACGTACTGAATGATAGTTCAGTATCCTGACTGTGACTTCCTGGTAAAATTATATGAATAAGGTGAATAAGGTGGTAACCAATCACACCAAGTTATCCAGATTGCGTGTAGACTTTGAACTATGCCCCTGGGTATTATATTAGGATCAGGCTATATAATGTTGTTGGTATTCCAGTAAAGGTATTGTGTGTTGCTTTTATACTATGAAAATGACAGAAAATAATTATTTGAAAACTATGTTTTGTATTTACTCAACGACAGAGAAGTATTCACTGAAAAAGAAACACTAGAAAACGCACACTCAGCGTAACTACTTGAGATGAAATGATGAATTCTGGACAAGCTTATGTTTGCTCACGTAGATACACTGTAAGGTTAGCATGTATTCATAACAACAATATGTTTTAGATACAGGTATTTTGGATATATTTTGTCGACAAAGTATGGTAAAAAAATGCAATATACCATGTTACATGTACACACTACAGTGCTATATGTTGGCCTGTTAAAAAAACCCGATCTATTTTCTTGATTCGTGAGAATTATTTTAAATATACATAATGTCAACATTTTAAAGTATCTCAATGAATTACTTATCTTGTGTCTGATGGCTGTAGTGTTGTAACTAGTATCGTTTGATGTTCGAGAAAATAAAAACGTCTCGTCCATACCATTCAATATTCTTTAACCCAATCTGATTATATCTGTACAAAGACAATGTTCGTGTTTGATGTGATAGGATTTCCTCTGTCTGGATAACTAAGACCTATTGATGTAGTATTATATATCAGAAACAAATATGACAGAAGCGGAATATAACAAGGCAGTGTCATCTATTTGAAATTTGATGCTAACTTTTCTAGGCACCATACAGCATGGTCATGTTTAAAGAGAAATGTGTACATTCATTCTTAATATAGTTATATCAAGATTGTGCAAAGGCAACACTTCGAGAGATTTCATTCCAATGATAAACAACATTACGCAGTGTACAAGAAACATAATATAAATTAGTCGGCAAATGAAACCTCTTTGTGCAATATGACATCCACAAAATAATAAAATACGCATTTTATCGCAATAGAACATCGACTTCATCTTTTAAGATATTGCATTCTAGACGCCACGAGAAACTTATTTAAGAGGTACATGTAGTAAATGCACTGGAATTCAAAGACAGAAGGGTATCGTTAACCATACCCCAATAGCGCATCGACCTCAGTATTAATGTTGGTTGCTTGTACCTGTCAGTTAAACCTACATGCATGCACTTCCGAAAGACTTTTACAAAACAACACCTTAAAACATTATAAAACATGTTAAACTATATTTTGTGATTGTCAATTTCCTTGGGTGTGACTAAATACTAGTTAAAATGCAAATACCGGTTAGTATTGGAGAGGGGAAATGCCACTGCGTATATGTTGCTGGGGTATTTTATGTCTGTGATATTGTGAGTATTATTGTCTCTTTTATGAGACGACAAAAGGTCTCGTCCGTACCTATATTCAATAGTATTTAACCAAATATGATTATTTCCGTACAAAGACATCTGTCGTGTTTAATGTGATAGGATTTCCTCTGTCTGGAGAACTAAGACCTATTAAAGCAGATCTACTTGTAGTATAATATCTCTCAAACTAATATAACAGAGTGTGGTGTATAATACGACAATGTTGTCTATAATGAATTCGATACCATCGTTTCTAGGATCAATAGAACAGGGTTATGTTTGAGGTATACCGCGTTTGTGCAAAAACACTTTGAGAGTGTCCTTGAATCTTTCATTAAAAATAAACATTCAAAACATACGCAGACAACATCGGTTGTCAAACTATCCATCATCCGAATTTCATCAAAATTGGTAGAAATAAAGTTGTACCGGTATAGAATTTAGTGCGTTAATTTATCACGAAAAATATGTGTTATATTCGAAAATATGGTAGTTATAACAACGTAAAATTGGACAGACGGGACAATCCATCGATTTATCCCGTAGAATTGGTGTTGATTTCTTCGCCCCATTATTTACCTTTAACGGTTATGAAATGGGCTGGGAGTGCATTATGATTTTCCGACACGATTTGCACTCCCACGCCGCAGGTTATGTGATAAAAGAACCAAATGCATGACGTATATCACACCTTTTATATTCCATATGCAACGACAGCATTTATGCATTGCAGTAGTTTATAGCTGTTGACAAAAACTCAGAGACATGCACGTTCTCTGAAATTCCACATACTAACTCCACAACGATACATACATGTACAACGCTATAATATCGTTTGTGTCTGTCAATATGGGTGGACACGATTCGTTTTGGAAATTCATCCAGCAGGATTGTGAAATTTGTTAACAAATCTATTACTACACGGGAAAGTGTTTTATAAATAATATACTAGGTCTGAAAGCATATAACACTTGTTCATATAATGCGTAACAACTTCATTGTTGAAGGTCCTTAAAAGCTTCCTTGTGTGTAAAAATTGCAATATATCAACTGACATTCAAAAATGGTATTATATGACAATAACTTGATTTATACCAATGCGACCACAGTTATGTACAGTGAGCATTTGATTAATCAATACCACCATTTCCATGTAAAACAATATAAAACAAATAAACTTTTACAATTCTTTACATGTAAATGATGTGTGCATGCTTCGGTACCGCAAAACATGTTTATGTATTACCAATGTTTCACAAAACGCTGTGCGTATATAATTGATATATCGACACGTCTCCAATAAAACACTAAATAAGGAATCACCAAACTAGTCGGCCGCTTAGGAAGTTTTGTACAGGTAGCACTTTTTGAGGATCCCCTTTACTGCTACATCATGATGTAGTGGACATCTATCGGAGTTCGTGCAGTAGTGATAAAAATAGTTAAAACAGTTACCAAACACAAGTTATATTCCGCTGTGTTCAAATTACATTTGGCCTTTCTTAACACACTTTTATCTTGATTCTGCTTTTACATAGTTAAGTATTACATCATTCGATATAGTAGCTCCTACGGGTTCAGCACGGTTAGTCATTGTCTTGTAATTTGGCTGTATCCTGAAATACCTAAAGCTTCATTAAACAACAAATGATAACAGATAAAATACATTTCCTATCGCTTAATACTCAAGGATTAAGAAATAAAAATAAAAGGGCTCGATTATTACAATATATAACCGAGCAAAGAGTAGACGTTATATTTCTTCAAGAAACTCACTTTACTGTTGATCTAAACAATAATCTCAACAATGAATTTAGTGAATGGGAATGCTTCCACTCCTACGGCACATCTGCTAGTGCCGGATGTTCTGTTCTTTTAAGTAATAAAATAACATATGATATTTTAGACGTAGTGACCTGCGAATACGGACGCTATATTCTCATTAATATCTCTATTGAAGACAATACGTATAGCTTAATTAATACATACGCTTATAACGATAAAATAAATAGAAATTTATTCTTTGGAAAAATTCATCAGATTATAAATGACAATTCACAAGGTTCAATTATTCTTGGCGGAGATTTGAACGAAACACTTACCATAAATGACCGTATTTCTAAATCAAAACAAAACTATTCAAGTAAAGAGCTGATTAATACCATTAAACAGTTTAATCTTAGTGATATTTGGAGAATTTTAAATCCTAATAGGCAACAATTTACGTGGAAAAGAACCAACGGTTATGAGAAAAGTAGGATTGACGTATGGTTGATCAGTGAAAATATCGTACCTAACGTAATAAGTTCAGATATTCGACCCGCACAAATTACTTCTACAGATCATCAAGCAATTTCATTGAAAATTAACTCCCCCTCGTCACGTGGTAAAGGGTACTGGAAGTTAAATAATAGCCTTCTGACGGATCCAGACTATATTGACTTAATAACTAAAACCATGAAATACTATACTGAAACACAAGAAAATATATCCAAGCAAACATTATGGGAACTTTGTAAAATAGATATACGTAATAAAACTATATCTTACGGAAAACTTAAATCCAAATGTAATAAAGAAAGAACGGCATACTTAGAAAAATACCTCTCTGAATTATATGAATATGAACCAAAAACAGATTCTATAAAAAGTAATATTAGAAGAGTAGAAATAGAATTACAATCGTTTTATAATGAAAAGGCTAAAGGTGCTCAAATAAGATCAAAAGTTTTTCAATTAGAACAATATGAAAATAATACCAAATATTTCCTTAGCCTTGAAAAATCTCGACAAGCACGAAAGATTTTAAACACTTTGAAAGTAGGAGATCGTATGATCACCGATACAAAAACAATTTTACAAGAAGAAGTTAAATTCTATCAAAAATTATTCGCATCTAAATCTTGTGAGACAACAAAAATCAATGACTATTTAAGAAATGTAAAACCTGACTACATACTAAACGATATCGATGCAAAACTATGCGAAGGTCTCCTAGATATTACAGAATGCGAAAATGCAGTGTCGTCCATGAAAAATGAAAAGAGTCCTGGACTTGATGGCTTAACTTGTGAATTTTATAAAAAGTTTTGGCATATTATTGGAAAACTAGTAACCGACTCTTTAAACGAAGGATACTTGAAAACTGAGCTGTCATCCTCACAAAAAGTAGGTGCTCTCTCCCTGTTATATAAAAAGGGTGATCCGCACGAGCTGGAAAACTGGCGTCCTATAACTTTATTAAATAATGATTACAAAATTTTGGCAAAGGTTCTATCTAACAGAATGCAAAAAGTCATTCATAAAATAGTTAGTTCAGATCAACAAGGGTATATTAAAAATAGATTTATCGGCTTCAATATAAGACAAATACAAGACGTAATAGAATTCACAGAAGAACAACAATTAAGTGGTGCAATTTTGTTTTTAGATTTTAAAAAAGCGTTTGACACCGTCGAATGGAATTTCATGATCAGCGTTCTTCAACGTTTTGGTTTTAAAGAAATGTTTATAAACTGGATTAAATCATTATATACCAATATAAGAAGTTGCGTCTTAAACAATGGTTGGCAATCACAATGCTTTAACCCACAACGTGGCATAAGACAAGGATGTCCAATTTCGGCTTTAATTTTTATACTTGTTGCTGAAATAATGGCATTGCAAATACGAAACTCAGATCTAATATCAGGCATAAAAGTTAAACATAACGAAAGTGTAAAAATTACTCAGTTAGCTGACGACACAACTTTATTTGTAAAATCTGAACTAGAAGTCAATCTTACACTGAATATTATAGAATCTTTTGGACAATTCTCGGGTTTAAAACTTAATAAAAATAAAACAGAAGGCATTTGGATAGGTGCAACAAAAAATAGCTACGCAACTCCTGGAGGGATACATTGGTCAAAAAAGCCAGTAAAAGCACTTGGTGTATATTTCAGTACAAATAAAGTAGAATGCAATAAACTTAATTGGGACTCCAAACTAGAATCATGTTAAACATCCATAGAAAACTGGAAGAGAAGAAAACTTACCTACTTAGGAAAAATACAAGTCATTAAATCTCTTTTTTTACCAAAATTTACATATCTGTTCCATTCACTTGTTGTTCCAGGCGACGTTATTAAAATGATTGAAAACTTGCTCTTCAAATTTTTATGGAATGATAAGAGAGACAAAATAAAAAGAACAACATTGATAGGTGATAAACTTTCCGGAGGCCTGGAAATGATATATATCAAATCATATATAGACTCTTTAAAATTTAAATGGATTCAAGCCCTCTGCGAAAACAATTATAATACGTCAAAATGGAAACTTATACCAAATTTTTATTTTGAACGCTACGGACAAAACTTCCTGCTATTCTATATGAACCTAGAAGAAAAAAAATCTATAGACTTGAAAATGCCATTATTTTACGAAGAAATCGTGAAAGTTTGGCTTAAAATAAAGAATAATCATTATAAGGAACCCTCAACATTTAGAGACATTCGTAAGGAAATAATATGGGGAAATAAATATATAAAGTTTAATAATAAATGTTTGATATTTCAGTCATGGATAAAGTCAAATATAATATTCATCAACGATATTTTAGACGAAAACGGCAAAATCAGCTCACAAATAATTAGAAATAAATTAGTAAATACTCAAAATTGGATTATTGAGTACAGCAAACTTTTAAAAGCTATACCCAAAGAATGGAAATTCAAATTAAATTCAACGGAATCGAAACAAACGTTAGTAAAAACTCCTCTTGACGCATGTTTTAATAGATTAAGAATCCAAGACATTGATAATAAAATTGTATATAAGCATATCGTCTCAAAACAATTTACTGCTCCATATACTCATACTTCTTGGACAAGAGAACTTAACTTAGATGTCAATTGGTCAGAAGTATATTCTTTCTTACATTCAATTCCCGACAATAGAGTAAAACAGTTCAAATATAGAATAATACAAAAAATATTTACATCAAACGAAATAAGATATAAATGGAAAATATCAGCCTCAAACAATTGTAGCTTATGTAATGTAACTGAAACATATCAGCATCTGTTTATTGACTGCCAAGCTACAGATGGATTATGGCTTTTTATACAAAATATCTTCGACAAATGTGGTATATCCAGAAATTTACGACAGTAAAAATACGTAGTCGTTGGTTATAAAATACATGATCACAAATATCATTTTATGAACCTAATTTTATCACTTGCCGGCTTCTGTATTGGTAAAACATATTTTGAAAGTGAAAACTGGACAAAACAATGTAACATTAACAATACATTTATGTCTGAGTATAATATACTATCTAAATATTTAAAAGAGAGAAAAATATCAGATCACTTTATAACTTTTTTTAACCAATACTTAAACATATAATGTATGTAATTCTCAAAAGAATAATTGTATAACATAGTACATTTATACTATCTGCACATGTACTTTTTTATTATATACAATACATCTGTTATCCTATGTTGTTTTTCGTTTCGTAATAGGAAAATGGTATATTTTCATAATAATTAAATACTTTCATTCTACCATGTAATTGAATTACTATATAATGAAATACATCTTATTATCCTATGATTTTCGTTTCAGCATAGGACAATAAAAAGTGTATTCTACACATCGTAATAACTTACGATTGTATTTTTGTCCTAACAGTTTTGAGTGAATTTTACATATTTATATGCATGTTTAGAAAAAAAAAAGTTTCATATTATCATACTATTTCATAGTATCATACTATTTTACATACTGTATAATTCCGTGTATGTAATTATTTGTAAATTGAAAAAAAAAAAAAAAAGCTTCATTAATGTTAATGGACTGTCTTTGCTACATGGATATACAAAACAGTGAATTGTAGGAATAGTGTCAATCAATCTACCATATAATCGTGTACGAGTAACTATTAACACCAAAACCAAGGTGCCGATTACGCTGGAATAATTTCTTTCATAGGGAAGTGTTTTCAAACGGAGCAATCAGCCCATTATTTCATAATGACTCAATACTCTCAAATATTCAATACACACTATTGTTTACGGAAGAGTCAGATATATCTCAAACTAAATGTGCAACCACTGTGTATTTCCTTTAGTATTTGAATTCGCTTAGAGAAATATAGATATGCAATATGTCGATATTCAAATATAGTACCCAACTACAAATGATAAATTGTAAGTAAATTCAATGGCCTCAATTGAACTTCCTGCCCACGATTGTTATACCTGTATTCACCCTTTGGAAGTTATTACTGTGTACCAGTATTGTACACCATATAAATGTATTTTGCAAGTAATATTAGCTCTTCAAACTTCAAAGTGTCGCTTCACTCGGTTTTCATCAAAAGTTATTAATTTTCACTGTCGTCACATATGTAGGAAAATTTATTATTTTATGACTTGTTGCATCCAGTGAGTATGTTTTTTCCTGTACATACCGAGATAAGATAAATGACGGCGGTGAAAACCTTTACAGTCTGCAATAATATCATGGAAATAGATTTGAGAAATACATAGTCAGACTAATCAGCCTTACTTGTGCGGTTTAAGTATCTTGTGTTCTACAGTCTACTATGCCATTATAGTCAATCAAAAAGAGGACTGTAGTTCAACTTTCGTCTTAAGTAATTGTATCAATAATATAATGTGCAGACGGGAATCCTAGATTGTCATTACAAAACAGAACAAACGAGACATAAACCGCGGATTTATCCAGCGTCTTAAAATTACAAAAAGCGATATTCTAGTTGATATGTATATAATTATACATGCATATTATATCGCTGGCTTTAAAGATAATGTCGTTAGTACAAAAAACGCTGTTTTGGAAAGATCCGATTTTCATAATAATATGTCCATACGGTGTACATTGGGATAAGGAATTTACCTAAGATCTCGTATTCTTCAAAGTCAGTGATTTAACGGGAAGAAAATAAACGTAGATGTAAAACACATTCTTACACTTATAGTTTCAATGTGTGGCTTCTGAAATTCAGTCATTTGCAAACATGCTAGTATATTAAGCTTACAAAACCATATTCATGTAAAATGCTCAAAATCGTCAATAGAAATTGTCAGATATTAGTTAAAACAGGTATAATTAGGAAATCGGACAGGGAAGGCAACACTCAGCTTAACTAGCCGAGCACAAAAAACATTAACCCCACAACATAACTACACTGAGCAATACCAAAGTATAATAACAATGGTAAATTGTCCAAGCTCCAGCAGCAAAAATGCAGGATGTCTCAAGTTTATAACGAAAGTTCAAACAAAATAAGAGACAAAATGAAACGCAGTCAAGACCCTCCCAAGTTCACCAAATCATATATGAAACGCACTGAGTGACAGTTCAATCTCGTGAATGTGTCTTCCTGGTAAAATTATATGAATGAGGTGAATAAGGTGATAACCAATCACACCAAGTTGTACAGATTGCGTGTAGACTTTAAATTATGCACTTGGGTATTACCGGTATATAAAGATTAGACTATCTAAAGTTGTTGGCTTTGCAGTAAATATCTTGTGTGTTTCTTCAGATGAAATTGACAGCATAATTAATTAAAAACTTTGTTTTGTAGTAACTCAACGACAGAGAAATATACTCAGAAAAACCAGAAAACACGCACAATAAGTTAAAATAGCTGGCACAGCTCAATTACGTAAGGTAAATATGTCAATTCTAGACAAACGTATTTTTCCTCACATAGAAAAAATAGACATCAACACATAGAAACTTCATGGTTTCAGATACAGTCATGTGGTTAGTATGGTCCAAAAAATAGCACAAATACTCTGTCACAATTTACAGTGCTATATGCTGTCCAGTTTTAAAACCCCGACACATTTTCTTGATTCATTAGAATGATTTTGAATAGTCATACGGTCAACATGTTAAAGTATATCGGCGTATAACATATCTTGTGTTTGGTGTTTGGTTGGTTGTAACTAGTATCGTTTGATGTTCGAGAAAACAAAAGCGTCTCGTCCGTACAATTCAATATTCTTTAACCCAATCTGATTATATCGGTACAAAGACAATGTTCGTGTTTGATGTTATAGGATTTCCTCTGTCTGGAGAACTAAATCCTATTGATGTAGTATTATATCTCAAAAACAAATATGACAGAAGCGAAATATTACAAGGCAGTGTCATCTATGTGGAATTTGATGCCAACTTTCGTAGCACAATATATCACTTTAATATTTAAAGGGAAGACACACAATAAATCTAAGTTGAAGTGAGTCGAGTTTGAAAGCATGTTGAGAGTTTCCATGAATGTTTCATACAAACGATAAACAACTGTTAGCAGCGTATCAAAAGCATGACTTAGTTGATGAACGCAAACCGCTCTGCACTATACATGCTGAAAATACGCTTTCTATCTGACGAAAACATCGGCCTCATTATTCAGTGCTTCACCAATAAACTGTGCATACATTCTGACTACATGTATCTGTCAGTGCTGATCACAATTGCCAATTTCTTGCCATCAAAGTAAGCGTTCATTGCAAACTAATTTGACTAACTAGTTGTGTATTTCGTTTCATAGACATTTATTAAGTAAATTGGGAATGGAAATTTAGTCGAAAATGAAAAGCCCTTATTTTGAACGCTTGAATAGACATTTAACCATGTGATGGTGTGATCATTCAAGTGTAATGGAGGCCAAAGAAAATGGGTTCAACATGAACACTATGGGTATACATATGGACAGTGTTAGTAAAAAGTTATTTAAAGTTATAAATTTAAAAAAAAATGAATTTTTAATTCGTTTGCGAAACGTTTGACTTTCAGTATATTTAGGTCGAGTGAGTTGCCTGGTCTTTCTTCTTTTGGTATAAGGTGGTAAATATTACCACGCAAGTATTATCGGGCCCTGACAGGGGTACGCGACAGGCAACATCCTGCACAAAATCAGTCCAATTTTGGTAGCGGATGAGACGCATGTTTGTAATATCACCATGGTAACCTGTTCTGGCCAGGGAAGTTTTTAGTGGTATTTTATAAGTATTAGCCCTCATTATAGTCAGATGTAACAATTTTAACAACAGAAATGATATAAAGCTTTTTAGACCACGATTTTCAATTGCTCCCCAAAACCAGCGTTTAGCATTCTTATTGGCGTCGATCACTTATGAGACCTTATCTTCCGTAGATCCCCATACAACATCATTTTGTTTGTTCAGGTCATGGAACAAATACACTTACCTTAGAAGGCAAATTTCGACCGGTCATTTATAGAAAGGTTCCTATAATTTTTATTTTAATAGCCAGTTTTTTTCTTGTACTACCTCACAGTCAGATACGGGTGGGTGGGGTATTTACGAGAAAACCATTTCTGTGACTTTGTGCAAGTAACTCTATACAATAACATGACTTTCCAGCATTTATCGGCGCTTTTACAACACTTCTGATATGTTTACATCGCTTATATTTAATAGTGTTAGTTATCTTATACCGCCTTGCTCAAAACCCGTTAGGACGTCCAGATTGCGTACATTTGTACCTCCCAAATAGCTTCCACCTTTTCTATATTTAGACTTTCACTTAACAATGAAACTGCAATAAATACCAATAATGCTGTATATTTTATATATTGCATCTGTTTTATATTATTCCTGGCCGCTCATAATTATATTTTATTAATTAACCAGCTACACAGTATAAAACAACATTAAGCCTTTGTGGAGAAATTATTATTATTATACACTACTAGACCTTTCGATAAAACTGCTTGTTTAATTGCTGCTTACAGAATCGCCAAGGATGACGTCACGGTGTCACGTGTAGATATTCTTGCAGATAATAGCATTTAATTCACACAACATGAAGATAATGTATAGTTCCTACCAAGTTTTAAACTGAATGTTAAATGGTTTGGGATTTATTGACCAAAATCAAGTGTCTACGATTTTTTTAACACCCTGTTTCTTTACATACAATTTTACAGTTCCGCTTATAAAATCTCTTTAATCATATTAAAATCGTGCAGATGTGTTTTAGTTTTTATTTCCTGTCTTACTTTAATAACGAAACTAGTTTTCCGGTGCTTCCCTAGTGATATGCAAAATCTGTGTTATGATCAACTCGTTAAAACGAATCAAATGTTATATCAACACTGTAACGAGCACAGTACTCATTGTCGTCAGATGTCGTTGACAAAAACACACAAACAGGCACTTTCCTTTCTCTGAAAAATAAACAAATTTTACATAATATGGCGTCAATATGACATTTGTATATGTCGGATTGCGAGAACATCAGAACACGGTTATGTATACGTATGTTCTAGATGTTTCGTATTTGGAATTCATGTAGAAAGATTTATGTGATGTTAACAAATGTATTGAGGTATTGGTTTATAAATTACACAAGAAGTCTGAAAGCATATAACACTTTCATATATGCATTACAGCACCAATATTTAAGTGCCTATAAAGCTTACGGATGTAAAAATTAAATTCACCAAAAGCATGTCTTGAATATTCATGAAAATCGCAATGTGATTCATATTGATGCTTATACGACATTGAAGTGAAATCATCAATAAAATATTATCAATATCAATTCATTAATATCATCAATTTAAAAAGATAAAATATATGAGGAAAGTGGTGAGGGAAGGCAGCACCCAACGAACCAGCCGACTTCAAAAATTACAACCACAACACAACTACACGGAGCCATGCCCACACACAACACAACAACATATACAAAACCCAAGTCCCCGCAGCAAATTGTAGGATGACCAAATTTCACAAAGAAGTAACAAAACAAACAGTGACTCCAAGTGACCGAATTAAACTCATCCGATCTAGTTCCCTAAGACCCCGCTGCAGGTTGATCTAGTTTCGCAATATATCGGTGCCATTGAAAGTAGAGCGTACTCTGAAATAACTTTAGGTACACGTACGTGGGTGAATCAAAAAGTTCGTAGAAGTTTGTCCTAACTTTTTTGTTTTCAGAGTTATTGTCGTCATATTTATGCTGAACTAATATATTGGTAATTTCTTTATACAAACAGAAGCATAACGACCTGATGATAACCGTTTTAAAAATATTTATAATTTAAATAAGGGAGATTACGTATACCGGAGCACACTGATAATTTGAAACATATTTTATTCAATTTTCTTAAATATCTCAATTGTAGGACCTCCAAAATCCGTCAAAATGTTATGCCTGATTGCATGATATAATTTATAAAGTCTGTTAAAATTTCATACGTCATCTCCGATAAATAATGTTTAAATCGACATTTACGTAATCGCACTATATAGAAATAACCGCGTAAAACGGGTCTACCGGATTAAAAGGAACCGCGGACTGCTATCAAAATATGCGTAAAACTAGAATATACGTACGGCATCAGAGACAATATATGGTTTGAAACGTGCAGGTATATAATCTGAAATAAATAGACATCGATTTATAAGTGGAATTAGTGCTTTCGTGTAGGATATCAGAAGTTGACAACCGAATACAATACACCCACTATTGGTGACGTTGGAACGCAACGTCGTCAAAGAAGACCAGCGCTATATAATAGCGGATATAGCAAAACACTTAGATTAATCTTACGGGACAGTGTACACGATATTAAACAAATAATTTAAAATGCAGAAACTATTATCACGATGGTTATTCAAAAATACCTACATATTAGTCCCTCGAGAAGCGAAAATGAGTCATAACGTTAACGTAAGTATTAACAAACATGGCGTAAGTTTGACGTCGTTCATCAAATGAAGTTGACGTGCTCCGGTATGCTGTTACAGCATGTGTGCGTTTCAATGTAAAAATCATGTAGTTTTGACTAATTCATTGAAATTTGACAAATTGTTTTGTTATACTTATGATCACATTATATTAAAATTTGAAAGCAATTGAAAATTCGGTTTGGGAGTTATGATATTTTTCTACGAACTTTTTGATTCACCCACGTACATGTACCTTCATTATTTTGATCGTCTCTTTTTGCTACCATGTGAATATACAATTGATAAAGAATGGCTATTTCAGTGAATTGTAGGAATTGTAGGAAAAACGTCAACCAACATACCATGTAATCGTTCATGACTACCATATGTCCGAACCAAACTATCCATGACGTTAGAATAATTGCGTGTATAGTGTTATAATTAAGGTCATTTCCAACCCATTTTTGTTCGAACACATGAACAAACCCATTATTTCAATAACGGTTCATCACTTTCTTATGACATAATACACAATATTGTGTACAGGAGAGTCAAATATAACCGAATTATCTCCATGTCAAAATTAATTCCCAAATTGTTGGTAAAATGTAACTTTCTTTAATATTGCACGTAAATATTAAACAATATAGATAGGTGATATGTCACTCTACAATTGTACAATTTATTACTATCAGTGATATCAATTGCACTTAATGCATATGATTTCGAGAAATATATTAGCAGTCTTCGAAAGTTCGGATATTGTCGTGTAATGTCAATATTTGTCAAATGTAGTATACCAGTAATTACTTGAGTCGTCGTTGTGCTTAGTCCAATCTTTATCACACGCTGACATACTTTATGCTCCACCTTCGCGCAAGTAGGCAACTGTGTTCAAATGTTTTACGACTAGTTGCATGAAGAGAATATTCTACGGAACAGTTGTTTATGACCACCGTGATAATCTTTACAGTCTGTGATAATAGTTTCAATAGCAGTGCAATAAATACACATACATGTACAGACTAATCAGTATTACTAGTATTTGCTTGATTCACTGTTTAACCACGGGTTTGCAGTACATCAAACTGAACTTTGCATAAAATGTTTCCACTAAGTAATTGCTTTTGTAATATAATGTGCAGACAAGTATCCTGGACTGAAATTAAAACCATAATAAACGAGACACATAAATCGAGGTTTTATGGAGAGTCTTAAAATTACAAAAGTTAGAAAGCTACATGTATATACATGCATACACGTATCATGGGTAACAGGACCGTCTATGTTAATTAACAAGTGAGTTACGTTTTTCGTTGATATGTCTTGTATCTTCTAGAATTTAGTCATTACTTATTGTTTGTTCGATATGTTCTGGTTGATGAAGAGCAGCACTCGTTGTTACGTAAATTAATTTAACATTAATGAAAGCACTGTTCATTACAGTTTGCAAGCGCCATCAAACGCACGCATGTTTATCATAACCTGTCGATTCCACCAGTACATAAACAGAACAAAAACGTGTAGATTACGAGGGTCAGTCAAAATAACTGATAGTTTGTTATATTTAGTCTTCAAAATGTGTTGGAAGTATTATCTATTATTGATCATCATAAAATATTATCCTTTGGTATCTCTTGATGAATTATGTCTGTCATGGGATATGTAATTATAGTTGCCAACTAACCAAAGAACAACACTAAGGGGTATGAGTTCGCAACCACGACATGGAAATAACATTTGTTGTTCATTTATTAGAACATTTATTTCAATATTATAAATGCTTATAGTTTCTAGTATTCGACAGCATCGTTTATTCAAGATACCTTACCAATACAGCATCTAATTACAGGAGGAAACATATCTTATACCATATTCATAATGTGAAGTTTAACCATCTTTTCTGTTCTGTTGGTTGGTTCCCCTTTCTCTTGGAGGCCTCTCCTATTGAATAGGACGATCGAGTCAATTATAATGATGATGCATTCAATCAGGAAGATGATCAATCAATTCATTAAAATGACCATCAGTTTAATTGATGACATTTCTGATATTATCTAAGAAGTTTCGTTTGTCTTAAAATTGTTGCAGGCCAACCGGCTACAGTAATGACAATAACTTGGTATTGTAAATATGAGGGTTTTGTCCTGGGATTGTGCTGTCCGTGTTTTTTTCAAGAGTTGTTATGCTTCACTTTAATATCGCGTCGTGTTTCTCGGTAGTAATTGGTTATGTTTTAAGGAAACGCTGTTGGTTTAGGTATAGTAATGTCTTATGATTCTAGAGAGAATTGTCTGTGAGAATTAAGTGTCAATATTTTTGGATCACCATTGACTTTGCGTAGAGAGCATACAAAACAAAAAACAATGCTTTATTTCACAAGACTAAGCATTGGTATTGCCAAACGTCATTTATTCAAGAAAGACTAATGCTTTATGGTCTGATTTAAAACTGAGAAGAAAGGTTTAACCGAGTAAACATGTTGCTTTGTTAATTCGTTTCAAGGAAAATCAATCCTCTTGTCTAGAGATAATAAAATAACAATTGCAAGTGAAGACATGAGGGAATTGTGCATATGTTAAGGAAACTACAACGGGGCATTTTTGTACCATGTTTTACAAAAAACGTACTTAATTCAACCATGATTTACTTGGCACAGTGTATTTGAAGGGATTGTGAAATCTTTATTTCAAAACCTAATATTAGCCACAACAACTATATAAACGGAAATTGGAAATCTTATAAGAATGATTCTTTACTCTATTTTGTGTGGCATTCGTGACTGCCGAAAAGTTTGAAATTAAAGTCAATACTAATTGATTTTAAGTCTAAGTACTGTGACATGCGTTTGTTCTACATTAACGTGTCTTTGACGGACATAAATCAATACGTCTTTCTCTTTGTAATGTTAACAAACATCAAATCAAATCGAGCTTGGCAGCTAATACTATATGATTGATGCGTACATTTGTCCTAGAGGTTGACTAATGAGCTACGTGGGTCATATAAGAAAAAGTCAGATAAATACATAATACAATTAATCTGTATTTCTAACTTAAAACACGTTATGTATATGATATACGATAAACGTTTCTAACGTTATCATGGCCAATTATTCGTCAATTCAAAAATCTATGAAGGACCATAAATCTAGGTTTGGAATTTATATGCGAGATTAATGTCGTTTGTTTTAACGATGTCTATCGAACAATGCCAATTACCCGAATGTTATGCTAATACCGGAAGTTAAGCAGTATGGTAATCACTGGTAAAATGAGCATTTAAATATGTAATAATCGTTTCTTGTTGCTAGTTTGGCCAACATAGTTTTTAATAACACGGTCACTGTTTTTTCTAAGATGCTTAATTGTAATATAATATAATATAATAAAATGCTCAACATATTTTGCAAACCGTAAAACACCGCAATTTCCTTCATGATTATATCGCTGGCTTAAAATGAGATGGTCGTAACTAAATTATCAATATTTTGATAAAACACTCTTTACTCATGGTAAAACAAGCTTTTTCAACTTCAATTTGGTCAACATGACAAGTTCCGATTGTCATGAAAATAAGCTCATAAGAAGCGTCTTATGATATAGCCTTCATTCTAAGCCAAGGATATGTTCATGTATAAAGTATAAATTGTTGCAAATAACCTCCTTTCTGATGTTGTTAGCATGCCAACAAATGAAGCAAATATAGGAACTGACCAATACAAAACAAAATTGAATAATCGACCCCGAATGTCTATACATATATTGCTTAAGTTAGCGAGCGATTCCTGGTTCCACAGACAGTGATTACTTATTATCTTGATATCAAGTGGAAGTTAGTTCTGATCTGCTAACTGCAACACAGAACACGAAACTCAGTATTTTGAAAATGCTACGTCTATGACCATGAATACGAAATACGAATTACTAGTACTTAATTTTGTCTCAACTTTTGCGTTGATACTTCTTAACAATCAAATGGACAGTATGATATTAATACTGGATACCCCTAATAGAGTGTCGGTGTAAATACGGTATGTTTTATATGAACACAGCCCATCATGAGGATACATATTCTTTGGTTATATGTTAATATTACTATTTATATGTTGTAACTAAATAATCAGGGCCCGAAATTACAACCAATACTTACACTCTGCACTCAGCACTCAAATATTGGATTTGTCATAATAATGAGCTATTATTTGTTCTAGATTGCTAATCTAGGTAGGGAAATGTACATAATTGTTATTTGAATGTTAAAAATATTATTTGATACATATGTTTGCTGTTTTGTACTATTTATTAAGTAAAACCGTAATTATTGAATCTGAGTGCACTCAGGCTGATAAATTATACTTATAGCTTACAAATACACTACATTTCAATTGGAAACAAGCAAATGATCATATTTAGCACCTATTCGACATAATTTTAACTTCTCGTTCTAAAAAAATGTCGCTTTGAACCTCAAATGAAGGATTTTCAATATTTGAGTGCTGAGTGCAAAGTGTAAGTATTGGTTGTATTTTGGGGCCCAGGAGTGCTTGAATCGTAATGCTTCAGCTATGTATTGAACTCATTTCAATTCAAGCACCATCAATGATATTCTGAACTATCAGTACACTTACACGAGCAATTGCTGTATAGCCAACGTCATTATAATATTATGCTCTGCTGGATATCATGATTGATACCCTACTTTGCATTGACAAAGTCGTTCATCAAATCATGAGGTGGGATTCGTATTTTCTCTGGATTTTGTAGTCCAATGCTTCCTAGAATTAACAGTTATTATTGCTATCCCTTCGTATATAATTAATTCCATGTTTATATATCATTTGATGATCATGTGTTTCTATCGTTGCTTAAAAGACATGTTAGGGTACAAATCTATTTTACCACCTGCAAACTTAGTTGTGTATCATAGTTTGAAGACATGTTACTTAACAGTCACCTTCAATTTACCCTACTAAAGTACAGTTTTTAATAAAAGAGGTTTGTGATCAAACTTATTCGCTTCGTGTGTATTGGGTAAATCTTAAACTGCGTCTTTAGACAGATATTTCTGTGAAGTTTCAGTGACAGGGCCAATATTGTTGAATCGTTATAGTCTGGACAGTTTTGGCAAACGGTATAAAATATTAAGAAAGCTTTATTGTGCAACTGAGACCCAAAGCAATCAAAACAAGACTATTGTTGGTATTTGAAATGAGGAATCATTCAAGAACACATTTTCGACTTATTTTTGTCCTCTGATTTAAAGCCGAGAACGATTTTACTGAATTGTAAGTATGTTGAGAAAAATTGTAACGGAATTTTTGTTTGACAAAAGATGAATAATAATAGCTGCATTGGGGGCAGTGTACGTACCTGAAGGTATTGTCGAATGTTTAGTTCAATTGAAGGAAGCCAAAATACTATATAAGTAAACGGATCGCTTAAATGCGATAAGAAGGGCTTGTATTTCTTTTTCGTATGGCATTTCCGATTCGAAAGAGGGACCGTCATTAATTGTCTCATATAGATTCAGTTAATTGTTGGTGAAATATGTATTACAACTGATGTCAATTACTCTGGAACTGGGATAAATTATACTGAGGATGTGATATTCATTAGTTATACATGTACTTGTTAGGCGAACGAAAAGCGCTTCCTGTGCCTGTTGTTTACGCACGTCATACATCGAATCGATCGTCTCAACTAATTCGATAAGAAATAGGATTGAATTGACCCTAGAGGTTAATTAATGAGCGAGTTGATATATACGTTAACATAGTTAAATTAATTGAATATTATAAGACTGCGTTAAAGGGTAATTCGACTGACATGGTGATTCAATGATCTCAAACTGATATAAGTAAATTTATGGGCTGACGTATTTTGCGTGCAATGTGTACCACGTTTAATCTAGATAAGAAATATATAATGCATCCATTCTAAGCCCGGTTTAGGTACAAGCTTCAGAATAAAACGAAAACTGCTTAATTATTAAATCTTCGCAATGACGGTGCGAGATTTACGGTCAGGCTAACGTACATGTATCATAATTGTTTTGTTAAAAATACTTAGGGGTGTTACTTTCACTTTAAAAAGACCATCTGAACGATAAATGTATGCAAAGCTGTCAAATACCAGAAGAATAAGTTTTGTAGCAGACGATGACAATTTCTTGGAATATTATATTGCGCATCATGCCTCGAAAAGATAGACCCGGCACATATGTGTGACAAGAGAGAAAACATTATACAGAATTACAAATAAACACTCCACATACATTTGTTTCTCATATATTATTGATGCTCCTAACGCCAAGAACGGCAAAATATTCTTCCATTATATAGTTTCAATTGTAGGACCATAAATCTAGGTTTGGCATTTACATGCTATAGATATGATGTTTGCTTTTACAGTGCCTTCAATAGAACCAGCATTATCCGATTTTTATGCAAATAACGGAAGTCAAACGGTTTTTATAATCATTCTAAATTGAGCATTTAAATCTACAATGTGTCGTTTATTAAAGCGTTTTCTCCTTCTGTAACGGTAACATGGTCATTTCTTTTCATGGTTGACCCATGCAATATTTATAAAATGTCTGGAATTGTGTGATACATCGGTATTGTATAATATTTCAAATTCAAATTTATAAAGTATTTGCTTGAAATGTTAGCACCGAAAATGACGTTTTAAAACAACATACATCATTGCCTTCATAAATAGAACGAAGCATTTGCTAAAAAAACATGAACTAAATACAATACTCGATATGATAAATATCTTACAGTGAAGGAATTACGCAACTGAAACAGGCACATACCACATTTCCTAGACAAACCATTATACAGAAGTGTTATTTTGAAATAATAGACTAAGTATTATCATATGATAACAACAAGTTCCATGATCCACATATTATCAAACTCAATGAATCTCTTTAAAAAGATATGTGCTGATCATTCGAAGCAAAATTTTATGCAACGGTAGCCTGTATGTTGACACAATGGAGATTTATGAACTTATTTGTGAAATTGGGTCGTTCTGCATTTTTTCTGCGGGGATTTGGAATTTCACTTGTTTCTTTGGTTTATGTGTGGGCATTTCACAGTGTTGTTTTGTTGTGGTCTTTCTAATTTCTGTTAATTTAATAATATGAGGCCTGTACATCAAGTTACATTTGATATATTAAATAATGGCCATTTCAGCTTTTTATTATCTGCCATACCTAGTAATTGAATATCTATACATGTACAACTTACGACACGGTTTCGCCAAAAAACCATGTCGTAAGTTGTACATGGAAATGCGTGACGAATGTTTTGAAATATGCAAACATCATCAGACTATGATCGCAGTTATAAGCAGTTGGTGTTTGAACAATGTCCTATTCAAAAAAGTGTTTGAGTGCACTGTCTCATCGCTTTATGATTCATATTGATGGGCTTTCAAACCTTCACAGAAGAATAATAATTACATTGAAATCAAACATCACAGAGCAACTGGACAAAACATACATATTACTGAATATATGTTACGACGATGATCAATACATATGCAGACACATGTGCTCATTTCTTTGTCATTATCCGTATATGGTATCATCACTATATGTGAATATATTCATTTCAAATTGAATTTGCTCTTACAGTTGATACTAGCCGGTTTTTTCAAGCGATATCGACATTTCAATTCCACTAATCTACCGCGTCAACAGTTACTGTGAAATTTAACAACGTCATTAGTGTGAATAAATCTTAATATTAAAAACGATTCTCACAAACTCTATTTCAAATCTTAAGCACAGAAGCCGTATTGTCAGCTAGAATAAAGTGTATGCATCATTGTATATTTACTAAGATCGTATCAATGTGCATTGAGTATTCACCAAACGCTAATACAAGCAGTTGACAATCAGTATTCGAAAATGTCAAACCAATGCCAATACTGCCTCAGAATATTTTTTTTCTGTGTATTAGTATATAATATTATTTCCTGTCTATAGTTGCTGTATATAGCGTTACGAAAAAAACAATCTCGTCAGACGGGAAATGTCTCACAAATTGGTAATAAAGTAAACCTCAACACGCTGCATGTTATCCCGAGTGGACAATCACCAAACATCGTCAGTATATGCTGTACTAAACTTTCCAAGATTTTGAATGATTCACTTGAAGGAATGTTTCACTGACACGTTTCTATTTGATTTTTATTAGCCTCAATGTTGAATTAGGTTCCATTTATTTAGACGCGGTTTGTACATTTATGCATTCTACAAAAATGTCTAATGATCTATTTAGAGCCGTAAAAGCGCTATGGAATATATGGAAAACATCATGTTCTGCAAATAATGAGAAATTTTTAAGTTTTAATGGCATTCTTTGGTTTTTTTTATAAATACCATTCTATTAGAAATAGCATATTCTTGCGTGATGCAATGCATTTGATGATTTATTGAAGACATTCCGGCGAATTATGAAATAGTTCAAAATAAATATAAGTTTGACATAAATGATCTATTTGAAAAGAAAGTGTTGGTTAGAACATGTCAGGATGAATTCGCCATTAAAGGGACACACGGGAAAGTGTATTGGCAATGCATTGCTACGTAAATAATACTGTTCTTAATTCTAAGACTTGGACTTGGAAGTTCATGTATGGACTGAATGGCAGCTCTAATCATCATATGGTTGTACATTATGTTGCATGAATCGATCAAATATCATTACGAATATTTGCGGCGGCAAAGTTTTAGTATTATCAAATTATATATTAGTCTGCTTAACAATTCGATGGCTTAGAACCAGAGGGTCGTAACTACCTCTTACGACCTTATAAGACTCATACATATTTGAAATCTGCTTCACAATGTGCTTCTTATGAGTATATTATCATAAAAATCTGATTGTCATGTTGACCAAAATGAAGTTTTAAAAACGTGTATTCCCATAGGTAAAGAGTAAATTACAGTTTTCTCTTGTTTTCTCAATATATCGATTTGGTAGTTACGACCTTCTAGTGGGGAGCGGTGGCCTAGAGGTAGGGCGCGCGCTTCGGGATCGAGAGGTCCCGGGTTCGATCCCCCTCTGGACCACTGGTCAAAATCTCTGAGCAAGACCCACAGCTCCACTCCACCATGGTGTAAAATGGTACTTGTGGGGGCAGTGTCTATTCCTGGGCGCCGCAGATCGATGTTGGCTGCCACACCACAGGAGAGAAATAGTCTCCCCAGGGAGACACGAGTGTAGGTTTCCATATGTAGCCCAATGACCAGGGGAGTTAAAATGTCAAAGGGTGCTTGAGCGGCCTAACAGCTGAAAAGAGCCCTAGAAAATTGGTAACTTAACTTTTTTTTTAGTTCTAAGCCAGCGAATAATACATTGTGTACCATATAATTACATGTGAATAACTTGTTCTAGTATCAAACTAAATCATTATATATTAAAATGTTTTCTTTTGCTTTCCAAGACGAATATGCGTAGGCGATTTTTTCTGCTTTAATGCTACAAACATGACTTATTTTCAAACACTTGTATATTGCAAATGACGACAGATAGTGGTTGAGGATTGAAAGTTCTTTTGAGAAAAATAAGACAAAACATGTAGACAATTTCAGAAATGACTCATCACCAAGCATATCGATACAAACAAAATATCAACATTAATATAATTATTCTCAGTACCTTACTCTTTTTGTATGTAGTGTATCTAGTGATGCGATATCTAATTATAAGATGACAAGACCATCCATTTCCGTTAAATATATTAAATAAAAATCATGTCAGGTTTACATTATCTGCCAACCTATTATCAGTATTTCAATATGTTGGACTCATTTTTCAAAACAAGAATGTGTATATCTGATTCCAAACAAGTTTTCTTAGCTTTCTAGTGTTTTGTTTCAGAATCAGGCTCACTATTTCATACAGTGTAAGAGAAAGGAAATAGTCAAATTGATCATGTGGGTTCATTTCAATCAAGTACATTGCTGACTCAGAATGAGAAACGTTAGTACCAAATCAATATTTTGAGAAAACAAGACTTATTCAAAAACCACTGTTTCGACTTCAGTTTGGTTAACATGACAAGTGCCGTTTTTATGGACATACGCGCATACGAGAAGCGCCTGGCAATGCATATTTTTAATATGTATCAGTCTTATAAGGTTGTCAGTAGTACAAAAATGTGCATACGACATTCTCATTCTAAACCAGCGACATGATGAACACGTTTATGTTAGTCATCAACACAGCGCAGCACAATTTAGGGTCCCATTGTTGAATAAATTGCCATTACAGTGATGTTTGACAAGCTGTAAATGATTTTTATGAACACAACGGTGTTATATTACTTCATAATGATTTATTTGTCTGAACTATCACACACAGAAAAAGAAATGTAGTTGATGTTGGGGACTCGTATACAATGAAATCTGATCGTTAATCCATCTCTTAGAATGGTTGAATAATTTGTCATGGGGTCTGAGAAATAACCTTTTAAATATAAAGATACGAAAAACACTTTGCAGCTACCATCCCACCTGCTATTGTAAAAGAGCACCGACTGGCTAAAATACGCAAAATTGAGAATGCATAGCGGGAAACGGTCTATGTTTGTATTGCCATTAAAGCATAACTTAACATGAACTCAAAACTAGGACATTTCGAATGTCTCTTTAACAATTCTTTTGCAGTTTTTAACAGAATATGCACAGCAGTATTTAAATGCCAAGAAACTGTAAAATCACACAGTCACAACAGTGATAAGATTATAGAAGATCCTATGATAACTCATGTTTAGCCAAAATATAAAGCCATATTGTCCTTCTAGGATAAAGCGCGTACTATTAAATTGAACAAAAATCCAATAAATGCGCATTCCATATTCATCAAACGTCGAACTGTTGACAGGATTGAAATCCAAGAATGACAAGCGTATTCAAATCATGCCATAGACCTATCAGTTTGACTTGATAAATAACTACATTTCCTGTCCCGGGGTTGTATGTCATCAAGTGAACAAACGAGCTCATCAGACTGAAAGTGTCTAAAGAATTTCAAATTGAATGTCGGGAGAATGATTCAAAATTCTATTAAAGCAAAGATTCAAATAACATTGTAGTATAGAATGTTTACTAAAATAACTGCTACGCGTTAGCCATCTTAAAAAGTATATTACTGACATGTGTTCATGTGACAACTCGTCACTGATAATATATGAAATATAGAAACCCAGCAAACGATATGAAAATTGCGACCAAGTGTGAACCGTAAGGACATGATGAGACCGTTTGGTGCATTTTAATAATACAGATATGATACCTTGCACGTTGGAACAATCTCATAAAAAAGGATTGCGAAGGCCGAGAAATAATAGCATTTCTTACGTTAATTACATTTAGCTAAAAACATATCACACGTTTACGTGGACGCTCATGCTTAAACCTGAGTGCACTTTTTAATTCACAAAACGTACTGTCTATAGTCTCTTAGTAAAAAGTGGTAGTAGGAATATTCCATTCAGTATTCATAAATGAACGAGAAAACAGAAGGGAACAAACACAAATGAATAACGCTTCTCAAAATGTTTCCGGTTATTGAATAGATCGTTGTATAATGATTGCATATGATATTATAAATGCGGTTTTGTAGTAGAATGCGTTCCACAACAGTGAAATCGATGTTTATTTGATGATCTAATGATACATTACTGCGTATTAGAAATGTAATGGTTTAAGAACATGACTATAACAACAAATATGTGAAATATAAAATACTGTAATGTTCGATGTCATACATAATTCATTACGGAATCGGATTCAACCATTTAACAAACCAAAAACCAGCATCAAAATAATTCAAATTCCAGATATTGAAATTTGGTTTTTGTGTAAATATGAATACTGTGTAATTGAATCGTTTATACATTTGGTGTATTGTTTGTACATAAGCACATCCTACCAAATCAGTCAGCGCAGCAAGAGAGAGAGCCATTATTGCAGTCAATGCTAAAATATTATAAGTTTAACAAGTGATGTGTCATATCATTTAGGTTAAAACATCGAAATTTCAGTTTTAGACCTCGGCCAATATCAAGCGTCTGTGCTAAATACATTTGACATAAATGTATTCAATTATTCTAAAATTACCATAGTATAGACGAAGAAATGAGCACATTTGTCTGGGTTTTATTTGATCATCACTCGTAAAAGTGAACGTTTCATTAACACTGTACATACTCATTATATGTTTATATAAATCAACAATTTTGTGACTTTTACTTTTCGGTCACTTCATGGTCCGGTTCGGTTCAGTATTTTCTCAAACTTTTGTTATAATAAAATATATATACTTCATGTTTTAAATTTATATGATGTAAAATTGCATTGAAATTGAAGCACCCTAACTGACTAAAATGTTTCAAAAACCCAATATTGCGGTTAAGAGTATTACATTTGTTTTCAGTTGTCTGTACCAGACAAGTCTAACATAGTAAACTAATGTCGTGAGAAATATCAATAGGATCGTCTTGAAACTTGTCAGATGACACCATGCTGTGATTCATTCATCAACATTCATTGATTTAATCAAGATAGTGTCCTAGACAGGATGTTAAAAACTACACGCAGCAATGCCCACACACAACCCAACAATATATACAAAGCCCAAGTTCCCGCCGCCAAAATGTAGGATGACTCAATTTCACAAAGAAATAACAAAACAAACGGTGACTCCAAGTGACCGAATTAAACTCATCAAAGTTCCGATCTAGTTCCCTAAGTCCCCGCTGCAGGTAGATCTAGTTTCGCAAATATATGCCAAATACATCGGGCACTGCATTAAAAGTAGAGCGTACTCTGAAATAACTTTAGCTACACGTGCATGTACCTTCATTATTTTGATGGTCATTGTTTTGCTACCACATGGTTATACACTTGATAAAGAATGGTCATTTCAGTGAATTGTAGGAATTGTAGGAAGAGCTTCAACCAATATACCATATAATCGTTCGTGACTACCATATGTCGGAGCTAAATAACCCATTACGTTATAGTCGGTGTCAAATGGTGAATGAGTTTGAAATTTTCCTGTACTCTTGTTTTTTGGTTTTATTTTGTTACTTCAGCCTTGTACTTGAAAAAAGGTTTTGCCCTCAAATTTTCATGTCAATATTTTGGCGGCCATCTTGGATTCAAAATGGCCGCCATGTAATTTTGTGATAGGACTTCTAAAATCTATATATCTTGGTCAATTTTAAATGTAAATGGGTCAAAATGGTGTCAAAATGATTGTAATGAACAATCCTATGTGTTAGACTTGTTTTTTGTTAAATACCTCATTTGCATATTCATGAATATTAATGAATATGTAAAAATAATCGCATTTTTGTCATAAAATTGACTAAAATTAAAGTTTTCCCAATATTTCCTGCAAAATGTGACACATCGGAGTAGACTTATTAGAATTAAATCTAATAGAAGTGAAGATTCTAATTTTGATATCACAAAAGAGTGATATAATGAAGAAAAATTACACAAAGTTCAAGTATCAGTGGGTGGGGTATAAAATGACAATTAGCAAATAGACATACAATAAGTTATCTTGGTGGATCTTTTGGAGTATGATGATCTAAACAGAGTTTTAACATTCATGGAGTATAGCTTTTTGAAGATTTGTGATTGATCAATTGTTATTTATACAATTTACTACAGTGTTACAAGCACTCATGGTTCATTTTTTATGAATCAGTCAGTCTACGAAAACAAAAACAAACGCCTGAATTATGACTTGTAATTATATTACCTACACAATTGCTTGATGTTTAAATATTCTTCATTGTCTATACATTTACATACTAGTTATTGCTAACATGTAACATCTTTTATATTTTGTGACCGTGTAGTCATGACGGTTTTACATGATGTTGTGGTATGTTATGGAGTGCCATTTTGCCCAACGTCGCTGATTTCAACTCCATGGGATTTCTGTCGGGCTTAGTCTTTGTCGATCCAACATATAACCACAAGGCAGTGGTTTTCTACTTGACCCAGTAGACGGACAACCTTATAATCCTGGGTATCATAGGGGTCACTTAACACAATGACTGAGGAACCATTGATGGGCAACTGACGTGGCGCCGCGGCCTCACCTTTAAGAGGGGTTCTCTTCCGAGCCCTCCATAGTCTAGCCTGGGGCCGTAAGGTGCCCAGTTGATCCATGCCGCCATGGATAGGCACTATGGTAGGACTTACTACAGAGAGGCTATGTACTGACAGACTTTGACTTAAAAATTGCCTTTCAAGTGGGTTACCCCACTTGTCAGTGGCCAGAGCTGAGGGTTTGACGTGCTAGGCACGACTCACACTGCAAAGGCTCTAGGGTGCATCCTGTAACCATTTGACATCGCCTTAACAGGTCAGAACAAGTGATAATGGTTCAACTACGCTCGAGGCACAACAGGCTGAACTCTCACATGTATCGAAAATACAAATCGCTGCCATCTCCGACCTGTCCATGCGGGGAAGAAGAACAAACTGTCGAGCATGTCCTCCAAAGATGCAAAAAACACAACCAGGAGCGATCTGCAACGTTACCCACCGATACAATTCTTCAAGAGAAGCTCTATGGAGATGCTGATGATCTGAGGAAGATCACAAAGTTCATTGCAGACACTGGGATGATAATGTAGGACGAACAACTGAGGTGGGGTGAGATATTTGTCGACGGCACAGTTGCACTTCACCAATTGTGCTAAAGTAGCGGCAGATGCTATGTCACCACTGAATTTCAATACTTGTAATAGTTTCAAAGTTTTACCATTCTTTAAAAAAAACTTAAACGTGTTGTAAAACACTGATTCAATCACTATGTCTTGGCATCTGTACATTTGCTGGCAAATGAGAACTCAGTTTATGCTGATAAACTTTTTCAAAACATAACAGATGAAAGAGATAAAATGTCATCGAACACAGTTCACCTGTGCGCGACCGTGTAATTTTGACAACTGAGCAATTTGCATAACTAACACATACATGCAGCAATAGTTTGCGGTCCTGGTAAATCATATATTCCTAATTGAGCTGGGTTCTTCATTCAAACATTCATTAAGCATGATGCAGTTTTCTTCTTTTTAACGTTATTGATGTTCCCGGTTAAGTATCTGAACACGATGTGGACATAATACCCACTGAAATACTGACTAGTGATGGTGGGCACTATCTATTTGTACTTACTGTATTGTATCCAACAATCTTGAAGAGAAGAACATTAGACAGTATGTCCAGTCATCCCTGCACTATCATGCTCAAAGTAATCCTGGACAGAGTCTGCATAAAGCAGAATTAGTACCGGTACTTCTGAGGAGCGGATTGACTTCAAAGCACTCAGAAGCACAATAGCGCAGATGTTAAACTGTAGATTTATAATAGACAAACATCTTCAACTCCAACTTGACATTTACCACAACTCGAAATCATATTATAGGGTTTGGCATGATGACAGCAATTGGTGTCAGACATGTCTCCTACTCTCGCAATTATTATTTAACCTCTTGCACGAGATTATAATGCAAATCACACCACTCTAAGAACATGTTCCATCTCTCTTGTTGGCCGAAAGGAACCCTTGCTAGTAACTGTTAAGAGGAGAAAACTCCAGTGGTTTGGCCACGCCACAAGGCATGGCAGTCTTAGAAAACAATATGTAGAATGTAGGGGACAGAGAGGAAGACAACACAAGAGCTGGGCTGACAACGTCAATAAGTGGATAGTACTGCAGATGCCTGGTCATATAGTGCAAGAAGCCGATAATCCTGTTGCAGACAAACACCACTTCTTCGGCTATAGACTCGTCCCTTTAAAGCAAAATATACAGTTGACCTGTCATCAGATTAACAGTCAGTGAGAATATCGCCTAATGGTGTTTCATTTGCAATTACAGTCCAATTAACAATTATTACTTTCTTCTCCTTTATACCCGTGCTTTACAGCTCACTGATAGCTATAAAAGATTCTTTCTTGTAGTGCAATAATTGATATATACATGATTTTCAACAAAAAAAACCTTGGACATTTCCAAACATGTTTATGCATATGTTTGCAAGAAATTCCAATTGACAGTTGAATATCCATAACGTCAACAATTATATATACATGTACAATGTATTTCATTATTACTGCTGGTACTGTGTCAAATTCTTCAATGAGATATTGCGATTCACTTTTGTTTTGACCCACGACTTTTCATTATAGTTTTATTTAAATAATACTGGTAACTCATAAATAGAGAATGCTTTTTAGAGATATACTAGTAATTGTCGGCCATATTTGCAACAATTAACAGTCTGGATAATAGTGTTGTTGGTTTTGCCTTCCATTGTAGTTGAGAATAGTCTGGGGGTTTACTTCCCTTTGTTTTATTCACCCCAATGATTTACCTTCATCATGCCACCTACGTATTAAGTGTTTCACTTTATCTTTTTTTATCAAATCCATTTATTGTCTCATTTCCCCTTTTTCTGTGTTAAGAATATTTCTATTCGCTTCACCTTTCAACACTTTTTTGATGACTTAATTGATTGCTAGATAGGGACTTTAAGCTCTTCATTATCATAACAATTAGCTCATTAGACTTCTTATGAAATAATTGGCTTCATTGGGATTAGAATTCCTCAAGATTGTTCCTTGTATTGACTGAATATGCTAAATATGTTTTTTAAGATTTTACTTAATAGTGTTTGATATTGTTAAAATGCTTTCAATATGTATGAATATGCAAATGAGCTTATTCATAATAATGTAGTGAGTTTTTATATACTACGAGCATTTTGACATTATTTGAGCTCACTAACTCCAAGATATACAGGTTTAAAAATAGTAGCTGTAATGAAAATCAACACTAGTTTGTTAATTCTCATTTTATACCATCATTCTGTTATGGTAGCATTAGTATATTTGCTTCTTTTCTATTTAGTAAGACTACTCCAATGTGTCACATTATGCAGAAAATATTTGGTAAAACTTCAATTTTAGCCAATGTTATGACAAAGATGTTATTATTTTTACATATTCATTAATATTAACGAAAATGCAAATCAATTAATCAATCAATAATGATTGGAAAAGGCAGGGTTATTCATTGCAATCATTTTGAGATCATTTTGGCTCATTTCCACTGACAATTAACCAGGCTGTCTAGGTTTTAGTAATCTAACCACAAAATTGCATGGCGGCCATTTTGTTAATGGTCATTTTATACCCCACCCGCTTATAACTGAACTTTAGCGTAGTTTCCACATGATCTCATTATGTTATGGTAGCATTAGTATATCTACTTCTTTTCTATTGAATAGATCTACTCCGATGTATCACATTATGTAGAAAATATTTGGTAAAACTTCAATTTTAGCCAATTTTATGACAAAAATGCTATTATTTTTACATATTCATTAATATTCACGAATATGCAAGTAAAATAATCAATACAAAATGATCGAAAAATGAAGGGTTATTTATTACAATCATTTTGACATCATTTTGGCTCATTTCCACTAATAATTGACCAAGCTGTACAGGTTTAAGTAATCTAACCACAAAATGCATGGCGGCCATTTTGAATCCAAGATGGCCGCCAAAATATTGACATGAAAATTTGAGGGCAAAACTTTTCTAACAGTATATGGTCTATATAATAAAATAAAACCAAAAAACTAGAGTACAGGAAGATTTCAAACTGGACCCCATTTTTTAACCATTCAAAACCCACTATTAGAATAATTGCGAGTATAGTGTTATAATTAAGGAAAGTCATTTTTAACCAATTTTTGTTCGAACACATTAACAAACCCATTATTTCAATAACGGTGCATCACTTTCTCATGACATAATACACACTACTGTGTACGGAGGAGTCCGATACAAATGAATAACCGAATGATCTCCCTGTAAAATTGATTCTCAAATTGTTTGTAAAATGTAACTTTATTTGATATTGCACGTAAATTATTAACAATATAGATAAGTGATATGTCACTCTTCAATTATGGTATACAATTGCCAATAATATATCATTAATTACTATCAGTGATATCAATTGCACTTAATGCATATGATTTTGAGAAATATATACTATTCAGCTGTCTTCGAAAGTTCGGTTATTGTCGTGTGTTGTAATTATATGTCAAATGTCGTATACCAGTAATTACTAGAGTCGTCGTGGATGCTTAGCCCAGTCTTTATCAAATGCTGACATACTTTATGCACCACCTTCTCGCAAGTAGGCAACTGTGTTAAAATGTTTTACGACTAGTTGCATGCAGAGAATATTCTACGGAACAGTTTTTTATGACAACCGTGATAATCTTTACAGTCTGTGATAACGGTATCAATAGCAGTGCAATAAATACACAGACAGACTAATTAGTATTACTAGTATTTGCTTGATTCACTGTTTTACCACGGGTTTGCAGTACATCAAACTGAATTTTGCATATAATGTTTTCTCTAAGTAATTGCTTTTGTAATATAATGTGCAGACAAGTATCCTGGACTGAAATTAAAACCAGAATAAACGAGACACATAAATCGAGGTTTTATGGAGAGTCTTTAAATTACAAACGTTAGAAAGCTATATACATGCATACACGTATCACGGGTAACAGGAACGTCTCTATAAATTAACAAGTAAGTTACATTTATCGTTAATATGTTTTGTAGAACTAAATAATTACTAATTGTTTGTTCGATATGTTCTGGTTGATGAAGAGCAGCAATCATTGTTACGGAAAATAATTAAACATTAATGAACGCACTGTTCATTACAGTTTACAAGCGCCATCAAAAGCACAAAAAAGCATGTTTCTCATAACCTGACGATTCCTACATTACAGAAACAGAACAAAAACGTGTAGATTACGAGGATCAGTCAAAATAACTGACAGTTTGTTATATTCAGTCTTTAAAATGTATTGCAAGATTTATTTTCTATTGATCATCATAAAATATTATCCTTGGGTATCTTCAGATGAATTACGTCTCTCATACGATATGTAATTATAGCTGCCAAGCAACCAAAGAACAACACTAAGGGTTATGAGTTCCCACGCGCGACATGGACATAACATTTGTTGTACATGTATTAGAACATTTATTCGTATTATGGCTTTTTATTGAGTATGCATCGTAACAAAATCGCGAATAATATTAGAAATATGACGAAATCCTTCATTTTTGTATGGGGTAGGCAATTCATTAAACGGGCTACAAAGCTAAAAACTCATAAAAGGTCTCCTCTTTTGGCTAACTATGTAACATTAAGTCATCCCTATTGCAAAAATACAATTTGGGTGATTGTTAATGAGATTTGGCAAAACGCCAAGAGTTGAAACTTTGTAGAAGTATAAAAAAGAGTAAAAAATATAGATTTTGGCCATATTTAGGGCCCTTATTTTTAAAATTTTATTAAATATTCCACTTTTTGCATTTTCTTAAATGAACATAACTATATATGTGTTGTTAAAGTGATTCCAATATTGTTTTTATGATAACGTTTAGAAAATGTTACTAAAATTTTCATATATAAGACAGTTGTCAAATTTTGGAGGGAAATTTGGCGGCCATCTTTGATTTTAGGGGGAAAGCCACACTTATTTGTTTGCCAACAAGTGAAAATGCAAACATTAGACATTGTCCTTTAAGAAAATGTAAAAAACAAAAATGGTGTATGTTTGACACATTTTTCGTCATTCCGACTAGACTTAATCGGCTATAATAATGATTTTGCCCTGGGTTTGTCCTGTCCGTGTTTTTTCCAGAGTTCTATGCTTCGATATAACATCACATCGTGTTTCCCGGAAGTAATTGATTATGTTTTAAGGTAGATCAAATCAGAGGAAATGCTGCTTGTTTAAAAATAGAAATGTCTTATGATTTTAGAGAGAATTGTCTGTGAAAATTAAGTGTCAATATTTTTTTGGATCACCATTGGATTTTTTGCGTAGAGAGCATAAAAAACAGAAAACGTCATTCATTCAAGAACGCCTAATGTTTTATCATCTGATTTACAACTGAGAAGAAAGAACGAGTAAACATGTTGCTTTGTTAATTCGTTTCAAGGAAAATCAATCCTCTTGTCTAGAGATAATGAAATAACAATTGCAAGTAAAGACATGAGGGAATTGTGCATATGTTAAGGAAACTACAACGGGACATTTTTGCACCATGTTTTACAAAAACACATACTTAATTTAACCAAGATTTACATGGCACAGTGTACTTGAAGGGATTGTGAAATATTTATTTCAAACCTAATATTAGCCACAACAACTATATAAACGGAAATTGGAAATCTTATAAGAATGATTCTTTAATCTATTTTGTGTAGCATTCGTGACTGCTCAAAAGTTTAAAATTGTAGTCAATACTTATTGATTTTAAGTCTAAGTACTGTGACATAGGAATAGTACTTATGACAGTAACTATTAATTCTGTATGTAACTGGCTTCACTAAACACCAGACTGTGTTTGTTCTACATTAACGTGTCTTTGACAGACATAAATCAATACGTCTTTCTCTTTGTAATGTTAACAAACATCAAATCTAATCGAGCTTGGCAGCTAATACTTTATGAGTGATGCGTACATTTGTCCTAGAGGTTGACTAATGAGCTACGTGGGCCAAATGAGAAAAAGTCAGATAAATACTTAATACAACTAATCTGTATTTCTAAATTAAAACACGTTATGTATATGATATATGATTAACGTTTCTAACGTTATCATGGCAAATTATTCGTCAATTCAAATGTCTATGAAGGACCATAAATCTAGGTTTGGTATTTATGCGAGATTAATAAAGCGTTTGTTTTAACGATATCTATCAAACAATTACTCGAATGTTATGCTAATAACGTAAGTAAAGGAGCTTGAAAAGCACTGTTTAAATGAGCATTTTAATATGTGATAAGTCGTTTCTTCTTGCTTGTTTGGCCGACATAGTTTTTAATAACACGGTCACTGTTTTTTCTAAGATGCTAAATTGTAATATAATATAATAAAATGCTCAACATATTTTGCAAACCGTAAAACTCCGCAATTTCCTTCCTGATTATATCGCTGGCTTAAAATGAGAAGGTCGTAACTACAATGTCAATATTTTGATAAAACACTCTTTACTCATGGTAAAACAAGCTTTTTCAACTTCAATTTGGTCAACATGACAAGTTCCGATTCTCATGAAAATAGGCTCATAAGAAGCGCCTCATGGTATAGCCTTCATTCTAAGCCAGGAATATGTTCATGTATAAAGTATAAATTGTTGCAAATAACCTCCTTTCTGATGTTGTTAGCATTTGAAACATGCCAACAAATGAAGCAAATGTAGGAACTGACCAATACAAAACAAAATTGAATAATCGGCCCCGAATGTCTTTACACATATTGCTTAAGTTAGCTAACGATTCCTGGTTCCACAAACAGTAAGTTCTGATCTGCTAACTGCAACACAGAACACGAACTCACTATTTCGAAAATGCTACGTCTATGACCATGAATACGAAATACGAATTACTAGTACTTAATTTCTGTCTCAACTTTTGCGTTGATACTTCTTAACAATCAAATGGACAGTATGATATTAATACTGGACACCCCTAATAGAGTGTCAGTGTAAATACGGTACTTATGTTTAATATGAACACAACCCATCATGATGATACATAATACTTTGGTTATATGCTAATATTACTATTCATGTGTTGTTACAAAATCATCTGGAGCGCTTGAATAGTAATGCTACAGCTATGTATTGAACTCATTTCAATTCAAGCACCATCGATGATATTCTGAATTATAAGCACACTAACACGAGCAATGGCTGTATAGCCAACGTCATCATAATAATATGCTCTGCTGGATATCATTATTGATACCATACTTTGCATTGACAAAGTCGTTCATCAAATCATAAGGTGGGATTCGTATTTGCCCTGGATTTTGCAATCCAATGCTTCCTAGAATTAAGAGTAATTATTGCTATCCCTTCGTATATAATTAGTTCCATGTCTATATATCATTTGATGTTATGTGTTTCTATCGATGCTTAAAAGACATGTTACGGTACAAATCTATGTTACCACCTGCAAACTTAGTAGTGTATCATAGTTTGAAGACATGTTACTTGAAAGTCACCTTCAATTTACACTTCTAAAGTACAGTTTTTAATAAAAGAGGTTTGTGATCAAACTTATTCGCTTCGTGTGTATTGGGTTGAATCGTTACTGTCTCGACAGTTTTGGCAAACGGTATAAAAATAAAAAAGTGTTATTGTACAGTTGAGACTCAAAGCAACCAAAACAACACTAGTGTTGGTATTTGGAATGAGGAATCATTGAAGAACGCATTTTCAACGTGGTTTTGTCCTCTGATTTAAAGCCGATAACGATTTTGCTGAGTAAACATTTCTGTTCTTCCACTAGTTTCATGGAAAACAGATCCTCTTGTCTGGAGGTAATGAAAAAATGATTTTAGCCACATTCACAAGGGAAGTATGTTGAGAAATTTTAAACGGAACATGTGTTTGACAAAAAAATGAATAATAATATCTGCATTAGGGCAGCGTACCTAAAGGTACTGTCGAATGTTTAGTTCAATTAAAGTAAGCTAAACTACTATATAAATTAACCGATCGCTTCAATGTGATAAGAAGGGCTTGTAAATTTGTTTTTAGAAAGAGGAACCATCATTAATTGTCTCATTTCGATTCAGTTAATTGTAAGTGAAATATGTATCACAACTGATGTGAATTACTCTAGAAACTGGGATAAATAAGTCTGAGGATTTGATATTCATTAGTTATACATGTACTTGCTTTGGCGAATGAAAAGCGCTTCCTGTGTCTGATGTTTACGCACACCATACATCGAATCGATCTTCTCAACTAATGCAATAAGAAATAGGATTGAATTGCCCCTAGAGGTTAATTAATGAGCGAGTTGATATATACGTTGTCATAATTATATGAATTGAATATTATAAAAGCGTTAAAGGGTAATTCAATTGACATAGTGATTCAATGATCTCAGACTGATATAAGTAAATTAATGGACTCACGTATGTGTGCGTGCAATGTGTACCACGGTTAATCTAGATAAGAAATATATGATGCCTTCATTCAAAGCCCGGTTTAGGTACGCACTTCAGAATAAAACGAAAACTGCCTAATTATTAAGACTTCACAATGACGATGCGAGATTTACGGTCAGGCTAACGTATCATAATTGTTTTGTTAAGAAAACTTCGATGTGTTACTTTCACTTTAAAAAGACCATCTTAACAATAAATGTATGCAAATCTGGCAAATAGCAGAAGAGTAAGGTTTGTAGCAGACAATGTCAACTTCTTGGAATATTATATTGCGCATCATGTCTCGAAAAGATAGACCCAGCACATATGTGTGACGAGAGAGAAAACATTATAGAATTACTAATAAAACACTACACATACATTTGTTTCTCATATTTTATTGATGCCCCTAACGCCAAGAACGGCAAAATAGTCTTCAATTATATAATTTCCATTGTAGGACCATAAATCTAGGTTTAGCATTTACATGCTATAGATATTACGTTTGCTTTTACAGTGCCTTCAAAACAATACGCATTAACCGATTGTTATGCAAATAACGGAAGTCAAACGGTTTTTATAATCATTCTCAATTGAGCATTTAAATATACAATGTGTCGTTTATTAAAGCGTTTTGTACTTCTTTAATTGTAACATGGTCATTTCTTTTCTGGGTTGACCCATGAAATATTTATAAAATGTCTGGAATGGTGTGATACACCGGTATTGTATAATATTTCAAGTATTTGCTTGAAATGTAAGCACCGAAAATGACGTCACAAACTCCATTTCAAATCTTAAGCACAGAAACCGTATTGTCAGCTAGAATAACGCGTATGTATCATTGTATATGTACTAAGATCTTATCAATCAGCATTCAGTATTCAACAAACGCTAATACAAGCAGTTGACAGAATCAAAATTCGAAAATGTCAAGCCAATGCCAATGCTGCCTCAGAATGTTTCTTATTTGTGTATAAAAATATATTATATTTGCATTTCCCGTCGATAGTTTCTGTATATAGCGCTACGAAAAATATAAACTCGTCAGACGGGAAATGTCTCACGAATTTGTAATTAAATAAACATCAACACGCGGCATGTTATCCCGAGTGGACAATCATTAAACATCATCAGTAATATGCTATACTGATCGTCAAAATTTAAGCAAATGAATAAAACTTTCAAAATTTTGAATGATTCACTTGAAGGAATGTTTCACTAATCCGTTTCTACAAATGTATTTGATTTTTATTAGTCTTAATGCTGAATCAGGTTCCATTTATTCAGACGCGGTTTGTACATTTATGCATTCTACAAAAATGTCTAATGATCTATTTAGAGCCTTAAAAGCTCATGGAATATATGGAAAACATCATGTTCTGCAAATAATGAGAAATTTCTAAGTTTTAATGGCATTCTTTGGATTTTTTTTTATAAATACCATACTATTAAAAGGAGCATATTCTTGCGTGATGCAATGCATTTGATGATTTATTGAAGACATTCCGGCGAATTATGAAATATTTCAAAATAAATATAAGTTTGATATATAAATTTTAATAGTCTATTGAAAAACACTTAAAGTGTTGGTTAGATCATGTCAGGATGTATTTGCCATTCAATGGACACTCGGGAAAGTGACTTTGCAATACATTGCTAGATTTTTACGTAAATAATAATATTCTTACTTCTAAGACTTGGACTTGGAACATGAATGGACTGAATGTCAGCTCTAATCGTCGTATTGTTTGTTGTACATTATGTTGCATGTATCGATCAAATATCATAACGAATATTTGCGACAGCAAAACATTAGTATTATCAAATTATAAATTAGTCTGCTTAACAATTATACATTGTGTACCATATAATTATATGTGAATTACTTGTACTAGTATAAAACTAAATCATTATAAATGTATTAAAATGTTTGCTTTTGCTTTCCAAGACAAATCTGCGTAGGCGATTGTTTCCGCTTTTAAAAAATAATGATACAAACATGACTTATTTTCAAACACAAAAGGTTTAGGACTGAAAGTTGTTTTGAGAAAAATAAGACAAAACATGTAGACAATTTCAGAAATGACTCATCACCAAGCATATCGATACAATCAAAATATCAACAATAATATAATTATTTGCAGTACCTAACTTTTTGTATGTAGTGTACATGTATCTAGTGATGCGATATTTAATTATAAGACGACAAGAAGATCCATTTCCGTTAAGTATATTAAATAAAGATCATGTCAGGTTTGCATTATCTGCCAACCCGTTATCAGTATTTCAATATGTTGGACTCATTTTTCAAAACAAGAACGTGTATATCTGATTCCAAACAAGTTTTCTTAGCTTTCTAGTGTTTTGTTTCAGAATCAGGCTCACTATTTCATACAGTGTAAAAGCAAGGAAATAGTCAAATTGACCATATGGGTTCATTTCAATCAAGTACATTGCTGACTCAGAATGAGAAACGTTAGTACAAAATCACTATTTTGAGAAAACAAAACTCATTGGAAAACAACTGTTTCGACTTCAGTTTGGTCAACATGACAAGTGCCGATTTTTATGGACATACGCGCATACGAGAAGCGCCTGGTGGTGTATATTTTTAATATGTATCAGTCTTATAAGGTTGTCAGTAGTACAAAAATGCACATACGACATTCTCATTCTAAACCAGAGACATGTTGAACACGTTTATGTAAGTCATCAACAGAGCGCAGCACAATGAAGGGTCCCAGTGTTGAATAAGTTGCCGTTACAGTGATGTTTGACAAGCTGTAAATGATATATAAGACCACAACGGCGTTATATTACTTCATAATGATTTATTTGTCTGAACGATCACACGCAGAAAAAGAAATGTAGTTCATGTCGGGGACTCGTTTACAATGAAATCTGATTGTTAATTAGTCTATTAGTATGGTTGAATAATTTGTCATAGAGTGTGAGAAATAACCTTTTTAAACATAATAGGTACGAAAAACACTTTGCAGCTACCAACCCACATCGTGTCATTCTCCTCTCATTGTACGTAAAAGAGTATCGACTGGCTAAAATACGCAAAATTGAGAATGCATAACGGGAAACGCTCTATGTTTGTATTGCCATTAAAGTATAACATAACATGAACTCAAAACTAGGACATTTCGAATGGCTCTTTAACAGTTCTTTTGCAGTTTTTAACAGAAAATGTACACCAGTATTTAAATACCAAGTAACCGTAAAATCTAACAGTCACAACAGTGATAAGATTATAGAAGATCCTGTGAAAACTCATGTTCAGCCGAAATATAAAGCTATATTGTCATCTAGGATAAAGCGCGTACTACTAAATTGAACCAAAATCCAATAAATGCGCACTCAATATTCAACAAACGTCAAAACCGTTGACAGGATTGAAATTCAAGAATGACAAGCGTATTCAAATCATGCCATAGACCTATCAGTGTGACTTGATAAATAACTACATTTCCTGTCCGGGGGTTGTATGTCATCAAAGGAACAAACGAGCTCATCAGACTGGAAATGTCTAAAGAATTTCATATTGTATGTGGGGAGAATGATTCAAAATTCTATTAAAGCAAAGATTCAAATAATATTGTAGTAAAGAATGTTAACTAAAATAACTGCCACTCGTAAGACATCTTAAAAAGTATATTCATAACATTACGTAAATTACATATAGCTGAAAACATATCACACGTGTACGTGTGCGCTTATGCTGAAACCTGAGTGCACTTCTTAATTCACAAAACGTTCTGTCTCTTTGTAAAAAGTAGTAGTAGGAATCTTCCATTCATAATTCATAAATGAACAAGAAAAACAGAAGTGAACACAAACAAATGAATACAGCTTCTGAAAGTGTTTCCGCTTATTGAATAGATCGATGTATAATGATTTCATATGATTATAATAAATGCGGTTTTGTAGTAGAATGCGTTCCAAAACCGCGAAATCGATGTTTATTTGATGATCTAATGATACATATCTGCGTATTGGAAATGCAATGGTTTAAGAATATGACTACAACCACAAATATGTGAAATATAAAATACTGTAATGTCCCATGTTAACAAACAAAAACCAGCATCAAAATTATTCAAATTCCAGATATAGAAATTTGGTTTTTGTGTAAATGTGAATACTGTGTAATTGAATCATTTATACAATTGGTGTACTGTTTGTACATAAGCACATCCTACCAAATCAGTCAGGGGCCACGAAGTGAGAGCGACTTTATTGCAGTCAATGCTAAGATATTATATGTTTAACAATTGATGTGTCATATCATTAACTTAAAGGTTAAAATATCAACATTTCAGTTTTAGACCTCGGCCAATATCAAGCGTCTGTGCTAAATACATTTGACATAAATGTATTCAAATATTCTGAAATTACCATACTATAAACGAAGAAATGAGCACATTTGTTGGAGTTTTATTTGATTACCACTCGTAAAAGTGAACGTTTCATTAACACTGTACATAATCATTATATGTTTATATAAATCTACAATTTTGTGACTTTTACTTTTCGGTCACTTCATGACCCGGTTCGGTTCTGTATTTTCTCAAACTTTTGTTATAATAAAATATATATACTTCATGTATTTAATTCAATTGTTGCAAAATTGCAATGAAATTGAAGCACCCTTACTGACTAAAATGTTTCAAAAACCCAATATTGCGTTTTTAAATCGGTTAAGAGTATTACATTTGTTTTCTGACAAAGTCAACTAATGTCGTGAGAAATATCAATAGGATCGTCTTGAAACTTGTAAGATGGCACCATGCTGGGATTCATTCATCAACATTCATTGATTTAATCAAGATAGTGTCCTATACAGGGTGTTAAAAACGTTCGTAGACACTTGATTTTGTTCAATAAATGCAAAACCATTCAACATATATTTTTTAAAACTTGGTAGGTATGTATAACTTTATATTCTATCCATGTTGTGTGAATAAAATTTAATTATCTGCAAAAATATATGCGCGTGACGTCATGACGTCATCCTTGATGATTTTGTAAACAGCGACTAAAAAAACAACAAGTCATTTCGCGGTGATGTTGAAAAACTATTACTTTCTCCACAAAGGTCCAATGTTTTTTTCAGATTTTGTAGCTGTTTATTGAATAAATGAAATATTCAGCAGTAAGGGGTGATTCCCGCGGTTTGATTAATAAGAAAAAGGCTAAATATACAAAAGAGGTTAGCGCTTTGGGTGGTACGCATTCGGGATGGCTTTTCATTGGTATATAAAATATATCAGATGAGATCAAGCATGTTCTCAAGACATTAGTTTGTAATGGGGACAGTTATTATGAAACACCCCGTACGTCCACCATTTTCCATTTGTGCAATCAAATTGAGCGTAAATTTCTAACTTATTTGACTAAGTAATTGTGTCTTTTCGTTACTCAGACACGTTGCAAGTAAATTGGAAGTGAAAATTCAGTCGAAAATGAAAAACTCGTGTATGCGTGCTAAAATAGACGTTTTACCATTATTGACGGTGTGATCATTCAAGCGTGACGAAACCCAACGGAAATAGGTTCAACATAAACACTAAGGGAACGTTAATGGACAGTGCTCGTTAAAAGTTATTTTTAGTTAGCTTTTTAAAAAAAGAATTTTTAACTATGACGCAGCACTTTTGGAACTCAGTATAGTATTATGAAGCAATAAAAAGGGACCAACTAGAAATTGTTTTATCACATAATCTTTCGGGCCAAAGTTACGTTAAACTATGCTAGACATCTCGTTTGGTACTTCAAAAGTGTACAATGAATACAGTATTTACATACATGTATAGACTCTGACGTGATGTAATATCATACATCGAAGTTTCAAACAATCTCACACAAACAAAGCATTGCAACCGTTGCCTTAGTCCTCGTTTAATCAAATAGCATTCCTTACGTATATTGCATATAGCAGAGGACAAAACTAGCGTTGTGTTTCACGCTGATGCTGATATATTGATTTTCTTCTAAATAACGTATACATTTACGTTACTGATAACATTATAGTAGGTCTCAAAATATTCCAAAATGAAATCGAAAACTCGCAAAAATAAACACAAATGGATATCTGATAGACCAGTGTCCATTTATAAGACATCAGCAAACGTTCCCTGTTTTCATTTGTTATACTGAAATTAATGTCAGTAATGGTCTGAACTTAACGTTGGATATACCTAGGATGTACAAGTATCATTTGTTTATATTCATTTCGAAAATTGATGTATTCTTTAAAACATTGCTAATAATTTATTTAGAGCCTTACATTTGTAATAGTGCTGTGGAATAAATGGAAAACGTCTTGTTCTACTAATGATGAGAAATCTCTAAGTTTTAATGGAAGTAGTTTTATCAATAATATACTACATGTATTAGAAAGAACAAATTCCTGCATGATATAATGCATTTGATTTTTTTATTGAACATTTCTGAACACTTACCGAAGAATTATGATATATTTCAAAATTAATAAAGATTAAGAGTCTCATACAAAACACTTACAGCTTTGCTTAGAACATTTCTGAATGTATTTGTTCATAGATGGGACCATTCGGGAAAGCATTCCACTCGATAATGTATTCTAAACGAATATAACTATATCTGGAATCTTCATAAAAATAGTGTTCTGACGTTTAAATGCACTTTAAACATGAATCGACAGAATGGATGCTCTACAAACCTTATCTTGTTTTTCTTGCGTTAATAGTCTCGGAAATGCTAACTTGCGCAAAATTGAGAATGTATAGCATAGGAAATACAATGTACCATACGCATTTTTAACAATGTTGATGCGGTTAAATTAATTACAACTATTCAACAGAATATGCTATCATTTAAACACATCAGTATGTATATCAACTGTAAAACTAGTCAGTAACAAAAGTGAGACGATTAGAGGATATTCTATATAATAGCATGTCAAGTGAAAAGCACAAAAACCGTGTACGCTAAGATAAATTGCAAAGTTGTTAAACTTACAATGTCTTGTCATCGACTGCAAGAGTGACGCTCTTCTTTAGTGGTACCCCGACTACTAGATGACTGCTGTGGTAATGTGTGCTTATGTACATATACATGTAGTATGAACTACCAAACGATACCATAACTCAGTGTTCACATTTACACAAAAACTAAATTTATATTTGAAATTTGAATTGCATTGAATTTTGTTGCTTGCTTTTGTTCGTTAAATGATTATATTCGATTCCGTCATGAATTATTTATGACTCAGAACATTACAGTATCTTATATTGCATATTTTCTTGGTTACAATAATACTCTTAAATCATTGAATATTTCCAGTGAACAGTAATCAGATTTTTGAGTAATATTATTCACTAGATCGGTCTGTAACATAAACAAACTTCAGTCTAAACATATATGAAGTACTTGGTTTGTTTTTAAATTCGTTTTCATCACGTGCAAGTAAATTTCAGGCAATTTGAATGAGAGTAGTCTAAAATTCTATACCGTATTAATACGGTATAGAATTTTGGAGGTAAAATACTTAAATGATTACAAAACTCTGAGGTTTCACAAGTTATATTTATTTATAAATACCTGTCTGCTTATTTATGGGATATACAGGCATCTATGTTAAAATATAGTGAATATTTAACAATTTTATTTGATTTTTGCTTCACGCTGAAGCGCGACAAAGTCCCTATAATGTCAATACAAATAATACATGTATTCCCACTATGCATTTTCAATGTTGCTTAGTAAAGGTTTGATCTATTACACCAAGAGGATTTGGTGTGCTACCTGCTAGGTGTTGTTCGTATTTAGTATACAAGAGGTGTTCAATTTATCTATGAACAGAAAATAAACATTGATACCTTGTTACTCGAACAACGAAATTGAAAAAAAACTTCGATATTATGTAAAGTTGTGTATCAAGAAGGATATATAATAATTGTAAATTGCAAATACGTTACAACCGTTAAATCATAATCAGCATTTTAGTAGATGGTGTTGCTATCTGCGCTCTTGACATAATGACGTTAAGATTTTCCTTTTTTAATCGATGTTTAAGTATCAACCAGATAGTGAATTATATTGTTAAATCGTGAATAATCGACTTCGCCATCCACTGTTTGGATATAATATACATGCATATCTAAGTTTTATTCTTAAGTTTTTTATTTGGTGTTGTATATGGTGACTTGAAGCTGAATCTGGATGAAACACTATGTTCTTGGAACAGTCACTAGGAATGATACGTAACGCTTATTTGTTGAAAACCTGATTTAAAACGGTTTTCATATAGACCACAACTTTCAATTTCGTCAATTTAATACATTTGGATCAAGGAATGAGTAGAAGGCTAAGCTTATTTAGAAACTCGTTCCTTATGGATAGCAGTAATTGTTGGTAACTGTAGGCATTGTAAACAAAGGGGAGGATGTAGCTATGGGATATTGAAGGGAGAGAGAAATGTTGGGATAGTAGTTTGATAGATTTAAAGAAGGAGTGTAGAGATACATAGATTTATATAATTATAGAAATATCATCACTTTGCCACCTGGACGTGTGGTTGGTTTCAAACATTTATCATGTATGAACGTTGATCGAGATTTATTGTCAACAAGTTGTACGTAGTGTATGTATTGCATACATACATAGGAATATTATTCATCAAAACGATTAGTTATTATAATGTAGGTATGTACGTTTGCAAATATTTCGATTTTTGAATATTTCAAGAGGTTTGGATTGCACCCCAGGAAGATTTACTTTAACTATTTGATATTGATTTTGACGTGCGTATTGCAATAATAACAAACACATGCCGAAAATACACAACGGCCGAAAATACACAACGCTGGACAACTTCTCCTTATGCTTGTGACCTTTTCTAAAATAGTTACCCTATTATATCATAACATTCTCTAAGGTACAACACTGCCTCTCCATAGTGAAACGCAATTTCCACATAAAGTTGTTTATTTCACATTTCTAGACTCCAAGACGTTTGGCAGCGATGCATTGTTTCCTTGATTTTCTGCGTAGGAACTTCACATTTTCCCGGAACTTTGCATTTATTTTTTTCGAAATAATTACACAGATAATTTCTATGAACACTCCTGTCAGTGGTACCATTACACCTTTGGCTAATGGTTTCATCATAGACATCATAAAACCAATATAACTTTATAGCATAGGTTTTGGCAATGTTGGACAATTTTCAATTTTTGGTGCAATTTCACCATTATTTGAAACAGAACTCTTATAAACCTTCTTACGGCATCTTCTCACATGGTTGAAACATAACATAACCTAACATAACATAAGTTTATTTGGCATAATACATAATATATACATACATAGCCAGAATAGTACAATAATAGCAATAGTGAGAAGATATATTTCAATTGTTTTTAATCAATATTGCTTAATCGGCGTTCATGTTTTGTTCATAAATTAGTTGAACACCTCTCTTATTTATAATAAACGGGTCGATCAAAACATTATGTCAAAAAGTTTTTCTAAGACTCCACGACATATTATTGACGAATTAACAGTCCCATGATTTTTATACGAGACCCGGCAGGAAAGGAATTTCTTTTTCTGTGATGTACTAGTATAGACAAATAAATTATTATGAAGTAACATGACACCACTGTGTTCTAATTGATTAATGACTTGTGAAAAAGACTGTTAATGAATAATTGGACCGAATATGGTGCCTTCCTCTTTTGATGGTTGAAATTAACAAAATCTACTTGTAAGTGATTGTAGTGCACCCACGGGGTCACCTTGACTATTTCAGTTCTCTGACATTGTAATAAAGAAAATAAAACCGAGCTTGAGCCCGGTCCTTAAAACCAAATAAACTAAGAAGGCTTGTTCGAATCAAATATGCACGTACACGTTTTTCGGTGAAATCAATCTAAAACATTGCATCGTCAACGAAATACCGATAACGGGTTGGCAGATAATGTAAACCTAGCATGATCTTTATTTAATATATTTTACGGAAATGGATCGTCTTGTCATCTTATAATTAGATATCGCATCAGTGGATACACAACAGACAGAGAGTTAGGTATTGGAAATAATTATTTTAGTGATCGTATTTTGTTTGTAGTGCTTGGCAACTGGTCGTATCTTAAATTGATTGTATTTGTTCTCTACACAAATATTGAAATTTAATTAATCTCGTCATTTGAAACATGCCAGTGGTTTGACATATGTCATTTTTGCGGTATTAAACCATGCAACGTCGTCCTGTTAACAAGTATTTTGTGGAATTGTGAGGCAGACTAATTTATTCTTTGAGAATACCAATATTTTGCCGCCGCACATACAAATGTATTTATATTGTTATTTGATTTTTGATGCAACACCATGTGCGACCATACAACGTTTAGAGCAGAAAAGATGTCCATTCGTATGCCAACGTTATTTTATAAAGATTCCTGAGATATAACTCTTAACTTAGAAATGCATTACTAAGTCACTTCCCCTTCTATGACGAATACATCCTAAAATGTTCTAACACGCACTAAGTGTTTTCCACGAGCCTCTATATATTAAACTTATATCAATTTTGAAATATTTCATAATTCGCCGGAATCTTTTCAATAAAACCCCAAATGCATTACACCACACATAAATATGCTCTTTCCAAATGTAGAATACATGTACTTATCAAAAGAATATATACTGCCATTTTAGAATCTTAGACATTTCTCATCATTTGCAGAGCATGATGTTTTCCATTAATACAGTAAACTGCGCTATTAAAGCTCTAAATAGATCAATAGAAATGTTTTATACAATGCATAGATGTACAAACTGCAATTGAATAAATGACACGTGTCTATTCAACGTTAACATCAAAATAATGCCGAGGATAATAAGCACAGGATCATTGTTCGTATAATGCGTGCGTGTTTTGCTGTTGAGTACGTATCTGTCAAGATTATTACCGTATTGAAACACTCGCATATACAATTAATTGGAAGAAACGTTACAAAATTTCACTCTGTATCAGATTTGTTTTTTTTTGTAGGACGGGAAATGTCTTATGAATTGGTCTGCCTGACGAGTTTGTGTTATTTTTATGATATACACAACACCTGTAGGCAGGAAATTCAATTATTGATTAATTATATTGAGGGATTTTGCAGCAGAAGTATTTAAATTGACTTGGAATTTTCGAAATTCGAATATGTCAACTGCTTAAATTAGCGTATGGTGAAAACTTATTGCACATTCATAAGATCTTAGTGCAATAATGCATACTCGTTATTCCATCTGACAATACGGTTTCTGGGCTGAAGACTTGGAAATACTGTCGTTGTTAAATTTCACAGCTGACGCGGCAGATTATTGAAAGGAAAATGTCGTTATCACTTGCAAAAACATCGGCCAATATCAACTGTCAGTGCTAATTCAATTTGCAATGAACGTATTAAAATATTCTGATCATACCATTGACATGCAAAAAACCCCCATTTGTATTGACCACCCCTTGTAAAATAAATACAGTTATATTTTTGTCCTGGCGCTTTGTGATGTTTGGTATCAATGCTATCGATGTTTAACTGTGAGGCGTTATGACGTGTAGTCAACTAGTTCGGAAGCCCATCAATATGATATACGAGGGGTGATCAATATATTCGAGGACTTTCCTTCTCAATTTTGAATTATAGGAACTAGAGTAATGAAATTACACGCTGATGTAGATCAATCAATTATCTCGCGATTTGTCTAATTTTATTTATAATAACCTCACTATTTACTTTATGACGTCACTTTTTGTAACCATGGTGAAGCGCGCACCGTCGAGCATTACGGGCGTAACGTTATTTCTGAGAAACGACACGCTATGAAAATTAACGCGAAACTTATAAATTCCTCGCGATACCTCCAAAATGACTCGACTAAATTGTGCATGGATTCTGTGCGCTCCCAATTAGCCATTTTCATATGATTCCGTTGTTTATGTGAATGTAAGGTCTCTGCCAAACGGTTGAATCGATAAAATAAGGATAAACAGCAAAAATAACACCACGTTAGGGACATGTTCCGTTAAATTCTGCGAAATAAGACGTACAGATCTCAATCAAATGTAACTGGCAAAAACGAAGACTAGTATAGGCTACAACACATAAAATCGTTGACTCCAAATCAAAAGGATTATTTCGATATTGCGTCCTAAACCTGATAGGTCATTTTTCAGTCTTAATTGAAATAATCTAATTTTGTAAAGCCAACCGCCCTTTTCCGAGTTTTGTTTCCAATAACGCATAGATAGTCTTTTTATTCCACCTCACATTCCAGAATCGGCTATTAACTGCTTATTTCAGTAATAAAAGACAACCAGTCGCATACATGGAACCGGGTATCAGTCCAGAAAAGAGCTATGTGCTGCTCCGACGGTGACGCTTGGAATGACGTCGCGTGACGTCCAACATCACGCGCCATTCGTATGAATCAAATAATTTTATTAGTGCATTCGGTTGGAGACATCTTACTCCAAATGATGTTAAATGGCTTTGAGCCTTGCTGCCAATATGAAATTGCTAGATGAAAAGTCCTCGAATATATTGATCACCCCTCGTACATATACAAAGACAACAATGAGAAAGTTCACTCAAACAATTTCCGTATTGGTCACTTATCAAACACTCAATACTTTTAACTGTGACTACAGTTTGAAAAAAATGGCATGTTTTAAAATAAACATCATCACTTTCCTTTTGGAAATGTCTTTGCGACGCATTTTGATATTATGTTATATTTCTGTGAAATGTTTGGGTGACTAATATGTAGCAGTTTCGACACCCTGCCTCACAATGCAAGCCTTTCAAATACAAGCATATTGATATGAGTCGTATCACCAAAATTATTACTTTCTACGACATAATTAAGAAAAATAACCAATATCCGTGCCTCAGCGTTGTTTTCAGCTGTTCAGCCATGCAACCCCCTTTGACCTTTTGACTTCCCCTTGTCATTGGGCTACCTAATGAAACCTACATTGTTGAGGGTGTGGCAGCCAACATCGATCTTCGGCGACAAGGAATAGACATTGCCCTCTAAGGCACCAATTTACACATTGATAAAGTCGAGCTGATGGGTAATTCTTGCTCAGCAAAATTAGCCAGTGTTCCAGACTCCGCCGCGCGTGCCTCACTTCAAGGCAACCGCTCCATGCATTAAATTTTGAGTTTGCGATGGTCATTTGCAAGTATCCAGTAATGTTTAATTATGACAACCAAACGATTTGCTCTTTTTATTTTCTTAGTGACATGTTTTTTGCTATATCATTATGTTGTTGCTTAACAATACCATAATAGAAAATGAATTCGACTTTGTTATTAAAGCAATTAATAAACACATAGTTACGTATTCAGAAAACGAAAAATCATATTTTAAATGCACATTTTACAATGGCTACAAAACTGTTCGACTTCAGTAATTTGCATAACAATCTGGTAATGGGTATTGTTTGTAAGAGCAAACATCATAACTATAGCATGTTAATGTCATACCAAGATGTATGGTCCTACAAATGAATTTAAATGGAAGAATATGTTGCCGTTCCTGGCGTTAAAAACATCAATAATGTATGAGATACAAATGTATGCGGAGTGTTTTATTTGTAATTCTGTATAATGTTTTGTCTCTCATCACACGTATATGTCAGGTCTAATTTTTCGAGATATAATGCGTAATGAAATATTCCATGAATTCGTCCTTGTTTATTACAAAGTATATTCATCTGTTATTTTGCTGGCTTAGAATGAGAAGATCGTAAATACAAAACCGCTATTTTGAGAAAGCAAAAACAAAACTGTCCAAAAAGAACGTTTTACTCATGATAAAGAAGAGCTTTCAACTTAAGTATGATCAACTTGACAAGATCCTATTTTTTAGGTACAACAGACTCATTATAAACGTCTTGTGGTGCAGAATTGAAACATATATCAGTCCTATAAGTAGTAATTACGACCTTCTTATTAAAAGCCAGCAATTTGTCAGCTTTGCATTTGATGTTCTCGTCGACGTGGACGTAACACATCATAGTATTCTTTACAAATTAAATTACTATACGTAAACCTCAACGTAAATCGCAACTCGTCATGTTTTAGTCTAATAATAAAGTAACTTTCGTTTTTAAGTTTTTTTCTGAAGCGCGTACCTAAAACGAACTAGTATATTATATTTGAAGATCACGGACTTTTAGTTAAATCATCGTTTATTTCTTATCTAGATTAAACAGGTACATAGTACACGTGAATATACTCGAGCACAAACCTAAGGCAATCGAATTCCACTTTTTAGCAGTCAAGTTATCTTCAAATGATTTTGTTATACAAACTTATATCAACTCGCTCATTAATTAACCTCTGGGGTCAATACAATCATATTTTGCATTGCATAAGTGGGAAAGATCAATTCGATGTATGGTATGAGTAAACTTTGAGAACAAGCTTTTCATTCGCCTAAGCAAGTACATGTACAGGGTGTCCCAAAAAAACGGGGACCTAGGAAAAACAATTGTAACTTTTTTCTCAATTATAGATATCACACTATTAATATGTCAAAACAATAAGGAAAGAACACTGTTCAGAATACTAGTATCACTGTTGTGATAATATAGTTCAATACCCGGAGTTACCTCCCATGTTTACAATCGCATGTTTCAATAAAATACCATAAACTGAAGCAGTGATTTCAGAATTCAATGAGATATATTTCTATGTTGACCTCAAACATCTTCTTATGTGCTCCAAATAATTGTTTATGGTTCGTGATACATTAGTTCATTGTGTACAGCAAAGAAGTTCACTATTGGGATCAAGTTTGAGTAATTTTAAGATCATATGGCTTGTGATATGAGGTAAGATGTCAGTACTATTTCGCAAACATATCCTGATTTTGCTGCTGATTTATTGCAAGAAGAGTTTTCTGCTAGCATATGGTCCATTTTTATAATTTCTGACATACACAATTTCTCCAAAATATATCTATGAACTGTTTGTTTGGATAAAACTTTATACTTTTTGCTCCTTTCTATAGTCTAAGCTTTTTTGGTAATAGTCCTTGAAAATATTTACGTTTTTAATCATTGAATGATTGTTGATGCTATTTGGAAGATTTTCCACTTCCCCGTGGTCAGTAAACGTGCCACGTTTTCCTCTGTTTTGCTCTTTCTTGTCATATTTGTTTTATTTTTACAAGATTTTGAACACCCCCTTCACTTTAAATTTTGTTTTCTAAAACCAAATGCCCTGACACAAATGCCCTTGTCTTATAATGCCCCTTTTCATGTGATTAAGCAAAAATAACTTGAAATGTTGCCATAGTGAAAATGATGATGTCACTTCCTGATTTGAAGCACCATATTTAAATAAGTGCTCTTTTTAGAAGAAGGGGTCCCTTACATACACTTTCACAAAATATCAGCTTAATTCATCAACATATAAATGAGTAATAAGGGTTTTAGGTAGGTCCCCGTTTTTTTGGGACACCCTGTACATGTAGAACAACTGCATACTAGTGTATATAGACGCCATCTCCTTAGGGTTATTTAGCCCAGTTCCAAGTAATTAGCATCAGTTGTAATTCATATTTCACAATTTACTTAAACTAATGAGACAATTAATGACAGTTATTCTTTACAATACGAAATATCATACGCAACAGATTGGCAAGTTCTTCTTATTACATTTAAACTTTCTGCTACTGTACAGGTACACTGTTCCAATGAAAACATCTTAATTATTCATGTTTTGTCAAACAAAAGTTCCGTTATAATGTAATCAACAAACGTACTATTCCCTTGTGAATGTGGTTGCAATCATTATTGCATTACCTCCAGACATGAGGATTTTTTTCTTGAAACCAATTTAATTAAAGAACAGAATACTTTACTCAGTCAAATCTTTCTTGGCTTTAAATCAGAGGATAAAACACTCTCCGTAAAAGCCTTCTTGAATTATAACTCTTTTCTAATACCAAAACTAGTCTTGTTCTGATTGCTTTGGGTCTCAGTTGTACAATAAATTATGTTTGTTATTACTATCCCGTTTGACCGAAATGTCAAGACAATGACAATCAACAATATTGACCCTGTCACTGAAACACCACATAAATATCTGTCTAGAGACGGAGCAAATCGGTTTAAGATTCACTCAATGCACATGAAGAAAATAAATACATGTATTGATCACAAATCTCTTTCTTTAAAACCTGTTCTTTGGTAGTGTAAATTGAAGGTGACTGTCAAGTTACATGCCTTTAAGCTATGATACTCAACTACATGTAAGTGAGCAGGTGGTAACATAGATTTGTACCCTAACATGTCTTTTAAGCAGCAATAGAAACACATGATCATTCAATGATATATAACCTATAAACATGGAACTAATAATATACCAAGGAGTAGTAATCATGATGCCTTTGACTACAAAATAGGTTAGGTAAACATATAACGTCCCGTACATTCTGCCCTTACATAGCCACTTAATTGTATTTTCCTAATTTTCTTAGATCGCTGAATTTAAATGATCCAGAGTAAATACGAAAAGCACTTCTTCATTTTATGAACGACTTTGTCAAGGTAAAGTACGTATATTCAGCAAAGAATATTATGATGAAGTTGGATATACAGTCTTTGCTCGTGTTCGTGTTGTTCTGACTATCACTAATGATCCTTGAATTCACATGAGTTTACTACCTAGCTGTAACATTCCCATTCAAGCGTCCTGATAATTTTGTTACGGAATATGAATACAGTAAAGTTTCGCTAATAAGACCACTTTGACTATTTTGAAATCATGCAGATTTTTGCCAGTTTAAGGTCCCAAAGTATTAAATTAAGATAAAAAAGGTCCGCTTATGAGACCGATTCGCTATTAAGACCATCTTTTTGACTGGTCTTATTAGTGGAACTTCAGTATGTAGTACATGTAATATAAACCCTTGACCAAATTCAACATGATGAGTAGTATTCATATAAAAAGTAATTACTTTATTAACACTGACGCTTTATCTGGAATGCCCAGTAATACTTTAATAATGTCGATCATTTCGTGAAGAGGTATCACAGCCTTAGGAGAGACACGAATAAGTAATAGGTACATTTTATTGATGGTCACTGACGTAACTTTATTATTGTCTTTAACATAATATGTACGTAAGTGTACAGTTTTGCAGTTAGTGCATCGATACTTTCTCTCCCTATCGAGACGATAAGTTATGGAACCAGGAATCGTTCGCTAAATAAAGCACTATATATATAGACATTCAGGTGTAGATTATTCGATAGTGTTTTTTCTTTGTCAAATCATACATTCGCTTCATTTGTTGTTATGTTTCATATGTTCACACCATCATAAACTTAAGATTGTTTCCAACCATTTATACTACATGTATATACAAATGCTACATATAACTTGGAAGAAAATTGCGGTATGTTACGGTTTGCAAAAAAATATTTCGATTTTTTATAATCTTAGAAAAACAGTGATGACAAAAATAAGAAGAACATACGAATTATATATTTAAATGCTCACTTTAACAGTTGCAATCAAGCTGTTAGACTTCCGTAATTTGCATAACATTAGCGTATTTGGCATTGTTTGAGAGACATCGTTAAAATAAACGCCAAAGATCTCGCATATAAATGCCAAATAAAGATTTATAGTCCTTCATAGAAATTTGTATCGACGAATAATTGCCACGATGACGTTTGAAGCATTAAATTATAAATCAACTCTCGAAATTAAAAAAGTCCGTTTAGTCTCAGACTACATTGTTCTAACAACTGTTTTCTTAACACATTTGTCATAATTCCATTGCTGATGTTATTTGGAATGTGACATAGTTTGGACATATGTCATTATTCTGGTATTAAAACCACGACATTCATCCATGCATACTGAAGTTGTCTTTGCAAGCAAACACAAAATACTTTAAAATGTATTTCATTTCGATACTAGTATCTTTAAATTTGCATATTTATGTATATGGTGTTATTTGAAGCAGAATAATTTATACACTGATAGTAAGAATATTTTGCCGCCGAAAATATTCATATTGGCGTTTCACCGATTTATTTATAAAGATTCCAGAGTTTCAAATGTATCAGTTTTTTCTTAGAAATGCATTACCAAGTCACATACCTATATGTCCCCATCTATGAACAAAAACATTCAGCAATGGTTCAAACTTAGCCGTAAGACTTTCATATGTATATATATATTTATATTTATTTTGAAATATACCGAGCGTGAAAATTTCCGCAACCCTGATATTGCGCGTCTTATTTATTATAATGGCCAAATAATAAATGATAATTCAACTGCATATGTGTATTGCGATATGTAAATGATATAGATCGATGGCAGTTATCGATTTTAAGATACCAATATATCTATAATAGTACCACATGTGACACAACCCAACAATTAAAATATACATATCAATTTACTATTTTTTGCAGTGAAAGGGAGGTAACTTAGTCGATAAATATTACCAAAATAATTTCTTTTTGACCACAGATAATTGAGGGTGTTGTAAAAGACACTGTACGAAAAGTCACAATTTAAGAAGCATCGCACTTGTCATAAAACGCAAAAAATAAAAGGAAGTGTCCCATAAATGTTTATGTCTGTTGGACTACGAATAAGCTAAAACAATGCCGTTGAGTTTGGTAATAAAATAAGAGCAGCATTACCTGTCTATGTCAGCGGCATTGACCCTTGACCTGGTGTCACGTGGAACGTCATATACACGATCCGTCTGTTGGATATGACACAACTGTCTTACTATGATAGAGACATTTCAATTTTATCCGACGCATTTTAGTGAAACGCTAGCCTCTAAACTCTTTTATACACGATTATGTTCACAATTATCAATAACTAATTTGACTTACTATTTGTGTCTTTCGTATCACAGACATGTTGCAAGAAAATGGAAATGAAACTATAATCGAAAATGAAAATCCTTAATTTTGCGCGCTTGAATAGACGTTTTACCATTTGTAATCGTGTGTTTATTGAAGCGTGACGGACGTCAACGGAAATTGGTTCAACATGAACACTCCAATGGACAGTGTTAGTAAACAGTTTTTTCTAGTTAACAATTAAAAAATTTGAATTTTGAATTCGTTTGCGAAACTTTTGATGATCAGTATATTTCATAGTTCGCCGGCTTGTCTTCAATAACGCTTAAAATACATTACATCACGCAGGAATATGCTCTTTCCAATAGTATATCATTTATAAAAACAATACCGTCTGCCATTAAAAATTGACGTTTTCCATATATTCCACAGCACTATTAAGCCTTAAAAAGATCATTAGAAATGTTTTAAGGAATGCATAAATGTACGAACTGCATCCTAATAAATTACCCGTGTCTATTCAACGTTAAATTCAGAATAATGCTGTGACAGGACAGGAACAGTTGCTGAAGAACATACTTCACTCTACAAAAAAATTAAGAACAACAACCAATGCTCTCTATGGTTGTCAGTTGTTCCAACGTTCAACCACTTTGATATTTTATCTTCCCCTGGTTGTTTGGCTACTTAATGAAACATACATTGTTGTTGGTGTGGCAGCCGACATCGATCTGCGACGTCAAGGAATACACTAGGAATATATCTCGAATAAATTTAAATATGTTAAAGATTCAGGCCTTAGGTCTTCCAGTCAAAAATTACTACAAAAACCAAAACCAAAAAAGGAATTCTTTCGAAAGTCATTAAATTATTCTGGACCAAGACTCTGGGAAAATATACTTTCAATATAAGAACTGCAAACACTCTAGAGCAATTCAAAAGAATGTACATAAGATGGAAGTTTCCAGATTGGAACTACCAATATAATCTTTTAGAATCATTGTAAATATTATACTTAATATCAAGTTTCCTGTACACTGTATATATATAAATCATGTATTTTGTCATGTTACCATAGCGTTTATTTTAATAATTAAGCTATGGATTTATACAACATTATCTTTTCTCATCTCTCTCTCATGTCTAATAATTATGTTTCATTTACTGCATTTCATTTATTAAGTTAACTGTGTATGTTTGTTTTATATTTATGTTGAGGTCAGCATGGAAGATTGTGTTTTTATGCAAATGTGTTAACCTCGTAAAATAAAGTCATTATTATTATTCTTATAATTACTAGTACATTGCCCTCCCAGGTACCAATTTACACATTGGCGGAGTGGAGCACGTGGGTTATTCTTGCAGCGAAAAATACACAAGTGGTCCAGGCGAGCATTGAGCCTGGTACCTCTCGATTTCGACATCTAGGCTACCGCACCCAACACTAAATGTTAACAGTACGATTGTCATTTGTAAGTAAATTGTAGCAACCATAGAGATGAAACGGTTTGCTCATTTTACTTCCATGGGTTCACACGTCCAAATTCAATTTACATCAATTTTGTTTTCACTAAATCATCAACTTAATCTATAGGAAGAGACATAGTACAGCGACCTTTGTTAATATGGTTGTAGTGACATGTTATATCCTCACAAGATAAAAACATCGCATACTTCTTCTAAAACATGATACAGACTTGAAAAAGTTACTTAGCGCATTTCGGCAAAACCGTGTCGTACACTGTATGAATACTATAATACTAGCAATAGTTTGACAGATAAAACCTGACATGGCCATTATTTAAAATATTAAATGAAAATTGATATCCGTGTCTCCTATAATCAAATGTCGTACTACACGAGTCAATGCAGACAGTTTACATAGATGCTGGAGAAAGTGCGCCCTCAATTTACCAATGTACACCTCTGTGGAGTGGAGCATGCCATAACCACACGAGAGAAAAGTCTCCAAAGGGAGACACGGGATTAGGTTTTTATGTGTTGCCAAATGTCCAGGGGAAGTTTAAATGTCAAAGGGTGCTCGGGCAGCCTTTCAGCTGAAAATAGCCCTAGAAAATGGGTTACTTTAGTTTTAGTTGCGTGCTTCCTTCACTGTCAGATTTTTAATACATCGAGTATTTTAGTGATTTGTTTAAGCAACTACTTCGTTCTATTTTTGTAGGCAATGCTGTATGTTGTTTTAGAACGTCATTTTCTGTGCTAACCATTCAAGCAAATACTTGAAATATTCTACAACACCAGTTTGTCACACCATTCCAGACATTTTATAAATATTCAATGGGTCAACCCTGAAAAGCAATGACCATGTTACCATTACAGAAGGACAAACAGCTTTAATAAACGACACATTGTATATTCAAATGCTCACTTTAGAATGGCATCATAACTTTAACGTGGAAATGCTAAAACTAGATTGATGGTACAAAATGTACTACATATGAATTGAAATGGAATATAAGTTTGCCTTACATAGTGTTAGAAACATCAATAATATATGAGATACAAATGCACGTGGAGTGTTTTATTGGTAATTCTGTATAATGCTTTCTCTCTTGTCATACATATGTGTCGGTTATGACTTTTCCAGACATAATGCGCAATATAATATTCCACGAATTTGTCATCGTCTGCTACAAAACTTATTCTTCTGTTACTTTTACTTGACGGTTTTACTTACCTGAATTAGTTTTAAGTCTTATTCTGGAGCGCAAACCAAAAAAACGAACAAGTATTTGAAGACCACGAGCATTGAATGTAGGTAATATCTATTTCGTATCTAGATTAAACACAATATACAGAGCACGCGAGAATACGTGATCCCATGAATCCACTTCTATCATATCATTTAATCACTAAGTCAATCGAATTCCCCTTCAAAGAAGTCCATTAATCTTCAATTGATTTAATTATGTAAACTTATATCAGCTCTCCCATCAATTAACCTCCGGGGTCAATCCAATCGTAGTTCTTATTTCATTGGCACGGACGATCGATTCGATGTATGGTATGCGTAAACATCAGACACAGGAAGCACTTTTCAGTCGCATAATCAAGTACAAGTGCATCTTATATATGTAGAAGCAATCTCGTGAGGCTTATTTAGCCTAGTGTCAAGAGTAGTTAGCATTAGTTTAAACACATATTTCACAATAAACTTAATTTAAATGAGACAATAAATGCCTGCCACTCTTTCTGACCAGAAATGCCATATTGAACAGATTGACATGTCCTTCTTATTACATTTAATTAGTATTTTGGCTTACTTCAATGGAACTAAACATTCATCCCTTCAGGTACACTCTACCAATGCAAATCTTAATTATTCATGATTTGTCAAACAAAAGTTCCGTTACAATGTTCTCAACATACGTACAATTCCCTTGTGAATGTGCTAACAATCATTATTTCATTACCTCTAGCAAAGAGGGTCTATTTCAATCGAAACTAATTGAAGAACACAAATGTTTACTCAGTTAAATCGTTCTCGGCTTTCAATCAGAGGACAAAAATACGTCGAAAATGCGTTCGTGAATAATTCCTCATTTCAAATTTGCCAAAACTTATCTTGTTCTGATTGCTTTGGGTCTCAGTTGTTCAATAAAGTGTTCTTTTTTTAATTCTATCCCGCTTGCCCGAAATGTCGAGACAATGACGATTCAACAATATTGACCCTGTCACTGAAATATCTGTCTAGAAAATATTACTGCAAATCCATTTTGAGGACTAAACACAACAAACTATCAGTTATTTTATCAGTTATTTTGACTGACACTCTTAACCTTGTGTGTTTTTGTCTGTTTATGGACTGGCGAAATAAACAACACGAGACACATGCGTGCGTTTGATTGCCCTTGCAAACGTCAATGAACAGTGCTGTCGTTATTGTTAACTTATTTTCCGATAAGAGCTGCTCTCTGATCATCAACAAGAATATATCAAACAAATACTAAGTCTATTCTAGGTTCTGGAAGCCACATTATTAACGCTAAGTGTGACACAATTGTTAATTGATAGAGAAAATTCATTTTGCCAGAGATTCGAGTACAATTATGTATACAGCTTTCTAACTTTTGTAATTTTAAGACGCTCCATAAAACATCGATTTATGTGTCTTGTTTATTCTGGTTCTAATTTCAATCCAGGATACTCGTCTGCATATTATATTACAGAAACAATTACTTAAAAGAAACTTGATCTGCAATGTCATGTTTGATGTACTGCAATATCATGGTAAAACATTGATCAATCAAATACTAGTAATACTGATTTATCTGTCTTTGTATTCATTGTATTGACATCGATAATATTATCACAGACTGTAAATAGTATCATTGTTGTCATACTTTGTGTTCTGTAAAATATTCTCTCTACGCAAGAAGTCGAAAACGTATTAACACAAATGCCTACTTTCGAGAAGGTGTGCATAAAGACTAAGATAAAGACTAGGCTAAGCACCACGGTGACGCTAGTAAATACTCGTATACTACATGTGACACATATTTATAATACATGGCAATTACCGAACTTAATGAAGCAAAGAATGCGAATATAATTTTACAATATATTGTTTGCTGTGGGTTACTATATTTGAAGAGTAATATATCACTAAACTAATAGTTCAGTCATTGAAGCTAAAAAATATGGTCAACCTCAAACAAATTGCAAAACAGAGTTTCTTTGCATTTTCACCATCTACAGACTACTATCGACTACAGACAAAACGTCAAATATGCGAGTTCAGTGGAGAAAATACAAAACATTCGACATGTTTAAGGTCACTTTTGGTAGCAATTTCAGCATGTTCCTTTTTTCATACTACATGGGGAATTTTAAGTTCTAATAATTCCCGTGTAAGTCGTTAAATATTTACTAATTGCACCTTAAAGCTTATATTTTCTGAAAGATACAACCTTCTTCTATCGAATACAAATATTGATTTTATCATCAGACAATTTACTTTTCATATATATGCCAGTATACGTGTTGGTATACTACCCATTCAAATGTCGACAAAATGACTCAAAATAGCACTTGGAAGGGGAAACAAATTTTTTATTCATTTCTTTAATATTAATCCAATTTGTTTAAAATTTACACATATCATGTGTTGTATACATGTGTGTCTTATGGAAAAAGTATATTTGTGTTTGGACTGTATACAATACAGACAATATACAAAATGTACACGAATCTATCGAATCTAGAGAAATAGTGATTGTTCTCTTTTTCGTTCGTCCACAATTGTATTTGATTTCACAATTTTGACTCTATAATTATGAAACTTGGTCAGAGTGATCATCTGAACAAAATTTAGGCTCTTATTCATACCATGAGTAGTATATAACAACGATAATTATTCTATTCCATCACCATTAAAAGAGTATCAAACTAAAAAATAATGGGCTTTTTTAGTTTATAGTAAGACGCTTTAAAACACACCTTTGGTTCTAGTACATGTACAATGTATATTCAATTGGGTATTGTTATACGCAAAATTCCTTCACAATAGCTCATCACCTGATGTGACGGTGTATTTTGCCAAATCCCGAAATCTTATTTTTCTTTGAGAAATTGTAATGTTTTACCTTAAAATAGCTCATTATTTTCATAACATTCTGATACTAGATTATGAAATATTAAACTGCAAGTTCATATATACATGTTGTAGTGATGTTTTTCCAAATGTTATTATTAAAAGCACTGTAGTCCATCAATTCCAAAAATTCACACTTTTGGCTTATATTTTGACGGTTTTTACCCCAAAATAGCTATTTTGCCCTCAATATGCAATGAACAGCAATACTAATTTATCGGTTTTGGGTTCCTGATATTTTTCCGGTCAGTTTGATATGTCACATGCCATATTTTATGAATCTTTTATCATTTTAAAAAAAGTTCCCAAATTTCTCGGCAATAGGTATACATGCCAAACTTCAAAGCATCATAAACAAGTTTCCCCCATAGGCATTCATTGGAACTTTTTTTCTGTGATACTAGGGATCAGGTAAAGTAATATATACATCTTGTAGTTATTTATTTTCAAATTAAATTATTAAAAGCGCTGTAGTCCATGAAAATCCAAAAGTTCACAATTTTGGCTTATATTTTGTGAATTTGTACCCCAAAATAGCCCATTTCGCTCTTTGTATGCAATAAACAACAATATTTATATCTGATTTGGGTTTCTGACATATTTCCGGTCAGTTTGATATGCCACATGCCATATCTTATGAAAATTTTATCATTTTCAAAAAAGTTTCCACATTTCTCGGCAATGGGGTATACATGCTAAACTTCAAAGCATCATAAAAAAGTTTCCCCAAGAGGGATTCGTTAGGAATTTTTTTCTGTGATACTAGGGACTATGAACAGTACAAAATCGAAGAGTTTGATAACATCTGAATTTTTCCCCCCAGATCACCCCATTTTGGTCTTATTCCACTGGCCTACTATTTTGAACACTTGTATCATGTCAAACCTTTGACGACGAAATTATAATGATGGCAAATTTAATTCCTTTAAACGTTCAACATATGGAAGAATCCTAAGTTCAGGAATAATCTTTGTTTACCGTCTTTGAACATTTTCGATGACGTGTTCATTTTTCTTGGTGACTGGGTAGTATACTAGGTTCCCGTAGTCCAAATGAGATCTCACTAAAGATTTATATAGGCACAAAAACAATTTCTTGTCCATATTATGTAAATTTACGTCAATTTACCATCGATTGTATTGTAGCTGTGTTAATGTATATTTGATTAGTGCCAATGTAAATCACTTTCCTGCTGAGAACAGTTGTAAGATGAAAGAAATAGTCATATAAATACCTCTTTGGTCGTATTAGACATGTTCGTGTTTTGACACATATTAACCCGCATGCCTACATGTAAGGTAATTCATGTTATCATATACCATCAATTCATTTACACTCACTCTCAATTATTGATGTCCAAGTATGTATAGCACGTTGTTCTTTCTTTATCATTGATGAGTAATTGGAGACGTTAGACAGCAACAACTGAATAATACGTGTTTCGTATTAATTAACACACTGGCATAGAATAAAACGTTCATAAGTGTGCACATCATAGATTACTTTCTTTCACATGTTATTAAGACCACTACGTATTACCAGACACCATCCATTACAATAAATATATATAAGTCAGTTTCTGATTATACTCTTTATCAATTAATACACATGCTTCCTTTAATACATTGTTTTGTTAGTCTACGCCTTTTATGAAGGACATTTTGTTTGCAATATCATTTGTATTACATAAGTCAAACGTTAAGTTACCAATTTTTGAGGGCAGTTTCCTGGTCATTGGACTACCTAAAGTAACCTGCTTTCGAATCACTCTTGGAATACTATTTCTCATCTATATGTGGGCGTGATAGTCAACTTCGACCTGAGACGATCAGGAATAGACACTGCCTTAAAAGGTACCAATTTACAACTTGATGGAGTGGAGCATGTAGGCTATTCTTGATCAGAGAAATTATTCAGTGGTCCATACGGTGAGTTGAACCGTTGACCTCTAAATCCGGAAGAGCGTGCTCTTCCTCAAGGCCACCGCTCCCGCACTAAATGAGTTAATTACATATTTTTTTGTTCTACATTTGAATCTACTTTGAGGTCATACAATTCTGTCTAAAACATCTGATAATAATATCACGTTACAATTGTGTGATAAATAGAGTATCTTACATGAGTGACTTTTCATATTGAAGTTGGCATCAAATTCCAAATAGATGACACTGTCTTGTTATATTCCACTTCTGTCGTATGGGTTTGTGCGATACAATAATGCATCAAGATGATTAAGTTGTCCAGACAGAGGGAATCCTATCACGTCAAACACGATCCTTGTCTTTATACGGATATAATCAGATTAGGTTAAAGGATATTGAATTGTATGGACGAGACGTTTTTGTTTTCTCATACATCAAACGAAATTAGTTACAAAAAGAAGTGTACAACACATCAGACATAAAATAAGTAATACAATGAGATACGTTAAAAGGTTGACCTTATGTCTATTCAAAAGCGTTATCACGAATCAAAGAAATGTATCGGGGTTTTAAAACGGGACAAAATCTATAAAACTGTAGTTTGTGACAGGGTATTTTTGCTATTTTTGGACCATACTTTGTTGAAAAAATATACCATACATGACTGTTTGACTGTACCTTACGTAATTAAATGCGTTTTCTTGTTTTTCGGTGCAAATTTTTCTGTCGTTGCTTGACTACAAAACAAAGTTTTCAAATATATATCCTGGCTATTTCATCTGAAGAAACACACAGGAAACTTACTGTAATGTCAACAGCATTAGAACGTCTTATCTTGATATAATACAAAATGGCATAATTCAAAGTCTACACGCCGTCTGGACAATATGGTGTGATTTGTTAACGCCATATTCACCTCATGCATATACTCTAACCATGAAGACACAGTCAGGATATTGAACAGTCATTCGGTACTTATGTCCGTTTTATAGATATGATTTCCAAGTAACTAAGATAAGACTTTTCCATTGACGATTTAGAGCATTGTAAAGTAATAGTATGGTGCTGTATCATTAATCTACTAAGTCGTTGCCTGTATTTTAGTTTTCACATTTGGCTTCATTGCGTCATTTGTCTTGGATTGCTTTAAACAACATGCATATCTATTCAAAAAGAACAACTTCGAAAGCAAATAAAGTCATGATGTTTCATCGAATACAATAAATATTATACCGGCACCTACTATTGGACTCATATGATTAAATTGTGTATCATAAGATACAATTCAGACATTGATTTAGCACTCAATGACATCGTGTTACAGACGATAGTGTACAACGTTTCAATGTTTCGTTTCTGAAACTTATCTCTTACTTTATTTTCCAACCTTTCGGTATAAAATTAATTACTTCGTATGCAATAACATATTGTTGTTGTTTAATGTTTGGAGATTCTACTTGAGTATTCGTTATAATTCTTCAACGACGTATTTGCATATAATTGAACAGCCCCGGTCAATTCAACTGTCCATATGCATGTATAGTAGAAATTGTAAAGTATAGGGTTCATGTTTTTACTGAGTGCAAATGCGCTGTTGATGTCATGTCTGTCAGATTTCCCTTTAATGCTGAGGGTCTAATAGGAATACACATTCCAATTTTGTTTCGTCTTTATAACTTGGCATTGCTACGTGTGTTACATGTATGTTGTGTGGTTGCCTTTTTTCTGTGCTTGGCTGCTGCTACCCTCCCTGTCCGATTTCCTCAGATATTTGTAGTATGATGTTGTAATATTCTGTTAAAATATTATCAACAAACACATTCACTATTATTAAATGGAAAAACAATGCAGCGACACACAATTTCAATGCGAAAAAGGTATGAGAAAATCCGACAGGGAAGGTAGCACTCAACCTAACCAGCCGAGCACAGAAATCAAAAACACAACGACACAACTACCATGAGCAATGCTCACACAAACCATATGCCCAAACGGTGACCAAATGAGGCACAACAACCACGGGACGTGACCTAGTTTAAGACACTATGGACAGTGGCCTAACATTATGCGACCTAGAGAGGTACAACTACGACTTGAACTAGTTAAAATAATGGGTGAAGTATTACTGAATATGTATCAAAAAGCCGAAATATAATAAACGATGCACCTCAAAGAACAGGGAAAATGTTTTGCGGTAATTAAATCAAAATAGCTAATGATATCACTCCAACGTCAATCACGTCATGTACAAACTTTGTATGCGTTGTTCAGCATCTCAATGACGATAACGCCTTTATAATTGACAACCATAGGTTTCAGATGGATGAATAATTATGTCAAATTTAGAAACAACGGTGTACGTAATCAGGAATTACGCATAGAACATAGAACATGGAACATAATAACACCATAAATCCGTTTCTATCAGATCATTTAATCTTATTATAATCACTTCGTCAATCAAATTCCCCCACATAGCGGTCCATTTATCTTCAATTGATTTTGTGATAAAAAACTACTCTGCTTGCTCATTAATTAACCTCAAGGACCAATGTAAATGTCTTTCCTATAACCTTATAACATTAGCGTGGAATATTGACTAGAGAAAACTATAGCTGGATGATATGTGATTTTCTTATATTTGAAGACAACTTCAGGCTGTGGTAACGCGTTCTCTAGTTGATTTAAGAGCCCGTAACGTACAATCAACATAACACTGACCGTCCGATACCACACATCGCAGAACCTCTATTAAACATGTAATGATTTTATACAGTGTTAATGAAACGTTCACTATTACGAGCGGTGTTCAAATAAAACCAAGGCAAATGTGCCCATTTCTTCGCCTATAGTATGGTATTTTAGAATATGTAAATACATTTATTTCTTATTTATTTAGCTCTGACGCTTGATATTGGCCGAGGTCTCAAACTGTCGATATTTCAACCTTTTCGATATGTCACATCAATTGTTAAATTCATAATCTTTTAGCATTGACTGCTACATTGTATATTGTCGCTTATATAGTGATGCACCCACTACTAGATGACGTCTGTGGTAGTATGTGCTTATGTACAAACAGTATAAACTACAAAACGATACAATTATGCCGTATTTACATTTACACAAAAACAAAATTTATATATCTTGAATTTAAATTATTAGCTCACCTGTCACATAGTGACAGGGTGAGTTTTTGTGATCACTTTGTGTCCGTCGTCCGTCCGTCTTCCATCCGTCAATCAATTATTTCTTTAAATGACTTCTTCTAAACCCCTAGCAAAATTTGCTAAAACTTTGCAGGATTGGTCCTTAGGTGGACCTCTACCAAGGTTGTTCAAATGGTTACATTCTGTTAATTAATTAGGTCACAAGGCCCTAAGAAGTGTTTTTCAATGCAAACTTCAAACATGTTTTTGAATGAAATCACAAGGCCCAGGGATTTCCTATTTTGTACGCATCATCAACTAGTAGTCCTCTATCGTGATTTTTTCATATTATGTCCCTTGGGAAAACATTTTCCCTACCAGGGGTCGTCAGTTTTACAAGGACGTAGAAAGGAAACATATGAACATATTCTTGTCTTAAACTACAATGCCTAGAGCTTTGATACTTGATATGTAGCACCATCTATTTTGACTTGTAAATAATTTCTTCTGTCACCATTTATAGGTGCATTTAAACAAGTGAGCCATCTATGTGTATTTTGGCTCTCTTGTTTTGTTGCTTGTGTTTGTTTGTTAAATGGTTAAATGCATTATATATGACTCCGATCATTAAAGTGTTTTATATTGCATATATTCGTGGCTATGATCATGTTCTTATATCATTGCATTTCCAGCGAATAGTAATTTATCATTAAAACCTCAAATAAACATCGACTTCACTGCTTTAGAACGCATTCTTCTAAAAACAAAAGCATTCATACAATACCAGTTGATGGTATCCACTATACACCGGTCTATCAAATAATTGAAAGCAATTTAAGAAACTGTATCCATTTGTTGTGGTTCATTTTAGATTTCTCTTTTATTTATGAATAATAAATGGAAGATGCCTACTATTACCTTTTCAAAAGAAAATACGTTTTCTGCACAATGACATTGCGAATACAAACGTACACTTAGATTTCAGCGTCAAGACGCACCAAAACGTGCGATATGTTTCAAGCTTTATATAATTTACATAAGTAATGCTATTTGATAAAAATAAGGCTCAACTCTAGACCTACGCAACTTTTTGTTTGAGATTGTTCAAATGTGCGATGCATCAGTTATGTATTATTAAAACGCAGCAAACTGCATTGGCATATCCTGAAGGTTAAGACTTATTGCTGGGTGTCTGTATTTCATATATGACCCGTCACGATGGCTTACGAGTCGTAGCTATGTTCGTAAAAATTCTATATACCACGGTGGGGGATCCAACATATCGATACCAAAATGGGTTATGCATAATTTCATATGTCGAACTTCATGGTGTACATATGTTGTACACATTTTGACGAAAAAAATACGAGAGTCTTATTTGTTATCGATTTATGTTACAATCAAATTGTTTTGCCCAAATATCTCAATGCAGTGCCACCCTTTATACATTTCCAAACATGTACATGTTGTTATTTTATCTGTACGTGTAGCAATGACTAAGAAAAACTGATTCTCCGCCAGGAGGTGTGACTGAAAATTCGCGACAGTTTGACCAACACGAGAAAATCTTTTATATTTTCACTTCAGTTGTTTGATTTTTGTTATAGAAATATAACATACCTTTCATTACACACATGTTTCAAATTTAACGGCGATTTGTTGGCTAGAAAAGTATTTATTGTAAAAAAACAGCATGCTCTTCATATGTTGTACGTGTTTTCCATATGTTGGATTGAAAATGTTTAATTTGCCGATTTTATATTGAGTTTAAATATATTTCCTGGAAAAACACAAACTCAAATCTGTTTAAGTTATCTTCATATCATTTCGTATTCGTTATACCAACTTATTTACGCACTAACATGTATTTTCATTTCAGCAAATGTCTGCATATCAAACTAATCAAAATGTTTGCTAATTGCAGACTAGACCCGTTATGTATATTTATGCCGTTCCTTTTTCGTTAAAACTACACACTTACGAATACACTAATTAGGCAAAACATGTTGAGTAATCGGTGGCCCGAAATATAGGAATGAAGAGTTCGAGCAGTCATATCATCAAACTTAAAGTGTATAGAGCTATATTCTAACAGTGATTCAATGTCAAAATAATTACTTGCATCGTATTAAGTATGATACTAGACTATCTTATAGTTTCATAGGGTGTTCTAGAACACTTTCGTATGAAAATGGACAGTTTGCATGTCCAATAAATCACAGACAGAAATTCTGTTAAAACTGAAGCGAAAAATGATCTAATGGATATGAAAGCATAATTGTTTTTCAGTTTATGAAACTTTTAAAAAACTTGAATATCTTCCGATATATAGCTCTATACACTTTAAATGGATCTACTGACGGCAGATTGATCGCTGAATTGTACGTAACTTCTTTATTATAAAACTGAAGCATATCATGTTGATACTAATTTTCTTAATTAGACAATCGGCTACATATTGGTGTTATTTTCTATGTAAAATTCTGATTTTTTTCACATTTCTTCCAAGAATAAAAATGTTGATTGCCGTTAGGTAACTCATTGTTTTAACTCAAATTCAAGGTCAATGCATTAGTGCGATACATTGACTGATACATTTGAATGACTTTATTCTCAACTTTGAGCTAATTAAGGTAATACTACATATCAGGAGGTGTTTGCAGTAAAAATGACAAATTAGTTTTTAGAAAGACAGGTAATTGTGATAGTCCGATTTGGTATGAATCTACTGGAATGCATTGAAATTGAAGTTTTTGTATAGCAATCTGATTATGCATGACGCTGAGTAAGATAACCTGGCGTTGGTCGATACAGCCTCAGTCAGGAAGTTTTTACAAGAGATAATCAGTGATAAAAACGAGGTATGCGATTTTTAATTTTGACCTTATTAACACCACACGGATGTGTAGATACCAAGTGTTCATCATCTTTTTTTTTTTAAAAAAACCCCAAAAGTTATATGTAATCTTGATTCTTCGACTAATTTCAACAAGAATTCATCGACGCTCAATCAGACAAGTACTATACGAGGGTTGTACCAGAATTACGTAGACTTTTGTCATACGTTCCATACCATTCATCATACAAACAAATAATTTTGTGTGGAGTGCAAATAATATTTACTTCGTAAGTATGTGAAATTTCAAAACCGTATCTTATTTGGATCAAATTCTGCAGCTTCCGGGGATGTATATGAGTACGGTATGCGGGGCACGTCAACGGAACGTCACGACTTCGGCGGAACTTCAAGGATAAGTGAAGCTCCTAACTGTGTACAGTGTAGCTATAAATATGGGCACAATCGTACAAAAAACTTACGAATGTTTATTTACTACCTTAAATGTGATAAAGTTCCAATATATTACCAGTAATGTCGCATGTAACCCTTATAATAGAGCGTCGATCCAGGTCTGTGTGGTCATATCAAACGCTTGGCGACGCCGCATTCGCCGTTGGTTTTCGCGGTCGGTCCATGTCGTATTATTCGATTTCGACCACGATTGATGCGCTAGTGTCGTTTGAAAATCAGGTAACTCGATACAACATATTTATAGTTAGTAGGTTCTAACATTTAAAGCGTTTGTTCTGGCGTCTTCCCGAGGTTCACACAAACTTTCATGTTAATGCGATTTCCAGCGTATTTCGCAAACGTCATATTTTCACTGGTGACGCGCAGCAGCTGTTGCTTGTTTTGTACCATATATCAACAACAGTTACCTTTATAAAGTCGAAATTTACGGCGTACATTCCAATGATATTGTGCTTGTATGTCACGAAGTCGCGTTAAAATTAGTCTTGATATCAGTGAGGTATAAGCAGTTGAATAATGTCAAAAATGTTTTTAAAATTCGCTGCCCCGCCTACCCAACTATTGGTTACTATGGCGACAGATTAAATGGCTTTCTAACATTCTGTTAGAAAATATTTTTACCGATAGTCTTGAAAAGGGTTTGAAGTTTTTCGACGGCAAATTTGGTGATAATACATGCCTAAATAAAAAAGTTATGACAAAAGTCTACGTAATTCTGGTACACCCCTCGTACATAAAATGATTACTGCAAACCCTGACCTCATTTACTGTTACTGACTAACCACTGTTACTGACTAACCTCCGTGTACAGTTTGACGATACAAGGGCAAAGCGTTCTTCGGTTTTGAACGGAAGCATTTGTTCTAAAAATGGTTAAGGTCACAGTGACCATGACCTTTGACCTGCTGACCTCAAAATATCTAGGAGTCATCGACTGTTTCCGATCAACCTTCATGCAAAGTTTAAAGATCATAGGGCAAAGTGTTATGGAGTTATTGAACGGAAAGCATTTGGTCTAACGACAGGCAGACAGACAAACGGACAGTCACCAGAAAAGCAATTTACCACTCATCGATGGTGGCATGATAACTTAAACATATGTCAGTTTCGATTTTTTTTCCAGGAAATCCATTTAAACTCAAAATAAAATCGGCAAATTAAACATTTTCAATCCAACATATGGAAACACGTACAACATATGTAGATCATGCTGTTTTTTTACAATAAATACTTTTCTAGCCATCAAATCGTTGTTAAATTTTAAACATGTGTGTAATGAAAGGTATGTTATATTTCTGTAACAATAATCAAACAAATGAGGTGAAAATACAAAAGAGTTTCTCGTGGTGATCAAACTGCGGCGAATTTTCAGCCACACCGCCTGACGGAGAATCAGTTTTTCTCCGTTATTGCTTCACGTACAGATAAGATAAATACACGTACATGTTAGGAAATGTATAAAGGGTGGCACTGCATTGAGATATTTGGGCAAAACAATTTGATTTTAACATAAACCAATAACAAATAAGAATCTTACATTGTTTTCGTCGAAATGTGTACAACATATGTAGACCAGGAAGTTCGACATATGAAATTATGCGTAACCCATTTTGGTATCGATATGTTGGATCCCCCACCGTGTATACTATATGCATGTATGTACCTCGGTTTAAAGATAATTTTGAATTTCCTTACACATTTCCTGTCTGGTGAGCTCGATTGTTCTCTTGATGAAAAAAGACCCACTTACAGGAAATGTAGCTATTTATCAAGTCAAACTGATAGGACTTAGTGATGATTTGAATACGCTTGTCATTCTTGAATTTCAATTCTGTCAACGGATTTGACGTTTGTTTAATATTGAATGCGCAGTTATTGGATTCTTGGTATAATTTAATAGAATGCGCATTATCATAGATGGCATAACGGCTTTATATATCAGCTAAACATCAGTTTTCATAGGATCTTAAGTAATCTGATCACTTATATGTCTCTCTGATTGTACAGTTGTTTTGACAGATGAATACTGATGGGTTTAACTGGTAGCATATTCTGTTAAAAACTGCAAATGAATTATTGTGCATAATTACGTAATTATTTCCGATTCCGTTATGCGATCTCAATGTTTAGTATTAAGGTAGCATTTTTCGGAGCTCTTTGACAAGAGGAACGATATAAAATGTCGTGTGGTAACTGCAAATTATTTTTCGTATTTATTTAAACTTAACGATTTTTTTATCAAAACATTATGCCTTAACCTTTTTTTCTCAGATTCCTCGACATATAGTTTAATCATACTAACAGACGAGCTGACATGTTATACAAGTCTTCGACATGAAGTTCTGTTAGTGATTATACAGATAAATAGCAACATGTGTTTCATATTCATCATTTACAGCTTGTCAAGCATGACTGTTATGCTTTTTATGGAACCATCGTTAGGGTAGCCACAATATTTACTATTTTATTTTAGGGGACCCTATATTGTTCTGCCCTCTGATGATAACTGAAATAAAAATGATAAACTTGTATTTGACTGTAGCGAATCCACGGCATCACATTGACTATTCCCTATCTCCCACATAGTATGAAATAATTAAAAACGAGTTTGTGTTATATGTAGGCATTGCTCTGTGCAGTTGTGTTGTTACTGTTTTCTGTGCTCGGTAGGTTAAATTGAGTGCTACCTTCCCTGTCCGATTTCCTCGTATCTTTTTGAGACTGATTTTAAAAACCAAGAAAACTAAGAAAGTTTGTTTGTAACGCTACTTTAGTTATAACAAAATTGTCATATGGCTTGTTAAAAGTTACATGGTTTTTATTGACATACAATTGTGTTTAAGGCATGTTTCTAATTCTTGCATACATGGCACAAACAAGTTTTTTTTAGATCTGAATTAAATGACACCATCGTTAATATCGTTGTATATCCTGTGCCCATTGGTCTCTTAGTGACGCTAGCACATATTCCATGATATATGATAAATAGTGATAATTGGGATGTAGTATATCAATATGAACTATACCAGGTATATTTTACCAAAATAAACGATACTATGTATATTCTATATTGAGCATATGCTTGTTGCCTATGACGTTTTGCTTTAAATAAACAATTCCCAATTCGTAAAATTAATATACAATTTAATTGGTTTCCCCAGACGTCGATTTGCGAAGTACTAGTTGTCCCCTAAGAGACAAAATACTAAATCTAAATTGCATTGGCGTTCAATTGTCTCCTCAAGACAATTCTGATTTAGGCAACTTAAATTAAGATTGAATATCAACATGTTTGGTTCACCTATCAAACTTTTATCACGATTTTGTCTTACGAAGAAAGAAAATAGTGGATAGGGCAAAAATCTATCAACCGTCATTATTTCTTGCTTTTGAAAGACTGCACGGTACACAATAGCATTGTGAGGAGTTTTGACGTTTGCTTACGTCTTAACGTCAAACCAGAGTGTCTGTTGTTGTCAGTCATTTTTGTTGGGATTGGCTGCAGTCCCCACTGAGTCGACATCCACGTACATTCGGACGGACGTATACACCACAACTACACAAAAACCCAACACTAAGAAAGCCGAAAAAAAACCGAATGCACAATATATAACCATAAATCCACACTCGTTAACACGCAATGTTGAAACTACTTTAGGAAAAACTTGGGTGTGTTCGTAGCGTCTGTTCTGATACGCTCGAAACAGTGTTTCGGCTTTTCCTGTTCCAAATACTTACGAACAAAATAAAACTGTTCTGAACAGTGTTCCGAATGTTCCACTCCAAACAACTCACGAATAGTATAGAACAGTGGACTGTTCTACCTGCACCACATGTTCATTGGGAACAGACAGAACATAACCAGAACACCATAGTTAGTAAAAAACAAAATTTGCTTGTGAAAATGTACTCACATTCGGTACACTTTACTTTCTCATGTTACAAAACCCCAAATTAAATTGACGCCGTCGTTCATCCACGAGAATTTGTAACACGCATTGATTGGAAGAAATTTCGTAACTAAGTATAAACAGTCCCTGTAAATAAACGTTGTCGGAGTGGCATGCAATTCCCTGATAAGATTACGACACTATGGGATTCTTCTAAAACATGTTGCAGACTTAAAATAAAAAAGATCTACGTAGCAGATTTCGGTGGTTATCGTCTGGTACATTGTATAGACGGAATTAGACGCTCTCCAAATACTAGGACTTTGTGGCGGGTAATGTACACTTGACATCGCCATACTTTAATATGTTGAATGAATATATATTTATCTTCAGGTTTAGTGTTTCAAGATACTATCCGTGAATGTATTCAGACACATGCATGACGGTATATGTTACTACACAAATGTCTTTCTTCAGCTGGAACGTGCAGCCCATATTAAAACCATAATATGTATGTGTGTATGGATTAACACATTGCATTCGTAATGGATTGTACAAATAGCCAACTAAAAGCATTTATAAATGCATCAACATCGTGTGGAAATTCGTTATCAATATATTTACAAAAATACAATGACCACATGTTCTTCGACTTGGGCATTTCTCATAATTGTAGAACGTGTTGCAATTCATATTATAATGTATAAATTCCGCCACTTGATTTATGCTCTAAATCTGATCAATAACATTCCCTTTGCATTTCTGAAATACAAAACTCTTTGAATAGGCATTTTATAATAATAAAAAACATTAAGCCAGAAGCATGCAAGTATTGTTGTTGCTTAATGTGTGTAAATTCTACTTGATTAGACGTTTTACTTCTTTCATGTATTTCGCTTACATCACATTGGACAATTCAGCATTCCATGTATAGTAGAAATTGTAGAGTATATATTTCATGGTGTTACCGATCGCCAATGTGCTGTTGAATTCATGTATGTCAGATTTCCCTTTAATGTTATGGTCTAACAATATTATTCATTCAAATTTTGTTTCTTCTTTATGAGTGGGTATTGCTAAGTATGTAATGTTGTGTTAGTGCCGTTTTCTGTACTCGGCTGGTATAGTTGAGCGCAAGCTTGCCTGTCCGATTTCCTCATATCTTTTCAGTATGATGTCGTAACTTTCTGTTCATGTATTACCCATGTAACGACAAACACTTTTAAAAATACTATGCAGCACCACTAAGTTATAATGCCAAGTCTTGAATTGGTTATAAAAAAACGTCGAAGTACAATAAACGATGCACCCTAAGAAGAGGCAAAGATTCGGGACGTTTATTAAATAATGATATTTATAGACTCCAGCTTCACTCAGGTTATATTCAAACAGTTGTAAGCGTCGTTCAGCATCTCAATTACTAACGCCTCTTTATAATTGACAGTCAGGGCTATCAGATGGAAGTGTCATATACTTCAAATTAACATACAACGGTGAACACAATCAGGATTGGCGTAGCGCACGTGAAACATTATGACGCCATACATCCACTTCTATCAGATCATTAAAGCTTAATCACTTAGTCAATCAAATTAACATTACGCCAGTTGTCAATTTATTGCCTTTAAACCAAATTTAATGGTAACTTATAATCACATGGTCCAATAGAAAAACTTGCAAACGACAAACAATCTCTCCTACGGTGTAATGTCAATTCCAATCATAGCAGTCCATCAATATTCAATTGATTTTATTATCAAAACCAATTTATCCAGTCGATTATTTATTAACCTCTAGGATCATTGCAAATGACTTTCTTATAACCTTATAACATCAGTGGGACAGATCGACTAGAGATATTACGTGTGTTAACATCACAAGGACGATGAAAATGTTTATTGTCGACTCACGCAGCACAAATATTACTTTGCAGAATACCAAGCCAGTGAATGCAGTGCAGTTAAGGGGCACGGGCACCTTTTTTCTAACAACCGAATGGTCTCCTTGAAAGTTTTAAATGAAATACATATTTTCTGTTACGCAAAGATTATGATAAACCTTTATTTGTCATAAGGCTTGTTTTTAAGTAACATGGATTTTTAATTGGCATGACCTTGTATTGTATTCATGTTATCCAAGTATTGCATACCTTACACTTGTAAAAAAGTTTATTTTTTAAGGTTTGAGTTAAATTACAAAAAAATACTCTTAACTTTAAACAATGCATTGAATGTTTGTATTCTATCGTATTCCTACTGGCACTAACACTTTGTTCCAAGAGAGCGACCTCTGTATTTGTATATGATAAATAGAGATAGATTGGGTATATACAGTAAGGTGCCAAAATTAAGTAAAAATGGAAAAATGGACAGTTTTTTCACTTTGTAATTGCATGGCACGATCAATAGAAATATATTATACTACAATAAGGTATCAAATGATAGAATTACCCAAGCTCGCTTTGATTATGTTCAGAAAATAATTGATATTTATCACATTTGGTTGCTAGGCAATTTAACATCTTCAATGAAAATTCTTGATTGATGGAATAAGCCTAGTTACAAATGTATGATAGTTACATACTTTTAGTTGTTTGTCAATCATACAGAAACGTAAATATGAAAATATGTCAATGCAATGTTTATTATGGACGCCTAGAACCAACCTTTAAATATTACAATCAACACAAAGTCAAATTCACACTCTGATCCCATTCGGAAGAAAAAAATAGCGACAAAAATCGAAAATTATCATCATTCATTAGAAAATCAATAATTATGAATCATTAACCTTATTATAATATTTCTATATTATCAGATGTGTGGTTCAAATCCAAACATATTACGACATATTACAAGCCGATAGCCTATGCGAGTGAAATATAATCGAAGTTTTCCTAAACCGTATGACTGCTTAAAATAATGGCGGACATATTTAAAGATGGCCGCTAAAAGGTCATTTGGCAAAATGACCCGCAAGTCCATCAACTGATTTCGGACGTCTTAGATATCAAGCTAACCGAAAACATTTTTTTGGACTGTTCACCTCTTTGGTGACGAATCGTCAATTTTCGAGACCTAGGACATGGACTAAATGAGTAATTGACATTATAAAAAATTGACTTAATTTGTTCGTAAGATGTTAGTTTGTAAAATGTAATTTATGTAGTATCTTTTACCGCATATATCATGATTCAATATCAACGAGACTGTTTGGGAACTTGTAAGCGACCAACATGTTTGGGTTCACCTATCAACAATTATTGATTTGATCAAGAGTTTGTCCTATATAGAGAAAGCGAAATGTTAATAGTGCATAAAGTGGCTAGGAAAATATGTTTAAAACGTTCCTGGCTTTAGCAAGACTGTGCGGTACATAATCACATTTTAATATCAAATTTAAAGAAAAATATCATATACGGTCATACAGAAAATTAAACATAAAAAACAGATATATAAAAATGTAGTCAACGAGTGCCGTTCAGTCGTGGCGGAAATATCGTACTGTAAAAAGTATTGAAATAAGCCTTATGAGTTAGCCAAAAAAGGTATGAGAAAATCCGACAGGAAAAGTAGCACTTAACCTTACCAGCCGAGCACAGAAATCAGAATCACCACGTTACAATTACCCTGAGCAATGCCCAAACAAACTCAAGCCAAAACGGCGACCAAATGAGACACATCAACCCGGGGGCGTGACCTAATTTAAAACACTAAGGACATCGAACAAACATTATGCGAATTAAAGAGGCACAACAACGACTTGACCTAGTTAAAATAATGGGCAAGGTAGGAATGGGGTGGAAAATTACAAGTACCTAGCAACTACACTGAGCAATACCCACACATAAGCCAAAGAAAGATTACCAATCCTAGTCCCCGCCGATAAAACGCAAGATGACCTACTTTCACAAAGTAATTATATAATAGCGGTTATTGCCAAATGAAACGCAGCCAATACTCGACCAAGTTCACAATGACACCACTGCACGGCGAACCAACCGCACAAATACGTTCCAAAACGGTGACCAAATGAGGCACAACCACCCACTGACCTTTAAAATACTAAGGACAGTGACCTAACGTTAATACGTCTTAAAGAGGCATATACTAGTATATTATAAAATAATCAAATATCGATTAGTATTACTTATATTGAATCGAATCTTACGTGTAGTTCGATGGATTAGAATAAGAAGATCGATAGTTTCAGAAAAAAAGAAATAAACTGTCTAAAATCTACTCTTTACTCACACTTTTGTATAATTAAGAAAAACATGATAAGTTCCGATTTCATGAAAATGGTCTCACCCGAAGCGTCTTATAAAGCAGATTTAAAATTAAAATCAGCATGGGTCTTATCAAGTCGGAAGTAAATGGCATTCACGTTCTAAGACAGCGATATGTCAATATACATCGCTTGAACATGTTTGTTATGCGTATAAATAAAGGGTCTTATTCTGCTATTGTTTGATGATTGATGACGCTGCTCAAATAACAACATATACATGGACATTATTCAAATAAATGTGCGTCATATCAAAGATAATTGCTGTAAAATTGCCATAATAGGGACAAATTTGAATAATGTTATTGTTATTTAAATAATTTCTAGATCGTATAGATAGAAAGCGTCAGTATTGTATTTTTATTTTAAAATAATAATATGTTATATATTGTCAATTTTATTGGAAACAATTGTTGTCAAGAACGAATGATTGACTGCCACTTTCAAACTTATTTTGTTTGAGTTATTTGAACGTGATTTGCGATGTGATATAGTTGTGATTATGGTCATTACTTTCTAGGTTTAGTATTTTACATGTATTCTTATGTATTGCTGTATTTTATTTTTGACATTGTAGTAAATGTTCCCATAGTTCGGATGATTTTTTTGAATGGTTCTATTTACATTTTTATCTATTTGAACTGATATGTGTCATTTGATAAGTGCAAATTACATAACTTTCTTGCTAAGACAAGTTGTAATATGACAGAAATAGTACTATAAATACCACATTGACCCTAACAAACTTTGTCATGTTCGTGTTCCGACACATATTAACTCACCTGCCTACATGTTGGGTAATTTATCCTATCATAGACCATCAATTCATTTACACTCACTCTCAATTATTGATGTCCCAGTATTTATGGCACTCTGTCCATTAAATTTGTTGGTGATGTATTGGATACGGGAGGCAGCATCAATTGAATAATAAGCGTTTCGTATTAATTAACACACCGAGGCAGTATCATTCGATCAGAAGTGTGCACATTATACACTACCTTCTTTCAAATCTTATTAACACCACTAGGTATCAATTGTGTAGTACCAGACCTCATCCATTAAATTAAACAATACATCACTTTCCGAATAAATTCATCTGTCTATGTACATGTATACAAATGCTTCCTTTAATAACTTGTTTGATCAGTCTACGCCTTTTTTTCGGACAAGTTTACAGGTTTATTCAGAATAAGGTCTTCATATTTCACCATAAGATTGTTTATATAAAACATGACCCATGAACAAACAACATAATACTACTAAGCAATGCAATGGTTCAATGTGCACAATAATTAGTACGTATACAATAAGATAATCTTTAGGATAAGATAATCTTTATTTAACGTCGATAATGTTTAACATAATAACATAAGCTTGAAGCTTGTATCCGACATAAACATTGACTATCCAATCACATACAAACAAACAATCTATAAAATAAACTAAGATTAAACATATTAAAGACAGTATCACATACAAATGCTCATTATAATATAGATAGGTAAAAAATTTGAATACTCCAGGAAAGACATGGGTACAAACTAAATATAAGACAAGCATATTAAAGAATGTAACACAAGTTGAGCAGATTGATAGAAACAATGGAAACCAAATCTAGATAAACAACAAGATTATTGGAACAAATGTACATAAAAACAGTCACAAAAATTAAAAACTGCATTTATAAAAAGGTCATGACTAAAATAAATAGCAAAGAAAGACATGTTCAGTGGAATAGGCATTAAGGGGCTAAAACAAAAGTACAGAATGGCATACAGATGGGAAACATAATGACATACAGAAATGACATACATAGTTGCAATCATATAATTAAAAAATAATTCAATAAATAATCCATTATATTTTATGTATAAAGCAACATGATATACTTCACAGACTGTACATGTACATGCAAAGTTAGGCAAATAAACGAACATAAAACGAACATGAAACGTATACAACCAGTGTCAATCGAGTGGATGCAATACATCCTAAAAATCAATTAAAGGGGGAAAAATAAGAAACTGAGAGGAAACGTGAAGCAAAAGCCGACGATTAAGATAGTGCTAAGAAGGCGTATCACCTCATATCAGATATAAAATGAACAGATTGACACTGCTCGTATACAGGTAATATCAACAGCAGTTGAAGCAATAATAAGTACATACGAGCTAGTCAGCTGTGTTTTAGCACATGATTATAGCATCACTGTGTTACATTTGTATTAAGTAACATAGATGTCTATATATAAATATATATATATATATTGTGAAGATAAAAAATGACTTCTCACGCTCGCTGTATTTTTAGTATTTTATTTAAGATGTGCCCGAACTAGTTTCGCCTTATCGGCTCGTCAGTGAGGCTATAAATGTATATATATATATAAATAAGCATTTAAGCAAATGATGAACTCAAACATAAAGGTGACAACATGACATTTGTAGCTAAAGGGTGTAACTAGAAACAAAATAGCCAAACAATGTACATATGACAAATACAGCACATAAGCATTTAAGCAAAAACAAAAGCAAAACTACACTATGTACACATGGTACAATCACACTTAGAAAGAGTCATATAAATTTGAAATAAGCGTGACTGACATGGTGATATTTTTCAAAAATTTCACAATGCATATCATTTTAAAATAATAAGGAATGGTTCTAGTGTGAAGGTAAATAATAAAGGTCCCTTCATTAATGAAAATGAATAAAACAAGTATGTTGCATATGGTTTCAAAGTTGAACAAGTCAATAATATATTGCATGGAAATCTGTGAATTCAGCGGACGATTACAAGTTACCTCTTTTTATAATTCAAAAAGTAGTTGAATACTTCAAAGGCAGCTAATCAATTATGTCCCCGTGAGTAACAGTAAATAAATAAAGGTCCATATTGAGTATTATCTTAGTTGATGTGTAAAAGCTGTCTCTTAATTTAAGAGTAAAGAACATTGCAGACATGTTGTTTAAAATATCCGCAACTTGCATTATTTCATACGTTAAAAGTAAAGTTACCAATTTTTGGGTGCTTTTTTCAGCTGTTCAGTCGCTCAACCATCCTTTGACATTTTATTTTCAGGAGGTCATTTGTTCAAGACGCAGAAGGGTCATATATGTAATTCATACAGGTTATATTTCAAATGTCATTGAAACTTATTTACATGTTGTTTAGCTTGGACACATTGACACGAGCCTCATGACCTTTTGATTAGCATAATTTAACAGATATATAACATACGATACAACACCGATTGTATGTTTTCATAATCGGTGAGTATCACGAAGACACTCGAGATGTATACAAACACAAATTTGAAATACCGATATCGCACGATTTGCTTGCGGAAATTGATATATTCAAAGCAAGAACCTTGTAATATATTCTTGCATAAAGGTCAGGTTCGGGTCAAATTGGCCAAGCTATATAAACATCGATTTTATGCTCTGGTGAACTTTTTAATACAATAATATATATTACACAAAGCTTTATAATAACATATCAAAATTCCTTGTAAATAGTAAACTACAACAGGTTAGAACTAAATATATAGCATTCGCTTCAAGTACATTTTGTGCCAATGTAAATCGTGGTTGTTCAGGTTTTGTACAGAACAGTCCCGTTACAGTTTTCCTAGCATACGCACAATTCCATTGTGATTGTGGTAACAACAGTAATTGTATTATCTCGAGTCAGGAAGATCTATTTTCCTTGAAACGAAATAAGCAACAGACATGTTTACTCAGTTAAATCTGTAACTGTTTTAAAGCAGAGGTTAAAAAACATTTTACGTTGTTTAAATGATTCTTGATTGCCAATACAGGCTAAAACAAATCTTCTTCTGATTGCTTTTGGCCTCAATTGGACAATAATCATTTCTGGATTTCTGTCCACGTCGATGTAATAGTGATCCAACAATAATGACGCTGTCACTCTAACTTGACAGATAAGTCTTTCTTGAGAATGAGGAAATCCGTCCATTTAAGAATATTGGTTCGTTATTGTGAGCATATAACATAAAACTGTTCTATATGGAATATTATTCAAACATTTAAAATATCCATATAAAAACTAATTGCATGGCTCTAATTGAACTTGATGATATATTGATACGAATTGATAAACATACTAGAATAACCTTGCGCATAGTCAGTTCACATTAATTTCAAATGTTGAATTTAATATTTGGGTAGTGAACTAATACAAAACCGGGATGGAATAATATCCGTTTAAATGTATTGTACTTAAACCCAACAAATAACAGTTAAACATTTAAACCGTTTGTACTAAGTACTACTTTTTACACAATGTATTGGAAGCATACATTAAATAAACACTGATGAGGTATCGCAATAAGGATAAATAAATGTTTTGCCTTGGCAAATCAATACAGTGTGGGGAATCACGTGACTAAAATGGTACTCAGCACTATGAAATAGATCGCGAAAATCTGGATATTTGGATAGTTTTTCGATTCTTGGTAATTACTTCTTGATTATGTTTACTAGTTATATAGTGCAGGCTATGTGAAATTTAATGCGCTTTCTAATGGTACACGTGTCATTCCTGTACTCTGTTTGGTTTCTGAGATACCTTCGAGGTTTTAATGCGAACCAGTGGAATATTTTGTCAACAAGTCTACATTAATGTGTATAAACTACACAAAAAACTGTATTTAAAGGTAATTTACTATGCCACAGTCAGGTGCTATGTACTTTATTGTATTCGGAAAAGGCTTCTCGTTGAAATATATTTACTGATAACGTCCTTTATTGGTGATTTTAAGGGATTTCTTGCAAAAATGGCAAATTATTGAAATGATACTCTCCACGGAATAACACATTTGTGATACAAATCACGGATCAGTTTTAAACCAGTCCTGTACATTCTAGAACATTTTTTGTCCGCATTTTGGAACCTTGGTTCAGAATACTGTTTGAATACAATTGCTTTCAGTTGTTTAATTATGTTTCCTTTATTCTTATACAGAAGTTACAGCAAGACGTTGCCGAGAAGCTAGGCTCAGACGAATGAAGGGAACACGTCACGGGCCAACTAAAATAAAAAAAAAATTTAGACACACTGTCACCAGAGCGAATTCAAATGTGGAATGAATCTTAAAACAGTGCAATGTACTTTATAACCAAGCAGAGACATAGCTTTCATTCGTGTAGTTTGAAGATTGTATAGTTGTACAGGAATGGAATCCAAATATAATGTTACACCAAACCATCAAGGACGGCAATTTACAGTTGATTTGGTGCTATTTCATTGCAATTGCAATTGTGAATTTTAATTATTTTTTTTCAACAATCACTGTGCTGTTTTGTCTTTTTTATGATTATATGCAACACCCATCTATAACAGTTTGTTGTCCATTTACTTTATTGGCATTTTGTGCTTATAATCAACCATCGCTCTTCCTTATTAGATAGTTGATTTGATGCACTATCTAATTCGAAATAAGAAAAAAATGGCGATGTAATGTATTGTTTTCTTTTCATTTGTGATTTGAAATACATTGATTACCGAATGTAGACTATGAGCGTACATAAAGGTATACAATGCCCATCTGAAGAAGTATCAACGAACTAATAGTATATTGTATCTGCTGTGTAATCATATCAAAATTGCAGCTGAAAATATAGTGCAATGTCGAAATACTCACAAAGATATCAACCAGAAAACAAACATTTATATTGACAAAATAATAATGGTTCTTCGATAGCATTTATTATAATAGTATACATGTAAAACAGTTTATAATGTAACATCACAAATAAATCTAGTCGACGACAAAGTTAATACTGAAGTAGAACATTATGAACAGCTCTTCAATGTATGACAGAGCAAATAGTGTCAGAAGCAATGTGCAAATCACGGGTCTTTGACCTAACGATTTAAAAACTCGACAGTGGGAGTGGAGTTGATTTTTTAAAAGGAAGCCAAAATTAGTTTTTAAATTCATATGACACAGATAGAAATGAACTTATTGTTTTAGTAGCAAAAATGCCGAGCATAGCCTTCATTTGCCCGTCACCTTTCTGCTGAAATTTGACAAACATGTGAGTGCCTCCACTCGGACTTGAGCCAGTGTCACCGGGCAACGCATCCACTGGGCTACTGGAGAGCGAACATTAATTAAAGTCTACAAGTACGTGTTTAATAAAATATTGCACAACAAAGACATAACTCCAGAAAATGAAAGTCACAATTAATTAACATGAAACAGCATAATGCGAAATTCGAAGAAGTCGCATTACATTGTTTTGTTGCAGTGGTGTTGCAGACACTTGGTATGCTACCTATTTTACATAATTCAGAATTGAAAGTCTATCATATGTTTTAATTTACCGATAAACCCTTGGGACATTTATTAAAAAAATTAATGACTTAGTATCGAGATAAGTTCATTAATACTTGGCCGATCTTAGATATTTTTACCAAACTGTCGCCATTATGTTGATATTCAAGACCATGTACATTGTATTCAAATGAAATATTATCTTGGTAAAAGACAACTTATCTCAGTGTCGCATTTAAAAAAAGATTAAAAAGCTCAAATTAGGTTTATCTCTTCTGATCGAAATGACAACGTATAAAATTTGAGAAAATCCTTTAATTTGATGTAATGGTTAATACAGAATACAGAATCGTAACATTGTTTATTTTCTGTACTATAACACGACTAATTCTAGTTCCTTCAATTGATGCAGAGCAGTTTCGATTCCAGTTCTCTCGGCACCATGTTTCTGTGATCCTGCTATTTCTGTAAAAGAATAAATGAAACTATTACATGTATTAGGCAACTTAAAGTAAGCATGATCAAAATATACAAAACAAAAAAAGTTACATGCTCTAATATACAAGTTTAAAATGATCCGTGGTTTGTATCACAACATTGTTGTTCCGTGGAATGTACCATTTCAATAAATTGTCATTTTTTGCAGAATAATGGATTTAAATACCAATAAAGTATGATAGAGTAACTGGTTTTCAACAAAAAACGTTTTCCGAATACAATAAAGTACTGGCACATGAACATGGTCTAATATATTCCCATTAAACACGGTTTTTGTGTAATTTATCTAGGAATATTGGCAAAATATGTCCCTGGTTCGCCTTAAAACCTTGAAGGTATCTCAAAAACCAGATGTAGTACAGGAATGATCTATGTACCATTAGAAAGAGCGTTAAATTTCGCATAACATGCACTATATTACTAGTACAAATATTCAAGGAGTACTTACCAAGAATCGGAAAACTATCCAAATATCCAGATTTTCGCGATCTATTTCATAATGCTGAGTACCATTTTAGTCACCTGATTCCCCACACTGTCAATATTTCTCACATGTTTTCCATACGTTGACTTAATGTTAAAACGAGGATGGTGGTAAATCGCATTAAAAGGTATTGACCAATCATGAAAGAAGATTTGTTGATTTCCCCTGAGATAGCATTCTAAAGACATAATCGTCATTTATATAGAGTTGTTTGCTTCTAGAAGACTAACATGTACACGATGACAAGGGTGAATAAATAAATATTGCTCCAAACATTATTTGTTTGACAATATTTGATATCTGGAACTTAGAGCAATGTGGTTTTCCCCTTAATTTACATGTGTAGGTACAAACAAATCTGGTCTAGTTATACTGGTTTTGGATTCATGAGCAAACAAAACTGACCCCAACTGTATTGTCCAGATATGAATATTCAAGTAACACAAGGATTATAACGGTAAAAATATATTTATACCTACATATTAGTGGAGATTCGGAGTAGGCTTATTAGAAATAGACATACAAGTCAGAAAAACGTCAGTACTCGATTTCAAAAATGGCTAGTCAATTGACTATATATAAGTATCATGTTAATACGTTTAGGGGACTGTCTCACATTTAGGCGTTTTACATAAAAGTGTCAAATATTCACTTAAAATTGGTATGCATGTGGATGCAAGTATATCAAATAATCAAGCAAACTTATATCAAATACAACTTGTTAGAAATCGGTATTTTGTAATTATGCAGTTTTTTACATCCAAAACACAATACCTACGTACATGTATACGTCGTGCTTAAATCCGGTTTATCACACTATTATTAAACACCGTATAACCGCTTTTTAGATATATATAAACATCATATCAAATTGATTGAAGGTCTGTGGTGGACATTTGGAGGATATTCCAAGTGTGTTCTACCACATAGAGAACACATTATTAAACAACGTAAACGAAATTGTGTATAAATATATAATTAATCATATATGCTTAGCAACTACAGTAGCAAGGTAATTACTGAAGCAAGCAATAAAATGACCATCTTAGACCCCAAGGGAAGTGTTGATGGTGTAATTCTTGTAGAATATACAAGTATATTCTACTTACTATCCACAATACATAATTATTCTAAAGAAATCTTAGAAAACTTTTACTAATCAAATACGGCCCGTATATTCTGCTTTAACTTAAAGACAGGATTCTCTTCCACAAAATGTATTATACCGTTCGACTCATTTATTTCATTGCAAACCTGAATCACACGTATCACTTAGATGTAGGTGTGAAACTCGGTCGAATTGCCATTGTAAATTACGTTTTTAATGCTGCTATGCGGGCGTTGTCTATGCTGTCAGGTTTAGATGTATCGAACATTGTATAATCAGATTCATAGTGGTCAATAAAATGAATGCACCTGAATCTTAAGATTAACACGTGACAACGTTGAAACATAAAACGTTACCAATTTAAATTGGTTAACTATATGAACATAGATCATTTTTTCTATATTGTAAACTTGTATTAAGTGAATGTTTGGAAGGTTAACGTTTTGCAAACAATTTTAAATAACATGGTTGATAAATTATGGATTAGTTCTTAATCGTCTGAAAACACTTCTTAAAGTGACATAGACAGTATTGATGTAATATAAAGTAATGGACAAGTTGTTGTTCCGAAATAAATGTAGTTAGAGAAACACATCCCTTGGGACATTGTGTACGTAATCATTCTTAAGGCTAACATAATTGACCATTTGGCTCGGACAAATAGTAGTTTTACAACATTATGTAGTTTTCTGGCTGACGTTTTTCCAACAATTCACTGTATGTAACATTCAAAATAATTGTTCTACTCATCAACTAGAATACGAACATTAATGACAAGTATATAATGTAGCTTAAGTTAGTTCAGAGAATGTTACATAAACAGGAAAATGACTCAACACATGTATCTAACATAATAAGACTGTTGTATCATATTCAACAGACAGACCGTGCATATGATGTACCACATGACAAGAGGTCAAGGGTCAATGCCACTGACCTAGACAGATAATTCTGCTATACTATTATGACCGTAATCAATGGCATTGTTTTAGTTTCATTGAAGTCCATTCGACATTAACATTTATGGGGCACCTTTATTTTGCGTTTTTTTATGACCAGTGCGCTGTTTCTTAAAAAGCTGCCATTTCGTCTATTACGACAACTACAATTATCTGTGGTCAAGGATGAAGTTTCGGTACAATTGTTGATTTAGTTACCTTCCTTCCACTGCACAAAAGTAGTTAATCGTTATGTGTATTTTTTAATTGAATCAATTGTCACATTAGGTATTATTATGGATCAATTCATATCTTAAAATCGATAATTGTCATGGATTTATATCAAGTACATATCACTTATGCAGTTGTCATTCTAATGTATAAAACGCACAATATCTGGTTTGCAGAACGTTTGACGCTCATTATTTATGTAGGGCAAATCAATGAATGTTGATGGATGAATCCAGACATGGTGTTACATGTTGCTGACACGTTTCAAGACAATATTGTTGATATATTACGACTATTTCTCACGACATTAGTTGACTTAATCAGACTTGTCTAGAGACAATACGAAGCGAGTGTAATTTCAATTTAGTTTTAAGTCCCCCACAGGAGTACTTCGAAAATCGAAGTCAATCAATTGTATCCAGTAATACGATATTCAATTTTAAGATGACAATAAGTTCCGTTTTTGTTAAATATATTAAATAGAGATCACAGCAGGTTTATTTGATCTGCCAAACTGCTTTAAATATGTGATTTTCGATTAAATAAATATGGTGGTTTTCACAAAAATATATATTTCCGATTGCAACAAAAAACACATGTACCGTTTTCGCCATGCCCTGGATTAAACCCGCTTGTATTTGTTGCAGGATATTAAATGCCACTCTTAACATATTTATCTAATGGAAACTTTACAGTCGATCATGAACAACTCAGAAATAACACTTATTGAGAATATATTCCGCAAATGTCCGAGTAACATTCGTCATTTTCGTCTTGGACCTAGCACATTATAAGCTACCATTATTCATTGTATTTTGATTACAGTCATATTTGACAAACTGTAAATGATTAATAAGATCACAGAGGTGTTATATAACTTGATATTGGTTTATCTGTCTGTCTGTATATACATATGTATCCTTTTATATTGGGCATGGCTGGAAAAGTGTCCTGTAATCAGGAAACAATTTTGGGCTTTGACATTTTAATAGAAAAAATCATATATCTGTCTCCCATGTACATTGCACATGGTGAATGCTTTGTTTGTTCATTTGTATGATCTTCTAGATTATATGCTGTTTCTGCTCTGTGATGTAACAGAGCTCTGCCTAGGTGATCTTGTACTGATCGGCAAGAAGTCCACATTTGCATTGTATTCAAGGATATTTAATATTCCTTTTCAGTCAAGTGTAAAATGACATTAATCGCGGATATAATAATATTAAAGACAATTCTCTCAAAATTAATTCAATTTCGTTTGCCCAATATCTGTATTGTCATCTAGCATACATTCCTTTCTATAGAACAGCAGTACGATATAATAAATGCGCATTTAGTAGTCCATATGAGGTAAAATATTTGACAAAATTGAAATTCAAGAATGACAAGCGTATTCAAAGCATGCCTCAGACCTATCCGTTTGGCTTGACAACTAGCTATATATCCTGCAAGTGGCTAATACTTCATCAAGATTAAACGAGCTTATCAGACACGATATTTCTTACGCATTTCAAATAGCGTGTCAAGAGAAAATTTCGAATTGAAAGGAAGCCGAGATATGGCAGTTTTTGATGTACCAGTTCAACACGTTTATAAATGTGTAGATCATTTGGGTAATGCAACAAACAATTCTTGCTCGTGCAATCTAAGGGATATTGCCTTTCACCTTTCAATCGAACTGCACAAATCTACATAAACTCGTGTTCGGATAGTTTTCTTGATTAACAAACTGACTCGAGACCAATGCGGAAGTCTGAATTCTTTGATCTAACCTTTAAAATCTTGAATTTGTACTTAACATTTCATCTGTGCTATCATCAAGTAGTTGGTCAACCAAAGACAGACGTGTCATTTTCACAGTTATCCCTGGAATATGTAATTGAGACTATGAAACATATATAAAGTAATATGCATTGCAATAGTTCCACTATTTTCAAAATGTGTACTGATAAACCAGTACTGGTTGTTCGAGAATGGATCGAAATGAAAACGATATTGACACAAGTAAGATAACTCATTTATTGTTTGAATAATTCTATACATCTACATAGACTGAAGGGTGCGTCATTGTCACTTGTCAGAGCAAGAAATTCATTAATTGGCATCTATAGACATACATGCAGATACACATCAAAAACTTCTCTAGATTGCTCTATCCCATAGTTGCTGCGACTGACGGATGTCTACTACTAGTTAAACTACTACTACTTCTACTATAACTTCTACTACTGCTGCTGCTGCTTCTACTAAATTGGTAACACTGTTTATTTCTTCTTCTGCTGGTAAATCTAACAAAACTGTTGAGTGACTATTGTAATCAGTTCTAACTGAATTATTGGGGAGATTTGTATATTGATATATTGATATCTATTCCATTGAATGCATTCAATATAAAATATGAAACAACATATACAAATGTATATTCACATATACAATATGACGTAGTTTGTACCTGCATTGCAATATTCATGATCGTCGTTGTCTTCAGTTTTAAATTGCAGTTAGGCATACATTATTGAAAACCAGCTTGAGGTGAATATATGCATGCGGGTCTTAGCTGACAATTCCTGGCTCGTTTTAAACCTGTGTTGTGTTTGCTAGAGGTTGATAATAATATATTACTAAAGAGAAGTAATTTGCATTTCAGTTTGAATAAGTCACAATCGTAAGTCTCAATTCCAATATAGTATGTGTTATTTAGCTAATTGCGCCATCAGGCTGGTATATATCAGAAATAGTGTTCGTAAAAGATACACAATAACCATACTTATTAGTAGGTCATCGATACATCACGATTCTTCCCGATTTTAAAAGTTGTCTCATGACAGTTGAAGATTCCCCTTAACTGTGTAAATGAAGCTCAATAATTTCAAACGAGAGCAAAATCGCCGATGAAAGCCATTAGGTACATGTAGTCAGAGGGACTTAGTCTAAAGGGACACAGTATACATGTTATATTTTATCTTTCATACTACAGTCTGCGCGAATACATTAGTCTATTTCAATGTGTTATTTAAACCATTATATGTGCTCCTTCTTTCATTTGCAATTGATTTGACTGAAAAATGTCAAACTCGATCATGTATTAATCCCAAGAAACTTTGTATAACATTAATCTGCCAACAATACCAGACATTTATGAGATATGGAGAGTATGGACGTATTTGATATGATGGCTTTTCTAAACGGTTTGAAAACCAGATAAAGGTTTGGTATTAAGAATATTTGCTGTATGTCTACTTAAATATTTATGCGAGCCAAACAGAAATTGTATAACTAGACCTGTTACAGGATAGACATTTATATACTGAAATACAAAATATAATGTTATGCTATTGACAATTGTGTTGTTACGATCAGATATTGCAGATTTTTGTGTCAGATCTAAAATAAGATATCAACACATGTCAACATCAAGGTATTAGTCATGACTTTGTTCGCCTGATACAAGACAGACCATATTTGTTACAGGAAAGAATATTGCTTATTTAAACTGGACTCTTATTATATGTGGTACGTTATTCATTAATTGAATTATTTTAGTTCATGGTTAGAATATTCCTCATTTATCAAAGCAAAATGCAATTTAGAATGCGTTACATACACATAAGAACATCAATTAATTCGTTTGATTTTATGTTACTAGTAAGAATGTTATGCTTTTCTGTTGTCACATGTTCTACCAGTGAAACCACAGGCGACAAGCACGGCGCAGGGTTCTTGCATTTGTCATTTACACCTTCGAGATTTCGAACAAATAATGTACTCTAACATTTCTTCTAGATTCTATAGAATTATTATGATATGTAGCAGAATGCACAATTGTGCACTTAGACCTTCACGGTTTTCAAAATTATCAATGTACTCTTTCTTGTGAATTAAATATAATTAATCTGCTATGAAACTCGTTTGATAAAATTGCATAACAACGGTTCTACTAGTAACACCGTCCTGTACCTACTCATGTGTCTGCATTGTATCCAGGATATTAATATTAAATTATAAGATGACAAGACGATCCATTTTCGTTAAATGTATTAAATAAAGATCATGCCAGGTTAACATCATCTGCCAAACCGTTTTCAATTATGTGACTGAGTTTCGATTAAATAAATCTGATGGGGTTTCCAAAAATAAATGTATTTCTGTTACTGACAAAAAATCATGTTCCGTATGCGTCATGGTCTGGATTCATTACATACGCTTGTACTTGTTGCAGGATATTTAATGTCGCTCCCACTAACTTTATCTAAAGGTAACTTACACGTTTATTATGAACAACTCAGAAACAAAAACAACACTCATTGCCAAAATCGTCTAGCGGCTAGCACAATATAGGTTACCATTATGCATTGTATTTCCATTACAGTCAGTTTTGACATGCTGTAAATGTTCAACAGAACTGGGAGGTGTTATCTTCATGATGATTTATTTGTCTGTTATAATGCTCCAAGAAAAAGTAACATTTCGTTGGGATCTAGAAAACATGAACCGTTGGCAACCGAACATTTACATGCAATCTGTTTGTATATACGTGTGCATCCGACTATTCAGTATAACTGGATAATTTGTCGTTGAATCAGGAAACACCTGTGAGCTAAGACAGTTTAACAAAACGTTATCTAGTAGATCAGTCTCCCATATATATTTATATTGTACAAGAAGAATGTTTAACTTGCTCATTGGAGTATATTTTGTTACTGTTCTTTTCTTGTACAGAGTTCTGCTATTTTGCCGTGTACTAAGGAGAGGTGAGAATGCATAGCGACATGGGATACACATTTGCATTGAAATCAAAACAGTTGAATATTCCGTTCCAATCAAGTGGAAAATTGCATTAATCGTGAATATAATAGCATTAAAGAAAAAATATTTCCAAATTCATTCCATGTCGTATTCCCAATATCCGTACTGTCATCTAGGATAAAGCAAGTTCTCTTCATTCAACTGTGGTAAGATCCAATAAATTACGCATTCAGTATACAACATGCTTCAAAACAGTTGACAATATTGAATTCAAAAATGACAAGCGTATTCAAATCATGCCCCGGACCTATCAGTTTTGCTTGATAAATAACTACATTTCCTGTAGGCGCCTTATACTTCATCAAGAATAAACGAGCTCATCAGACACGATATTGGTTTCGAATTGAAATTTCGTGTCAAAATAACAATTTCCATTTCAAAGAAAGCCTAGACATGACTAATTATGATGAATCATACCAACAATGTTGTGTATAGCCTTTTGTGTAATGTCACACCTTATTCTTACTTGTACCATATTAATGAGCACTGCCTTAAAATCAACATTCAATTAAACTGCACAGATCTACTACATAAACTCATGTTAGGATGTATTTAGATAAATTATATTATAAAATATTAGTCGAGGTCATTTCAATGCGGTAGTTTGAGTTCATCGATTGAAATAATGATTGGGACTACATGTATACATGCATCATGACAACTAGACAAAGAAATGTGTCGTGCAAGAGTTCAACTATTTTCAAATTGTGCTCTCGTGAAGCGGTACTGGTTGTACGCGCATTGAACAAAATGAAAACCATAGTGATACGAGTAAGATAACACTTATACTTGTAAATATTCTATAAATATTCGTAGACTAGAGGGTGCGTAATTGTCAGTAGCATACCGAAGCTCATTAACATCCCCGAGACAAGACATAAGATACTCAGTGGGACTCAAAGGGCTTCACGTGTTATTATATATTCAGATTTTGCCACAAACATAGTAGTCTGCATCATATGAAGATATCAGATGAGATCATGCACATACGTATGGCATTCGTTTCTAATGGGGACAGATATTATGGAACACCCTGTATATGGACACCAATTCTGCAAGATTCATATAGGTGGCTGTTACAAACACAGTTGTCTAAGCACACTCACAATTCCCTTGTGATTGTGGTAACAATTGTTATTGTATTATCTCGAGTCAGGAAGATCGATTTCCCTTGAAACGAATTAAGCAACAGACATGTTTACTCGTTTAAATCTTTCTTGGTTTTAAATCAGAGGACAGAGGATTCTTGATTGCCAAGACAGGCGAAAACAAATATTGTTCTGCTTGTTTTGGGTCTCAATTGTACAATTATCATTTTAGATTTCTGTTATGTACCCTGTCTACATCGAGATAATGGTGATCCAACAATATTGACGCTGTCACTCTACCTTCACAGATAATAAAAATTTTATTAAGGCACACTGAACATTTTTGGCATTGGCGATGTACTACCGATGTAAATTGTTGAGAATATTTTGAGACCCAAAATTAAATGCCAACATTGTTTTTCTGGATTGTTTAAGTTTAATACAAACGCAGTAAGTTGTTCTTATGGGTGTGGTATCCTTATTCTACTTCGGCTACCTCATGATGTGCCATTTTACCACGTAATTTAAAAAATGGGATCGTGTGATATTAGCTTTTGACGCCTATATAACGTGATCATCATAACGTGGCCTTTATAGTACAATACATCCGTACTGTACAGATGTACGTATTTTAAAAGGATCATACATATGATTATGATCATAGTAAATACAACGTGTTCTGTTTGGTGTGTTGTTTTGTCAGGAACAAGCCTGTTGTGTTAAGCACACATGTATAACATGTTCACGCTCATGTAAAAGATCGTTGCTTTTATTTGCAATGACTCGATCTCTGAATAGAAACGTAGCAGTAGCAGTCGAAATTAACCATGCACTTGATATATACAATGTAAAGGAAATTAAATGTTTTTGACTTGACAAATGAATACGTTGATATCATATTGAAAGAGGATTGGTGGCAAATCGCATCAGATTTCATTTACCGGGAATACTGATTATCATGAAAGCTAAGATTTGTCGATTGTCCCCTGAGATAGCAATCTGAAGACATGGATTAGTAACTATATTTATATAGAGTTGTTTGCTTCAACAAGAATAAGATGTCAATGATGATAATAGGGCTAATCGTATTGCCGCATTTTCCTCAGATATGTGTATAGAGGAATTATATGAAAATGAGTTACGGTCTGAAATAGACAACTAGAGGATATTCCAAGTATTTTTTACCTCTTAGACAACATATTAGTATTTAAAATCGCAAACGAAATTCCGTACTAATATCATATAACTAATTATATATGTTAAGCAATTACAAAACAATAGCACCTTATTACTAAGTACGCCTCGAAATGACCAATATAGACCCCAAGTTAGTTCCAATTATGTTAAAGTATGTATATTATATATTATACTTACTCTCTACAGTACATAAGTAATTTAAAGAAACCGAAACAACTTTGACTAATGAATTACACACCGTCCCGTATATTCTGCTCCAACTTAAGAATAGGATTCTCTTCCGCAAATTTTATTATACCGTTCGACTCATTTGCTTCATTGCATACCTGAATCACACGTCTCACGTCGATGTGCAACTCGGTAAAATTGTCAGTGTAAAATACATTTTCAAAGCTGTATTGCGGACGTTGTCTACGCTGACAGGGTGGGATTTATCGACTATTACATAATCAGGCACATAGTGATCAATATAATGAATGAATAGGAACACATGGCAACGTTGAAACATGCAACGTAATCAATTCAAGTTTGTTAGCTATCTTTATATGAACACATATCATTATTTCTATATTTTCAACCTCTATCGAGTGAATGTTAGCAACGATGCAATATAAGGTAATGTGCCTGTTGTTAATTCCGATAGAAAAGAGTTGGAAAACCGCTCTCTTGGGACAATGTATAAGCAATTATTGTAACAAAATGCACCATTTGGCTTGGACAAATGATAGTTTTATAAGAGCATACAGTATATTGGCTGACGCATTTCGAACAGTAAGCTGTCTTGGTCATACTATACAATAGATATAATCAAAACTAGAACATCAATATTAATGAAATAGAAAACTTATGCCTTGATCTCACTGAGACAATTTGCATCGGCGATGTACTCCGATTGAATAAAAATGGGCACCGGAAGTCATCACGAAAAGTGTCCTCGTGGTATATGGGGTAGTCTCGGGGTAGCCATTAGATAATCTGTGATACACCTGTTCCCAAATGACTCCCAAATAATATTCATTTAAATCGGGAGTACAACGCTGAGGCATAATAATCCCCGATGGCATCAATGCATTAAATGTAGCTCAGTTATTTCAGAGAATGTCCCATTTATAGGACGATTATAACTGAACACATTTGTACCGACTCCTTAATGACCTCCGGCGTACACAACTATATATATATATATATTAATTGTGAACTACCATTCGGTCCAAGAAACGTTCCGTCCATAAAGCGTGTAGAAATACGTGTACGTGTACGTTAAGGCAATTTGTGGTTTAAAATTTGTTAAATATGACTTCTGATTGTTACCGTTGTTGCTGTTCTCCCAAAAGGTGAAATTATTAATACTCACAAGGCATTGATAGCATGATACATACATGATTCCAATCACCATTAGGACATTCTAGTAAAATAGTCAAATGCATTTTCTAGACACTGCAGGTACATCAGGATTGTAAACATTACGCACATATCATCGCAGACAACTCGGTTTTCACCAAAGAAGTCATAGTAACATGGCATTAATGATCATACAGTTGACCATAATAAGTATGAATGTATACGAGGGTCGTTCAATATATTCGTAGACAATCGTTCTCATTTTATTATATTTATGTCTAAATAATAATTTTTTATATCATAATGAACATTACTCTATTACCTACCATAGATACAAATTTATCTTCGATTATGCAACACAGTATCATGTGACCAGCCGTTGTATTACCATAGTAACGCGCTACCACCCCCGACTGACGTAACGTATCTTTTCACTAGTTCAACTAGTTATAAATTCCGAATTAATTAATTTACATTATCATATGGTTGCCAGACTATTGCAAGATATTATCATAATATTTGGTGAAATTATTAAGTTTTTTGGACGTTTTAGTTTGAATTGAGAAGTATTTAATCTGTGCCTGCCACGTTTTCATTGACGTCAAAATGCCAATGAATTTACGCAAGGAAAACTATTAACCCAGGACTTGTCTGGGAAATACTCAACAAACACGCATAAACTGCTAATGAGAACAAACGGCGAACATGCAGTATTAAGTGTCACTGTCTTTTAGTTGCACAATCAAATTTCTAAAGAGCAGCAGATGGTATAAAATGATAAAGGGGTCGGACGAAATTTGCCTATTTAGGACGTTTAATGAAACGCCAGTCAAAATGTGCGACGTGTTTCAATTTAGCATACAACCCTTAACTTTGAATTCATAAAATTTTGTGGTATATCTATTTATTGATATACAACTTAAATGTTTATGTTTAAATCAATATCAATGACATAATTCAATTTCGGGTTTACCATTTGAGGAATAGCAAAACGTCGCTGACGTCGCTGACGTCGCTGACGTCGCTGACGTCGCTGACGTCAAGAGAAAATTTACGTTGTGTGGTGGTTGCAGTAAGGTGATAGTTTTGTTTTAGCAATATTTGCTTTAAAAATGCGTCCATTCGTGCAAAATTGTCTGTACTTGTGTCAGAAAGGCTGCTGTTTAGTGTGATATAATTACTTATTCTCCGTGTCAATGTGCATAAAAATGACGAGTCAAGTACATGAATTTATTGAATTACCCTCGTATATGTGTGACTCTTTAAAATACATAAACTAGTGTTTTGCAATGTCTCTCATAAGCGTATGGGAGTCCCGCTCTGACGCCCCTATGTGTATGTCTATATGTAGGGCAATTAATTGAAATTTGATAGATGAATCTATACGTCTCAAGCTAATCTGGTGTAAGCGTACAAGTTTCCAGACAATCCTGTTGACTATATGTATTACGACTATTTATCACGACATCGGTTAGTTAAATCAGAATTTTCTGGCGAATGCTACACAAAGCCAATGTTATTTAAAAAAATTTAAGGTCCCCACATGAGTTATTCAATACTTACTTTGTACAATAGATATAACTGTACGTTGTAATTTACGGAACGTGAATGTGATTTTAATGCAAACTTACGGTAGTTGTGTCGTGGTGTTTCTGATTTTTGTGCTCTGCTGGTTGGGTTGAGTGCTACCTTTCCTGTCGGATTTTCTCTTACCTTTTATACGAGTTGACGTTTATTTGATTTGCTTTAGAATTTCTGTTATAAATTGATAGTATGAAACTACATATTGTCCGATGAACGTGTTGTTTATACTATTTATAGTCAGCATAATCCAAAATGATCGGTATATTTTAAGATTATGAGAAAAAAATACGTGCCAGGTCATGACTATATGCAATAAGTCAAACGAGCTGCAGGACTGACAAATATTTGCATACAAAGTCGCGTGCATTGAATGTCTTGAATACTGGCATTCTTTGGGCTAATATTGAGTGTTTTCTGTTTGGGCCTTATTTTGTCTTTTTTCTATTTGATATTTGTTACATTTGTGGTTGTTGTACATTTGTGAAGGCAAATTTTATAATGTTCTAAACACTACTATACAAACAGAGGATGGTGCGAGGACTTTCGACACAAAACTAATATTCAGTTCAGGAAAATAATGCAAATACAAACTCAATGTATACCAAAGCTCATAATTATGCAGGTGACAAAATCATTTGAATTGTGCAGGTTTCCAAACAAAAGCGTACAGACAATTAATAGTGTATGTATATCGAAGTTACAAATCACTTCTACATGCATGTTCTTGTTGACATGAGATGCTACGATTTAATAACAGAACAAAAACTTTTCAACACAAGCCTTGTTTCAACCGTTTCTTTATCCGACTGAATTAAAATACATTTGAAGATGTTACATGTATGAACAATATAATGGCATGTACTTTTCAATTTAACACACACCTTCAAACATACAGTACAAAAACATTGATGTAATAACACCGCCCTGTGCCTAACTCGCTGTCTGCAATATATCCAGTATAGCGATATTTAATTATTCGTTGACACGACAATCCATTTCAGTTAAATATATTAAATAACACTCGTGTCGGGTTAACATTATCTTCCAAACCGTTTTCAATATGATAATAAATGTGGATTAAATGAATGCGATCGATTTTCCCAAAACAATGCATTTCTGTTGTTGACAAAAACTCATATGTTCCATCTGTGCCATGCTTTGTGTCTGTTGCATACGCTTGTACTCGTTGCAGGAAATTAGATGTCACTTTTAACATCTTTATTTAAAGGAAAATTTAAAGGTTATTATGAACGACTCAGAAACTATACTCATTGAACAAAAAACCGTAATTGTCTGAGAAACATTAGTTGCATGTAGTATCGCCTTGCGGCTATTACAATATAGGTTACTAACTTACCATTATTCATTGTTTTCCATTACATTCATGTTTGACAAGCTGTAAATGATAAATAAGATCGCAAATGTATTATATTACTTCATATTGATATATTTGTCTGTAACATCGCTTTAAGCAAACAAACATTTAGTAATTATCTAGATACCACTGTTACAATGCATAATGACTTTTATGATCTACTATATTATATGTATGATATGAAGATGGCAGTATGCAACAATAAAAGAGCAAGCTGATATCAACTTTGGAAATATTTAGTATGTTTTATCCAAAATTATATAGGGTATTGGTGCTTCACATGAGCTAACCATATAGCCACTTTTTCACTAGATATGTGTATATAGAAATCGAATTAAGGTCTGAAATAGACAACAACAGTGTGTTCTTCTTATACAACAACGTAGTATTTAAAACGCAAACGAAATTATATGTGTGAAGCAACTACAAAAACAATAGCGCCTTATTACTTAAGCATGCCTCAATATTACAAACATAGACCCCATGGGAAGGTAGTTCCCGTGCTGTTGAATTTTATAGATTATAATGTTATTATATTCTACTTAATTTCCACAGTACATAAGTAAATAAAAGAAACCTGAGACAACTTTGTCTAATGAACTACACACCGTCCCGTATATTCTGCTCCGACTTAAAAACAGGATTCTCTTCCGCAAATCTTATTATACTGTTCGTCTTATTTTTTTAAATTCCAAACCTGAATCACACGTCTCACGTAGATGTGCATCTCGGTAAAAGAATCATGGTAAATTACATTTGAAATGCTGCAATGCGAGAGTTGTCTTCTGGGCGCTTCTACGATTGGATTCATAGAACGTTACATAATCAGACAGGCAGTGATCAATATGGTGAATGACTTTGAGCCTTATTATTAACACATGTCAATGTTGAAACATATCAAATAACCAATTCAATTTAATGAACTATATGAGCACATATCATTTTTCTATAGTTTCAACTTATAATAAGTGAATATTAGGGAAGATAATATATTTTTGCAAACATGTTTGGAATTACACGAGCGAGAAAATATTGGTTAGTTCTTATTTGTCAGAAAGCATTTCTTTAAGTACCCTAGACAGTATTGATGCAATATAAAGTAATGGGCTGGTTGTTGATTCCGAGAGAAACAGAGTTGGAAAACAGCTCCCTTGGGACAATGTGTACGTAATTATTCTAAAATAATTGACAATTTGGCTTGGACAAATGATATTTTTACAAGATTATATAGTATATTGGCTGACGCTTTTCGAACAATTCATTTTCTTCATCATTGTGTTATCAATAGTTTACTCACAGCTAGTCCATTACCATCAATAAAATATTTAAGGTCTTAAGTTCAATTAGAGAATGTTTCTATGGCTTGACATACTTGTACGAGTTATAAAAGAGCTCCGGTAAATGTACGTTTTTAAAGCTGTACTACGTGCTATCTGTTCAACGAATCGTTCAGCCACAAAACTCGTAAAAGTACATGTACGGGTATATTAATACCACCTATGGTTGACACTGATAGAATAAGACTTCTTTTTGACAACTTTGATGCTCGTCATCAAAAAACGGTGAAATTATTAATAATTACAAAGCATTGATATCATGATATAAACATGATATCAATTACCATTTCGACATTCTAATACAAGTTGAATTATAGCAAAATATTCAAATACATCTTCCATATACTTCCAACATGGTACATATAGACACTGTTTTAGAAGAATTGTAAAACTGTCGCAGTACCATTTCCAAATATCTACAAATGTAAAGCTTTTACAAACAAGATATGATGCGATCTTCGTTGCAAAATGATTATAAAGTGTACGAAATAGTTTAATGTAGAACGAATGATTAATGGTTAAAGAAATGCATCGCAAAAGAAACTCGTTGTCCTTAAACTTGAAGAATAGTTATTTTCCTCAGCGATGCATTTTAACTCGTATATATCCAAATGTTATGGAAGAAAACATGCATTCATTTTAATTGCCAACATCATACATTAATCTAATTGTCGCCCAAAATAGGATACATCAAATACAATTTGTGTTTGAAGAAGGTTATACAAACGATGTTGTTCAACGGAAACTATACTTAATAACCTGAGGGTATTTTGAAATACAAATAGGGAATAAATGGTAGACTGTTCTGATCATTTCTCACAATCCAGAAGGAAATATTTATGGAGTCATACACAGAGTTTTCATTTATTGAACATTTGTTCTTTTACAACTTACATTAACTGATATTGCTGTCACATGGATACTGGTTATCAAAAATAAACGTTTTCGATGAAGGAGACTTAGTCTAATGTTCTTCAACTTTGCATTGCTTGACCATGGAACCGCACAATGTGGTTTCAAAACCAACTGTTTCTGTAAACTTTTACAATTGACAAACCACGATTAAATATCAGAATTACATTCATTTGTATATACAGTAAATACGTATCCCCTGAGAATTGCATTGCTTTGTTTTCTTGTTCAGAATTAATACATATTGTACACATGTCGTCGCATACAAATCGGTGTTGCCGAAGAAGTAATAGTGCATGAAAGTGCGTACTGAAAGAGCATTAATAATAAACATGTGACCATAATCAGCATACATACATGTATTACTCATTTTTTAAAATGCATACACTGAGTCTTGTAAATTGCATTGGATCTTATATGCGAACGGGAACCTCTATCTGGTGTCCTTATTTCTACGTATATATGTAACTTACAAATCGATGAATGTTGATGGATGAATCCAGACATGGTGCTAGCTTACAAGTTTCATGACAATCCTGTTGATATTTGTAACTACTATTTTTCACGGTGTTGGTTGGTTGGATCTGTCTGGAGAAGCCTATAGAGAGCAAATTTAGTTTTATTTTCCCCACAGGAGTAATTCGAAAATCGAAGTCAATACTAGTTGTGTAGTATTAATATATCATTACATTGTAATTAATTTACGGAGTGGGAGCGTGAATTTAATGCAAATTTACGAGTCAACGTTTATTTGATTTTCATGACAGTTCCTTTTGTTAATTGATAGTATGAAACTACATATTGTCCGATTACCGCGTTATTAATACCATTAATAGTACACATTATACAAAATGATCTGTAATATTTCAAGATTTTGACAAACATACATGTTGTAGGAATGAAAAATAATTGACTGTATACTTACATTTGAATACTAATGTTTGGTAGTGTTTTGTTTGGGCTTCATTGTGTTTTGTTTTCTAGTTGATAAGTCTTACATTTGTAGCGGCAGTATGTCAATATTCTGAACATTGATCTATAACACAGGATGGTGCGAGGACTTTCGACAAGTGCATGTTCAAATATTTCATTTTCCAAACAACAAAGCGCAAACAATCAATAATGTATAGTTGACAAATCAAATATACATGTACATACCCAGAAATAGTTTGTTGGCATGGGATGTTACCTTTTAGAATTCAGAAAATGAACATTGTCAGCCAATTAACAGTATTAAAGATACGCATAAAAACACCGTTGATATAACATCGTCCTGTGCCTAACTCTTTAGTTGCATTGTATCCAGTGTTACGATATTAAATTATAAGATGACAACACAATCATTTAAATGTATTAAAGAATGATCATACCAGGTTTATATATTCTGCCAAACAGTTTTCAATATGCTAGTTTCGATTAAATGAATCTGATGGGTTTCCCAAAATATATTTATTTCTTATGCTACAGGCACAAAAACATGTGTTCCGTCTGCGTCATGTGCTGGATTAATTGCATATGCTTGTACATGTACTTGTTGCAGGATATTAAATGTCACTCTCAACATCTTTATCTAAAGGGAAACTTTAACGTTTTTTTGCGTAACTTAGAAACAATACTCATTTAACAAATGAATAATACAAAACAATGTAACTTAACTTAACCAGCCGAGCACAGAAAACATTAACAACACATCTACACGGAGCATTGCCTGAAAACAACCCAAGAAAAACGTCAAAACTCCCCGCCGCCAAATGCAGGATGTCCCTATATCACAACGATATAACAAAATCAAACTGTGATCCCTAGTGGTCGAATAAAACGCAACTAAGACCCGACATATCCCAATATCCCGGCTGTATGATGTCCTAGTTTCTCAAATATAAAATCAAACCAATGTCCAAGAAGAAACACTCGTCATTATCGTATTTGCGGCTAGCATAATATAGGTTACCACTATTCATTGTATTTCGATAACAATCATGTTTAACATGCTCTAAATGATGACTAAGATCACAGAGGTAATACATGTGTGCTTCATATTGATTTATTTGTCTGTAACATACATGTAGCTCAAAACACATTTAGTTGGGATCTACATGTAGATACAGTTTTAACCAAACGTAACATCTGTTTGTAAATATTAATGTGCATGCGTACTCGTCTATCCAGCATGCTGGACAATTTGTCGTGGAATCCGACAACATATTTGGGCTAGGGCAGTTAAACAGAAAGGTATTTAATATTTCTGTCTCTCATATACATTGAATGATTGGTCAATTGCATTGCCGTAACAGAGCTCTGCCTGGGTTACTGTGTACGGAGAAAAAGTGAGAATTCATAGCGGCATTAGATACACATTTAAATAGAAGTTGAATATTCATTTCCGTTCAAGTGTAAATTAACATCAATCGCGAATACAAAAGCATTAAAAAAAAACCTCTCAAAATTCATTCCATGTCGTATGCCCAATATCCGTACTGTCATGTAGATTAAAGCAAGTTCTATTGAACTGCGGTACGATCCAATAACTGCGCTTTTAGTATTTCCCCTTTCTACAAGACACTTGATAACATTGAAATTCAAGAAAGACGAGCGTATTCAAATCATGCCCTAGACCTAGCAGTATGCCTTGATTAATAACTACGTTCCCTGAAAGTGGCTTATACTTCATCAAGAATAAACGAGCTTATCAGACACGATATTTCTTACGAATTTCAAATAGTGTTTCAAGAATTTTTTTTACTTCAAATGTCGCCGAGATATGACATAGTTTTGCTGGGCCCGACCAACATTTTTATTACTGTAACTTTTAACTACTAGTAAAGAACAAATTTGTATTCTTATGGAGCACTGCTTGTCGTTCATTTTCATAACGTGATCAACGGCTAGTTAGGTCACAAATCAACAAAATAATTCCGTTCACGTGATCAAGAAGACACCAACTTCTCAAGATGGTGCTATCCCATAGACTGGTGGATACCTACTTCTACAACTACTACAACTAAAATGTTGAGTGACAACTACTAACAGCATGAACAGAATAGTTGAGGATATGGTATTATTGATATTTTTTTCTTTTTTCATGCAAAATAAAATATGAAACAAAATATACATATACACTGAACAAAATTTCTAATTGGTCACCTAACATATTGACAAAATTGCAGTCAATGATTATTCAAAATATATTATGTCAATAGTAAAAGTGTAAACTTTGTAAACGAGAAATGCATTTAAAGGATCCATACTGTTCCTTACATGTACAATGACATGAAGCGACATGACACTTTTCTATTTTAAGTTAAGAAACAAGTTTTAAACTAGTTATTTCTTTCAAGAATTGGATTTATTTGATAGGTACTGTTATACATGTTGTTTCTTTTTCAAAAATGACACATGAACAGCCTCACACAATGACTCCGATGATATACTACCGTCCTTGTCCTTATATAATCATCTGCATTGTATTCAGTATAACGTTATTTAATTTTAAGATGACAAGACGATCTATTTCCTTTACCTATGTTACATAAAGATCATGCCATGTTTACATCATCTGCCAAACATTTGTCAATATACTTGAATCGCTGAAATGAATCAGGCAATGTTGTGTTTCTATTATAAATAAACATGCTTGTGTTCCGTAAGCATCATGTTCTGGAATGAATAAAATAATCAAGGGCTTGCAATCGTTACTGTTTTCAAATGTCATTATTAACGATTTACTTTAAAAAATGGTTTTATTTCATGCTTACCGGTGGTTTACGGCGAAATAACGGTGGATTATTCCCCGATAATTTCACTGTTCATAATTTCACAGTTCATAATTTCACGGCAAACGGACTATTTTTTAAAATCAAATTTCCTCGCCGTCAAAAATAAAATAATAAGCATTTTCACTTGCTCTCTTAATCTTTAACAAATAACACAGTATTATATATACATATTATGTAAAACAAATGGACGAAATTGAAGCCATTGCAGAAGAACTATTTGATTGCAACTCGATGCGTGCATGGCGGGAAAACGAAGTCACGCAAAACATTCGAGGTATATAGTGGAGTATTTCCATCATTTTAGCAATTTGAAGCATGAAATAAATAGAATATTAGTATTTTACCGTGTATGATCGTTTGATAATTCACCTCGTGAGCAGCTGACTTATATTTTCACTCGTGGCTACGCCACTCGTGAAAATATTACATCAGCTGCTCACTTGGTGAATTATCAACCGATCATACACGGAAAAATACAAATATCCTCTATTTAACGGACATGTTTGCATACCTTATCGTTTCATATAGGGTATTGTAATGTAAATTGCATAACATCAGTAGTAAAAATTTAACAATTTAAAACGTTACACGTTAAGACCACCACCAAATAAAGAAAGCAAACCAAGTAAAAGGCATTGCCACAGCTCTATATTCAACGTCACTCTTAACGCCAACTCAAACAACACTATCTTAACTGACACGAAATGGTGGACCGGAATTTGATACTACATGTTTTACTGTAGCTCGATTCACCACGAAAGTTTATTGCCATTATTCGAATGGGAACTTCCGATCGGAACATAAAACATTCTAAGACAAATGTATGCGATCCAGAATTGCAAACATCGCATAATTGAAACTAAAAGTTGGTATATCAATGAATTCTCAAAGCATTGAAGATCTTTCTTGCTAATCAATTAAACATAGTCTATAAATAAATTTCAGGTTTTATAATTTCTGTCCAGAAAGTTTTATAACAGCGTGAATTTTCTTCGAAGAATTGATTGCCTGCTTATGTTAATTCTGTCGGTGTTTCGGAAGTTAAACAAAATAAGTAATGAACCAATGTTTCATTTTCAACTGTCTGATATCTTTGTTGCATCCGAATTTTCTGTGAATTACTGTAAAACATTAATAAAGATTATCTTAGACTTAGAATCTGATACTATAGATACTATACAATTTACAGTCCAGTTAGGATAAAAATTACAGTGACGCAGTGGAACAGTCAACTAGAACGGTGTAAAAACTAGTATACAAGTTTATACCAACAGTTCAATACTAGCTGGACTATAAATAACCTCTGAGCATGGCATAACAGCGTACGTTTTAGTGACGATGGTATGAATATGATTGATCCTCTAATATCTGGTGATGATAATGTCATGTTGACGTCATGTACGCTAGTGTGTCACAAATTAAAGTAGAAATTGGGATAACAAAAGAATACACATATGATGTACTGGTGCGGCATACATTTGAACATAATGTGCATGTATGTATTTGTTTCTCATTTTTTCAAGTGTTTATAATAGTAAATGGCTCGTTTCCTATAAGCATACGGGAGCCGCGTTCTTAGAACTGTTCTCTGTATATATATGTAGGGCAAATCAATGAATGTTGACGGATGTAGCCAGACGTGGTGTTATCTCACAAGTTTCAAGACGATAGCATTGATATTTCTCACGACATTAGTTGACTAAATCAGAATTGTCTGTAAGAGCCATCAGAAAGCAGATGTAATTTAAAATTTAGCTTCATACAGGAGTAATTCAAAAATAGAATTCCAATAGAACCTTACATTGTAATTACTTTTACGATGGGCTATAGTGAATTAAAATAAAATACGAGGCGACGTGTATTTGATTTTCCGGACATTGGCTGTAGTGACATTTAATTGATAGTATAAAACGACATCTTGATTAATTCTCGGGATGTTTAGTAGTGAACTTAATAAATAATAACTGGTAATATTTCAAGAGAAACATGTTTAAAACAAGAGAAACATGTTTAAAACGAGATAATGAAATATAGCTAATGGTAACTACAGTGCATGAATATCAAGGTGATAATTTTCTGTATATTGTTATACAAACAGAGAATAGTACAAGGAATAATTGGCATTACTATACAGTTAATCAATATATATTCTACTTAATTTCCACAGTACATAAGTAAATAAAAGAAACCTGAGACAACTTTGTCTAATGAACTACACACCGTCCCGTATATTCTGCTCCGACTTAAAAACAGGATTCTCTTCCGCAAATCTTATTATACTGTTCGTCTTATTTTTTTAAATTCCAAACCTGAATCACACGTCTCACGTAGATGTGCATCTCGGTAAAAGAATCATGGTAAATTACATTTGAAATGCTGCAATGCGAGAGTTGTCTTCTGGGCGCTTCTACGATTGGATTCATAGAACGTTACATAATCAGACAGGCAGTGATCAATATGGTGAATGACTTTGAGCCTTAATATTAACACATGTCAATGTTGAAACATATCAAATAACCAATTCAATTTAATGAACTATATGAGCACATATCATTTTTCTATAGTTTCAACATATAATAAGTGAATATTAGGGAAGATAATATATTTTTGCAAACATGTTTGGAATTACACGAGCGAGAAAATATGGGTTAGTTCTTATTTGTCAGAAAGCATTTCTTTAAGTACCCTAGACAGTATTGATGCAATATAAAGTAATGGGCTGGTTGTTGATTCCGAAAGAAACAGAGTTGGAAAACAGCTCCCTTGGGACAATGTGTACGTAATTATTCTAAAATAATTGACAATTTGGCTTGGACAAATGATATTTTTACAAGATTATATAGTATATTGGCTGACGCTTTTCGAACAATTCATTTTCTTCATCATTGTGTTATCAATAGTTTACTCACAGCTAGTCCATTACCATCAATAAAATATTTAAGGTCTTGAGTTCAATTAGAGAATGTTTCTATGGCTTGACATACTTGTACGAGTTATAAAAGAGCTCCGGTAAATGTACGTTTTTAAAGCTGTACTACGTGCTATCTGTTCAACGAATCGTTCAGCCACAAAACTCGTAAAAGTACATGTACGGGTATATTAATACCACCTATGGTTGACACTGATAGAATAAGACTTCTTTTTGACAACTTTGATGCTCGTCATCCAAAAACGGTGAAATTATTAATAATTACAAAGCATTGATATCATGATATAAACATGATATCAATTACCATTTCGACATTCTAATACAAGTTGAATTATAGCAAAATATTCAAATACATCTTCCATATACTTCCAACATGGTACATATAGACACTGTTTTAGAAGAATTGTAAAACTGTCGCAGTACCATTTCCAAATATCTACAAATGTAAAGCTTTTACAAACAAGATATGATGCGATCTTCGTTGCAAAATGATTATAAAGTGTACGAAATAGTTTAATGTAGAACGAATGATTAATGGTTAAAGAAATGCATCGCAAAAGAAACTCGTTGTCCTTAAACTTGAAGAATAGTTATTTTCCTCAGCGATGCATTTTAACTCGTATATATCCAAATGTTATGGAAGAAAACATGCATTCATTTTAATTGCCAACATCATACATTAATCTAATTGTCGCCCAAAATAGGATACATCAAATACAATTTGTGTTTGAAGAAGGTTATACAATCGATGTTGTTCAACGGAAACTATACTTAATAACCTGAGGGTATTTTGAAATACAAATAGGGAATAAATGGTAGACTGTTCTGATCATTTCTCACAATCCAGAAGGAAATATTTATGGAGTCATACACAGTGTTTTCATTTATTGAACATTTGTTCTTTTACAACTTACATTAACTGATATTGCTGTCACATGGATACTGGTTATCAAAAATAAACGTTTTCGATGAAGGAGACTTAGTCTAATGTTCTTCAACTTTGCATTGCTTGACCATGGAACCGCACAATGTGGTTTCAAAACCAACTGTTTCTGTAAACTTTTAAAATTGACAAACCACGACTAAATATCAGAATTACATGCATTTGTATATACAGTAAATACGTATCCCCTGAGAATTGCATTGCTTTGTTTTCTTGTTCAGAATTAATACATATTGTACACATGTCGTCGCATACAAATCGGTGTTGCCGAAGAAGTAATAGTGCATGAAAGTGCGTACTGAAAGAGCATTAATAATAAACATGTGACCATAATCAGCATACATACATGTATTAATTATTTTTTAAAATGCATACACTGAGTCTTGTAAATTGCATTGGATCTTATATGCGAACGGGAACCTCTATCTGGTGTCCTTATTCCTACGTATATATGTAACTTGCAAATCGATGAATGTTGATGGATGAATCCAGACATGGTGCTAGCTTACAAGTTTCATGACAATCCTGTTGATATTTGTAACTACTATTTTTCACGGTGTTGGTTGGTTGGATCTGTCTGGAGAAGCCTATAGAGAGCAAATTTAGTTTTATTTTCCCCACAGGAGTAATTCGAAAATCGAAGTCAATACTAGTTGTGTAGTATTAATATATCGTTACATTGTAATTAATTTACGGAGTGGGAGCGTGAATTTAATGCAAATTTACGAGTCAACGTTTATTTGATTTTCATGACAGTTCCTTTTGTTAATTGATAGTATGAAAATACCTATTGTCCGATTACCGCGTTATTTATACCATTAATAGTACACATTATACAAAATGATCTGTAATATTTCAAGATTTTGACAAACATACATGTTGTAGGAATGAAAAATAATTGACTGTATACTTACATTTGAATACTAATGTTTGGTAGTTTTTTGTTTGGGCTTCATTGTGTTTTGTTTTCTAGTTGATAAGTCTTACATTTGTAGCGGCAGTATGTCAATATTCTGAACATTGATCTATAAACACAGGATGGTGCGAGGACTTTCGACAAGTGCATGTTCAAATATTTCATTTTCCAAACAACAAAGTGCAAACAATCAATAATGTATAGTTGACAAATCAAATATACATGTACATACCCAGAAATAGTTTGTTGGCATGGGATGTTACCTTTTAGAATTCAGAAAATGAACATTGTCAGCCAATTAACAGTATTAAAGATACGCATAAAAACACCGTTGATATAACATCGTCCTGTGCCTAACTCTTTAGTTGCATTGTATCCAGTGTTACGATATTAAATTATAAGATGACAACACAATCATTTAAATGTATTAAAGAATGATCATACCAGGTTTATATATTCTGCCAAACAGTTTTCAATATGCTAGTTTCGATTAAATGAATCTGATGGGTTTCCCAAAATATATTTATTTCTTATGTTACAGGCACAAAAACATGTGTTCCGTCTGCGTCATGTGCTGGATTAATTGCATATGCTTGTACATGTACTTGTTGCAGGATATTAAATGTCACTCTCAACATCTTTATCTAAAGGGAAACTTTAACGTTTTTTTGCGTAACTTAGAAACAATACTCATTTAACAAATGAATAATACAAAACAATGTAACTTAACTTAACCAGCCGAGCACAGAAAACATTAACAACACATCTACACGGAGCATTGCCTGAAAACAACCCAAGAAAAACGTCAAAACTCCCCGCCGCCAAATGCAGGATGTCCCTATATCACAACGATATAACAAAATCAAACTGTGATCCCTAGTGGTCGAATAAAACGCAACTAAGACCCGACATATCCCAATATCCCGGCTGTATGATGTCCTAGTTTCTCAAACATAAAATCAAACCAATGTCCAAGAAGAAACACTCGTCATTATCGTATTTGCGGCTAGCATAATATAGGTTACCACTATTCATTGTATTTCCATTACAATCATGTTTGACATGCTCTAAATGATGACTAAGATCACAGAGGTAATACATGTGTGCTTCATATTGATTTATTTGTCTGTAACATACATGTAGCTCAAAACACATTTAGTTGGGATCTACATGTAGATACAGTTTTAACCTAACGTAACATCTGTTTGTAAATATTAATGTGCATGCGTACTCGTCTATCCAGCATGCTGGACAATTTGTCGTGGAATCCGACAACATATTTGGGCTAGGGCAGTTTAACAGAAAGGTATTTAATATTTCTGTCTCTCATATACATTGAATGATTGGTCAATTGCATTGCCGTAACAGAGCTCTGCCTGGGTTACTGTGTACGGAGAAAAAAGTGAGAATTCATAGCGGCATTAGATACACATTTAAATAGAAGTTGAATATTCATTTCCGTTCAAGTGTAAATTAACATCAATCGCGAATACAAAAGCATTAAAGAAAAGCCTCTCAAAATTCATTCCATGTCATTTTTCCGTGTATGATCGTTTGATAATTCACCTCGTGAGCAGCTGACTTATATTTTCACTCGTGGCTACGCCACTCGTGAAAATATTACATCAGCTGCTCACTTGGTGAATTATCAACCGATCATACACGGAAAAATACAAATATCCTCTATTTAACGGACATGTTTGCATACCTTATCGTTTCATATAGGGTATTGTAATGTAAATTGCATAACATCAGTAGTAAAAATTTAACAATTTAAAACGTTACACGTTAAGACCACCACCAAATAAAGAAAGCAAACCAAGTAAAAGGCATTGCCACAGCTCTATATTCAACGTCACTCTTAACGCCAACTCAAACAACACTATCTTAACTGACACGAAATGGTGGACCGGAATTTGATACTACATGTTTTACTGTAGCTCGATTCACCACGAAAGTTTATTGCCATTATTCGAATGGGAACTTCCGATCGGAACATAAAACATTCTAAGACAAATGTTTGCGATCCAGAATTGCAAACATCGCATAATTGAAACTAAAAGTTGGTATATCAATGAATTCTCAAAGCATTGAAGATCTTTCTTGCTAATCAATTAAACATAGTCTATAAATAAATTTCAGGTTTTATAATTTCTGTCCAGAAAGTTTTATAACAGCGTGTTTTTTCTTCGAAGAATTGATTGCCTGCTTATGTTAATTCTGTCGGTGTTTCGGAAGTTAAACAAAATAAGTAATGAACCAATGTTTCATTTTCAACTGTCTGATATCTTTGTTGCATCCGAATTTTCTGTGAATTACTGTAAAACATTAATAAAGATTATCTTAGACTTAGAATCTGATACTATAGATACTATACAATTTACAGTCCAGTTAGGATAAAAATTACAGTGACGCAGTGGAACAGTCAACTAGAACGGTGTAAAAACTAGTATACAAGTTTATACCAACAGTTCAATACTAGCTGGACTATAAATAACCTCTGAGCATGGCATAACAGCGTACGTTTTAGTGACGATGGTATGAATATGATCGATCCTCTAATATCTGGTGATGATAATGTCATGTTGACGTCATGTACGCTAGTGTGTCACAAATTAAAGTAGAAATTGGGATAACAAAAGAAGACACATATGATGTACTGGTGCGGCATACATTTGAACATAATGTGCATGTATGTATTTGTTTCTCATTTTTTCAAGTGTTTATAATAGTAAATGGCTCGTTTCCTATAAGCATACGAAAGCCGCGTTCTTAGAACTGTTCTCTGTATATATATGTAGGGCAAATCAATGAATGTTGACGGATGTAGCCAGACGTGGTGTTATCTCACAAGTTTCAAGACGATAGCATTGATATTTCTCACGACATTAGTTGACTAAATCAGAATTGTCTGTAAGAGCCATCAGAAAGCAGATGTAATTTAAAATTTAGCTTCATACAGGAGTAATTCAAAAATAGAATTCCAATAGAACCTTACATTGTAATTACTTTTACGATGGGCTATAGTGAATTAAAATAAAATACGAGGCGACGTGTATTTGATTTTCCGGACATTGGCTGTAGTGACATTTAATTGATAGTATAAAACGACATCTTGATTAATTCTCGGGATGTTTAGTAGTGAACTTAATAAATAATAACTGGTAATATTTCAAGAGAAACATGTTTAAAACAAGAGAAACATGTTTAAAACGAGATAATGAAATATAGCTAATGGTAACTACAGTGCATGAATATCAAGGTGATAATTTTCTGTATATTGTTATACAAACAGAGAATAGTACAAGGAATAATTGGCATTACTATACAGTTAATCAAAATCTGGAAAAAGTCAAACACGGGATGGCAAAGGTGTTACATGTATGCAAGAGGACAACGTCATTTGAATATTTAGTTTATCAATAAATGAATTATTAATTCTAAGATGTATATTCTTAGGTTTTGAGAATGTGGACGTCGTAATCAATAAAAAGCATACTAATAAATACATGCAAATTATTTGTAATGATGCCTATATAGCCATGTTGGATTTCTTTTGATATAAAAAAATCAACCACTGGCTTCTTTCAAACGATGACTTTATTCGATTAAACTTACTTGAATATTTGCAAGTGTTATGAAATATATGATTACCTAATTCCATATTTTAGACGCGACGCGTCATTGGACGTTTAATGCACAATGATACCAATAATATAATACCCTTTCCTTCATCTGTAATGTATCCAGTATTGTGATATTTGATTATAAGAAAACAAGGCGTATAATATGCTTCTGTCTGTGAAATAAGTCAGAAGCTTTTCTCAAACAAAAAATATGTTTTGCTGTAACCAACAGATATTCTGATGCTCGGTCTGAATCATGTTCTGGAATAATTACATGGACTGGTAGATATCTCAAAAGATGCTTCATACATTCGTCAATTATGCTTTAATGATAAGTTAAGGATTTCACTCTTCTGTTGTAGTCATTTTAAATACATGTATTGATAAGAAGATACGTGTTTGGTAAACAAGTTATTTATGAAACCACAAGCTTAAAAGTCATATGATTAAACAATGGCGCAAACGGACAGCTTTTAATGGTACATTGTATTCGTACTTAAAATGTGTGTTAAATGTAATAAAATGGACACAATCAATAACATGTACGAGGGTATTGTATTTAATTATTAAACGATAACTAGGCCGATTTGTTTAAAGTTAATCCAATACGAATTATCACACAAAACCAGCATACTACTTCTATCAACACATGGAAACATTTAGCGTTTACCAAATGCATGTACATATTAGAAACGGAGGACAGTTTTAAAAGTATATTTGCTGCAACAAAACGATAAAAAGAAAATACTTAGGAAAAGGAAGGCTGCACTCAACCTAAACAGCTGAGTGCGAACAACATAAAACTTAACCCCAAAAAGACGAAACAATGCCCATAAATTAACCAAACGAGACAATGAACACAATGAACTGCCAAGTAGCATAATGGCCTAGTTTTAGCAATCACAAACCTTAATGTTCGGCTTCAGCTTAAAAAAGATACAATACCTAGTTTGAGCTATCTTCAGACCCATTAAGTCAAAGTAACACTACAATAAAACCTGAATGCCATCATTAATTAATAATTCAGAAACCCAGAAGTTGATACAGATTATTCACTTCCGGCAATCAAACTATAACATACGTCATAATAATTGCTTCACATTTTTATTTGTATGGGAGGATATGTTAATGATTTAAACAAAATTATTTAAAACAGAATTTCTTATGTTAAATCCTTGTTAAATAAATAGTCCTACTGCGGATCTCCACTAATCTGTAGGTACAAATAGATTTTTACCGTTATAATCATTGTGACACTTGAATATTCATATCTGGACAATAGCGTTTGGATCAGTTGTATTTGCATATAGATACAAAACCCGACTAACTAGGCCAGATTTGTTTGTACCTACATGTAAATTAATGGGAAAACCACCTTGCACAGAGTTCCAGATATCAACTATTTGCCATGGTATATTAGTGGTCGTTTGTTTTCGGATGTTAGCAGTTGTATTGATTTAAAAACACTCGTGTGTCTGACGGAGTATGGTTTTATAAGGTTTAATATTTCATTATAAACAGGACATATTATTACAAAATGGTATTATCCTTCAATACCATTTGAATTACACAAGGTACAGTATCGGTATTCAATACTCGCGCCAAGAAAATACAAAACCGGAAGAATTCTGATAACAAATGTACAAGAAAGGTTTGTGAAACATGTCTGATGACAGAAAATAGTCTAGTGTAATTAAGATCACCACGACCTTGACATATGACCTACTGGCCTCAAAAGGTGTAGGTGTCGACAACGTATGATCAGCATGATAAACATGCGATGTACATAACTTACGCAACACATACAAACTTCATTATTTACAAATCTTAATATAATGTATACATAATAAAGTCATGAACGTATCATAATAGTTCTATATTGATATTTTTGAAGCTAGAAACAATTTCACAAGCACTGCATGCACACATCCCTATGTACTGTGTTGGTCTACTAGAACATTTAATGAGTATATATATATATATGTACATTGAAACCAAATGTTCTAAGACACCATTCAAGACATAGGGCTTAATATTCACAAATGCATTGGTTCGAGAATATATCTCAACATTCATTTCATGTTGTTTGCCCAAAATCCTTATTGCTATCTTTGATAAAGCTAAATCTATTTCCTAGAAGTAAGATACAATAAACGCACATTCATTATCCAACATACTTTAAAACAGTTGACAATATTGAAATTCAAGACTGTCAAACGTAATCAAATCATGCTCCTCACCTATATTAACACATTGATATACATATATTATTAAGAAATAACCCATATTATCCGGCTGCCCTAACTGGATAAACCGTTACATTGTCAAAATATATCTAGCTTATTAAATATGTGTGTAACCATAAACTGTAACAAATTTGAAACAATTATAGTAATCGTTTCAAATTCGAAATGGATATAAATGTGGAACTATTATACATATGACATACAACTGTGCCTTTAAAAAGCATGGTTTCAGCACGTGTTAGTTAATTACACAAGCATTCGACTGACAGCCGTTGGCCTAAACACTAATGGTTGTATCAAATCGCATTATGTTTCTGTTCACGTGAGTGAGCAATTTAATTGCGACTTTAGTATGTAATTGAATTTGGTTAAATTTGGTTAAGTTTAACAGAGAACTTTAATGAACAAGACACGGCTATCTTATTAAATATTTATAAAAAAAGTAAACGCATGTTAAAACACTAGTTTATTCACGATAGCTAATGGTGACATAAGATCTTGCAACGGTATTACATTGCACATAACATACTTGTACATGATAATATAATGATGCCGTTACATCATTGAACTGCCAACACTATTCTAGCTATCTAGCTAATAAAATATACATGTAGCACAATAAACAGTAAAGATTTTCTATATAGCAATTATAGTATTCGCTCCAGCCACTAGAAATGGTCTGGAAAGCAGAAGCTATTATATGATATGCTACTGTGCCTTTAAAAAACCTGTTTTACATGTTTGTTAATTACTAAAGCTGGAAGCCGTTAGCTAAATCACAACTGATTGTGTAAACTTGTTCCAATTTCAGAACGTTTTTGCTCTCGCTGTCGTGTAATTTAACTAAGGAACGTAATTGTTACAATTAGGTTACGTGTCATAGATGACAACATTTCACTGAATATTAACCAGGAAACTGAATATTTAATAACATGTATAGAACACTAGATTATTCACGAAGTTATATCTAAAATACTTTTGACAATACAATTAAAAGAGGTATTTAACTACTAGTTTCTACTTAAATATTGAATGTCGATAGTGTAGCAAGTCTAAAACAACAGCTTTTCCAAAGTTCAATATCCAACCTCATTATACAGGCCAATTAAAAAAATCTCTTCGAAGAAACAAAATGTGGGTCTGGTATCAAATGTGTGATATAAAGAAAAAAGGTTACACTGTAGTTCAATTTACAAGCACATTTTATTTCTAGCATCCGAATAGAAACTTCCGATCGAAACCTAAAATAGTTTAAGACAAATGTTTGAATAGCCAGGAAGATTAACAAACCCATAATTACAACTAGAAGTTGGTAAATCCAATGAATTCTAGAAACATCGAAGAGTTTATTGCTAATCAAATAAACGTCGCCTCGTAAATTTTGGGTTTTAGAATTTCTGCTCAGAAAGTTTTATTACATTGTGAGATTTGTTTGATGAACGGATTGCATGCCTAAAGTAAAACTTGTCGGTTTGTCGGAAGTTAAACAAAATACTTCATGAATCAATTTCATTTCTAATTGTCTTAGCTATGTTTTGTTTCAGAATTTTATGTGGGTTGCCGTAAAACATCAATTAAAGAGTAAACCCTTGTAATTCGGTTCTAGAACATTACCGTAGACAGAGCGGATTATTTTGATATTATGCTTTACGTATATGTTACAAACTACATTAAACACCCATCAATAGGCTGCTATACCATTTAAATAATTTTGAAGATAACGTAGCATCGTACGTTTCGTTTTCATTTATTTTTGACGATGGTATGAATATGATCGTATGTCTAAGGTCTCGTGGTGATGACGTAATGTGTTACAAATTAGAGTAAAAAAACAAGATACAAAGTAGACAAATAGGATGTACTTGTGTGGCAAACAGTTGAATATAATTTGCATACATTTATTCGCTGCTCATTGCTTGGCATGTTTATAATAGTAAGTAGTCATGTCTCATATACGCCTACTGGGGCCACTTTCTTAGAACCTTTATCTACATATATAGGTTGTACAAGTCAATAAGTGTTGGTCGATAAATCTAAACATGGTGTTGGTTGGCAAGTTTCAAGACATAACTGTTGATATTTCTCACGACTATTTCTCACGATATTAGTTGGCTAAATCGGAATTGTCTGGAAAAGACAACATAAAGTGTTATTTAAGTTTAGTTTAAGTCTCCCACAGGAGTTATTCGAAAATCGAAGTAAATACTCGTTTTGTGGAATCAACCGACTCATTTCACTTCATGCCATTGTAATTAATTTACGTATAGGGAAATGCAAATTAAAAGCAATATAAAGAAGGGACGCTTCTTTTCTCTCTTCTGTTTTTAATTTGTAGGACTAAAGTACATATTGTCCGATTCTTGCGATGTTTATATGGTATCAAAAACTCACATAAAATCACATTTTTTGCTTGAATTACCTACTTGATTTATGAATCTAAACTAATTCATCTAGAAGAAATATAATGGCATAACGTAGGTTTATTAAATGTGAAACCTAAAATATAATGCGTGACCAACGCATTAAAAATATATATATATTCAACGTTATTTACCGTAAGGTTGTGTTTAAATGCCAAAAAAAGCCGTTACCTAATTATAGAATAGAAAACATACTCGGTAGTTTAATCAATAGCGCCTTTCAAAGGAATGTAAATTGTAAGAATGCTTTATATATTTGTTAAACAAAAACTTGTTTTAATCATCGATACGTTTTAGTTCAACAATTAAACAACTAGGCCGTTTGATCTAAAATAAACCCATTACGAATTATCACACGTAACGTACATACTTAGTCTACTTCATCTATGGATTCATTAAATCGTGTAACGTATGCACAGAATAATGTCAAAAATAGTCAACCATGTATACTAGTTGCAATAAACAGGTTAAAGCAAATAAGACAAGCATGGTACCACTCAACTTGAACATCTGAGCAAAACCATAACCGAACGACGAAAGTAACAACAAGAAAAATGATCTAGTTTCAGCAATCAAAAAGATAAATGTCCGACTTCAGTGGTAAATAACAAAATACCAAATTTGAGCTATCTGAAGTCCTCACTGCGGTATAACGTACACCGGATATTGCTTGTAAAGTGAGTAATATTATCAATAGGTGTAAAGGTTTTGTATCTTTCATCCAAAACAACCAATCAGAATATTGACGAATTTCTAGATTCTAGACAAAACATACATACGAGATAAAATTTTATACAAAGTTGATTTTAAACTGTCTATGCAGATATGTAAGTGTATGTTCAAATGCCAGTTTCCAAACCCTCTATTACATATGACAGGCACAATAAACGGACACTGTGACATAGCTAAAGACGGAACATGTGTTAAACAAGTACTAGCATGTGATAATTTCCAAAAGACAATACGTATCAGTTGTAAAATGTTTAAGGGTTTATGGATATAATTAACATATTGCTGACAACCTCAATATTAATACCACATAATGATGAGGTAATATTAATAGCAAATAGAACCCACAAATAAATAGACGACTGTAATGAAAGTATACACGTATACAGTGAATTGGCCTTTTACATGACCAAGCGTATCAAGCGCAACAGCATATCGGATTTAATCATTCAAACGGCGTTCATCGTTATTGATGCTTTACAGTTTTACAGATAAAACTAAACAAAACAAAGATCTAAGACAGTTGAAAATGAAGCATTGGTTTATGCCGGTTTTTTTTGTTTAAATTCTAGCACACCGATTTGATCTCGAATAATTTTGTAGCGATTTATGTATACATGTAGCTGTTACAAAGATTTTAAAGTGTAGTATATTTACATATTTCTCGAGTCAGTTGGATGGACACTTGGACAATATGTTTTAAGTTTCTGTGTTGATGGTATTAGGTAAATATGGGTATGATCATGCATTCCATGCGAAACTGATACTAATGTATGCCAGTTACTTACGGAAGAGTACATTACAAAAGACAATGAACATGTATGTATACTTTAAAAATTATATTCCAAAAAAACTGACCAAACGGTGTGAAAGTAAGATCTCCCTAAGACAATGGCAGTCTTATCTGCATGACTACAAAAGGAAACATACTTATTCTTAAGTATGATCAAGAATTTTCCCAGTCTGACGTTAAACATTATCAGAGCATCCGGCTTCTTCAAACAAACAAACAATGAATATCATTTGGGTTTTACGGTAGTTATAAATAGAAAACGTTTCACAAATGATATATAAACGTAAACTTATACCTAATAGGTCTAGTTATACAATTTCTGTCTAGCTTGCACAAATATGGATGCTGACAACCAACAAATATGCTCAATACAAAAGCCATTATCTGGTATTTAAACCGTTTAGAATAGCCATCATATCAAATATGTTAAAGTTCTTGGAAATTATTGCTATAAATGTCTGGCATCTTTGGCAGATAAATAGTTTACAAAAGCTCCGGGGCTTCATAAATGCTCCGATTTGATAAATCAATCTTTAAAGTCAGACCAATTGAAGATGAATGAAGAAGCACACATAATGACATGATCAACACATATTGAAGTACAGTATGTGTCCAGAAATGAAACCGCTTAAGTTAGAATGAAATGTTTTAGTATTGTTGCTATATTTATTTAACATAGTATATACATACGCCACAGTGAGATAGTACATGTTATCAATCTGAAACTGGACCATTCTTATCTCAGTGTTCATTTCATGATAGTAATTGCTAACAATAATCAGTATAAATACATGTCATCAGGTATAGGTCTATCACGACCTCACGAAATTCACCCCTTAGAGATAGAATACAAAGTCTTTACTAGTCATGCCTCGAAGCTTTTGGTACTCTATACATGCTTTGTTTTAAATTGATAATAGCATATAGCAGTATTTTTTATGTGGATGATCAGTGTTATTTAATAACTGGTGTAATATTGTTGATATATAGTCATGTCTGAACTGAATATACAGATGGTGTATCTCATTGTTTATATCTTCATGTATTATACACTTGTATCTGGTTGTATAGGTCTCAACCACCATAGATGCAATTACTGATATACAGTGTATATACCTTCAGGATGCACCACAATGTTTATCATTGTTAATGATGATTTTACTTCTCTTATGTCTGGTGATACACTGTTCGTTTTAAATGTAATCGTCCCTCTTACAACCGTTTTACTAGTTCTCATTTTAAAAATAGTCGAAATCTATAACGATATATTTCTTTTTCTAGGTATCAAGTCATTTTCCCAATAAATTACATAGCCTATATTTAAGTTTAAAGATGAGACGGGAAAGTTTGTTTTGGTATAAATATTGTTTGACGATAGCAAATATTTCAGAGGTTAGACAAAATGTTTTTCAAAATGTAATACTTTGAATACTGTCAAAATGCTATACTACCACAACTATCACTGTCTTACATATGTTGTTAACATGTATTACTGTCCGGAGCTTTTAGTAAAAACAAATGTGTTGATATTTGATGGTAAGGGCTGGTAAATAAATGAAGGGTGAGTGCAAGACCTACCTAAATCCATGTTGCAAAATGTTGTTTTTTTTGTATTTCTTTGAAAAAGTGTCAAATATTCAAAGCTTTTTGCTATATGAGATAGGTAGCTTCTTAAGCAATCATATTACGAAGTTTACCGTAATTTGCAATATTTTGACCATACTCTAACACACCGACACTATTCATCAATTCAGCGAACAATTTCCTGTTAAACATTTCAAAACCCGAAATTTACGAGACGATGTTTATTTGATTAGCAAAAACAATCTTCCATGTTTCTAGAAATCATTGACTTTTTTTAATTATGCGTTTGTTAACACTCCCAGTAATTCAAACATGTGCTTTAAAATAGTTTATGTTTCGATCAGAAGTTTCTGTTCGGTTATCAGACATACGATCTGCTTGTTAAATAAACTACAATTAAACTACAAAACCTATTGCATGATATCAAACATTTTATACCAGACTACCATTTCTTGTAATCGAACAGAATGTTACATTGAGTTGGTCTTAATAATGAGGTTGAATACTGAGCTTCGGAAATGCACCTGTGTTAGACTTGTTGCAATTTCGACCTAAACCATTTTAGTATAATTTAATTTCCTCTTCAGTAATGCCGAAGTAGAACTATGGTGTTTAAACTCCATATTTAGTGTTCAAAACATGTACTATCGTAAATAGACATATGATCTAAACATGTTTTAACTAATTTAGTGCAGTAATGTTCTCGGTTACATGTAACCTAGTTGTAATCAAATTTAGTTACATACTTTAGTCAATACAATTAAATTACACGACCATGAGAACTGAAACATTTTGTGATAGGAACAAGACGGTACCTAGCTAATACAATCAGCCGTGATTTCAGTCGATTAGCTAACATATCAAAACATGATTTTAAAAGTCGCCGTAGAATATCATTCCGTACTACTATTACTGACCATTTCGAGTTTTTGAAGCAATTACTATAATTCGAAGGCTTAGAATTAGAAGGTCGTAAGTGCCACTTTTTTGACCTTTTAAGAGTCATACATATTTAGAATAAACATCACTAGGCGCTTCTTATGAGCCCATTTTCATAAAAATCTGAACTTGTCATGTTGACCAAAATGAAGTTGTAAAAATTTGTTTTACCATAAGTAAAGAGTAAATGTCAGACAGTTTTCCGTGTTTTCTCAAAATATCGATTTGGTAGTTACGACCTTCTAATTCTAAGCCATCGAATTGCATTCTCGTTCAACCAGATTATTTTTTATCTGGTAGAATAGAAACTTGACTACCCACTGGTTTTTGAGGATGTATAATTGTTACAAGACGTTCACAATTTATTGTTCCACTCATATTTAATGAGCTAGATTTTTTGACAATGTGACGGTTTACCCTGTTAGGGCAGCCGGACAATATGGGTTGAAACGTTGAACAACTTAATATGCTCATATGTAAACTACAATGTACGCTGTACAATGCGTGACTTCCAAGCCATAAACATGTGCCACTGACTTACGGAAGAGCGCGTCATAAAACACAATACACATACATGTACATGCATATGTATTATTCCTCTTAAATGAAATTGCAAGTTCACTGAGAGCGCAGCAAAACGAAATTAATAAAACATGCTCAATATAAATTTCAGTCTACTCTCAACGGACTAGTAGGAAAAATATGCACATACTGCATATTCAGATACCCCCCTTGCTAACTTCCCGCTACGAATAACAACGAGGAACCGGCTTCTTCAAACATACAAGTTAATGGATAACACTAGTCATTATTATACAACAGTTATTAATAGACAATATTCCACAAATGACATTAAACACAATATAACTATTAGTTGTACATTTTCTGCTTGGCTTGGACAAATATGGATACAGACATCCAGCAAATATTTTCTTTTAACCCATTACTAGTATCTCATATGCAAACAGTTAACAATAGCCATCATATCCATATCAAAACTGTTCTAGCTCTTGGAAATCAATGACATAAATGTCTGAATAGATATTCACTAGTGTTTGCATTATAAAAATATACAGAACAACAAACTCACAAAAATCAAATATAAAATTTCAAGGATACTAATGGCGAAAATCTTTATTGAGCATTTAAAGAAGTTCAAATAAAAAGAAATATTTAAGACAGTTGAATGGATACCTTTGATATATGACATACTTTGCTTAACTTCTAACACACCGACGAGAATAACATTACGAAGGCAATACATTCTTCGAAAAAATTTCACCTTGTACATATGTAATACAACTTTCTGTGCTGAAATTCAAAAACCCGAAGTTTATTTGATTAGCAAACAAACTCTTCGATGCTTCTAGAACTCATTAATTTACCCATTTCAAGTTTTAATTATGCGTTTCTTAACACTCCCAGTAATTCAACCATTTGTTTTAAAATGTTTTATGTTTCGGGCGGTAGTTCCCATTTGAATATTGGTAATAAACTATGGTAGTGATTCGAGCAACAGTAAAACCTATAGTGGCATCTCTCGCATTTGATACGAGACCACAATTCCATGTCATTTAAAAAGTGTTCTGTGAGTTGTTGTTATATTCAGGTCATATTTTGAGTTATGAAAATGATTTTAGTAGCCAGGGTTTGTAATCTATATTTTGTAGCGGTCCCTTTTATTTGATGTATTAATTAGGATTTTTGTACGGAATGTAGCAGACGACACATACTTTTACCAATCATCCAAACAAAGTTCCGTACATTTTAACTCACCTAGTTGTTATTGTTAAATTTTGTCATAGTCATGTACATTGTGTTGCAACAACCTATTTCACTAGCGACCTAAATATATATTGGTATAAATGCTTCTTTAATATTATCCAAAAACGTGGAACTATCTTGAAACAAAATAACAATTCCATTAAAATCGAAGCTTACACTTTACTAAATTTAACTAAATTCAATTGCACAAAAAAGGGATTGCAATTAAACCACACACCAATGAGAACAGAGTCATGTGATTTGAACAAAATGGTATGTAGCTAAAATAGAAAATCGTGTACAGCCAAAGGCTACCCGCTACCAGTCTAAGGTTTTTATAATTAGCTTTCATGTAATGAGAAAACACTTTAACAGTTAAAGTAATATTTTGTCCCGAATATTATTTTACATTAACTCACGTTATTGCAAAAGCTTTCTGTTCGTTCTTAAAGAAATTTCAGAGCAACAAAATTACTAAAATGGTTATTGTTGTGCTTGCAAATAAAAACCTAAAACTCTTGTCCGTCTACTCTCAACATATGCACAGAATGCATATTCAAGTACTTCCTTTGCTTGATGTTAATAAAAGAAGAGCCGGCTTCTTCAAATATACTAGGCAATGAATGATAGCAACAATTATTTTACGACAATGATTAATAAAAAATGTTTCGAAACTGACATTAAAACACATTTATGTAGCTAATAGATCTAGTTATGCAGTTTCTGTTTGGCTTGCACAAATATTGGTATATACATACAGCAAATATGTTCAATATCAAAGTCATTATCATATGTTCAAACCGTTTGGAGTAGCAATTGTATCAAGACGTCCAAAGTTTGAAAATAAATGTCTTAAATTTCTGGTATTGTTGGCAGATTAATGTCGTACAGAGGCTTAACATATATGAACGAGTTTTACAAAGATGTAACCATGTACCTTATTTATTGTATAGCCACCGGCTGTAAACATCTAAATATGTCAGTTACATGTATATAGGAATTACAACAGTAAGCAACATTCATATTTTTCAGCGGTCGTTGTATTTCTGTTTGACTTGTTGTTTTTGGTATACCGGTAGTATTCTCGCAATCCATGACATCATCTTACAATTCTACTACAGTATACGTTCGACAGACTTTCCAACTGCAACATGTCTTTTTGTCGCTCATACAATAAAGTTCATTCACAATTCGCCTATAAGGAAACAGGTCGTAAGTAGGAAATTGGCATTTTGATAATGTAGTACCTACTACCTTCACAGACCCAATTAAGTACATGTATGCTTCATCAGTTACAAACGAAAAGTCTTCAGTACTTGACTCCAGAAAGGGAAATAATGTATCATTTATACAACAATGTAAGCATCTAAGCATATACTACTTGGCTTTGAGTAGATCAATTGTAATGTCGATCTTTATTTTGCAAGATATAAACGTCACTGACAATGACATTGGCAATTTTGACAGAACAATTGTGCAACGTAAGTCAGAAATGAGAAATTTCAAATTTGAGAAAAACATATATTGAATCATTAAAATGCAAATCAGTTCTCGTTAGAAATATATCAACAACCATTAGCAAAACCAAGCCTAGTCTTACAAGCCAATAGTTGGCAGATGTGACCCACAGCCATATTCAACTGAAAAGGGTTTTCAATAATACATGTCTACAAACGGGAAGACATATTCATCAAGATCGTTCACGTAACAATTGTCTCATGGAAATGCACTGTGTAAAATATACTGCAAATTGAATATCCATTAAATTTTCGTCAATCGTAGTCATCTTGGATTTCTGTAGAATATGTTTGTGACACAGTATTTGTGTAAAAATAAAACAGTTTGCAATGAATTCCCGACTTAATATATTCTGTCAAATTGAAATTGCTAAAAACCGTCCCTTTGTCATAATAAGACTGGTATCCTTAAATACCGTGAATGATCGACCTTGGTAGTGCATATTTACGTTCGCAAATGGAAACATCTAGCAAGTATCAAAACGTCTGAAAGCAAAAGGCATGTCTTCAGTTTCAAGTAAAAGATTGAACAATCTGTTTTAAACAACTTTTTTAATCTTGTCAGTCTTATAGGAAGTTAGAAAAAGAAAACCAAAGCAACACATTGACGCTGTTGACGCTACAGATATACTAGTTCATTTCTCTGTTTTTTACAATCGCTTACAAAGATGCTAGCGAAGGATTTCAGTCAACGTATCCCTATGACAAAACCATATACGTTAGTACAAGTGTTCATACGAGGGGTGTAAAAGAATTACGTAGACTTTTTTTATAACTTTCATACTATGCGTCACACAAAGAAATACTCTTGTGAGGAGTGAAAAAAAACATACATTCCATAGGTGCATGTAACGCCAATGCCCTATCTTACTTGGATTGAATTCTGCAGGCTCCGGAGATAGATAGGGGTACGGTATGTGGGGCATGTCAACGCGACGTCAGTTAGTCGGCTAAACGTTAATACTACCAAGTATAATGTTTTAGCTGAACTTGTTTAATATCAGTATGTGTATCCAATGTTAAGACACACACCCGTACTATTCCTGACATTAACTAGCAACGTTTTTTGTACCACTTCCAGATGGTAGTAGATTATGATTTGTCTGCTCTTACACCGTTAAGTGACGTTTTCGCTGTCGGCCTATGTCGTTTAATGCTGTTTCAACCACCATTGATACGATTGTTCCATTTGAAAATCAGACTTCTAGTACAGGATGCTTGGTCAGAGCAGGGATCAGTATTTTTAAAACTTCACGATGATGACATTTGAGAGGTATTCCGATGACGTCATATTTACACTGGTGACGCGCAGCAACTATTTCTTGTTTTATGCCATAAATCAACAACGCTAACCATTATGAAGTCGAAATTACTAGGGGTTTTACCTTACCGGTAGATAGATAGATAGAATATTCCAAGTACATCGCGCTTTTATTTCACAAAACCGCGTTAGGATTAGACTTGTCATGTGTGAGGTACAAGCAGTTGAATTGTGTGAAAATGTTTTAAAAATTCACTGCCCCGCCAATCCCATTATTGGCTACTGTGACAATTGATTAGATAACTTTATGTAAGCAAATCTGTTTTCTATGTCACGTGGCATTAGTTTGAAGTTTTTATACAGCACATTTTGTGGACATACATGCATAAATAAAATGCTATGACGAAATCTACGAAATTCTTGTACACTCCTCGTATTGTTAACGTAACCAATGGTCTGTGACAAGATTCCGAACTATTTGTTTCTGTTATTCAACAAATACATATAGAAATGAATTATTGGTGCACCAAAATAGCTATGTCATGTCTCAGGTACCGTTGCATTTGAAATTTTCTCTTGACACACACTTTGCAATTTGGCAGAAATTTCCTTTCTGATGAGCTCGTTTATTCCTTATAACATATAAGGTACTAAAAGGAAATGTAATTATTTATCGAGTCATAGTGATTTAGGTCGCCTGTGTGACATGACTACGCTTGTCTATCTTAAGGATGTAGACTAAATTGTATCAACCGTTATGACGTCTGATAAAAACTGAATGCGAATTTATCGGATCTTACTATAATTTATTAGACAATGTTTTATATTTGTACATAATTATATTGTGGAGTCAATGTATTTGCTTATTTTTACGCTTGGTCTTGAAACGGATGGGATGTTCAATAGCCTTTATCTATTGATCAATTCTAAGTTTTCATTATTATGATCAGTTGTTGGATCCTACGACAAATTATTCAGTCAAGCTGAATAGACATATGATATGTTTTTTAACAACGTTATTACGCGATTCCGACAAGGAATAAATGTTTTTCTTGGAGCGATGTTACAGACAAATAAATCACTATGAAGTAATATAACTTCTCTGTGATCCTATTTAACATTTACCGCTTGTAAACCATGAATGCAATGGAAACTCAATGAGTAATGGGACTCTATATCGTGCCACTCACAGTATGGGGTTGATAGTGACATTTGAAAGTCTGAAACGATAACCAAGACAATAATTATTATTATAATTATTATTATAATTATTCCAGAACATGATTGATGCAGACCAAACTCAAAAACGTTTGTTTGTAATAGAAAAACATTGTGTTTGAGAACATTGTCTGATTTCTATCATCGATACGTACATGTTGACATTATTTGGCAGATAATGTACACTTGGAATGATCTTTATTTAATTTATAATGGTAGCGTATCATTGGAATCACGATGCGAAGCTTTCATGCGTTATGTCTGAAACAGAAACTATAAATGTATGTATCAAAAGAATTCAACGTTTAAAACATGTTTTCTAAAGTTAATACGGTATGGTATAGCATGGCGTCATGCCATTGTAAGCAATAACTTAGATACTTTGAATGCATTTCCTATTAAGCAAGTGTTTGTTAACTTTGACACATAACGCATTCTCAAATTGTTATATTTTATTGTTAACCTAAATATTAAAAAAACTTAATATATTTTTTCCTCTGAATATATTCTTTGTTTCCGATTTTTAAGTGCCTTGAAATAAACCACAACACATATAATACATATACATAATTCAGGATACACCCCTGTAAAAGAAAATGCTTCTGAAATGGATTGAACTGAGTTGATATATTATGTTTTTATTATATTTTCGTCTGGCAAGTGCTCAGACATTTTTGTTAAAAAAGCTATTACAACAAATTGAAATTCATGAAAGGTATGGATGTGACATTTGCGATGGCAGTCAATAGACATTTCTCTTTCATCGGTATTGCGATTTTGTCAACAAATGTAAGATTTGTCGACTAGCAAAAATATGGCATCTATTATTGATATGAATATTTCCACATCGTCTCGACATACACTTTTAATTTAGGTCAAAAGCAACACTTACTATTGGTATGGCAACCGAGTCATCTATGGATTTTATTTTGGTTTGGTTTTAAGGTTCAGAAGGTAGCACACTGTCGATAATATCGCGTTATCGTCATTGCAACTTTAATTCAATATCATTGATGTACTTAATAGTTTGCACCTTTTCAAAGCTAAGCTGGTTTTCAGGAATACCAAATACATGTATTGCTATTATATATCTAATCTTATATATGTTATATAAATAACAATGTTTGTTAAATACGTACGGGCATCAGTGAGTTCATATGACTATCGCATGCATACACTGTACACATCGCTGGCTTAGAATAAGAAGGTCGTGACTTCTACTTGCAGACCTGATAAGACCGATACATTTTTAAATCAGCATCTCAAGACGCTTATCATTTGCCCTTTTTCATGATAATTGGAACTTCCTCGCCTGAGTACAGAAGTGCTATATCGCCATTTTTGACAAAAATTAGATTTTGATATCACTAAAATCGTCTCGTCGAGCTCTACAATAATATATTAACTAATAAATCCACCCAACACAAACGAAGATATCCAGTAATGGTTTGCTCTATTTCCATTAAATAAATCGAAAATTGAATCTTATCTAGCCAATCAAGTTACACATGTGACTTAGTGTTACGGTAATGATGTGCTCTATCTCCATAACTTAACTTAAGAAATGCTCTATTTCCACGACGTCGAGTAAAGAACTGCTCTATCTCCACGACTTTGAGTGAAGTGCTATATCCCTAGTATATGTAGCAGGAGATAATCTAAATCTATTCTTAATTCCGATTATCCACGTATAAGTTTGTCCCCATATGTAAAATGAAATATGACAAACTGAAACTTTAAACTTGATTTTCTCAAAATAGTGAAAATGTTAGATAGAGCAACGTTTCACTCAGGCGAAGACTTATCAATCTGACCAAACAGAAGTTGAAGCAGCATGTTTTATCATCAGTTAGTAGTAATGGTCGGACAGTTTTTCCTTATTTTCTCAAAATATCGATTTTGTACTTACGACCTTCTCATACTAAGCTAGCGTCATGTTAAGAGTTTATACACAAATGTACATACAACAGACAGATGTCACATTAAGATGGAACAATATTTCGGAACTGTTCCGATATTGTTATTCATACAGATATATCGGCCGTTTTATTAGTGAAGCCGATTAAATACTCGTAAATGTCTCAATTCCAAGCAGTTATTTATAATACTGAAAGGTTAAACACCACTAAATGTTAACCACGCTATATTCTCATCTATTTCTGGTTGATCGATAATTGTGAAAGTAAAAGTTTAAGGCTGCTAAACGAATTAACAACAATTTAAAAACTTCATGTTGAGGAATAAATAATGTTCACTGCAGTGCTAGCAATAATTGGACTGTCCCTCGTTAGCACTCCCACGTGGGCTCATTTCGTGAAATTGTCAGAATTTGCGCATCTTAAAAATCAGTTTTTAGTGGTGTGTGACCTATTTCAACAACAACCACAGGAAGTTTAACTTTGGTAAACACACGATGATAGAGTTTTGAAAATGCCGCGACTTCAATGATAACGCGAAACCAGTAATATTGAGTACTAGAAAAAGTAGGCATCCGTCAGTCGCAACCACTATGGGAAAGCGCTATTTTGAGAAGTTTGTGATGTGCATGTTCTTGTGTGGCTACATAAGTTGTTCATGGAATAATCTAGGATGTATCTTAATGCTCTAGAAAATAACATAAAAAATAACACAAAAGCTAAGTAATTTCCGAACGGATGATCATAAAACCTGTCAGAATTACCTGAATATCAAATTGCGTAACAATTCAAATATCACGTGTTACCTCTGCAGTTGCTGTCACGTGCTTCTGGATACTATAATTAGTGTACGAGAGGTGTTCAACTTATTTATGAACAAAACATGAACACCGATTGTGCAATATTGAATAAAAATAATTGAAATATCTATAAGTTGAACATATGATCATCATACATTGTATATTTCATTTGGTTTAAGCTTAAAACAACAATTTAGTAGATGATGTTGTTTTTCCTGTTTTAAGGCAAAATGGCCCTTTTATGAGCATCAAGAATGTGTTAATAATTTTTAATTTTGCGTTTTAAATGAGAACACCAGTAATATTTGTCGTAAGAAGTGTTATTAAAGTTCTGTTTCCAGTAATTATATAATGGCACCAAAAATTGAAAATTGCCCAACATTGCCAAAACCTACACTAAAAGTTAAATCGGTTTTATGATATCTATGATGAATCCATTAGCGAAACGTGGAAAAGTACCACAGATGGGAGTGTCCATAGAAACTATCAGTGACATTATTTCGAAACAGTTGAATGCATAGTTCTGGGGAAAATGCGAAGTTCCTACGCTGAAAATCAAGAAAACATGCTTCGCAGCCAAAAGTCTTGGAATCTAGAAATGCGAAATAAACAACATTATGTGGAAAATTTGTTTCATAATGGCGAAGGAATGCTGAATCTTAAAGAATGTTATGATAGATTATGGTATGCTACTTTAGAAAAGGTCACAAGGACAGGGAGAAGTTCATGTTTGTCCAGCTTTGTGTGTTCGCGGCCGTTTTTATAGAAAGGCATTGGGTTTGTTATTATGGAAATACGCACATCAAAATCAATATCAAATTGACGAAAGTAAAGGCTGTGGTCTATGTACAAACCGTTTTAAATCAGGTTTTCAACGAAAAAGTGTTACCAATCGTTCCTAGTGACTGTTCCAAGAACATAGTCAGTTTCATCCAGATTCAGCTTCAAGTCTCCATATACAACGCCAAATAAAAAAACTTAAGAATATAACTTTGATATATATTATAACCAAACAGGGGATGTCGAAGTCTTCTCATGCTTTTACAATATAATTTCAATCTAGTTGATACTAAAACAACGATTAAAGAAGGAAATTATAAACGTAATTATTGCGAGTTTTGGACCTTCAAAACGCAAATAACAACACTCTTTACCCTAACGCTGATTATGATTTAACCGTAACGAATTGGCAATTTACAATGATTATATATACTTCTTGATACACTACTTTACACAATATAAAAGTTTTTATTCAATTTCATTGTTAGAGTAACAAAATATCGATGTTCATTTTCTGTTCATAAATAAGTTGAACACCTCTCGTTGTCCTGGTTAATTATATGGTACATTGTATATTATTGATTTGTACCCGACAAACCGTTGATCAAATGATAAGTAGTGTTCCAAAAGAAGACACAAGCCAGATGTTTTAATTAGTCAACTGTTCTACACAGTAATAAAATTGTTGGTCTGGTTCATCAACATATGACATGTCTCGGTTTTCTTTGAATTTAAATTGTCTCTTGACTTGCTATTTGATATTCGTAAGAAATATCGTGTCTGATTTGCTCGTTTATCCTTGCTGAAGTACAAATGTATTAGGCACTTACAGGAAATATAAGCATTTGTCAAGTCATACTGATAGTTCTATGGCATGCTTTGAATACAATTGTCGTTCTTGCATTTCAATAGTGTCAAGTGTTTTGAAGTTTGTGAAATACTGAAAGTGCATTTTTTTATTTTACCAAAGTTCAATAGAACTTGCTTTATCCTGGATGACAATACGGATATTGTGCATACGTCATGGAATGGATTTTGAGAGGATTTTCTTTAAAGTTATTATATTCGCGAGTAATGCAATATTACAACTGATCGGAAAGGAATATTCAATAACTTTGACTTCAATGCAATGTATCACATTATGGATTTGTTGAACTTTTTTGTTTGAAAAATTACATATTCGAATGACTTTGTCCCCTGAACATGAACAGAACTTTGATATACGTTTACTTTGTATCCCCCCATTCCCTGAAATGGATATTAAGTGTTTTGTGTCGAAAGTCCTCGCACCATCCTTGGTGTTTATAGCAATGTTCAAAACAGTATCACTTTGACAAATAACCACCACACATGTAACACATATCAAATAGAAAACAAAACATAATAAGGTCCAATCAGAAAAAAACACTATTAGCCAACAAATGCTAGTGTTCCAGAAATTCAATTTACATTACTTTGTATGCAATTAGTTTACATTCCTACAGCTCTTTAAAGGCATGACCTGGCACGTGTTTTTCTCACAATATTGATATATTACCGATCATTCTGGTTTATGTACACTATTAATGGTATAAATAACGCGGTAATCGGACACTAAGCAGTTTCATATCATCAATTAACAACAGGAACTCTCATGAAAATCAAATAAACACTGTCTCGTAATTTTACTTTTAACCAACTTCTTGCCATCCGTAAATTAATTAAAATTTAAGTTATATTCAGTGAACAAAATTTGGACACCGATTTTCGAATAACTCCTGTGGAAGAATTAAAACTAAATTTTAATTACATTCGCATTCTGATGTCGCTTACAGATAATTCTGATTTAGTCAACTGATGCCGTGAGAAATATCAATAATATTATCGTGCAACTCGTAAACTAACACAATGTCTGGATGCATCCGTCAACGTTCATTGATTTGTCCTACATAATTATACAGATTCTAAGAACTATTCTAAGAGATATTACTCTTCACTACTGTAGATATTTCAAACAATGAGTATAAAATACAGGTATGAATATAATTATTAATATGTTCAACCCTATGCCACTTGTGCATACACAAGTACGTGACATTTACTACTGAGTCTTAATGTTCCTAATTTCTGATTTAATTTCACACATTTAGCGTACTTGACGTCAACATGTCGTCATTGTAACATAACATTAGCAACATGTTCAAATTCATAGGTATCGTCAATAGCTATGTAAACAAATCATTCCCTGTTATGCCGTGTTCAAACAATGGTTCTGTTGAATGACATAGTAGCCTATTGATGGTCGTTTAGTTAAGGTTCCGGTAGTGATAATCTTAACTGATGTTCTACAGTAGTTCTAAGTTTGAAGACAGTGGAAAATGGAACCTTGATTTATGACGTTTTTTTGTTTAACTTCTAAAACACCGACAAGTTTAACATTACGCAGGCAATCAATTCATCGAACAAATTCCACACTGCAATAAAACTTTCTGGGCAGAAAATACAAAACCAGAAATTTACGAGACAATGTGAAGTTTCGATGTTTCTAGAAATCATTGATTTACCAACTTCTAATTTTAATTATGCGTTTGGTAACAATTCCGAGAATTCAAATATTTGTCCTTAAAGGTTTCATGTTTCGATCGGAAGTTTCGATCGGATACTACATGTAGAAATGTTCGTACATTGAACTACAGTGAAACCTATTACATATCAAACATTTTTCTTGTTATCGAACGAAGAGTTGTATTGGGTTGATCTTGATATTGACGTGGAATATTGAGCTTTGGAAATGCGCCTTAGGTTGACGTATTACACATTTTAATATACACTAAATACCTCTTCAATATTGTCGAAAATATTTAAATATAACTTTTGTGAATAGACTAGTGTTCTATGCTTGTTCAGTGAAGTTACCTAATTTAATCAAATTCTATTACAAACTCCAGATGCAAATACATTACACGACCACGATAACAGGAACGTTATATAATTGGAACAAGATGGTGCATACTATCAGTTGCGATTTAGCCCACGGTTTTCAGTCGGAGGCTTTTGTTATTAGCTTACATGTCAAAACATGCTTTTAAAAGTCGCTGTGGCATAATCATATACTTTTTTTTCAGACCATTACGAGTTTTTGAAGAGATTACTATAATTGCTACAAACTGTCTACTGTATATAGTGCTACACATATTTAATAAGCAAGATTCACCCGGTTAGTGCAGCCGGACAATATGGGTTTTGATTCTATGTTGAACAAGTCTTGCTCATCTTTAATGACGGTAGTGTTTTGCCCTCTCCGCGCGCTGTTGACAGTGCATTCCAGAGCAGCTGTGAAACCTCGGTCACGGTACAGTACGTGACAGTCCTCGTCCTCGGCACAACTAGAAGAAGCGACTAATGTTGAGACCATGACTGTCTTAGTGGAGTATATACTTCCAACATACTTCTGATGTAGCCAGGGGATTTTTAATGAAGTGCTATGAAAACATGAATCAATACCTTGTACTTTACCATGTACTGTAAATATAGCCAGTGAGGATTATTAAGCTCAATAGTAATGTGATTGTAATGCGGAGTCCCTGTAATTGGGCGGGCAGCTGTATTTTGAATAATGTTAAGCTTATTCAAAATGATTTTCGGGGTGCCACGCAATAATAAATTGCAATAATCCAGTCTCGATGTTACTAAAGAATTGATAATGGATTTTGTAACATCAAGAGTCAAGTATTGCCTGTTGTTATATAATCAATGACATAAATGTCTGAATATGTATTCACTAATGTTTGCATTATAAAAAATATACATAACAACAAACTCACTAAAATCAAATATAAAAGTTCAAAGGTTCTTAAAGCGATGATTGTTAAAAATAAATATTTAAGACAGTTGAACTGAAAACTTGATTTATGACACACATCGCTTAACTTCTAACACACCGACAAGAATAAAATTACGCAGGCAATCCATTCATCGATCACATTTCACCCTGTACACATGTAAAAAAACTTCCTGAACAGATATTCCAAAACCCGAAATTTTCGAGACGTTGTTTATTTGATTAGCAAAAAACTCTTCGATGCTTCTAGAACTCATTGATTTACCGACTTTTAGTCTTAATTATGCGTTTGTTAAAAAAACTCCCATTTATTCAACAATTTGTCTTAAAATAGTTTATATTTCGATCGGAAGTTCCCATTTAAATACTGGTAATAAACTATGGTAGTGAATCGAACAACAGTAAAACCTATAGTAGCATCTCAAGCATTTAATACCGGTCTACCATTTCGTGTCATTTAAAATAGTGTTGTTTGAGTTGGTGTTAAAAGTGAGGCTGAATATTGAGCTGTGGAAATGCTTTTTACTGGGTTTGTTTTCTTTATTTGGTGACGGTTTATTCTGGTACGAAATGAATCAGACGACAAAATCTTAAAACAATCATGATATGAATTTCTATACATTGGAACTCACTTTCCAGTTATTTTTCAAATTTGTCATATCCATATACCTTGAACAAGGGGCGTTTAAAAAATTACAGGAAAAATGCTTTTTAAAACCATTGAATGTTAAAATTACTTCAAACTTTTCATTAAAATAGAACAATTCGTGGTACATATTGAACATGAATCGAGCACATGTGAGTGCTTCCTACAAACTGGCACACGTGTCATAGCAACGTTGGTAATGGTGACCCAGAGTAAATTTAACGTCACGTCGGAGAAATCGTAATTCCGTTGCAACAACTTATTTCATTATCGTCCAAAATATATATAGGTTCATATATTGATCAAATGCTTCTTTAATATTATCCAAAGTATTTTAGTACAATCACTGTATCTGAATAAACATGTGATCAAATAATGCAATGTTGCTTAGTTACCCGAACGGACAAATTGCATGTATCGAACTTTCGACATTCGGTCACATCAATAACTAATTAGAGTCCGCAGGTATTCCACTATATTATTTACGGAGTTCCAAAAGTTCTGCATCTTAATTAAAAATTCGTTTTTTTTTTGGAATAGTTAACTCAAAAGAACTTTTTAGGAACACTATCCATTTGCGTACCCTTAGTGTTTATGTTGAACCTATTTCCGTTGGATTTCGTCACGCTTGAATGATCACACCATCACAAGTGGTAAAAACGTCTATTCAAGCACGCATAATTAACGTTCTTTATTTTCGACTTTATGTTCACTGCCAATTAACTTGCATCGTGTCTGCGTTACGAAAAAACACAATAAGTAAGTCAAATAAGTTAAAAATGTACGCTTAATTTGATTGCAGAAATGGATAATGGTGACGAACTCGGGTATATAAGACACTAGAGGCTGGTGTTTCATTAAAATACATTGTGTCGAATTAAATTGACACGTCTCTATCATAATAAGACTGCTGTACCATCTCCATCCGAAAAAAACTGTATATGACGTTCCACGCGACAACAGGTCAAGGGTCAATACCGCTGACATAGACAGGTAATGCTGCTATATTTTTGCACCAAGAATAACGGCATTGTTGTTTTATCATTGTAGTCCACTCAACATTAAAATTATGCAAAACTTGCTTTTATGTTGCGTTTTCTATGTCAAGGAGGTTGTTCGTTAAATATGGCCTGTTGTACAGACTCTATTGCAACATCAATAATTGTCTGTGGTCAAAGAGAGATCATTTTCGGTATTTATTTACGATTATTACCTCCCTTCCACTGCAAAATAGTAGTTTATCGTTGTGTGTACTTTGGAATCGTGGGGTGGTGTCACATGTGGTTTTATATTATGGATCGATACATATCCTCAAATCGATAACTGTCATGGATTTATATCAAGTACACATCGCTCTACACATGCGCATTTGAATTACCATAAATAAGTTGGAGATTCTAGTAAAAAAGACACATCATATATTGGATGCGGAACTTTTGGAACTCAGTATACATGTATGTATGGTCTGCTAGTATGCATTTTGTGCTGCATGCTTTAAACATACATGTACGTTATGCCCACTTACATCAATGCATACAGTGGCAACGTACAGCGAATAAACATGAGTTATTTACTTAACTGAAGAAAAAATGTGTTAAGATGATTTATACAACTATGTGTGATTATACAAATTGGCAATACTGTTATAGACAGTCGGCAATAAAGAAATATCGATTTTAAATAAATATTAACAATCATCCATATAAAACGCATATCGAGTTGGCATCATAAAAACAGCCAAAAAGGAGAAGGAATATTTCCAAATAAGAGTACCTGCTACATACCCTACTTCAAATACCTACAACAATGTTCATACCAGTTTATACCAAATCATGCCGGGGTAGCGGAATCAAAGCTCATAACGCTTTTAGAGAGTACGTAAACTGTACTAAAGATAGTACATGTACGTTCTTCGTTCGTAAAGACATTACAGCAAAATGAATTAGTTAACTGTTTTGTGTCTAAAACGATTGTCCGTCTACTCTCAACATAAATACGCACATAACGCATATTAAAGTACTTCTCTTTCTTGATGTTAATCCTTAAAAGAGGAGCTGGCTTCTTCAAATATACTAGGCAATTGATATGAGCAATAATTATTTTACGACAATGATTAATAGACAATGTTTCGAAACTGACATTAAAACACATTTATGTAACTAAAAGGTCTAGTTATACAATTTCTGTTTGGCTTGCACAAATATGGGTAAAGACGCACGGCAAATATGCTCAATACCAAAGCCAGTATCATATGTTCAAACCGTTTAAAATTATATCAAAGACGTGCAAACACTGGAAATAGATGTTTTAAACTGCTGGTATTGCTGACAGATAAATGTCGTACTGAGGCTTATGCATATATGATTGAGCTTTAAAACATGTTTTAAAGTCAAACCAATTGAAGACGTATAAAGATAAGGAAGAGCACCAATTTGAAATGACTTGACCAACACAACGAAACAAACTTATGGAATTGCATAAAGTGAGTCATCGTTGGATGCGACAATTTCAGAACATGTATACTGTAGCATGTACCTATACATATAACCATGCACCTTATTTATAATTCAGTATTCGGGCTGTTAGTGGACACCTTGATTGTATAATCACCGACTGTTAACGTCTCAATATGTCAGTTATATAGAAAATACAACAGTAAGCAACATTCTTATTTTTCAGGGGTCATTTTATTTCTGTTTGACTTGTTGTTTTTGGTAAAGCATTCTCACAATCCGTGACATCATCTTACAATTCTACTACAGTATACGTTCGTCAGACTTGCCAACTGCAATATGTCTTTTAGTCGCTAGTAAGTTACAATTCATTCCCAGTTCGCTCGCCTATGAGGAAGAAGGTTGTAAGTACAAAGTTGGCATTTTGATAAGGTAGTACTTACTACCTTCACATTCTAAGCCATCAATTTATTGAAGCGATTGACCCAAATAAGTATGCTTCATCATTTACAAACGAGAGATTAACAATACTTGACTCCAGAAAGGGAAAGATTGAACCATTTATTGTAAAATGTATGCATCTAAACATGCACTTCTTGGCTTTGAGTAGATCAATTGTAATGTCGATCTTTTTTTTGCAATATATAAACGGCACTTACAATGACATTGGCAATCATAACAGAAAGCAAACAATTGTGCAACGTAAATCAGAAATGAGAAATTTCAAACTTTGAGAGAAATACAAAACATATTGAATCCTTAAAATGCAAATCACTTCTCGTTAGTGATAAATCAACCACAAGCAACCCAGACTTAAATTTACAAGCCAATAATTGTCAGCTGAGACCCGCACGCATATTCAACTGAAACGGGTTTTCAATAATGCATGTCTAAATGCAATCGGAAAGACATATTTATCATGATGGTTCACGTAACAATAGTCCCACGGAAATGTCCTGTGTGGTAACACGTTTTTTTCATATCATAATGTCAACATATACAGCAAAATGAACATCCATTAAAATTTCGTCAATCGTTTTCATCATGTAATTCTGTAGAAGGTGTCTGTAGCACAGTATTTGTGTGGAAAAAACAGATTACAAGGAATTCCCGAGTAAATATATTCTGTAAGATTTAAACATTATCATCGTCATAGTATAATAGGTATTCTTATATAACGTGAATGGTCGACATTGGTAGTGTACATGTATATGTACGGTCGTTCACTATACATATAACATGTAAAAACACGTCTGACAGCAGAAATCATGTCTTCTGTTTTAAGTAAAAGATAGCAATATATTTTGTCAGAAATATGAATATAGAAAGTGAAAAAGATACTAATCAAAGCAACACAATGCATTGCCGGTACTAACACACTATTACAGTCGTTTCAGGTTCCGTTGTGTTTGAGATTTTCTCTTGACAGGCAATTTGCAATTTGTCAGAAATTTCCTGTCTGATCGGCTCGTTTATTCTTTATGAAATTTATATCACATATAGGAAATGTAGTTATTATCAGGTCACACTGATATGTCTGGGACATGAATTAAATACACTGGTCATTCTTGAATTTCTACCTGTCAACTATTTTGGCGTATGTTAATGCGCATTTATTGAATCTTACTGAGATTGAAAAGAGAAAGGTTTATGCTAGATGAACACACATGCACAGTGCTCAAAAGGAATTCTGTTATTATGTTCACGTACCAATGTATTTGTTTAAATGCAAATGTAGATCCATGTTCACTTTCCATCATTATAATCATTTGCCGGATTCTGCGACAGATTATTCAGTCATGCTGAACAGACGTATAAACAGACATATGAAATGTTTCGTTAACAACGACATTACGAGATTCCGACAAGAAATAACTGTTTTTCTTAGAGCGATATTACAGACAAATAAATCACTTTGAAGTAATATAACACCTCTGTGATCTTATTTATCATTTACAGCTTGTCAAGCGTGAATGTAATGGAAACACAATGAGTAATGGGACCCTATTTTGTACCGCCCACTGACCATTTTATGATAGTTACTCTGAGCTTCTTGGTTGTTGCAAACAGTATTTTCGTTGTTGAAAGCTCATAAAATGAAATGTTACAGTGCTGTACAAACTACCATATTCAACATGTTTTCTTAAGTTAAAAGAGTAAAGTTTCACATGGCGTCATGCCATTGTAAGCAACATCATGGATATTTTGAATGCATTTCTGTGTATAACTACAACACATATCATACATAATATGTAATTCAAAAAGCTTCTGTAATTTATTGTACTGAGTTGACGTATGCTGTTATCATATTTTTGTCTGGCAAGTGCTCAAAACATAGAAATTCGTAAAAGGTGTGGATATGACATCTTCGATGGCAGTCAATAGACGCGTTTCCGTGTCCGTTATTACGTTCTTGTCAAGCAATGTAAGATTTTTCGACTTGCAAAAATATTGCATCTATTACTGATATGAATATTTCTACCTCGCCTTGTCAAACACTTTTGGTTTATTATCGTTACAAGCAACACTTATTATTAATATGGCAACATATTGCATTATAGATTTGTTTTGTTTTAGCATAATTGGTAGGGGTTCTGATAGTAGCAATCTTTCAATAAATTCGCGCTATAATCATTTCAACTTGTATTTAATTTCATTTGTATCATTACTTAATTGAAACCATACAGTGCTAAGCTGGTTTTCAGGAATAGCAAATACATTGCTTACTATCATATACAATGTATTATTTATATATCATATAAATAGCAAACAATGTTAGTAAAATACGTAGGTACGAGCATCGATTAGAATGCCTTAGTATTCTGACGGCTAACGAGGTGAACTACTTATTTTTAAAGTATCTCTAGACTGCAGTTTTAAATTTGTGACATTTCGTGTCTGATAAGCTAGTATATTCTCTAGATAAAATGTAATGCAGTTATTTATCAAGTCACAATGTTAGATCTTGAGCATGAGTCAAATACGATTGTACTTGTAATTTTTTAGATTTAAATAACTGTTTTGAAGTACATACTCGTATGTTGAATACTGAATGCGAGCTTATTGATTTTACTACGATTGAACAGAACACGCTTTTCCTAGATGATGATTCTGATTTGAAATTAATTTTAGAGGAATTTCTTTAATGCTATTATTTTCTCGAACGAACTTAGTTATTTAATGTTACACTTGTTCTGGAAGGAAGATTCAGGAATGTTCAGTAGCATGTACTCAAATGCAAATATAGATCATATGAATTTCGCTATGGTCATTATTTCCACAAGAATAAGATATTTCAGTCGCCTACACCAGAGCCCATGATAAAACTCAATGTACATATAATCGAATGCATAAAACCAACAAGGGGAAAAATAAGACCGACAATAGCATGTCTGCCTACTCTTTAGTGTCAAGTAAGAAAACTATGCACGTACTGTATATTCAAGTAGTTTCCTTGTTCCACGTAAAGCATTAAAAGAGGAGCCAACTTCTACAAACATCCTTGGCAATGGATATTACCATGAACTATTTTGCGATAGTGATACATGGGAAATATTCCACAAATGACATTTTAACACATTTCAGTAACTAATAGGTCTAGTTATACAATTTCTGTTTGGCTTGCACAAATATGGACGTAGACATACAACAAAAAATAATATGTTTGGTACAAAATGCATTATCTGCTGTTTAAACCGTTTAGAATAACCATCATATCAAAGACGTACAAACTCCAGGAAATCGATGTTATAAATGTCTGGTAATGTTGGCAGACAAATGTCGTACGAAGGCTCTTTGGGCTTAATAAATAATCCAGTTTAATGTATTATCAATCAAACCAATTGAACATGAAAGAAGGAGCACATTTCATGTCGTCAATAACACATCGACGCAGAATAGTGTGTTTGCATAGACTGGAGTATAAACGACTAAAAATTGAATAGAACATGCCTATTATGTCAATTAAGCTTTAGTCCCACTGACAATTTGATGTCGTGCATCGGCGATATACCCCCGTTGGAAATTATTGACCTTTGGGTGAATCAGGAGCAACATTCGCGTGGTCTAGGGGAGTCCTCAGATGTTCTAAATCAATTTGTGAAACCGGGAAGCATCGTGATGTATCGATGTGCATCGGGATTTATTCTACTATATGCATCGGTTCATCAGTTTCTGTGATATACTGTCGATGGGAATTTGGAGGTCCCCCCTGAAACATCGAGTCAGTAGACACACTAGTAAGTAGGCCGATAGTGAACCATATTCCTCATTCACTGAGCGGCAATGAAAACGCAACACTTACATAGTATAGCATAACATATTTAACAAGTGTGTAAGCATCACGAAAATTTGACATATGATAGATATATGCAAGTGACTCATGAATATCACTTCGAATCAGATATGATTGTTTAGCAACATAATTTTGTACCAGTTGCTTTGGGGTCAGTATAAAACATAAAGTCACACTTTTTAATCTTTTAAACCCGCCGTCTGGACCGATTCATCGTGTACACCTACGACGTATTAATCGTATGAAACGTTCATGGAATGCTAGTGGAATGCTATGCCGTTGTTGCAGAAGGGCTACGTGATGTTCAGGTACTGTTAAGGGGCATGTGCACTATTTCGCGCACAACCACTAAAATAGTAAAGCTTGCTCTATTAGAGCATTGGTGTATTTCCTATGGTCAAAGGGAGATAGTCGTGGAGTAATAAATTGAGTAAATAATAAACTTGCCAGTTTCTTTATAATACTGCTTCAAATTTAGCGGCTCTAAACGCATATTCGAAACTGCTCGTTTTCAGATTGATATAATTATATTATATTTGTCCCATGGATAGTGAAAGTATCACCATTTGTTACAGGAAATAAATTCCATGGACGCTATAGGTATTATTTTAAGACTGATTATTACACTGAATGGAGAAAAAATGTGCTTTTGAATTGCGTGCTTAATTTTCAAAACACAATTTACGTCTAAATATTAATGAACATCATAACCTGAGCATGTATACTAGTTCAGTAATATCCAGTTATACAATTTAGTGTAAAGGTTTGGTGATTAATCTTAAAAAGTGAGGATATTTATTCAAGAGTTATCGCACTTGACTTAAACATTTTTCTTACATCCTATGATTTCTAATGCATCTTTATCTTTCTTAACAGGTGTAGATGTATTCAAACTTGTGTTAAATGAATGAAATAATGACTTCGGGACTTTAAATAAACGAAACTTTTTTAGTACGAATACACCACACTTGAGCATAACGACCGATCTTTCGGAGTTTTCCTGTGACATATGCACCATGTTTTATACTAGTTATTTTGTTTTTCCGACTCATCCATCCATATTTTAAAAAATGCTTGCACAATATCCGAGAAAATCGCTAGCCACCAATCAGCACGCGGTAAAATGCAGTTTAAGGCTATTCCGCTATGGACGAGTGATTATTTAAGTATTTTCATAGAAAACGCTGACTTTTCTTGATAATATAAATCGAAGTCAGCATACAAAATTTCAAGTTTATAAGTTAACGGATTACGAAAATATTCAAGTTCAAAAAGTGTTGCGTTTCGAATGCCGCTCAGTGTATATACTACACTGACAACGTAATTGTCTATATTACCAGAAATATACTATACTGGAAGTGAGTGTTCAACTGTGACATATTCAAACTCCAATGCAAATCACTTCTCGTTAGTAATATATCAACCGCTAACAAAAACAAACATAGGTTCACAACGAGCCAAGAGGTTTTCAATAATGTATACCTTACTGCAACAAAACTGAAGATTAAAACGATCATGATGGTTACAATGCAGGTACAAATCACGTCGTATTTTTGTGCAGTTACATGTAACTGCATGTGTTCTTTTGAATACATAAAATGTAATAAATAGACGACATTTGTTGATTTGATTTGTAGATAAAATGAGAGCTATCATCAAAAAATAAAACATTTTCTGTTTATTAATTCCTGCATTTTCTCGTAACATTTACATTAATTGACTAAATTGAAACATTACGTAAAATAAGATCGTCACGACGTAACAACTATGACGTCATAAATGCGTAACACATAATGCGATGACCGGCGCTGTTGACGTCGCGTTACTGGAAACAGCTCAAAAAGGTGAACATAACCAAATAATAATTTCACAAAACGAAAACGATAGCTATCCCTGAATAAATTTTGTTCACGAAAGTTGTCAGCCTTACCTAAATATTTAATTCGCATGCATTCAAATATCACATGTTACCTCTGCAGTTGAGTTGTAGGTACTTGCTCCTGAATACTATAATTGGTGTCCTCTTTGAGAGTTCAAAATAATTATATTGTTGATCTACGTCCGTCAAATCGTTGGTCAAATGATAAGCAATGTTAGATAATATGGTAAAAGGAATATTTTTTCCATTAGTCAAAGGTTCTACACAGTAATAACTTTTTGGTTCCTCAACCTATGACATGTCTTTGCTTCCTTTGAATTTGAAATTGTCTCTTGACTTGCTATTTGATATTCGTTAGTAATATCGTGTCTGATTTGCTTGATTCTTGATGAAATATTAGGCACTTGCAGGAAATATAGCTATTTATCAAGTCACACTGATAGTTCTATGGCACGAGTTGAATACGCTTGTCATTCTTGAATTTTATTTTTTCAACTGTTGTGAAGTATGTGAAAATCTGAATGCGCATTTATTGAATTTTACCGCAGCTTTATCCTGGATGCCTATATTGATATTGTGCATAAGTCGTGGACTCGATTTTGAGAGGAGATTCTTTAATGTTATTATATTCGCGAGTGATGCAAGTTTACACCTGATCACAAAGGAATATTCAATAGATTTGACTTGAATGCAATGTATCACATTATGGATTTGTTGTACTTTTTTGTTCGGAAAATTACATATTCGCAATGGTCATGACTTCGACGTAAAGTAAATTTGCCAGTGAAAAGCACTTATATGTATTAGTTCCATCTTAAATCAAATTGCAAGTACAGTGGTAGCGCAGCAAAACGAAATTAATAACATGGTAAATGACATTAAGAACATATTAGGTATACAATTTCTGCTTGGCTTGCACAAATATGGATATAGACATCCAGCAAATATTTGCTATACCAAACTCATTACTAGTATCGAATATGCAAACCGTTTACAATAGTCATCATATCAAAACTGTTCTAGCTCCTGGAAGTCAATGAAATAAATGTATGAATAGCTACTCACTAGCGTAGGCATTATAAAAAATATACATAACAACAAACTCACGAAAATCAAATATAAAATTTCTAAAGGCGATAATCTTTATTGAGCATTAACAGTGGTTCAAATAAGAGGAAATATTTAAGACCTTGAATGTTTGAATGATTTATGACATACTTTGGTTAACTTCTAACACAAGGACAAGAATTACATTACGATGGAAATCCATTCATCGAACAAATTTCACGCTGTAATAAACTTTCAGAACTTAAATTCCAAAACCCGAAATTTACCACACGATGTTTATTTGATTAGCAAAAAAAACAATCGTTGCTTCTATAATTCATTGATTTGTCGACTTCTTGTTTTAATTATGCGTTTGGTAAAACTCCTGGTAATTAAAACATTTGTCTTAAAATATTCCATGTTTCGATCGGAAGTTCCATTTTTGATACTTGCAATAAACTATGGTAGTGAATCGAACAACAGTAACAACTAAAGTGGCATATTAAGCATTTGATACATGTACAAGACCACAATTTCGTGTCATTTAAGATTGTGTTGATTGAGCTTGTGTTAAAATGAGGTTATATATTGAGCTGTGGAATTGCTTTAAGTAGCCAGGGTTTGTAATCTCTATTTTGGGAAGCAAAGCTTATAACGCTTTTAGAGAGTACGTTAAACTGTTCAAACCATCTTACGTTCTTCGTTCTTAAAGACATAACAGTTAAACAAATTAGTATAATGTTTTGTGTCTTAAACGATTGTCCGTCTACTCTTAACATATAAACAAAATGTATATTCAAATACTTCCATCGGTTGATATTAATCGTTAAAAGAGGAGCTGGCTTTTTCAAATATACTAGGCAATGGACATTAGCAAGAATTATTTTACGACAATGATTAATAGAACATGTTCCGAAACTGACATAAAAACACATTTATATAACTAGTAGGTCTAGTTATACAGTTTCTGTTTGGCTTGCACAAATAAAGTATACATACAACAAATATATTCAATATCAAAGACATTATCATATTTTCAAACCGGTTAGAGTAAGCCTCGTCCCTGGTTAAAATCCTACCCCTCTGATGAGATATCCTTATCCTACATAGAAGTCCATGTTGGATCCTTATAATCTTTTTCGAAGGACTTGTTTTTAATCATGTCAGAAATTCATTATAGAAAGTGAAAACAGATAATCAAAGCAACACAATGTATTGCCGCTACTGGAACACTAGTACATGTACATGTATATTCGTATGTTTGTTTCATTCGCGTACAGGACGCTTAATTTCGACCGATATCAGTCAACAAATCATCGTAACAAAACCGGAAAATTCTAAAGTGAACACATTGGTAACGTAACCAGTGATTATGTGACAAGAATTGGCACTATTTGTTTCTATTACACAAGTTAAACACTTAGAAATGAAGGATTGGAGCCCCACAACACTATGTCATGTCATACCGTTACATTTGAAATTTTCTCTTGACATGCAACTGCAATTTGTCAGAAATTTCCTGTCTGATGAGCTCGTTTATCCTTGATGAAAATATAACTCACTTACAGGAAATGTAGTTATTAACTGATAGGTCTGCGGCATGATTTGAATACGCTTGGAATTCTTGAATTTCGATCCTGTCAACTATTTTGGCGTGTGTTAATGCGCATTTATTGAATCTTACTGAGATTGAATAGAGAAAGGCTTATGCTAGACGACTATACTCGTAAAGTGCTCAACAGGAATTTTGTTATTATGTTCACGAACCAATGTATTTGTTTAAATGCAAATGCAGATCCATGCTTACTTTCCACCATTATAATCAGTTGCCAGATTCTACGACAGATTATTTAGTCCTGTTGAACAGACGTATAAACAAACATATACTATGTTTTGTTAACAACGACATAACGAGATTCCGACTGGGAATAAATGTTTTTCTTAGAGTGATAGTACAGACAAATAAATCACTATGAAGTAATAGAACACCTCTTCGATCTTATTTATCATTTACAGCTTGTCAAGCATGAATGTAATGAAAACACAATGAGTAATGGGACCTGATAATGTTATGATAGTTACGCTAAGCTTCAGATATGTTGCAAACAGTATTTTCATTGTTTGGAAGCTCATAAAATGAAATGTTACAGTGCTGTACAAACTACCATATTCTCAAAAACTATTTTTAAAACGAATGTTGTTTAATTTAATATTGTTCAGATATTGAAAATTAAGTTATGCTCGAATCAGACAGTGTACCATGCAAAACAACTCATCAACTGACACAACGCTCGTATAGGTAAAAACCACCAAATAATTTTGTTCTTCAGCTCAATGTAAAGTGACCAATAATAGCCCAAAAAGTGTCAAACTTTTGTCCATGGGGACCTCTGCAAATCTCTCTATCCTCAGAAAAAACCATAAACATCAAAATAATGGGTAAAACAGGGGATCATGTATCATATAAAAAAAGTTTGCTCATCAATCATGATTGACCTTTTTTTGCACACCCTCGGGCGGCTTCGTTCCTGGCTTTAGCATGATCTATTTTCACTTCAGTAAAAATGCCAAAATAACAAACAAACTATTAATAAAACAGTTTATCTACTTTACTTACATTTGTACAAAACCTTTAAACCCAATTCCAGTGCAATCGTGTCATGTCATAGCCCCATTTCCAGTTAATCAAAAGTTGTTTTAAGGACAACTTAAGTGCATCTGATTTTTGCCCGCGCAGCCATTTAGTGGTTATTTACCTTAATGCAGTGAAATTGTAACGCTCTTGAATTGTATGTATGGCTTTAAATTCTCATCACAATAAATATACATGTACATTTCAAGTACAAATGAAATAATTAAATAACAAAGTCAACAGATCGCAAAACGGTTTTTGTCTAGCTTCTTGATGGTATCCAAAACAAATTATCTGTTTACTCTCTATGGACAAGTATTTGTAGGAAACATACGCACGTAATGTATATACTAGAAAATCTTACATGTCTTTTTAATTTTTATATTCAATTTTTAACTGAGTTGGATATAAGTGATAAAATGCGAGTATTGTATAACTTGTATCCACTGGGTTATTGCATAACTAAAACTATTTAGAAAAGATGCTAGATAATTGTTTTGTAAAGAGAATGATGTCTCAATCGCTTCGTCCAAACATCAAAAAAATTTGAAAACTGGTTAGGTTTCTCGATTATAATTATTTATTTCGTGGTGACGAAATAGTTCGTATCCAGCGATATAGTCGCTTATGGCATTTGAACACTGAATATGAACAATTCATTGTCTAACCGTCTTAGTTGATTACCTCGCTCCATGCGCTTTATGAAACATTACATTGATTCGAGAGATATTGGAATTAAGCGTGCATTTCGTGGAAATTCCGAATTGATCTCGAATAAATTTGAATCAAGAAAATATTTACGTGATACTTTATATCATGATAAATGTCATGAGATAAAGAATAATTACGGACCTTAAACAATCTGAGATTTGTGCGGTTCAATTGTCAATTCTAACCAAGTTAAGAAAATATTTTACGATAAATTGGTTAAAAGATCCTTACTATTCCATTTTTGATACTGATTGCGTTAGGTACATTAAACTGTCGTAGGCACTAGTCCGAAGACGTATCAGAACATTGTATACATACTAGATGCACACGGAATAACTTCGATTGTATCATAACACTTAACAATGAAACCGAAAGAAAACAATAGCGAAGTAATTTCTACCAATTCAAATATCACATGTTACGCTGGTACGTCAAGGTTGTTGCTATATTTGTTGTTATCATGTACACTTTACCCGTATCATATTGTTAATTTGTGACGTGACTAACCATATTCTCGTGTTGTGAAATAAGATCGGCAGGGCTCTGATAGACCTCACTAGCCGGAATTATTTGTTTAGCCAGAGGTTAATAAATGTGTTGGTCTGGTTCATAAAACATGAAATGTTACGGCGTCCTTTGAATTTTTTCTTGACACTATTTCAAATTGGTAAGACATTTCCAGTCTGAATAGCTCGTTTGTTCTCCTGATCAAGTATAACGCATTTATAGGCAATGTAGTTATTAATCAAGTCACATTGATATGTCTAAGGCATGATTTGAATACGCTTGTCAATCTTGTCAACTGTTTGGAAGAATGTTGGATACAGAATGCGCTTCTATTGGATTATACAACAAGCCAATATAACTAGCTTTATCATAGATAACGACACGGATATTGGGCATACGACATTGAATGAACTTTGAGAGGCTTTCTTTAATGCTATTATATTCGCGATTAATTTAATGTTTCACTTGATCGGACATGAATATTCAATATCTTTGATTCGATGCAGATGTGTGCCTCCTTGCCGCTGTGCAGTCTCGCTTTTTCACAGTACACATGCACCTAGACAGAGCTCTATTACAGCAAATAATAGAAACAACGTATAATCTAGTAAATCATACAGATGAACATGCAAAACATTATTCTTGTACACTGTACGAGTATATGAGAGACAGAAATATAAAATATCTTTCTGTTAAACTGGCATAGCCCTAATTTGTTGTCGGATTCCACGACACATTTTCTCGCCACGCTGAATAGACGGATACATGTGCATATTAACAAACAGATGCTAAGTTTGGTAAACGGTATCTAGATTTCACTTTAATGTTACTTGTTACAGGCAAATATTTCAGTCAATATGAAGTCCATGTAATATTACACCTCTGTGATATATAATTTATCATTTACACCATGTTAAACATGACTGTAATGGAAATACAATGAATAATGGTAACCTATATTGTGATAGCCACTACACAATATTAACGGATATTTCTCGGACTTTTTTGCGGTTAATTTGTTCAATGAGTGTTGTTTTGGAGTTCTTCATTGTAAACTTTCAAAATAGTTTAAAGTTTTCTTAGATAACGATGTTAAGAGTGACTTTTAATATTCTGCAACAAGTACAAACGTATGCAATGAACCCAGTGCATGGCACAGACGGAACATATTAATTTTTGTCGGCAACAGAAATACATAAATCATTTGTGGTGAATTGTCCTTAGATTTATTTAATCGACACTCACATTTTGCAAACGGTTTGACAGATAATATAAACCTGTCATGATCTTTATCTTATATATTTAACGGAAATGGATTGTCTTGTCATCTTATAATTAAATATCGTAACACTGGATATAACGCAGACAAAATATTAGGTACAGGACGGTGTTATATTATCGATGTTTATGTGCGTTGCATTCATACTGTATGTTTAAATATGTGTTTTGTGTTAAACGGTGCTGTCTGTTATTATATTATTCTTAACAACTTTAAATGTACATTTTTATAATTCAGTCGGGTGAAGCAATTGTTTGCTAGGAAGCCATTGGTTGAATATGTTTTTGTCCGTATCTAAACCATATCATCGTGTCAACATGCATTTCCTGGATATGTAGAAGTGGTTGTTAACTTCGATGTCCTTACACTATGGATTTTATTGTACTTTATTGTTTAGAAATTTAGATAGTCGAATGACTTTGTCCGGTGAATATGCATTTTGTTATACTAGTCATTTACTTTGTAGTTACCACATTATCCCGAAATGGATATTAAGTCTTTGTGTCAAAAGTCCTCGCACCAGCCTCTGTTTGTTAAGAAACATTGAGAACATTATCACTTTGACATACAACCGCGACAAATGTAACAAATATCATATCGAAAACAAAACACAGTAAGGTCCAAACAGAAAATACCCATTGTTAACCCAAAGAATGCGCAGCCTAGTATTCAAGAAAAGCAATGCATATGATTTTGTATGCCATTATTTGACATGACGTGGCATGTATTTTTCTCAAAATCATGAAATATTACCGATTGTGTTCATAATCAATATTCTAAACACACCGTTAATGTGACAGGCCTCATTTTAGGTAGACCTGTCCCGGATTTGTACGTACCGTACATGAGGAGTTTTAACCTTTCTATTGTTTGTGTTCATTCGTAAGACTTCAGTTTTCATCGTTATTTCACTAACTGGTTTTGACCCATGACCTTAACGATGCAATTATTTGATTGGTCGTTAGATGCGCACGTGATTAGAAAAACTGCGGGAAAAGGAGAGTCCAAGATTAGATTTTGTCAGAACGAGTTGAGGTTTGTCGACTTGTGAAAAGTTTGTTTTCAGCAAACTTTGGTGTTGTTTCGGAGCTCTTCTGTTGTCAGGTATTCCTTATTTTTGTTGGTTGCATTGTTCTGTTTCGGTTGTTGCATTTCCTGGTACTTCGTCAGATGGAATTATTTGTAATTTAACGTGTTTTCGCGATAATCAGGTGATTCGAGATATAAATGCCCTGTCAATCATTGTAACACATGCATGTATATTTTGGTTATTGGTTATTTCAGAAATTAACAAATAGCACGACACAGAATGATATGAGTGTGAGATATTTGGACATATGTAGATGTTTGCCTGATAGGCAAAGGTAAGAACTAAGTTTATGTATAGGTCATGATTGAGGTTATAAATCTGTGGTAAGCACCAGCCACATTAACAGGTTTTATTATTATGTATTTGTATATAGTTGGGTTGTACATGTACGGGATCGAACCTGGTTATGGTCTATGCCAAGACTATGATCTTCATAATTGTTTTCATTTGTTAATACGTTTATCACATATTTGTGTGGAACACCTCATTATTGAAGTGTCCACCGGAAAAGCAGGATTCAGACCTAGCATCTAGATTGTTGACAAGTTGTAAGTTTCCGGTATACGGAATTAGTTTAACTTGATGGTAACACTGTTTATAAACTATGTTTATTGTTTATTGTAGATCAAGATATTCAAGATCTCCATATATGGTTAGGATATATAGGCCTATTGATTTATTGGACAATATCTGTAGAAAGTAGAATAAATATATGAATTGAACTAGATCTATCGTTGTTATCGTCGGTTGATTAGACTTCGGCTCACATAGAACTTCACGACCCAACAGCTGGTTCCCACCACAGGACCAGACCAGTTACATTAATTTGACAGTACGTAGTATCATACTATCAATTAATTTAAGTATTGAAAGTACTGACAGGCTGGCGAACTGCAAAGGGGCTATAACTTTCCAAATAACATATCATCAAGTGGTTTTCTAAGTCGAAAGAAAGGTAAGTGCTGGACGAAAAAGAAAAACATTTAAAAAATATAAAATTTAGGAGGCGCCGTGACTTTAGCATCAGAAAATTACTAAGCGAGTTGCTTACCACTCAGCCAAGATCTCGTTAGCGAATGTTGGACTAAATAATTTAACAGAATGAAATTATTGATGCACGCGCTACATGTATATTGCGTTCGTAATGCGTTGTTATAACTATCAACGCCTTTAAACACATTTTCTTTTAATGTCATACGATTTCCTTCCATTACAACAAGAAGCTTATATATTACAATCGAACAGATTAAATGAAACAAGGAACGTTTAGTGCTCTTGCAAAACTGATTAACAAGGAGGAACTATTTTCATTGAGTGTATAGATTCTGTGTTGTCAGTTCCGGGAGTAAATGCATCTTTGTGGAATTCATTTTTTGGGATTGTTATAGTCGGGCGCGACATCACCAGCCTAAAAACAGAAACTGTCATGAAAATCAAATAAACGTGGCCTCGATTTTTTTTTAAATTTTAGTTTACTCTCTTCCATCCGTACATTAATTACAATTATATCGATTGTACAAAACAAGTATCGATTTTCAAATTACTCCTAAGCGGACTTGAAACTACACTGAGCGGCAATAAAAACGCAAAAGTTACATAGTACAGCATAACACATTTGATAAGTAAGTGAGCATTGTTGTCAAAGAATAGATACATGCAAGTGACATATGAATATCACTTCGAATCAGATAAATTGGTTTAGAAACATATTTTTTTCCAGTTCTTTTGGGGTCAGTATAAAATGGAAAGTCGTATTTTTCATCTTTTACAACAACCGCCAGGAGCGATCCATCGTGTGCATCTACGACGTAATAATCTTATGAAACATTCATTGAATGCAAGTGGGATGTTGTTTCGTTGTTGCAGAATGGCTATGTGAAGTTCATATACTTTTAAGGAGCATATACACTATTTCGCGCACAACCACTATAAACAACATGGTCTATTATAGCTATGGTGTATTTTCTATGGTCAAGGGTGATAATCTTGGAGTAATAAAATGATTAAATAATTAACTTGCCAGTTTCTTTATAACACTGCTTCGAATATTACGCCTCTAAACGCATATTCAAAACTGCTCATTTTTAGATTAATAAAATTGTATTATATCTGTCCCAAGGATGGTAAAAGTATCACTATTTGTAACTTGAATAAATTGCATGAACGCTATAGCTATTTTTTTAAGACTGATTATTGCACTTAATGGAAAAAAATGCGCTTTGGAATTGCGTGCTTAATTTTAAAAACACAATTTTCGTCTAAATATTAATGAATACCATGACTTAAGCATGTAGACTAGTTCAATAATATCCAGTAATACAATTTAGTTTAAAAGTTTGGTGATTAATCTAAACAAGTGAGGATAATTATTCAAAAGTTATCGCACTTGACTTAAACATTCTTCTTACATCCTATGATTTGTAATGCATTTTTAGCTTTCTTAACAGGTGTATATGCATTCAAACTTGTGTTAAATAAATGAAATAATTACTTCGGTAATTTAAATCAAAAAAACTTAGTACGGATTCCCCACAATTGAGCATAACGACCGACCTTTCGGAGACTTCCTTTGACATATGCACCATGTTTTCTACTAGTTAGTTTGTTTTTTCGACTAATCCATCCATATTCTTCAAAATGCTTGCACAATATGCGAGCAAATCTCTAGCCACCTACCAGCATGCGGGAAAATGCGGTTTAAGGCTATTCCGCTATGGACGAGTGATTCTTAAAGTATTTTCACGGAAAAAGCTGAATTCTTTAGATAATGTATATCGAAGTTAGCATTCAAAATTTCAAGTTTATAAATTGACAGATTACAGAAATATTCAAGTTTAAAAAGTGTTGCGTTTTCATTGCCGCTCAGTGTATATTAAAATTGAATTCGCTTTGTATAGTCTTTTCCATACAATTCTCATTTTGTCAACTACTAAAGTCGTGAGAAATAGTTGTATAAAAAATCAAGTGTAATGTCTTGAAACTTGTAAGCTAACACCTCATCTAGATACATCCTTCAATATTAATTGATTTGCCTTATATACAGATATGAGCATAGGAACATCAAAGCGGGGCTACCGTTCCCTTAATAGACATATTGCAATTCACTATTTGATAACGTGATTCAATGCACAATTGGTGAATCGACCTCAACCAACTAACAATACATGAAATGTATGTACATTAATTGCAATATCAATTAAATGTATACCATGTGACGACATCGCATCGACAAGTATTGGTCATATAGCACAAACATGAATTAATAAAATAGAATATACGTAACACGACAAACTGTGTCCACATCATTGGACGGCACAACAAGGAAGTCTCAACTGCCGCGGAAAGAAACCGGTACATTTTACAATGACAATCCATCAGTGTTTCCAGTTTCACCAGATGGAATTGTATCTTGTGTTATAATATCAGTGGTATTTCTTATTTAAATTAAATTCTTGATATCAATTCTTGCAATGACCCATGCTGTTACCGACCTGGATGGCGAGCATCAATGTTTGTTAACAAACAGACGATTCACTCAATCAGTTTCAAACTATATACGATACGTATGTAATCTTACGCGTTTTTCTTTACGTTTTGTAGTTGAACTTCAAACGTAATACACTCTAAATTATACAGTTGTGTACTCCGGAGCTCTTCTAGAATTGGTGCAAGTATGTTCAGTTCGTGGTCCTTTAAACGGAACATTATCTGAATCAGCTATCATATATACGTGTCATTAATGTTGATGGTCTAGTGTTGAATAGGCCAATTAATTTTATTGCAAGGTTAAGACAGTGAATGTTTGCAAAGCGTCAACCAATATTCTATATGAGATTGTACGACTATAATCCGGCCAAGTCAAATTGTCAATTATGTTAGAATAATTGCGTACGCATTGTCATAAGGGAACGTTTATCCAAATACATTTCTTTTGGAGAAACAACTAGCCCATTACTTTATATTGCATCAATATTGTCTAGGTCGCTTAAGGAAATGTTTTCTGACTAGTAAGAACTAAACCCCATTTTCTAGCTCATGCAATTCCAATAGTTCACCTTCCGAACATTCACTTTATACAAGTTTGTTACAAATATAGAACAATGATCTGTGCTTATATACGAGTAGTTATCCAGTTTGAATTAGCTATGTTGTATGTTTCAAAGTTGTCAAGTGTCAATTTTAAAGTTCATATTCAATCACCATATTATTGATGTGTCTGATTATGTAATGTTTGATATATCCAAACAGCAAAGACAACTCCCGTATTACATCATTGAACATGTTATTTACAATGGCAAGTGTACCAAATTGCACATCTAAGTGAGACATGTGATTCAGGTTTGTAATGACACAAATGAGTTGAATGGTATAATAACATTTGCGGAAGAGAAACCGAAGTAGAATATACGGTGTGTAATTCATAAGTCAAAGTTTTCTAGGTGTCTTTAAATGGCTTTTATACTGTGGATTGTAAGTAGAATATGTAATCGACAGGAATAACACCATCGGAACTTTTCTTGAGGTCTACGTTAAGTTTTATGTTGCCTGCTTTAGTAAGTAGGTGCTACAGTGTTTTGTAGTAGCTTTACATCTATATCATATATTTCATTTGTGTTTTTAACGACTTTGTTGTCTAAGTGGTAGAACACATGGAATATAATCTAATAAAAAGACGCACAATATCAGGTTGGCGGAACTGTTGACGCTCAGTATACAAATCTTATCGACAATATTCAAATCTTATCTGTCCTGTTAATCAATGTGTCCATATCAATACCTTCTACGTTTCATCACGAAACGTTCATTTTTATGTACACATCTATTACATGTGTAATAGTATAAATAAGTATAAGCGGTATCAGTGTATGTTTACTGACCATATGTTTGGAGTTTACGTATAAACGGGTAATTAGCAACAAATATTATTCACAGCAGTTTTGTATATGTTCACCACACCAACAGTAAAAACAGCCCTGCTTAAAATTCCAAATTTAAAATGATAAAATTAACTAAGGCATCGCCAAAATCGGTATTTAATAAATATTAGATAACAGCTAGGCTATATTTGTGGATATAGGCCTACACCCGGGCTCCAGTTGATATATGCTTTATCCAAGGCAGATAACAAATGTATGCAATCATTGTACAAATCAAGTCAATGCATTGAAATTGTCATAATTTGATTCAAAATCAATAACATCAACGACATACCTATACTGTACTGTAATAGTGTAGGCCTACTGTATGAGGTTTTATTTTGTCCCGGAATATAGATAATTTCCAGCCTCCCAGGCCTACAGTTCCTAACCATGTTTGTCTTTCGTCCATACTGTAGTCTGTATCCGCTATAAAATCGATATTACAAAAGCGACACCGCACGATATTTGATGGGGCCCAGGTTTATTTACACACGATCTAGACCCACAAAAAATATCACACAATTGTGCTTCGCAGCTTGCATACAGTGAGTGTGTAGACTCTCGGACTATTAGTTTATCCGAACATGATTTCGCGACTCTCTTTCAAATTTCAATCGAAGCAAATTTACAACAACATTGAAGTGCTCAACTTGGTTGACGATTAATCCGGAATCAATCCATATAAATAAATGTGTTATAGAACTTCTTCGTTTTTGGTTACTTAACGTCTGAAGTTGGCTAAAGTAAACTGCAGCACACGATGTTTTTGTTTTGTTTTGGAAAATGGAACGGTCTAAAACTCGTCGCTCCGCTCCTTGGAGTGTTTACTTCCCTTTGTTAATTCTATAATTTTGTTTCACTTCATAGAATATTTTTTAAAAGTTTAAGAATACAAAAGAAAAACGTTTGGGCGCAACCGTTTCGAGATTAAGAATTTTCTTATTTTCAAAGACTATTCACCTCGGAAAACTGCCTGAAATTTTTGACCGGAAATAACTTTTTCCAAAAGCATTAGTACCTGCAGAGACTCGACGAAGATACGCACGTGCCACCCGTTAATGGTGTGGCTATTTCAATAGCCTATTAAACGATAACTAGGCCGATTAGTTTAAAGTAAATCCAATAAGAATTATCACACATAACCAGCATACTACTTCTACCAACACATGGAAACATTTAACGTTAACCAAATCCATGTACAAAAATGTACATATTAGAAACTGAAGACAGTTTTAAAAGTATATTTGCTGCAACAAAACGATAAAAAGAAAATACTTAAGAGAAGGAAGGCAGCACTCAACCTAAACAGCTGAGCGCTAACAACATAAAACTTAACATACCACAAATACAAGAAGCAATGCCGATAAATTAACCGAACGAGAAAACGAACACAATGAGCTGTCAAATAGCATAATGTCCTAGTTTGAGCAATCACAACCCTTAATGTTCGGCTTCAGTGGAAAAACAATATATTACCTAGTTTGAGCTATCTGAAGACCCATTAAATCAAAGTAACAGTACAATAAAATCTGAATGCACGAATCTTTTTATAATTCAGACACTCAAAAGTAGATACAGATTATACACTTTCAACAATCAAACTATAACTTAGCCATTATAATTGCTTCACATTTTGATTTGTATGAGTTAACCAAAATTATTTAAAACAAATGAGATTTCTTATGTTAAATGCTTGTGTAATAAATTTACCACGGTTTATAAGTAGTCGTTTGTTTTCCGTTGTTAGCATTTGTATTAATTTAAAAACACTTGGGTGTCAGACGAAGTATGGTTTTATAAGGTTGTTTAATATTTCATTTTCTTTTGCAATATCATTTGAATTTCACATAAGAGAGGTTTGTGAAACAAACATGTCTCATGCTAGTAAATAATCTAGTGTAATTAAGGTCACTACGACATTGACATATGACCTATTAACATCAAAATGTGTAGGTGTCGACAAATTATGATCGGCAACCTCTCTGTAAAGTTTACGATATACGAACCTATATTCTTCACGTTGTGGACCAGGGTCGTCTGTACAGGATGAACAACTCCACTTAAAATTTTAGGAACCTAAGTCCACCCGTTCTAGAGTTATCGTTGGAAAACCATTCGGTAAACATGCGCTGAACATAACATACGCCACACATACAAACTTCAGTACTTACAATCTTAATATAATTTAAACATAATAAAGTCACGAACGTAATATAACAGTTCTATATTGATATTTTTAAGATAGAAAAAACAACTCCACAAGCAATGCATGCACATATCCCTATGTACTGTGTTGGTGTACTTAGAACATTTACATGTACATTGACATCATTCAAGACATAGGACTACACAAATCCATTGGTTCGAGAACATATCTCAAAATTCATTTCAAGTCGTTTGCCCAAAATCAATACTGTTATCTTTGATAAAGCTAACTTTATTTCCAAGTACATGTAGTAAGATACAATAAACGTGCTTTCTGTATCCTACATACTTCAAAACAGTTGACAAGATTGTAATTTTAGAATTTCAAACGTATTCAAATCATGTTCCAGAACTATAATAAATACATAGATATACACATACGAAATAACCCATATTATCCAGCTGCGCTAACCGGATAAACCGTTACAGTGTCAAAATATCTTGCTTATTAAATATGTGTGGAATCATAAACAGTAAACATTTTGAAACAATGATATTGTAATCGCTTCAAACTCAAAATGGATAGAAATGTGGCATTATTATACGTATGGTATGCCACGGTGACTTTAAAAAGCATGGTTTCAGCACGTGTCAGTTAATTACACAGGCATTCGACTGACAGCCGTTGGCTTAAACACTGATAGTTGTAGCAAATCACATTATGTTTCTATTCTCGTGAGTGAGCAATTTAATTGCAACTATAGTATGTAATTGAATTCGGTTTAATTTGGTTAAGTTTAACAGAGAACTTTAATGAACAGGACACAGCTAACTTATTAAATATTTATTTAAAAAATAAACGTATGTTAAAACACTAGTTTATTCACGATAGCTAATGGTGACATAAGATCTTGCAACGGTATTACATTGCACATAACATACATGATAATATGATGATGCCGTTGCATCATTGAACTGCCAACACTAACCTAGCTATCTAGCTAATAAAATATACATGTGGCACTATAAACAGTAAATATTTTCTAGCCATTATAGTATTCGCTTCAACAACTACAAATGATCTGGAAAGAAGAAGGTAATATATGATATGCTACTGTGCCTTTAAAAAATATGTTTTACGTGTTGGTTAATTACTTAAGCTGAAAGCCGTTAGCTAAATAACGACTGATTGTGTAAACTTGTTCCAATTTCAGAACGTTATTGCTCTCGCGGTCGTGTAATTTAACTAAAGAACGTAATTGAAGTTGGTACAATTAGGTTACGTGTCATAGATGACTACACTTCACTGAATATTAACCAGGAAACTGAATATTTAATAACATGTATAGAACACTAGATTATTCACGAAGCTATATCTAAAATACTTTTGACAATACATTATTAAAGAGGTATTTAAATACTAGTTTGTACTTAATTGTTGAATGTCGATAGTGAAGCAAGTCTAAAACAACTGCTTTTTCCAAAGTTCAATATCCAACCTCATTATACAGACCAATTAAAAAAATCACTTCGAAGAAACAAAATGTGAGTCTGGTATCAAATGTGTGATATAAAGAGAAAAGGTTACACTGTAGTTCAATTTACAAGCACATTTTATTTCTAGCATCCGAATAGGAACTTCCGATCGAAACCTAAAATAGTTTAAGACAAATGTTTGAATAACCGGGAAGATTAACAAACGCATAATTACAACTAGAAGTCGGTAAATCAATGAATGCTAGAAACATCGAAGAGTTTATTGCTAATCAAATAAACGTCGCCTCGTAAATTTTGGGTTTTGGAATTTCTGCTCAGAAAGGTTTTATTACATTGTGAGATTTGTTCGATGAACGGATTGCCTGCCTAATGTAAAACTTGTCGGTTTGTCGGAAGTTAAACAAAATACTTCATGAATCAATTTCATTTCTAATAGTCTTAGCTATGTTTTGTTTCTGATTTTCATGTGGGTTGCTGTAAAACATCAATTGAATAGTAAACCCTGGTAATTTGGTTCTAGAACATTACGGTAGACAGAGCGGGTTATTTTGATAGTATGCTTTACGCACATTAAACACCCATCAATAGGCTGCTTTACCATTTAAATAATTTTGAAGATAACATAACATCGTACGTTTCGTTTACTTTATTTTTGACGATGGTATGAATATGATCGTATGTCTAAGGTCTCGTGGTGATGTCGTCGTGTTAACGTCTTATACGCTAATGTGTCACAAATTAAAGAAATAAACTGAGATACAGTGTTGACAAATAGGATGTACTTGTGTGGCAAACAGTTGAATATAATTTACATGCATTTATTCGCTGCTCATTGCTTGGCATGTTTATAAGAGTAAGTAGTCATGTCTCATTTACGCCTAATGGGGCCGCTTTCTTAGAACCTTTATCTACATATACAGGTAGTACATGTCAATAACTGTTTATCGATAAATCTAAACATGGTGTTGGTTTGCAAGTTTCAAGACATAACTGTTGACATTTCTCACGACTAATTTCTCTCGATATTAGTTGGCGAAATCGGAATTGTCTGGAAAAGACAAGATAAAGATAATGTTATTTATGTTTAGTTTAAGTCTCACACAGGAGTTATTCGAAAATCGAAGTAAATACTCGTTTTGTAGAATCAATCGAATCATTACACTTCATGTCATTGTAATTAATTTACGCATCGAAAAATGCAAATTAAAAGCAATATAAAGAGGTGACGCTTCAGTTCTCTCTTATGTTGTTAATCTGTAGGACAAAAGTACATATTGTCAGATTCTTGCGATGTTTATATGGTATCAAAAACTCACATAAAATCACATTTTCTGCTTGATCTACCTACTTGATTTATGAATCTGAACTTATTCATCTAGAAGAAAAATAATGGCATAACGTAGGTTTATCAACTGTGAAATCTAAAATTTATTGCGTGACCAACGCATTAAAACATATATATATTCGACGTTATTTAGCGTATGTGGTGTTTAGATGCCAAGAAAAGCCGTTAACTAATTATAGGATGGAAAACATATTCGGTAGTTTAATCAATAGCGCCTTTCAACGTAATGATAATTGTAAAAATACTTTATATATTTGTTAAACAAAAACGTGTTTAATCATCGATATGGAGTTTAGTTCAACAATTAAACAACTAGGCCGTTCGATCTAAAATAAACCCATTACGAATTATCAAACGTAACGTACACACTTAGTCTACTTCTTCTATGGATTCATTAAATCGTGTAACGCATGCACATACTATGGTCAAAAATAGTCAACCACGTATACTTGTTGCAATAAACAGGTTAAAGCAAATAAGACAAGCATAGTACCACTCAACTTGAACATCTGAGCACCAACGACTTAAACACAATGACAAAACCATAACCGAACGACGAAATTAACAACATGAAAAATGATCTAGTTTCAGCGATAAAAAAGATAAATGTCCGACTTCAGTGGTAAATAATAAATACCAAATTACTGAAGTCCTAATAACTCAAAGTAAAACTACAATAAATTCTGAATGCCCTAGACTAATTAATAATTCAGTAACTCAGAGTAGCTATTGTAAGATCATCAGCGGGCGGCGCAACATAGGGTTCAACACATGTAGGATATAACAGTTTAACTGAAATATATTTATGTATGTAATATGCACATTTTTGTCTGTGGAGGATACTCTACTTTTACATTTGTATGAATATATCAAATTTAGTTTGTCTTGTCTTTGCTGTAACGGATCTCTGGCTGGGTGTACTAAGGAAGCATGGAAATGCATATCAGCATAGAATACATGCATTGAAATCATAGCTTCGAAATTAACTTTTGCACAAAATCCGCATTACCTACTTTGTTAAAAGAAAGATATATGAGGGGTGATCAATATATTCGAGGACTTTCCTTCTCAATTTTTAAATATTGGAACTAGAGTAATGAAATTACACGCTGACCAATCAATAATCTCGCGATTTGTCTAATTTTCTTTATGATAACGTCACTATTTACTTGATGACGTCACTTTTTGTAACCATGGTGAAGCGCACACCGTCGAGCATCTCGGGCATAACGTTATTTCTGAGAAACGACACGCTATGAAAATTAACGCGAAACTTGTAAATCCTCGCGCAACCTCCAAAATGACTTGACTAAATTGTGCATGGATTCTGTGCGCTTACAATTAGCCAACTTCATATGATTCCGTTGTTTATGTGATTGTAGGGTCTCTACCAAACCGTTGAGACGATTAAATAAGGAAAAACAGCAAAAATAACACCGCGTTAGGGACACTTTCCGTTAAATTCTTCGAAATAAGACGCACTGATCTCTACCAAATGTAACTGGCAAAAATAAGACTAGTATAGGCTATAACACATAAAATCGTTAACTCCAAATCAAAAGGGTTATTTCGATATTGCGTCCAAAACCTGATAGGTCCTGTTTCTGTCTTAATTGAAACAATCTAATTTTGTAAAGTCAACCGCCCTTTTCCGAGTTTTGTTTCCAATAACGCATCGATACTCTTTTTATTCCACCTCACATTCCAGAATCGGCTATTAACTAATGATTTCAGTAGTAAAAGACAACCAGTCTCATAAATAGGACCGGGTACCAGTCCAGAAAGGAGCTATGTGCTACTCCGACGGTGACGCTTGGAATGACGTCGCGTGACGTCCAACGTCATGCGCTTCTTGTATGAATATAAAATAATTTTATAAGTGCATTCGGTCGGAGCCATCTTACTCCGAATGATGTGAAATGGCTTTGAGCCTTGCTGCCAATATGAAATTGCTAGATGAAAAGTCCTCGATTATATTGATCACCCCTCGCATTTACTTGTAGTAAGATACGTATACACTAAGCGCGCACTCAGTATCTAACATACTTAAAACAGATTGACGCTTTGGTCGCTACATTTGCTGCCGTCATGGACATTAAGCCCAAATATAATTATTAAGTTGTGACATGGCAAAGGGTGTGCGGAAATAAACAGGGAAGGCAGCAATCAATTTGCCGAGCACTCAACAACCGATCACAGAAAACATCTCATAACGTAAATACAAAATGTATACCGATAAATGCCCATATATATTGAGTTCCGCAAAGTTGCGCAAAACAGAATTGTGCGTCCTACATGTATTTATTAGAATGGCTAAATAATTTATGGTGAATGAGGTGCACTATGTTTAGCGATAAGTACTTGATATAAATCCATGACAATTATCGATTTGATGTTATTAATTGATCCATGATATAAGCACATGTGACACAACCCAACAAATGAACACTACATATAACAAATAACCACTTTTCTGCAGTGGAAGGGAGGTAATTTTAATAGATTATTGTACTAAATAATCTTCCTTTGATCAAAGACAATTTTGAAAGTCGTGATAGACAGTGTACGAAATGACAGATTTTAAGAAACAGCGCTGGTCATAAAAAGGCAAAATAAAATGAAGTGTCTCACCAATGGACAGTGTAAGTAAAAGTTCTTTCGAGTTATCAATGTTAAAAAATGATCTTTAATTCGTTTGCGAACATTTGGACGCTCAGTATACATGTATACGCTAACGAAAACCATTGATCATATTGTGAAGAAAGATAAGAAGTGATCCTACGAGCCAGAAATATTTGTTTCATCTTCGTCCAGTAAATTGTTTTCACTAACAAAAGTCTATATCATTGTAGCAGCTGACGTATCAATGTGTCTCAAGAGTGTTAACATCTCATACGTTTTTTTCACAAGCGTTCGTCAGACAGTCACAAGTTCCATAGATTGGTTCACACCTTCCAATAGCGCGTTTAATGATTCAATATCACCGTCACACATAACAATGTATCAGTCCCAAGCTGTCGACACTCACTTGAGGCATTAACACTCTGATTAATAATACACAAATCATTTACAACCAGCGTTCATATATAAAATTCAGTAATTGTCTTGTAATTTGATTGTAAACATTTCCCGACGAAATGATCTTAAGCAGAATATCAATTGTTTATGTTCCGCTGAAGGCTTTAAAGTTTCATGGATGTATTTAGGGATACAGAATGTGAGTTAGCTAAAAAGCTGTCAGCTTAACTATCTTTCGGAATGACTTTTAAATGGGAATATTTTCCAGTTATGTTAAACTGCACTCACCCGAAGAACCACTTACTTATAGTCATCAAGAATACAATTGCTATTGCTGAAACATGATTTTATGAGTACAAATTTTGTGTTAATCTGACTTCATGTAGAAAGAAAATGTACACATATTCGATTTAATTCGGCCATTTTTGTAGCCAAGGTATTTTCCAAAGTTGGACTGATTCATAGAAAACGCTAGAAGTTACAGCAAGAACATGAACAAGCCAGATCATTACAATACTAAGACACAATCGCCTCACGTTGATCCAAAGAGGAAATACAAAATAATAACAATACAGTGGACGGGTAATGAAACGGCATCAGTCATTTAAACAACAACAAGGACAAAACAACTTAAATGCTAGCTATTCCAACAACAAAAACCTCAAAATCAAACATTTCAAAGTAGCAAATATGTATACATTCAACAATCAACCAGCCAAGTTAATCGAGCTAACAGTTCCCCACAATCGTATCTGAAAAGTTTGAACTGAAGTTAATTATCTATGTAGATGTACGAGCAGTCTCTGTAGCAACTTAAAGTGTTCATTCCTATCATTTAACCTGTAAGACATGCAAGGTCAACACTTAACGGGTCTTTTGACTTACCATGATATCAAATCATCGGCAAATACTAAAAGGCCAATAAATTAGACTTACTGCCACCAGGCCACACTCACAAAACCAATGAACAACCACCAAAGGAGTTTCACGATAAATAATTCCCCATACATTCTGGAACTAATTTGTCTTCAATAATGAGAAGCGGCACTAGCAATAAATATGGCAGAAGTTCATGTAGGTATAGTTGACGTTGTGGTAGTGTATATACACGACTACAAACAGGTAAGGGTCAATGCCTTATCGAAGCAGTTTTTGAAATATAGATGGCGCTAAGGGGTAAAGGTTTTAAATCTTTCATCAAAAACAACCAATCAGAATATTGACGAATTGCTATACAAAACATACAGAAGAGATAAAGTATGATACAAAGCTGATTTTAACTGTCTATGCAGACATGTAAGTGTATGTTCAAATGTCAGTTCCCAAGCCCTCTACCACATATGACAGGCACAATAAACGAACAATGTGACATAGCTAAAGACGGCAAATGTGTTAAACAAGTTCTAGCATGTGATAATTTCCAAAAGACAATTCGTATCAATTGTACAACGTTCATGGGTTGATTGATATGATTAACATATTGCTGACAACCTTAATATTGATACCACATAATGATGAGGTAATATTAATAGCAAATACAACCCACAAATAAATAGACGACTGTCATGAAAGTATACATGTATACAGTGAATTTTATTGGCCTTTTACATGACCAACCGTATCAAGCGCAACAACATATCAGATTTAATCATTCAAACGGCGTTTATCGTTATTGATGCTTTACAGTTTCCCAGAAAGAAACTAATCAAAACAAAGATCTAAGACAGTTGAAAATGAAGCAATGAATATGCCGTTTTTGTTGAACTTCTAGCACACCGTATTGATCTCGAATAATTTTGTAGCGATTTATGTATATACATGTAGCTGTTACAAAGATTTTAAAGTGTAGTATATGACTGTACACATTTCTCGAGTCAGCTGGATGGACACTTGGACAATCTGTGTTAAGTTTCTGTGTTGATGGTATTCAGTAAATATGGGTATGATCGTGCATTCCATGCGAAACTGATACCAATGTATGCAAGTTAATACCGGAAGAGTACATTACAAAAGACAATTAACCTGTATGTATACTTTCAAAATTATATTCCAAAACACTGGCCACACAACAAAACGGTGTGAAAATAAGATTTCCCTAAGACAATAACAGTCTTATCTGTATGACTAAATAGGACAAATACATATGCTTAAATGTTTTCAAGAAATTTCCCAGTCTGACGTTAAACATTACCAGAGCATCCGGCTTCTTCAAACATACAAACAATGAATATCATTTGGCAGTTTTACGTTAGTGAAAAATAGAAAACGTTTCACAAATGACATTTAAACATAATCTTATACCTAATAGGTCTAGTTATACAATTTCTGTTTAGCTTGCACAAATACGGATGCTGACAAACAGCCAATATGCTCAATACAAAATCCATTAGCTGGTGTTTAAACCGTTTAGAATAGACATCATATCAAATATGTTAAAGTTCTTGGAAATTATTGCCATAAATGTCTGGCATCGTTGGCAGATAAATAGTTCACAAAAGCTCCGGGGCTTCATAAATGCTCCGATTTGATAAATCAATCTTTAAAGTCCGACCAATAGAAGATGATTGAAGAAGCACATATAATGACATGATCAACACATATTGAAGTAATGTGTGTGTCCAGAAATGAAACCGCTAAAGTTAGAATAATTTTTTTAGTATTGTTACTATATTTATTTTACATAGTATATATACACCACAGTGTGATAGTACATGTTATCAATCTGATCATCCGTATCTCAGTGCTCATTTCATGATAATAATTCCTAACAATGATAAGTATAAATACATGTCATCAGGTATTAGTCTACCATGACCTCACGGAATTGACCCTTAAGAGATAGAATACATAGTCTTAACTAGTCATGCCTAAAAGATTTTTGTACTCTATATATGCGTTGTTTTAAATTGATAAAAGCATATAGCAATATTTGTTTATGTGGATGATCAGTGTTATTTAAGGTAGGGAGCGGTGGCCTTAAGGTAGGACGCACGCTTCGGGATCGAGAGGTCCAGGGTTCGACCCCCTCTGGATCACTGGTTAATTTCTCTGAGCAAGACCCACAGCTCCACTCCACCATGGTGTAAAATGGTACCTGTGAGGGCAGTGTTTATTCCTCGGCGCCGCAGATCGATGTTGGCTGCCACACCACAGAAGGGAAATAGTCTCCCCAGGGAGACACGAGTGTAGGTTTCCATATGTAGCCCAGTGACCAGGGGAAGTTGAAATGTCAAAGGGTGCTTGTGCGGCCTAACAGCTGAAAAGAGCCCTAAATAAAAAATTGGTAACTTAAATTATTTAATAGCAAGTGTAATATTGTTGATATATAGTCATGTCTGAACTGAACATACAGATAGTGTATCTGATTATTTATACGTTCAACCACCATACATGCAATTACTACTATACAGTGTATGATTGATGTCACAGTATGTTATACCTGCAGTATGCACCACATGTTTATCATTGATGATGATTTTACTTCTCTTGAAGTCTGGTGATACAACTTGTATACACCCATTCCTCCAGCTCCATACAAACAGTACGCCATCTGCTGTAATCATTATACCATATGGATTTATCAATGTATCATGCGTGTATGTACGGAGAATTTGTCCTTCAAATGTAGCAACACTAACTGTGAGGGTATCATCGCCTGATACAAGCATAATATTATTGTCTGATCCAAATATGATGTAGTAAGGACTCCATAGTATGTATTTCTCACCTTGTTGTGGTTGCATTTTATATTGTATCTTTCCTTGTATATCGAGGATATATTCTCTACCTTGCCTCACATAACTGACCGCCTATAGGTAGGGTGCGAGCTTTGGGGTCGAAAGGTTCCGGGTTCAACCCCCGTCTTGACCACTGGTTAATTTCTCTAAGCAAGAATTACTCAGATGCTCCAATCCACCAAGGTGTAAATTGGTACCTGTGAGAGAAGTGTCTATTCATGGGCGCCGCAGATCGATATTGGCTGCCAACCCGCAGGAGAGAAAAAGACTCCCCAGAGAGACACGAACATAGGTTTCCATAGGTAGCCCAATGACCAGAGGAAGTTAAAATGTCAAAAGGTGCTTGAGCGGCTTAAAAGTTGAAAAGAATATGTCACAGGGTATGCGGAAATCGGACAGAGATCGCAGCACTGAGTCTGTCGGTCACATGAAAACCATCACATAACACAAATACAACGATCAGTACATAAGCTAACGCAAACCATTGATCATATTGTAAAGAAAGATAAGTATTGATCCTACAAGCGATAATTATTTGTTTCATCTTCTCGTAGATCCATGGTAGAAGCTGACGTATCAGTGTGTCTCAAGAGTGTTAGCATCTCATACGTTTTCCACAAGCGTTCGTCAGACAGTCACAAGTTCCATATATTGGTTCACACCTTCCAATAGCGCGTTCGATGATTCAATATTACCGTCACACATTACAATGCATTAGTCCGAAGTTGTCGACACTCACTAGACACATTTACACTCTGATAAATACTACACAAATCATTTACACCCAGCTGCCATCTCTAAAATTCAGTAAGTGTCGTGTAATTTAATTGTAAACATTTTGCGACGAAATGAGCTTAAACAGAATATCAAATATTTATGTTTCTCTGGTGGCTTTACAGCGACATGGTAGTATTTTGTGGATAGAACATGCGAATTGACTATAAAACGGTCAACTTTACTATCCATCTGAATGATGTTTAAATGGGAATAGATTCCAGTTTTGTTAAACTACACTTACCCGAAGGACCGCTTACTAAAATTCCCATTAACAGCGATAACACCAACAATACATTTGATACTGTTGAAACACGATTTAATGTGTACGAATATTTTTATCATTCTAATTTCATGCAGAAAGAAATTGTGCACGTTTTCCATAAATAATTTTGCTATTTTTGTAGCCAAGGTATTTTCCAAAGCTAACCTGACACAAACCAAATCGCCAAATTTTACAGCAAGAACATAAACAAGTTTAAAGACCAACAACTATAGCTAAAATGTATACATTCAACATTGAACCATTTGACGTACTTGGGTCAACAGTTCCCCCGAGATGTGATCTGAAAACTTATAACTTTGGGCTAAGTATTGGTGTAGATAAACGAGCAGTCTCTGTAGCAATTTTAAGTGTGCATTCCTATCATTGAACCCGTAAGACATGTAAGGTCAACACGTAACGGCTCTTAATCATGATATCAAATCATCGGTGAATACTAAAAGGACAACCAATAAGACTTACTACCACCATGTCACAGACACATAATCATTTTACTACAAACAAAAGAAATTCATTAGAGTTTCACGATAACTAAGTTCCCATACATTCCTAAACTATTTTGTTTCCAACAATGAGAAAATTGACTAGCAATAAATATGACAGAAGTACATGTAGCTGTAGTTTATGTTGTAGTAGTTTGCACACAAAAGCAATTAAGTGCCAATGAATTACGACCGCAGTTCTTAAAAATATACCCTTGTACGCGTTGAAGTTTATATCAAACTAAGACAATTATTTATTGGCCAAGTAATCTAAAAGTACATGTAAAACAAGTCGCTCGCAGTTGTTGGATGTAACTTCGATTTAGATTATTTCCTGTATGTAAAGCACTATTGTCAATAAGACAAGTTATTAGAGATTAAACGCATGCATGTATTTAAGACCACACCAATAACGGGTCCACACATATAACAATAGAATTACAATTCCACAAAAAACAAAGCAAACTTAAAAAGACGCCTGTCATAAAAAATGTACATATTCACCAGTTTTTGTATTGCAAGAAACTCTCTTAAATCAAATATCAAATGTCAAGGGTTCTATAAACGATAACGTCTATTGGGGATTTACAATCACTCACATAAAAATAATACGAGAAAGATCTTAGACAGTTGAAAATGAAACCTTGATTCATGAAGAATTTGTGTAAGTTCCAACATACCAACAATATTAACATTACACAGGCAATCCATATCACACTGTAATAAAACTGTTTGGGCAGAAAGTCCAAAACCCGGAATTTTGATTTACCGACTTCTTCTTTTAATTATGCGTTTGGTAACACTGCAAGTAATTAAATCATTTGCCTTAAAATATTTAATGTTTTGATTGTAATTTTCTATCCCGAAACTAGAAATAAAATCCGTGCTTGAAATGTACTACTTCTACTTTTAATTATGCGTTTGTTAAAACTTTTGTTAATTCAAACATTTGTCTTAAAATAATGTATGTTTCTATCGGAAATTGCCATTTGAATCATGGCAAAAACTATATGTTATTGAATAAAATACAGTAAAACTATCGTGTTATATCAAGCATTATATTAGGCATTAATACGTGACAAACATTGGATCCGGTAGACTAGAGGTAGAACACGCGCTTAGGGATCGAGAGGTCCAGGGTTCGTTCCTCCTCTGGGACACTGGTTAATTTCTCTGAATAAGACCCGCATACTCCACTCCACCGTGGTGTAAACTGGTACCTGTGAGGGCAGTGTCTATTCCTGGGCGCCACAGACCGATGGTGGCTGCCACACCCACAGGAGAGAAATAGCCTTCCCAGGGAGACACGAATGTAGGTTTCCGTGGGTAGTCCAATGACCATTGGTAAGTTAAAATGTCAAAGGATGCTTGAGCGGCCTAACAGCTGAAAAGAGCCCTAGAAAATTGGTGACTGATATTTGGTTCTGTTAGGTAATGGTTAACAATCGTTTTGAATATTGAGCTGTGTTTGTTTCTTTTTTTTGAGAGGACCCTGTTTTGATGTGTTTTCAACCTTGGGTTACTGTAATATGAAACGTAAAGACTGACTCTAAAGAATTGCGCTGTTCACACCTAACATGATTCTAATAATTCACATAGTGGAAATATTTTATGTACAATGTAATACCGTTGCAAGATCGTATGTCATCATTAAACACTTTGTATAAACTATTGTTTTAACATGCTTTTATTTTTTTTATTTTAAGTTACTCGTGTCTTGTTCATTAAAGTTCTCTGTTGCAATTAACCAATTTTAACCAAATTCAATTACATACTATAGTTTCAAACAATTAGCTCACTGACGTGAACAGAAACATAATGTGATTTGCTACAATCATCAGTGTTTAAGCCAACGGCTGTCTGTCGAATGCCTGTGTAATTAACTTACGCGTGCTGGAACCATGCTTTTAAAAGGCACAGTGGTCCACATTTCAAACCATTTTTGAAGCAATTATTGTAATTGTTACAAAATGTTTATATTTCTATGGTTTATGCAAATTTAATAAGCTAGACATATTGGCAATGTAACTGTTTAACGCAGCCTGACAATATGCGTTTGATTGCTGCGTTGGACAAGTTGGACAAGTTGTGCTCCTCTGTGAGCTAGGCAATGTTCATGACTTCCACGCGAAGACAACGTGTCATTTGTTAACACACAATATACATGTATGTATAAGTTCCATTTTTAATTAAATTACGAAGTAAACTGATCGCTCATCAAAACGGTTTGTCTCTAGCTTCTCGATAATACTCTAACGTAATTGTCTGTCTTCTCTCTATAGTAAAACATATGCACATTATGCATATTCAAGTACTTTTCTTGCTTGATGTTAATCGTTGAAAGAGGAGGCGGCTTCTTCAAACATACTAGGCAATGCCTTTAACATGAATATTTTGGAGATAGTGATTAATAGTAAATATTCCACAAAGGGCATTTAACACATTAATGGAACTAATAGGTCTAGTTTTACAATTTCTTTTTGACTCGCACGCATATGGATGTAGTCATGCAACAAATTTTCTCAATACCAATCCAATATGCTTAAATCGTTTAGAATAGTCATCATATCAAAGCCGTTTTTGGACAGTGAGGATATAAATGTGTCTGTCATCGTTGGCAGTTATACCGTTTACAAAGGCTCCGGGGCTTCATAAATGCTCCGATTTGATATATCAAGTTTTAAAGTCAAATTAAAGCACATATAATAATAGTATCAACATATTGAAGCACAGTGTTTGTCCAGAAATGTAACCGCTAAAATTAGAATGAAATGCGTAAACTTAGGTTGTTCCTTAATAGTATTGACCCAGCAACAAAACATGCATTGGCTTTGAGTTGATAAATTATAAATTTGAACTTTTACATGATATATAATATATATTTCACGACGCTGACAGTATTATTGCCACTTTGCAGTGGCACATGAGACGATATGCACTTTTGTTAGACTTGTTTCAATTTCAACCTTAAACATTTGAGTATAAATTAATTTCCTCTTCAATAATGCCGAAGTAGAACTATGGTGTATAAACTCCATAAATTTAGTGTTCCAAAACATGTACTATCATTAATACACATGTGCTCTGAACATGGTGTTTACTTATTTAGTTACTTGTGCAGTAAAGTTCTTTCTCACATGTAACCTAATTGTAATCAAATTCAGTTACATACATTAGTTAATACAATTACATTACACGACCATGAGAACTGAAACATTTTGTGATTGGAACATGACGGTACCTAGCTAATACAATCAGCCGTGATTTCCAAAACATGCTTTTAAAAGGCGCCGTGGCATGTCACTATATACTACACTGAGCGGCAATGAAAACGCAACACTATTTAAACTTGAATATTTCCGTAATCAGTTAACTTACAAACTTGAAAATTCGATTATCTACTGAATTCAGCTTATTCCATTACAATACTTTAGCAATTCACTTATCCATTACAGCATAGCCTTAAACTGCCTTAAACTATCGATTGTCATTATTGTTTTCATTTAACACAAGTTTTAATACAAATGTACCTGTAAAGAAATATACAAATACCAGATACATCACCGAGTGTACGTAAACATGTTCAAGTGGGATAACACATGGATAATTATCGCCCATTTTAAGATCAATCACACAACTGTTACATTAAATTGCATTATAAGATATTACTGAACTTGTCTACTTGCTCAAGTTCTGATGCTATTTCTAATCTAAACGACCATTTTGTTATAAAACTTAAGCATGCATTTTAAAAGGGCATTTTTCTCCATTGAATGCAGTACACAGTCTTAAAAAAGTACGGCGTTCATGCAGTTCATGTCAAGTAACAAACGATGGTTCTTTCACAGTTTTGGTGTCAAAATTTAATATAATACAATTATATCAATTTTAAACGTGCAGTTTAGAACATGCGTTTAGAGTCGCCACTTAAAGAAGCAGGGTTATAAAGGAATTCGCAAGTTCTTTATTTATAGATTTATTACTCATGAGTTACCTCCCGTCAACCATAATATTTATATGTATTGCTCAAATAGAGCTCGTTTTAAACGATTGGTGTGTGCGTAACAATGTACAAGCCCTTTAACAGTACCTTAACTTTGCATAGCCATCCTGCAATTGTGGCATAGCATCCCACAAGCATTTCATGACCATTTTATACGATTAATTCGCTGTAGAAGCACATATTGCATCGCTTCGGACGGTGGATTTACATGATTGAAAAAATGCGTTTTTCGGTTTTACACTGACCAAAATACAACTGGTACAAACCAATATTGCTAAACAACTTATTCTGATCCAAAGTGATATACATGAGTCTCATGCATGTATTTATTCCATGACAAGATTTGGCGATGGCCACACAATTATTAAATGTGTTATGCTTTATCATGTAAGCGTTGCGTTTTCATTGTCGCTCAGTGTACTTTTTCTGACCATTTCGACTTATTGAAGCGATTACTACAATTGTTACAAAATGTTTACTGTTTATAGTTCCACTTATATTTAATGAGCTAGATAGTTTGCCAATTTGCCGGTTTACCCCGTTATAAATCACAATGCACACATATGTTTTATTTCCATCTTAAATGAAATTGCAAGTAAACTGAGAGTGCAGCAAAACGAAATTAGTAAATAAAGATGTGTCTAACTTGCAGATAAGGACCAGCAGTCTACTCTAAATGGACTAGTATGAAACATATAATAGTGCATACTCAAGTACCTCCCTTGCTTGACGCTGCGAATGACAACGAGGATCAAGCTTCTTCATACATACAAAGTAATGGATATCACAAGGTATTATTTTACGATACGTACTTAATAGACAATAATCCACAAATGACAGTAATATAAAAATTATGTAAAATATGACAGTTGTACAATTTCTGCTTTGCTTGCACAAAAAGGATATTGACATCAAACATTTCCAATACCAAACCATTACTAGTACCTAATATGCAAACAGTAAAAAAACGATCATATCCACAAACTGTTGGTAATCAATGACATAAATTATAAAAATATACATAACAACAAACCCACTAAAATCAAATATAAAATTCAAGGGTTCTAAAGGTGACACTCTTTATTGAGCATTTACAGTAGTTCAAATAAAAAGAAATATTAAACATGAAACCTTGAAACGAAACCTTGATTTATGACATAGTGTGTTTAACTTCTAACCCACCGACAAGAATACCATTACACAGGCAATTCATTCATCGAACAAATTTCACCCTGTATAAATATAATCAAACTTTCTGGGCATAAATTATCAAGCTCGAAATTTACGAGACAATGTTTATTTGATTAGCAAAACGAAACTCTTCGATGCTTCTAGAATGCATTGATTTACAGACTTCTACATAGTTTTAATTATGCGTTTGTTAACATTCCCGGTAGTTCAAACATTCGTCTTAAAATATTTCATGTTTCGATCGGAAGTCCCCATTCGAATACTAGCAAAAAACTATGGTAGTCATTCGACCTACAGTAAAACCTATAGTGTCATATCAAGCATTTAATAATGTGTTCTTACTTAGTTAAACAAATTCAATCACACACTAATGGGAATAGAAACATAATGTGGTTTGAACTTAATGGTATGTAGTTAATGGCAAATCATATTTAGCGAAATGATACCAATCTAAGGTTTTTATAATTAGCCTTCATGTTATAAAACAACATTTTAAAAGGTAAAAAAACGTTTTGTCTCCTACAAGTATTTACACTTACTCGATCATTGAAAGAGCTTTCGTAAAAAAAACATTTTAAAATGTCGGATAGTTAATGATATATAGTTGTAAATGAATCCGACTTAAAATAAAGATTGTGTCGTATTGTATAATAAGAACATATTAAAACGCTGTATCCTCACATAAGGTGAACTATTTTGCACGAGGAGGAAGCAAGCACTGTATTGTATAAAACAATATTGTATCAAGATTGCATTCCTACCTAATGCGTCCGATAATTGACACTGAGAATGATAACCTATCTAATACACTCGGACTATACAGGTTTTGTGTCCACGTTTGACAAGTTATGATCACATATAGCCATTACTTTTACGCGTAGTTGCACATTGATTATGATGGATAGATAATTCCAGAGATAAACAATTCTACATGTATGAACTTAACCAGTTTCAAACGAACTGTTTGAACATTGTTATATTTGTACTCCCCGACTCTTAAATCATGTTATACCAGACTATAAGATGTGCAAATTATAAATCAATTGCTAAAACGATGTCTTGTCTACTCTCAATGGACAAGTAATAAATATATGCACATAATGAATATCCAAGTATCTTCCTTACTTGATGTTAATCGTTAAACGAAGAACCGGCATCTTCAAACAAATACGGCAATGGGTATAAGCTTGAATTATTTTACGATAGTGATTAATAGAACATGTTTCGCAGCTGACATTTAAACATACTCCAGTAACTGATATGTCTAGTTATACAATTTCTGTTGGACTTGCACAAATATGGATGAAGTAATACAACAAATGTTTCCAATGCCATTATCGTATGTTTAAATCGTCACATCAAAGACATGCACGTTCTTGTGAATCAATGTCTTAAATGTTTTGTAATGTTGGTAGATAAATGTTGCACATAGGCTCTTGGGAGCGAGGTCTATACAGCATTTTTTAAAAGTCAAACCAATCGTAAACCAAACCAAGATGAAAGAAGAGCTCACTTAATGACTCGACCTACAAAGCGAAGCCAATATTAATGTTTATGTGTTCACCCAATCGGGAAAGTGAGTCATTGTTGTAGCCGATAAATTAAAAATATAAATGCATTAGCAAACTAATATGTACCTTATTTGTACTTTATTATTCGATATATTTAGTGACACTTTGATTGTATAACCACCAGCTGTAAACATGTACATATCATTATGTCAGTTTTATAGGAAATAAAACAGTATGTAACATTTTATTTTTCAGTGGTCATTTTATTTTTGTTTGACCTGATATATTTGGTATAGCATCCTCACAATCCATGATATCATCTTACGATTCTACTCCAATATACTTTACTTTCTTCAAGCCTGACAACTGCAACATGTCGTTTTTCGCCTATTTATCAAAGTTCATTCAAATTTCGCTCTCCTAGAATGAAAAAGTCGTAAGTACAAAATTGGCATTTTGAGAAAACAAAAAAAAATGTTCGAAACATACTCTTTACTTGTAGAAAACAAATACACTACGTTTTGTAGTCTCAATTCTTATGAAGCGCCTTGTAATGCAGAGTCTTACAAGGTAGTCCTTACTACCTTCACACTTTAAGCCAACGATTTATTGAATCAATTGGCCTACTTAAGTACATGTATGCTGCATCATTTACATACGAAAAGTCTTCATTACTTGACTCCAGCAAGATAAATATTGCATCATTTATAGTAAAATGTATGTATCTAAGCATGTACTACATGGCTTTGAGTTGATCAATTGTTATGTCGATCTTTATTTTGCAAAATATGCAACACATTGACAATGGCATAGGCAACCTTGACATAAAGCAAACAATTGTGCTACGTTAATCTAAACTGAGAATTTCAGCTTTGAGTTAAAAAACATATAGAATCCTCAAAATACAAATCACTTCTCGTTAGTTATATATCAACCACTAACAAAACCAGACTTTTTAAGGCCCAATATTTGTCAGCTGTGACCCTCACGCATATTCAACTGAAACAGGTTTTCGCTACCGAAGGATGTTAGTCAACGTATCTCCATGACAAAACCATATACACTGAACAAAATTTCTAATTGGTAACCTAATTTCCAACTGACATATTGACACAATTTCAGTCAATGATTAATCAAAATATATTTTGTCAATAGTAAATGTAAAAGAAATGTCTAAACAACGTAAACATGAAAATTTGATGCCAATTTTGCTATTTCTGCTTTTCTCACGCTCAATTATTGGCGATACTTAACAACAACCCTCCGAACCAGAAATCACATCAAAAATGAATAATTGCTTCATAAATAACCATATTTTTAAACATAAAACATAATAAACAATCATCTCATATGTTGGGAAAACGCATTTTTGCTGTTTTTGGAAAAGTGAAAAACATGCAAATAGTTTTTCTATATGAGATTGGTAGCTACTTAAGCAATCATATTACGAAGTTGACCATAATGAGCAATATTTATACCATAGTCTACATGTAACAAACCGACACTATTTATCAATCCATCGAACCAACTCATATAAAACTTTCTAAACATTCAAAAACCCGTCATTTACAAGACGATATTTATTTGATTAGCGAATCGTCCATGTTTCTAGAAACCATTGATTTATTTTGATTATTCGTTTGTTTACAATCCCAGTAATTCAAACATGTGCTTTAAAATATACTGAGTACATCTAGAAACGCAACACTGGAGTTTCTGTCAACACTTTTCAAACTTTGTATGATTGGCAACCAAACTGCATTTTCTTGATGCCATTTTATTCCATGAACAATGCAACTGTAACATTGTTTTCATACAGTGCTATCGATGCAATTGAACAACACTTGTGTGTATAGTGCGGCTAAAAAGAAACGGAACACAAATTGGTAAAATCCTATTTTTTCAGAATCGTTTTGGTAAGTGAAAATTTAAATATTGATTAATTATTGATTGATTACATATCCATGACGTCCAACAATTTGTTTAGAAGTGTATGAATCAGTTGTGAACTTTGCCTATAGATGGTACATGTGAAGTTACTGGTCCTGTCGGAAAGTTGTTTCACTTTGATGACCTGGACACGGGTGGTTGTAAACGGTGCCAAAGTGCTAGTAGAGTGTCTCCAGATGAAACATTGTCGGTTCATGGCAATTTAGCCAAAGTGAAACATCCCAGTTGACGTCTCCGTCATAGGCATCAGAATCGCTTGATTTGGCCCATGTTCTGACTATCCTGATATTTTTATTCTGAAGCCTAGAACTTTTCTTTTGTGATTTCCTTTCCACTGGCAAACCTTACAAAGGATTCGAAGCAATTTACACCAAAATTTATCATGCATAAATGGTGCACGTGGAATTCGTGCGTTTTTGCATTTTCTTGACACACGGAAGTTACGTAACCCGATCGATAAAATTTGGACAATAGCCAAGTTTCTACACGATTATACAATATTATTACACAAATTTAAAAATTGTATGAGCAATGGAAGTAAGAAAAAACCAAGGATGAAAACGTTGCGTTTCTAGATGTACTGAGCATAGTTTATGTTTCGATCTGAAGTTTCTATTCGGTTATCAGACATACGATCCGCTTGTTAAATAAACTACAATGAAACCTTTTGCATGATATCAAACATTTTATACCAGACTACCATTTCTTGTTATCGAAGAGAATGTTTCATTGAGTTGGTCTTAATAATGAGGTTGAATACTGAGCTTCGGAAATGCACCTGTGTTAGACTTGTTTCAATGTCGACTTAAACCATTTTAGTATGAATTAATTTTCTCTTCAGTAATGCCGAAGTAGAACTATGGTGTTTAAACTCCATACATTTAGTGTTCAAAACATGTACACTGAGCGGCAATGAAAACGCAACACTTACATAGCATAGCATAACACATTTAATAAGTGTGTAAGCATCGCGAAATTTTGTTATATAATAGATATATGCAAGTGACAAATGAATATCACTTCGAATCAGCTCAGGTTGTTTAGCAACATAGTTTCGTATCAGTTGTGTTGGGGTCAGTATAAAACAGAAAGTCACAATTTTTAATCTTTTAAAACCACCGTGTGGACCGATGCATCGTGTACACCTACGACGTTTTAATCGTATGAAGCGTTCATGGCATGCTAGTGGGATGCTATGCCGTTGTTGCAGAAGGGCTATGTGAAGTTCAGGTGCTGTTAAGGGGCCTGTGCACTATTTCGCGCACAACCAATAAAATGGTAAAGCTTGTTCTATTAGAGCCTTGGTGTATTTACTATGGTCAAAGGGGGATAATCGTGGAGTAATAAATTGAGTAAATAATTAACTTGCTAGTTTCTTTAAAACACTGCTTTAAATTTAGCCGCTCTAAGTGCATATTCGAAACTATTCGAAATATACGTTATGAGATTAATATAAGTCTATTACATTTGTCCCACGGATGGTGAAAGTATCACCATTTGTTACAGGAAATGAAGTGCATGGACGCTATAGGTATTCTTTTAAGACTGATTATTGCACTGAATGTAGAGAAAATGCGCTTTTCTATTGCGTGCTTAATTTTCAAAACACACTTTACGTCTAAATATTAATAAACATGATAACCTGAGCATGTAGACTAGTTCAATAATATCAAGTTATACAATTTAGGGTAAAAGTTTGGTGTAAATCTTAAAAAGTGAGGATAATTATCCAAGAGTTATCGCACTTGACTTAAAGATTTTTCTTACATCCTATAATTTCTAATGCATTTTTTTTATCTTTCTTAACAGGTGTATATGTATTCAAACTTATGTTCAATGAATGAAATAATGACTTCGGGACTTTAAATCAACGAAACTTTGATTTTTAGTACGTAACTTCACTTGAGCATAGCGATCGATTTTTCGAAGTCTTCCTTTGACATATGCAACATGTTTTCTTCTAGTTATTTTGTTTTTCCGACTCATCCATCCATAGTCTTCAAATTGCTTGCACAATATGTGAGCAAATCACTAGCCACCCATCAGCACGCGGAAAAATGCAGTTTACGGCTATTCCGCTATGGATGAGTGATTATTAAAGTATTTTCATAGAAAATCTAGAATTTTGTAGATAATATAAATCGAAGTCAGCATACAAAATTTCACGACCATGAGAACTGAAACATTTTGTGATAGGAACAAGACAGTACCTAGCTAATACAATCAGCCGTGATTTCAGTCTAAGGCTTTTGTAATTAGCTAACATATCAAAACATGATTTTAAAAGTCGACGTAGCATATCATTCTATACTACTATTACTGACCTTTTCGAGTTTTTAAAGCGATTTCTATAATTGCATTCTCAATTGTGTAGAATCACCTGATCAAATCGATTGAAATGAATGCGGTTTATCGCTCAGAACTATTGCGATTTCGTCTGATTAAGGTGGGTTTTTTCTTGATTATAACGATCGTGCATTTAATATGGTTATATCATATAGCCTAAAGTACATTCCGTATATGTAAGAATACCCGGCAAGTATCGAGTTCGCTCAATCTTCAGCTGTTTTTAATTGATGCTCGACCAAATGCACTTTCCAACCGAGTTTAATAATTTGACAACTGTTCTAGCTCTTGGAAATCAATGACATAAATGTCTTAATAGCTATGCACTAGAGTTTGCATTATAAAAATATACAGAACAACAAACTCACTAAAATCAAATATAAAATTTGAAGGATTCTAATGGCGAAAATCTTTATTGAGCATTTAAAGTAGTTCAAATAAAAAGAAATATTTAAGACATTTGAATGGAAACCTTAATATATGACATACTTTGTTTAACTTCTAACACACTGAAGAGAATAACATTATGCAGGCAATACTTTCATCGAACAAATTTCACCTTGTATACATGTAATACAACTTTCTGTGCTAAAATTCCAACACCCAAAATTTACGAGACGATGTTTATTCGATTAGCAAACAACCTCTTCGATGCTTCTAGAACTCATTGATTTACCCATTTCAAGTTTTAATTATGCGTTTGTTAACACTCCCAGTAATTCAACCATTTGTTTTAAAATATTTTATGTTTCGGTCGGAAGTACCCATTTAAATACTGGTAATAAACCATGGTAGTTATTCGAACAACAGTAAAACCTAAAGTGGCATCTCTCGCAATTGATACGAGACCACAATTTCGAGTCATTTAAAAAGTGTTCTGTGAGTTGGTGTTAAAATCAGGTTATATTTTGAGCTATGGAAATGCTTTTAGTAGCCAGGGTTTGTAATCTATATTTTGTAGCGGTCCCTTTTATTTGATGTATTTTTAATTAGGATTTTTGTACTACGGAATGTAGCAGACGACACATACTTTTACCAATCATCCAAACAAAGTTCCGTACATTTTAACTCACCTAGTTGTTATTGTTAAATTTTGTCATAGTCATGTACATTGTGTTGCAACAACCTAGTTCACTATCGACCTAAATATATATTGGTATAAATGCTTCTTTAATATTATCCAAAAACGTGGAACCATCTTGAAACAAAATAACAATTCCATTAAAATCAAAGCTTACACTTTACTAAATTTAACCAAATTCAATAGCACGAAAAAGGGATTGCAATTAAACCACACACCAATGAGAACAGAGTCATGTGATTTGAACAAAATGGTATGTAGCTAAAACAGAAAATCGTGTACAGCCAAAGGCTACCCGCTACCAGTCTAAGGTTTTTATAATTAGCTTTCATGTAATGAGAAAACACTTTAACAGTTAAAATAACATTTTGTCCCGACAATTATTTTTCATTAACTCAAGTTATTACAAAAGCTTTCTGTTCGTTCTTAAAGAAATTTCAGAGCAACAAAATTACTAAAATGGTTATTGTTGTGCTTGCAAATAAAAACCTAAAACTATTGTCCGTCTACTCTCAACATATGCACAAAATGCATATTCAAGTACTTCCTTTGCTTGATGTTAATAAATGAAGAGCCGGCTTCTTCAAATATACTAGGCAATGAATGATAGCTACAATTATTTTACGACAATGATTCATAGAAAATGTTTCGAAACTGACATTGAAACACAATTATGTAACTAATAGATCTAATTAGGCAGTTTCTGTTTGGCTTGTTCAAATATTGGTAGATACATACAGCAAATATGTTCAATATCAAAGTCATTATCATATGTTCCAACCGTTTGGAGTAGCAATTGTATCAAGACGTCCAAAGTTTGAAAATAAATGTCTTAAATTTCTGGTATTGTTGGCAGATTAATGTCGTACAGAGGCTTAACATATATGAACGAGTTTTACAAAGATGTAACCATGTACCTTTTTTATACTTCAGTATGCAGGCTGTTAGAGACACCTTGATTGTATAACCACCGGCTGTAAACATCTCAGTATGTGAGTTATATAGGAATTACAACAGTAAGCAACATTCTTATTTTTCAGTGGTCGTTGTATTTCTGTTTGATTTGTTGTTTTTGGTATACCGGTAGTATTCTCGCAATCCATGACATCATCTTACAATTCTACTACGGTATACGTTCGTCAGACCTGCAACCTTCAACATGTCTTTTTATAAACAATAAAGTTCATTCACAGTTCGCCTATAAGGAAACAGGTCGTAAGTACAAAATTATCATTTTGATAATGTAGTACTAACTACATGTACCCTCTCATTCTAAGCCAGCAATTTATTGAATCAATTGACCCATTTAAGTATGCTGCATCATTTACAAACGAAAAGTATTCAGTACTTGACTCCAGAAAGGGAAAGATTGTATCATTTATGGTACAGTGAATTTCCGCTAATAAGACCAGTCAAAATGGTGGTCTTAATAGCAAATCGGTCTTATTAGCGGACATTTTTTGTTCTAAATTAAATACTTTGGGACTTAAACTGGCAAAAATCTGCATGATTTCAAAATAATCAAAGTGGTCTTAATAGCGGGACTTTACTGTACAATACATGCATCTAAGCATATACTACATTGTACTTGGCTTTGAGTGGATCAATTGTAATGTCGATCTTTATTTTGCAAGATATGTACGGCACTTACAATGACATTGGTAACCTTGACAGAATGCAAACATATATATCAGAAATGAGAATTTCAATTTTAAGAGAAACATATATTGAATCCTTAAAATGCAAATCAGTTCTCGTTAGCAATATATCAACAACCATTAGCAAAACCAAACATAGTCTTACAAGCCTAGTCCACAGGCATATTCAACTTGAAAGGGTTTTCAATAATACATGTCTACAAACGGGAAGACATATTCATCAAGATCGTTCACGTAACAATTGTCTCTTGGAAATGTCCTATGTGGTTACACGATGTTTCATATCTTAATGTAAAATTTACTGCAAAATGAATATCCATTAAAATTTCGTCAATCGTAGTCATCGTGGAGGTCTGTAGAATGTGTTTGTGACACAGTATTTGTGTGAAAAAAAACAGGTTGCAATGAATTCCCAACTAAATACATGTCAAATTGAAATTCCTAAACACCGTCCTTTTGTCATTATAAGACTGGTATCCTTAAATACCGTGGATGATCGACCTTGACAGTGTATATTTTAGTTCGCTCATGGAAACATCTTGCAAGTATCAAAACATCTGACAGCAAAAAGCATGTCTTCAGTTTCAAGTAAAAGATTGAACAATCTGTTTTAAACATCCTTTTTAATCTTCTCAGCCTTATAGAAAGTTAAAAAAGAAAACCAAAGCAACACATTGACGCTGTTGACGCTACAGATATACTAGTTCATTCCTCTTTTTTTACGAAGGCTGTTCGATATGTATTGCCTTTGCACATAAGTCTCAAGATTGTTCCGCCCCCAACGGTTTACGGTTTACACAAATCGATAAATCTATTCATTAGCTTTACATTGGTACCAATTTCATACATGTTTTTGTCTTTTATCACAGTTTAAAAGGAAGTTTAAATATGCTACTCGTAGACACTAGGAATACTTAGGCCTACAAAACTTGATTAAAGTAAGCCTTAAAATGAGCCTATCTAAAGCGTCGCGCTATGTATAATATAGCTCATGCATTTTAAAAACGAAATTGTTAGTGCGTGAATAGATGGTTCATGCACATATAAAACTGTTTGTAAATAGAAAATAACTTTGGTTGAGGGTAGGAACAGCCTTGAAAATGACCCGAATTCTGGTCTAAAGGCGAATAGAGCAATGCAAATATTTCATGTACGGAAGGCTTTGTGTGCCTTTTTCATTACCATTAGAGGACCGGTAATACAAGTTTTCGGTACCTAAGGGTAGACGGATGAATAAAATGACCTACTGTGACGAATTTTTGAAAAAGATACCAGTCACTTTTCTACAATCTGCGAAACGGGTAGTTCACACTTCACAAAACTGCTTAAAATCACACTTTTTTGCCACTGTACGGGTAACATTACTGACTTTTTGAAGACAAGAGGTGTGGTAATGTCACAAATTTCCGTTAAATCTGCAGAGTAGGCACATTTTTACCTTTTCCATTTGATAAAACTTAAAATAATGTTTGCGGGGCGAAATTATGGCACTGAAAAAATTGTTGGTTCAGTCTTTTTCTAGTGCCCTATGACTATACCCCAAAAACACGATTTAATGTATTTTACACGTGGGTCAAAATGGTAAAACTTTGTATATTATCTCAGGGAGAGTAGTTTAAAGGAATGTGATAATAAAATGTCAGATATCGGGTATAGTTTGTTTTTTCAAGCCCAAGTGACAATACATATCGAGAAACACTCGTTCATTCGCTTAAAAAGACGCTACCGAAGGATGTCAGTCAACGTATCCCCATGACAAATCCATATACTTTAGTACGTGGGGTGTTCCACAATTAATAGGACTTTTTTCATAGCAGCAAGGCAAATCAGAAATTAAGAAAACTAATTGTATATAATTAAATTTTGATCTTTCACTGACAAACATGCGAAATATCACAGAAATTGAATGAAAAATAAGAAATATATTAACCATTAAATATGCTATGTATCAAGGAGGCGGGTCGCACTGTGACGTTATCATGACGTCGCATTTCAAGCACAGTATTTTAACATAAAGAAACATTTAATAATTTTATTTATAGTCATCCCGACGTTCTAAACAGATCTTATACCACTGTTCCGATTGTTTAAATGTGTTTCCGTACCCCTGTTCACAAAAAATGTCTTGTAATGATGTTAGAAATTGCTCAAACCTTGGAGCGCTTATCAGGGTTCGAACAGTGCTATTAACGTCAACTTAATTTTCAATGACCTCACCTGTGCTTATTTGTAAGTTTATAAATCCGCGATCTGTAAACAATTTGAGCCAACAGAACACAATAGGCTGCTTAATGCCACAACATTACATGCATTTCCTTATTTCATTGGTTCGCAATGTTGGTTTTCCAAATGTATACCATTATTTGACAATCGCGTGGTTTCTGTTTATTGGCGTTGACGTCATTTTCACCCATTACGCGCTTAGATACATTCCCATGATTACTGACTTATGGTAACAAACAAGGGCCGAATTCTTTGAAAGTTTGCATGCGCATGTCAAAGTCATCCACCTAATGACATACAATTAGGCGTTACTATTTATCAAGTGGTTATTGAGATATTCACATTTTTAATAAGGATGACAATGACAAATAATAGTGTGACCCGCCTTGGCGTTACATGGTTTCTGTGACAACGCTTTGTATCATCATCATCAGCAACAACAAATTTCTGTTGCTACCAGTAGATAGAGCATACATTGCTAAGCATATGAGACAAATTTCATTGATATGCAAGCGTTGAGTAAAAAGTGGTGAGATAAGTCCTATTATTTCTTGAACACCCCCCGTACAAGTGTACATACGAGGGGTGTACAAAAATTACGTAGACTCTTGACATAACTCTCATACTATGCATCACACAAATACATACTTTTGTGAAGAGTGAAAGCAACATATATTCCGGAGATAGATAGGGGTACAGTATGTGGGGCATGTCAACGCGACGTCATGACGTCGGCTGAACGTTAATACTACCAAGTTTAATGTTTTAGCTGAATTTGTTTAATATCAGTATGTGTATCCAATGTTAAAACACACACCCGTACTATTCCTGGCAGTAACTAGCAACATTTTTTGTACCACTTTCAGATGGCAGTAGATTAGGATTTGTCTGCTCTGACACCGTAGACTAAATTGTATCAACCGTTATGACGTATGTTTAAAACTGAATGGGCATTTATGGGATCTTACAACAATATATTAGACAATGTTTTAAATTTATACATAATTATATTGTCTAGTCAATGTATTTTTTTAATTTTACGCTTGGTCTTGAAACGGATGGGATGTTCAATAGCCTTTATCTATTGATCAATTCTAAGTTTTCATTATTATAATCAGTTGTTGGATCCTACGAAAAATTATTCAGTCAGGCTGAACAGACATATGATATGTTTTGTTAACAAGGGTATTATGCGAATCGGACAAGGAATAAATATTTTTCTTGGAGCGATGTTACAGACAAATAAATCACTATGAAGTAATATAACTCCTCTGTGATCTTACTTGTAAAACATGAATGCAATGGAAACTCAATGAGTAATGGGACTCTATAATGTGCTACCCGCTCAAAATATGATGATAGTTACTCTGAGCTTCTGAGCAGTTGTAAAACAGTAGACATATATTAAAATGACGGAGATCTGAGTTGGAAGCACACAAAATATAATGCTACAACATTGATCGAAATAATTATAACGAATGTGTTTTTCATTTAATATTGTTTTTCAAAACGTAAGCTATACTCGAATGAAGAACGATAAACATACCCTTTAATACGACTCGTCTACTGACACAACATCCGTATACGGTGTGAATTTGTAACGCTCTTGAATATGTATGGCTTCCATTGTCATCACAATTTATATATATGTAAAGTACAAATTAAATAAGACGATATATTATGTTTTTTATTATATTTTCGTTTGGCAAGTGCTCTTACATTTTTGTTAAAAAAAGCTATTACAACAAAATGAAATTCATGAATGGTATGGATGTGACATTTGCGATGGCAGTCAATAGACACTTCTCTTTCACCGGTATTGCAATTTTGTCAACAAATGTAAGATTTTTCGACTAGCAAAAATATGGCATATATTATTGATATGAATATTTCCACATCGTCTCGACAAACACTTTTAATTAAGGTCACAAGCAACACTCACTATTGGTATGGCAACCGAGTCGTTTACGGATTTTATTTTGGCTTGGTTTTCTGGTTCAGAAAGTAGCACACTGTCGATAATATCGCCTCATCGACATTGCAACTTTGACTCAATTTCATTGATGTACTTAATAGTTTGCACCTTTTCAAAGCTAAGCTGCTTTTCAGGAATACCAAATACATATATTGTTATTATATATCTAATCGTATACCCGATATAAATAACAATGTTTGTTAAATACGTACGGTAATCGGTTAGTTTATATGCCTTTCGCATGCATACAATGTACACATCGCTGACTTAGAATAAGAAGGTCGTGACTTCTACTTGCGACCTGATAAGACTGATACATATTTAAATCAGCATCTCAAGACGCTTCTTATGAGCCCTTTTTCATGATAATCGGAACTTCGTCGCCTGAGTACAGAAGTGCTATATCTCCATTTTTGACAAAAAATGAGATTTGGATATCACTGAAATGGTATCGTCGAGCTCTACAATTATATATCATGCAATAATAAATCCACCCAACACAAACGAAGATATCCAGTAATGGTTTGCTATATTTCCATTAAATAAATCTAAAATTGATTCTTATCTAGCCAATCAAATTACACATGTGACTCTCATTGCTTCGGTTATGACGTGCTCTATCACATTAGCTATAGATAAAGAACTGCTCCATCTCCATAACCTAAAGAAAGAAATGCTCTATTTCCACGACTTCGAGTAAAGAAATGCTATATCTGCACGACTTTGAGTAAAGAACTGCTCTATCTCAACGACTTTGAGTAAAGAAGTGCTCTTTCCCTAGTACATGTAGCAGAGATAATCTTAATAACTCGATAATCTAAATCTATTCTTAATTCCGATTATCCAAGTATAAGTTTGTCCCCATATGTGTAACGGTTACAGAAATATGACAAACTGAAACTTTAAACTCGATTTTCTCAAAATAGTGAAAATGGTAGATAGAGCAACGTTCCACTCAGGCGACGACTTATCAATCTGATCGAACAGAAGTTGAAGCAGCATGTTTTATCATTAGTTAGTAGTAATGGTCGGACAGTTTTTCCTTATTTTCTCAAAATATCGATTTTGTACTTACGACCTTCTCATACTAAGCTAGCGACGTGTATTTATTGGCTAGGAGCTTATACACAAATGTACATACAACAGAAAGATGTCACATTTAGATTGGACAATATTTCGGAACTGTCCAGATACCGTTATTCATACAGATATATAGGCCGTTTCATTAGTTAAGCCGATTAAATACTCGTAAATGTCCGATTGTGGTGGTGAGTTACACGTTTTATCATTCCAGACATGAAATATGCTTACATTTCTATGGTAATTTTCGGACACTCTTTTAACCTATTACGACCAATTTCAATTCAAGATTTCAATTATACATATATGTACATTGTGCTGCCGGACAATATGGGTTTTGTTTCTTTGTTACATATATTATGCTCCTCTTTGAGTTTGGCAATTGTCATCACGTCCACACCAAGAACATATGCCAGTTGTTTATAAAGCACAGTGTTCTGGCTACACGTTACATCTTTAATTCAATTACAAAATAAACTGATCGCACATCAAACAGTTTGTGTCTAGATTATTGATACATATAATACACAAACTTAATCGGCTGTATACTCTCTATGAAAGAAGGCAAACATATGCTCGTAATGCATATTCAAATGACTTTGAGCAATAAAAGAGGAACCAGCTTCTTCATAGGTAATGAATATTAACACGAGTTAGTTTACGATAGTGAGTAATACAAAATATTCTACAAATGACATTAAAATACATTTATGTAACTAATAGGTCTAGTTATACAATTTCTGTTTGGCTTGCACAAATATTGAAGTAGACATTCGGCAAAAAGTATCAGTACCAAACTATTATCTGATGTTCAAACCATTTAGAATAGCCATTATATCAAAATACGTTCATACACTGTTATATCTCATAAATGTCTGGTTATGTTGGCAGATTAATGTAATACAAAGGCTCGTGGGCTTAATAAATAATCGAATTTAATATGTTTTCAGCAATCCATCTGAAGATGAATGAAGGATAATAAAACATCGATGCAGACAAATATGTTAACCCAGGCTGGATTATGAAAGATAACATAGAACATGTAATTTGTCCCTTAAGCCTAAGTCCATCTGACTATATTATGTCTTGTGCTTGCGATTTGCTCCCGTTGGAAATTATTGAGCTTCATTCACGCGGTTAAGGGGAATCTGCAGGTGTCATGAGTCAACTTTTGAAATCGAGAAGAATCGTGATATATCGATGAACTACTAATAAGTATGTCTTAAGTGTATTATTAACTAATACTATTTCTCATATATACCAGACTGACAGCGCAATTGGCTAAATTACCTAAAAGCATACGCTTTATATTGGAAAAGAGACTTTCGACTATCACATATTCAAACTGAGATGCAAATTACTTCTTGTTACATATATAGTAATATATCAACCACTAGCAAAAACAAACTCATGTTTACAAGGAGCAAAAAATTGTCAATCCAGACCCGCATGTATATATTCACATCGAGTGGGTTTTCAATAATGCATATCTAACTGCAAACAGGCAGATAAAAACGATCATGATGGCTGCAGTGGAGGAACATATAACGCCATGTTTATAGGTGTAGTTATGTGTTGTTTCGTATTTTATGATGAATGCATACAATTAAATAAATAAAGATAAAAACACTCTTCCCAAATACACTTCTAAGACTGTTCGTACATGTAGTACTCAATATTTTACTTACATGTAGTTCTCGTACTAGAAAAAGTAGGCATCCGTCAGTCGCAACCGCTATGGGAAAGCGCTATTTTGAGAAGTCTGTGATGTGCATGTTCTTGTGTGGCTACATAAGTTGTTCATGGAATAATCTAGGATGTATCTTAACGCTCTAGAAAATAAAATAAAAAATAACACAAAAGCTAAGTAATTTCCGAGCGGATGATCATGAAACCTGTCAGCATTACAGTACCTGAATATCAAATTGCGTAACAATTCAAATATCACGTGTTACCTCCGCAGTTGCTGTCTCGTGCTTCTGAATACTATAATTAGTGTAGTCCTGGTTAATTATATGGTATATTATTGATTTGAACCCGACAAACCGTTGATCAAATGATAAGCAGTGTTCCAAAAGAAGACACAAGCCAGATGTTTTAATTAGTTAACTGTTCTATACAGTAATAAAATTGTTGGTCGGGTTCATCAACATATGACATGTCTCGGTTTTCGTTGAATTTGTAATCGTCTCTTTACTTGCTTTTTGATATTCGTAAGAAATATCGTGTCTGATTTGCTCTTTTATTCTTGCTGAAGTATTAGGCACTACATCGTAACAGGAAATATAGCTATTTATCAAGTCATACTGATAGTTCTATGGCATGATTTGAATACAATTGTCATTCTTGCATTTCAATAGTGTCAACTGTTTTGAAGTTTGTGAAATACTGAAAGTGCATTTATTGGGTCTTACGTTCAATACAACTTGCTTTATCCTGGATGACAATACGGATATTGAGCATACGTCATGCAATGGATTTTGACCGGATTTTCTTTAATGTTATTATATTCGCAAGTAATGCAAGTTTACACCTGATCGCAAAGGAATATTCAATAGCTTTGACTTCACTGCAATATTTTACATTATGGATTTGTTGTACTGTTTTGTTTGAAAAATTACACATTCAAATGACTTCGTCCCCTGAACATGAACTTATATATACGTTAACTTTGTATTCCCCCCTTCCCTGAAATGGATATTAAGTGTTTGTGTCGGAAGTCCTCGCACAATCCTCTGGGTTAATAGCAATGTTCAGAACATTATCAATTTGACATATAACCACCACAAATATCAAATAGAAAACATAACACAATAAGGCCCAAACAGAAACAGACTTTATTAGCCAACAAATGCTAGTATTCAAGAAATCCAATGTACATTACTTTGTATGCGATTATTCTATATTCATACAGCTCGTTTAAGGCATTACCTGGCATGTGTTTTTCTCAAAATATTGAAATGTAACCGATCATTTTGGATAATGTTCACTATTAATGGTATAAATAACGTGGTTATCGGACACTAGGCAGTTTCATATCATCAATTAACAACAGCAACTCTCATGAAAATCAAATAAACAATGTCTCGTAATTTTACCCTTAACCAACTTCTTGCCATACGTAAATTAATTAAACTTTTAAGTTATATTGATTGTACAAAACTATTATTGACTTCGATTTACGAATTACTCCTGTGGAGTTAAAAATAAATGTAAATAACATTCTCTTTCTGGTGTCGCTTACAGAAAATTCTGACTTAGTCAACTGATGCCATAAGAAAAATCAATAATATTATCTGGCAACTTGTAAACAAGCACAATGTCTGGATGCTTCCGTCAACGTTAATTGATTTATCCTATATATATATACCGTTTCTAAGAACTCATCTCGCGTAGGCTTATAAGATATATAACTATTAACAATTGTTAATATTTCAAACAATGAGTATGAACAACGTCACATTTACTACTAAGTCTTAATGTTTCAAATTTCTGAATTAATTTGTGACACATTTAGTGTACATGACGTCAACATGTCATAGCATTAGCAATGCGTTCAAATTCATAGAATCGTCAATAAGAATGTAAACAAATCATTGCCTGTTATACCGTGTTCAATCAATGGTTATGTTGAATGGCACAGTAGCCTATTGATGGTCGTTTTGTTATCTCAATGAAGTCAGTAACGTGTCATGTTCTATAACTAGATCTCTAAGATTCCGGTAGCGATAATATTAGATGATGTATTACAGTAGTTCAAAGTTAGAAGACAGTGGAGAATTGAACATTGATTCATAGAAATCATTGATTTACCGACTTCTAATTTTAATTATGCGTATGCCAACAATTCCGATAATTGCAACTTTTGTCTTAAAATGTTTTAAGTTTATACGATCGGAAGTTTTTCGGATTCTAGAAATAAATTATGTTCATACTATGAAACCTATACATTATATTACACATTTGACACGACCACATTTCTTGTCATCGAATGAAGTGTTGTACATAAAAATTATAGAGTTGATCTTGATAATGACTTTGACTATTTTTTTTTGTTGGGCTTTGGAAATGCGCTTGTGTTAGTCTTGTTTCACTATTAATCATATTAACATAACTAAATACCTCTACAATATTGTCGAAAGTGTTTTAAGTATAACTTTCGTGAATAAACTAGTGTTTTATACATGTTTTTACTCATTTAGTTACCAAGATCTTGTTAAGTGAAGTTACCTAATTTGATCTAATTCAATTACACGACTACGAGAACGTTATGTGATTGGGACAATACGGTACCTGCAGTCAATTGTGATTTAGCTAACGGTTTTCATTCGTAGGCGTTAGCAAGTAGCTAACATGTCAACAAATGCTTTTAAATGGCGCTGTGGTAAAACGTATAATCCTATACTACTTTTTCAGACCATTTCGAGTTTTTCAAGCGATTACTATAATTCCTACTAGCTGTTTAGTGTCTATAGAGCGACACATATTTTATTAGCTAGATTGTTTGACAATGTGACGGTTTACCTGATTAGGACAGCAGGACAATATTGGTTTGGATTCTATGTTGAACAAGTTATACTTATGTGTGAAGTACGCTATGGTCAAGACTTCGACGTAAAGTAAATATGCCAGTGAAATGTACTTATATGTATTAGTTCTATCTTAAATCAAATTGCAAGTAAACTGGTAGCGCAGAAAAACTAAATTAGTAACATGGTAAATGACATTAAGAACATAATAGTTATACAATTTCTGCTTGGCTTGCACACATATGGATATAGACATCCAGCAAATATTTACTATACCAAACCCATTACTAGTATCGAATATGCAAACCGTTTACAATAGCCATCATATCAAAACTGTTTTAGCTCCTGGAAGTCAATGAAATAAATGTATGAAAAGCTACTCACTAGCGTTGACATTATAAAAAATATACATAACAACAAACTCACGAAAATCAAATATAAAATTTCTAAAGGCGATAATCTTTATTGAGCATTAACAGTGGTTCAAATAAGAGGAAAATTCATATTTAATACAGTTGAAATGAAATCTTTTAAGACATACTTTGATTAACTTCTAACACACCGACAAGAATTACATAACGCAGGAAATCCATTTATCGAACTAATTCCACACTATAGTAAACTTTCAGGACTGAAATTCCAAAACCCGAACTTTACGACACGATGTTTATTTTATTAGCAAAAAATACAATCGTTGCTTCTATAATTCATTGATTTGTCGACTTCTTGTTTTAATTATGCGTTTGTTAAAACTCCTGGTAATTCAAACATTTGTCTTAAAATATTCCATGTTTCGATCGGAAGTTCCCATTGTTGATACTGTCAATTCACTTACGGTAGTGAATCGAACAAAAGTGTCACCATAATGGCATTAAAAGCATTTGATACATGTACGAGACCACAATTTCGTGCATTTAAGATTGTGTTGATTGAGCTGGTGTTAAAATGAGGTTATTTATTGAGCTGTGGAAAGGCTTGAAGTAGCCAGGGTTTGTAATCTCAATTTTGGGAAGCAAAGCTTATAACGCTTTTAGAGAGTACGTTAAACTGTACAAAACATCTTACTTTCTTCGTTCTTAAAGCCATTACATTTAAACAAATTAGTATAATGTTTTGTGTCTAAAACGATTGCCCGTCTACTCTCAACATATAAACAAAATGTATATTCAAGTACTTCCATTGGTTGAAATTAAGCGTTAAAAGAGGAGCTGGCTTCTTCTAATATACTAGGCAATGGATATTAGCAAGAATTTTTTTACGACGATGATTAATAGAACATGTTTCGAAACTGACATAAAACACATTTATATAACTTTAAATCGGTCTGGTTATACAGTTTCTGTTTGGCTTGCACAAATATTGGTATATACATACAACAAATATATTCAATATCAAAGCCATTATCATATTTTCAAACCGTTTAGAGTAGCCATTATACCAAAGACGTCCAAAGTCTGGAAATAAATGTCTTAAATTTCTGGTATTGTTGGCAGATAAATGTTGCATAGAGGTTGATACATGTATGATCGAGCTTCAAAAACATGTTTGTTTAAGTCAAACCCATTGAATTTGTATAAAGAAGCGCTCTAAATGAATTGACAAACACAACGAAGTCAACTTACGGATTTACCCAACTTTGAAAGTCAGTCATCGTTATAGCCGATAAAGTCAGAACATATATACAGTAGCATGTACCTTAAAATATAACAATGCACCTTATTTATACTTCAGTATTCCGGCTGTTAGTGGACACCTTGATTGTATAACCACGGGGCTGTTAACATTTCAATAAGTCAGTTATATAGGAAATACAGCAGTAAGCAACATTCTTATTTTCCAGTGGTCATTTGAATTTTGTTTGACTTGATGTTTTACGTATGCTACAATGTAGCTTCCTCGCAATCCGTGATATCATCTAACGATTCTACTACAATACACGTTCTTCAGGCCTGTAAAAGCTCTACAACATTTCTGTTTTCTTTCATATATTAAAGTTCATTCACATTTTGCTAACCTAGAATGAAAAAGGTTCTAAGTACAACATTTACATTTTGAGGAAACAAGAAAAATGTCTGAAAACTACGTTTTACTTATGGATTGTACCATTTATAGAACAATGTATGCATCTAAGCATATACTTTGCTTTGAGTGGATCAATTGTAAAGTCGATCTTTATTTTGCAAGATTTTTACGTCATTGACAATAACATTAAAAACCTTGACAGAATGCAAACACGCGTACTACGTTTGTCAGAAATGAGCATTTCAACTTTGAGAGAAACACAAAATATATTGAATCCTCAAAATGCAAATCACTTCTCGTTAGTAATAAATAAACCACTTGGAAACACAGACTTAAATTTTTACGAGCCAATAATTGTCAGCTGAGAACCGCACGCATATTCAGCTGTAACGGGCGTTCAATAATGCATGTCTATATACAAACGTTAAGAGATCGTATTAATCATATTGGTTCACGTAACAATTGTCGCATGGAAATATCCTGTGAGGTTTCACTTTTCTCCTATCGAAATGTAAAAATATACAGCAAAAATAATATCCATTCAAATTTCGTCGATCGTTTTCACAATGTATGTTTGTAGAAGGTGTTTATAGAACAGTATTTGTGTGAAAAAAAACCAGATTGCAATGAATTCCCAAGTAAATATATTCTGTCAAATTGAAACATCTAAACACCGTCCTTTTGTCATAATATGATTTGTATTCTTAAAAAACGTTAATAGTCGACCTCGGTAGTGCATATGTACGGTTATGTGTATAGGTTGTTTACTGAAACATCTAGCATGTATCAAAACGTCTGACAGCGGAAAGCATGTCTTCAGTTTCAAGTAAAAGATAGTCGGCGTTGCTAATGTAAGATAAGCGCGTAGCTAATGGAAGAAAATCTTATCTTACATTAGCAACATCTTTCTAACATGAGCAACCGCTCGTGAATTTATTCCGAGCTTTATGGATCTACTTTGACTTCTACTACGATTGCATAGTAAATAAACTTGGTATTTAGCTAACAAAAAGAACAAAAATAGCTTCTATACTATTTAAGGGGCATTTTCTTAGACAGAGCATAACAATGTAGGCATATGCTTTATTTACGACGTTATGTTATCGATTGTTTTGAATGCGAACGTACGGCAAATGCCATGTTATGAATACGTCACGTTGATGCCACGAACGTTAAATAATGATAAAAACTCAAATTTTCACGAATTACGTCGGAGAAAATTTATTTACCATGAGCCAGTCTATGTAGGATAAGGAAATCTCACCCTTGGGATCGGAATTTTAACCAGGGGACTCGGCAAGCCTCGTCCCTGGCTAAAATCCGACCCCTCGGGTGAGATATCCTTATCCTACAAAGAAGTTCATGTTGGATCCTTATAATCTTTTTCAAAGGACTGGTTTTTAATCTTGTCAGAAATATTATTATACACAGTGTAGTAAGTGAACAAAGATAATCAAAACAACACAATGCATTGCCGCTACTGGGACACTAGTACATGTATATTCGTATGTTTGTTTCATTCACATACAGGACGCTATCGACCGATATCAGTCAACAAATCATCGTAACAAAACCGTAAAATTCTGAAGTGTACACATTGGTAACGTAATCAGTGATTCTGTGACAAGAATTGGCACCATTTGTTTCTGTTACACAAGTTATACACTTAGAAATGAAGGATTGGAGCCCCACAACAATATGTCATGTCATACCGTTACATTTGAAATTTTCTCTTGACATTCAATTTGCAATTTGTCAGAAATTTCCTGTCTGATGAGCTCGTTTATCCTTGACGAAAATATAACTCACTTACAGGAAATGTAGTTATTTATCAAGTCACACTGATAGGTCTGAGGCATGATTTGAATAGATTGTCATTTTTGAATTTCGATCCTGTCATCTATTTTGGCGTATGTTAATGCGCATTTAAGGTTTATGTTAGATGACTATACATGTAAAGTGCTCAACAGGAATTTTGTTATAATTATGCTCACGAACCAATGTATTTGTTTAAATACAAATGTAGATCCATGCTTACTTTCCACCATTATAATCAGTTGCCAGATTATATGACAAATAAGTCAGTCATGCTGAACATAAGTATAAACAGACATATGATACGCTTTGTTAACAACGGCATTACGAGATTCCGACTTGGAATAAATGTTTTTCTTGGAGCGATAATACCGACAAATAAACCACTATGAAGTAATAGAACACCACTTTGATCTTATTTATCATTTACAGCTTGTCAACCATGAATGTAATGAAAACACAATGAGTAATGGGACCTGATAATTTTATGATAGCTAAGCTTCAGATATGTTGCAAACAGTATTTTCATTGTTGGAAGCTCATAAAATGAAATGTTACAGTGCTGTACGAACTACCATATTCTCAAAAACTATCATAACGAATGTTGTTTAATTTAATATTGTTTAGATATTGAAAATTAAGTTATGCTCGAATGAAGATTGATAAACAGACAATGTAACATGCAAAAGGACTCATCAACTGACACAACGCTTGTATAGGTCAAAACCACCAAATAATTTTGTTCTTCAGCTCAATGTAAAGTGACCAATAATAGCCCCAAAAAAGTCAAACTTTTGTCCATGGGGACCTCTGAAATTATATATATCCTTAGACATAGTCCTATACACTTCTAAATAATGAAAAAAACAGGAGATCAGGTATCATATAAGAAAAAGTTTCAATCAAACATGATAGACCTATTTTTGCACACCTTCGGGCGGCTTCGTTCCGGGTTTTAGCCTGATCTAATTTCACTTCAGTAAAAATGCCAAAATAACAAACAAAATATAAATAAAACAGTTTATCTACTTTACTTACATTTGTAAAAAGCCTTTAAACCCAAATAGACAAATCCAATGCAATATTTCATGTCATAGCCCCATTTCCAGTCAATCAAAAGTTGTTTTTAGGACTTCTTGAGTGTATCTGAATTTGGCCCGCGAGGGCATTTAGTGGTTATTTATCCTTAATGCAGTGAAATTGTAACGCTCTTAAATTGTATGTATGGCTTTTAATTATCATAACAATATATATATTTCAGGTACAAATGAAATAATTAAATAACAATGTAAACAGATCACAAAACGGTTTTTGTCTAGCTTCTTGATGATATCCAAAACAAATTATCCATTTACTCTCTATAAACAAGTACTTGTAGGAAACATACGCATGTAATGTATATAGAGAATCTTACATGAGTGTCTTTTTATATTGAATTTTAACTGAGTTGGATATAAGTGATAAAATGCGAGTATTGTATAACTTGTATCCACCGGGTTATTGCATAACTATAATTATTTAGAAAAGATGCTAGATAATTGTTTTGAAAAGAGAATGATGTCTTCATAGCTTAGTCCAAACATCAAAATATTTTGCAAACTCGTCGCTTGAGTTGAACGTTGCTCTATCTACCATTTTCACTATTTTGAGAAAATCGAGTATAAAGTTTCAGTTTGTCATACTTCTGTAACCGTTCCACATACGGTGGACAAGCTTTATACGTGGATAATCGGAATTAAGAATAGATTTAAAATATCGAGTTATTTTGTTTTAAATTGTTGTAATTTTCTATTTATTTAGATTTTTGTGTTTGGAGATAAAGCACTTTTGTCACAATATTTCATTTTTTCTTGGAGGTGAATTGTTCTATCTCCTGCTACTGGAGATAGAGCAGTTCTTTACTCAAAATCGTGGAGATAGAGCAGTTCTTTACTCAAAGTCGTGGAGATAGAGCAGTTCTTTACTCAAAGTCGTGGAGATAGAGCAGTTCTTTACTCAAAGTCATGGAGATAGAGCAGTTCTTTACTCAAAGTCGTGGAGATAGAGCAGTTCTTTACTCAAAGTCATGGAGATAGAGCAGTTCTTTACTCAAAGTCGTGGAGATAGAGCAGTTCTTTACTCAAAGTCGTGGAGATAGAGCAGTTCTTTACTCAAAGTCATGGAGATAGAGCAGTTCTTTACTCAAAGTCGTGGAGATAGAGCAGTTCTTTACTCAAAGTCGTGGAGATAAAGCAATTCTTTACTCAATGTTATGGAGATAGAGCATTTCCTTAGTTTAGAGGAAAAGTGCTCCAACTCCTGGAGTTAGAACAGTACAAGAACCAATTTTCTATTTATCTAATGGAGATAGAGCAAAACATTACTGGGTATCTTCGTTTGTGTTGGGCAGATTTCATATTATATAATATATTATTGTAGAGCTCGACGGGAAGATTTCAGTGATATAAAAATCTCATTTTTTTCATAAATGGAGATAGAGCACTTCTTTACTCAGGCGACGAACTGGTAACATTTAAATTCTAAAACAAGATTTCTCGATTATAATTACTTCTTTCGTGGTAACAAAATTGTTCGTATCCAGCGATATAGTCGCTTATGGCATTTGAACACTGAATATTAACAATGCATTGTCTAACCGTCTTAGTTGATTACCTCGCTCTATGCGCTTTATGAAACGTTATGTTGATTCAAGAGGTATTGGAAATAAGCGTGTATTTCGTATAAGATGGAAATTTCGAATTGATCTCGAATAAGTTTGAATCAAGAAAATATTTACGTGATACTTTATATCATGATAAATGTCATGAGATAAAGAATAATTACGGACCTTAGACAATCTGAGATGTGTGTGGTTCAATTGTCAATTCTAACCAAGTTAAGAAAATATTTTACGATAAATTGGTCAAATGATCCTCACCATTCCATTTTTGGTATTGATTGCGTATGGTATATCAAATTGTCGTAGGCACTAGTCCGGAGACCGTATCAGAACATTGTATACATACAAGATGCACACGGAATAACTTCGATTGTATCATAACACTTAACAATGAAACCGAAAGAAAACAATAGCTAAGTAATTTCTACCAATTCAAATATCACATGTTACGCTGGTACGTCCAGGTGGTTGCTATATTTGTTGTCGACATGTACACTTTACCCGTAACATATTGTTAATTTGTGACGCAACTAACCATTTCTCGTGTTGTGAAATAAGATCTACAGTGCTCTTATAGACCACACAAGCCGGAATTATTTGTTTAGCCAGAGGTTAATAAATTTGTTGGTCTGGTTCATAAAAAATGACATCTCATGGCGTCCATTGAATTTTAAAATTTTTCTTGACACTATTTCAAATTAGTAAGACATTTCCAGTTTGAATAGCTCGTTTGTTCTCCTGATCAAGTGTAACGCATTTATAGGCAATGTAGTTATTTATCAAGTCACATTGATATGCCTGAGGCATGATTTGAATACGCTTGTCATTCTTGAACTTCAATCTTGTCAACTGTTTGGAAGAATGTTGGATACAGAATGCGCTTCTAAAGGATCATACTACAAGTCAATATCACAAGCTTTATCCTAGATTACAGAACGGATATTGGGCATACGACATTGAATGAACTTTGAGAGGCTTTCTTTAATGCAATGATATTCGCGATTATTTAATGTTTCACTTGATCGGACATGAATATTCAATATCTTTGATTTTGATGCAGATGTGAGCCCCCTTGCCGCTATGCAGTCTCACTTATTCACAGTACACGTTCACCTAGACAGAGCTCTGTTATAGCAACTAATAGGAACAACGTATAATCTAGTAAATTATACAAATGAACATGCAAAACATTCTTCATGCACAATGTACGAGTATATGAGAGACAGAAATATGTAATATCTTTCTGTTAAACTGACATAGCCCTTATTTGATGTCGGATTCCACGACACATTATCTAGCCACGCTGTATAGACGGATACATGTGCATATTTACAAACAGATGCAATGTTTGGTTAACAACGGTATCTAGATCCCACTTAAATGTAACTTGTTCTGGGAGCTATGTTACAGGCAAATATTTCAGTCAATATGAAGTCCATCTATGTAATATAAAACCTCTGTGATATAATTTATCATTTACACCATGTCAAACATGACTGTAATGGAAATACAATGAATAATAGTAACCTATATTGTGATAGCCACTATACAATATTAACGGATATTTCTCGGACTTTTGCGGTTAATTTGTTCAATGAGTGTTGTTTTGGAGTTCTTCATTGTAAACTTTCAAAATAGTTTAAAGTTTTCTTTAGATAACGATGTTAAGAGTGACTTTTAATATTCTGCAACAAGTACAAACGTATGCAATGAACCCAGTGCATGGCACAGACGGAACATATTAATTTTTGTCGGCAACAGAAATACATAAATCATTTGTGGTGAATTGTCCTCAGATTTATTTAATCGACACTCACATTTTGCAAACGGTTTGACAGATAATATAAACCTGTCATGATCTTTATCTAATATATTTAACGGAAATGGATTGTCTTGTCATCTTATAATTAAATATCGTAACACTGGATATAACGCAGACAAAATATTAGGTACAGGACGGTGTTATATCAACGATGTTTTTGTGCGTTGCATTCATACTGTATGTTTAAATATGTGTTTGTGTTAAACGGTGCTGTCTGTTATTATATTATTCTTAACAACTTTAAATGTACATTTTTATAATTCAGTCGGGTGAAGAAATTATTTGCTTGGAAGCCATTGGTTAAATATGTTTTTGTCCGTATCTAAACCATATCGTCGTGTCTACATGCATTTCCTGGATATGTAGAAGTGGTTGTTAACTTCGATGTCCTTACACTATGGATTTTATTGTACTTTATTGTTTAGAAATTTAGATAGTCGAATGACTTTGTCCGGTAAATATGCATTTTGTTATACATTTTTGTACTTGTCATTTACTTTGTAGTTACGTCATTTCCCCGAAATGGATATTAAGTCTTTTGTGTCAAAAGTCCTCGCACCATCCTCTGTTTGTAAAGAAACGTCGAGAACATTATAACTTTGACATACAACCGCGACAAATCTAACAATTACCAAATAGAAAACAAAACACAGTAAGGTCCAAACAGAAAATACCCATTGTCAGGAGCGATCCATCGTGTGCATATAAGACGTATTAATCTTATGAAACATTCATTGAATGCTAATGGGATGTTGTTCCGTTGTTGCAGGATGGCTATGTTAAGTTCATGTACTTTTAAGGGACATATACACTATTATGCGCACAATCACTAAAACAAAACAACATGGTCTATTATAGCCATGGTGTATTTTCTATGTTCAAAGGGAGATAATCGTGGAGTAATAAAATGATTAAATAATTAACTTGCCAGTTTCTTTATAACACTGCTTCGAATCTTACGCCTCTAAACGCATACTAGTATTCGAAACTGCTCATTGTTAGATTAATAAAGTTGTATTATTTTTGTCCCAAGGATGGTGAAAGTATCACCATTTGTAAGTGTAAATAAATTGCATGAACGCTATAGCTATTCTTTTAAGACTGATTATTGCACTCAATGGAGAAAAAATGCGCTTTGGAATTGCGTGCTTAATTTTAAAAACTCAATTTACGTCTAAATATTAATGAATACCATAACTTGAGCATGTAGACTAGTGAAGTAATATCCAGTTATACAATTTAGTGTAAAAGTTTGGTGATTATTCTAAATTATCCAAGAGTTATCGCACTTAACTTTAACATTTTTCTTACATCCTATGATTTTAATGCATTTTTAGCTTTCTTAACAGGTGTATATGTATTCAAACTTGTGTTAAATAAATGAAATAATGACTTCGGTAATTTAAATCAACGAAACTTTGATATTTAGTACGGATTCCCCACAATTGAGCATATCGACCGATCTTTCAGAGACTTCCTTTGACATATGCACCATGTTTTCTACTAGTTATTTTGTTTTTCCGACTAATCCATCCATATTCTTCTAAATGCTGGCACAAAATGTGAGCAAATCTCTAGTCACCTATCAGCACGCGGAAAATGCGGTTTAATGCTATTCCGCTAAGGATGAGTAATTCTTAAAGTATTTTCACGGATAAGGCTGAATTCTGTAGATAATGTATTTCGAAGCATTCAAATTTCAATTTTATAAATTGACAGACTACAGAAATATTCAAGTTTAAACAGTGTTGCGTTTTCATTGCCGCTCAGTGTATATTAAAATTACATTCGCTTTGTACAGTCTTTTCCATACAATTCTCATTTAGTCTACTACTAACGTCGTGAGAAATAGTCGTATAAAAAATCAACAGTTATGTCTTGAAACCTGTAAGTTAACACCTCATCTAGATACATCCTTCAACATTAATTGATTGGCCCTATATACAGATACAAGCATAGGGACATCAGAGCGGGGCTACCGTTTCCTTAATAGACATATTGCAATTCACTATTTGATAAAGTGATTCAATATAGATCCAAGATGCACAATTGGTGAATCGACCTCAGCCAACTAACAATACATGAAAGGTATGTACATTAATTTCAATACCAATTAAATGTATACCATGTGGTGGTCAAGGCAGAATAATTTTATATAGTGAGGCGTTTTGATGTGCATCGGCTGCTATTGGTCATATAGCACAAACCTGAATTACTAAAATAGAATATACGTAACACGACAATCTGTGTCCACATCATTTGACGGCACAACAAGGAAGTCTCAACTGCCGCGATAAGAAACATGTACATTTTGCAATGACAATCCATCGGTGTTTCCAGTTTCACCAGATGGAATTGTATCTTGTGTTTTAATATCAGTGGTATTTCTTATTTATATTAATTTCTTGGTATCAATGTCTTGCAATGACCCATGCTGTCACCGACCTGGATGGCGAGCATCAAAGTTTGTTAACAAACAGACGATTCAGTCAATTAGTTTCTAACTATACACGACACGTATGTACTCTTGCGCGGTTTTCTTTACGTTTTGTAGTTGAACTTCAAACGTAATACAATCTAAATTATACAGTTGTGTACCCCAGAGCTCTTCTAGTTTTGGTGCAAGTATGTTCAGTTAGTGGTCCTTTAAACGGAACATTATCTGAATCAACTATCATATATACGTGTCATTAATGTTGTTGGTCTAGTGTTGAATAGGCCAATTAATTTTATTGCAAGGTTAAGACAGTGAATGTTTGTAAAGCGTCAACCAATATTCTATATGATATTGTACAACTATAATCCGTCCAAGCCAAATTGTCAATTATGTTAGAATAATTGCGTACGCATTGTCCTAAGGGAACGTTCATCCAAATCCATTTCTTTTGGAGAAACGAATAGCCCATTACTTTATATTGCATCAGTATTGTATAGGTCGCTTAAAGAAATGTTTTCTGACTAGTAAGAACTAAGCCCCTTTTTTTGCTTATGCAATCCCAATAGTTAACCTTCCTAACATTCACTTTATTAGTATTATTATTATTATTATACCATATTTATATAGCCCTTTTTTCATGTATACACACGTTCAAAAGTGCTGTACAATCATGACTAATACATGGTTAAAACAGTATATAATGTACATAAAATATAAAAGTAGGACCTACTAAACCCAGTAGGCGGGGGCTCTACTTAACCCAGTAGACGGGGCTCTACTTAACCCAGTAGACGGGGCTCTACTTAACCCAGTAGACGGGGCCCTACTAAACCTAGTAGTAGGGATATATTGAAGACAGTTGACGAAGCTCTACTTAACCCAGTAGGCGGAGCTCTACTTAACCCAGTAGACGGGGCCCTACTAAACTTAATAGTAGGGATCTACCAATTGGTGGATGGGGCTTATAGTCCTGGGAACATGTGGGTCGTTGGGCCCAATGATAGGGCGCCAAGTTAATGGGAACATACACACAGTCAGCATGAATAAGCTCTATTAAAATAGTGCGTTTTCAGCGCTTTCTTGAAGGACGGTAGTGTTTTACTGTCTCTAAGCGCTGTTGGCAGTGCATTCCAGAGTTTGGGTGCAGCAGCTGTGAAACATCGGTCACCATAAGTCACAGTCCTCGTCCTTGGCACAACTAGAAGAACAGAATCATTTTGAGACCTTAGCTGTATTTGTGGAGTGTATACTTCCAACATACATCTGATGTAGCCAGGCGATTTTCGATGTAGTGCTTTAAAAACATGAGTCAAGACCTTGTACTCTACCCTGTACTGTACAGGTAGCCAGTGAAGATCCTTCAGCACAGGAGTGATTTGATTGTAACGAGGTGTCCGTGTGATGAGGCGGGCAGCTGTGTTTTGAATAATTTGTAGTTTATTCAGAATGATTTTCGGGGTGCCACATAGTAATGAATTGCAGTAATCCAGCCTCGATGTTACTAAAGAATTGATCAGGGATTTTGTTGCATCAACAGTTAAGTATTGTCTGATTTGACCTATTTGTCGGATCTGCATGAAACACGACCTTGAGACAGAGTTTACATGTTTGTCCATGTCCAAATGCGAATCCAACATGGCCCCGAGGTTTCTCACCATCGACGTTGGTCTGATCACAGCATCACCAACTTTTACATTGAGATTGTCGACTGAACTGGCATTCCTTTTCGGTACAAACAAGATTACCTCTGTTTTTTCGGCGTTAAGTTTCAGCAAATTTTCTTTCATCCAGTGCAAGATATCCTTCAGACAAGCTTCAATTCGTTGCAGTGTTTCATCTCGCGAGACACAATCTTTTGGTTTGAATGCCATATACAATTGGGAGTCATCGGCATAGAAATGATGTTGCAATTGATGTTTTCTACAGATTGCACCTACTGGTTTTGTGTACATAATGTAGTTCTTCGGACCAAGCACAGAACCCTGTGGTACACTGTAGTTCATTTGTACAGGTTTTGAAAGTTCTCCATCTATACAGACAGTCTGGTAGCGGTCACACAAATAGGATTTCATCCACTCTAGTGGCTTGCCTATTATACCGAAATGATTGTCAAGTCGGCGTATTAGGGTGTTGTGATCTATGGTGTCAAAAGCAGCTGATAAATCCAGCATTACCAGGACCGTAGCTTTATTTTGATCTAGAGAGCAAAGGATATCATTTTGCACACGAAGAAGAGCCGTTTCAGTTGAGTGGAATTTTCTGTATGCTGACTGACGTTCTTCATGGAGATCGTGCAGTCTTAAATGCTCTTCCAGTCGAGCATCGACTACCTTCTCGAGAACTTTGGAAATGAAAGGTAGGTTTGACACAGGTCTATAATTTTTCAGTACATTTTGATCAAGACCTGGCTTCTTTATCAGTGGTCTTATTCTGGAGCTTTTAAAAGCCTTGGGTACATAAGCACTTTTGAGTGATGCATTGAATATTCTTGTTAATAATGGTAGAAGTTCATTCAAGCAATCCTTTAACAACCATGTTGGTATTGGATCAAGTTCACATGATTTACTAGGTGATTTATTTATTAGTTTTCGGATTTCATCCTCAGATGTTGGAGAAAATTCTGACAATTGCTCTTTCTCGAACGGAGTTTCGACTTCAACACTGTTGTTTTGTTGGTATGACTGAATAGTGGAGGCTATTTCAGTACGTATTGCTTCAATTTTGTTAATGAAGAAATCACTGAAATCCTGTGCAAGCATTTTAGCAGGTTTACCAGTTGGCAACACTACTTCTTTTTCTTCACCCATCAGATGTTTAGTTATCTTGAATAACCCTTTCTGATCACGACCACAGGACTCTACCTTATCTGTGTAATAGGATACTTTGGATCGTTTCAACATTTTGTTGACTACCGAACATTGATTCCTATATATTTCATGGTCTATTGTCAATTTAGATTTTCGCCATTTTCGCTCCAATTTTCGTCTCAGATGTTTGGCGTCATGTAGATCTTCAGTGTACCATGGACAGGAGGGTCTTAAAACTATTGTTGTTGATTTTAGGGGTGCATGCTTGTCAATTAGTGATGAAAGTCCATGGGTATATACCTCAACTAGTTCATCAACGTCTGATATGTGCAGCCCACTGCTCAAAATATCTGAAGATTCAATGTCTTTTTTTAATTCATTGATATCAATAGATTTTAACTTTCTTAGATTCACTGTTTTTCTTATAGGAGCAGGTTTAGCAGCGCAAGCTTTAAATACTACTGCAAAATGATCACGAGAGGTCTTTCCACTGTTGTCGGGTAGACCGGGATCAGATATTTCTACATGTGAGACAGAAGTGTCAGCGTCTCTTGTGATTACCACATCCAATGTGTGACCAGCCACGTGGGTTGCCCCAGTGACGTGCTGTCGCATGCCGCAAGATTCAAGAATACTTGTGAACTTCACAGTGTCTAAATTCAATAGATTGTCTAGGTGGATGTTCAAATCCCCAACAACTATGATGTTACTTTCCGTTGTTACAAGTTTGGCCAGAAAGGATGGCCACTCATTTTCCAGAAAAGTACTAGTTTGTAGGCCATTTTTACAAGTTGGTGGTGGTCTATACACAACAGCTAGACGCATAGAATAGTTCTTAATGGATACTGTGCATTCCATATGTTCAAAAGTAGTGAAAACTTTATCATTAGTAGAAGTAAGAAGATGAATATTTAATGAAGTTTTGTATACAACTGCGATTCCACCGCCACGTCCACAGCGAGGGACATGTTTTATTTTGTAGCCACTGGGAACAAGCTCAGCAATGCAAGACTTATCGGAGGGTCCCCCAAGCCATGTTTCAGTTAGAGCGACAATATCATAATCATTAGACACTATGTAATCTGAAAGGGCAAGACTCTTGTTTTTGACTGACCTTGGATTTACACAACACACCTTTATATAAGTTTGGCCTTTGCAAACAGTGAGTGATTCACATTTGATCTTAGTCAAGTCATGATGTTGGGAACTTTTATCGTTTTCAGGATTAGTTCCGAGATTATCGGGGTTGGTTCTGGAATTTTCAGGATTGGTTCTAGGAAATAAAGTTGGTACTATAGTAGGTATTTCTTGGGGAAGAGTCTGAATGTTTTTTAAATTTACAGTATCATTCAAGTCCCATGTGCGTTTACACCGACCCCCTCTAGTACCCCTAAACTTAAGTATTCCTAACTGTTTTAATGTTGTCAATGTATGGGTATCAGGTTTTATAGGTGATAATTTCCCAATCTCATACAGGCTATACCTATTGTATTGTATAATCCCTGGTATGCATTGGGCCATGTTTGCCTCAGGCAAATACACATTTAAATTTACAGGTAAATATTGAACAAAATTGAGGAATATTTACACAAAACTCAAAATTTCACAAAATCTACGAACAACTACAGCACAAAAATTACACATATACAAAAAGAATACTTCCATAAACATTCACAGCAAAATCCACAGCAATCACTGCAGTAATTCTGTTGATTTTAATCCAAAATGTGAGAGCACAAAATGTTGCAGCCTACACTTGGCGCATTCACACCTCTCTTTATAAAAGTTAGTTACAAATATAGAACAATGATCTGTGCTTATATACAAGTAGTTATCCAATTTGAATTAGCTATGCTGTATGTTTCCAAAGTTGTCATGTGTCAAAATATAAGGTTCATATTCAATCACCATATTATTGATCACTATGTGTCTGATTATGTAATGTTTGATATATACAAACAGCGAAGGTAACTCCCGTATTACATCATTGAACATGTTATTTACAATGGCAATTTTACCAAGTTGCACATCTTAGTGAGACGTGTGATTCAGGTTTGTAAAGACACATATGAGTCGAATGGTATAATAACATTTGCGGAAGAGAACCCGTTCTTTAAGTTGAAGTAGAATATACGGTGTGTTTTATCATTAGCCAACGTTTTTCAGGTGTCTTTAAATTGCTTTTATACTGTTGATAGTAGTAGAATATAAAATCTACAAGAATAACACCATCGGAACTTTCCTTGAGGTCAACGTTAAGTATTATGTTGCCTGCTTTAGTAAGTAGGTGCTACAGTGTTTGGCAGTTCCTTAACATCAATATCATATATCATTTGTGCTTTTAAAGACTTTGTTGTCTAGGTGGAAGAACACACATGGAATATAATCTAATTAAAATGACGCACAACATCGGGTTTGCGGAACTGTTTACGCTCAGTATACAAATCTTATCGACAATATACAAATCTTATCTGTCCTGTTAAACAATGTGTCCTTATCAATACCTTCTAAGTTTCATCATGAAGCGTTAATTGTATGTAAAAAGCTATTACATGTGTATCTAGTATCAATAAGTATAAACGGTGTCAGTGTATGTATACTGAACATATGTTTGGAGTTTACGGGTAATTAGCAGCACATATTATTCACAGCAGTTTTGTATATGTGCACCACACCAACATTAAAAACAACCCTGCTTAAAATGCCACATTTAAGATAATATTAACTACCTATGCGCCAGGTTATTTAAGTATTTTTACATGTATTAGTATTACCAATACATCATAAAGTTCAATAAGAGCCATTAAAATCATTCTTTATATATTTTTATCACATGACTTTCCGATTTAGCGTTTTTAGTGTCATATGATAAAAAGAATCTATCACTCGTTGTCAATTAATATATTTGTATTAAACTCGTTCAGGAAATGTTATTTAGCTCGCAAAAGGCTCGCTTAATAAAATTTCCAAAACACGTTTAATATAAATTTATACCAATTGACCACTCGTGATAGATCCTCTATATATGTTGTAAATGTTACAAGAAAATTCCTTAGAGAACATTTTTATTTTTATATGTTTGCAAAAACGAACCAATGCTCTTCGATGGACGGGTTTTCTCAGTCACAAGACAGCATTATCTGTGAAGTAAAGGTGACAGGGTCAATATTGTTGGATCACCATTGTCTCGATGTGGACAGGATACAAAACATAAATAAAAACTGATTATTGTACAATTGAGACCCAAAGCAATCAACGCAAAAATTGTTTGCATCTTTCTTGGCAATCAAGAATCATTTAAAGAACGCAAAATTTGTTTTGTCCTCTGATTTAAAAACGAGACAGATTTAACTGAGTAAACATGTTTGTTGCTTAATCCGTGTCATCGAAAATCGATCTTCCTGACTCAATATAAAACAATAACAATGGTAACCACAGTCACAAAGATCTTGACGTATGCTAAGACAACTGTAACGGGACTTGTTACGGTACCAGTGCAGACATAACATGAACAGCCACGATTTACATTGTCACTACTCTTGTCATTCTAGTTATGGTGACTTCCATTGTTAGTATGAAGGTCGGGAGTCACGAAGTGTTTTTCTAGTCAGTTGGTCAAACAAAGTGTCATGTAAAGCGTGTTTATCGGTACGACACAACACCGAAACTGCGGGGCTCAGTTGACAATTCTTGGGGATGTTTGTTTTGCTAGTTGTATTACTCGTTTCTATTAATAAAGAGAACTAATTTGCATTTCTAGAATTTAAAGTTCTTGTTTCTCTCAATAAAGATTGTAAAAAGCTGGAAGACTTATACAGAAAGACAAGGAATATGTTAAATGCTTTCTGACAAGGTTGCCAATGTTACTGTCATATATCATGTAAAAGTTCGATATTATAATTCATCAACTCAAAGTCAAGTGATACCTGTTTTGTTGCTTGTAAATAATCTTTAGAAAAAAAGTAAGATAATTCTTCCATCTTTAGCGGGTTCGGTTCTGAATCGCATTCTAGTCTAGGCAAACACTATACTTCAATTTGTTGATCATGTCATTATGTGTGATTCTTCCTTCATCTTCAATTAATTGGTTCATCTTTAAAACTTGATATATCAATACGGATCATTTATTACACCCTTGAGCCTTTGTAAACCATTTTTCTGTGGTTGTTGCCAGACATTTATAACATTTATTTCAAAGAACTAGTGCGTTTTTGATATGATGGATATTTTAAACGGGCTGAACATCAGATAATGGCTTTGGTATGGAGCATATTTGTTGTATGTCTAAATCCATATTTTCGCAAGCCAAACAAAATGTATAACTAGACATTTTAGTTTCAAAATAATTTAAATGTCAGTTGTGAAACATCTTCTATATTAATCATTATCGTAAAATAGTTCCAGATGATATCCATTGCGTTTATGTTTGAAGAAGTCTGTTTTTTTCTTGTAATGTTGTATAACAAGCAAAGAACTTACTTGAATATGCATTTTATGCACCTATTTCCCATACGTCCATAGATAGCAGACATACATTGTATGGTTAGTAGTATGTACTAGCTAGACACTAACCGTTCTGATGTGAGATCAGTTTGCTTGTAATATCGTTTTTGCACATTTCATATGACTGTTATCTTCTGTATGAAAATTAAATGTTTGTTTTGTGTGGAAGTAATGCTATGACCTGCTACACACTGGTTCAAGTTAAGTAAACAATTTTCGAGGAATGTTTTCAGCTGTTGGGTCGTTCAGTCCCCCTTGATATTTTCCCCCTGGTCATTGGGCTACTTAATGGAACTCACATTAGATTCACCCTGGGGAAATGTTCCCTCTCCTATGGCAGCTAACATCGATCTGTGGCGCCCAAAATTAGATACATCCCTCGCAGGTTAAAGTTGTGGTAGACAATATGCTTTTTTGCGTTTTTGTTAATTTGTTACCACAAATATGTCACATGCAAAAGTAGTATAGATCAATACACATCTTAAACTCGATAACTGTCATGGGTTTATATCTCATGTGTAGTTGAATCCACATTAACTACTTGGCGATTCTAACATAATAAACACACAATGTAGTATTTGCGGAGCTATTCGAGTCATCTTTCAGATGTCTAAAGGATTTTTCAAGTTTGGTGTTAAATTTCATGACATGATTACGTTACGCACGAAATGCAGGCGCGAATTAATATTTTAAAGTTCTTGAATATATTGATTGCCCTCGTACCAAATATATGTCACGGTACTGTATCTTTTAAAAGCATGCTTTGATCACATGTTAGTTAATTCCGAAATCCTTTGACTGAAAGTTGTTGATTAACTTAGTACCATATTGTGCAAATTATATTACGTTTATGTTCACATTGGTGTGTAATTTAACTGCAGCTAAATTGTGTAATTGAATTTGGTACAATTTGGTTACGTGTAACAAAGGACTTAACTTCACGGGTAACTAAATAAGTAAAAACATGTTCAGCGCACAGGTGTATTCACGATAGTTCTGTATCACATGACTTTCCTTGTATCCAGGATAGTATAGCCAGTACGTATAAAGTTATACGTACCACGTGTAGTACAAGGGATTAGGTTTTCCAATAAATCAATGCGTATTTAGCGTGTTTAGTGTCATATGATAAAAAGAATCTATCACTCGTTGCCAATCGATATATTTATATTAAACTCGTGCGGGATATATTATTAAGCTCGCCAAAGGCTCGCTCAATAAAATTTCCAAAACTCGTTTAATATAAATTTATATCAATTGACAACTCGTGATAGATCCTCTATATATCTACTAGTTTATTCAAGATAGTTGCACATACAATACTTTCAACAATATTAAAGATACTGATATAGTTTAGATACATAGTGAAACAAGTCCCAAACAAAGTTCATTTTCAAAGCTCAATACTAGAGACTTCACTATTCAATATTGATCTTACTAGACATTAGGGTTAGGACAACCAATCAGATCACACAAAATTACACTACAGGTACGTATCAGGCGATATGTAAGGCTCTCCTTAGTCTTCAATTAAGTAAGATCAATATTGAATATCACCCATACAATAAGTATCACTGTAGTTCTATACACAAACATAATTAATTTCTCTTATCGGAATAGAAACTTCCGATCGAAATATAAACTGTTTTAAGACAAGTGTTTGAATCGCCGGGAGTGTTAACAAACGCATAATTAAAACTAGAAGTCGGTAAATCAATATCATCTAGTAACATCGAAGGGTTTTCGTTTGCTAATCAAATAAACATCGTCTCGTAAATTTCGGTTTTTAGAACTTTTTCCCAGCACGTTTTATTACATTTATACAGGGTGAAATTTGTTCGATGAATGGATTGCCTACGTAACGTTAATCTTGTCGGTGTGTTAGAAGTTAAACAAAATATGTCGTAAGTCAAGGTTTCATTTTCAAATGTCATAGATTTTTCCTATTGTTAGTTTTTCTGTGATTTTATGTTAAACCACAACAACGATTATCGCCAATGGAGCCCTTGCAATTTGATATTTGATTTTAGTGAGTTTGTTTTTATGTATTGATAAAGTAAACCCTAGTGAATATGTACGAAATATATATCAAAATCGAAATAAATTAACACACTACACCTGCGAGCGACCCGTTATGCAGAACAAATGAAAATTAATTGAAATAGTTTGCTTAACGATGTCCGGGTGTAAATACTTTTTTTTAAAATGTTGAGGACTGCATATTAAACATTTTAATTCTATTGTATATCCATTAAGACAACTGCATGTGATTTTTAAAACACTTTTATTGTCATTTAAGAGAGTAATTGTTATTTTTATTTCCCTACATCCAGCGTAAGAACGTACTGCAAAAACAAATGGAGTCAAATGCATAATAAATACAATAACTCTCCAACAGATGACACAATAGAGAGTGTTTAAATCTTACGATAATAAATATGTGTTCAATCAAAAGTATAAAAATGATGTTTGATCTAATTATGAAGTAGATAAAAAAATTTTTTAACCCTACCCTCCTTGAAATTAAGGCATTTTTTTGCATATTGCCAATAATTTCCCTATTGATAAATGGCGATAAAATATGAACTAAACAATTGGCACCATTGATTTTTTTCAAAAATAACTTCAATGTGTGTGTTATATTTTAACAAACTTTTGAAAGGTATTACCGAGCGGTTTTTAAAAAAACATTTCACAAATCCAAAGTAACCCGATTTGCATCTATTTACCACATATTAATTCCAATAAAATTAAAGAAAAAAAATATTTTTCTCCAAATTCCACTATAAAGTGATGTTATGAAGCCAAAACCTTGTCTTAAAACTAACAATTAAAAAAAAAGAATAGAAACATTTTGGCTCATGTTGGGGTAGAACCTACGACCTATAGGAAATCAGTCAATTTGTCATAACGTTACTGAACTTGAGAACTCTTCAAGAGGAGATTCTTTATTACACCCGGATCTCCTTAAATGTACATAGTAAATGTTAACCCTCATCAAACAACAGTTACTAATAGGGATTGTCTTTTAGGATTCAGCGGTGCTGCTGTTTTTTAAACATGTATTTTAATCGTTTATAATTAGGTCAATGAGTTAATTGAGATTTGTTGGATATAAACTACAAAGCCTTTGTGTTTCAGAACGGCTGTCATCAGTCAATGACCATACATGTAATAAATTATGCTTATTGAAAGACCCGGAGCTTCATAAAGTATAGCTACATGAACAGCTGTCATAGTTATTGCTCGTCATGTTTTTTATTATAGGAAACAAATTAGTTTAGGAACGTATGGGGAATTATTTATCGTGAAACTCTAATGACGTCCTTTGGTGGTTGTAAAATGATTATGGCGTCGCGCACGGTGTTGCGTCGTGGAAGCGTCACATGGAAAGCGTAAAACTTAACGTCAAAATATTCGAGCAGTCATTTTTATCGCGTTGTCTTGAAAAAACTACTATAGTGATGTGTATTAAATCCAATACATTGTTCAAGTATATATCAACGATACTAATACTGAAAAGAATACCAATATAACTTGTAATTTTATTAAAAAAAAATTATAAAGAACGTCGGAAAAGTATTTTGTATTTACAAAAAGAACGGGTTTAATAATGTTTTACGTTTCTTTCTTCAACAATAAGATCTCTAATTTAGTTGTAATCTTCATCTTTAATTTATAACTTGTAAATAACCTCTATATGTTTAATTACTCTATGTAGGAAACAATGCGCTGGCTTAGAATGAGAAGGTCGTAACTACAAAATCGATAATAAGAGAAATCAAGAAAAAAACTCTTTACTAATGATAAATCAAGCTTTTTCAACATCAGTTTGTTCAGCATGACAAATTCGTATTTTCACGAAAATAGGCTAATAAGAATCGCCTTGTGAAGCAGTCTTGGGTCATAAGTAATACAAATGTAGTAACAATCTTCTCATTCTATAAGCTAGCGAATGTCATGCATCATGTTATTGATAACTAGTTTGTTTTAATAAGTCAATATTGCTTATATTTTTAATTAAATTAAATGTGTTCGTATTTGCCCCCCCCCCCTGATAAGATTTCATTCACAAAACATAGGTAATGTTTAACTTAAATTATATGAATAAAATATATGTATATCATACACGTGTGTTTTCATTGTGATGTGTATTAAAATTATGTATCTGTGTGTCAGAACATGCGGACGTTAGTTATGTCCGACGTCATGTTTAGAGCGTAAATTTATAAAAGTTTACAAGCTATAATGCCGATGTAAAATATTGTATTATTCATAGCATTTATGCTGGGAAACTTATGAAATTTTACATGATAAATTTGTCATGAAAACGGAATATGAATATCATAATTTTGTTTCAGTATTCATTAAAATCTACTAACACCGTAGTTCAAATAATAATGAATAATTAAAGTCATGGTTCGAATTTTAACATTTTAGAAAAAGTTTACAAAACGACTTACATCCGAATATAACCTCTCACGGACAAAATTAAGTACCCTAGCTATTTGAAATTTAGAAAATTTGATAAAGGTATAACAATCAATGAAACAGTACCTTTCTTTTTTATGAAATTACGTTGCAGCATCCAATAGTAATGACATAATATAAGCTACTGGGACGCTAACTACGAAAAATACGCCATTTTCTATTTTGTGACACGTCGTGTGGCAAACGAAGAATGCTTATAAAATCATAAAAAATATAGTTCAGTTAATTTTTAGTAAGTGTACACTTTGCATGATGGTCATAACTATAACATGTGGATACGGGAAAAAAGAAAAGTGACGATCATAAAGAAATATGTGTGTATGAAATATTTTTTTCGGATTTTACTGCCGCGTCAAAATAATTTGTGACATGTTTTTGTATTTTTATAAAATTGTTGTATTTTCTAAAATTGCGTTTTCTCAACCATATTTTCACTACTAGTTTGATGTCATATTATTTCTCTTAAAGTGTACAAAATATCAATATTTTGCAGGGAAAATGAAAATAACTGGAGGAATTTTTATATAGAAGTTTTATTTATTTTACGCAAAAAATGGCAAAGTTACAGAATTTTACAAACTATTTAACAATTACCAACAGCTATGTTTGACGTCTCACGTTCAAATGTAATATGCCATCTTGTTCGTTATTCATTTGCGAACACATGTGGTATCTTACCGTAAAACTTGACCTTAAATCGACTTCTTTAAGGTGAAATATCGAACACTGCATCAAGAAAAATGTGACGCAGTTACACGACGTTGTTCAACAAAAATCTCAAGAAAAATGCCTATTATAAATTTTCAGGTGTTCATCTATTTTGAAATTATGGCCGAAAAGTACATTTTAAAAACTACTCCTAGTTAAAATTTGAAAGAAATCCGATGAAAATTAAGCTCTTTACCAATTTTCTTCCAGTGCGCATACCCTAAAAACGTAAAAAGACGGAACATTGTGCGCGACGTCTATATGTATGATATGGTGGCAGTAAGACGTATTGATTGGTTTTTCAGTATTCGCCGATGATTTGAATTGATGGTAAATCAATTAAGACCCGCTTAGTGTTGGCCTTACATGTCTTACGGGTTCAAATATAGTAATGATCAATGATTACATTACAGAAACTGCTTGTTCATCTACATCGACGATTAACCCAACGTATAACTTTTCAGATTACATTTTGTGGAAACTGTTTACCCGGTCAGTTGGTTTAATGTTGAATGTATACATTATTGCCATTGTTTATATGTTGATGTAATATCTAGGGCTTGAGTAGTTGTGGCCTTGTTGTTGTTTCAATGAAAGAGGCGTGTGCTGCTGCTACATTGCCTGTCCATTGCGTTGTCATTAATATGATACATGTATCACGTGTATTTTCGGTTTGTTCAATGTAAGGCGCTAATGTCATTGTATTGTACTACCCTGTGTTGTCAATGTGCTTGCTTCAACTTCTTGCGTGCCAGGTCAGCTTTGGTAATTACTTTGGCTACGTCAATGGCAGAAATAAATCGACAAAAATACACATTTTGTTTCTTCATGAAGTCAGAATGACACAAACATTTTAGGTCATAAAATCGTGTTTCAACAATATCAAATGTATATTTGATGTTTTCGCTGTAGATGGGAAATTTAGTAAAAGGTCCTTCGGGTGAGTGTAGTTAAACATAACCGGAATCTATTCCTATTTAAACGCCATTCAGTTGGAGATAATTTTCTATGTCCTCTTTGAAATATTCCAACTTTGACGCACTGAATAGAGCTTTAATTTACTGGATTGGTGCCGTACATTTCACTGGCATATTGAATTGAGATTCTTGTGTGTATTTAAAATTTTACAAGCATTTCGGAAACACTTTTTGAAAACTGAACGGATTTTATAATGCAAAAATAAATGCAATAATTGACTAGCCTGCCAATAGTAAATGCAATGCATTGGTGTTAGTATGTTCAATATAATATCAAATTTGACAATTGTATAATTTCAAAAGATAATATATAACTGGAATGCTGGGATTATGAGCGACTTAAGACATTTGTGCATTCATAATAATAATTAGTTTTATAAGCACCAACGTGTTTCATGCACTCCCATGCATTTGTTTTGGTATGTTAAATTGACTGCGAAACATGTTGACCGTACATGTATCAACTTATAGAAATAATCGATCCTATGGAATCACTTGTTTGCTGTGTTTCTCTGTCGCTCAGTAGTAAGCGCGCATATTCAAGCAACTCGGGTTCTAGTCCAGACGCACTAATGCGGCTGGTAGTATTCATGTTTCTGCCTAGCAATTGTCAGTAAATATATACTAAGTGGCAAATAAAGGCTATGTTCGGCATTGTTGACGTTATCATTTGTGATCACGACAAATAATCAACGCACGTATAAAACACACTGCTTAATGATCACTATAATAGATAAGTGCTACTAAAAGGCTTGAAGTTCATTAATCAGAGCCATTGCTATGATGTGATAAATAGTATTTTGTACGCCAAATAAATTGTTAGCAAGTGGCTCCTTGTGGTATGTTTGCTTAGTCGGTGAAACTACGAATATTGAAGGACTTTCGATATCTACAAACGAGAAATGTTCAGCAGAAACACTGACAAACAAATAAATGTTTGGAAGTAGTCATTTAACTAGCACAAAAACTTGGATTAATCAGCATAGTATATAAAACTAAATAAATTATTCATAGTAACTGTTGGTTATTTGCTGATATTATATTACAAGGAAAATAAGGTATAACATTTTAAAAATCCACATATTTGTAACTATGTGAAAATGAACTTTTATAATAGATTACGAAATTTGATGAACGTGACAATGCAGCATCATATTGTCATACCAGACGATGCATATATACATAAGTGTTTAGCAATACTGTCGATAAAGGTAAATTTATTGTATATTTACTCGTATACCATTGCTCTCCTAATAACATATACCGATTTATTAAGTAGATTGGGACAAAAAGTTCAAACGTTATATCAAAACACTATATACTGCAATTCATGATAGATTAAGGCTTTATCGTTTCGCGTGTCTGTGCGAAGATACTCAAATATATCGCTGAACATTTAAAGCACTGTTACTGTTTTGAGTTATTACTTTCATGAAATACGTCATATGCAGTATGAAACTCCTTCCTGAAACCCATATTAAGCATTAAACGTAGCCTGTGTGGGTCATGGTTGTACGCTATGTGGATTTTTCGTACATCGCCAAGCAAATACTAGTAGTGTCGCATATTGCAATCATATGATCTTGTGCAAATCACATAATGCTTCTGTTCACATTGGTGTGAAATTTAATGCAACTAAAGTGTGTGATTGAATTTGATGAAATTTGATTATGTGAATCAGGCAATTTCTCTGCACAGGCCCCACTTAAAACTGTAAAAGCATGTTTGAAACACATTTGTATTCACGATAGTTCTATTTACGTGAATGAGTAAGAACATGTTAGAACACGATATTAAAGTGTTTTCAGTATATAGTGAAACAAGTCCAAGACGATTGCATTTCTAATGCTCTATACTCAACCTAATTATTAAGACCAACTAAATACAACACTCTATTTGATTACAATTATTTGTGGTCTGGTATCAAATGGTTGATATAATAAAATAGGTTTTACTGTATATACTTTCCAAGGCAGATTTTATTTCTGGTATCCAAATAGAAACTTCCGATTGAAACATAAAACATTTTAAGACAAATGTTTAAATTACAAACGCATAATTAAAAGTAGAAGTCGGTAAATCAATGATTTCTAGAAACATCGAAGAGTTTTTTTGCTAATCAAATAAACATCGTCTCATAAATTTCGGGTTTGGGGAGTTTTGCACAGATATTTTTATTGCAGTGTTGGATTTGTCCGATGAATGGGTTGCCTACGTAATGTTAATCATGTTAGATGTTAAACAAAAAACGTAACAAATCAGGTTTTATTTTCCACTGCTTAAGATATTTTTCATATCTTTTTCTTGACTACTGTAAACCGTAAATAAACTGTTATCATTAGGTGGTATCATTAGTGATGTGATCATAGATGTGTTTAACAATTCACCAACGATCAAACCATTTAAACTGAAAGGATTGTAGTTTTTTATCGCGTGCTACTGTTCGATTTCCAGCTACGTCACATAGCCAATATATTATTTGACACCTTCATATTTGTGAGGGGGGTCGGGGAACCACCTCTCTTCAAATCTTCAATTTGAACATGAATGTTTCAAACAATAAATCTACAAAAAAGTGTAAAATTAACATCTTTAACATTGTTTTAATGGGTCAATGATTTAATAAGATTTGGTGGATATAAACTTAAGTGCGTAAAAAGGTATGTTCTTAAGAAATGCTACCATGATAATACATATACCTTTAACTCCGTATGTATAGCATATAAACTGCAACTACATACGCTAGATAATATTCTGTCATATTCATTGCTAGTCATGTTTCTCATTATTGGCAACAAATTAGTTTAGGAATGTTTGGGGAATTATTAATTGTGAAACCCTAATGAAGTCCTTTGGTGGTTGTAAAATGATTATGTGAGTGTGACATGGTGGCAGTAAGACTTATTGATTGACCTTTAAGTATTCGCCTATGATTTGACGTCATGGTAAATGAATTAAGAAACCGTATGGTTTTGACTTTACATGTCTTACGGGTTCAAATATAGGAATGATCATTTATTAAGTCGTTGCATAATTATACTGCTAGCACATCTACATCGACACTTAACCTCGCGTCAAACTTTCAGATAACAACAGGATTAACTGTTATCTCAAATAAGTCAGTAGGTTCAATGTTGTATTATTCTTATTGACATTAGTATTCGATTTGGAGGTTCGTGTTGTTTCTATTCAGGACTTTAAGTACTTCTGTCCTTATTGTTGTTTCAAAGAATGATTCTGTTGCGGCTGTAACATTACCCGTCCATTGTGTTGTTATTTTGATTTCACATGTATTTCCTGTGGCGCCTTTGTCATTGCATTGTAATTTTCTGGGGTTTGCACGTTCTTGTTGTAACTTCTGGAGCTTTTCTAGGCGCAAGATCAGCTTTAGTGAATACCTTTGGCTACAAAAATAGCAGAAATAAATCGAAAAAGGTACATTTCTTTCTTCGTGAAGTCAAAATGACAAAAACATTCATTGTAGTACAGCCGTGTTTCAACAATACAGAATGTATGTTTGATGTTTGCGCCGTAAATGGGAATTTTACTAAGCGATCCTTTGGTGTGTGTAGTTAAACAAAACTGAAATCTATTCCCATTTAAACGTCATTCAGACGGATAGTTAAGCTGACAGCTTTATAGCTAACTTGCATTTTCTATCCCCACATTACTACCATGGCGCTGTAAAGCCATCAGAGAAACATAAATATTTGATAGTCTGCTGAAGATCATTTCGTCGGAAAAGGTTTACAATTAAATTACAAGATAATTACTGAATTTTAGAGATGGACTCTGGGTGTAAATGATTTGTGTAGTATTAATCAGAGTGTTAATGCCTCAAGTGAGTGTCAGCAGCATAGGAGTGATAAAATGTAATGTGTGATGGTAATACTGAATCATTGAACGTGCTATTGGAAGGTGTGAACTAATATATGGAACGTGTTACTGTCTGACGAACGCTTGTGGAAAACTTATGAGATGTTAGCACTATTGAGACACATTGATACTTCAGCTACTACCATGGATCAAGACTTTCATTAGTGGAAACTATTTAATGGACGAGGACAGCGCAATGTAGGAAAGAAGAAAAGTATTTTTAAGGCCTTAATATAACTTCAAAGCGTCTTTGTATTAAGTATCGGTTTGTGGCGCTTACACATTCACCTATTCCTCAGGCGATAGAAGACGTTGGTAACGTTTTTAAATCAGTGAGTGATTGTGTTTCCCTATGGATAGAGTGATAAAATTAGTAATTTGTAAACTATAATTGTAAAGTCGTATTTTCTATGTCGCCTGGGGAATATTCCAGCTTTGGCGAAATGAATAGAGATTTAATTTGTTGGATTGGTGCCGTACATTCGAGCGGTATATTAAATTGAGATTCTTGTGTGTAATTTCAAAAGTTTTGCAAGTCTTTTTGAAAACTAAACGGATTTTATACAACAATACATGAATGCAATCATTGACTAGCGTACTACTGGGCAGTACAATGTGTAAGAGTAAGTAATAGTATTAAATTCTTATTATGTTCAATTGTGCGTTTTGCCAAATATCATAATAGTATAATTTCGAAAGAAAATATACAACTCAATTAATGGGGTTTTGAGCATCATAATCAATTTGCACAAACACAATATCAATTACTTTTAGAAAATATCAACCATAGCCATTAAAGCTACGATTTTCTTGAACCTAGTCGTATGTTATATATATATATGAGTTTATACTTTATTATTTGCATTAAGATAGTTATTTGAAAAGTTGTGATCCGATAAATTCATATCAACGATTGTTGCAGCATTTGCTAGACTACTTAAGTAGTATCTAATAGATACCTTATTATTGTAACTTAATTATATGGGGTCTCCTTTAATATCTGCCTAGAATTTACTTTAAGAACGACTTTTGATATCCGTACTTTTTAATCTATTTAGTAAATTTAGCTTACTTTATTTGCCTCAAGTTGTCGATGTATTTGAACTTGCAATATTCGTTGATAGGTGCACTGAAATACCTCATGTATAATAAATAATTACATTAAATTCTGTGGACATTTTCAAGCATAGATGCTACGTTTATACTAAAACCAAACTGATCTAGTGATTACATTTTTCATAACAAAGTGTATAATGACGTAAATAATATTGAAGTTCTCGTTCTGTGACTACGTAGCTCAGTGGTAGCTTAGCTTGTTGCCTGATCCAGCTACTTAGATTCAAAATTTCCAAATGGAAGCACTCAGATGCATTTATTTCATAGCACGAATGTTACTATCATTCGTGAGCGTGAGAAATATTCAACGCACGTATAAAACACACTCCGTAATGATCACTAATAGATAAGTGGTACTTAAAGGCTTCATTTATCAGAGCCATGGATTTAATGTGATCAGTAGTATTATGTACGCGGTATTAATGATTACCAAAGGGCTCATCGGGTATGTTTGTTTAGTAGGTGACACTCCGGATACAGCAACAGTCTTTACATCTACAAAAGAGGCATGTGCAGCAGAAATACAGATAAAAATAAATGTTTGCAAGTAGTTATTAAAACCATTTGTAAACATGCGACAATGCATCATTACAATTTTATACGACATTTGATGAACTTGACAATACACCATATTTTACAGCACATCTCGTATTTTTAATGTCAGTTCAGACGATGTATATAAACACAGATACCAATGTGCAGAATAAAGGTATATTGATTCAATGTATGTTTCTAATACATTGTACATACACCAATTTATTTTAGATATATTGTGAAAAAGGTTCTAAACAAGTAAAATGCACTCTTTGAAGTGGTTCGAGTCCAGTTGGTTTCGTAAGCTGTATGGCCAGTCCAAAAGCGCATTACTTCACCAACCAAGTCTCATTTTTCACTAAGCGACCTTACTTAAATGTTTGTTTACCTAGATATTAGTGTTTCAAGAACAGCGTCAGATACCACTGCTACGAGAAACCGTTTCCAAATATATTACGAAACTACCTTAAAGAGGCACCTAAACTTTTAGATTAAAATACTTTCTTTTACAAGTTAAACCTTAATAACCTGTAATAACCAGCCGTTGTTCACTGTTCACAATGTAACCGAATTTCTAAAGACATTAGTGCTGTTTGTGTTGTAAAATATCCATAACTAACGAGAAATCGTCACCAATTGTTCAGGTCATTAGTTTGAGTATTACCATAATGAATTAACAAATCGGAACACCGGCACTCACAAATTAACCGAACAAACCTATCTCAAAAGGCACAAGAAAATAGCATCGGCAACATGTCGGAATAAGAAACATAAATTTGAGCAAACGAATGACATTAACACGATCCAATTCTCTTATTTCGTCTAGGGTTCAGATATTGATTAACGATTGTCAAGAAAGGATATATCTTAGTGCTGTGATTTAGTTTATTGTACTAGTTAGTTATATAATATAATCGTTTATGTACCATATAATGATTGGCATTTATATTTAGCATTGTACTTAGATCGGGAGAACTTACATTAGCGTATGGTACGCCCCACTGTTTCGAGACTTATGAACTATTATTGTTAAATGCCAATTGTATCCAACATACTCACATTCGTTCGTTTGCAATCGATTGCTAGGTTATGCTGGTACTTTTCTTAGAAACATGATATTTTTTATGATAGGCTTGCAAATAATGTGACAAAACGATTCATTTTGGAGTACTAAGTAAAAAGCTATTTATTAATAACCACTCTGTTACTTATACAGTTTTATACAGTAATTACTAATATGTCTGCTGAATTCACATTGATAAATGAGCTTAACGAGTATTAATCATTTGAGGGTAATAACAACCAGTCAGATCACACGAAATTAACTTCTTGGTCAGCAACAGGCGCTACATATATGTATGGCTATTCTTATTCTCCAGTTAAATAAAAATCAATATATGACACCAACCCTAAAATAAGTTTCACTGTAGTCTAATGCACAAACATATTTTATTTCTAGTATCCGAATAGAAACTTGTAATCGAAACATAAAATATTTGAAGACAAATGTTTGAATTACCGGGAGTGTTGACAAACGCATAATTAAAGAAAGAAGTCGGTAAATCAATGAATTCTAGAAGCATCCAATAGTTTTTGTTGCTAATCAAATAAACATAGTCTCGTTAATTTCAGGTTTTAGATTTTCTGCACAGAAAGTTTTATTACAGTTTGAAAATTGTTCGATGAATGAATTGCATGAGTAATGTTTATATTGTCGGTGTGTTAGAAGTTAAACACACTATGTCATAAATCAAGGTTTCATTTTCAACTCTCTTTCTTGTGTTTAGTTTTTTATGTGACCGACTGTAAATCCTCAAAAAAATTTATCGGTTTTGGAACCCTTGAAACTTACTTTTTGGTTTTAAAGAGTTTCTTGCAATGCAAATACTCGTGAATATCTACATTGCTAATGGCAGTCGTCTTTGTGTGTTTTTGGAAATGTGTTCCCATTGTTATAAGACTTAGTGTGGTCTGGTTATTGGTTTCGCCATAAATATGCGCTTTATCTCTAATAACTTGTCTTCTTGACATGAGTGCAGGCAATAATCCAAATCGAAGTTACATCCTACAACTGCGAGCAACTCGTTGTGCAGAACCAATGACAATTAGTTGACAGAGTTTACTAATATGTGCATAGAGAGTACAATTAAAGCATGTACATGTAGTTTGTTTAGTGGGAATGCCATATATGTTTCTAACATTTTACATGTGTCCATGAGTATTATGATAAGCCATACTGATTTTCTATACGCCATCCATCAACTGTCAAACATTTATAGTTATGTTGGAATTAATCGCGTGCTACTGTTTGTTGGGCACATCTTTCATTTACTTGTACATGTAGATCATTTGGCCAAGGAAGTTGTTGTTTTTTGTAAGGTATACGCTTCAACGCGTAAAAAGGTATGTCTTTAAGAATTGCTGCCCTAAGGCATTGGCACTTAACCTCTTTTGTGTATAAACTGCTACTTTATAAGCTCTAGCTACATGAACTCCTGTCATATTTATTGCTAGTCATGTTTCTCATTATCGGAGACAAATTAGTTTAGGAATGAATGGGGAATATTTTATCGTGAAACTCTAATGAAGTCCTTTGATGGTTGTAAAATGATTATGTGCGTGTGGCATGGTGGCAGTAAGTCTAATTGATTGGCCTTTTAGTATTCATCGATGATTTGACGTCATAGTAAATCAATTAAGAGCCGTTTAGTGTTGACCTTGTATATCTTACGGGTTTAAAGATAGGAATTACCATTTATTAGTGGCTGCAGATACTGTTTCGTACATCTACACCGGCATTGAACTCCGTGTCAAACTAGGGGATACTCGATTTAGTCGGTTGGTTCAATGTTGAATGTATAATTATTGCTATTGTTATTGGTGTTTGATTTTGAGGTTCTTGTTGTTGCAATCTCGAGCTTGCAGTAGTTGTGTATAGGTTGTTGTTGCAATCTCAAGCTTGCAGTAGTTGTGTATAGGTTATTGTTGCAATCTCGAGCTTGCAGTAGTTGTGTATAGGTTGTTGTTGCAATCTCAAGCTTGCAGTAGTTGTGTATAGGTTGTTGTTGCAATCTCGAGCTTGCAGTAGTTGTGTATAGGTTGTTGTTGCAATCTCGAGCTTGCAGTTGTTGTGTTTATGTTGTTGTTTCAACACATACGCTATAGTGCGCCCAGGATAAGGTGATGTTTATAAACATTAACCGGTTTAGCGTACGGCTGTAAAATTGGTAATTAGATAAACACATACGTACAATATTGTACTAAAATAACACTGATAAATCGTGCTCAGTCGAGTATTCCTACTTTATGGATCATTCTAGTTTTTACCGCCTTTCACATTATCCTGAGCGTACTATAACACGTGTGCCGTTGAAGAAATGACACTTAATTATGTTGTTATTGTTTTGGTTCAGTGGTATTTCATTTTTGGTTCAATATTTCGCTCGTGCTGTGTAATGCTCTAGGTTGTTCGTGTTCTGGCTGTAACTTCTGGCGCTTTTTTATGCGCCAGGTCAGCTTTGGTTAATATTTTAGGTACGTAAATGGGCGAAGTAAATCGTCAAAACGTGCACATTGTCTTTCTACATGAAGTCAGAATGACCACACAAACATTCCCAGTCATAAAATCGTGTTTCAACAATATCAAATTTAGTTTTGATGTTTTCGCTGTAAATGGGATTTTTTCTAAGCGGTCCTTCGGGTGAGTGTAGTTTCACATCTATTCCCATTTAAACGTCATTCTGTCAGATAATTCAGCTGACATCTTTATAGCAACTCGCATTTTCTATGTCCACAATACTACCATGGCGCGGTAAAGCCATCAGCGGAACATAAATAATTGATATTCTGCTTAAGATCATTTCGTCGGGAAATGTTTACAATCAAATTACAAGACAATTACTGAATTTTATATATGGACTCTGGGTGTAAATTATTTGTGTATTATTAATCAGAGTTTTAATGACTCAAGTGAGTGTCGGCAGCTTGTGACTGATACATTGTAATGTGTGATGGTGATATTGAATCATTGAACGTGCTATTGGAAGGTGTGAACCAATATATGGAACGTGTGACGACTGTCTGACGAACGCTTGTGGAAAACGTATGAGATGTTAACACTCTTGAGGCATATTGATACGTCAGCTTCTACTATGGATCTAGACTTTCATTAGTGGAAACTATTTATTGGACGAAGATAGCGCAATGTAGGAAAGACGGAAAATATTTTTAAGACTTTAGTATAACTTCCATGCATCTTTGTAATAAGTATCGGTTTGTGGCGCTTTCACTTTCACCATTCCCTCAGGCGATAGAAGACGTTGGTAACATTTTAAAACCATTGTGTGATTGTGTGCCCTAAGGATACTATCATTGTAAAACCGTATTTTATTTTGTCGTCAGGGAAATATTCCATCATTGTGAAATAAATACAGATTCAATTTATTTGATTGGTGTCAAACTGGTATATTGAATTAAGATTCTTATGTGTAATTATAACAGTGTTACAATAATTTTGGAAACAAGTTTTGAAAACTGAACGGATATTATACTGCAAAACTGAATGCAATTATTGACTAGGGTGCTAATAGTCAATGCGATGCATTAGAGTAAGTAATATTGTTTAATACTGTAATCTTCAAAAATATGTTTTGTCAACTATCATAATAGTATACTTTCAAAAGAAATATATACTGAGTTCCAAAAGTTCTGCATCTTAATTAAAAATTCGTTTTTTTTAATAGTTAACTTAAAAGAACTTTTTAGGAACACAATCCATTTGCGTACCCTTAGTGTTACCTATTTCCGTTGGATTTCGTCACGCTTGAATAATCACACCATCACAAATGGTAAAAACGTCTATTCAAGCACGCATGATTTAGGTTCTTCATTTTCGACTTTATTTTCACTTTCAATTTACTTGCATCGTGTATGTGTTACGAAAAAACACAATAAGTTAGTCAAATTAGTTAGAAATGTACGCTTAATTTGATTGCAAAAATGGATAATGGTGACAAATTCGGGTATATAAGACGCTAGAGGCTGGTGTTTCATTAGAAATACATTGTGTCGAATTAAATTGACACGTCTCTATCAAAATAAGACTGCCGTATCATCTCCATCCGAAAAAAACAGTATATGACGTACCACGTGACAACAGGTCGATGGTCAATGCCGCTGACCTAGACAGGTAATGCGGCTATATTTTTGCACCAAGAACAACGGCATTGTTGTAGCTTAATTGTAGTCCACCCGACATTAAAATAATGCGAAACTTGCTTTTATGTTGCGTTTTTTAGGTCAAGGAGGTTGTTCCTTAAAATCTGGCCTGTTGTACAGACTCTATTGCAACGTCAATAATTGTCTGTGGTCAAAGAGGGATCATTTTCGGTATTTATTTACGATTATTACCTCCCTTCCACTGCAAAATAGTAGTTTATCGTTGTGTGTACTTTGGAATCGTGGGGTGGTGTCACATGTGATTTTATTGTGGATCGATTCATATCCTCAAATCGATAACTGTTATGGATTTATATCAAGAACACATTGCTCTACACATGCGCATTTGAATTATCATAAATAAGTTGGAGATTCTAGTAAAAAAGACACACCATATATTGCATGCGGAACTTTTGGAACTCAGTATATAAATAAAAGGAAGGTGTATTGAGCAACTTAAGGCCTATGCGCATACATAATTATCATTAGTTTTATAAATACCAACATGTGTCATGCAAAAGCCAGCTATTAAAGTTAAGCTTCATCGTATGTATACATGATATATTTATGATATTATACTTTATTATTTTCGATAAGATAGTTATATAAAAAGTTATTATCTAATAAGCTTCTTTCAATGATTATTGCAGTATTTTCTAGGCTACTTAGATTCCTTATCCTAGTTACTTAATTATAGGGAGTCTCTTTCAATACCTACCAAGAATTTGATTTAAAACCGACTTGTAAAATCCTAACTTGCTACCGTTTGTTTTCAAATTTAGCTCTAGTTGTCGATAAATTTTAAATTGTAGAGAAGTTTGTTTTTCTTCAAAAAATTGTCTTGTAAAATTTCACGAATTAAAGAACATGTAGGGTATGTTAGGACATTCTGTATGGACAGATACAATAGAATGTATTTGTGATTGTAAATCCATTACATAGAAATCAGGAAAACTGCCTAAAAAATACTCTAACCTTTCAGTTTAGTTAAGGTCCAATTTACATGAGAATAGGCCAATACGAATCCATCGATATGTACTAAAATCAACTTCTATGTTCTTATGTACAGTGACAGGCTTATAAAATGAAGAAATTTAGAAAACCAAATTCCACATAATCTTGTTCTAGAGTGTTGGTATGTATAATTAACTGCGGACAATGTTGTGCGTAACCGCTTAAAAGTATACGAACATAGCAGAAGAAAATGCATTTTCAAACCAATATGTACTTTGTTTCTGAAACGGTTGTAACACTGACTTTAAAACAAATGAATACAGCTAGTTCCCTAAATATGTGTTGATAAGTCCATGGAAAATACGTCAGGTTTAATAAACTATTCCAACTGTAGACATTTTTAAGAGTAAGAATGAATGGTAACATAGGTATAACTTACTAGTAAAATGGTATCATTTTTTCGTAACAATGTGTATGACATCGTAAAAAATATGAAAGTTCTCTGTAGCTCAGAGGTTAACGCGCTTGCGCTTAATCAAGTGAGTCGGGTTCTAGTCCAGATCCACAATTACGGTTGGCAGCACTCTTATGCCTATTATATTTCATGAGAATGCTGACTGGCAAATTAAGGCTTTGCTAGGCATTTGTTTCATCGCACGAATATCATGCTCATTAGTGAATACGACACATTTTAAAGACACGTATGAAACACACTTCAAAATAATCACTAATAGATAAGTGGTACGTTAAGGCTTCATTAATCACAGTCATTGCTTTGGTGTAATCAATAGTATTATGTATGCGATATTAATGATTTGCAAGGCGCTCATCGGGTGTGTTTGTTTAGTAGGTGCCACTCCGAATACAGCAAAGGTTTTTACATCTACAAAACAGGCTTGTGCATCAGAAATACAGATAAACAACAATGTTTGCAAGTAGTTATTATAACTAGCTCAAATCCATTGATAAATCAGTATCGTGTATAAAACTAAATAAATTATTCGTGATTAGTGATGTCCTGATTTGTTATCGCATAACATTTTAAAAATCAACCTATTTGTAAGCCTGCGAAAATGCATCTTTACAATTTTATACGACATTTGATGAACTTGAGAATACACCATATTTTACAGCACATCTCGTATTTTTAATTTGAGATCAGACGATGTATATATTTATAGATACCGATGTGCAGTAATACCGTCGATAAAGGTAGATTGATTATACTATGTTTCTAAATTAAATACATTGTACTTACATATGCCAATTTATTTTAGTTACATTGTGAAAAAGGTTCTAAACAAGTAAAATGCACTCTTTGAAGTGGTTCGAGTCCAGTTGGTTTCGTAAGCTGTAAGGCCAGTCGAAACGCGCATTACTCCACCATCAAGTGTCATTTTTCACTAAGCGACCTTACTTCAATGTTTGTTTACTTAGATATTAGTGTTTCAAGAACAGCGTCATATACCACTGCTACGAGATACCGTTTCCAAACATTTAATGTATAACGAAACTGCCTTAGAGAGACACCTAAATTTTTAGATTAAAATACTCTCTTTTAGAGGTTAAAACTTAATAACCTGCAATAACCAGTCGGTGTTGACTGTTCACGATGCAACCTAATTTCTAAAGACATTAGTGCTGTTTGTGTTTCAAAACATGCATTGCTAACAAGAAACCGTCCCCAATTGTTCAGGTTATTAGTTTGATAATTACCATAATGAATGTAACAACTCGGAGCGCCTGAACTCACAATTTAACAGAACAAACATATCTCAAAAGGCACAAAAAAGAAATAGCATCGGCAACAAGTCGGAATAATAAACATAATATTGAGCAAACGAATAACATTAACACGATCCAGTTCTCTAATTTCGTCTAGGGTTCAGATATTGATTAATGATTGTCAAGAATGGATATATCTTTGTGCTGTGATTTAGTGTATTGTACTAGTAAACTATGTAATATAATTCTTACAGTAGGTACCATATTACGATAGGCATTTATGTCAAATATTGTACTTAGACAGGGAGAACTTACATTAGCGTTTGGTACGCCCCACTGTTTAGTGACTTATAAACTATTATTGTTGTTAAATGCCAGTTGTATCTGACATACGCAGATTCGTTTGTTTGCAATCGATTCATGGGTAATGCTGGTACTTTTCTTAGAAACATGATCTTTTTTATTATACGTTTGCAAATAATGTGGCAACAACAATTCCGTATGGAGTACCAAGTAAAAAGTAACGCACTAACCACTCTGTTCCTAATACAGTTTTATACAGTAATTACTAATAGGTCTGCTGAATTCAGAATCGATAAATGAACTAAACGAGTGTTAATCTTTTGAGGGTAATGACAACCATTTAGATCACACAAAGGTAAACTCTTTGTCAGCAACAGGCGCTACATATATGTATGGCTATTCTTATTCTCCAATTAAATAAAATCAATATATGACACCAACCCTAAAATAAGTTTACTGTAGTCTAATACACATGTCACAGAATACCAATGGGGTCCTTGCTGAATATAGGGTGTTACAGGATAAGTAACGGGTACAATATAAGGGACCTCCTTCTGTCTGAGGGTATATGGGTTTCACCGTAGATATTATGGGAGGTTGGTAACAACAATGAATCTGTAAATACAGTACAATAAGGTATTTATTAATAACATGCAACAACGATAAATAATCGATGTATAGTCATCAAGTCAAGTAACAAAAGTTATGACTTTTACGTACATGTATAATTAAATACAATACACATCACCATGTAAGATGGCGACAATGACAATGAACAGAATAACGGACGGTTTAAAACATGAAATAAACATACTAATATAAGTACAAACTTTACATTTAAATAACCCAAAGTGTAGAATAAAGTATAAGAAGTATATTGATATGATAATTATCTGTAAATACAGTACAATAAGGCATTTATTTATAATATTCAACAACGATAAACAATCGATGTATAGTCATCAAGTCAAGTTACAAAAGTTATGACTTGTGCCTCCACATCGATTGGTCAATCGCCAAAGGTAATTACCATAACAATAGAAAGAGAGTAAAAGAAGGTGCGTAGAGTGTTGGGGTGCATGACGTGACACGGTCTTACAATCACTACTGTTCTATGATATACCTATAACTACGACTACTATATAACCGGGGCTCGGGACGGTCGGTCAAACGATGGAACGGACGCGAATCGGACACATGGTGAAAACCAAACTATGACACACAAACATATTTTATTTCTAGTATTGAATAAAAACTTGTGATCGTAACATTTTAAGACAAATGTTTGAATTACCGGGAGTGATTACAAACGCATAATTAAAGCTAGAAGTCGGTAAATCAATGAATTCTAGAAGCATTCAATAGTTTTTTGCTAATCAAATAAACATAGTCTCGTAGGTTTCAGGTTTTGGAATTTCTGCACAGAAAGTTTTAGTACAGTGTGAACATTGTTCGATGAATGAATTGCATGCGTTATGTTTATATTGTCGGTGTGTTAGAAGTTAAACACACTATGTCATAAATCAAGGTTTCATTTTCAACTGTCTTTCTTGTGTTTAGTTTTTTATGTGACCGACGACTGTAAATCCTCAACAAATGGTATCGGTTTGGAAACCTTTAAATTTGATTTTAGAGAGTTTCTTGCAATGCAAATACTGGTGAATATGTACATTGCTCATGGCAGTCATCATTGGGTGTTTTTGGAAATGTGTTTCCATTGTTATAAGTGTGGTCTGGTTATTGGTTTCGCCATAAATATGCGCTTTATCTCTAATAACTTGTCTTATTGACATGAGTGCAGGCAATAATCCGAATCGAAGTAACATCCTACACCTGCAAGCAACTCGTTGTGCAGAACCAATGACAATTAGTTAACAGAGTTTACTAATCTGTGCATAGGGACTACAAGTAAAACATATACACGTAGTATGTTTAGTCATAACGCGTGTCTGAGAGGTTATCTAAACATGGGAATGCCATACATGTTTCTAACATTTTACATGTGTCCATGAGTATTATGATAAGCCATACATATTGTCTATACGCCATCGATCAACTGTCAAACATTTATGCTGGAATTAATCGCGTGCTGCTGTTTGTCGGGCACATCATTCATTTACTTGTACATGTAGATCACTTGGCCAAGGAAGTTATTGTTTTTGAAAGGTATACACTTCAGCGCGTAAAAAGGTATGTCTTTGAGAATTGCTGCCCTAAGGCATTGGCACTTAACCTCTTTTGTGTATAAACTGCTACGTTATAAGCTCTAGCTACATGAACTCCTGTCATATTTATTGCTAGTCATGTTTCTCATTATTGGAGACAAATTAGTTTAGGAATGTATGGGAAATTATTTATCGTGAAACTCTAATGAAGTCCTTTGGTGGTTGTAAAATGATTATGTGAGTGTGGCATGGTGGCAGTAGTCTTATTGATTGGCCTTTTAGTATTCATCGATGATTTGGCGTCATAGTAAATCAATTAAGACCCGTTTAGTATTGACCTTGTATAGCTTACGGGTTTAAAGATAGGAATTACCATTTATTAGTGGCTGCAGATACTGTTCGTACCTCTACACCGGCATTGAACTCCATGTCAAACTTTTCAGATTACATCTAGGGGATATCTGTTGACTCGATTGAGTCGGTTGGTTGAATGTTGAATGTATACTTATTGCTATTGTTATTGGTGTTTGATTTTGATGTTCTTGTTGTTGCAATATCGAGCTTGCAGTAGTTGTGTATAGTTTGTTGTTGCAATCTCGAGCTTGCAGTATTTGTGCATAGGTTTTTGTTGTTGTTGCAATCTCGAGCTTGCAGTAGTTGTGTATAGGTTGTTGTTGCAATCTTGAGCTTGCAGTAGTTGTGTAAAGGTTGTTGTTGCAATCTCTAGCTTGCAGTATTTGTGTATAGTATGTTGTTGCAATCTCAAGCTTGCAGTATTTGTGTATAGTTTGTTGTTGCAATCTCGAGCTTGCAGTAGTTGTGTATAGTTTGTTGTTGCAATCTCGAGCTTGCAGTATTTGTGTATAGTTTGTTGTTGCAATCTCGAGCTTGCAGTATTTGTGTATAGGTTGTTGTTGCAATCTTGAGCTTGCAGTAGTTGTGTATAGGTTGTTGTTGTAATCTCCAGCTTGCAGTAATTGTGTGTAGGTTGTTGTTTCAATACATGTGCTATAGTGCGCCCAGGATAAGGTGATATTTATACACATTAACCTACGGCTGTAAAATTGGTTATTAGATAAACACATACGGACAATTTGGTACTAAAATAACACTGATAAATCGTGCTCAGTCGAGTATTCGACCTTTAAGGATCATTCTAGTTTTTACCACAATTCACATTATCCTGAGCGCACTTTTTCCGTTGAAGAAATGACAGTTCATTGTGTTGTTACTGTTTTGGTTCAGTGGTATTTCATTTTTTGGTTCAATATGTGGCTCGTGCAGTGTATTGCTCTATGTTGTTCGTGTTCTGGCTGTAACTTCTGGCCAGGTCAGCTTTGGTAACCATTTTGGCTACGCAAATGGGCGAAGTAAATCGTCAAAAAGTGCACATTGTCTTTCTACATGAAGTCAGAATGACGACACAAACATTCACAGTCATAAATTCGTGTTTCAACAATATCAAATTTAGTTTTGATGTTTTCGCTGTAAATTGGATTTTTTCTAAGCGGTCCTTCGGGTGAGTGTAGTTTCACATATATTCCCATTTAAACGTCATTCTGTCGGATAGTTAAGCTGACAGCTTTATAGCTAACTCGCATTTTCTATCTCCACAATACTACCGTGGCGCTGTAAAGCCATCAGAGAAACATAAATATTTGATATTCTGCTGAAGATCATTTCGTCGAAAAAGGTTTACAATTAAATTACAAGACAATTACTGAATTTTAGAGATGGACTCTGGGTGTAAATGATTTGTGTATTATTAATCAGAGTGTTAATGCCTCAAGTGAGTGTCAGCAGCATGGGACTGATACATTGTAATGTGTGACGGTAATATTGAATCATTAAACGTGCTATTGGAAGGTGTGAACCAATATATGGAACGTGTGACTGTCTGACGAACGCTTGTGGAAAACGTATGAGATGTTAACACTCTTGAGACACATTGATACTTCAGCTACTACCATGGATCTAGACTTTCATTAGTGGAAACTATTTACTGGACGAAGATAGGGCAACGTAGAAAAGTAGTTTTAAGACCTTAGTATAACTTCCACGCGTCTATGTAATAAGTATCGGTTTGTGCGCTTACACTTTCACCACTCCCTCAGGCGATATAAGACGTTGGTAACATTTTAAAATCATTGTGTGATTGTGTGCCCTATGGATAGAGTGTTTAGTAATTTACAAACTATAATTTTGCTAAGTCGTCTGGAAAATATTCGATTTTGGCGAAATGAATAGAAATTTAGTTTATTGGATTGATGCCGTACATTCCACTGGTATATTGAATTGAGATTCTCGTGTAATTAAAACAGTTTTACAAGCATTTTGGAAACTGAATGGATTTTATACTGCAAAAATGAATGCAATTAATGACTATTGTGCTAATAGCCAATTTAATGCATGAGTGTAAGTAAAAGTGTTTAATTACTATTATGTTTAATGATATATTTTTCAAATGTCCTACTAGTATAATTTCAAAAGAAAATATATAACTAAAAGGATAGGGTTTTGAGAAACATTAGACATTTCCACATACATTTCTTGTATAAAGTATTATTTTCATAAACACCAACGTGTGTCATGGTTGGCTGGCTATTAATGTTAGGATTTTGTTGAACTTAGTCGTAGGTATACATGCTATATTTATAATTTTATACTTACAGTTGCGTTAAGAGATTTATTTAGCGAGTTTGCGGTAGAAACAATCGTATGAACAAGTATGAACTTTTGCACGAATAAATGAAATATAATTATATGTCTACCTAATACACACTAAAATTTCAGCAACATCAGAAATGAGTTAAAAAAAGTTTTGTTCATATTAAGTTCTTTGTAACAATTTCGTAGTTGTGTAAAATGAAATATCACGTTAGAAAACTTGATACATTCAACAGCCAATTTTATGGTCACGTGATACGTAAACGGTATATTTATGAATTTGCAACCTATTTAATACAACACACACGAGGCCCGTCTGTGAATCAGACTAATAACATACTATTGTTGTGTATTGTTTATATGCGACACGCCTAAATAAATCGAATATACGGGCCTTCTAAGTCGCGTCTTCATAACAGCAATGACAATCCCGTCGATCACGGATTGCAACGGTTAAATAATTGATAGTAAATCATCAATGGAATACCAGATTACCTCCCTGCGTTAAACTGTCCATAAGCATGTATTTTCAATACATAATAAAGAAAAGTGATTAAAAAATATGAAATTCGGAATGGGAGTAGGTAGGAAGTTATTTTAGTTCTGAGTAATTTTTTACCAACATCTAATGAATAGATTTTCAAAAATGTATCGCAAACTAGCTATATCTGATTAACTTTTTTAAATGATTTTTGCAGAATTTGCTAGGTTACCTAGATGCTTGATTCTAATGACTTAATTAGATGGAGCCTCTTTAAATTACTACATGTAATTTACTAAAAACGGCTTTTAATACCCTTACTTGCTAATTAATTTTGCAAATTTTACTCACTTCCGTATAACCTTGTATTATCTTTATCTCAAAATACGTCACACAGCCGGTGACATATAGGTCCATTGGGTCGGGTGTTTTCTATTTATATTCTAATTACTTGTAAATATATGTAATACACATGTCACGGTAATAACTATTTACTTACTTATTTACTTACTTACTTACTTACTAAATAGTTTGGTATGTAAAATGGACTGAGAAGCCTGTTGAGCGTAACAGCTTTGGCGTACGATCCTATGGACTATTACAAAACAGAATAAAAACATTTTAACCAATGTGAACTTTATTTCTAAAATGTTTACACTGCTTTTAAAAATAATGTACATGTACATGCATACATCTAGTTCCCTCAATAGTTGTTGACACTTCGTAATACCCCGTGTTTCATAAACGATTATATATGTAGCAATTTTCAATATAAAATTATGTAAAACGTTCACAAGCAAGAAATAATAATAACAATGGAGCTACGTCTATACTATAACCTAACTGGTCAAGTTATTTCATTTTTATAGCAATGGTTATGACATACAATAATGGAATACGAATGCTTTTGCTGTGTGTCTCTGTATCTCAGTGGTTAGCTAGCTATCGCATAATCCAGCAATCCGGGTTCCAGTCCAGACGCACAAATGGGGTGGCAAAGCTAATATGCCTGCCAAATTTCAGATAAAGGCAAATAAAGGCTATTTTCGGCATTGTTTTCGTATCACGAATTTTATTATCATTTGTGATCACTACAAATATTCAACACACAAACGTGCATATATGTGTATAAATAACACTGCGTAATGACCACTAATAGATTCAGGGTCATTGCTCTGGTGTGATCAATAGCATTATGTACGCGGTATACATTGTTAGCAAGGGGCTCCTCAGGGGTATGCTTTTTAGGAGGCGATGCTCCGAATACACCAAGAGCCTTTACATATCAAAGAAACTGGCATGTGCAGCAGAAACACAGACAAACAATAAACGTTTGGATGTAGTCCTTTTATCTAGCACAAATTAATGGAGCCACCAGCATATAAAATTGTATAAAACTAATTAACTTATCAATGATTAGTTATTTCCTGATATCTGTACGAGTATTTGGAAAATAAGGTATAACATTTTATGAATCAACATACTTGTAACCCTACTACGAAATACACTTAGTCTTAAACAATATTTTACGAAATTTGATGAGTGAGACAATTCTATTTCTAATTTCAGATCTGATGATGGATATAGATGTCCAGTAATACCGTTGATAAAGGTAGACTAGGTTGTGTATTATACCATTGTACTCGTACTCGCATATCGCTGTCTTAGAATGAGAAGGTCTTGTGACGTTATAAGTACTCACGACCTAATAAGACAGATATATTTATAAATCAGCATCACAACTTCTTATTAGCCTATTTTCATGAAAATCGGAACTTGCCATGTTGATCAAACTGAAGTAGAAACAGCTTGTTTTGCCATAAGTAAAGAGTAATTGTCGACCAGATTTTTTCTTGTTAAAATATCGAGTTTGTACTTACGACCTTCTCATTCTAAAACTGTGATGTACCCATTTATTTTTGGTAGATTGTGAAAAAGTTTCTACAAACTAAATTAAATTTGTACACTTCAATTCCTTATATACTTTCTGAGAGAAAATAAACCAGAGTTTTATACATCGCCGAGTATTGTAAGCACTGATACGGTTTTGCTTTTGTCATTTGGCCATTAACTAAACATACAATGCAATACAAGTGGCCACATATACATACATCTAAACGAGCTAAATAACACAAACTATACAATCTAATAAAATATACACATTTCAAAATCAAATACGCACTGTTCAAGAAGCAGGGTAGAGATAATGTATTACTTAAAGCGTTTCTTGTCTTAAAAGTATTATAGAAGCTTACAGTAAATTATGCAATATGTCGTATGGTCTCATGTTTCTGAAGTTCGACCGAGCTTTGTAAAGATGGGAATGAAACAATTATAATGCAACATTTTGGTTTTAATTCATGATATTGTAAGGTACCTCCTCAGGTTCACTTCTTGAGGTAACCCTAGTAGTCGAGGATGCTGGTTTTCTATATAACATCTACGGTCTCCATGATAACTTGCTTGGGTGTATATCCACACCTGTGGAACTCCACCCAAGCAGGCAAGAACAGATACTTCTGTCGCTAAGTACATGCCCCGTGGTAGAAACGACGACAACTGGTTTTGTCTACATCATACAATAACGGCGGTTGCCGTATTGCTTCCGAGATCAAAATAGATCTGTGGTCACACATACAAGGGTGTAGCTATGAGTAGGACAACAGTGGACACAACGATAGATTAACTGGATACGCTACTGTATTCATAAAAGTGACATCATAACTTCATAAAGTACATCGGATTGGTGACATGCATCAAACACAAATCGCTATAAACCCATAGACCTAACAACGAGGGACTTAGACTGTATAAAAGGATCTACTTCGCTTGACTTAATTTTACATTCTACATAATGTATATGTAGATCTACAATGGCTGGTAAATAAATGACATCTTTGGCTCATCCGTACTTGGTAAAAACGTCTCGTACATGTAGATCTACATGAACCAATGCTGTAGGCAACATCTGACATCATTAGACAACATTGGCTTTCCATAGTTTAGAAACTTCTCCTAGCCAAATAATAAAAAGTATTGGATTTAAATCCACCTTCTAGGTATAAACAGGTTGGTTAGGTCTAGTAACTTGTATACAGTCAAGTATTTTGTAGGAGCTGGTATTGTTTAGCAATAGTCAAGAAAATTAGGTGTGACGTCTTCGGTGACGAAGTAGATACTGAACTATGGCTCTGGCGTCATTTATATACACTTCACAAAATGGTCACATGACCACACTAACCAATCAGGAAGCTGGCTCTAAGTGAGTACTGTGATCAGCCTCTACCAAAGTCAGCTTATATTAAACAACATGACATAATGTGAGTGTGGCTCAAAGGTGGCTTCTCAATAAAATACAAAAAGCCACAACATAGATATCAAACAACAATAAAACTGCATGTAACAAATAAAAGCCACAGTAAAATTAGCGGTTCGCAATGATACAGGCTAAAGTGTAGGGCTACGCATACTGAAAAAGTAGTCCCAAAATTATCAACAATGTAACAAAAGACTTCATGTGACTGGCTCAGACGTGCATAACATTCAATTTTACATAAATAAAGTATCTGTAAAGTTTCAAGCCTGAAAAAGAAACATACACCAAAAGCCACGAATTTACAGTTTGAAAATAGTCCTATAACACTAAAGTACAAAGGCCGCCATTTGCAAAATGTTGACAAAATGGATGCTGATACCACTGTCAATAAAGTTCATATGTCTGGAAGATCTGTAGATTAATGTTCTCACATAATGTTTCACTGGACTCAGAAAAGATTTGAATACACAGTAAGTCACTTCCTTAATTCTAATCACAGTCTGATTTATTGGTATGACGCCCGGTAATCCTGTGAATGTTCCGTGACAGACGAAAAATAAACATTGAGTAAAACACTGAAAATCCGGTCTGTTGGTTGTAATTAAGCACTGAATGGTGAGTTAATCACAAATTTATTATGTTCAAACTACTTACTGACGTTCACATTGTTCTGTAGCGCGATTTTGACGGAGAATCACAATTGTCATTAGTTTTCGCGACCTTGATTTCCTGTCATTGAAGATTGTCAATTTGTAGATTCTAATCCTCAGGCTCAGATGAGCTTGATAGCACAAAAGGATGATAATGTACACATGTTGTATAACACATTCATGTTGCTGTCATTGTATTCACTCGGTTAATTATGTTGATCTGGATGATTCTAATGTAAGGGGGGGGGGGTTGACCCTTACAATATAATGGAAAACAGGGAATAAAATGGTATTCAGGTTCTATATCGTTTTGATTACATCCTTTACAAAGTATATGGACTGTATTTATATACATTTTACTACCAAATTCGAATTGTAGGAGAGTCTTTACCGGTTAAATATTTTTGAATTTTATCATTTTGAATAATTACCAGGAATATTTATAGATAAATTCACTCTTGAACAATGTATAAAAGATTATATATAGTTTGGGTTGGTAATAACTTAACAGTTACAAACACAGCAAAACCAACTAGTTTCGTCTTTATCCAGGTTTAAATAAAAATAAATGTGAATTTTTATTTTCTTTTGACAGACACAATAAACTCACGAACTTTGTGTGCACTCTGTAATCATAATTAGTACGTATATGCTTTGATACATTATATTGTACTTCTAAACTAAAGGATTATAAATGTCATGCACTGTATGTACCATATTACGATAGGCATTTATATCAAACATTGCACTTAGATAGGGAGAACTTACATTAGCGTATGGTACGCCCCACTGTTTAGTGACTTATAATTGTCATTGATAAATGACAATTTTATCCTACCTACTCACATTCTTTTATTTGCAATCAATTCCTGGGTTATGCTGGTACTTGTCTAACAAACATGATCTATTCGATAATATGTTTGCACATAACGTGACAAAACTATTCCTTATGGAGTACCAAGTAAGACTCATGTATCAACTCGGTTATCAATACGTCTGCCGAGTGCTGAAGTTAGACTCGGTAAATAAAATAAAGGAACGTTAACTCTTGTCATTTATATGCTAGCAAGATAAACAATATAGCTTTACTAATATGACGTTAAGTATTGTTGTTTTTTTATTCCCGGACCATCGTTAAAAAAATATATCGGACAGGGGGAGAGATTTCAACAGAAGTAGCAGAGCACGATAGACGAAAGACACAACAAGAAACGCACACAAATGAAAAACATCAGACCACAAGCAGACACACCATTGAAAAAGAATGGAAATTAAGCTATTTACTTTAGACTTTGACTGGCATTCTAACAATAGTTTTCCTCTTGGACAGTGGTCGATTATGATGATTGCAACTCGAATAGGGACAAGTGCAACTGTTGCAGTTTCATTTCACATCATGCAACTTTGGTCCTGTTTTTAAACAAATGCCTCCGTCCGACTTTCTCATATATTTTCCATTGACCGATTGTATTTACAATACTATCATCATTTGCATTAACATTGTGCAGACAACCAGATTATCGACGGAGCCAAACAAAAACCTCGTAACTCAATTTTGGAGCGAAAACTTAGTTTGCAGCATCCGCATCTGCTAGACGTCTCGTGCATTTCTGTCTTGTCACCGTCTAAGTAACGCGATTGGCTATTTAAATGGCGACAAGACAGAAATGCACGGGACGTCTAGCAGATGCGGATGCTGCAAAAAAAGTTTTCGCGCCAAAATTGAGTTACGGGTTTTTGGTTTGGCACCGTCGTTATATTCGTTCTCTCAGATGACTTATTAATGCATATACATATGTTTGCTTTCTATTTAAGATTGAATCATGATGAGTGAAATGTTTGCTTACGTCATCAGCAGGCGACTTCTGAAGACTTACATTATACTTCCGCTGTTCGTGTACGCATGTCTCATGTACCGGATGTTGGAGAGCTCGTGTAACCAAAATCAGACTGTAACCGGAAGTACGTTAATGAGTCTGCGCAATAGATACGACGCTTCTTCCAGAAAGATTATGCAAGTTTATGGTAATAAAACGGATAAGCTGACGGCGATATTACAAGAATATAAATCACTTGAGGAGAGCAGACGTCACGTGGTTAGTACATTACGTCATATCGTATCTAGAGAGGAATTTGTAAATGCCAATGAAGACGAAACAGTAATCAAAGATCTCATAAATGACGAAGAACCAATTAAATCATTAAACAAGTCACCGGAAGTGACGCAAGTTCATTTTCAAACGTCTGATAGTAATCCTAAACACGTGATCAATTGTTCAAACATACATGAAGTTAATTTACAAATTAAAATCGGTCATGGTGTTTCTAAACAAACATTTAAAGCAACATTTCGCGGTAAACATGTGGCGGTGAAGATGGTTACCCGACATCAAAGTGAGGTGAAAACATGTATAGAGAGGATTAATGATAATCATCCAAAGAAGGACGAACTTCGTTCACGGTGTTTCGTGTTCCCGACCATGCGGTTAATGAAAGAAATACTGTTGCTGGAACAATTGAATCACCCAGGATTTGTTAAGTTGCTTGGTTATTGTGTTAGGAATGAGGAAAGCGAAACCACGGATCTAACAGAACGAGGGGTTGTTAGTGTCTTTGAATTAGGTGAACGTGTTGTTTTTTATAACTTACAAACATTAACATGGCAACAACGTTTGAAGCATGCCATGGAATTAGCGGATTTCTTACATTATTTAGAACACTCGCCACTAGGTTCCCTTCGGGTAAGAGATTTTAAAGAGGATCATTTTCTGATGGTGAACAACGAATTAAAGATGATTGATTTAGACGACGTGGATAACCTTGAACCAACGTGTAATGTCTATGTCAGTGCTGACACACAAGCGGAACTTGCTAGGCGAGGTAAAACAAATGGTTGTGAATTTGACCTGACGTGCCAAAGGGGAATGTGTATCGGTTTTAATGCAAAACAAAACTTAAAATTCATGAACAAATTATTTTTTAAACATTTATTATTCCCTACAGTATTTCCAAGGCATATTTCTCAGGATATGGGAACACTGTTGGCTGATATAGACAGCTTTACGGTCACGGCTTATGGTGTGTTCAACCGTCTGAAAGAAATTCAAAATGCATGAATGCGATAAAAAACAAAAGGTCGCTCGTTCGAAAGAAAAGCTACCGGTATACTTTGATATGGAGCATGCACGCGTTTTTCACGCCCGTGGTCACAGTTCTTAAGAGTATCATTCGCTGGGTCATTTATTATTTATACATTTTATGTTTAATAAATATTTTATTCAATATTTTCACATGCTTATATGTAAACACTGTATAATTTATCATGCTTAGAATAATAAAATTATCATTTTCAGATATAAGATATGTTGACTTACTTTGATAGAAAGTAAAATATCTACCTCAACCAAGGTGGAATAACTACATGGTCAGATGATATGCCGCGTACACCACTGTGTCCCCGCCTCCTGTTGGACAAATATCGCTGGAAAAGAATGAGAAGGTTGTAAGTCCACTTATGGCCTTGTAAAACTAACACATACACTGAGCGGCAATGAAAACGCAACACTTTTTAAACTTGAATATTTTCGTAGTATGTTAACTTATAAACTTGAAATTTTGTATGCTGACTTCGATTTATATTATCTACAAAATTCTAGATTTTCTATGAAGATACTTTAATAATCACTCGTCCATAGCGGAATAGCCTTAAACTGCATTTTTCCGCGTGCTGATGGGTGACTAGCGATTTGCTCGCATATTGTGCAAGCATTTTGAAGAATATGGATCGATAAGTCGGAAAAACAAAATAACTAGAAGAAAATATAGTGCATATGTCAAAGGAAGACTCCGAAAAATCGGTCGTTATGCTCAATTGTGGGGTATACGTACTAAAAATCAAAGTTTCGTTGATTTAAAGTCCCAAAGTCATTATTTTATTCATTTAACACACGTTTGAATACATATACAACTGTTAAGAAAGATAAAAATGCTTTAGAAATCACAGGATGTAAGAAAAATGTTTAAGTCAAGTGCGATAACTCTTGGATAGTTATCCTCACTTTTTAAGATTAATCACCAAACTTTTACACTACATTGTATAACTGGATATTATTGAACTAGTCTACATGCTCAGGTTATGACTTTCATTAATATTTAGACGTAACTTGTGTTTTGAAATTTAAGCACGCACTAGAAAAGCGCATATTTTCTCCATTCAGTGCAATAATCAGTCTTAAGAGAATACCTATAGCGTCCATGCAATTTATTTCCTGTAACAAATGGTGATACTTTCACCATCCTTGGGACAAATGTAATAGAATTATATTAATCTCAAAACGAGCAGTTTCGAAAATGCGTTAAGAGCTGCTAAATTTGAAGCAGTGTTATTAAGAAACTAGCAAGTTAATTATTTAATTAATTTATTACTCCACGATTATCTCCCTTTGACCATAGGAAATACACTAAGGCTCTAATAGAACAAGATTTACCATTTTATTGGGTGTGCGCGAAATAGTGCACAGGCCCTTTAACAGTACCTGAACTTCGCATAGCCCTTCTGCAACAACGGCATAGCATCCCACTAGCATGCCATGAACGTTTTATACGATTAATGCGTCGTAGGTGTACACGATGCATCGGTCCAGACGGTGGTTTTAAAATATTAAAAATTGTGACTTTCTGTTATATTCTGACCCAAAAAAAACTGGTACAAAACTATTTTGCTAAACAACCTTATCTGATTCGAAGTGATATTTATGTGTCACTTGCATATATCTATTCTATGACGAAATTTCGCGATGCATACACACTTATTAAATGTGTTATGCTGTACTATGTAATTGTTGCGTTTTCATTGCCGCTCAGTGTATTTACAATCTGCTTCACAAGGCGCTTCTTATGAGCTTTTTTCGTGAAAATAGGTCATGTTGATTAAAATAGAGTTTAAACAGCGTGCAAACACTTATTGTCAAACAATTGATTTTTGCTTGTTTTCTAAAAAAAATCTATTTTCTACTTACGACCTTCTCATTCTAAGCAAGCAAAATAGGCGTGTAGGCAAATGCTTCGTTATTTAGTGATGCTTTCGAAGTCACAGTTATAGTAATTGATGTATAGGGTGAATATGCGACGGATAATCTATAACGCATACTAAGCAATCGTCTACAATTTCTTGACATTCTTTGGGTCATTAGGAATCTATTTTCTTTACACTTCGCACATGATTATTTACGAATGTCGTGTGTAGTTTAAACATTCAGTAAGTTAAAGTTTGAGACACTGACTAAATGAAACAACCTTTAAACGACAATACAGAATACAATACAAAACAATGGATATTTTGGATAAGTTCAACATTCTGAAAAGCAAACATATTTTGAGGCAAATCAGAATGCGGGTTACGTACACGTACATGCGTGCATCACACATTTAAGAGGCCTTCCCTATAACTTTGGTCGATTTAATTGATTCGGGAATAGTATACATTAAATGGGAATCACTATTGCTTAAACTCTTCACATTTTCAACAAAAAGCTCCCATTAATTACTGAGAAAAGAAGGAAAAATATATTTCCGTAACGAGCTAAAATAGAGTTGTTTCCCTTTGACCACATAAGAATAAATCGCTGGAAGCGATAAATTATTATTGGCGATATTTTTTACGTAATAGAAACATATTTGCGCGCACTTTCTTCTGACAAATTGTGATAATTGATAGGCTATTGAAAATACCCAGACCGGTAACAAGCAAACATGCATATCTTCGTTGAGTTTCTGCAGGTACTAATGCTTTCAAAAAAAGTTATTTCCGGTCAAAAATTTCAGGCCGTTTTCCGAGGTGAATAGTCATTGGAATATAAAAAAAATAGTAAGCTGTAAATGGTTGAGCCTATCGTTCTCTTTCGATTAAATATCATTTTTAAAAAATGTGTAATAAATAAAAAAAAAAGGAAAGTAAGAAATACGATCTACTCCGCTTTACGTGTCACTAGCCAATTGATTGCAAGCGTTTGCGAGATTTTCATGCGCCCATTGCACATGGAAGATGTTTTAAGAATCATCAAAAATAAAGGTGAAATTTTCATTTAAATATCCGATTTATCATGACAGTACTCGATCTCCGAGGAAATTGGTCTTTATTAGACATTTTTACGTAGTTTTACAATGATATCAACACTCAGATCATACCAGATGCTTGAACGTAAGTAGGCTACAATTCGTTCCATGTCAACAATGCAAATCAACAATTCTATGTCTCAATGTATAGCTTGTCAAAGCAATGTTTATGAGATAATTTTGTTACTGTCAGTGTGTATAAGACTTATGTACCAGTTAGTTTCATCCACAGCACCCCAGCCCCGGGTGAAGGGGCGCTCCGGGATTTTGAGTTGTCAAAATCAACAGCCCTTCTACGGCCTGCGGGGGAAGCTGATGGTAAAATCTCCCGCATTTCCCCTGACATCTACCGGTAAATACTGTCATTAGGCTATTGGTTTTCGCAAAACGTTGCGGGGGAAGCTGGATGGTAAAAACATGGCCGTGTCCCTGGCTATCGGCCATGGATCCCTGTGGTCGTGGGAACTGTGGATGCAACTGACTGGTGCATTAATTTTTGTGGTGGACAAACTTGTGTACTAGGAGGGTCCATACGTTGTCGCTTATGTAATACCTTCGATTTTCCAAGCGGATAAGGACTAAAGACAAACATGGGATGCTGTAAATTATCTATATTCGGAATATAAATAAAGCATCTTATAGTACAAGGTACGTCTTTGATTTTATTGAATTGGAATCAAATTATGACAATTGGATAATGCATAGCAACTGTGGCCCGTGTCTATATCTACAAATATAGCCTAGCGGTTATCTAATATTTATTAAATACCCATTATAGGCAATGCCTTAGTTCATATTAGTGATTTGTACATTAAGCTCAATTAATGTGATAGTAGAGAAAATTAATAGTTATAGGGAATGCCTCTTTAACAATACTATTGAAAATGGCAATTGGAAATCATTCAGAGACATGAAGTTGAAGGGTGATCTACAAACATTATTATAATTGTGATCCTCTTTTAGGGATACATTATTACATGATGAAATGATTATATTAAATATGTATAAAAATTGTAGTAAAACATGTCCAAAAAGTTTAGTTTTATATTCAGGCTCAAGAACACACTAGATCTAGATTTGTTCAGGAATGTTGGTACGTAATTAGTATAATTTTAAAAGTGTGTGAATCGAAAGTCTAAGCCATGCATTTTATGAATTCAGGTTCGACTGTTTTCTGCTATATAATGAACGTGTCAATAAAAACTTAAATAGACATTCGAAAACATGCAAATTAGCATCGGATGTAAAATGAATTTACATATTCCTGGATAATTGAAGTCACATACCTACATTAGCGTAGCTGATCAGCTTAGCTTGAATTAATTCCTCTTACACCAGTTCTGTGTTTTAATTTGTTAAGGTTATGTTAAATCAAATCATACGGTAGCGTTACAATTTCAAATCTTGACAATTCTCGTATTTAACAACATGATAAAAAATAACTGTATGATAATTCAACTTTGAATCTGCCAAACATACTCTTGTAAAGCCTAGGTCCCATTTATTCTGGTTCCCGACATCCAATCTGTTCAGTATAAGAGTAGCATCAAGGGGAGGGAACTCCAGACTATGGTCCAATTGAGCATGTTATGCCTCGGCGTTATACTCCCGATTTAAATAAATTGGATTCTGGTGCTATCGGGAACAGGGATTTCACAAATTTGCAATTGACTTCTGTGAAGTTTCCCTTAGACCACTAGGACCCTTTGCCCGATGCCTTGCTATGTCCATTTATTAAATCGGGAGTACATCGCCGAGGCAAAAATGCTCGATGCAACGACCTAAGCATGAACAGCTGTTACTACGCAACATGGACGTTTGTGTAATTTTTTCGTACCATCGAAACACTTTGTAGACGGTCCGACAGAACCACTGAGTGAAATCAAGGACAACCAATTCAAGGCGAATCTCTGTAATAATTACAATGTAGATAGACAATCAAGAAACTATAGTGCGCACAGGATAACAAGAAAGGTGGGAAAACTTGGAAGTATCCTCATATGTGGCAAAATCAAGGGTGCACGTTTTATCAGTGTCATTTTATTATAGTTGACCGTTCGTGTTTATTTAAGTAACTTTGCAATTTTGCAATAGTAGACAATTCCGGTCAATGTTTGTAAACACCACATTAGCATGGGCGCACTATAACTGATTCCAAAATAAATGCGATAACGTTGCTTTATTGGTGGACAATCGGTCTAGTGGTATGTGTTACATGCTAACTGCTGATCCGGATAATATGGGCACGATCTCGCCTCAGGTGGTATCAAAATAACAGAACTGATTTGCAGTCCCCACCCAAACGCTCACTTCAATAACACTATTTCGGTTGAGACTTAAAAACCTGCGTCCCATATAGATCGTATATGAGTCTTAACATCAAGCGCGCAAGAGAACCGTGGATGCTTCTGGAACTGTGTTTTCTTCAGTATAATGCACTATCCCCCGCAACTCTTACATGATTAATCTCATCTGGGGCCTCTCATATATGGATCATTCGGTGGCATTGTTCAACCGAATATGGCACTCGCGTCGAATAAGGTTCAAGCATATGGCGTACCGTTTTCGGAAATGAGGTATACTCTCAACGATTATGGCTCGCGAGAAATATCTTCCATTAAAAAATATTTTAAACAAACGTAAAAATCCAACGAACTAATAGAACCAGTATTCGTGTCAAAAATACTTAAATTTCACTTTTATGGAACATTTGATAAAATGATGTCGGCGACATTTTCGGCGCAAAAGACACATTTTATTTTTGGCACGCGAGCCATATTTTGTTTAACAAAGCTCATAATAGTTATCGGAAATACATCCCGATACAGCGGGACCGCCATTAAACGCTGGAAACACGTCGGGGGTTCTACCGATGCCTATGGACCGAGATGCCGTAACGTTTTATCTTAAATATTTTTTTCAAGCTCAAGACTTATATATTTGGATAGAAGAGAGTCTGGGGATTCCATAAAACCATTTCTTGATTGTTGGCAACTTCGCGTTTTTTTAATATTTACTGTTGTTTCTGGTGTTTTTGTCAAAAATCGCGACCCAACGTTATTGATAAATCGTCATTTTTGGAATAGATAATCATTAGAAATCAAACATATACCTATGTACTTTTATAGTCAGTTACTTAAACTTCACGAAAAAGTTAAAGAGGTATCTGTGATTTTTTTCTATTATTCAATACAGACCTGTATTTTACGTTACCAGTCATTTTCTACGCATTTGACCATCAATCAGTTAGTGCTAACAAAACATGCATTATGAATTCCGATCAATTTTCATATATTTTGATAAATTATTATATTTTAAACATACAAAACGTTTTTTGGGTGGATACATTTATGTAAATGGTATTGATAGGGTACTTTAATACTGCATTCACAATGCTTAAATTGGTTATAAACGGACAAAACACACACATCAACTATACATGTATACTGTCTGAAAAGATTTGCAAGACACATGTACTGTTTTATTTAGTTGCTATTTGTTTTGTGAAAAAACTTTTGTCTTTAGCAGTAAAATTAATTCCGCATGTCTTCATTATGTTGTAATTTACGTTACATAAGCGTATCCATAGTTGACAAATTTATTGTGTGGCACGCTCATTTTAATATACACAAATTTATTGAAAAGGGATATGTGTTTGATATTGCAACAAACTGCAATTAATATTTATTCAATTTTCTAAAGTAACAATCTTGAAGAGCGTATAAGAAACACCATTCATAATAAGAAAACGTCACACATTCTCACAATTTGAGTCGAAATGGTATAATCGAAAAAAAGCTGACATTCACATTCATCATAAACGTCCATAGGGCACGAAAGTCGATCCCCAATGTGAATATGTTTCAATTATTGGCACATCATAAAGCCTACCATTTTTATGCCGTTTTAACCTCTGTTTTCACAAGTGTAATTTACGTTACGATAATATGTGTATCATACTTCTTAACATAAAGAACACGAGAAAGAAGTTCAATAAAAAAAAATTTTACATAAAAACTACATATCTTCTCATATTAACCCTGCAAAAAGATGAACTTGTCAATATGCTAGTACTCTGATACCAGTTTGTATATTATTACATGTACTTTAAACTTTGTTTACCCTCCATTTTACATACATATATCTCATATTATATGTGAATTTTAAGTACAAAAGTACAAATGTGACTATACAATGTTATATTCACTAATCTGACCTGGAACCAAATGCACTACTTGATAATATAGAAAGTATGTAAACATAACCTGGCTAAAAATAAATATGTCAGTACATGATTTGCTTTGAAGTTTTCATCACGTAAACTACAAAATAAACTAATATATATGTATCGATACAATAGTACAATGCTACAAGTTAAGTTAATGAGCAGTGCTTACCTGAACCAACTTTTGGGTAAAAACGAACTAAATAAATACGATCAACGTATATTTTGTTTCTAGCGACATATTTAGGAGTAGTATGAAATGTGATCATGTAGAATACTAATTTACCGTATGGAAAAACTTGCATAAACACTAAACTGGTACCAAACAGGTACACATTAAATATCTATGAAATGTCTAAACACGTTTTCTCTTTAATACATCTTTGAGATCGGTGGATAGTTGGATACATGCTTCGGTATCAAGATATTTAACATGATATACTCCACCAAAGTGTATATTGGTACCTGCTACGACAGTGTATGTTCCTGGCCGTCGCAGATCGGAGTTGGCTTCATCACCCATAGGAGACAAAAGTCTCCACGGGGAGACGCGAATGCAGCCGTTCTGTAACATGTAAGGTCTATTTTACGTGACACTGTTTTGTGGATGTGATAGCAAGGTCCACACATTACTTCAATTAACTAAACTAAGTCGTTTACAAACATTTCCTAATGATAATTGCACATATTGTACAACATAACATGCACAAGTCATTAATAATTTCGTCTATTTCATATCTGAACTATACCGAGTAATTCATGTTGTATTCTTATGTGGGGCCCACAAATCGCTTATTTATTACGGAATGATTATTGTTTATTCCTGATTTCATTAATGACATCATCTGAATTAAACTGTATGAAAAATTACATCTTCTGATAGCGACAATAGATAAACAAAAACATGCTACAAAGACTACAAAACGTTTTACGTGACTCACTATCTCTCTGTATATACAGTTAAATGACTTTTTTATTTTTGTTAAAATAGTGTTGACAACGATATAAAAAAAGAAATACATCTTATGCTGTGCCATTTTGACGGATTTGGATTCTACAATTGATATGTACACGAAAATACTGCATACTAGGCATGAGGTTGAAATTTTATGGTACATAATTATATCATTTTATTATTTGTTCGTCAACAGCATGATCAATCGTTGACATATGGAGCATACTTTATTTTTATTCTTGACAGAAATTGGTAAATTGTCAATCATTGAGATAATTATTATGTGGCATACTTTATATTTATTCCTGAAAGACATTGGTTTTAATCAATTATTATTCGATTTTTAAGCAGATAATGGATGTCTACGGCTTTGTCAGTACGATCTCATTCGTCACGTAAAATATAATTTATTGTCACGTAAATTTTAAGTGAAATACTTAATTGTATTTGGATCTCTTTATTGACCTATTTTTGCATTTTTTATTGGAGATTTACATCACAATTTTAGAATATAATACGTTTCAATAACTAGTATGTGTATAGTTGACATGTTAAACAAGCAGTATTAAAACATTCGATGTTGGGAGAGTAAAAAAGTATAAACGTATCGGTCCGTGCAGTTACATAAACTGTAACAAATTACTGCAAATAGTGATTTTGGTGAGAGGTAATGCTATCTGTATCATTTTTATATAAACTACTTGATGACCTTTCCTTACTTGGAAACTTAGTGTATATCATGACATCAATTCCGTGCATAATGACCGTATAATTTTCGTAACGTAGAATACAAAATCATACCAGAGTTGTTTGCAGCAAATAAACAATTATTTATTGTCATTTGTGCAATGGTTATTGTCGTACATGCTCATTCAATTGTTATCATACAATATTTCCTTTCATTTGATATAAGAAGAAACAAAAACTTCACACGTTTAAAGATCCAATAGGTATTTTGAAACAGATACGTGCTTTCAAAACTTCCATATGACTGAACAGGACTCACATCGAAGCAGTAAAGAAACAAAAACATGACATGTTACTGGAGATATTGCAGAAATAATATATTATTATGATATGACTAAGCACAGGAGTTTTGTTTGTTGGATAAAGGTTTAACGTTTGTTAATTGTTGTTAAAACGTTTAAGGATTTGTATTTTACGTTACCGTAAAAACATATTGTCAAGAATAATTTATTTTATTTGCCGCAAAACGTCAATTTGTGTTAAAAAAGAAACACAAATATTTGTTTTGACGTTACGTCACGCCAATTCTATTATTATTACGTGACGTCACAATGAACGTTTTCTCACCGGTCCGCGCCGTTACTAAATAACTATGTGTGTATTATGGAATAAAGATCTTTGATCACAAAACAAATCCAGGTTCGTAAAGAGACTTGTCTCTGATTGTCTAAGGAAGGGGGTTGCTTCCAAGAGGCGCAGCAAGAAGAGGTCTACTTCCAAGAAGCGCAGCAAGAAAAGGTCTGCTTCCAAGAAAAGGTCTGCTTCCAAGAAAAGGTCTGCTTCCAAGAAGCGCAGCAAGAAAAGGTCTGCTTCTAAAAAAAGGTCTGCTTCCAAGAAAAGGTCTGCTTCCAAGAAGCGCAGCAAGAAAAGGTCTGCTTCCAAGAAAAGGTCTGCTTCCAAGAAGCGCAGCAAAAAAAGGTCTGCTTCCAAAAGAAAGGTCTGCTTCCAAGAAAAGGTCTGCTTCCAAGAAGCGCAGCAAGAAAAGGTCTGCTTCCAAGAAAAGGTCTGCTTCCAAGAAGCGCAGCAAGAAGAGATCTGCTTCCAAGAAGCGCAGCAAGAAGAGATCTGCTTCCAAGAAGCGCAGCAAGAAAAGGTCTGCTTCCAAGAAGCACAGCAAGAAAAGGTCTGCTTCCAAAAAAGCACAGCAAGAAAAGGTCTGCTTAAAGAAGCAATTCAAGAAAAGCAGTGCTTTCAATAAAAGGGCTGCTTCCCAGAAAAGGTCTGCTTAAAGAAGCAATTTAAGAAGAGGTCTGCTTCTAATAGTTTGCTTTTAATAAGCAAAGTTCTTTATTCCGAGGTCTGCTTCTCTGATTGTCGTGAAGCGTATCGAATAAAGAGGTCTACTTCTCTGATTGTCGTGAAGCGTATCGAATAAAGAGGTCTGCTTCTCTGATTGTCGTGAAGCGTATCGAATAAAGAGGTCTGCTTCTCCGATTGTCGTGCAGCGCATCTAGTAAACGGTAAATTAAGACATTGTCGCTGTGGTAGAGACCCAATACTTTGACACATATTCTATTTTAAAGCTCTAGACAATGCTTACCATTTTAAGCAGTAAGACGAGGGTTATTTTCAGACATTTTAATAACCTCTGGACATTAGGCTACCTAAGAAAGCATGCGTTCGAGTCTCCCTGGTGACACTTATATCTCTCCTGAGGATGAGGCAGTGAATATCGATCTACGGCGCCCAAAAATATGTAGACTTACCTAGCCAGTATCAATTTTTACATTGGTAAATTAGAGCATGCGGGACCCCTGGACCCCAAAGCGCGCACCCTACATCTAGACCGCCGCTCTCGAAGACGTCTTATAGGGAAATCGTAGTTAGACATTCCATATACATTTAATTTGTTTTGTTTAAGTTTTGTGTATTATTCTAGTTTGTTGCTATTGTAGTATTACATTGTATTCCTGATCCCATTTCATAATACTCGAAAACATACCGCAAAAGCAATGTATGCATTGATTTGATTTTTGGCACACTTTTACCATTTTATTTTATTTCATTATGAGGCCGGAAATGTCTCTTAAGCACAACTTGTTTCGTTGTATTGATTATCGATAGATAAGTTTATTTTGTATATTACGTTACGAAAACTTCTGCAAAATCATGTACCGGCATTTTATATTTAGCTGGTTTTGTTTTTAAAATCTGCCATATCATCAAGTAGTGCCATTTGTGCTGACTTTGGTTGGTGAATAAAACATTGAATATCCGCACGCTTTTGCACTACTAATTCAAATATGATGTAAGATATATGTATGTAAAATAGAGTGTTAACAAAAGTGCATTTAATGATATACATACCGGTTTCATAAGTATATTGGCAATTTAATGTTTTCACAGAGTTGGTGTAAGAAGATATGTAGTATTTTTAATAAAAAAGTATTTAACTTCTTCCTTATGTCCTTTATGTTAATTAATAAATATGGTACATATACTATTGTAACGTAAATTACTCTGGTTAAAACAGTGATTAAAAACGGCATAGAAAATGCGTAGGATTTATGATGTGCCAATAGTTGAAACATGTTCACATAGGGGATCGACATTCATGCTCTACGAAAGTATGGACGTTTATAAAGAATTTAAATGTCAACTTTGTCTATTCTTCCATATTGACTCAAAGTTTGAAAATGTGTGACATTCTCTTATTATGGGTGGCGGCTCTGGAACAATCTACAAGAATTAAATTAAGAAAAGTGAGTACATATCGATTGCAGTTTGTTGAACTATCACACACATATCTCTTTTTAAATAAAAGTGTGTACAATCAAATGATCATGCAACACAATACAGTTGTCATGTATGGATACGCCTGTGTAACGTAAATTACAACATAATGAAGACATACGGAATGAATTTTACTGCAAAAGACAAAAGTCTTTTTCACAAAATAAATAGCAACTAAATAAAAGAGTCCAGGTGTCTTGCAAATCTTTTCAGACAGTATACATTTATAGTTGATGTGTGTTTTGTCCGTTTATAACCAATTTTAGCATTATGTATGCAGTATTAAAGTACCCTATCAATACCATTTACATGAATATATCCACCCAAAAAGCGTTTTGTATGTTTAAAATAGAATAATTTATCAAAATATATGAAAATTGATCGGAATTCATAATGCATGTTTTGTTAGCACTAACTGAATGATGGTCAAATGCGTAGAAAATGACTGGTAACGTAAAATACAGGCCTGTATTGAATAATAGAAAAAATCACAGATCCCTCTTTAACTTTTCCGTGAAGTTTAAGTTACTGACTATAGAAGTACATAGGTATACGTTTGATTTCTAATGATTATCCATTCCAAAAATGACGATTTATCAATAACGTTGGGTCGCGATTTTTGACAAAAACACCAGAAACAACAGTAAATATTTAAAAAACGCGAAGTTGCCAACAATCAAGAAATGGTTTTATGAAATTCCCAGAGTCTCTTCTATCCAAATATATAAGTCTTGAGCTTGAAAAAAATATTTAAGATAAAACGTTACGACATACGGGACTACTAACGTTACCCCGACTTATCTCTGATAAATATCGGCGAATATACGGGGATTTTGCACCCGTCCCTGGGAACGAGTAGCCGATATCCGCATTTTTGCCAAATATTTACCTATCCCTGAAGGTTCTTAACACTTTAGCTAAATAACGCCGATGTATCGGGGAATCATCTGTGGTGTATAGCAACCTCTAATCAACGACCAATACTTGCAAGCTCCTACACACTGGGTACACCGTCTATTTTTAGAACTGGAAAACCCGTTACTTGGGACGGGTGATTATCAGGTAAATAGTGATTTCCTATCTACTAACTTGTGACCCATAAACCACGACCAGCGCAGCGTATGCCTTAAGTGTTGCCACGTTCAGGTTGTCATCAATTTATTTAAAAAGATTCCCGGATTAAATAAAATAGCCGTTACAAAATTTACATTTTCAAATAAAAAAATGGTACCGGCTATTTTGTTTAATTGGAGAATCGTTTCAAAGAAAATGATGACAACCTGTACGTGGCAACTCATAAGGCATACGGTGCGCTAGGTGAGGTCTATTGGTCATATTATTAAGTTGTTTGGTAGAAAATCAGATATTTACCACGTCCAAACCGAAAGTCACCCGTCCCCAGTAACGGTTTTTCCAGTTCTAAAAATAGAGGGTGTACCCAGTGCTACATGGTATTGCTCTACTGTAGTATCTAAGTAAAGTTTTAGTAAACCAATAAACCAACTGGCTGCTACATGTGATCGGGGACCTAAACCTATTCTGGTTACCGGCATCTAATCTGTTCAGTATTTTTGTAAGCGGTTAAGGGGAAGGAACTAGTCTGTCTAACATACCCTATGTTTAGATAGACAACTCCTCAATCTACTCTTTTCTCGTGAAATTATTTCCCTTTGCACCCTCAAACATAGGCCATCCGACTAGATAATATATTTTATCAATCAAATAGCATAACATTTTTCAATTTTCGCTAGATTTTATTTTGGGCTTGATTATCTAGTCTGGTAAACTCTGTAAGCCTCTTGTAATCTGATATCCTAGCGCAACCGTTACACCATTAGCTTCCTGACCACAAGTATTTAACACTTCAACAAATTTCTCCTACAGAATGAGATAAGAATCAAAATGACCATACGGTCAACACATGTGTGAGTCGAGATACAAGTTTCATGTTTTTATTCGTCAGGAAAAATAGAAACTCAGAGAAAGTACAGAAAACTATTTCTTCACCATTTATATTTTTTACAATAGATTATTACAAATTTATTTTACACCATATGCTTATTCTATGGCCCAAATCTTTTTGTCAAAACATCTTAACTAATAAATTTGAATTATATAATACCATTTTTATTTATTGGTACGTACAATGTACCAATATTTCTGATGTAAAATTACCAAATAAAATATATAAATATGAACGACATATAAAAAATCATTTTATAGGAAAAACACTTATTTTAAATTCTCATTATTATATCTGTTCCACGGACTGTTTTAAAAATTATTTAAACAGTTGTCAGTAATCATACATTGTACAAAATGATTAATATTTATTGATACTTTTATGTTTATAACCTACAACCCCTGTGTACAAATTCATGCGAATACGTAATATATTGTGTCAATCAAATAACATAACTGTTTTAAGTTTGAGTTAAATTATATTCTGGGCCTGATAGTTCTTTCTTTCATCTTGTAGATTATACAACACTCGCTACTAAGCAAAGTTTCTTTCTCTTATCTTGTAACATCTAGAAATTCCCTAGAAATAGACCCTTCTTAATATAAATTCATGAATACCTAATGAGGTAGCCATAACGAGGCTAAGATGGGCAGATTGTAAACAAGCAGACGCCATGGCTTCTTACAGTGATAGAGATTTGAGTTATTCACCTACTTTTAACTTTACTTTTGTAGAAAACTACATTAAAACAAATAAATTTTCTTCAGGAAATAAATCTATTAATAAAGGATTTAAGTTTTACAGTGAAGGCTATATTCATGATTTGAAAGGTAAGAAAAGTTTCATTCATTTATAATATACATTCATAAATTCTTTCCTATATAATGTTCAGGGTATGCTCTATAATATGAACAAACCTAATCTCATTCACACCCTAGCATCAATAAATGTAGCTAATTACTTTATAACCCAACTTCTATCTTGCCTCCAGCTGATAATCTTTGTCTGTGTATAAACAGGATTGGAGATAATTAGGATAATGATCATTAATTGTTGATTTTCGTCTAAGGGTTCCAACATATACTATACAAGAAAAATCAGGCTGAAAAGTCCGGAAAACCAAAGATTTGTATTCGTTTAGACTTATTTATTCCTCCAATTTCATGGTCAGATATTCTGAAAGAATGCAGATTTTGATAGTTTACCGTATTTTTCTTAATATCAGTCCACTATTTCAGTTCTTCCAATATCAGAGGGATGTAAAATCACAGGAAAATGTCACCGGTCACAGAGGAAAACAGAAAGTCCATACAGTATTGAGGTGATTACAATTTCTTATGTATTTTTATATGCCATTCCATATCACTGAAACAGTTGTTTTAAATTTTACTGATATAAATAGATTGTGTTATTATACATGCAACTTGTATTTTGAAGTAATGATATGCTAAAGAGTAACTTTTTTTTCAGGCACAGTTTGCAGAAAAAGACAAAGAAGTTGTGGTATCTGGTGTGCAATGTGGCTGTGCAATTGGGTTAAACGCTTGTTGTGGTCACATAACAGGCCTATTATATCAACTAGCAAACTTTAAATTGTTGGATTTAAAGGCATTACCAGAAGATGTTGCAAAAACTTCGCTTCCGCAAACCTGGCATATACCTAGAGGGAATAAATATCCGGTGCACCAGTACACGATCTTGAGGTATGTGGCTATTCAAAAGTGGAACAGTGCAGTGCGGATCAACCACGAGCAATACGATCTACTCTCTACAATCTAGTAAGAGGTGAACCAATAAACTGGATGGATCATTACATGAAGTTGCACCAAACAGCTCCAGATTTTCTGGTTTTACCTGCTATAAAACCCAGAAGTAATGTGAAAATGGTCCAGTCGAGGTTCGGACCTGTCCCATATGGATCTGTCCTCAGCTATCAACAAAAGTTAGATGAGGATTACATCATGAATGTTGTGGATGGAGTTTGTTTCCCAGAATTGCCTATTCACAATTATATGAACAACAATTATCACACAGCTTTAGATCAAGCACAGCAAGTGCAAATGGAAGGTCTTAAAATAAATGGAAGTGATGTCAAACGTTTTGAAGAAAAAACTAGGCAACAGAGTCAAAGTCCGTTATGGCACAAAATAAGAAGACACAGAGTAACAGCTTCCCAAATTGGACGGGTATATAAAAGACGAAAAGATGATGGAAGTCTTGCTGAACAATTCAAGTCAAAAAGGCATGTGACAACAGCAGCTATGAGGAGAGGCATATTATCTGAGCCTGTCGCTGCAAAAAAATATGCTAGCTGCTTAGACAATAAGGTTAATTTATATCCATGTGGTGTTGTAGTCAACTTTTGGTCACCTTGGTTAGCTGCTAGTCCTGACAGGAAAGTATATAACCCGACAAAACTCCCGCCATTTGGCCTACTTGAAATAAAGTGCCCCTCGGTTTCAAGTGTTTTAGAAGCGACTTGTCTAGTAAAGGGTGGAGATGGTACTCTCAAGCTAAAACATACACACGACTACTATTATCAGGTGTTAACACAATTAGCCGTTACAGGTCTTGAATGTTGTGACTTTTTTGTATGGTGTGAAAATGATTTCCATCTAGAAACAATCTATTTCAACCAAGACATATGGGACAATGTAAAGAATAAAGTAGATACATTCTTTTTCAATTCCTTTATTTAGATAATACTGGATTTTGAAACCAAGCGTTGACAATTTGCCCCCTGAAGCTTGACAACAAGCATGCAACTGTCCACAATTGATTTGCAGATCCTACAAGTGATAATGGCAAAGGGGCATCGAACAAATGGAATTCCTTTATTCTGCGATTAACACGTTCAATGTGTATTCGCAGTTTTGCAATTTGTTCAGTTTCTTGAATTTCTGTTTTTAGCTCACCTGAGCACGAAGTGCTCAAGGTGAGCTATTGTGATCGCAAAATGTCCGTCGTCCGTCGTACGTCGTACGTCGTACGTCGTACGTCGTACGTCGTACGTCGTACGTCGTCAACATTTTGACTTGTGTGCACTGTAGAGGTCACAGTTTTGATCCAATCTTCATGAAACTTGGTCAGAATGTTCTTCTCTATGAAATCTAGGCCAAGTTCGAAACTGGGTCATGTGGGGTCAAAAACTAGGTCACTAGGTCAAATCTTAGAAAAATCTTGTGTACACTCCAGATGTCACTAATTTGTTCCAATCTTCATGAAACTTGGTCAGGATGTTGTTCTCCATGAAATCTAGGCCAAGTTCGAAACTGGGTCATGCCGGGTCAAAAACTAGGTCACTAGGTCAAATCTGATAAAAACCTTGTGTGCACCCTAGAGGTCACAGTTTTGATCCAATCTTCATGAAACTTGGTCAGAATGTTCTTCTCTATGAAATCTAGGCCAAGTTCGAAACTGGGTCATGTGGGGTCAAAAACTAGGTCACTAGGTCAAATCTTAGAAAAATCTTGTGTACACTCCAGATGTCACTTATTTGTTCCAATCTTCATGAAACTTGGTCAGGATGTTGTTCTCCATGAAATCTAGGCCAAGTTCGAAACTGGGTCATGCCGGGTCAAAAACTAGGTCACTAGGTCAAATCTGATAAAAACCTTGTGTGCACCCTAGAGGTCACCGTTTTGATCCAATCTTCAAGACACTTGGTCAGAATGTTGTTCTTCATGAAATCTAGACCAAGTTCGAAACTGGGTCATGTGGGGTCAAAAACTAGGTCACTAGGTCAAATCTTAGAAAAATATTGTGTACACTCCAGATGCCCCTAATTTGTTCCAATCTTCATGAAACTTGGTCAGGATGTTGTTCTCCATGAAATCTTGGCCAAGTTCGAAACTGGGTCATGCCGGGTCAAAAACTAGGTCACTAGGTCAAATCTGATAAAAACCTTGTGTACACCCTAGAGGTCACCGTTTTGATCCAATCTTCAAGACACTTGGTCAGAATGTTGTTCTTCATGAAATCTAGACCAAGTTCGAAACTGGGTCATGTGGGGTCAAAAACTAGGTCACTAGGTCAAATCTTAGAAAAATCTTGTGTACACTCCAGATGTCACTAATTTGTTCCAATCTTCATGAAACTTGGTCAGGATGTTGTTCTCCATGAAATCTTGGCCAAGTTCGAAACTGGGTCATGCCGGGTCAAAAACTAGGTCACTAGGTCAAATCTGATAAAAACCTTGTGTACACCCTAGAGGTCACCGTTTTGATCCAATCTTCAAGACACTTGGTCAGAATGTTGTTCTTCATGAAATCTAGACCAAGTTTGAAACTGGGTCATGTGGGGTCAAAAACTAGGTCAATAGGTCAAATCTAAAAAAATCCTTTTGTATACTCTAGATGTCATCAATTTTATCAAATCTTCATGAAACTTGGTCAGAATGTTGTTCTCCATGAAATCTAGGCCAAGTTTGAAACTGGGTCATGTGGGGTCAAAAACTAGGTCACTAGGTCAAATCTTAGAAAAGCTAGTGTTCACACCAGAGGTCACAATTTTGGTTGTATCTTCATGAAACTTGGTCAGAATGTATTTCTCTATGGACTCTAGGCCAAGTTCAAAACTGGGTCATGTGGGGTCAAAAACCAGGTCACTAGGTCAAATCTTAGAAAAACCTTGTTTACACTCTAGATGTCATCAATTTGATCCAATCTTCATGAAACTTGGTCAGAATGATGATCTCTATGAAATCTGGGCCAAGTTTGAAACTGGGTCATGTGGAAAAAGTTCCAAATTCAATAATGCTTGATTCTACACAAGTACAACTAGTCGGTACTAAACCCATCAGCAGTCAAACCAAAGTATGTATTTCAGGAACTCTACTTTACCTACTACTCACAAACATTTTAGTACAAAATTCAAATCTAGGCCACATAAGTAATTTGAGTTCATACTACAACAATCTTGCTAACAAAGCCAACATTGCAACAAACTCAGGTGAGCGCTTAAGGGCCAATGGCCCTCTTGTTGAAAATTTTGTCTTAGAGCTCAAAAACGGTGGAATATTAAGTGTGACATTTCTCTCATCTAACAACTTGCGTATAGTGAACCCCTTATCTGCCATAACTGAGTCTCCTGGTTCAAGAAGCTCTAAGAAACCACTTAATTTTGTAATTTCTACATCAGACATGCAGCCTGTGTATAGAGGAGATACAAAAGTGACAGCTCCATGTGGTGCAATGCCTAGAAGACACTTGAATGTGCAAGAACTTTTATAACTGGAATACATTTGTGAGTTTAAAACTAATGACGATGGCTGTTGAGTTTTAATCTCGGTGCAATATATGACAACTCTTGTGTTTGGATATAACTCCTTAAAACAATCAGGCATCAATTCATCAATCTCTTTTCTTGGTAGCCATATTGGTATGGTACCTAACATAACATAAAGAAAATTTGCCCATGTGACAATTTTTCTGCTGATTGATGGCAAAGAGCAATTACACCGCACGCTTAAATCTTGCTCAAGTAGCCCAACCCTTAATCTACAAAGAAACATAAACAGTTCATCAATAAGTAACATGTTTCTTTTTCGACCAGCAAGGCTTATTGTTTCTCCACTTTCATAATATTTACTTTGCATCGACTTTGCATGTGGTTCTAAACACTCATAAAATGAACTGAATATATTATATGAAATTAAACCTGTATAAAACAGTATAAGTTTATCGTCTTTACTAAACCGGTTCACAAAGAAACGTTCTAAATTTAATTGTTTGTTTATTAGAAAACATTCGTCTGTCTTTTGGTTAAGTTTGGCTTGTAACTCTTCAATCTTTCGTTCATACTGTGTCTGAAGAGGAATGGCCGTATACATCTCTGTGTCCACTTCAATTTCGGGTTCCTGAACAAGCTCACCTTCACGTTGCCTGAAAGTAGATATATGAGCAAAGCATTTAAATTAAGTACTTACCAATAACATTCTGAATATTAACTTTAGAATGTAAAAACATGTCTAATAGCCCATTTGATCAAATACAATGTAAGCGTTTTCTTCAGTGTTTCTTAAAATATTTAGCTTTTGGAATTGGAGGACTCTGGTGTGTCCAGTATCTTCCTCTTGATGGTTCTTCTAGGGGTCTTGTCACCTGTCCAGTCAAAGACACTTGGCACAGCATCACCTTTTAGCCTTTTCCTCACTGGTCCCCAGCCTGTATAGTCATCCTTGGTGAAGTGTTTTGAACACACTACTGTATTACTTGAAATCTGCAGCAAACAATATTTTTTCTTTGAATTATTTGGAATATATACGGTACATTATTTAGCTTAGGTGGAATAAATATTTTAATAATTTGATTTGTGATGATAAAATCTGTATAATAAAATCTTGTTTAAGTCTTGTTACATATATCTATTCTAGATTTAGTTTTATATTCATTAATTATTAGCAGTTTAAGAATGTAATACTCAAAAGAACTCACCTTAAACATTGACCCTTCGTCTCGTTTTATCTTAATAATCCATGCTTTTCTTTTATTTTCATCTTTTGGAATGTGATGAAAACTTGCACCAACATCATATCTACCATCAGAATTGCACATAGGCACACAACAATAATAATGACTTGATTTAATTGTTTTGGATGAGCTACTCTCAATTTTACCTGTAGTGGCCATATTGCCAAGAAACAGTGTGTTTACAATCTGCCCATCTTAGCCTCGTTCTGAGAGTGGAATGTAAAACATGCATAAATATTGAGAAGGGGCTATTGAGGGTTTATCACAGCTGGGCATAATTTTAAAGTACTGGTCAAGAACCATAAATATTCTAGGCTGACCAACTCACATAACAAGATCATTATCAGCTGTAATTGTTTGACCTTAGGATAAGTTCAATCGCCACAATATAGGCGATATTGAAACACCAAGTTGAACAGACCCTATGTTTGAGGGTGCAAAGGGAAATAATTTCATGAGAAAAGAGTAGATTGAGGAGTTGTCTATCTAAACATAGGGTATGTTAGATAATCAAGCCCAAAATAAAATCTAGCGAAAATTGAAAAATGTTATGCTATTTGATTGATAAAATATATTTTCTAGTCGGGTGGCCAGACTAGGAAGGAACGTACACCGGGCTGATATAACGAAACCATATTAGATTGCCCCCCCCCCCCTTAATAATATTTTTACAAATTACCTCCCTTGTGTTAAAAAAACGCAAATCGTAAAACATTGGGTATTTCCAAATAACAAATAACGTGTGTTTAGGGAGATTGATGCCAGTCAAAAGCATTATCACGAGTGACACGAAGAGGGTAGGCATAATACAGAGTTTCTGAGCGGTGTCGTATATTTGTAATGAAAGTATGTCGTCGGGCGTACAGGTGGGTATAGGCTATATAACCCATTAAATTGTCGACCAAATTTGGGGAGGGGGTAACTTAGATGTTAATCGTTTCTATAAGTTCTATCCGATTTGTGTGCAAGTATCACGGGCTCAGAATGAGAATGTCGTAAGTACAAAATCGATATTTTGAGAAAACGAAAAATGCCATATTTGGTTCAACATGACCTGGATAAATAAACGCATACGAATAAACATTGCTTTATTATCAATATCGATGCTATATGACTTTTGTGCTAATTGAAATCACAATTGTTTTATAATAAAGAAGTGTTATTATTCTTACTATGTAATATCATATAACACTCAATATCGTTGCGTGTAAATGCCTTGGTCCCACTGAGCATTTTTGCCTCTGCGATGTAATCCCGATTTAAATAAATAAGCCTATGGAATCATTGGAAACTGAGATATCACATAGTTTATCTCGACTATATCACATAGTTTATCTCGACTATATCACATAGTTTATCTCGACTATATCACATAGTTTATCTCGACTATATCACATAGTTTATCTCGACTATATCACATAGTTTATCTCGACTATATCACATAGTTTATCTCGACTATATCACATAGTTTATCTCGACTATATCACATAGTTTATCTCGACTATATCACATAGTTTATCTCGACTATATACTCCGATGCTTCCCATAGACCTCGAGGACATTTTTCATGATGCCCCTTCCGATGCCCATGTATTAAATCGTGAGTATATCGCCGATGCAGAAACGTCTCAGTGGGACCAAGGCATAATATCATAATAAGTTTTATGGTGATATTTGTCGTAAATTAGTCACCTTGTAATGGCAATAGGCAATAACCTACAGCATTCAGCCACTTTGTCGGAGACAAATATTAAACATTATAGTCGTAGCGGCTACCAGTGTTTGATTAATGCGATGGAAACATTTTATTAGACGAGGACATATAAAGAAACCTGAGACCAAAGCATGGCATCAAATTATGTATATAATCACCGCATTACTTAATGTTTCTGTCAGAATGGTGTAGACACGATTCTTACAGTCGCCTAATAAAGCCGAAACTATAAATCCATTTATTTATGTTTGTGGTAAATGAGATTTTTTTGAGACAGATGAAAATTGTTTCCATTACGGATTTATAGCGGCCATTAACTGTCATATATTGATGGCTTAGAACAAGAAGGTCGTAACTACCAAATGGATGAAAAAACTTCATTTTGGTCAACATGACAAGTTCAGATTTTTATGAAAAAGGGTTCAAAAGAAGCGCCTTGTGGTGCTTATTCTAAATATGTATGAATCTTAAAAGGCTTAAGTGGCACTTACGACCTTCTAATTCTAAGCCATCGATATGTACTTCGCTTCAGATGTATTACACATGCATCAATCTGTACGCATATCATCCCATTGCTTTGGTAAAAAGTACTCGCATTTGATACTACATTGTATAATTATGGTATAAAAGATATGAGGAAATCGAATCGGACAGGGAAGGCAGCACTCAAACTTAACCAGCCGAGCACAGCAAACAGTAACACTACAATACAGTAACACAGACCAATGCCCACAAACAGCCCAACGAAATGACTACAAGCACAAGTCCCCGCCGCAAAAACAATGCAGAATGACCCACGTTCACACAGAAAATAACTAACTATACACGTACATTTGTAACTAACTACTTTAAGAGAAATGGATCACGAAGAATTGAAGTTCTCCGCGTTACGTTAGTATAGCGGAGAACATATGTCTTAACATTGCGATGCACAAAATCATTGGAGCGTTTTGTGCACGGGTATTTTTCGCGGGTATTCAGAATAGGTTTGGGCGAAAATCAGTTCTACGCAAGACGCCGTACTAGTCCAGTCATTGAAGCTAAAAAATATGGTCAACCTCAAACAAATTGCAAAACAGAGTTTCGTTGCATTTTCATCATCTACAGACTATTATCAACTACAGACAAAACGTCAAATATGCGAGTTCAGTGGGGAAAATACAAAAAATCGACATGCTTAAGGTCACTTTTGGTAGCAATTTCAGCATTTTCCTTATTTCATACTACATGTGGAATTTTAAGTTCTAATAACTCCCATGTAAGTCGATAAATATTCACTAATTGCACCTTAAAGCTTATATTTTCTGAAAGATACAACCTTCTTCTATCGAATACAAATATTGATTTTATCATCAGACAATTTACTTTTCATATATATGCCAGTCTACGTGTTGGTATACTACCCATTCAAATGTCGACAAAATGACTCAAAATAGCACTTGGAAGGGGAAACAAAAGTTTTACTCATTTCTTTAATATTAATCCAATTTGTTTAAAATTTACACATATCATGTGTTATATACATGTTTGTCTAATGGAAAAAGGAAATTGTGTTTGGACAGTATACAATAATGTCAACATACAAAATGTACACGAATTTATCGATTCGGGAGAAATAGTGATTGTTCTCTTTGTCTGTTCGTCCACAATTGCATTTGTATTCACAATTTTGGCTTTATGATTATGAAACTTGGTCAGAGTGATTATCTGAACAAAATTTAGGCCAAGGTAGAAAATGGATGATCAAGGATAAAAAACTAGGTCACTAGGTCAAATTGTAGCAAAACCTTGTGTAGTCGCTAGAGGTCATAATGTTGACCTTATATTTATGAAACTTGGTCACAATAATAATATCAACAAAATCTAGGTCAAAGTTATAAATTGGGTCATCCTGGGTCAAAAAGTAGGTCGCTAGTTAAAATCAAAGGAAAACGTTGTGTAGGTACAAAATTCACAATTTTGGTCTAATATTTATGCAACTTGGTCACAATGCTCATCTCAAAACATCTAAGACAAGTATGTTATTGAATAATCTGGGTCAAAAGTAGGTCAATATGTGAAAATAATCGATGCGACTTTTTGGCGCATGAAGGTTTGTCTATTTTTTGACCTAGTGACCTAGTTTTAACTCATGATAAGTAAATGTTGAATTTGACCTACATTTTGTCTTCATTATCCATGTGACATGGTTTCATAAAGATAAGGCAAAAAGGGCGCATTCTAAAGATTTGTTCTATAATTTGGCCTAGTGACCTAGTTTTTAACTCAGGTTAATCCAATTTCATACATGACCTTGAGTTTTGTAAGGTGATCATTGTGACTAAACTTCACAAGTGTAAGGTTGAAATTGCGATCCCTGGTGACTATATCTTGTTTTTTCTTTATTTTGACCTAGTGACCTAGATTTTTGATCCGGTTAACTCAAACTTTTATTTTACCTAGATTAGCTTTCGATGATCATTGCTGCCAAGTTTCATAAAAATCAAACCAAAATTGCGACCTCTAAGCACGATGTAAAAATAAGTTACTGGTACAAGTCAAGATTTATTTTCATCAAAATTGACAAATATCGCGAAAACATGTGACAATTCAATATATTTGTAAATATCTCAAAAAGTCCCACGAATATCCAATTAGGACATTTTGTACATTGCTAAGGATAGCTTTACGCACCATATAAACACAAAATTGTTTGTTTTGCAATTAGTTTGAGGTTAAAAGCTAAAATGACTGGACTATACGTGTCACATCGATTTTATGCGACATACAAAATGGACGAAAGCATGGTGGACGACAGGATTAGGGAAGCGGTACAGTCAAACAACAACGAATTATTGAAGGACATAGGAGAAATGATAAATAAGATAAGTGCACCACATAACGTTACTAATTCATTTAATGCCATGGAGGCCCCGAATTTCAAACGCAAAAGCAACGAGGAGCAATATAGGCATAATTCAAAAGTTTCCGTAAAACTCGAACAGGCCTGTTCGAATATTTCGGCACAGAGCATTGACCAAGCTAAGGAAAATGTTATTGAAGGTAAAATAAATAAACATAATATTATGTATAATTGTATAAAAATGTGCAATTTGGTAATATACAGTTGAATTTATAATAAGAGGACAGTCATAATTATTGTGATTCGTTAAAACCTGTAACTTTTCTCTCGAAATACAGAGATTGTGCATAAGTCAGTTATGAAAATAAATGGCATCATGGCATTCATAACACGAATACAATTAATGTGTATTGATAAATCAAGTTTACAAAATAAAGCGTTAAATTTAATCTCCGATACGACGGATATAGTAAAGCGGATAGCGTTGTAGGTGTATAAACCGATCAATGAAATAAATGTAACACATGGGTATGGAACGTTATATAAACATGTGTATAAATTACAAAGATATAGTGTATATCTTAATATTACAAAGCATTATAAATTAAAGGACTAAAAAGGAAAATGTTTAGTCGGGTAAATGCAATACTTTTATTAGACATATGCTTAAGTTTAACATGACATTGTTTAACATACAGACGTAATATACGCCTGTAAGTCGTGACAGAGTAAACGCATTTAGAATTATGGAAACTGTTATATAATCGAGCTTACATAAAATGCATGTTTTAAATTAATCGAATGACAAACGTGTCTAAGTTACATTATGACAAACCATCCTGTATGGTTATATCAAATGTATTTGTATATAAAGCGCTTGTTTATGCTTAAAGACCTAGTACGTACAATATGTTGCGTACATACATGTATTAGATGCTGATGGAATGTAATATATTGCAATAGTGTATAGGTGGCCACAGTGTATCAGGCAAGGTATTTGAGTCTGCTGTGGATATTATATGCGTATGCAAGTTGAATTTAACATGAAATATGTTTCCTTTTAGCATTGGATATGGTAAAAAGACGCCAAAAGCTCGTGCAGCTAGCAGACAAATCAGAACTGGGGTGGCGGTTTGTAGCTGAATACGAAAGTAACCCTATAGCAAGCGACAGCGAAGATGAAAAACGAATATACAAAGCCGAGGCGAGAGCTGTAAGAAAGGCTAAATCTGATAGGGTCAAGAGTCGGCGCGGTAGATCAACACCATACCGAAGACAGCGACAGGTGGTAGATAGTCCATCGACGTCAGGTACAACTCAACGTGCGCCAAATGGAAACAGACGTCCTGGCTTATGTTTCAATTGTGGTAGACCAGGCCATTGGAGAATGGAATGTACCCAAACCAGCACAAGCAGTAACAATAAGTTAAGTAGAACAATTACAAATATGTCTTGTAAATGTAAAGAATGTAACACATGTAAAAGTGGAAATTATGATACATGTACTGCTGAAATAGCAGTTACGGGCATGCTTGTGAGGGGTGAGATTGATACATATGATCAAAACAAAGGTAATGTTAAAGGTCAAAGTACAAATGTAGAATCATGTAGCACAGACGTAGATTCGTTGTGCAGAACGGAAACTGGGGGTATGCCTAAAATAGGCCCAAAATACGAAGTTAGTGAGAAAAGTAGTATAGAATGTAATATGTCAAATATGAACTCGTCCCCGGTAGGTAGGTTAAAGCGACACATATCCAAATGGAATGAAGTGTCGACTAATGCGTACATATTAAATGTGATTGAGGTAGGTTATAAATTACCATTTAAAAATACACCTCCAAATGTTCAACTTAGAAATAATAGATCATCAAGGGAAAACCCAGGTTTTGTTCAAGGTGAAATCGATTCACTTTTGCAAAAGGGCGTTATTTTAGAAGTTAACGAAAAGCCTTGGGTAATAAACCCATTAACGGTAGCTTATAATAATGAAGGAAAACCCAGATTAGTATTAGATTGCAGACATATTAATCCATATCTGCATAAATTTAAAATAAAATTTGATGACATTAAAGTCGCAGAACAAATGTTCGATATGTCAAGTTATACATTTACGTTTGATTTGAAAGCGGCATATCATCATATAGAAATTTGTGACAAACATAAGGGCTATTTGGGATTCTTTTGGCAGAACGATGGAAAAGAAACATACTATGTTTTTAATGCTTTGCCTTTTGGAATAGCTACGGCTGGTCATATCTTTACCAAAACATTACGTGTGCTTATCAAATATTGGAGAAGTTTAGGCCATAGAGTTATTATGTTTTTAGATGACGGCATAGGAGGCCACAGTCAATACATGGAAGCTTTAGAAATAAGTCATTACGTAAAGGCATCATTGTTGAAGTTTGGGTTTTTGTTAGCAGAAGCTAAATGTAACTGGTTACCTACAAAGGTGTCGTGCTGGTTAGGGCACAAGTTAGATTTCGAACTAAATGTTTTGTCTGTGACCGAAAAACGCTATGTAAACTAGAAGCTTCGATAGATTCAGTTATTTTTCAAATTAACAGGAATAGTATGTGTGTAATTCCAGTCAAGATATTGGCTGCGGTTGTAGGACAGATTATTTCATTACACAATGTGTTGGGGAAAATGGTGAGCCTCAGAACAAGATATTTATATGGTTGTATTTTAGCAAGAGCTAGTTGGAATTCGCCAATTCAAGTAACGCAACAGGCAGTTATAGAATTGAAGTTTTGGCGCAAAAATGCCAGAAGTTTAAATTCAGTAGGGAGACCATTTAAACAAATGGAATATGTTAATGTGTACATGTTTTCAGATGCTAGTGCATATGCATACGGTGGATATATACAGAATGTAGAACATAATGTAGTCAATGAGAAATCTAACGGTAGCATGGCTAGCGAGTTGCTCTCGGAAGTGAGCTGTTGTAACGAAACACAACAAGTAGTGACAGAAGAACGTAGTTTTCTTAGAGTGGAAAATTCTGGTATGATCCCGGAAGTGAGCAACAATAGTTTAGGATTGCTTGAAGTGAGAAATCACGATGGCATGCTCCCGGAAGTGAGCAAAAGTAGTGTTATGATCCCAGAGGAGATCAATCAGAATAGTATGCTCCCGGAAGCGAGCAAACATATTGGTATGCTCCAGGAAGTGAGCAAGTGTAATGATATGCTCCCGGAAGTGAGCAAACGCACTGATGTGCTCTCGGAAGTGAGAATGCTTAGTGATATGCTCCCGGAAGTGAGTTATCACAGGTCTGTGTTTCAGGAAGAGAGCAATCGTAAATGTATGCTCCCGGAAGCGAGCAAGCGATACCATATGCTCCCAGAAGGGAGGTTGTGTTTAGACAAGTGTTCACCGGTCAGTGGTGAATCAGCAGATAGTAGTAAGTCACAGCCAGAAGTGAGTAGATCACTGAGAGAAATCAGACAGTCTCAAAGTATGAGTAAGTGTATTTAGGGTGCTGTATATGGTTGCTGGACGGACGAGGAAGCAGGTAAAAGTTCTACTTGCCGTGAAATTGAAACTGTCCGTAGAGTACTATTTAGTAATGTGGAGTTATTGAAAAACTCTCACATAAAAATATTTTCAGATAATATGAACGTCAAACATATATTGCAAGGAGGTAGTCGAGTTGTCGAGTTGCATAGTATTGCCATGCATATAAATGACGTATGTATCAAAAATAACATAAGCTTTATTGCAGAATGGATTCTAAGAGAGGAAAACGAAACAGCAGATTATTTGAGTAGGTGTTATGACGCAGACGATTGGTTTGTAACGGACATAGTTTTTAAATATTTAGACAATAAATGGGGACCTCACACAGTAGACAGATTTGCGACCCATTACAATAACAAATGTGTGAGGTTTAACTCTAAATGGTGGGTGCCAGGCACGGAGGCGGTCGATAGTCTTAGTCATAATTGGCGAGGTGAAAACAATTGTGTTGTACCTCCTCCAGATTTGATAACAAGTTGTTTAAGGAAAATTGAAAGCGAGAAATCGAACTCTACAATTGTTATACCGGAATGGTTTTCTGCTGCCTATTGGCCAATCATTTTAAACACGAATAAAATAACATCATTTATTAAAGATGTTTATATATTGCCATTCACAGGTGCCATTTCAAAAGGGAAAAGCAACAGTCGGATTTTTAATGAACCAATTTCTTTCAGAATGCTGGCACTGAGATGTTCGTTCGAGCAGATAGTAGAGTAAAATTGATTTAAGATATGGTTACCTATATGACGCATATCACATATACAAACTATTTTGCAGGTTCTGGTTTAAGACAAACCTTAAACAGAAAATTTGAAGAGGCAGACGTCAGGATAAGCGATGTCGATTCCGTGGTAACCAGCATGGCAAATAATTTACTATCAGCAAGAGCCTCGAGTACTGTAACGAAGTACTCGGGACAAATACGTTTTTTCGAGAACTTTTGCAAAATTAAAGGATTCAAATCTAGACGCGCTCAGCCAATACATGTAGCTATGTATTTGTCTGATTTGATCGACAAGAAAAAGTCTGACAATGTTATTTCTTCCGCGTTTTACGCTATCAAATGGATACATGAGATAAATGAACTTGTCGATCCAACAAAATCAAACATTGTTTCGAAAATGTTGGAGTGCAGCAAACGAACAAACTCAAAACCGGTGAAAAAGAAGGATGTAATTAACACTGAACAATTAGTTCAACTTTGTGGAAAATACTCAATTTCGAAAGACGTTATTCATCTGAGAGATCTGGCCATGATACTGGTCGGGTATGCGGGGTTTTTGAGATACAATGAGCTTAGTAATCTGAAATGTAACGATGTTGAATTTAAATCAGAACATATGGTATTATATATAAGAAAGAGTAAAACAGATGTGTAAAGGTCGGGCAGACAAGTTTTGATTGCAAAAGGTTTTACGATTGCATGTCCCATTAGTATGTTACAAAGATATTTGAATTACTCAGGTTTGATACTGGGAACTGATTCATATTTGTTTAAACCCGCGTGTAGGTCAGGTTCTAGATGTTTTTTACTGAAATCAAACAAAAAGTTGAGTTACACGCGTGCTAGAGAATGTATATTAGCAAAATTAAAGAGTGTTGCCCCAGAGTTGAATTTAGGGCTTCATTCATTGAGAGCAAGTGGTGCGACTGTCGCAGCCAATTCAGGGGTATCCGACAGGTGCCTTAAGAGGCATGGTCGGTGGAAGACTGATACGGCCAAAGATGGTTATGTAGAAGACTCTTTAGATAAAAAGTTATCAATAAAGAAAACATTGAAGTTGTAAAATATCGGGTATACATTATATGTAAATCTGTTTAAAACAAGTTATTATTATACAGTTGTATTGAAATTTGAATAGCATAATCGATTCTAACATTTGTTCAGTTCTATAGCGTACATCTTGCCAATGCAATAGGTGTTTGTTGTTATGTAAGTAGTTGTGTTAAGACTTGAAGTTCTCCGCGTTACGTTAGTATAGCGGAGAACATATGTCTTAACATTGCGATGCACAAAATCATTGGAGCGTTTTGTGCACGGGTATTTTTCGCGGGTATTCAGAATAGGTTTGGGCGAAAATCAGTTCTACGCAAGACGCCGAACGTGTCACATCGATTTTATGCTATTCAAATTTATATATATAGTCTTATATGTCCGTGAAAAAGAAACATGCTTCTGAACTAGTACCGTGCTGCAGTATTCTGGGAATGGTCTGGAGGGCAGAATTAAAACCTTTGCCCGTCACGGTTTCCACGTTTCCTCCACAAAAGTGGGGGTTTTTCGTGTACGTCCAGCATTCTGTATTCGGAATATAGCATTGTCTGCGAAGCAGCCTCTGCTTGAGCATGATATTGGGACTGGAGACAGTCAGATACAAATAACTGATTTAAAACAGAGCAATATGTAATAAAGGTAATCATAGGTATATGTGTGAAACAATGTGTTGTAAAACATCACATGGATATTAATGTTAAATGTCCATCTTATCACGTCGCAAATAAATAGCGTACATCTTGCCAATGCAATAGGTGTTTGTTGTTTTGTAAGTAGTTGTGTTAAGACGTGTGTGTATTTGAGGTGACAATTCATTTATTCATTCATTTAAGTACGAAGAAGTAGAAGTGTTTCTTACGTTTAAAATCTACGTTCGGAGATCCGTGCTTGGTCGTTATCATCACGGCGGGTATAAATAAAGCAGAATAGTCAACTGTGGTTATCCGACGAGGTGGACTAGTGGATTTTGACGAAGGGAGGTAACTGCGTGTGGTATGTGGATATATGTAGTAGAAAGAGTTGTCTTTCCTCTTGTCAGGATGTACAGTCCTAACTACATACAGTGACGCAGTGGAACAATTAATCCACTAGTACGGTGTAAAAACAAGTATAAAAGCTTATACCAACATAGTCCGGCAGTTTGGTGCATATTTTTAGTCGAATTGTGGGTTTGATGATAAAAGCATGAAACTTTGCATGGTGGTAGTTGAATGTATTTTAGTCAAAATTAGATATGGACCCACTTTCAAAAATATCCAATATGGCCGCCATTTTCAAAATGGCCGCCATTGCGAAAAATACAATATAGTGTACATTGAAAATGTTATTTGTAATGACATCACAAATAAAACAGGGCTAGCATATGTTAAAACCAATCAAAGAGATGCCATGAACATTTTGATATCCATCTGGCAAGCAATTTTTACGAAATTGTCATTTTTTTATAAAATGGGGGGGGACTGTCAAAATCTAACGGACTGAGATCTTACAAATAAGAATAGAGTAACTACGCTTGTTGAGAAAATAATACAGGTTGACATAGTTGTAATGTATGCTATTCCCAACAATATTATACATCAATCCAATTTGTCAAGTATCATAATAGCGCCATTTTTCAAGATGGCCGCCATTTTCCAGTTTGTGACAAGCATGTACGTTTGTATTTACTTAAGTTCAAAATATTTAAAATTACCTTTCATTTTGTCTTAGTAATTTGCATAAATATTCAATATCATAGATGATGATTTAGAGTAATATGCATCCAATAAGTTCAATCAAAATGGTGGCAATGCTTTCAAGATGGCCGCCCTTGTCCGATAATTAGAAACACAGGCATTGTGTGCATTTGTGTATCCTCACCTAAGAATATATCCTTTATCTTTGTCTTTAAGCCAAAAAATCAAATACACATACTGTATATCATAGAATGCATTTTATAATTAGGTTATTATTCACATTATAAATGTACAATGTTTGAAATGTTTGTCAACAATAAATTCGGATATGTCTTGAATCAATCGATTTAGAATTTGGTGCACTTTGAAAGATGTACCTATATAGATAATATTGCTAAATTATGGGCGTGAATAGATTGCTATAACTTTACAAAACTTAATTACTTGATAATAGAATGTATTAACAAGATCTAAGACATAAACTAACCAGATATAATAAGCTAACCATTACGAGAACCTTTTTGCAGTGTTAAGTACCTATATAGTATGGACATTTGACAGACATTTATATGTTTCGGATACACGATCATAGTATAAAGCTATAAATGGCACATAACATCGCCAGGCACAAGTACAAGTGGGGAGTTCGGCGTACGCTTCGCGATCAATAGGTCCTGGGTTTAACCCCGTCTTGACCAATGGTTAATTTCTCTGAGCAAGAATAACCATCATGTTCCACTCCACCAAGGTGTAAATTGGTACATGTGAAGACTAGGCGCTGCAGATCGATGTTGGCTGCCAAACTCACAGGTGAAAAATAGTCTCCCTATGGAGACAAGAACGTAAGTTTACATAGTTAGCTCAATGACCAAGGGATGTTCACATGTCAAAGGGTGCTTGGGTGGATTAACAGCTGAAAATAGCCCTAGAAAATTGGTAACTTGTTTAACTTTTAAGCATTTCTGCTCTTATAAAGTACAACGATTGTCCTTGTTTGTTATCTTAACCATCATATACAGGTATTCCCATACGTTTGGGATACTGACCACCATCAAATACACATGCATTATATCATAACCAAGTGGTACATTTACTAACAACCATCAGGTACTACGGCCTATCTTGTAACTATTGTACTGCCATTATTTGTCCTATTTTGTACATGCACTCACTACTACCATCATAATCAGATGCGATGGCTGCGGTGTTGCCTTCATATCACTTAGAAACGCATATCATCTTGTCAGCAAAACAGGTTACGGCAACTGCACATTCATTGAATATGCCACTTGTCCTGAGAACGCCACAACCCCGCACTCGAATGGGAATTTACTCAACCTCAACATTATACGTGGTAGTCAAAAACAATATAGATCCTCTTGGTCTGCGCAGTTTTGGATCATCACGTTTTTAGTTCTCAGCCTAGTAGGGATCTGCGTTTCTAAGTGATATGAAGGCAACCCCGCAGCCAACGCATCTTATCACTCAGCCACAATGCCTCCGGCTTTATAATAATACTAATAGGATACCCTCAGCCACTTGTCACAGTTGTCCCTGATTCTGTCTAGACCCTATAATGCCAAAATGTCATTCTTGTTCACCAGGCATAGACACTTGTTCACCAGGCATAGACAGACACAGTCATTTCTATTCTAACGTGGTACAAACCACCACAAGAAGCTGATACTACTGAATTCTCATAGTCATTCCTAGTTCATATTATGCACAAAACTCCACTACACATTTGTTTTTCATCCGCCTGAGTACTTCTAACCATGAGGTAAACCCAAACTGGTCTGTGTGGATCGCCGAAGTCACCAGGTGATTGTCTACGTGTACTAACAGCATTTTGGTTCAGGCACGACTTGTCTTTATTAGGTACTCACAACTGTCATGCACATACATTCCAATACCAATATTCCTACCAACTTAAGCCTCTTAAGGATGGTTTGCTCCTAATGCCATCATTAAAGAACGCCAATGATTTCTATCCGCAGGTAATCGCTTCACTTGACCGCATGTTCAGGTTTTAGCTGTCATTTCTCGATTTGTTGATCTCCGCCAGGTTTCCATTGATCTTCCCCTATTTCTCTTTCATGTTGGTGTCCATCTCATAGCTACCCGTGGGATAGAGTCTGCGGCTCCATTCTTCTGACGCGTCCTATCCATCTCCATCTTCGTCTCAGGATTTCTGTAGAGATCGGAATAGTTGTTTGTTCTCCGATAACGATCTCTGTTTGAGATGGCTTTTGGCCATATTTGAAAGATACTTCTTAAGCATGTCAATATTCACAACATTTGTTTCCAAATATAATTCACTTAGAAATACAACAATCTCAATTGTTCTTTTAGGGATTTCTATAATGATCGATGATCATAGCTATAGGCAAAAATAAAATTCAATAGATAAAAGCGAATCTCACTGCCTAAACAGTTTGTGATTACGTTTTTTTCATTCTTTTTTTTTATACTAGTACATGTACTCATGTACAGAGTACTCGCAATTACCAAAATACATACATTCCTTGTCTACGGTCATTGTCTGATTGGGTACATACAGTCACCAGACACAGCTTTCCTATCATCAGGGATAAGCACAAACACTAGCTACAGTTATTCCTATTTATTTGGTAGTTACAACAACTATACAACCATTGGTGTACACCAAATTTAGTACACACGCAATTGGGTACAAAACATCAGAGGTTTTCCAGGGTACCTAACACTTCTAAAAGGTAATTATTACGGTCACCATTTCCTATGATTGCGTCAGGAAGCTTGTTTCTACATCCTATTATCAATTTGCATAAAGTTTTAGCAAGCAATTGTCGTAATATGTAAAGAATATACAAATGTAGACTATATAATGACATATATAACATTGTTTTACAAATACTAGTACAATGGCGGCCATCTTAAAAGCATTGTCGCCGTTTTGACTGACCTTATTGGAGTTGTTTTTATGCTAAAACATCATCTATGATATTGAATACTAATAATAAAGTATTTATACAATATCAAAACATACTAAAAAGAAGATTGACATATTTCGAACCTTAGTAAACACTAACTAGAAAATGGCAGCCATCTTGGAAAATGGCGCTAATTTGATACAACAAATTGGGTTCATATCTAATATTATTGGGAATAGCATACATAACAACCAAGTCAAGCTGTATTCTTTTCTCAACAAACATATTTACACATTCTTGTTTTTAAGATCTCAGTCCGATAGATTTTGACAGCCCCCCCCCCCCCCATTCTTTTAAAAAAGTGAAAATTTCGTAAAAAATGCTTGCCAGATGGATATCAAAATGTTCATGGCATCTCTTTAACTGGTTTTAAGCACATGATAGCCCTGTTTTATTTGTGATGTCATTGCTAATAACATTTTCAATGTACACTATATTGTAATTTTCACAATGGCGGCCATTTTAAAAATGGCGGCCATATTGGATATTTTTGAAAGTGGGTCCATATCTAATTTTGACTAAAATACATTTAACTACCATCATGCAAAGTTTCATGCTTTTATCATCAAACCCACAATTTTTTCACCAAACTGCCGGACTAACAGTTCAATACCAAATTAAACTCTACCTGTTATGGCAATTGTTTTAATCTTTTGGGTATACATTAACGATGATGTCACTGTCAGAATAGCCTAGCTGGACTTATATTTTGCGTTGACGTTTACTATAAATACGTAATTACGTACGATGTAGCATGCGCGTTGCAAGCAATAGACGAGTATTGTATTGCAACATACAAACTGTCACTTAACGCTTTCTAAACTATATTCGCGTTACTCTTTAACAAATTCGAGAAAATAATGCACCAGTCAATATGTTGCCCACAGATGGGCCCGGGCGACCCAGGGGAATGAGACATTTCTATTTGTATGTCTAAATTCCCAACTTGGAGACCATGCTTAGTGTCTAAATCTCCGGGGATTGAACACGTAATGATAAATCCCGTAGTAATTGACTCGTCTTCGAACCGGACCAAATTCTATATCCTGGGACTCGGAGTCGATAAGGTTGTCAAATTCCCGTCAGTTGTGAAGATTCGTCTGTCTAATTTCCCTTTGTCACCATCGCACCCACACCAGCGGGCAAACTGACTGTTGTACTAGTATAGTGTTGTATAATAAACAACATTACAAAGCAAAATCAGCTACAACGGCTGCAACAGCGACTAAAATGACAACAAATATCGTGTGTTTTCAACAATTTATTACCTAATATATGAGCCAATATGGCACCCCATCCCAATACAAAAACAAAATACACATTTCATGTAATAATTATATAAATATTATGATAACAATAAGAGTAATAGCATGCTTGAATATAAAAATTGAGCATCCAATATTCAAAGCATTTGAAAATAAATACAGAACACGTAGCCCTGTTGATATGCATAGTTAAAAACATGAACCGCGTTCCTTATACGGCACCTCTTAGTTTATGTTGTTGGGGTAACAATATTCAAAGCATCAAAACTTAACATGGAACACATACTAGTTACCCTGTTGATATGCAAAATTAATTATATAAGAAGCTGCGATTTTGTTTCTTCAAGGCACATGTAGTCTAATTTCATCGTTCACGTTAAATAACCCAAACGACATTAAAACAACACTTAGTTACAGTTTTGAGATAGTTGTTATTCATACTTATTTACTACACTCCTAATCAAACATGTTTTCCAATCAGATATTAATTTACTTTTCGGTGTAAAATAATGGAATGAGCATTTAACGTATTGCACCAAGTATTGAATAAAGATTCTGTTCAAAATGTTAAATCAGTTAGACGACTATTGCCTAGGTCGCATTGAGCATTTTATAGTCTCGGCAATGTACTTCCAATTTAAATAAATAAGCTTCAGGTGTCATTCGGAACAAGGATATCGCAAATTTTCCTATGACTATCCCGAGGCTTCGCATAGACCACGAGGACCCTTTTCCCTGTGCCTTCCGATGCCCATTATTTTTGAATTTTATTAATTCGGGAGTACGTCGCCGACTATAAAAAGCCTCAGTGGGACCAATGTATTGTTGGCAAATACATTTTGTACAATATGGCAACAAATTACGTTCTACGGGGTTAAATTAAACAGTCAATTATCAATTTCGTGTTAAAGGGAGACAATCTAATATAGGAAAACAAACTTAGAGCATTTCATCAAGGGGAGATCAATCTTGGCATTTGTTACAAAAAGCTGCATATGCTCAGAAACAAAATTATCATTTAACGTTGAACTGACTGTAGATATCATTGATCATGTATAGTCGTCAATCAATAAGCATACATGAAGGTATTCGTGTGATAAATAAGATAACAGGAAAAGACAAACAAAAAAGTGATGTCTGTTTGTCACGGATTTATAACTTAAGCTATAATTTATTCAACTGCGAAATGAAAGTAGGTTTAAGTTGTAGAGAAGATATGTATAATTCACGTTTAATTTACGTTCTTATTCTCCGGAACGTTTATCATATAATAATGTATACGTGTATGTATCTTAATCAATGCGTCAATAATTCGCCAATAAGTAAAGATGTAGTAGTTAGCAACCAGTGTTCCGTACAGTAGATCTAGGGGGATTAAAATGTATGTTCCCGCATGACTGAATAAAAGCGCCACATAGCACTTCATTGTGGTTAGCTCTCGTTAATAAAAGAGGCATGTAAACAGAACCTTATTTCAACTATCAAATGTGCAAAAATACATAAAGGGAGTTGATACATTGAATTGTAGAAACGGTGAAGTTTTGAACTTCTTTTCTACAACTTTATAATGGCAAAAACAGTCATATGGCAACGAATATTACATACACAGACACGTGACTTAAACATGGTCACGTGGTACATATTTCTGGCACGTGTGTGGAGAAACGGAGGAATGTTCATGTATATGAGGCTACATGTACATTTTATATATTGAATTTTATGATGGTCAGAATTTGTTATCTGAGTGGTAATGGTGAACAGATCATACCATATAATTCATTTCAAATGGTTCAAGCCGTAACTAAGATGTCGCCCCTTTGGTGTGACCCATTTGCCAATTCATCTATTAGTAGGCAATAAAATAGGTTTTAATGTGTAAACGTCAAATAAAGTTACTGGAAGAGATGTACGAGTATGAACACTATTGCGGGTTGATCACGTGTGGAGTGCGTTTGCATGACACTTTATAAGTACTAGTACAGTAAAACTTCGTTATGACGAGCATCGATATCTCGAGCACCCGGTTTATCTCGAGCAAATTTTAAAATAGTACCCACTTGTATTACCAATACATGCCCTTTTGTTATTTCGAGCAATCTTTTATCTCGAGCAGTTTACGTGTCCCGATTACTCCTCGAGATAACGAAGTTTTATTACAGGTATATATAGAAGTCCAAAGCATATTGTGGCTATAAATATGAAAAATCCAGTAGCTATCAACAATGATAAACCAGAGGCTTTTCTTTCAACGTGTCTGCTTCAACTGCTTCGCTAAACACACCTGACAATTTCTCTTTGAAAAATGAGTCTTCACTTTCTTCGTCGGTCTTGAATCGTTCTTCTAAGAACTTGTTGTTGAGAAGAATTGCAAGGTGAATTAGGACACAGCCGAATATAAATGCGAGAATTCCTGCAGATCCTGTGATCATCTGAAGCATGAAAGAAGTCTTGAGTACACCTTGACCAACACACATATCATACGCCACGGAGAGTAAGAATTTTTCACTGGATACAATTGTTATGGATACCCAAGTTGTAATTGCTGAAAATATAAAATATAAATAATAAGTATAAGGGAATGAGTTCATCTTACCAAGGGCGATTATTACGATTATACGCGCGTATACGGTATCAATGTATATTCCTGGGGGTATATCGGGGTTTTCTTGGATGCAACGTTTACAATATACATTCATTTTTATAAAAAAGTTTCTTTAAATCAAATTATCTAGGTGACAGGGGGTTCTTAATGACTTAATACAAGTACATGTATAGAAGTGGCTTGTGTTTATTCACAGCAAAATGGTTAAAGAAGCCAATCGAGCCGTAGAGCCTAGTTTATGAAATTCAAGTAACACCAAGTTCAAATAAATGTTTCAAATTTCACGCATTCTATACTACTTACCATGAACCCATTTGGCAATTATACATTATATTATAATGTGCTCATATATCTAAATCACACTACAGTTAAAGTAGGGTAAATTATATCTTCGAATAAATTTGCATTCTACATTGGGTACTGTACATACAAATTTTTTTATAATAGAGACAGTTATGTTAAGAATAGCAGGTAACTAAAAAAATCGAATATTAATAGAATTTATTAAAACTTCTAATGAAAGGACAATTAATATTCGACAAGAAAGCCAAGATAGCTATTAACTGCCACCGACCACCTCTGTTGCTGCCGAGTTAATAAATTTTTTTTCAAAAGATTTTTGTGGTGGAATGGTTTCAAATGATACCGAACATAAAATACGGTGTAATACTTATCACTGTACTAGTACTATTCAGGATTTTAACTGCCAATTTACCAGAAAGCATTGCATGGTTTCACATGGCATGACGTAATTCATAAAGTAAAATCATGATATTAAACCCTTGGCGCCACTCTGTTCTAGATACTGAGATTGGCTTAAGAGGGGAGCGGTGGTCTGGTAATAGGACGAGCGCTTCGGGATCGAGAGGTTCTGGTTCAACCCTTGACTGGACCGCTGGTTAATTCTTTGAACAAGAAGTGCCATCATACTCCACTACACCAAGGTGTAAATTTGTACACATGTTAGGGCAGTGTCTATTCCTGTGTGCCGCAGACCGATGTTGGCTGCCACACCAACAGAAGAGAAATAGTCTCCACAGGGAGACTCGAATGTAGATTTCATTAGGTAGCTAAATGACCAGGGGAAGTTAAAATGTCAAAGGATGGTGAAACAGCCCTAGGAAATTGGTATTATTTTTTTACTTTACCTAAGGCACAATTGTTTAAATAGTATGCAACCCAACATATATACTCACCCGGGCATTATTATATCAAAGCACTAAAGTATAAGTTACGACCTTCTCATCCTAAGACAGCGATATGTCTCCAATGTGCAGTTGTTAGAAGGCATGCCTTTTGAAGGATGGTCAAAAATAAACATGACTGAGTATAGAGAAGGTATAAAACATCAATATTATACATACCAGCGACTATCATGACTGTTGATAAGCCATAGTATATCAGATGCGACGGTCTATTGGATGCTGCGCATGTAAACACAATACCAAAACATAGAAACGTCATTGTTACTATTGTAGACAAACATTTGGGGAATATTGTTTCAACGACCATTCCTGAAAATATAGAAATGGTATGGTTAAGTTGAGAGAAATCAAACAGATAAAACAGTAAAAGTTTGTTTATTATAGTGTCACCCCTATTGAAAGGGCTAGCCAAATGAGACACTTGTCTTTCGTGCGTACCTCCCGAAACCCTTTTCGTATTGCCGGGCGCCTGGCTGGCTTAGAAGATGAGCATACGGTAACCATTTATTTAACTATCTGGTGGCTAACCAACCGGTCTCATAAGTTCCAATGCGGCTTCCGTCGAGATTCGAACCTTCGTCTTCCCGCTTCCTAGGCGTAAACCCTAACCACTCCACCACTGTCACGGTTGCAAACGTGAATCGACGCGTTTTCAGTGGTGCAAACGTGAATCGACGCGTTTTCAGTGGTACCAATATGTTTGGCATATATACAGACCGTTTGACGGTCTGAAACAAAGTTTTTCTACGGCGCTTTACTACAAGAATAGACAACTGGTAGATCGACCACTTAATCAAAGCGATAGAAAGTCCGCTTACAATGACCATGTCATTGCCATATATCGGATGGTTATAAAAATTCGGAAAGAACTAGAGTTATCTGTTTCTTTTAAGTTGGCGAAAATAATATTTTGCTCAAATAATGCTCAATTTTACTGATTTCACGATTATGTGAAAAATTATCACTCGCGAAATGTTATAATTTTATAGTAGACCCCTACTCCGTTATATGTGTACATGTGCTACACGAAGTTACGTGGACGTTAAATCACAATGTATCATTCCATGGGGCAACAGCTGTTGTTTATAGTCAATGTTGTTTAAAGATTTGTACCATTGTATTGTTGCTAAGCAAGTACTTGTTTCATTAGTTGATGTTAATACTGTAGCCATACATGTATGCAGTGTACTGTTAATCAAGAACAGAACAGAATAGCTTATTGTCGTATATTGTCATATTCTGTTCCGACCTGCTAAACCAGACTCGTCATTTCGAACTAGCAAATGTGATTAATTTAGGAAATCTTCTAAGTATGAATGACACGTACTTTTTTATTAAATCGTCAAGCAATCTGATATATAATAATAATTATTGTATATCTTAGCCTCGCAAAAATATGTTACTGTGTGGGAAATGGGGGTGATTTATCAGACTTGTCAATTTGGTGTACATGTGTAACTACCGCAGGCAAAGGTACTCAACATATGGTGAATCATTATTTCATTCGATAATACAACATTAAAAGAGTATGCAATTGCATCATAATTTTAAAACGTCAGGTTGTAAAGATGTCGATGCATCCTCTTTAAGTGGTAAAGAAACTATAAAAATTGCAGTCCCTCGTATTGTACGATGCGATATTTTTGTTAATAGTGGTTTATATGTCAATGCATGCTCTTTAAACGGCTTAGAAGCATAATTAGCCTACAAACAAGTATCTGTCATTCTGCGTACGGTGCATTATTACTACACCCTGTAAACGGCGGTCAGTAGGTCAGATTTGTTAAGGACATCGTTGACAATAGGTCAGTGACAGACGAAACCCTTGAGCAGTTCACAGAAAAAGACAATGTGTTTCAATTTCCGGGTTGGTATTAACTCAAAGTCAATATGAGGTACATCAAATTGTCAATCATTTCATTATCGTGTTAATATCAAGTTATAGGCAGTTATATGTGTCACGAATAGATACATACTCATGCCTGCAAGGTCCGATGTACGCTCAGTTTATTGCCCAGTAGCCACCCTCCGGTGATTAGCCGAGATCAGATAATTAATTCTTGTATTTCTAATAAATCACGTTGTTAACATCAGAACTCAATGTTGACAAACAATCAATAACACAATTGATATAATAATAATAACAATTACAAATTTTGGTAATGAAATATAATTAATAAGTCTTCAAAATAGGGCTTTAGCCGAACTGCGATCCATAAAACAGCTACATGGGTATTTATTAAAGAAATTGACCGTGCGTACATTCAAAACTCCTACAGCTAATGTAAATATTGACCTCGGGCATCTATGTTAAGAAGTCCAAGTTTCCATTCCGTCTGATAGACGTTTGTTTGTTGGGAGATCATTAGAATACCATCCATCCAGTCTGCTGACATTTTGTCTCGTTTTCATAATCATTTTGTAAAAGACACGAGTTGCAGTAGCTAATAAGTTCGGACCATTTTCGTAGCTCAAACAGTAGAACGAGGCCGGTCTTATCATAACGTTCAGTAAGACTCAAATTTCGAATATTTACTCATTTACAACAAAACAACACACATATAACTTTATGCTTTCTGCATAACTATCAGTCCTTCTTATTACACTAAATTTGCAAAACATATGCAAGGACAATTTGTTAGCCATCATATTAAATTTTGAATGAGCACTATAATCGCCTCACGTGTTTGTTCCGGTTTAAGGACTATACTGTTGACCCATAAACGCATTATAACATGCAGTACATCTTGTGTGCATTTTGTATAATTCTACATATTGAGATACATAACAATTTTCCTCCACATGCGGAGAAATTGCTGATTCCTAGTGGAAGCGTAACTTAGAACTATATAATAAACAGTCCAAGACAAGCTGGTTTGGCAAATCGAATGCCTTATATTACCGGCTGAACATTTTGTTGAGAAATACGAATAAACAAACAAACAAACAAAATGGCATTGTTATTCACAATATTATGTTATAGTGACCTTGAAAGTTGAAAGTATACAAAACGCGATGATAGTTATAAATAAATGATGCGTAACCGACGTTTATGTATACTGTTTATGGTTAAATATTTACTGTTCCCATCGGCAAACAATAATTATTTGTGAAATAAAAATAGCAGATATGTACTGTTTACACCTCCAAGATTTGTCAAGTCAACGATACCCAACGTCGTACAGGCTTACATGTTAAAGCATAAAACTGGGGTAGTGTGTTAGCAACGTACTTCGCTCATTACAACAATACAAATAGGCGGCTAGCCCTCAGCCTATTTTACATTTAACTCAAGACCTTTAAGTCGCGAGTCGGCTGTTAACACAGTGCCGGGGGCATCACGTTTCTTTTCAAACGCCAAAGGCTTATCGGATATTGTATAATAACTATTTATTTACATGATCGAATATGAAATATAAGGTTTTAAAAAACGATAGTGATCAGTCATAATATGGGCAGTGTTGTCCTTAATAAAGATCAGTATATAGCTTTCATACACAGGCGGTATATAAGATGATATATATGATGCATGATAGTATGATAACATTATGCATGAGTTCATATTGTTTATGCCCTGAGGGATAGTAATTAAGTTGATAGCTTCATCTAACGACACCATTGTTTATATCGTTAAGTAAACTTGTATACTCATACAGGTATATTCGTATATACCTCAAGTTGTATAGTTTGTTATACGTTTGCCTAGAACAGGATTTCTAGCTTGTAATCGTGGTAATATGACCTCCTGTACATGTATAGTTTATGTAAAATTTTATCTACATTTGTATAGCTAGAACTTTGTCTAAAACAGGATTTCTAACTTGTAAACGCGGTAATATTATCCCATGCACATTTTTATATGATAGTATTTTAGATGAGTAGGTTAGGCAGACGTACATCTCATATCAAAGTCATATTGTGTGTCTTATATGTAATAAAACACCTAGCTTGCTACAATCACACATACTCACAGCCTAAAAGATAGAGCGTAACGTTAGCCACCATGCATGTTCTTACAAAAAAGAACAGATACGGTGTCTGTTGCCTAAGCAAAGCTACGAAGTGCTTTCAATGGGAGGTAATCCGTGCCTTTTATATTTAAATGAACGGAGGGTAACTGAATGAAGGCGCTCGGTTGTGCTTTACTACGGCAACGACAACCTGAGTATATATTTATTTGCAAACTTGCATACAACGTTTTAAAGATGAGAATTTGTAAAATGTAACATGTGCAATGGAAACACAATGCCATGGGTTCTATGAGTCCGGACATGTGTACGTTCCCACATCGCCTCTGCGTGAACCGTCCAGGACTGGCCCTTTTACCATAGATAATTCGGTATTTCGTATATGACCTTCATCTGGATATGTATGACAATACTTGTGATACAACGACCGATATTTAAAAAAAGTTTTCAAATTACTAATAAATGTAATGGGTTTTTTTGCAGTCAAACAACTGTGATTTTCTTACAACACTGCAAAAAAAGCAAACGTAGTTTTTCAATACAAGTTGTATCGGAAATGCAATTACCTTGTCGACAATGCAAGAGGCCAATATAAAAGGCTTCTGTTTGAAATAATTCATGTTAACCTAAGTGAATATTGAGAAAAATGTCCAATTGCAAAAATTGTCGAACACTTGATTTAAGATGACACACATGCGTGCATTGTTGGAAAACTTCACACAAGTTAAGGGCGTACACCGAGTCAACTGTATCAAATAACCATTAAGGTGTGGGTTAACTTTTAAATTAATAAACCCAATTTATGTTAGCCGAACGAACGATGTGTATAGGTTTGCGAAAATGAGTCAGGGGTCTTTAAAGGACCCAAGCAGGTAGAAAAAAATTGTTCACCTTGCAATGGTTCTCAATGATTTAGTCTATAACGTCAATACAATGGTAAAATACATCACAATAGCAATATTGTAAACTTTTATTTAACCAGGAAGACACAAATGAATTATGCATCGGTATGGTAACCATGAAAAGTTAAATACATGTGTATAATTATATTTATGAGTGTATGTATGGAAAGCCTTGGCTGTCTTATACGTACAAAATGAACTTTGTTGTGCCCAAATAGCAATATATTAAGCCACTTTGTCAATATATTAAGTCAATATATCAGTATATTCAGTGAGAACGTCATTATATGATGCCGATGTGACCTTATATGTATTCATGCACTTTTAATACCAATATATGTTTATGTCCAGTAGATTCTAATAATGTGATAATTGATAGAATTATTTTTGAAATATTTAAAATGCAATTACTTTTCCATATTTGTGGTAGTCCGAACAATATACTAGAAATAATTTATATGTATGTATTATTACTAACTGAAAACAACTTGTCTATGCATAATTTTAATACATATCACCATTAACCATTGTAATTTATGTAAAATTGTACTGTATATATATGTAGAATGACAGGTATGTATGCCTTTTTCTTGAATAAACTATACTATACATGTATCCACGTTATGTATGTATTTGGGCTTAAGACGGGTGTGTTATTACACTTGGAAGTCAATATATAAATACTCGTACATTTGTACAATATACAAAATATTTGCCTGAGACTAGAGACCATGCATAACAATTTAGAAGAATCAGCAAACGTATTTATAAGTTTAGATCTTGTTATTGCCATCCATTGAATAAGAGTAATATCGAAACTATTAAAAGTAACGTATCCCTCACAACGAAGAAAACAAGTTTTAATATAAGATGCGGATGAATAAAATAAGAACTTCAAAGGGCACCAGCTTAAGTAATTTTGGCAATATGTATGGTTTGATGTGATTGAATTGATCAAGCGTTACAACCAACTAAATATTTGTGGGCAAGTGAGAGTATTTTACGGTCCCTGACGTTTTCTATGTGCATTAATGTCGGTACAATGTACATGAATCAAAATGGCTGATTTAATTAGATACAGAAACGCCCTTTTTCCAATTGTACGAAATAAATTAAATAACGTTACAAGCAATTAATAAATCGAAACGAATTCTTGCAGATTAAAATTGGATAGAAAAGGGGCAATATCTTACCGTTAGGTTCTCTCTCCGTAATTTCGTCTCTCTGGACAAATAAAAACGGCATAAATTTGTTATAAACCATGTCTCCATTGCTTAAACGAATATTTATAAACCATAGACTTGCGCTGAGAGTCAAATCTGATTTTCCTTTTGGCCAATATTGGCGCACGTGCGTTTCCACGTAATTGTCCGCCGTGTGGCACGTGCTAACGTTCGTGACACGCTCCTGTAACACGTACCACGCGGGTACTGAAGTCCCAACTGTGTATAAAATTGTGAACACTAAAGTTAGCACCAGTAACATATGAAACACATATTTATCAGGATTAAAATGTCCAATATACTTCATTACATGCGCATCTCGCGGCCACACTTTCCTTACTCCTGCCATAATTTCGATCTACGAAACACTGCGTAAAATAAGGAAATAAAATACTGTTTAAGGTGTTAATTAGATGTATGTGAGGTTCACACTAATTTTAAAACACTGTTTCACTGGCTATACCACATCCTGACTGAAGTTTTCTATCGTTTTCCGTACTACCACACACATACAGACAACTGTCAACGTACAACATTTGCCTTAAGGCGAAATATACACGTTCAAATAAGGCTACTATATTAAATTTTCTTTGTCGGTGTATAAGAAAACTGCAATTAAGTCGGTATCGTCTGAATTGCATGTACTATCGGTAAATAATATCTATTTATATTACAGTTTATTTAAATAATCCAATACCAAATCGCTTTCGAAATAAATGTATACACAATCCATATGCTTAAAAAGTCACTTTGATTTTTTTTTGTATTTCATCTACGTATAAAGCAAAATACGAGATCTTAATACATGTACCCGTCATGCATCGGTAGGCATTAACAAGTACGTTGGTATATAGCAAAGGGGTCGGAAAAGTAGGTTTCATCGAGTCTTCCAACACAGACGTTTAAGTCAATTTAAATAAGATTATACTTTGTATGTTTTATTTGAAATCCGATGGTTTACTATAAACCGTACAAAGCTGGTTAAGTACATGACTGTATTATGGGGGGGGGGGGGGTGGCTTTTTAAATAGAAAGTATACGTCTTAACATGTTTGGTAGTTATAACACTTAAGGTACACTCTCAATTAATTAATACATCAGAATGTATACTGTGAAAATATGTATACAAATGTGTGTTCAATACTTTTTCGGTGATTTGATTAATTTTCGTTAAAAGTATTACTAATAGAAACAGGCCAAATAAATGAAAACCAAGTATTGAAAACAAACGTTATGAAGTCAAAGTTTATCACATTGCATCGTATAACTCTATGAACCGGTTCCACCCTCGATGCGGGTGATTTACTGGCCTCTACCACTAGGCCATTGAGGAGGGCTGTTTTAAAAAAAAAGAGTTAAGTTACCAATTTTCTAGGGCTCTTTTCAGCTGTTAGGCCGCTCAAGCACCCTTTGACATTCAACTTCCCCTGGTCATTGGGCTACATATGGAAACCTACACTCGTGGCTCCCTGTGGCAGCCAACATCGATCTGTGGCGCTCAGGAATAATCAATGCCCTCACAGATACCATTTTACACCATGGTGGAGTGGAGCTGTGGGTCCTGCTCAGAGAAATTAACCAGTCGTCCAGAGGAGGGTCGAACCCGGGACCTCTCGATCCCGAAGCGCGCACCCTACCTCTAGGCCACCGCTCCCCAAAAAGATAATGAAAAATCGGATAACCGCATCCAACAACCAAAAATCTATCACGAAAGTGTGTTATGTTTTAAGTTATCCTCGCCATCGGATAATCCGTACAAGGCACCAGAAGAGTTTAGTCATTTTAGTTTTGGGGGATATTGCAAGATACAGAGTATGCCAAGTCAATCTAGAAGCATCTCTGGTTGTTTTACGTGCCTGGTATATAACATAATACACGGGATATAGGTTTTAAGTCCCATCCGAAAGACTATTAATTTTGTAAATTTAGTTGGTCAGCCCTTGGACTTGAACCACAGCCTCGAGATCAGAATTCTTGTGCTCTACCCGATTGAGCATAATATCATATAATATTGGTTGTAATCTTTGTAGCAGCGAGTTGTTACATTGGTCAAATCATATTGGCAATCATATTGGTTTGTTTTGATTAAGCTGATCATTGACTTTTACCCTTTTGATCCGAAATATTAACACTTGCAATACATAATAGGTGAAGCATTCTGATCACCTCGGCCTTTTTGCCAAATTTGCAAATTTGCCGGAGACAACGGAAATAGCCGAGCTTTCACGATTGAAAGGTGGGAACCAGAAATATGCGTGACAAACATTAAATACATAGTTATGATCTATACCTGACATAAACCTAACATATCGATGGCTTAGAACCAGAAGGTCGTAACTACCTCTTACGATCTTATAAGACTCATAATATTTGAAATCTGCTTCACAAGGCGCTTCTTATGAGCATATATTCATGAAAATCTGAAATTGTCATGTTGACCAAAATGAAGTTTTAAAAACGTGTTTTCCCAAAGGTAAAGACTAAATTACAGACAGTTTTCTCTTGTTTTCTCAATATATCGATTTTTGTAGTTACGACCTTCTTGTTCTAAACAAGCGATATAATCTTATTAACATTAAATTGCATACTTGCACTTTACAGTTAAATACTACGATTCATGTAAAACATAAAACACATGAGAAAATTCAGCGTATGCGAGTCCAAAAAGAGAGTATTGTTCTATTGCTGTAATCATGTACCTTAGAATGAGAAGGTCGTAACTACATAATCAATATTTTAAGAAAATAAGAAAAAGTGTCTGTCAACCACTCTTAACTTTTGGTTAAACAAGCTTTCTAAACTTCAGTTTGGTCAACATGACAAGTTGCGAGTTCATAAAAATAGGCTATTAAGATGCGCCTTGTGATGTAGATTTCAAATATGCATAATTCTTATGGCACTTACGACCTTCTCATTCTACGCCAGCGATATATGGTCTAGAAAGTTTTTTTTGGACTTCTTGACGTGGCGTCGTTATCGAGAAATGCAAGGTGTTATCAGAAGTATTATAAGGGTCATAAAAGACTATACCCGTATAACCGTGATTTTCACTTCAATCAAGTTCATTACATATTTTTAAGCTATAATGGTCCAATTATGTGCACATATTCGTCCAATTCAACAGGTGTACACCGTTTAGTTATTTATGATACACGAAGATAGGTTATAATTCACCTCATTGTTATGTTTGTGCTTTACCAATTTTTTTCATGTACATATTTTTATTTCTCATCTGTATACATGATATAATCAACATGCATTCAAAAAACTTCATTTATTAAAATATAATAAAACACATACAGTAAAACTTCGTTATCTCGAGGACTAACCGGGACAAGCTCGACATAGCGGTGTGATATCATGATACAACATGTATATATTGAGGTAATTCGCCAGGAATTTGAAATTTGCTCGAAATAAGCCGGATGCTCGTAATATCGATGCTCGTGTTAACGAAGTTTTGCTGAATATGCAATAATTATTCAGCTGAGTTGGCAATATGTTCGAGAGTAAGTTGCTAGTTAGGTTGCCGGTCCCAGTGTTCAGTGACGTTAGCCTGTACTCGTAGCATGTTTGTAATCTGTGATGATGTGCATGCAAAGACGAGCCCACACTTGAAATCTCCGGTTGACATCTAGTAACAGCTGTCATTTAAGCCGATTTTCTACTTATTCCTATCAATAAAACTTTATTGCAAAAACAAGAAATACATTAACCATATTGATGTAGTGTCTTAATCATGAAAAAGTCGATACAACTGAACTATTGTTTTCCACATCGGCAAATCACAGAACAACTTCGACTTTATATCCACAAATGATTTTGCTGGCTTAGAATGAGAATGTCGTAAATACTTCTTACGATCTTACAATACTGATACTGATAATCAGCATCACAAGGCACTTCTGATGAGCCTATTTTCATGAAACCCGGAACGTGTCATATTGACCAAATTGAAGTTGAAAAAGCTTGTTTTACCATAAGTAAAAATTGATTGTCAAAATAGTGATTTTGTACTTACTACCTTCTCTTTCTAAGCCAGCGATATATGAAATACGTGTAAACACAGCAGCAAAAAATAATAAGTTAATGTTTTTGTTTTCATAAAAGACACCTTGCAAAAATGTGAATCCGCAACGCGGACCTAATGGATTGTATATAATGAACACCATTCATTGCGACCCACATATAAGGACTAAACGAAGTTCGCATACAATAACAAATAAGAAAGCGTATATCACACGAATACGATGTATTCGGTTTTCATAGATTAGGGAGGTAACTTAATACTTAAATTAATCTGTTTCCATACCTGTTACTTCCCTTTATATCGACCAAGATCGAAAACTTGACGTGTAGTGCTTGTGTTGGAATGGTAGTTTGTTGTGACAAGTACAGGCATTGTCTGCATTAACATGTGATGTAGTGAAACGGTACTGTTTATTATGTTTAGAGATTTGAGTGAAAGAACTCGACGTATAAAATAAATGCATGCGTTTAGCCCTTTTCACAATTGTTGTACGGCGGTCGTGCGACGGTTCTACGACGGAAATTTGGAGACCATCGCACGTGCGCCGCACGACGGACATAAGAAACTTAAGCATCTAGCTTCCGTCGTACGACAGAAAATATCATCGAGGACCTTTGACGTAGAGTTTTGTACACGTTCAAAATGTTCTGCGTCGAGTGATTGTCGTTGGTCCGTCGTGCGATGCTCTGCGTCGTGGCACAACAGACGTGCAATATACGTGTGATGGAGGTATAGAACGACGGACTCAGTATTCGTTTGTGATTATAATGTTAAACTGTTAACTGAGAATCTTACGTATGTCGTGTAACGGACGTACGGTGGATGTACGATGGATGTACGAGGGACGTACGGTGGATGTACGAGGGACGTACGATGGACGTAAGACACAATACGAAAATTATCATCGCACGTGAAGGTCGTGCGTCCATCGATATTTGGTTTGCGACATTGAGATATACATTGTACTGTACTTTGGTGGTAAGAGAATCTGTCTTAGGGACATATCAAAGGGTGTTTGTCTGGTTCCTGGTCTCTCATCTAACGGTATCTCCAGCATGAGACGCAAGCTGGTAGATACATTCTGCATATTAATCAAAGGGTATTAACAAAAAAAAAACGTCTTTTACGTAGTTTTAATACCATGAAACGGATACAAATGCCCGTAATACATCATAACACAGGCATCCAATTGTGATCACTGTCTTCGTTCAAATATTACCCTGCAATTTAAGTACACAATATATATGAGCCGCGATCTGAGAAAAGGGCCCTTAATGACATTGACATCAATTTGAGAAAATTGAGTTTAAAGTTACGACATCATTTTCTGCGAATTTCAGAACAAGGCAAAGAATGCACAAAAATGTTTTATGTTGTATCCTGCCACATAATTGTTGCCTTGTAACATTCTTAATATGGAGTTCTATACTAACACATAACGCCTATATTTTTGGGTTAAAACATGACAAATTACAAACAAAAGTGAGGATTTTTGGAATCGGCAGACCACATGGTCATTTATAGTCATATTTTATTGAAAACCACCTCAATATGAGTATAGTATCTTGTAGTAATATATAGCTTATGAAAGTATCAATTATTGATCAAGATACGATATTTTTGGGTAAAATCCTTCAAAATATAAACACAAATGGTGATTTTTGGAATCGGTTTACTGTAATGCCTTTTGTTATGTTATTTGATTATAAATCAGTATGATGGACACATGTTGTCTGCCTGCATAAGATATTGCTAATCTGATGGCTCAAATGTTGTCCATTTTCAGACATTTTTGGGGCAAAAACATTGAAAATTAAACAAAAGTGAGGATTTTTGGAATCGGTTGACCACATGTTCATTTATAGTCGTATTTTTTTGAAAACCACTACGATATGAGTGTTGTATCTTTTAGTGTTATATAACATTTGAAATTATCAGTAATTGATCAAGATAAGATATTTTGGGGTAAAATCCTTCAAAATATAAACACAAATGGTGATTTTTGGAATCGGTTTACTGTAATGCAATTTGTTATGTTATTCGATTGTAACTCAGTATGATGGACACATGTTGTCTGCCTGCATAAGATATTGCTTATCTGATTTTTTAAATGTTGTCCATTCTCGGACATTTTGGGGCAAAAACATTGTAAAATTAAACAAAAGTGAAGATTTTTGGAATTGATTGACCACATTGACATTTATAATCGTATTATATCTATAACAACTGCAATTAGTTTATAGTAAGTTAAAGTTTAATATATCAAATAAAACATGATCCATTTGGATCACTATATGCTATTTTGGGGTAAAATCGTACAAATTATAAACTAAAATGGTGATTTTTGGAATCGGTTTAGTACAATGCCATTAATCACATTGTTTAGTAATAAAGCACTTAGATAGTCACATGATGTCTTTCTGCTGAAGATATTTATAATCTAGTTTCAAAATGATACGTGTCTTGACCTACTTTTGGGGTAAAACAGTTCAATATAATAACAAAACTCAGGATTTCTGGAATTAATTGATCACAATGTTATTCATAATCATATTTTATCAAAAATAACTGCAATTGGCTTGTAATAACTTGTAGTATACTATATAGTAAGAACTTGATAACTTAAAGCTTTTGTTGAAGATACCATGTTTTTGGGTAAAATGTTACAAACTATAAACTGAATTGATGATTTCTGGAATCGGTTTAAACATAACACCACACACTGTTCTAGTTGATAATTAAACAATACGAATAGGCAAATGTCGTCATTCTGCACAAACATTAATAATATATTCTTAAAAGTTGCTCATTGTGTGATATTTTTGGGGTAAAACATTACAAAATATAAACATATTAAGTTAAGTAATTTGGACTCAGAAGACCACATAATTATTAATGATTGCATTTAATAATAACTTACTGTGTTAGGTTGGCGGTAACAATTTGCTTAATACATCAAAACGTTTCAGTATAAAGTGAGTAACATGTGTGAAATACGATATTTTGGGATAAAACACTTAAATTGTAAACGGAAAACCTTTTTATTGGAATCTGCTAACTACAATGTTGTTATTTATTTCGGTATAAAGCCTGTAATATGTACATACTGATTGGCATTTACAGCATCCTAACTTTAGTGACAGATAGTCATGACAATACGACTTTTGGGTGTTAAACTAAGTCAGACATAAACAAAAATGGAGGAATTTTGGAATCGACAGACCACAAAACCATTAATTATAATGGGTGATTAATTATATCGTAGTTGGTTACTTCGTTTTCGAGATATCAGGCATAAAGCGACGTCGAGTACGACTTACGTTAAGCGTCAAAATATACTTGGCAACGTCGTTTTCTCCACTCCATGCTTTATAGGATTAACATGACAAATAAAACACATGCTGAGACACAAGCACAACTATTCGCATATACTTTTGAGACAAAATAAATAATTAATATGCATTTTTGACACAATTATACGTCTATTTTCACGTCGAGCACCTAATTATATGTGCTGCGAACGAAAGACGTTACCATGACGACGTCAGCCAAAGTGTGCAAAATTATTATATTTTTAAAATCTAGAATGGCCAATCTTATTACACACCAATTTTAAGGAAAATCGGGCGACGTGAGAATTTTGCAGACGAGCGTAGCCAAGTACCTTAATAGCAATGTAATGAGTTAGCAGTCTCTTGAAGTACATTTTTGAATAACATATCAAAACATCAAATATCTTCATTTCATAGAAATGTAGTATTGAAAAGTCAATATTTTTATGTTAATCCTAACGTTATATATTTTTGGAACCGTGCTGCCATTAATGATGTTATGAAATAAATATCAATAATTTCGGAATCAATTTGCCATCATATTTCATCGTATGCCGGAATTGGTTTATATAAGTAAGACAATTTGAGAAAACCAGACAATGAAGAACATGACGTTTAACATAAACAAGCCACTAAAAGAATTGCAAGCAAGACAGAGGCCTACATGTTTGAATCTACGACCCTTTGTATTATATTTTACATCTATGTTGCCATGACAACCGCTATATTTGTCAGAATATGACAATATTCAAGCGTAAATGTTATCATTATATGTTTTTCCCTTCAAATTCCATATACAAAATTTCATACACATACATTTGAAATTCTTTGAGTTATGACAGAATTCCAGATTTTGAAGTATTTTCAATATTGCGGTATCCATAGCAACCCATTCTTTGTTAAAATGAATTTATTTTCAGATGTTCATACTCTTCTTATTGTCACCTACCTACATGCCAGGTTTCATAAATCGAGCTTGGAAACTGTATGAGTAATTTCAGGGTCCAGTATTTTTTTTACAAATTTTTACTATTTCGGTCTCCATAGCAACCACAATTTCAGACACATTAAAAATAGACTTGCATAATTCTCTTTATTGCCCCTTATCCACAGATCAAATTTGCAAAACATAACTTGAAAGATGTTTTAGTTATGTCAGGATCCAGATTTTTGACAAACTAACTGACTAACGAACTGTCTGACCGACGGAGGGCAAACCGATAGGCCCCGTTTGAAAACCGGTTGGGGACCTATTTAACATACATACCCTGAAATAAAATAACTTCAGTATTACTGTTCTGCTCCAAACTGCATTTATTTAATACAAAGCCCATATATTGCAGTTGTAATATTTTCCTGATCATTAGTAGTAAACCAGAGAATTTTCATATTTTAGTAATTGAATAAATGGTTGCTATAGCAACAAAAAATAAGATAAAGACATATTTATACACACACATGTTACTCCTAACAAATGCGAATCATTATTCAAATGATAAATTCAATCCGAGCAGATTAACAGCAGTGTGAAAATGCCACTTAAACACCAAATGGTACCAAAATATGTCCATGTTGAGATACCCGTTTTTTGCCAAAAATGTTCATGTCATTGGTTCCTTTAAAAGGTCATAAAATTGTTAATATTTGATATTTTGACAAAATTTTTTCTTTCTTGTTCACAGGAAAGATAGATTCTTCGGAAAATGCAAAAAAAATGAAAATCGAAAATTTTTCATTAAGGGCCCTTTTCTCAGATCGCGGCTCATATGTAAAACATGCACATATATGAGCATATCAAAAATTGAGAAAATATACATATCGCTAGGGTAATGTATGCTCGTTTTCATGCGACACCGAATTTAAAATCGGAGTCACAAAATGAAACCATTGTGAAAAGCTTATTATAGTAACTTTCAAATCACCGAACATGTAAAGCCTAGTTCCTACTGAACATTTTTTGCCTCGCTGATGTACCCCCAATTTAAATAAAATAAGCACCGGGAGGCATCGGGAACAGGATTGTAGGGCCTATACATTTTCTAATGACTTCCACGATGCTCCCGATAACTGTTTTCCCGGAGCCTCCCGGAGCTTCCCGGAGCCTCCCGGAGCCTCCCGATGCCTCCCGGAGCATCCCGGAGCCTCCCGATGCCTCCCGATGCCTCCCGGAGCCTCCCGATGCCTCCCGGAGCATCCCGGAACCTCCCGGAGCCTCCCGGAGCCTCCCGGAGCCTCCCGATGCCTCCCGGAGCCTCCCGATGCCTATTTATCAAATCGGGAGTACATCGCCGAGTCAAAATTGCTCAGTGGTACTTAGGCATAACCAAGACACTTAAAAGCAATTATGAATCTCAGTTTTCAGCTGTTGATATTTCTTATCGAGATGTTACTCACGACGGATCTCAGTTTGAGCTAAATATCATCGTAAATAATGTCAAATTTGTCAGTAAGAACTTCTCAGGAGTGTTTGGATTCAAAATTGACATCAGGTTTGTTTTTGAGTGTAGTACAGAAAAAATGTCAAGAAAACCGACTTCCGATGTATTTGAAAATCAGTCTCTGAGTTGAGCGAACATCCACTACTGGAATAAATATTGTAAGCGCCGTGAATACGGTTAAATATTACTAAACTATTTGACTTTCAAGGGTGTTGAATTTCCGTTGATTTCAGTTTTGAATACGGTCTCGAAATATCAACCTACATCGAAATCCCAAGTATACCATTCCATATTTTGTATCCACGATCGTACGCCCCAATTAGAAGCAGCAAATGAAAATCCCTTCCTAAAAAAAATTGAAATTTAATACCAACGCAAATTTGTAATTTTAGGGTATACTTATACAGTTCCCTGCCTAGAAATTACCACGGTTGTATCGTTAACAATATTAATATTTTAAGCATGTACATCGTCTATGAATTGTGTAATAATAACATAAACAACATATCTGAAGCATGAGCAACAGGAACCTTTTTAGCGTATGCCCTGTAAGCACTATGCCGGTTATACCAGGTGTCGGAATGTTAGGATGTGAATATAATTAGAGTCTCAGACATACTGGTGCGAGGGATCATCCAAGCTTACTGCATCAAACAAATATAGCCGGCTTAGAATGAGTTAGTCATAAGTACAAAATCGATATTTTGAGAACACAAAAACAATATAATCAAACTGTCTGGCAATCACCCTTTACTTGTGCATTTTGGTCAACATGACAAGTTCCGATTTTCATGAAAATATGCTCATAAGATGTGCCTTGTGATGCAGATTTTCAGTTTATATCAGTCTTATTAGGTCGTAAGTTGTAGTTACGACCTTTTCATTCTAAGCCAGCTATATCATCCCTATCATAACCGTACTAAGTTCTTACTTCGTAGAATTCGTGAAATCAAACAAGTACTGTAAAGTCAGCAATTTTCGCGGGGGTTAAATTTTCGTTTAGTTCGATGTTGAACTTGATCATGAAGTAGATCTACAAACCCCAACAAATACCGATTACTCAATTACTGAACATACGTTTTACAAGAACGTACTATTACACTAATTAACAGGCTTTCTGAATAACGCGGAGAAGAATACAATCGAAAGTCATGTTGGTGTAAGATGTTGCATTTACAGTAAACGCTCATCAAAGGACCTTCAAGATTACAGGGACCACATAACAATCAATTTAAAAACTCATTTTAAGGTTCATATTTACTGTTTGATGCATTATATACGTCAATAAGAGACCCTTCTTCTTCTTTTTCTTCTTCCATGTAATTTTCAGGGCCCACTCTGGGGCATTATCTCAAATGTTAGAGACATAGGTGAGATACAAGGAATCCAGGTGCGATACCCTAGCTCGTTTCGAATAGATTCCTTGATTCTTTAACGTACCCGGTGCAAAGCACCGATACACGCGAGAATACACCTGGGTTACCAACCAGGATCATCTCTAGTTGAATGGGAAACACTAAATATCGTTTCTGAAATGACCAAGTGTCCCGGCCGAGAATCGAACCCGGGACCTCTCCATCAGGAGTCAAGCGTCTTACCATTTGACCACCGTGCCACCCATCCGCTTCTTAGATGTTTTATTTCCACTAGATCTACCATCCACGAATTGGGTTCCTCGCAAAAACATAAATCCGCAAAATAATACTTTCATAACACAAATACCTATCCTGGAACATTCGGAAGCGAATTCATTATCCGCGAAATAAACAAAATGTGTATACATGTATTACTCAAATTCATGAAATGAAGATCATACGTTAATGTAATAAGACGTTATTACATGGCTTGCAATTGGAACAATACCATGGTCTTAGCTAGATACGAACATTATAGGACCATGACTTGAGAAAACAAACATTTATACTGAAAGACTGTACTGCAGTAATATCAAAAGACAAGTGAAATGACAAAGTTCTTGGTAGAGTAGATTTCTACCCCTCTACATGATTTCGCACAATAGGGACGCATGACAGTGTCTCTGCACATGATTTCGCGCAACTATGATGCATGATATTATCACACAGCGATATAGTCTATCTGAACCTGATTTCGGGCCATTGTGGCGTGTGACAGTATCTGTGCACCTTATTTTGCACCAAAATGTTATGACCTAAGAAATGATCACACTATTTTTTAAAAATTATCACTGCACATGATTTCGCGCCATAATAACGTATGCAATCATCACTGCACATGATTTCGCGTCATAATGGCATAATATTATGGAATTATCACACTATCTTTACAAACGCCAGGTTCCTTGAACTTTCAAGTCAATCGTAAGTTGCCTAAGGCTTCAATCATTTTATGTACCACTTGTTCTCGTCCTCTTTGCCGTGTAGGCATTACACACTCGTTGAGCAAATATTCCAGGTCCCAGTCTGTGATTGCAACTTCCGGTATATCGTGAAGCAGTCCAGGTGTATGATCTTGACCTATGGCGTCATTAAGAGGCGCGAGAATATAGCGACACACCACGTAAAAGTTATGATCCGATGTCACGTGACTGCATAATTGAACTTCGGAGAATGAATGACAAGTCTTGAAGCTTTCTCCATGACACTCGGTATATGTGCTCTCGTGTAGGTCACTCCAACCCATCGGTCGTGCTGCAAAACAATGTAGAAACAGACTATATTTATACAAGGTGCACAGTCAAGTGGTCCACGACGTCACAGTTTGTAGACTGAGCTCTTTGGCCAAGGCTGAAGCATCGCGTGATTGTGCATCGTATCTTAGTAGAACGGCATTTCGAATAAGACCAAACTGACGTAATCGAAGGTGAGCAATTTGAAGTGCTTATAAAAGCGTCAGAAAGGTGCCGCAGTCTGCTTCACAATGTATGGTCAGAGGCTTGCTTAATAAAATTTCCAAAACTCGTTTGATATAAATTTATTTCAATTGACAACTCGATAGATCTTCTATATTTCTTATGTCTAGAGACCACTGGGTCTAAAATACATTAAACAGCTGACAGGGAAATAGAAGATGGTGTTACGACAACGATATCTCACTAATGCATTTCATCAGTCGTAAGCATGTTAGTCGGCGAGTTCTAACCAAAATCAATAGACGTAATTAATTGCCAAGAACTTCAGTAATGCATCAATTATAAATGTCTCACTGTGGTAAGCAATTTGAAACATGAAAGATCTTATTACAATAAAGGAATGTAATCAATTACCAGTACCTAGCCAATAAGATTCCTGTTTTCTGCATGCAAGAGGTAAGCAATCAAGTCACTTGCAATGTGACAGGCTTCATATAAAGCTAGCAGGCAATGATTTACGACTTGGAAACCTAGCATGAGCGATGAGGGATTATTTTCCAACCAAATTATGCGATTCGTACGAACTAATCTCTTGCGCTTGAAATACGGTCGTAGCGTATGGTGTTCACCAATGTGAATGTGAGATTGTTTTTTGTGTGGAAACATATCATTAATCAACAGTGTGACGAAACCGGAATGACATATTAGTTTAATGACACACCAAATAGGGTCTGTTTATACTTTAGAGTTTCAAACAGTATGTTGCACTCAACAGAGGACGGTCAATCAGCTGACTGACTTTTTATCCTGATTGCCCGAGTAGATGTACCGGATACCAGTCGGTGGAATTATAATGCTAGTGCCTCCGTAACTTTATAGTGGTTATTGCGCTTGGCGTCTAATCTGGCGACCCGGGTTAAAATCCGAGTGGTGACGCATATATGTATGCCTGCCATATTTCAGTTACAATAAAGCAAATAAGGGCTATGTTCGGCATATAAGTGTGCCTGCCATATTTCAACAGAAAGCTGACTGGCAAATAAGTAGGTAAACAAAATTGTCTACTTTCCCTCACAACTACCTGATTTGACTGCTTGTTTATCGACGACCAGTATGTTTTGTAGATCTATCAGTCGTACTGTACCGCCATCATCTACAGCAAACATATCCATATACACATCAGTAAGGTATAGTGAGAAATCAGCTTTGTTAGTCGTAAGTAACTCCGCTAACTTCATCAGTTGAAAGGCAATACCTGCCTGAAATAAAAATTAGCATATTCAATACGAGTGCATGTTTTCCTTTATCAAACAATTCTCGTAATTTGATTAATAATGACCATTAACATTAAACATAGATTATGTCTGAATTAATATCAGCAAGGTGTTTTATTATTTGCACAAACTAGAACTAGCAATAACACAATGAAGAATACGCATACGCTTCACGCAACCAAATTTACTTGAAAATTGTACTCGACTATCTAATAGTTACACATTTGCTCGTAACCAGCGCTTTAAGTTGCATATAATGCATTTTTCTTTGTTCGCCCCTTTTTGAGCTTTGTTGTTGCTGTTGAGCGTGGCCTTCGATTAATTTGTCACATGTTTTATCTTTTACCAGACGACATTTTGGCATCAACATTATGATAAAGACATACCCTAACAGTCCAATCTTCGTTGTAGAAATCAGATAAAGGTCGACCACTGTGACTAACAGCGATAAACCTGCCACAGGATCCGTAATATACCGGAAATGGCCAACCATCGGATGCTGAAAATATCTGCAATTGAATAAGCATAACAGTGGAAATTGATACTAGGTATATGTATATCACCCCTATCCGACGTCATAAAGATATGTAGGCATATTGTATCGTAGCAGGTACATCGTATACAACCCGTTGAGTGAACGGTAGCACTTTTTGGAGAAGACAGTGGTAAAACGTTGTATTTCTTTTCAAACATCAACGACGTTACGTATGGAATGCTAGTCTTCCGTAAACTCAGACCTTCCAGCGTACTATGCGGGTACTCTTTCACCTAAGTTACCAAGTTTCAAGGTAAAACAATAATCGATCTGTTTGTCACTTAAGAGTCCTAGAAATTTACTTAATCAATTTAGAGCCATTGCAACATGATTTCAAAGGCACCAATGCAGTAACCAGGTTATTTACGTCGGGAGCCTTTTGTTACATGTGGCGATAAGAGCCTTTGCTTGACCGGTACTCGTACATAATTGATATTTCTGAATACAACAAAATTATACCGGAAGTAATTTTTCGGTAAATGTACGGATGTTAACCAATACGTATACGATGTTTTCGGATATTATCATATCGATGGCTTAGAATTAGAAGGTCGTAACTACCAAATCGATATTTTGAGAAAATACGGAAAAACTGTCTGACAGTTAGCCTTTATTTTTGGTAAAACAAACTTTTACAACTTCATTTTGGTCAACATGACAAGTTCAGATTTTTATGAAAATGGGCTCATAAGAAGCGCCTTGTGATGCTTATTCTAAATATGTATGAATCTTTAAAGGTCGTAAGTGGCACTTACGACCTTCTTATTCTACGCCATCGATATATTGCATTAGGGCCACTCCCACGTGCAACATGACAATTGCATAATGGGACATAATATTGCACCGTGGGAAAACAATCAATATGGACATCAACAAGATTGTCTTAATACAGCTTATAAATTGCTCATTATAGGATAGTTACCAAGTACAAGGTTATATCATCCCGATACAATATCATTGCATATGAGGAATTGTATGAGAAACAAGCCTAAAAGTCTAGACGAGGAGTTAAATTAACTATACATACGTAATTACAATATGCAGTTACCATAATAACTAGATTATTTTGATTATCAAAATTACGATAATCGGTTTTCAGAATTACGATACAAATGTATTTGGTTTCAAGAATTATGTAATTTAGCTTCCTGGATTACGATTCATGTAAAACTATTTACAAAGACCGTTGATAGATGATTTGGTGGTGAATGCCACTGTTTGGTGCTACCTGTGTGATTATGTGTAGTATTTCTATGGAAAATGTTTTGGCCTTTTGGTCAATACAAACATCGCGAAACTCGCCCAACATGTGCTGGACATTCGGTCCAGCACTTATTGGAACGAACTGGACCGACATTTTGATAGATATTCACAGAGCCTTATTTCAATGTCTCAGTTTTGACAAACTCAATATAATAGGTACCGGTATAATGTATGACAAATTTAAAGCAAACATGACTCGAAAGACGAACAAACATTTAGAACAAACATAATTATCAAATATCAAAAAGGTACACATTTTCTGCCATCGGAAATTCGGTCAAGATGTGTGTTTATGTCCTTCAGACCGAACTCAAATTGTCTGGTAGGACCAGTTTGTCCGGCGACGTTTCACGATGTCTACCTATAGTCAAACGTATGATTAGACATTGACGAATGTAGAGATTATTGAAATACAGTATAACAAAACAGGTTGTATCTCACTATGTACTAGATTCTATGTAGAGAAATACAAACTCGTTACACCAATGGGACGAATTGTAGTGTCGGACAAGACCATCCTCATTACTCCACTCCAGTACTGGCTACAGCAACATCGATGTGTTGCAGATCAGTGTGTCGCCTGGGTTACGAGGATCGGGCAAGACAGAAAACTCTATTGATACTAGTCTTAATTTACCTGTAACATTAATGGTTCCTGGTTGAGTACAGCAGTGGTCAGGATCTGCAGCTTTTCTCTCCCAGTGACCTTTCCCAGTACAGACGTTTCCATGTATTTTTGAAACAAGACAGACAACAATCGAGTGGACGGACAAAAAAACATGTTCGACGAACCCTGTAGAAATTTGCCGAATTCTTCGTCTTTCGCGCCATTTTTAAGAAAAGAAAGTTTTGATGCTGCTTTAAATACGTCACAATCTGGCGTCACTTCCGTCTGAGAACAAATGCGATCTTCTACGTCACTGAGATCATGGTGTTTTCCAAACGTCTTAAGGAGAAGATCAGTTTTAACATTTTCCTGTTCCATAACTGCTAAATGCACTTGAGTTGTTGTATAAGGTCGAATAATGTCGTAAAATCCAGCCTGTGACATACCGGACGGCTTTATGACATTTCGGAGCAACTTCGGACACAATGACTCACCAAAACAAAGAGGACACTTTTGAATCTCTAAATATGAAGATTCTGATAAGAAGTTCTGAGTAAATATCCAATATAAGCTGCCTGATATATAAGCCAGAAGGAATAAGAAGAATATGAACAAGCACGGGAGCTTGAAATGCAGAAATTTCCCGAGAGAAATCTTCATAATGAAAATCTTAGATATCAACACTCGGAACGTAGCCACCGTCCATTTGATTTCCTGAGTAATTGAGGACCGTTCTAATCAGCAACGGATTATTAGAATGTACTAGCCGTGTAACTGAAATGGCGTCGTCCGCAAATCGCTCCGCACCACATTGCGTCTGTTAGCGCATTTACGCTCCCCTAAGAGCATTATAAGACACATCAATCCACTGTTGTGTTTTAAGGCACACTAACTGTCACATCAATACAACTACAGAGGACGTCATCATTTATTAATGAACATGTTTTTTACATCTTCTTGGCAGTATTTTATAGTATTTCCTATTGTATCTATAGTGACAATTAATTACTGCCGTCACTTTCAGTCTGTCGTCAGAGAAACAGGTTTTATATTTCCATTACAACACAAGTTTTTGCTGAAACCGGAAAATATTGAATTTTGTTTTCAGCCAATCAATCAATCGTGGACCAGACGTTTTAATTATCACCAATTCACCGTCATTCCATACCATTTGGCATCAGACAAACAGTTGGTCTACTAGCCGATGTGAAGTTGAGCATACACTCGCCAAAAACACATGCTACACAATTGATGTATATCACTTAAAAATCCAATCGTAACTGCACGGGTCTTTCCGTGACAAATTGGAAAGCTCCGGAGATATTTGCGTTAGTAACACCAGAGGTGTCCCGATTTTTCACAAACGGGTGTGGATAAAGTTCAACCAGTATGTCCGTACAGCAATAAGGATGTCGAATGTACTAGCACCTCAGACACCTCATCAAGCGACTCTAAGTCAGATACTAGCAATACATGGTTCGTCTGTCGACATACAGCCAATGAGTTTGTGTTTAAATTCCATTCAGTGTCCGTCAATACGTAAATAAAGCACCGATTATCCGACCGAACTTAAAATTGGATTGGTTTAAACTCCACACATCCGTTTCATGAGTGCAGCGGTGTGTAAAATTAACTTATTTCCGTCTGCACCGAAATGAATGACGTGTATAAAATCCAGTCGTTAACCTTCCGTAGAAAAACAGTGTTCCAATAAGCCACTGATCCAATCAATATAGGATAAAACGTTTGATAGAATGTCTGCTCCTATTGAGGATTATCGGTGGTTAACTTCCGTCAACAGTGTGATGACATCTGACTTGTTTCTTCGCCATCGGGTGCAGTCCCCAGGTTGTTGACTGTGAAGAAAACAAAACAATGAAATTAAAACACTTTATCAATACAGTCTATTACTATTCTCTTGATGTGTTCGAGCTAGCTTAATAACAATTCGGTAGAAACGATGTACTAGCCGAATTGAACAAAGGTTTACTCCAAAAACTCACTATTAAGAACTTAAGTTACGCAACAGTTTCATTACTAAATCGGTTGAAATTGAAAATGACACGCGCTGCACTATAATGATCAAACCACTATCGTAAGTGTGATGTGAAACAGGAAAACTCAAATGCCCTAATAGCATGTCTGACGCGCGGTACTAGTCTTTATCAAACCATCGTCTGAATTTCAATCTGTTCGTCTGCTTTGTGACGGGAAATACTAATTTTATATATCGTCGCTTCCACTATAATATCCCTGACCTACAAAACACCAACTTTTCAGGAGAAGCAAAACACTGTTTTTCGCGAAATATCTATATATTCAATAATATTTATTAACATATATACATATTGAAACATTCTTTAAACAAGCTTTATTGTCAAATTGAATACACACTTGATATTTAATGAGAAATTAGCAAATATGTTAGGTTCGGTGTTTCTGATTGGCTAACGGGCCTGGTTAGTATATGGAACGACGCGGAAAATTATATAGATACGGAAAATGAAATAAAAAAAAATTCGTAAAAATGTAGGTCCGGGATATTATAGTGGAAGCGACGATATGGCAAGCCTTTATAGCCGTCATGTTCTGCAACTGAGAAATCGCTAACGAAATCAGAGTTTAGTGTTAATTCATGTTGAGTGAGGAAATTATCGGATACGCTATCAAGGAGACAAACTACTGATATATGAATCGGCTTACACTTTTTTATGTGTTTATAGGATACGTGACTCAAGAATATGTGAGGCGAGGATACAGTCAACTTATTGGTAAATTTCAAAAATGAACTTTTAAACAACCAATCAAATGCATGTTTGGTTTCCTATCTTGGAATACATGCATTCTTACTATTGGTTCATGAATACCGAACACAGAAACAACCAATCAAAAGCGTGTTTGGTTACCTATCACTGAATGCATGCAGCCTTATACCGTTGGTTGATGAATACTGAACTCAAAAAAACAACCAATCAAAAAAGCGTCCAGTGAAAGTCAATTCATTATTGAACCCAACCAAAAGCTTGCATTTGGTAACAGCTTGCCATGCTTGGGTTTGCAAGTCACTTCTAATGTCAGCATATCAGCATTTCTACACACACGTTTTCTTCAACCGTTTCGATAAGTATACACTTATTCTGCTCGATTCTCGAATTATTAGTGCAATTTCAACTCAATGTTTGCCAATATGTTATGACCTGTCTGACACGAAGCAATTTAGCCAAAGGTGAAACCATAACTATAAGAAAGAAACGTAACACGTAGGCCTAAAAAATGTACATATATTATTTAGCTGACGCCGTTGGCAATGAACAACACTTGTTTTTCTCAACGTTTTGAACTTTTGCGTCAGTCGTTAGATCGATCATGTTGCTTAAGTTACCAAACAAAATGTTACATAACAGGGAAGGTTACATATAGCACTTAACTTAACAACAAAACTACGATGAGCAATGCACACAACTCATTCAAAACATAATCGAACATTTTTACAACGAGCTCAATTTGACGACGAATATATTTGAAAACTGCGAATTGTTTTCATCTAAATTATTGAAGCTAAATGCATTATATTAATAGTGAATCGCGTTCAAAATGTATGACACTTTTGTGCTTTATTGTTAATCTGTTTGAATGAGTTCTACCATATTCCTGTTATAACATTTCTCAAATTGCCTTAAATGTTAACAATAGTACTGGCAGTAAATTATATTGTACTGAGTATTAATGAGAATAATAGAGATACAATTTATTCAAAATCAATAAAATAATTCACACTCTTGATTAAGTTAAAATTAATTTACTGAAACTTGATATCCGAACTTTGTTATTTGTAGGTTTAAACTTGATGTACGAAGTATGTTATTTGTGGGTAATATATTACACGCGTAGATTGCCTTTTAATGTCAAATAGGTTTGCTAGTAAAGTAGAATTTTTACTATTTTTAGTAATTACATTATTATCATATTTAACTTAGGGCATATGTAGTACTATATGCTGTTAAAAACTTGGCACACACAGTGGTGTATCGTTGTTATTTCACTATTTTTCAGTGCAATGTTGTATTTATTGCACCCCTTTCCTGCCGATTCAATACTTACTTACGCTTATTTTAATGATTGCATATTTTATATATATTACTGTGATATGAGCACAAAATGTATCATTATTTTATTTCTAACAGGCGCCCTTTGATGGTATATTCCACTGCTTTTCTTGTTATAAGTGTATTTGCACATGCAACTATTTAACCGATTATAAATGGGTTTAATCGATTAGTATTAATACCAAATTCTTTACCGGTAAATAACAGGTTAATATATATCATGTACGAGAACTAACAACTGACCGAGTAGTGTAAAATCATTAATTTCGTGTATTTTGGTAAAACTTAATTTTGTGGGATCGTAAAATCGTAGATTACAAGACATGTAATACAGGGCGGACATTCCATGTGACTTCTTTGGCTAAGTCTACAAGTAAAATATGTAAACAAAAAGTTAAAAAGAACCATAAGTATCTTATTCTTTGACCGATTTTCACGAGATATGTGAGAATGAGCACAACCCCTATAAAACTTAGCCAAATAGCCACGTGGTATGTCACGTGGTATGTCACGTGGTATGTCTACCATGTAAGGGCAAACTCAAATTCTGTATTTGAGAGGTCGATTTATCATTTGGTAAAGATTTCGTGGTCGTGCGCAGCAACGAACTCAACCAATATTCAACTCTCTCACTTCGACTCGAAAAAAGACAAAACTAATCATTAAGATGATTTACAGTAATTTATAATCGATTAATAACAATCTTAGCCTTTATTTAACAAATATACGTAGCAATAAGCTGAATAGCAATATGTAAAACTGACAATGAAACAAATATACTATTGTTCAAGTTCAACTAAAATGTATCGTATTTAAGATGTAATGAGTTCAATACATATAAGTTTCTTTGTTGATTGATGCACTCGTAAACGTGTTAGCCATTGTTGTGTGCTCGAATGAGACAGTCACACAGTATATATCAATATTATAAACTTAATTTACTATATTTTGCTTTTCCATTTCTATAAAAAATGTTAGATACGTATTTATTCAATTAACTCTTCTACAGTTGTGATTGACTATATAACGAGTATATAATTATGTTTAATTCTGTTCTGTAAATATTTGTATGATGAACTTACAATCATAAAAGAATTCCAAGGTTAATCAATAACATGTAGTACTTTGTCATAGAACGATGGAATAAATAATTATATAAATTGAACTGACGATCGATCGTATTAAAGGGACTCCAGTTGGTAAATTGCAAAATTTATCAAAAAGCTCTGACTAAAGCATTAAGATATATATTCAATGTTAAGTACCGTGTGTGGTGTTAAATGCCGAGAAAGGCCGTTACCTAATTAACGGACGGTAAAACATGGTCGGTAGTTTTCATCAATAGCGCCTTTGATCTTGATGCAAATGGTAAGAATACTTTATATATTTGTTAAACATAGTTTTATGATTAAAACGTCTACAAAAACGTATTTTTAATCATCGAAATGGAGTTTGGTCCCTTTAAGCCAACAATGAATAATTTATACTGTTATGAATCAATCGATGATTGATCAACTGTATAAGTTTTTTAGGGTTTGTGTGACTTTTTCAACGGTTCATATTTTGCAATCCTGATAACTCTAAATGATTTAACTGAGTCAATGGTTTAAGGTTTTTAAAATGGTTTTGAAACTGGAATTGAGCCCGATATTATACAGTTAAATATCCTATCTATTTTTGATGCCTTACAAGAAACACCAAACGAGGCCACGTTTTCATGACATTAACGCCCCCCTCCCCCCTCGTAATTTTATAACCAAAATTGAAATATAAACATACAATAAAACTTCGTTATCTCGAGGAATGATCGGGACAGGTAGAATATTCGAGATGAAACGGGTGCTCGAAATCACCCAATGGCACGTTTTGATGATACAAACGAATACTGGTTTAAAACTTGCTCGAAATAGGTCGGGTGCTCTTGATATCGATGCTCGTCATAACGAAGTTTTACTGCATATCTAGTTATATACGTGTATGTAGTTTAAGTCGATGTAAAGGTACATGCAGTATGACAATATGAAGGGACGGAGAATATAGGAACTCGTTTATCTTGGCCTTACTACATCATTATGTCATAGAGAAATCATCCGCGAGCAAAATGTAATCCGAGGAGCGATTAGATGATTTTATTGAACAATATATATGGAGGCTGCCAGCTAGCGGTACAGCAGCCTGACAACCTGGATTCGACAGATACAATATTCATTTCAATAGTACAAGGCCATCGGCCAAAAAAACAGTAAATAGGATTCAATAGCATACAGTGATATTTTTTAACAACAACAACAAGGCTGCAGACTACCAACTTTGCGCTACCGTGATGTTTGTCTGCCAGACGGCCAGTTTCACGCTCATTTTAATTTATACAATGTATAACAAACTTAAATTTGGAAATGGTTTGTAATTCCTCACCTGAATTAATCAGCCGCATTTCTTAAACACACATGGTCCATAATAATTTTATCCGAAATAATTGCAGCCGAAAGTTCAGTTTTGTATTAAAAAACACAAGTCCTGTATCAAACAGTCACATTCGTTTCTTGATGAAACCACACTTATAATGAATCCATTGAGTGGGGTTTCACCTTAAGCTTTATTTACAGCTAAACGAATTCAAACAATACGACGACATACAGTTACTAACAAGACGTAGATCTTAAATAACTACATGTATGTGTACATATGGAAAACAATACTGGATTGTGTATTTATAAACTACCATTTAATCATTAGACATGATTGTCAACTACTGTATTATTTATACCATATTCAAGTACTATGATGACCTTGATTTAGTATCAAATACGAGATAAACATTGACAGCTCAATGTTAGTATAGAGTAACCTCGACTGAGTGGGACCATCTGGGAGACGCAAAATGTGCATGCATGTTCAAACTTCTTATTACAACTCCCGAGACCTTATTTCGATGGCTTAGAACAAGAAGGTCGTAACTACCAAATCGATATATTGAGAAAACATGAGAAAACTGTCTGTAATTTAATCTTTACCTATTGGAAAACACGTGTTTAAAACTTCATTTTGGTCAACATGACAATTTCAGATTTTCATGAAAATAGGCTATGAAAATAGGCTCATAAGAAGCGCCCTGTGAAGCAGATTTCAAATATGTATGAATCTTAAAAGGTCGTAAGTGGCATTTACGACCTTCTGATTCTAAGCCATCGATTTATTTTGATATCCTTTGGCATGAGAGAAAAGCCATTTTCTCATTATGTTGTTGAAAATCTAGCTAGGGAATTACCGGTAACATGTTTATTCCTTATTTCGTCGGACTTGTTAGTCGTTGATCGCAATAATTTATAAACGACCTTTTATCTGGATTTGTCGAGTTTTAGATTAATCATTGTACATGTACAACTAACATTAGACGGATTATAAGTTCAATGATAATTTCAAACGGGGTGATGGTATAGTGCGCTAGATAATTAGTTACTTGAAAGATCCGGGTTGCGATTCCAGGGGCCTTATAAGGCCCCTGATTTTGAAGGATATGATCTATAGCACTTGCGTGCTTCTGTCATGTCCTGGACATGCTCGTAAATTGTCACACCAGTATACGAGCGATAGAGAGAGCAAGAAGTAAGTACCAATTAACATTTCCGGGAAATGTACTTACGTCAAGTGGTCGTCATAATTGTTAAATAACTTTAATATGCCACCGTAAAACTACAAGATGAACAACACAAAGTCAAATAACAGAAACATTGAAGTCGTTAGATTAGGTTGTTGGTAAAGATAGATCCACAGTTAGTGAAAAGATTTGCCAAACTGGACTGAAATACATCGAACATAGACTTGATAATTATGGACAATGTACACATCTGATCCGGTGGAGGATCTAGTCGCACAGCACGAATTACCCAGAACCATTTCAATTGACATTACTCCAGCCAGATTGTTTGTCGGAGGTTGCTTGGTGAAGGTTTTCAAGTTCATCCATTGGACCATGTGATTATAATTTACCGTTAAGTTTAAAAGGGTAAATAATTGACTACTTGCGTAATGTCAATTATCAATATATTGTTCGTGTGAACAAAAGTATCATGTATAAGGTCATATAATTAACCATCGAATAAAAACCATTAAAATCATCCCGTTGATGGTCAATTTTGTCTATTTTTGCATCAATAAATTTCAATCCCCGTAACATAGAACATACCCTGTTCAAAAGCGGTAACGTGCTATAAATAATTATCGAGGTAGGCCAAAATTGCATGTTGCGTAACTCTCCATTTCACGGTAATAAAATGAGACAATAAAGGTGGGGACTCTGGCAATAAATGCTGAAGTAAATCATGTTGTTGATGCATATACCACGTGCACCTATTATGTTGTTTCTTTGGATATATATAACAGACGTAACATGCATTCTTGTTAACACAATAGAATGTTAATATTATCTTTATTTCAAACATGTGTTGCGTAGTATGCATTTGTTTGCTAACTGACATCTACAGAAATGTATGTATGTGTGTGCATTTTGCGTTATAGCATTGTTTGGCTGTGCATTACTCAAACTATGTAAAATAGCAGCTGCAGTACGCATGCGTTCGTTTTTCACAATAGGATGCCGAACTGTTGTAAGACATGAATATACAAACTAGACTGTGAAATGGATCGCGGGAGGAATCGTCGCTCATCTGAGGCTGTCGCTCCTTAGAGATTGGCGCTTCTAGGAGGTTGCCGCTCCTCATAGGTTGCCGCGTCTCGGAGGTTGTCGCGTCTAGGAGATTGTCGCGTCTTGGAGGTTGCCGCTCTTCAAGAGGTTGCCGCTCCTCATAGTATGCCGCTCTTCATGGGTCGTCGCGTCTCAGAGGTTGCCTCTCCTCATAGGTTACCGCTCCTAATAGGTTGCCGCTCTTCAGGGGTCATCGCGTCTCAGAGGTTGCCTATCCTCATAGGTTACCGCTCCTAATAGGTTGCCGCTCTTCAGGGGTCGTCGCGTCTCAGAGGTTGCCGCTCCTCATAGGTTACCGTCCCTAATAGGTTGCCGCTCTTCAGGGGTCGTCGCGTCTCAGAGGTTGCCGCTCCTCATACGTTACCGCTCCTAATAGGTTGCCGCTCTTCAGGGGTCGTCGCGTCTCAGAGGTTGCCGCTCCTCATAGGTCACCGTCCCTAATAGGTTGCCGCTCTTCAGGGGTCGTCGCGTCTCATAGTTTGCCGATCCTCAGAGGTGCCGCTCCACAAAGTCCGTCGCTTTTCGGAGGTTCCTGCTCCCAATAGGTAACGTTTCGAGAGGTACGGTACACGTATTGGATGTAATGCCAATATTTTCGATACGGGAGTGGCTGAATAACTATCTTATGTACATTTATTTGAATAATTTGACACCAGTGTCAATCCCTAATCTTTTTAATGTATCGTGTATTTCAACCTACATGTTAATATTGCTCATTTATTTCTTATATAAATTATTATATAAACATGCGGCGTGATTTTAATCAAGGTAATACAAGTCGAAATGATGGTTTATTTGACAATGATACGTGTGATAAATTTTATATAAAACATAAATATTTTGTACCTGGCAATTTCTGGAGTGTTTATCATCTTGTAAATGAGCTTCGTGAAATTAGAACAGAGTAATAATGAATAAACACCTGTACCAAATTCGTTAAAGTTGCACTAGTGTTAATCCGATACATGTATAGCTTTCAAAAACAAACCAGGACTACTGTAGTTGACACTTGGACTAGATAATTATCGTAATATAATATAATGCAATACTCTCTTGGGGAAGTTTGAATCCTCGCCCACTTCAAAATGCATTGCGCCGGTTTAGATTTTTTTTCTCAAAAAAATGAATTTTAAGTTAATTACCTTTATGCGGAGGCTATAATTACCATACCAAGTACGTAACACTAGATAATAGTCTTCTGTGAATATGGCTTTTTGTGCGATAAAGCGATCGTCTCATTTCTACCAAAAACCTCTTTTCAATACCAAAGGAAATATTGTTTATAGTATATTTATGGAAATTTGTTGATGATTACAAAATCACATTGACCTAAAATTCCACCAACCATGTGTTATCATATTTCTCTGAAATTATCTTGTTCCCCTAACTTAATAAAATATAACGACCATGTCGCTCCTGTGCCACCGTAGTTATTTACGTATAACCTTGACAAGTGGATACTAACATAGTTTACATGTGAACCTAAGCTATATACAGAATGTGCAAAATTCATGTATATGTAATATATCTTTTAAAATGATTAATATATACCTAACAAAACGAAGAAATTTACATTTAGATAGGTATATTTGAGTCACAGCGGCAGATTCAATGGATGGAAATTGTTACTGCAAAATCATCTATTTTCGCGATGTAAAATTTCGCAATTTTGCAAGTCTGAAAAAGAGATTAAATGATCCTTAACAATACTTTCAGTGTTCTACTGTTGCCTTATATAAGTTGAAGGACATATATTTTCGCGAACTTAACGAAGTTACGTATATAATAACGACATTGACACCTCACGAAGATTCTTTCTTTATGGTCTACAGTATTTTGTAAATTATGATATGTTCTATTTCATCATTCTCGTTCAACCAGCGTGTTTCCTCTGTATCTCTAACCTGCGTAGCCTGCAAACTTCTCGAACACATCATTTGACTATACACTGATTCATGAGAATGTATTTCATATACTTGCAATATTTCCGAGCTATCTGTAAACAACACTGAGCACATATTTTAATGTCGAAATTGAATTAAACAGTTGAAATGTATCTATGTCACACGAATACTGGATGCCTGGAGAGTGTAAGGGAGCCACATACCTATCATACATAATGTATTGCTGCAGCAATTATCTGATATCGTATTACTCATACGTGGGATGGTCAAAACGTAATGCGACAGACGCTCTAAAATGATAATTATTCGTGATATCAATAAAATATGTTTTTATTTCGAATAATAAATGTATTTTCTCTCCGTCTGCAGAGTTTCATTATTTTCCATCCATTACTGGCAGAGATATCCATTATTTTTCAACCTTAGGTACAGCGACTCGCCACATATTAACGACGTAAATGACGTCACGTACGCATATTGTTAACTATTCGAACGTCGCATTGCTCCGAAAAAAACGATTATGTCTATAAAAACTATTCGATAGATTTACCAATAATTTAGTATTTATTTACACGAGTTGTTAATTTGCCTAAAATCAATTTAGTTGATATAAAATATCAAGAATATGTTGAATCATCGTTCGGTCATTTACATTCTAGAGATGAAACTCGTATACGACGTCCGTCAAACGAGTGACACTCAAAATTGATAGCTCAACTAATGCTTTTCTGATCTCGGCTTGATATAACAGAATTTATTTCCCGTCACAAACCCTTTTCCATCAACGATACATAAGTATACGTCTTGCAGACACCTCTTCCGAAGCTAGTTTCCTCATTTTAAATGTGTGTTTTTTTTAATTTTAATCCTAGTTTGTGGAAGAACTGTTTATTTTCGAGATGTGATTTTTTTGCCGAAATATTACGCAGTTTTCAAGTCGCTACTGTTAATTTTCAAGTCATATATTAAAAACGAACAAACCTACATCAAAAACTTTTTAATACACAGATCTTCAATGTTTTAGCTTCATGTCCACTTAATTTGATAAATATTCGAGGAATATTTAATCAAATATAAGTTGAATGCTTTTCCTTACCATATGGCGAAAACGGGGGACGTTTTGATGTGCCACGACATAGCACGACACCATATATTTGACCTTTCATTAATAAAGAGCTACTTAATTTAGAACATTGTATTTTATACTTATACATCGGCATTAAATGCAGCAAAGTTAATATAACCCTTTCGTGGTGCAGATACGTAAACTTTAAAAATTAGAGAATTTGTCGCCTACCTTACTCATCCCACGTATAAACATTGCAGGTTTTCTATCTAACCCTTATATTATAGTGCGCCAATGATAACAAGAAAGGCGGGAAAAATTTTAGTAGGCCACATAGGTGAAAATACAAGCTTGCCCGATTGATCCGTATCATTTTAGTATATAAATGATCGTATGTGTTGTTAATTAAGTGTCCAATTTTGCAACAGTTAACCAATCCGGTCAATGTTTGTAAACATGACATAATCATGTTCGCGCTATAACAGGTAGATCTCCACCATTTCATAGTCCCTGTTGAACATTTATATATATGTATGTCTTGTCTTTGCACGTATGTCTTTTTCATGCATGTATACTTGTTTGTTCTTCTTACATTGAATTTTCGCACTAATTCTGTTATAAATGTATATGTATGGTATGTGTGCTCTTCAATTCCACTTCCATGGTGATATACATTGTATATCGCCGTGAGGGTGGAATTGAAGAGCATATATACCACATCCGTAAAGTTATAATAACATAACTTAGTGACATAACTAAATGTTATGTTATAATGTTGTGTTATATTTGATAATAAAGATGTCTCTCCCGAACCCGGGCCAAAATTTGTCTGACGTGTTACACACAAACGATTTCTCTATGTTTTATATCATATAATATTTATACTTTCTCGCCATTTGTCACCATGCTATTTAATCAGTTGTATTATTGTTGTTTTGTAAAAATGGACTAAATATGCAAATAAAATCTATTCTATTCTATTCTTTAACATCCTGAGCTTGGAATTGCAGTAGATAATGCACTGCGCACTTGAACCCTTAAACATTTTTATCAAATGAGTGAAGACTCTTGTCCATGTCACGTTTATCAACATTGGTATACGACCATTTCCGAAACAGTTGATTATATGACAAATTTATAAGTATTGACATGCAAGGTTACAGCAAATGAAACATTGATAACATGAACGTAACAGCTGTTATGCATAATACAACTGCAATAATCTAGGTGTTTGAATTGTTTGTTATGTACCATATACTACTATGCAGTGCCACGTCGTTTTCTTATTCAGAATGTCTTCGATTTCTACTTATGTTCTTAGCCTAATTTACTGCATGTGGTATGTCCTTAAGGAAAGTTAATAACTGAATTGATATGTACCTTAAATTAACAGAAGACGTCGAATGCCTAATGCAGAAGATCTTCAATATCCTGCCTAATCCAAAATAAAAAAATCAATCGCTTGCTTTTGAGCATTGCTCCGTCCACTTTGCCTAGCTTACTATATCCCTTCTTAGAAAACCTTCTAATGTTCAAACTTAGATCGACTCATGATAAACGTGTAACTCATTAACTTCTGTTTGAATATATTTCACATATGCATGCATATAAGTTTATTTTATAAAAGTTTGTGTATTTCATAAAATTTTATTGTATGAAATTAAATTAACTGTACAAATGCAGTACGTCCGTGAGCTGTATCCAGTAGCCACTTTTCATGTTTCCGTGTTCATTTGAATCACTTGTTAACGATCTGAATCTTCTATTGTCTCTTAGGAAACCGGAAATGAACTTGAACCAGAAACCGACAATTAGAATAAATTGGTTCAACAGTTTGCATAGCATAGCATAGCATAGCATCATAGCTTATCATAGTACACGATAATATGCTCATAGTAGCCGCCCATGTGCATTTATTAACAGGAAATATCACTGGCTTAGAACTAGAAAGTCATAAGACTTTAGTGTTACTTAAGATCTTATTCCGAAAATACATATTTGCAATCTGCATCACAAAGTGCTATTCATGTTATTCATGAGACCATTTACATGAAAATCGAAACTTGTCATATTGACAAAACTGATTTTAAAAAATCTTGTTTTTCATAACTTAAAAGTAGTTTTCAGACAGTTTTTCTTGTTTCCGCAAAATAGCATTTTTGTACTTTAGACTTAAGATTTTCGACAAATAAATGAGGAATGTCTTAATATACTTTGCTTCATATGTTTGTTACTGTATTTGGCAGTACATAAGATACACACAAAAACAATGCAACATTTTATAGCGTTATCAAATGATTATGCTAATGAAAAATATTTCGATCGACCAAACCAGTTGAGAAGTCGCAATACAAGTTCGAACAATGGACACCGTGTTTATTGGTTATAAATGTGCCCCAAGGACAAACGTTAATATAACTAGTATATAAAATAATTATACAATATCTATAATTATGTTTTACATATTTTAAAAATACAACAAAATTGTTCGACGTATATTGTAACAGAATATCAAATTAGTTTCAAATCGTTTGTACAATACCAGTAGTCAAAGACAGCTGCCCGTATCACACATCCCTCTAAAATGTTCACTGCAATACTTCAGTTGTATGAGAACAGGGAAGGTTGTTTATGTGTATCTATTATGGTAAAGTCATAATTATTTTTACATTAACTGCCACCTCCTAGTGTATCAACATGCATGTCAACATGGAGAGCGATGTATATATCTATATACAATAATAGGTAAAGTTATGACGCCAATGTGTCCAGTAGATGGTCAGGGTCAAGCAAGACAAGATGTAAAATTATAAATGACCACGTTTCATCAACCTCGCCAAATACGAAACACACACAAATCAAAACTCCTCAAAACACATTCTATACAACAACAACAACACCATCAATAACACCAACACCACCACCAACAACATCAACAACACCACCACCAACAACAACACCATCAATAACACCAACACTAACAACAACAACAACAACAACAACAACAACAACATCAACAACACCACCACCAACAACAACACCATCAATAACACCAACACTAACAACAACAACAACAACAACACCATCATCATCAACAACAACATCAACAAGAATGTAATGTTAGAGTCATTCCTATTATAGAATAACAGTGTGATTAAATCAGAAATATATCCTATGATCATACAAATTTCATGACATTTTCTGATCATACAGTATTCGCATTAACGTAATTGCGTAACATTTGCAGTCATATCATAATACTGTGAGAACGGTATGACAGCAAGCAATACATTACAACAGTTTAGTTTTATTAAGACAGTGTTTCAACGACATGTGGAGACGATCCATTTACATTGGCATTCAATTTGACGCTGTATAAGGATAAACCATCACACGAACTGCCCTACAGGATGTATATTATATACATTATAGTGAGCACCAAGCCAGGAAGTCATACATGTCCAGTTAAATTTTCAACGATTTTGGTACGCCTAACACGGGTTGGTTTCAAACTAACAACCTCCCTATACATAGACAGAAGTGCGGGTTTCATAGTTCCAATATGCACGTATTGTATCAGGACCTTCTCTATAAACATATATTGAAAATCGCCTGATTGTATCAAAGACACGAATAGTATATTGTTTTAGTTCGGAGATGGTGTCGAATACATGAAATGATTACTTTTTGGTAATATGATGCTTGTGTCGACAACATCTTAAATTGCTCTGAGTAGGCCATGTCAGATCGTATTTTCGTTAAGACGTCGCGTCACAAGTTGGAGCTATTTTACTTTTGCGGCGTTTTTATTTCTTGTTAAGTGATTCTGTTGTTCACCCGTCACGTAACTATATAATGTTATACATCATTTTAAAGAGAAACAAATGTTTTACACAAATGTGTAATTTTCCCTTAAAAATGATACATGATTAAGACGTCAGTTTGTTTGAAAGACTAAAAAACTACAAAATACATGTTGTAGAGATGTAACACTTTTTATCGCGCACTTGCAGTAAAACCTCATTTTCACCAATACTTTTACGCCAAAAGACGTTTAAAGTTTGCATGACAAGAATTGAAACCATGTGCTTCTGATATAATTTCCGTAGATTTGCTTAACGGAACCGGAAGTTGTAAAATAAACATGGTTTGAAGAAAAATATCGATGTAGAGATTTCGAAAAAAGTAGCGTTTCGGCTACAAGTAAGAATTTAAAATGTGAATTACACCTATCTTTTTCAACGCACGTATTAAGTATTTGAATACACAAATATTGTTTTTTCCTGGATAAAAATGTGTGAAAACTTAAGTGATAAAATGACATAAACAATGTTTTTTCCTTGTTTTTCTATGTCCACAGAAATGTCCCACTTGCGTAAAAAATACGTTCGTTATGTAAACCGTAATTTGCGTTCCTTCTTTTTGTTTTATGCTTTGTGTATTACAAGCAAACGACTGAAGAAATAAAATATTGTTTTTCTTCTGAATCTATACATGTATTATAGTGTTAATTGCTCCAAGCATGATAAAATGGTGCGTAATAATCCATGTCCACAGAAATGTCCCACGGCACGTTTTAGGCGACGCTGACGTTGATATCTACTTAATTAAAACGCTTCGTGTATTTCTACAAGAACAACGTCTGTTTGCATGGCATTGATTAGTTATATGGGAAACCATTTTCTAAAACATCCCCATCGGTATGCAGAACAAGGGTTTTAAATGGAATATATTATATTTACAACCATATTTTTTACTGGATATATATATATACATGTATATAGAGAGAGATTGGTTAGAAATAAGTTGAGTGTTAAACGAAGTTATATGCGGATCTACTGTGCATAATATTAGATTACTCGTTTACTTTTGTTAATTGTGTTCTAGTATGTTTTTAATTTAAAAACGATTTGATTTTTTCCCTCAGTCTTTACTCGAAATACATGCGTGTATGCAAATTATAGCACAACAACAAAGACGTTGTGGTTATTTACATCTATATGAACCACTTTTGTCGCTAAATTATCGCTTATTTGTTGGAAGTTGTTATTTATGTTGTCATAGTTAATTTCTATCATTCTTGGGGTGTGTCCCAAATGCACATTGGAACACAAATAGTGTGCTAACCTTGGTGTTATTGTCCGCCCGTGATTTAATTATAATGACAATTTTACGTTAAATTAACGCCAACCACATTTATCTAAAATAACGGCGTTTTGACGTTACGCAAACTAGCTCCAACTTGTGACGCGACGTCTTAGCGTCCACCCTAAGTTTGAAAACCTGTCTAGCCATCCTGAGACATAAAACGAAGACCTTGAAAAAACAAGTCATAACAACGACTTCTACCCTCATCATTATACCTTTCAAGCTTTGACAAGTATAATAATTTACTGACATTACTGGACACGTGTTTGTGTGAAACCTACTTCTGCATTGGAATTGGGGTCATGATGGTGAACGAGTATAACAAGCATAAAAGCAATATCTCAATGCATCACCGGACGCTCAACGAAGAAACGATTTGGTATGGCCTTAGTGACGTGTTGCCCATTTCATACAAATGTTATCAAAAATGTCTACCATGGTCTATGTCTTCATGCATATTTTTCTAATCAGCAAGAATTCAAATCACGAACTGATGAAAGTTTAAAAATATCCTTTTTTTAAAAAATTCGAGCTCACAACGATCGTTCAATACCAGCCTACCATGCTACGACCTATCGGAATTCCTCATATGTTCTAGTAAACGATTATCGATTTAAGCACCAAAAGTATTGTATTCATGCTAATTGTGTTTCCTCTCGTTATTAAATATTTACTCGTCGGAATTTCTACTTTCGTTTCATCAGTTTATGACTAACATTGTATGATACATTTGTATTGCTAACATCTACCAATCGTGATTGCTTCCGAATCGCATGCAACTAACATATAGGAAAATAATTTGTACAAATATTTACCTGAACTACGCGGGTATTCCGTTATTTTATCCAAAGAACAACATGATGTTTGTCAATGTTTTGCATGAAATATATATCCTAGTTACTTTAACCAACATCTTAGCAGTGCATGTTAACTATTCTATCGCTATAACATCTAGTTAGCAAATAGAACTGACGGCTACCGATAATGTGGTAGGTATTATCCAGTGAGAAATTATTGTATCCCAGTTACGTCACTTTTAATGAATATAAGTACAATGTACGTAGCCATGCTAAGCACCGATGAAACTTGCCATAGATAAAATTTGAGAAACTATTAAAATATGAATGTTGTAATGAGAAAGAAACCAAAAATAGAAAATATTTGCATCGTTTTTTGTTTGTTTTTTTCTGGATACGACTCTGATCGATATATCGGACTTGAACTGTTCGTCTGACAATCTCGTTATGTTATCTCAGTTTACTGTGCAGCGAACTAACGATTTTTGGATGATCGTGTGCTTTATTCAGATTATATTGAAAACGTTCGTATTGACATTCAAAGGAATAAGTGTAAAATCTCGTCCGTTGCATATGTTAAGTATGTGTTCCGCCCAAGATCGCAGACAACTACCCAACAGTAAGTCTGTTACTGTCAAATTAGTAAATTCTCATACTGAGCGTGTGTAAACGTATACCATAATGTTGTCACATAACCTTTATCCACTTGTCAGACATGTTCGTATTTATTTCAATGATTGAATGGTATTGGGACTTCATTTTCAAACGGAAGGTCGAATTTGTTGGCTGCAAACATTTAAATTTGTATTGTATGTACCAAGTGCCTTTCAGGTTAACATTTTTAAAATTATAGGCATGTGATGAAACATACACCTGATGTATCTTGTGATTTAACTATACTACAGAACAAACAGAGAAGCATACATATCATCCTACGAAAGACGACTTATATTTGCAAATCAGTCGCGAGTGGATACATATTTCAACTAACGTTGCTGTAAACAATCTGACCTAGTGGTAGTATTAAATCTGGTTGCATAAAACTTTTGTTCGAGGATGCGCAAGAATCATTCGACATATTTTTTGCTAATCGATAATTGAAGACTTATGGCTTCATGAGAAGAAAGTCCTGTGACATTTTTAACGACACGTGTACAAAATCTATACACAAGATAGGTAACTCATGTGAGTTTTGGCTGACGAGTTTACAACTTGCTGCAACTCGTTGGGGTTTTGGCGGATTAAAATTCAAAATTCGCCACAACTCGTTAACCAAACTCACTACAATGTGACAGGGACCTACAAACCTTGCCATACTTATGCATACAGTCAATCAAATTAATATAGCCGCTATGCATATGACGTCGCATACGTTGTTGGAGCACATCGAGGTTTTACAACATTTTTATACTTCAATGTTAGGTAAAATGTTAGGTAAAATGTGTTTTATAAATACGGTTATTAAAAAGGCATTCCCTATAACTAGCATAATTGTCTCTACTATCACATTAAATGAGCTAAATGTACAAATCACTATCAATTATCACAATTTGTCAGAAGGAAGTGTACGCAAATATGGCTCTATAATGTCAAAAATATATTTAAATCGCCAATAATAATTTATCGCTTCCAGCGATTTATTATTTTGTGGTCAAAGGGAAACAACTCTTGACTATTTTAGCTCGTTGCGGAAATACATATTCATTCTTTTCTCGTTAATTAATGGGAGCTTTTTGTTGAAAATGTGAAGAATTTAAGCAATAATGATTCTCATTTAATGTATAATATTCTTGAATCAATTAAAGCGATCAAAGTTATAGGGAAGGCCTCTTTAATATTTTATATGCGTACGAGAAACGTGCGGTTTCATTTTACCATTCTATCACTGGCTATCAATACTTGTTGTATGTCGTATTGCTAATAAATGACATGTAGTCAATATTGTATTCACAGTTCTCTCTCCGAAAATGTTAAAATCAATTATTTGCTAAATATCCGCATTATTTGTTCTTATTTAAGATAGTGTATATAACAAGAAAACCTTTGATCTGTTTTATTGAGAACAGATTAATACGTATGGTATGTTTTAAATAATCGATTGACATAAACAGATTGGTCTGTCTAGTTTTTTTGAGAAAAGGTTATCTTAAGCTACCGTCAACATACACTTTATTATAAAAACATACATGTATATATCTAGTCTTGTCAACAAAATGCCACCGCATGTTGTCAAAGAGGAAGAGGGAACCGGTTGTTAATTCCTTAGGCTAAAAAGTAAAAAAAACTATTGTAAAACCCAGATATTCCGGAAGTTTTGAACTTGAATCCCGGTAAACTTGTCGATATGAGATAAGTTAATCTAACCTTGTGGTACATGGTTCAGTAAGAAAATAGACTGAATCTATGAATTAGCTATTGAACCGTCTGTTCAAAGTAAAACGATAACGGTTATAAACATACGCTCGTCAGTCAGTTAAACTATGTTCATCTCAGTTTAACTTGTTGTTGCCCCACCGCAATTCTTCCGATTGGGATAGTTTCCTCATAAGTATTACTTATTGAATCGACAGTAGTTGATAACACAGTCTTGCATTGAATTTATATGAGGGATGTTCAACTATAAACAGGACCGCTATGGTGGGAAAAATTCTAAATATTTCACAAATGTTGTGGCATGATACATATTGAATTGAATCGAATTTGAGTTTATATATACGGGATATCATCTAACCGATTAAATATATATTATTTTCCCAATCTAGATAGATCTAGGTCAATATTCAACATAGAGGACACAACTGACCAGTGACAACCCAGTACAAATGCTACAAGGCATACACAATGTTCATTGTGACCTGTCACCACATTAAGTAATTTGATAATAGCCGACATTTTTTGATTACTTTAATTTAAGCCAGTCTCGACTTTCTCTCTCGTAAAACCCAAACTAGTTCATTCCTGTTATTAGATGGTAGCTTACTGATGAATAAATGCAGTTCTTAATCGACAATAAATAAAGTCGTTATTATAATTATTATTATTATTATTTTTTATTATCATTATTATTATTATTATTATTATTATTATTATTACTATTATTAATATATTAAATAAAGAAGTATTTGAAGTTAGGACCTTTCTTGCAAAAACTTTTGCGACGAAAACCTGATATTTTGTTCTAATTGTAGAATATATTGCGAAATACGATTAACGTTGTAATCAACTGCTTAAATAGCTATCCTTAAGTTGCATGATTGGATATTACTGAATTTGTCTACTTGCTTAGGTTATGATGCCAGTTCAAATTTTACATTTTAGCGCATTTTCTCCATTGAATGCAATACACAGTGTTAAAGCATACCAGTTGCTTCCATGCAGTTCATGTCAAGTAACAAATGGTGGTTCTTTCACAGTTCAGGAGTCAGATATAATACAAATATATCAATCTAAAACGAGCAGTTTGGAACATGCGTTTAGAGCCACCAATATTTGAAGCAGTGTTATAAAGAAATTCGCAAGTTCTTATTCACCTAGACTTATTACTCACGGGTTACCTCCCTTTCACCAATATATGGCTCTAATAGAGCTTGTTTTTGAACGGGTTTTGTGTTCGTGTGCGTAACAGTGTACAAACCCTTGAACAGTACCTGAACTTCGCATAGCCCTTCTGCAAGAATGGAACAGCATCCCACAAGCATTCCATGACCATTTCATACGATTTATACGTCGTAGATGCGCATATTGCATTGCTTCTGACGGTGGTTTACAATATTGAAAATTGCTACTTTCTGTTTTACACTGACCCAAATAAAATGGTACAATTATAAAACCATATTGCTTAACAACTTTTTCTGATTCAAAGAGACATTCGTGTGTCACATGCATGTATTTATTGCATGATAAAATGTCGTGATGGCTTACACAATTATTAAATGTGACATGTTATAGTATGTAAGTGTTATGTTTTCATTGCCGCTCAGTGTACATATTGCTTTGGTAAGTGTGCATACTTGATCTCCACCATGACCACAATTCGTACACACGAGTATCTGTGTACTGTTTTATCATAGTACTTACGCAAATCTTAAACTTACGCTCAAATTTAAATTCCTTATAAAGTTTTTGCATCTTCAAATGGAGAAAATATATTGTATAATATCATTAACTGAATTAATTATGTATTGTTATCACATATCGATTGACCAGTATTCGTAGAAGTTGAAGAATTATAAAGAATTCAAATTTGAGCGTAAGTTTACAATTACGGTAAATGCTTTGATAAAACAGTACCCTGGTGACTATATCATTCATTTTGTCAAATAACAATAAATGCGAGTTGAAAATATAATTTTATTTTGAAGATAAAACCTGCATGCATATAAAGTTTATAAACTAATACATGTATATACATGTGTAATAGTAATTCAACAAAAGCAGGATGTTGAGTTGTTTATCATGGCGAGCTACTTTAGAAAAAGCAGGATATAATTATGTTTCTCGACATTAACTGATCGCGTCATATTCGCTTAGTACATGCTCATAAATATGCTTGTGGAAATGTTGTTCCTCGTGAAATACTTCTTCTTAGATATAAAGACAAACTGGTCGTAAAATATAACTATTATTGATAACACGGCGCAAAACATGGCGAAACACCCTTTTTAGCAATGTTTTGTAGCTATGGATTCTTTAATCGAGTTTTCATTTCAAGTTGTAAATCTGCAGCTTTCGGGCGTCGCTCGATATCTCCACCGCAGCTAGTCTAGAACAATCATCAGATATGCAAACATACCTAGGACGTTTCAGTACAATCTTGTGTGCGCACAATATGCGTCCAGTTTCTGTCATTTCAACTAAACAGTTATTATCCGTGCTGCACACGAATATACGATTTCTAGATCCGATAGCAACACCATTTGGGCTTCTGATCAACTCACTAGTCACTTCAGTGGTAGTGTTTGCCACTGTATCATAGATGCACACAACATTTGTAGCGTTGTTAGTCATAACTATTGTGTTGGAGGAATGAATGTAAGTGCAACAGCTTTGTCCAAATTCGTATTCTTTCGCTGAACATTTGAACAGTTCGAAGTCGCTTTCAACTCCATCATGGGAAATCATGCGGACGGGATGTATGTAACCGTAGGCACCAACAACAAACGTCTCCTCGTCTTTGATGCTAATGGAATCATATTTCACATCAGTCTCCAGTGTCTTCAGGTGTTCCACTGAGTTTGTTTCACTAACACGCAAGAAGTCAATTCTTGAACCGGACGTTACAGCGATTGTGTCACTAGAGACAACCACCACACTTTGTGGATGACTAGATACAAAGTTGAACTTTCCCAACTGTTGTAGATTGTCACCATATATCAAACATTTCTTGTTGGCATTATCAACTACCAAAAGTCTACCGTCATTTAGAAACACCATACCCGAGTAGAAAGGATCAACGGCTGTGTCATCACACACCAATAAGTCAATAGATTTTGCTATTACAAGCTCTGTATTCTTCGGTATTATTTCATATATGGCTAGTGTTGCTGGGTTCAATAACGATTTCATACCACTGTTCAACTTTCGATACTGTTCTTGAAAGGCACAATGGATTCCAATTGTCTTCAGCCTTTTACAAAATGTATTTTCATTTTGAACTATTTGCGTAACTTTCTCCTTATATTGCTTTTCCATGACAAACTTTTGGCAGGCTGTACCGTGTCGATGTACGTTATCAATTGTTGAGAGTAATGTTTTGATGTCAGACATTTTATCACTACACTCTTGTTGCCTCTGTGTCCACTCTTTAATCTTTTTCTTCCGATACTTATCAGAATTCATCTTCACGGACTCTTCAAACTCATCAACTAGTTTTGACATATCGCGTTTTATTTTAGCAACGCGTTCCGGGATACATTCAACTCTTGTAGTTAACTTATCTTTAGCGTGTTCTAGATTGTTTTTTGTTTCATTTAGAACAGCAACCGTGCCGTAAAGTTCCGCTCGTGCTCTTGTTAAGTCTTCATCAGCTGCTATAGTTTGTATCTCTTCAATTTTATCACATTGTCTATGGTCAATGATTGCACAGGTACTACAACAGAGTTTCTTATCGTCGGTACAGTAATACTCAAACATCCGACCATGCTTCTGGCAAATGTCAAGTCCTTTCATATCCACTTTGTTAATGGGTTTAACTTTTTGAACATGTTCATCTTTAACATCAATAAGTTTATGGTCTCGCATGAATTCATAAAATGTATGTACATGCGAACATTCTTGACACTGATACTCGTTACACGACACACAGAAGATGTCGGCCGTAGTCTGTATGTGTTTACGATGGCACGGTCGGCACATTCTGTCTACAAGTCCATCAACTTGGTCTGTATATTCAGCCATCATGGGTGTCTGAAATAACACACCAATGAGGATTTAAGTATATCCCACACTAAGCGAAGTTACTTTAGAAAGCAAGTGAGTTATCACTAGTTTTTAGCCAATAATGTGGATGTGTATATATACTAAATATATTATCTCATTTCGTATCTTTATCAGATAATACAAATATCTAACGATGAAATATTGTATATCGTAAATATATGTAGCGGTACATGGTGTTTGTATCATGTACTTAATTTGTACTTATACACCGTGACACCTTGCATGATATCAATACCATCATTTGTCTTATAGCATTGGTCTTACTAAATACAGGTTTTGAATTAAGAAGAAGAACTACTAAATTGGCATTTAATTATCATGCGGTTCCAATGCTTAGGTTTACAGTGCAATAGTTGAACAGTGCATTTAAACATACTCATGCAGCCTGAATGACGCAAAACCCTGACAAAATCTCCCCTAGAATTCTTAAAGAACTCCGCACCCAAGTTGTCACTATATTGACCCAGATTTTTAACCTATTACTTTCTACAGGCATATAGCCCCAGTTTCCAAGAAAGGCCCCAAAACATAAACCCAGGTATTACTGACCAATTCCACTAACCTGCAATACATCAAAACTCATGGAACACATCGTAGTATCAAATTAAACGGACTACTTCGACAACAACAACATACTCCCTAATAAACAACAGGGCTTCAGATACATATACCTATATATATATAATATTGAACTGGACAAAACACATAAACAACATCACATCAAAAGCGAAAAAATGCACTCAGATTCATAAATAGAAACATAAAATAAAACAGCAAACAGGTCAAAGGGACAGCGTATCCCCCACCTACATGTATGTAAGACAAGTATATTTGTAGAGTACGTAGGCGTCCTTCGCAAAAACATCTATGCAACCAAAATGAGATTGACCTACATGTAGTTACTCAAGCAGCGTTTCAAACATGAAACTAAACTTTTTTGCACACCTTAGAACATAGACGCATCTCACAATCCCTGATCTTCCTCTATAAATTCCAATAGCAACTTGTATATATGTAGACCATATATAGCCACCTTATCCCGACCAGAAATTTTAATTATCTGATACCCAATATCATCAAAACTCGTTCTTTCCAAGAACTATCATATTCTGGAACTCTCTACCGGCTTACATACAGTCCAGTCCCAGCCTAGAGGCTGGAGACACAAAAACTCTAGACCGCGTACAATATTTTACTGTTTCTATATTTGCACTGTAAATTCTCTTTATCACATTCACTCTGTACAATAAAATTTTTGCACCCTTTTATTCTTTTAACAAACTGCTACCCTGACTTGCGCCTCCTTGTTATAATCGGTCTAACTCTTGAATGTTGGGAGTATCAAATAGAAATAGAAAATACAAACGGGTGCCAAAACCCGTAGTTCCGTACTGACCGGAATGTTTGACTTTAACACATCCAAGGGCAAGTAATCGACACAAAAACGAACAAAATTCGCACAGGTAAACAAGTTTCCAAATTGTTTTTTTATAAATCTTTGAGTTATATTTATATTAACAAGATTGTATTGAACTTAGCAAAGTTCCTTTGTCATGCATGATACGACGGGATTGATGATATTTATTCATGGAAATCAAGTATAAAATATGCAAGTAGCCATATAACCGGATGAGAAAATTCGTCTATAACAGTATATATCTATATAGCATATGCGTTGAATCATGATCGTCTTCGATGATTCATTTCATCAATTGTGCTAAATTAATTCTGACCGGCTTTTATTGTTTATTATTCTAACTTACAAATGTACATGATGTCGCACGGGTTGTTAGTCAAACAATCTCGACTTAGAGTATCCACTTCTAGGTCAAATTTACCCATTATGCGCTTTACTGATCAGTTTTTGAGTTTCATGAATTCTGTCTTTTATGCCAATTAAGAGCCATTTTCAGCATTGAACATGTAAAATATAATAAAAATAAACGAATGGCACAGAATACCTGTTAATATTGGTCCTTATAATCAATAAATCGATAAATAAATCAGCACGTGTAATTTCCAAAAATCCAATGTAAACATAACTGTGAGTATCCAGTACGCGTATACCGCCCGTATAGATGAGTGCAACACGTATGTAATTCATATGCTAACGTGCAAATCGCTAAGCGAGCAGTAAAATTCATTTAACTTATCGTATTCTGTTCATAAGTCATTTTAAAACTATCAGTTAACAAGAAAAATCAGCTCGATTTGTCAACAAATCTTCGTTAATTTTTCGTTTTTAGTTTCACCCGAGCGAGCTCAGTGTAATTGGTTTCACGCGTACCAGTGTACATCACTGTGAAAACCAAATAATGCCGAAGATCTCCCAGCATCCTCCATTGTTCTAGAAACTCATTCCATCGAGTATTCTGATTGGTCGATAGGGGAATGCGATTTGCATATCAGCAACAAATAGCTGTGAAGTGGAATTTAAAAGTGCGACATCGTCGTGTTAAAATTGTCGGACAAACGAACCGCTGAGTATTTTATGGATGTTTTTGGTGCAGATAACGAGAAAAAGGGTTGATCTTTGTGGACATGCTATATATTTCATGGTATTTACAACTTTTCATTCACCTTTTCAAGTGCCGATAAAAATTTGATCGGCGCTACTTCACATATGTGACACTTAAGTTCACATCTGCGATGGAGATAAAGGTCAGAAATTAAAAAATCTCCTAGCAGATTGCCCCACATCTAACAGGTTGTTAGACTGTAAATTAATTCAAAGACCTTGACCAATAAAAGTCCAATTACACTTTCTTTTTCTTTCTTCCATGTAATTTGCAGGGCCCACTCTTGGGCATTATAGCAAATTTTTTGAGACAGAGGTGAGATACAAGGAATCTGGGTGCCATACCCTAGCTCGTTTCGAATAGATGCCTTGGTTCTTTAATTTGCCTGGTGTAAAGCACCGATACACGCTACCTCTACTCTAGGCTTCCTACCAGGATCATCTCTAGTTAGAGGGCAAAAATATTACATCTCATATTTAGCACAAGGGCCATAGAATGGTAGATTACATTTCGGGGCCATGCAAAAATATATGCATGCACAGTTAAATGATTTTTGACTTCCCCACAGGTAGACAATTAAGCTTTGCAGGACTGTGCAGACAGAAAGGTTCAAAGAAATCGAACATTTCTTGTAAAATATTCATTATTGAAGTTGAAATGAATCTTAATTGTTTTAACAACTTGTCAGAAACCAAGCGTCTAAATCATTGACAAAGTAGGATTAAAATTAATGACCACAATGAAGTGTTTTTGGGAGTGCCCAGAAATAAGGGCCATCCAAGTAAAAGGGCAACTCATACAGGGCGACCAAGGGGGAATTGAACCTTTTTGATATTTGATTTCTAAAGTAAATCCCCACCCTGAAGACAATGCTTACTGTCTCAATCCCTGGGGTCGGGAAATGTCATCACATAGTAAATCCTGGGCCTTGTAACAGGACCAAAGTATTCCCAGGACTCACTGTCAGAGTCTATAAGTTTGTCAAAATTCTGCCTGTCAGGAAGATTTGTCTATCTAATTTACCTGTATCCCTGGCTTCCCTCCCCCCCCCCCCAGCATGTGTCTTTTTGACTTTTTCAGAATTTTGCTGATATCACAATTTAGCATTGCTTGTGATATTGTGTGTTAAAAATGTAATTCATTTAAATTTCGTACGAACTTACTTTCAGCAATAATGATAGTGTGACTGTGTTGACATACTGATACATGGTGCAGTATGGGGGAGATATACCGACATCACATCACAATGCTGGTGTCCGATGAACAGGAAGATGCTATAAGATTCCTGTTCAAAGAAAACAAGTGGAAATGTTGGATGAAAGGTAATGTCAAAATATTGGAGTATACCCTAAATACCAGTCCTAATTAATCTTTAGTCAAATGAAAGAAATTACTTTTTAATTAAATTAAATTAATTTTTTTTGTATGTAGGTCCACAAATGTCACAAATATCTTTAAATAAGGTTTAAGTGCTGCACACACATGTTAAAACATTTGAACAAATTTTACTACTTGTAAATTTTTGCCCCATCTTATAGTCTCCAAACATTTAACTACAGTATTAGTCATGCTTTTTTATGCCCAAGCATCTACTGATGCGGAGGCATATAATGATTCACCGGTCAGTCTGTTCATCTGTCTATGCATTGCTTTCAAACTTGGCATACGTGTTTACCACAATAAACACATTACATTATCAAAGCTATGTAACACTATCAAACATTTCGACAGAATTATAATTTATGGCCCCTGATTGACTTGGTAACTTAGAAATATGTTTATTGACAACTTCAGACAAGGCTTTCACCTGAGCATTTATAAGCGTTTACTAAAGGTAGTCTTGTTTGGCCCACCTTTTTGTCTTAAACTACAAAAACATGTTTAAGAATGTTCCTTGCTTCTTTCAGCATTGTGTGATGATACAGTTAATGACGTTTTGGACAATGGATTTGCAAACATATTTCCTGATTCCTGTGATGACACCGAAGACGGTGAGAACACTAGTTCCACAAACATTCTACATACAGATCATCTAGATAACACAGAGCTTGACGCTGATGATCCAGATGATGATGCTGGTGACGATGATGCTGAGGATAATCATCTAGATGATGTTGATGATGAAACGGCTGAAGACAATGTTGAAATAAACAAGAAACTTGGTGCAGATTCAGACAATGTTAATCAAGATAGTGTATTATTAAATTCAAAAGAAGAAATTAAACTCAATTCTACTAAAACTAAAGACTACTCAAAGACTGTCTTAAAACAACCTAGAAAGAGAAATTCAATGATCAAACAAAAATCTGCCAATAAAAAGAAAAAGACCGTTAGCACAGAGGTAAAGGTGAAAGTTGATAGAAAAGAAATTATGAAAGTTGACAATGAAGACAAGGGGGAGGTTAACAAAAAAGAGAAGGGGAAAATAAAGTGTTCATACTGTGATATGTATGTAGGTAATCAGTACATACTAAAACGACATTGTCAGAGGAGACATAAAGATGTGTGGTTTGAGTTTGAATGCAAGGACTGTCCTAGCCGCTTTAAAACAAGTAAGTTATGTAACATTGTTTCACTATGTGTGGTTTGAGTTTGAATGTAAGGACTGTCCTAGCTGCTTTAAAACAAGTAAGTTATGTAACATTGTTTCAATAAACATTTCCCTACAGGGCTTTTTTAAAGGTAGGGAATGGGGCATTTTCTTTTAATTTAATGCAAAATAACTTATATTTTTGCACACAGAATTTCATTAGTGGATGAAAACTGGGGGTTTTCTTATGCACTGTAAAATGGTCAATTTTCGAAGGTATTAAGTAATTTTCACGGATTTGATAAAATGTTAATTTGGTGGTTTCTTTATTTCATTGGTCTAAGTATCTAATAATATAAAAACTCTCTTTACATATTTTTTAGGTTAATTACTTGAGAGATTTAATTTCACAACCATTACCGTTACCATTACAGGCGTAGTTCATCTGAGAATTCAAAGATCTAAATGGTGAAATAAGACTTGCTAAGACTTTTCTTTTGATTCAATTGCCTTTGTTCTAATTATATGAATATAGAAGAAGAGTTATGGGAGCACAGGAATACGGTGAATCACAAATTACCAGAAAACAACCCTAAACGAGAACAGAAGAAACATCATACACCCGAAGAACTTGCAGGGATGGGTCATGTAAAGTGTCAGGCTTGTGATAAATACTATCCTAACAATAGACTACTCCGACGTCATCTCAATTCTATACATAAAGATCTACTGCCTAAATGGAACTGTCAAGTTTGTGGTGTGGAATACGAAACACGTATGTATAAGCTAATTAATGGGTGTCCAGTGTCCACAATCTGCTGGCAGAACAAAGTTGGAATTTTCTCTGAACGGAAAAGCTATTTTCAAATTGTTCAAATTGTTTGTTTACTTCTCATACAGGTCTTTGTTGGCACTTCAGTTTCATAGAAAAATATTAACTGTAATTTGGTTAGGCACCTTGCTTAATACCTCAGTATTCATGCATGTGTGTTAGCATTTTAAAGAGTTCACATAGATTATAGCACAGTGGATAGAGCATGTCTAGCTTGTCACCCAAGTGATCCAATCTCAATACTGCATGATGCAGGTTGGTTTCGGCTTTATATAATTCACATGTTGAGAAGTTATCATTTGCTTATTATAGAGAAGTTTGTACTGGTTGATGCTTAATTCCTGATAAACATTTCTGGTTAGGTGAATTGACTGTATACTGTAAAATCATTAAGTTTCATGCGGTATTAAATTCCATTGTTCACCTTGTATTTATTGCCTGAAATGCAAAATCCACAAATTAACATCCATTCAAATGGTATTTTTTTACCAAAACAACAAAATTTTGTCCCATCAAAATAAAATGATTTTACAGTATTTTGAAAATTTGTTGAAAATAGCAAAATATGATGTCTGTCCTTTCACTTCAGGTGAAGAACTGTGGAAGCATAAACGTGAATCTAAACACAGCACAAGTGTATGGACATTAGACCACTACCAGTGTGATTCTTGTGGGAAAATATACAACCGATATGATTCATTTCGTCTACACAAAAAAGTGGCTTGTGGTAAAAAGGAGAATGAACTAGAGGAATTACGAGTACATCCATGTGACATCTGCGGCCTGACGTTTAAATCAGTACATCACGTGAAGGCACATAAACGAGGCGTACATCTCAACGCTCCCGAAGTTTGTGATATATGTGGCGCTGTTTGTAAGAACAAACGAGCCTTGAGTAGTCATCAGAAACGACATGATCTCAAAAACAGGAAATATGCATGCAGCGAATGTGATAGGGCCTTTTTCAATGCTACAATCTTAAAACAACATATACGAACCCATACAAAAGAAAAACCATACAAATGTCCTTTGTGTACTTATACTAGTGCTGTCAAACAAAACATAAGTAAACATTCTTTAAAAATACACAAAGTTAAATCTCAAGCAATCGATCTCAGACTTGCTAAGGAAAAGAATGATATGCAAGACAATGGTTACTCTGATCATCTTATCAGTGGGCAGCTTGATCATCATTATGAGATTACCGGTAATCATCCGTCGGATTCGCACGAAACTTACCACGACAGAAATATGGTGGTCCTCGACGGCGATAAAATGACGATGAAAATGCCGACAGCTATCAGTAACATGGTCCTACCACCAAGTAGTACAAGCTACTTAGAAATGATGAACTACAATATGCATCCTACTGACTATAATGTACAACCAAATATACCGCTAGACCCTACACAATACCAGTATTAAATAAACCTGATAGTTCTAGTCTTTGCATTATTGTAGAAAAATAGAGATTTTTATCGTTTGTTGTAATAAAGGATACCGTAAGTATTTTTAATGATTTTACTATGATTTTAAGTTGTTGCTATGATTACTAGATATATGAGTTCTCTTGTTAAAATATTGCCATCTTACAATACAAAGGGAGGTAATTTGTTATACGATTAACTACATGTTGTGATTCTAGATCTATGAGTTCTCTCCCTTGGATAATAAAATTACCTTCATACAAAATAAAAGACAGTTTTAAAACTGGAATAGGGACTATAATTTGAATGTAAATATCTGTGCCTTACCTTGGTGTCTTTCATGCTTGAAGCTTGGTTAATTTGGTTCCTGGTATATGTAGCTGCTGGTTTGCCTGGTGCCCGGATAATGTGACTGGGTCACATTGTTACATTGTTACAGTCTCTGTACGACTGAAATATGTTAACCAGTAGGCCTTAAGCAATATTTATAAAATAACTTGGTGCTTGTTGTGATAATTTTTTAAGTATTTTGTTTATCAAACTTGACTTAAGGCACATTTACCCTTAGTCCATCTGCTTCGGTACTTACATTATTGGCTTTCTTCCACATGTGGAAAAGTTTTGTCTGTTCCTTGTTGAACGGTGAGTTAGTACATGTTACAGGATACTGTCCACTATAGCTGATTGGTTGAATCAGCTATAGTGCATAACTGGTGAGACAATAGTCTGCATGCATGATATTTTAAAATGTTGTGATGCTTATTCATCATTTTCTATGCAATTTATTTTATCTTTGCCTAATCTGCTAATGTGTGCCATTTGTATACTTTTGTCCAATGCTTTGTTAAATTTTTATTTTACCAAATAGAACAAATTTTACAACTTTCATTTGTATAATGATACACAATGTATCTATATTCATGTTTAATTTAATATACCAGTAATAATTACCATACCGTTGCAGTACATCTGCTTCGGCTGTTTGAGCAACAATACAATTTACTCCACAGCCTAACCTGGCACATACTCAGTAATTGATGTAACACTTTTTTCCATGCTCTGGTCAACTTCAGCATGAAAAAAAGGTATGAGAAAATTAGACAGGGAAGGTAGCACTGAATTTTTATTTGCTCTAGTACAGAGAAATATGTCCTCTTTACCTCTTTGGATGGAACAGTGGCCAATCTGTGTTTAGCTCTCTTGATTACCAATCTGGATGTCACTGGTTCTAACCTTGTCCTGGGCACTGTAAATTTAAAAAAAAAACAATTAACATTCATTAACCAACCAGTTTATCTCCTGTAAATAAGTTGGGTTGGAATCATATGTATGGTTGCTATGTAGGGGACATGTTAAAGAACCAAGGAGTCTTATTTTCAAAGAGCTGGCGCAATATGTCCAGATTCCTTGTATCACACAAACTTCCTGAATATTCATTTGAAGCGAAAGTATTTGGCCAATTTGACAAGGATGGAATTAAACAGCCACTTCTTATATAAAAGTTTCTTCAAAACAAAAATAGTTTGATGTTTTTAACATTAAAACTTCGAACATAGATTTGATTTGAGCATAAAAATGTTTTTCAATATAAATAGTACCAGGAGTTACAGTCCAGTTAGGATAAAAATCCAGTGACGCAGTGGAACAATGCACGAGTACGGTGTAAAAACAAGTATAAAGGATTATACTAACGGTTCAATACCACACTAAACTCTACCTATTTGAGCAATGGTTTCAATATTTTGGGTACACATGAACGATGACGTCACTGTCATTTTATCCTAACTGGACTGTAGCATAATTTAACAATAATAATGAATAAGCATTGCTCTTGTTATAATAAGGAGTTGAGTAGCTGTGTTATTCCATCCTTAGCTTCTACTGACTTAACTCATTATTTATATATAGTGATAGTTTCTATACCTGTAAGGTATAAGGCAGTTGGGTATTTAGTTTTGTATATTTGTTGATGCTGTGTATGATTAAAAGAGTAATAAAATTATAGATTGTATAATGCTCTTGAGTCTTTTCTTTAAAGAAATTAACAAAGGAAGACAACTTTACAACAGAGATAGCAGACTTATTGTTCATTATATGTAAGATTTATACCAACACCTTGGAAGATTCGGAAGTAATGTTATGCAAAAAAATAATTTTTTTTTTAAATCTACTAAGGACAATATTTCTACCATCAGAAAGAATCAGAATTATGGTTCATGCCCTTGTTTGTGACTCACCAATCAATTACTGTGAAAATACATAATAATATGTTTTAGGGTCCTAACGTTCTCATAAACAAATACCAGTTTTCGATGGCCACTTTCAACAGTTCAGCCGTTTAACATCCACATAAATCAGTGCTTAGTCAAGTCCCCAGACTATCCTATTGATGAAAAATACGCTGTTTGAACCGTTCTTTCTTTCTCTTTCTTCCATGTAATTTGCAGGGCCCACTCTGGGTCATTATTGGAAATGTTTAGAGACCGATGTGAGATACAAGGAATCAGGGTGCGATACCCTAGCTCGTTTCGAAGTTCCACCACCCTTTGACATTTTAACTTCTGCTGGTCAATATTACATGCGACTGAAGTGCAGCGATCTATGTATCCAAGGAATATCGAAGATGTGCGGCCACTGTCCTCGCAGGTATATATTTACTCATTGATCGTGTAGAGCATATGGGTTATTTTGCTCGGTGAACATACGGAGCCTGTAGATCTACACTCCAAACACAAAAGAGAATCAACAAATGGAAATAACTCTGCAACCAAATGAAGCAGACTTATGGTTGATGTTCTCAGCACTACCCTGTTTGCGACATACCTATAGGGATATGGCCTCTTCCAACAGACTTGCTGTTGAGTAAACTCTTTAGCTATGCGATTGAGCGTTCGCCTACAGTGCTCTGGGTTCAATCCCTGGTGAGGACCAGATTTTTCTCGCTCCCGAATTTACTATGTACCTTTCGTTCGAGTGACATTGTAGTACAAATGTATCTTGAAGGAGTATGATAAGTATGCTTGGTTCGTATAGAAGGCCAGACGGACACCATTTCAGCTGGGAAAATAAAAACGTCGTGGGATCGAATCATAGAATAACATATTTGTTCTGTTCTGGATCATATTGAGGTCATTACAACCAAGCTTTTATAAGCCAATTTATAAACTGTTCTGAAGAATACCATGTAATTTAAGCATTGTGTTCGCTCTTAGTTACTTATATATAGCTTGACCAGACTTAGTAGGCACTCATTAAACTTCGGAAGCGTGTATTATTTTCCATAAGCGTAGTCGGTACTTATCGGAAATATTTTTTTTGCACCGACTTTGTCCGAAATATGCACGGATTATGTCCGGGGTGCCTACTAAGTATAGGTTATAGATCATATATCAGATTTATAAACAAATTAGAGCAAGGGAGCGCTAGCGACCGCAGGTCTAATTTGTTTATAATTCTAATATGTGATCTATAACCGGCTTATAGTTTACCCGCCCACTTTTGGTGAGCTTTCAAATGCTTGTGTATGCAAACAATAGCATGTCCATTTATTGAGTATTGAGAGTGAAAAGGTAAATATTAAGGTGTTTCACCACTTTTGAGTTGGGTGGAAGTTTAAAAATCGCAGTCACTTGGATGTATTGTAAGCGTCTGACAACCGAGATCAAATAATACAAAATGCTTAAAATTGATTTTTCAGCATCTTCCCATGTCTTAAAATCGCGAGTGTACTGACTAGTTATTCGGATTATATACTTTTAATGAAAATACAGATACACTCTTAGCTCAATTCCTATGGATGATTTATTCCAAATGATATTAAACACATAATCTAGCGAATTGGTTACGATGTATTTAAAACGAAGTTCTATGCGCCCATATCAAACTTATTCAATAGTTTTAAACAGTATCCCAAGAATTTAAGAGGACGGTTCTTTTGCATTTATTCCTGCAGAATATAAACTAATACATGCAGAAGTACCCAAATTAAACTGTAAGCGCCTTGAAGTATGCACTATTTTTTAAAAATTGAATGATCGCGAAATCTGAATACAACGGGTGCAAAACGTTGATTATTTTTGTTACCTCCCCTGTTTTCAGCATTTCTGAAATCACTAAAAGTGTAATAAAAATAAACTTACCAAGCAATTGAAATGAAATCTTGTATGATACTTCAATATTTGTCACTCTACTTGTTGTATGCATGGAATCAGTATGTCGTTCAACGATTTTTCATATTAAACTCAAAAACGAAAATTAAAATATTTTAAAATAGTATTTAAAAAATAAAAAACGTTGCACAGTATAACATGAAAATTACTGTTTGGTTCCTTATATACGAAATTTTATGTATACCAAATTGATGAGGATTAAAGCAAAACTTTTTCGGTAAATTACAATCATCAGTTTTTATGGGTTGTCCCCAAAATCCAAGAATATCTTTAAAACTAGCCAAGCAAAAACTGTTGGGATTTTCCTGAATTGTTGTCGTAAATGTGTTCTTCATAAATATAACAGGTTTTATATACATTTTACAGAAAAATCCAACAACGGTGAATCACCTTAAGCAGATTATAAATTGTTGATAGAATAACAGTAAAATTATGAGAGGAGGCGGGTCTAGTTTTCCATATTAGGAAACAGCCAAATTGTCCTAATAAATGGATTTACTAATAGTTATTATGTCCATTGCACAAATAAATGAATAAGTGGTCCAAAATTTTGAAAATCCCTGGCTTTTGATTGGACAAAGAAGCAGGGTGAACTATAAATCTGGTAAGCTATACTACATAACAAAATGTAGCCATTCCCTTGTTGTCATAGTCAGCATATCTCTCATTTTCTTAGGGTATTTCCTATGTAAAACTGGTTTTTATGTTGAGACGAAATCAGCTTTCGAGAGTGAATATAATCATAACTTGCAAAACTTGCTTAACCATCAACCTAGAACAGATTACTTGTCAAACAAGTGAAAGTAACTAGCCTCTAGTGTAGGGAACGTATTGACAATGGGGTACCGTAAATAAAACACTCTTGTTGATATCCAGAACTTTGTGCACAGTGGGTTTTCCCCTTATATAATGTGCATGTAGATGTAGGTACAAACAAATCTGGCCTAGTTTGACTGGTTTTGTATTCATATGCAAACACAACTGACCCTAACTCTATTGTCCAAATATGAATATTCAAGTGAAACAAGGATTATAACGGTAACATGTATTTTGTACCTACAGATTAGTGGAGATCCGGAGTAGGTATATTGAGGAGACAATGCGAATGCTCACCGGATGCTATTTCCAGTATTAGTCCTAAGGCCGCCTTAGGACTAATACTGGAAATAGCATCCGGTGAGCATTAGTAAGGCCTGTAACAGGCATACCAGTATCCTTATAACTGCGTGATTTATTGGAAGACTATAAAATTCAACGTGTATGACTTATTGCGATAACCTGAAATTGACTCGTTTATGCACTATGCTTATTTCCTATATAAATCGGTTAACAGAATCACTTAATCGCATTGACCGACCTAAATTCGTAAATAACACAACGTAATGCTTTCGGTGTGGTATCAAAAGTGCAATAGTAAACTATGATATGCTTTAATCTAGATAGTATATCGTATACTATTATGGAATGGAACACTTATCGTGTTTTATCGTAATACAATTTGTCCGGGTCAGATACATATTGTGCAGATTGTAATTCTATCTGTCATTATCTGTTGAATTGGAAAAAGCATTTTATTATAAGTTTTTAGTGTTTCAATATTATAAAGTGAAGTTCCGCTAATAAGACCAGTCAAATAGGTGGTCTTAATAGCGAATCGGTCTTATTAGCGGACCTTTTTTTGTTTTAAATTTCATAACACAACAAGAGGTCAGAGTTGCGTTTTGTTTTATGTGCTCACAAACTATTGAATCTATTGCCGGGTAAGCGAATGAAGGGCCTGTCTCACAGATGGAGTGATTTTTTTAAAAAAAGTATAATTTTCTTACCAAATCAAGTATTTATATAATAGAACATTGTTGACTGTTGGTTTAAGAAATATTTATAACAAATGATCGATTTTAACCACTTTCATCAACGCGCACACCAGTGTGTCTTTCTTTTTAAGCATGCTTTTGAGTAGTATTATTCACAAGATCGGTCTGTAACATTAAAAAAAAACTTCAGTCTAAACATCTATCAATTATTTGGATTGTTTTTAAATTCGTTTTCATCATATGCAAGTTAATTTCAGTCAATTTAAATGACAGTAGTATTAATACGATATATATAGACTTTGGAAAATAAAATACTTAAATGATTACAAATCCTGATGTTTCACAAGTTATTTTTATATCAGTGTGCTTGTTTATGGGATACACAAGCATCTATGCCAAAATATCGTGAATATTTATCTACTTTATTTCATTTTTGCTATACGCTGAAACTTGACACAGTCCCTTTAAAGTCTTATCATGTGTCTGAAAAGTACAGTGTCACTCTATTTACACAGGAACGTTATACTTTTATCTTCCAATGACATAACAAAAAATAAAAAAGTTATCTCAGTTGCATTAAATGACAGTATAAATTATTTAAGAAGTGTTTATGTGCATATATATCTAGCGAGTTTAGATAATGTTGGCGTCATATCCTGAGACAACTGAAAGTGCAAACATTTATAAGTCCAGCAGGTTATGGACATGTCTGTTTATACATATTATATATTTAAATTTAAAGACGCAATGACATGCGTACTTTATAAAAAACGCTAACCTACAGTTTAATATGATTTAATTTACTTTACAAAATGTACAAGATGCAGGAACACAAAAAACCAACATGTCTTACATCGAAAGCCTGTGGCATATTAACCGCATGGTTATTTGGCTGCATAATTTATCATTCCAAAAATAAAATTAAAGTGTATAGAGCTGTATCTAACGGTCAAAATAATAACTTGCATCATTTTAAGTATAATACTAGACTACCTTAATTGCCAATTACAACTTTGGCTTTGATTCAATCGTCGAAAAATAGACGATTCTTATAACTGCATAAGATGTTCTAGAACTCTTTCATATGAAAACGGACAATTCGCATGTCCAATAAATAACAGAGAGAGTTTCTGTTCTAATGGATATGAAAGGATATTTGTTTTTCAGTTTTTGATTTTTTTGTCAGATATAGCTCTATACACTTTAAATAGTATTCATGTCGCAGACAAAATCGCAGTCAAAAGGACAAATAGCAGACATTGTATGATCGTACGGTTGTCATACATGTCACATGATTGTAGTAGAACTATTGTTCTAACGGTAAATCACAAGCAAAACACAGAAACACATATAGTGAGTGCTATTATGTAAAAAATCAACACATCCTCACGTGTCAATGTGCGAATGTTCATGTTAATAAATGCATTGTTAAAAATATATTAATAAAATAAAACATTGTCACCTACGATTTGTGTTTCCAGTGCTTTTTGTTCAAAATCACGCACGTGTTCCCCTAGAGTCAATTTCATGATGTTATGTGTTTTTCAAGATAAGCAGACATCAATAATGCCGAATACGTTCATGTACCCGTAAATGCAACGCATATATACGTGTATAATATTATGCAAAATGCGGCATTGCGTATTAGCTGCAATACCACAAAAATGAATTAATGATCAACTGCATCTTCTAAACAAGTATCGGTAAGCGAAATTTCATGGGAATACATCATTTTTTGAAATATAAAGTGGTCGGACGTGTACTGCGTGCAATGACCTGTTGCTACGGCCACCTAACCCCTCCATTTGTGACATCGTGTGCTGTTACTATAACCACATTGTTAAATATATGCATGCTGTGTATGCGAGTAATTAAATACTGTAAAAAATTGTGTTTACGTTAAAATACTATCTGCGTATATTAGTTGACACCGTCCACGTGCGTTATCATTATTAACATGAACAAATCGTATATTCTGATAATGGGTTTTTTTGGCGAATGACTAACTGAAAGCGAAACATACACCTATGACACAATTTAAAAATTCGGTCAAAGTCACAAGTTTACTCACGGATGATATAGGAGCCCGTCAGGCAATGGGTTCTTAGTCCTAAACACGCGGGTAGCAATTTATTAAAGTACTAATTTCAGACACGTGCACGTTCAGTCTCATATCGTACAATTACTGCAATCATAAAAGCTCGGCCATTTCCGTTAAAGTAGACGTTTTAATAACAAAACTATGTTTAACAAATATATAGAGTATTGTTACAATTTACATTACGATCAAATGCGCTATTGGTGAAAACTACCGAACATGTTTTACTGTCCGTTAATTAGCGACGACTTTTCGCAACATTTAAACACCCTTGTACGCTACACAACGTTGAATATATATTTTAATGCGTTAGTCACGCAATAGATTGTTGGAGTTTTAATTAAATATACCGACGTTATGCGAGTATTTTTCTTCTAGAACAATAAGTCCAGATTCGAATATAAATGTGTTAGGTAGGTCAAGCCAGAAGAATGCGATTTTAAGAGAGCTTTTTGATAAATTTCGCAATTTACCAACTGGAGTTGAGACTCTGTAACGCGATATTCACAACATTTATGAATCTTTGATTGATAATCATGCAATTACCCTTTAATAAATCTGTGAAGCGGGAAACCGACATATGTTTTGCTTGAACATTGATAGTAACTGTTGTGTTATCATTATAATAAGGTGTCTGAGAATTATGTTAATGAAGGATACCATTTAATACATTTCAAAATTCATAAACTTGATATTTTCCTATTACTCATCCGCTGAGTTTTCGTAAGTTGAGGGTATATGGGCATATATATGCAACCTATACTAATAGTATTATGTGCAACAACCGTGCAATAATTTAATAATTTATGAAGAACAGGTAGTAGTGGCATTTAATGTGACGTTTCAATTATAACTTTTGAGGGAATTATAGCATGCAATCAACTTCCCTGTGGATTTCGACGAAGCCCTCGTCGGTAAGGGGTACTACACACTTACAACATGGTTCAGCTATTCGGTTAGTACTTATACAAGTGCATTGATCTCCCGCTTGGTTTATTGAGGTGTCATGTTACAACTCCAATGATTAACGTGCGTTTTAAAGGTTTAAATAAAGTATTTCAATGTTTCAATGTCACCAAAAATATCATTAAAATCTTACCAATCTCATTAAAATCATACCCCTATGGACGCTCCACTACTTTACGCTGATATTCATTCGTTCTATATACAGTTTAAAGGAATGGGGCAAATCTTAATGAGCTTGGTTGCGGTCGTTTCAAATTTGCGAATGTACAAAGTAACTATTTAAGGCACCAGTCGCTAATATTTGAAGGGTATGAAATAAAGATAAATATCCATAACGTGAGATTTTGTCAAAATCACTGGTATTGACGGTGCCATTAATGCACCATGAACATGTTGTTTTGTGACATGTTTATAATGATTTGGACCCCGATCGGCATATGAAGAGTCTTAACTGTATGTGGAAATATTGGAGATGAGATTCATGTCCGATTGATGCTGTTCGAAGAGAGAACACACATATTTTCCGTCTTAGGGAAAAGGTTTTACCTTAAAAGTTATCCGTTTCATAACCACGTTTGCAGAGTGAAAATGTCTGATATTTCAGATAACCACCGCCACATACAACGGTACAGTACTAATCCCGATACACCTCTATATCTCAGTTCCGTCTGTATATTATAATGTTTTCACAAGGCTCTGGTGAAATTGAAACAAAACCTAAAACTTTGTCGGAACTCAATTGCCGTTAAGCCGGAGTTATATCGTTGTTCAGTCACGCCAGAGCCGTACGAAAACGATACAAGACTCCGAAGGAAGTGACTAACGTGATATCGTACATGTACATTTTTTTCGAGTTTCGGGTCAGTTTCCATTTCTTCACAACACTTTCAGATTGACGGTACATTACGTAAACGATGTTGAACATGTTAAATACAAATTGGTAAATTTTGAAGTGCATTTTATACAGTACATGTATTACCTGCAGGATCATTTTATATTGATATTACATGTAGTTGTACTAGTCATACATATTTATTGACGGAGATTTCTCATCGCAGAAATTGTGGGGGTTTCTTTTCAGAAACAAATGTGCCAATTCACATTGTCATTCCAAAACAAGTATACTCATTCATTACTATACTCATTGAGCTTAGGGAATACGTGACATTATTTTATTTACCCGTACTCACTGACCACCATACACGCCAGTGGGGAGTCGTGACCCAGAGGTAGTGCGCGCGCTTCGGGATCGAGGTCAAGTTTTCTGAGCAAGACCCACATGCCCCACTCCACCAGGGTGTAAGATGGTTACTGTGAGGGCTGTGCCTATTCCTGGGCGCCGCAGATCGATGTTGGCCGTCACACCCACAGGAGAGAAATAGTCTCCCCAGGCAGACACGAGCCTATGTTGCCATAGGACGCCCAAATGACCAGGGGAAGTTAAAACTTCGCTTGAGCGGCCTAACAGCTGAAAAGAGCCCTAGAAAATTGGTAAATTAACTTTTTTATACGCCAAACATAGCTTTATTGGCCAGTCAGCTGTCTGCTGAAATATGGCGAGCACTATGTTACCACCATTTTATCAACACTTTTTCCACAACAGATCGAATCGTTAACTTGTTGTTTACAGGAAGGTACCTTTTAATAATTCACTTCATCTAATAGTTCGGTTATTTTTTATGAATGCACGTGGAATCAATTTAAAATCATAAGTATGCAGATACGTATAAAGTTCAAACAGTTGCATTAAAAAAGAAGAATATAATGGGGGGTTTTGGCAGACAATGTCTGCTGAGGTAAGCGCGATCTGCAATTGTCTATGCTTGTTTTTTCAACCTTGCGCTATTCAAAGTTTATCAAAAATGAACGGATATCAAACTGCTAACGGTTTGATCAGTAACCTTTGTTCTTAATATTATTACGTGGAAGACTTTTGTATTAATCAATTTAATCGTTATATTCAACTTGTAAAGGCGTATCATGAATTATCAGAAATTGTAAATAAAGTTTTTTTAAGAATCTATTAATAAGTATTTTACTTCCTTTTTCGGAAAACCGCGGCATTTGTTAAAATATTTTCGTGTCTGAACCAATAAAAAACTTTGCTTTTAAAGAACTTTGAGTCATAATTTAATATCATGTACCAGCATGAGAAATGGTAAAATCCCTGTTTTGTCCGTTTTCCGTTGTTGGTCCGTTATGTACAGGTTATAATAGTGGTCAGTTTCAAATAGCAAAGACGTTGATCTAATATTGCAATACAATTATGCTTTATGTCGGTCACAACAATTTAAAAAAAACAAGGTAGCATTAGTTTAAAATATTGAGACGTCGCGCACGATGTTCCGTCTTTTTACGTTTTTAGGGTATGCGCACTGGAAGAAAATTGGTAAAGACCTTAATTTTTATCGGATTTCTTTCAAATTTTAACTAGGAGTAGCTTTTAAAATAATTTCCGAATGAACTATGACAATTCCAAGCAGGAGAAATGGTGCGACTTTAGAAAAAAATCAACATTTATCTGCAAAATGAGCTACTCAATGCACTGCGGGAATTGGGAAATATATTTTCAATTCAAGTCATTATAATTGAAGGGACCGATTTAACAATCTAATTAATAACGAAGCAAAAACATTGTTTTAAAATGGGGAGGAAGATTAAATACGATAAAGAAATAACAAAACTGAAAATGAATCTCGTGTAATTTCATACTATTACAACCTACGCAAAATTGATTTGTTCTCGAATACCATGTGTGACGCAAATCACATGAAATGTCCAACGGGAACCCGCGGTTTACTTAACCTAAACCGAACGCATTGTTGATAACAAACAAATTATACATACATATTTAGTAAATGAATACTTTAATCAATACATTTAAATGATGTATATTGTTATACGATATATAATGTCGATGCGGTGAGTTGTCAACTCGGGTTTTCACAATTTTGTTTTTATATGAGACTGTACATTTAGTTTTAGTTAATTGGAGCTTTGTGGTCGGGTTTGTTTAACATACATTGTACAAATACGAGGGGCGTTTCAACAGTTCTCTATATAATGTTTATAGTATGTTCAAATTATTTCAAAGTTTGCATAACAATAGAATAATTCATGAAACATACTGTACCAAGAATATAACGTATGAAGGAGTGTCGTACAGAATGACACTGCTACCATAGTAACGTCAGTAATGGCTACCCTGGGCAACGTTATCTCTGACGAATGGCACACAAAATTCACCTGCTACAATAATAAGAATGTTTTTTATATTCTAAAAGATGCCTCTAAGGTATGCACTTCAAGGGACGTCCCTTTGAAAAGCATCATTATTATTATTATACCATATTTATATAGCCCTTTTTTCATGTATACACACGTTCAAAAATTCTGTACAATCATGACTAATACATGGTTAAAACAGTATATAATGTACATAAAATATACAATCTAAATTCGAGGAAGTCACGATCATCCCATGTTACGCACCAACCAACACTGCAGACGATGAGAAGCAGGAGGAATTCTACAACTGTCTACAGGGAACTATAGACAGAGCACTTAGGAGAGACACCGCCATTGTTATGACGTCGCGCACGATGTTCCGTCTTTTTACGTTTTTAGGGTATGCGCACTGGAAGAAAATTGGTAAAAAGCTTAATTTTTATCGGATTTCTTTCAAAATTTAACTAGGATTTGCTTTTAAAATGTTCTTTTCGGTCATAATTTCCAAATAGATGAACACCTTCCTGAAAATTTATAATAGGCATTTTTCTTGAGATTTTTGTTGAAAAACGTCGTGTAACTGCGTCACATTTGTCTTGGTGCAGTGTGCGATATTTCACCTTTAAGAAGTCAATTGAAGGTCAAATTTTACGGGAAGATACCATGTGTGTTCGCAAGTGAATAACAAACAAGATGTGATATTACATTTGAACGTGAGACGTCAAACATGGCTGTTGGTAATTGTTAAATAGTTTGTTAAATTGTGTAACTTTGCCTTTTTTGCGTAAAATATATAAAACTTCTAAATCCAAATTCCTCCAGTTATTTTCATAGTCCATGCAAAACATTGATATGTTGTACACTTTAAGAGAAATAATATGACATCGAACTAGTAGTGAAAAAATGTTTGACAAAACGCAATTTTAGAAAATACGATAATTTCATAAAAATACGAAAAAGTGTCACAAATTCTTTTGACGCGACAGTAAAATCCGCAAAAAGGTTTCATACACAAATATCTTTTTATTATCGTCACTTTTCTTTTTTCCGTATCCATATGTTATAATTATGATCATTATGCAATGTATACAATAATTAAAAAATAACTTAACTATATGTTTCATAATTTTAAAAGCATTCTTCGTTTGCAACCCGGTGTGTCACAAAATTGAAAATGACGTAATTTTCGTAGTTAGCGTCCAAGTGGTTTATCTTATTTCATTAATATTGAATGTTGTAACACAATTTCATAAAAATGAAATGTACTGTTTCATTGATTGTTACACCTTCATCAAATTGTAAAAATTTCAAATAGCAAGGGTCATTAATGATGTCCTTGGAAGGTTATATACGGACGTAAGGCGTTTTGTAAACTTTTTCTAAAATGTTGAAATTCGAATCAGGGCTAGAATTATTCATTATTATTCAACTACGATGTTAATATATTTTAACTAATACTGAAACAAAAATATGATATTCATATTCTGTTTTCATGACAGTTTTATCATGTAAAATTTCATAAATTTCCCAACATAAGTGATACAATTATACGATATTTTACATCGACATCATAGCTTGTAAACTTTTATATATTTACTCTCTAAACATGACGTCGGGCATTATTGACGTCCGCATGTTCTGACACAAATATACATAATTTTATTACACATCACAATTAAACACACACGTGTATGATATGCATACATTTTATGCATATTTTATGTTAAACATTCTGCTTAGTGAATGAAATCTTATCAAGGGGACAAATACAAACACGTTAAAAATATAAGAAAAAACATGTACATTTGTATTGAATTATTAAAATAACCTAGTTATCAATTACAGGTTGCATGACATTCGCTCGCTTAGAATGAAAAGGTCATAACTATTACTTACGACTTAAAATACTGCTACATATTTGAAATCTGCGTCTTATGAACCTATTTTCATGAAAATCGGACATTGTCATGTTGACCATAAAACTATTGTTGAAACGGCTTGGTTTACCATAAGTGAAAAATATTTTGTCGGACAGTGTTTCCTTGTTTTCTATAAAAATCGATAATGTACTTACGACATTCTCATTCTAAGCCAGTGCATTGTTTCCTATATACAGTAATAAAACCTATAGATGTTATTTACAAGTAATATATTGAAGATGAAGATTACTATAGAATTAAAGATCGTACAGTTGAAGAAAGAGCCGTAAAACATCATTAAACCCGTTCATTTTCTAAATGCAAAATAATTGCCCAAAGTTCTTCATGAAATTTATTCAATAAACTTACAAGTTATATTAGTTTTTCTTTTCAGTAATATGCTCATCGATATTTACTGGAACAATGTATTGGATTTTAAACACATAAATATAGTAGTTTTTTCAAGACAGCGCGATGAAAATGACTGTTCGAATATTTTGACGTTAATTTTTACGTTTTCCGTGTGACGCTTCCACGACGCAACATCGTGCGCGACGTCTATGGGAGATATGAACGCTATGGTCGGGGACGAGAATTCGTCATGGGGAAGGATGAAATTGATGACATGGATGAGAATGGGAAGCTCTTTGCTGACTTTTGTGGGCAGAACAATTTTGTTATTGGAAAAACTTTCTTTAAACACCGGACAATACACAATGATCATCACTAGACTTGTCGACAAAGAATCAGATCGACCATGTCACAATTTCTCGACGATGGAGACGAACACTTCACGTCAGAGTCTATCGAGGAGCAGATCCTGGAACTAATCACCAACTAGTAATAGCTAACCTACAGGTAGGGATAGCTTGCATTGAGAAGACAGGGAATGAACGAAGACCACACTATAACATATCCAAATTGAAAGACCAAGAGAGACAACAGACTTTCTCACTTGCATTGAACAACCGCTTCCAGGCACTAGCAGAAATAATAGATGGCTCCATAGGGGGGAAACTAGAGAGGGTCAGAACAACATTCACCAAAACATGTGAAACAGAACTAGGATTCAGGTAAAGGACATACAAGAGCTGGCAGTGTGATGATACTATACAAAAGATAGAAGGTAGAAAAGCATCCAAACAACAAGTCAGCCAGGCCAGGACTAGAGCTCAGTATACGAAAATGAGCACTGCACATTTTAACTTAATATTTTGACCTGTGACCGTCTGTTGAAACAAACTGTACTCTAGGCTGCAACGTAAACTCGGTGCCTTCACACATGCGTTCGTTCTTTTGGGGTTTCAAAGAATCGGTATGTAAATTCTATGAAAATTCTTATTTTTAGTGCACAGGTATTTTTTATTCCTCCAATCATAAATATTTAATCTTGAGAAATGTGCTTCATTTGTAGACAATTAAATAGATCTTCCGTACTCCCTTAACACCATACACGCCTAATTATATATGCCAAACATATCCGTTATTTGTCAGTCAGCTTTCTGCTGAATATGACAGGTACTATTTCAGCTCCAGTTTATCGTCATTTTTTCCACAATAGATCGAATCAGTAACTTGTTGTTACCAGGAAGGTATTTTTTAATCATTCACTTCGTCTCGCAGTTCGGTTATTTTCATTGTATGAATGCACATGGAATGAATCAAGTTACATTTCAAAATTATAATAATGACGATACATTTAAAGCACAGATGCATTTAAAAAGCAGTTGATGTATGTTTTAAGTTAACCACCGTTATGCAATTTTAGTAACTATATTGTCTTTGCTGGTTTTTCAACCTTGGCCTTTAAATTAATCAAATAATGAATGTATATCAAATTGCTAACGGTCGGATCAATAACTATTACAAATTGCTATTATAAATTTATAAACATAACTACGTAGAAGACAGTGTGCTGGCACGGTGATTATACATTTGTATTCGTCGTTATATTCGACCAATTAAGAGGCATTATCGATTATGAATTACCCGAAATTGTACGTGTAAAAAGATTTTTCAAAAATCGTTTGTTAAAATATTTGCGTGTCTGAACAATTGATGACTACGCCTGAACAGAGATCGCACCACCTGATTGTTTGTCGAAGGTTGCTTGGCGAAGGTTTTCAAGTTAATCCATTGACCCATGTGATTATAATTAACCGTTAAAATTTATTTAAAGGATATTGATTGACCAATGGCGTAATGTCAATTAACCGGGAAGCATAAAGACGTGTTTTAAAGGATTTTGAGTCATACTTTAATATTATGTACCATCATGAGAAATGGTAAACCCCATTTTTGTCCATTTCTGGTGTTGACGCTTTATGTACAAAGTATAATATTTGGTTTTCGTGGTTAGTTTCGTGGTTAGTTTTAACGAGCAAAGTCACACTGGCGTGATACCATGTTGAAATAAGACGATTCCAAGTACGAGGGGCGTTTCAAAAGTTCCAGGAAAAATGCTCTATAATGTTTATCGTATGTTCAAATTACTTTAAACTTTGCATCTAAATAGAACAATTTATGCTGTGGTACTGCTGCAGATGACGGTACGGCCAGTTGTGAAACAGACACAAGACGTTGCGTCGGACGTTTCTGCTTCATTTTGCGACACTTTCGAATGCTTTGCATAGGGACCATGGAAGAACGTACCTTGAACCGAGACACTTTTTGAGAATATAAAGCATTGTTGTTATTGTAGCAGGTGTATTTTTGTGTGCCATTGGACTGACTGAGTAAGATTTAGTCAGAACATGTTAATAAGGTATACCAGAGATACCGTTGCCCCGGTAAGCTATTGTTGACGTCACTATGACAGCTGTGCCATTTTTTACAACACACCCTCATTCGTTTGATTCATCGTAGACTATGTATTATGAATTGTTCTATTGAAATGCAAAGTTTGAAGTAATTTGACCATAAGATAAATATTATAGAGCACTTTTCCTGGAACTTTTGAAACGCCCAACGTATAAGAAAATGTAATCAATAAAGGTTCGACGGTTTTGGAATATTTGCAACGTTTATCAAGTGAACACACTTTTAAGCACCAAGTAACTTAAACTCCACCTCCTACCCGAGGCAAGGGCAGGGATTTTGACTCAAGTTTGCTTTTTCAAACACACGATAAAATCCCTGCCCCCCCCTCCAGGATCATTCCGAAGGTAAAAACGTCCAATATCCAAGATTGCCTCTTTCATCTCTATCCTAACGCGGAACAAAAGCCAATAACTCAGTGCTGAGGACATCGAGAAGGTAGATGCCCTGGACTTTTCATGTTATACCGCCCTTCCTTTAGGTCGCATTTTACTCGATCTTCCTTACGGGTTAGTGTAGCGGGTTTGAGGATATGATTTTAATCAGATTGGAAGAATATAACTAGATGACTAAGATTTTCAATGCATTACGGGAATTGTAAAATGAATTTGATTTCAATTTATCAAGCATATCAATGACGAAACATAAAGCATATTTAAAATTGGAGGATTAGAAACTAAGAAAACTGGAAAAACTCGTCAAATTTGATACTAACAGAACCTACGCACCATCGATTTCTTCTCATATATCATGTTTGATGCAAATCACATGAAATGTTCATTGGAAACCCCCGATTTACTCATAGTAGTCACAATGGCGACACTATTAAACAATTTACGTAAGCCGAATGCATTGTTGATAACAAACAGATTATGCATAATTATATCTAGATGTTTAGAAAATAAATAGTTTAATCAATACAATTAAATAATGTCCATTGTTAAGGTCACACTTAGAGGTCAAAGGTAAAAAATGACCATTATAGACTTTTTCCGGGCTGTGTCTCACTCATGCATTGACACTTTTTAAAAAATAATTATGCTTAATTGTTAAATACCATGCGGCGGTGTGCAGTGTGCAAGATCGTCTAAATTCCCACCCAGGATATAATGTTTGCTGTCTAATTACCCGGGTCGGGGCACATCATTATTGTTTAATAAAATTAATGTTCTTATTCGGAATTGGCTGGCTGGCTGGCTGGCTGGCTGGCTGGGAATCGATGAGGTTGTCAAATTCCTGCCGGTCAGGAAGATTCATCTGTTAACTCCCCCTCTGCCCCATCGGGCGGGCATAATATTGGCTGATGCATAAAGGCTATTAGATCGCCGATCGTCTGGACGGACGTTGGGCAAAGGTGCGTGGTCTGAAACTGGTAGGCAACTTTTTGTATCGCTTGTAATACTTCCACTGTCTGTCACCTTCTATGATTATAAATTGTAATTCTCACACTGCATTTCTGCATATGCTCTAAAAATAACTGTTAACAACAGCGCAGTTACGTTCAATACTATCTTACTGCAAATGTCGATAACGTGAAATGCAAGTGGCCTGCATTATTAAGTTGTTTACCTGTGGTTTTTAGAAAACGCATCACCTTGAACTACCCTCACAGGTCGTAAATGCTAACTGGTGTAAATATAATGTGAGAACCATCTGTCAACTCTTATTGGAAAAGAAGCTCACTTGCTCCGCCTTCTACCCTTGTTCGCTTATTCGAAATAGCTGCGATACAAATACAATAAAAAAACTACTCAAAATTGATTTTTTCTCGAGTATCATGTGTGATGCAAATACCATGAAACGCTCAATGGAAACCCGTGGTTTACTCATAGTAGCAGTGTCAATAAGTACAGTAGAATTTTTAAACCAAACGCATTCTTGAAAGCATATACATGTAGATAATGCATATATGCTTAGTAAATAAATATTTTAATCAATACATTTAATGATGATACACACATACCTTATAGCATAATTATAACGGTGATTTTTCTCATACGTTAATATAAGGATTCACGCGCTGCAAATGTCCATTTTTAAGTATGCTCATTTCAGGAACCAGCCGACGATTATATAAATGATTTACAGCGTCATATAACCTGAAATTCACATTCAAATTGTAACTACTAATCAATTTTCTATAATAGTAAAATAGTAAAATAATAAACGTTAACAAACCCCCAATGTCACTGTTTTCTTGGTATTTGCGGATACCGGAAGTCGCCGCTCATAACAAAAACTTGTATATGACGTAACGTACGTTTGATTTCCCGACGTCGCCCAAATTTCCCGCCAAAGTGTCATAATTTTGAAAAACATACTCATAAAGAGCTGTTTTTATGCTTTAATAGTGTTTACGCAAGCCTCTTCGTTTTAATACATCTCCTTGGGGAGACTATTTCTCTCCTGTGGTGTGGCAGCCAACATCGATCTGCGGCGCCCAGGAATAGACACTGCCCTCACAGGTACCATTTTACACCATGGTGGAGTGGAGCTGTGGGTCTTGCTCAGAGAAATTAACCAGTGGTCCAGAGGTGGATCGAACCCGGGACCTCTCGATCCCGAAGCGCGCGCGCTACCTCTAGGGCACCGCTTCCCACAAACTAGGATAGAGATTACAAACCGTGGCTACTTAATGCATTTCCACAGCTCAATATATAACCTCATTTTAACACCAGCTCAATCAACACAATCTTTAACCACACGAAATTGTGGTCTCGTATCAAAATGATTGATATGCCACCAGTATAGGTTTTACATTGATTAAAGTTGTTTAATAAGTCATTTACATATCAGGTTCATTTGCACACATGACATATTATTTTGTCGTTCCTTGAAAACGGATACGAGTATTAGTATTCTATATTTAGAGACAAGTATTTTATTCCTTGAAATCGGTTGCCCTATTTGCTATTTTTATACTTCCCGGTCTAAATAACTACTGATAACCGCGCAAGTAATGATTTAGTTTAAACCTGGATTTGCTATTTGAATAGTCGCAGTAAGTTTACGATAAAACTATGTTACTTTATATTTACCCGTCAGCAGTAGTATATTAAAATCACTTTGTGCAATTCATATTGCGTCTAAAATACTATGTAGTTACATAAGTATACAGACTTGTATACAATTTAAGTTTTGTATGTGACTGATTATTGTTTATATATTATGTATGTTTTATCATACTGAAAAATTATAAATCTGTATAATTGCGAAAATTGTCTATTTAATGCAATAAAACTTTGAATTTGTTTTTAAATATTGTCAACTTTAATGCTTCTAATACAAAATAAGTTAAAGCATTGTTGCTTCACTGTGTGACTTTGTGCATTTTATCAAATTATTTTGCTGATATCTCTGTTGATACTTTTGCTTTTCTATATATGCTTGTACTGCGATTGCTCAAAATAAGACTAAGCTAGATTAATCAAATTTGGTACGGGTATGACGAAATGGATTAATATGCAGACTTTTATATTGTTTGCTTATTTAAAAAAAGTGGTTGCCGTGGATACGAAAATAGCAAATAGGGATATCGGTGTAACTCGAAACTTAGCAAAGCTTTGAAATAATTGCTTTATTACTGTTATTATTGCATATTGTTATGAATATTCACCTAGACACAAGTTCGATATTGGTCAAAATGCATACAGCTCGACAGGTGACTTTTATTTTAACATTCCCCAAAAACTTGTTATGGGCTATCAGTATAACTCGAAAATTCGAACGCTATGTTTATGAAAGTCGAAATGCAAATAAAGAATTATGATACTGATAGCCCATAACAAGGTTTTGGGGAATATTGAAATAAAATTCACCAGTCAATAGTTTACCCACCCGGGGGAGATGGGCGGACGACGCAGGAGAATTAGACATTTTCATTTTTTGACGTATAAATCCCCATCTTGGAGATAATGTTTGCTGTCTAATTCCCCGGGATCAGGGCACATAACCATGTATACATATATAGCAACTCCCGGGTTTTGGAACCGATCAGAGTCTATTCCCTGGGACAAGGAGTCGAAGAGGTTGTCACATTCCTGTCTGTCAGGAATATTCAACTGTCTAATCCCGCTATGTCCCCCTCGGGCGGGCATAATATTGACTGGTGCATAATGCTATTAGATCAACAATCGTCTGGACGGACGTTGTGTAAAAGTGCGTGGTGTTAAACAGGTAACTTTTATGTCGCATGCGATACTTAAGTGAATTTTACACTGTCTGTCTGTAATTCAGCACACTACATTTCACTGTAACTGTTAACAACAGCGCAGTAACGTTCAATACTATATTACTGCAAATGTCGATAAAGTGCATTGTAAATGATTTGCACTATTAATTTGTTTACTTGTGGTTTTTAGAAAACGAATCAATTCACCTTGACTGGGCGCACAGGTCCTAAATGTTAACGGCTGTGACTATGCCAGAACCTTATTGGATAAGAAGCTCATTCGCTCCGCCCTTCTACTCTTGTTTGTATATCGAGAGTTGCCTTTAAGACTGTAGTATGTACTTCTTTAATGATAAGCAGTTACTACAGTCTTGCAGGCAACCCTAGCTATTCAAAATAGCTCTGATACATTTAATGAATATATATCATGTATATCATATTTTCCGAAATAGATAAAAACAAGTGTATAAATGTCACAGGACACCTACAGTATAAAATTTGGATACCTGCCATATCATTGCAAAAAGAAGTAGGTTAATTGTGTTTATAAAACGCAGTAGTGGATGAGTCAATATCAGCATTGGTGGGTATATACAACTATACGTTACACTATAAGTTTTTCCTATACCATAATCTTATTTCACTGCGGAGATTTTTGTTAGGACTACCAGCATTGAATCCATCATTCTGTTAAGGCGTTAAACATCGTTACATTGAAATCTGGTAAAATTAAAGGCTTAGAATCTAAAATAGATAAAGAAGTATAGATGGTTTATAGTAGTGAGCGACATGCACATTGTAACCTGATTTTATTTTATTTATGACAATGAACCGTCAAATTTAGTTTTACTACGTTATTTGAATTTACGCAGGTGTATTAGACAAACTAGTTCACCAAACAGTAAGTTGATATCGAACAGAGAAGGTTCCTGAAATATTATACCGGTGTGTTGTTTATAAAGTACCCCCCCCCACCCCCCTTCAGATCAACTGAATAAAATATTTTAATTTCGGAGTATATAACAAAACAGTATGAACAAAAAGTCGGTGTTTTAATTACAATACTAAACATATTGTCTTACAAATTAACTATTGTTTACGCGATCAAAACTATCGTTTGTCTATTTGTATTGCCGTACACGACTTTGGTATAAGTTAAAATTTAAATGAATTGATACTGTGTTGATCGCTCTAAAATGTCAGAGTAAATGCTCTACCATTCGGAAAAAAATAAGGGAAAGTCATGGAATTTTGTGACATGGTATAGTAGAAACACTGAAGCGGTGCACAATGTTGCCGCAAAACAAAACATAGTTCGTTTATTTAACTTTTTCACTTTTATAGCGCGCCCAGGATAATGTGATATTTACAAACATTGACCATATTAATCAACTGTTTGAAATATGGTTTAATTCAAGTAAACACATCTCGATTATAATCTTAAATAGCATTGATAAATCAAGCACACTTGAAGTGTATCCACTTATGTGTGTTATCCTGGGCCCACCAAGTAAACGGCAATTTGAAAGTTAACAAATGATAACAAGGTTAATATAATGAAAATATTAAACTAAAACATTCTACTTCCTTCAGAAGAATAACAATAGACGTTATCAAATGAAACCTGGTTTTACGTGCATATACCTTTTCATCGTGTGTCATGTATTCACACTGATAAAATCACCTCGGCAAACCCGCTACGCTATTATTATTGCATTAAGCTAGACCGAGTACATAAGTCAGATTATATACTTCAGTTTTGACGATGAATAACTAGAACTTTAAGAAAAATGGACCAGAGCTACCGCCATTTTAGTGAAAGTTCGGATGGCAGCTCCAATACCAAGTCCACACAAACTACAACGGTCAGTTACAACAGCGGATCTGAAAATACAAACAGACAGCTGAGTACAGTCATGGAAAACGTAGACAACCATGAAGATATCAAGTTCGCTGATGACGAAGTCGATTCTGATAATGAACGCGATGTTAATGACACTAAAATTGACAACAGGCACTTCAAGAAAGGATGCGGATGTAATGGCATAGGAGAGCTTTTGTGTCATCATGAAAGACTAACAACCAAAGTACCCCTTAAGCACGAGAATGTTACAAAACCAGCCTCACTGTGTGGTTGTTGTCTGCCTAGTGTTGAACAGGAATCTGGTAATGACAAGGCCACGAACAACTTTGATCACCCTTCAATTTTAAAGACATCCAAAGACTCCCTTCCCATTGACAAATCAAATGCAACCAAAACTTCAAAGCAAACAGAAACTGTTGGTAAAAGTCGCGTTCATCTAACTGCTAAAAGACAGAACAAAACACAAACAATTCCATCACAGAATATCGGTGACGAAAAAGTGAAAATACCATTGGACGAGCAGAATTCGTACGATGCATGCAGCACATGGAACAATGCTAGTCCAGATACGTGTGTTGATATTGACACTTTATCAGCCTCATCAAAATCCAGAGAACGTTACATCGAGAGCTTCCAACAGCGAGATCGTTACATACACGAATATCAATATGGTAATAATATGATGAAAACTTTGGAAGATAGGTATAGTCGAATGATTGATGATATGAACAGAAAACAAGAACTTCTGAAGTCAAGTTTGATGTGGTTAACGGTGATGTTTATTGTGATCATATTGTGTGTGGCTGTGTCTGTGATTTATAACATCGGTAGAAATATGAATTATGTCAGTATTGCTGATGTGGAATATAAAATGGAACAGTTCCTCGACACACCGAAAGTTCAAGACGAGCTACGTAACCACGTATTATGTTTAGGCTGTGCGGACGTCAGTACGGATGTGATGTCATTGTTTACTCGTGATGACGACGGTGGATGTTGTGTCGAGGACTTGGCGACACTTTCTCTTAAACTGAAAGACATCTATTCAGAGGTATGACAAATGTCGTTTACTACTAGCATATAAGTAGTTGGACACAGACGATAAATGCGATACAAATAAAAATGATAAAATATTTTTTTCTTCTAACGTCGGTGAAGCATTTTTGTTTGGAGGCTTCCTTGTTCAACTCTTTCAGTATCTTTAGCAATACACATTTTCTACAAATCTAGCACTGAAGTCCTATTCTAGAACATGTGTAAGTGTTTATCGAGTTTTAAACGATGTGTCTAGTCAAAGTTTGAAACAAAATGCCATTTGAAGTGACGTTTTGTATCCTCTCCGGTACCAATGTATAATTACGTTGCTTTGTATGTTTGATTTTAATGTCTATATCTATGTAGTATATCGGAGTCTTTATTTCTCTTCAGGATATTCAAAACTACGATGACAGATTCATAAGCCTACAGAACAGTGAGTTTATTTCATCAAATTGAATCCAATTTGGGTTGTTTCGGTAGCACTTTATGAATCTTGCGATTGGCTGGGTGTTACATTTCAATTATTGTGAATGTTATGGCTGATGATACGAACATGAAAAGCAACTGCAAATTGGACATTGTAAAAGTTGTATATAAATTAGGCTGATTAGCAATCGGTTTTATGTAAGCTCCCTGGTAGTAATCACTTTATGAGCTCTGTTTGATGATACAAGTAATAACAACACATGGTTATGATTGAAATTTGTCATTTAATATTAAAAACAAAATGACGAATATCACATAAAACAATTATGTAATAACAAATAACTACTTATACATATATATATGAGCCGTTCTCCAGGAAAACCGGCCTTAATGACATTGTATTGTAATTATGCAATAAGATTTAGAAAAATGTCTAAAATGAGAAAAAATGGTGTCCTTTGATTTCATATTTAAGTAATTGGATAGTATAGTACTATCCATTAGGTTCGAGTTTTCTTTAAAAATGTGTTAGAATAACTTCTGTCGTTGCCATGGTGATCGTTTTCTAAACAGTACTCATATCAAGGAAAACAATGGTAAAGGGGCTAAAAACACTTGCAATTTTTCTCTGTGAGCAAACTCTCACAAATTGGACACGTTTTATTAAAACAAGAATATGATTCTCCAATGTGCCACAATTTTAAAAGTTTACGTCAAAATGTATCAGATACTGTATCATTGAAATGCAACGTTACGTTACGTCAAAAACGTAGAGAATGACGTTCGCGACGTCACTCAAAAAGTAGGCGGTAGTGGTTGGTTTAAAAAGTCTATATAACTTTGTAAGTGTATGGAATGATTTGTTCTTATTTTCAGAAACAGTTCACAAGAGTCTCTTCTTTCTAACCATATATTCATCAATATTTTCACAATTTTTTCACTAAGCCCGGTTTTCCTTGAGAACGGCTCATATACATTCAATAATACATGTATCATCAAAGATGGGGTTCCACTTATATGCCATATATTGCAAACAACTAGTTTCTACTAGTAGGTATTTGCAATAACCCCCATCCTAGTTTATGCACTTCTGCTTTGCTCTGTTTTAATGTCATGGTACATTACTTTAAACAACAAACAAAGCAATACTGTTATTTATAATAAGATGTTTTGGGATATGAGTATAATGGCTAATGATGTCTTTGTAAGTTATGCCGATTTTGAAAAACATACTGAATGATTGTGTTTTATTTTTAGCCATATATGAATTGGAACAGAAGGCCAATTACCAAAGCTTTATGATCGAGGTTGGTGAAGTGAGTGAATCTGGGAATGTTGTGGAGTTAGATGATGTTCTAGAAAATACTTTCCGTAAAATAGAAAGTAACGAACGGCTGATTAACTCCTTGCTTGAACGACGGAGATCGTCACTACACTTGATAGGAAGAGGTTTGTCGTATTTTAATAAATTAGTACTGACTGATAACTGTGCCTCCGTTGCTCGGTGGTTATAGTGTGCTTGTCGCCTTATCCGGAGACACGAGTTCAAATCTTGGTTTAGACACTCATACGTCTGGCATATTTCAGTCAAAAGCTGACTGGCAAATAAAGGCTATGGTTTTAATTAAGCATAAAGAAGGGAGACTGGTTTTCACAGTCTAAACCCTAATGACGATGAATAATAAATCACTTTAATTACAACCCAATGGATATAATCAATTCAAACTTATTATATATTCCATTAAAGATGTATGATGCTACTTTTCGAACAAATGAGAAAAAAAAAGTAAATATTAAATTTTAACTTGAGCACCATTGGCTCATATTTGACTAAGAATGTTTGATTTAAGTTCATTTAACCCTTAGTCAAATGATTGTGGGTATCCTAGTCTAGAGGAAGTTGGTCATTCTGCAATACTTATAACATCAGGGGTAAAAGTTTTCAGTCTAAATACTGATTTCAGTATTTTTAGAAAAAATGCACTATGTAATTTACATGAAAATCATCAAGTTCAGTATATTGACAAGCAGTTTTCAGTATTTTTGAAAATTTTGAACTTTTACCCATGTAACATTAACAGCTGACGGTCGTAAGCTCCAGTGGCAGTACAATGCGGGTAATATGAAACCTACAGATACAAACAGTGGTGCAACTATCTCGGTCACTGGTGGATCATATTTCATCTATTGTACAATAAGATTCACATGTAATCAAATAGAGATGGACAGACGGTAAGTTATGCCAAACCAGATCGTTTCATCGTTTAGCGTCCGAGGTCGTATATGTTTGAGCATCTTTGGAAAGAAGAAAAAAAGTCTGTAACCTCTTATATCTTCAAAATACATTGAGATATCGCTTTCATACTTACATGTATTCACCATCATGTCCCAACCCCTAAACAGCAGTAGTTATTGCACAAGCACGTTTCCAGTTATTTCAGTAAGTTATTTTGATTGACAATGCTTGGAAGCTATATTTGTTAGCTATATAATGATGAGGATAGAAGTCGTTGCGACTTGCACAACCATTTGGTGGAAACGAGGAACAGTGTTATTAGCATGGTACGAGGAGATAAAAACAAATGGCAATTATTTTCAAAGCATTTCTAACAACACATTCCCCTAACATGTACTTTACCATGTTTGTATACTTTATTTTAGAGTAAGTGTTGGCTACAAACTGGACGAAGTAGGACGACGTGGCGGACCACAGAGTCTTGCGTCCGTAGAACATCACTGTGGCAATGGTTCGACATCAGAACAAGACCTGGTGTTACAGCAGATTGTCTCGGTACCGGTGAATCAAGGAAAGACGATCAGGCTCAGTGTATTCAACCACATACTCCAATATGTCTCTAATACACACGATCATTCATTCGGCATTTTCGAAATCTGAGAATAATACACTGAACAAAACTTATAAATCGACACTTTATCAAATATGACTTCTTGGCAATTACTTTTTAGTTCTTGCTCTCTTCTCTTGACCAATTTCATCATTGGTGGGGGTCTGCATTCGACGAAGTGGTCGTTGGTATCCAAGCAGATCTGTCGGTTGTTTGTATGAGGAGGCCTGGCATCCACAGTGCTGTCCACTTATTGACGTTGTAACACTAGCTCTTTGATTGCCTTCCAATCTTTCGCTCTTCTTCTACTGTTTTCCTTGAATGATTATTTTTCAGGGACTGTCGTAATTATTTTATGAAGATCTTCATAAACATCTATATTTAAGACAATTGTCCGGTGTTTATTTTAGATCATTTGCAGCGACGTACAAAGTCCGTAAAATTGTATCAGGAAAGCACTTTGTTTGGCGCTTGGTGTACTACAGGGGTTGTTCCAGGACTGTCTGACACAAATTGCCCGGACAATGTAACACTACATGTTCTCTGGTTATTATCAATGCATTATAAAGTAATTGCCAAGAACTCACATTTCATTAAGTGTCAGTTCATAAGTTTTGTTCAGTGTATATAGAATACAGAATAAAGAAAAGTTAAGTCGGTTTAAGCATAACACATCTTATCACAGTGAAACGACATACAATAAATATTTACATACATGCATGCATACACGCATCGCTTTACAAATATCAAGTATATATATATGTTTAATCAATAAATTAATCAATTTGTCTAGGGACAACACATATTTTTAACTGACATTAAATATGCAAGTATCATAGTATCATGAGTACATGTATTATATGAACACAACATTGAATCAATATAAAATCGAGCGTCGTATATCAAGGGCATTATTGATAAATGTACCAATTTGTGAAGGTCCCTTATATTGGTTGAGGATAATATCGGTATAAATTTAAACATGCTATGATTTCTCCGAAAGTATACTTTTATATATACGTTTCTAATATCCGTATACACCGGACATATAATTATGAGATGGTACTCATCTTCGATGTCATTTTTGTCACATAAAACACATTTACGTTCTTCTCTATGTATATTATTAAATTTACCAGTTTCACTCGCCAGAGGGTGCGATGATTACCGCATTCTCGCTATTGCAGAACGTATTTTGATATTTGTTATTCTATTCAAATATTCTGATAGTACAAAATTATCTTTGATACTACTATATAACACAAGAGTTCTACTATTTCTAACCACTTCGTTCCATTGTGAAATATAAATGTCTTTTAGTCTGGTCATAAGTACATTTATAAAACATTATATAATTATATCAACCAAAGATCTCTGATACTGAATAATAAGAACTTGCTTGATCTTATCTATATAATATTTAATAAACAATTATTGTTTTATGAGCATAAAATGAGCTTCTATACAATACTTATTAATACAACGTAACGAATTGATGTTTTTTTGTGAACATGTCTACTAAAAAGAAATTCAACTAAAATGTTGTCGATTGTTCTTGTGAACAATCAATATTTTATACATGTAAATGAATTATTAATTTGTTAAATGGTTGTAATACTGCAATACTGTGAATATCAATGTATAACATTTCATAATTACTCGATGTACAAATTGTAAATATATTATCTTAATGTATACATTTACTATGTGGTATATACATTTTTTGTATATGCTAAAAATGACAGGCAAATAAAGGCAATTCTCGGCATAAATACTATAACGGCATAATGCCTGTTGCCAACCATTATATGCGTTACCGAGTATGCTAATATCTTAAAATTGGTTGATTACTATGTGACAGTTCCTAGACTTTCTGGTCGTGTATCGGTATAATATGACTAGGCAAGCGGCTTATGATGGCCGAAATAACACTAGTCTGTCTTAAAACTTTACATGCAAACTTGAACAGATCAAAGTATTTATTACATATGTGATTGTACTTAGGGCAAGTCTTAAGGCTTATTCTCAGGATTTAACATAATGTGCCAAAATGAATTTCGTAATTTCGAGCGTTTTTACTCTATGTCCAAACATATTATATTTAGCAAAGCTAAGGCCATGTGAATATGCCTATCCTTGGCAATGTTATAGGGCACAAGCAAACTAATATTCCCATCACATTCAGTCATTTCATTGTGTCTCAAAAGCAGAGTTACCACAATTTCGAATACACCAAATCTCTTGCGAGAACCTTGTTTTCAGTGAAACTGACAAGAAGCGTATTTGTGCGGTGATTCCAGTATAACTGGTTTACATGTAAAATGAATGTTTATTTGACAAACGACATCCAGTCAAAGCGTAGGTCCATAATACTTTACTACTGTGACGGTTGTAAACTTTAACTCGTCCGTCAGTTTAACTGTGTTTATCTAGGTTTAACTGGATATATTTGAGTTAACGGTTTTTCCCGCTATTTTTTCGGACGAGATAGTTCCCTCATTAGTGTTACTTATTGAATCGACTATACATGTAAAACGAATGTTCATTTGACAAACGACAGCCAATCAATGCGCAGGACCATAATGCCATACTACAGTAGGAGCAAATAGTAGTCACTCAGGAAGATTTTTGGTACGAATAATATATAATTTTACCATTATTTCACAAAGGTTTTTAACGGAAACGAAACTTGTACGAATAACGTTATATAGAATTCGAAACGTATATTTAGTCAACAAAACAGGAAGTATCGAATTGAATCCGTGAAATAACAACCTCATAAGGTAACATTATACCATTGTGTTATAACTATTACGCTACTTGTTTTATGTACGGGACTTTCTGTTCATGGTTAACATTTCGTTACTTCATTTTGAAAATGTATATAGTATTTAAACTTTAAATGTCGTTTTTTTTATTTACTTACGTCAGGGAATTTAAATGTTTCGTGTTGTCTTCTTGTGTTCGTTGCCAAATGTTTCGTAATATTTTATATTACAATCATCTTGGTATCCTTGAAAAACTGAACTCGGGAAACATTTTTGTTTGTTTCGTATTCAGGATTACATCTTTGTCTAATTATAGACGGTTTTGTGTATCCTTGTTGAGCGTCAGCACATTGTTAATATTGCTCAGAACCTATTTTGCATTGTTTTGCTCATCATAGTTTTAATTAGATGCATATGCATAACTGATTAGATAGTATACAATGGTAACTGATGGAGCTTGTTATTTATCAATGATTTTGTACATACTGCATTATCACCATGCTATTTTATCAGTTGTATTATTGTTGTTTTGTAAACAGTCCTTTTCAGGACTAAATATGCAAATAAACTCTATTCTATTCTATAAACATGCATAGTACATAGTCATGATTATTATAGTGTTATATATTGTCACCTACATGCATACTAAACAGTCACTTGACTTGGACATACTATTTATACGTTTGTCTTTGACTGATTGTTAGGCACGTAAAGCAGTTTTATAAACACAATTGATGCTAAAACGCTGTAAATATAGCATTTGATCTCAAAACATATCCACTGTGAGCCTTCATTGTACAGATCTCAAAATTTTAAACTATATACATATAGATCTATGTCATAAAGCATGAGGGCGAATATTTTCTTCAAGTTTGTATATTACAGACCTTTATGTATTAAAAGTGTAGATTTCTAACCTCAATATTTGCAGGGGCTGTGTGAACTATAAAATCGACTGGTATCAAATTAAATGGTCGAAGCCTACAATGCGGCCAATGTATATGGAATATGGGTCGATATTTAGGATACTTTACATTATGTATTGTTATCGTCAAGGTCGACTTTTCGAAGACAAAAAGCTGAGCTACTGTATTGTCGTGACGGGATCGTCTATGTGTGCGTCTGCTTTGGTTAATTTTATTGCCAGAGTCACTTTCTCAAATACTATCAAAGGTATACACTTTGAAGTCAGCATGAGTATTCACCATCACAAGAGGAGTCCATACTGGCAAGTCTGATGAACATGAGGTCTATATTTATTAAGTTATCTGCCATTGTTACTATCGAAAACGAGAAAGTCGTTATTATATTATAACCATTATTATTCACCTGTTATATGCATATACTGTGTACGTATAATATCCTTTCATAACAACTCAATAAGATTGAATTATTGAGGTTATCAATATGTATAAATATTGAAGTATTTTGATATCAGCAGCTGATAACAAAAATGGATGTCGGACATAGGAAAACCCCGAAACTTTTGTTACTTGTTCGGTTATGATAACCGAAAAGAGAAAAATCGGGACAATTCGGTCAGGCAGTTGGTCGTTCAAACTTTAAAAAAATGGTCAAGGCATTCTAAAATTGCTAGGTTCTTTCGCTTAAAGGCGTAGGAAGAAATAGCTCAACTTACAGTGGGAAGTGCATTGTATACATATATAGTTTACGTTTGAATCCTACTCTAAGTGCCATCTACGTATTATTTAAATAGTGGTGACAGTATAATTACTCAAAACAAAATTTACTTTTAAAGTGTTCAATAATAATAGTGCTGTGATAGTTTCATTGTATTTTATGCCTGTGTTGCGTTGTTGTAAATATATTGCAATTATATGCTATGTTTTGTTTATGCTGAAAATAAAATAACCTGAAATAAGAATAATTCATCGCATTGTTTTTTATTTAGTTACAACAGTACGTGTTCGTATACATGTATATAACCATTGCATCAGTGTCCATTGATCTAATCATCGTTACTATTAGTTAATGTAATTATAGGATACTCAATTCGTATCGTGAATGAAGCTTGTCCAGAATGTTCCATCAGTTTGAACGAACATTCCCGAACAATTAAGTATCACACTTTCGCAATCTCATTTAAGTCAGCTCCATATTAGCTCCACAACATTACTCTTATATAGGATCTGATGACACTTTATATGGGGTCATGTCGATTTGAACTTTACATCATTCAACCAAAGCGCTATTTTCACAAATCTGAAAGTGCAGCGAATCTCTGCTGTATTTGACAGTCAGAAAGATGTTTCAACTTTATACAAAGAGAGTTAAGTGTATTCTACTATTCATACAGGTGAAAGCCATATTAAAGCATGCACTAGAGTCTGAGGTAATTTTAACATGACCTCTTATGTAGTGTAGTCAGATAAAAAAAACAGCGTAAAGGAATGTACAACACGATATTAAAGTACGACTCCACGCCTGAATATCAAACTTGGTAAATGCAAGTAATAGATACAATACTACATTATAGTCAAACGTGTCTTCTTACAATGGTTATAGTATAGTTTTATGAGGACGAAATACCAAGTGTCCGGGTTTAATAACAGTTCCATAACGATCAAAAGATATAGTTCTGTATCTGACTTATACTCTGACAAATAGTAAAATAATCACACAAGCGACAATGATTATCAGAAACGTTTCTTGCACACTTCATCAACGGTTTGTCTGAAAATATTTCGCATTTTCAATAATATCATCTTCGACGGCCTAACAATAACCCAAGGCAATCTATCATGGGACCTCACACACAGGCAACTGTATCATTGAAAACGAAAAATAAATTATTTGTAAAGAACAAAAAATAACTGTTTTTCGTTTTAGTCTTTATCAATGATACATTTCCCGTTTTAAAGATATAATTTATTTGAGTTTAATTTCAGCATTTTTTTTTAACATGTATTGACCGAATTCATTCCTGCATACTTCATAGTTAAAGCTTGTGCATGTTATGACAGCTGATTAAGGGCATTTTATTGACATTTCTTCTTGGAAGCCTAGCTTGATGCGTTAATCTATTATCAGTATTAATGTGGAGTTGGTGTGCATAAAATAGCTTACATAGCTTAATAAACCAGATTTGCGGATTATATCTCTATATTTAGATACAAGCTATATATCCACGTAGGCAAACTTGTATGATTTGCTTCCTTGTTTCGCTGATAAGATAAATTTTATTGGACGGATCGATTTTTTGTAATTTTACTTTATTTAAAGTACCGCACTTGATTTCAAATATATAACTTTTTTGTTTGAAAACTTTATCTCATAAAACGTAGAAACATTCAATAGCTTATTTACTCAGATACACATGTATACATATGAATACAATTTACTTATAAATAGTTTGAATATACAATATGTGGAAATATGTTCAATCAATTCAGGAATTGGTAAGAAAAATGCTGTGCTAATGTTCACCACATCACGTATACAGACTGGTGACTGACCTACTGGTTAACATGAAACAAATCACATTTATGCTAAGTCTTGTACCATTAGGATTTCGGCCTTGCACAAGCAAGAATATTAGTGTTCAGGCGTTTTTGCTGGCTACTTTGGAAAAGTACCGGATGCCAGTTAAAATGGAAATTTTGCGCGTAAAATCCTGCAATTTGGAATCAGCGTAGATGAAATCATTACATTGGGAATTATTGGGTCTGATTCTATAAACGGATTAAAAGCTTTGAATGCTTTTATAACTATTTCATGACATAATATATGATAAATTGTTTAAAAATGAACAAAAATGCATCTCTGTTTTGGGGAATTATTTACTTCTAAATTGGGGAAAATGTCATTATGTTTTATTGGGAAAGTACCTTTTATGGGTGAAGGGGAAACTCTGTGTTGATTTATCTGATAAATAGGTGAAACATGTGACTCCATTAATCGGAAAACATCAAGAAATAAACATATAATATCACGTGTCCCTATAGTTTCCGAACCTTCTTTGTACATATAAACAATAGAAAATTAAATAGTATAATGTGTTCCCATTCCATTGTTTATACAGGCAAAAAAAGAAAAAAAAGAAAACATTGCACACTGTCATTTCTAATCATTTATTTACGTTTGCATGCCATCATTGGCTTGTCCAATATGGTTTCAAGCCTGGTCTTCGTCTGTAGGGTTAACGCATGCTTTTTCGTGCTATTACATCTGCAGAGTCCCGAAGGCTTGCGTAAACGCTATTATAGCATAAAAACAACATTTTATTAGTATGTTTTTCAAAAGTATGACATTTTGGCGGGACATTTTGGGCGACGTCGGGAAAACAAAAGCGACGTTGCTTAGCAAACGTTACGTAAATTACAAGTTTTTGTTATGAGCGTCGACTTCCGGTATCGGCAAGAAAACAGTGACATTGGGGGTTCGTTTAAGGTATAAGACTGGTCACATGCCATTTTTTTCTGCTCAGTAACTTTTTTTTTAAATATGTTTTTTTGTAAGTTAAACATGTCTGACATTGATTGAAGAAAAAAAATTGGAGCCCTATGCGGTTTTTTTTTCGTAATTTCTGTTTGAAGCGGTATACTATAAAATGTTTCGACAATTTTTTAATATTTTTTTAAGGGTATATGGGGCTCTAATTCAATAAATTTCTTTGAAAATATTACATATATTACCACAATAACTGCCAAGTTATTTAACATAATAATTCAGGCTACTGAAAACAATATTTGAAAGAGAAAATAATGAGAATTCAGATTTTTTCCCCCATTTTAGCATGTAATGATAGCCGAAATAAAAAATCCACAAAAATGACTCATTTTTATAAAGGTAATAGCAAATTTAAAAAAAATTGGCTCAATAACTTTTTTTGCCTTTTTTATATTATTTAGAGTCACCAATGGTGATAACAAAATCCTAAAAAAATCAGACCTCTATGTGGGATTTTTTTCAAAATAGCAAATTAAAATGCTAACATAACCCCAATTTCAAAGAAAAATCAGATTTTCTGCTTTTTTCAAATAATTTTACCAGTTTTTTGCATTGAAGTTTCAAATACAATAGTAATGTTACATTTTAATGACAATGAAACAAAATAAGACACAAATTTTCTATCTAAATACAAAAATAATGATAAAACAGGGGTTAATCAGTACCCCACCCACTTATTTTAACATTATTCTTCAATAATCATGCCATTTACTTTTTATTGTTCAATGGATTTCATATTACATTGGGAAAATGATAAACTATGATAAGAGGATATGATAGTTATATGAACTAAGTTCTTCACTCTAAGGTCAAGGTCATATAAAAAAGGTCAAAGGTCAAATATCTGAATAAATTTAACAATTTTATCCTCATTGATACTTGTTTCTGTCATTCAAAGACACTATAAAAACAAGATGTTTGTAAAACTTATATGTCCTCATGGAAGTTCAATAGTCGAAACGGTTAAGGTCACAGTGACCTTGACCTTTGACCTCAAAATCAATAGGGGTTATCTACTGGTGCCGCCCAACCTCCACGGAAAGTCTGACGATCATAGGAAAACTGTTCTTGAGATATTGAATGGAAACTATTTGGTCTATTATCGACTGACAGACAAGAGCAATGCAATATACCTCCTAATCAACAATTGGGGGGGGGGGGGGGGGGAGTCAATGCTCTTTTAAGCAAAGCCAAAAGTTACTTCTTTTGTTTTGACAAGTTGATCTATTGTGTTTACATATTGGAAATAACAAAACAATTTCTAAGAATTTGGTACACCAGGATACAGGTTTGATACCTGTAGGAGCCAGAGTTGATCATAAGCCCCTAAATCTGTATCAGGTAAGAAACTTAGAAAGCGTTGTTGAACAGAAACCACATGGTTTACCGACTAACCTATCGACTGACACATGCAAAGCAATATACCTTACCCCTTCATCAAATATATCGGGAAGAAAAAAATGGGAACCTTTAAAAGTTGTAAAAATAATTATAAATTCATCAATATTTATTTTCAAACAAATGATAGTATTCAATAGATTTACAATGCATGCTGAGGGTAAGAATACATGTAGCAATAGATTATAACAATACCAACAATAGTAGGTACAGTATGTTAGTTAATATTTGTTATGTTTTTATTTTTTCATAGTTTCTAGGGAATCCGAAAGTCCATTTATATATACTTTCAAAACTGGAAAACACAGTGGAACCTTCCATTGAGAATTCATTCATCTGCTACTGAAATTTGGGAAATAATAATCACAAAAATATGAAGTGATTTTCAGATGTCTGTAAACTATCTGTGACTTTAGAAAATAATATTTTCTACACTGATTGTTTGTACACTTGTAACTATGAATGATCTAAATGCGCGTTTGTGATCAACTGGTTCATTTCTCTACTTCAATAGGCAGGTCACACTTGTTTGACATGATCATCTAATCTGCAATGATATAATTATATGCAAACATATCAAATTCATTATAATATAATAAAAGGCAATAAAAACAAGATAACAGGAGCAATGATCACATGACCATCCCCGCTTTATGTTGCTCAGTAACAGATGTTTGCTTGTATTATGGTAAGTGTTTTCTCAAAACAGGTCATGATATAATTACAGTAGTATTCATTCACTTCAATCAACTCAATACTTTTTAACTTGCGCTCCAGACAAAAACTATTTTCAATCAAATAAAGGGAGAAAATTTCATGACTAGAGTGATAGTTCTTGAACCACTTCTGTTATTTGCACTTATTCACATATTAAATTTCAAATCAAAACCCCAAAAAGTTTTAGAATTATATTCTGAACAAAGAATATAATAAAATTCAATAAGGGGAGATAAGTTAACAAGAGCACCGCCTTGCGGGTGCAGACGCTCATCTGATATATGTCACTGTCAAAAGGCAGACAACCTTAGCATGAAGTATGACAGAGTTATGTGTCCTGCTTTACCTAAACAAAAAACTTAACCAAGAAATTTTCTAAGTCCCAAAAGGGGCAATAATTCTTACAAAATGCAAATCAGAGTTATGGGTCTTGCTTTACCGGCGCAGGTATTGATGGTGAACAAGTGTTGCAAGTTTCGAAGCAATAGCTTTGATAGTTTATGAAAAAAATTTACCTAAACACAAAACTTAACCATGCAACGCCAACGCCAACACCAACACCGATGACGATCAAGTGATGACAATAACTCTTTTTTTTTCAAAAATCCGATGAGCTAAAAACTGTACTACATAGAGTAACGGTTCTTGGTCACTGCATCTGCTGTGACTCTGTAAGGAATTATAGTATGTACCCATTTCAAGCAAGGAATCAAGATTTATTGGTGATACAACTTGTGTACAAGTAAATCAAAATCATATCATAAGTAAAATTGCAAATTACCAATGGTAGTTGTTCTTTGACTTCTTTCTGCAGCAGGGAGTCTTGATTACACTTTGTATCTATTGGATTCACATCTCATGGAGTAGAGAGCATTTTGCCGCATGTAAACAGCTCTCCATTAATTATTTCATGATGGCATTTCCAAGCGCCAAAACAATGTACTGCAAGCATAAGAGAAATAATTATTGAAAATGTATATCTGAATTAAAGAAAATCCTAAGTTTGCTCTTGGACATATATTCTATCAACATCATGGGACAAAATCATGAAATTAATTGTGCAACGTTGTACAAAGGTGCTCTGATTTACCGGGAATTGACCTTAGAGGGTTGGCCACATATATAATATATAACAAATTTGAAACAAGTACAATATATTAACAAATAGTTTTGCTGCCCATGGTTCTTACACCAATCTCACAATTAAATTAAAGAAATTTTCAAGGTAATTTGTGAATATTCAAGGCCTTTTTCAAATCCTTGACCAAGGAAAATTTACAATTGAATTAAGACCCTTTGTGCAAGATAAATATCAAACTTTAATAATTCATGGCAGGGTTGACAAAAAATTGGGGTTTTAGCATAAAACCCAGCCCAACAGAAAATATTTCAAGCAGCGATAGGCTACCTGTAAAATTAGTATATCAAGCATTGAAAGTATTACAGTACCTCATTATTTACCTATATAACTGTCAACAGTATATCACTATAAATGTGCAGTATTACCAAATGTTTCATTTTTTATTGAATAATTAGTCTTTTTATTATACTTAGATAAACTGTGGCAGTCAAAACATAGCAATAACCATTGCTTAGTATAACACAGTTACCTGCAATATAGCAATAGTATCGTATCGCAATAGCAAAAAGTATTGCCAAAGTCAAAATTTACCCCAATGGTCAACCCTTCTAATATCTGGCTCTAAAATTTGCCCATAAAGGAACCCAGCACAACCCGAATTATGGCAATAGTCATGCAGTACAGTAAATAAGTCAGAACCAACCTAGATATACTGAGCCACAAGTTTGGGTCAGTTAATCCACATTTTCAACATGCCTTCATTAAGTTCAATGTGCGTCATAATCATTTCTCTTTTTGTTTATCCGTGTTCCTCTCAATGTCGTCAATCATCAGTCAATGATTTGTTGGTCGGATCATACATTTATCACTTCACTAGAAATCCAGACAGCAGGTCAGGTGTTGTCTGGTGATTTCATCAGTGGACATATAGGTCTATAACCATGACACCTGAAAACATTTATTATAAACATGTATCAGTATACAGACAAGAGAAATCATTTGACATAAATAAATGCTTTAGTTTGAAAGTTTCTTGCAAATTTGCAGACAGAGAGATATACACAGTTGGCCTGTATTCTTATTGTATTGTGCTGAGAGAGCCATGCTTTTACCTTCCAAGGTCCAGATTTCCCCCCATTGCCAGGGCCGAGGGAACTGCTGGAGATTTGTCCTCATGCAAAAGCCCCAAGGGCAATATTACTTAAGTTAATAAAGATATATGATTGCGGGATCCCAGCCTTGTATGAGTACTGGCAGTGGGTCTTGCAGAGCGAATAGACAAAATCCAAGACCCAGTCTGAGGGTGGGGCATGGTTGAAAGTGCATCATTTAGATATACAGTGTAAGTGCGGGAACATTGTCCCGGCATAATCCCAGACCAAGTCCGAGGGTGGGGGCATGGTTGAAAGTGCATCATTTATATCTACAGTGTAAGTGCGGGAACATTGTCCCGGCATAGTGAGATTGTGCCGAAACAAATGATTGCCCCGACTATAGTCTATACCCCCGTAGTCAAACAACTCGACTGGGTACTACACTAACAGGGGACTGTAGTCACTTGTCGGAGTGAACCATTACTGGCATTAGTCGGGAATAGTCCAGAACCGCAGAAATTTGAAAGAAGCCTATAGAAGACTACATGCTTGTCTAAGGCCGGGGATCAAGATATGCTTGCTGTTCTCTGTGGTCTTCTACCAAAGTGTACTTTGTTCACTGTGACCGTACAGTATAGTGTTGTATAAAAAAATTGTTCAACGGGGGGGGGCATTGGTTTCAATTTACTGGCCAGGCAGTGCACACTCATAATGGATAGTCCATACAGTAATCATAACTCTCACATTTTGCATCCAAAATGCAACATATTTGGAGAAGTAAAATTATCATTCTTGTATTTTGCAGTTGTTTTGGAAAAATGAAAATTGAAAGATAAAATAATTACTTTGTTATGATCTTCTGTCGCACGCCACCGCTGGAACTGACCCGGTTAGTTTTCTCCCACTTTCGATCCATCCCTTAACATACGACAAACATTCTTACAACACCAGATTCTTGCAAAATTGCGCGCAAAAAATGATTGAAATTGTCTGGTTTTGTTTATTACCAGAAATCGGTCATGCGCTAAGGGAAGTAACTGCGTAATGTCGTAAACTTTAAATCACGAAAAGTATAGTAAAGGGCGAAAAGATTACGATAATTTTCTACAAATTTACGATTTGAAATGATCGTTATCGCATCAAGGGTGAAAGATGTGTATTTTTTACTTTTTTTTGTTATTTGCAACATCGCGGACGTTTTTCACATAGTATCATTCGGAATACCTCCTATTTTGTCACCAGTCTTATACCTTAAGTTTATTTTTTTACTATTATAGAACATTAATTAGTAGTTACAATTAGAATGTGAATTACAGTTCATATAAAGCTGTAAATCATTTGTTTTCGCCGGCTGGATCCTGAAATGAGCATACTTAAAACTGAACACCAACAGCGCGTGCGCGCGAGAATCTTAACAATAATACCTTTCTTTCCCCGTTTAAGCATGAGTAAAATCACCGTTTTTATGCTATAATGTATACTCTGTATAGTATTGTACGATGGTTTTTTTTGTTTTGTAAAATAACCTAGATAATCTAAAAACAATCATTACAATCAGTATGAGTCAATGATGCATTGTTTAAACACCCAGATATAAATAGACATAACATCACGGTAATAGTTTTACAATAAAAATTGTTAAGATTCTTTTGTCTGCGAAAGGCTACTGTCACGGATGGGAATTTTAAGAAGGATTTCCTGTGTGCTTACATATATACCACATCATTGATAAGACTAAAACGAAAAACTGTTGTTTGTTTTGTAAAATATATTTTTTTATTTTTCTTTATTTAGAAAAATGTAAATTCTACCACATTATTTGTACGGTTTAAATAGTCTTTATCAATGATACAGTTAGCTGTGTTCAGGGTCGGGAATTTTAAGAAGGATCCCCGATTTTTATACAATGTATATACATGTATCAATAGTTGTGATTTGAAATTTTCATAGAAGTATGCGTTTTGACTGCCAACTTTACAATAATAATTACTAAAATTGAACTGTAAAATATGTTAACCACAGATATTTATAAATTTCAAACATAGCTATTTTATTACGTAACCAGTCAAATATGTCGAACAAATCAGCTTTAATTGTATTCTGCTCCACTTTGTGTTTGTAGTTGATCCGACTGTTTGATCCCTGAGTCACAATTCACCCTGACAAAGAATGATGTGAATATATCCGATGTCTAGGCATAGTGTCCTAGATCCACAGTCACTTATTGTTGCACGGACGTCGGGCAATAATCGCAAGATGTATGTCTGTCAACAGTCGGACACCGACTAGCCAACGGATGGACAACTACTTTGAAGCCACGTGTTAATTTTAACCCACCTTCTCCGGTAAAATAATCCGGTTATCGATATTTGGGCCAACACTGGTCAACGCGTACAATGGCATGAGTTCATATAATTCTTTTGACATAAGCCTATAAATGTCTTCAATAGTGATGAAACAGTTTGTAGAGGTGAGGAGGGCGTTAAATGTTCATTGGACGGGGGAACCATGTCAAAATTAAATTATAAGCGTATGAAAAAAGGTTTAGTAATGTCGGTTCTTATTTTGAGTTGTCTAACAGCCAGTACTAGTTTAAAGAACCTTACTAATTAAGTATAGATTGTCCGGTGCCATACCCCACATGGGAATGTTTGAAAGCAATGGCTCCCTCCGAATGCAATCAGGCCTCGAATTCCTGAAGAATCGCAAGTAGAAATTTCATATCGAATTAAGATTTTTCCCAAATCAGAGTCTGAATTTGAGACAAATCTGAAGTTTGAACTTCTTAAAATTGACTGTAATAAACTAAGAATATTGTCCGCATTTTGGTGTCAATTTTGAGTCCGTCTTCCTATGGAAATTATCTATTCGACACATGCCACTATTTCAGATGCGATTAAGCTCATATTGAGATGGTTCGGAAGATCGGATCTGTGTCGTTAGATGTAACATCTAGAGGGGGGCGGGGGGATTATTTAACACCATGGAAAGAGGCACACTACTGGTACATGATGTAACGCAGAGGGATCACTGCAGTTTTCCTGTCTTGAAATTGGTTGTTCAGCTACTGTATAATTGAACCAATCTGTGATTAATAAATATACTAGATAGCATTTTTGTTTAGATGCCGAATATAGCCTTAATTTACCAAACAACTTTCTGTTGAAATATGGCAGGCATATAAGTGCCTCCACCCGTATTTAAACCTATGTCGCCAGATATATCTCAAGACGACAAGCGCTCCAACCACGGAACTACAGAGACACCGACCCGACCAACAGAAGCAAAATTGAGAACTGAACGATACTCACTAGAACGACAATAATGTCTTCATTGTCCGATCTGTTTTTCATAACGTATTACCTCAACTATGCAAGTTTTAGACGACTTCAAGCCTCGCTTATTATTGTATTTCAGATATATAATACTTCTAGGGTTGCCTGTAAGACTGTAAGTTAGTATGTCCTTCTTTAATTATAAGTAGTTACTGTAGTCTTGCAGGCAACCCTCGTATTGCCCCATCCCAATGTTTTTCTGGTCTAATTTCAAAATGCTTCATGTTCTCAGCATGCCATATCCGTCCTCAGTTGTTGTCATTATAATATCAGGTTTGATCTCCGTATCTGGGGTGTTTGTAATTGTTGTATGGTATGCCATATCATATACTTTCATGTATATTTTAGTCTATCTAAGGAATTATATTTGGAATGAACGTTACGCCTTCTTTGTCTGATAATGACAGCAATGCTAATTTAATTTCCCTTAAAAGCTTTTTATATCCGTTCTTCTAAAGATAACATTTACTGAAAACATTTCATAAGCCTTTGTGCCTTTTATCAAAATAATTATTTACCATTTGTTGTTTTATGTATATAATTAGAGACTGGCTTTTAAAGCATTGTTAATCAAACTAACACTGCTTTCAAATATGCTTTGAAAGCGACATCTAAGAAAGCACACATCTGTTTAATATATATATATTACCTCTATTACTTTAAATAGAGGTCGTTGCTCTATAATTTGACAGTAATATTTAGCCTTTAAACTATATATATTTTGATGAACAGCTTGTAACTGGTTTTACATCAGTCACAAATGAGGCTAAATCTAATTTCTGAGAACCATGAAAATGCTAAAATAAACCTGTACATACTAACAATGTGCCATTAAATCTGATACATTTATACACTATTTAACATTTCAAGATTTACGCATTTCGAACGCTTTTTAGCTTGGTGAGCATTTATAAGTTCATTTTAAACTTACATTATGACAAAACAAAACCGATGAATAGAAATTAATTTAAAATGTTTGTTCAGATATTGTGATGGTGGTTTTGAAAACAATATTTGAGTAATATTTGTTTTAAAATAATAACATTTTGTCACCGGAATAGCTGTTTCTATCTCAATACATAAAGATCTAAGTTTATTCAGATAAATTGATGTTAATGTTCAGACAATGTTTGTGTAACATGTGATTCACAATAATAGCATTGCTACCTCAAAACTAGTACTTAAAGACTTAAGTTTGTTCAGATATTTTATTGACATATTTTTACACGATGGGGAGTATACATGTTGTAATAAAATGCACCTTTCTAGTACTCCTTAGTGAAGTATTTCTCTTCAAGACAACAGCAGTGTTTCCACCAAGATATCAGAAATGTTTGAATTATTTGATAAATCTTCAAAGTGCAATATGTGCAAATGTTTCAATGTGTGACATAAGTGCTTCTAGCTCCTGCGTGTGTGAGACCCAAACGTGTACACCCGAGGACAACTGTTGTTTACATTGGCATCACAGTGAATTTATGTATCTAACTGGAGTATCCGACGATCACACAACAACAACAACAACAACAACAACACAACCATTGTACGATTTACACAGTACCACCGGAACCGAAACGTCAAAGACAAATGGTGTCGTTCATGCTGAATGTATTGATGCAAACGTTATAACGAATCAATTGAAACCTGAAACACTGGAACCTTCTACGTATCTAATGGTAACGCGGTGCCCAGATAATTTCATGCAAAAAGCTGAAGACATTCCTAGTTTTGAATTTAAGTGCGTGTCAAACGAATCATCTGAACCAGACTTTGATATACATATACCTGTCACATCATTAGACACACATGTTACATACACAAATATGTTTTGTTATTATTGTAACGAAGGTGAAGAAGCTTCAAACTTTGTTCCATGGGATGTTATACACAAATGTCCTGTCAAAATGGCGTCAGATATCACGCAAGATTTCGCATTGGATCCAGAAACTTTATTTAAAAAAGCTCTTGAAAATAAGACCGGTCTGTGCAACGTGCTTTTTCGACCACCATCAGCAATCTCTGGATTAGTAACAAAGTGTGTATCTCCCAGTACTAGTACAGTATGTGTATACAATACGCCGTCACATATACTCAAGTATATCTGCCAACAATTCTACAGCAGTCTCGACGTGTTGGATAAACATACAGACACAATTAATGTTGACAATATAACATGTTTCTTGTGTACTAAACCAAACCTTACAGTATTTGAAAATTCATGTCAGTATTTTGATCGTGATCAACGGGAAACTTACCTACAAGTTAATACACACCTGGAGGCTGACAAGGACACATCACGTATTGTTAAGGCGTTGGCAATACCAGAAGGAAACTGTGGAACCGGACTGTTTTACGACAATGAAATGGTAAGTGTAAATATTGAGCAGGTCGTAATATAATGTATTAAGATTTATCAAATCGTTTAGATTGTCATTTTCATCTGAACAAATTTAAGCTTTTAATTCTCTGCTTCTTAGTTATTTTGTTTTAATACACCAATGATTTGCATCAGACTTTTGTTTATTTGATAAAGATAGGTCAGTCACAGCATGTGTTTGACTATTTATAGAAGAGCTTCTGACTCGTGTCATGAATGCATTATGTAATGTTGATGTTTTCTATTTTTAGAATGCATGCCGAAGTGTGTATTGTCCCCAGTATTTCTTCAAGATGCAGGGAGTATGTTTTCCTATTTACCTTACTGTGGAAAATGTGTATTTTAAAGTGGAACTAAAGATCAGAGCAACTAAATGGCTGAGGGTTGAACACATTGACAACGTCTTCAAATCATATTCATCAAAATCAAACGTACTGATCGCAAGCATATTCAACTATTATCGATATGAATTGTATCTATTTGCAAAACGTGGGGTATTTTATACAGGCGCGACATCGATCATATACTTTTTCATGGATAGAACAAATACGACGTTCTTACGCAACTACGCTCTTCTAGAGTTATTACTTGACCGTATTAGTGATTTCCGCGTTGAAATAAACGGAACAATCTTTGAACTTACAACACATCTTGCAACGGGGTTATTACGTACCGATTATGGTAGACAAAGTTACGAATTGATTTTTGTTGATGGTGATTTGAATATTTCAAATAAGACGGAAATACGATTAGCTAAATCAAGCTTTTGCTATCGTGTTGTGTTGTCTGAAAATGAACGTTCACATCGTACTGAATATGGCATCTGACTCCGAAATGGAACCGTTATTTTGTTTACTGATTTAACCTTAAATGAACACTCAAAAGAAATGGTCTGCGTCAACAATGTTCACTCTTATCAAAATTTCTCATTTCCCTGGGCTCCCAAGTTGGGAGACATTCAATTCTCGGGAAGTTTAAAATCAGGTTCGAACAGGGACGAACGTGATAAACAATCAAAAACAGAAATCGACATTCTGAAAAGAAGCGGATTGACTGACCGTTCCTTGAATTTGACAAAAGAAATCACCATCACCATCATTGTTGTGTGCATAGTCGTGTTGGTCATATTGGCCCGATGCGTTTTTTCGTTTATTCAACGACGACAACCATCGCCATAACCTCACATTGTCGAGTAAAGAAGGGAAAATGGACGCTGTCAGTTCGACATCAGCAACGTCTGTCTATTCTTTGTGTAGTTGGTTGTACTGCTCAAATATTGTACATGCAATTTTTAGATATATATTTTATTGTAAGATATTCTTGATAAGTATGACTTGTCTTAAACAACTTTATCACATGTAATATGGATACAAGAATTCGGGATATTTCGGACAGTATCGTTAGGTATGGTGGAAGAAGTTGCGATTGGTGCATGGTCATTTACAAAAGGCCTTTCCAGTACTACGGCGCTTTCAAGCACGGTAGAATAAGTTAGGTATTTTAACTACATATATACTTTAACTGAAAGTATATGCTAATATGTTTCTTTTTATTGTCTATGACTTGTTTTTGTTGCTTTTTATGTTTGAAGGGAATATGTTTTTATTCAGTATTTATAGAATATGTACTGGTATCTTATAACTCTGATTAGAGTGGCAATATAAACTATATGTTTAAGTTGGATACACATTGCATTGTTGTTTTATCTGTATTTGTATTGATGAGACGAAAGTAAACTATAAAACCTAACGATCTCTCTGTATATATCTATACTTCACGTTGCTTGCGGTATGTATACCTACAACAAAAAGAGCTGAGAAGTGAGAAATCTTTTCTATGAAAACAATAAGCCTTATAGTCAGGTTTATCAAAAGATAAACACGCAGGTTAAACCCCGCGAAAATGAACGACTTTACAACGATAGTCTATCAGATGGCATCAGTCCCAAGGTTGAGACACTCAATCGCAAAGTTACTCTAGTCATGTCCCTATGCTGCTACTTGCATACACAATACATTGAATCCAGGGGCGTTTTACAAGTTAAAGAACATAGAAAATCGCTTAAGAAAAGATGATGAAAACATTATATCAATATGCGGATGTAAACAAATTAAATACAATGTATAACGAAAATACAATACAATATCATTATAGTATACGAGTATACACTGATAATTAATTATAATATCTTTCTAATGACAAATGCAAGTATTAAACGTGTCGTTTTACGAGTTATGTTACCAATTAATTGTTCGTTTATCATTATTGGAGCTGAGTTAATATCCTGCTGATGTACTACTTGTACTAGTTTCATGTGTGTCGATCATTAAATTTCGTATTTTTAAATTGAACACCTGTAGAATTGTGTGGTTACTTTCAGCAAAATTAACACGTATTGGCCGATTTTATTTTTTCACATGTCAAGGTTAAGCTTGTGCATCTTGTAAATAGATGACAAGGGTAGCTAATTAATCTTTTTCTTGGAAGCCTTAATAAGATAAGCTTTATAATCATTAATATGACTTTTTTTCTTACTTTGCTTAACTGGATTTCTATAAATAGACACATATAATACACGTGAACAAATACGTAATCATATTACATGTATGATGATTTACTATCTAGTTTCAGGTAATTCAAATAATCAATTCGCTGATTAGATAAATACTACTATGACGTAGCTAAATCAATGTTATTCGTTCAAATCGTTTATTTATGTGTGTCACATCAATACAAATAGAGTTAACAATCCAAACTTTTTATAATGTTTTGAACGTTTTAATCAGATAAAAAGCAGACAAGTTCAATAGCTTAATTTATACAACCGGGTATGTCAAATACTCATACTCGTATACTTATTTTGTAAGTAGTTTCAATAAACTTCCTGTTAAAGTGCTTCTTGTCAATATCTAACTTGAACACTATACCGATGTATAACTTACTTGTTTACATGTAACTTATGAAATACTAGTACACTAGGCATTCGTTTTATTAATGCAACACTATTAGTTTCCATTTAATATACGATTAATATTGAAAGTTACATCAATAGAACAACAAGAAATAAAAAACATATAACATCACTTGTCTCAATACTTTCTGTCCCCTCTTCGTACGTATGATAAACAACAGAAAATAAAACATTATAATGTTTGGAAATTGTACTGTTCCCATTTCAATTTCTATACAGGCAAATGAAGAAAATGTTAAAATTGAAAACATTGTTGCATTTTCATTGTTTTTATTATGATTTATTTACGTTTGTATGTCACCATTTGGGACTAGATCGGCTTGTCCAATATGGTTTTCAAGCCTGGTCCTCGTGTTTAAGTATCGTTTTGTACAAAATATTTGTAAAATGACCTAATAGACTTGAAAAAATCATAATAATCTATAAGGGTCAATAACGCATTGTTCAAACACCCCGATATAAATAGACATGCAATCTCTGCCATTCTTAAAACATAATTGTTTAGATGCTTTTGTCTGCCAAAGGCTGCCTTTATGGGCGGGAATTTTAAAAAGGATCCCCCGATTTTACTTATATACATGTATCAATATTTGTCATTTGTAATGCCAGAAATATGTGTTTAGACTGCTAAATTTACAATCATAATTACAATTATACGTTGGACTGTAAAACATGTGAACACAGATATTTTACAAAAATAAACGTAGTAATTCTATTACGTAACAAGTCAAATATTTTGAACAACATTTGTCCATTTTGTGTTAATAGTTGATACGTCTGTATTAATACATGTGTCTCAAATTAACCAGACAAAGAACGGTGGTCATGTATTCAATGTCTAGGTATTGTGTCCATCCACAGGGGATATATTATCAAACATTTTTCATAACGTATTACATAAACTACGGAAGTATCAGACTACAAGTCGTCGCCTGAGTACAAAAGTGCTCTATCTCCATTTTTGACAAAAATGAGGTTTTTATATCACTGAAATCGTCTCATCGAATTTTACAATAATATACTATCTAATAATAAATCTGCCCAACACAAACGAAGATGTCTAGTAATGATTCGCTCAATCTCCATTAAATAAATCGAAAATTGGTTCTTATACTGTTCTAACTTCAGGAGTTGGAGCACTTTTCCTCTAAACAATATATAGAGCCAATCAAATTGAATAATTTGCACATGTGACTCTTAGTGCTTCTGTAATCATGCGCTCTCTCTCCTTAGCTATAAATAAAGAACATCTCTATTTCCATTTCTGTTAATATAGAACTGCTCTATCTCCATACATTGAGTAAAGAACTTCTCTATGTCCATAACGTTGAGTAAAGAACTTCTCCATCTCCATAACATCGAGTAAAGAACTTCTCTACCTCCATAACATAGAGTACAGAACTGTTTTATCTCCATAACATAGAGTAAAGAACTTCTCTGTCTCCATAACATGGAGTAAAGAACTGTTCTGTATCCATAACATTGAGTAAATAACTTCTCTATCTTCATAACATTGAGTAAAGAACTTCTCTAACTCCATAACGTTGAGTAAAGAACTGTTCTATCTGCATAACATTGAGTAAAGAACATCTCTATCTTCATAACATAGAGTAAAGAACTGTTCTATCTCTAAAACATTGAGTAAAGAACTTCTCTATCTCCATAACGTTGAGTAAAGAACTGTTCAATCTCCATAACATGGAGTAAAGAACTGTTCTATCTCTAAAACATTGAGTAAAGAACTTCTCTATCTCCATAACATAGAGTAAAGAACTGTTCTATCTCCATAACATTGAGTAAAGAACTGTTCTATCTCCATAACATTGAGTAAAGAACTTCTCTATCTTCATAACATAGAGTAAAGAACTGTTCTATCTCTAAAACACAGAGTAAAGAACTTCTCTGTCTCCATAACATTGAGTAAAGAACTTCTCTATCTCCATAACATTGAGTAAAGAACTTCTCTGTCTCCATAACATAGAGTAAAGAACATCTCTATCTCCATAACATTGAGTAAAGAACTTCTGTATCTTCATAACACAGAGTAAAGAACTGTTCTATCTCTAAAACACAGAGTGAAGAACTTATCTGTCTCCATAACATTGAATGAAGAACTTCTCTATCTCCATAACTTAAAGTAAAGAACTGCTCTATCTCCATAACATCGAGTAAAGAACTGTTCTATCTCCATAACATTGAGTAAAGAACTGTTCTATCTCCATAACATTGAGTTAAGAACTTCTCTATCTTCATAACATAGAGTAAAGAACTGTTCTATCTCTAAAACATAGAGTAAAGAACTTCCCTCTCTCCATAACGTTGAGTAAAGAACTTCCCTATCTCGATAGCATTGAGTAAAGAACCTCTCTATCTCCATAACATTGAGTAAACAACTTCTCTATCTCCATAACTTAAAGTAAAAAACTGCTCTATCTCCATAACAACGAGTAAAGAACTTTTCTTGCTCCAAAACATAGAGTAAAGAACTTCTCTGTCTCCATAACATAGAGTAAAGAACTTCTCTATCTCCATAACATTGAGTAAAGAACTGTTCTATCTCTATAACATTGAGTAAAGAACTTCTCTATCTTCATAACATAGAGTAAAGAACTGCTCTATCTCCATAACTTAAGGTAAAGAACTGCTCTATCTCCATAACTTAAAGTAAAGAACTGCTCTATCTCCATAACTTAAAGTAAAGAACTGCTCTATCTCCATAACTTAAAGTAAAAAACTGCTCTATCTCCATAACTTAAAGTAAAGAACTGCTCTATCTCCATAACTTAAAGTAAAGAACTTCTCTATCTCCATAACTTAAAGTCAAGAACTGCTCTATCTCCATAACTTAAAGTAAAGAACTGCTCTATCTCCATAACTTAAAGTAAAGAACTGCTCTATCTCCATAACTTAAAGTAAAGAACTGCTCTATCTCCATAACTTAAAGTAAAGAACTGCTCTATCTCCATAACTTAAAGAAAAGAACTTCTCTATCTCCATAACATTGAGTAAAGAACTTCTCTATCTTCATAACATAGAGTAAAGAACTGTTCTATCTCTAAAACATAGAGTAAAGAACTTCCCTGTCTCCATAACGTTGAGTAAAGAACTTCTCTATCTCGATAGCATTGAGTAAACAACTTCTCTATCTCCATAACATAGAGTACAGAACTGTTCTATCTCCATAACATTGAGTAAAGAACTGTTCTATCTCCATAACATGGAGTAAACAACTTCTCTATCTCCATAACATAGAGTACAGAACTGTTCTATCTCTATGACATTGAGTAAAGAACTTCTGTATCTTCATAACATCGAGTAAAGAACTGTTCTATCTCCATAACATTGAGTAAAGAACTTCTCTATCTTCATAACATAGAGTAAAGAACTGTTCTATCTCAATAACATAGAGTAAAGAACTTCTCTATCTTCATAACATAGAGTAAAGAACTGTTCTATGTCCATAACATAGAGTAAAGAACTGTTTTGTCTCCATAACATTGAGTAAAGAACTTCTCTATCTCCATAACATTGAGTAAAGAACTTCTGTATCGTCATAACATAGAGTACAGAACTGTTCTATCTCCATGACATTGAGTAAAGAACTTCTCTATCTTCATAACATAGAGTAAAGAACTGTTCTATCTCTAAAACATAGAGTAAAGAACTTCCCTGTCTCCATAACGTTGATTAAAGAACTTCTCTATCTCGATAGCATTGAGTAAAGAACTTCTCTATCTCCATAACATTGAGTAAACAAATTCTCTATCTCCATAACATAGAGTACAGAACTGTTCTATCTCCATAACATTGAGTAAAGAACTGTTCTATCTCCATAACATTGAGTAAACAACTTCTCTATCTCCATAACATAGAGTACAGAACTGTTCTATCTCCATGACATTGAGTAAAGAACTTCTCTATCTTTATAGCATTGAGTAAAGAACTGTTCTATGTCCATAACATCGAGAAAAGAACTGTTCTAGCTCCAAAACATAGAGTAAAGATCTTCTCAGTCTCCATAACATAGAGTAAAGAACTTCTCTATCTCCATAAAATTGAGTAAAGAACTTATCTATCTCCATAACATAGAGTAAAGAACTGTTCTATCTCCATAACATTGAGTAAAGAACTTCTCTATCTCCATAACTTAAAGTAAAGAACTGCTCTATGTTCATAACATCGAGTAAAGAACTGTTCTAGCTCCAAAACATAGAGTAAAGAACTTCTCTGTCTCCATAACATAGAGTAAAGAACTGTTCTATCTCCATAACATTGAGTAAAGAACTTCTCTATCTTCATAACATAGAGTAAAGAACTGTTCTATCTCCATAACTTAAAGTAAAGAACTTTTCTATCTCCATAACATAGAGTAAAGAACTTCTCTATCTCCATAACATTGAGTAAAGAACTGTTCTATCTCAATGACATTGAGTAAAGAACTGCTCTATGTTCATAACATCGAGTAAAGAACTGTTCTAGCTCCAAAACATAGAGTAAAGATCTTCTCAGTCTCCATAACATAGAGTAAAGAACTTCTCTATCTCCATAAAATTGAGTAAAGAACTTATCTATCTCCATAACATAGAGTAAAGAACTGTTCTATCTCCATAACATTGAGTAAAGAACTTCTCTATCTCCATAACTTAAAGTAAAGAACTGCTCTATGTTCATAACATCGAGTAAAGAACTGTTCTAGCTCCAAAACATAGAGTAAAGAACTTCTCTGTCTCCATAACATAGAGTAAAGAACTGTTCTATCTCCATAACTTAAAGTAAAGAACTTTTCTATCTCCATAACATAGAGTAAAGAACTTCTCTATCTCTATAACATTGAGTAAAGAACTGTTCTATCTCAATGACATTGAGTAAAGAACTGCTCTATGTTCATAACATCGAGTAAAGAACTGTTCTAGCTCCAAAACATAGAGTAAAGAACTTCTCTATCTCCAGAACATTGAGTAAAGAACTGTTCTATCTCCATAACATAGAGTAAAGAACTTCTTTATCTTCATAACATAGAGTAAAGAACTGTTCTATCTCTAAAACATAGAGTAAAGAACTTCTCTATCTCCATAACGTTGAGTAAAGAACTTCTCTATCTCCATAACACAGAGTAAAGAACTTCTCTGTCTCCATAACATAGAGTACAGAACTGTTCTATCTCCATAACATTGAGTAAAGAACTGTTCTATCTCCATAACATTGAGTAAACAACTTCTCTATCTCCATAACATAGAGTACAGAACTGTTCTATCTCCATGACATTGAGTAAAGAACTTCTCTATCTTTATAACATTGAGTAAAGAACTGTTCTATGTCCATAACATAGAGTACAGAACTGTTCTAGCTCCAAAACATTGAGTAAAGAACTTCTCTATCTCCATAACATTGAGTAAAGAACTGTTCTATATCCATGCCATAGAGTAAAGAACTTCTCTATCTCCAGAACATTGAGTAAAGAACTGTTCTATCTCCATGGCATTGAGTAAAGAACTGCTCTATCTCCATAACATTGAGTAAAGAACTGTTCTATATCCATAACATAGAATAAAGAACTTCTCTATCTCCATAACTTAAAGTAAAGACCTGTTTTATCTCCATTACATCGAGTAAAGAACTGTTCTATCTCCATAACATTTTGTAAAGAATTGTTCTATCTCCATAACATTGAGTAAAGAACTATTCTATCTCCATAACATTGAGTAAAGAACTGTTCTATATCCAAAACATAAGTAAAGAACTTCTCTGTCTCCATAATTTTGAGTAAAGAACTGGTCTATCTCCATAACATAGAGTAAAGAACTGTTCTTTATCCATAACATCGAGTAAAGAACTGTTCTATATCCATGACATAGAGTAAAGAACTGTTCTATCTCCATACCATTGAGTTAAGAACTTCTCCATCTCGATAGCATTGAGTAAAGAACTGTTCTATATCCATAAAATTGAGTAAAGAACTGTACTATCTCCATAACATAGAGTGAAGAACTTCTCTATTTCCATAACATAGAGTAAAGAACTTCTCTATCTTTATAACATTGAGTAAAGAACTTTTCTATCTCCATAACATAGTGTAAAGAACTTCTCTATTTCCATAACATAGAGTAAAGAACTTCTCTATCTCCATAACATAGAGTAAAGAACATCTCTATCTCCATAACATAGAGTAAAGAACTTCTCTATCTCTATAACATTGAGTAAAGAACTGTTCTATCTCCATAACATTGAGTAAAAAACTTCTCTATCTCCATAACATTGAGTAAAGAACTTCTCTATCTCGATAGCATTGAGTAAAGAACTGTTCTATCTCCATGACATTGAGTAAAGAACTGTTCTATCACCATAACATAGAGTAAAGAACTTCTCTATCTCCATAACATTGAGTAAAGAACTGTTTAATCTTCATAACATAGAGTAAAGAACTGTTCTATCTCCATAACATAGAGTAAAGAACTGTTCTATCACCATAACATTGAGTAAAGAACTTCTCTATCTCCATAACATTGAGTAAAGAACTGTTCTATCTCCATAACATCGGGTAAAGAACTTCTCTGTCTCCATAACATTGAGTAAAGAACTGTTCTATCTCCATAACATTGAGTAAAGAACTTCTCTATCTCCATAACATAGAGTAAGGAACTGTTCTATCTTCATAACATTGAGTAAAGAACTGTTCTATCTTCATAACATAAAGTAAAGAACTGTTCTATCTCCATAACATTGAGTAAAGAACTGTTCTATATCCATAACATAAAGTAAAGAACTGTTCTATCTCCATAACATTGAGTAAAGAACTGTTCTATCTCCATAACATAGAGTAAAGAACATCTCTATCTCCATAACATTGAGTAGAGAACTGTTCTATCTTCATAACATTGAGTAAAGAACTGTTCTATCTACATAACATTGAGTAAAGAACTGTTCTATCCTCATAGCATTGAGTAAAGAACTTCTCTATCTCCATAACATAGAGTAAAGAACATCTCTATCTCCATAACATAAAGTAAAGAACTGTTCTATCTCCATAACATTGAGTAAAGAACTGTTCTATCTCCATAACATAGAGTGAAGAACATCTCTATCTCCATAACATTGAGTAGAGAACTGTTCTATCTACATTACATTGAGTAAAGAACTGTTCTATCTTCATAACATTGAGTAAAGAACTGTTCTATATCCATAACATTGAGTAAAGAACTGTTCTATCTTCATAACATAAAGTAAAGAACTGTTCTATCTTCATAACATTGAGTAAAGAACTGTTCTATATCCATAACATTGAGTAAAGAACTGCTCTATCTCCATAACATTGAGTAGAGAACTATTCTATCTCCATAACATAGAGTAAAGAACATCTCTATCTCCATAGCATTGAGTAGAGAACTGTTCTATCTTCATAACATTTAGTAAAACACTGTTCTATCTTCATTACATAGAGTAAAGAACTGTTCTATCTCCATAACATTGAGTAAAGAACTGCTCTATCTCCACGACTTTTAGTAAAGAACTGCTCTATCTCCACGACTTTGAGTAAAGAACTGCTCTATCTCCTGCTACTGGGAGAGAGCAGTTCACCTCTAAGAAAAAAATGAAATACGAGAGGTGTTCAACTTATTTATGAACAGAAAATGAACATCGATATTTTGTTACTTTAACAATGAAATTGAATAAAAACTTTTATATTGTGTAAAGTAGTGTTTCATGAAGTATATATAATAATTGTAAATTGACAATACGTTACGGTTAAATCATAATCAGCATTAGGGTAGAGGGTGTTGATATTTGCGTTTTGAAGGTCCAAAACTCGTAATAATTACGTTTACATTTTCCTTCTTTAATCGTTGTTTTAGTATCAACCAGATAGAAAATTTAATTGTTAAAGCATGAGAAGACTTCGACATCCACTGTTTAGTTATAATATATAGCAAAGTTATATTCGTATTTTTTTATATGGCGTTGTATATGGTGACTTGAAGCTGAATCTGGACGAAACACTATGTTCTTGGAACAGTCACTAGGAACGATATGTAATACTTTTTTGTTGAAACCCTGATTTGAAACGGTTTGTACATAGACCACAGCCTTCAATTTGATATTGATTTTGATGTGCGTATTTCCATAATAACAAACCCAATGCCTTTCCATGAAAACAGCCGCGAACACCCAAAGCAGGACAAACATGAATTTCTCCCTATCCTTGTGACCTTTTCTAAAATAGCATACCATAATCTATCATAACATTCGTTTAGGTTTCAGATTGCCTCGCCATAATGAAACAATTTTTCCACATAATGTTGTTTATTTCGCATTTCTAGATTCCAAGACTTCTGACTGCGAGGCATGTTTTTCTTGATTTTCAGCGTAGGAACTTCGCATTTTCCCAGCACTATGCATTCAACTGTTTCGAAATATTGTCACTGATAGTTTCTATGGACACTCCTGTCTGTGGTACTATTCCATGTTTTGCTAATGGATCCATCATAGACATAATAAAACCAATTTTAGGTTAAGTGTAGGTTTTGGCACTGTTGGGCAATTTTCAATTTTTGGTGCCATTTTACAATTACTGGAAACAGATCTTTAATAAGACTTCTTACGACAAATATCACTGATGTTCTCATTAAAAATGCAAAATGAAAATTTACTAACACTTTCTTGATGCTTATAAAAGGGCCATTTTGCTTTCAAAACAGGAAAAACAACATCATCTACTACATGTGTAAATTGTTGTTTTAAACCAAAGGAAATATACAATACATGATGATCATATGTTCAACTTAAAACATTTTCTCACATGGTTTAAAAAATATATTTCAATTGTTTTTATTCAATATTGCAAAATCGGTGTTCATGTTTTGTTCATAAATAAGTTGAACACCTCTCGTATTGTGAGAAAAGTGCTCTATATCCAAACACAAAAATCTAAATAAATAGAATATACACAATTTAAAACCAAATAACTGGATATTCTTAATCTTTTCTTAATGCCGATTATCCACGTATAAGTTTGCCCCCATATGTGGAACGGTTACAGAAATATGACAAACTGAAACTTTGAACTTGATTTTCTCAAAATATTGAAAATGGTAAATAGAGCAACGTTCCACTCATGTTTTATTGTATTTCAGGGCCCGTATTCATAAAGCTCATAAGGGGAAAATATTCCTTAGTTTGATATATTTACCTAAGGTTTTATAGGAATTCACTTAGTTTTATATGATTTCACCTTAAATATCTGAAACATCATTAAGAAGGTTTCAGATATCTAAGGTGAAATCATATAAAACTCAGGGAATTCTATTCTAATTTCAAAATGTTTCATGTTCTCAGTATGACATATCCGTCCTCAGTTGTTGTCATTATTATATCGGGTTCGATCTCCGTATCTGGGGTGTTTGTAATTGTTGTATGGTATGCCATATCATATACTTCCATGTGTATTTTACTCTATCAAAGAAATTATATTTGGAATAAACGTCACGCCTTCTTTGTCTGATAATGACAGCAATGCTAATTTAATTTCCCTTAAAAGCTTTTTCTATCCGTTCTTCTAAAGATAACATTTACTGAAACCATTTGATAAGCCTTTGTGCCTTTCATCAAAATAATTATGTACCTTTTGTTTTTTTATGTATATAATTGGAGACTGGCTTTTAAAGCATTGTTAATCAAACTTACACTGCTTTCAAATAGGCTTTGAAAGCGACATCTAAGAAAGCACACATCTGTTTAATATATATATGTTACCTCTATTACGTTAAATAGAGGTCGTTGCTCTATAATTTGACAGTAATATTTAGCCTTTAATCTGTATATCTTTTGATGAACAGCTTGCAACTGGTTTTACATCAGTCACAAATGAGGCTAGATCTAATTTCTGAGAACCATGAAAATGCTAAAATAAACCTGTACATAATAACAATGTGCCATTAAATCTGATAAATTTAAAAACGATTTGACTTTTAAAGATTTATAGAACTACGATGTATGTAAATCTTTAAATGTTCATCGTGTATAAGGTTATCATTTTATCCAGCCTTACGTTCATTAACGAAAACGCCCACCGCGAGAATTATTTCGTCGCGCGAACTACTTATTGAACGATTATAATCGTTCGCCGCAAACAATTTCAAGATGGTGGATATAGACGATTTAATGGCCTTACTTGTTCTATTAGATTTTCAGCCGTAGATTGAAAATTAGGAACTCGGTAATACTTTTTTCGTGTTCTATTTATTCAGCTTTGGTATCCACAATGTATCACAAATGCAAAACACATACAATCTACAATTAATGTTTAAATCGCTAAGATTATAATAAATTACATCAAATATTTATCTATCCGCCATCTTTGTTCGCTTGGTTAGCTATGTGTAAAGGTTGTTCGCGATTGGCTAACATGTTCGTGGTGAACTTACCGTTCATTAACGCGAACTCACGTATTGTTTGCGAACGTTGGCGAGCGTTTTCGTTAATGAACGCACTGCAGCGGGTTAACTCCTTTATTTGATATGAGGAATACTTTCAGTCAGTTGTACCATACATGGACGCCTTTCGAACGTTTTTAGCTTAGTGAGCATTTATAGGTGCATTTTAAACTTACATTATTACAAAAACAAACAGATGAATAGAAATTAATTTTACCCACGCAAAGACGATAATTAAATGAGTACACAAGCCAAATTTGACGCCTGATAATCCTGAAACGACAAAGATAGGTATACAAGTCAATTTCAGTTCGAAAACCCATCGTAAAGAAAATTTCAGGAAACCAAATGTCATTATGCAGATAAACAGTCGACACAATTAAAAATAAATAGATAGTTTTATTACGGATATCAAAATTAATGAATATCATGATAAAATATAATTATATTGGGGATCAGTTAAATATATATGCGTAGGGAGACTTTATAAACAATTTCCTTTACTTCTTCGACTTTTGTTACCCATTATTTTGAACGTTAATTATGGTTTGCTCTTATTTATTACTACTCACTTCTCGTTTTTCGATCATTAATTTCTTATTGCTAAAATTGTACACCAGTGTTCATTTACTGAAACGTTAAATAGATTGAAGCATCAACATGGTAAAAGTCAAACTTTTATGATGTTGTGAAATTTAAAGAAATCATCATCGTCAAATACCTTGGTCTATAATTTCAGGGAAGTTCCCTCGTACTTGGAGATTTTAATACACTGAGTATCTCCCCCTGGTGTCAATTAAAGAAACTTACCAAAACAAAAAAATAGCTTAAATATTCTTTTGATTTCAAAGGCATTACTCTTGTACCGACGAGTTTTCCATTCTAAACTTAGGAAGGCCCATCTAACCAACTTAAAATGAGTAAGACACAATCCCTTCTCCATATTGTGAGGGAGGCAACCTTTTACTATTAGATATAAAAGGGAGTGACTCATAATTCACAAGTAGCTGTTCCTAACCAAAATTTCAAGATTTATCAAGTATCATGTGTACTATTAATGGTTCCATCATTTGATAACATGACTATTGTTTATGTTATGAGCACTCGTGATAGCTAGATTCTCTTTGCGCACACAATTATTGGAACAAGAAATATTCGCGCATTATTGGAGGAGGTAAAAATTCAATTGGATTTCGTGTCTTTACTACCATTTACACGTAGTATATAACACAAGAACTAAACAACCATAATGTATATCATGATGGCAGACTACAGAGAAAGGTGTGTCAGACGTATTGGTTCAGGGTACACTTAAACACTATCAATATCAGGGAACTAATGTACATATAGCTGGATTTATTCACAATGGTGACTTTATTTATGCTTGTTTTCCATCGGCTTTACTGTTGCTATCTCAATTTATAGAGATTTAAATTTGTAAAAAAAGCTATTGACCCAAGAAAGTGTTTTATTATTGAAGGAAATTTTCAGGGCAATGTCTGCGTAACAAGTGTTTTAAAATAACAGCCTTTTGTTACCGGACTAGCTGTGGCTACCTCAATACATAGAGACTTAAGTTTGTTCAGATATTGTGATGGTGGTTTTGAAAACAATATTTGAGTAATATTTGTTTTAAAATAATAACATTTTGTCACCGGAATAGTTGTTTCTATCTTAATACATAAAGACTTAAGTTTATTCAGATATATTGATGTTAATGTTCAGACAATGTTTGTATAACAAGTGATTCACAATAATAGCATTGATACCTCAAAACTAGTACTTAAAGACTTAAGTTTGTTCAGATATTTTATTGACATATTTTTACACGATGGGGAGTATACATGTTGTAATAAAATGCACCTTTCTAGTACTTCTTAGTGAAGTATTTCTCTTCAAGACAACAGCAGTGTTTCCGCCAAGATATCAGAAATGTTTGAAATACCTGATAAATCTTCAAAGTGCAATATGTGCAAATGTTTCAATGTGTGACATAAGTGGTCCTAGCTCATGCGTGTGTGATACCCAAACGTGTACACCCAAGGACGACTGTTGTTTACAATGGCATCACAGTGAATTTATGTATATTACTGGAGTATACGACGATCACACAACAACAACAACAACAACACAACCATTGTACGATTTACACAGTACCACCGGAACCGAAACGTCAAAGACAAATGGTGTCGTTCATGCTGAATGTATTGATGCAAACGTTATAAAGAATCAATTGAAACCTGGAACACTGGAACCTTTTATGTATCTAATGGTAACGCGGTGCCCAGATAATTTCATGCAAAAAGCTAAAGACATTCCTAGTTTTGAATTTACGTGCGTGTCAAACGAATCATCTGAACCAGACTTTGATATACATATACCTGTCACATCATTAGACACACATGTTACATACACAAATATGTTTTGTTATTATTGTAACGAAGGTGAAGAAGCTTCAAACTTTGTTCCATGGGATGTTATACACAAATGTCCTGTCAAAATGGCGTCAGATATCACGTAAAATTTCGCATTGGATCCAGAAACTTTATTTAAAAAAGCTCTTGAAAATAAGACCGGTCTGTGCAACGTGCTTTTTCGACCACCATCTGCAATATCTGGATTAGTAACAAAGTGTGTATCTCCCAGTACTAGCACAGTATGTATAAACAAAACGCCGTCACAACCTACTCAAACATATCTGCCAACAATTCTACAACGGTCTCGACGTGTTGGATAAACATACAAACACAATTAATGTTGACAATATAACATGTTTCTTGTGTACTAAACCAAACCTTACAGTATTTGAAAATACATGTCAGTATTTTGATCGTGATCAACGGGAAACTTACCTACAAGTTAATACACACCTGGAGGCTGACAAGGACACATCACGTATTGTTAAAGCGTTGGCAATGCCAGAATGAAACTGTGGAACCGGACTGTTTTACGACAATGAAATGGTAAGTGTAAATATTGAGCAGGTCGTAATATACAGTATTAAGATTTATCAAATCGTTTGGATTGTCATTTTCATCTGAACAAATTTAAGCTTTTAATTCTCTGCTTCTTAGTTATTTTGTTTTAATACACCAATGATTTGCATCAGACTTTTGTTTATTTGATAAAGATAGGTCAGTCACAGCATGTGTTTGACTATTTATAGAAGAGCTTCTGACTCGTGTCATGAATGCATTATGTAATGTTGATGTTTTCTATTTTTAGAATGCATGCCGAAGTGGGTATTGTCCCCAGTATTTCTTCAAGATGCAACTGATCGCAAGCATATTCAACTATTATCGATATGAATTGTATCTATTTGCAAAACGTGGGGTATATTATACAGGCGCGACATTGATCATATACTTTTTCATGGATAGAACAAATACGACGTTCTTACGCAACTACGCTCTTCTAGAGTTATTACTTGACCGTATTAGTGATTTCCGCGTTGAAATAAACGGAACAATCTTTGAACTTACAACACATCTTGCGTCGGGGTTATTACGTAGCGATTATGGTAGACGAAGTTACGAATTGATTTTTGTTGATGGTGATTTGAATATTTCAAATAAGACGGAAATACGATTAGCTAAATCAAGCTTTTGCTATCGTGTTGTGTTGTCTGAAAATGAACGTTCACATCGTACTGAATATGGCATCAGACTCCGAAATGGAACCGTTATTTTGTTTACTGATTTAACACTAAATGAACACTCAAAAGAAATGGTCTGCGTCAACAATATTCACTCTTATCAAAATTTCTCATTTCCCTGGGCTCCCAAGTTGGGAGACATTTAATTCTCGGGAAGTTTAAAATCAGGTTCGAACAGGGACGAACGTGATAAACAATCAAACACAGAAATCGACATTCTGAAAAGAAGCGGATTGACTGACCGTTTCTTGAATTTGACAAAAGAAATCACCATCACCATCATTGTTGTGTGTATAGTCGTGTTGGTCATATTGGCCCGATGCGTTCTTTCGTTTATTCAACGACGACAACCATCGCCATAACCTCACATTGTCGAGTAAAGAAGGGAAAATGGACGCTGTCAGTTCGACATTAGCAACACGTCTGTCTATTCTTTGTGTAGTTGGTTGTACTGCTCAAATATTGTACATGCAATTTTTAGATATATATTTTATTGTAAGATATTCTTGATAAGTATGACTTGTCTTAAACAACTTTATCACATGTAATATGAATACAAGAATTCGGGATATTTCGGACAGTATCGTTAGGTTTGGTGGAAGAAGTTGCGATTGGTGCATGGTCATTTACAAAAGGCCTTTCCAGTACTACGGCGCTTTCAAGCACGGTAGAATAAGTTAGGTATTTTAACTACATATATACTTTAACTGAAAGTATATGCTAATATGTTTCTATTTATTGTCTATGACTTGTTTTTGTTGCTTTTTATGTTTGAAGGGAATATGTTTTTATTCAGTATTTATAGAATATGTACTGGTATCTTATAACTCTGATTAGAGTGGCAATATAAACTATATGTTTAAGTTCGATACACATTGCATTGTTGTTTTATCTGTATTTGTATTGATGAGACGAAAGTAAACTATAAAACCTAACGATCTCTCTGTATATATCTATACTTCACGTTGCTTGCGGTATGTATACCTACAACAAAAAGAGCTGAGAAGTGAGAAATCTTTTCTATGAAAACAATAAGCCTTATAGTCAGGTTCATCAAAAGATAAACACGCAGGTTAAACCCCGCGAAAATGAACGACTTTACAACGATAGTCTATCAGATGGCATCAGTCCCAAGGTTGAGACACTCAATCGCAAAGTTACTCTAGTCATGTCCCTATGCTGCTACTTGCATACACAATACATTGAATCCAGGGGCGTTTTACAAGTTAAAGAACATAGAAAATCGCTTAAGAAAAGATGATGAAAACATTATATCAATATGCGGATGTAAACAAATTAAATACAATGTATAACGAAAATACAATACAATATCATTATGGTATACGAGTATACACTGATAATTAATTATAATATCTTTCTAATGACAAATGCAAGTATTAAACGTGTCGTTTTACGAGTTATGTTACCAATTAATTGTTCGTTAATCATTATTGGAGCTGAGTTAATATCCTGCTGATGTACTACTTGTACTAGTTTCATGAGTGTCGATCATTAAATTTCGTATTTTTAAATTGAACACCTGTAGAATTGTGTGGTTACTTTCAGCAAAATTAACACGTATTGGCCGATTTTATTTTTTCACATGTCAAGGTTAAGCTTGTGCATCTTGTAAATAGATGACAAGGGTAGCTAATTAATCTTTTTCTTGGAAGCCTTAATAAGATAAGCTTTATAATCATTAATATGACTTTTTTTCTTACTTTGCTTAACTGGATTTCTATAAATAGACACAGATAATACAAGTGAACAAATACGTAATCATATTACATGTTAGTTTCAGGTAATTCAAATAATCAATTCGCTGATTAGATAAATACTACTATGACGTAGCTAAATCAATGTTATTCGTTCAAATCGTTTATTTATGTGTGTCACATCAATACAAATAGAGTAAACAATCCAAACTTTTTATAATGTTTTGAACGTTTTAATCAGATAAAAAGCAGACAAGTTCAATAGCTTAATTTATACAACCGGGTATGTCAAATACTCATACTCGTATACTTATTTTGTAAGTAGTTTCAATAAACTTCCTGTTAAAGTGTTTCTTGTCAATATCTAACTTGAACACTATACCGATGTATAACTTACTTGTTTACATGTAACTTATGAAATACTAGTACACTAGGCATTCGTTTTATTAATGCAACACTATTAGTTTCCATTTAATATACGATTAATATTGAACGTTACATCAATAGAACAACAAGAAATAAAAAACATATAACATCACTTGTCTCAATACTTTCTGTCCCCTCTTCGTACGTATGATAAACAACAGAAAATAAAACATTATAATGTTTGGAAATTGTACTGTTCCCATTTCAATTTCTATACAGGCAAATGAAGAAAATGTTGAAATTGAAAACATTGGTGCATTTTCATTGTTTTTATTATGATTTATTTACGTTTGTATGTCACCATTTGGGACTAGATCGGCTTGTCCAATATGGTTTTCAAGCCTGGTCCTCGTGTTTAAGTATCGTTTTGTACAAAATATTTGTAAAATGACCTAATAGACTTGAAAAAATCATAACAATCTATAAGGGTCAATAATGCATTGTTCAAACACCCCGATATAAATAGACATGCAATCTCTGCCATTCTTAAAACAAAATTGTTTAGATGCTTTTGTCTGCCAAAGGCTGCCTTCATGGGCGGGAATTTTAAAAAGGATCCCCCGATTTTACTTATATACATGTATCAATATTTGTCATTTGTAATGCCAGAAATATGTGTTTAGACTGCTAAATTTACAATCATAATTACAATTATACGTTGGACTGTAAAACATGTGAACACAGATATTTTACAAAAATAAACGTAGTAATTCTATTACGTAACAAGTCAAATATTTTGAACAACATTTGTCCATTTTGTGTTAATAGTTGATACGTCTGTATTAATACATGTGTCTCAAATTAACCAGACAAAGAACGGTGGTCATGTATTCAATGTCTAGGTATTGTGTCCATCCACAGGGGATATATTATTAAACATTTTTCATAACGTATTACATAAACTACGGAAGTATCAGACTACAAGTCGTCGCCTGAGTACAAAAGTGCTCTATCTCCATTTTTGACAAAAATGAGGTTTTATATCACTGAAATCGTCTCATCGAATTTTACAATAATATACTATCTAATAATAAATCTGCCCAACACAAACGAAGATGTCTAGTAATGATTTGCTCAATCTCCATTAAATAAATCGAAAATTGGTTCTTATACTGTTCTAACTTCAGGAGTTGGAGCACTTTTCCTCTAAACAATATATAGAGCCAATCAAATTGAATAATTTGCACATGTGACTCTTAGTGCTTCTGTAATCATGCGCTCTCTCTCCTTAGCTATAAATAAAGAACATCTCTATTTCCATTTCTGTTAATATAGAACTGCTCTATCTCCATAACATTGAGTAAAGAACTTCTCTATGTCCATAACGTTGAGAAAGAAATTCTCCATCTCCATAACATCGAGTAAAGAACTTCTCTATCTCCATAACATAGAGTACAGAACTGTTTTATCTCCATAACATAGAGTAAAGAACTTCTCTGTCTCCATAACATGGAGTAAAGAACTGTTCTGTATCCATTACATCGAGAAAAGAACTTCTCTATCTCCATAACATAGAGTACAGAACTGTTTTATCTCCATAACATAGAGTAAAGAACTTCTCTGTCTCCATAACATGGAGTAAAGAACTGTGCTGTATCCATAACATAGAGTAAAGAACTTCTCTGTCTCCATAACATGGAGTAAAGAACTGTTCTGTATCCATAACATAGAGTAAATAACTTCTCTATCTTCATAACATTGAGTAAAGAACTTCTCTAACTACATAACGTTGAGTAAAGAACTGCTCTATCTCCATAACATCGAGTCAAGAACTACTCTATCTCCATAACATTGAGTAATGAACTGTTTTATCTCCGTAACATAGAGTAAAGAACTTCTCTGTGTCCATAACATTGAGTAAAGAACTTTTCTATCTCCATAACATAGAGTAAAGAACTTCTCTATCTCCATAACATTGAGTAAAGAACTTCTCTATCTCCATAACTTAAAGTAAAGAACTGCTCTATCTCCATAACATCGAGTAAAGAACTGTTCTATCTCCATAACATAAAGTATAGAACTGTTCTATCTCCATAACATTGAGTAAAGAACTGTTCTATATCCATAACATTAAGTAAAGAACTGTTCTATCTCCATAACATTGAGTAAAGAACTGTTCTATCTCCATAGCATTGAGTAGAGAACTGTTCTATCTTCATAACATTGAGTAAAGAACTGTTCTATCTACATAACATTGAGTAAAGAACTGTTCTATCTTCATAACATTGAGTAAAGAACTTCTCTATCTACATAACATTGAGTAAAGAACTGGTCTATCTTCATAACATTGAGTAAAGAACTGTTCTATATCCATAACATTGAGTAAAGAACTGTTCTATCTTCATAACATAAAGTAAAGAACTGTTCTATCTCCATAACATTGAGTAAAGAACTGTTCTATATCCATAACATTGAGTAAAGAACTGCTCTATCTCCATAACATTGAGTAGAGAACTGTTCTATCTCCATAACATAGAGTAAAGAACATCTCTATCTCCATAGCATTGAGTAGAGAACTGTTCTATCTCCATAACATAGAGTAAAGAACTGTTCTATCTTCATAACATTGAGTAAAGAACTGCTCTATCTCCTGCTACTGGGAGAGAGCAGTTCACCCCTAAGAAAAAATGAAATACGAGTGGTGTTCAACTTATTTATGAACAGAAAATGAACATCGATATTTTGTTACTTTAACAATGAAATTGAATAAAAACTTTTATAGTGTGTAAAGTAGTGTTTCATGAAGTATATATAATAATTGTAAATTGACAATACGTTACGGTTAAATCATAATCAGCATTAGGGTAGAGGGTGTTGATATTTGCGTTTTGAAGGTCCAAAACTCGTAATAATTACGTTTACATTTTCCTTCTTTAATCGTTGTTTTAGTATCAACCAGATAGAAAATTTAATTGTTAAAGCATGAGAAGACTTCGACATCCACTGTTTAGTTATAATATATAGCAAAGTTATATTCGTATTTTTTTATATGGCGTTGTATATGGTGACTTGAAGCTGATCTGGACGAAACACTATGTTCTTGGAACAGTCACTAGGAACGATATGTAATGCTGTTTTGTTGAAACCCTGATTTGAAACGGTTTGTACATAGACCACAGCCTTCAATTTGATATTGATTTTGATGTGCGTATTTCCATAATAACAAACCCAATGCCTTTCCATGAAAACAGCCACGAACACCCAAAGCAGGACAAACATGAACTTCTCCCTATCCTTGTGACCTTTTCTAAAATAGCATACCATAATCTATCATAACATTCGTTTAGGTTTCAGATTGCCTCGTCATAATGAAACAATTTTTCCACATAATGTTGTTTATTTCGCTTTTCTAGATTCCAAGACTTTTGACTGCGAGGCATGTTTTTCTTGATTTTCAGCGTAGGAACTTCGCATTTTCCCAGCACTATGCATTCAACTGTTTCGAAATATTGTCACTGATAGTTTCTATGGACACTCCTGTCTGTGGTACTATTCCATGTTTTGCTAATGGATCCATCATAGACATCATAAAACCAATTTTAGGTTAAGTGTAGGTTTTGGCACTGTTGGGCAATTTTCAATTTTTGGTGCCATTTTACAATTACTGGAAACAGATCTTTAATAAGACTTCTTACGACAAATATCACTGATGTTCTCATTAAAAATGCAAAATGAAAATTTACTAACACTTTCTTGATGCTTATAAAAGGGCCATTTTGCTTTCAAAACAGGAAAAACAACACCATCTACTACATGTGTAAATTGTTGTTTTAAACCAAAGGAAATATACAATACATGATGATCATATGTTCAACTTAAAACATTTTCTCACATGGTTTAAAAAATATATTTCAATTGTTTTTATTCAATATTGCAAAATCGGTGTTCATGTTTTGTTCATAAATAAGTTGAACACCTCTCGTATTGTGAGAAAAGTGCTCTATCTCCAAACACAAAAATCTAAATAAATAGAATATACACAATTTAAAACCAAATAACTGGATATTCTAAATCTTTTCTTAATGCCGATTATCCACGTATAAGTTTGTCCCCCATATGTGGAACGGTTACAAAAATATGACAAACTGAAACTTTGAACTTGATTTTCTCAAAATATTGAAAATGGTAAATAGAGCAACGTTCCACTCATGTATTATTGTATTTCAGGGCCCGTATTCATAAAGCTCATAAGATGAAAATATTCCTTAGTTAGATATATTTACCTAAGGTTTTATAGGAATTCACTTAGTTTTATATGATTTCACCTTAAATATCTGAAACATCATTAAGAAGGTTTCAGATATCTAAGGTGAAATCATATAAAACTCAGGGAATTCTATTCTAATTTCAAAATGTTTCATGTTCTCAGTATGACATATCCGTCCTCAGTTGTTGTCATTATAATATCGGGTTCGATCTCCGTATCTGGGGTGTTTGTAATTGTTGTATGGTATGCCATATCATATACTTTCATGTGTATTTTACTCTAACAAAGAAATTATATTTGGAATGAACGTCACGCCTTCTTTGTCTGATAATGACAGCAATGCTAATTTAATTTCCCTTAAAAGCTTTTTCTATCCGTTCTTCTAGAGATAACATTAACTGAAACCATTTGATAAGCCTTTGTGCCTTTCATCAAAATAATTATGTACCTTTTGTTTTTTATGTATATAATTGGAGACTGGCTTTTAAAGCATTGTTAATCAAACTTACACTGCTTTCAAATATGCTTTGAAAGCGACATCTAAGAAAGCACACATCTGTTTAATATATATATGTTACCTCTATTACGTTAAATAGAGGTCGTTGCTCTATAATTTGACAGTAATATTTAGCCTTTAAACTATATATCTTTTGATGAACAGCTTGCAACTGGTTTTACATCAGTCACAAATGAGGCAAGATCTAATTTCTGAGAACCATGAAAATGCTAAAATAAACCTGTACATAATAACAATGTGCCATTAAATCTGATAAATTTAAAAACGATTTGACTTTTAAAGATTTATATAACTACTATGTATGTAAATCTTTAAATGTTCATCGTGTATAAGGTTATCATTTTATCCAGCCTTACGTTCATTAACGAAAACGCCCACCGCGAGAATTATTTCGCCGCGCGAACTACTTATTGAACGATAATAATCGTTCGCCGCAAACATTTCAAGATGGCGGATATAGACGATTTAATGGCCTTACTTGTTCTATTAGATTTTCAGCCGTAGATTGAAAATTAGGAACTCGGTAATACTTTTTTCGTGTTCTATTTATTCAGCTTTGGTATCCACAATGTATCACAAATGCAAAACACATACAATCTACAATTAATGTTTAAATCGCTAAGATTATAATAAATTACATCAAATATTTATCTATCCGCCATCTTTGTTCGCTTGGTTAGCTATGTGTAAAGGTCGTTCGCGATTGGCCAACATGTTCGTGGTGAACTTACCGTTCATTAACGCGAACTCACGTATTGTTTGCGAACGTTGGCGAGCGTTTTCGTTAATGAACGCACTGCAGCAGGTTAACTCCTTTATTTGATATGAGGAATACTTTCAGTCAGTTGTACCATACCTGGACGCCTTTCGAACGTTTTTAGCTTAGTGAGCATTTATAGGTGCATTTTAAACTTACATTATGACAAAAACAAACCGATGAATAGAAATTAATTTTACCCACGCAAAGACGATAATTAAATGAGTACACAAGCCAAATTTGACGCCTGATAATCCTGAAACGACAAAGATAGGTATACAAGTCAATTTCAGTTCGAAAACCCATCGTAAAGAAAATTTCAGGAAACCCAATGTCATTATGCAGATAAACAGTCGACACAATTAAAAATAAATAGATAGTTTTATTACGGATATCAAAATTAATGAATATCATGATAAAATATAATTATATTGGGGATCAGTTAAATATATATGCGTAGGGAGACTTTATAAACAATTTCCTTTACTTCTTCGACTTTTGTTACCCATTATTTTGAACGTTAATTATGGTTTGCTCTTATTTATTACAACTCACTTCTCGTTTTTCGATCATTAATTTCTTATTGCTAAAATTGTACACCAGTGTTCATTTACTGAAACGTTAAATAGATTGAAGCATCAACATGGTAAAAGTCAAACTTTTATGATGTTGTGAAATTAAAAGAAATCATCATCGTCAAATACCTTGGTCTATAATTTCAGGGAAGTTCCCTCGTACTTGGAGAAGATTTTAACACACTGAGTATCTCCCCCTGGTGTCAATTAAAGAAACTTACCAAAACAAAAAAAATAGCTTAAATATTCTTTTGATTTCAAAGGCATTACTCTTGTACTGACGAGTTTTCCATTCTAAGTTTAGGAAAGCCCATCTCACCAACTTAAAATGAGTAAGACACAATCCCTTCTCCATATTGTGAGAGAGGCAACATTTTACTATTAGATATAAAAGGGAGTGACTTATAATTCACAAGTAGCTGTTCCTTACCAAAATTTCAAGATTTATCAAGTAGCATGTGTACTATAATTGGTTCCATCATTTGATGACATGACTTTTGTTTATGTTATGAGCACTCGTGCTAGATTCTCTTTGCGCACACAATTATTGGAACAAGAAATATTCGCGCATTATTGGAGGAGGTAAAAATTCAATTGGATTTCGTGTCTTTACTACCATTTACACGTAGTATATAACACAAGAACCAAACAACCATAATGTATATCATGATGGCAGACTACAGAGAAAGGTGTGTCAGACGTATTGGTTCAGGGTACACTTTAACACTATCAATATCAGGGAACTAATGTACATATAGCTGGATTTATTCACAATGGTGACTTTATTTATGCTTGTTTTCCATCGGCTTTACTGTTGCTATCTCAATTTATAGAGATTTAAATTTGTAAAAAAAAGCTATTGACCCAAGAAAGTGTTTTATTATTGAAAGAAATTTTCAGGACAATGTCTGCGTAACAAGTGTTTTAAAATAACAGCCTTATGTTACCGGACTAGCTGTGGCTACCTCAATACATAGAGACGTAAGTTTGTTCAGATATTGTGATGGTGGTTTTGAAAACAATATTTGAGTAATATTTGTTTTAAAATAATAACATTTTGTCACCGGAATAGCTGTTTCTATCTCAATACATAAAGATCTAAGTTTATTCAGATAAATTGATGTTAATGTTCAGACAATGTTTGTGTAACATGTGATTCACAATAATAGCATTGCTACCTCAAAACTAGTACTTAAAGACTTAAGTTTGTTCAGATATTTTATTGACATATTTTTACACGATGGGGAGTATACATGTTGTAATAAAATGCACCTTTCTAGTACTCCTTAGTGAAGTATTTCTCTTCAAGACAACAGCAGTGTTTCCACCAAGATATCAGAAATGTTTGAATTATTTGATAAATTTTCAAAGTGCAATATGTGCAAATGTTTCAATGTGTGACATAAGTGCTTCTAGCTCCTGCGTGTGTGAGACCAAAACGTGTACACCCGAGGACAACTGTTGTTTACATTGGCATCACAGTGAATTTATGTATCTAACTGGAGTATCCGACGATCACACATCAACAACAACAACAACACAACCATTGTACGATTTACACAGTACCACCGGAACCAAAACGTCAAAGACAAATGGTGTCGTTCATGCTGAATGTATTGATGCAAACGTTATAACGAATCAATTGAAACCTGAAACACTGGAACCTTCTACGTATCTAATGGTAACGCGGTGCCCAGATAATTTCATGCAAAAAGCTGAAGACATTTCTAGTTTTGAATTTAAGTGCGTGTCAAACGAATCATCTGAACCAGACTTTGATATACATGTACATATACCTGTCACATCATTAGACACACATGTTACGTACACAAATATGTTTTGTTATTATTGTAACGAAGGTGAAGAAGCTTCAAACTTTGTTCCATGGGATGTTATACACAAATGTCCTGTCAAAATGGCGTCAGATATCACGCAAGATTTCGCATTGGATCCAGAAACTTTATTTAAAAAAGCTCTTGAAAATAAGACCGGTCTGTGCAACGTGCTTTTTCGACCACCATCAGCAATCTCTGGATTAGTAACAAAGTGTGTATCTCCCAGTACTAGTACAGTATGTGTATACAATACGCCGTCACATATACTCAAACATATCTGTCAACAATTCTACAGCAGTCTCGACGTGTTGGATAAACATACAGACACAATTAATGTTGACAATATAACATGTTTCTTGTGTACTAAACCAAACCTTACAGTATTTGAAAATACATGTCAGTATTTTTATCGTGATCAACGGGAAACTTACCTACAAGTTAATACACAGCTGGACGCTGACAAGGACACATCACGTATTGTTAAAGCGTTGGCAATACCAGAAGGAAACTGTGGAACCGGACTGTTTTACGACAATGAAATGGTAAGTGTAAATATTGAGCAGGTCGTAATATAATGTATTAAGATTTATCAAATCGTTTGGATTGTCATTTTCATCTGAACAAATTTAAGCTTTTAATTCTCTGCTTCTTAGTTATTTTGTTTTAATACACCAATGATTTGCATCAGACTTTTGTTTATTTGATAAAGATAGGTCAGTCACAGCATGTGTTTGACTATTTATAGAAGAGCTTCTGACTCGTGTCATGTATGCATTATGTTATGTTGATGTTTTCTATTTTTAGAATGCATGCCGAAGTGTGTATTGTCCCCAGTATTTCTTCAAGATGCAGGGAGTATGTTTTCCTATTTACCTTACTGTGGAAAATGTGTATTTTAAAGTGGAACTAAAGATCAGAGCAACTAAATGGCTGAGGGTTGAACACATTGACAACGTCTTCAAATCATATTCATCAAAATCAAACGTACTGATCGCAAGCATATTCAACTATTATCGATATGAATTGTATCTATTTGCAAAACGTGGGGTATTTTATACAGGCGCGACATCGATCATGTACTTTTTCATGGATAGAACAAATACGACGTTCTTACGCAACTACGCTCTTCTAGAGTTATTACTTGACCGTATTAGTGATTTCCGCGTTGAAATAAACGATACAATCTTTGAACTTACAACACATCTTGCAACGGGGTTATTACGTACCGATTATGGCAGACAAAGTTACGAATTGATTTTTGTTGATGGTGATTTGAATATTTCAAATAAGACGGAAATACGATTAGCTAAATCAAGCTTTTGCTATCGTATTGTGTTGTCTGAAAATGAACGTTCACATCGTACTGAATATGGCATCAGACTCCGAAATGGAACTGACATTTTGTTTACTGATTTAACACTTAATGAACACTCAGAAGAAATGGTCTGCGTCAACAATATTCACTCTTATCAAAATTTCTCATTTCCCTGGGCTCCCAAGTTGGATGACATTTTATTCTCGGGAAGGTCAAAATCAGGTTCGAACAGGGACCAAAGCAATAAACAATCGGAAACAGAAGTCGACATTCAGAATAGCAACAGACTGGCTGACCGTTCCTGGAATTTGACAAAAGAAATCCTTATCACCATCATTGTTGTATGTGTAGTCGTGTTGGTCATATTGGCCCGATGCGTTCTTTCGTTTATTCAACGACGACAACGATCTCTATAACCTCACATTGTCGAGTAAAGAAGGGAAAATGGACGCTGTCAGTTCGACATCAGCAACACGTCTGTCTATACTTTGTATAGTTGGTTGTACTGCTCAAATATTGTACATGCAATTTTTAGATAATATTATATATTTCTTATTGTAAGATACATTGTATTCTGAAAAATATGACTTGTCTTAAACAACGTTATCACATGTAATATGAATATAAGTTAGGTAATTTAACTACATATATACTTTAACTGAAAGTATATGCTTATATATTTCTATTTATTGTCTATGACTGGTTCAATTTGCCGTTTAATGTTTGAAGGCAATACATGTTTATTAATATGTACTGATATCTTATAACTCTGTTTAGTGTGGCAATACTAATGTATGTTTAAGTTTGATATATATGTATATTTCATTGTGTTTTATCTGTATTTGTATCCATGAGACGAATATAAACTATATAACCTAAAAACACTGTCTGTATATATCTTCATTTCACTTTGCTTGTGGTATGAATGCAAACAGCTTTAATCACACCGTACAACCTGATACACGGAAAACAGATGGCACTACGAAGACAGCTGTCTGTATTTATGAGCTCAAAACTCGCGGAAGTAAGTATTGCTTTTTTTAATTCTTTTTGCAGGGTCCAAACAAAACAAAGCGGACACAGAATTCTGAGCAAACCCATGTATTATTCAGGGAGAAATCACGTAAAATGTGTGCGATTTTTGACGAAAAAAGCGATGTTTGAAACTTTCATCCTCAAAAGGGTATCATTAAACAAACCCTAACCATTTTACTTACACCATGATGAAATATTTTTTGAATAATTTCTATTTTTGAAAGAAAAATATGAATTAAAAAAATATTATTTTCGTTTTCAACGATACAGTAACCTGTGTTTGGAGGGGGCAATATCTGAAATACAGTAAAAAGCGCTGCTTGTAGTCTGATACTTCCATAGTTAATGTAATACGTTTTAGGTTATAGGTTAGCGCCGTGGATGAGTAAGTGTATTTGGCAAGGCGGAGGAATTTATCGGGTGAGCCGTAGGCGAATCAGATAATTTCCGCAGCCGAACCGGATAAACTTTTACTCACTCCATGGCACTAACCTATTATTCTATGTATCCTCTCACTACATGTGCTTTAAGAAGGGAATAAAAGTCGGGACTATTTAGTAACATTTTCATTATTTGTGCGTGACGTCACGATCGCTCACTGACGTCACGACAAAACAACAACGTCGGACATCTTGATAATGTCATGTACACGCAGGTAAGTCGTAAAAAAAATTATTGATCGACCCAAGCTCATTTTAAATAAGAAAAACTTAACCTCAGCTACAGAGTTTCAGCCGGCGACTCCGCTTAAGAAGATGTCCGTCAGATTACGTGGTCAGTTGACTGGATATAGCAAGTCACGCGATCACTTGACGGGATATTAAAAAGTTTATCCGGCATCCCTTTATCAGGCTGATTTTGACGGAAGTGACTGAATAATGCCTCTTAACTCTATATCAAGTTGGGTTGGGTGTATGCATTGCCCTCCTTGTGGTTGTGTTGTTTTGTGTTGTTACTGTTTTCTGTTCTCGGCTGGTTAAGCTGAGTGCTGCCTTCTCTGTCCAATAAATTACAAAATGCGACTAGATCTAATTTCTGAGAATCATAAAAATGCAAAATTAAACCGGTACATACCAACAATTTGCCATTATTTTTTCATATGATTCCAGCATATGACCGTTTATACCATGTTATACTCTGGTGTACCTACAAGCAATAGACCAGCACAAGACCAGATTGATGACAATGCCAGAATATCTAGCCAGTATTAAGCCATTGATGCCCTGGTGTATCAATCAGCCAGAATAAACCAGAATAAACCAGCATCCGGACTGGAATATTGATGGTGAGTAGGTATCGTAACATTCCATAGATGTCGGAATTTGACATTGAATAGAAGTTGGAAGAAACAATTACAAGTCCAAGTCCCCGCCGAAAAAATGCAGGATGACCCAATTTCACAAAGAAATTATAGAATAGCGGTTATTTCATGAGTCCGAATTTAACGCAGCCATTACCCGACCAAGTTCCCCATACCCCCCCCCGCTGCAAAGAGACCCAACCACACAAACCCGTGCCAAAACGGCGACCAAATGAGGCACAACCGCCCCGTGAACTAGTTTTACACCAAGGACAGTGACCTAACGTTAATGCGGACTAAAGAGGTAAAACGTCGACTTTACCTAGTTTAAAATAATGGACAGGGTATAAATGTCGCGGGAAATAACATTACATATTTCTAGATGCAGGTTGCTCCATAATATGCCAACGAGGTGACCCCAGCGACCAAACAAGGCATAACCGCATTTTTTTCAAAAAATGCTCTCCCAGCAAACGGGGAAAGCCGCAACAATTAAAGAGGGGACTATTATAATAGCCTAATAGAATATCTAGCTACATGTAGTTTGAATATATATATATGCCAAAAACATTTACCAAAGTGACCAAACGGCACAGTGACCTAATTAAAAAGTCTCTCATCCAGGATCTCCGCATGATACAACTTATGATAAGGGGGCGTGGTAATTAAAAAGAGAGCAGAGGAAATTTATAAATAAATGAAGGCCCAAAAGCCTGAAAAGCAAATATGATAGTTCAATCGATACACATGCCAAAGTTGACACCCGATAATCCTGAAACTACAAAGATAGGCATAAAAGTCCATTTCTGTTCGAATACCCCTAGTAAAAAAATATTTTCGGAACCCAAATGTCATTGTGCAGATAAACAGTCGACGCAATTAAAAATACATAGATAGATTTATTACGGAAATAAAAATTAATGAATATCATAATAAAATATATACTTAAGATCTGTTAAAATCTATATGCTTAGGCAGACTTTATAAAAATGTCTTTCTATGACATTTTTATTATACGTAAATTGTGGTTTGCTCTTATTTATTACTACTAACTTCTCGTTATTCGATCATAAATTTCTAATTGTTAAAATTGTACACCAGTGTCTTCTTACAGCTACGTTAACTGATCAACTTTCTATTATGTTGAGAAATAAAATGAATTCATCGTCAAATGCCTTTGACTATAATTTCAGGGAAGTTCACTCGTACATATTTTAACTTACAGTTAAAGGAGGAGTTCCGCCCTCTGATTTCAATTGAAGTAACTTTTGTTTTGTAGACTTTACTCCAATTAATATTAGGAAAATCACTCATACCGACAAATACGCTGAACTGTTCTTCTGATTTCAAAGGAAATAATTTATGTACGGTGGAGTTTCCACTCTGAAATTAGGAAAGTCCATCTAACCAACTTAAAATTAACATACACAGTTCTTTTTCGTGCAGAGGTATCGTCCCTGAATATAAAAGGAAGTCACTGACTTGTAATTTGCAAGAAACTGTTCCATACCACGATTTCATAAGTTTCCGGTCCCGATATTCCACCTATTAATTTCAAGGGAAAGTACTCTTAATTATGTCCCCTGCTTCAGTGAAGTAACTCTTATCGACTTATTATTCAGACATAACTCTCACCACTGTTTTTAAAGGAATGAATCTTGTACCGCAGATATATCACCTCTTGATCACAATTTGATGCTAGTCAACACTGTTCCTTCCCTTGACTTCCAGGTTAGTTACTCTTAGTTAGTTACGTCTTCCCTCCGCCGAATTGAATTTCAGGGAAGTAACTCGTCAACATAACCAGCATTCTAGTACCGCTCGACAAAATCTCTTGTTATATGATGAGTTTAATCATTTGATGACAGACATGTTTATGATCTCTCATTAAAGATTCTATTTTCTCTCGACATTATTGGAATTAGAAATATCCGCGCATTATTGCAGAAGGCAAACAGTTTAATCGGATTCCGTATCTTACTGCCATGTAGTATATCAAACAAGAACCAAACAACCTCAATGTATATAATGACGTCACATCACAGAGAAAGGTGTGGAAGATTAGACGTATTGATTCAGGAACACTTAAACAACGGTAATTTCAAACTATTAATATCAGGGAACTAATGTACATATAGCTGGATTTATTCACAATGCTTGTTTTGTCATCGGCTTAAATATTGCTTCTCAATTCATAAGGATTTAAATTTGTAAAAAAAGCTATTGACCCAAGAAAGTGTTTTATTATTGAAGGAAATTTTCAGGACAATGTCTGCGTAACAAGTGTTTTAAAATAACAGCCTTTTGTTACCGGACTAGCTGTGGTTACCTCAATACATAGAGACTTAAGTTTGTTCAGATATTGTGATGGTGGTTTTGAAAACAATATTTGTGTAATATTTGTTTTAAAATAATAACATTTTGTCATCGGAATAGCTGTTTCTATCTCAATACATAAAGACTTAAGTTTATTCAGAAAAATTTATGTTAATGTTCAGACAATGTTTGTGTAACATGTGTTTCACAATAATAGCATTGCTACCTCAAAACTAGTACTTAAAGACTTAAGTTTGTTCAGATATTTTATTGACATATTTTTACACGATGGGAAGTATACATGTTGTAATAAAATGCACCTTTCTAGTACTTCTTAGTGAAGTATTTCTCTTCAAGACAGCAGCAGTGTTTCCACCAACATATCAGAAAAGTTTGAATTATCTGATAAATCTTCAAAGTGCAATATGTGCAAATGTTTCAATGTGTGACATAAGTGCTTTTAGCCCCTGCGTGTGTGAGACCCAAACGTGTACACCCGAAGACGACTGTTGTTTACATTGGCATCACAGTAAATTTATGTATCTTACAGGAGTATCCGATGATCACACATCAACAACAACAACAACACCAACAACACCATTGTACGATTCACACAGTACCACCGGAACCGAAACTTCAAAGTCAAATGGTGTCGTTCATGCTGAATGCATTGATGCAAACGTTATAACGAATCAATTGAAACCTGAAACACTGGAACCTTCTACGTATCTAATGGTAACGCGGTGTCCAGCTAACCTCATGCAAACATCTGAAGACAATCCTAGTTTTGAATTTAAGTGCGTGTCAAACGAATCATCTGAACCAGACTTTGATATACATATACCTGTCACATCATTAGACACACATGTTACATACACAAATATGTTTTGTTATTATTGTAATGAAGGTAAAGAAGCTTCAAACTTTGTTCCATGGGATGTTATACACAAATGTCCAGTCAACATGGCGTCAGATATCACGCAAGATTTCGCATTGGATCCAGAAACTTTATTTAAAAAAGCTCTTGAAAATAAGATCGGACTGTGCAACGTGCTTTATCGACCACCATCTGCAATATCTGGATTAGTAACAAAGTGTGAACCTTCCAGTGCTAGCACAGTATGTGTTAACAAGACGCCGTCACATATTCTCAAACATATCTGTCAACAATTCTACAGCAGTCTCGACGTATTGGATAAACATACAAACACAATTAATGTTGACACTATAACATGTTTCTTGTGTACTAAACCAAACCTTACGATATTTGAAAATACATGTCAGTATTTTGTTCGTGATCAACGGGAAACTTACCTACAAGTTAATACACACCTAGAGGCTGACAAGGACATATCACGTATTGTTAAAGCGTTGGCAATGCCAGAAGGAAACTGTGGAACCGGACTGTTTTACGACAATGAAATGGTAAGTGTAAATATTGAGCAGGTCTTAATATAAAGTATTAAGATTTATCAAACCGTTTGGATTGTCATTTTCATCTTAACAAATTTAAGCTTTTAATTATCTGCTTCTTAGTTATTTTGTTTTAATTCACCAATGATTTACATCAGACTTTTGATTTATTGATGAAGATATGTCAGTCTCAGCATATGGTTGACTATTTATAGAAGAGCTCCTGACTCGTAGCATGGAGGCATTATGTAATGTTGATGTTTTCTATTTTAGAATGCATGCCGAAGTGTTCATTGTCCCCAGTATTTCTTCAAGATGCAGGGAGTATGTTTTCCTATTTACCTTACGATGGAAAATATTTATTTTAAAGTGGAACTTAAGATCAGATCAACTAAATGGCTGAGGGCTGAACACATTACCAACGTCTTCAAATCATATTCATCAAAATCAAACGAACTGATCGCAAGCATATTCAACTATTATCGATATGAATTGTATCTATTTGCGAAACGTGGGGGGTATTATACAGGCGCGACATCGATCATGTACTTTTTCATGGATAGAACAAATACGACGTTCTTACGCAACTACGCTCTTCTAGAGTTATTACTTGACCGTATTAGTGATTTCCGCGTTGAAATAAACGGAACAATCTTTGAACTTACAACACATCTTGCACCGGGGTTATTACGTACCGATTATGGTAGACACAGTTACGAATTGATTTTTGTTGATGGTGATTTGAATATTTCAAATAAGACGGAAATACGATTAGCTAAATCAAGCTTTTGCTATCGTATTGTGTTGTCTGAAAATGAACGTTCACATCGTACGGAATATGGCATCAGACTCCGAAATGGAACTGACATTTTGTTTACTGATTTAACACTTAATGAACACTCAGAAGAAATGGTCTGCGTCAACAATATTCAATCTTATCAAAATTTCTCATTTACCTGGGCTCCCAAGTTGGGTGACATTTTATTCTCGGGAAGGTCAAAATCAGGTTCGAACAGGGACCAAAGCGACAAACAATCAGATACAGAAGTCGACATTCAGAATAGCAGTGGACTGACTGACCGTTCCTGGAATTTGACAAAAGAAATCCTTATCACCATCATTGTTGTGTGTATAGTCTTGTTGGTCGTATTGGTCCGATGTGTTCGTTCGTATTTTCAACGACGACAGCCATCGCCATAACCTCACATTGGCGAGTAAAGAAGGAAAATGGACGCTGTCAGTTCGACATTAGCAACACGTCTGTCTATAGGTTGTACATGTGTATAGTTGGTTTTATTGCTCAAAATTAATATTGTACATGTACATGCAATTCTTAGATATATATTTTTTTGTAAGATATTCTTGGTAAGTATGACTTGTCTTAAACAACTTTATCACATGTAATATGGATACAAGAATTCGGAATATTTCGGACAGTATCGTTAGGTATGGTGCAAGAAGTTGCGATTGGTGCATGGTCATTTACAAAAAGCCTTTACAGTACTACGGCGCTTTCAAGCGCCGTAGAATAAGTTAGGTATTTTAACTACATATAAACTTTAACTGAAAGTATATGCTAATATGTTTCTATTTATTGTCTATGACTTGTTATTGTTGCTTTTTATGTTTGAAGGGAATATGTTTTTATTCAGTATTTATAGAACATGTACTGGTATCTTATAGCTCTGAGTGGCAAAACGAGAGGTGTTCAACTTATTTATGAACAAAACATGAACACCGATTGTGCAATATTGAATGAAAATAATTTAAATACCTTTTTTAAACCATGGGAGAAAATGTTTTAAGTTGAACATATGATCATCATACATTGTATATTTCATTTGGTTAAAGCTTAAAACAACCATTTAGTTGATGATGTTGTTTTTCCTGTTTTTAAGGCAAAATGGCCCTTAATAAGCATCAAGAAGTGTTGGTAAATCTTTATTTTGCATTTTTAATGAGAACATCAGTAATATTTGTCGTACGACGCGTTATTAAAGTTCTGTTTCCCAGTAATTGTGAAATGGCACCAAAAATTGAAAATTGCCCAACATTGCCAAAACCTACACTATAAAGTTAAATTGGTTTTATGATGCCTATGATGAATCCATTAGCAAAACGTGGAATAGTACCACAGATGGGAGTGTCCATAGAAACTATCAGTGGCATTATTTCGAAACAGTTTAATGCATAGTTCTGGGAAAATGCGAAGTTCCTACGCTGAAAATCAAGAAAAACATGCCTCGCAGCCAAAAGTCTTGGAATCTAGAAATGCGAAATAAACAACATTATGTGGAAAAATTGTTTCATTATGGGGAAACAATGCTGAATCTTAAAGAATGTTATGATATATTATGGTATGCTATTTTAGAAAAGGTCACAGGAATAGGAAAAATGTCATGTTTGTCCAGCATTGTGTGTTCGCGTCCGTTTTCATGGAAAGGCATTTGGTTTGTTGTTATAGAAATACGCACATCAAAATCAATATCAAATTGACGAAATTGAAGGCTGTGGTCTATGTACGAACCGTTTCAAATCAGGTTTTCAACAAAAAAGTGTTACGTATTGTTACTAGTGACTGTTCCAAGAACATAGTGTATTGTCCAGATTCAGCTACAAGTCACCATATACAACGCCAAATAAAAAAAATATGAGAATATAACTTTGATATATGTTATAGCCAAACAGTGGCTGTCGAAGTCTTCTCATTCTTTAACAATATAATTTTCCATCTGGTTGATACTAAAACAACGATTAAAGAAGGTTAATGTTAAGGTAATTATTACGAATTTCGGACCTTCAATATGCAAATAACAACACCCTCTACCCTAATGTTGATTATGATCTAACCGTAACGTATTGGCAATTTACAATTATTATATATACTTCTTGATACATTATTTTATACAATATAAAAGTTTTTATTCAATTTGATTGTTAGAGTAACATAATATCGATGTTCATTTTCTGTTCATAAATAAGTTGAAAACCTCTCGTAGCTCTGATTATAGTGGCAATATAACTATATGTTTTAGTTTGATACACATTTCATTGTTGTTTTATCTGTATTTGTATTGATGAGATGAAAATAAACTATAAAACCTAAAAATATGTCTGTATATATCTATGCTTCACTTTGCTTGCGGGAAGTATGCCTACAGCAAAAAGAGCTGAGATGTTAGAAATCTTTTCTATGAAAACAGTAAGCCTTAAAGTCAGGTCCATCAAAAGATAAACACGCAGGTTAAACCTTGCAAATATTAACGAATTTACAACGATATTCTATCAAATGACGCCAGTCCAAGGTTGAAACACTCATTCGTTTATGTCATGTATTGAAAATTGCTTCTTAAAATTTGGTGGACACAAATTATTTTGCATATTTAAGTGAAATGGAAAACGGTTGTCAAGGCAACTAGAACACAATTAATTAATTAAAATGTTGAAACCATAATATTTTAAGTGCATGACTTCAAGTAAATGCCTTTTCATTAAAATTGGAAGGTAAATACTGATTATTGCATATTTGAGTAATCAGAAAAAAATGATTGCTATGGCAATAGACAGTGAAAAAAATAATAAAAAATATCAAACTCCTTTACATTATGTTTAATATCTTTCATCTAGTGAAATTTCATTAAAATGGTATAAAACCCACCCTTATCGTCTCTGCTTCTTTACTCTAGTCATATCCATATGATGCTATTAGCATACACAATAAATTGAATCCAATGGCGTTTAATACTAGAAATAAATGCTGAAAGAAATCGTTTATGAAACGTTGATGAAACCAATATGCGGATGTAATAGTATACTCAATTAAAAATAAATACAAAATGAAAACACAATACATGATCATTATGGTATACGAGTATACAATGAGTGTTCATTAAAATATATGTGCTGACAAATATTCTACGAGTTGTGTTACCAATTAAGTGTTCGTTAATCATTATTGGAACTGAGTTATTTTCTTTCCGTTGTACTACTGGTTTCATATTTCGTATTCTTAAAATTAAACACCTGTGATATATTACGCTTACGTTTAAAAGTTTGAGCAACAACAATGCTGCTACGACAACCAATGAAATGATCATCGTCAAATATAGTCAGTGTCAAATAGTGAATGGGTTTGAACTTTTCCTGTACTCTAGTTTTTGGGGTTTTTTTTGTTACTTCAGCCTTGTATTTGAAAAAAATTTTGTCCTCAAACTTTCATCTCAATGTTTTGGCGGCCATATTGGATTCAAAGTGGCCGCCATGTAATTTTGTGATAAGACTGCTAAAATCAATATATCTTGGCCAATTTTAAATGTTAATGGGCCAAAACGGTGTCAAAATGATTGTAATGAACAACCCTATTTGTTAGATCCATTTTTGTTCAATACCTCATTTGCATATTTATGAATATTAATGAATCTGTATAAATAATCGCATTTTTGTCATAAAATTGGCTGAAATTGAAGTTTACCCAATATTTCCTGCAAAATGTGACTCATCGAATAGACTTATAAAAATTAAATAGAATAGAAGGGAAGATACTAATTTTGTTATGAGAAAAAAAGAGTGATAATGTAGAAAAATTACAATAAGTTCAGTTATAAGTGGGTGGGGTATAAAATGACAATCAACAAACGACATACAATAAGTATATTGGTGGGTTTTTGGAGTATGATGATCTAAACATTTCAACATTCATGGAGTACAGATTTTTTAAGATTTGTTATTGCTCAATTGATAATTATACAATTTACTACAGTGTTACAAGCACTTATGGTATCAATAGGTTGTTTTTTTTTAATCAGTCAGTCTACTCAAACTTAATTATGACTCGTAATTAGATTACCTACACTGTTGGCTGGGTTTTCAAACATTCTTCATTTTCCATACATTTACATACTAGTTACTGAATCAATCACTATATCTTGGCAGCCATACATTTACTTGCAAATGTGAACGCAGTTTGTGCTGATAACATGCACTGTAAGTCGCGGGAGCCTTTTCAAAACATAACAGACGAAAGAGTTATAATGTCTTCTAACGCAGTTCACCTGGGCGCCACCGTTTATTTGTTGAGAACTCAGCCATTTGCGTAACTAGCGCATACATGAAGCAATAGTTTGAGGCGCTGGTGAATCATATTTTCCTAGTTGAGTTAAGTTCTTCATTCGAACATTCATTAAGGAAAAATGATACAGATTTCTTCTTTTTAACGTTATTGAGTTGAATGGTTAAGTATCTTAACCAGATGTCGATATAATACCCATTGAATTACTGAAGATTGATGGTGAGCACTCTCTATATGTGCACTGACTGTTTTGTATCAAACAATCCTGAAGAGAAGAAATTGCCAGATTAATAAAAGTAGGTGTCATACCTCTATCAAAAAGACAACAATAGACAGTCTACTCAGTCATCCCGGCAAACTCGTTAAAATAATATGGTTACCAGCTTGGTTACTTGTTGGCCTAAATGAATCCTTGCTCGCAACCGTTAAGAGAAGACAAATCCAGTGGTTTGGCCACGTCACAGGGCATAATTGCCTTAGAAAAGAATAAGTAGAATTCAGGGGACAGAGAGGAAGACAACACAAGAGCTGGTCTGACAGCGTCAAGACGTGGACAGTACTGCAGATGCCTGGCCATCTAGTTCAAGAAGCCGATAATCATGACTACAGACAAAAACACACTTTCATCCCTTTACAGCCAAATATACAATTAACCTGTCTTTAATTTGCAATTTGTGGTACATGTACTACCATCTAATGGTGTTTTGGTTGCAATTATACAGTCAAATTATATTACTTTCTTCTCCTTCCCACCTGTGTTTTACAGCTCATTGACAGCTATCAAAGTGTTTTTCTTCTAGTGCAATAATAGGTATATACATGTTTTTCAATAGCTGTATTACAACAAAAACCTTGATAGTAATAGGGATTAATTCTAATATTAATCCAATTTATTCTAGCACAGTCTATGTGTTCGTTTAGTGCTGCTAATTACCGACGCATTTTGGTTGCTAGGCGTCTGCATAGATTGTCGATACGAAAACAGCCGATCGTCGTCCGTAAACTCGTGCACGTATGACGTAGGGACTAGGCTATATAAACCACTGCGTTGGTTCACTCATCCGCTTATTACTTTACTACTGTCGAAAGCCCTCCCACCGCACCCTTATGTTTAATTTGTATTTATTATGTTTTTTATGAAACATATTCTGCTCTTGTGTATGCTATATGTTACAGTTTGTCAGTTGTTTGATTTGGAATATCCCGTTAACTGGTCTACTAACTCAACCGGAAGCACTGAACAAATATCAGATGGTACGAACCCGCCTTTGGCTGTATATCTACGACGAGCTGCTTCATGACGATTGAACATTCCTTACTGTGAGTGATGAAGATAATATTCGTTAGTTTATGGATGACTTAGTGTAACTCATCTTATCAGTGTTTCTTGTGTACCTAATAACTAAAGATTCAATATAAACCATCTGTATCATTGTTGTGCTTCTTATGTAACGATATAATTCGTGATGACCAGTGCAAATAAGTATTGACATATTGTGTTTTACGCGCCTTGTGAACTTCGACAAACGTTTGAAATATCATAAAGAAGAATTGAGTGAATTTACTCGAACTATTTGGGAGATGTCGGCTACTTGTTACTTGTTATAATTTGTATACTGATGTTGTATGTATTGTTCATGCCAAGTGATTAGTTATTAATTGCCATGACGGTGGTGGGTTGTTCCAGCAACGGGAGTGATCAGCATGTATCATATATAAAATATCTAAAATAGGGAATGGCTGCATAATACATTGTCGAAAAATTATTACATACCTATGATCGTGGCTTATCGGTAGAATCGTTAACTGCCGTTAAATTTTGAACTGCGGGTAAGCTGTGACTTATAGGTACCAAAAAACATATATTTTGGGTTAAATGAGCGGTTAAAGAGCTGGCCCGATAGCTAAGTGTTCTATGGCGGTCTTTAATTAGCTCGCATTTTCATTAGGATGTTGTTTTGTTAGTACAAGACATAAAAGGTTGCGCTGGTAGTTGATTTGGGTACCTAGCGTGTTTTTATTATTCGCCGGGCGGCGATAGCCTTAACATAGGCCGAGCGGCATAGCTAGTGCACCGAGCGGTGCACATGGTCTGTATGCATTTATAGGGCTCCGGGCGGTGCAGCAAGAGTCTTTATACAGTTATATTGCACTAAGCGGGGTGCAGCGTGCTTATATTTTTACGCCGTGCGGCGTTGAACAGCCTAGCTAATGAGTGCAACAGGGGTTGGGTTTTTCGGTTATGTAAATATCCGCTGCTAGTCGCTCCCTTGTGTGGATCCTCTTCTGCGGCACTTGAACTGTGGATGAGTCAACTTCACTAGCACTAAGCCAGTGGAGATAATCGAACACCGTCATGACCATATCCGCCACTTTTAAAATACACTTATTCATTTATATGAAACAATTCATTATATTTATATACATGCGCATACATATACTTGGAATACCGAAAATAAGAATGAGTAACCAACGCAGTGTTTTTGTTGTTTATCAGAACTGAGTCTTGGAATAATTGAAAATTCAACAACATCATGTACACATATTATTTATATTGTATTGACGTTTCGGCCGAAGCCTTCTTCAGAATAACAATAACAAAACAACGGATCTTTTTAACAATAACCTTGGACATTTCCAAACATGTTTATGTACAAGTATATGTTTGCAAGAAATACCAACTGACTGTACAATATCCATGACGTCAACAATTATAATATGCTATTATTACTGCTGGTACTGTGTCCAATTCTTCAATGTGATGTTTCAATTCCCATTTGTTTTAACCACCCACTTTTCATTATAGTTTTATTTACATAATGTACCGGTAAATCAAAACTTAAGAATTCTTTTTAGAGATATACTAGTAATTATTTGTCAGATTTGCAACAATCAGCAGTCTGGATAATAGTAGTGTTTCTTTTGCCTTCCATTGTCGTTGAGAACAGTCTGGGCTTTTTTACTTCCCTTTGTTTTATTAACACCTCGGAGTAATTTACTTTCATCATATCACCTATATAAGTGTATCACTTCATCTTCTTTTTATCGAATACATGTATTTCCTCGTTTCCCCTTTTCTGTGTTAATAATATTGCCACTCGGTTGGATCGGTTAAAACATTTTCTGAATCTTGAAATGGATAGTATTGTTTTCACCTTTGAGCACTGTTTTAATCGTGTCTTCAGCGGCTTTATTTAACAGATGGTGTGTCTGCGATATAGATGGTTCTGCATTTTCAATCATTGCATTTTGTTTCCTCTGATATTTTAACTATCCCAATGCAACAAGACCAAGAAAAAAGGTTGATTGATGTGCCAATCCATATATTCCCCATCCTCCAATCCAAATAACGTGAGTGGGGATTATATTGTTTTGAGAGCTATATATCTAGGCTACGGTATCGTCCATTCTCGATTTCGAATTGGTGTAGCTGTTGTTCTATGTTCATGTTACCTTTTGTGTCGTTCATTGTTTTGCGAGTTTCCTTTATTTCAGAGGTAAAACGTGAAAAAAGGTAATTTACCAATTTTCTAGCCTATGATAATGGGCTCTTTTCAGCTGTTAAGCCGCGCAAGCACATTTTGGCATTTTAACTTCCCCTGGTAATTGGGCTACCTATGGGAACATACGTTAGTATCTATCTGGTGAGACTATTTCTCTCCTGTGGGTGTGGCAGCCAACATCGATCTGCGGTGCCCAAGAATTGACACTGTCCTCCCAGGTATCAATTTACACCTTGATGTAGCGGAGCATGTTATTCTTGCTCAGGGAAATTAACCAGTGGTCCAGACGGGGTTGAACCCGGGACCTATCTATCCCGAAGTGCGCGCCCTATTTCTAGGCCACCGCTCCCCACCAACCTTGGCTTTACTGATTCTTCAAATTCCTTAAAAGCTGTAAGGAGCAAATCAGATGTGTCTGGTGCCCTGGTCATGAAACTAAATTTGATAAACTATGTTTGATTGTTGTGTTGCGCACTGGGTTGTTGTTGGGCAAAAATAACAAAAAATGCTAACATCTGGTTTTGAATATTTTGTTTTAGGCACAACTCTCTGGTCCCTCCCATCCTAGATATTATTATGTGACGTTATTACGTTCTGTGACAACAACTTGACATTATGTGATATTATTACGTTCTGTGACAACAACTTGACATTATGTGATGTCATTACGTTCTGTGACAACAACTTGACATTATGTGATGTTATTACGTTCTGTGACAAAAACTTTACACTATGTGATGTGATTATGTTCTGTGACAAAAACTTTACACTATGTGTTTTGTGATTACGTTCTGTGACAACTACTTTAAATTATGTGATGTTATTACGTTCTGTGACAACAACTTTACATTATGTGATGTTTTTGCTATTACGTCCTGTGACAAAAACTTTACATGATGTGATGATATAACGTTCTGTGACAGCAGCAAATACTTACATTATGGTATCTTCCTGTTCTTCCTTTTACAGGACAGGAATCCATCAACTGGATTGTACTAAGTCCCAGGTGGGGTACGGAGCAAGACAGCCTCACCTTAAAAGTTATGTACATCTAAAAACATTCCTGTATTTACAAATAAAACTATGTACACCCTATGTGCTGTCTACTCTTTGGACCGAGGCTGGACTGCTATGGTGTTATTAGATTGCAGTCTTGATGGCCTCTAGATTTGAGATGTCTGTGATAGTCGTTGACAGTTTATTCCAGTCCTGTATGGTTCTAGGGAAGAAGGAATGCTGGGATTTCCACAAGGGAGTGCTTGATCTTGAATAGCATGATATGACATTGGTATATCCATCCGTTCTTCTTCTACCATCCAAAATATTACTAGATTAATGTCTTCATCTAAAGAAATGTAACTGTGCAAATTAGCAAAATATATACACCTAGCATTTCAAAGGCGTAACTCTTATTTAGATAACCATTATTTTTTGTAATCATTAATTAGTATATAAACATGTATCGTCATATTCTTTGTACATATTGGGACTATTGTTATGTTATTGTGTTCACATTGTTCATTGTGTTTTGTACATGCTCTTCTTATGTTGACTGCCTGTCGCCTATTGTTTGTTTAAGGCGACGAACATAAATAATGTTCTTATGCTAATAATAAACTGAAACTGAATTTGTTCATAAAAGTGAGTGAAGAGTTAAAACATCCCTCTCAGAATTTAATGAAAGATTAAAGTCAGAAAAATACGAAAGAATATTTTGTGACACCAGAACGACAACAAAAATCGAAAAGTCTACTTGTATCACTGAAAAGGAAGTTTACCTTCAATTCAACACCTATCTCAATTGTACGGTACGATTTACGTTCTTATTCACTGAGCGGCAATGAAAACGCAACACTTTTTAAACTTGAATATTTTCGTAATTCGTTAACTTATAAACTTGAAATTTTGTATGCTGACTTCGATTTATATTATCTACAGCATTCTAGATTTTCTATGAAAATACTTCAATAATCACTCATCCATAGCGGAATAGCCTTAAACTGCATTTTCCCGCGTGCTGATGGGTGGCTAGTGATTTGCTCACACATTGTGCAAGCATTTTGAAGAATATGGATGGATGAGTCGAAAAAACAAAATAACTAGAAGAAAACATGGTGCATATGTCAAAGTCAGACTTCGAAAAGTCGGTCGTTATGCTCAAGTGAGGGGTATACGTACTAAAAATCAAAGTTTCGTTGATTTAAAGTCCCGAAGTCATTATTTTATTCATTGAACAAAAGTTTGAATACATATACACATGTTAAGAAAGATAAAAATGCATTAGAAACTGTAAGATGTAACAAAAATGTTTAAGTCAAGTGCGAAAACTCTTGGATAATTATCCTCACTTTTTAAGATTAATCACCAAACTTTTACCCTAAATTATATAACTGGATATTATTGAACTAGTCTACATGCTCAGGTTATGATGTTCATTAATATTTAGACGTAAATTGTGTTTTGAAAATTAAGCACGCAATAGAAAAGCGCATTTTTTCTCCATTCAGTGCAATAATCAGTCCATATTTTTAGGGTGGCCAATTATAAATTCGGTTAAGTGTACACACATATCGTACCCAAATGAGCAATACAAGTGCTGATTCTATTGGACTTCATTGTTCTGAGGAAACAACCTTGAAAACAATAGCCAGTGAAGAAAGTGTACAAATTTGTACACCATAAAATAATACAGACGGGAAACAAACTACCTCAGGCATGGTAGCAATCTTAGACCTACGCAACAATAATGACCATCAATGAAAGAAAACAATCAATTAAAAGCTTAAAATGATGTACAATGTAACAACCCACAACTGTTGCTGAAACGCTCAAGACAAGAGTAAAAGATACCCAGACAAAAGCCAGCGAGCATGCAAAACAGATTACAATGTACTTCACTGACCAACAAATTAAAATCATCATTTTGTCTGTATCATTTTCAGATGAAATGAGAATTCTTAAATCAGAAATGGATGACATTAAACAGAAGATATGTACTGCAACAGTCACTGACATAAAGCAGCTGAAAATTCTCATCATAGGAGACTCTGTGGTTAGCAAACTGGATGCATCACTCATGTCAGGACAAACAATGGATGCCACTATAAAAACACACCCAGGTGCCAAAATTTGTAACATAAGGGACAGCATTGAAAGAAGGAATGATGTGGACACGTTTGATGCAATTGTCGTACATGCTGGCATCAACAATGTTTCTAATGCAGACAAAGGTGGTAGCAATGTACAACAATATCAAGAAGTGGTCAATACTATAAGGAACAAAAAATTCAGTCTAAGGTAATCATTTCGCCGGTTCTTCCAAAGAAGCATGATAAGCTCTCTGCTCCCAACATCCTGTCTGTAAATGAAATTCTCAGTAAATACTGTAATGGTAACAAACCTGATATTTATGGACCACACGGAACAATTCATGTCCGAATTAAAAAAATACTGACAAAACTCTATTTACTGACGAGGTTCATCTGATATTGAAAGGAACTGCTAAATTAGCAAGACACATGAAATTCATCCTGCATGAAAAGCTAGTACACGCCGTAAATTGTCGTCCTGCCACTCCAAGGAGAACCAATCACTTGCAACGGAGTCCTGATAATAATTATACACAGAGACACCCAGTCCAGAGACGGCATCCAATGCACTACTGATGGAACTACATGCTGTGGTCCCTAGAATCGCTCAACCTCACCAAAGTGTCCATGTGAAAAGTGATCTTGTGTTTCCAAAAAAACGGAATTAATATTATGCATCTTAATGTTCATTTTCTCTATCCAAAATTTAATGAAATTAAATATTTTCTTGATACGCACAGGGATTTCGATATTCTTGGATTTGTGAAAAATTTCTCAATGATAAGTTTACGGATGGAGAATAACACTTGAAAAACTTCCAGATGTTTAGAAAAGACAGAAAATCAAAAGGATGTGGAATAATAGTGTATGTCAAAAATAAATATCCATGTTGGCAACACACTGATTTGGACAATGAAAAACTGGAAACTCTGTAGCTAGAAATCAACCCCCCTAAACAGAAATCATTTCTCTTATGCTATGCGTATAGACCACCTAGTTCTTCAGCAGATTGGAATAATAACTTTGAACAGTATCTTGAAACGGTTATCCTGAAAACAAAGATATAATATGGCTTGGTGACTTCAACTATGATTGTTTCTATAATATTTCTGTTAACAATAATTGGAACAACATAATTAGCACAAACAATTATAAACAACTTGTTGAGCAACCAACCAGAATTACACCCACTACATTCACTATCATTGACCACATATACCCAAATAGGCCGTATAATATCATAAATATTCAAGTTCCAGTCCTTACAGTCGGTGATCATATTCCTGTCCGCTTTGCTAGAAAATGCTATTCTTATAATGTCAATGGCCCATTTCATTCCCAATTCAAACATAGATCATTAAAAAACTGTGATGAACAGCAATTTTAACAAAAATACGAAACTACAGGGCACGAAAAGACAAGTGTAAACATAAAGGCACAGACAATGGCCAGCGTAACTAAAAACGACGGGGTCACAGACGAAGCCAAATAGAAAAACTAGTAAAGGACACAACTTTATGACAAAAATGCATTGATCGTGCCCAACACTACACAAAAACGATTGATGTCCAACCCGAAAGTATTTGATCAGTAAAACCATGTTGAAGGAAGAACATGTGACAATACTAGAACAAGGGACTACGCACATTACATTGGCCACCCAGTAACAGATACAGTATACACGGTTTATTAGTTTGTTGTCCAAAATTTTAGGCCATTTGCCAATGAATCACATACTATATAATTACAAATTACAAACATGTTACAAGTCATGTGTTAGAATATATGTACATAGCACGCACTATTAAAATAAACTAAGCAGCCTTATGCTAAACATTGAAACTGCAAAAGACAAACTATAAAAAGAACACAGTTATAAAAATAGGCAAGATAAGATAAACTTTATTTAACGCCAATTATGATTAACATAAGAAACATAAGCTACAAGCTTGTATTCGACATAACAAAGAAACCAGATATTTAAATATATGCAAATAAAATTTATTCGAGACATATAATAATATATACAAACAATGTTACAAGAGAATTAATTAACAAATGAAACTACATATAGGCAAAGGCAACCTAAAATTTACAATGCTAAACTATACAGACAAACTTAAACTTAATATATGTGCATGTTTGGTCTGATTTATCAGGATCAACAGTGGACAGAAAATATAGTGAGTTGACAGGGAGTTGCTAGTTCTAAAATTGTGTACTGTGATATTACTAGTCATTAGTTTGTGAATTTAGTAATGTTATGATTTCTGATATTTCATTAATTGCTGATTAAAGGACACTATTTATAATAGGTTGTCTAATATCACATGCAATTAGTTCTAGGCAATGCCTATTTTTGAGCAAGAATGACTGGACTAGAGGTAATTATGCATGTAATTAACCAAAAAGGCACGATGCCAAATACATGTAATTTAGTAGTTGTCTATTGTTACTTTAAAGTGGAAATACACACATAAAGGGAGCTGGGTTGTCTTGTGGGCTTCCGTCTTTGCACGGACAGTGACAAAGGTCACCTGGAGCTTAATGATCGTTTTAAAATTCACTAAAAATCTCGCTTATAGAACAAGAGAGTCGTGAACACACATTCAATTTAGTTTAAGCACAACAAGTACGTATTATAAAAATATGTTTAGCTAGAGCTTGATCCTTATTATTAATTGTTTGTGATTGACCAAAGGTATTTGTGATCATTTGAGCGCACATTGGTCTTATTCACCAACATTGTAAGAATGAAAATCAGACTTAGACTTAAAATCGACAATGTTATAATCACGGATATTTCATTTAACTATGTGAAATGCGATCTGATTATTTGTTGTAACCCACTGAACCTATACACGCATTTATATCAAAATCGTTACAGTTTTAACAACATAAGCACGAATAGAACATTTGACAATGTAAACTCGAAGCCCGAGTTTTAGACTAACAGTGTTCGTGAACACGATTGAAACTTCAAATTGTGTAAATTCGATAATATTCGTGCAGTTCAAATTTCTTTAGTTTCTCTGACGATTAGGCAGAGAGTCTTCTAGAAATGGTTTCCCCTTTTTTATTTGTGTTATTGTTAGTAAATATTGTCTTCGCCATGGTGTATAATAGAACAGGTTTTTTGTAATAAAAGTAAAAAATCACCAAATAGAATTTTTCTGTAACTCAATGTGAAGTGACCAAGGTCAGCCAAAAATGTCAACTTTCTCAAAATATTTTCATCAATAGAAATAGCATCCCGCTTCAAGAAAATGAAAAACGGTAGGGGTAATGTATCATATCAAAACAATTTGTTTCGTCAAACGTGGTGAACATATTTTCTGACATGTACGGATTTACTCAATGTCAGTTAGCCCCAACCATACATTCACTTTTGAACATATCTAAGACAGAATACGAAATATTTCTGAATAAAACCACTTCACTACATCACATACATGCATACAAAGCATTAAGCACCAATTTCATTATTCTGATTTGTCAAGACATACCCCTGGACCGAGATGCCGTAACGTTTTATCGTAAATATTTTTTTCAAGCTCAAGACTTATATATTTGGATAGAAGAGAGTCTGGGGATTTCATAAAACCATTTCTTGATTGTTGGCAACTTCGCGTTTTTTTAATATTTACTGTTGTTTCTGGTGTTTTTGTCAAAAAACGCGACCCAACGTTATTGATAAATCGTCATTTTTGGAATGGATAATCATTAGAAATCAAACATTTACCTATGTAATTTTATAGTCACTTACTTAAACTGCACGAAAAAGTTAAAGAGGTATCTGTGATTTTTTTCTATTATTCAATACAGGCCTGTATTTTACGTTACCAGCCATTTTCTACGCATTTGACCATCAATCAGTTAGTGCTAACAAAACATGCATTATGAATTCCGATCAATTTTCATATATTTTTATAAATTATTATATTTTGAACATATAAAACGTTCTTTGGGTGGATATATTCATGTAAATGGTATTGATAGGGTACTTTAATACTGCATACATAATGCTAAAATTGGTTATATACGGACAAAACACACACATCAACTATACATGTATACTGTCTGAAAAGATTTGCAAGACACCTGTACTCTTTTATTTAGTTGCTATTTGTTTTGTGTAAAAACTTTTGTCTTTTGCAGTAAAATTCATTCCGTATGTCTTCATTATGCTGTAATTTACGTTACATAAGCGTATCCTTAGATGACAACTTTATTGTGTTGCATGCTCATTTTAATATACACACATTTATTTAAAAAGGGATATGTGTTTTATATTTGAACAAACTACAATTAATATTTATTCAATTATCTAAAGTTATATTCTTGTAGAGCGTATAAGAAACACCATTCATAATAAGAAAACGTCACACATTCTCACAATTTGAGTCGAAATGGTATAATCGAAAAGACGCTGACATCCATATTCATCATAAACGTCCATAGGGCACGAAAGTCGATCCCCTATGTGAACATGTTTCAATTATTGGCACATCATAAAGCCTACCATTTTTAAGCCGTTTTAACCTCTGTTTTCACCAGTGTAATTTACGTAACGATAGTATGTGTATCATACTTCTTAACATAAAGGACACAAGAAAGAAGTTCAATAATTGGGTTTCTACATAAAAAACAACATATCTTCTCATATTAACTCTGCAAAAAGATGAACTTGTCAATATGCTAGTACTCATGATACCAGTATGTATATTATTATATGCACGTTTGTTTACCCTCTATTTTACATACATATATCTCATATTATATGTGATTTTAAAGTACAAAAGTACAAATATGACTATTCAATGTTATATTCACTAATCTGACCTGGAACTAAATGCACTACTTGATAATATAGAAAAGTATGTAAACATAACCTGGCTAAAAATAAATAGTCAGTACATGATTTGTACTAAAGTTTTCATCACGTAAACTACAAAATAAACTAATATATATTCTACGTGACACTGTTTTGTGGATGTGATAGCTATGTCCACATATTACTTCAATAAACTAAACTAGGTCGTTTACAAATACTTCCTAAAGATAAGTGCACATATTGTACAACAAAACATGCACAAGTCATTAATGATTTCGTCTATTTCATTTCTGAACTTTACCGAGTAATTCATGTTGTATTCTTATGTGGCGCCCACAAATCGCTTATCTATAACGGAATATATAAACGTTAATAAATAGAGTATGAACCATACTAGTATTACGGAATGATTATTGTTTATTCCTGATTTCATTAATGACATCATCTGAATTTTACTATATGAAAAATTACATCTTCTGATAGCGACAATAGATAAAAAAAACATGCTACAAAGACTACAAAACGTTTTACGTGACTCTCTCTCTCTCTATATATATATATATATATATATATGTACAGTTAAATGACTTTTTTATTTTTGTTAAAATAGTGTTGACAACGATATAAAAAGAAATACATCTAATGCTGTGCCATTTTGACGGATTTGGATTCTACAATTAATATGTATACGAAAATACTGCATAATAGGTATGAGGTTGAAATTTTATGGTACATATACCATGCATATTTTATTATTTGCTCGTCAACAGGCATGATCAATCGTTGACATATAGAGCATACTTTATTTTTAATCCTGACAGAAATTGGTAAATTGTTAATCATTGAGATAATTATTATGTGGCATACTTTATATTTATTCCTTAAAGAAATTGGTTTTAAACAATTATTATTCGATTTTTATGCAGATAACGGATGTCTACGACTTTGTCAGTACGATCTCATTCGTCACGTAAAATACAATTTATTGTCACGCAAATTGTAAGTGAAATACTTAATGGTATTTGGATTTCTTTATTGGCCTATTTTTGCTTTTTTATTGGGGATTTACATCACATTTTTAGAATATAATACGTTTCAATAACTAGTATGTGTATAGTTGACATATTAAACAAGCAATATTAAAACATTTGATTTCGTGAGAGTAAAAAAGTATAAACTTATCGGTCCGTGCAGTTACATGATACTTGATGACCTTTCATTACTTGGAAAATTAGTGTATATCATGACAGCAATTCCGTGCATAATGACCGTATAATTTTCGTAACGTAGAATACAGAATCATACCAGAGTTGTTTGCAGTAATATAACAATTATTTATTGTCATGTGTGCAATGGTTATTGTCGTACAAGCTCAGTTTATTGTTATTATACAATATTTACTTTCATTTAATATAAGAAGAAACAAAAACTTCACACGTTTAAAACCCAATATGTATTTTGAAACAGATGCATGCTTTCAAAACTTCCATATAAGTTAAGTTAAGTTACCAATTTTCTAGGGCTCTTTTCAGCTGTTAGGCCGCTCAAGCACCCTTTGACATTTTAACTCCCCTGGTCATTGGGCTACATTTGGAAACCTACACTCGTGTCTCCCTGGGGAAACTATTTCTCTCCTGTGGTGTGGCAGCCAACATCGATCTGCGGCGCCCAGGAATAGACCCTGCCCTCACAGGTACCATTTTACACCATGGTGGAGTGGAGCTGTGTGTCTTGCTCAGAGATTTTAACCAGTGGTCAAGAGAGGGGTCGAACCCGGGACCTCTCGATCCCGAAGCGCGCGCCCTACCTCTAGGCCACCGCTCCCCATATGACTGAACAGGACTCACATCGAAGCAGTAAAGAAAAAAACATGACATGTTACATGTACTGGAGATATTTCAGAAATAATATAATATTATGATATGACTAAGCACAGGAGGTTTGTTTGTTTGATAAATGTTTAACGTCTGTAAATTGTTGTAAAAACATTTAAGGACTTGTATTTTACGTTACCGTAAAACATATTCTATTTTAAAGCTCTAGACAATGCTTACCATTTTAAGCAGTAAGACGAGTGTTATTTTCAGCAGTTCAACTGTTGCCATTTCAATAACCTCTGGGCATTAGGCTACCTAGAGAAACATGCGTTCGAGTCTCCCTGGTCACACTTACATCTCTCCTGAGGATGAGGCAATGAATATCGATCTACGGCGCCCAAAAATACGTAGACTTACCTAGCAAGTACCAATTTTTACATTGGTAAAGTAGAGCATGCGGGACTCCTGGATCCCAAAGCGCACACCCTACATCTAGACCGCCGCACTCAAAGACGTCATATAGGGAAATCGTGGTTAGACATTCCATATACATTTAATTTGTTTTGTTTTGTTTAAGTTTTGTGTATTATTCTAGTTTGTTGCTATTGTAGTATTATTCCTGACCCCATTTCATAATACTCGAAAACCTACCGCAAAGCAATGTATGCATTAATTTGATTTTTGGCACACTTTTACCATTTTATTCTACTTTTTATTATGAGGCCGGATTTGTCTCTTAAGCACAACTTGTTTCATTGCATTCATTATCGATAGAGAAGTTTATTTTGTATATTAAGTGACGAAAACTTCGGTAAACTCATGTACTGGCATTTTATATTTAGCTGGTTTTGTTTTAAAAATCTGCCATATCATCAAGTAGTGCCATTTGTGCTGACTTTGATTGGTGAATAAAACATTGAATATCCGCACGCTTTTGCACTACTAACTCAAATATGATGTAAGATATATGTATGTAAAATAGAGTGTTAACGAAAGTGCATTTAATGATATATATACCGGTTTCATAAGTATATTGGCAATTAAATGTTTTCGCAGAGTTGGTGTAAGAAGATATGTAGTATTTTTAATAAAAAGAAGTATTGAACTTATTCCTTATGTCCTTTATGTTAATTAATAAATATGGTACATATACTATTGTAACGTAAATTACTCTGGTGAAAACAGTGATTAAAACGGCATAGAAAATGCGTAGGATTTATGATGTGCCAATAATTGAAACATGTTCACATAGGGGATTGACTTTCATGCCCTACGAAAGTATGGGCGTTTATAAAGAATTTAAACGTCAACTTTTTACTATTCTTCAATATTGACTCAAATTTTGAGAATGTGTGACATTCTCTTATTATGGATGGCGGCTCTGAGACAATCTACAAGAATTAAATTAAGAAAAGTGAGTACATATTGATTGTAGTTTGTTGAACTATCACACACATATCTCTTTTTAAATAAAAGTGTGTACAATCAAATGACCATGCAACACAATACAGTTGTCATGTATGGATACGCTTGTGTAACGTAAATTACAACATAATGAAGACATACGGAATGAATTTTAGTGCAAAAGACAAAAAAAATTACACAAAACAAATAGCAACTAAATAAAAGAGTACAGGTGTCTTGCAAATCTTTTCAGACAGTATACATGTATAGTTGATGTGTGTGTTTTGTCCGTATATAACCAATTTTAGCATTATGTATGCAGTATTGAAGTACCCTATCAATACCACTTACATGAATATATCCACCCAAAAAAACGTTTTATATGTTTAAAATATAATAATTTATAAAAATATATGAAAACTGATCGGAATTCATAATGCATGTTTTGTTAGTACTTACTGACTGATGGTCAAATGCGTAGAAATTGACTGGTAACGTAAAATACAGGCCTGTATTGAATAATAGAAAAAAATCACAGATACCTCTTTAACTTTTTCGTGCAGTTTAAGTAACTGACTTAAAAATTACATAGGTATATGTTTGAATTCTAATGATTATCCATTCCAAAAATGACGATTTATCAATAACGTTGGGTCACGATTTTTGACAAAACCACCAGAAACAACAGTAAATATTAAAAAAAACGCGAAGTTGCCAACAATCAAGAAATGGTTTTATGAAATCCCCAGACTCTCTTCTATCCAAATATATAAGTCTTGAGCTTGAAAAATTGTTTAAGATAAAACGTTACGACATACGGGACTACCCCATTTCCAGTCACTTCAAAGATTTTACCGGACTATTTGAGTGTATCTGACTTTGGTTCGCGTATGCATTTAGTGGTTATTAACCTAATTGACCCGAGGCAAATTGCCAATAATCTGTAAACTGTTTAATTCAACTGTTTTCGTGGTAGGCATTCTTCTCGCAAGTTTATGGGAAAGTATGGTTATACAAAGACGTAGTGTTGATATCTGACAGTATCAAAGTTTTCTCTCTTCAATCACTTGGACCAACATGGGGTATGTGTGATTGCTGTCGTCGTTGAATAATTGAAAGAACGCATCTGACCAATACGACCAACACGACTACACATACAACAATGATGGTAATAAGGATTTCTTTTGTCAAGTTCAAGGAACGGTCCGTCAGTCCACTGCTATTCTGAATGTTGACTTCTGTTTCTGATTGTTTATCGTTTTCGTCCGAGTTCGAAACTGATTTTGGACTTCCCGAGAAAAATATGTCGCTCAATTTGGGATTCCACGGAAATGAGAAATTTTGATAAGAGTGAATATTGTTGACGCAGATCATTTCTTCTTCTTTCTCGTTTAGAGTTATATCTGTTAACAAAATGACTGTACCATTTCGGAGTCCGACGTTATAACCAGTCCGTTGTGAAATTTCATTTTCAGTTGTCACAATACGGTAACAAAAGCTTGATTTAGCTAGTCGCAGTTCCGTCTTATTTGAGATATCTAAAGTACCATCATTAAAAAATAATTGGTATTTGATTCCACCGTAATCGATATGTAGCACGCCGGGGGTAAGATATGTTTTAAGTTCAAACATTGTTCCATTCATTTCAACCCAGAAATCACTAATACGGCCAAGTAATAACTCTAGAAGCGCGTAGTTGCGTAAGAAAGTCGTATTTGTTTCATCCATGATAAAATATATAATTGAAGTCGCGCCAATATAGTAATTCATACGAGGCTCAAATAGATACAATTCATAGCGGTATTTGTTGAATAGGTTAGCGATCAGCTCGTTTGATTTTGTTGAATAAAACTTGAAAACGCCGTCTATATATTCAGCTTCAAGCCATTGAGATATTCCGATCTTTAGTTCAGCTTTAAAATAAACATTTTCCACCGTAAGGTAAATAGGAAAACATACTCCACCCTTCTCGAAGAAATATTGAGGACAATACACGCGTCGACATGAATTCTAAAAATAGAAAACATAAACATTACAGAATGGCTTCATGACGCGGATCTCACACATGCCGAGACTGGTCATCAGCGTCTTTTAGTACACATTTATACAACATAAGACGTTATTGTTGATGTCCAAACTGAAACCAAAAGTCGGGTGTCAATCATGAGTATGAAATAACTGATAATCAATTAATTATAAATAAAAAAACTTCAAAGAGGACGAAAATAAATCTTTAATGGTTTAATAAAGAATTGAGGTTATATACACTAAGACACAGACTACTCGAAATATTTACACCACAGGAACGTGATCTTTTCATACGAATAGATCAGGTTCCTTTGTTTCTACTCACCATTTTATTGTCGTAAAACAGTCCGGTCCCACAGTTTCCTTCTGGTATTGTCAACGCTTTGATAATATGAGATGTGTCCTTGTCAGCCTCCAGGTGTGTATTAACTTGTAGGTAAGTTTCCCGTTGATCTGGATCGAAATACTGACATGTTTTCTCAAATACAGCAAGGTTTGGTTTAGTACACAAGAAACATGTTATAGTGTCAACATTAATTGTGTTTGTATGTTTATCCAACACGTCGAGACTGCTGTAGAATTGTTGGCAGATATGTTTGAGTATATCTGACGGCGTATTGTATACACATACTGTGCTAGCACTGGAAGGTACGCACTTTGTTACTAATCCAGAGATTGCTGATGGTGGTCGATAAAGCACGTTGCACAGACCGATCTTATTTTCAAGAGCTTTTTTAAATAATGTTTCTGGATCTAATGCGAAATTTTGCGTGATATCTGACGCCATGTTGACTGGACATTTGTGTATAACATCCCATGGAACAAAATTTAAAGCTTCTTCACCTTCGTTACAATAATAACAAAACACATTTGTGTATGTAACATGTGTGTCTAATGATGTGACAGGTATATGTACATGTATATCAAAGTCTGGTTCAGATGATTCGTTTGACACGCACTTAAATTCAAAACTAGGATTGCCATCAGCAGTTTCCGTGAGGTTATCAGAACATCGTGCAACCATTAGATACGTGGAAGGTTCCAGTGTTTCAGGTTTCAATTGATTCGTTATAACTTTTGCATCAATACATTCAGCATGAACGACATCGTTTGTCTTTGATGTTCCGGTTCCAGTGGTACTGTGGGAATCGTACAATGCTGTTGTTTTTGTTGTTGTTGTGGGATCGTCGTATATTCCTGTTAGATACATAAACTCACTGTGCTGCCAATGTAAACAACAGTCGTCCTGGTCTGTACACGTTATGGTCTCACACACACATGACTTTGAAGCACGTGTGTCACACATTGAAACATTTGAACATAGTACACTTTGAAGATTTTTCAGGTAATTTAAACGATTCCGATATCTTGGTGGAAACTCAGCTGTAGTCTTAGAGAGAAATGATTCACTTAGAAGTACAAGAAGGGTGCATTTTATTACAATGTGTTTAATCCCCATCTTGTAAATTAATTCAATAAAATATATCGGAACAAACCGAAGTCTGTGTGTACTTGTATTTAGATAGCAACAGTTCGTCCGATGACAAAATGCTATTATTTAAAAAAAATGTCTGGAAAATGTCCATCAATTATAAAATTTATTATGTCAAAAGATTTTCATTGTAAATGGAAACTCGTCCATTGGTAATAAGCGAATATCTTTAATGTACATTTCAAATACATGTATAGTACAATAAAGCAATATTAGGCAGGTAAAAAATCAAGTTCTAAAATTTTTTTAATCAACCAGCAAGATTACAGATGGAAAGTTATATATTATGAAAGGTATCAGTAAGTATATTCCAAAACTTCTGTCCGAGGACTTCCAAATGTGTTACGTTGCCATGGAAACGGGTGCCAAGTCGAAGTCTGGAAAACTATAAAACGTCATATCTCGCGAATAAGAAGAGATATGTTGCTGAAACTTTGTAAATTTTATTTATATGTATGTAGAAATATTTATCAAGCAGTTTTATTTTCCTTACTAATGTATTTACACGAAAACGTGATGCACGTGCATTTTTGATAAAATGAGCGTACTTAACTTATTATCTAAAATAACAAAAATAACTATACATTTTGATAAAATCTAGTTATTACTTCATCATATGAAAATGTTAAAATAAGTATATGTTTTATATCTTTTGAGTAAAAAAACTTTGAAAATGACTAAGGCGCGAAAATGTTCTATTTTGTATTGTATTAGAGATGTTCGTAATTGTATGAATGTTGTCTTTCGTTTATAGAGCTAAATACACGATAAAATAATTATTAAAACATGTCCTCGTGAATTTAAGGGGAATCAGTCAAGGATGGGTTAAGTACAGTAATGCTACTTTCGATTTACAAAATAAGCAAAATAAGGTCGCGAAAATATATGACAATAGGAAATAACATAATTCTGGTGGCCAATAACGTCTGAAATATCAAATTATGTTATTTTGGATACTTATATGAACTTTCTGGTTTAATTACCGCTGCTCATTTTTACTTTAAAGCAGAAACACGAATCTAAATCAGTAATCTTATCAACTGTAACGTTTTTTTGCGGCGGTCGCTACGTTGTATTGCGTTGTAAGTTGGCAGTAAGTTGGCAGTAAGTGGCACGCACGTTGCACGCGCATGGCACGAACGTGGAAGAACACGTTGACAGAACGCAGGTCGAACGCAGCGAATGTTCTGCATACATGAAAAGGACGGCGTCGTGTCTGCGTGCTCCGAAAAACGTACGGCGGCCGTACTGACCCCGTACGTATTCCTACGTGTCAACTGTTTCTTGATACTGAACAAACGTTTGTCAGAAGAGCTCCGTATTATGGTACGTGTTTTATGAGCTACACAGTGCACAATACATATGTGCCTACTAATAGCCAAACACCTATCGGAACATGAAACCATGCCTAATAACACTGGCAATCATGCTATGTTTGAGATTTCTGACACTATCGAAATAGATTTAAGTAGCTTAAGGCCTGGTCACTACCCGACCTGCGTGTTTTAGCACGTATGTATTTGAGAGGCTACGGACACTTTGTTTTCTTCAAAAGTACGGAGCAAGTACGTTGACACAAAACACGCGTACGGTTTCCCCTGACCTTGCGTACGTTGCGCATATGGCAAGTCCAACTTACTTACAGCGTGCTATCCCCGTGCATTTGTCAGATAATCGTACTTGCACGTACTACTCAAAAGCGTTGTCCGTATGTACTAAATTGACAATAGAAGGTATATATGTTGCACGTACGTGGACGAACACGAAGACCGAACGCAGATAGGACGCAGCGGGAGCATTTTATACCCAAAGATTCCGCGTCGTGTCTGCGGATTCACAAAACGTACGGAGATGGTACTCGCTACGTACGGATTTCTACGTGCCATCTGCGTTTTTCAACACAAACGTCTAGTTGTTACCACCGCTTTTGTGGATGACATTACAGAAACATTGCACACAGCAGCGGCCTTAACAATGAACGAACTGTAAAATGCAGTTTTATGTGAAAGATGGTCATACACTTTTCATACACTTCCAAAATTCTACAAAGAAAGTTGTCTCGATACGTCGGGGATCAGATAGTTATACAATTTCAACATGACCAGGGTATATTAAACATTTTTTTACATTGTTATGAATAGTACACTTTCATTCTCTGGTGCTATAAAGGCATGCTCAAAAATTGATTCCAGGAATTCCAGAGTCTACTTACCATCAAAGAGTAGAGCCATCCAATTTCATTGGGTTCCTATTATCAATTATTTTAACCAAACTGAGCTGTAAAATGCTCTCACATCAAGTCTTTTCAAACCCTATGTGGTATTTATCAAGACAGAATACCCTAAAACCAGCCTGAATTAGTTCTAATCACCACCGAGTACACCTATTTCAGGATCTAAGAACATGCATCCAGTTCATATCTAATATAGTTCTTAATGGTCCATTAAAACCATTCCTGTAGGGCTCTAAATACCAGAATACAGCCAATACAGTATTCCCTAATGGTTTCCCAGGTCTTACGGGTTACCGCCATTACCAATCACAGCCATATTAGCCCCAAATTGGCACTCATAACCACAAGTATGGTACTATCGGACCATAAAGGGGACTATACATCACTACATACAGCCATGCCGGGTACAGAGGGGTACTGCGTGTACTTGTGCTCACAACCACTGAGTTCAGTAATATTAGATCATACAAGGTACTCATCACTATTGGATACAGCGAACAATGTGGTTTGGGGTAGTCATGATTCAAAACTTGTTTCCCAATCCACCTTAATAGATAAGTATATATATACCTTGATATGTGGTTTCATAAAGCTGTGGTTCTCCATTCGTGACTACTAATTTACTAGTATCTGTTTGACTGAAGTGCCCTTACGGACGAAATTCTTAATACAGAAGGTAGGTTACGCAAACATCACTGACAAATATGGAAATATTTTTTAAAAAGGAAATGATGAAATTAGACAGGGAAGATCGCACTCAACTTTAACCAGCCGAGTACAGAAAACATAAACAACACTAAATCACAGACACTAAACAATGCCCACATATAACCTAGTGTACAAATCCTAAGTTCCCACTTGAGAGTTCCTAAAAGAGCTGTATAACCTAGTTTTAACAAAGTTATGCCATAATTGGTGACCGCAACTGACCATATGAGGCGTTGCTGCGACTTGACCTAGTTTAAATACCAAACACAAGGAACAAAACCGCGAAATCCAGCGACAAAACAATGCACCCAAACCGTTAGTATGAAAATGCGTTATTTTATGTAATTATTCTATTTAGGGTATTTTCTTATCTTGAAGGAAGTAGAGCTTTCAACGTTTAGTATTGCAAAACAATCCAGGTATTCACCATAAAACTTCTAATATACTTGTATTCTAACATTTAACAATAACAATAATGTCCCATATCGAAATTCAACTGCATGTATCTTTGGAAAACAATTCGCGGCTTTATTCATGTTATTAGCACAGAAGATATTCCAAGAAATAATGTTTCACACTATTCATTTATAGTTTTTTATGTTTACCTTAAAAATAAACTTCTTCTTATAATAATATATAATAATATAAATAACAGTCAAAGTACCTGCTATCACATACATGTATATAACAAAAGATGATGTAGATCTACAACATACTGCATGATATATAATTGTATAATTTGCGACTACTTATCAAATCTTGATGTACGTTTTGTTGTTTGACATTAAAAAATGACATTAACATTGAGTGGTCATTTTCAAGTCAATTTAGAGTAAATGTAAATGTATACACGAATAAGGTTTATACGAACATTTAAGTAAACCAATACCAATCTAAGAATTCCACCTCGGCCAAGACGTTCAAGCATAATACTGTCTGTTGTTTTTATATTTTAAATCACAAATTGAACTAATAAATACAGTATATCTACCTACAAAGTATTTAATGGCTTTAAATACCAACTTGAATACAATACATCGGCTAAAACAAGCAAAGAAGAGTGAAATATACATTTTCCCGCTATTTTCATAATTTGACGTGACCTTGACCTTGTGGTTGGTTTCAAGTTCTTTAACTGTACATTATAGACTAGATACGAGTTATGATAATACAAACACTTATTTATGCATGTACCATAAAAATGACAACTTTATATTAGAAAAATTATAATTCAAATTATGGATACAGTTACCTTAGAAAACCTTCTCAGTCAACATATGCATGGCATAATAATATCAGTTTTATTATTTTGAATTGAAAACTTAACTAGACATTTAGGAATATATTCTAACAAACTATTTTATCACATTTAATGCCAACTTTAATTCAAAACATTTGCTAAAACATGAAAGTTAGAGAGAAAATATCCATGTTCAGCTATTTTTCAAGATTTGTCCTTGAAATGACATTGACCTTGACCTTTCTTTAAGTGGTCAGTACAGCATGTCAAGTTAATGTTCGTCATTAAATGAATAATATCCTGTCAGTTAATACATAAGTGAAAATCACATTAGATAATATACTTTCGTAGATCGATGCATTCGTGAATTATAATATATGGCGGCCATCTTGGACGCCATCTTGGAGTAAGCAAAACGCTATATTGTTTCGTGAAAGACACCCGACTATTTTTAATCAGCAGACCTTCCCAAAAATTTTGGTATATAACATCTCTTGTTGCCATTCATAGCAAACCCCTTGAATTTTTAGTCAATTTTCACCAGACCATTAGGTATGTGATTTTCTGCACATTTATGTTACATTGAAGAAAATAAAAGGTATTTTACGTTACTTGTACCTGATACAGTTACTTGATTGGTATCATTATGATAAAATCAAACTTTAATATAGCGACTATATGTCATTTCAAATTATAATTTTTGTTTTCGGCAAAGCAATAACATTACCGCCATTTATCAATTCGACTTGAAACTGACCACATCTGCTACATCTGATAACAATTTATAGCAATTGTAACGTAAACTACACATTGTTAACACAAAGTTAAAGCAATCTGATAAATGGCCACGATCCTTCCTGACATCATATAGTTTAAGTGAATTAATTTGACCAATTTGGAATACCCCACATGATATAATGTATGTATTATACGGGTAAACATCATTTACGCACGTGTAACGTAATTGACAATGGACGTGAACGTACAAATATGAAAAAAGGGTTGGAAATATGTTATAAATCTATAGCATTGACAAATGTTGCAAGAAAATGATATTAATTTGATTACGTTTACTTTTAGTGGGTAGTAATTCAAAATTTTCTCACTTCGACGAATAATTAGTTTTTCGCAGAGACCCAATGTAACCTCCGTTACCATGGCAACGAGACATGTTTAGAGATTCTCGGACAGCAGAATATAAAAGCCTAACCCTTGCAGATTAAAAATATACCGGTCCCATTCTGTAATCTTGCTGGTTGATTAAACTTCTTTTTTAAGGCCGCTACAGATATTTTCTTCCTAGCCTATATGGAGAGTTAGTCTCGCCGATACAGCCGCAACATGCGAGGTATTTTAAAACGTATAACTTCGAAGCGTACCCGATACAAAGTGTACAGTGGCAACCTGCAATACTCACACATCAATAAATGGGCTTAATTTGAAAATATAAATAAACCAAGAATCCAAACTGAAGAAGCCCTTTTTAATAAATCCAATCACATATTCTTAATTCACTTTTATATATATCGACAGTTCAATATGATTAAGCATCCAGTCGTCGTTTTAATGTGTCGGCTTCAATACGTCTGATACACAATGCCTTCATGTCTGGGTTACAGTCATAATTATAGTGATTCTTTAATTATACACTACATATCAGTGGGTGTGTGAAGTTAGCTGTCCACTGTCCACTGTCCATTCTAGCTGCCCATTTATCAATTTGAATTAGAGAACTATCTCTAATTCATTTTTTGGACAACTGTCCACTGTCCATAATAACTGTCCACTCTAGTTGTCCACTCCAGTTGTCCACTCTGGCTATCCACTCTGGCTGTCCACTCTAGTTGTCCACTCTAGTTGTTCACTCTGGCTGTCCACTTAGGCTGTCCAGTCTAGTTGTCCACTCTGGCTGTCCACTCTAAATGTCCACTCTGGCTGTCCACTCTAGTTGTCCACTCTGGTTGTCCACTCTGGCTGTCCACTCTGGCTGTCCACTCTAGTTGTCCACTCTGGTTGTCCACTCTGGCTGTCCACTCTAGTTGTCCACTCTAGTTGTCCACTCTGGCAAACCGCTGGCTGTCCACTGTGGCTGTCCACTCTAGTTGTCCACTGTGGCTGTCCACTCTGGCTGTCCACTCTGGCTGTCCTCCTGGCTGTCCACTCTGGTTGTCAACTCTGGCTGTCCACTCTAGTTGTCCACTCTAGTTGTCCACTTTGGCAATCCACTCTGGCTGTCCGCTCTGGCTGTCCACTCTAGTTGTCCACTCCAGTTGTCCACTCTGGCTGTCCACTCGAGGTTTATAATCTGGTTGTCCACTCCGGCTGTCCACTCTGGCTGTCCACTCGAGTATTTATAATCTGGCTGTCCACTCTGGTTGTCCACTCTGGCTGTCAACTCTAGTTGTCCACTCTGGTTGTCCACTCTGGCTGTCCACTCTAGTTGTCCACTCTAGTTGTCCACTCTGGCTATCCACTCTGGCTGTCCACTGTGGCTGTCCACTCTAGTTGTCCACTGTGGCTGTCCACTCTGGCTGTCCACTCTGGCTGTCCTCCTGGCTGTCCACTCTGGTTGTCCACTCTGGCTGTCCACTCTAGTTGTCCACTCTAGTTGTCCTTTTTCGCTATCCACTCTGGCTGTCAACTCTGGCTGTCCACTCTAGTTGTCCACTCCAGTTGTCCGCTCTGGCTGTCCACTCGAGGTTTATAATCTTGTTGTCCACTCCGGCTGTCCACTCTGGCTGTCCACTCGAGTATTTATAATCTAACTGTCCACTCTGGTTGTCCACTCTGGCTGTCCACTCTGGCTGTCCACTCTTGCTGTCCACTCTAGTTGTCCACTATGGTTGTCCACTCTGGCTGTCCACTCTAGTTGTCCACTCTAGTTGTCCACTCTGGCTATCCACTCTGGCTGTCCACTGTGGCTGTCCACTCTAGTTGTCCACTGTGGCTGTCCACTCTGGCTGTCCACTCCGGCTGTCCTCCTGGCTGTCCACTCTGGTTGTCCACTCTGGCTGTCCACTCTAGTTGTCCACTCTAGCTGTCCACTTTGGCTATCCACTCTGGCTGTCCACTCTGGCTGTCCACTCTAGTTGTCCACTCCAGTTGTCCACTCTGGCTGTCCACTCGAGGTTTATAATCTGGAGGTCCACTCCGGCTGTCCACTCTGGCTGTCCACTCGAGTATTTATAATCTGGCTGTCCACTCTGGTTGTCCACTCTGGCTGTCCACTCTGGCTGTCCACTCTGGCTGTCCTCCTGGCTGTCCACTCTGGTTGTCCACTCTGGCTGTCCACTCTAGTTGTCCACTCTAGTTGTCCACTCTGGCTATCCACTCTGGCTGTCCACTGTGGCTGTCCACTCTAGTTGTCCACTGTGGCTGTCCACTCTGGCTGTCCACTCTGGCTGTCCTCCTGGCTGTCCACTCTGGTTGTCCACTCTGGCTGTCCACTCTAGTTGTCCACTCTAGTTGTCCACTTTGGCTATCCACTCTGGCTGTCCACTCTGGCTGTCCACTCTAGTTGTCCACTCCAGTTGTCCACTCTGGCTGTCCACTCGAGGTTTATAATCTCGTTGTCCACTCCGGCTGCCCACTCTGGCTGTCCACTCGAGTATTCATAATCTGGCTGTCCACTCTGGTTGTCCACTCTGGCTGTCCACTCTGGCTGTCCACTCTAGTTGTCCACTCCAGTTGTCCACTCTGGCTATCCACTCTGGCTGTCCACTCTAGTTGTCCACTCTAGTTGTCCACTCTGGCTGTCCACTTAGGCTGTCCAGTCTAGTTGTCCACTCTGGCTGTCCACTCTAGATGTCCACTCTGGCTGTCCACTCTAGTTGTCCACTCTGGTTGTCCACTCTGGCTGTCCACTCTAGTTGTCCACTCTAGTTGTCCACTCTGGCTATCCACTCTGGCTGTCCACTGTGGCTGTCCACTCTAGTTGTCCACTGTGGCTGTCCACACTGGCTGTCCACTCTGGCTGTCCTCCTGGCTGTCCACTCTGGTTGTCCACTCTGGCTGTCCACTCTAGTTGTCCACTCTAGTTGTCCACTTTGGCAATCCACTCTGGCTGTCCACTCTGGCTGTACACTCTAGTTGTCCACTCCAGTTGTCCACTCTGGCTGTCCACTCGAGGTTTATAATCTGGTTGTCCAATCCGGCTGTCCACTCTGGCTGTCCACTCGAGTATTTATAATCTGGCTATCCACTCTGGTTGTCCACTCTGGCTGTCCACTCTAGTTGTCCACTCTGGTTGTCCACTCTGGCTGTCCACTCTAGTTGTCCACTCTAGTTGTCCACTCTGGCTATCCACTCTGGCTGTCCACTGTGGCTGTCCACTCTAGTTGTCCACTGTGGCTGTCCACTCTGGCTGTCCACTCTGGCTGTCCACTCTGGCTGTCCTCCTGGCTGTCCACTCTGGTTGTCCACTCTGGCTGTCCACTCAAGTTGTCCACTCTAGTTGTCCACTTTCGCTATCCACTCTGGCTGTCCACTCTGGCTGTCCACTCTAGTTGTCCACTCCAGTTGTCCACTCTGACTGTCCACTCGAGGTTTATAATCTGGTTGTCCACTCCGGCTGTCCACTCTGGCTGTCCACTCGAGTATTTATAATCTAACTGTCCACTCTGGTTGTCCACTCTGGCTGTCCACTCCGGCTGTCCACTCTGGCTGTCCACTCTAGTTGTCCACTCTGGTTGTCCACTCTGGCTGTCCACTCTAGTTGTCCACTCTAGTTGTCCACTCTGGCTATCCACTCTGGCTGTCCACTGTGGCTGTCCACTCTAGTTGTCCACTGTGGCTGTCCACTCTGGCTGTCTATTCTGGCTGTCCTACTGGCTGTCCACTCTGGTTGTCAACTCTGGCTGTCCACTCCAGTTGTCCACTCGAGTATTTATAATCTGGCTGTCCACTCTGGTTGTCCACTCTGGCTGTCCACTCTGGCTGTCCACTCTAGTTGTCCACTCCAGTTGTCCACTCTGGCTATCCACTCTGGCTGTCCACTCTAGATGTCCACTCTAGTTGTCCACTCTGGCTGTCCACTTAGGCTGTCCAGTCTAGTTGTCCACTCCAGTTGTCCACTCTTGCTGTCCACTCGAGGTTTATAATCTGGTTGTCCACTCCGGCTGTCCACTCTGGCTGTCTGCTCGAGTATTTATAATCTGGCTGTCCACTCTGGTTGTCCACTCTGGCTGTCCACTCTGGCTGTCCACTCTAGTTGTCCACTCCAGTTGTCCACTCTGGCTATCCACTCTGGCTGTCCACTCTAGTTGTCCACTCTAGTTGTCCACTCTGGCTGTCCTTTTTGGCTGTCCAGTCTAGTTGTCCACTCTGGCTGTCCACTCTAGATGTCCACTCTGGCTGTCCACTCTAGTTGTCCACTCTGGTTGTCCACTCTGGCTGTCCACTCTAGTTGTCCACTCTGGCTATCCACTCTGGCTGTCCACTGTGGCTGTCCACTCTAGTTGTCCGCTGTGGCTGTCCACTCTGGCTGTCCTCCTGGCTGTCCACTCTAGTTGTTCACTCTGGCTGTCCACTTAGGCTGTCCAGTCTAGTTGTCCACTGTGGCTGTCCACTCTAGATGTCCACTCTGGCTGTCCACTCTAGTTGTCCACTCTGGTTGTCCACTCTGGCTGTCCACTCTAGTTGTCCACTCTAGTTGTCCACTCTGGCTATCCACTCTGGCTGTCCACTGTGGCTGTCCACTCTAGTTGTCCACTGTGGCTGTCCACTCTGGCTGTCCACTCTGGCTGTCCCCTGGCTGTACACCCTGGTTTTTTACTCTGGTTGTCCACTCCGGCTGTCCACTCTGGCTGTCCACTCGAGTATTTATAATCTGGCTGTCCACTCCGGTTGTCCACTCTGGTTGTCCACTGGAGGTTTATAATCTGGTTGTCCACTCTGGCTGTCCACTCTTGTCGTCCACTATGGCTGTCCACTCTGGCTGTCCACTCTGGCTGTCCACTCTGGCTGTCCACTCTGGCTGTCCACTCTGGCTGTCCACTCTGGCTGTCCACTCCAGTTGTCAACTCTAGTTGTCTACTCTGGCTGTTCACTCCAGTTGTCAACTCTGGCTGTCCACTCTGGCTGTCCACTCAGGCTGTCCACTCTGGTTGTCCACTCTGGTTGTCAACTCTGACTGTCCACTCTGGTTGTCCACTCTAGTTGTCCACTCAGGCTGTCCACTCTGGCTGTCCACTCTGGCTGTCCACTCTAGTTGTCCACTCTGGTTGTCCACTCTGGCTGTCCACTCTAGTTGTCCACTCTAGTTGTCCACTCTGGCTATCCACTCTGGCTGTCCACTGTGGCTGTCCACTCTAGTTGTCCACTGTGGCTGTCCACTCTGGCCGTCCACTCTGGCTGTCCTCCTGGCTGTCCACTCTGGTTGTCCACTCTGGCTGTCCACTCTAGTTGTCCACTCTAGTTGTCCACTTTGGCTATCCACTCTGGCTGTCCACTCTAGTTGTCCACTCCAGTTGTCCAATCTGGCTGTCCACTCGAGGTTTATAATCTGGTTGTCCACTCCGGCTGTCCACTCTGGCTGTCCACTCGAGTATTTATAATCTGGCTGTCCACTCTGGTTGTCCACTCTGGCTGTCCACTCTGGCTGTCCACTCTAGTTGTCCACTCCAGTTGTCCACTCTGGCTATCCACTCTGGCTGTCCACTCTAGTTGCCCACTCTAGTTGTCCACTCTGGCTGTCCACTTAGGCTGTCCAGTCTAATTGTCCACTCTGGCTGTCCACTCTAGATGTCCACTCTGGCTGTCAACTCTTGTTGTCCACTCTGGCTGTCCACTCTAGTTGTCCACTCTAGTTGTCCACTCTGGCTATCCACTCTGGCTGTCCACTGTGGCTGTCCACTCTAGTTGTCCACTGTGGCTGTCCACTCTGGCTGTCCATTCTGGCTGTCCTACTGGCTGTCCACTCTGGTTGTCAACTCTGGCTGTCCACTCCAGTTGTCCACTCTGGCTGTCCACTCGAGGTTTATAATCTGGTTGTCCACTGCGGCTGTCCACTCTGGCTGTCCACTCGAGTATTTATAATCTGGCTGTCCACTCTGGTTGTCCACTCTGGCTGTCCACTCTGGCTGTCCACTCTAGTTGTCCACTCCAGTTGTCCACTCTGGCTATCCACTCTGGCTGTCCACTCTAGATGTCCACTCTAGTTGTTCACTCTGGCTGTCCACTTAGGCTGTCCAGTCTAGTTGTCCACTCCAGTTGTCCACTCTTGCTGTCCACTCGAGGTTTATAATCTGGTTGTCCACTCCGGCTGTCCACTCTGGCTGTCTGCTCGAGTATTTATAATCTGGCTGTCCACTCTGGTTGTCCACTCTGGCTGTCCACTCTGGCTGTCCACTCTAGTTGTCCACTCCAGTTGTCCACTCTGGCTATTTACTCTGGCTGTCCACTCTAGTTGTCCACTCTAGTTGTCCACTCTGGCTGTCCTTTTTGGCTGTCCAGTCTAGTTGTCCACTCTGGCTGTCCACTCTAGATGTCCACTCTGGCTGTCCACTCTAGTTGTCCACTCTGGTTGTCCACTCTGGCTGTCCACTCTAGTTGTCCACTCTGGCTATCCACTCTGGCTGTCCACTGTGGCTGTTCACTCTAGTTGTCCGCTGTGGCTGTCCACTCTGGCTGTCCTCCTGGCTGTCCACTCTAGTTGTTCACTCTGGCTGTCCACTTAGGCTGTCCAGTCTAGTTGTCCACTCTGGCTGTCCACTCTAGATGTCCACTCTGGCTGTCCACTCTAGTTGTCCACTCTGGTTGTCCACTCTGGCTGTCCACTCTAGTTGTCCACTCTAGTTGTCCACTCTGGCTATCCACTCTGGCTGTCCACTGTGGCTGTCCACTCTAGTTGTCCACTGTGGCTGTCCACTCTGGCTGTCCACTCTGGCTGTCCCCTGGCTGTACACCCTGGTTTTTTACTCTGGTTGTCCACTCCGGCTGTCCACTCTGGCTGTCCACTCGAGTATTTATAATCTGGCTGTCCACTCCGGTTGTCCACTCTGGTTGTCCACTGGAGGTTTATAATCTGGTTGTCCACTCTGGCTGTCCACTCTTGTCGTCCACTATGGCTGTCCACTCTGGCTGTCCACTCTGGCTGTCCACTCTGGCTGTCCACTCTGGCTGTCCACTCTGGCTGTCCACTCTGGCTGTCCACTCCAGTTGTCCACTCTAGTTGTCTACTCTGGCTGTTCACTCCAGTTGTCAACTCTGGCTGTCCACTCTGGCTGTCCACTCAGGCTGTCCACTCTGGTTGTCCACTCTGGTTGTCAACTCTGGCTGTCCACTCTGGTTGTCCACTCTAGTTGTCCACTCAGGCTGTCCACTCTGGCTGTCCACTCTGGCTGTCCACTCTAGTTGTCCACTCTGGTTGTCCACTCTGGCTGTCCACTCTAGTTGTCCACTCTAGTTGTCCACTCTGGCTATCCACTCTGGCTGTCCACTGTGGCTGTCCACTCTAGTTGTCCACTGTGGCTGTCCACTCTGGCCGTCCACTCTGGCTGTCCTCCTGGCTGTCCACTCTGGTTGTCCACTCTGGCTGTCCACTCTAGTTGTCCACTCTAGTTGTCATATTTGGCTATCCACTCTGGCTGTCCACTCTAGTTGTCCACTCCAGTTGTCCAATCTGGCTGTCCACTCGAGGTTTATAATCTGGTTGTCCACTCCGGCTGTCCACTCTGGCTGTCCACTCGAGTATTTATAATCTGGCTGTCCACTCTGGTTGTCCACTCTGGCTGTCCACTCTGGCTGTCCACTCTAGTTGTCCACTCCAGTTGTCCACTCTGGCTATCCACTCTGGCTGTCCACTCTAGTTGCCCACTCTAGTTGTCCACTCTGGCTGTCCACTTAGGCTGTCCAGTCTAATTGTCCACTCTGGCTGTCCACTCTAGATGTCCACTCTGGCTGTCCACTCTTGTTGTCCACTCTGGTTGTCCACTCTGGCTGTCCACTCTAGTTGTCCACTCTAGTTGTCCACTCTGGCTATCCACTCTGGCTGTCCACTGTGGCTGTTCGCTCTAGTTGTCCACTGTGGCTGTCCACTCTGGCTGTCCACTCTGGCTGTCCTCCTGGCTGTCACTCTGGTTGTCCACTCTGGCTGTCCACTCTAGTTGTCCACTCTAGTTGTCCACTTTGGCTATCCACTCTGGCTGTCCACTCTGGCTGTCCACTCTAGTTGTCCACTCCAGTTGTCCACTCTGGCTGTCCACTCGAGGCTTATAATCTGGTTGTCCACTCCGGCTGTCCACTCTGGCTGTCCACTCGAGTATTTATAATCTGGCTGTCCACTCTGGTTGTCCACTCTGGCTGTCCACTCTGGCTGTCCACTCTAGTTGTCCACTGCGGCTGTCCACTCTGGCTGTCCACTCTGGCTGTCCTCCTGGCTGTCCACTCTGGTTGTCCACTCTGGCTGTCCACTCTAGTTGTCAACTCTAGTTGTCCACTTTGGCTATCCACCCTGGCTGTCCACTCTGGCTGTCCACTCTAGTTGTCCACTCTAGCTGTCCACTCTGGCTGTCCACTCAGGATGTCCAGTCTAGTTGTCCACTCTGGCTGTCCACTCTGGCTGTCCACTCTGGTTGTCCTCTCTGGCTGTCCACTCTGGCTGTCCACTCTTGTCGTCCACTATGGCTGTCCACTCTGGCTGTCCACTCCGGTTTTCCACTCTGGTTGTCCACTCGAGGTTTATAATCTGGTTGTCCACTCTGGCTGTCCACTCTGGCTGTCCACTCGAGGTTTATAATTTGGTTGTCCACTCCGGCTGTCCACTCTGGCTGTCCACTCGAGTATTTATAATCTGGCTGTCCACTCTGGTTGTCCACTCTGGTTGTCCACTCGAGGTTTATAATCTGGTTGTCCACTCTGGCTGTCCACTCTGGCTGTCCACTCTAGTTGTCCACTCTGGCTGTCCACTCTGGCTGTCCACTCTGGTTGTCCTCTCTGGCTGTCCACTCTGGCTGTCCACTTTTGTCGTCCACTATGGCTGTCCACTCTGGCTGTCCACTCTAGTCGTCAACTCTGGCTGTCCACTCTGGCTGTCCACTCTGGCTGTCCACTCCAGTTGTCCACTCTAGTTGTCTACTCTGGCTGTTCACTCCAGTTGTCAACTCTGGCTGTCCACTCTGGCTGTCCACTCAGGCTGTCCACTCTGGTTGTCCACTTTAGTTGTCCACTCAGGCTGTCCACTCTGGCTGTCCACTCTGGCTGTCCACTCTAGTTGTCCACTCTGGTTGTCCACTCTGGCTGTCCACTCTAGTTGTCCACTCTAGTTGTCCACTCTGGCTATCCACTCTGGCTGTCCACTGTGGCTGTCCACTCTAGTTGTCCACTGTGGCTGTCCACTCTGGCTGTCCTCCTGGCTGTCCTCCTGGCTGTCCACTCTGGTTGTCCACTCTGGCTGTCTACTCTAGTTGTCCACTCTAGTTGTCCACTTTGGCTATCCACTCTGGCTGTCAACTCTAGTTGTCCACTCTGGCTATCCACTTTGGCTGTCCACTGTGGCTGTCCACTCTAGTTGTCCACTCTGGTTGTCCACTCTGGCTGTCCTCCTGGCTGTGCACTCTGGTTGTCCACTCTGGTTGTCCACTCTGGCTGTCAACTCTAGTTGTCCACTCTGGCTATCCACTCTGGCTGTCCACTGTGGCTGTCCACTCTAGTTGTCCACTCTGGTTGTCCTCCTGGCTGTGCACTCTAGTTGTCCACTCTGGCTGTCCACTCTGGCTGTCCTCCTGGCTGTCATCCTGGCTGTCCTCCTGGCTGTCCACTCTGGTTGTCCACTCTGGTTGTCCACTCTAGTTGTCCACTTTGGCTATCCACTCTGGCTGTCAACTCTAGTTGTCCACTCAAGTTGTCCACTCTGGCTGTCCACTCGAGGTTTATAATCTGGTTGTCCACTCCGGCTGTCCACTCTGGCAGTCTACTCGAGTATTTATAATCTGGCTGTCCACTCTGGTTGTCCATCTGGCTGTCCACACTGGCTGTCCACTCTAGTTGTCCACTCCAGTTGTCCACTCTGGCAATCCACTCTGGCTGTCCACTCTAGTTGTCCACTCTAGTTGTCCACTCTGGCTGTCCACTTAGGCTGTCCAGTCTAGTTGTCCACTCTGGCTGTCCACTCTAGATGTCCACTCTGGCTGTCCACTCTAGTTGTCCACTCTGGTTGTCCACTCTGGCTGTCCACTCTAGTTGTCCACTCTAGTTGTCCACTCTGGCTGTCCACTCTGGCTGTCCACTCTAGTTGTCCACTCCAGTTGTCCACTCTGGCTATCCACTCTGGCTGTCCACTCTAGTTGTCCACTCTAGTTGTCCACTCTTGCTGTCGACTCTGGCTGTCCACTCGAGGTTTATAATCTGGTTGTCCACTTTGGCTATCCACTCTGGCTGTCCACTTAGGCTGTCCAGTCTAGTTGTCCACTCTGGCTGTCCACTCTAGATGTCCACTCTGGCTGTCCACTCTAGTTGTCCACTCTGGTTGTCCACTCTGGCTGTCCACTCTAGTTGTCCACTCCAGTTGTCCACTCTGGCTATCCACTCTGGCTGTCCACTCTAGTTGTCCACTCTAGTTGTCCACTCTGGCTGTCCACTCTGGCTGTCCACTCGAGGTTTATAATCTGGTTGTCCACTTTGGCTATCAACTCTGGCTGTCCACTCTGGCTGTCCACTCTAGTTGTCCACTCCAGTTGTCCACTCTGGCTATCCACTCTGGCTGTCCACTCTAGTTGTCCACTCTAGTTGTCCACTCTGGCTGTCCACTCTGGCTGTCCACTCTAGTTGTCCACTCCAGTTGTCCACTCTGGCTATCCACTCTGGCTGTCGACTCTAGTTGTCCACTCTAGTTGTCCACTCTGGCTGTCCACTCTGGCTGTCCACTCGAGGTTTATAATCTGGTTGCTCACTTTGGCTATCCACTCTGGCTGTCCACTCTGGCTGTCCACTCTAGTTGTCCACTCCAGTTGTCCACTCTGGCTATCCACTCTGGCTGTCCACTCTAGTTGTCCACTCGAGTTGTCCACTCTGGCTGTCCACTCTGGCTGTCCACTCGAGGTTTATAATCTGGTTGTCCACTCCGGCTGTCCACTCTGGCTGTCCACTCGAGTATTTATAATCTGGCTGTCCACTCTGGTTGTCCACTCTGGTTGTCCACTCTGGTTGTCCACTCGAGGTTTATAATCTGGTTGTCCACTCTGGCTGTCCACTCTGGCTGTCCACTCTGGCTGTCTACTCGAGGTTTATAATCTGGTTGTCCACTCCGGCTGTCCACTCTGGCTGTCCACTCGAGTATTTTTAATCTGGCTGTCCACTCTGGTTGTCCACTCTGGCTGTCCACTCTAGTTGTCCACTCTGGTTGTCCACTCTGGCTGTCCACTCTAGTTGTCCACTCTAGTTGTCCACTCTGGCTATCCACTCTGGCTGTCCACTGTGGCTGTCCACTCTAGTTGTCCACTGTGGCTGTCCACTCTGGCTGTCCACTCTGGCTGTCCTCCTGGCTGTCCACTCTGGTTGTCCACTCTGGCTGTCCACTCTAGTTGTCCACTCTAGTTGTCCTTTTTCGCTATCCACTCTGGCTGTCAACTCTGGCTGTCCACTCTAGTTGTCCACTCCAGTTGTCCACTCTGGCTGTCCACTCGAGGTTTATAATCTTGTTGTCCACTCCGGCTGTCCACTCTGGCTGTTCACTCGAGTATTTATAATCTGGTTGTCCACTCCGGCTGTCCACTCTGGCAGTCCACTCGAGTATTTATAATCTGGCTGTCCACTCTGGTTGTCCATCTGGCTGTCCACACTGGCTGTCCACTCTAGTTGTCCACTCCAGTTGTCCACTCTGGCTATCCACTCTGGCTGTCCACTCTAGTTGTCCACTCTAGTTGTCCACTCTGGCTGTCCACTTAGGCTGTCCAGTCTAGTTGTCCACTCTGGCTGTCCACTCTAGATGTCCACTCTGGCTGTCCACTCTAGTTGTCCACTCTGGTTGGCCACTCTGGCTGTCCACTCTAGTTGTCCACTCTAGTTGTCCACTCTGGCTGTCCACTCTAGTTGTCCACTCCAGTTGTCCACTCTGGCTATCCACTCTGGCTGTCCACTCTAGTTGTCCACTCTGGTTGTCCACTCTGGCTGTCCACTCTGGCTGTCCACTCGAGGTTTATAATCTGGTTGTCCAATTTGGCTATCCACTCTGGCTGTCCACTCTGGCTGTCCACTCTAGTTGTCCACTCCAGTTGTCCACTCTGGCTATCCACTCTGGCTGTCCACTCTAGTTGTCCACTCTAGTTGTCCACTGTGGCTGTCCACTCTGGCTGTCCACTCTAGTTGTCCACTCCAGTTGTCCACTCTGGCTATCCACTCTGGCTGTCGACTCTAGTTGTCCACTCTAGTTGTCCACTCTGGCTGTCCACTCTGGCTGTCCACTCGAGGTTTATAATCTGGTTGCTCACTTTGGCTATCCACTCTGGCTGTCCACTCTGGCTGTCCACTCTAGTTGTCCACTCCAGTTGTCCACTCTGGCTATCCACTCTGGCTGTCCACTCTAGTTGTCCACTCGAGTTGTCCACTCTGGCTGTCCACTCTGGCTGTCCACTCGAGGTTTATAATCTGGTTGTCCACTCCGGCTGTCCACTCTGGCTGTCCACTCGAGTATTTATAATCTGGCTGTCCACTCTGGTTGTCCACTCTGGTTGTCCACTCTGGTTGTCCACTCGAGGTTTATAATCTGGTTGTCCACTCTGGCTGTCCACTCTGGCTGTCCACTCTGGCTGTCTACTCGAGGTTTATAATCTGGTTGTCCACTCCGGCTGTCCACTCTGGCTGTCCACTCGAGTATTTATAATCTGGCTGTCCACTCTGCTTGTCCACTCTGGCTGTCCACTCAGGCTGTCCAGTCTAGTTGTCCACTCTGGCTGTCCACTCTAGTTGTCCACTCTGCCTGTCCACTCTGGCTGTCCACTCAGGCTGTCCAGTCTAGTTGTCCACTCTGGCTGTCCACTCTGGCTGTCCACTCTGGTTGTCTACTCTGGCTGTCCACTCTGGCTGTCCACTCTTGTCGTCCACTCTGGCTGTTTACTCTGGCTGTCCACTCTAGTCGTCCACTCTGGCTGTCCACTCTAGTTGTCCACTCTTGTTGTCCACTCTGGCTGTCCACTCTGTTTGTCCACTCTGGCTGTCCACTCTAGTTGTCCACTTTGGCTGTCCACTCTGGCTGTCCACTCTAGTTGTCCACTCTGGTTGTCCTATCCAGTTGTCCACTCTGGCTGTCCACTCTAATTGTCCACTCTGGCTGTCCACTCTGGCTGTCCACTCTAGTTGTCCACTCCAGTTGTCCACTCTGGCTATCCACTCTGGCTGTCCACTCTAGTTGTCCACTCTTGTTGTCCATTCTGGCTGTCCACTCTGGCTGTCCACTCGAGGTTTATAATCTGGTTGTCCACTCCGGCTGTCCACTCTGGCTGTCCACTCGAGTATTTTTAATCTGGCTGTCCACTCTGGTTGTCCACTCTGGTTGTCCACTCGAGGTTTATAATCTGGTTGTCCACTCTGGCTGTCCACTCTGGCTGTCCACTCTGGCTGTCTACTCTAGTTGTCCACTCTGGCTGTCCACTCTGGCTGTCCACTCAGGCTGTCCAGTCTAGTTGTCCACTCTGGCTGTCCACTCTGGCTGTCCACACTGGTTGTCCACTCTGGCTGTCCACTCTGGCTGTCCACTCTTGTCGTCCACTCTGGCTGTCCACTCTGGCTGTCCACTCTAGTCGTCCACTCTGGCTGTCCACTCTGGCTGTCCTCCTGGCTGTCCACTCTGGTTGTCCACTCTGGCTGTCCACTCTAGTTGTCCACTCTAGTTGTCCATTCTGGCTGTCCACTCTGGCTGTCCACTCGAGGTTTATAATCTGGTTGTCCACTCCGGCTGTCCACTCTGGCTGTCCACTCGAATATTTATAATCTGGCTGTCCACTCTGTTGTCCACTCTGGTTGTCCACTCGATGTTTATAATCTGGTTGTCCACTCTGGCTGTCCATTCTGGCTCTCCACTCTGGCTGTCCACTCGAGGTTAATAATCTGGTTGTCCATTCCTGCTGTCCACTCCGGCTGTCCACTCGAGTATTTATAATCTGGCTGTCCACTCTGGTTGTCCACTCTGGTTGTCCACTCGAGGTGTATAATCTGGTTGTCCACTCTGGCTGTCCACTCTGGCTGTCCACTCTAGTTGTCTACTCTGGCTGTCCACTCTGGCTGTCCACTCAGGCTGTCCAGTCTAGTTGTCCACTCTGGCTGTCAACTCTGGCTGTCCACTCTGGTTGTCCACTCTGGCTGTCCACTCTGGCTGTCCACTCTTGTCGTCCACTCTGGCTGTCCACTCTGGCTGTCCACTCTAGTCGTCCACTCTGGCTGTCTACTCTAGTTGTCCACTCTTGTTGTCCACTCTGGCTGTCCACTCTGGCTGTCCACTCTGGCTGTCCACTCTAGTTGTCCACTCTAGTTGTCCACTCTGGCTGTCCACTTAGGCTGTCCAGTCTAGTTGTCCACTCTGGCTGTCCACTCTAGATGTCCACTCTGGCTGTCCCCTCTAGTTGTCCACTCTAGTTGTCCACTCTAGTTGTCCACTCTGGCTGTCCACTCAAGTTGTCCACTCTAGTTGTCAACTCTGGCTATCCACTCTGGCTGTCCACTCTGGCTGTCCACTCTAGTTGTCCACTGTGGCTGTCCACTGTGGCTGTCCACTCTGGCTGTCCTCCTGGCTGTCCACTCTGGTTGTCCACTCTGGCTGTCCACTCTAGTTGTCCACTCTAGTTGTCCACTTTGGCTATCCACTCTGGCTGTCCACTCTGGCTGTCCACTATAGTTGTCCACTCCAGTTGTCCACTCTGGCTATCCAATCTGGCTGTCCACTCTAGTTGTCCACTCTGGCTGTCCACTCTGGCTGTCCACTCGAGGTTTATAATCTGGTTGTCCACTCCGGCTGTCCACTCTGGCTGTCCACTCGAGAATTTAAAATCTGGCTGTCCACTCTGGTTGTCCACTCTGGTTGTCCACTCGAGGTTTATAATCTGGTTGTCCACTCTGGCTGTCCACTCTGGCTATCCACTCTAGTTGTCCACTCTGGCTGTCCACTCTGGCTGTCCACTCAGGCTGTCCAGTCTAGTTGTCCACTCTGGCTGTCCACTCTGGCTGTCCACTCTGGTTGTCTACTCTGGCTGTCCACTCTGGCTGTCCACTCTAGTTGTCCACTGTGGCTGTCCACTGTGGCTGTCCACTCTGGCTGTCCTCCTGGCTTTCCACTCTGGCTGTCCACCCTGGCTGTCCAATCTGGCTGTCCATATTGGCTGTCCACTCTGGCTTTCCACTCTAGTTGTCAGTCTGGCTGTCCAATCTGGCTGTCCACTCTGGTTGTCGACTCTGGCTGTCCGCTCTGGCTGTCCACTCTGGCTGTCTACTATGGCTGTCCATACTCGATGTCCACTCTAGCTTTCCACTCTGCGTCTACTTTTAAATGTTTTTTTTCACAAATTGAGATCCGCAAACATCACATTAAGTGGTTTTTCACCAGTATGCATTCCTTAGTGCGTTTCCAAGTCCCATTTGAATGTAAATGAATATCCACAAAATTGCGATTTAAATGGTTATTTATCAGTGTTATTCTTCTGTGGCATATCGTAATATGCTTGGTTGTAAATATGGAACGACATACATGAACTTTAAAATGGTTTTTCAGTAGTACGTGTTCTTCATAAAGTTCAATATTTCTTTTGAGTTTGAATGTAGTTCTACAAACACTACATACACATGGTTTTTCACACTATCTTTTCTTCTGTGACACTTCAATGGTTGGTTGCTTGTGAATGTGGATTCTCCAAAATGAAATTTAAGTGGTTTTTCACTAGTATGCATTATTGTCTGTTATTCCAAGTTAGCTTAGTTTGTGCATGCATATACGTGTACACATGCCATTTAAATGGGTTTTCACCAGTCTGTTTTTTCCTGTCAATTCAAATTATGTTAAGTTGAAGATATAGATACACAGACATCACAATATAATGGTTTTTCACCAGTTTGTTTTTTCCTGTCAAGTCAAATTAAGTTAAGTTGAAGATATAGATCCACAGACATCACACTACAATGGTTTTTCATCAGTTTGTTTTTTCCTGTTAAGTCAAATTATGTTAAGTTGAAGATATAGATCCACAGACATCACATTGCAAAGGGTTTTCACCAGCATGCGTCCTTTGTTTTGTTGTGAATGCGGACCCAACGACTAATAACAAGTGAAAAAACATTTAAATTTCATATTAGAGTATCCACATTCAGAAGCAAATATCATTAAAAATGCCAAAGAAGGAAATACACTGTGAAAAACCATTTGCATCTAGTGTTTGTAGATCGGCACCCAAACTCAAAAGTAATATTCAACTTCACTGAAGAAAACCACGGAGGTGAATCGCACTAGTTTCTATCAAAACAAAAAAGATGGCCGCCACGCAAAAAGGTATGTTTTGCCAATATCTGTTTCATCAAGCAATTGTGGAAACTGAGATGTAGCTATTAACCTGCTCAACTCTATTCTGCACATTCTGATATAAGTAGATTCTTCAACAGCCTCGTAGTTATCTTGGAATGCTGGTCACAGGAATCGAGTCGATGAATTCCCAACAAATTCGGACGATAAAGCTTAGTGCTATGTGCTAAAATCGACCGTTTCGCCTAAATATGCACGTCCGTATGCGCATTTGTCATTTATTAGAAGTTTTGTTTTATGTCTGTCATAAAATTAATTGGCTGGAGCTATAAAATAGCCTAAACTTAAAATGGTAGGAACTAGTGACAATGAACTGATGGGTAGAGCGGAGTGTCATTTCTAAAACATATATATAGCTCTATGTAGTACACTTTCTTATTTCAGAGTGTATAATATGATTGTGCAGCGTCGTAGGAACAGGGACCCAACAAGTCTAAGATGCTGCCTACACAGCGGATAGGAATCCCGGATGCTGAAACATAATTCCTAATATCGTGGATATTTTCTGTACCATATATTTTATAATAAAAGTCACTAAACGCTAAGTGTACAATGTATTTCCAGTGTGTCTGTTATTCCTTACAGTCTAACGAGGAAAATCAAAACACCATTGACAGTCGATGATGAAGAACGAAAAGGTTACTTGTAAACTAATTTATTTGAAATACTGCTCGTATTAATCCCACAGGTAACAGTATTGTTGAAAAAGAAATAAAAAACTTGAAATTAAAAAAAAAATCTCGAAATTTAGGTATTATCTACTATATAATATCTAAATTTCGAGATTTTTATGCTCCCCGAAAATTCGGGGGAGCATATAGTTGCCGCGTTGTCCGTCCGTCCGTCGTTCCGACAAAATATTTTTGTCCGGAGCCTATCTCAAAAATTATGTGAGTTATCATCATGAAACTTCATAGGTGTGTAGATCTCAATGAGTAGAAGTGCAGTGCTCAAGAACCGCAACTCTACATAACCTGTTTTTGGAGTTATTGCCCATTGTTATTTTTCATACTTTATTCATACTTAATTCTTGTCCGGGCCATAACTCCAATAGTGTTTGAGATATCAATTTGAAACTTCATAGGTGAATATATCCCATCGAATGGCAGTGCACAAGAACCATGACTGTTCATTACATATTTTTTTAGTTATTCCCCGTTGTAATTTTTCATACCTAATTCCTGTCTATGCCATAACTCAACAGTATTAGAGATATCAATTTGAAACTTCATAGGTAAATAGATCTCATTGTGGGAAAGTTCAATGGCTAAGAACCATAACTCTCTTTTGCATATTCTGGAGTATTTTTTCTGTGACAAACATCCCACGGTGAGCATCACCCGTCACTGACGGCTCTTGTGTTTTTTTCAATTTGATTTTTTAAAATTTCTTTTTCAACGATACTGTTACCTGTGATAAATCCTTGATTGGAACGATGTATCACAATAGGTATCACACTATAACAGTGCGTGTATCACAGAGAATCATAGGAAATCACAAGCAATCACATATACCCACTTACATAAAACAGAAAAATTAAGCAAACTATATTACAACAGCATTGTATTACTAGATCTACTAAAGGGCGGGCAAAAGTGGTATTTATATTTCAAATTCTAATGATAAACACTAAGTTAACGTGTATAATGAGTTTGAATAGTTGTGTCTTAGAATTGACTCTTAATGCAAGTTACAATAATATGATATTGAAAACGAGATTGCTTAACGATGAAGCATTAGTGGCTACAGCAAAGTCAGCATGCACTCGCCATATAGTAGTGTACGATTTTGATAACATAGTAATAATTATTCTGGTACAGTGTCTGTCATTTAGCTCGTCAACAGCCAGTTTCCATCGAGTCGAAAGGTACGACTTCAATTCAAGACTGTTCATATTGTGCGAATTTCATCAAAATATATATTTCAGTTAAACTTTTCTAAAGGGAACATGTTCTCATAAACATTCATCGGAATCGGGACAGGGTCTAGGGGAAGCTCCGGGGAAGTCATGAAATCGTGATGAATCGGGAGGCGCCAGGAGAACTCCCGATGTGTTCCCGATCTTACGCGTCGAACAACTGCATCTGGGATGTACTTCCGATTGAAATTAGATGGACCACGATGTCATAGGGAATCACCCGGATGCATCGGCGAAGCATCGGGAAGATTTGAGACATTTTATAATGTCGCGAACACGTCAGGATAGTTCAATGCATGTCTTGAACTTTACCCGATGTTCTCACGACTTCATGTCGTGAATATCTCGAGGAGACATTCCCGATGTTCGGGAATAGATCTGGTGGCATCAACAAAGTACATATAGACGTCGCGCACGGTGTTGCGTCGTGGAAGCGTCACACGGAAAGCGTAAAATGTAACGTCAAAATATTCGATCAGTCATTTTCATCGCGTTGTCTTGACAAAATTACTAAAGTGATGCGTCTTAAATCCAATACATTGTTCAAGTATATATCAACGATAATAATACTGAAAATAATACGAATATAACTTGTAATTTCATTAAAGAAATTTATAAAGAACGTCGGAAAAGTAGTGTGTATTTACAAAAAGAACGGTTTTAATAATGTTTCACGGTTCTTTCTTCAACAGTAAGATCTTTAATTTAGTAGTAACCTTTATCTTACATTTATTACTTGTAAATAACCTCTATACGATTTATTACTCCATAGAAACAATGTGCTGGCTTAGAATGAGAAGGTCGTTAACTACAAAATCGATATTTAGAGAAATCAAGAAAAAAAAACTTTACGAACTTATGGTAAATCAAGCTGTTTCAACATCGGTTCGATCAACATGACAAATTCCAATTTTGATGGAAATAGGCTCATAAGGATCGCCCTGTAAAGTAGATTTCAAATATGAATCAGTCTCATACGAAAGCAAGTAATAGTTACGACCTTCTCATTCTAAGCTAGCGAAAGTCTTGAGCGACATGTAATTGATAACTAGATTATTTTAATAATTCAATATTTCTTATATTATTGACGTGTAAGTATTAAAATTTTACCCCTTTGATAAGATTTCATTCACAAAACATAATGTTTAACATAAAACATGCATAAACTATATTGATATCATACACGTGTGTTTTCAGTGTGGTGTGTAATAAAAATATGTATCGTTGTGTCCGAACATGCGGGCGTCAATTATGCCCGACGTCATGTTTAGAGCGTAAATTTGTAAAAGTTTACAAGCTAAAATGTCGATGTAAAATATATTACTATTATATCATTTATGTTGGGAAAGTTATGGAATTTTACATGATAAATCTGTCATGAAAACGGAATATGAATATCATAGTTTTGTTTCAGTATTCATGAAAATCTAATGACACCGTAGTTCAAATAATAATGAATAATTATAGTAATGATTCGAATTTTAACATTTTAGAAAAAGTTTACGAAACGCCTTACATCCGAATATAACCTTTCAAGGTCAAAATTAATGACCCTAGCTATTTGAAATTTCGACGATTTGATGAAAGTATAACAATCAATGAAACAGTATATTTTTATTTTATGAAATTATGTTGCACCATCCAATATGAATGAATTAAGATAAACCACTCGGACGCTAAATACGAAAAATTCGTCATTTTCTATTTTGTGACACGCCGGGTGGCAAACCAAGAATACTTTTAAAATCATAAAAAATATAGTTCAGTTAATTTTAATTAGTGTATGCTTTGCATGATGATCATAAGTATACCGTGTGGATACCGAGGTAAATAGATCTCATTGTGGGAAAGTTCAATGGCTAAGAACCATAACTCTCTTTTGCATATTCTGGAGTATTTTTTCTGTGACAAACATCCCACGGGGAGCATCACCCGTCACTGACGGCTCTTGTTTTTTTTCAAGAGAAAAGTGAAGATCATAAAAAAATATTTATGAATGAAACTTTTTTGCGGATTTTACTATCGCGTCAAAAGGATTTGTGACACATTTTTGTATTTTTATGAAATTGTCGTATTTACTAAAATTGCGTTTTGTCGAACAGTTTTTCACTACTAGTTTGATGTCATATTATTTTTCTTAATGTGTACAAAATATCAATATTTTGAATGAAAAATTAAAATAACTACTGGAATTTTTATAAAGAAGTTTTATATATTTTACGCAAAAAATGGCAAAGTTACAGAATTTAACAAACTATATAACAAATACCAATAGCCATGCTTGACGTCTCACGTTCAAATGTAATATGCCATCTTGTTCGTTATTCATTTGCGAACACATGTGGTATCTCACCGTAACACTTGATCTTAAATAATAATTTGTGACACTTTTTTGTATTTTTATAAAATTGCGTTTTCTCAACCATTTTTTCACTACTAGTTTGATGACATATTATTTCTCTTAAAGTGTACAAAATATCAATATTTTGCAGGGAAAATGAAAATAACTGGAGGAATTTTTATATAGAAGTTTTATATATTTTACGCAAAAAATGGCAAAGTTACAGAATTTTACAAACTATTTAACAATTACCAACAGCTATGTTTGACGTCTCACGTTCAAATGTAATATGACATCTTGTTAGTTATTCATTTTGCGAACACACATGACATCTTCCCGTAACAATTGATGTTAAATTGACTTCTGAAAGGTGAAATATCACACACTGCATGAAGACAAATGTGACGCAGTTACACGACGTTTTTCAATGAAATTTCAAGAAAAGTCCCTATTATAAATTTTCAGGGGAGGAGTTCATCTATTTCGCAAATATGACCAAGAAGAACATTTTAAAAGCTACTCCTAGTAAAAATTTGAAAGAAATCCGATAAAAATTAAGTTCTTTACAAATTTTCTTCAAGTGCGCATACCTTAAAAACTTAAAAAGACGGAACAGCATCAGAGAATGATCGAGGCGACTTCCGCGATAAAACATTATCCACAAGGCATCACCGTAGTCTGGTTCCCTGTCGTACTATAGTGTTTTAGTAACTTTGTGATCTTGGGGAGGTATTTCAGACTAGGCATCACCGATTCCCCAAAACATCGGCGATGTTTTGCAAACCTTCGGGAATGTTTCGGCGAAATATTCGCGGTCACTTGATTTAATCCATGCATATTCGCCGATATTTTCGGGGAGAAGTTTGAGGTACTGGTAGGCATAGGGAGTATTCCTGATGTATTCCCGACGTTTCAACGTTTGTCCAACTGATTCGGGGATGCACTCTCGATATAAATTGGAGGCAACGGGGAATTATCGGGGTTCCTCGGGACAACTAGAGTGGACAACCAGAGTGGACAACTAAAGTGGACAACCAGAGTGGACAGTTCGAGTGGACAGCCAGAGTGGACAACTAGAGTGGACAGCCAGAGTGGACAACTAGAGTGGACAACTAGAGTGGACAGCCAGAGTGGACAACCAGATTGGACAACCAGAGTGGACAGCCAGAGTGGACAGCCAGAGTGGACAACTAGAGTGGACAGCCAGAGTGGACAACCAGAGTGGACATTCAGGAGGACAGTCAGAGTGGAGAGCCAGAGTGGACAGCCAGAGTGGACAACCAGAGTGGACAGCCAGATTGGACAACCAGGGTGGACAGCCAGGGTGGATAGCCAGAGTGGACAACTAGAGTGGCAACCACAGTGGACAACCACAGTGGACAGCCAGAGTGGACAGCCAGAGTGGACAACTAGAGTGGACAGCCAGAGTGGACAGCCAGAGTGGACAGCCTGAGTGGACAACATGGTGGACAACCAGAGCGGACAGCCAGAGTGGACAACCAGAGTGGACAACCAGAGTGTACAACCAGATTATAAACCTCGAGTGGACAACCAGAGTGGACAACCAGATTATAAAAACTCGGGTGGACAGCCAGAGTGGACAGCCAGAGTTGACAACTGGAGTGAACAGCCAGAGTAGACAACTAGAGTGGACAACTGGAGTGGACAACAAGAGTGGACAGCCAGAGTGGACAGCCAGAGTGGACAGCCAGAGTGAACGACTAGAGTGGACAGCCAGAGTGGACAGCCATAGTGGACGACAAGAGTGGACAGCCAGAGTGGACAGCCAGAGTGGACATCCAGAGTGGACAGCCAGAGTGGACAGCCAGAGTGGACAACTAGACTGGACAGCCTGAGTGGACAGCCAGAGTGGACAGCTAGAGTGGACAACCAGATTATAAACCTCGAGCGGACAGCCAGAGTTGACAGCCAGAGTGGACAGCCAGAGTGGACAACCAGATTATAAACCTCGAGTGGACAACCAGAGTGGACAACCAGAGTGGACAGCCAGATTATAAATACTCGATTGGACAGCCAGAGTGGACAGCCGGAGTGGATAACCAGATTATAAACCTCGAGTGGACAGCCAGAGTGGACAGCCAGAGTGGACAGCCAGAGTGGACAACTAGAGTGGACAACTAGAGTGGACAGCCAGAGTGAATAGCCAGAGTGAACAACTGGAGTGGACAACTAGAGTGGACAGCCAGAGTGGACAGCCAGAGTGGAAAGCCAAACTGGACAACTAGAGTGGACAACTAGAGTGGACAGCCAGAGTGGACAACCAGAGTGGACAGCCAGGAGGACAGCCAGAGTGGACAGCCAGAGTGGACAGCCACAGTGGACAACTAGAGTGGACAACTAGAGTGGACAGCCAGAGTGGACAACCAGAGTGGACAACTAGAGTGGACAGCCAGAGTGGACAACCAGAGTGGACAACTAGAGTGGACAGCCAGAGTGGACAGCCAGAGTTGACAATTAGAGTGGACAGCAAGAGTGGACAACTAGAGTGGAAACCAGAGTGGACAGCCAGAGTGGATTATTAGAGTGGACAGCCAGAGTGGACAACTAGATAGGACAACCAGAGTGGACAACTAGAGTGGACAACTAGAGTGGACAGCCAGAGTGGACAGCCAAAGTGCACAACTAGAGTGGACAGCCAGAGTGGACAGCCAGAGTAGACAGCCAGAGTGGACAGCCAGAGTTGACAACTGGAGTGAACAGCCAGAGTAGACAACTAGAGTGGACAACTGGAGTGGACAGCCAGAGTGGACAGCCAGAGTGGACAGCCAGAGTGGACAGCCAGAGTGGACAGCCAGAGTGGACGACTAGAGTGGACAGCCAGAGTGGACAGCCATAGTGGACGACAAGAGTGGACAGCCAGAGTGGACAGCCAGAGTGGACATCCAGAGTGGACAGCCAGAGTGGACAGCCAGAGTGGACAACTAGACTGGACAGCCTGAGTGGACAGCCAGAGTGGACAGCTAGAGTGGACAACCAGATTATAAACCTCGAGTGGACAGCCAGAGTTGACAGCCAGAGTGGACAGCCAGAGTGGACAACCAGATTATAAACCTCGAGTGGACAACCAGAGTGGACAACCAGAATGGACAGCCAGATTATAAATACTCGAGTGGACAGCCAGAGTGGACAGCCGGAGTGGATAACCAGATTATAAACCTCGAGTGGACAGCCAGAGTGGACAGCCAGAGTGGACAGCCAGAGTGGACAACTAGAGTGGACAACTAGAGTGGACAGCCAGAGTGGATAGCCAGAGTGGACAACTGGAGTGGACAACTAGAGTGGACAGCCAAAGTGGACAGCCAGAGTGGACAGCCACAGTGGACAACTAGAGTGGACAACTAGAGTGGACAGCCAGAGTGGACAACCAGAGTGGACAACTAGAGTGGACAGCCAGAGTGGACAACCAGAGTGGACAACTAGAGTGGACAGCCAGAGTGGACAGCCAGAGTTGACAATTAGAGTGGACAGCAAGAGTGGACAACTAGAGTGGACAGCCAGAGTGGATTATTAGAGTGGACAGCCAGAGTGGACAACTAGATAGGACAACCAGAGTGGACAACTAGAGTGGACAGCCAGAGTGGACAGCCAAAGTGCACAACTAGAGTGGACAGCCAGAGTGGACAGCCAGAGTGGACAGCCAGAGTGGACAGCCAGAGTTGACAACTGGAGTGAACAGCCAGAGTAGACAACTAGAGTGGACAACTGGAGTGGACAGCCGGAGTGGACAGCCAGAGTGGACAGCCAGAGTTGACAACTGGAGTGAACAGCCAGAGTAGACAACTAGAGTGGACAACTGGAGTGGACAGCCAGAGTGGACAGCCAGAGTGGACAGCCAGAGTGGACAGCCAGAGTGGACAGCCAGAGTGGACGACTAGAGTGGACAGCCAGAGTGGACAGCCATAGTGGACGACAAGAGTGGACAGACAGAGTGGACAGCCAGAGTGGACATCCAGAGTGGACAGCCAGAGTGGACAGCCAGAGTGGACAACTAGACTGGACAGCCTGAGTGGACAGCCAGAGTGGACACCTAGAGTGGACAACCAGATTATAAACCTCGAGTGGACAGCCAGAGTTGACAGCCAGAGTGGACAGCCAGAGTGGACAACCAGATTATAAACCTCGAGTGGACAACCAGAGTGGACAACCAGAGTGGACAGCCAGATTATAAATACTCGAGTGGACAGCCAGAGTGGACAGCCGGAGTGGATAACCAGATTATAAACCTCGAGTGGACAGCCAGAGTGGACAGCCAGAGTGGACAGCCAGAGTGGACAACTAGAGTGGACAACTAGAGTGGACAGCCAGAGTGGATAGCCAGAGTGGACAACTGGAGTGGACAACTAGAGTGGACAGCCAGAGTGGACAGCCAGAGTGGATAGCCAAAGTGGACAACTATAGTGGACAACTAGAGTGGACAGCCAGAGTGGACAACCAGAGTGGACAGCTAGGAGGACAGCCAGAGTGTACAGCCAGAGTGGACAGCCAGAGTGGATTATTAGAGTGGACAGCCAGAGTGGACAACTAGATAGGACAAACAGAGTGGACAACTAGAGTGGACAGCCAGAGTGGACAGCCAAAGTGCACAACTAGAGTAGACAGCCAGAGTGGACAGCCAGAGTGGACAGCCAGAGTGGACAACAAGAGTGGACAACTAGAGTGGACAGCCAGAGTGGACAACCAGAGTGGACATTCAGGAGGACAACCTGAGTGGACAGCCAGAGTGGACAGCCACAGTGGACAACTAGAGTGGACAGCCAGAGTGGACAGCCAGAGTGGACAATTAGAGTGGACAGCAAGAGTAGACAACTACATAGGACAACCAGAGTTGACACTTAGAGTGGACAACCAGGGTGGACAGACAGAGTGGACAACTAAAGTGAAAAGCGAGAGTGGACAACTAGAGTGGACAACTAGAGTGGACAGCCAGAGTGGACAACCAGAGTGGACAACTAGAGTGGACAGCCAGAGTGGACAGCCTGAGTGGACAGCCTGAGTGGACAACTAGAGTGGACAACCAGAGTGGACAGCCAGAGTGGACAACCAGAGTGGACAGCCTGAGTGGACACCCAGAGTGGACAGCCAGAGTTGACAACTGGAGTGAACAGCCAGAGTAGACAACTAGAGTGGATAACTGGAGTGGACAGCCAGAGCGGACAGCCAGAGTGGACAGCCAGAGTGGACAGCCAGAGTGGACGACTAGAGTGGACAGCCAGAGTGGACAGTCATAGTGGACGACAAGAGTGGACAGCCAGAGTGGACAGCCAGAGAGGACAACCAGAGTGGACAGCCAGAGTGGACAGCCAGAGTGGACAACTAAACTGGACAGCCTGAGTGGACAGCCAGAGTGGACAGCCAGAGTGGACAACTAGAGTGGACAGCCAGAGTGGACAGCCAGAGTGGACAACCAGATTATAAACCTCGAGTGGACAACCAGAGTGGACAACCAGAGTGGACAGCCAGATTATAAATACTCGAGTGGACAGCCAGAGTGGACAGCCGGAGTGGACAACCAGATTATAAACCTCGAGTAGACAGCCAGAGTGGACAGCCAGAGTGGACAGCCAGAGTGGACAACAAGACTATAAACCTCGAGTGGACAACCAGAGTAGACAACCAGAGTGGACAACCAGAGTGGACAGCCAGATTATAAATACTCGAGTGGACAGCCAGAGTGGACAGCCGGAGTGGACAACCAGATTATAAACCTCGAGTGGACAGCCAGAGTGGACAGCCAGAGTGGACAACTTGAGTGGACAACTAGAGTGGACAGCCAGAGTGGATAGCCAAGTGGACAACAAGAGTGGACAACTAGAGTGGACAGCCAGGACGACAGCCAGAGTGGACGGCCAGAGTGGACAGCCACAGTGGACAACTAGAGTGGACAGCCACAGTGGACAGCCAGAGTGGATAGCCAGAGTGGACAACTAGAGTGGACAACTAGAGTGGACAGCCAGAGTGGACAGCCAGAGTGAACAGCCTGAGTGGACAACTAGAGTGGACAACCAGAGTGGACAGCCAGAGTTGACAACCAGAGTGCACAACCAGAGTGGACAGCCTGAGTGGACAGCCAGAGTGGACAGCCAGAGTTGACAACTGGAGTGAACAGCCAGAGTAGACAACTAGAGTGAACAACTGGAGTGGACAGCCAGAGTGGACAGCCAGAGTGGACAGCCAGAGTGGACAGCCAGAGTGGACAGCCAGAGTGGACGACTAGAGTGGACAGCCAGAGTGGACAGCCATAGTGGACGACAAGAGTGGACAGCCAGAGTGAACAGCCAGAGAGGACAACCAGAGTGGACAGCCAGAGTGGACAGCCAGAGTGGACAACTAGAGTGGACAGCCAGAGTGGACGACTAGAGTGGACAGCCAGAGTGGACGACGAGAGTGGACAGCCAGAGTGGACAGCCAGAGTGGACAACCAGATTATAAACCTCGAGTGGACAACCAGAGTGGACAGCCAGAGTGGACAACCAGATTATAAACCTCGAGTGGACAACCAGAGTGGACAGCCAGATTATAAATACTCGAGTGGACAGCCAGAGTGGACAGCCAGAGTGGACAACCAGATTATAAACCTCGAGTGGTCAGCCAGAGTGGACAGCCAGAGTGGACAGCCAGAGTGGACAACCAGATTATAAACCTCGAGTGGACAACCAGAGTGGACAACCAGAGTGGACAGCCAGATTATAAATACTCGAGTGGACAGCCAGAGTGGACAGCCAGAGTGGACAGCCAGAGTGGACAACCAGATTATAAACCTCCAGTGGACAACCAGAGTGGACAACCAGATTATAAACCTCGAGTGGACAGCCAGAGTTGACAGCCAGAGTGGACAGCCAGAGTGGACAACCAGATTATAAACCTCGAGTGGACAACCAGAGTGTACAACCAGAGTGGACAGCCAGATTATAAATACTCGAGTGGACAGCCAGAGTGGACAGCCGGAGTGGATAACCAGATTATAAACCTCGAGTGGACAGCCAGAGTGGACAGCCAGAGTGGACAGCCAGAGTGGACAACAAGAGTGGACAACTAGAGTGGACAGCCAGAGTGGATAGCCAGAGTGGACAACTGGAGTGGACAACTAGAGTGGACAGCCAGAGTGGACAGCCAGAGTGGATAGCCAAAGTGGACAACTATAGTGGACAACTAGAGTGGACAGCCAGAGTGGACAACCAGAGTGGACAGCTAGGAGGACAGCCAGAGTGTACAGCCAGAGTGGACAGCCAGAGTGGATTATTAGAGTGGACAGCCAGAGTGGACAACTAGATAGGACAAACAGAGTGGACAACTAGAGTGGACAGCCAGAGTGGACAGCCAAAGTGCACAACTAGAGTAGACAGCCAGAGTGGACAGCCAGAGTGGACAGCCAGAGTGGACAACAAGAGTGGACAACTAGAGTGGACAGCCAGAGTGGACAACCAGAGTGGACATTCAGGAGGACAACCTGAGTGGACAGCCAGAGTGGACAGCCACAGTGGACAACTAGAGTGGACAGCCAGAGTGGACAGCCAGAGTGGACAATTAGAGTGGACAGCAAGAGTAGACAACTACATAGGACAACCAGAGTTGACACTTAGAGTGGACAACCAGGGTGGACAGACAGAGTGGACAACTAAAGTGAAAAGCGAGAGTGGACAACTAGAGTGGACAACTAGAGTGGACAGCCAGAGTGGACAACCAGAGTGGACAACTAGAGTGGACAGCCAGAGTGGACAGCCTGAGTGGACAGCCTGAGTGGACAACTAGAGTGGACAACCAGAGTGGACAGCCAGAGTGGACAACCAGAGTGGACAGCCTGAGTGGACACCCAGAGTGGACAGCCAGAGTTGACAACTGGAGTGAACAGCCAGAGTAGACAACTAGAGTGGATAACTGGAGTGGACAGCCAGAGCGGACAGCCAGAGTGGACAGCCAGAGTGGACAGCCAGAGTGGACGACTAGAGTGGACAGCCAGAGTGGACAGCCATAGTGGACGACAAGAGTGGACAGCCAGAGTGGACAGCCAGAGAGGACAACCAGAGTGGACAGCCAGAGTGGACAGCCAGAGTAGACAACTAAACTGGACAGCCTGAGTGGACAGCCAGAGTGGACAGCCAGAGTGGACAACTAGAGTGGACAGCCAGAGTGGACAGCCAGAGTGGACAACCAGATTATAAACCTCGAGTGGACAACCAGAGTGGACAACCAGAGTGGACAGCCAGATTATAAATACTCGAGTGGACAGCCAGAGTGGACAGCCGGAGTGGAAAACCAGATTATAAACCTCGAGTAGACAGCCAGAGTGGACAGCCAGAGTGGACAGCCAGAGTGGACAACAAGACTATAAACCTCGAGTGGACAACCAGAGTAGACAACCAGAGTGGACAACCAGAGTGGACAGCCAGATTATAAATACTCGAGTGGACAGCCAGAGTGGACAGCCGGAGTGGACAACCAGATTATAAACCTCGAGTGGACAGCCAGAGTGGACAGCCAGAGTGGACAACTTGAGTGGACAACTAGAGTGGACAGCCAGAGTGGATAGCCAAAGTGGACAACAAGAGTGGACAACTAGAGTGGACAGCCAGGACGACAGCCAGAGTGGACGGCCAGAGTGGACAGCCACAGTGGACAACTAGAGTGGACAGCCACAGTGGACAGCCAGAGTGGATAGCCAGAGTGGACAACTAGAGTGGACAACTAGAGTGGACAGCCAGAGTGGACAGCCAGAGTGGACAGCCTGAGTGGACAACTAGAGTGGACAACCAGAGTGGACAGCCAGAGTTGACAACCAGAGTGCACAACCAGAGTGGACAGCCTGAGTGGACAGCCAGAGTGGACAGCCAGAGTTGACAACTGGAGTGAACAGCCAGAGTAGACAACTAGAGTGAACAACTGGAGTGGACAGCCAGAGTGGACAGCCAGAGTGGACAGCCAGAGTGGACAGCCAGAGTGGACGACTAGAGTGGACAGCCAGAGTGGACAGCCATAGTGGACGACAAGAGTGGACAGCCAGAGTGAACAGCCAGAGAGGACAACCAGAGTGGACAGCCAGAGTGGACAGCCAGAGTGGACAACTAGAGTGGACAGCCAGAGTGGACGACTAGAGTGGACAACCAGAGTGGACGACGAGAGTGGACAGCCAGAGTGGACAGCCAGAGTGGACAACCAGATTATAAACCTCGAGTGGACAACCAGAGTGGACAGCCAGAGTGGACAACCAGATTATAAACCTCGAGTGGACAACCAGAGTGGACAGCCAGATTATAAATACTCGAGTGGAAAGCCAGAGTGGACAGCCAGAGTGGACAACCAGATTATAAACCTCGAGTGGTCAGCCAGAGTGGACAGCCAGAGTGGACAGCCAGAGTGGACAACCAGATTATAAACCTCGAGTGGACAACCAGAGTGGACAACCAGAGTGGACAGCCAGATTATAAATACTCGAGTGGACAGCCAGAGTGGACAGCCAGAGTGGACAGCCAGAGTGGACAACCAGATTATAAACCTCCAGTGGACAACCAGAGTGGACAACCGGAGTGGACAGCCAGATTATAAATACTCATGTGGACAGCCAGAGTGGACAGCCGGAGTGGACAACCAGAGTGGAAAACCAGGGTGGACAGCCAGGAGGACAGCCAGAGTGGACAGCCAGAGTGGACAGCCACAGTGGACAACTAGAGTGGACAGCCACAGTGGACAGCCAGAGTGGATAGCCAGAGAGGACAACTAGAGTGGACAACTAGAGTGGACAGCCAGAGTGGACAACCAGAGTGGACAACTAGAGTGGACAGCCAGAGTGGACAGCCAGAGTGGACAGCCAGAGTGGACAACCAGAGTGGACAGCCAGATTATAAATACTCGTGTGGACAGCCAGAGTGGACAGCCGGAGTGGACAACCAGATTATAAACCTCGAGTGGACAGCCAGAGTGGACAACTGGAGTGGACAACTAGAGTGGACAGCCAGAGTGGACAGCCAGAGTGGATAGCCAAAGTGGACAACAAGAGTGGACAACTAGAGTGGAAAGCCAGAGTGGACAACCAGAGTGGACAGCCAGGAGGACAGCCAGAGTGGACAGCCAGAGTGGACAGCCAGAGTGGACAGCCACAGTGGACAACTAGAGTGGACAGCCACAGTGGACAGCCAGAGTGGATAGCCAGAGTGGACAACTAGAGTGGACAACTAGAGTGGACAGCCAGAGTGGACAACCAGAGTGGACAACAAGAGTGGACAGCCAGAGTGGACAGCCTGAGTGGACAACTAGAGTGGCCAACCTGAGTGGTCAGCCAGAGTGGACAACCAGAGTGGACAACCAGAGTGGACAGCCAGAGTGGACAGCCAGATTTGACAACTGGAGTGAACAGCCAGAGTAGACAACTAGAGTGGACAACTGGAGTGGACAGCCAGAGTGGACAGCCAGAGTGGACAGCCAGAGTGGACAGCCAGAGTGGACGACTAGAGTGGACAGCCAGAGTGGACAGCCATAGTTGACGACAAAAGTGGACAGCCAGAGTGGACAGCCAGAGAGGACAACCAGAGTGGACAGCCAGAGTGGACAGCCAGAGTGGACAACTAGACTGGACTTCCTGAGTGGACAGCCAGAGTGGACAGCCAGAGTGGACGACTAGAGTGGACAGCCAGAGTGGACAGCCAGAGTGGACAACCAGATTATAAACCTCGAGTGGACAACCAGAGTGGACAGCCAGATTATAAAAACTCGAGTGGACAGCCAGAGTGGACAGCTGGAGTGGACAACCAGATTATAAACCTCGAGTGGACAGCCAGAGTGGACAGCCAGAGTGGACAGTCAGAGTGGACAACCAGATTATAAACCTCGAGTGGACAACCAGAGTGGACAACCAGAGTGGACAGCCAGATTATAAATACTCAAGTGGACAGCCAGAGTGGACAGCCGGAGTGGACAACCAGATTATAAACCTCGAGTGGACAGCCAGAGTGGACAACTGGAGTGGACAACTAGAGTGGACAGCCAGAGTGGACAGCCAGAGTGGATAGCCAAAGTGGACAACTAGAATGGACAACTAGATTGGACAGCCAGAGTGGACAACCTGAGTGGACAGCCAGGAGGACAGCCAGAGTGGACAGCCAGAGTGGACAGCCACAGTGGACAACTAGAGTGGACAGCCAGAGTGGACAGCCAGAGTGGACAACCCGAGTGGAGATCCAGATTATAAATACTCGTGTGGACAGCCAGAGTGGACAGCCGGAGTGGACAACCAGATTATAAATCTCGAGTGGACAGCCAGAGTGGACAACTGGAGTGGACAACTAGAGTGGACAGCCAGAGTGGACAGCCAGAGTGGATAGCCAAAGTGGACAACTAGAGTGGACAACTAGAGTGGACAGCCAGAGTGGACAACCAGAGTGGACAGCCAGGAGGACAGCCACAGTGGACAGCCAGAGTGGACAGCCACAGTTGACAACTAGTGTGGACAGCCACAGTGGACAGCCAGAGTGGACAACTAGAGTGGACAACTAGAGTGGACAACTAGAGTGAACAGCCAGAGTGGACAGCCAGAGTGGACGACTAGAGTGGACAGCCAGAGTGGACAGCCATAGTGGACGACAAGAGTGGACAGCCAGAGTGGACAGCCAGAGAGGACAACCAGAGTGGACAGCCAGAGTGGACAGCCAGAGTGGACAACTAGACTGGACATCCTGAGTGGACAGCCAGAGTGGACAGCCAGAGTGGACGACTAGAGTGGACAGCCAGAGTGGACAGCCAGAGTGGACAACCAGATTATAAACCTCGAGTGGACAACCAGAGTGGACAACCAGAGTGGACAGCCAGATTATAAATACTCGAGTGGACAGCCAGAGTGGACAGCCGGAGTGGACAACCAGATTATAAACCTCGAGTGGACACCCAGACTGGACAGCCAGAGTGGACAGCCAGAGTGGACAACCAGATTATAAACCTCGAGTGGACAGCCAGAGTGGACAACTGGAGTGGACAACTAGAGTGTACAGCCAGAGTGGACAGCCAGAGTAGATAGCCAAAGTGGACAACTAGAGTGGACAACTAGAGTGGACAGCCAGAGTGGACAACCAGAGTGGACAGCCAGGAGGACAGCCAGAGTGGACAGCCAGAGTGGACAGCCACAGTGGCCAACTACAGTGGACAGCCAGAGTGGACAGCCAGAGTGGACAACCAGACTGGACAGCCAGATTATAAATACTCGAGTGGACAGCCAGAGTGGACAGCCGGAGTGGACAACCAGATTATAAACCTCGAGTGGACAGCCAGAGTGGACAACTGGAGTGGACAACTAGAGTGGACAGCCAGAGTGGACAGCCAGAGTGGACAACCAGAGTGGACAGCCAGATTATAAATACTCGAGTGGACAGCCAGAGTGGACAGCCGGAGTGGACAACCAATTTATAAACCTCGAGTGGACAGCCAGAGTGGACAACTGGAGTGGACAACTAGAGTGGACAGCCAGAGTGGACAGCCAGAGTGGATAGCCAAAGTGGACAACTAGAGTGGACAACTAGAGTGGACAGCCAGAGTGGACAACCAGAGTGGACAGCCAGGAGGACAGCCAGAGTGGACAGCCAGAGTGGACAGCCACAGTGGACAACTAGAGTGGACAGCCACAGTGGACAGCCAGAGTGGATAGCCAGAGTGGACAACTAGAGTGGACAACTAGAGTGGACAGCCAGAGTGGACAACCAGAGTGGACAACTAGAGTGGACAGCCAGAGTGGACAGCCAGAGTGGACAGCCAGAGTGGACAACCAGAGTGGACAGCCAGATTATAAATACTCGAGTGGACAGCCAGAGTGGACAGCCGGAGTGGACAAACAGATTATAAACCTCGAGTGGACAGCCAGAGTGGACAACTGGAGTGGACAACTAGAGTGGACAGCCAGAGTGGACAGCCAGAGTGGATAGCCAAAGTGGACAACAAGAGTGGACAACTAGAGTGGACAGCCAGAGTGGACAACCAGAGTGGACAGCCAGGAGGACAGCCAGAGTGGCCAGCCAGAGTGGACAGCCACAGTGGACAGCCACAGTGGACAACTAGAGTGGACAGCCACAGTGGACAGCCAGAGTGGATAGCCAGAGTGGACAACTAGAGTGGACAACTAGAGTGGACAACTAGAGTGGACAGCCAGAGTGGACAACCAGAGTGGACAACTAGAGTGGACAGCCAGAGTGGACAGCCTGAGTGGACAACTAGAGTGGACAACCCGAGTGGACAGCCAGAGTGGACAACCAGACTGGACAACCAGAGTGGACAGCCTGAGTGGACAGCCAGAGTTGACAACTGGAGTGAACAGCCAGAGTAGACAACTAGAGTGGACAACTGGAGTGGACAGCCAGAGTGGACAGCCAGAGTGGACAGCCAGAGTGGACAGCCAGAGTGGACGACTAGAGTGGCCAGCCAGAGTGGACAGCCATAGTGGACGACAAGAGTGGACAGCCAGAGTGGACAGCCAGAGATGACAACCAGAGTGGACAGCCAGAGTGGACAGCCAGAGTGGACAACTAGACTGGACATCCTGAGTGGACAGCCAGAGTGGACAGCCAGAGTGGACGACTAGAGTGGACAGCAAGAGTGGACAGCCAGAGTGGACAACCAGATTATAAACCTCGAGTGGACAACCAGAGTGGACAGCCAGATTATAAATACTCGAGTGGACAGCCAGAGTGGACTGCCGGAGTGGACAACCAGATTATAAACCTCGAGTGGACAGCCAGAGTGGACAGCCAGAGTGGACAGCCTGAGTGGACAACCAGATTATAAACCTCGAGTGGACAACCAGAGTGGACAACCAGAGTGGACAGCCAGATTATAAATACTCGAGTGGACAGCCAGAGTGGACAGCCGGAGTGGACAACCAGATTATAAACCTCGAGTGGACAGCCAGAGTGGACAACTGGAGTGGACAACTAGAGTGGACAGCCAGAGTGGACAGCCAGAGTGGATAGCCAAAGTGGACAACTAGAGTGGACAACTAGATTGGACAGCCAGAGTGGACAACCAGAGTGGACAGCCAGGAGGACAGCCAGAGTGGACAGCCAGAGTGGACAGCCACAGTGGACAACTAGAGTGGACAGCCAGAGTGGACAGCCAGAGTGGACAACCAGAGTGGACAGCCAGATTATAAATACTCGTGTGGACAGCCAGAGTGGACAGCCGGAGTGGACAACCAGATTATAAACCTCGAGTGGACAGCCAGAGTGGACAACTGGAGTGGACAACTAGAGTGGACAGCCAGAGTGGACAGCCAGAGTGGATAGCCAAAGTGGACGACTAGAGTGGACAACTAGAGTGGACAGCCAGAGTGGACAACCAGAGTGGACAGCCAGGAGGACAGCCAGAGTGGACAGCCAGAGTGGACAGCCACAGTTGACAACTAGAGTGGACAGCCACAGTGGATAGCCAGAGTGGACATCTAGAGTGGACAACTAGAGTGGACAGCCAGAGTGGACAGCCAGAGTGGACAACTAGAGTGGACAGCCAGAGTGGACATCTAGAGTGGACAGCCAGAGTGGACAACTAGACTGGACAGCCTAAGTGGACAGCCAGAGTGGATAGCCAGAGTGGACAACTAGAGTGGACAACTAGAGTGGACAACTAGAGTGGACAGCCAGAGTGGACAGCCAGAGTGGACAACTAGAGTGGACAGCCAGAGTGGACATCTAGAGTGGACAGCCAGAGTGGACAACTAGAGTGGACAGCCAGAGTGGATAGCCAGAGTGGACAACTGGTGTGGACAACTAGAGTGGACAGTTATTATGGACAGTGGACAGTTGTCCAAAAAATGAATTAGAGATAGTTTTCTAATTCAAATTGATAAATGGACAGCTAGAATGGACAGTGGACAGTGGACAGCTAACTTCACACACCCCATATCAGTGATGTTAAGGAATCCAATGTTCGCCTTCTCCTATACTGCGCGGAAGTTTCTTATTCCAATTAATTCGGAAACGTAGGATTTTGACGAGTGGCACTATAATGAGGTGTTAAATACATTTTCTTTGGTAAATTCTAACATCTTTCCAACGTCATTATTCCAATCAACATGTCTGTCTAGTAGTCTGGCTGGTATAAACCCGAGTATAATAGGAAACAAGGTGCCCAATGAAGGCTCCGTAATTATATTTAGCCTTTTTATATTTATATTCATATAGCCTTTATATTTATCATGTTTAACCAGTAGCAAGCTGATCATTAAAGGATGTGAATTTTATAGGAATAGAATAGAATAGAATATTTTATTGTCGTAAACAAAAGAGTTTCTTGACAAAGAACATGAACATATTTACAAAGCATAATTACATAATATTACATCATACAAAACACAATAACAAAAAAAGTACATACATATTTTTTAACTTCCGGTAATCGAATATACAATTCGTCGTAATAATTGTTATACATTATGTTTGATGGGAGGCTATTTTAATGATGAGTTATTATTTAGTAATTAAAGTATTTATTTAAATAAACCTCAATGAAGTTAATCATAAAATATAAACACTAATATGTAAACACTTTACAAATCTTGATATACATAATTATACAAGAACATGTTAATATACAATGTACAGGAAACATAAAATCATTGGATTGGATAACCTAATCAGTTAAACAATATTATTTAAAACAGAATTTCTTATGTCAAATGCTTGTGAAATAAATTTACCAAGGTTTATTAGTAGTCGTTTATTATCGGATGTTAACATTTGTATGAATTTAAAAACACTTGGGTGTCTAAAGAAGTATGGTTTTATAAGTTTGTTTCTAATTTCATTATATACAGGACATATTATTACAAAATGGTATTCGTCTTCAATATCATTTGAATTACACAAGGTACAGTATCGCTCATATCTTTCTAATCTATGTTGTCCATATCGGCCTGCTTCAATACGTAGTTTATGAGAAGACAATCTTAAACGTGATATAGCTATTCTAAATTTCTTCGGCAAATTCTCTAAATAATATTCAATTGATATGGTTTCTTTAAAATATCTATATGTACATAGTGTATTGCTATTTCTAACATTTTCATACCAGTATTGTTTAAAAACGTCTAAAACTCTATTTTTAAAAGTATTGTGGAAATTGTTCCCCTTAACACAATTTGGGTTCATCCATACTTCAGAGAAACCATATGTATCTAAAAGTGATTTTACGTTGTTTGCCCAATTATTTCGGGTTTCGAGGTTTTCAAGCATTTTATTATACAAAGTTTGAATAATAATGTTTTCAGAATTTTGTACTTTATACCAATATTTAATAATTCTTGTATATCTGTTGATATATAATGGATATCTACCCAATTCCCCGTAGGTTGCCATGTTAGAAGTAGTTGTTTTGACCCCAAGTATATATTTGCAAAATTTTAAATGAATGCGTTCGATTTCTTTCGATTTACTGAATCCCCAGATTTCGGAACCATAGTTTAGAGTAGCACCAACAAAAGCATCGAACAGATGGCACAATACACTCGGTTTAAAATTATAGTGTTTCGTATTGGCAATTAAAACATTTAGAGCCCTAACGCCCTTTCCAGACAGGGTTTCTTGGTTAAGAACAAAAGATCCAGTATAATTAAATACGGTGCCAAGATAATTAAAATCGCTGACTATATCAAGTTGTTTGTTATCATACCACCATTTCTCATCGTCTTTCAGTGGACCCCTCCTCCTAAATACCATTACCTTTATTTTATCTGTATTAACTTCTAGTCCCCACTTTTTACAATAAACATGCAACAAATTTAAACTGTTTTGTAGTTCTACAACCGTTTTACCAAATAGAACCATATCATCGGCAAAAAGCATGAGTATAAAAGTAATGTTATCCATAGAAAGTCCACAAGCTGGGCTATCTTCTAAGAATAACTCCAGATCATCGATAAAAAGAGCGAACAATATAGGAGACATTATCTCCCCTTGTTTAAGACCAATAACACAATCAAAATAATCTGATAAAGAATTACAATTTCGAACACACGATTTTACATTTTGATACATCGCTTTAACAATTCTTAGTAGTTTACCGTCTATTCCGGATCTATATAACTTCAACCACAGACTGTTTAAGTATACGCTATCAAATGCCCTTTTCATGTCAACAAATGTACAATATAACCGTTTGCTTTCATTAAGTAGTTTCTGTACGGCTGCATTTAAAACAAATATAGCATCTGTAGTAGACCTACCCCTACGAAAACCAAATTGGGCATCGCTAAGTATATCATTATTCTCTATCCAATTATTTACACGTTTGTTTAATATTCCTGTAAAGATTTTCGAAAAACAACTAACAAGAGTAATTCCTCTGTAATTACTTGGGTCGCTGGTATCTTTCTTTTTATAAACAGGAATAATGGTACCTTTTGACCATTCAGACGGAAAATACCCAGAGTCGAGAATTGCATTAAATAAATCTACTAAATGCGATGATAGAATATCTACCGATTCAATAAAATATTCATTTAGCAATTCGTCATTTCCGAAAGCTTTTCCACTATGAAGTGATTTGACAACCTTTGTTATTTCATCTATCGTAATAGGTTCGTCAAGCTCTTCAAATCTGCAGTTCGTTTCACTAAAGTCATGATTATTACAGAATTCCTCTGATTCATCATCAACAGTTACACTTATATCATTTTGCAAAGACGAGAAATAGTTGTAAAAGTCATCAATAGAGACATTACTATTTGGACTGTTTTTACGTTTACTGAATAATTTCCAGAAATCTTTAGGCTTTGAGTGTCTGAGATTCTCTATGTCTTTTATTTTCTTGTTTTCATACTGTTTACGTTTTCGCTTTATAAGACGTTTATATGCTAATTTGAGTGTCAACAGGTTTGACCTGTTAGCATCGTTTTTAACCCCATTGAATACATACAGGGCATTTTTGTACAATGATTTCGCCTCACTACATTCATTATCAAACCATTCTGACTTTTTACCAACGCTACGTGTAGAACGCTTCTTATTATTTGATTTAACATGCTTATAAAATAATGGTTGTGCAACCTCATTGATAACCCTAGTAAAATCGCCAACAGCACATTCGATATGTTCTGGGTTTTGGGTATTGATATTTTCGGTTATGTTGTTAAAATCACCCAATTTGCCTATCAGACCACGCCGAAACTCATTTCTCAGTGATTCGTTCCATTTTATTTTAGTACAGTGGGAGGGGGTGTCATCAAGAGGTACAATTTGATTAGTTTTAATGACAAATGACAGGGAGCAGTGGTCAGACCACTCGCAGAATTCGTCTACCTCAAAAGATTTGATACAATGAAAGTCCTGTTCGTTTAATATTAGATAATCAATTACACTTGATCCCACGTGACTCATAAATGTGATTGACCCCGTCTCGTTACCAATTCTACCGTTAGCTATACGCACATACATTGATTTGCATAAGTCAAGCAATTTAGTACCATGAGAGTTACTCACACAATCAACAGTAATTCTGGCCTGAGGCTTATCAGGAATATAATTTTCATAATCTAAACAATTGACAAAATTATCACAAACTATATAATCTCGCTTATTGCCTACTCTTGCATTCCAGTCACCTGACAATAAGACTCTACCTTGCGACTGAAAACAATCAATATCTTGCTGTAATACATCAAACAGGTTAACATCGATAACAGTGTATGCTGGCGAGTTTTCTGGCCATATATAAACTCCCGCCAAAAATATATCAGTATCAAAGTTAAAATATGATCTATCTAACTTCAGCCATATAATAGTCTCATGTCTATTTAAAACAACTTCTACACCTTTACTTAATGAGTCTTTTATATACAAAACTAGACCACCACTACAGCGTCTTGCACGCCTATTTTGAAATTTTCTGAAATAATTTATGCATTTATAACCTTCTATTTCAAAGTTCGACTGGGAATTACCCCACGTTTCAAACAGGAATATAATATCGTATTTACACAGTTTATCTACAAAATCTTGGTCAGTTAGTTTATCTCTCGAGAGACCGTTAACGTTCCACGAGAGCACACTCAGTCCAGCCTCCCCGCGATCCTAGTGGTGAGAAACCGATTCCGCCTGCTGCTCCATTGGACGTCCAGTACCCACGTTATTGTTTTCAAATATCCAATGACCCTCAGTCACCGGTTTGTTGTCTATATAGAGTGTGTCATAGCTTATCCAAGCATTGTGACCCCTAGCCTTCGCTTTTTGCAGTTTTGGTATAAGGCGTTTCCTTCGATCCGCGATTTCCTTTGGAAATTGCTCATTTACGTAGAACGGTAAACCGTTGAGAGCGCCGCCCGCCCTACGTACTAATTCTCGATCCTTGAAGTATGTGAATTTTGCGACAATGTTTCTTTTTCCATTCACGTTTGGCTCCCCCGTTCTATGAACGCGTTCGAATCTAATGCTCTCCACCGTAGCTTTATCAATATTCATTTCATCCTCAAGGAACCCGCGGAGCACTGACTCTGTTTGACTTGGCTTCTCATATTTGTGTTCAAATATGTTGCTGAACACTAAATTGTTCCTCATTGATTGCGATGTGATGTAGTTCATCGATTCCTGGAATTTTTCGTTTTGTTTTTGTAGCTGGTCAATTTGAGATTTAGCAGTGCTTAATTCAGTTTCAAGTACTTCTATGTGGTCACTCGCTCTATTTACTTTCTCTGAATTAGTTTTCGCAGTGTCTTGGACGTACACCCATAACTTTGTTAATTCGCCTTCGAATTTATTAACTTGCTTCTCTAGTATATCTAGTTTACCGAGCCTGGCATTCATACTCTTAAGGTAGTTCATAATATCAGAGTGAGAACAATCCTGTGAGTCGCAGCCCCTGTTGTCGACATTTATCGACTTATCGTTGTCTATTCCTTTATTTTGTATTGCACCACTTTCACTCGAGTGCTCAAACACGGACGTATCTGGGTCCATGCCATTCACTGGGTCAACATATAATACACTGTTGGCATCCCTTATCGATTCACTTACACTTATATCAGCATCCCCGGTACTAGACTTTTCATTTGCTCTTTTAGGGTCCCGACTATCACCCGTGCTACTGTTAGGTCGCTTTTTATCGTTTTTGCTACTGTTTGATGTGTTAGCACTGGGACGGGTATTTTTGGAATCCGAAGCGCCAGATTTACTAACTGCCTTTGCAAACGACGTATGGGCAGGTTTGGACACATCAACTTTTTTAGGTGGCATGTTTATTTTAAAGTTAATACACTGTACACTCTAGTTACAATACATGTATGTGGTTGGTAAGTTGCCCGGAGAAAATCATGCACGGATTAACTCGACTTTATCTATATCCAAACTAGCGGTTCAGTCATGCATGACGAACAGAGCGTCATGGGTGGTGAGCGATAATCACATTCACAATGTTGTACTTTGATATTTGCGTATGTACATAATAGTGTTTATTCAATGTGTCGGCGAACAAAGGATTTTGAAAAAATGTAAATTAATCAATGTTCAAAGTCAAGATTGTCAAAATGAATACATGTACGACTCACTCATGAATTATATTATCCATATATCAATCCAATATAATCCTATATTTCCATTTTACACGTTTTAATCACAGTTTTTGTCAGTCCTCATAAAACATGTCTTGTTTACAAAATTTACCGGAAGTTACATCGTAAGGCATGATCTTGTTTAGGTGGCGCGTTACCATTGTGCGACGTCATATAAAACGGTGTCGTGATCAAAGGTGTGATGTCTAAGATGTCGCATTCAAAGCATAATTAAACCCAGCATAATTGTGATCATCACTGACTTTATAAGCCATTATCTTCTTCAATTACTGTATATCCATCACAACAAATGGCAAATCATTAAAAACTGGTAGTGATAGAATATCTAGATGAAAGGCACACAGGCTTGTCGATTAGTTTCAGCAAATTATATCGATAAAAGAAAATAAGATAGAACAAGTTTTAAAACCCTAGTATATTATCCCTTCTATATTTTTATTTACCAGGACTTTGTAGAGGGAACAGCAAGTCGCCAGCAGGAGCTCACTATCATTGTGTAACTATTAAATACGCATTGATGCCATATCAAGACACAAAGACGTTACACTGAATATATTATCAAATAAAATATAATTCCGTTGTATGAATGTATAAACTATCTGAACAAACTTGAGAATATATGTTACGTTACTAGTATTGTGGTAGCAACAGCTTATCCGATGACAAAATGCTATTATTTTAAAACAAATGCTACAAAACAAGTGTCTGCAAAATTACCATCAATAATAAAACACTTTATTATGCCAATAGTATTTCATTGCAAATTTAAACGTGCCGATTTGATATAAGTGAATATCTTCAATGTGTAGTTCAAATACATGATACAATAAAGCAAAACTTACAGTAAATCACCCCGATACGGCCATAGGCTGCAATATTAGCACATCAATAAATGGGCTTAATTGAAAATAAATAAACCAAACTAAAGCCCCTTCCTAATAAATCCAATCGCTTATTCTAAATTTACTTTCATATATGTCGACAGTTCAATATGATTTAGCATCCAGTCGTCGTTTTACTGAGTCTGATATGCAATGCCTTCAATGCAATGCAATGTCTGGGTTACAGTCATAATTATCGTGATTCCTGCATTATACACTACATATTACGTGATGTTAAGGTATCCAATTTTCGCCTTATTCGAATAATGGGAGTAAGTTTCTTTTTCCAATTAAGGCGGAAACGTAGACACTCTTTAATGATAACATTATCGTATGATTATATACGATACCATAAACATTTCATTAAACGATTGGACAAAATAATATGATACGCCGGTGACAATACAATGTTGGTTTTGCCGACAAGTTAATTACATTTATTTGTAAATTATAACATCTTTCCAACGTTACGACGCCTACTGAATATCATTGACTCCACTCAACAATTTTGTCCTATGTTCTGACTTGCATTGTAAACCCGAGTATAAAAGGGAACCGGTTATCCAATGAAGGCCCAGTAATTGCATTTATCCTTTTCATATTACACTGAAATTAGCTTTATACCTTATTTATTATGTACAACCAGTAACAAACTGATTTTTAGAGTCACATTATTGCTCCAACAACTATTTTCCGACCATCTATCGCATACAGTGAATTATGGAACCACTATAGGTCGTTTCTTAACAAAAATTCCAATATTCGACGATATAATGTTAACTATATCTGTTGAAATAGTAAATCAAATATCGTATTTAGCTAAGTGTATGGTGAACAAACTACTAATTTTGCCAGAGTTGCTTCCCTTAGACTTTAAATCATGTATAATCATAATTATAACTTTATTGTTTACTAATTGTCATTTTGTCAACAAACCATGTGAATGTTCTGTTACATTTCTACCATCTTTTGGTCTTTTCTACATTTGGGAATCAACTGAAATGCTCAAATTGCATCATTCTACAGAGAGATTACCAAATTATAGATTATTAAAATAGTAGTTTAAGACTGCTTGTGACTTTAAGTGTTATGCATTTTCTAGGCATGATCTTGTTTAAGGTGGTTCGCCACCATTGTGCCACATGATATAAAACATTTCGTCTACTCGCCGATTTGTATGGAATTTTCATGGCTATAAGAATGAAATATGTAAATTCCGAGGATATTATTGTAACAAATCAATTCCAGTATCTTATCATTATCAAGATATATTTGTACAATCATTTGAAAATCATTTTCTTTTTTTGTAACTTGCCTTCAAAACCTAGGCGCATGACGGGACTAAACATAAACACTGATTGGTATGGCCTTATTGTACATAATTTTATATATCCATCACAACAAATGACTATTCATCATAAACGGGTAGTGATAGAATAACTAGATAAAAGCAAAGACGTCCAACGTTGGACGTCTTTGATAAAAGGCACGCAGGCTTGTCGATTAGTTTCAGCAAATTATATCGATAAAAGAAACTTGAAAGATGAGTTTTAAAAGCCTAGTATAAATTATCCCTTCTATATTTTTTGACCTGAACTTTGTAGAGGGAACAGCATGTTGTCAGTAGGAGATCATTAAAGGTGTTGTAATTTGAGTTAATTTGTATTTTTCATATGTATGAATAAATGGTCTGAGGAAGTTAAACAAATCCTACAAGTGAGAAAGTCGTAAGTACTACTTACGACCTTATAATACTGACAGATATAGGCAGTAGTGTGACATAATCAATTCTCTGATTTGTTTCGTGATATTTATAATTAAACGAATTAAAGTTCAATGTTTAGAATAAGTAAAATCCAAAATCCAAGTTTCTGTATAATCTACTGATGCATTTTTAGACCGGTGTGTCTGGGTACGCGCCAGCGATTTTAGTAGTCCGGATTGGTCCGGTCAATTTGGGTATTAGCCATATCAAAACAAACATGGCGGACGAAATGGAAGTTGATCGTGAAGTTTCACAAAAACCTGACAAAATGTTCACACTGAAAAAGTGGAACCTTGTTGCTATGTGGAGTTGGGATGTTGAATGTGATACCTGTGCAATATGTAGAGTTCAAGTCATGGGTGAGTATATTTATTTCAGAATTTGGATTTATTGTTGACCAAAACAAAAGTAACAAATTTTGTCATTTTTGAAGACTCGAGATTTGTGACGTCGAGACAAAATATTTTCCCGGTGCGTTGAATGCCTGCCATACTACCAAGCCTACATACAATGCGACAGTTAATTGAAACCATGCCTAACTACAGGTTGTGATATTTACTTTTTCAAACTTATAATATGTTAAAAACCCCAAGTCCCCGACCCTCTCCATACAAAAGATAAACAGCCAAACACTAACAGGTCTAAGATTAAAGAAAGTGACACATTCACACAAGGCTTTGGCCAGGATTAAACATTTATTGTATTGTAATCCTAGCCTGCAGAAATTTCATAATCCAATTCATGAGGACTGTCAAGGATTACGAAGTTAATTTTATAATGAGTTTGATTAAGTGTGACATACACATTGTCATTATGCACCAGTCAGTTGCAACCAAGCACGGGGATGGGTGGTGGACAGCCGGTGGAAGGGTCATGTTTTTACCTTCCATCTACCCACAGGGAAATGCCGGGCAAATGTTGGGAATTTTTCATCGAACTAATATCCAGGGCTCAGCACTAACACTAGTTCCCTAGGTACGAGGTTAAGTTAAAAAAAAGTTAAGTTACCAATTTTCTAGGGCTCTTTTCAGCTGTTAGGCCGCTCAAGCACCCTTTGACATTTTAACTCCCCTGGTCATTGGGCTACATATGGAAACCTACACTCGTGTCTCCCTGGGGAGACTATTTCTCTCCTGTGGTGTGGCAGCCAACATCGATCTGCGGCGCCCAGGAATAGACACTGCCCTCACAGGTACCATTTTACACCATGGTGGAGTGAAGCTGTGGGTCTTGCTCAGAGATTTTGACCAGTGGTCCAGAGGGGGATCGAACCCGGGACCTCTCAATCCCGAAGCGCGCGCCCTACCTCTAGGCCACCGCTCCCCACAGGTCAGTGAAAATCAAGAATGACCTGTGAAAATTGTGAAGAACTAGTAACTATACTATTCACAAATTTTACGTTTCTTTGCTGGGGGACCAGTGACCAAAAATAGTTTGTTTCAAGCCCTGATACCCCAGGCAAAATATGTAGTAGTCACAGACCAGAGATTTTACCTTTGATGATCAGCTTTCCTCGCCCATCCTCAGGGGAGAGAGCCTGTGGATGCAACTGACTGGTGCATTAATAATTCATAAATTTATACATAAATATAAACTTCAAATGGCCACATAATTTTGTGAATTCCATAAAGTTTTTTTTCTTCAAATAACTTTTAACTTGTACAAAAATGGTCAATACATTCTTTTTCTCTGCAAATCCAGATTATTAGACTGGAATTGTAAGACCTAGAGCTGGTTAGTAAATTTTGGGAACTGAGTATTTTGTTGATTGCTATACAAATAATAATATGATTCAATATTATATTTTTAGATGCGTGTTTGAGATGTCAATCTGAAAACAAACAGGATGATTGTGTTGGTAGGTAGTGTTCAATATATTGCTGGCTTTACGCTTAGAATGAGAAGGTTGTCCACTTACAACATTATAAGACTGAAACATATTTAAAATCAGCACAACAAGGCGCTTCATAAGAGCCTATTTCCATGGAAAATTTAACATTCGGAATTCCAGAAATAGAGGATCCTGCATGAGTGCGCATTACATATGATTCTATTATAAGAGTGAATTAAAAATAACACAAGGCTTTGCTGAGATTCTATTTATCACATAAACTTAGTGAATGCTCAATATCTTTAAAAATGATGATGCATGCTGCATAGGTTTCTACCAAAATTTAGGGGAACTTGGTGTGTGATGCTCGGACTTCATTGGTCATTCGAGGTATTGATTGGCTAATTATATTTTTAATTAATGTTGCTAAGTTAATTTCAAATTTTGCATACTTATGTAACAGTCTGGGAGTGCCCAAGGATATATGGGGCCCAGTTTTACGGCACTCCCAGACCGCAGGTTATGTGATAATTGTGACTTTCCTGAACTACTTAGCCACAGAGGACAGGATATGCACCAAGTTATTTTAATGCCCCGATAGATTGTGATGCATATAGTAATTCACCTGTCTGTTCGTCCGTCCAGCCTGGTTAACCCAAATTGACTGTTTCTTCTAGCATTAATATGGCTTGCTACAAAGCTTTCAAACTTGCATGGATGTTGTATATGACCACTCTCCATAGGCCTGTATCACCTGACTGCATTTTCACCTTCAGGGCCTAATTTTGGACTTACACTTATTGAAATGGCTTCTACAGAGGCATTATAAGCGTTTACTGACCGCAGTCTTGTTGTCATTATACTTGGGTGAATTTTATAACTTTATACATTGTGTTGTATATGTAGCCTATGTATTATTATATGTACACTTTCTTATGTTAAAAACAATATTTTTATATTTTAGTTGTGTGGGGTGAATGTAACCATTCATTTCATAATTGCTGTATGACACTATGGGTTAAACAGAACAACAGATGTCCACTATGCCAACAGGACTGGGTGGTACAACGTATCGGAAAATAGAACATTGTCAATTTGTCACATCTCAGACTCTGTTAATATTCTACTTCTTCAGTGATATGTGTACAGATTTTGTGTTTCCCTGCAACTTTGATAAGGGATGTTTCATAATTACTTTAATCTGTGAATTATAGATTGAGATTCAGAGTTGTAAAAGTGTGTTTATTCATGGACTTCAACTTTGAAAGGATTGAAGCATTAAATCAGTCAACTGTTGTGATTTACAAAATATACTGGTGAATTAAGGATTTGAAACTTGTTGCTTGAATCGGCAAAAGTGAATAGTTTTCCTTGATACATTATATTTACTGCAGAATTAACATGTTTGAATCTATAACTACTGTCACAGACAACTTGTTTCCGTTGCCTTGGCAAAGCGTTACCTAGTGCTTTCCACTGGAGATAATCCATTCCTTCTATATTTTAATTGAACGGGAGGTAACTGAAAGAAGGCGCCCAGTAGCACTTTGCTTCGGCAAAAAACACCACAATAATAGCTGATTTCCCAGACTGTTACTCATGGAACTGTCACTGTGAAGGATGACCTTGATGTATCAATCTGGATTCATAAATTTTTTGGAGTAAACAATATTTTGTAATATTGGTAGAATTGACTGTTTAAAATTCATACTCAAAATACGCTGTATCTTAACTATCTTTTGGAGGGTTGAAAGTAAATGCTGGTTCATTTGTTATTTTTAAAACTTGTAAACTTATTGAAAGTCAAAGCTACAGTCTGTGTGAATGTAGTTTTTTAACCATTTACTATATTTTTTACATGTATAGCTTGGAGTTTTTGACACAATCCTGACCTTTTAAGTAGCATAATTTAACACCAGATATATCTATTACCCCGGATGTCTGTTTCCATAATCAGGGAGTATCATGAAGATGCTCTAGATGTCAAAAGAATTTTTTTTTGAAATACCGATAGTGTACAATTTGCTTGTGGAAATAAATACGTTCAAAGCAAGAACCTTGTAATGCATTCATGCATAAAGGTCAAGATCAGGTCAAATTCTCCAAGCTATAGTCAATCAGTATTTACAAACTAGAGACTTATACTTGAGGTCGAGTCTGCTCGAAGATTGAATCCTACCCGTTTGCTCATTGGGTGCTTCTTACATGTCAATATTTTTCTTCGAAAATTTGCAAATTCTACATTTACCAGCATTTTTTTTACTGAATAATTATTACAGGGTTCGAATTTAAGCTCGCATACTCGCTAATAGCTTGTAGAAATTCAGTATAGCGAGTGACATTTAAAGTCACTCCCATATTTTAGCGAGTATGAAAACAAGGAGCAAACACCAATAAAAGTCCTCCTTAACAAATTGCTTATGGTCAAATATAAATTTCAACAAAACAACATGTTTTTTGTCGCTAACTATCGGTGAAACTTGCATTGATCTGTCAAACGAGTAAACAGGAAAATCCACATTCGGAATGGCTTGGCACTTTTTCTTGATGTTCTATGACCAAGATATAGCGAATTTTTATTTATGCCATTTGCTTTATCAGATCGCAGCTATCCGCTAAAATACACCAACAATCATCGAGTACAATTTTGTTACAGTTAGTAATAAATTCAATTAATCGATTTACGACTAAGAGAAGCATCAAAACATGCAATAATAGCAACAAATCGAAATGTCACCCGTTTCCACGACACCGATGGAAATCGACGTAACAGACTTAAAATTTTCGTACCCGACATTCGCACCAAGCATAAATCGATGCATAAATGTTGAAGCTTTAAGTTTTAAATGATTTAACACGTATATGAACTGAAGTTTCCTTTTTGATATATCTTGATTTTTTGTTTATCTGTTTCATGCTACAGGCATAGTGATCAAGGCTTAGCACTTTTTAGCAGTTAATTTTCAATTAAATTGGTTAATACATTTTTTAGCTAGTAGCTTTTCCTTTTAGCTAGTGAACCCAAATGGCACTAGCTAATTTTAGCTAGTAGAAAATATCGCTAAATTCGACCCCTGTTATTAACCAATGAAATTTTGTCTGTACACTTGTTCCTACTCTCAATTGTGGCAGTTTCAGTCAGTTTTTGCAGGACAAGTTGCTCTTTCAGGTTCATTTGAGTACTTCATTCAAAATATTCTGCACATATAAATGAAGGACAAAATCAAAGTGTCAAATTTATCATAATTTATTGAACAAAACTTCTGTTAACAAAGTATATGATAATATGTAGCACATAATTAATATATAGTTTTTGTCTTTCAATGTACATGTGTAATAAAAAGTAATTCATGCATTTGGTTGCTTCTTTATACCATTAAAACAATGTTAAGGTAAACACTGTTTGATTTATCTCCACATACCATATTATGAATGATGATTTCTATGTAAAAGGTTTTTTTTTGAAGATTTTTTTTGAAGTTTTTCATTTATCAAATTTATTTCGGCCCATAAAAGGATTTTTCCCGCAAAAATTTGAATTTAAGTCTTAATAATATTGGATCTGTGGAGTTACTGCATACAATGTAATATCCCATAATGAAGTGTCCAGCACTAAGCGTGTTTGATGTTAACAACTGTAAACAACATCATGAGCCTAGATCGCCGACGATAACTATAGCCTTGTTACCCTTGTATATAAATAAACACTCTGTTGATAGTATTCAACACGCCATGGTCAACTGACCGCTTGTTTAAGTTTAGACAGAACGGGTATATGCACTTTATGTAATTTTACCAAAGGCTTGTTATCACCAGCTCACTATAGCAGTAAATTGTAGCACTCAGTTGGTTACATAGTCAAAAAGGATTCACATGAAAATTATATACATTGAACATTAGAAAAACCTGCAAGAAAAATCCAATATCAAACAAGCAAAAGTTAAAATCATAATCTGTATTTATATATGGTTATATCTTAGGGCTGTTCCAGAATAAAAAGGCCTGGGGGAATTATGAAGATGAGTAATTTGCATACCTGCCAATCTAGATAAATCCAAAATAGGAGTGATTAAGCAAAACATGTCATAGAATATCATACACTTAAATTTGGTTTAAAAGCGATTTATGTGCATAAATAAATGAACATTTGTGCAAAGTTAGACAAGCTTTGAAAACCAGAAATTAACAACGAAAATAGGAGTAACTACACTTTAATAGGAGTAACTTGGCAGGTATGGTTATTTGTGTGGTAGTGAAGCTGGCTGTCAGAGGAATTTATATCGGAATGTGGCATAACAATTTAAATTTGTATGCTGTATTTTCAGACGGCTTTTGTCACCCCTGACATTTTTAGGAGCAGCCCCCAGAAAGTGAATAATACTACAACCTGACCAGCAGTATTGCTAAAATATATGTCATAAAACATGTGATAAACAACTATTAACAACTGGATATGCTCCTCTAGCAAAATCATGGACAAAATATTCTAAAATCATGGACAAAGTATATAGCAAAGAGTAACGTTACACGGTGAACTAGAAGGGTTTTGACACCAAACTGAATGGCCTGGGGGACCACAAAGGGCCTTAACTTGCAATGGCTCTCACAAATGGCCATAACTGGCAAAAATCAATGGAACACCAAAGAGCACACACAACCATTTAGTCATTAGACCATGCAGTCTTCACATTTTTTTTCAAAGTACCAACCAGTCGGACTACCAACACAGCAGAACTTACTAGCAATGGAAGAATTTTGGTAGTCTGAATATTAAAGTCTTAAAAGTGTATTTCGTTCATTATGTGTGCATATTTTAATGTCTGTGAGATATTGTGTTACAGCTTAATGAAGAAAAAATGTGCTACAGATTTTTCTGGTAATTGATATGTGTTCTCCGGAATTTTACTCGCACTAGTCACCTAGTGAAATTTACTATTTTTTTCTAGCCTCGGGCTTGGAGTTAGTGACCAAATTTGAATACAGCATATGCAGAAATAGTTCATTATTAAGAGATTTAAATTCATTTGCTTCAATAGATACATGAAATTGCCCAGAAACACAGTTCAAACACTTATAAATGAGCATTCTATCACATGATACCATGTTATTCTATGATGCAATTATCTATATGTGTATTCAACTCTGTGTTGGAAATTCCTTTCTCAAATATTTTGGAACACACAGGACAAGTTAATGCTTTAGTTTCACTCTCTTCTTTTTTCACAGTCATTTTCTTCAATGCAGAAAACAGCGAGACCTGTTTGGCTTTCTTCGATGGCTGAAGGCTTTTATTTCCATCTAGTGGTCTTTTCCTGGACCCTGATTTTGTAGCAGAGCCTTGGGATAAATGGCTGCCATTGGAAGGACTTATTTTGGAGTTGTTCGTACCTACAGCGGAAGTAGATACACTTTTGCTTTTAGCACTGATGGTAGACGAGTCTGAGGCACCAGCTCTCAAAGCCGAAGTCTCGGTATTAGCGTCATTACACTTTCCACCAAGAAAGTCTTTATAACTCATTTCCCTGCACGATGAATTGGAACTGTAACTTGGATCTTCCTCTTTCACTGCAGTAGAATCTGTCTTATCACACCCATTAATAATACCAGAATCTTTGTCAGCACTTTTACATAGATCTTCAGACTTTTTGTCATTTGTGGACGGTTTCACTTTGAAGAAGTTTTTAATTGTAACTGGAGGTTTCATAGCTTTGCTCAAACATTTTGAATTTACTGAGGAAATTTCTTCCAGCACAGTTTTCTTCACAGTCGAAGTTGACTGGTTTGCATTATTTTGACCTTGAGTAGCAGACAATGCTGATTGTAACGCAGTCTGTGAACCAGCCTGAATATTTACATTTGGTAATTGGGAACTAATTGGTAATTGGGAAGCAGTCATTCTGTTGAGATATTGCTGAACTTGTATATTACTGCTTGTCTGTAGCTGTGATAGATTGGTATTCATTCTTTGACTGTCTGTCAGATATTGCACATCCTATAATAACAAAGATTTAGTAAAAACTCACCTTTACAGGATTTTGATACAAAAACATAACAACAGTGCTATTCGAAAATGCCGAATAATCAAAATGCTGGTTTTTATCATTAGTTATTCCTGTTTATCCTTTTCTGGGGTAAATGAGCTAATGGGAAATCATCAAATCATCACAAAAATATAATGCTGAATTTCTGTTAATTTTTATTAGGGGCGGAAAAAACAAATATCAGCAATTCCATTATATTTATTCATTGATACCTATTCAATAAGATGTTTTGCGTTTGAAAAATATTATTTAGTTCTATATTCAATGATTTCTGTAGGAATTTTAGTTTTCATAACAAATATGGTTTTTTTCCTCTCCTGAAAAGTGGGTCATACGATATTTCCGAATGGCACCGTAGATAGATCTCTCACAAAGGGCTGCAACTTTAGTAAAATATATAGATTCAATGACAATCAGGGGTTCTACTGCGACATAATGCACAATCCTGAAAATGAGTTGCAAGTCTTTTGCGAGTGTCATTAGCACACACACCTTAACCAAAACTACGTTCAAACATCGTTCAATTTCTGAAGTTCAAACTACCATAACTTTGTCAATTCTTGGAATATTTTCACCAAATAATTTGCATTTTCTGCAGAAGTTTGAACAGTTAATTCTTTACAGGGGAGCAAGTCCGGATTAATTGAGAATGGTTGAACCCCAGTGACAATATGCGCAACAACGCATGGTACATTCTACCAAGCATTCGTATGAAGATATATTGAAATCGTGTCAAGACATAATGCCGAATGCTAAGAATAAGATGTTAAGACTGTTTCACTGTACTGTAAAATAATTTTATATGATAGGAGTTCATGTTATGAAATAAATTGAAAGGGCATTGCTCAATCCTGCAAACTTAATGAGTTTGTTTTGGGCGCCATTAGCACACATTCGTACACCTTTATTAGGTTTCAAACATTGTTTTATTGTAAAAATTCAGATAATGAAACTTCAAATGACCATAACTTTGTCAATTCTATGAATATCTTAACTAAATAACTTTTTAATTTGTTCAGAAAAGATAGTAACTGAAGCCAATACAATCCGTATTTCCAGATTAATCCTGAATTGTAGGCCATGCAGTACTTACATTGTTTTGAACAGCTTCAATAAATTGTTGTTCCTTCAATGCTTTTTCTACCTCCGGTATCAGTAACTCTGGGTAACGTATACCGACAATCCTTTCACCATCATTCAGCTTCACACGTACAACACGGATACAGGATTCTGTTTTACTACAAGAGAAATGTTCAATTATACTTCCTAGATCTATCAACACCCAAGTCCCTATAATGGCTATTAACAGTTTTCCTGCCATGTCAGGGAAAGGTACCTACATTTTACATAAACAAAACGTGGGAATTCTACGAAAACCAGATTTACATTGCAGCCAAGTATAATAAAACAGTAAAAATGTGGATGCCAGCATCCGCCCAACCTCCAAAATCGCCAATCTAATAACCGACTATTTGCTGAAAATCACCATAATCACACGCTTTAGTCCTTCCTTGAACGCTCTGTTGGGCGTATACAATTTTAACATGTAACACTATGCCTTTTCCATTCCTAGTTTGAAACATGTACGGATGCTCAGGGTTTTCTTCCGTTTGAGGACCCATTGGGGTAATCCTGTTTATTCATGAGTTCTTAGTTGTATCCATTTAGTAGGGTTGTCCAAAATGTGACCCTGATTGTGTGCAACTTTTAAGGTAAAGGTGAACCACAAAATCCACGAAATTTAATCACCCACAATAATTTATGATTCAACAGTACCTGAGATTGAGTTTAACAGCATTCCTGTTGAGTGTGTTCTCCAGTATATTCATGAATGTAACAATGCTTCCACACAGTAAGTGTAAATTGTAGCATCTACTTCCAACTGTAATATAAACACGTACATTTACAGGGTTGCCAGCATCAATGCTTTAAAAAATTCCCCGACTTTTCACTGACCAGTACCCGCCATAACTATTGAACATCTTATTTTAAAGGTGTTTTTCAATACTATTCACTTTTTAGTACTACCCGTAATTGGTAAATAAATGGGTTATTTAAGCAAAAGGTTATGGCCATTTTTGCAGAAAGAAACCTAAAATGGATTAAGATTTGTGTGAGCAAGAAAAAATGGAAGTCTGTCAAATCCGCAGAATATATTATAAATCGACCCAGAATATCATTTTTCCCTGACTTTTCACTGTCTTTTCTCAAATTTTACTTTTCACTGACCATTATAAGAATTTCCTGACAATTTGCTGACCTTGAAAAAGAATCAAATTTCCCCGACTTTTCCAGATTACTGGCAACCCTGATTAAGACAATATCATTTAGAGTCCCAGCAACATTCCCTGATTTTTTTAAGTGGGCATGGTAAAAGGGCATCTTTTTGGGAAAATATGACAACCAAGTTTCATTTGGAAAGTTTAAAGGACTGAATACTACTATTGTGATGTCAAATTTCAAACAGAGATTTTAAGTGGTTTGGTTCTCCAAATTAGCATTCTAGTCCATCTTTAACACCTCACTCCTGATAGTATTCACCTCTTAAAAGAAACCCGTTTAAAAGTTTCCCTTTTAAATGCTCATAATTGGCATCCTTGTTATGTATGTACCGGTAGTAGAAACAACTCTACCTCGAGACAATAAAGACACAAAGTACATATTATGTCGTAGAAACAACTCTACCACGAGACAATAAAGGCACAAAGTAGACATAATACATACCCTTACAGAAGTCTCTATTCTTACAATGTGAACCATGTACACAGTTTGTCTTAGTTGTCTCATACTGAGTACTCCATCCTTTCTCTGTAAGCAGACAATAACATGATACAGTACATATGGTACAGAAAATTTGACATGATCCTTGTCCTTCTATTACATGGTTCATCCACAACTTTCAAGTACATTTTCCCCATTTTCAAGGACTAAAAAATTAATAAAACGTTTAGCTATATTTTCAAAATGCAAGTACTTATCAAGGACTTTTTGGCAGTTGTTAATTCAAGTATTTTTCAAGTACTGGTCATGAAATTCCTAGTACTTTTCAGTAATGTGCGAACCATGCATTAGCGTAATTTAACGGCTAATATCTTGTCGATATTTATAGCCCCAGCTGTATGTTTCATAAGCAGGGAGTATATGAAGACGCTCAAGGTGTAATACAAACACAAATCTGTAATACCGATAGTGCATGAATTGCTTGCGGAAAAAAATTACTTTCAAAGTAAGAACCTTGTAATAAATTCATGCATAAAGGTCAGGATCAGGTCAAATTCTCCTAGCTATATATGATAAAAACACTTAAGCAAAACTGCAATCCAGAAATGATTCAACGTGCGCTGGATTTTTTCTGCATGAAAGTACATGTAATTTAATGATTCCAGAATCCTTCTCGTGCAACAAAGCCATGTGCCCATTGCCTAAGCAAAGCACTACCGAGCGCTATCATTCAGCTACCTCCTGTTCAATTAAATATAAAAGGTATGGATTACCTCCCTTGGACAGCACTACATAGCGCTTTGCTTAGGCAATGGATGCCAGATTTCAGGATTATTATAGAATTTTTACTTTTGTAGGACCCCTATTAATGTTTGTTTACCTGCATCAGACCTGGTGATTTTTGTATATCTCTGCATCAAATCTGATTTCTCTTCCTCAAAGGTAGATAACCCTGTATTCGGTCTGAAAATACAACATGGACAGTCATTACACAGCTGTTTTTATGCAAAAAAAACCATATGTCATCCCTATTTGATGTCTTACTTTTTAGTCTTCTTATTGTGTTTTCTTTTGTTTTTTCACCTTTTATATAATAGTTTTTTTTACATTTGAAAAATTGCAAGTTTCGAGGGTGCCTGTGAAATTTAACTATAGGGAATGAACATTTTAGAAGAGACCTCACTTCTTAGAACGGGGGTAAAACTTGGTACAACAAGGTGAACTCAGTTAACATTCCAGCTTTATAACTTGTGCGGGGTGAGGGAGGGGCTAAAACAACAATTACCTGGCAATTCTAAACAGATGTGTGGAATTCTCTTTCTGTGTGACGAGTATGAAGAGCTTTTTACCCCACACTTCTCTCTTGGATATATAGAAGCCATCGTCCGATCCTGTGTGGTTATCTGCCCTTGTTACGGCTTGCTCCCAGCTCATACCACGATCTACACGTAATTCTATCAACCTAGTAAATAAATATAGCTCAATAATACCACAATCTACACATAACTCCATAAATCTAGTAAATAAATATATCTCAGTTATACCACGATCTACACATAACTCCATAAATCTAGTAAATAAATATATCTCAGTTATACCACGATCTACACATAACTCCATAAATCTAGTAAATAAATATATCTCAGTTATACCACGATCTACACATAACTCCATAAACCTAGTAAATAAATATATCTCAGTTATACCACGATCTACACAAAACTCCATAAACCTAGTAAATAAATATATCTCAGTTATACCACAATCTACACATAACTCCATAAACCTAGTAAATAAATATATCTCAGTTATACCACGATCTACACATAACTCCATAAACCTAATAAATAAATATATCTCAGTTATACCACGATCTACACATAACTCCATAAACCTAGTAAATAAATATATCTCAGTTATACCACGATCTACACATAACTCCATAAACCTAGTAAATAAATATATCTCAGTTATACCACGATCTACACATAACTCCATAAACCTAGTAAATAAATATATCTCAGTTATACCACGATCTACACATAACTCCATAAACCTAGTAAATAAATATATCTCAGTTATACCACGATCTACACATAACTCCATAAAACTAGTAAATAAATATATCTCAGTTATACCACGATCTACACATAACTCCATAAATCTAGTAAATAAATATATCTCAGTTATACCACGTTCTACACATAACTCCATAAACCTAGTAAATAAATATATCTCAGTTATACCACGATCTACACATAACTCCATAAATCTAGTAAATAAATATATCTCAGTTATACCACAATCTACACATAACTCCATAAACCTAGTAAATAAATATAGCTCAATAATCATGAGTGTGTCAATTCTCTCAACGTGTATGAAAATATATCAATTCATAACAAGTGATAGATTCTTTATATCCTATGAAACCAAATTCGCAAATTACACATTGTTTCATCGGAAAACACGCCCATGTAGTTTAATGTTACATCACACCCGTGTAGTATAAGAACACACATACTCGCTATACTAACCCGGACACAAGGAAAGTCATGTGATATGTAAAATATTCATTAGAAACTGCATCATAATAGAAATGTTTATTTAGTTTCTTACGTGTTTAACATGAAAATTCCAAGAATATTATGCGTTATAATAAGGCCTGCAATTATTCGGAGCTATACCAGCAAAATACTTGCGCACTGTTCAAACAAAGCATTTATTGAAATTTTTCCCAGATATACGCTCTTGGACATATGAGTGGCACAGGGGTGGGGAGAGATGCAGTGCATGGGTAAATCAAAGACACAAAGTCTTAATGTTTAATGGCTTACCACAAATTATTTTAAACCAATGAAAAACTAGCATACCTGGTTGAAGTATGCCCTTTGTTGAACTGTTTGAATATCTCCCTGGGTTTTCCTACCATTTCTATAGATGATGCAGAAATGTCTAACATGCCTTCATTATATCTGTAACATCAATAGAATATATAGCTAATACTTCAAAGGTAAGGTCAAACATAGAACATTGATTGTTTCACATTCCCAAACCAAATAGGGTTGAGTAATTTAAAAAATATATATGAGCCGTTCTCCAGGAAAACCGGGCTTAATGACATGGTATTGTAATTATGCAAAAAGACTTAGAAAAATCTCTAAAATGAGAAAAAAATTGTTTCCTTTGATTTCATATTTAAGTAATTGGATAGTATAATACTATTCATTAGCTTCAAGTTTTCTTTCAAATTGTGTTAAAATGACTTCTGTGGTTGCTATGGTGATCGGTTTTTTAAAAGTACTCATATCAAGGAAAACAAGGGTTAAGTGGATAAAAACACTTGCTATTTTTCACTGTAAGCTAACACTCACAAATTTGAACATTTTATTAAAATAAGAATGTGATTCTAAAGTGTGCCACAATTTTAAAGTTTATGTCAAAATGTATCAGATACTAGATCTTTGAAATGCCAGTTAACGTGACGTCAAAAACATAAAGAATGACGTTCACGAAGTAACTCATGGAGTAGCCGGTTGTGGTTTTTATAAAAAGTCTATAACTTGGTAAGTGTATGAAATAATGCGTTCAAATTTTTCAGAAACTATTCACAGGAGTCTCTTTTTTTCTAACCATATATTATCAACATTTTCACAACTTTGTCACAAGCCCGGTTTTTCCTGGAGAATGGCTCATATAATTATATAGAATGACAAGTAAAATGCTACGTTGAGAAAACAAGAGAATCCCGTCTGAACATCACTCTTGATACTAATGGAAAAATAAGCTGTTTTAACTTCTGTTTGGTCAACATCATCTGTTTTGATGTAAGACTGAAACAGGCTCATAAAAAGTGCCCTAAGGAACACAGTTCAATTATCTATTGGTCTAATAAAGTTGTTGGGGTATAATGAGGCATAATACCCAACCCTGAAACAAGTTGCAAGTCTATTTGAGGTGCCATTCGCACATGCCCCTAGATGCCAAAACTGTTGTTTTAAAAGTGTTTTATATTCAAATTCAGCAAAAGAAACTTTGAAGAACCATAACTCAGTCAATGCTTGGTATTTTTCATCAAATAACATTTCTTTCCAATGATGCAAACCGGATTTTCAGGAATTGTAGAACCTCTGGAGACATAATTAAGATGGCTTACCTTCCCTCTTTCTTAGCATTAGAAATACACAGCTTCATACATTCTGTGAAATATGTGAATATCTGAAATAGACATAACATTAAACATCTAGACCTTGTATTACAATATTGTGAAAATGATAAAAACAAGTACAGTCAACTCTCGTAGTTTCGAATTTAGGGGACCATGGAAATAACTTTGAGATAACGAAATTCGAGATAGAATTCTAGACATCAAGAATATTGTGTTTTATTATTTTTCTTGTGTTATTTGTGTTGTTTGAATTAAAATATGATGACAAGTATTCATCATTAAGTGTTGTCTATTGCATGTTAAATTACTTGTACAATGGAGGAAACAGTGCAAAACAGTAAAAAATGACATGTTTATTGATGTTTAAACACAATTCAAATCTTAGTGAAATGTTGGCTCTAATTGTTGCAAACAAATGTTTGTTAGACAATGGAATGTGCGAAAATTACAGGCAAATCGAAGGTTTCATTCTGGCGAGGTGTGAACAACATTCGAAACAAGTCGGATATGTTCAAACTTCGACCCAAATTCGAGATGGACTATAGATTTAAGGTGAGAATAAGTTAATCTGGACCTAAATAATAATTCGAGATAACGAAAAACTTCGAGCTGAAAATTCGAGATAGAACTCAAGTTTTCATTATAGACAAAGAAGGTGAAAAATCGGGACTTAAAAAAACTTTGACATAACGGAAAATTCGAGATAAGCGAGTTCGAGATAACGAGAGTTGACTGTAGTTGAAAGGCCAACTATGGTGTCCCAAGCCTCTGATTGGTTTTGTAACATCATGGTTATTTTATTTTTGGCACATTGAAAACTAATGCTCCAAGGAAAGACAAGACTTGTCTCTTCTTTAAATAAAGACATTATCACTATTGATATAACATAAAAACAAACTGAATAGTATTAATTTTGTAAACAGTTTAAATAACAGTTTTCTAATTCTTCAAGTACAGTTTCCTTTAAGTCTAGAAAATTACTGAGACATCTTGAATGTTCTATTCAAAGCACCTTTGGTACAGTAGACATAAGGACTATCAAGTCAGAATAAGTGATCTAAGAATAGGCAACAGTCTTTTTTATAGACTTAGGAATAAGTTAAATGTATCTAGGGAGTTGAAGAAGAAATTTTTCAAAGTAATAAACATCTTATGCATAACAAAGTTGCATTTGAATGGCTGATCAATATACAGAGCTCCAGATAAGGTGCGTGAAAGCATGATTACGCATTGAAGTTAACAAATAACGCATTAAAAATTATTTTTGTGCGTCGTAAAACGCAGTTCTGATCGATTCGGATGCGTCAAAGGGAAGTAACTCTTCCGTAATCCGGTCAGTTGTCTTGGTTTAAGACACTACCAATCCAGTGTACAGGTAGAAAAATTCACTGACAAATGTCATTTCGAAAACAAAAGTTTTTATCGGTAAATATGCAGGAGTCTAGCTCTCATATGTGTGTATTTTCAACCAGATGTGGTAACACATGAGAGTATATACGACCTTGCATATAATTTATCATGGAAGATGCTATGATAATAGCTTGAAATGAAACTTTCCAACACAAAATAGTTGAAAATACATGCATGACAGAAGCAATTGACAACACGCGAAAAATGCGAGTTTCACAGTTAGTTAAAGTCAATATTGTAATGTACCATATAATTCAATTCACAAAACAAACTTTAAAAAAAATTGAATGAAGATCATTGAATATAAATGCTTCACAGTTCATTAACACACCCTTTTCATGGAAAAAACATGGATGCATTTTATTTCCACTTTGTCAATATACTGATAAGGGTTTAGCTACCGGACATATCCCAATGAGACAGCACAGGCATTTGGAAAACGGAACTGTTTATTGCTTACTGATTGAATGTGACTATCACTCTATGTGTTTAAAGCCGAAGTCATTGCTATTTTGTCTCCAGAGTGTTTCACTCATTAGTTTTGAAAACAGGGAGTGAACGACTCATTGCACCTAAATATTATCTGGAGCACTGAATATAAGTGTGACATGATCACTGAGTTGAATCATACTAACCATATTTTGTTTCTCCACACTGAGTCCGAGTATTCTATTGAGGAACTTGCTTACATCTCCTGTATCTTTCTCTTTCAACACTGGACCAGAACGCAACATATCTATATCTACCAGTCCCATCAACACTAAACTTTCCTGAAAATATTCAACACAATCCATCTGTTCAGCAACCACAAAGCAGTAGAAAAACCTATAAAAAACTATGTCAGAGGTCACAAGTCACTTGCCAGAAAAAGACCAAATGATTATGCCAAAATAACTTGACGCCACCACCCAGCCACCTAGAGAGTTCACATAATACGTCCTGTTTTCAACTGGCATATAAAAGCAAATACATGTATAAGTAATCTGGAGAAGACCACAGTTGGAAGCTTATGAAATACTTTCTGTGTAAGTTGTTTCTTATGAGGTACATAATAAGAGACCGTCAATGGTAATTCCTAGGTCCAACTGAGCATTTTTGCATCGGCGATCTACTCCCGATATAATAAATAGGCATCTGAAGGCATCTGGAAAACGGTCCTAGTGGTCCCTCGGAAGCTTCAGGGAAGTCATTGGAAAATTTGTGAAAATCTGTGTTCCCTCCTGAAGCTAATTTATTTAAACCAGGGCCCGAAATTACAACCAATACTTCAGGCCTTGTCAAATTTTTCCAGAGCATGTGATTCTCGTCTAAAACGGTCAATAAAATTGTGAAAATATAAATGTGTGTTGCATTTCCGCTCCTTTCTCCATTCTGAAGCAGACATTTTTTGATCAGCTTGATTGGTAAATACACGGTGTCTATATGAACTTTATTATTCACGTGATGACCACTATGTTGTCATTAAATTTTGTCCTTAATTATGCAAACCGATAGAAGGAGTTTGTTTTTTAGTCCATACATTCATTTTGCGCTCTGTGACGAACTGAAAACGTCGCTTTAACGCTTAAAATTATGTTTCGATGGATTAAAATAAGAACAGCATCATTCGTTAATCGAGCATGACCGGGGAATTCCCGTGACGTCACAGCGCACCCATGTTTTGATTCTTCGAACTTTTGTTTTTGACTGACAGATGATCTGGTGTCCGTATCGAATACGGGATGTTTTTTATTATCAAACTTATGATGTTGTTTAATACGCGATTAATTATTGAAACTTGGTTGTTTTCTGCCAGAAATTGCACTCAACCTGCAGGACGAGCGTTGGTGGATGTTGACTCGTCCGATGTGAATTTCTACTCTTAATTACGAGCGGACAAGTGGATCTGTCGAACTCTGTACTTACACTCTGCACTCAGAACTCAAATATAGAAAATGTTATATTATGAGCTATTTTTTTGTTCTAGATTGCAAATATAAATAAGGAAATGTATAGAATTATTATTTGATTATTTAAATTACATTTGATACATTATCTATGCAATTACATACTATTTATGAGATAAAAATGTAATTGTTGAATCTGAGTACCACACTCTGCACCCAGGCTGATAAATTACACTTATAGCTTACAAATGCACTAAATTTCAATTGGAAACCAGCAAATGATAATATTTAGCACCAATTCAACATAACTTCAACTTCTCGTTCTAAAAATGTAGCTTTGAACCTCATAAGAAGGAATTTCAATAATTGAGTGCTGAGTGCAGAGTGTAAGTATTGGTTGTAATTTCAGGCCCTGGAGTACATCGCCGAGATAAAGAACACTCAGTGGGACCTTAGGTCTTTAATAACTGTAGATTGTATTGACAAGCTGACAATATCACCTACCTGCATGTGTCTGTTGAATGTATCCAAGTCATATTTATTCTTTGTCAGTGTTGATAGTTCTATCCCTTGTACCATGGTTTTCTAGAAAATATAATAATTTATATTCTCTAGCTCAACATGATAGGCTGCATTTCATCATAGCAAATCATAATCAGGTTTTCCAATATTTTCTAGAAAATACAATATTTGATACTGCCAAGCTCGACAACAGTTTATAATAAAGGTAATTCATCAAGGGACTTAACATAGTACGGTTTTTCAACATAAAAATATCGAACAAATGCATTTTCCTTGACAGTCTGGGTGTGCTCGAAAGTGCTGTGCAGAACACTGTTCTGATTGTTCCTGCTCCAAGTACTTACAAACAAAATAAAACTGTTCCTCTCCAAACGACTTACAAACAAAACAGAACAAGAAGTAACAACAATATAAATAGGGTTTAATAAATAATATTAAGAAATGAAACTTTTAAGGTGGCCGATATTGTTAGTTTCAACCGTTATATTGGTGGAAGAAAAATGCCACTAGAAAATTTCCCATTGTAAAAGTTCGGACATTTCTGCTTTAGCCTGTTGACATACTATTGCCAAGGTGATCAGAATAACACATTTCATGAAGTTTCCGGTTGTCTTGTTGTTGTTGTAATCACGTGACCTGTTCTGCCTGCACCACCTCGTTCACGGGAACAGAAGGAACATGCCCAGAACACTGTTCCAGATTGTTTTTAACACTGTTCCGTGTTCTGGAACACAGAGAACAGCGTTATGAACACATCCTCTATAACGTACAGGTGGAAGAATACAAAATTACCCTGTGATTACCAACATCCCCAAGGCTATGAACTTTGACCAACAAACCCAAGTTACAATTTAGCCTTTTTTATTTAGCACTGTTTGTCAACAATTTTTCAGTTCATACTTTTATATACAGTGATGGATTCTGCTAACAAGTTTTTTTTACTGGATCCATACCCTACTAATGCAGAGGAAACTCAACATTGGTGCCAAGATTAGGTACTAAGAAGCAGGGTTTGACACAAACTATTTTCGGTCACTGGTCCCCCAGCAAAGAAACGTAAAATTTGTAAATAAAATAGTTACTGGTCCTTCAAGATTTTCAATGGTCCTTCTTGATTTTCACTGGCTTCGGACCAGGGGACCAGTGTTAGTGTCGAGCCCTGAGAAGACTAAGTAAGTAAGAAAGCAAATTAAGTAAATATGACCAGCTTAAACTGGGAATCAAACCCAATCGCCAGATTACAAATTCAGCGCACTAATCTAAATGACCAACACCTACTTACATGACATATATTATGATACATCAGCCTTAGAGCGTTCCTTCCATATGGTGTATCAAAGTTAAATTCTGTAAGATCTTGTCCTGTGGCAGCACGTCTGTCACCTTTAGTTAATGCACCTGATATAGAAATAGAGCATGATGGTAGGTACTCTTTGTTAACCTTGACATTGCTGGGCCATCTTCCTTCACATGACTTATATTCCTAGGAAGTTTGATGAGCTAGAACCAACCAACCAAGATGACTGTAGTTCAAATAGTTTTAGAGTTACATGCAACTAAACAAATTGACAGGGTTCCCACAAATATTTTAAGACAAAATTCGCGCGATCGGTCCTTTTTGTTCATAGGAAATGACACTTATCGAGATCTTTAATCAAGAATTCCCTGACTTTTGCTCAATTTCCAAATTTTCCAGACTAATTTCAAAATTCCCTGACTTTTCCCTGACCTTGAAAAAATGATGTTTTTCCCTGACTTTTCCCTGACCGTAGCAACCCTGATTGAGACAGACAGACGGACAGAGGGTCAATTGTAAATCTGTAAGCTCCTCAAACCATTAGTGGGGGCATATAAATTCTCTGTACAATCTACAGACTATTTAGGAATAATTTCAGTGAAAATGTGCTACAGATTTAACTTTGAGAGCTGCAAATATTAGCTCTGTTAAATAGAGGTTGTTGCTCTACAGAGGTAAGTTTTATATGGGAAGGATCTGACAAACATCTGGCTAACATACCTAATGTCTGTAGTCTCCTAGCAACAGCAGCAGCAAATCTACGTTCACCTCCTAAATCTGTCGTCAGCAACTTGTACAATGGTCCACTGTAAGTTACAATAAAACATAACTGGTTATTGTCAAATAAAACAAACTACAACAGTGTTTTCCCCATGTTTTGGGAACATAGCCTCTGGCTGTGGGAGTGGGACTTAAAGCAGTGGGTTTTTTTTGGGGGGGGGGGGGGTGGTATAGATTTGAAAAATTTAATACCAAAAGCTGTTAAAGACAAGAGGTATAGAATAACTTCACTTTAATGCTTAATTAAAATAAATCTCTACATTATACAGTGTCGATAAACATATCCTGCACTAGTAACTTACCTTGATTGATTGGATCTATGAGATCTGCCTAACTTTGTTACTGACCTTGATTGATTGGATCTATTAGATCTGCCTAACTTTATCACTGACCTTGATTGATTAGATCTATGAGATCTGCCTAACTTTGTTACTGACCTTGATTGATTACATCTATGAGATCTGCCTAACTTTGTTACTAACCTTGAGTGATTGGATCTATGGGATCTGCCTAACTTTGTCACTAACCTTAATTGATTGGATTTATGGGATCTGCCTAACTTTGTTACTAACCTTGATTGATTAGATCTATGAGATCTGCCTAACTTTGTAACTAACCTTGATTGATTGGATCTATTAGATCTGCATAACTTTATTACTGACCTTGATTGATTAGATCTATTGGATCTGCCTAACTTTGTTACTAACCTTGATTGATTGGATCTATGGGATCTGCCTAACTTTGTTACTGACCTTGATTGATTGGATCTATGAGATCTGCCTAACTGTTGTACAGCTTTATCAGCACTCCATGGTAGTTCTACAGTTAGGTGAACACGACGTCTCTGATTGGCCACTCTATGGTCAGCATGTAGAGATATACCTAAATATTAGAACAAAACATGTCTCTAATAGAGGATCTTGCATGAGGGAACAATATTTCTGTCACAGCTTTCCAGCACTCACAGACAGCAGGTTATGTGATAAATCTAAATAATGGACGAACAACTCTAGGAAGTTAAAGTGGCGAAGATGATGTGTTTTTTGTGATCAACTGCGTTTTTTCACCCCCAGATTGGGAAACGATCCTTGACATTTAGAAAAGGAAAGTTGTGTGTTGCAAGGTGCAATAACCTAGCTGTTCCCACACATGTACATTTGTTCTATTCCATGTCAAGTGTACAGCATTCATATACAAGACTTCTGTGTTAGCAACCAGTTTATCTCTAGTGAAAAAAAGTGCCAATCATCCCAAAAGCCAATGAAAAAGCCAACAAATACTGGTCAGCTTTAATGTTGATGAAACAGAAAAACTTGATCAATAATATATGACAGCTTTTATAACTGTGTTGATTGTTAGGCTAGGACGATGAGAGAGTATAATACCTGTACTAGCAGCATCTGATATAATGGCTGTAAACTTCTTCCCTTCCATAAACATGTTTCTCTGTAATTATAAATATATCAAACATTAGGCCATAACTAACTACAGATTTTTTACACAAAAACATGTTTCCTACGAATGGCCATAAGTTCTGTAGCTAAGCAAAACAATCTCGGACCAACATCTACGAACCCAGCACAAAATCGATGTCCACTGTATGAGAGAGACATATTTAATAACAGAGCTTCATGCAAGATTATGCTTGCACCACTCCAAATAAATGCTTTTGAAAATATGTGTCACACAGACAAATCAAACATGAGATGTTTGTAAAACATGTATGCCCCATGGCAGCCCAATAGTCAGAAATGGTAAAGGTCATGACCTACTGACCTCAATATCAAAAGGGGTCATCTAGTTTTGCTGACCAACATCCATTTAGAGTTTGAAGATCCTAGGGCAAAGTCTCCTAACTGACCAATAGAAAGACATACTCCTTATCAAAGATGGGGGCAAAACAACATAATACTGGTTCATTAAATGCAATTTCAAAGCAAAACTGACCTCCTGTACATTTAAACCATCAATAGCACCGTAAGCATCTGTGTCAGGTGTTCTCATCATGTAGGTGGGCGTGTCATCTAACGTAGGTCTTACTATACGACCTTTACGTCCTGTCATCTCCGCTACATGTGACGGTCCACCTAGTTTATCTATCATCTCATCAAGTGGACTGTCAGGGAGTGGTATCTTCTTCACATAATCTGTCAACATCTTCTTAGCTGTAACACTCCACGGGTCCTCCTTAAACTCTCCTTCTTTCTATGTACATAAAAACATGTAACATGAACATAAAATGCCTTGGTCACACTAAGTTTGCCTTTTTTTCCCAATTTAATAAATGGGCATCAGAAAGCATCGGGAAAAGGGTTCTCGTGGTCTATCAATGATTTGTGCATATTTGTATTAGTTAAGTTACAAGTTTCCAAGAGTCGCTTTCAGCATTTCAGCCACTCTTTGCCATTTAAACTTACATGATTAAAACTAAAATGCTTTTAGACATAAACACCACACAAATATTATTATTACACAAAATGTTAATTTAGGCCTGTTGGATTTCAATAGCAAATTTCAAAAGACAACGAAGTCCCTCTTGATGGCCAATTTCCCCATACATGACCTTTGACAGCTCTATAGACACAAAACAATCAAGGTCATCTGTCAGTCAAGACAAAACCTGCATATAAGATAATCAGAGGTTGATCAGTTCTTGTGTATCAGGAAGTGATTCGAGTTGTAGAAATACATGAGTTAAACAATACACCTATCCATGTTTTATTGGGGAGGTGGGTGATTCGTAGTAATAATGTTTAAACTAAAACTTACAGGTGCGTGTACTCTGGTTGGGAAGAACTGATCTATAAATCTGGACAGTATTTCCCGACATAGTGACATAAATCCTGTCACCTGTCCACTCGACTTCTCTAACTCACTTTCTAATGATGCCTGAAATATGAAAACAGTGATTCAATGTTCATTTAAGTGCAACACCTAGGAGTTTTAATAGGCCCAAGTTAAAAATTCGGAAAATCATATGCGACCAACTACATATGAAAAGCCAGAGGCCTTCAACCACTTTGTTTCAGTATTTTGTATATTTGCATTGAAGAGCATATTAAAAAAAACATCATTACTTTGCCATATCTTGAGATATGTTCATCAAAATTTTTTAGCCAGATATTATAGCTCTTTCATGATACTAAATAAATCTGAAATTTTAGACAAATAAGGAAAGTTGAAACCCCTGTAAGTTTTTACTGACAATGGCTTCTATGCTTCACCAGTAATATTGATATGTAAAGCATTTTAAAAGCATTATTAAAGCATGCAATATCATAAGTATAAGTCGTCATATACCATCATTCCAGTTGTAACCTGATTGAAGTAACTTCTTGTCTAAAGCAGCCAAAATTATCCAATCTCAGTTTACGTTTATGAATTTAAATAAATTATGTATCAATCAATCACCAGCTTTAAACAGAGACATTTGATTTATACATTCACTGGATGCTAAAGACAGGTTAGATTTATACTCTACCTCCCCTGTAGTCTGTAAACCAATCACCACACACTGTCCACTGAGGATACATTCCCTGGCAACCTTAATTATAGTCGGAACTTTCATACCCAGACTGAAATGTGCAAAAAAATAAATAGATAAATACTGCATATTATCTGACATGAGTCAATATCCATTATTAGATCTTAAAACCTGTGTTTACCAAAATAAAATACTATTTGTCTGTGAACTATTTGCGATTTGTTGTTCACTAAATAATATTTACAAAAACAGGCAAACATAAACGTTTCGATTCAAAATATTCTTACAAGGGAAAATCTTCCAGGCACACTGTTTCATATGCTGATACACATTACCTGCAATTTAGCGTAAGGTATGGTAATAGCAAATAAGATATTTTCTGAATAGATGAAAATTTATTTCCACTAAATGCCTACAGAATAACAGTGGACATAAAACATTGATACTTTATAATCACATTCAATACAACTTAGTGGATGTTGTTTGAGGCCAATTTCTACATCATTTTCATTTGATTTTACAACATTTTTAAAACATGATGAACACAATTCTAAGTAGTACCATAATTGTTTGAAGAATCGTTGATGACAGGACCAGAATTGAGACCATAATCTTGTGTGGTTGTTGATGGTGCGTCTCACTGCTGATTCTAACGCTTTACGTAACTCATTCCTGTAGTAGATTAATACACCAGGGGCCTTATTCACCAACGTTTTAAGTCTAAATTTCAGTCTTAGACTTTATATTGCCAAATGTTCTATTCGCTCTCATGTTGTTACAAATGTACTGATTTTAATTTAAATAGGTATACATGTTCAGTGGGTAACAACACATAATCAGATACAATTTCATATGGTTAAATTTTTTTGTTAAGAAATGGCAATGATTATGAATATTATCAATTTTAAGTCTAAGTTTGAACTCTAGACTTATAATGTTGGTGAATAAGGCCCCAGAATGAAATAGAAAATAGATTAATTTATTTACAGGTAGAAATCTGAAATATTTTAGGTGGTGATGAAGTTCATTATCTCCTTCCATAGATGTGCCAGGTAAATTTGACATTTTAATCTCTGTGTGTAAAATTGAGATTGCCCTAGAGCAGAGATTGCTCCGCCTTACGGTTTGTTGAAGTTGTTTGTCACAGGCTTGCAAGTGAATACATTGGACCATGTGCTTATAATTTATCACGAATTTACAATTGGTGTAGTGTCAATTATTCCAACAAAGTGCTGGCTTAGAATGAGAAGGTTGTAACTTAAGACTACAAAATCAATATTTTGAGAAAACAATAAAAAGACTGTCTGAAATTTACTCTCTACTTATGGCAAAACAAGCTTTTACAACGTTATTTTGGTCAACATGACAATTTCTGATTTTCATGAAAATAGGCTTATAAGAAGCACCTAAGGCCACAACAAATTGATCATGCGTTCGTCGGGAGCGCCCGCTCCTGATTTTCTCAAAATGGAAAATAAATATTTAAATTTAAATTATTGCGCCCACACCTGAGAAAACCACGCGCATGTAATTTTTTTCCTACAATTTCTTTTATTATTTTTCCGCTAGCATCAATATTTACAAATTACGAAAAATATAGCCAACTTGTTTATAATTTCGTCACTGTTACTACAGAATATGTTCTGGGAAAGCGCGCTCTGCTGAGGATGTTAGTTACTCGATTAATTTTAGCAGTAAATTGTTGCACACAAAAATCGTGTAACTTTTTTCGATCATTCGAGCGCCTGCAAGCGTCTGGTGAAATGATTGTTGTGAATATTCTGCCCTTTACAAAAAACACGCATAAGTGTATACACGTAGTAAAATGGCAAGAATTTCGAATGAACCAACAAGCGTATCTAGATATGTTTGTATTCATTAGTATTACTAGTATTCCGTACTACCGACGAAATCATGAATTGTCACCCATTTTCGCGACAATGACGTTTCGTTTGTACATGGTCCATGGTATGTGTTATTAACAGTTTTATGCGTCCCGGACACGCAACACACCTGCTAATAAGTTTCTATACTGTATCCTACATAATTTCATCAGGGATTCTAAATACTGTACATAGAGAAACCTTCCGAAGGTCCTACTTTCATCAAAGAGTTCAAAAAATTTCATAAAACATAGTTTGCTCTAATTATTGCACCAAATGCTGTACTTTTCAGTCACTTGCTAAAACTCCAACTAGATCTATTACAACTGGATAAATCACAGCTTATGTATGATAACATGCTGCAGATCTCAACAACCGTAATAACATTTTACCACGGTGGTCGAGTGGTAAGATCTATGCTTAACTCCTGATCGAGAGGTCCCGGGTTTGTTCTCGGTCGTGACACTTGGTCATTTTTAGAAACGCTTTTTATTGTTTCCCAACCAATTTGGTTGGAAACCCAGAGGTAGTCTTGCGTGTATCGGTGCTTTACAACGGGCATGTTAAAGAACCAAGGAATTTATTCGAAACGAGCTAGGGTATCGCACACATATTCCTTGTATATCACCTGTGTCTCTAACATTTGCGATAATGCCCCAGAGTGGGGACTGCAAATTACATGGAAGAAAAAAAGGACCTTGTATATCCCTAAGGGAAGTGTGCTTGATGTGGGACTAGATCCTATGACGGTAACCTTGGCAAGTTGCATAGCATTATGCATCGGTGCGCTACTAACAGTGCTAAATAAACAGCCGTCTGAGCATAATGTATCACTACAAGAACAAAACTGTACATGGTGATCATTGACTCTCAAATACAGGTTTTTCAAAAATAAATATTTAAATCTAAATTTCGCTCGCTCGCCCCTAATTTTTCCCAAAAAAATCCGTAGAACCAAAAATTAATTTGGTGTGGCCTAGTGATGCATATTTCAAACATGCATTAGTCTTATAAAGAGGCCATAAGTGGCACTTAAAACCTTCTCATTCTAAGTCAGCAAAATGTCCTGCTTTAAAACTTTAGAACATAAGGGAAGAGCAATGTTTACAAACTACAGAAGTAAAACATATCCAACAAGACTTACCATACATGGACAGCTGTGTCATACATCTTAATCTGTTGTGGGGTTAATGGAGCTTCCACGGTCACAAACTATAAATATACACACCAACCAGATTAAGTGATCACCGGAATGAATTCATGTTTCATAGAACCTTGTGCATTTAAGAATAATAATGTTTAATAAGTGTGAATTTAATGCATGCTAGATCTCTCACGTCATGCACTAGTCTAGCACATTTTAAACTCTACCCACGCATGCTTTAGCAAGGAAAATATCCCTCATTTGACCACCTTAACTTTAACTTGTGAATAATTTCATCACATAACTTTAATTTCCTACAGAAAAGTTATAAATTTCCACGAACTGAATTGGAGTCTAGAGAATTAACAAGATAGTATTTACCTCAGCCTGTTTATAACTGAGCCCCCTGGATACATACATCCCAGCTGATTTCATCTCCATAGCTAGCATCTCAGCCATACCTAAACACAAGCATAGACCACGAGTTTAATATATTCAAATAATATAGATGTAATACAGATGTAATTTAAGAACTCATTTGACAACCTAGAATGCATTTCAGACAAAGGGCCATAACACTGGCAATATTCATCTGACTTAAAATTCCTGACAAATGCACAACTAGGTTCGGAGCTAACTATTTGTTATAAAATATACATGCTTCATTCGGAAGACTTAAATTCTCACATTTTCAAAGAATTTTTACCAGCTCATTTACACTTTTTAAGACAGTCTATCAAATTCTAGCCCTTTGTATGAGTGCATGAACCCCTCTTACCCAATCCTTTTTTCTGCACAGACACAAGAAACTGTTCGAAGTTTTTGTATGGAGCACCGTCTCCCCATAGACCTAACCTCTCCATAAATGCCTGAAAAATTATGAGCAAACATAATTATGTACATAAACATACATACATTTAAAATTGGAATATCGAACAATAGCCCTAGTCCCGAAGCAACTCAATCTGAGCATGATGGCATCTCAAATATTAGCATGTGTTTTTATGTTAATTTCAAAGCAAGGCTTGACTGAAAATTGGCATCACTTTACAAAAATTACATTCTGAGTTTATTACAGTGTCATTTTGAAAGCTGGAACTTCAAATTTATCTATAATTCCGACTCTGATTTTAGCAAAATCTCAATTTGAGTTGACATTTCTACTGGAGATTCTTCGGGAGATCGGGGCCTTTCATTTATTAATATTTTACTCAATACTTTCATCAGTGTTCTGATAAAGAACTATTCATGTTGTGACTCTCCATTTCACTTATTTGAATATGATTAGTGACACAATAATACATGCCTCCAACATAGTGCTACAACTCTTAACAAAATCATCCGATATAAAATTCTCGACCAATATGCACAACTAAACTAACCGGGGTGAGTATATAGGCAAGCTTGGAATATTTATTTTAGGGAATATGGAGGGTTTGTTCTATGTCTAGTTCTTAATGTGGGTGGCAAGGCGATGCCCCCAGTTTTTTTGTGGCTTTGAAAAGTCTGTGTGATACATAATATGGAACAAAGGAATTGTGTGAAACTTCTTTGAAAACCAACCAGTGGTTTAAGGAAAACAAGCATGCCAAACTTGTGAGTCATTGTAACCAACCAGTGGTTTAAGGAAAACAAGCATGCCAAACTTGTGAGTCATTGTAACCAATCAGTGGTTTAAGGAAAGCAAGCATGCCAAACTTGTGAGTCATTGTAACCAACCAGTGGTTTAAGGAAAACAAGCATGCCAAACTTGTGAGTCATTGTAACCAATCAGTGGTTTAAGGAAAACAAGCATGCCAAACTTGTGAGTCATTGTAACCAACCAGTGGTTTAAGGAAAACAAGCATGCCAAACTTGTGAGTCATTGTAACCAATCAGTGGTTTAAGGAAAACAAGCATGCCAAACTTGTGAGTCATTGTAACCAACCAGTGGTTTAAGGAAAACAAGCATGCCAAACTTGTGAGTCATTGTAACCAACCAGTGGTTTAAGGAAAACAAGCATGCCAAACTTGTGAGTCATTGTAACCAACCAGTGGTTTAAGGAAAACAAGCATGCCAAACTTGTGAGTCATTGTAACCAACCAGTGGTTTAAGGAAAACAAGCATGCCAAACTTGTGAGTCATTGTAACCAACCAGTGGTTTAAGGAAAACAAGCATGCCAAACTTGTGAGTCATTGTAACATTCAATCATCCTGACAGTCATCAATCCATACATCCAGGCCCGGTGATTATAAACATTGGAGTATGTACTCCATGCTCCAACTTATACTCCATACTCCAATTGGTGCATTTCTTAGTTACAAAACTGCCGTAACTTCTTTATTACTGAATGGAAACATATTATATGGGGGTTCATTTTCTTAATTAGATCATTTGCTACATGTTGGTGTTGGTTTTGATGCAAAATTTAAAAAAAACCTGTTTTTCAAGTTGGAGCATTGGGTATGGAGTTTGAGTATTAGAATGAAAAATGTTTATAATCACTGGGCAAGTACAACTCAATACCTGTGAAAGAAATAATAAAGACTTACCATATTCTTAACATCAGTGACACCTGTAGCACTACAGTATAAAACTCTAGCTTTAGGCAGCATTCTGAAATATATGAACAAACATCTATTCCACAGCCCAGAACAAAATAACCAGGAATTTTAAGAAATGCTTTTTACTGTTTCCCATCCAACAAGAGATGAACTGGTTGGTAACCAAGAGGCTGTCTCTAATGTCGCAAGCACATTTAAGAACTAAGGTATCAGATCTGGATTACTCATATCACCGTCAAAGATCATTGGCCTATATGGCAGGAAAAACTGAATGACCCGCAACTTTCTCAATTGACATTACGCCAGTTGTTAATCTATACCTTTGAAATCAATTTTAACGGTAAATTATTTACACATTGTCTAATGGATTGACTTGAAAACCTTCACTAAGCAGCCTTCAACAAACAATCAGATGGGGCGATCTATCCTCTGCCGTAATTTCAATTGTTGGAAAACAAACAAAGCATCAATCTTGAGTTTTTTAAGCTTGGGTTTTGGCATTTTTTAGTCTGAATCATCTGGAATATAAAGTCTATGTCTTATTTATGGTTATTATTTATCTGATGGTCAACATGTACTAACCTCTGTATGGATGTAACAGACATAGCAATCTTTGTGCTGGCTTGTTCTTTCCCCTGAAACAAAATTTTATAGGATGCAATGCAATGTTGTTTATATAGTGGGTATCAGTTTCAGATACATTAAAGTACAAATTTGGCAAGGCAATTATTTTTCAAGGTTGAAACCGATTTCGATGACTATCCAAGGCCTGTGCAAATATTGGTATATATTTGAATGTATTAACATGTATGTGTGATCATACCAGGTTTGAACATACTTACAGGTACAAAGTTTTTAGCTTTATGACATTCATCAAATATGAGACATCCATCAAACGTTTCCCCACCACACCAATCTACCAACTGTTGAAGTCTTGTCTTCTTACCCGAATTAAACGCACCTGAAATATCATACTCAATACATAACTGTAAAATAACTTATTTTTGCAAATATAAATTTTCTTGATTTGCTGAAAGTCCAGGATTTAACTTTGCTTCTTTTGCTTAATTTTGGTTAAGCCAAGGATTCATATATTTGACTATAATAATTCAACAACACAGGCAATACATACCTCCTTTCTGTACTGTGGATACGAGTGTAGCATATGTACTGAATACAACTCCTTCCCGGAAGTCAGCTGGTAGACCCAACACTCTGCAAGAAAAACATAGCACATAGAAACTATCCATTAACACAAGAAAAACAAGAATTATGGGTATGCACAAAAACATAACTCTTGTAGAAATAAACCTCACATGCAGATCATCATTCTTGCAAAATTTTATGCTTATACATTACTTGGACATGTTCATTATCAGCTCTTTTGAAAACTGTCAGTCATTTCTGACAAATTTTGATTCAGACTGACTGTATATCATGTATTTTTCTGTAAGATGTAGAGGAACATTTACTTATTTGATCAAATTAGACTTACAAGTTTAAGCCTGCATTATTGTTTGACAATTATTCCTAAACCATCAAGTACAGAATATAACAGATCATTATTTGGAGAAATGATCAATGTATACCTTGTATGTTTGTCCAGCTCCTGACAACCATCTATAACCTTGATGTAACATCCCAGGTCTTGTAAGTCTCTGAAACATTATAACAAGACTAATAGTGTAAGCCTTGTAATATATTTACGCCCCTCTTTTTTTAAGTTTGTTACGCAAAACAGGCCTGTGATATTTCTATGGGTATTTTGTGCTTGACTGATTCCTCACAGTGCTACCTACCCTGACCTATTTTTCATTTTTGTCGAAACCATTTGGGATCACCAACCAGTATAAAAGTTAAGACAACCCTAAGCCATTTAAGCCAAACAATTATACCTCACTAACATTCAGTTAAACATTTTGTTCTCAAATAACATGTTTGTTCTTTATGAAGGTTTGAGTCATTTGTTACTGAAATAAGTTTTCACTTCACAAACTCAAACTAAGCAATTTTCTACCACACACTAGTTGTTGTTGAAAGATTTTTTCACTCTTCAAAGCTTAAATTATTACAAAATTTATTGCAAAGTTTTTGATTAGGACGAGAACTCTGATAAAACAGTACCAAGTGTACTGTGGAGTTTAGGGGTTACTGTAAAACAATTCAATTTCAATGTGACGAAATTTCGTGGTTTTGGTACAAAAGATCTTTTCAATAGGACGTAAATTTGTTAACTTTGAATTTCAGGTAATAATTACAAGGATCAAAATTAGTGTTTTTCGGGATTTGATTTCGTGGATATAGGTGAACCAAAAAATCTACAAAATTAAATCCTCCACAAACATTAATAATTTTAAAGTATAAAAGAGTTACCTTCGTGTATCAACTATCAGATCAGCTGATATTGTGAACCATATACTCTTTGTTCGTCCACGGGCAAAATTATCCAAGATAATTCCTGAAATCTGAATATGTAGGGCATCATGAATATAAACAAGTTTGTAAAGTTCATATGGCATATGATTAGCACATGATTCATCTAACCAATTGACATCATGCCAGAGCAGAGATCGTTCCACCTGATAGTTTGTCTAAGGTTGCTTGGTGAAGGTTTTCAAGTTTATTCATTGGACCATGTGATTATATTCACCATTAAAATTTATTCAAAGTGTATAGTACTGATAGACAACTGGCGTAATGTCAATTATTCAAGGACTGTATCCTTACCAGTACTAACTTACCCTTCCACAACGAACCAGCCATTTATTCACATATGAGAAGGATTCACATTACTGTCAAATCTTCGTGGAAGAGTTAGACCCGAGGCAACCAGGAATCAAACACTGATTGTCTGGTTACAAATCTACGATACTTCACACTAGATCTCAGCCTCAGCTCCATTCCAATTTAGTAATGTGACAAATTAAACAGAGGTAAGTAAATAAATGTCCCATGTACATGTATACAGAAATATACACCTACCTGTCGACCTTTACCAACACCAGCAGCATCACCAATAAAGAAACCAGCTCGCTGACCATTTGGTAATATCATCTGATGTCTCTGACACTAGAAATATAGAAATAACAATCAACAGCTGATTTGGTGGTTACTGTAAAATCATTAATTTTCATGGGCAATAAAATTTCATTGATTGTGTGGTTCAGCTCAACCACGAAATTTAATCCCATTGAACAATTATTTTGATCCTTGTATGTACTACCTTAAATGCAAAATCCACAAATTTATGTCCCCATGAAGCTGTTCTTTTTTACCAAAACACAAAATTTCGTCCCATCGAAATTTAACGATTTGACAGTATTACTAGGAAATCATGTTTACTAACATAAGCCTTATTCACCCAAGTGCTGTTATATCTAAGCATTTACGGAAGTCTTAAACTGTCTTGGGATCAAGTTTAAATTCTTTATAATACCATTACAACTATTAAATACTACACTTGGGATCATCCCTCATGTATATATTTAATGATGTGATGATACTACAACTGTGTCCTGCATTGATACCGGAAGAAGAGAAGAAGAAATGTAATACTTATAAAGACTCAGTTAATGAACTCCTACAAACAATATGTGTCCATAATGTGCAGTTGTTAAATAAACATACAGAATTAAATTTGATTAAATTTATATGTAAGTTTACAATATCTGAAAGTACAGACTTCCCTATGCCTTAACTAGGTTCCAAACATTGTTTTATTGTTAAAATTCAGTCTCTGAATCCTCAGAAGACTTTGACAATTCTTTGATTTTTTTCATCAAATAAGTTTTATTTTCAGCTGCAAAGATAAGTCCTTCAAATGCAGCAAATCTGGATTTCCGGATTATTCCGAAATTGTAGGTCCCCTGCACCTCCAAACTCGGCTAACTCTATACTATACATACTGCTTGTATGACCCCTTCTAGTTGTAGACTACTCAGTTTACACTCAGTGATGATATCCTCGGGTAGAGATTCATTCAATGGATAGTATGTATCTGGTGGAGTGATCGCCTGAAATATACACATGTTTTACATAATTATATCATGTGTGTCTTTAACTTAATTTGGACCAAAAATTCACATCAAATTTTAGGTCACAGGGACATTAACCTTTAACCTCCTGACCTCAAATTTAGACCTTTGAGGCTTTGACAGGACGGCCCAAATCAAAAGGGTGCGTTGAAAGGTCAAAACCAGTACCCCTACCAAGTTCAAGGGCTGCATGCTATATAGTTCACTAGTTCAATCAGATATAGTCTAGTTTTGTTTTAACATGGAAGACTTTTTTTGGAAGCCTTATAGTCAGTTATGTTAAAGGTTAGAGTAACTTTCACTGTAACTTTGACCTTTAATCTACTGTTCTCAATTTCAACAGGGATCAGCTACTGTTGATTTGAACTTCCATGTAAAGTTTTAGAATCCAACCATCAAGCTTTCTCAGGTTATTGCACAAAGACTGTTAAGTATAAGGACCAACCAACATGAGCAAAGCCATATTACCCCCTTCTCAAAGATGGAGAGGGAAATAATAATACTTACCGCTAAAGGTCCAGCTTCAACTATATCACCTGGGTGGGGTTTACAGCCAGGTAAGATATCTCTATGGCGATAACCCGAGAATACTTCAGTGCTGTATGAAAATATATAAACATTTCATAAATATAAAATATCACACAGATTTATGTTTTTGGTCCTAGTGACCTAAAGACCTCAAATTCACTAGCCTACTTGTCTTGACCAGCCAGCATAATTATTAACAGTCAACATATTCACAGCAGGGAATGATTCTTTCTGAATCATACTAATTAATTCTAGCAGAGCTGATTTATTTTAGATTATTTGTGAAATAAGTTCTTTGACTTTGTTCATCACCCTTGACCGAATATTCCTGGGTGTACCCCTTGCCACAGTGATATTGGATTTGTTTTCATTATGGGTGACATGGTGGACATGGTAAATTAATCTTATCACAACAAAAGGAGAAGTGCCTGGTTTGATACTCGCCCAGGGCACTTGGGTCATTTCAGGGGAAAAAATATATGTTTTGTTGAACTGGTTATGGTTGGAAACACAGAAATAGTCTTGCTAGTACCTTGGCTCACTGCACTTGGCGCATTAAAGAACCAAGGAAGCTATTCAAAGCAGCTTAAAAAAACACTAGAAATTTACCTAATTGCTTCATTAGCACTATCTTGTACCAATCTACCCAGTTCAGCATCAGTACCAGATACACTTGCAGCTCCACCAGCTTGTTGTTGCAGTTGCTGTTGTTGCTTAGCAACAAAAATAACATCATCCTGGTTCCCTATAATAATACAGTACAGTCCGGTCTTTTTTAAATGTCTCATAAAGTTATTTTAATTTGTGGCAGAAAAGTTTATTCATTGTGTTTCGAAAATCAGGATTTTGCATTATTCTGCAACTGTAGGACCCTTGTCAATAATCCAGTTGACCCAGGAGGACATGGGGTTCACCTATCTGAGCGATCTGAAATTGCGAGAAAATAGAAGATTCAGGGTGATATACTTGCTCAAGGACATATTTATTCCCAGTGTTTTAGGTACCAGTAGATTTACCCAAAGACCTAATAGGTCTTTGATTTACCCCATTACCCTCCCAGAATGGTGCCAATATTGATCTAGTGACTGTGGGGAAGGTGCAATTTCCCATTGGCTTACCGGCATGGCTGGCACCATTACACCAAAACTGATTCTTTGATTTATAAGCTGATCGATTTATATTATAATAAGTTTTATGATACCCACCAAATTGTTTAGTCAGATCTTGAAGTTGTTGTAGGACAGGATGAACAGTCGGTTGTGAGGCCAAAAATGCATCATGGGTAACATTAGTTGCACTTCCTCCCGGAATTATCTGATCAGACATCTCTTGTTTCAATATGCTGAATATGCCATTAAAAATCTGGAAAAAAAGTTTAATTGTTTTATCAATGGTCACACTCAAGACAATAATTATTGAAAGATACAGAAACTAAAAAAAAACATGTTACAACTTAAGCATAATTAATATAAGCATCATACCTGCGGCCTACTATTGTCTGGTACTGTGCTTCCACTCGTAGAGCACTTGACTGTCAGTGTCAACCCAGCATGTATGGTTGGATTCATCGCAATTATTCTCTAATGCAGTTAGGATATTTAATTAGAGTTCTGTGATATATTTAGTTAACACATGACAGTTGTTCAGATAACATCAAGTTGTGTAATTGCTTGAAACCATAGACTTGGTAAGCTGGATGTCAAAATATAGGAAAAATATGTGTAGTACGAATGTGTTGGGGACGAAAGACCAAAAGTACGATAATTATTGGGACAACACATTAACCACACTTTTCAAGTCGTGGATGCACATTTAACGTAGATAGTAACTGTTAAAATATCCAACCATGTCAGATATATTGACACATAAAATAGAATTTATTAAATAACACAAATTTTACCTTAAAACAAAATTGCTGACTAACTTGTTTTCCCGCGAACCAAAATCGCTGAATGAAAAGAGAAACTAGAGTTACTCCCCTTGGCAAACAAAAAACTAAAAAGCGAAGGTAGGTTTTCAGTTTAATTATAAGTGTCTATGCCCTGGCAAGACACCAACTTGCATTAAAGCGCTCACTTGGAATGTGTTTATTTGTTTCACGTGAAAATATTTTGATTAGTTGACACCTTTACGGCATGTCTTGCAAATGTCATGCATTTCGCGATCATTAATGTGTAATTTTAGAAATAATTTTTAAATTTCATGAACCTGTCAAGCATTTTGGTAACTTTTAGATTTTGATCATCATTTGAGACTCGGATAATGGGAAGATATTCATCTGAGAGTGAAGAAGAAACTAAAAAACGCAAGAAGAAGAAAAAGAAGAGATCAAGGTTTGTTTTAACTTTTATTTTGTACATCGTCGGATACCCATAAATACCCACAGTCGTTGCCTCCGCTCCGTACATGTACAGAGCGGAACAGAGGCAACGACTGTGGGTATCCGACAATGATTTTACGAAAGTACCATAATCCTAGCGAGTCCTAGCTAGGGCTGTCTAGAATTACGGAAGTTTTTATATCGAGTGCAATTAAGCGTGCTGGTCGCCTTATATTGCATGATAAAATTAATATTTCATGCTTTGATACAAATATTGGTATATTTACCATCGAGTAATCAGTTTTGGTTATGGTAAAGATATAGAGTATGGGAAAGATATTAAACGGCGGATAAATATCCAAATGCAAATACTTTTGATACTGTATCATAAAGCTTGTACAAAATGTACTTTTCTCTACACATTTATAAGTTTTTAAAGTACAGAAAATATATTGAGATAACAGACAGGGTTTAACAAAAATACTTCAACATATATCACGAATGCCGCTCATGTGATCACAGCAAACACGAACGTATATACACGAAGGTATATACGTTCATTGAGCAAAAAAAAAATTACATCACCACTGAATTTTTTTTTAAAACGCGTACAGGAACGATTTACATAATTCTAATTTTAAAAGATTCCTAATGACATGGAAAGCGTAATCATTTACAAATTAAAACAAATAATTAAGAAACTAAATATGACCATATTTGGAATTCTTATCACTATGCGCTGTCACAACGTAGATCCAGTAGCAGGCATATTGTAAATTGTGAATCAACAAACCATTTAGCAACTTAATATATTTATTTTGAGGACTGAATGACGAACAAACATATATCAGATCAACTACCCAAATTAGCAACACAATTTGTTTCGATCATGACAATCATTTTCAATGGAACTACATTTGTGTTTTCGACCACGTACATAAGTTAATTTATTAGCATTCGGCCTGCCTCTATTTTTCTTCCCCTGGAAAAGACAAAATATTAGCAAAATAAAATTCGAAGCATGATATTCTGATATTTCTATTAATTTGTTAATAAATATACCAATATTTGTATAATGGTGACATCATGCAATAAAAGGGACCTGCACTCTTGATTGCACTTGGTATAAAAACTTCCGTAATTCTTAAGCCCTAGCAAAGGACTCGCAAAGGAACTTCCGTAATCCTAGCCTGTTGGTCTAGGATTACCATTTTACAGTACCATAATCCTAGCCACTGCCTTTTTGTAAATACAGTAATTAGGTAATGAGTCGTTTCTGTTTTCTGCTATTTATGGATATGGACATTAGAGTATATTAAGCCCTTTTTCTGGAATACAGAATTTAACAGTCAGGGAGTCTTGGTCGATAGGCTGCATAAGTGTATAAATTATTCTTTTTGAAAGGTTACACCTGAAAAAGTATTTCACTCTTTTAGTTTTGTGAACAGACTAATCCACTCAATGCATCTAAACATTATATGGAGCTCTAAACCGATTCAGTTTGCTCTCCTGAATAATGATGAACCAAACAAACTTTAGGAGCTACAAATATTGCCTATTGTAGAGAGGTTATTGCTCTACTGAGATTAAATTTATAGTAACTGTAAGTATCGGCTAAAGGACATCATGAGTGTGTTGTTATAGAAAGATTGAAGCTCCTCATGTATAGGGTTGCTCTGAGGAGGTTGTACTGTAGTTGTGGTGTGACAATATTATTATTATTTTTGATAATTATTATTACAGATCAAGAGAAAGAAGTGAAAGCATTGAAAGCAGATATTCTACCAAACCTAAAAAGTCCAAAAAGAAGAAGAAGAAAAAGTCGAGATCTAGAAGTAGAAGTAGGTCTGTGGAGAAATATAGAAGGTAAAGTATTTAATTACAGCTGACCTTGAAATTTGAAAGGTTGGTATTGATATCCATCGCATCATCATACCAGAAAAAATAAAATGATACTTGCCAGTTTTGTCCTTTACTCACTGCTCAAAATTGGCTTCTATGATACCTTTGTAGCATCGGGTACCTGATGCTTTTCACAGTACTCCTTCAGTGAGTCCCTCTCGGTCTGCAGAGCAACAATCTTTGGGAACTGCAAGTATTGACCATTATTTATAGGTTGTTTGCTCTACAGAGGTTAGATTTAAAGTAAATATAAGTTAAGGGAAATTTTGAAGGTGCAGAGAAGTTGTTGCTTTTTGGACAGCTGCTCTGGAGAAATTGCGCTGTACATCCAAAAATGTTTTAAAAAGTATATAAATTTCTTGTATTAGTGCATTCAAAGTTTGCCGATACATTTCCATCAAAGAAAGGTAAGTATTGAAACTATAGATCCATTAAAAGTATGTTTATGTCCACAATATTCAGTAACTTCAGTTTGTTCACAATGGTAACTATATAGTTATATCATAACTTATATATGTCTTTAGATCTAGATCAAGAAGTTACGATAGAAGGTCAAGGTCACGAAGTAGAGAGAGATACCGAAGGAGGTCAAGGTCGTATAGTAGAGGTCGATCAAGGTCAAGAAGTCGAGACAGGAGGAGGAGGAGGTAAGATTACCTGTGTCAATTTTCCTGATTTATCCAAATTCCTGAGTTATTATTCATGAAAGAGCAAAGCCATCGGACCAATTTAAGAGTTACTTGAAGAAAATATCTCAAGAAATGACAAAGTTATGGTGTATTTTGTCTTCTCTGAAGGATTGTTTGACAAAAATGTTTGGTTGCATACTATGTTCCTGATTTTGAATTAGGTCCTATTGACACGCCTGATTATTATTATTTTACCTTCACATCAAGTTAAGGTAATTTAGACCCTTTTCGCTAAATATCGCCTGTAACTCGGATTTTGATAATTTTTCGTATGAATATAGTATCAAGTGTTGGCTTTCTGATTGTGGAGGTTTTATGGAGAAATATCACGTGACGTACGATAGATAGCTCCACCTAGCGGGGGCGTAATATTTGCTTGTTTTTCTAGGTTTTTCACCATGTTTTCGGGTTAATACTTACGTCATTGAAAAGCGAAAAATATAGCTATGTAGGGAAATAAAGGCTGCGTCATATGGTGTAAAATATAGAAAGAAATTTTAAATATTATGAACGTAACGCTGAAATGACGCGCCGCGCCCTCGATAATAACGGCGTTTTAGTCGGGTCATTTCTTTTATTCACACGCGTATAGCCAGAACACGGGGCGATCGAAATTTGTTTTGATTTTTGTGTTAGTTTATTTGAAGTGTCTTTTTTATTGTAATGGAATAAAAAATGGGGTGTTCTCGGGGCCTTTTCCATGCTCTTTACAATTAAAAGTTTTTAGTCAGGGTCAAATGACGCGACGTGAACGTTAGCGTGACGAGTGCTCACGGCATGAACAGCGGCACTTTTCTTTCTTTTAATAACGCAATTAGCGAACGAAAGGACGACCAAAGTAGTTTAATCATTCTATGAGTTGCTTGAAAGAATAGTTTTGATTTATGACAAATATAATTCGTTTAATCCGTTTTCGCGCGTTTATTAATCTAAAGGTCGGAATACAAGTTCTTTTAAAATTTGCCGTTAAACGTTAACTGTGAGTTATTGCGAACCGTACCATATCAACAATGAAATATAATTTATTTCTTTCCCGAATTAACATGTGGAGTTTCGCGGGTATCAATTCATTTCGGGTTGATTTGTATATTCTGGTGTGACGTGTGATGTTGACGGAGAAGGTAAACTATACCTAGTGAAAGTATATTTTCTGACATGCGTCAGTTCAGAAAGCTGCATATTTCCTGCGACCCGCTTATGAAGCCACAAGTGGACGGTTTTACCCGTCGACCATGGCGTTTTAGCTGTTGGCGCTCCAGGTACCAATTCATACAGCTGTATATTAAAGTGAAGCAATCTTGATTATTCTTGATTATTGAGGAACTAATACTGGTACAAACGGAGATCGATCCCGTACATCTCAATACGTATACATGTCCTTCATCTAGGTACGACCATCGATTGTAAGTCCATTCCAGTTTGCAAGAATGCAATTTCAGTATTAATAATTTGGAGTAAAAAAGAATGTATAAGTGAATAATATGTTCCGTCGTGCATTTGTTTTGACGCGTTGTTAAACATTCGGGCAATATTCTTGTTGTTTCCTGTTTTAAAATATCATGTTGCGATATTTCCCATTGCAATAGTCATTTTGAAACATTCAGTTACTCGTTTTCCATATAATTACATAATTTAAAAAAAACAACATATAGAATAATTTTTTAGACAAACAATTATATCCTATGAAACCTGCGCTCAAGCATCCCTCTCTCCTATGGGTGTGGCAGCCACCATCGACGAATTATCTTAAGGCCGCCACTCCTAACTTAAATGCGAAGTTTGAACTATTTTGACTGATTAAGAATGTATAATTATATATAGAATTAGAAAAAATATATGAAATGTGAAATGAAATGAATGATAAAATCAATATTATAAGTACTTCAATTCTCACTCCATATTTCACGGATAATTAATAGCGCAACATGTGAATTATGCACTATGATGTTCCAACCGCCTCGATGGGTTAGCGGTTGTGATTAAAATCAGGCCGCATCATTTCCAAGACAAAAACCTTGTATTAATGATGCCCTCGCTGAACATACAAACTCTTTCTCTCCGATTATCTTGTGGCGATGTTTACATTCTGGATTCAGGTGTCCATGGTTATAATAATGGTTGTTAATTGTAATGTGTAAATTGTGGTGTGTAAAATATAGTGTGTAATACCTCCTCGATAGCTTATTGGTTGAGCGTTCGCTTCAAGTGCGGTAGATCCTGGGTTCGATCACAGGCCGCCTCATACCAAAGACGAAATAAAAATGGTACCAGAAATTCCCTTGCTAGACGCTCAGCACATAAGGGAAATTGGCTTCTTTCCTCTCACACCCTCGTGGCGATGGATAACATCAGGAATGAGGTGTTGAGTATGATTAATATAATTTGGAAAAACATGTTTCACAATAGACCTAGTATAAACTCTTTTTATAGACATGCGCAATATTACTGGTATACCGGTAACCGTAGAATCGTTTTCCCGCAGTACGATAACCTTTTGTGCATCATTATGTTTTAGGTTCACACATGCTAAATAACAATACCTTACATCTACATATATGAATATCTTAAGCATTCTGTGATACAGAATAATCTATACGGAAGAGTGCTTGCTCTGAGATGCAATCGAGGTGTCATTGATTTCAAATAGTCGTTATAATTCGTGTATTTTTGTAATCAAATCAATTTGAATTCTCGTCAATTCTAGTGTATTTCTTATTCAGTCATCAACGTCCTGAGCGATAAGAAATGTTCAGACGTTACTACTGAGTGTCAGTAAGCTGTTTAATGCATGTATACAATCACTATACGTATTGGTATTAATAATAACAACAGAGTGTCCCAAGAAACGCTGACCTAGGATAAACAATTGTAACTACCGTAAGAAGAGTTTCTCTGCTAGCCTATGGTGCTATTTTATAAATTCTGAAACACATAATTATTCTGAAATCTATCTACATGTATAATTTAATTGTTTGGATACAACTGTACTCTTTCTTCTTCCTATAGTCATCAAAAACAAAATGAATGAGTTATAATGGTTTTATGTAAGTTCCCAGGGGGTTTGGGGGGGGGCACCCTGGTTATAACCAGCAGACGCGAACAGAATGCTGACCCCATCGCAACATCAACGTTATATAATAATGAAAAGTGACGGGGTAGTTATATACTCATACCAGTATTTGTTCCGCAATCATAATGTCGAACTTTTCACATTATTAATACTGTGCATTTTATTATAATGTTTTAAGCATATCAAGCATATATTAACTTTTGGGGCTGAACATTTTGTTAATAATTATGTCGCGGCAGATATAAAAATATGTTCAAAACAACGGCATTCATCGTTTTTGAACGCTTACATCATCGGAAAAATACACTAGCGAACATCTCATTTTGTCACCAACATAAGTATTAACATAAACAATATATTTCAACGCAAATGAAAAGAAACTTAAAACAAGTTTTCTTTCGTTAATGGCGTCGAAAAGATAGAAAATGGACGATTCGAACGACGTCCGCAATCCGTGCACTAATAGTAACGTCGCGTAGTTTTATACGGACAGAATACCTTAGACTGTAAATAGCGCGAAAAAAGCACCGAGAACATCCCATTTTTTATTTCACTAAAATAAAAAAGACACTTCAAATAAACTTATATGAAAATAGAAATGAAATCCGATCGCCCTGTGTTCTTGCTATACCCGTTTGAATAAAAGTAATGGCTCGATTAAAACGCCGTTATTATCGAGGGCGCGGCGCGGTCATTTCAGCGTTAGGTTCATAATATTTAAAATTTCTTTCTATATTTTGCACCATATGACGCAGCCTTTATTTCCCTACACAACTATATTTTCGCTTTTCAATGACGTAAGTATTAACCCGAAAACATGGTGAAAAACCTCGAAAAACACGCAAATATTACGCCCCCGCTAGGAGGCGCTATCTATTGTACGTCACGTGATATTTCTCCATAAAACCACCACAATCAGAAAGCCAACACTTGATACTATATTCATACGAAATATCATCGAAATCCGAGGTACAGGTGATATTTAGCGAAAAGGGTCTAAATTACCTTAAATTTGATTTCTTCAAACTTTTTCGTAGTTTTATTTTTGAATGTGTAATATTTTTTTTCGTCCAGTTGTAAAAGTATTCTTGTTGTAGGCCTGATTTGGGTGTAGCTATACAGAACTATAATTTTCATTATTTTTCTAGGTCAAGGTCATATGATTCATATTCAAGATCGTCTAGAAGGTCATACACTCCGGATAAGAAAAGCAAAAGAGACAGATCTTCAGAAAGACAGTGAGTTTGTTCAACAATTTTAGTAAGAAGAGCTTTAGATAGAAATTCAACCAATTGCTTTTGTTTTATGCCCCCTGATGCCGCATTATTCGTAAAACAATTTGGAACCATTTGTAATAATCCCTTGCTTGATGCTCGGCAATAAAAAGTGAAAAATCATCACTTGTTCCCTCATGGCAAAAAATAGTGTAAGGAATGAGTTGTCTAGAATGATAAATGTAAGTTACAGATCTTGTCTCCCAATCTACCTCAATGAACCTAAATTATAGTTGTAGAAAGAAGATTTAAGCAGGACAATGAAACAGAGATGTAGAAAAGCTTGCATTAATTTTCATGCACCTAACATTCCTGTTTTCCACCGTCCATTGCAGTTAATTGACATACATGACTGTGTACTTTGATAATTTGTATAATTTCAGAGATCCATGTGCTAATATACCGGGTTTTGCTGAAATGGTAAGCAGCATAGGTTTCTTTATTTGGTTACATAATTGTTCATGTATTGTTTTACTATAAAACCTCACATGAAAACCACATGTCAATAATTAGGCTAGACCTACCTTAAAATTACAACCGCATTTCTTAATAATAAAGCTAGGCCTACCTTGAAATTATAAACATTTCTAAAGTCCATTTTTTATTGCTTAATATATTTAAACTCTTCTGTTTCTGAAGAGTGATGTCTTCCTCTGTTCAATTAGTGTTATTTTTATCTTTTTACCATTAAAACTTGGTATTTATTCATTGACAGGCACCTAGTGAGCAAGCCAAGATCAGAATGCACATGGCTTTAAAAGCTGCTGGTAAGTCTGAAGTGTATAATATTTATGAGTTATTAGATCATTTACAGTCCCCATAAATATGTTATCCAAGTACATCAAGACATTTCTTTCTAACTTGTCTTAACATTCTTGTTTTCTCATCATAAACATTTTATTGTGAAAAGCTATGTAACTCTATCCAATATTTCAATAGAATTTTGGCCCATAATTTTCTAGTAATTTTGGACAAGGTCAGCATCAGGGCATGAGTGTTTCCTGAGCACAGTCTTTTTATTTTTGCGGATGTAATATTTTCAGCTGCAGCAGATGAGAAGATTAAAGGTGATATGTCGCGGTCATCATCTGGTACAACATTACAGGAATCTATGGCATTCTCACAGGCTATACAAGATATAGAAAGTTCAGGATTCTCAGCTACGTCCTTCAAATCTAACAGAGGAGTAAATACACTTATATAATATCATTGCATTATACAAATACAATATATAAAAAAAAATATTTTTAATTAACGACCCTATGTCCCAGCTAGGATGAAGAGGACTATTAAAGTCAAGTCTAAGTTTTTTTTAATTTGGAGCTTTTTTCCAACCTCCTAGGTATGGGGCACAAGCTTTATAATGAAAAGCCCTTAATTGATATTATAGTAGAGCAGTGTTACAGTTCCCTTATTGCTTGTAGACGTTGCTGCATGAAGACTTTAGATGGATTCATTCAAACTATATTTCCATGGTCCAACAGCAGTTGGAGGCATCAGAGTTTGACTGTATAACTTTTGAAGTGTACCAGCAGTATATGCAAGGAGTGTATATAGTTATAGTTGAAAATATTTATATAGCGCTTTGTATAACAAGTCTCTAAAGCGCTTAACACGCGAAAGTCAGCTAGTTGACAGTTCATTAAAAGTCTAAAACAATTTCACTTGATTCTCCGATATGCACTTTTAAACAGATGTGTTTTTAAAGTCTTTTTGAAGACTGTCAGAGAGTCAATGCGCCTGATTTCCACAGGAAGACCATTCCATAAGGTGGCAGCACATTTGTCGAACCGCCTTTCACCGTAATTCTTGGTTCTTACTTTAGGAATGTTTAATAGCATAGCAGTGTCTGATCTTAAAGACCTGGTTGGCTGGTATTCTCTAGTCAACTGTATTATAAGCCTCCGTAGCTGAGTGGTTAGTGTGCTAACCATTTAATCTGGCAACTCGGGTTCAAATCTGGGTGGAGGTACATATATATATATTCCTGCCATGTTTTAGCTAAAAGCTTCCTGGTAAATAAAGGCTATGCTTAGCTCAGATAAGTTCTTGGACTGTATTATTTGAGTTTACAAAAATCAACGTAATAAAGATTTAGAAATTACATTGACATGAAGTATGTTTTTCTAATTTGCAGGATAAAGAGGATATAAAGCCAGTTATAAAGGATGAGTTTACATTTGGTACTGCTGGTGAATTGAGATTGGATTCTCAGAGAAAACCTGTACTTGTAGATGTAGATAACGAGGAACTCGCACATCATAGTGTAAGATAACATTTCCTTTATATATGAAAAAATCTCAAATAGAAAGCTCATTATGAAAGATTTCACACAAATCAAAGTCTGAGTAAAATGTTTACACTGAACAAAATTTCTAATTGGTCACCTACCATAATGCCAAAATTTCAGTCAATGATTATTCAAAATATATTCTGTCAATAGTAAATGTTGAACAAATGTGTAAGCAACACAAACATGAAAATTTGATGCAGATTCTGCTATTTTAACACTCGATTATTTGAGATACTAGACAACAACCCTGAGAGCCAGAAATCACATAAAATATAAATAAATGCATTTATAAATAACCCATTTTTTAAACATAAAACATAATAAACCATCATCTCATATGGACAAGTAGGTAGTAATTAATTGATATAGCAGAGTTATACTCCAATAGGTTGTATTGTTGGAGTGGTGGAATGAAATGTAAAACATCGACTTTTAAAATTTATCTGGAATTCTGACAGTTACAATGTAATTTCGCTATAGGAAATCAATGTCGCCTCTAAATAGAAACACACTGATAACTTGCCATATTATTTTGAGGATTTAATGTTGCTCTATTTTCAATTAAAAGGGAGGTAATTTCAAAATTTTCAACTTCAAAGCTGTATATCTTTTTAACACCCAAATATTTTTGCAATATTGGTTGATTTCCTGTTTGGGCGATCACTAATTGGTTTATATTTTTACAGTTTATCACCGTTCCACTGACAGGTTTTGCATTAAACATAAAAAACTGTTTCTTACCCAATGGGCCATAACTCGGAACAGGTTACGAGGCAATGTTAACCTGAACTGAATTTGATTAAGAACATAAGGCCGAATGAGTTAAGTGCACTAAATATAATTCTCAATTGTCATGTACAAAAATATGTGAGTTTAAAAAATGACCAGTTAGAAATTAGAAAAAGTGTATGATATTATGTTACTACATTGTAGTTTATTTTTCTGATATGAGATGAATTTTTAGAAAAAATCAGGTTAAATTCCAAGGAGTTCTATTAAATTGGGTCATCCTGCATTTTTGTGGCGGAAACTTGGTATTGTAATCATTTCTTTAGGTTGTGTGTTGGCATTGCTCCATTCTGTAGGTGTGTTGTGTTGTTACTTTGTTCTATGCTCGGCTGGTTAAGTTGAGTGCTACCTTGCCCCTGCCCAATTTCCTCATATCTTTTTAAATGAAGCGATTCAAGTAAGAATTGCGTATATATGAATTAAAATTTGGATATTATGTTTACAGTTATATACAGATCCAGCTGAGAAGCTCACTAAATGGATACAGAAATTGTCTGCTATGAGAAGAAAGAAATTAGAAGGGGAGGTTATCACCTGACATACGTCTAATACAGACAACACTGCTCTACTCATGTCAAGCATGTCCTTAAAACCCAGTACAAGTATGCATTAAAATTCAGGCATGATATTTTTCAATCTTGTGCCTGATTTCAGGATCTTGAAATTAGAACTTCCTGCTACGAAACTGGGATTTTTAGGTGGAAAATGGTTGCTAGAAAATAATAACCAGGACTGTAAATGACTAGGGTAACAGTATTCTGGATATATGTCGATATTCTTAAGAAATTGCAAAGTAACAGACAAGTAAATTTACATAAAAAGATCTTTAGCAGCCATCACTGTGATGCATTTTATGCCTGGGGTGACAATATTCTGGATATATCGGGGAATTCTCAAACGTATGGCAAAATAATGATCAGTTTATTCTACTCTGGAGAGTCTGATTTCTTTTGTATAAACTGAGTAAACTAAGGAAGGACTTACAAGTGTTTGGCAACAAGTGTTTGGCAACTATGACTGACCACATACAATTTTCAGGATTTTAAATGTGGCTCTATGTACTTTGTATTTTCTGAATGCCCATTTTAACTGAAGATAACTCTATGTATTAAAAGGCTGATTGTCAACTCATTAAAATAGCTGCATAACCCTAAGTCCTTTATGGGTCATACACCCATTACTATGTTGATTAGAGGACTACAATGTACAGTCATTGCATATCACGAATGATCTCCCTTGATCAGATAACATTTTAAATCCATTTCAATAATTGGATTGTCTCCCTTTCATTCTCATTGGAAAATAACTGATGATGAATTTTTTTTTAAATGAATTAGCCTTTATTTGCTTTATTTCTAATGAAACATGGCAGGCATATATATGTACCTCCACCCAGATTTGAACCCGGGTCGCCAGATTAGACGGCAAGCGCACTAACCACTGAGCTAGAGAGGCACATATTGATGATAGACATGTGTAAGGGGTTTGAACTGACACATCTATGGTGTAAAATGTTACATGTAAGTGGCCACTGACAGAGGAGCCGTAATTTACAATGTTGTAAGTCGAAAAAAACTCCGACTTAGACTTTATAGTGCCAAATGTTCTATTCGCTCTCATATTGTTATAAATGTACCAATTTTGATATAAATGGGTATACATGTTCAGTGGGTAACAACAAATAATCAGATAAATGTTGTCAATTTTAAGTCTTAAGTCTGAGTTTCAGTCTTACAGTGCAGGGGCCTTATTCATCAACGTTATAAGTCTAAAATTCAGACTTAGACTGTATATTGCCAAATGTTCTATTCGCTCTCATGATGTTATAAATGTACCAATTTTAATATAAATAGGTATGCATGTTCAGTGAGTAACACACAATAATCAGAAACAATGTCATACGCTTAAATCTTAGTGTTAAGAAATGGCAGTGATTATAAATATTATCAATTTTAAGACTACGTCTAAATGTTAGACTTATAACTTCGTGAATAAGGTCCCAGGGGCCTTATTCACCAAGGTTGTAAGTATAAAATTCTGACTTAGACTTTAAATTGTCAAATGTTATATTCGCTCTCATGATGTTCCAAATGCACCGATTTTGATATAAATAGGTAAACATGTTCAGTGGGTAACATCAAATAATCAGATACAATTTCACTTGGGTTAAATCTTATAGCAAAGAAATGGCAGTGATGTTAAATCTTGTTAATTTTAAGTCTGAGTTTGAGACTTACAACGTTGGTGAATAAGGACCCAGGTAAATTAGGCCCCAGGTTTGGCTGGAGCTTTAGTTGAGATACTGGGTATGATCTGTTAATGATGTTTGTTACTTGATTGATTATGAGGAAGAATTTCTCATCTGTGGAAATGTGAACAAAAAAATTAGAAAGTGATGAATGATTGTTAATATATTACTTAATAACTTTTTGGCTGTTTTTGTTCAGCTGTCCTAAAACACTGGTTCCAGGCACAGGTGCTTGGCATGTGGATATGACCCCAATGGCCCCTCTACAACCCATGGGGTCATATCCACATGCCAAGCACCTGTGGTTCCAGGTCCTTGATTTGTCCCTAGCCGAATTATTCATATGTTCATGTATAATTATAACTTTAATGTTTTAAAAAGAAATATGTTCATGTATGACATACGTCTTGAGAAAATTGTTTTATGTATGTTCTTGTGTATAATTACATGTATGTTTATTATTCTTGTCAATTAAAATGTAAAAAGTACACAATGTCTTGTCACTTCTTCTACAGGCCTAAGACATTGTATCATGAGTTTAATATCCCCAAATCCTCATTCATTAGATATACTATATTGAATGGATGAAAACTTGGGGAAGTAAAAACTGTAGCGTGTGGTATAATTTCTTAGGCCTATGTTTCTCCATAAAATGTTCATGATTTTCATATTTGTTGCATTATATCCGTGGGGACGTGTCATATTCAACTGGACAGCTTTAAAAACTGGTTCTTTATTTGAGTTGGATTGATTTTTAAAGGGTAGGTTGATTAGTTGTCAGCCTTTTGAAGCGAAAGTATTTTCACAGGTACAAAATTTATTTAAATGTAACACAAAGCAGTGAAAATGGCCATGACAACTGATGCTTAAATTTTAAGATGGTCTGATTCAGAAAAATTCGCTGGCTTAGCACGGGGATTTTAGATACTCTATATATAGACAAGGTCCTGCTTAGAATGAGAAGGTCGTAACTACTTCTAATGACCTTATTAGACTGATAGATATTTAAAATAAGCATCACAATTCGCTTCTTATGAGGCTATTACCATGCAATTGGAGTTAAAAAATCTAGTTTTACTGTAAGTAAAGAGTAATTTTATGACGTTTTTTTCTCGTTTTCTCAAAATATCAATTTTGTACTTACGACCTTCTCATTCTAAGCTAGCGAATTATCAGTTTAAAAAGAACACATAACTTGCTGATACATGTAACTAATCCCAGGAAAATCGGGTCATATCAGGTGAGTCCAGCAAACTCCACTAACTCAACAATGATCCACCAGTGTATACTGGCTCAATGTCTAGCCAAACTCTATCAGTTATCCACCTTCACCACATTCTCACTGACAGGCAACTCGGCTTCCGTAAACGACGTTCCTGCGATACCCAACTTATCAACACAGTTGATGACCTTGCCAACAGAAATAGTCCACCCTTTTAGATTTTTCGAAGGCCTTTGATAAAGAGCCACATTATACTCATCTTCTTTATTATTTGTCCATGATAATGGAAATTGGATTTGTTATGTTTGCGGAAGTGCGTTCTTTGTTGGGCGTACGGGACTCTTAAATGATTTATGGTACAGGTAAAATACCTTACGATTTTATGACAATTTTGTCGGTACTCATGGACAGTCATGGTTCTGGAGACTTGCATAAATTTAAAACAATTTCACCCCCTTCTACAGTAGTATTCGGCGTGTTTGGCCTGGGCAGAATCGTCGTTATATAGACTGATCCGCGTTATGCCATATCTGAATTCCATAAAACATGTTTAGAACTTTGTCTACATGTGCATAACACACAAGAGAACGTCGTCACCGGTGTAATCATGTAAGAATTACCCATAAAAGCACAGTGACATGGCTTGAGAACGTACACATTGGTTTAGACATTGCATTAACTATATCGATCTTCCTTAAATTTCGAACCGCTCGCGAGTATATACTACATGCACAGGCCTAAGAAATTAAAACACAAAAATAACTGTTTTATCATCCCCAAAAATTATCTAATGAATGAGTGAAAGTTTGGGGATGCTTAAACTGTTAGTTTTGTGATATAATTTCTTAGACTTGTGCTCATATATAGCTGACGTTATATTGGACACCAGCTCGAAATTGGCGAAACAATGTCGAATAACGAACTCACTGTTGACTCGTTATTGGCGCGCAGCTCGAAATTCAATTTCGAACTACGAACATCGAACTTGCGGACTTATCGGAGCTTGTCATTTTAATAATTGGTTATTCAGGGGCACAAAACATCGCGAATTCCGTCGATTCAGGTAATAATTATTGCCATGTTATTAATCTATTCCGTCTTAATAAGAACAAGAATCAGATGAGTGTCTGAGACAGTACTTCAAGTAGTCTTTAAAATTCATCTTACAATGGACACCCGCTTGGATATCCCCTCGCCGGACATGGAATGGTATTCAAACGCTGTACATTTATACTATAGCGCGTCCATGATAAAGTGAAAGGCGTTAACATTTGGTACAGTCCAAGAGGGGGATTACTCATGTGTGCACGATTTATTAGTGTTATTTACTACACAATTTACCGATTTTACATTTGAAGGATAAACCTTACAATGTTTATAAACATCAAATTATCCTGGGCGCACTATACAAACATTAATTTCAATTATTCAGTGGCAAACAATACAGCATCGCGACGTTAACGTTATAGCGCTGTGATATTGACCGTACATTAGCATGCTACTTGCACCGTTACTGAAAAAACGCGCTCGAACTTTAATAAAATTTGTTCGCTTAATTTGTAGACCAAATATGTCTGGTTACAATGTGATTTTTTAAATTAGGTATATCAGCCCGTTATTATTTATTTAGATTTCTAGTCAAAATTTAACGTCGAAATTGTCGCAATTTTGTCGTTACGACATCCGCGATACCGTACCAACGCTGTGTGTACGCAGTATTAATTATTCTAAACGCCACATATCAATCGGAGCCTAATTCACCATCTCAACATTGTATTTTGAAATATGATTTTCGGATACATGAGTGCAAAGTTACACAGGAGTTTGTTCAGACAGGCTTCGCGTACACCGCACCGCTAGATGGCGTTTTGACGTCATTTTGTTGCTAGGTTACAGACGTCATAGTGTTACAAAATCTACGTCACTTAAAAGTAGCCGAATCATAGTGAAATTTAGACAGATTGTACCTTAAGTGACTGTACTTAATTCTTATAACGTAGTCAAACAAAAGTTACATTACCAATTTTCGATGGCTGTTTTCTGCTGTTCTGCCGGTCAATTACCCTTTGACATTTTAAATTCCCCTAGTCATTGGCTACCTAATTAAACCATCAATCGAGTCTCCATGTAGAGGCGGTTTCTGTCCTGTTGCTGTAGTAGTCAACGTCGATCTTCGGCGCCCAGGAATAGACACAGTCACCTAAGGATACAAATTTACAAGGATACAAAGTTGGTGGAGTGGACCATGCGGGTTATTCTTGCTCAGAGAAATTAACCACTGGTTAAAACGAGGGTTGAAACCGGGACCTCTTGATCCATAAGCGCGCGCTGTACGTCTAGACCACTGCTCCACCAACAGCCTCTTTCATAATAGGCCTAGATAGAGAAAAACCAGAAACCGTTTTCCGCCTATATAACTACAAAATATGTACAGTGCCTACCAAAAATATGAATGCAGAGAGTTTTCCCCCATTTACTTGCCTGTATAACACTACTTGCAGAACAGAGAAGCAACAATGTTTTTGAAGACCAGGAATATTATTTTTATTTAGTGTAAAGACAATACATTAATTGGTACCCTAGATGGAAAATATTAAGTTTCTTTGCCAGCTTTGAACGACAATATGATCATATAATATGGCGAATTCAGCCCCCTGAATCCCATATAGTTTATTTTTAAATCAGAAAATGTTCATCTTTCTATCTGTCACACTTTTTACTCCTTCATTAACTGGGGTTTTTTTTTCAGAAATTGCAAACATTGTTACCGTCTGACCAAAAGATATGGAATAATTCAACCAATTATAATTCTGCATCTGTCAAAAAGTGTATCCATATTTTTGGTGGGCACTGTATTTGCCGATATTATGATCTTGAAGTATCGAACAGACACGGTGTGTGGTGGAATTACGCCACCAAGTGTCAATTTTCATAATATGAACACAAAACGGAAATGCAAAAATCTGTTTAACATGTTTTACGGTTTGTCTCTTACAATCGTATTTGCTGAGTGGATGTGATAAAAATGTACAGGTATTGTTAGACGAGTAATAAAGCAACATTCAACGTTAGTATGTTAAATAAACGAGTCGTTGCGAAATCATTTATATTAACATAGTAAACACGATATAGACACGAACTTGAAAGCAACCAACGTTCGTATTTAACGGTGTTTATATTTCTTTATTGCCAATTGTCTGTAATAAAAATAAGAAAATAAAAAAAACACGAATAACATTGTGACGACATCGTCATCGTCTCAATTTTACATCGAGTTGGTCCGTCAAACATTTCTCTTTGCTCTGGCCAGTCATTGTGTAGTGAGTGACACGAGTTGGACTTATCCATTTGGGCTTGAAAGGTAAGTGAGTTTAAGTAATATAATAATAGTATTTATAACAACAACAACAACAACAACAACAACAATAATAATTATAATAATAATACATTTATTATTGTGTAAAGCAAATTTTCAGAAACAATAATTTTATATAAAAATGAGAAACTTACCATTCTTACAAAAATTTGCTACATCTACAAGAAAATTGCACTAAAGTAAAATTACGTTTCACCAACGATGTGTTATATCTTGATGTAAAATCATAATTTATTGAAAGTTGCATTGTGTATCATGTTTTATGATGTTAAATTTGTATACCGTAAATAAAAAGCTATGTTTCAACTAAAATAATAAATAATGTACCGCTATCGTGTACATATGAACCGTTGTCATTGTTTAATGTATTTAATGAGTGCGCTGATTTCAAAATGCATTAAATGTGTATCACTATTATAATTTATTATGTCTATATGATACTCAACAGAAAGATAACTTAAAATATGAAATTAATATCGCTTCGTGAGTTAACATTGAAAACAATTTTTAAAAATGCTACAACATTTTTAACATTTATTTTAAAAAATCGATAGATTATTGAAATGGTTCTTAAATTAATTGGACTTTCTTATATATTTCTGTGAAAAAAACATCAAGCATTATTAGAACTTAGCATTCTTCCTAATTCTTAGTACCATGATCACAAATTCTGTCCGATCGCCATCCGATGTTCAGAGGTTGCTCTTTGGTCTAAACAGGCAGGCATAAGTTTCAGTCTGTTTTGCTATGCTAATCATCAACCAGTTGCTGTGCTCGATGCCTAAATATTTAGTACATGGATAGAGTCCACGTGTCCGGATGATTTGTGATCAAGGTATTAGTAGGACCCTAGCATGCCTAACATAGTGGCTGGTTAATTAAAATTTAAACGTAGCCAAGATGTGCCCTCGTCAATACAGAAGTTAGTTCCCAGACTATGTTCCAGACATATAGATAAAAAAATATATGCAGCTTGGACCAGAATGTCAAGAAAAGAATGTTTATTTTTACAATTTGACCAACATGAACATGTTTTGCGATTCCTTTGCCATCGAATGAGTTCGTACATTAATCATTTCGTACTGAGAGCAATTCGTTTCTTATAATGATCGTTTGATGATGTATTTATCAATTATTCATCAAAACACTTAGGACAGTTCTTAATAATTCAACATTGATTCATTTTTGAACCCTTGTCTTCTCTGATGTGTGTTTGTGCTCTTGTAAATATACAAGTAGATCAAGACAGTATATTTATGGATTAACGGTACTTTGTGAATGTTTTATTCGCTTTGTTTCTAACTTTCTAGTGTATATGAACAACCCCCACATATGTACATGTATAATAAATAAAACCTCTGTAGAGCAACACCCCTTGGGACCTGCAAATGTTGACCCCTGCAAAGAGGTTAACGTTGTAGAGCTCTGTGAAGAGGTTGTAAGTATACTTGTCAGCTAAGGGTTATAAATGCTCGACAGACGGTAGCTTGTGAGACTGATGATAGATTCTACACTTGTTTTGAACTATAGCCTGTCTAAAAAGGTTAAGATAGCGTTGAAAAAACGATTCTCTTTATATATAATATATGGTATTGCGTATATTTATGGATAACCGAAATGAACTCAATAATCTAATTGACATACTGCTCAATTTATTGGCAAGGTGGACAAATTAAAGTCCTAACTGTTGGGTGGACACAATTCCTATCATTCATTTTTTATCAATTCTTAATAAAAATATTATTCCTTTTACACGTAGTTTATAAAACGATGCTTTGTTGTCAAATAGGTATATAATATAACAACACTGAATTAAAGAACGTTAGAAAAATGATACACGAATGGAATGATGTCCATCAAATAATGAGAATTTTCATGTCCACCTTGACAAAAATTGATTGGTGGATATTTTGTCCACCTTGAAAAATATTGGCAGTGGGATTATGTCCAGCCACCCGATGGTCCCGTAGGGGTGTACGGAACTACATATAGATGCTTTCGACGGTTGTATCATAAATAATGCAACTCTAACTATTTTGCGACTTGCGTGCATAGTATGCCCATACTTGTAACCTCGGAATACTATAGAGAAACCCTTCCAATCAGTCCCGTGGCATGCATAAATAAATCATTTCGCTATGAGTTGAATTAGTTACAAGTTACAACACAACATAGTACTTTCATGTTTCTACAACGTTTTTTCACAAATCAACCTCCTGAGTATACATGTATGTATACTATGAATTTAGACTCGTAAATATACTCGTACGTGTATGTAATACACCACATGAAACACATTCTGCATATAGGAAATTAAGTGTAAAAATATATTTTTCAACATCAATCAAATCAAAAGTATTTGCTTCGCTTTTATATAATATCTACATTAATTCTTTACATTAGTTTGACACAATTACGCTATATTGCGTCATCGCTTGAATATACGATACATACATACACTCATTCCTTCCTTCCTGATATCTATATTTTATGATTGATTGATTGATTGATTGATTGATTGATTGATTGATTGATTGATTGATTGATTGATTGATTGATTGATTGATTGATTGATTGATTGATTGATTGATTGATTGATTGATTGATTGATTGATTGATTGATTGATTGATTCAGTTCTAGTATTTTAATAATCTTACAAGCAATCTCATTTAAATCCGACCCTTATTTGTATGCTTACTCTCTACTTAACGTTGATATAACTTGCGGAAGTCAGGTTCACGTCAATAACAAAACATGCATTTACAAATATTCAAAACAAGTTTTTATAGGATTAATTGCTGGAATTGAAGATTTTCTCAATTTATGACTTAATGACTGCTTAAAATGAATTCGGAGAAATAAAAAAATGTCGGTTTTAGAAAGACAAAATATTCACGTATTTAATTGGGATAATTTGTAATTGTCAATTTGGAAAATGAAGTTTAACCAACTTACTAACACATACAGAGAAACATGTGATAAGGACCAACTGCGAACAAGTACAAATATGGCAAACCTGTCTAGAAAGATCACCAAGTTTATATCCCGTCAGACCATTTTCACTAAAAGTTATCATGTTTATAGTGACCACCTGTCAACAAAGTTAATGTTTGTTCCGTTCCTGTTAGCTGTCTTTGAACGCAGGATCACCTGTATTATTATTTGTTTATAACTTGATATGTTGGTTTAATATTCCATCGCATGTCTTTAAATATGCAGATTCTTGTCATCAAAGTGACGCTATCAGTTAACAAATCGTGCACATCACTGGGGAAAATATCATGAATGAAAATAACTGGAAACTCTCATAGAATGACTCGGCAACTTCTTTATGCCATTGTCTCTTTTTCCCCCGTGAAAACTCATAACATGCATGTATGTTTCATATTACATAATCTTCCTTTACAATGAGTAAGCATCTTGTTTGTGTCGTGTTTACACTTGGTGTAACTATGGTGGCGTGAAAGGGACGTGGTAGGTACGAGAAATGAAGAAAACGAAGTTCGAGTATTGTGTCTACGTCTCAACTAAGTTGGCTGTGACATTCATATCTTGCCTAGAGATCTCCCGAAGCATCTCAAGTAGAAATATCATCTCAAATTGAGATTTTGCTCAAATCAGTGTCTGAATTTTAGATAAAGCTGAAGTTCAAGATATGTTAAAGTTAGTCCTTTCTGTCTTGTGATATATGTACTTAGTGACTTACGACCTTCTCATTCTAAGTCAGCGATATAGGATACAAAATGCGACGAAAACAACTTTCGATTTTTTATTATTATAATGGTGACAAAATATTCGGTTTCATTTAAAAATAATTTACCGTTTTACGTCAAACTTAAAAGATTATATCTTGTTATTTTGATACGAACCAAGACCATACGAACATTAGGCTTACGTTTAATCTTCTATCTTTAAATAATTTAATTAAGTGATTTTACCTCGATCACTATAAGGGTGAGAAAACACATTAAGTCGTTTACTGAATATGACTTAAATGATATAAGTTGTCAAGATATATCATTTTTAAAACGCGTGTAGAAATCTGTTATTTCCGTTCGTTTTAAAATCCTTATATCTAATATTACTAATACTATACAGTTCATGAGTCAAACGATTAACTTCGAAAATCAATTGAGTGTATATCCATAGAGCGTTTCACCCTGATCATTTTGCTGACGGTGAGAAGTACTTTGTTGATATACTCAACGAAATATGAAATGGAACCCATCGATTTCTAGTATTCCTAATAATTACAATTAAATGTGTGGGTACCTAGACAGAAAATCAACCCCAGTTAACCTGGCTACAAGGAAAGTAATGTGCTAAACTTATATCCCAACTGCCAATCCTGACATTGAGCTACATTTCAAGAATTCTTTTTTTTAATGGCTTCCAAGTTGCATATTTTGTGGCGTATTTTGCCACAAAATTTTGAAGTGCAGTGACATTGCATAAGAAAATGGCTCGTTATAAATTGTGTTGAGGCTACAATAAGTAAGAAATAAAATAACTTCAGTACTTTCTACTTCAAAGATACTTGAAAATGTAAGTTCATGTATCAATTTGCACATTTTTGACAAATTGTTGTATGAGACTTAACTTTGTCCTTCATGGTGATAAATGTTTGATGAAACCACGTGGAAAAGTGGGCGTATCCGGCTTTTGTATGTCCAGACCGCTTACAGATCGCAATACTGTTTCGTTGAATGAAACTATATAAAATATTGTTGAATGAAACTGAAATACGTACCAAGGCCTTGGAGCAAAACTATTCTAAAACAGTACAGATAAAGAATAAGATAGACAAATTGACCTTCAGAATCCCGTACATAATTGCAAGGTCAGGTGTGGTGCCACAACCGTGTATCTCAGCTTTCATTAATACATTTATATAACGATATTTTCTGTCTGTACAGAAGGCCAATGTCCCACCGAGTGTTTATCCCAGATATTGTCCGTGCCTCATTACGGTACAGGTACATGCCTGTTTACAAAAATATATAATTAGGAAATATTTTCACGCTAGTTTTTTTTTTATTAATTACATGGATGTGTCATCGAAAATATATTTTCATTTTCTTAAGAAGTACCGTTCCACACAGGGACTGTAGATTGTGGCGAGCGTAGCCTTTATTTACGTTATTTCTAACATATAATAATCATACAAAATGTATGGATTTGAACCCATATCGCCAGACTAGTCGCCAAGCGCAACGGAGGCACGTCCCTGCGACACCCTGTTGGAGAATTTGCCGGATCCAATACACAGGCTGTCCATGTTAGCGTCTTAAATTACCCAGCAGGTGTTAAACCCTAGCAGTTGCTAACACCTGATTGAGTCACATGAAGACCCGAGCATCGGAGCACGTGCGTGTGTTTATATGTGAACACACGTGTAAGCTAGTTTATATTGTTTTCACGTCCTCTTTTTCAACTGGAAATTGGATTTTCAATCGATGTATGTAAATGACGCCAACCACATTAAAGTATTAGCTTTGTTTTAAACAACTTTGAATTGAAATTCAAGCTTGATTATTGTTTCATTCGATGTAATGTGTTCGTGACTATGCAATAATATTACGAACGTTTATCACTAATTGAATACATTTATATTCTCCGTTCTATTATAGTGTTCATGAAACTTAAAATAACAGCCATTCGAGGATAGCGTGTAGCGTTTATCATTCCTTTATACGTTCGTTCAATCACTATCAAAATTGAAAATTGGGAAATTAACATATTTGAAAGTATTGTCGATTTAATAACTAATACTAAGGAGGGAATTATCCGAGAAAATAGCTGAGACTACAGTTAACTCAAGTTTACCAAGTTAAACATAATTTAACTGACAGACGAGCTGATGTTTATAACTGTTATCATTTAACTTTGAACGGACTATATAATCTAGATCAGAAAAAATGTAGGACAAAATTGACACATTACGTACAAACTTATATACAGAATATAGCACTCATTTCAAGTACCCAGTAACATCGATCAAACAGTTTGTATTATGTCTAGTAATATTACAATCGTAACAACTCGGGCATTTCCGTAACTGAGAAACACGCCTCGTACATAAGTGTAGAGTTACAAATTTGGGTTATGCGGTTTCCGGTAACGGCCAAAGTCATCAGATTTTCAATGCTACCAAGAACAGAAGCCCTTCAATTACCGGACTCCTTTTAGAATTTGATACCTTCCCATGAGTAAGTAACCTTTTAGTTCTCTTCGATTCCATCGTTTGATTCTTTTGAGCCATGTTGTAAAGTAGTTCGTGATAATGGCGGCTATTCTATTATGTCCGAGGCACTTTCTTTAGATAAACGCCGAGGAGTTCCGATTTCTAGTATTATTTACTTGTATTCATTCACAGTCTATGCTCGTCAATTGAAATATTAAAATAAAATGGATGGTTGATTCATGTATTGATTTTGCTGGAAATGATACATATGTAAAGTAAAACATTTTCGCGACGTCAGAATAAATATAATAAATACATTACTCAGTTCTGTATTTTTCTATCGTTGTGTAAGTTTGTGGGCTTACATTTTCGCGAACTTATCAAATTCGTTACAACAGCGAAACAGAATTCACGCGAACATTTTGATTTGTTTGGCTCTCGGTTAAGATATTTATTTGCTCAAATATGTGACCACTTACACAAGTTTGACTTCATATACATGTATGTTTTTCATGAACTTAAGTTCTAACCGATTGCTCTATTTTAATCGTCATTTTAGTCTATATGTGGACACAGTGGTCTAAATCACTTCAGTTTAATTTATTTTCGTATACCAAATAGACACACACGATCTAAAACAGAACGTGGTAAATCAATGTTGTTTTTGTGATTTTCAAGCATGCAAGTTACTTTTTTACAAGTACGTGCAACGTGATTAATTTGTTGGGTTGTTTAATGATAAATCACGAGTGAATTAAGCGTAATCAAAATGTGTGGCTAAGACTAAAAACTAATTGATAGTATATTTTCCAAATATGCCATATTTTCATCGTATCCCGGGTCTGTGTGCATAATTTATGAAACATGAAAATAATGAAAAAGATACTGCAACCTACGGTTTTAGCGCCGAACTGCATCAGTTTTAGATTGTGCGGAACCGAAACCCTGCCGAGAAAAAAAACCATCCAAAGATTATTGTTTGTTTCTTAACAAAACAAAGTTGACATTGAAGTTTACGAGAATACGAGCCCTATGATTTATCAAGAACCGCTATATTTCGGTTGCTCCTCGGGTCTATAGTCTTATCGTTACTACACTTCCTACCTGTTCTCTACCTACTCACAAAAGGTCTGAGTAATCTACAGGCCTGAGTCAGTGTCACCTTGAGACGGACATAAATTTAACTGCTTATATATTACTCTCTCCCAAAGACACATTTAATGAAGCTATCAACGGGCAGAAGATTTTTGTCAAGTATCCAAAATTTCAGATGATTTTATTTACATTTTACAGCTGATTTCCATTGTTAGAAATTCAATTTATTTTTATGACTTGCCAGTTTTTATTGTACCAAGATTGTACCGAGATTCCAATCAAATCAAATTTAGATGTTTGACCACTACGATAAATCATTGATTGACGTATGTGTAGGAGCTTGCGTGAAATATCGGCGTCAATATAGACTACAAATATCCCCCAAATAGTCACATATTTTATTTTTTATTGCACTATTAATCTAGAATTCATTCGAATTCATATTTAGGGATAACAATCTTGGATATAAAGTTTAGATGAAGGATAATATTATAATGAAAATTGAAATGTCAAAATAGTGAAGTACACGGTCAAGACATTCGAGTATAACCCCGAGTGAAGTTCAGGTCAGCTGTAGAAAATACAAGGTGTCGAATAAAACCAAAACGAAAACTAGGCGTTGTGACCGGGCATGGCCGTTATTTGCCAGTCAGCTTTTTGTTGAAATATAACAGGGATATCGCATGAGTGACTCCAGTATCCATTCAAACATAAATATTTCTGTATGAAACAAATTCTACAACTCATGTTGACCACTCTCGATACCTAACTTCTGATGTTATCTTTTGGATGAAGCTGTGCATGAGAGAAGAGACGTCAATTACCCTTCTTATATAGAATGTCCGATAATAATTATAGTTGCATATAAACTTATACAAGTTAAATAGTTCCTGCGGCCAATTGTTTTACAGACCAGTATTGTGAGAGACATTTTTTTTATAATTTTAAAAACTAGAACTTTTTAAGATGTTAATAAGGCTTGATATAAAGGTATGAGGAACTCGGACAGGGGAGGCAGCACACTTTACCAGCTGAGCAAAGACTCGCATCAGTAACAACACGATACGTGTACAATGAGCAATGCACACACGTGAGCCAAAGAAACAATTAAAAGTCCAAGTCCCCGCCGAAAAATGCGGAATTTTACAAACCTCTCTGATTGAGTAGGCTTATGTGTGTTTGGGTATATTTACCTAGTATAATTTACCGGAAAATGGTGCTATTTTCATTATTAGTTATTCAAATGCGTAATATAGTTTATTTACGACAAATAGTTTATTAAATACAAGTATTTGGGTAAAAAAACGTTCATACTTTTGTATATTTAATATCGGCGCCCGTAGAGTCAGAAAGTAAAATAAAGCGATTCTCACGACGTGCAAATATTATGGACAAACGCTGGTTCGAAATGATTCTGGGCCGAGTCTTGCCGAAAAACTTGCTAGTTAACGTTTATTTAGTCATCACTGGTCATTAAAATGCGTAATATAGTTAATCAACCCCATATTGTAAGTTAAATACAAGTATTATGGTAAAAACGTTACTATTTGGTTAAGATTTGGGTAAGATTTGGGTGTTTAATGCCGACGCGTCCTGACCTAGTTAACGGAGATCTAGGAGAGGTAATCCAGACTGCAGGTGCACGCCAAAACACATATCGAAACACATTTTTTTCTTATTTTTAATTACTTAAAGGAGTAAAACAAATAATTATAGTTATTAACTTACATTACTTTATTTTAAATAAAAAATAAAATAATAGTGATCGATCTAGTCTGGTTTACGACATTCGCACAAAGTGCTTCATTTTTTTGGATTTAGTTTTGAACGCGTGAACCAGACTAACGAAAGGTCAAGTGCGCGTTAAAACACATTTCGAAACACATTTTTTTCTTATTAATTATTACTTAAAGGGGTAAATTATGGTTAATACTTTATTTTAAAATAAAATAAAATAGATCTATACGAATCTCAATAAAAAAAAAATAAAAAAATGGTATTAGTCTGGTTCACGACATTCTTAAAAAATGCTGATTTTTTTGGATTTTTTTTTTTGAAATGGTAAACCATCCAGAACATGTCACGTGCCCCTACATGGAAATTTTTCTTGTTGCATACAAATATAACCTGCGGCTCAAGGCCGCAGGTTAATTAGTCAGGATGGCTTCGTTAGGCCTACGCCTGAAACAGCTCAGCTTTTGGGTTCAACGCCATTATATTTTCTCAACACTTTTTCTGCAAAATGCGGGGAAAATCGACATTGCTGTTGCGACTGGGTTCACACTCGAAATCAAATACAATTTATGTACAAGAATATCTTACCTGCCTGTTTATAGTCAGGAGGGGATGGGTGGCCGCAATAGTCGCACATGACGGTTTATTCTGAGCATGTTAGCCACGCTTGATGAAATTCTCGACAATGGAACATAGGAAATAAAACAATGAACATGGTGAATACTTCGGTGCGGTATGCTTTCATTCTGTACCGAACAACTCATTGCAACTGACACTGTGTAAACGTATGTCGCCTGCTGATGATGTCACCCACTTTCTTATGTTACGATGATGTAAAATGCGACGTTTCAAAAATAGCCATCTTTTGATAAAACAAAAAACAATTTCAACATCGTGAAAAATGAAGGAAGTGTACCAAGTATTAACTACGAGGTTAAACCTTGTGCTTCTTATAAGCAAGGAGAGTAAATCAAAGAAAATTAGAATGAAATAACATTTGTTTTACGACATGTTTAGTACTATTTATGGCTTTTTTATTTCTCTCAAATTGCGTGTTACTAAGTGAAGCGCAACTTAGACCTGTACAAAACATGTACATATAGAAAATAATCTCTCATTATGTCGTTATTTACGACCGGATGACAGACGTTTTGTGTCCTTAATTACTGAAAATACAAAGTAAAATAACACTATAGCAATGATACATCATGCAGTGACACTTTACAGTGAATGTTAAATGATAGTTGATACAATATTTTACGTTTGTTTCATTTAATAAATTCATTATCATTGTTCAAACAGTATATTCATCAACTCCATCTGTAAGCACTCACAGCTGTTTAGCAGTAAGTCACATATATGTACTTACACCTCGACCGTGGAGCGGGAGGTCGAAGGTTTGAATCCCTTTGGAAGCTCGGTTTAAACCAATGCGGTCGGTTGGTGAGTAATCAGCTAGTTACAGAATGGTAACCATATGCCCTATCTCTGACAGGTACTGAATACATCAAAAACTAATGTCTCGTAAGTCAAATTGACTGGCACTTTTAATAGGTGTGACACTATAACAAACAAACACTTAACCTTTACTTTATCTTATATGCATTTACATTCTTCTGACATAAGTTGTATACATTTTTGAAAAGGGTGCTTAACCCTGTTCTGTGTTAGCGTTAAAAATACACTAGACATGATTACGAGCTAAAAATAGCTCCACTTGCGCATTCCGCGGGATGACTTCGGACTTTATCGCCTAATCTTCAGCCGAGACAGTGTTTATAATGTTGCATGATAACTTAGCACTTAATTGCAGGAAGCTTGGTAAATATATCGAGACAGTGACTGTATTATGTTACGTAAGCTAGGTTACCATCCGGTTAGTGATAAACGCTCAACGTTTAAATACTGTGAGTAGTATAGACAGTAGAGGTAATAATGTATTAACTAGATGCTGGAACATACATATGGCGTTGGGGTGGCATATGCCCTCATATGCTTTGTGACTGGAAAAATATTTTTCTGACGACAGGAACAATCCCTGTTCTTCCAGTGCCATCGGCGCTTTGATTCATATATCGCTGGTACATCATAAGACCTTATCTGACCTTATATGAAAAAAAGACCTATCTTGTTGACCAAAATGACGTCAAAAAAGTTGTTTTTTCCATAAGTAAAGAGTAGTTTCAGACGGATTTCTTGTTTTCTCATCATTATTCTAAGCCAGCGAATTATGGACAGTTATTTCTATTGATTTATGAGCCGCCTATTTGAAAGTGGCATCGACCTGATAGTAAAATGGGTGAGCGAAAATGTCCATAATTACTATATATCATAGCGAAAACATACCTTTACATTCAATATTTGTTTTACTTAGTTCATCGACAACGTTGTCTATTTCCTTCCTAATCGTTTTATAGAGACCTTTGTTTGTTTTTAACCTTCATCTTTTTGGTAATTTAGTATCTACCTATTGGCAGACACACACATCATTATTATAAATGAATTAAGACATAAATTACGCATCGTACATAAATTACACACCGTGCATAAATTAAACGTCGGTCATAAATTACATATCACAGATCACTGCCGTGAATGAAAACATACATAATATATCTTCATAAACAACCGACCAATTCGTTTCTATAAGATGGATCCCTTTACAATGAAGTATTGGTCACTTAATTAACATCATGCATTCATTTCACATCTCATATGTGCATTTATAAGGGAGGTTGCGGGTACCTTTAAAATATAATTAAGTAGCTATTCCAAGGCCATTGTCCGACTTGAAAGCGGGAGGTGCACATGAGATGGTAGGTTTAAAGTTCAATAATGGTTACCGTAGGCCTATCTCTACCAAGCGCCCCCGAGAAGGGATTCAGGATGTACTGTACGCATGAGCGATAAGTGTTTCGAAAGTCAAAATTGACTGACCTTTTCGATACGGGTGACACTATAATAAACATTTTTTACCTACAGGCTACAGTTTAAAGTTGCATACGGAAACACATGTGCGCCTAGTAGAAACTACACATGCTTTGATGACGTAATGCCCAAAAGCAATATTCACTTAGACATACACGCTAGACGCTAAATTTCGCAACCTCTCTGTCCGAAAGATGACTGCTAACTTCTTTATCAGTAAAATAAATTAGAATGCAAAATAATTATATTGTTGACAGCAAAACGAATATAAAATAAATAGCCTGCGTATCTGATTATGGTCAAGCTTTCACAAAAAATATTTTGTTCGATACACATAAATAACTTTGTTAGGACACTGGTCATTTATTACAACTCAAATTCGAAGTTCTTAGTAGCTGTTACATTTCGAACTTGATCGCTGCTGAACATGACTCAATCCAAATTAATTAACCCTTTATCAAATAGATATCTATTTTTCGAATTACAATTCGAATTACAGTTGTTATATATTCGAAAGGTCGAAAGCGCAAATGAATACGTGAGGGCTGATTCAGAATATTACCAAAATGATTAACATTAGTAGCGTTAGACATAAGGTATAACAAACAAATTAACAAAACTGACCGTTCTAAAATGCATTGTGAAAACACTGTCCGAGAGAAAATAGTAGAACTTCAGAGGAACTCGAATGACGCATATTAAAAAGCTATTAATTAATATGTTAATCAAATATACATATATACATACAGAACGTGATACCTAAACAAACAAAAGAACAGACACACCAAAAAAATATACGTCTTGCATCATTTCGACCTTTAGAAGATTTAGATACATTTGTACAGTTAATCCTTTTTGAAGTAGATCAATGACTTTTTTAAAAATACATTAATCGGCCTAGCCCAATTATTGTAGACCGTGGTAGCAAAGGCAACCATCTGTTACGCTTATAGCTTTATTCATTTTTTCTCTTAACACATGTTTCAAAGCGCTTCAACGGTTCAATTGTGTTTTGAACTATATATTCTTTTTCCGGGGGGGGGGGGGGGGTGTACAAAGCGTATAGATTAACAATTATCTATTCTATGTTAAGTTGACGTATCCACCTAGTATATCAATCGAAACCCAATCAGATACAAGAATGTCAGAAAGCGGCCCGATCAAAGTGATTCAAGGATAACATCAAATACGATACCTTTTTGATTAAAATAATTATCCCTAATTACTTTTTCATTAGCTTTTTTTCATTTAATCCCATGGGCTAGCCCGCTTCATCATTTTTTCTCATTTCGCCCTAATCAAAGAATAGGGTAAAATAACACAACGTACAACTTACTGTGAAAGGCGAAACATGGTTTTCTTTGTTTCGCTTGGTCGGATCAGTTTATGTGCGATTTTTGTGGTACTCCGTGGTATTGCTGTATTTCAGCTAAACTGTATTAATACGTGAACTGTGCAAGATTCTGTTAGATGTATCAATTTGTGGATTATTAGTGAAAGTTTTATGGGTTTTTTTGTAGTAATTATCTTATACGGATTAATGAAAAAGTGTGTTAACCTTATAGCGTAAGTGTTAATTGAAAGTTGTAAATTTTATACTTTCCTTTCAGAATTAAAATTATGAGTTTTCTCGTATATTTTTGTATCAAAGACCTAATATAGTTTTATGTCAAATAGCTATTATAGATGTGCTTATGTATTTTGTTTACATCGTTTAAATATAAAAAGAAAATCACAAAATAAAAATTGACGCACTTTGAGTCATATATACTGTTCAAAGGGTTTCAGAATTTTAAAAAATGTGGATATTTTTTGGTTGTTTAAAACGCGTTAGTTGTAGGCAATATGATAACATACATGTACATGTATAGGAATGTTTAATTAAGTGTGCTATAGCAATATGAATTATAATAAACACCGTTTATTTCTATATAAATAATATAAGTTTATCAAAGTTTCAGATTTACAAAACCTTTATTTTGATAGTGTTTTGACGTATGTCATATTTAAATATATACCGACAAGTGCTTGAAGAATGTGTACTATTTTCACTCTGTCTCAATATGTCAAACGGAGAAGTCTTTTCAAGTGGTAAGCTCACTTAGACTGAGTAAAAATAGCGCACATTTAATACAATGATCCCTTATTTGGCATATATGTCAGTAGTATCAAGTCAAGATGTATCTTTGGATTATCGAAAGTACGAAGGTATTATATCTTCTAAACCCTTTTTTTAGATATTTGAAATATTTTGAAAATACATTGAACTAACGTGAAATGACGGTATCATGTCACTTTAAAGAGGCCTTCCCTATAACTTTGATCGTTTAAATCGATTCAGAAATATTATACATTAAATGAGCATCATTATTGCTTAAACTCCTCAAATCTTCAACAAAAAGCTCCCACCAATTACAGAGAAAAAATGAAAATATATTTCCGTAAAGAGCCAAAATAGTCACAAGTTGTTTCCCTTTGACCACATAATAATAAATCGCTGGAAGCGATAAATTATTATTGGTGATTTGACCATACTTTTTACATTAAAGAGACATATTTGCGCACACTTTCTTCTGACAAATTATGATAATTGATAGTGCTTTGTACATTTAGCTCATTAAATGTGATAGTAGAGAAGAATATGCTAGTTATAGGGAATGCCTCTTTAAATGCAATAATTTACATATATAATGACATTTCACCTAAACTTTCTGACGTTTTAGAAGCTTAAAGTTCCATACTGGTAGTTCACAAAACTGACTATTCATAGTTACTGCTGAACTTCACATAATAAAACCGCCTCAATATTAAGACCACTATTATTAGTACCATTTTCACAACTTTGTTTTTCTTTATTTAACCTGAGTTTTAAGATAAACTCTATTCTGATACATGTTTCAGTTTTCAATGATATAAAGGATGGCATTCTAAGTGAGGTTTATCTGTACAGGCATATTAGAAATATGTATGTATGAGTAAGCTAAATAATTTTAATTCATATGTTTATTAAGTTTAGGAAAGATAAGATAAGATAAATTTTATTTAACGTCGATTATAGGAAAGGAGTGTAAAACAAAACAACTGTTTACCATTCATTTTAATAGATGTGACACTTTCGATACCTCATTTGTGATGGCATATATCACTTCTTAATTAAATTGATTTAAGCTACATGGGCTTTCGACCCATGTATCGAAACGAAGCTTAGACGAATCGGTCAGTTATGGTCATGGCATTATTATTTATTGATGCAGTACTTAGGTTACTCAGCAAGACATCGATGGCTTAGAATGAGAAGGTCGTAACTTCTACTTACGACCTTATAAGACTCATACGTATTTGAAATCTGCTTCATGAGGAGCTTCTTATGTGCCTATTTTCATGAAAATCGGGAATTGTCATGTTGACCAAAATGAAGTTTTAAAAACTTGTTTTCCCATTGGTAAAGACTAAATTACAGATAGGTTTCTCTTGTTTTCTAAATATATCGATTTTGTAGTTACGACCTTCTTATTCTAAGCCATCGACATGATGATAAATATTCGGATACATTACTTTATAATAAGACAAAATATTTATGTATGTTACTTTGACATCCAGTCTATGATATAACTTAGGAAAGGAATGTCATTGATGTGGAAAATAACAATAAGAGTTTGAAATGTGGAATAGAAAATTACATCAGTACAACAACATGTCAAACGGTGTCTTTGTTTACTGGGGTCGGTAAGTTTCTCAATTAGAAAATGGTTCATTTGCTCAAAGGTAGCTATACGTATCATTAAAAAAGAATTTCGACAGTAAAAGGAAAATATAACTGAAACGTTTATTTAAACAAATTTAACTTTATCATTTTCTGTAAAAGAAATTTTCATCAATGACACATTTACATGTACTTTTGCTCGTATTTATTTCAAATTTTTAAATGATGAATATTACACTTGTACTAAATCCTCGTAAAGCACACAATACCTCAGTCACAATACCTATTAAATGCCAAAGACTACAGACATAGACACGAAGTCTTGTGTTGTTGTTTAAAATTACCCACGACAGATATTTTACTAGTTCTGACAGAGTTTAAATCCGTTGTGTTCTTTTCATAGCCGAATTGATCTATTTTGGATTTCCTCGATAAAATGATGTGACGGCAATAATACACCCGTAACACGTTATACCACCAGTTCTGGAGTAGTTACGACCCTTTGGATGTCTTTCACTAGTCTGGCCACCCGACTAGATAATATATTTTTTCAATCAAATAGTATAACATTTTTCAATTTTCGCTAGATTTTATTTTGGGCTTGATTATCCTTTGTTTGAGGGTGCAAAGGGAAATAATTTCATGAGAAAGGAGTATATTGAGGAGTTATCTTTCTAAACATAGGGTATGTTAGACAGACTAGTCTTTCACATTAAACTTTAATTTTCTTCCTTCAAATATGATGGCAATAATGTTCCTTCGTATGAAAACAACTTCTCTACATCATCAGATAATTACGTGAGCATTATTGATAGAATGTTATATGTTAGTTAGCCGAGGAAACAATAGATGCGTACAAACCACACCTGCAATGATTATACGACATTATATGACACTCGGCGTAATTTACCTATTCCTGTGATCTCTCAAATAACTCTAGTAAAACATTTGATCTCCCTAACTATGTAACCGTGTGTGCAACTGATCATAACGTCACCGTTTGTTTCTCTCCATTTGATGATCAACCCCCTTCTTTTGTTCATTGATTTTAACCCGTCATTAAGTCACACATCACACATCAATGTGTGGTTTTTTTCTCAAATTTGTTACCAATCTATGAATTTCGAGATCATTACAAGTGTACAACAGAAGGCATAGTAAGGGTAGTTTAAGATATTTACCATCGTAATGTAGGCGTTATCGACAAGTCAATTGAAATCGTCTTTGATTCAAACCGTATTCAATAAGGCGGAAAACATTTAGATTTACCTATCATTTTCACCGTTACACAAGTAATGACCCTTGTTTATGTTATAGCAAATGTTTAACAGTGAAAATTAACCGATACACACAGAACTACCTCGGTAGTTAATTAAGCTTACATCTGGAATTACAAACTTAAGTTGGTTGTTATACAGAGGTGGTTGTTGAATTTCACCGTTACTAAATGGTAATTACCAATGTTGAAGTGATAGCAAACGTTTAACATTGAAAATAAACAGTAATGAATAATACAGTACGACCTCTTTTGAGAAACTCCCTTTGGAAAACACAAGTATTGGCTGTTGCATTACTTGGATTGCTTGTATTTGTTCACGTCATGCATCTTTATGTATCAAAAAGCTAGTCGTTCACAGAGCTGTGATGGCCGAGTGGTTAAGGCGTTGGACTTGAAATCCAATGGGATCTTCCCGCGCAGGTTCGAACCCTGCTCGCAGCGATATATTTTATTAATTTTTTATGAATAGAATGTTGAATAGCGAACGATGACGATTTGCAACAAAAGCGATTTCTTCTCTTGAACATAGTGGTTAGAGTGTCCATTTTAAGTGCGATATATCACGGGTTCAACCCCAGGCGTTGGCTTATCAAATTCGTTAAATCCTACTCGTACATTTTTCTTGCTGCTTGATTGATTCCGGTGTATAATGTGACTGGGCAGTGTTTAATATTAAAGCTTTAAAATATTTGTATGGCTCTTACTAACCTGTTTTAAGACTGGGTGGAGACGTAGGCCTACCAATTCCAGAAATGTAATTGATAGAACCAATAAGTTAAGTGCATTCTAATGTTAACGTTTAGAGATGTTGATCGGGTCTCGTATTAAATATTAAACATAAATTCGTTGCACCTAGTGCAGTCCAATTTGCAAAATATTAACACCAATTAACATTTCACAAATCAATTACGACCATATGTTTTTCCCATATGGTCCGTCCAATAATGGGCGTCGGACGTTAGTCGTTAATTGATTTTAAAGCACTACTGTATAATTGGATCTAGCTTATCGATACATCGCGTAAATGGTTCACTTACTTTCTGGCATTGTGACTGTGCTGTGTGCCTGTGTTGGTTAGTTAGAATAAATCGTTAACTTAGAATGAGAGGGTCGTAAGTACAAAATTGATACTTTGAGAAAAAAGAAAAAAATGTCCGAAAATAACGCTGTACTTGTGGTAAAACAAGCTTTTTCAACTTTAATTTGGTCAACATGACAAGTTCCGATTTTCATCAAAAAGGCTGATAAGAAGCGCCTTGTGATGTAGATTTTAAATATGTATACATGTACCGTCTTATAAGGTCGAAAGTAGTGGTGGTGGCCTTCTCATTCTAACCAAGCGAAATGTATGAGCATCGTTCACCAGTGGTTAATCAGGTTCTTTAGATTCTGACGTCAGAAGAATAGTGTTAGTAGTGTTAACGATGTTGTTGCTAGTACAAAGGGGACTAATCTCGTGTACGTAAATATGCACTTTTGGTAACTTGTAGAAGTTATGTGGTCAGTAGAGGAATTGCTTGTAAGCATGCTAAATATGATTGTTTGTGATTTGTTACCATGAAATAAGATTAATTAAGTGACAATTTCGTCGAATAAAGGAATAGCAATTTATAATAGAATAATAATATACCTGTACTAGGCGTACATGAACTTTAATATGGGTATATACTTGTACTCGAGTGATTGTCTTGTTTCGACGTTTAGAAGTGTACATTCATCTTCTACTGGTGATAAATGGTAAACAGATTTTACTCAAGAAAAAACCTAGAGAGTTTACGACTATATAATGAACCGATGCAGTGTTGATTTATTGAGGGTAAGTTATAGCTTGGCTATTTTGACCTGAGCCTTACCTTTATGCAAGAATATATTACAAGGTTCTTGCTTTGAATATATCAATTTCCGCAAGCAAATCGTGCAATATCGGTATTTCAAATTTGTGTTTCTATTACATCTCGAGTGTCATCGTAATACTCCCCGATTATGAAAACATACAATCAGTGTTGTAAACGTTGACCATATATCGAGTGTTAAATTATGCTAATCTATAGGTCAGGCTCATGTCAAATTGGCCAAGCTATACGTCTAATTTTGATGCCTGTTTTTGTCGATGGTTGAATACTACACCATGGAAATAGTAATTAGGATTTAGTCATTTATACTTTATTCTAAACTGAACGAGAGAAGAGGTGTACATCTTATATTTATCTGTCTAGATACCGCATCGATCCTGACTATATTCTTCACCAGTATGCTAAGCACTCAGCACTATGCATTTTGTATGTTCATACATTACCTTTTTTGTCATTACGTATAAAGCGGTCTCTGAGCGAACTCCGCGCCTTGAGCAATGTTCAAATATGGTATAAACCCAGCGTCATCAACTGGAAGTATCATTTTGATCTCAGAATTTATGCAATTGCAATATAGACTAATAGTAGTTACCGGAGACAATCGGAAATGGTCGAACTTACACGATTGCTTCAAGAACACGTTCTTGCACCGGAATCAGTAAAATGTAGTATTGTCAATGGTCAATAGTAAAATTTCACATATGCACTTGAGTTTAGCTGGTTGTTGAATTGTCTTATTCTCAGTATGTGCATTTTATTTTGCGTCGTTTCATCTACATTAGAACGGTAGGTTTATTATTATTACAACCCTCAACACAGGTGACTGTATCGTTGAAAACGAACACTTTTTTGAAAATTTATATAGATCTAGATAGAAAAATAAAAAAAAATGTTTTTTTTTTTTTGTTGTTTTTTTCAACGATACAGTTACCTGTGACCCTCAGTGATGGAAAAGTACATCTAACAGCGTACACAGTTTCAATTTTACAACTACACTTTTCTTTTCTATAATAACACCGTCTGTATTCTTTTAATATACGTTGATTTATCAGTATAATGGTATATAAATATTTTGTATTTAGTTTGAACATTTTTGTATATCAAAGTTAACATGCAATGGTATGTAAAGAAAATAACTCTATAAATTAACTTAATTAAGTAATTGTTTCTACCCCATTAAACCTGATTGTAGCAAAATGTTGAATACCTCATAAACAAAGATCGAAAACTAGTATTTAATTTATGAGTAATAAAAGCATGTCATTGAATGTAAATTATACCGTTATTATTTCAAATTACGCTAACACTTTAGAATGCACATCGACTTATGATTACAAATTCAGATAGCCTGGGTATAATACTAAATAGTATTATACAACATTGCAGATGCTAGGAGTCAAATAAAGGCTCAGGTATCTCCCGAAAGATCACAAGTAGAAATCTCTTCTCAATTGAGATTATGCTCAAATCCGAGTCGGAATTTGAGATAAATCTGAAGTACAAGCTCACTTAATTGTATGTAGTAAAAATAAGAATAACTTGCTTTCTGTTTTGTGATGTAATTTTTTAGTCTAACCTACCAAGGATATTATCTTAATGATACATGACAACGTTTGAGATGTGATTTAGCTCTGATTGCGATGTTTAGGGCGATCGAGGCCAGTAATGAAATGTCTTGTACAGGGAATGAAAATATGGCATTGTCTGCGACTAACCTACGATGTCGTGTGGCACTATAACGCTTCCGTTCTTGAACTATAAAGAAGTCCAGGTGGTCATTGGTTACACTTGCTAAACATGGTTAATTTGAGCAATTTAAAACCGATTAGAATAACGGAGTTTTTGCTAAATGAATCATTAACGGATGAACTATCGCTTAAATAGATACAAGCAACAGGTCGTTGATGCAAAATCAACCTTTTCATGTTGTGACTAATCACTGATGAAACATAGTGAGTGTTCATTGATCATGTTGACACATACAGTTTTACATCTACTGGGCCCTTCTTCACCAACATTGCTATACCCTAGTCACATTTGCCCTATGAGCTACGTACGAGCTCCGTACGAGTTGATTTTTCTGAACTCGCATGACGTCCGTACGGAGCCCGCACGGAGCCCGTACGGATATCGAGACTCGTACGAGCTTCGTACGGATTTTGACAACTCGTAGATGACTCGAGACGGACTGTGACCAGATGCTTAGAACGTACAAATACCGATAGGATTAAAATATTTCAGATTCGTACGAGTTGGTAAATCCGTACGGACATCGTACGAGCATTGTGACCGTAACATTAGTCTGAATCTCAGACTAAGACTAAGACTTGACATTGACAGCAATCACTGCCATTTTAACAACATGAGAGCGACTAGAATATTTGGCAATATAAAGTTTAAGTCTGAGTTTTAGACTTACATCGTTGATGAATAAGGCCCTTGGACTCTTAAGGACTTTTCTTCAGCATAAAAAATCAATCTCTAATTAGCGATATTTTCTAAGTCACGTGTTCTTTTGTTAAAGGGGTGGAATATAAATACCACCTCAATAATATGTTTCCTAATATATTTACTTATTGTAGTTTCATCCTGGTACGTATACACATTACTGATCATGAAAGCATTGTTGAAAGTTGAACACTGAGTATAATTTTGGTGATGCTGTAAACATTTTTGTACGTGTATTTAATGTGAACAGAACAAAAGCTACCAACATCGAAACGCCTCGTAAATAAATTACATTATCCGCATGAATTAATTACTAGTAACTCATATTGATTATGAACAATGGTGCACACAAATGTACATTAAAGTCTAAATACACACGTGATATGCAGAGCTATAGATAATGGTAAAGTATATTTATTACATGTACTGCTAATATTCAATACAACAAGTTTTATTAGTGTCGGTAATGAATGGGTGTATTCCACATGTTGTTTTTTCTTTGAGCCTAAATGTTGATCTTCCCATGTCTTCCCACGCATTCACACATGGGATATTAGCTCATGCATGTGTAAGGTTGTACAAGATGTTTGGACCAGCTCCTGATCAACGAACCAAGCTCAATTGTTGATACTATCCACATATCAACATCCCTTATTCGTTGGTGTGGTGTTATTATATTCATAGTTGCTGCTTTCTATTTGTGCAAACTTTTGGGCGATGGCCGAGTTGAACTTCACATATCTAGGCGATTTCGGCATGTATTATATGTACGAATCGCACAAACTCTGCAGACTATTTAATAACAATCTGTTGAGTTTTAAAGACAGCAATCTTCATGAATCTGGAACCCGGTAGGGTCACTTCCGATACGCCTGCGTAAGTTCTGAAAGCCAGTTTAATAAAATGTAACGCTCTTTGTTTAAGCAAACATTCTTATAATATTTGCCGGGTGATTAAAGACTACCAATCGTAAATTAATTTGTTTCCATCCCGTTGTATATGCATCTCTCTTGACAATCTGGAACTAACACCAAGTAACCATCGCGGTTGTTTCCCTTTATTATTTACGTGTTATATAATGAATATGACACAAAAGTGGCCGTCTGATACAAAACCAGAAATGACTGACCATTTTAATGTAAATGGGCGCTGAAACACATTGGGGACGGGGTCTGAATTTTTCAAACTGAATGCATTGGTAGTGAGACGCTTCAAAATTCGCTGGTATTTTATGCTGATTACGCTCGATAAAATATCTAAATGAGTTTTTGATAAAATCGCTGAAAAAGTGAAAATTGATCGATAAAGTGGACGATACGTATTCAAGTCAATCTGCCGAGGCTGATATATTTATTTATGAATTTATTAATTTTGGCGACCGGTGTTTTGATCATTTGTTGTAGAATACAATGAAAGAATTTAATCATTCTAGAATTTGAATTAAAAATGTCACTCAAATATAAAATTGGTCAAATGGACAAAATAATCAATTTTGCTAATGGAACTAGAAATCTTGACATACATTTTTTCTACACCAATATGCTATGAACTTGATTTGGTTCATCATAATTTGATAACAATGTATGTATATGTGGTTTAGTATACATGGCGGTAATAGCAAGGTCTCGGAATCGATCGCAGGCCGCGAGGTAGCCAAGTTACAATATAACATTATAGTAATGTTTTTACTAAGCCTGTTTTTCCTTGAGAGCGTCCTTGGCGCGAATCATAGTTAGTTCTTGGGAACTGCTTGCTTGCCCTGTGTCAGAATAATGGGACTGGGAAGTAATTAATAAAAGTGGAACTTATAAAAATATATTTTTTACTTCAGGCTCCATGAAAATTGAAATCTGGAACAATTTTCAATATTGGAAATGACTCAAAACTTTCCTTTTACTTTCAGATGACAATGTTCCGGCATATATAATCATGATGTATAGAGAGTAAAGAAGAAAAAGTTTACTTCAATACGTGACAATGATTGTGAGTATGATCCATATTAATGAAATTATTTTTTAGCTGTTCAATCGCTCAAGTAGTCTGTCTAACATACCCTAGACTACCACTGAAGCACCCTTTGATATTTTACCTTTACCTGATTTTGTCATGGGCCTATGTTCATGTCTCCCTGGCAAGATTATTTCTCTCCTGTGGGTGTGACAGCCGACATCGATCTGCGGCGCCCAGGAATAGACACTGTCATCAAAGATATACCAATTTACACATTGGTGGAGTGCAGCATGTGGGTTATTCTCGCTCAGAGAAATTAACCAGTGGTCCAGATGGGGGTTGAACCCGGCACCCATCGACCCCGAAGAGCGCGCCCTATCTCTAGACCACCGCTCCAATTTATTGAATGACCTACTAATAAACCGACTGTACTTCATACACTATATACGATAGTGATACCAGCAAGCTTATTTAACTCAGATCCAGTCATTTTCTTCATTCCTTTACGATGTTAGAGCCTATATCCAAGTTAAGTAGTGGATCGTAATAAGGGTCTGTTTTCATGGGATCGTGGTACCAGTAAATGGCTTTCTGATACGCATTTCAATATATTTACCTCATAAAAAAACGGAAATAATTTCATTCGAGCCAGTATTTGTACATTACACGGGAGACAACTTTAGTGTAGCATTCAAAGTTATTTGTAAGGGTTATCCCTCTTACATATGCATTGTGTAAAAATGTCACAGTTCGCCGCGCAAAATAAGCACAGGTATGCGAGTGTGATATGCACTTGTACAGACCAAGTTCTGGTCTATTTGATCTTCAGTTATTCTTCACAATTCTTCAAATATTTCTATCTCCGCGATGTGTGGCATTCATAGGCAGCCAGTCAGTACTCCATGCCGTAGCCTTTTAAGATCTAAAACACTGATTTTATCATTTGTCTTGACTTATTTAGATCTAGTATTGCAACGAAAGAGTGTATGCTTTGATTGAATAAAAATACATAATGTCCTAGTTTGAACTTATTTTCAAACTTCATTCAACATAATAATAATTATAAATCGTGTTATATAACTTAAGTTTTGTGGTTACTAAACCACACTAAACCACAAAACTTAAATTATATATCAATAAATATTATACTTACATATGTTCGTATGTCGATAAACAAAATAATATGTAACATTTCTTTCCTGTTTGCCAGATGCCCGTCAGTCATACACGTGTATACTTACTATAATAACTACATTTTTTTTTATCTACATTCGACTCTTATTGTAGAGTTTCCTACGTTTTTGTCTTTAGAAATGTCACATGACAAGGCATGCGTATACGGAATGCCGATAAATAATAATGTAACGTTATCTGTTCACAAATTTCTCTTTTACACCGTTAAAAAAACTTACATAGAGATCTAGTAAGATTCTCGAAAGATTCTCATGAAACTAACTGAATGAAAATCAATCCAAAATAAATAAAAAATAAAATAAAAATATTGTTCAGCTGTGTCGAGACGCCGACATTCACAACTTTGTCGTGACCAGGATTCGAACCTGGGTTGTCGCGGCCACAACGCGAAGTACTAACCACTATACGATCACGACTATCACCACTGAACTGATAAAGTTAATCTGCGTATTGAAGTGTTTTAATTATGAAGTTAAAATAAGTTCTAATCTTATTCCTTAAAGTTGGCTTAAAATGAGAAGGTCGCAAGTGGTACTTATTTACCTCATATGACCCTTACACATCTATATGTATACCAATAAGTTTCCATCACATGGGGCTTCTTATTCATGAGCGTATTTATCATGAAAATGTGGAATGATAAAGCTTGTTCAAGTTTCCATTAGTAAGGAGTACTTCTCAGACACCTTTCCCTGGTTTTCTCAAAAAAGAGTTATGTTCTTACTACCTTTTTTCTTAGTTAGCCGGATATACTTTTTTTGTAATATAATATAGCTTGCCCACATTGACACGAGCCCGACCTATTCATTAGCATAATTTGACAGTTGATATATTGTCTACGTTTATAACACCGATTGTATGCTTTCATAATCGGATAGTATCACGAAGACGCTCGAGATGTAATACAAACGCAAATATGAAATACCGATAGTGCACGATATACTTGCGGAAATTGATATATTCAAAGCAAGAACCGTGAAATATGTTCTTGCATAAAGGTCAGACTCAGGTCAAAATAGCCAAGCTATACTCGTTAATGTGCTATATATAGCCTTGCTATGTTTATTCCGTCTTGATCACACTCTCTAACCACGTAGCCATCATGTTTTTTTGGTGTACATGCATCTCGGAGCGTATATTGATATGACATATTTTCCTTAGCGTACAGGCACCTATTCTCATTTATTCTGTGATGCTACTAAATGGCCAAGTAGTGTCATTATCTTGTGTCCTAATTGTTTAAATTGTAGTTTAATGTTTTTGATTTACCAATATGAGTTCTTCTGAATTATGAAATAAACATTTTGAAAATTTATGATGTTAAAAATATATTCAGGCACGTAGCTAAAGGGACGTGGTCCAGACCCTTAATATCAGTGCGATTTAATCAATACTTCTTGAAGAGGTCTAAATAATGTTTATAATTTAACGACTTCAATATTTACATATTTCAGTTCAGCGGTAATAGTCGTGATCGTATAGTGGTTAGTACTTCGTGTTGTGGCCGCGACAACCCAGGTTCGAATCCTGGTCACGACAGAGTTGTGAATGTCAGCGTCTCGACACAGCTGAACAATATTTTTTCTTTTTTTTAATATTTTTTTATTGGTTTTCATTCAGTTAAAGATCACTTTGATAAAACTCTTTGTGACTAAGAACTTATATAATTTATCAGCCTTGATAGCGGAGAAATATTATCCATAAATATTATATTTACATATGTACATAAGTCGATAGACAAAATATATAACATTTCCCCCCTGTTTGCCAGATAATCGTCAGTGATATAGACTTACTATAATAACCACATATTTTTATCTCCATTCGACTCTTATTGAAGAGCTTTTAGTGCGTTTTGTTTCTTTAGAAATGTCATGTGTCAAGCCATACGATATGCCCATAAATAATAATGTAATGTTGTCTGTTCGTGTACGCCATTTAACAAAATACTTACATAATTAAGATTCTCGACATATCTTATTTAAACAAAAGAGCATAAGTGATAATATTAACATTTCATGACGAAATCGTACACGGAATAAATGATAGCAGTCATTATTCTCATGAAATGTTAATACTCTCGTGCCACATGACATTTCTAAAGAAAAAACACTGAGCACTCTTCAATAAGAGCCGAATGGAGATAAAAAAGGTCGTTATTTAGTGACCATTTTGCTGACATTTCACGAGGATAGTGTCTGTTATCATTTATTCCGTGTACGATTTCCTCATTGAAATGTCGGCAAACTGCCTCACTGAATAATTCCAAAAATATAAAAATTCAAAAAATATCGCTCAGCTCTGTCGAGACGCCGACATTCACAACTCTGTCGTGACCAGGATTCGAACCTGGGTTGTCGCGGCCACAACGCGAAGTACTAACCACTATACGATCACGACTATCACCGCTGAACTGATAACATCTATTACATTATTATTTACCAGCATTTAATGTACGTATATTGCCACATGATGCTCCCACAAATAACTGCATCGTCTTAAACAAGCAAAAACAGTTTTTGAAAATTCATTTTTGTTAGTCTAAGTGGTTAAATTATAAAGTTAATACAAGTTCTTAATAATTAGCGTTGGCTTAATATGAGAAGGTCCTAAGTCATACTTATGACCTCATACGACCCTTACATACATTTACGTAAAATCTACATCGCAAGGCGCTTCTTATTCATGAGCCACTCGTGAAAATATAAGTCAGCTGCTCACGAGTTGAATTATCAGACGATCATGCACGGTAAAATACTAATATTCTATTTATTTCATGCTTCAAATAGCTGAAATTGTGAAAATACGCCCCTATTTACCTCAAATGTTTTGCGTGACGTCGTTTTCCCGTAATGCGCGCGCCGAGTTAGCATCAAGTAGTTCTTCTTTAATGGCTTCAATTTCGTCCATTTTTTACATCTATGTACAGGAAGAGCTCTGTTATTTGTTAAAGATTTAGAGAACAAGTGAAAATGATTCATTTTTGGCGGCTGGGAAGTTTGTTTTAGTAGTCCGTTTGCGTGAAATTTTGAACTGTGAAATTATCGAGGAATAATCCACCGTTATTCCGCCGTAAACCACCGGTAAGCATGAAATAATAACTATTAATGATAATGATTATTTATCGGCGTATCATGAACGTATGGCTTGCCTCATGACTTTTCTAAAGACAAAACCACAGACGTCTCTTCAATATGAGTCGAATGGAGATAAAAATGTGGTTTTTATAACGTTAGTAAGTATGTATATATCACTGACGCGCATCTGGCAGACAGGGAGGAAATGTTATATATGTTGTCTATCAACATACGTACATATGTAAATATAATATTTATTGATAATATTTCCTCGTTATCTAGGCTGATGAATTATATAAATCATCACAAGAGTTTCATTAAATTAAAATTAATCTTACTAATTAACGTTGGCTTAAAATGAGAAGGTCGTAAATCCACTTATGACCGTATACGACCCTTTCATACATGTGTACACGTAAAATCTACATCACAAGCACCTCTTATTCATGAGCTTATTTCCATGAAAATAATCGGTAAAAAACTGGTCATGGATTGAAAAAAGTTTATTTTTCCCTAAGGGTACTTCTTGGACGTTCTTTTCTGGTTTTCTCGAACTAATATTTTTGTACGTACGACTTTCTTCTTGTTTTTCTTAGTACGCCGGATATACATTTGTGTGATATGATACACGTTTATTATTAAGCAATATAGAGTTGCTCAATTATTTCGACTTTACTATTTTCTCATTTCTTCTGCACAATGCGATTTCTCTGACCAGTTATCTTTCGCTCTTGCTTATTATCCACTGTATTGTCATCATGCTTTTCCTGTTACTGACATATTTTCTCATAGAATGCACGTCAGTAACGGGGTCTTGGATAGCGCTCTGGACCATTTGTATGGAAATATCAGGCTCCTGTGATATGAGCTATTATCCCTGATACTAATTCTGTGATACTTAATGTCTAAAAAGTGTCGTTATGTTTATATTTCATTGCGTAAATAGTATTTTTTTATTTTCATGTTTTAATTTCAAATTGGCAATATGCGGTCTTTAGAATCTTGACATAGACACACTGTTTACCGATGATGATAAAGAGAGGGTGTGGAACACACTCCAAGTATATGTGACATTTAATCAATACTTCATGAAATTAGGCCTTGGTTAAGTGTATAATTTAACGTCTTCAATATTAAGGTAAACGTCTCCAGTTCAGCGGTGACAGTCGTGATCGTATAGACGTCACGCACGATGTTGCGAGAAATGTCGAAAATACTCGAGTAGCACACGCATGAAATACAGTAGTACGCTTATTATTAAGAATACTTAAATAAATAAGATATCAAACTATTCAGAAAAGAAAATGCAATAAATCTAATGCATTCAAACGTGATTAATTAATTACACTAGCCGTAATTATTAAGCTTTGGTTGACGCGCGGTTATTAAAATACGATGTCCCAACGTAACATGATTTCCTCGCGCAATAAACAAAATATAATACATCGTTTTTATTCTTCCATCAAATTAACCTAAATTTCCCCATGATACTGGCAGGAAATGAGGTTATACGTATATGAAATCAGAAATGACAAAACGTCGGGCGTGTTCCGGATATATAGATTTGTGTGATGATGCGTAAAATGTCCCATTTGATATTTTCATAAGAAAAAAGGTCGACTAGTATTGCAAGAAGTTGTTTCAGAAAGAAATCATGGCAGAGAAATGTGACATATAATGTACGTAATGAAATCTCATTTGATAACGATTATGTTAGTATCATTATCCTAAGAAATATAAAATTTAAGTATTGCGATATATTTGTTTGAAAAAGTCTAGCCACGGCGACATTTTTTAATAATTTTCATCGGTACCGGTAAAGTTGTGCATTTTCAAAGCAAATAAATAAAATTCCGTTCTTTGTATGAAAAGAGTAACTGGAATATGTATGGCTCATTTAACGGAGTTTCTTTAGCAGTAATTTGTGTTGTGATACGTGCAAAACTATAAAAGTTATAGTTATTGAGCTAGGTCTAGCCACGGCGCAAAACTGACTAAAACGCGATAGTTGACGTTATAATTTGCAAATCTAAATTGGTGCTTTGTTTCGAGTGTAATTAACCCGACATCGTACTTTAATCATTTTAAGACGGAATATATTTGAAATATTATTGGTAACGGAATAAATATGAAACATTTACCATTTTTCTTTGCATTATTATTGAATGGTTTCCATAATGAATTGGCAGCAAAATAACCCAATGAAAATAGTAAATGCAATCATTAAAAATATTTCAAAGAACTATCAAATGCAGACCAAAGTAAATACAATGTAATACCATGAAAGGTATGTGGGTTATCGTTTGCCTGGGGTTCAAATGTGGTTGAAGGAGTATAATTTAATCGAACTGATCATGACAATTGAAGACTCGTAAAGGATTAAACAGTTCTGCTTCCTGTGATGATTATGATTTAAATTGTGTCATTATCTATGTCAAACCAGGAGTTAATTAAGTTGGATCTCGACAAGAAACAAACTAGTTAGAGTGCATTATGTAATGATATTACAAATTCAAACACAGTATTAATGTAATAAACAGATAAAAGGCATGTGTAAAAGTAAAATTATGATATATGTTTACATTATGTTTCACATTTTCTTTCGTTTAAAGGACAATCCAAATAGACGTAATATTCGCACATTTGTCCGCGAAAAATTAAAAGTTCTACATACATGTGCTATCGAAAATTTCTCATTTAGTGATAATGCTTATTATCTACACGTCTAATCAATGATCTAGATAACAGCTAAAACTACAACACGTAACAATGTGTGTGGCGTACATTTTGAACTAAAATAACGTCAACGTCATGTTACAGAAAGATATCGCAACATCGTGCGTAACGTCATAGTGGTTAGTACTTCGCGTTGTGGCCGCGACAACCCAGGTTCGAATCCTGGTCACGACATAGTTGTGAATGTGAGCGTCTCAACACAGCTGAACAATTTTTTTATTTTATATTTTTTGGATTGATTTTATACAGTTAATGAAGCGGTGGTCAAAACTGGACGTACGTGGTGTCTGCGTGCAAAAACGCAGGCGACATGTAGGAGAACGTACGTGGTCAGTGCGACGCTATTCGTGTATAAGGAACTTTCTACCACAAGGACAACGCACGTTCTCAGTATGTGCAAGTACGGTCTACGTACCATAACTAGGCAATCGCCCGGAGATTGTAAGCTATGCACGCGTTTTAAGTACTCGTATATGTATGTTTGTTGTATTTGCAGACGTCATTACAGCTTTGGTATCTCTTCTTGTTATTGCTACCGACGCTGTGTAAACCGGAAGTTGTCAAGGAACGTGTTCTTGTAGCAGACGACTTATCAACAGACGCTATTGTCGTAGATATCCGGTCTGAAATAACGGTATGTAGCTATATATGTTGATCATTAGACTCAATAATTGCTTACAAGTAACAAAACATCTACAATAGTCATAGCCTTGTAATTCATTACGCACAATGAAGAAACATGTAAAAGAAAAAAACACAGGAACAAATTAGTTCCCTTAGTGCAACCAAATATTTCCTTGGCCATTCTTCTCCCATACTCTCGTAGTGGAGTATATTTTTAGAATATGATTATAGGTGGATTTTCAATAAAGGTGAATGGTAAAAACAGAAGCTGACCACTTACGAAGGTTTAGCCTTATCTCACACACAGGTAACTGTATCATTGGTAACGAAAACAAAAATACGAAAACGGAACAAATGTTTTATAGAAAAATATGATTTCTTTTCGTTTTAGTCTTTTTCAATGATACAGTTACCTGTGATCACGTATGGCACTAAGCAAAAGTACGCAGACCAACAAGAGGGTATACTAATTATTATTCCTGGTCAATCAGGCGTCACGCTAAATAGTGATTGAGACAATATGTAAAGCGTTAATGTTTTACACGAAACAGACGACTTGTGTCTGTATTTAGACCACATTATTATACCGTCATGGGACGAATTTCGTGCGTTACACGAAATCTGATTACGTTATATTGAAATGAACTCGTAACATGTCATACTACCATTTGCATTAGAACGAAAATTTGCATGTTATGTCTAAAGCGTACGCTGTTAAACTGTTTGAGAGGGTTCCGTAATGTTCACCATGGCAACCAATAATTGTATGGTATTTTCGCTTGCCAAAAACGTATATCAAAATCTTATAATTCGTATTTATTTTTGATGTCATCTGCCAGAAACCCTTTTAATTTCATTGAAATTAACAGACTTCGAGAATTATTATTATATTTTAGTCAGCCATGCTTCCGGACAAGACTTGTGTTGTTGCTGACGTTGTTTTGACATCATGGATATTCTAATTTTCAGTAAACATATGAATGTTACATCTTCGAATGTAAACATAACTTACTTAGTATTTCAACAACAATAAAGCCACTCAAACAGTCAGTGACGAACATATCAATGCTATGTCATTTACATAGCTAGTCAAGAGAAAAACAAGCCTGGCGTCATTACACTGCAAACAATGCTACTAGCTTGATACTTACATGTAGCATAACGACGGTGCCGAACCAAAACCCCGTAACTCAAGTTTGGCGCGAAAACTTTTTGTGCAGCATCCGCATCTGCTAGACGTCCCGCGCATTTCTGTCTTGTCGCCATCTAAATAACGCGATTGGCTATTTAAACGGCGACAAGACAGAAATGCGCGGGACGTCTAGCAGATGCGGATGCTGCAAAAAAGTTTTCGCGCCAAAATTGAGTTACGGGGTTTTGGTTCGGCACCGTCGATAAGTATTAGTTTAAGATATATTATATTGATATAAATATAATTTCAGTCAATTATTTTTCAACATATTAGTATAAGCATTAACATCGTCCATATTTTCCTGATATTTCCAGGGTAAAATAAAATGGACATACACTTCGGGTGATTACTTTCTGGTCAAGGTGAAGGTCACAACAGAAAATGAAGATCAGCTGAATACGACTAGAATCAACTTTCTGACGACTAATTCTACCGTCAGTGTTCACGTTAATGAAGCTAATTCAATGAACGCTTTTGAACCAGTCACCGGAAGCGGAAGTTTACATCGACTTCCAGTATGTTTGGTCTGGTTCTCAGCTTTCATGCTTAGCCTGGGAAGGTTTCAAACAGCAGCACTTCTATTGTTGACGGGAGCCATCTCACAGAGTGGTACCAGCGCTGTAAATAAGAATCTAACAACAGCAACTGTACATATCGACATCAGCGCTCCTTTGTACGTACAGTGTTTATTTCTTTTACAAATGATTTTTTGTGAAAACAATTCAGTCACAAACAATTGCAGACAACAAAGGGCACAAAAATAAACACACATATGAAACAATTATACACAACTAGTACAAGTTGGAGACGACATCAACATGAACAAGTCAAAATAAAACTATCGTAATAAGAAGCAGCAGACAGCAGACAGCAATGCATCATACGAACAACCACACATCACTCGGACAATCCATGACGAGCACCCAGCATAGTTAGTGCACACGCTCATTTGTAATTAACTAAGCAGGAATAGTGCGCAAATAAAACACACACGCTACGTTTCAATTATAACGTTACCATTAACATTTTTTTAGAAAACTTTCAAGTCATTGGGGTTATGCAAATAGTAGTTTTTACGTGTGCCAGAGATTATCGAAATGTTGTGAAAAATGGGTATACAACAAATAATGTTGTTATAGGAACTTAAAGACATAAAGATTACATTTAACGAATGCAATTTTATGATTTGTGGCCTATTCTAATCGAAACTGTTAAAATGTAAAGAGCTATATCGGATGACATTTTTTTTTAAAGTTTTAAAAACTGAAAAACAATTATGCTTTCATATCCATTAGATTATTTTTCGCTTCAGTTTTAACAGAAACTCTCTCTGTGATTTATTTGACATGCAAACTGTGCATTTTCATACGAAAGTGTTCTAAAACACCCTATGAAATTATAAGAATTGTCTATTTTTCGATGATTGAATCAAAGTACACGGAACCCATCAGAAGTTTTAATTTGCCATTAAGGTAGTCTAGTATCATACTAAAAACAGTGCAAGTAATTATTTTGACATTAAATGACGGTTACAATATAGCTCAATACACTTTAAGTTATCCTTCATTTATTGTCGAATCCCTGGCGGGGACGTAACTGTTCCGGAAAACAAAACTAATCGCAATGGACACAAACTTATACTTATGAGAACGAATTTGAGAACAAAGTGTTACGAAGTCCGTTCCACAAGTTAACGTCGTATGATAAACATGTGTGATGGGGGAGGCTTTAAAGCAGGTGGCTTTATATGTACAAAACATATAAATGAGATTCAAATATTCAGTAATCGTGCACTGAGTATAGTTTAATTTTATCAAATTTGATTTTATTTTTGCGGATTTCGTGACATACATCATGCTAATCGTTTGATTGTTATTTCAGACATCTTCTATACAATGACGTGAACCTGTATATCAACGATGGTATAGTTGAATACAAGGAACAGCAAGTCGACTCTACAGCGAATATAACATGTCGGACTGACATGTATTATGATGGTAGGCTATGTTGTTCTTGTTGTTTTTCGTGTTAACTTGTTTGATGGCCCTATTGGATAACCCCGTTTATAGAAGGCTTAGTTCCATTGTTAATTTCAACGTCTAGCTATACCGCTACCAAAATTCCTCTTTTAGACGTATTAACGTTATGTCACTGTCCTTGGCGTTTTAAACGAGGTCAGGGGGTGGTTGTGCCTCATTTAGTCGCCTTTTTGGCACGGGTTTGTGTGGTTGGTTCGCCTTGCAATGGGGCCTTGGGGAACTTGGTTCAAATATTGGCTGCGTTTCATTCGGCAATACCACTATTATATAATTTATTTGTGAATTTGGGTCTTCCTGCATTTTATCGGCGGGGACTAGGATTTTTAATTGTTTCTTCGGCTTATGTGTTGGCATTGCTCAATGTAGTTGCTAGGAATATGTAATATTATTACCCACCCCATTCCTACCTTGCCCATTATTTTAACTCGGTCAAGTCATAGTTGTGCCTCTTTAGGTCGCATAACGTTAGGTCACTGTCCTCGTGTTTTAAACTAGGTCACGCCCCGGGGTTGTTGTGCCTCATTTGGTCGCCGTTTTGGCATGTGTTTCTGTGGGCATTGCTTAGGGTAGTTGTGTCGTGGTGTTTGCGATTTTTTGTGCTCGGCTGGTTGGGTTGAGTGCTACCTTCCCTGTTGGATTTTCTCATACCTTTTTTTAGAATGAGAAGGTCGTAAAATTCAGCATCACAATGCGCTTCTTATAAATACATTTTCATGAAAAATCGGAACTTGTGAAGTTGACATAACTGACGTTGAAATAGCTTGTTTTACCGTAAGTAAAGAGTAATTTTTCTCAAAATATGGATTTTGTTTTTAGAAAAGGGCTAAATTTAAAGTCCAAATTTAAGCTGAAAAAAGCTGCCAAAGGTAAACAGTTGTCAATGTGTACGTTCCGTGTATCAATCAAGCCAACGTGAGTATAATACATATTTTCGTGCGGTATATTTTAGTAACGCATTTTAAAATCGAGGTATCAAACTATTTTTCTATCTAGGGGCTATTTGACTGTTTAAAATTCATGTATACTCGTAAACTTGTCTATAATATGTCGAGATAGCACCATAATTGATTTTAATCAAACATTATATTCAACCTTAGGGGATTGTCAAAAATATACCTTTGTTTCGTAATTATTGAAAGGAAATTATGTAATAATTTGGAGCCGCGTTTTGACGGGTTAACCAATTTGGACCGAGATGCCGTAACGTTTTATCTAAAATATTTTTTTCAAGCTCAAGTTTTATATATTTGGATAGAAGAGAGTCTGGGGATTTCATAAAACCATTTCTTGATTGTTGCCAACTTCGCGTTTTTTAAATATTTACTGTTGTTTCTGGTGTTTTTGTCAAAAATCGCGACCCAACGTTATTGATAAATTGTCATTTTTGGAATGGATTATCATTAGAAATCAAACATATACCTATGTACTTTTATAGTCAGTCACTTAAATTGCACGAAAAAGTTAAAGAGTTATCTGTGTTTTTTCCCTATTATTCAATACAGGCCTGTATTTTACGTTACCAGCCATTTTCTACGCATTTGACCATCAATCAGTTAGTGCTAACAAAACATGCATTATGAATTCCGATCAATTTTCATATATTTTGATAAATTATTATATTTTAAACATATAAAACGTTTTTTGGGTGGATATATTCATGTAAATGGTATTGATAGGGTACTTTAATACTGCATACATAATGCTAAAATTGGTTATAAACGGACAAAACACACACATCAACTACACATGTATACTGTCTGAAAAGATTTGCAAGACACCTGTACTCTTTTATTAAGTTGCTATTTGTTTTGTGTAAAAACGTTTGTCTTTTGCATTAAAATTCATTCCGTATGTCTTCATAATGTTGTAATTTACGTGACACAAGCGTATCCATACATGACAACTGTATTGTGTTGCATGATCATTTGATTGTACACACTTTTATTTAAAAAGAGATATGTGTGTGATAGTTCAACAAACTAAAATCGATATGTACTCACTGTTCTTAATTTAATTCTTGTAGATTGTCTCAGAGAATGTCACACATTCTCAAAATTTTAGTCAATATGGAAGAATAGAAAAAAGTTGACATTTAAATTCTTTATAAACGTCCATACTTTCGTAGGGCATGAAAGTCGATCCCCTATGTGAACATATTTCAATTATTGGCACATCATAAATCCTACGCATTTTCTATGCCGTTTTTAATCACTGTTTTCACCAGAGTAATTTACGTTACAATAGTATATGTACTATATTTATTAATTAACATAAAGGACATAAGGAAGAAGTTCAATACTTTTTTTATCAAAATTACTACAAATCTTCTTACACCAACTCTGTGAAAACATTAAATTGCCAATATACTTATGAAACCGGTATGTATATCATTAAATGCACTTTTGTTAACACTCTATTTTACATACATATATCTTACATCATATTTGAATTAGTGGTGCAAAAGCGTGCAGATATTCAATGTTTTATTCACCAATCAAAGTCAGCACAAATGGCACTACTTGATGATATGGCAGATTTTTAAAACAAAACCAGCTAAATATAAAATACCGGTACATGATTTTACCGAAGTTTTCGTCACGTAATATACAAAATAAACTTATATATCGATAATGAATAGAATGAAACAAGTTGTACTTAAGAGACAATTCCGGCCTCATAATAAAAGTAAAATAAAATGGTAAAAGTGTGCCAAAAGCCAAATTAATGCATACATTGCTTTTGCGGTATGTTTTCGAGTATTTTGAAATGGGGTCAGGAATAATACTACAAAAGCAACAAACTAGACTAATACACACAACTAAAACAAAACAAATTAAATGAATATGGAATGTCTAACCACGATTTCCCTATAAGACGTCTTTGAGAGCGGCGGTCTAGATGTAGGGTGCGCGCTTTGGGATCCATGGGCGTATTTTTGGGCGGCGTAGATCGATATTCACTGCCTCATCCACGGGAGAGATATAAGTGTCACCAGGGAGACTTGAACGCATGTTTCCTTAGGTAGCCAAATGTCCAGAGGTTATTAAAATGGCAACAGTTAAACTGCTAAAAATAACCCTCGTCTTACTGCTTAAAATGGTTAGCATTGTCTAGAGCTTTAAAATAGAATACGGTGTTACGGTAACGTAAAATACAAGTCCTTAAACGTTTTAACAACAATTAACAAACGTTTAACCTTTATCAAACAAAGAAAACTCATGTGCTTAGTCATATCATAATATTATATTATTCCTGAAATATCTCCAGTAACATGTCATGTTTTTTTTTCTTTACTGCTTCGATGTTAGTCATGTTCAGTCATATGGAAGTTTTGAAAGCAGGCATCTGATTCAAAATACATATTGGGTCTTTAAACGTGTGAAGTTTTCGTTTCTTCTTATATCAAATGAGAGGAAATATTGTATAAAAACAATTAAATGAGCATGTACGACAATAACCATTGCACACATGACAATAAATAATTGTTATATTGCTGCAAATAACTCTGGTATGATTTTGTATTCTACGTTACGAAAATTATACGGTCGTTATGCACGGAATTGCTGTCATGATATACACTAATTTTCCAAGTAATCAAGTAGTATATATAAAAATGATACAGATAGCATTACATCTCACCAAAATCGCTAAATGTAGTAATTTGTGACAATTTATGTAACTGCACGGACCGATACGTTTATACATTTTTACTCCCACAACATCAAATGTTTTAATATTGCTTGTTTAACATGTCAACTATACACATCCTAGTTATTGAAACGTATTATATTCTAAAATTGTGATGTAATTCCCCAATAAAAAAGTAAAA